>CM062819.1:56113466-58743710 GCA_031772625.1 Pinus tabuliformis | reverse complement strand
TAATATAGAAAAAGCAATAAGTTAAAATAGAACTGGTACCAGTAGATGAATATGAGGTCTCAGAAACAACAATTACTAGATAGAGTGGTCCGTTTTCCCTAAAACTAAAACGCTTTTTTCCTCTCATCACACCCAATTATGACTTTTTGTCGTTCTCTCATTTTTCAAGAGCTTTTCATCTTTGGAGATAACTGTAAATATTCGTAAAGGATCTAGTGATCAGGATTCAAAAGATCTTGGCAATGAATAAGACTTATGTTACTTCAAGTTATTCTTCTAAAAAAGAAGAAGATAAAAAAAATTAATAGATAATTGGTCCATATATAAATGATTTGGAATGATCTCCTTATGCTCCGTCTCACCCATTTTGAACAAACCTTTTACTTTTTTCCGAGTATAATTTTTTGATCGATCAAACAATTACGCAATAGATCAATCTATGGATCCCTACCTCATTCTATCACTCGTACTTTGTCTAGATTTCGGACAGAACTGACAAGTGAATCAGGTTCGTTAGCGATTCACGAATTGGAAGTGTCCGAATATAAAGCATCAGCTTCCTACGATATCTCGCATGTTTAGTAGTACTGCCTTGGGTAATTCCTATTTCATTACGGAAGGTTTGGAGCCTTGGGTTACAAATTGGTGGAATACGGTTAAATCTCAGAAAATTTTTGATTATCTCCAGGAACAAAATGCTCTGGGAAGATTTGAGAAAATAGAAGAACTATTCTTGTTAGAAAGAATGGTGGAAGATTCTTTGGAACACATTCACAATCTATTCGTATAGAGATTCACAAAGAAACGATCCAATTGGTCGAAATGTACAATGAAGATTGTATCCAGATAATATCACATTTATTAACAAATCTAATAGGTTTTGCTTTTATAAGTGCTTATATCATTCTGGGTAAGAATAAACTCGCTATTATCAATTCTTGGATCCAAGAATTCTTCTATAGTCTGAGCGATACAATGAAAGCTTTTCTAATTCTTTTAGCAACCGATCTATGTATTGGGTTTCATTCACCCCATGGTTGGGAACTGATGATCGATTCGATCTCCGAAAGTTATGGATTTGCCCATAATGAACGAATCATATCTGGTCTTGTTTCAACTTTTCCAGTCATCTTAGATACGATTCTTAAATATTGGATCTTCCGTCGTTTCAATCGTATATCTCCTTCACTTGTAGTAATTTATCATTCGATGAATGAATAAAGAATAGGTAGGTTGTTTTCTCCGACCGAAACAATTGAAACAGAATAATAAAGTGTTTTCCGTGTTCAGGAATTAGCTATTCCTCCCCTTCATTCTTCTCCTGGTGCGAGACTTCCGATTTCTTATTTTTAGGTTTGGTTGAATCAATATAGTAGCAGAATTTTTGACAGGTAACTATGATAGCTACCTACTCTCACCCCAAAATGATTTGGAACCAATAATTGAACCATGCAAAATAGAAATACTTATGAATGGGCGAAAAAGATGACTCGGTTAATTTCCGTCCTGGTCATGATACATATCATAACTCGGACATCCATTTCGAATGCATATCCCATTTTTGCACAGCAGGGTTATGAAAATCCCCGAGAAGCCACTGGACGTATTGTATGTGCCAATTGTCACTTGGCAAAAAAAACCTGTGGATATTGAGGTTCCACAATCCGTGCTTCCCAATACCGTATTTGAAGCAGTTGTTAAGATCCCCTATGATATGCAGATGAAACAAGTTCTTGCTAATGGCAAGAAAGGGGCTTTAAATGTAGGAGCTGTTCTAATTTTACCCGAGGGCTTTGAATTAGCCCCTCCGGATCGTATTTCCCCTGAGATTAGACAAAAGACGGGTAATCTTTATTTTCAGAACTATCGTCCCAATAAAAAAAAACATTATTGTAATAGGTCCTGTTCCCGGTCAAAAATATAGTGAACTTGTGTTCCCCATCCTTTCACCAGATCCTTCTACTGATAAAGAAGCTCACTTCCTGAAATATCCCATATATGTGGGTGGTAATAGAGGAAGAGGACAAATTTATCCCGACGGGAGTAAGAGCAACAATACGGTCTATAGTGCTTCAGCAACAGGAAGAGTGAGCAAAATTTTACGTAAAGAAAAGGGTGGATATGAGATAACTATCGATAATACATCAGATGGTGGGCAAGTGGTTGACATTGTACCTCCAGGACCGGAGCTTCTTATTTCAGAAGGCGAATTGATCAAGGTCGATCAGCCATTAACGAATAACCCTAATTTGGGTGGATTTGGTCAAGGAGATGCAGAGATAGTACTTCAAGATCCATTACGTGTTAAAGGTCTTTTATTATTCTTAGCATCTGTCATTCTGGCACAGATATTTTTGGTCCTTAAGAAGAAACAATTTGAGAAAGTTCAATTGGCCGAGATGAATCTTTAGGTCCATAGATTTTTGAACATGAAGTTTACTTATTGATTCAAAAATTAATACCCCTTCGGAGCCTTTTATCCTTCTTCTCCCTTATATATTCTTGATAAAATGTTCATTTAGATCTAAAAATGTTCATTTAGATCTAAATTGGAATAAAATTGAAATAGGGAGTGACTCCATAAGCACTGGAACAGATCAACTTGTTGAACGATCCCCGATATGCTATATCGTGTACTATATACATGCCATTCCCTCCTTTCCTTGTCCAAACGATCCGGCCGGAAAATAGAGATAGATCGTAGGGAGGAGAGATGAGGAGAATAACTAAGCAATCTTGGAGAAGATTCCTATTTTCTCTGATCCCATTCTCCTATTTCATTATTCGAAGAACTAATTGGGTTTCCGATCTTGTCCTATTCGTCAATTCCTTCGTAATTTGAAGATTATTTTGTACGTTATACTGAAAATTCCTAAAGAAGGAAGAGCAGACAAGTAAGGGGCAATATCACTCATAAAAAAAAAACCTATAAAACTTTTGATAGGGTTTGTTCCTAATGAGAGAAAATGAATAAAAGGTGTTTTTCCTCCTCTTTTATTTTGTAAGCCAAAAAAATAGAAGAAAATATTCTATATGCACATTTAGATTCTCATAGTTCGGGTTTTTACAAAAACTTCGCATAATCTTCCATCAGATAAATGAGCAAATATTTAGTACTTAATATTATCCGTTTTTCTGTTGTTCCTTCGACAGATATTTAAATTTGATCGATCCAAATTTTTTCCGATCATATAGCGGAAGAATAGATTGGCTCATCACTTGACTGAAAGGCATTGAATGAAGTAAATGACAGAGTCATTTTATTTGTACGAATCTTCTCTTCTAATTCAGATTAATATAGAAAGAATCTCAAAAAGAGATTTCGATAAGGCCTTACCCTTCTTTGAAGGGTAAGGCCTTATCGATTTTTAACTTTCGCATGTATACTATTTCCCACAGACAGTAAGTGCATTTCCCCTACTATAGGGATGACCCTAATCCGGAATATGAACCATAGAAAAAGACACCCAGTAGACCAATCACGATAATACCAGTTACAGTACCTATCAACCAAAGAGGGATCCTTCCAGTGGTATCGGCCATTTCTCTTACTCCCTTTCAAATTTTCTTAAGTGGTCATACTCGAGACATAAACAGTCATAGCATAGATAATTATGCGTATTGGATCTCTTCGAATGGAGTGAGAATATTATCATTGTTCCTAATTGAAAAAATAATTGGAGAATGGAACAGCAAGTACAAAAATTAGTAGCAACCCCCAGTAGAGACTGGTACGATTCAATTCAACATTTTGGTCGTTCGGGTTCGGTCGTGTCATATCTACATACTTCCTCTTCCTTTAGTATAGAGTTTATCGTTGGATGAACTGCATTGCCGATATTGATCCCAAGAAAAAAACTGTAGGGATAGCTAGCCCGTGAACGGCCAACCATCTAACTGTAAAAATTGGATAAGTTCTATCTATAGTCATTAGTGCCTCCTAAAAAGATCTAGTAAATTCATCGAGTTGCTCTAACGGATCGAAACGGCCAGTTACTAATGGAACCTCTTGTCGACTTTCTGTGAAATACTCATTTGGCCGGGGCTCCCGAACACATCATAAGCCAAACCCGTGCTTACAAATAACCAACCTGCAATGAATAGAGAAGGTATGGTAATGCTATGGATAACCCAGTATCTAATACTAGTAATAATGTCAGCAAAGGAGCGTTCTCCCGTATTCCCAGACATGCTCAGCTCCATATATTATTGTAAAGTCAGTCAAGGGGGAATTGATCCCATGAAAGATAGAGATCAGGAAATAGAAAACTACTGATATCTTCTCCAATCCTTGTTCGATTGTCAATGTTATACCAAGGGTATCTTTAAAGTCTACTGGACCAGTATAGCTAGCTTTCTTCTGACACAGCAATACAATTTTGATGAGTATCGAGAAGGAACGGGATAGAATGATTCTGTTCCTGCCAGCAGTTATTCTATCTCTGTTTGGTCGACTAAATCCCAACAGAAAGAAGAGAATATTGCATGTTCCGAGGTCCGTCCGGGCGTAAGGAACCCCAACTCCCTCAATCGATGTTGTAACAATAGCATAGTGGAAATTTTCGATTGGAATTAGCTTCTGCATACGGGTGACTTTAGAACCGAAAAAGAGGATGAGTGCCGCTTGCAAAGGATATCAATCACTATCAATAAAACTCATCCAGAATATTATTCTTTTATATTATTCCTTTTTCATTCCGACATGACATTATGCCCGTGTAGATTAACCCAGTAATTCAAATTGCACGGGGATCATTGGTGCTACGCAGATGTATGTTGCTTTTCCAATAGTATCCGGCACAGATGGAGTTATGCCACAGACTTATTATATAGTACCTTGTATTAACGAGTAGGTGTTACTTATTAGATAAAACCAAGTGGATAGTGCAATAGAACCTAGTCAATTTTAGGTATGTGAAATTACAAGTTACTCTTTTCAATAGGTGGAATTTCTGTAATATCGGGCTCTACTCGCTATAATAATTAATATTGAAAAAACCTAATCCGTCTAGAGGGTCGAATGATTGGATCAATAAGATCGAGAAATGAAAGGACAAACTGGATATTCATATTCTTTCTTACACCTAAACGTGAAATTCACAAAACTTTGGCTATGTCTGTGGAGAGTTTTCTTCCGGTCCAGTCTCTGGACCGATAGCTGCTGGTAAAAAGATAATGCCAGGTGATCCAATCGTACTGATTGAGAATTCATTCACCCTGTAAGAAGATTACATTCGACAATTTGTGAAGGGGTTTGCCGGTGCTATTCATTAGTTGCTCGATGAATGATTTCTAGGATAATGAAGAGATTTCTACTATAGATCTCCTCTCATCCATGTTCATTCATACATATCCTATAGTAGATATAGGAGAATTGGTACGAATTGGGACAATTGATCTTTTGTATTCTGATCTCAAGGTTACGAAAAGAAAAATTTAGGTAATTGTCTCATGAAGATATGTATAAACCATATTTCATTCAGTCCTTCCACGCCTACTATAACTATAATTAGTTATTTCGGTTTCTTATTGGCTTCTATCATTTTCACCCTAGTCCTATTCATTAGTTCGAGCAAGATACAACTTATTCAAAATGAAGGAAGGGGAACCCTCTCAGTTCACTATTTCAATTTCAATAATTTTGTTTATTCCCTCTATATAAATTTCTGATCATTGAGATTCATAGCAAATTAAGGGTACTATCCAGTATAGCTATTATCCCTACTTATTCCGTTGAATAGAAATGATTGAGGCTTTGCCATCCGGAATTGTGTTAGGTCTAATTCCTATAACTTTGGCCGGATTATTCGTAACTGCATATTCACAATACCGACGTGGTGATCAATTGGATATTTGATCCTGGAATATCCTCCAATTTCATTGGCCTCCTACTTTTCCTAGGAGGTCAGATTCCATTGCTCGTTCCAGTTGGAATGAATTATCGATAATTTTGAGGGTTGGATTTGATAGGAACAGAATCACGCTCTGTAGGATTTGAACCTACGGCATCAGGTTTTGGAGACCTACGTTCTACCGAACTGAACTAAGAGCGCTTTCTTTAATATTCGGAGATGAAGGAAAAATACCTTTTGTTGATACTCTTAGAGCAAAACACTTTCGCATCTGATACGATTCAATTATTTGATGTTCCCGTCGAATCGATATCAAATGATCTTTCATTCCTTTCTTTCCATAGAAAAGAAGGGAAAGGTAGGGATGACAGGATTTGAACCTGCGACATTTTGTACCCAAAACAAACACGCTACCAAGCTGCGCTACATCCCTTCTAATCATTAGACAATGTTATTTTAATTTTATTTTATAGAATTAGAAATATGTTTCCCACATTTTTCCACCTTCATTTCTCTTCGGTCTCGTGAGTGAAAAGACTTTATACATGTAAGGTCTATTATCTAGAATATCACTATTAATTATGGTGATGAAACATCTTTTTCCTTTTCTATAAATAGGACCACAGCCCGGATCACATTATATATATATTCATCAGTTCCGAGTTTTCTCTAGGATTCATAACTATACTATTGATACGGTTGAATCACTTACACATTATGATCAATAAGGAGAATTTACAATGCAAGATCTAAAGACCTATCTTTCCACAGCGCCTGTGTTAGCTATTTTATGCGTCAGTTTTTTAGCCGCCCTATTGATAGAAATCAATCGTTTTTTTCCAGATGCTCTTTTTCTTTCTCTTTCCTTTTCTTAATTTTTTTCTTAAAGCCAAGGGAAAAAAGATTGTGCTAGATTGACTTCTCCTACCTCTTGGAGAAATTAGTGCATTCAGCCCCAAAAAGGATCTAAGTTTAGGACTGGAAGGGGGTAGAATTCAAGTAGAAATATCGATCTAAAGATTCTTTCCACATTCAATTTTGTAAGTAAAACTGAAAACTCACTCCTGATCAATCATTTTTTTACTTTCAAATGTTTCACCGTAGGATCTCCGGCTATCAACTTCTATCCCTTTTTCCCTTTTTATTTTTGAGGTCGAAAAGCAAAACCAATATTCAGAGTAAGTTTATGGCCAAGAGCGGAGATATAAGAGTAACAATTACTTTGGAGTGCACTAGTTGTACCCAAGATAGTGTTTATAAAAGATTCCCGGGGATTTCTAGATATACGACTCGGAAAAATCGACGCAATACACCTATTCGATTGGAATCAAATAAATTTTGTCCCTATTGTTACAAGCATACCATTCATGGAGAGATAAAAAAAAGAGATTAAACGTACTACCCATGGATAGGAATAAATCACAGATATAAAAAGAAATGGTATTTCAACAAGATCTTTAATGGAACAATATTTAAAAAAGATTTTGAATAAATAGTATTCAAAAGGTTCATGAAACAAACTATGGATAAACCCAAGCAATCTTTTCGTAGACATTTGAAACCAATTCGCAGACGTTTGAAACCAATTCGTAGATATTTGAAACCAATTCGTAGACATTTGTCACCTATTAGGTCGGGAGATCGGATCGATTATAAAAATATGAGCCTAATTAGTCGATTTATTAGTGAGCAAGGAAAAATATTATCCGGCCGAGTGAATAGATTAACTTCAAAACAACAACGTCTAATGACTAACGCTATTAAACGAGCTCGTATTCTATCTTTGTTACCTTTTCTTTATAATGAAAACTAATTTGATCCATGGGAAATAAGCCTACTCCTTAATCAAATCGGAGCTGGAATATATGTTCGATAAAGATGCAGATCTTGAGTCTATTGTTGAAAAAGTCAACAGGATTTCATTTTTGGAAAAGAATTGGATTGAATTCTTTTCGTTCATTTCCAATCCAATATGAAAAAACTTTTCAATATTTCGACCTTCCCGGAGGGAATTCTCCGGGAGAATCTGTTCTATCCATTCCATCTTTACCTATTTATTTCATCTATACCTAACCTATTTCATCATACGATAAGTTGTTAAAGATGGTGGAAAAGCAATTACTATCTAATACAGCTATTTGTGCAAGTGTTTTACGATTTGGAAGCAACTGCCTCTTGTACAAATATTGGATGAATCTATTATAAGAAACCCCATTGGCACGAGCTGCTGCATTGATCCGAGTAATCCACAAACGACGAAGATCTCTCTTGCGTTTACCTCTATCTCGGTGGGCGGAAACTAAGGCTCTAGCTTTCCGTTGGTTAGCAGTTCGAAAAAGTTTCGAATGGGCCCCTCGAGAGCCTGATACAAATGCAAGAATTTTTTTCCGACGTTTTCGAGCTATATATCCACGTTTCACTCTGGTCATTGAAGTTTACTCTCATGAATCGCTAATATTTTTCTCGGTTAGTCATTTGTTTTGTTTGGTCCATTGAGAATAACACTGATTCTTCTTATTTAGAAAATAAAAGTTCCAATGGCTTTTGCTACTGCAACCTTCCCAACCATAATTCCCTTTGGATAGGCATCTTCCTGGTAGGCAAGGACTGGGACCTTGTACTGAGAATGAGAAAAAATCATGGGTTTCATCGTTTCTATGGTTCTTTCTCCAACGGTAAGGTCCTCTCTATACGCCGGAGCCTTTTATTCATTTCCGAAATATGAGATGAGTATGTTATCGGTAACTTGTACGGTTTACCATCTCCAGCTCTACTCTTGAATCATTAAGTAATAAATACTCTCATTACAAGATCTATTAATACAGTAACGACATGTAATTCTGGGGTTGGCCAGGTAGCTGACCCTGTTGTTCCGTTCTCGCGGCAATATGAGCATAAACTTTATGCTTCTTCAATTTGCATGATTTCCCCGCTCAATGGATTGATGACCATTCGCTACCAATGAGGAATTGCTTTTCATCCCACATCAAGGTGATTGGATTTGCACCAATGGAAACCATAAATTTCATCCCCGGTAAGGTTAGATGATGGATCTTTACTTGATTACAGCGGGAAAATTCTTCTGTTATTCCGTTGTAAGAATTTCCCAGTCTGTTTAAGTTTCTGATCCAAACGAGTCGCACATACACCCTAGCACATACTCCTCTACGCTGAGGACATCCTCGAAGAGCAGGAGATTTTTTTCTATTCTCTATTGGCTGTCTTGCATTTCTAATAAGTTGTTGAATAGTGGGCATTCTAGCTGTATTGTATGCGGAATCAACTGGTTCGGATTGATCCTAACCATACCATATCAGGTGATTATGAAATGAATCACTTCCCCCCCCCCCCTTTTTTTTTTGAAAAGGAACAAAGAGATCACAGTTTACAGTTCATTATAAAAATAAATTAAAAAAGAGGATCTTCCGCTATGAGATCAACCTTCCGCTACGACATCAACAATGCCATAAGCTTGGGCTTCTGTTGCTGACATAAAAACATCTCTGTTCAGGTCCCGTTGAATTACCTCTCCGGGTTGGTCCGTTCTTTCTATATAACATCTGGTTATGTAATCGCGAAGCATCGTTACGTGTTTCGATTCGTTATGAAAATCTGCAGCCGATCCGTCATAATAGGAACTAGCAGGTTGGTGGATCATAACCCTAGCGTGAGGTAATGCTATACGTTTAGGCATTTCTCCCCCGATTAGGATGAAAGATCCCATTGAAGCAGCTACCCCCATGCATATTGTATGTACATCTGGTACTATTGCTTGCATCATATCGAAAAGACCTACCCCTGGTATTACTGATCCACCGGGACAGTTGATAAATGAGAAAATATCTTTATTTGAATCTTCTGCACTCAAATATACCATGAGACCCATGAGTTGATTTGCAATCTCGTGATTGATATCCTGAGCCAAAAAAAGTAATCTCTCTCGATAAAGTCGGTTGTATAAGTCGACCCAAGTTGCATCTTCATCTCCAGGGGCTCGGAAAGGCACTTTTGGAACACCAACGGGCATTTGTTTTAATGGAAAGAAGTGAAGCACTATACTCTAATATGGGAACGTAAAGTATATGAAGTTGTGTAACATATGAACTCTGGATGGATGGTATAGGGGAGGTTTTGAACCTATCTGGAAATAGAGCTTTAGATGGATCAAAGATCCATGTAAAAGATCCTTCCATTATTCGAGTTGATAATGTAACGAATCACACTTTTACCGCTAAACTATACCCGCCACGATCCGATTGTAACATACGGATCGATCTTTTGTCCAACCAACCCATTTATATTTTTTTGAGTCTTTTCCGGATAACTTCGATCAGAGAACGATAAGCCCCATTCACTATTTAAATTATTTAAATTATTTAAAATTATTTAAATTATCAAAATTATTTAAATTATCAAAATTATCAAAATTATTTAAATTATCAAAATTATCAAGTATGAAACATTTTGTATAATTTGAGTCCATAAAGTCTTTTTTATCGGAACTGGGCCGATGGATCACAAATATAGATTCCGTAAATTGCTTTAGAGTTGTTTTAGTTGCAATATTTAATTTCTGAAGGGACTCCATTTTATCGATAGGCAAGTTTATTGAAAAAAACCTTGAGGAAACCAAGAATTCTTGTAATATTATTGACAACTTCCCGATCACTTTCATATTATAAAGAATAGATTGGTGGCCCCTATCGTCTAGTGGATCAGGACATCTCTCTTTCAAGGAGGCAACGGGGATTCAACTTCCCCTGGGGGTACCATGATCCATTCGTTAGGTATCCTAAATAATTTTAAATTACTGTCTTGTTCCTGGGTCGATGCCCGAGTGGTTAATGAGGACGGACTGTAAATCCGTTGGCAATATGCCTACGCTGGTTCAAATCCAGCTCGACCCAACCAATATCATCAATACCAATCTATCGGTATGGTTATATTCATGCTAATCATGAATGAAAAGATAATTGGTTATTGAACCCCGACATCGATATCTATTCATATCGTAGATGCCCAATTCCGTATGAATCGATACATTTCAAAAATGAAAGAGAAGGATAAGATATTTAATCGACCTAGCACTCGCATAATCTATATGACCTATCTAGCACCTATCATGAAATAAATATTATCTAATAGTAGGTGAACTGTACTGTATTGGGATTGTAGCTCAATTGGTTAGAGTACCGCCCTGTCAAGACGGAAGTTGCGGGTTCGAGTCCCGTCAGTCCCGATCCAATAGTAAGTGAACTGTGAATGATCATGTCAGGATCTGGACGGACTAGTCCTTATCATTCCAGGGTCATGGGGTGGGCCTCTGGATAAATTCGATATGGGATACTTCTTTCTATATCATCACCGAAGCGGGATAGATTCACAATTCCATCTAAATCGTGGAGATCCAAGCAAAATATCTCTCATGTCTGACGAACGTCTTCTGGAGGAGCATAAGGTTCTTATTCGTACGAATCCTATTCTTTCGAAATTATACCAGACATGTGTTGATCGGAACGTTTTCTGATGCACGTAAGTTTTTACTACTAGTCTTATCAAAAGTGATCGTATTAGGTTATACTATTTCCATCGAAGAATTCATTCAATCCATTAGTTAGATTCCGTTACTCGAACCAATTCTATCAATGACATACATCTATTTCATGGATCTTGAAAGAAAGATTCATTCATCTCTATGAGATCAAAATGAGATCAAATCTCGAGCTATTTTTGAACAAAGTTAAAATAAGGAGATCATGGAAGTAAATACCCTTGCATTTATTGCTGTTCTACTGTTCCTTGCAGTTCCTACTGCTTTTCTACTTATCCCTTACGTCAAAACGGCCAGTGCAAGCAGTGGAAGCAATTGATTTTGATGAAAATCAATTGATTGCTGATCACTAGATAGATCTTTATGATCCAGATCATAAGTATAAAATAGGTTATGAGATCTTTTATATTACAACAATATAGGGTGGATCTATTGTATTACAACAATACAGGGTAGGGATTGCTTTTAATTTTTTTTGAAAAGAAAAGAAGAAGTAGTACGGAGGAAAAGAATATCTAACCTTTTCTTTTGTACTACTTCTTCTTTTACACCCATATATGGATAAATATATCTTAATGGTACTTATCCATATATGGTAAATGTAGGATGAAGGACCTCGTACCATAAAATAGCGGAGCTGATCACATCACCTTCTTCCTGCTCCTGGAAAAATAGACCCAATGCAGACAGACTTAATTCTGAACGTACTTGCGGATTCTTTAGGATCAAAGTTGAACATCTTTTTTTCGGTACGAACATCTATATCTAGCACATGTTAGATATAGCACTGCACTTATGGTAAAAAGCAAAGGAATCTATGACTTAGACTTATGTCCCATATTTTCCGAGAACGGAATTCATATCAGATCCGATCAATTCAATTCGGAACCATCCGATAAAACAGGGACTCTTTCTATTCCTACTAAGAAAGAGAAGAGAGATCGTTCTTCAGTGGAAGAAATGATATTATCGACTCATTCTAGAAAAGAACTAATGAATTCAAACCTGTTGAAGAAAATAAGATTTTTCATAGGAAAATGATAATGATAAGGGATTACGTACATCCCTTACGGGGATAAAGAGGAAATAATTCCATGTAGAGTGTTTCAATTTGGAACGAAGATTCAATATTACTGGATCCTTATGGAACAGAATATATTACCATGCATGATATGGAAGGAACGCAATAATTGATTCTTAAGCATTACCATTATAGCCCACTTCTCCCCCATACTACGAGTGAAAGGGAAAATGTAAAAACTACCATTAAAGCAGCCCAAGTTATACCGACTATATCCATACGGATCATGTTCTCTAAAAAATAATGATTTCATCATCGAGATGATAAGGGAACTATTAACCATAGTGCAAAGTTGAAGTTGAAATGACCACCTTTGCATTCTGAACGTTACTGACGTTCGAGCTGATATGAGAGATCAATAAATCCATTTGTTCATTGACCAACAAGTTACTATAACTAACTCGAGGGTCGTACATTCACGACGGAATCGGGATCAAATGTACGTAACTCACTATCTATATTGGTAATATGTACCAATATGTCTCCAGAGGTTCTGTAATGGAAATACAGACTTTTCCTTCCATTTACTTACCTCAACAAGGCGACACCCGGATTCGAACTGGGGATGGAGGATTTGCAGTCCTCTGCCTTACCGCTTGGCTATGTCGCCGAGATATGGGAATCCCATGGACAGATCGAATCTTTTGTCCTTTCAAGTCATTCGTCCGTCCTTTAAGTATAGTATGAGATGTATGCTAAAGTCAACCATAAAGGAAATGGATCTAATTTGTTCTCCGTCTTTCTTTCGATCTGACTATTTTCATTAGGAAATTTTCTAAGTGAGATTAACATTTAAGAATGGTTTGATTCATTCGTTCATAGCTCCATTTCACGTGGTTGGAAGAAAGTATCAAAGTACCTCTTCCTTATCCTTTTTTTTTTATTGGAAGTATATCTGGATACGGGTAGAATTTCATGGGATATAGTGAAGACTGAATATACATCCGAATCTTTTTTGTCGGATTGATCCATATAGATCAATCGGGAATAATTTAATAGATTTTTCTACAGATGGGAAACTTCCAATGCGATTAGATGAAAATGAGGGAGCGTTTACAATCCCTGAATTTGGTAAGATACAATTTGAAGGATTTTGTCGTTTTATCGATCAGGGCTTGATGGAAGAACTTCATAATTTTCCAAAAATTGAGGATATAGATAAAGAAATTGAATTCAGGCTTTTTGGTAATGAATATGAATTAGCAGAACCTTTCATCAAAGAGAGAGATGCTGTATATCAGTCCCTTACATATTACTCTGAATTATATGTACCAGCAAGATCGATTCGGAGGAATAGTAGGAAGATACAGAAACAAACTGTATTTCTCGGAAATATTCCTTTAATGAATTCCCATGGAACATTTGTAGTAAATGGGATTTACAGAGTCGTAGTTAATCAAATATTAATAAGTCCTGGTATTTATTACCGTTCGGAATTAGACCATAATAGAATTAATTATATATATACTGGCACTCTGATTTCAGATTGGGGAAGAAGATCGAAATTAGAGATCGATGTGGGAGAAAGGATATGGGCTCGTGTAAGCAGAAAACAAAAAATATCTATTCCAGTTCTATTATCAGCTATGGGTTTAAATCTCGAAGAGATTCTGGACAATACTCGCTATCCCGAAAGATTTTTATTTTTATTGAAGAAGAAGGAGAGGTGGGAGCGGGAGGAATATCTATGGTCGAGGGAAAAAGCCATTCTGGAGTTTTATAAAAAACTCTACTGTATAAGTGGCGATTTGGTATTTTCCGAGTCTCTATGTAAAGAATTGCAAGAAAAATTTTTCCGAAAAAGATGTGAATTGGGAAAGATTGGTCGACGAAATCTGAACCAAAAACTGAACCTTGATATACCCGAGAACGAGATTTTTTCATTACCACAAGATGTATTGGCTGCTGTGGATTACCTTATCGGGGTTAAATTTGGAATGGGTACACTCGATGATATAGATCACCTCAGAAATCGACGGATTCGTTCTGTAGCAGATTTATTACAGAATCAATTTAGATTAGCTCTAGGTCGTTTAGAAGATGCAGTTAAAAGAACTATACACAGAGCAACCAAGCGCAGATCAACTCCTCAGAACTTGGTCACTTCAACTCTATTAAAAAACACTTTTCAAGATTTTTTTGGTTCACACCCCTTATCCCAATTTTTGGATCAAACTAATCCATTGACGGAAATAGCTCATGGGCGAAAATTGAGCCATTTAGGTCCTGGGGGCTTAACAGGGCGAACTGCTAGTTTTCGGACACGGGATATTCATCCCAGTTATTATGGGCGTATTTGTCCAATCGATACGTCCGAAGGAATGAATGCTGGACTTGTTGCATCATTATCTATTCATGCAAAGATTGGTGATTGTGGTTCTTTACAAAGTCCATTCTATAAGATCTCCGAGAGATCGAGAGAAGAACATATGGTTTATCTACTACCGGGAGAAGATGAGGATGAATACTATCGGATAGCTACGGGAAATTCTTTGGCGTTAAATCAAGGAATTCAAGAGGAACAAATTACTCCAGCTCGATACCGACAAGAATTTATAGTTATTGCATGGGAACAAATCCATTTCAGAAGTATTTTTCCTTTCCAATATTTTTCCGTTGGAGTTTCCCTTATTCCTTTTCTCGAACATAATGATGCGAATCGCGCTCTAATGGGTTCTAATATGCAGCGTCAAGCAGTTCCACTTTTTCGACCCGAGAAGTGCATTGCCGGAACTGGGTTGGAAGGTCAAGCAGCTCTAGATTCAGGAAGTGTAGCTATAGCTACACAAGAGGGAAGGATCGAGTATATCGATGCTGTAAATATAACTTCATCGGTTAATGGAGACACTGTACGAACAGAATCGGTTATATATCAACGTTCTAATACCAATACTTGTACGCATCAAAAACCTAAAATTCATCAAGGGGAATGTGTAAAGAAGGGACAAATTCTGGCGGATGGTGCGACTACGGTAGGCGGAGAACTATCTTTGGGAAAAAAACGTTTAGTAGCTTATATGCCATGGGAAGGATACAATTTCGAAGACGCAATACTCATTAGTGAACGTCTGGTATATGAAGATATTTATACCTCTTTCCATATCGTAAGATACAGGATTGAAATCTGTATGACGAGCCAGGGTCCTGAAAGAATCACTAGAGAAATACCTCATTTAGATGCTCATTCACTTCGTCATTTGGACGAAAATGGTCTTGTAATGCTAGGATCTTGGATAGAAACAGGTGATGTTTTGGTAGGTAAATTAACGCCTCAAACAATAGAAGAATCATTATGTACCCCAGAAGGAAGATTATTACAAACCATATTTGGTATTGAGGTATCCACTGCGAGAGAAAATTGTCTCAGAGCACCTATAGGTGGAAGGGGTCGAGTTATCGACGTGAGATGGATCAATAGAGTAGATGATTCCGGTGATAATGCGGAAACAGTACACGTATATATATCACAAAAACGTAAGATACAAGTGGGTGATAAAGTAGCTGGAAGGCATGGTAATAAAGGTATTATTTCAATAGTTTTGCCCAGACAAGATATGCCCTATTTGCAAAATGGAATACCAGTTGATATGGTATTGAATCCATTAGGGGTACCTTCACGAATGAATGTAGGACAGATCTTTGAATGTTTGCCCGGTTTAGCAGGAAACCCGATGAACAAACATTATAGAATAACACCTTTTGACGAAAAATACGAGCGAGAAGCTTCGAGAAAACTAGTGTTTCCTGAACTTTACAAAGCTAGTGAGCAAACAGCTAATCCATGGGTATTCGAACCAGATCATCCTGGAAAACATAGATTAATTGATGGAAGAACAGGAGATGTTTTTGAACAACCTGTTACAATAGGAAAAGCTTATATGTCGAAATTGAGTCATCAAGTTGATGAGAAAATACATGCACGTTCGAGTGGACCTTATGCACGGGTTACACAACAACCTCTTAGAGGAAAATCCAAACGAGGGGGGCAACGAATAGGAGAAATGGAAGTTTGGGCTCTAGAAGGTTTTGGTGTTGCTTATATTTTACAAGAGATGCTTACTCTCAAATCTGACCATATTAGAACTCGTAATGAAGTACTTGGTGCCATTATCACTGGAGGGCCAATACCTAAACCTGACACTGCTCCAGAATCTTTCCGATTGCTCATTCGAGAATTACGATCTTTAGCTCTAGAATTGAATCATGCTATTATATCTGAGAAAAACTTTCAGATAGATAGAGAGGAAGTTTGATCACAATAAATTGAGATCTTTTATGATTGACCAGAATAAACATCAACAACTTCGAATTGGATTAGCTTCTCCCGAACAGATTTGTGCTTGGTCCGAAAAAATTTTACCTAATGGTGAGATAGTTGGACAGGTGACTAAACCTCATACTCTACATTATGAAACTAATAAACCAGAAAGAGATGGATCGTTTTGTGAAAGAATCTTTGGACCTATCAAAAGTAGAGTTTGTTCTTGTGGAAATTCTCCAGGGATTGGAAATGAGAAGATAGATGCAAAATTTTGCACACAATGTGGAGTTGAATTCGTTGATTCTCGAATTCGAAGATATCAAATGGGATACATTAAACTGGCATGTCCGGTGGTTCACGTATGGTATTTGAAACGCCTTCCCAGTTATATTGCGAATCTATTAGCTAAAACTCGGAAAGAATTAGAAGGTCCAGTATACTGCGATGTGTGACTTGATCACAAGTTCCGATCATACAGATCCGTAATCAGGAACTGTCATCCTATTAAATCTCATTGGGATGCCTTTAGCTCTGACATGACCCTCCAGAGGAGTAGCATGAAGCTCAGAATTATAAGCATCTTTTCAAGATGCTGAGAAAGAGGAATTAGTCCAGGGTTTAGATATTATTTATCAAATTGCTAATTGAACTTCGTGAAAACACTTCTTTCAGATAATGGAATTTGAATTTCATTCTCTTTTATTTGGGTTAGCCCTGAATAGAGGTATTCCGGACCGAAGATATGGCTATAGGAGTCTATTCATCGCACATATGCTTCGATCAATAGTATTGTAACCATCGAAGTAAAGCAAAGCAAGCAGGAACCTAAAGGATCAAATGGAACGAGATAAAGACAAGTAAATCCCTAATTGAAGGTCTTTCAAGAAGAAAAGGATTGTTCGAAAGGGAGGAGACTGCTCAATAATTCCATATCTATGTTGTAGAATCATAACATAAAGGAATACTCAATTTCACTTGGAACTTGAGCAGAGAGTAGCGATCTCTCTTCAGAGCGAAAAAGAGTTTTTGCATCTTTTTTTTTAGTTACTTGAGCCGGATGAGAGGAAACTTTCACGTCCGATCCTGAAGGGGGGGAAATCTTAGAATAACCTATCCAAATCTTTTTCTTGCTAGGCCCATAGCTAACAAACCAACTTTATTGAGATCACGGGGTACATTCGATTATGAGATTCAATCCTGGAGAGAGATTATTCCTCATTACCTCTCTGCTCGTCCTTATTACCTCTTTCCTCGGGGTTCTGGAACATTTAAAGAGAGAGAAATAGCTACTGGGGGAGATGCTATCGGGAAACAACTAATGGGTCTGGATCTGCAAATGATTATAGATCGTTCACATATGGAATGGAAGAACTTGGTGGAATTGAAATGGAATAGATTGGAAGAGAACCAAGAATCTACTGTGGATAGATGGGAGGATGAAAAAATTAGAAGAAGAAAGGATTTTCTGGTTGGACGCATGAAATTGGCTAAACATTTTCTCCGAACAAATATAGAACCAAAATGGATGGTCTTATGCCTATTACCAGTTCTTCCTCCCGAACCGAGGCCAATCGTTCAATTAGGTGAAGGTGGACTTATTACCTCGTCAGATCTAAATGAACTTTATCGAAGAGTTATCAATCGGAATAATACTCTTACAAATTTATTAGCAAGAAGTGGATCTGAGTCATTTGTTATTTATCAAACAAAATTGATCCAGGAAGCCGTAGATGCACTTCTCGATAATGGTATCTGCAGACAACCAATGAGAGACAGTCATAATAGGCCTTATAAATCGTTCTCAGATGTGATCGAAGGCAAAGAGGGAAGATTTCGTGAAAATTTACTAGGCAAACGAGTTGATTATTCAGGTCGTTCCGTTATTGTGGTGGGTCCCTTTCTATCATTGTACCAATGTGGATTACCCTCAGAAATAGCAATAGAGCTTTTTCAAGCATTTTTAATTCGTAGTCTCATCGGACGACATATTGCTCCCAACCTAAGAACTGCTAAAAGTATGATTCGAGATAAGGGACCCATTGTATGGGAAGTACTTCAAGAGGTTATGCAAGGACATCCCATATTGTTGAATCGAGCACCTACCTTACACAAATTGGGAATACAAGCGTTTCAACCTATTTTAGTAGAAGGACGTGCCATTCGTTTACATCCATCGGTTTGTGGGGGATTTAATGCAGACTTCGACGGAGATCAGATGGCTGTCCATGTACCTTTATCTCTGGAAGCTAGAGCAGAAGCTCGTTTACTCATGTTTTCTGAGACAAATCTTTTGTCTCCAGCTATCGGGGATCCTATTTCTATACCGACTCAGGATATGCTTCTTGGACTTTATATATCAACGGTCCAAAATAGTCAAGGTATTTATGGGAATAGGTACCATCCGTATCACTCGGAAAATAAAAGCTTTTCTTGTAAGAAACCTTCCTTTTATAGTTATGATGATGTGCTCAGAGCTTACCGACAGAAACGAATTGACTTATACAGCCCCTTATGGCTCCGGTGGGGGGAAGTGGATTTACGTATCATTACCTCAGTAAACCAAGAAGCCCCTATCGAAGTTCAATACGAATCTTTGGGTACTTTCCACGAAATCCATGAACATTATCGAATAAGAAAAGGTAGAATGGGAGAAATCCTTAATATATACATTCGAACAACTGTTGGTCGTACTCGTTTCAATCGAGAAATGGAAGAAGCCATACAAGGGTTTGCCTGTTCTGAACACCCAAATAAATCACTACCAGCTCTCAGGATCTAATGTTATTGATCTTATGATTTTTTCATTAGTGCAGATATAGAGATCGAGGAAGCCTTCGAATAACCGGCTTGAACCCATTGCTTAATCCTGCTCATGAAAATATGGAGATTTTTCCTTATGAAGGAACGAACTAGATTGCCCTTTGATAATTTGCCCTTTTATAATAAAGTGATGGATAAAACTGCCATTAAAAAGCTTATTAGCAGATTAATAGATCACTTCGGAATGACATATACATCACATATCTTGGATCAACTCAAGACTTCGGGTTTTCAACAAGCTACTGATACAGCTATTTCATTAGGAATTGATGATCTTTTAACAGCGCCTTCCAAAGGATGGCTCGTCCAAGATGCGGAGCAACAAGGTTCTGTTTCGGAGAAACAGAATCATTATGGGAATGTACACGCAGTGGAAAAATTACGTCAATCGATTGAGATATGGTATGCTACCAGTGAATATTTGAGAAAAGAAATGAATCCGAATTTTAGCATGACTGATCCCTTAAATCCAGTACATGTGATGTCCTTCTCAGGAGCTAGGGGAAGTACATCTCAGGTTCACCAATTAGTAGGTATGAGAGGATTAATGTCAGATCCTCAAGGACAAATCATCGATCTACCCATTCGACGGAATTTACGCGAAGGGCTCTCTTTAACGGAATATATTATTTCCTGTTATGGGGCTCGTAAAGGAGTTGTGGATACTGCTGTACGAACAGCAGATGCTGGATACCTCACACGTAGACTCGTTGAAGTAGTTCAACACATTGTAGTACGTAGAACAGATTGTGGCACTATCCAAGGTATTTTCGTAAGTCCCATTCGAGGTCGAGAGAGGGACAGAAATGAAATTGTTGTACGAACACAAATACTGATTGGCCGTGTGCTAGCAGACGATGTATATATAAATAGGAGATGCATTGCCACGCGCAATCAGGATATTGGAGTTGGACTTGCCAATCAATTAATAAACCTTCGAACACAACCAATATATATACGAACCCCCTTTACTTGCAAGAGTATATCTCGGATTTGTCAATTATGTTATGGTCGGAGTACTACTCACAGTCACTTGATTGAATTAGGAGAAGCAGTAGGTATTATTGCGGGCCAATCCATTGGAGAACCAGGAACTCAACTAACACTAAGGACTTTTCATACCGGGGGGGTATTTACTGGTGATATTGCAGAACATATACGAGCCCCTTTCAATGGAAAGATTGAATTCAATGAAAATTTGGTTTATCCCACACGTACACGTAATGGACATCCTGCTTATCTATGTCATAATAACTTATCCATTACTATTGATGGTCAGGATCAAGTACAGAACTTAACCATTCCACCACAAAGTTTGCTTTTGGTTCAGAATGATCAATATGTGGAATCGGAACAGCTTATTGCCGAGGTTCGTGCTAGAACATCTTCCTTCAAGGAAAAAGTTCGCAAAAATATATATTCTGACTTAGAAGGAGAAATGCACTGGAGTACCAATGTGTGTCATGCACCTGAATATGTACAGGGTAATGTTCATCCTATACTCAGGACGGGTTATCTATGGATATTATCGGGAGGTATATACGGATCCCGTGTAGTACCCTTTCCATTTCATAAGTATCAGGATCAAGTATATGTTCAACCTTTTGTTGCCAAACATCAATCACTTTCCGATTCTTACGTGGATCAAGTGGAACATAGATCAGGTGACTCAAATTGCTATGAGAAGGAAGAACAAATCTTCAGTTATTCAGAAACTGAAACTGATCGGACCATATCCAACAAGCATCGAGACTCTATTTATGTCTTTTACCCTAATAATTACAATATTAAGGGGAAAAAGCAAATGAATCGATTCATCGTCTCATTGCAGTGTGATAAAGAATGGGAAAAAAAAATAATACCTTGTCCTGATGCGATTCTTAGAATACCCAAAAGTGGTATTCTACAGAGAAATTCCATTTTTGGATATTCTAACGTAGAACATGGAATACCTGATGGGTCGAATATGACAACACCGTTTTCCCTAGATTTATCGAGGGAAGGGGACAACTTGCAGATTCAAATTAGCTATTCTATTTCGTATGAAGACGGTGAACGAATCCAAGTAATGAGTGATATAAGTATTCCATTGGTTCGAACTTGTATAGGATTTGATTGGGAACAAATAGATTCTATAGAATCTGAGGCTTATGTTTCTCTTATTTCAGTAAGAACAAATAAGATCGTTAACAATATGGTTCAAATTAGCTTGATGAAATACCCCCCTTTTTTCATGGGGAGAAGGGACAATAAAACAAGTCCAAATTTGATGTTCCATAACAATTTGGACCACACTAATCTTTTATCTTCCAATGGGGCGAGTCAATTAATTAGTAAGCATCAAGGAATTATTTGTTCATTATCTAATGGGGAAGAAGACAGTGGATCTTTTATGGTTCTATCACCATCCGACTATTTTCGAATCGTTCTATTCAATGATTCTAAATGTTATGATACGGGAAATCAATCAAATAGAAAGGATCCTATGAGAAAAATCATTGAATTTTCAGGTCTCTTGGGTAATTTACATAGTATAACCAACCGTTTTCCATCCTCCCATTTTCTAACTTATAAAAAAGTATTATCAAAGAAACATTCCATTTTCCACAATTCTTTCAATACTTTCCAAGTACCTAAATATTATTTCATGGACGAAAATATGATAATTTATCATTTCGATCCGTGCAGGAACATCATTTCCAATCTATTGGGTCCAAATTGGTGCTCTTCCTCATCCGAATCCGAATTCTGCGAAAAAACATTTCCAGTAGTTAGTCTTGGACAATTGATTCCTGAAAGTGTATGGATATCCGAGGATGAACCACTCCCCGAATCTGGTCAAATTATAGCAGTTGATGAGGAATCTTTAGTCATTAGATCAGCTAAACCTTATTTGGCTACTCGAAAAGCAACTGTCCATAGTCATTATGGAAAAATTCTTGACAAAGGAGATACATTGATAACATTGATATATGAAAGGTTCAAATCCAGTGATATAATTCAAGGTCTTCCTAAAGTTGAACAATTGTCAGAAGCCCGTTTGAATAATTCAATATCGATGAATCTGAAAGAAAGTTTTGAAAATTGGACCGGAGATATGACAAGATTTCTTGGAAGTCTTTGGGGGTTATTCATAAGCGCTAGGATAACTATGGAACAAAGTCAGATTCATTTGGTCAATCAGATTCAAAAAGTTTACCGATCCCAAGGGGTACGAATTGGTGATAAGCATATAGAGGTTATTGTACGCCAAATGACATCGAAAGTCTTAATTTCAGAAGATGGAACGGCTAATGTTTTTTCACCGGGGGAACTCATTGTATTATCACGAGCACAGAGAATGGATCGTGCTCTGGAAGAGGCAATCTACTATCAAACCATGTTATTAGGAATAACAAGGGCATCTCTGAATACTCAAAGTTTTATATCCGAAGCGAGTTTCCAAGAAACTGCTCGGGTCTTAGCTAAAGCTGCTCTACAAGGTCGCATCGATTGGTTGAAAGGCTTGAAGGAAAATGTTATTCTCGGGGGGATGATACCTGCCGGTACTGGGCAACATATTCACCGTTCAGGGAAACGAAACGGAATAGATCCAAGAATAGGGAATAGGAATCTATTTAGCAACAAAGTGAAGGACATTTTATTTCATCATGACAAAGTAGATTTTTTTTCCTTTCAAGACAATTCTTACAAATATCACAATATATTAAAACAGCAATTAAAATAGTCTTGAGAAATAGTCTTGAGAAATAGATTTCTTGTTATGTTCATGAATATCTCTTCTATAATAGGAAGAATATCAAATATTCTATGAGTGAGAACGTTTCTATCACGTACTAGACAGACAGGCAATCTTTGAGATGTAATTGATTCCGTTGGAATAATTAGATATTACGATACATTTTATTTCGCTATTTTGGGGAGGAAAGCGAACGAGAATGAGCAGAAGATATTGGAACATTGATTTGGAAGAGATGATGGAAGCAAGAGTTCATTTAGGGCATAAAACTAGGAAATGGAACCCTAAGATGGCACCTTACATTTTTACAGAGCGTAAAGATACTCATATTATAAATCTGGCTAAAACTGCTCGTTCTTTATCAGAAGCTTGTGATTTGCTGTTTGATATAGCAGGTAGAGGAAAACAATTCCTGATAGTCGGTACGAAATATCAAGCAACTGATTTAGTAGCATCAGCTGCTACAGAAGCTCGATGTCATTATGTAAATAGAAAATGGCTTGGTGGTATGTTAACTAATTGGTCTACTACAGAGACGAGACTTCAGAAGTTCAAGGATTTAAAAAAAGAACAAGATACGGGACGATTCAATCAACTTCCAAAAAAAGAAGCAGCTATGCTCAAGAGACAATTAGACCAATTGCAGAAATATCTAGGTGGGATTAGATATATGACAAGCTTACCCGATATTGCTATAATTACCAATCAACGAGAAGAATCCATTGCTCTTGGGGAATGTAGAACTTTGGGTATTCCGACAATTTGCTTGGTTGATACAGATTGTGATCCAGATCTCGTGGATATCCCAATTCCAGCCAATGATGATGGTATAGCTTCAATCCAATTGATCCTGAACAGATTAACGTCAGCAATTTGCGAAGGAAGGGCATTAAGGTCATTATAGCTATATGAAGGGCTAATAGAAAGTAATAAAAAAAAATAAAAAAAAGGGGGGGGAGGACCTGAGGATTTACTGAGTTGGCTGCTATTCCATCCAAGATCTCGTAAGAGGGAATTTCATTTATTGATTTGGTTGGCTGCTCCAAATTGAAAAATATTCTTAATGGAATACCCTTTTTATTATCTCGTGACATCAAAAATTCTGATGAGAGTGAAATAATTGAGGAATCTCTCATTTGACAAAAATAATTTATTTTCTTCTTTAAGTTCATCTTTACAAGGGGGTAATATGGATATGGATATCGTACGATCTCCTATTAGCACACTGAATCATATCTATGAGATATCCGGTGTGGAGGTGGGTCAACATTTTTATTGGCAAATAGGGGGGTTTCAAGTTCATGGACAGGTACTTCTAACTTCTTGGGTTGTAATTGCTGTCTTATTAGGTTCAGCTACCATAGCTGTTCGAGATCCACAAACCATTCCTACCGGTGGTCAAAATTTTGTTGAATATATTCTCGAATTTTTTCGGGACTTGACCAGAACTCAGATTGGGGAGGAAGAATATGGTCCCTGGGTTCCCTTTATTGGAACTATGTTTCTATTTATCTTTGTTTCTAACTGGTCAGGTGCTCTTCTTCCTTGGGGAATTCTAAAATTACCTCAGGGGGAGTTAGCCGCACCTACAAATGATATTAATACTACGGTTGCTCTAGCTTTACTTACGTCAGTAGCATATTTCTATGCAGGTCTTACAAAGAAGGGGTTAGGTTATTTTGGTAAATATATTCAACCAACCCCAATACTTTTACCAATTAACATCTTAGAAGATTTTACAAAACCTTTATCACTTAGTTTTCGACTTTTTGGAAATATATTAGCTGACGAATTGGTAGTTGCTGTTCTTGTTTCTCCGGTACCTTTAATAGTTCCTATACCTGTAATGTTCCTGGGATTATTTACGAGCGGTATTCAAGCTCTGATCTTTGCAACTCTAGCTGCAGCTTATATAGGTGAATCCATGGAGGGTCATCATTAAATCACTGTCCAATCAGACAGAATATTTTCTAAGTATCGTACCAACGCATGACTTGATATGTATGGTAGAAGCAAATCAGATTTCTTAGTAAAAAGAGCTTGGTAACAAGATTTAAGATCAGTTAACTACTTCTGTCCATTAGATCTCCAGATAGAGTGGATCCGATTGGTCCATTTGTATAGAAATATGATAATAGGATCGAACAGGTTCACTAATCGGAGTTGTTTGAGTAAAGAATGTACCGGCGTAGAACGATTAAATTTTTGTTCCCATTAAGGGGAGGATTTTTTCGAACGTGTTTACTTTGTATATAGTTCGTTTCATATATTAATCCATTTATATTGATTATAAGCCTTATAGATTATATGGATTAATATCACATCTATAGATGTGATATATAATGACTTATAGGCTCTTACGCAGTCTATTCTCTCTCCGTTATAAGAATTCATATGCCCAATAAAATGGAATCTTTATTTTGAATATTATGAAGAATAAATCTTTTTATGATGAAATATTTGCATAAGGGATACCCTATTCGTTGATATTATCACTTTGATATCATCAATAAATATTTTTGTTCTTAGTTGTTCGGAAGAAATCGTTCCATAATTTTACCATTGGTGAACACTCAATAGATGAAACTGTCGTATTATCAACTATTTCCCAACCTTAGTAAGAGGAGATTACCATGGATCCCTTAATTTCTGCTGCTTCCGTTATTGCTGCTGGATTATCTGTAGGGCTTGCTTCCATTGGACCTGGCGTTGGCCAGGGCACTGCTGCGGGCCAAGCTGTAGAAGGTATTGCGAGACAACCAGAAGCAGAAGGTAAAATACGAGGTACCTTACTGCTAAGTTTAGCTTTTATGGAAGCTTTAACTATTTATGGACTAGTTGTGGCCCTAGCGCTTCTATTTGCGAATCCCTTTGTTTAATCCTGAAAAAAAAGATCCCTACACCTCGTCATTACATTAGTATTTCTCCAATAATTTACTTGTTAAACTGCAGGAGAGGCTGATCTGAATAATTAGCAAATGAATTATTCTTCCTATAACTATACTTCGGTCGGAAAGATTCATGACGCGTGCGGCAGGGAAGGGAGTGGATAGGGCAAGCAAATTCTTTTTATCCTTATAAAAGACCTGGGACTAAGTTAAGTATCCCAAATATTATTATCCAGAACTAGATAGGATCAAATAAGAAAATAACAAAATTCTGTAGAACATATCCTTATCTATGAGGGGAGAGCGTATGAAAAATGTAATTGATCCTTTCATTTCCTTGAGTTATTGGCCTTCCGCTGGGGGTTTCGGATCAAATACCAATATTTTAGAAACAAATATAATAAATTCAAGTGTGGTGCTTAGTGTACTGATCTATTTTGGAAAGGGAGTGTGTGCGAGTTGTATATTCGAATAATATGGCTGGGCCCAACCAGCTGCACTTTGGAGATAGAAAAGTGCATAATCTCAACGAATTACTTCCGAATGGGGAATAGCGAAGAACTATAGCATTTCGTAATTGATTGGGAAATGAACTCTTAGTTTATAACAACCAATGAGGGAGGACCACTAGAATGGTTAAAGCTGAACTGTTTGAAGTCTAAGCACAACTAACTGGGTATTCTTTCCACCGCTGTGTCAAGATGAGATGGATTCAAAGGCATAGTTGGAGATTGATCCGATATATAACATTCATATCAATGGAATAATTTGATCTATTTACTGAAAAATAGTCCCAATCTCCCATCCAATTTTAGTTCCAATGCTGAACTGACGACCTAAACAGAAGGGAATTTATTCGATAGAACAAAAAGGAGGAGGCACAAATTAATTGATTGAATGGAACGATTCAATTTTCATGAGGGAAGAAGAGGAGAGAAAAGGGGAAACAAAAACAACATAAAACTTTCTTGATAATTGCAAATCCCTTTTGCTGGAAGAGCCCTTCGGAGATCTCGGTCTTTTATAAATTGATTCTAATCTTCCGTAAACGGAACGGAAAGGGCAAGCTTGGTGTGAAGGGAACGTATACGTTCCTGGGGAATAAAAAAGAACTGAGCAGGAGAGCCGAATGAATCGAAAGATTCGTGTTCGGTTTGGGAAGAGATTATGAATTCGTGAAATTTGTGAATAGATAATCTACTTTCATTAAGTAATCTATTAGATAACCGTAAACAGAAAATATTGGAGACTATTCGGAATTCGGAAGAACTATGTAAAGGAGCTATCGATCAGCTCGAGAAAGCTCGGGCTTGCTTAAGGAACGTGGAAATGATAGCGGACGAAATCCAGGTAAATGGAAACTCCCAAATAGAACGAGAGAAAGAGGATCTCCTCAATACTGCTTCTGATAATTTGGAACAATTAGAGGATCCCAAGAATGAGACGATTTACTCCGAACAGCAAAGAGCATTTGACCAGATCCGACAACAAGTTTCTCGCCAAGCTTTACGAAGAGCTATAGGAACTTTGAATAGTCGTTTGAATACTGAGTTACATTTACGTACGATCGATCACAATATTGGCCTGCTTAGAACCATGATGAACACAAATGATTAGTTGTTATAGGTCCTATTTCTCAATAGATAATTAAAAAGGTTAAGGACCTATTTCTGAACAGATAATTAATAAGTGCTAATGGGAAGTATTAGACTCGACGAAATTAGTAGTATTATACGGAAACAGATCGAACAATATAACAACGAAGTAAGAGTTGGTAATCTTGGCACCGTACTTCAAGTAGGAGATGGCATTGCTCGTATTCATGGTCTTGATGAAGTAATGGCAGGGGAATTAGTGGAATTTGGAGATGGTACAGTAGGCATTGCCCTAAATTTGGGATCGGATAATGTTGGAGCTGTATTAATGGGCGATGGCTTGATGATACAAGAAGGTAGTTCCGTGAGAGCAACAGGAAAAATTGCTCAGATACCAGTAAGTGATGCGTATTTGGGTCGTGTTGTAAATGCTCTAGCCCAACCCATTGATGGTAAGGGTAAAATTTCAGCTTCCGAATTTCGACTGATTGAATCTCCCGCTCCAGGTATTATATCAAGACGTTCCGTATATGAACCCCTTCAAACGGGGCTTATTGCTATTGATTCTATGATTCCTATAGGGCGTGGTCAGCGAGAATTAATTATTGGGGACAGACAGACCGGAAGCCCTGCGGGAGATAGAGAGCGGTATGAGGGGTTGATCTATTATGCTCGAGCATACACTTATTCGAGTTCGAGGTGCTTTCTTCATTATCTATTGGAATTAATTATATATATACTGGCACTCTGATTTCAGATTGGGAAGAAGATCGGAATTAGAGATCGATGTGGGAGAAAGGATATGGGCTCGTGTAAGCAGAAAACAAAAAATATCTATTCCAGTTCTATTATCAGCTATGGGTTTAAATCTCGAAGAGATTCTGGACAATACTCGCTATCCCGAAAGATTTTTATTTTTATTGAAGAAGAAGGAGAGGTGGGAGCGGGAGGAATATCTATGGTCGAGGGAAAAAGCCATTCTGGAGTTTTATAAAAAACTCTACTGTATAAGTGGCGATTTGGTATTTTCCGAGTCTCTATGTAAAGAATTGCAAGAAAAATTTTTCCGAAAAAGATGTGAATTGGGAAAGATTGGTCGACGAAATCTGAACCAAAAACCGAACCTTGATATACCCGAGAACGAGATTTTTTCATTACCACAAGATGTATTGGCTGCTGTGGATTACCTTATCGGGGTTAAATTTGGAATGGGTACACTCGATGATATAGATCACCTCAGAAATCGACGGATTCGTTCTGTAGCAGATTTATTACAGAATCAATTTAGATTAGCTCTAGGTCGTTTAGAAGATGCAGTTAAAAGAACTATACACAGAGCAACCAAGCGCAGATCAACTCCTCAGAACTTGGTCACTTCAACTCTATTAAAAAACACTTTTCAAGATTTTTTTGGTTCACACCCCTTATCCCAATTTTTGGATCAAACTAATCCATTGACGGAAATAGCTCATGGGCGAAAATTGAGCCATTTAGGTCCTGGGGGCTTAACAGGGCGAACTGCTAGTTTTCGGACACGGGATATTCATCCCAGTTATTATGGGCGTATTTGTCCAATCGATACGTCCGAAGGAATGAATGCTGGACTTGTTGCATCATTATCTATTCATGCAAAGATTGGTGATTGTGGTTCTTTACAAAGTCCATTCTATAAGATCTTCGAGAGATCGAGAGAAGAACATATGGTTTATCTACTACCAGGAGAAGATGAGGATGAATACTATCAGATAGCTACGGGAAATTCTTTGGCGTTAAATCAAGGAATTCAAGAGGAACAAATTACTCCAGCTCGATACCGACAAGAATTTATAGTTATTGCATGGGAACAAATCCATTTCAGAAGTATTTTTCCTTTCCAATATTTTTCCGTTGGAGTTTCCCTTATTCCTTTTCTCGAACATAATGATGCGAATCGCGCTCTAATGGGTTCTAATATGCAGCGTCAAGTAGTTCCACTTTTTCGACCCGAGAAGTGCATTGCCGGAACTGGGTTGGAAGGTCAAGCAGCTCTAGATTCAGGAAGTGTAGCTATAGCTACACAAGAGGGAAGGATCGAGTATATCGATGCTGTAAATATAACTTCATCGGTTAATGGAGACACTGTACGAACAGAATCGGTTATATATCAATGTTCTAATACCAATACTTGTACACATCAAAAACCTAAAATTCATCAAGGGGAATGTGTAAAGAAGGGACAAATTCTGGCGGATGGTGCGACTACGGTAGGTGGAGAACTATCTTTGGGAAAAAACGTTTTAGTAGCTTATATGCCATGGGAAGGATACAATTTCGAAGACGCAATACTCATTAGTGAACGTCTGGTATATGAAGATATTTATACCTCTTTCCATATCGTAAGATACAGGATTGAAATCTGTATGACGAGCCAGGGTCCTGAAAGAATCACTAGAGAAATACCTCATTTAGATGCTCATTCACTTCGTCATTTGGACGAAAATGGTCTTGTAATGCTAGGATCTTGGATAGAAACAGGTGATGTTTTGGTAGGTAAATTAACGCCTCAAACAATAGAAGAATCATTATGTACCCCAGAAGGAAGATTATTACAAACCATATTTGGTATTGAGGTATCCACTGCGAGAGAAAATTGTCTCAGAGCACCTATAGGTGGAAGGGGTCGAGTTATCGACGTGAGATGGATCAATAGAGTAGATGATTCCGGTGATAATGCGGAAACAGTACACGTATATATATCACAAAAACGTAAGATACAAGTGGGTGATAAAGTAGCTGGAAGGCATGGTAATAAAGGTATTATTTCAATAGTTTTGCCCAGACAAGATATGCCCTATTTGCAAAATGGAATACCAGTTGATATGGTATTGAATCCATTAGGGGTACCTTCACGAATGAATGTAGGACAGATCTTTGAATGTTTGCCCGGTTTAGCAGGAAACCCGATGAACAAACATTATAGAATAACACCTTTTGACGAAAAATACGAGCGAGAAGCTTCGAGAAAACTAGTGTTTCCTGAACTTTACAAAGCTAGTGAGCAAACAGCTAATCCATGGGTATTCGAACCAGATCATCCTGGAAAACATAGATTAATTGATGGAAGAACAGGAGATGTTTTTGAACAACCTGTTACAATAGGAAAAGCTTATATGTCGAAATTGAGTCATCAAGTTGATGAGAAAATACATGCACGTTCGAGTGGACCTTATGCACGGGTTACACAACAACCTCTTAGAGGAAAATCCAAACGAGGGGGGCAACGAATAGGAGAAATGGAAGTTTGGGCTCTAGAAGGTTTTGGTGTTGCTTATATTTTACAAGAGATGCTTACTCTCAAATCTGACCATATTAGAACTCGTAATGAAGTACTTGGTGCCATTATCACTGGAGGGCCAATACCTAAACCTGACACTGCTCCAGAATCTTTCCGATTGCTCATTCGAGAATTACGATCTTTAGCTCTAGAATTGAATCATGCTATTATATCTGAGAAAAACTTTCAGATAGATAGAGAGGAAGTTTGATCACAATAAATTGAGATCTTTTATGATTGACCAGAATAAACATCAACAACTTCGAATTGGATTAGCTTCTCCCGAACAGATTTGTGCTTGGTCCGAAAAATTTTTACCTAATGGTGAGATAGTTGGACAGGTGACTAAACCTCATACTCTACATTATGAAACTAATAAACCAGAAAGAGATGGATCGTTTTGTGAAAGAATCTTTGGACCTATCAAAAGTAGAGTTTGTTCTTGTGGAAATTCTCCAGGGATTGGAAATGAGAAGATAGATGCAAAATTTTGCACACAATGTGGAGTTGAATTCGTTGATTCTCGAATTCGAAGATATCAAATGGGATACATTAAACTGGCATGTCCGGTGGTTCACGTATGGTATTTGAAACGCCTTCCCAGTTATATTGCGAATCTATTAGCTAAAACTCGGAAAGAATTAGAAGGTCCAGTATACTGCGATGTGTGACTTGATCACAAGTTCCGATCATACAGATCCGTAATCAGGAACTGTCATCCTATTAAATCTCATTGGGATGCCTTTAGCTCTGACATGACCCTCCAGAGGAGTAGCATGAAGCTCAGAATTATAAGCATCTTTTCAAGATGCTGAGAAAGAGGAATTAGTCCAGGGTTTAGATATTATTTATCAAATTGCTAATTGAACTTCGTGAAAACACTTCTTTCAGATAATGGAATTTGAATTTCATTCTCTTTTATTTGGGTTAGCCCTGAATAGAGGTATTCCGGACCGAAGATATGGCTATAGGAGTCTATTCATCGCACATATGCTTCGATCAATAGTATTGTAACCATCGAAGTAAAGCAAAGCAAGCAGGAACCTAAAGGATCAAATGGAACGAGATAAAGACAAGTAAATCCCTAATTGAAGGTCTTTCAAGAAGAAAAGGATTGTTCGAAAGGGAGGAGACTGCTCAATAATTCCATATCTATGTTGTAGAATCATAACATAAAGGAATACTCAATTTCACTTGGAACTTGAGCAGAGAGTAGCGATCTCTCTTCAGAGCGAAAAAGAGTTTTTGCATCTTTTTTTTTAGTTACTTGAGCCGGATGAGAGGAAACTTTCACGTCCGATCCTGAAGGGGGGGAAATCTTAGAATAACCTATCCAAATCTTTTTCTTGCTAGGCCCATAGCTAACAAACCAACTTTATTGAGATCACGGGGTACATTCGATTATGAGATTCAATCCTGGAGAGAGATTATTCCTCATTACCTCTCTGCTCGTCCTTATTACCTCTTTCCTCGGGGTTCTGGAACATTTAAAGAGAGAGAAATAGCTACTGGGGGAGATGCTATCGGGAAACAACTAATGGGTCTGGATCTGCAAATGATTATAGATCGTTCACATATGGAATGGAAGAACTTGGTGGAATTGAAATGGAATAGATTGGAAGAGAACCAAGAATCTACTGTGGATAGATGGGAGGATGAAAAAATTAGAAGAAGAAAGGATTTTCTGGTTGGACGCATGAAATTGGCTAAACATTTTCTCCGAACAAATATAGAACCAAAATGGATGGTCTTATGCCTATTACCAGTTCTTCCTCCCGAACCGAGGCCAATCGTTCAATTAGGTGAAGGTGGACTTATTACCTCGTCAGATCTAAATGAACTTTATCGAAGAGTTATCAATCGGAATAATACTCTTACAAATTTATTAGCAAGAAGTGGATCTGAGTCATTTGTTATTTATCAAACAAAATTGATCCAGGAAGCCGTAGATGCACTTCTCGATAATGGTATCTGCAGACAACCAATGAGAGACAGTCATAATAGGCCTTATAAATCGTTCTCAGATGTGATCGAAGGCAAAGAGGGAAGATTTCGTGAAAATTTACTAGGCAAACGAGTTGATTATTCAGGTCGTTCCGTTATTGTGGTGGGTCCCTTTCTATCATTGTACCAATGTGGATTACCCTCAGAAATAGCAATAGAGATTTTTCAAGCATTTTTAATTCGTAGTCTCATCGGACGACATATTGCTCCCAACCTAAGAACTGCTAAAAGTATGATTCGAGATAAGGGACCCATTGTATGGGAAGTACTTCAAGAGGTTATGCAAGGACATCCCATATTGTTGAATCGAGCACCTACCTTACACAAATTGGGAATACAAGCGTTTCAACCTATTTTAGTAGAAGGACGTGCCATTCGTTTACATCCATCGGTTTGTGGGGGATTTAATGCAGACTTCGACGGAGATCAGATGGCTGTCCATGTACCTTTATCTCTGGAAGCTAGAGCAGAAGCTCGTTTACTCATGTTTTCTGAGACAAATCTTTTGTCTCTAGCTATCGGGGATCCTATTTCTATACCGACTCAGGATATGCTTCTTGGACTTTATATATCAACGGTCCAAAATAGTCAAGGTATTTATGGGAATAGGTACCATCCGTATCACTCGGAAAATAAAAGCTTTTCTTGTAAGAAACCTTCCTTTTATAGTTATGATGATGTGCTCAGAGCTTACCGACAGAAACGAATTGACTTATACAGCCCCTTATGGCTCCGGTGGGGGGAAGTGGATTTACGTATCATTACCTCAGTAAACCAAGAAGCCCCTATCGAAGTTCAATACGAATCTTTGGGTACTTTCCACGAAATCCATGAACATTATCGAATAAGAAAAGGTAGAATGGGAGAAATCCTTAATATATACATTCGAACAACTGTTGGTCGTACTCGTTTCAATCGAGAAATGGAAGAAGCCATACAAGGGTTTGCCTGTTCTGAACACCCAAATAAATCACTACCAGCTCTCAGGATCTAATGTTATTGATCTTATGATTTTTTCATTAGTGCAGATATAGAGATCGAGGAAGCCTTCGAATAACCGGCTTGAACCCATTGCTTAATCATGCTCATGAAAATATGGAGATTTTTTCTTATGAAGGAACGAACTAGATTGCCCTTTGATAATTTGCCCTTTTATAATAAAGTGATGGATAAAACTGCCATTAAAAAGCTTATTAGCAGATTAATAGATCACTTCGGAATGACATATACATCACATATCTTGGATCAACTCAAGACTTCGGGTTTTCAACAAGCTACTGATACAGCTATTTCATTAGGAATTGATGATCTTTTAACAGCGCCTTCCAAAGGATGGCTCGTCCAAGATGCGGAGCAACAAGGTTCTGTTTCGGAGAAACAGAATCATTATGGGAATGTACACGCAGTGGAAAAATTACGTCAATCGATTGAGATATGGTATGCTACTAGTGAATATTTGAGAAAATAAATGAATCCGAATTTTAGCATGACTGATCCCTTAAATCCAGTACATGTGATGTCCTTCTCAGGAGCTAGGGGAAGTACATCTCAGGTTCACCAATTAGTAGGTATGAGAGGATTAATGTCAGATCCTCAAGGACAAATCATCGATCTACCCATTCGACGGAATTTACGCGAAGGGCTCTCTTTAACGGAATATATTATTTCCTGTTATGGGGCTCGTAAAGGAGTTGTGGATACTGCTGTACGAACAACAGATGCTGGATACCTCACACGTAGACTCGTTGAAGTAGTTCAACACATTGTAGTACGTAGAACAGATTGTGGCACTATCCAAGGTATTTTCGTAAGTCCCATTCGAGGTCGAGAGAGGGACAGAAATGAAATTGTTGTACGAACACAAATACTGATTGGCCGTGTGCTAGCAGACGATGTATATATAAATAGGAGATGCATTGCCACGCGCAATCAGGATATTGGAGTTGGACTTGCCAATCAATTAATAAACCTTCGAACACAACCAATATATATACGAACCCCATGACATTAAATTCTCATGTTAGTTGTCTTATGAGTTAATAATTTGTTTAACAACTCATCATTAGTCTATTTGCAGTTAGACTAACTACAACTAGTTTAACCAAGTCAAACTGAACACAACTCCATCAACTCCACAATCAACTCCACCAAACTCAACTGATTGAGTTCTAACTGAAGTCATGCATGCAAAAACTCAATTGACTCATAAGAAAAGCGTACTTCCTTCTGACAGCTGCATGGGCCACATCTGTAGCTCAAACTGAAGTGCTCCAAGAGAATAAGATCAAGTTTATAGTCCAAATATTATTATGAGACAATAATATTTGACTTTTCTATTTTGGATAGCCAGTCTAAAAATAGACTTTGATCACTCCTGTTGTGATCACTCCTGCTGTGGTCACTCCTACCGTGATCACTCCTGCTGTGGTCACTCCTGCTGTGATCATCCCTGCTGTGATCATCCCTGCTGGGATCCAAAAATAGAACTTGCGCCATAATTTGCCTGTGGGCCCACTTAGTGAAGGCGACACTTTTCACTAAGCTCCATCATCTTGTTGCAATCTCAACACTCCCTCTCGACAAGATATGGATTATCAGCAACCCCTATCTTGCCTCGGTGGTACTCGAATTTTCTCCTGGTGAGAGCCTTCGTCAGAATATCAGCATCCTGATCCTCCGTTGGAATGTATGAAAGCAACATGATCCTCCGCTGCACACAATCTCTGATATGATGGTACCTGATGTCCTTGTTGCCATATACTCGGCCTCTTGAGCTCCCTGCCCAATCTGCATCCTCCTGTCTATACCAAGATCCATATCCCAATGTGCCTCTCAAGTAGCGCAATACATGCTTGCCCGCCTTCTAGAAGAGCTTGGTAGGCTTAACCATAACTTGTGAAAGCTGGTTAACTGCATAGCATATATCAGGTCGTGTATTGACCAAATACATCAGCGACCCCACCAACTGTCGATAAACAGTGGCATCCACTTCTTCTCCCGAAGTGGCATCCTCCTTCCTCCAACCTCTAGGAAGAGGAGTATCAACAGGCTTGCAGCCATGCATGTTGAACTTCTCCAGTATCTCCCGAGCATACTTGCCCTGAGAAACAAATAGTCCACCACTGCACTGCCATATTTCCAATCCTAGGAAATAGTGAAGGAGGTCCAAATCCTTCATCTCAAACTCTGTAGCAAGATCCTTCTTGCATGACAGTATCAACAGCTCATCACCCGTTAGAATCAAATCATCAACATATAGTACAATGATAAGCAATTTACCCTCCACCACAATCTGGTATAGGTTAGGATCTGCCTCGCTCTTGGAGAATCCAAGTCCTGTGAAATAGCTGTCTATCCGTGTGTACCAAGCATGTGGTGCTTGCTTCAACCCATACAACGCTCTCTTGAGCCTGCACACATGCGACTCGCTGCTGAAGACCTCAAAGCCTTCGAGTTGCTCAATGTACACCTCCTCCTCAATGACTCCGTTGAGGAATGTAGTCTTCACATCCATCTGATGAATGTGCCATCCCATCTGCGCTGAGAGAGCAAGAATCGTCCGTATGGAAGAATACCTTGCGACGGGTGCAAAGGTCTCCTCATAATCAATCCCCTCTATCTGTGAAAAGCCTCGAGCAACAAATCTTGCCTTGTACTTCTCTACACTCCCATCAGTTGCCTACTTAACTTTGTAGATCCATCTCAAACCCACCATTGATTTCCCTTCCGGTCTAGGAACAATCTCCCATGCACTGTTTCTGACAATAGAATCATACTTTTCCACCATGGCGTCTACCCATGGGGGATCCTCCACAGCTTCCTCGAAAGAGGATGGCTCAGTGACAACACACTTTCTCATAAGAGCCATGTATGCAGTGTACCGATCAGGTGACTGTCTCTGCCTGCGTTGGGCTGTAGGTGGTCCTACAACTTTCTCTGCATCTTGAGCCAGTCGCTCAGCTTCTGTCAAGCACTTTCGCCCTCTGATGGTTGGCGGTGCATGAGTGGTCTCTTCCACTCCATGAACCTTGTCCTGTGGCTGATCCATGTCCTGAAGCTCATCCTTAGGAACTAATAGCCCCTCATCTGCATGTAAGTGTAGCTCCCTCTCAAGCGAACACTTCATGGCTTTCTCCTCCTGAAATTTTATATCCCGTCGCACGACAGTTTTACCACTGTCTGGAAAATACACACGATAGCTGTGGGGCGTATTAGTGTACCCCACAAATATCCCAACCTCTGTGGTTGGCTCCAAATTCTTCCTGGCATCCTTCATCACATGCATGTAAACGTTAGCACCAAAAATCCTCAAATGAGAAAGATTAGGCTTCTTACCAGAATAAGCCTCCTCGGGTGTACTCATGCCAAGTATCCTATGAGGACAACGGTTCTGCACATAAATTGCTGTATTGCATGATTCCGCCCACAAGTGAAGGGGTAGGCCCTGATCATGCAACATTGCTCGTGCAGCACCCACAATCGTTCTGTTCTTCCGCTCAGCTACCCCGTTCTATTGTGGGTTATGGGGAGCTATGAGCTCTCTACAAATCCCTTCTGCCTTGCAGAAATACTTGAACTCGTCCGAGATGTATTCACCACCATTATCGCTCCTAAGAGCCTTCACCTTCTTCCCCGACTCCTTCTTTACCAGTGCTTTGAATTCACAGAACTTTGAATATGTCTCGCTCTTCTTCTGCATGAAGAAGATCCAGCACTTACGAGAGAAATCATCAACAAAAATCACATAATACCTGTGTTTTTCTGTCGAAGCAACTGAGAAAGGTCCCCACACGTCTGTGTGAATTCTCTCAAGGATCGTCGTGGTGCGACTATCCTTCTCGTGAAAGGTGGCTTTCACAAACTTCCCCAAAGTACACCCCTTGCACTAATCTGACTGCGCAAGTGTGCCTTTAGGAAGCCCTGTAGTGATCTACTGCAATATCTTCAAGGCTCCATGGTGAAGGTGACCCAATCTCCTGTGCCACAACTCACCATCATCCTGGCTCACCAATCCTTTTGCCTTGCCCGCCATTGCTGCGCATCCATCTACATGCAACTGATAAAGGTTCCTCACTCGAACACCTATCTTCCGGGTCTCACCAGTTGTCTTGCTGCGCAGGAAGGCCTTTCCCTCGCTGAAAACAACATCATACCCCTTGTCTTCTAACATCGCCATTGAGATAAGATTCTTCTTCAATCCTGGAACACACATGACTTCCTTCAATACGAAGGGTTTACCAGACTCCCTCTCAAAGGAAATGGTACCGATACTGGTCGCACTGTATCTACCATCATCTCCCATCTCGATGTGCACTCCAAGATCTTTGTCCTCTAGATCAGAGAAAAAATCTCTATCTCCCATCATGTGAAAAGACGCACCACTGTGCAAGAACCACACCGATCCCATCACACTTGAAACAAAGCATGCGATCAATGAAAAATCAAGCTCAAACTATGAGGCTAGAGCCTCTCCTGCTGAAGATCCAGCAGCCTGCTTGTTCTTCTTCTTCTGCAGAAAATTAGTGGCATAGTGTCCGTGCTGGTGACAGTGAAAACACTTCACCTTGGACATGTCCTGCTTCTTGCCTTTCGCACCAGACTGAGAAGCTTTCTTGCTCTTCCCTTTCTTTGCTTTGGCAGCCAAAGCGCAATTCTCTTCGTCAGATACCTTTGATGAAGATCCATTCTCACCTTTATTATTTCTGAGTTTATCCTTGAGCGCCAGGTCGCTCTTGCTTTGGAATAACATTTGCAATCCGTTGAAAGACATTTCAACAACACTGCTGCAAATTCGATTTCCACCAACTCCAACTCAACTGCCTCGGATCTAAGATTCGTGAGAACACAATATTTCTCGTACAGAGATTGACTGTATGGGCATTCACCGGATATCTCACCTTCCAAAGGAAGGATGAATCCAGAGGCTACCTGGCCCGATTACAGACTCTGCTTGAAGAAATAGAATGTAAACACTTCCTGAATAGTGGATCTGATGATCAACAGCTTGCTTGATATCCTGTAAAAATCTATTTTACAAATCAAGAAGCTCCGATACCATGTAGAAATTTTGAATAATATGACACATATTCACAGAGATTATCCTGATTATACACTTATAAGTGGAACATGCATAATACATAACCTCCTCTATGTTGATCATCAATTTACAGAAGCAGAAACATTCACAGGGGCACATAGAAGCATCAATCACACATATCAACACAGTATTTTCCCGGGGAAAGCATCTCGCTAAAAACCCCAACTATCTGTATATTATAGTGATTGAATCATGTAACAATACATAGTACAATACTCTTCACAAGTACTCAGTACTATCTCCACATGCTACACAAAATACAGCTCATATCTGATCTCCAAATCTCCCCCGCTGCTTGCCTGCCTCCACAGCTCAATACCTGCTCAAGAATGAATGAGAATGGTTTACCAAACTCATATTTCACCTCCAAAGAATCACTCACACTGTGTTAGACATGATAAGAGGCTATAATACTGGGAAAATACATGAGCAAACTCATTGGCATACTCAATCCCTTGATTGTGCAAGATCTTATGCACAACTATAGTCACAACTGATAGCAATCTGATTCTCTAACACCTGTCCCTGCTGAACTGAACATGCATTGACATGCAACTGAGTTAACTGATGTATTCTATAGTTGTATTATGAGTTAATAATTATTTTAACAACTCATCATTAGTATATTTGCAGTTAGACTAACTACAACTAGTTTAACCAAGTCAAACTGAACACAACTCCATCAACTCCACAATCAACTCCACCAAACTCAACTGATTGAGTTCTAACTGAAGTCATGCATGCAAAAACTCAACTGACTCATAAGAAAAGTGTACTTCCTTCTGACAGCTGCATGGGCCACATCTGTAGCTCAAACTGAAGTGCTCCAAGAGAATAAGATCAAGTTTATAGTCCAAATATTATTATGAGACAATAATATTTGACTTTTCTATTTTGGACAGCCAATCTAAAAATAGACTTTGATCACTCCTGCTGTGATCACTCTTGCTGTGGTCACTCCTACTGTGATCACTCCTGTTGTGGTCACTCTTGCTGTGATCATCCCTGCTGGGATCCAAAAATAGAACTTGCGCCATAATTTGCCTGCGGGCCCACTTAGTGAAGGCGACTCTTTTCACTAAGCTCCATCATCTTGTTGCAATCTCAACAGTCCATGTATGGAAGAATTTTGGGCCTTGCCGCTATCCGGTGCAGGAAAGAACATGCTAGTTCTGTAATAGATGCTTCAGATGACCCGTGTGAGCCAGCAGTAGTTGTAACCTCCATTACCCTGGGATTTTCTTCCTCGAGTAAACTGTACATGCCTTCCCAAGTAGTAATACTGACATCTTTGTTACAGGTGGTGTCTGTGTATAAGGGCATCACCTCTTTATCTTCAGAACTCGGAGCTTTACCCTTCTTTCCCATAATATTTTGAACACTGTTATGTACACTTCTCTGCTTTTTGCTCCTACAGTTTATAAAAGAGGCAAGAGTAATGATAAGAAAAAAAGGTGACAGGAAATCATTAAATACCGAAAACATATAAAATATATCACCCTACGTGAAATGGCTCCTCTATCAGATCAAAACCATATTTCATTAATGATTGCCAACTAACAAATTAATTAACATTAACGTGCATAACTGAGCATCAGTTTATGGAAACGGCTTTCTCGAACAACGAGCCCTGTAGATCTGTGATAAGGTGATTTTTTGATTTGCTTCGCAATATTGCAGATCGAAATATCGCAGATTCGTTGTGTGTGACAACCATATGTTACAATGTGTTTTCTGCGAAATGCGATTTGCGAGATGCGCCATCGCATATCGACTGTTTGAGGCATTTCAACTTTAAGTGGTATTTGAGGCATGCGATATGATGAGGGTCTTTTGATGTGTGATTTCGCATCGCGATTTCGCAATCTTAGGATTCCGCTTGTAGGAAGGCATCCATTACCTTTTTTTGATGCGACACTTTTTATTAAGGGAATGGTTTTGTTCGAACTTATCATAAAACTCAAGTCTTTTTGGGATTTTCAGGTATTCTCCTAGGTTTTATGATAGTAAGATTTATTCAAAAAGGAAATACAAGTCATAATTTTTTTTTTTTTGAATTTTATGGATAAGGGTCCCCACTTATTCAGTATTAGAAATAAAACTAAATAATAAGGGGGGGTTGTTGCTGGCCACAACACCTTGTCACATCCTTCGTGGCCCAGAGCGAAGCGTACTTTGCGGCCTTCGGTAAATCTCTATCAATTGTGGGGAATTGACTATCCTCTGGCAATTCCCCAGCTATGAGCACTATGAAAAAAAATAGCCATACATAGTGGAAGGTTTTACCCTGCTCCTGGGCCCCGCGACAATTCTCTAAGAATTTCATGCAAAAGGACCAGTTAAACTGGACCCCCTCCATGCACTGCTTGGCCAGTGCGACCACTAGCACAGGTACCTCGTTTGTGCGACACTTTCACATAACTTTTCCTACCAGAATTTGGGTTGCCACGTGTACCGCTTTGTCCTTGATGCTAGAGACGGCGTAACCCCTCTTCTTCTTTTCCAGCTTGTACTTCATCTTCATGGCCTCTGCGAGGGCCAAATCACTACCCTTTCCTTCCGATATGGTCGCGGGGTCCTTTCCGTTGTATGGAAGTTGGGAAACATGATGCATCAGGTCTACTGTGATGGGGATGGGCTCCTCCAGCCATAAATACCCATCATGCACCAAGCATAGTAGCTGCCTGATGACGAAAATGGTTATTGGTGGGGGGGGGGGGTGAAAATGTGGCACCCATAGTAGGTTCAATAGCCTGGCCTTTTCCACACCGCATAACCATTTCCGCAGCTCCAATTTTGCTACCACCCCCACGGTGTGTTGCTTCATGAGGTTTCCAGTCTCAAGGTAAGGGAACTTCTTGTAGTCAGCGAGGTCCCAAGCTTCAAATTTCATAGTCGGCATGCGGCCCAGGTGCGTGCCTTCAAATGTAATGCCATCTGGGAGGAGCGGGGTATGGAGTGAACTCTTGGTCTCGTCTAGGTCCTTGGGTACTTTGGCCTTCCCTTTCTATGGGGGGACATAAGCGAGCAATTTTTTCATAAAGAGCATAGGTTGAGTATCCACCTCCATGCATTTTTATTCTTCCTCTATGATAATAAGGGCTTGCAGATCTTCATCTTCTTCGTCTGTTTCTATAGTGACAACTTTCCCTTTCTCCTCCATCGACAATTTGCTACACCGCGAGTTCTGCGGGGACACGTGTATGAGAGCCATTGCTTGTTTATCCTTCTTGGGTCTTGGCGTACTCGATGATTTTGGGATCTCTGCCACAATCTTGGCACCTTCTGGAACGTCCTCCACAATTAGGGCCTGCGCAGCCTCGCTGGCAGTCACCTCTTCTATCCCCATACCATCCTTAGTTGCTGTCATTATGTCTGTGTTGTAATCTGTCACTCGTGAATTCAGGAGCTTAATCAACGCTCAGCTCACAATACTCAGGGCTCTGCTCAATCGCTCAATTCGCAAATGACCAAGTGTTGTTTGTTGGGTAACCCTTTGTATTTTATAGCACTTTTTGAATTCGAATTTGACTGTTCCCTCCAATTTTGGTTCATTAATGCTCCCTTGGCGGCATATTTTCCCAAATCTTTCCCATAAATCGCGTCTTAAATGCTTACCACCCACTCCATTTGGCCTCAAGTTAAGCATCCCATCATGAATAGTGACTTCAACAGTCACTTTCTAGCCAACCCACATGATAGTGCAGCCCCCCATGCGTGGTCGGGAACCTTGTGACTCTCGGCTTCTGTGTGCATCTCTAACATCACACATCCCCCGGGCATAATAGTTTATAGTCCCGCACTCCCTTCCAACTACCTGGAGCACTAAGACTGCCCTTCCCTTGGCTAGTCAAGTGGTTGCACCACCAGTGTAGGGTTCCATCCTATCCTCTGTCATAGTTCTTGGAGAATCCCCACCTTTTATTGTTATGGTCGGCATTGCACACTCCACCATTTGCAACGCGCTATCCTGGTCACTATGCTTAGGAATATGCGGTCCTAGCCAAGGCATCAGACTAATCAATTCATGGCCATAGTTCTCAAACTTTTCAATATGATCATATGCACCTTGCCTTACCATCCTAGTTTTTTCAGCGAGAAACTCTTTCTTCATCTCATCCTCCAGCTTCTTGACTTCCACGTCCACCAGTGTGCTTTTATTTCGTAACCGTATCCTATCTTCTTCAAGTTCTTGGAGTCTAAGGTTTCCCTGTTGGATTTCTTCCTCAATTCCCATGTGTTTTATTTCTTGCGGCTGTGTGATTCCTTGTTTTCGGGCTTTGTAAACCATCGTATCTACGGGTGCTGCTATGCGCGGACTAGGATTTGTATGCTCCATAGGAATTACAACATATGCTTCATACTTCAGCTTCATAAGTGCTAGCACAGTCAGGGCTTTTCACATGGTCCTAGAAGCCCACAGAACCACTGGTATGCGTAGGTCCCAATCAGTATGTTTCACATGGTGGATCGTGTTCAATACTTCACATACTTTGTCAAAGGCTTCCATGTGGATAATCTTCAGCACGCTTGGTCTTATCATACTTCCTCATCGTCGTTCGTTCCATCATCCTACCCGTTCCTGCTTGTCGGTCATGTTTCCTATCGTGAGGATGGTGTGCACTCGTGTAGGTTGCACACCATATGTCTGTACCCATCTAGAGAGGTGGGCGTGTGGGCTGTTTCGTCTGTCATGCTTAGCCTTTATCCACATCTAAGGCTTCCCAAATCGTAGGTGCATCACCCTACTGCATTCCCGCCAGCCCTCAAAATTCTGCTGGTGTGTACCCCACCACCTTGTGGGCATAGCGCGCAGTACTCATTTCAGAGCATCGAACTGCTATTGTGCCGAAACCTCTCTTTCAAATCTGCTAAGGAAATCATCCACCTCTGTCAACCCGTCATAGATAGGCAAATCTCTTGTTTCCATTGCTATGAAATGCAGTGAGTTTATCATCATGTTGCAGTTGAGCATGGTTACCTCATGTAACCAGTTCTACCATCATTCTATCTCCTCATCTGAATCTGAGGTGCATGAGCTTTCACACTCCCATGAAATCCTGATTCATTGTTGGATTCACCGAGTCCTGCTCCCACGCGCTTATCTTGTAGATATAGTCTAGATCGTCGTCGCTCTCGTAATCACACACTGGCTCTATGTAGCATGATCCCTCCACAGTATCTAAAGGTACCACATGTTGTTGGTTTAGTGGGGCCTGACCCAGGTTCAGAAGTGATTTAGCCAAGCAAATCCTGGTACTACTAGCCCTTTCGGCAACAATCCGTGAAGCGCGGATTGAGGTCTCACCCAAAGTAGTAGGGAGGGTGTTAGAACCAGGTTTCTGTACCTTGGGGATGTCTAATATGAGGTGATTGGTATGTGGTCCAACCTTCGCACTTACTGCCCTACACGCACCAGTAGGCACCCCGCGCCCACAATACAGTCATCGCGCAGTTCTAGCCGCAGCGCAACCCATGTTATCTACCCAAGTCTTCCTTAATTAGGCTATGTTAGCTGATTACTTAGATTTTTTTCATATAAACGCATTCATACAAGTACTTATCAATTGCGCGCAGTAAGTAAATAGAGTGAAAGTAATGCATAACATCAAAATACGGATTCAAGAATAGATGCACAAAATAAACTTCTCTTTATTAACTTTCAATCCCAAGTACAGACCTGCCTCTGCCTTGCGCGCTCAGCTGCAGGGGTTTGCGCACTCAGTTGCAGACTCTACTAGGCCTCTATGCACTCAGCTACAGAGCCTCTTTCCTACTACTATGACCCAGTACACTTCAGATTTAACTCTAACCTCGAACCATGCCTTCGCTATTCTATCTATCATCGAATTTCTTTACAACTTAGAGCCTTGCTCTATTTATAAAATCCCATGGTCCACGAAACATGGGTAGGCCGACACAACGTTACATTAAATTACAATATTTTATGGCGGATAGCCCTATGACTTATCCTAGACTTCGCGCTCCACGCCCTCAATTTGTGAAGTCTTACAATATAATTGACCAAAACTTGGGCTTTGAGCCCTAAAAACATGCTATGGGGGATCCCATGCCGAATAGGCCCCCAACACAATCATCATGATTCGTCTCGAATCACTGTGATTGTGTGGTGATCTTGGCACAAAGCCCTTCCAACTGTGCCTGTGTTGTGCGAAGGTTCGCAACGCACTGTTGTTATAGACATATTCGGGCACTGCAACCCCAATCACATATGTCCATAAACCAAGGGCTTCTAAGTCCCTAAAAGTGTTGTTTCATACCCTAAAGGAGCAAGGTCAGCTGATTACATCATCTCCCAAAAGTTTTCCATGAAAAACCACTCAGAACGGGTCAAAGCAGGACCATACAGACTGCCCAGTGCAAAGGCTGCGATGCATCTCACCTGCCACATGCAAAAAGTGCGATGCATACTGAAAAGCCCTTCTGTAGGGTGCGATGAGAGAGAGCATACAAATGGCACAAGTAGGTTGCTAGGTGGAAACCCAGAGAATCTTCTAGAAACTGCTCATTTGACACTTGCCTCTCTGAGTTTGCTCAGGGATGAGTAAGAGATCTAAAATCTCCATGTGGAACTAAGAAATATCAGAGAGATGAAACTAATCAAAATCCCAGAAGCTAACTTAGCCCCCTATAAATGGATCCCTCATCCAAGAGATCCAAAGGTTGGAATTTGGTAATTTGCAAAGAGGTGCTGCTGGTTTCTCTTTGAAGACATTGTTGGGTGATCTTGCTTTGTGTGAGGTGAAGAGGGCTTTCAAGCTGGGAGGATGGCGCTGGGTCAGACCAAGTGGTTTTAATCCTCTCTTCTACGACTTTTACTAATAAATATATTTGAGTTTTCCTCCATATTCTTGTGTATCTCTGAATATTGTGTTGATATATGCATTTGTATGGTCAATATATATCTTATCCCATATTGTTTACAGTGAAAGATCTCTATGTTTTGATGGTATTATGCTGTTGTGAATCTACAGGTGCTTTTTGAAGCAGGACAAGTAAGGAAGCAGTGGCGAGATTCTGTCAAAGGGGAAAGGAAATAAGCAAGGAGCCAAGCAGAAGACTGAGGTTGGTACTCTCTGCTTCTTTCTCATCTCTCTCTCGTAAAGGAAAAGCAAGTGACTTTAATCTGTTTGTTTCTAAGATAGCTACCCATCTTAGTGGGACTAGTAGCTCTGAATAGGCACTAGATTTCCTGATAACAAAATGGAGACTCCGCTGGGGAGCGATTAGTTTGATTGCTTGTCTCTATTTGTTTGATTCATAAACCACAAACGAAGCTTAAAGTTAAGCTAGCTAGCCTTGAAACTGCATTTGCTATGCAAGTGCAAAGTAGATCAATGTTGCTTTAGTCAATCTCCGGGTTTGTTTATGAACTGAACAATTGACTTGCAAACATCCTAAGTTCCCTAGAGGTAGCTTGAGTAACCTCATTAGATAATCCCTATACTTTGTGGTTATTGACTATCATTTGCTCGGCCTAAATCCTTGAAGTAAACTGCAAACTGTGACCAAAAACCAAGTTAAAGTCTCATTCCTTGACCATTGCACCCTCTCCTTTAGGAAATCTGGATGCATTGCACCTCCCGTGTGCAGTAGGTGGGATGCATCCCTGTTTCCCTGTGTTATAGGTGCGATGATCAGACAAGACTAGATCTGCCTCAAGGTTTTGGTTTTTTCTTCACTCTTTTTAGTTTTATTAAGGAGTTTTGTTGTTTGTGATCAGTAGACCACTGTTGAAAGTCCCTTTCTTTGCATCATACAACCTCTATTTTACAAATAATTGTGAATGTTTTTATGTATTGTGTGCCATTTATAGTTCTCTTTTACAAAATAGTAGCTTAATTGAATTGTCATCTTTTGATTTAGAAGTGTCGCAAGTGTCGTTTTCAGTCAAAGAAAAGAATAATTCTCTTTTTGATAGTCGATTACACTGTTGCTCTTGTATTTGATCTGAATTTATAAGTATTTCAAGTGTCGAAAGTAGTTTTCAATTCAAAATCGCAAAGTGTCGTCTTGCCTTCCTTTCATTTTCTGAAGAGAAAATCGTTAGTACTGTCGCTTTGAAAGAAGGAATAATTCAGATTTGTGCTTAGCAATATTTTTGTCATTCACACATTAAGAAAGTGGAAAACAAATACATGCACATGCATTTTCATTTAAACCGCTTATTAATTTTGATTTAGGAAAGTACATCTAGTATGTGCTCTCTACTCTATGTTGAAAGGATTTCATTTCTCTTTCCTTGGTAGCTAGGATTTTCATTGCAAAAAGAAGATTAAATTACTGTTTATCATCTTAGATTGCATTTTAGGAATTGTATATCTACATCACGCAGTGAACCTGAAAGGAAAATTTCTTAAGAAAGATCAACTGTAAAATAAATTTAATGAACATAAAAACACTTTGAAACCTAATGGACAACATCTAGAAGTATAGGGTAGAGACGTATTTCGGTGTCGTAAAGCCTGGTAACTGTCGCTTTCATTGTAGGTTGGGTGATTCCTCCTCTTTGAGAGGATAAGTGCCAGTACGGACTTGTGCTCCCACATACCGTCGAGTATATATTGGGAGACCACAATAGGCTACATCCTTTATCCTTAGGAAGCCGTGTCTGCCGCCCTATCAATCGCAATGCACTCAACACAGCATTTGGGAAGATTGACTGCCATACCGTAAAAAGTATTCTGCAGTTTTGCGATTGGTTTGGTAATCCCTCTGTCTAGATTTTCAGAGTAGTCTCTTTTGTTCCTTTTCAGACTCCTTAAAAGAAAAGGTCCATCTGAGTACTTGTCACTTTAGGCTCATTAAAAATCGAACGCGACTAGAGTCATCTTTAGCTTTTTCTCGACTCTTAAAAAGTGAAAAAGCAAGTGGCGTCAAAGCATCTAAAATTCATTTAATACTTAATAAAATCTTACCTTCTTATTTTGAGTTGATCAAATAATCCGCAATTGTGGAAGAAAGTCAATCAAAACCCCGTCGTTCGTGGAGACTGACGAGTCAACAGTCTTTGACTCTGAAAACCAAACCATTCTGGGCCAAGCGAACTCGTTTAACTGGGTCAAAGTCTCCTGGTTTGTTTGAAACTTGTGTTTCAACATCCTATGAGACTCCAGTTACTCCAACCATTTCTGGTATCCCTACCTCTATAGAAGAAGTTCTGCAGTTACAAGAGGACATTAGAACTGATCCTAGTGTAACATTAAACACTTCGATTCCTGAAGCAGGTCCATCTAGAGTTGATTCAGAAGATGTTACCCGTCCAACATTTGTCGCTGCATAATCTATACCTTTTTTGGCACCAGAAATATTTTACAGACTTGACGGTCTACCTCTTCCACCCGAATTGATTGCTATAGAAGAGATTACGGAGGATCCTCCATCTAGTACTCCATCACATTTTGGAACTGGGATCCACCTTTATCCTTCTGCTTCAGAAGTTAATACCCATTCACCGCAAGTTCCTGTAGAATCACTAGGAAGTCTTTTGGATAGACTCGATATGTCTGGACAACCATCGACATCCAGGATTGTGTCATCCGATACAGTGATAGCAGAACCTCCTGTCACCACTCCGAAAATGTTCGCTGTTCGCTGGTATACCATCTGTCCCAACTAGCTCTCAAGTGCTAGAAGGAGTCCACCCAGGGACTATTTCGACAGTATGCTCTGTTCCTGTTTGTTCGTCTGGAATAGTATTTGGAATCTCTTATGTTGAATCTAAACAAATTGATCCACAACAGTATCAGTTTAGGCAGTCTAGTCTCCAAAGACCAATCATTCCTTTGAGCATTGGATTGTCGTCATATGGGGGGCACTATACCCTTTCATTGTTCCCCCCGGGAGAACAACCATATGAGAGTTCACAACTGAATTCGGGTCAAATTGGAATCACATCCAATGGTTGGGTGCCAATACTGCCTCAACAACCAAGAGTTGTATACTCAATACAACCGAGTCTACCTGTGTCGAATATCCCCACTACACCAGATATTGTGACAGTGTCGCAAGTACAAGCATTGCCTATTGTATGCCAGCCTAAAGTTTCTCAGGTTGTAGTACAACGGCCTCTTGTCTCCACGACACAACCACAATCGCCAATTAGTGGCTCCTTAACTGGAGTGACTCAGGCTCAAATGGGTACTATTACCCCTCATCTTGGTCAAACATCCAGTATTGGGAAACAACAAATGGTTTCACAACCATGCCTAGTGCAACATCAACAACCACAATTCCAACAAGCTTACCAAGGACCTGGGCAACAAAGCTTTGTAGGTAATGGGCAGCCGTATATTCAAAATGGTTATCACCAGTCATCCCAAATTGGTTATGCCCTGCAACCTTATCAAAGTTATCAGCATCAAACACATTATGCTGGTATGCAAAGACCCACTGCTCAGGCAATCCCATCTTATCCTGGGTATGCTTCGCCGAACCTGAATCAACAGTTTCCCTTTGTGGCAACTCTAGAGTTACCAGATCTAAATCGGCTAACCAATGATCCAATCGCTTATGCCCCTTGGTGGCTGGCGATTCCTCATAAACTTCCGTCATATATTCCTAAATTCAATGGAAATCTGGGTGAAGATCTGTCGAATCATGTGATGACCTTTCATCTATGGTGCTCCTCCAACACTCTAAATGATGATTCAATTAGGATTTGCCTTTTTCAGTGAACGTTAACTGGTCTGGCAGCAAAATGGTACATCGAATTGCCTAGAGCTTCATTCGATAACTTCAACACCCTTGCCACAACCTTTTTAACCCATTTTCAATTACCAATAAGGTATGAAACAGGGATAGAGCTTCTTACCAATTTCAAGCAAATGACGGCCACTCACATATCCGATCATATTCATGAATGGCGATGTCGTCGTAGAATGGTAAAAACATATGTCCCTGATCAGCTACTAGTTGAATGGTTTATTAAGTCTTTGTTACCTTCTATAACAGAAGATGTGGCAAAGGGAGGGGTCGTCACTGAAGAGTAGGTCATTGCTCGTGCGCAATATCTAGACTTGATCTATACTCAGTCTGGCATGCTCTATGACAAAATCCCTAATGCTCCAAGACCATAATTTTCTGTTTCTCCTCCTCCTAAATAAAAAAAAGACTCTCATGCTGACGATGGCATGATAGGTACAAGGAGCATGAAATCAACAAAGGCTACATCTAAGAAAGCCCATAAGATTTCTGATCAAAATGAAAATGAAGAGCTTCTAGCCTCAGAGGTTAATGCCGTGTCAACTGACAAAGGCAAAGAACCAAAGCAACTAGGAGGAAAGAAGAAAGGGAAGAGCAAAAATAAGAAACATGATCATTCGTCTCCTGAAAAATCTTATGCAAACCCTTCTAGGCAAAACAAACCTACTCAGCCATGCCTCATATGCGATGAGGATCATTGGATGAGAGATTGTCCATATAAAGCTGAAGTTAAGAAACTATTTAAGAATTCAAAAACCTCAGCAGTATTGACTGATCCGTTTACATACCCAGGAACCAATCTGGTTGCTAGTGACAATGCTTCCCAATCCCAAGTCCTTATGCTGTCCATTTCGAAACAACAAAATGATGCTTTGATATCGACAAGGAATAAAGATTACAGGAATCCACAGCTGTCGAACAACAAGGCTACTGATCAACCTAGTAGTTCAAAAACAACTTCGACCGAAGTTGTGTCACCAATCATTCCTAAGCTAACGATAAAGCCGCCAAAGGGAGTAGTACACAAATCGATGTTTAATCCTCGTGTCAGAGCAGCACAGAATTATAATATAGTAGAGGACCTGGCCCAATCACCATCCGCTATGTCGACACTTAAAGTATTGCAAAATTTCCACTCCCAAAAGCAGGTTCTATTATCAGCAATAGGTGGGATTGACCCAGTGGATTCCAATCTTGTGGCCTTTAATCATAAAGGATATGAACCTCAATTACCAACTCAACTTGATTTCCTTATTCAAGTGAAAGCCCTCAACAAAACTATTCATCAAACAATTATTGATGAGGGGGCATCTACATGTATTATGTAAATAAGTTGCTAGAAAACTTTAGGCTCACCACCCTTTTCGCGATCGCCAACGATGTTAAAAGCATTCGATGGATGAACATACACTACATACGGGATTTTGAGTAACTTACAAGTTGAACTGGGGGGCAGAATAGTAGAAATTGGTGTTGAAGTTATCGATGGAAACCTAGATTATAACATCCTACTAGGAAGGCCTTGGATTTATGCAATGGCCGCTGTTGTGTCGACATACTTCAGAAAGATTTCATTTCCCTTCCAAGGAGGAATTACAATGGTCGACCAACAAACATTTCTCACCAACAGTTCACAAGTTACGGGAAGCATTCCAATGATCCATGGAAGCTCTCAATCATTTCAAAATGTTGGAGTAGGCCTCCTAAAGGACACTGCCTTAATGGGTACTTTCGCCCTACTGCCTCCGAGTAATCTGGCGTAAGTGACCACGGTGGGAACCTGCAATATGATATCTTCTATATCTAAAAGATTCGAAAGATTCCTGAACATTTTGTCAGCATGGATCATCGCCATTTTATAAATATTGTAGCAATCAATTTTCTTGGCCTGGGGGGTGAACCCAAATCAATGATCATCGAGTGTTTGGATAGATAGGTCTAAGGAATATGGCACCTCTTCAGATCCTTGGTCAGAAGAACATTCTACAGATGAAGGAAGCATTCAGTCAATGACGATAGGAGAGGCACCATGGGAAGATTACCACCATCATTCCCATGTTCCAGATCACCACGAAGATTATTCCAACAACATTAATCATCCTTCAGTTTTTGATTTTCTATCAAATATTGTAAATACGGTGGATTATGAAGATAGTTCTTTTACTGTGTCAACCTCATTAAAAATTGAAATAAATCCCTTTCCAAATCGAGTCTTTGATTATGATCTCGTAAAATCCAATTCGAGTCTTTCAAATATCTTGAAGGTAAACCTTCATTCCAACCACCTCATTGAATGTAATGAAGCTTGGGGGTCATGCATCTCGATTTGCATCACTATGCTGGGGGCATGCGAACTTATAACAAGCATAGTTTCTCGTTTCAAGCTTGTGTAAACATGAAACCAAATCTAAGCATATGTTGTCACATGGTTCAAGCTCATTAAAAAATGAACAAGGCCACGAGCAGTGTTACATGAAGTTCAAGCTCGTTAAAAAATAAACCTAGCAATGAGCTGTTTTACCCGAAGTTCAAGCTTGTTAAAAAATAAACCTAGCAACGAGCAGTTTTACGCGAAGTTCAAGCTCGTTAAAAATTAAACCTAGCAACGAGCATATGTTCCACCAAAGTTTAATCTCATTAAAAAATGAACCCACCTCCAGTAAATAACCATTGTGAATGCATTATCATCAGCTTTTGAGCCTTGGTTGTGTTCTTACCATCACCTCCACTCTGTTTTAGCCGATCATTCGCCTCCATTTGATTGTTTACCCCTTTTGAGGAACAACTGCGACAAGTGATCCTATTAGCCACCTTCTTTACACTGCCATGATTGGAAAGTTCCAAAACTTACCTGGAACCAACTGCTATCTAAAAACATCAATCGTTCCTCAGAAAACGAGTCTCCTTTATGTTGATATTGCAACAAGATGATGGAGCTTAGTGAAAAGAGTCGCCTTCACTAAGTGGGCCCGCAGGCTATTTTTGGCGCAAGTCTATTTTTAGACTATGTCTATTTTTAGACATATGGATCATGTCTATGGATTGCAGGTTGCTGTTTATGGATGATTGATCAAGTTGGGAAAAAATAGATGGACTTCTATTTTTGATGAAAGTGTGAGTGATCACAGTGTGAGTGATCAAAGTCTATTTTTAGACTGGCTGTCAAAAATAGAAAAGTCAAATATTATTATCTCACAATAATATTTGGACTATAAACTTAATCTTATTCTCTTGGAGCACTTTAGTTTGAGCTACAGAGGTGGCACATGCAGCTGTCAGAAGGAAATACACTTTTCTTATGAGTCAGTTGAGTTGTTGCATGCATGACTTCAGTTAGAACTCAATCAGTTGAGTTTGGTGGAGTTGATTGTGGAGTTGATGGAGTTGTGTTCAGTTTAGCTTTGTTAAACTGGTTGTATTTAGTCTAACTGGCAAATAGACTAGAGATGAGTTGGGTGAATTAGTTATTAATTAATTCACAAGTTATTAACTCATAATACAACTAATGAATACATCAGTTAACTCAGTTGCATGTCAGTGCATGTTCAGTTCAACAGGGACAGGTGGTAGAGAATCAGATTGCTATCAGTTGTGACTATAGTTGTGCACCAGATCTTGCACAATCAAGGGATTGAGTCTGCCAATGAGTTTGCTCACGTATTTTCCCACATTATAGCTTGTGCTCACGTCCAACAAAGTGTGAGTGACTATTTTGAGGTGAAATACGAGTTTGGGAAGCCATTCTCATCAGTTCTTGAGCAGGTATTGAGTAGTGGAGGCAGGCAAGCAGTGGAAGAGATTTGGAGATCAGATCTGAGCTGTATTGTGTGTAACAGAGGTGGAGATACTTGTGAGAAGTATTATGCTGTGTAATGTTACATGACTCAATCATTAATATACAAATAGTTGGGGTTTTTAGCGAGATGCTTTCCCCAGGATACATACTGTGTTAATGTGTGAATGCTCTTGATGTTTTATTGTTATTGATGCTGCTATATTGATGATCAACGTAGAGGAGCTTATGTATTGTGTATGTATTCCGCAATAGTACATGATCAGGATAATCTCTGTTGAATATGTGTTAAATTATTCAAAATTTCTACATGGTATCGGAGCTAGATAATTGTAGAAAAAGTTTCTACATGGTATCAGAGCTGTTGATCATCAGATCTACTATTCAGGAAGTGTTTACATTCTATTTCTTCAGGCAGAGTCTGTAATCGGGCCAGGTAGCCTCTGGATTCATCCTTCCTTTGGAAGGTGAGATATCCGGTGAATGCCCATACAGTCAATCTCTGTACGAGAAATATTGTGTTCTCATGAATCTTAGATCGGAAGCGGTTGAGTTGGTAGCTGGTGGAATTCGAATTTGCAGCAGTGTTGTTGAAATGTCTTTCAACGGATTGCGAATGTTATTCCAAAGCAAGAGCGACCTGGCGCTCAAGGATAAACTCAGTAACAATAAGTATGAGAATGGATCTTCATCAAAGGTATCTGATGAAGAGAATTGCGCTTTGGCTGCCAAAGAAAAGAAGGGGAAGAACGAGAAAGCTTCTCATTCCGGTGTGAAAGGCAAGAAGCAGGATATGTCCAAGGTGAAGTGTTTTCACTGTCACCAGCACGGACACTATGCCACAAATTGTCCGCAGAAGAAGAAGAACAAGCAAGCTGCTGGATCTGCAGGGGGAGAGTCCTTAGCTTCTCAGTTTGAGCTTGATTTTTCATTGATCGCATGCTTGGTTTCAAGTGTGATGGGATCAGTGTGGTTCTTAGACAGTGGTGCGTCTTTTCACATGACGGGAGATAGAGATTTGTTCTCTGATCTGGAGGACAAAGATCTTGGAGTGCACATCGAGATGGGCGATGATGGTAGATACAGTGCGACCGGTATCGGTACCATTTCCTTTGAGAGGGAGTCTGGTAAACCCTTTGTATTGAAGGAAGTCATGCATGTTCCAGGATTGAAGAAGAATCTCATCTCAGTGGCGATGTTAGAAGACAAGGGATATGATGTTGTTTTCAGCGAGGGAAAGGCCTTCCTGCGCAGCAAGACAACTGGTGAGACCCGGAAGATAGGGGTTCGAGTGAGGAACCTTTATCAGTTGCATGTAGATGGATGCGCAACAATGGCAGGTAAGGCAGAAGGATTGGTGAGCCGGGATGATGGCGAGTTGTGGCACAGGAGATTCGGTCACCTTCACCATGGAGCCTTGAAGATACTGCAGCAGATCACTACAGGGCTTCCTAAAGGCACACTTGCGCAGTCAAATCAGTGCAAGGGGTGTACTTTGGGGAAGTTTTTGAAAGCCACCTTTCACGAGAAGGATAGTCGCGCCACGACGATCCTTGAGAGAATTCACACAGACGTGTGTGGACCTTTCTCAGTTGCTTCGACAGCAAAACACAGGTATTATGTGATTTTTGTTGATGATTTCTCTCGTAAGTGCTGGATCTTCTTCATGCAGAAGAAGAGCGAGACATATTCAAAGTTCTGTGAATTCAAAGCACTGGTCGAGAAGGAGTCGGGGAAGAAGGTGAAGGCTCTTAGGAGCGATAATGGTGGTGAATACATCTCGGACGAGTTCAAGGATTTCTGCAAGACAGAAGGGATTCGTAGAGAGCTCATAGCTCCCCATAACCCACAGCAGAACGGGGTAGCTGAGCGGAAGAACAGAATGATTGTGGGTGCTGCACGGGCAATGTTGCATGATCAGGGCCTACCCCTTCACTTGTGGGCGGAAGCATGCAATACAACAGTTTATGTGCAGAACCGTTGTCCTCATAGGATACTTGGCATGAGTACACCTGAGGAGACTTATTCTGGTAAGAAGCCTGATCTTTCTCATTTGAGGATTTTTGGTGCTAACGTTTACATGCATGTGACGAAGGATGCCAGGAAGAAGTTGGAGCCGACTGCAGAGGTTGGGATATTTGTGGGGTACACTGATACGCCCCACAACTATCGTGTGTATTTGCCAGACAGTGGTAAAAATGTTGTGCGACGGGATATAAAATTTCAGGAGGAGAAAGCCATGAAGTGTTCGCTTGAGAGGGAGCTACACTTGCATGCAGATGAGGAGCTATTAGTTCCTAAGGATGAGCTTCAGGATGTAGATCAGCCATAGGATGAGGTTCATGGAGTGGATGAGTCCACTCATGCAGCGCCAACCATTAGAGGCCGAAAGCGCTTGACAGAAGCTGAGCGACTGGCTCAAGATGCAGAGAAAGTTGTAGGACCACCTACAGCCCAACGCAGGCAGAGACAGTCACCTGATCGGTACACTGGATACATGGCTCTTATGAGCAAGTGTGTTGTGACTGAGCCATCCTCTTTCGAGGAAGCTGTGGAGGATCCTGCATAGGTAGACGCCATGGTGGAAGAGTATGATTCTATTGTCAGAAATAGTGCATGGGAGATTGTTCCTAGACCGGAAGGGAAATCAGTGGTGGGTTCGAGATGGATCTACAAAGTTAAGCAGGCAGCTGACGGGAGTGTGGAGAAGTACAAGGCAAGATTTGTTGCCCGAGGCTTTTCACAGATTGAGGGGATCGATTATGAGGAGACCTTTGCACCTGTCGCAAGGTATTCTTCCATATGGACGATTCTTGCTCTCTCAGCGCAGATGGGATGGCACATTCATCAGATGGATGTGAAGACTGTGTTCCTCAACAGAGTCATTGAGGAGGAGGTGTACATTGAGCAACCCGAAGGGTTTGAAGTCTTCAGCAGCGAGTCGCATGTGTGCAGGCTCAAGAGAGTGCTGTATGGGTTGAAGCAAGCACCACGTGCTTGGTACACACGGATAGACAGCTATTTCACAGGACTTGGATTCTCCAAGAGCGAGGTGGATCCGAACCTATACCAGATTGTGGTGGAGGGTAAGTTGCTTAATATTGTACTGTATGTTGATGATTTGATTCTAACGGGTGATGAGCTGTTGATACTGTCATGCAAGAAGGATCTTGCTACAGAGTTTGAGATGAAGGATTTGGGCCTCCTTCACTATTTCCTGGGATTGGAAATATGGCAGCGCAGTGGTGGACTGTTTGTTTCTCAGGGCAAGTATGCTCGGGAGATACTGGAGAAGTTCAACATGCATGGCTGCAAGCCTGTTGATACTCCTCTTCCTGGAGGTTGGAGGAAGGAGGATGCCACTTCGGGAGAAGAAGTGGATGCCACTATTTATCGACAGTTGGTGGGGTCGCTGATGTATTTGGTCAATACATGACCTGATATATGCTATGCAGTTAACCAGCTTTCACAAGCTATGGTTAAGCCTACCAAGCTCTTCTGGAAGGCGGGCAAGCATGTATTGCGCTACTTGAGAGGCACATCGGGATATGGTTTGTGGTACAGACAGGAGGATGAGGTGAAGCTATGTGGCTTCATGGATGCAGATTGGGCAGGGAGCCCAACGGACAGAAAGAGCACATCAGGAGGGGTCTTCAGTATCGGATCGACAATAGTTTCTTGGTATAGCAGGAAGTAGAGATCTGTGTGGATGAGGATGATCCTGGTCGGGTTGTTCAGGTCCAAGCACATCAGGTACCATCATATCAGAGATTGTGTGCAGCGGAGGATCATGTTACTTTCGTACATTCCAACGGAGGATCAGGATGCTGATATTCTGACGAAGGCTCTCTCCAGGAGCAAATTCGAGTACCACCGAGGCAGGATAGGGGTTGCTGATAATCCATATCTTGTCGAGAGGGAGTGTTGAGATTGCAACAAGATGATGGAGCTTAGTGAAAAGAGTCGCCTTCACTAAGTGGGCCCACAGGCTATTTTTGGCGCAAGTCTATTTTTAGACTATGTCTATTTTTAGACATATGGATCATGTCTATGGATTGCAGGTTGCTGTTTATGGATGATTGATCAAATTGGGAAAAAATAGATGGACTTCTATTTTTGATGAAAGTGTGAGTGATCACAGTGTGAGTGATCAAAGTCTATTTTTAGACTGGCTGTCAAAAATAGAAAAGTCAAATATTATTATCTCACAATAATATTTGGACTATAAACTTAATCTTATTCTCTTGGAGCACTTCAGTTTGAGCTACAGAGGTGGCACATGCAGCTGTCAGAAGGAAATACGCTTTTATTATGAGTCATTTGAGTTGTTGCATGCATGACTTCAGTTAGAACTCAATCAGTTGAGTTTGGTGGAGTTGATTGTGGAGTTGATGGAGTTGTGTTCAGTTTAGCTTTGTTAAACTGGTTGTATTTAGTCTAACTGGCAAATAGACTAGAGATGAGTTGGGTGAATTAGTTATTAATTAATTCACAAGTTATTAACTCATAATACAACTAATGAATACATCAGTTAACTCAGTTGCATGTCAGTGCATGTTCAGTTCAACAGGGACAGGTGGTAGAGAATCAGATTGCTATCAGTTGTGACTATAGTTGTACACCAGATCTTGCACAATCAAGGGATTGAGTCTGCCAATGAGTTTGCTCACGTATTTGCCCACATTATAGCTTGTGATCACGTCCAACAAAGTGTGAGTGACTATTTTGAGGTGAAATACGAGTTTGGGAAGCCATTCTCATCAGTTCTTGAGCAGGTATTGAGCAGTGGAGGCAGGCAAGCAGTGGAAGAGATTTGGAGATCAGATCTGAGCTGTATTGTGTGTAACAGAGGTGGAGATAATTGTGAGAAGTATTATGCTGTGTAATGTTACATGACTCAATCATTAATATACAGATAGTTGGGGTTTTTAGCGAGATGCTTTCCCCGGGATACATACTGTGTTAATGTGTGAATGCTCTTGATGTTTTATTGTTATTGATGCTGCTATATTGATGATCAACATAGAGGAGCTTATGTATTGTGTATGTATTCCGCAATAGTACATGATTAGGATACTCTGTTGAATATGTGTTAAATTATTCAAAATTTCTACACTTTAAGCTCTTTTCATTTGACTCGTAAAATATGAAAAGATTGCCGAGCAATTGGCCTCTCCAGCTTGTTAAAGTGATTGGAAGCACTATCCCTCCTCTAGATTTTTATCTTTTTGGACCTGAGGGATTGTTACACAAAATAATCGAGCATTTGTCTTGTTCGGCTCGTTAAAACTATCGAAAAGTCATCCCTTTTGCATTGTTTTATACTTTTTCAGACTTGAGGGATTATGTTACGAAAAAGGAATATTGGATTCTTCTTTTTTTCTCTTTTAAGACTCTCTAAAATTGAAAAGAACCGAGTTATCCTTGTCATTAAACTCGTTAAAACAATAGCGACAAACTTTTCCATTCAGACAAGAGCGAGTTTCACTGTTGCTAGGCTCGTTAAAACATAGCAACGGGTTTGCCCGAAGGGCAAATTATAGAACAAGCATATGTTATCCTCCTCAAGCTTGACACAAATAAAGAGGTACAGGTTAGAAATGACTGGGGAAAATTGGGAAGAAAACTTGAAGAAAATTTATTGGTAGCAGGTCGCTCTTGAATATGATGTAGAAATTTTGAATAATAAACACTTATTCATAGAGATTATCCCGATTATACACTATTGTGGAATACATGCATAATACATAACCTCCTCTACGTTGATAATCAATTTAGCAGCATTAAAAACAATGAAACATCAATCGCATGCGCACATTAACACAATATGTAACCCGGGGAAAGCATACAGCTGAAAACCCCACACTATCTGTATATTATAATGATTGAGAACATGTAACAATACATAGTACAATACTCCTCACAAGTACTCAATACTATCTCCACCTGTTACACACAAAACTAGCTCAGATCCGAACAAGTCATAGGTTCAAATCTTCTCCGCTGCTTTTCCTGCACAATCCAAAGTGAAAATCACGTGAGCAAAAGCTACAATTTCTTTGGTATTGGCCCACACTGCACAGTCCTCATTGGCATAACTCAATCCCATTGATTGTGCAAGATCTCATGCACAACTATAGTCACAACTGATAGTAATCTCAACCTCTAACACCTGTCTCCACTGAACTGTCCATGCAATGAGTTCACTGATGTATTCTTTAGTTGCTTTATAAGTTAATAATTAGTGAATTAATTTAAAAATTAATTCACATCACTCAGCACTAGTGTATTCTGCAGTTAGACTAAATACAACTAGTTTAACCAAGTCAAACTGAACACAACTCCATCAACTCCACAATCAACTCCACCAAACTCAACCACATGAGTTCTAACTGAAGTCCTGCATGCAATAGCTCAACTGACCCACAAGAAAAGCATATTTCCTTCTGGCAGTTGCATGTGCCACATCCATAGCTTGAACTGAAGTTCTCCAAGAGGATAAGATAATGTTTATAGTCTAAATATTATTATGAGCTAATAATATTCGACTGTTCTATTTTTAGCCTGGCAGTCTAAAAATAGAAACCGCCCATATGTCTAAAAATAGAAGTCCATATATTTTTACCAACATAAGCAATCATCCACAACTAGCATCCTACAACTCATAGACCATGATCCATATGTCTAAAAATAGACTTTGCGCCAAAAATAGCATGCGGGCTCACTTAGTGAAGACGACTTCTTTTCACTAAGATCCATCATCTTGTTGCATTTTCAACACTCCCTTTCAACAAGATATGGATTATCTGCAACCCCTATCCTGCAACTCTGGAATGTTCTGCATGCAACACATTTGCCCAGTCCACTTGCTCCAACAACACTTGGAACAAAAACACTCCCAACTGACCACTCTGTTGGGCTAGGAACATACTCTGATGCTGAAGCTCTACCTACTGCTGACAAGTGCTCCCTCTCTAACATCTGCGCTACTGCAACATCTCCATGCATCTCCACCATTGCACATCTCTTTGTGCCACCTATCACTGTGCAAAACACTTGTTCCTCTCGCATTGCTGCAGCCTGCTAGCTATGCGCTGTCTTGGGATTCCCTACACTGTCGCTCTCTCTGCCACTCCATCCACATCTGTCTCTACCCAATCAATCAGTTCCTGCTACTCTACATTGGGGCTCCCGTAGCAAGGTGTCATCCAAGAGGTTGGGTAACTCAAGGATCCTGCCCCTCCTCCTTGGGACGATCAATCCACATCACCCCACCTCCTACCTGGAGGTATGGCTGCATGTGATCCCTCAGCCCACCTGGCTTGAAGTTCCCCCCTACTGGAGTCTCTGCATGAGTAGATGTCTCTAGTCGATCTCCTCTCAGCTTCCCTTTTTGTGGTTACTCCACAACCTCCTGAAGCTGCTGCACCAATCGTGGCTCCTCCACAATCGTCTGAGACTTCTTCTAGCTCTACATGTTGAGTGGTAATATACCCTCCCTCTCAACCACCAAGTCTCTATTAGTTGCCTTGCTACTCAAGGCTTTGCATGCATCTTGAACCTCAAGAGCATACAGGTTCTTGACCCGTGAACCAATCTGCTTCACCTGTCTAGTGATGATGTGTCTAAGGAAAACCTTTCCCTTTTTGAAGACTACATCATAGCCTCTGTCTTTCGGCATCTTAATTGACACCAAGTTTTTCTTCAGTCCTGGTACATACTTGACATCGGTCAAGGTAAGGCGAGCTCCATGCTCCCTCTGAAAAATAACCGTGCCTACACCTGAGACACTATACTTCTCATCATCACCCATGCCTATGAGTATCTGGAGATCTTTCTCCTCCAAAGTACTGAACAAACTATTGTCACCGGTCATGTGGAAAGAAGCTCCACTGTCAAGAAACCAACCACTTCCCACCATGGATGAAACCATGCATGCAAAAAGTGTGAAATCCAACTCAAACTTTGAAGCAAGTTCCTCACCTTCAGATCCTTCCCCGGATCCCTTCTTCGATTTCCTCTGTGGACAATTTGCAGCATAATGGCCCACCTCATGACAACAAAAGCATCGCACTTTCGATTTGTCAACCTTCTTCCCATCATTGGAAGAACTGGATTCAGAAAGAGAAACCTTCTCCTTCCCCTTCTTTGCCTTACTCGATAAGGCACAGTTCTCCTCATCATGCATAGATGAAGAACTGTCTCTGGTGCTCCGTTTGATCTCCTCCTTGCACAGGATCCGACCAAAGTCTCTCCCATCCTGGCAATTTCTCCCGACCATTGACAGAGTCCTGATAGGAATGCCAACTCTTCGGAAGACCAAGGAGAGCCAAGTTCACCAAGTCCTCATCATTGACAATCACCCCCACACTTCCTAGCTCATCCCGGCATTGGGTGAACTTCGTGAGATACTGGGGCATACTGTCTCCATTCTCACACTTAGATGTTTCTGAGTTTATCCTTGAGCGCCATTCCACTAGCTCAAAACTCAACCGCTTTTGATCTAAAATTCGTGAGAACAAAGTATTTCTTGTACAGAGATCGACTGTACGGGCATTCATCGGATATCTCACCTTCCAAAAGAAGGATGAATCTAGAGGCTACCTGGCCCGATTACAGACCTTACCTGATGAAATAAAATGTAAACACTTTCTGAATAATAGATCTGATGATCAATCCTCGCTTTGATATCCTGTAGAAATTTTTCTACAAATCAACCAGCTCTGATACCATGTAGAAATTTTGAATAATAGACACTTATTCACAGAGATTATCCCAATTATACACTATTGTGGAATACATGCATAATAAATAACCTCCTCTACGTTGATCATCAATTTAGCAACATTAAAAACAATGAAACATCAATCGCATGTGCACATTAACACAGTATGTAACCCGGGGAAAGCATACAACTGAAAACCCCACACTATCTATATATTATAATGATTGAGAACATGTAACAATACAAAGTACAATACTCCTCACAAGTACTCAGTACTATCTCCACCTGTTACACACAAAACTAGCTTAGATCCGAACAAGTCACAATTTCAAATATTCTCCGCTGCTTTTCCTGCCTCCACTGCACAATCCAAAGTGAAAATCACATGAGCAAAAGCTACAATTTCCTTGGTATTGGCCCACACTGTGCAGTCCTCATTGGCATAACTCAATCCCATTGATTGTGCAAGATCTCATGCACAACTATAGTCACAACTGATAGCAATCTCAACCTCTAACACCTGTCTCCACTGAACTATCCATGCACTGAGTTAATTGATGTATTCTTTAGTTGCTTTATGAGTTAATAATTAGTGAATTAATTTAACAATTAATTCACATCACTCATCACTAGTGTATTCTGCAGTTAGACTAAATACAACTAGTTTAACCAAGTCAAACTAAACACAACTCCATCAACTCCACAATCAACTCCACCAAACGCAACCGCATGAGTTCTAACTGAAGTCCTGCATGCAATAGCTCAACTGACCCACAAGAAAAGCATATTTCCTTCTGGCAGTTTCATGTGCCACATCCATAGCTCGAACTGAAGTGCTCCAAGATGATAAGATAATGTTTATAGTCCAAATATTATTATGAGCTAATAATATTCGACTGTTCTTATTTTAGCCTGGCAGTCTAAAAATAGAAACCGCCCATATGCCTAAAAATATAAGTCCATAAATTTTTACCAACATGACCAATCATCCACACTAGCATCCTACAACTCATAGACCATGATCCATATGTCTAAAAAGAGACATAGTCTAAAAATAGACTTTTTGCCAAAAATAGCCTGCAGGCTCACTTAGTGAAGGTGACTTCTTTTCACTAAGATCCATCATCTTGCTGCATTTTCAACACATGACACTTTAACTCCATCACCATGATTGAGTCGGGTTGGGTTATTCCATTCACCAGTAATATCACCATTGGTCCACCGTACCATCCATTGTTGGGGTTGATGCTACCAATCCATTTCAGTGTCGCCGATATGTTCAAGAGAAGTCGCTCAGAGAATTCACCTACCCAGCTTGTGTCTCATTCGCTACAATACCTTCACGCTTCATTCTTTCATGACCGCCACCCTGAACCTTGTATCATCAGATCGTTTTCACCTCTACAAAATCATTTTCTCCGTTCCGTGTCATAGATGTGGGATCCATTAATTCCCTCCTATGACGGGTCACTTCTTGTCGACATTAGCTCATTATCCAAGAAGCCGACCTAGGGACAACCCTTCCAGTATTTTGAAGCTTGCATGCCTCAATGGAAAGTTTCTCACTTCCGGCGACAGGTTTACACTAATGGCCTTCGACTGAAAGATTTTGTGTGGTGTTCGACATCAACTCATGTATTCACACAACGTGAATTTTACTGCAGTACCTTGAGGGTCATTGTTGGAGAGGTAAATCCCCTCTACGGATAGAGGCGATCCCTACTAGCCCAGAACAGGTCTAGCAACAATCAATCAATTCTACCATGCAAGTTCCTAATTGCAAATAAAAGGTAGGCAATGAAAACCTACTTGGATTCCAACGCTAATGTTTGATGAAGAGACGTCGCCCTCGCTCCTTCGCTTTGGTCGGTCGCAATCCTCCACGATCCTCGTGAATAGACACCTGCACACACGAAGAGAAACACAAACACAAGCGTGAAATCTAATAAATGCAATTATACATCAGTTAGAAAAGATATAACTCAACATCAAACATGAAACAATGAGAGTGGAACCATAATGATAGTCATCTATTATTAATCAATAACAGAGAAGAGTACAACCAAAGTTCTGACGTCGAATCCTTCTCAAGAGGGTCCAGCCAGCAAGTCTCTTAAGCATTCACCCTTGGAGGTAGATCTCCCAAGACAAAATACTCTCTCTCACATAAGTTTACACAAGAAAGCAACACTTCACAACCTTCCTTGAGCTCTCTAGCAATCCCACACTTGTCACACCAACTACCTATCAAATTCACACACTAGCAGCAGCACTCTAAGCGCTATCAATTCCACACTGTCCAAAACTAGCTGCTCATGGCAATGGTAGAGGCATAAATAGGAGAAGGAGTCTCCATGAATGGTGGGAGGATGAGCTTATCTCCAAGGAAGGTGGCTCAAATGATGAAACAGACATGCCAGAGAAAGGAGGGCGACATTTACAAGGCCAACAACCAGGTCTGGAGTCATCTGGAAGGCCGGCTGTTAGAACAAGCTCGCCCAAACAAGATCAGCGCGGGTGTATAACTGAACTGGAGCGCTGACATCGCATCTGAATAACAGGGAAGGTTATGTCAACACAACCCAATATGAATAGAAGATGCGCTGGTTTATGAAATTCGATCAGCGCAGGAAACACGTGTGCTTCCACGCTGGCAGTGCATTCGATCTGTTATGGAGCGCCCATCAGCGCGGTTATTTTGACAAAATTCGCGATGATAGTAAAACTTTGGCAAAGTGGGTCATTTGGCAACATTAGAGAGCATGAGCATGATTAATTTGAACTCATGACACAGTAGGAAGACTGACAGGGAGACAGTGACAAACTACTGTGTAACAGATGCCCCCTAAAGCATGAAGCCCGAGAGAGTGGGAGGGGTGAAATGCTTTACGAAACTCGCTGAACTGGAACACCACCAGGAAGAATTTGCACGTATGTACAACTGATATCTCTGAGAATCTATGACATGTAGTCCAGGCATGGGCGCAGCCATCCAAAAGACATACGAAGAAGGTCTGTGGTATGGACGCAGCCACCTAGCTAAAGAGACCATGATGATAATAAAGGTATGGTCGCAGCCATCCATGAAGACTCAGGCATGGGCGCAGCCATCCATCAATGAGTCATGTAATAATTATAATAATCCACAAAATCGCAACCTGGATTACAATAGACAAAATCCAGGGTCTTGCGCTCCATCTCGACCCGAACAAAGTACAAGTCCAAGCATGTGAATATAGGAGTTGAAGTCGAACATGCAAGAACATCGTCTGATTACCAGTCAATGATGAAAACTGTTAACAGACGCGAGAGGGACCACCAATAATGACAATGGTCCTCAAGGTACTATAGGTACAATCCACGGCATGCGAATCAATGAGCTGGCGTCGAACACCCGCAGAATCATTCGATCGGAGGCCAATGATGAAAACCTTGCGTCGAACACGAAGAACCTGCCATTGAGGCATGCAGGCTCCAAGGCACTGAAGGGAGTCTCTAGATCAGCTTCCTGGATAATGAGCTGAAGTCGACAGGAAGTGACCTTGATCAAAGGTGGGCCATAGTGTTTCCCACATCATTGACACGAGACAGAGGAAGAATGTTGTGGTGAATCAGAAGTATGTGAGGTATCAGAGGGAGGTTGTAATTCTGCAGAGGTCAACTTCTCTTGAACATATCGGCGGCACGACAGTGGACTTGGCAGTATTTGACATCAATGGATCAAAGGTCATGGTGACGAGGCAATGAGTAGATGAGAGGTCAAAGAGGATCACCCAAACCCATGGAGGCTAGTGTAAAACAAGATGAGATGCCCCCACCCAGACACGAATGCAGACGAGTGCCATGTTCAAGAGCGACATACTGCCAACACGACAATAATAATGGATCCATTTTCCCCACCATTTCTGGTGAGTACCCCAATTATTTTTAACAAGCTTGATGGGGATAGCATATGCTTGTGAGCGTCATTACGACGGAATCCGATGTCATTAAGTTTTAACGAGCCTGACAAAGGAGAAACTCGGCGTCTTTTCCTATTTAGAGAGTCTGAAAAGACAGCAAAAAGAAAACTCCAGGGGGGTCCTTTTTCGTAAAGTTGTGTCTCTCGAGCCCGAAAAAGTATAAAACAATGCTTGAAAGAACCGCCCGACCATTACGATCGAGGAGTACTTTTCATGAGTAGTGATATCGACCTGAAAAAGTAAAAAAGTGATCAACATCACGTCGTTTGGTAACCATTAACGAACCTGAAACAACAAGGTCCGACAATCTTTTCATTTTTACATGGTCGGAAAAGAGTTTAAAGACGACCGTCTCTTGAACCATGGAGAACTCTGCTTGGATTCGGTTTCATGTTTACACAAGCTTGAAACGAAAAACTATGCTTGTTATAAGTTTGCATGCCCCCAACATAATAACGCAAATCGAGGTACATGCCCCCCAAGCTTCATTGCATTCAACAAAGTGGATGGAATTATGGTTCACTCTCGAGATCGATGAAAGACTCGACTTGTATTTTACGAGATCTTAATCAAAAGACTCGATTTGGAAAGGGAGGTGTTTCATTTTTTAATGAGGTTGACACAGTAAAAGAACTATCCTCATAACCCTTGTTTCATTTTTTAATGAGCTTGACACAAGATCAGGAACTATGCTCGGGACACTTTGTTTCATTTTTTAATGAGCTTGACACAAGACAAGGAACTGTGCTCCAACCAAACCTAGTTTCATTTTTTAAGGAGCTTGACACCGGAAAGGAACTATGCTCCGACCAGACCCAATTTCATTTTTTAGGGAGCTTGACATAGGAAAGTGAACTATGCTCCGACCGAACTGCATCATAATGAACAGGAAGTCGGTGCTTCCAAGAGTGTTACTCCCGGTGAAAGGACCACATCTTGGAAGTCAGGACCTAATGCCCCCAGGACACTATGCACGACGGTGTCATCACTGGATACAGGCACGGGGTAGGTGGCCACGTAGTTGATCTGCAGTGGGGCAGATACAACTGGTGGATAAAAACTAGGAGGGGACGACAACTGCACAGGAGGCATTGGGGGACTAACGAATGACAATTGATCGATAGTCACAATTATTCCATCGTGTGGAAAGCAAACCACACGGAAAAGAGAAGAAACGAGGGCCCCCATGGCGTACACATAGTCGCGACCAAGGAGAAGACTAAAGTCTAAAACACCTTGGGTAACCAAGACGTCTATATAGACAGTTTTTCCTCCAAAAGTAATAGGAAACTTTGGGAGAACTCCTAGAGATGGACAGGCTCCTCCATCGAAGGCCAACAGATTCTGAGTGACTGGCCCAAGCTGCGGGGAACCTAAGGCTTGCCAAGTAGTGTACGACATAAGACTGATAGACGCCCCTTCATCTAAGACAGTGCCAGGTACTGCCTTAGCACAGGCATGTACTGTGATCTGGAAAGGCATATGGGATGGAAGGCGATCGGCGATTAGGTGATTCCAATCAAAGGAAGCGACCAGACTACTTGGTGGGGGAATCGTATGATTTCCCCCATGTGCTAAAGGAACCGAAGGAGAACCTTCGGGAGCAGCTGGGTTAAGAGAGTCATTTCGAGACTCAGGAGAATCTGAAGAGACGAAAAGAACATGGGCGTGATTCTCTTCCGAAACAGAGTGAGCGAGCGGCAGACTCGAGTCAACACTCTTTCTGACCAATGGTTGGTCTCGAACAGGCTGGGGACAGCCGGGTTTGGGAAGAGGAGGCTGGACAAGAGAAGAATATGAATCAATCTCTTTTTCAGCAGGGGAACGATCTGCGGCTACAGAGAGACGTTGATAACCAATGGGAAGTTGGGGTGAAGGGGCTATAAGACCTTCCAAGACAACGGAGGCTTTATCCATGAGTGGACAAAGGTGAAGGGGATGATTGCCTTCACAAAGTCTACAGGGGATTCGAATCTTCCCTTTTCCCTTACCTTTGTGAGTCGATAGGGGAACATCGCCGTGAGCCTTAGTGGACGATGAGGGGCGGGCCGGATCACGAGACCATACTTCTAAGACCCTGGGGATGCCAGGACAATCACGAAGAAGATGGTCCCCCTTGCATAATCTACAAGGAAATTTGACCTTCCGCAGAGGAGTAGAAGGTGGCCCGACTTCAGGTGTACTCGGAGTAAGAGTTGTACTTCTAGCCTCTCCCTTGGGAGCCTTCTTCTTCTTCGTCTTCTTCTTCTTCTTCTTAGCCACCGGGTTACTCGAATCGAGACTTTCACCAGGCGAAGTAGAAGATGAGTAAGTAGAAGTAGGCGTAGAAGGGGAGAGGTCCACCTTAGAATCAACATGATGTTGTTTAGGTGGAGGGACTAATTGATCGGTAGGTGAGACGGCAGGGACCAAAGAGGTGGAGAACAACCAAACCGGCAACCCAACAGTTAACCCTGGGAGGGACAACGTTGCCATATCAGTAGCACCAAAATTTCCAAAAGGAGCGAAATGACCAGGGTTCCCGTCAGAGGGGATCCTTGGGTTGGTGAACCCCGGAAAAGTTGCCATCAAGAACGAAAAGAAGCCTACTCAAGCTAGCACAAACAAGATCTAACCGGGTAATGTTAATCGCGGCCAAATAAATTTTAAGACGCAAGGACACAACTTGGCCTTTTCATGTTTTAAGAGTCGAGAAAAGGAAAAAAAGGTGACTCTAGTCGCCTTCGAATGTTTTGTGAGCCCGAAGTGACAAACTGCTCAAGTGAGCCTTTTCTTTTAGGGAGTTCGAAAAGGATCAAAAGTGACTACTCTGGAGACTCTAGGCAAAGGGTTTACCAAGCAATCCGTAAAACTGCTTATACACCTTGGCAATCGTATGAGAACCAAGGACTTTCTGTATTGCAGTCAATCTTCCCGAACGCTGTGTTCGGTGCGTTATGGCTTGTAAGGCGGCAGACACGGCTTCCTGTGGATAAAGGATGATAACCTAGTGGGGTCTCCCCTATATACGCGATGGTACGTGGGAGCTCAAATCGTGCTAGACCACTATCGAGTCACAAAAGGAGGAATCACCCAACCGTAATGTGAAACAATAGTGACTAGGTTTAACGACGCCGGAGCACGTCTCTAGCCTAGACCTCTAATCAGTGAGCGTTATGTTCCAATGCGTTTTTAAGTTCATTCAGTTCATTTTAAGGTTGATCTTTGATTAGGTTTCAATTTCCAGGTCCTACTGTATGTAATCTCTCGCAATTCCCTAAATGCAAGCTATAATGAATGAAGTATCCTTTTCTTCGATGAACACTTACCTATGGGAGGGTAGAAATATCATTCCCAAACCAAGACAAGCGAATGCAAACACTAAGAAACACAATTCATCAATACAATAATCTCACGATGCATCGATACTACTAATGAAAGAGTTAAATTTTGCTTTTCAATTTCTCAAACATGAAAATTCGTAATGCAAATGCACTTTCACTTTCGTATGCTAAATGAATGCAATTTTTTTCGTGAATTCAAGAAGACAAACAAGCAAGTGTGAATTGATCGATCCAAACAATTGTGATCTATGCTTGGTAGTGAAGAAATCAAATCAACATAAAAAATTGGTTCAATAATCGACACTAAAAATCAACCAGCAACAAGCAGTGAAAAAGCCTCAAGCAAATCAATAAGAGGGTTGTGGATGAACCTTGAATAGACAAGTAACCCAAGCAAATGGTTTCTCGATGAAACTTCTAAAGGGCTAGGTCACATGGTCTAAAAAACACAAGACTCACTCGAATGAAATCAAAGAGAGAGTGCCCCTAACCAAAAGTAATCAAAACAAGCTAATGAGAGACAAGAAACAACAGGGGATAAGAAAGATTGATGAATTCAGGAGATAAAGTTATAAAAACAACTTTTCAGGAATCAGCGCAAGTTACACACTGAGAACCCGAGATGATCACAAATGTCAGCGCAATTTTTACACAGACAACCCGCAGCGCAATTTTTACACAGACAACCCGCGATGGTCACAGAAAAACACCTATTTTCCGCGATGATGCGATTTCAGGAGTTGTCGCGGGAATTAAGCTAGCAACCCAAGATCATCGTGAGTAAAAAGCTACCAAGTGGCGCTGACATCGCGACTGTACACGTCTTTTTCGCGATGATCCGATCCAGGATCGTCGCGACTGTTAGGCGTAATTACGCGATGCACAAGATGTTGCAAAAGGGTGAGCGCGATGACAGCACGACTGTTAAAATTAAATCTGCGATGGAGCTCAAAAATAGTGACAGGCAAATCAAAACTCCCAAATCAAAACAGCCAATCTTTCAATCAAACAGGGGCATTTCCCAGATCAACCCAGGAAATGCAAAAGACTGATAATGAATCCCCAAAACTTCAAAAGAGACCAAAACAAAAACTCAAGGCAAGAATGAACAAAAAGGGACAAAGGCCAGCTCCCCAGCGGAGTCGCCAAATTGTTGGAGAGGTAAATCCCCTCTATGGATAGAGGCGATCCCTACTAGCCCAGAATGGGTCTAGCAACAATCAGTAAATGCTACCATGCAAGTTCCTAATTGCAAATAAAAGGTAGGCAATGAAAACCTACTTGGATTCCAACGCTAATGTTTGATGAAGACGTCGCCCTCGCTCCTTCGCTTTGGCCGGTCGCAATCCTCCATGATCCTCGTGAATAGACACCTGCACACACGAAGAGAAACACAAACACAAGCGTGAAATCTAATAAATGCAATTATACATCAGTCAGAAAAGATATAACTCAACATCAAACATGAAACAATGAGAGTGGAACCATAATGATAGTCATCTATTATTAATCAATAGAGAAGAGTACAACCAAAGTTCTGATGTCGAATCCTTCTCAAGAGGGTCCAGCCAGCAAGTCTCTTAAGCATTCACCCTTGGAGGTAGACTCCCAAGATAAAAAACTCTCTCTCACACAAGTTTACACAAGAAAGCAACACTTCACAACCTTCCTTGAGCTCTCTAGCAATCCCACACTTGTCACACCAACTACCTATCAAATTCACACACTAGCAGCAACACTCTAAGCGCTATCAATTCCACACTGTCCAAAACTAGCTGCTCATGGCAATGGTAGAGGCATAAATAGGAGAAGGAGTCTCCATGAATGGTGGGAGGATGAGCTTATCTCCAAGGAAGGTGGCTCAAATGACGAAACAGACATGCCAGAGAAAGGAGGGCGACATTTACAAGGCCAACAACCAGGTCTGGAGTCATCTGGAAGGCCGGCTGTAAGAACAAACTCGCCCAAACAAGATCAACGCGGGTGTATAACTGAACTGGAGCGCTGACATCGCATTTGAATAACAGGGAAGGTTATGTCAGCGTGACCCAATATGAATAGAAGATGCGCTGGTTTATGAAATTCGATCAGCGCGGGAAACACGTGTGATTCCGCGCTGGAAGCGCATTCAGTCTGTTATGGAGCGCCCATCAGCGCGGTTATTTTGACAAAAGTCGCGATGATAGTAAAACTTTGGCAAAGTGGGTCATTTGGCAACATTAGAGAGCATGAGCATGATTAATTTGAACTCATGACATAGTAGGAAGACTGACAGGGAGACAGTGACAAATTACTGTGTAACAGTCATCATCATCATCGGTGATTCCTCTCACATCTATTAACAGCTTACATCATTGGCTGGTAATCAAGTGATGTCTTTCGATGTTTGACATCAGAACATCTTTTCACATGGATCGACTTGTACTTCGGGCGAAGATTGAACGAGTTTTAAAGACCCCGGATCTAGTTTCATCCATCCAGGCTGCGATATATTCAGGAGAATAAAGACATCAAATGTACATCATTACTGCACAAATAATCATCCAAACTAAGGGATGATGGCTCTACCAGAATCATCAGTTTGCACACAAATGGTTGTCTATCCTATGTACATGAAAATGAATTTATCAAGCTGAGCATGGGAATGCCCACCTTAGCTAGATCATGAAAATATTAGGAAGATAATATATTGTATTGTATCTTATTACAGGTCACCTTCTAGTGTGAAAAACCTCGGATCCTCATTATAAAGCATTTCACCTGACATCAAAAGATTTACAACCTCATGCTTTAGGGGGCAACTGTTATAGACATATTTGGACACTGCAACCCAATCACATATGTCCATAAACAAAGGGCTTCTAAGTCCATAAAAGTGTTGTTTCATACCCTAAAGGAGCAAGGTCAGCTGATTACATCATCTCCCAGAAGTTTTCCATGAAAAACCACTCAGAACTAGTCAAAGCAGGACCATACAGACTACCCAGTGCAAAAGGTGCGATGCATACTGAAAATCCCTTCTGTAGGGTTTGATGAGCAAGAGCAGACAAATGGCACAAGAAGTTTGCTAGGTGGAAACCTAGAGAATCTTCTAGAAACTTCTCATTTGACACTTGCCTCTCTGAGTTCGCCCAGGGATGAGTAAGAGATCTAAAATCTCCATGTGGAACTAAGAACTATCAGAGAGATGACACTAATCAAAATCCCAGAAGTTGACTCACCCCCTTGCAAATATCTATAAATGGATCCCTCATCCAAGAGATCCAAAGGTTGGAATTTGGTAATTTGCAAAGAGGTGCTGTTGGTTTCTCTTTAAAGACATTGTTGGGTGATCTTGCTTTGTGTGAGGTGAAGAGGGCTTTCAAGCTGGGAGGATGGCGCTGGGTTAGACCAAGTGGTTGCAATCCTCTCTTCTACGACTTTTACTAATAAAGCTATTTGAGTTTTACTCCATATTCTTGTGTATCTCTGAATATTGTGTTGATATATGCATTTGTATGGTCAATATATATTTGATCCTATATTGTTTACAGTGAAAGATCTCTATGCTTTGATGGTATTATGCTGCTGTGAATCTACAGGTGCTCTTTGAAGCAGGACACGTAAGGAAGTAGTGGCGAGATTCTGTCAAAGGGGAAAGGAAACAAGCAAGGAGCCAAGCAAAATACTGAGGTTGGTACTCTGCTTCTTTCTCATCTCTCTCTCGTACAGGAAAAGTAGGTGACTTTAATATGTTTGTTTCTAAGATAGCTACCCATCTTAGTGGGACTAACAGATTTGAATAGACACTATATTTCCCGATAACAACTATTCTACCGTCTGCTGGATCTACTCTTCTCTTTCGGTCGAATGCTTACTGTCAGGGGCAAATCCCTGTCTTAAGGCATGCATCACTTTCATCTGTGAGAGATTTCCTTCGATGTCGGCAGTGATGAGGAAAGCCTCATCAATCCAAGGCTAGACGATGCTTTAAGTACTACCTCTTTCTATCGCGTGACATCCACCTGTTCCTTCAATGCCTTCGCCTGCAGTAGCTTCGCCAGCCGTTGGGTCAGGACCACTGTTTGCGTCGTTCCACTCAGACTGTAATACTACAATTGAAGCTCCCGTGGCTCTATTTCCAGGCACTATATGGTGATGTCCTCCTGTAACGAAATGAGGACCGTGAAGGATTCTTCCAACATAGTAGTATAGGTCTTCACTACCTATCCTATTTCCTCCAGCCCTTTTTGGAAAAAGCCAACATGATGTTCCTGAACATCCGGGGGCATGGATGACTGTGCCTTTAACCACAGTTCGACAATCTGAAGGTTGAGGTCTAGGTGTATTCTCATTGCTTCCTCCTTTGCCTCACGGAATCCACTGGCCAATTTGTGAATTCACACTCCTACTAGCAGATCTGTCGGGACAACCAATTCCAAGACAGTTCTATAAGCATCGTCCACCACTTGCACCAGTCCTTGAGTCTGTACAATGAGTTCATCACACTGCTGGTTGAGCTATTCTAGATTGATCTTTTGTTCACTCAATACCTGTAACACACGGCCTTCTCTGGCACGGAGCTCGGCTATGACCCCATCCTGTAACTGGTATAGGGTATCTCGCAGAAGGGTAGCCAAGTTTAAGCTCAACCACTTAATCCTGCCAACCACAGCTTGGTCAACCTCATTTGCTGCCGCTAACATGCCCTCGGGGAACACGAAAGTGTTGGTCACGCGGGCACGCAACATCTGTTCCACCTCTGATGTACCGGCTGCGACATATGGGGCCATTGTTCTTGTTTGAGGGGGTTGCACCTGTAGTCCCTGTAACTGTGTTCATAGCACCCCCAACACAGTGTTATGCTCCACCATCACTTCTTGGAGTGCGTCTTTAGTGACATCGCGAACCGTTTTGCCGATGTCAAAAAGATCACCTTCTGTAAGTGTGATTGGGTCAATGGACATCTTGGATTCGTTAGTATTCTTTATGGGGACCAGTTTCTTAGGGACGTGCGGCCGTTTCAACTATTGCGATGTAGTTTTCAGATCCACGCTCTCTTCGTCCAGGTCGATGTCCTCAGCCCCTTGCCCTGTGGACATTTCATGGCCCCCCTTGGCCTCTTTTATTGGTGTTGTTGTTGTTTCTGTCGTTTGCGCCACTGTTGCTGCATCGGCTATCTTTTGCTGTGTGACTGCTTCTACTACTGCTTGTTCTTGGCACCTTTTTTCAGCTAGTTGGGCGATCCGCAGCTTGGCGTCCTTCTTCCGTTGTTGGGCTGCAGCCTTCTCCATTCTTGCAAAGTCCGGGGCACGCCATTCTAGAGGCCATGTTTCCAATGCTGTGAAAATGGCGTCATCACTAGTAATAAATGGAAGCTTTGTCCATTCCCTTGTTGGATCCTTCCATGCTTAGACTTGAATGTTGTGCATGTCCACTTTAAACTCTACAAAGCTCTGCAGAGGGGCATGCACTATGGGAGACAACCGTGGTCTTATATTGATCCACATCCAGATGCTCGCATCCATCAGCACCCAAAAAACCTTGCTCATGTGAATCTGCTTTGCGTCCTTCATGGCCTAGAGCGAAGCGTACTTCGTGGCATGAGGTAGGTCCTAGTCGATAGGCGGGAACTATCTCTCTTCTGGTAGTTCACCTGCTACCAGCAAGATGGATAAGAGCAACCACACGTAGTGGAAGGTCTTACCCTACTCTTGGGCGTCCTTGTAGTTCATCAAAAATTCCTCACAGAGGAACTCAGTCAGTTGAACTGGACTCCCTCCATGCATTGTTCGACCAGTGCAACCAACCTGCTCGCCACCCTTACTGCCAAAGATCATAGCTAGATTTTCGCTTGTATATGGCAAGTGCGTTATTCTGTGAATCAACATATCAGTGATGGGTATCAGCTCCTCTAGCCACAGACACCCATCATGCACCAAGTACAACAACTGCTTGATGACCAAAACTGTCATGGGGGTGTGGTTATAGTGCGGCACCCAAAGTAGGTTGAGTAATCTTGCCTTTTCCACTCCTCTGAGCCTCTTCCGCGGCTCCAATGCTGTCATCCCCGTATTCTTGTCTATGATGTGGCGCATCAACTACTTAGTCGCTAAGTGCGGGAACTTCTTATGGTCTGCCAAGTCCTAGTCTTCGAGCTTCAATCTCAGCACCCATGCCAAATGCGGACCGTCAAAAGAAATTTCATTTGGTAGTAGAGGGGTTTGCAGGGGAGTCTTACTTTCATCAATGTCCTTGGGGACCTTGGATTTAGGCTTGCGCGGAGGGATATACTCCAACAACCATGTAATGGGGTCCACACCCTGGGCTTCCACCTCCTCTATTTCCACTCCCACATACTCATCGTCCATCGGGATGTCATCGATATCCTCCTCCCCTGCTTCTAGGTTTATAGCCTTGCCTTTGTCCTGGGTAGTGGCATTTTGTGGGTTTCGTCTTGGTGATGAGCACACCGGTATGGCAGGCTGCTTTCCATTCTTGTCTTCCATGGTCTCCTTGGTTGGGGTTTGCTTCAGTCTCAGCATTCTCGGGGATTTAGAGACCTTCGCCAATACTTCAACCACTTCTGAGGCAACTACTTCAGCCTCTCTCTCCATTTCCTGTGTTGGCTCCTCTACTACTTGCTATGTATTGATAACTTTTGGGGGTGTTGACATGATATTCAACAAGAATTCCTGTGTGTCCACCAGCAAAGTTGCAAATACCCCATAAACTATCAGAAGCTCGTATTTCTCACGATTCATAGGTTCTTGAGAGCTCAAAAGCTAAATACGAAAAATGCCAAGTGTTTTTCACTGGATAGCCACTCGTAATTTCTAGGGCATTTTGAATTCGAATCTGACCACTCCCCCCAAAATCGGTCCATTAATGCTGGATTGGTAGCAGATTGTCAAGGATCTGAGCCATAAATTTCGTCTTAAATGCTGGCCACCCGCTCCATCTGGCCTCACTTCTACCGTCTTTTCATGAACAGTTACTTTAACGACCACTTTCTGGCCAACCTACGCGATTTCGCCCTGGGTAGCGCAGCTCCCTCTGTGCTGCCGCGGACTTAGTGACATGTCTTTGCTTCGTACCATCTTCCAATCCCATAGTTCCCCAACCTGGGCAGTGTAGTTTATATTCCTGCACCTCCTTTTAGCTACCTAGAGTGCTAAGACTGTGCTACTTTCATTTAGTCACATGAGCGGACCGCCGGTGTATGGCTTCAAGCGACTGCCATTTACCTTTCCCGGGAAGGGTTCTCCATTTAATTTGACCAGCTGTACCACTCCTCCGTCAGTAATCTACTTAATAACATAAGGCCCTAACCAGTGCATCCTGAATTTCCCTAGAAATTTATTAAACTTACTATCATATAACAAAACCATGTCATTTACCTTAAATGTGCGCAACTTGACGTGTCGATCATGCCATGCCTTTTCATGCTGCTTTTGGACCTTCTAGTGAAATCCAACCAAAAATCCTTCTTCTTCGAGCTCGTCCAGCTGTGCGAACCTCTCCTCTAGGGCTTTGCAATCTATCAAACCTGTGAGCACTGCTATGTGCAGATTAGGCATGGTGTATTCCATAGGCATTACCACTTCCACACCTTAGACAAGCATAAAAGGGGTTTGTCCAGTCAACTTATTGCATGCCATTCGATAAGCCCACAATACTGCAGGTATGCGTAAGTCCCAGTCACTTCGCTGAGCATTGAAAACCTTGGTCAGTGCATTTTTTAACACTTTGTTGAATGCCTCCACTGTCCCATTAGCCTGTGGCTGATAGGGTGTGATCTTCTGGTGGTATACCTAAAATTCCTTCGTCAGTGCGGTGATCGTTTCATTCAGGAAGTGCATACCATGATCACTCATCACGATCTTCAGATAACCAAATCACATCAGTACATGCTCAAATAGGAACTTCATGGGAGTTGGGCCTATGCAATCCTTCACCGACTATGCTTCTGCCCAATGAGTCAAATATTCCATCGCAGTGATAATGTACCTTGCTCCTATCTTCCCTTGTGGCTGAATGGGTCCTACAAAATCTATTGCCCACTTCTCAAAGGGTTGTAATGTCATTTATGGATTCAAAGGCATTTCATCCCTCCGCGATGTCCTACCCATTTTTGACGTACATCACATGCCTTGCAATATGCTTTTGAATCCTGATGAAGGGTCGGCCACCACAACCATGCTTGTAGAATCTTCTGCACGGTCGCTCTCACTGCATAATGTCCTCCCACGGTGCCCCCATGAGTGTCTGTGAGGATGCTACTTCTTTTGAACTCAGGTACATACCATCGCAATATCTCATCAATCCCTATTTTGTACAGATTCCCAGCAATGACAGAGAAATATTCCGTGTGTGCCACTAATTCCTTCTTTTGCTAGACAATGTATCCTTCCGGTGTAGTTCCTGTTGTTAGGAAGTGTATTATATCCTCAAAGTGACCATCCTGTGTGTTAGGAAATCCTTCTTCCAAGTTAGTAGGTTCCTCCCTTGTTTCGATGCGTGACAGATGGTCTGGTCCCGCATTCAATCGTCTAAGCTTCACAACAACTTCAAATTTGTACTCCTGGAACAATAAGAGCCATCTGTAGATTCTCCCCCCTAACATAGGCTTATTGACCAGGTACTTCAATGCGGAGTGATCCGTATAAATCTTAAAATGGCCTTCCAGCAAGTAGTGCCTATACGTTTGGAGCACATACACCATAGTTAGCCCCTCGTGCTCAGTGGTGGAATATTTCTTCTCTGCTCTGGATAATCTGCGGCTTGCAAACACGATAGGATGGTCCAATCCTTCTCCACCAGCCTTTGTTAGTGCTGCTCCTAGCACTAGACATGACACGTTGACATGTACATGATACTCTTTCTTCCAGTTCGGGAAGGCTAGAATCAATGCGGTAGCCATATTTTCTTTCAATATATCCAAGCTCTTCTTACAGTCATTGTTCTAGCAAAACGTGATGTCTTTCTTCAACAATTGCTCCATAGGTGCAGTGATCTGGGCATAGCCTTTGATAAACTTTCTATAATATCTCGTATGTCCTAGAGTAGCGCAGTTGTTTCACACTCCTCAACGCTTCCAAGTTCAATATCACTGCTATCTTCGTGGGGTCTACCATCAGTCCCTGTTTGCAAACCACATGCCCCAATAGGTTTCCAAAAGGAATGCAAAATACACACTTCTTGAGATTGAGCATGATCTAGTATCTTTGATAGGTATCCAGCATCAGGTGCAAGCTTTCTACATGGCACTTAACCAGCCCAAATACAATCCAGTCATCAAAATATACCTCTAGGAACTTATGAATAAATTCCATGAATGCTGCAACAACCACGCGCGAGAAGATCACAGGTGCATTCTTCAATCCAAATGGAATTACAACGTACTGAAAACAACCCCACTCAGTTGTGAAGGTTGTCTTACTCCTATCCTTTGGCATGATTTTGATTTGGTGGTACCCAGAGAACCCATCGATGAAGGAATATGCTTCCTGGCTACCTACATTGTCCAACACTTCATCAGTGAACGGAGTCGGGAAGGGATCTTGCACACAAGCATCATTCAGTTTTCTGAGATCCACGCATATCCTTATCTCATCCTTCTGCTTCTTCTCTTGCACCACCATTGCGCTTACCCAATTAGATTCTTCCATAGGCTCAATGATGCCTACCGCAAGCATCTTGTCTAGCTCTAAGCGAACCTTCTCCTTATATTTCGGATTAAGATGGTAAGGCCTTTTCTTAACTGGCTTCACGTTAGGTTTTAACGTGATCTTCATCATTCCTAGGTCCTCGACTATTCCTTTCAGATCCATAAAATTGGTAGGGAATAAGTCCTGGTATTCGTAGAGAAATTCAGTGACCTTATTCACTGTCGCGTCGTCCCAGTAGTCTCCAATCTTCATTAGTTTTGGTTTTTCCTCCATACCAATGTTCACTTGTTTCATTTTTAATGGTGCGGTTATATCAGGGTTCTTAATCTTTGGTCCTTGAACCTCGCGGTGACCTCTATTTCTGGAATGTTAATCTTCCGTGGATCCTCGTCCTCTTCTTCGGAAGTTACATTATAATATTCTAGTGTGTGACTTAGCTGAGTGGCCCATTCAGGCTGAATCAAGACTAAAGGATCCTGCGGTACCCTAAAGATTGCTTCTTTCACCTCTTGTAGCGCTTCATCAATACTATCAAACCCATTCTCAAAACTGAATGTCATCATGAATCCTTGACGCAGGATATCCCATTTTCTTATCCCATGTTGAAGCTCTATTTCTATATACCAATTCATTGGGACAACATCCAGGGTATGACAGAATAGGTGCACCCACTCAGGTTGGGGCTTTTCTCCATAAGCCTAGGTCCATTTGGCTAGATGAGCACGCGGATCATTCTACTCATCATACTTGTCTATCAGACGTATCTTAGGCTTCCCAAATCATGTTCTCATCATCCTCCTACATTTGCGCCAATCATCAAAGCTTCCTTTGTGCATACCCCACCATCTTGCGGGTGTAGCGCGCAGTGCCCAATCCAATGCCTGGAAGCACTGATTTTCTAGTACCTCCCTTTCAAATGCATCCAAAAAGATATCTGCATCATTCAGAACATCATAAGTAGGCATATTTCTTACCTCTAATGACACACAGTGCAACGACCAGGTCATCATGTTGCAATTCAACGTAGTTACTTCATGTAACCGATTTTTCCAGCGTTCTATTTCTTTATCGGAGTCCAAAGTGCAGGAACTCTCGTGATCCCATGTAATCCATCCATCCGCAGTGGGATTCACCCAATCTTGGTCTCATGCTGTTATATCATAAATACAGTCCAGGTCATCACCACTCTCTATAGTATACATACGGGGGACAGTATGGGGTATAGAGGGGGGTGACCAAGGGAATAATGTAATAATGGGATGGGCCATAGTAATAAATAAAGTGGTTAACCCGTATCATGTAAGGGACCACAAGTAGTTAGCAATAATGTAATAAGCCCATTGTATTGGATAGATGGTATTGAGTGAATAATGGTAATGACCCATGGTATTGTATGTATGAGGCCTATATAGAGGCTAGAGACTCCCCATTGAGAGAGGTCAAGGAATATTGTATGGAAAAGCATATGGCTTGTGGAGTGTTCTCCTTCCGTAAGGAGTGAATGTATGGTGTTGCCCTACCTCAAGTGTTTGATATTAATAAAGAGAAGTTTATCTAAATTTTATCTATTTATCTCTTATTATTTCTAGGTATATTTGTATTCTCATATATTTCTGCATCAGATCTATTACAAGTCGTATTGGAGCACTTTCTTGGGCAAAGCGGAATTTTTTATTTTTATTTTTGTGGGAACTTTTTGGGGCGGTGAGCTTGCAGATTAGATATGTATGTTCTTGTTGCACAAAAATTGTCACCTTGACATTTTGCAATCTGTGTGAGTCCATTACCACTCATAATTTCCTCCTTTGCAAGTCTTAAGCCTCAGTTCTTCATATCAAGGCTTGAAAATAAGAGAAAGCCCTCAAAAGTCTATAAAACTTTAGTTCCGCACTTTCTCTTAGCATTACCTGCGGTCCCACACCTAAAGGTCATGTCCCCTGTGCACCTGACCCCTCTGTCTCTGTGTTATGGGTGCGAACCCCTGTAAAAGTAAAAAAGGCGCAAGTATATTCTTAAAAACTCACTTTGAGTCATTTCTAGAAGTTTCTCGAAGGAATCTTGAGGTGGCAAGTTCGCTCCTTTAAGGTTCATGCATCCCATACCTTAAGGAGCTAACCCCTTGATGTGAGGAGCTTATCCCTTTGAAGGAGGACTCTATCCCTTCATAGGTGGACCTGTAACCTCCTTCCTTTGTAGTATAAAATGGAGCATTGGGCTGGTTACTTGGGAGGTTGAAAGTTGAATATTTTTGAGGTGAAATGCTACTGGAACTTAGTCTTCCTAATTGAGCTTTTGTGAGGAGAGATTACATACCTCTTTGATCTCATTTGGAAGAGTGTGAGGCTTGTCAAAGTAAAGGATATTTCTGTTTTAGACCCTGGGAAGAGCTTGTACAACATCAAGGCACCAAAGGTTGTAAGGTTCTTCTATTTCAAAGTTAATACAAATAAGTTTATTTTTCTCAATAAGTTGTGTTTTATGGTTTATTTTATGGATTCCTTGATCACCATAATGAACATGATTTACGATATTAACTATGCAGGTGTTATTTGATGTGTGTTTGTTTGTGATTGCAAGTTCACAAAAGGAAACTCTTTTGGACGGTTGAAGGATGGCTGCTACAAACTAGCGTTGGACTTAAGGCAGGGTCTAAACACCTCTATAGTTTTTATTAATGAATCGCAATATGTTTAGAGAAAGGTATATTTGCTTGTCCTACTTGTTGCTAGATATCTTTTGATACTAGGGAGATTGGCCTTGTCCGCAATATCGATTTATCCGGCCAACAAATTGGTGACTCCGCTGGGGAACTAAATTTGAGTTTTGGTTTTCCTTTTTCTTTGACTTGAGAAACTTGTTCTTGTTTCTGGTTTTTGCTTGATGTGTGTGGGATTGGGTAGTTTTTAGGATCTAGATTATTTTTGGTCTTTTCAAAGCTTTCATAGGACCGCACTTTCTTTTTACAGACAGTGCAGGCATCTCTGCACTTTTTCTTTAGTACACAGAGCAGTACTGCATCTGGTTCTTCTGGAAGCCTGCGGACCCTGTGAAATTTTTTGAAAAACCTAAAATGTTTTCTTCCAGTTAAGTTTAGGTTTCATTTACGGCTTTTAGTGTCTACCCAGATCTGCATGTGTTCTATCAAAAATCTCTTGTGAGTAAGTTCCATTGGTATTTTTGTTTTAGATGATTTTCTAGAAGTTTTGCATGCCTGGATTGGTTTTCACTTGGTCTATGTAGTGACTCAAAGATTAGAAGCCTAAGAAACCTTAGATTACCCTGGTGTCTTTTTGTCTTCTTGATGAGTCTGACTGGTTTGTGAAATCTGCCTTTGGTGAGAAATAGATTTATTTTTCTCTTTGCAAATCTTTGAACGAACTTGGTTATAAGTTTTGAATTTCATTTTTATAAAAGAAAACATAGCTGGATGTTTTTTGATTGATTTGTTATTTTGAACAAATTAATCCTTAGTTTACTGAATAACTAAGTAAAATGTCCTCAAAAAGATTTGAAGCTTTTATTTCGATTAGGTTTTTAGAAGTTTTTAGATCTCAAGATTAGTTTTTGTAGTTTTGAGTGTTTTCTAGAAATTGTAGAATCTCTTTTGAAAGAATCGTTTTTTGTAGTTTTTGAGTGTTGAAAAAGAAAGGGATTTATTGTGAGCATAATTAGTAGTCTTGTTTTGAGTTCTTATTGAAAAAGACAAAAATATTTTCTTTTCATTTACATGTTGAAAGAAAGATTTTTTTTTCAAAGAATTGCATTCTCAAACTCTTTCTTTTAGCTAGAAATTCATTGAAGGAAAAATGAATTGTTTATCATTTTAGGTGCATTTTTTAGTGTTTTTGGAGTCGAGTCTTCACACCACCAAAGTTTCATTTCCATACCTATTGAGTTAAGAAACAACCCATAAAATTAATGCTTAATTAAAATTGATCTAGCAATCTTTTTATTTCTAGGGCTCTTATCACCAATATAGCTTAGGCTAGTATCTTGGAGTAGGGAGTAATTAACTCTCCAAGATAGTTAAAACAAACAAGTAGCTATATCTTGCGGTAGGAAATAAATCCAATTGTAATTGATATAATCTAGGAAGCTTCTCTTAAAGGAGTCAATCACGAGATCATGTCCGAACCTTTTAAGACAATCAAGTCTGTCTCATTGGGAAAGATAGAAGATTTGCACGTATTATAAACGGTAAACCTCTGATTAACCATTGTTGAGGAGCCTGGGGTCACTTGTTGGTAAACCTCATATTGATCATGTCAAGGAGCCTTCAAGGGGATTGAGCTTTGTTACTCTACCCTTGTGTGTAGATCGGATCGTAGACTGTCCCCCTAGTTGTATTTGTTACTGTTGGTAACCTTAGTGTCCATAAACTTAAGATTATTTCCTAAGGTGACGGTGAAGGACGGGTCTCACTGTACCTAGAACAGATATCGACTAGACTCACTTGCACTCTCTGGGGGGTTCTCTTCACTCGAGATGTTTATGTGAAGAAACTTGTGCCAGTATGTTTCATTAAGTAGGTTTTCGGGGTAACTGTTCCAATTGCCCTTTCTGTATTGAATTCTACGACGTTGGATTTCATCACCAACTAGTGTTTTTGGTACGGAAAGTTACTATTTGTGTGTGGTTTGAACTCTTAGATTTTTTAGGCATGTGATTCAATTGGTTGGTTCTTTAGAGACTTTAGGTGGCTTTATTGAGATTTTCTTTGTTTGCATGTGAGTAATTAAATATTTAATTGTGGCTGAATTACCGAGACAATCCTGTAGACTTTGGGGGCAACCTCCCGAGTATACACCAAGCCATCTTGAAGGGCTACGAGCTCTTGTATCACCTAGTGATAGTAGAGTTGGGTCATTGGAAGCCAGAGAGTCATGTTTAATTGTTCATCCTGAATATAAAGTTCAAGCAACAGAGTATATTTCTGAACCAATTTCATTTTCCGAAGTTACGGGTAGTATTTCTCCAACCAGTGAATTAGCTAAAGAACCTGAAATTTCTGAACCTGAAACCGAACTTGCTACTACTCCATCTTCAGGATTTGCTTCTCCAACTTCTAGTGGTCCTGGTTCACCCAGGGTAGGAAGTATCATTACCCAAAATCTTCCTTCTGGACTCATTTCTATTGAAGAACTTGTTAGTCCGGACGAAGATATAACTCTCCCTGAAAATCAACCAACTTTAGAACTTAGGGAGTGTGAATCAATTTTCTACAGTCCTTTTAGGAGTGACGCTTGGTACGTATCATTGACAAAATTTTTAGAAAACCCGGGTCTTATTTTTTCACCACCTCGAATTCCTTTTCATCCTACGCCCAGAGGTTATTATCCTCCTTTGAATATGTCGAATCGGTCATCCATGTTTTCCCAAACACTGGAAACATTTTTATATGGCAGTCATTTTGTTCCTTCGGGGTATTAGTCACTCAGTGGTACTTTTTCAGGAGCATCTCCTCAACCAATTGAACATGAGATATCAACTGGTAATAACGAAACTCAAACGTTGAGCGTAGAAGAAATTCTTATGATGTCTGGTACTATTCCAAATCCACAACCTCAAGGTAGTCAGTTATTTCCTGGGAGGCAACCCCAAGGTAGTCAGTTACTACCTGGAGGGCAACCTCAAGGTAGTCAGCTACTGCCTGGGGGGAAACCCCAAGGTAGTCAGTTACTGCCTGGAGGGTAACCTCAAGGTATTCAGTTACCGCCTGGGGGGTAACCTCAAGGTAGTCGATTATCGCCTGGGGGCAACCTCAAGGTAGTTAGTTACTGCCTGGGGGGCAACCTCAAGGACAGTACATACCATCAGGATAGTACATACCTCAAGGTCAACCCCAAACTCAGTACATACCTCAAGGTCAACCCCAGTATCAATATATACCTCAAGGTCAACCCCAATTTCAGTACGTGCCTCAAGGTTATCAACCTCAAGGTCAGTACCCAACTCAAGGTTTCCAACCACCTTCTGGTCAACCATTTGTACAAGGAGCTGGAAATGTACCTCTCAATTATTAGCCCTACGCTCAACCCGGTTATGGTCCTCAATATGCTCAATCTTTTATGGGTCCATACCCCAGAATGAACATGGTGTGGGATCCATCTCAAACTCAACAGACTTTGCAGCCAGATGTGCAGTTATCAAGTCAACTTGGAAAACCTTTGGTTTCTGGTCAAACCCAGCAACCTGTCCAACCTACTGTTCAAAGTTCTGCACTTGGTGTAGTTCATCAGCCTGGGCCTAGTTCACCTCGAACTCCACCTCAAACTGCTGCTGCAACTACTGCAACTTACTAAACCGACCACACCTGTTTCTGGAGTATTGGTAGCTCCCTTTTCTACTGTTCCTATGTCAGTGCAAATTCCTCAAGCCTCTTTACCACAGTCAGGACCTACAGTTCAGACTTCGGTTCAGATGCCTGTAAGACAACTTGGTCCAAGTATGGTTGTCACAAGTAAACCACAATTCACTTATCAACCATACCGGGGACAGTATCAATTTGTTCCTATTGTACAAAACCCAGTTTATCAGTATCAACCGTACCCTGGATATACTTATCAGCAACCTCAACAACCTCAGTTTGGTCCGGTTAATCCTAGTTTTCTGGGAGGTTATAATATTCCTAATGCAAATCCAATTCCAGGTTATCCTAGATATCCTCCTCCTGCGGCTGGTCTTGTTACCCAAGGTTTTCAAGACCCTAACTGTCAATTACCTTTCATTGCAACTTTGGATTTACCTGATTTGTCATGCCTTACGAATGATCCAATTTACTATCTTCTGTATTGATCGCCAATGCCTAATAAGTTTCTCGGTGATATCCCGAAGTTTGAGGGTAAGTCAGGAGAAGATCCGTCAAATCATGTGATGACTTATCACCTCTGGTGTGCATCTAATTCCATTATCGATGATTCAATTCGCTTACATCTTTTTCAAAGCACTCTGATTGGTCTTGCTACCAAATGGTACATTGAGTTACCACGAGGCTCTTTTTATAATTTTAGTCAGTTAGCCACTTCTTTCTTAACTCATATTCAGTTTCATATCAGATATGACAATGGCACGTAATTATTAACTTCATTAAAACAATCAACATCCACATATATTTCAGATCATATTCATGAATGGCGACGTAGATGACGTTTAGTGAAAGCTTTTATTCCGGATCAAATTTTAGTAGAATGGTTCGTTAAATAATTATTACCTAAAATCACTGAAGATGTAGCTAAGGCAGGAGTTGTTACTGAAGAGCAAGTAATTTCTCAGGCTCAGTACCTTGACCTCGTTTATACGCAGTCGGGTACTTTACATGAAAAAATCCCCGACCTTCTGAAACACAATCAAATAACTGCAACTCCTTCAAGGTCTCATGTCGCTGATGGTATGATTGGTTTAGTTAGTACCAAAGGCAAGAAGAAATCTTCAAAGAATTCTTCTCCTATTATAACTTTACCAGATTCCCTGACAGGAGACTCTTTCGCTGAAATTCCTGCCGATATCCATGTCGTAGAATCATCTACGGCCAAATCAAAATCCAGTTGTAAAAAGAAGGGGAAGAAGAAAAATAAACAAAACTCAAAAGAGAAATCAGATAAAAATAAATCTACTGACGAGAAACATAAACCTCGCTATTCTTGTCTCATTTTTTACGAGGAGCATTTTACAAGAGACTACCCACATTGAGCTGAGGTTTCAAAAATCGTCAACGGTTCTCAAACACCTGCTATCTTGAAGGATCCTTTTCCTAGCCAAGATAGTAAGATGATCGATTCTTCCTCAAATGCCTTAGAAGAACCCATTGTGATGATGTCTCATGTCAGGATTGTGATGTGATCGTAAGATTATGGTAGTAAAAATCCTGTTGGTGGTAAGGTAGCAGAATCTTCTAATTCAAACCCATCAACTTCAACTCCTTCTAGTTTTGATCCACTACAGAACGAGAAACCTAACCCTGACTTAGTAATCAAACTTCCTGCAAAAGGTATACTTTAGAAGTCATCTTTCAATCTACATGCCAGAGCTGCTCAAAATTATAACATTGTTGAAGACTTAGCTATTTCCCCTTCAGCAATGTCAGCTTTGGAGGTGCTGCAATCATGCCCAGCATAGCGTAAATTACTATTGTCGGCTATAGGAGCTGTTGATATTCAGGATTCGAACCTAATAATCTTCGATTTAGAGAATAGTACACCTCGCCTACCTCATCAAATGGCTTTCCAGATTCTAGTGTTAGTAAAAAACAGACCTTGCTTTCGGACTGTGATTGATGAGGGAGCTTCTACGTGTATTATGTCGATCCAGTGTTGGAGATCGCTTGGTTCTCCGACACTCAATCAGTCCCCGATGATTCTAAAGGCTTTTGATGGCCGAGGGTTCCATCCTTTTGGCATTTTACAGGATTTACCTATAGGGGTTGAAGGCAAAACTGTAAATCTAGATGTGGAAGTGGTTGATGCCCCTCTAGATTACAACCTTCTCTTGGGTCGCAGTTGGTCTTACGCTATGACTGTTATTGTTTCATCGGTCTTTCGGCTTATCAAGTTTCCTCATAATGGAAAGATCATTACGATAGACCAGCTGACTTATTTTTCATCCAACCCAGCCTCTTCAGATAGTATTCAACATGTCAGTAAAACAACTATCCCTTACAAGGATGTTGGGGTAGGTTTGATTAAAGATTCTGGTTTACTAGGAACTTTTTCTTTCCCTCCTCCTAACGTATCGCCTTCTATTGCAACTATTCATATGATTTCATTGAACACTATTGATTTTGATGATCCTTGGATTGTACCTTCCGATTCTGAGGTGGATTCATTTGGTAACACGATGCCTTTGAGTCCCTTTGAAACTGCATATCAGGATGTATAGTTGTTTTCTGACTCTTGTTCAACCGAAAATGATCCAATGAATGTGGTCCATGGGGAATCACTTTCAATATCAACCTCAGCTTCAACAACATTTTCTTATCCTGTTCATACTGATGAGAAGATTCGTGAACTTTTGTCTATTGATGATTTACCATGGGAAGATCTTCATCATCGATCTTCGTTTTTACCTAAGCTTGATCATTTTGAAAATGATTTTTCATCTATTTTTACCGCTGATTATGTCAAAGAACCATAGAATCCATTGCAACATCCTGATTCTGAGTTAAATTTGGGAAATATTTCTCGAACAGTTCCTATTGACATTTCAGTTAAACCCGAAATTATTGAAAACATTCATATCGGTGCTTCCTATATGGACAATGAAATCCAAACTTATAAAGCCCTATTTCAAGAATTTTGTGACGTGTTTGCCTGGTCATATGAAGAAATGCCAAGAATCGATCCATCAATTATTTTCCATGAAATTAAAACTTACCCGGATGCTAAACTTGTCTGAAAACATTTGCGCCAAATACACCCACCAAAAGTTGCTGCTATTAAAGCTGAAGTTGAAAAATTACTTCAAGCAGGTTTCATTTATCCAATTCCCTTAATGGATTGGGTATTGAGTATTGTTCCTATTAACAAAAACCAAGGAACGATAAGAATATGTACCGATTATAGGGATATTAATCGAGCTTGTCGTAAAGACAATTATCCAACCCCCTATATCGATCAAATTATTGATGATTGTGACAGTAGTGAAATGTTCTCCTTTATGGATGGTTTTTCTGGTTACAATCAAATCAATATACTCCCTGCTAATCAACCAAAAACGGATTTCATTTGTCCATGGGGGACATTTGCTTATTGCAAATTACCTTTTGGATTGAAGAACGTTGGAGCAACTTTTCAAAGAGATATGTCTTACGCATTTCATGACATCAAGCACATTGTGCAACCTTATCTTGATGATTTACCTACTCATTCATTACGTAGAGCCGATCATATCACTCATTTACGAGCAATCTTTATGAGATGTAGGCATTATCGAATAAGGCTGAATCCACACAAATGTGTTTTCTGTATAGAAACGGGTCGCTTACTAGGATTTGTCGTTTCAAAAGCTGGCATTCGTGTCGATCGCTCGAAGGTTGAAGATATTGTCAAATTACCTCCTCCTTCAACTCTTCGCCAACTCTAAAGTTTGCAAGGGAAAGAAAACATTTTACGTCATTTCATTCCTAACTATGCCGAGATAATGAAAGGTTTTACCAGGTTGCTGAAACAGAATACTTCATTCTTTTGGGATGAGATAGCTGACAAATCTTTTGATGCACTTAAACACACGTTGACCCGTGCATCGTTATTGCGTCCTCCCAACTACAACCAAGATTACATTTTGCACCTCGCCGCTTCTCATTCCACCATTGGGATGGTTTTAGTTCAGGAAGATGAATTCAACAGTGAACATGTGATTTACTATTTTAGTTGAACTCTGAATCCGACTAAGCTTAAATATTCACATGTGGAGAAATTGGCCTTGGCGGCTATTCAAGCTGTCCAAAGATTTCGTCACTACATCTTGTTACACAAAACCACGATAATTTCTCATTGTAACCCTATGATCTATATCTTGACCAAACGATTGATAGGGGGCAAGTATTCCAAATGGATAGTTATCCTGCAGGAATTTGACTTGGAATTTGAAAAATCCAAGGCTAAGAAATCTTTAGTTTTTGCGGAACTGATGTGTGATTTCCCATGTACTGATACTGAAACTGTGGTAGAAGAGCCCATTGCAGACGAATCCTTATTTCTTATTAGTACTCTTGATCCATGGTATGGAGATATTATTGTTTATATCCAAACCCAATCTTTTCGGCCTGAAATCTCACAATCTCAGTGGCGGAAAATACGTTTCCAATCCCAACAATATAATATTATTGGAGATACACTCTATCGTCGTGGGGCGGATTCTATTTTCCGACGTTGTCTAATTCATGAAGAAGCTAAAAAGGTTCTGAATGACTGTCACTCTGGAGCATGTGGCGGTCATATGTCTGGGTATGCCACAACCCAAAAGATATTGCGCGCTGGTTATTTCTGGCCATCCTTATTCAAAGATTGTATCTATGCAGTCTGGAAATGCCCCAATTGTCAAATTTTTTATTATAAGATGCATGCTCCACCTACTCCTCTCCACCCTGTTATAGACATTTTTGGACACTACAACCCCAAGCATGAAATGTCCATAAACCAAGGGCTCCTAAGTCCCTAAAAGTGTTGTTCTAACTCCTAAAGGAACAAGGTCAACTGATTACAGCTTCTCCCAGAAGTTCTCCATGAAAAACTACTCAGAACTAATCAAAACTGGATCAATGCACTTGCTCCATGGCCAGGGTACGATGCATCGCACCTTGTACACACGGGAAGTGCGTTGCATTTCAAAAAGCCCTTCTGTGGGGTGCGATGGACGGGAAAAGACAAGTGGCAGAGACAGTTTGCGAGGTGGATGATCATGGAATCTTCCATAAACTTCTCCTGGGACACTTGCCTCTCAAAATCGCCCAAGGATGAGTAAGAGATCAATGCGATCTCCAAGTGGCATCAAGAACTATCATAGAGAAGACACTAATCAAAAACCCAGAGCTTACTCACACCTCTGCAAATATCTATATATAGATCTCTCATCCCAGAGATCCAGAGAGGGGAGGCTGGAATTTTGCATATTGTAAGGAATTGTTGTTGGTTTCTAGAGACAAACATCAGATTGTTGGGTGATCTAAGCTTTGTTTGAGGTGAAGAGGGGCTTCTTTGCTGGGAGGTTGATGATGGGTCAGAACAATTGGTTATAACTCCTCCTGGCTCTTTTCTTGTTTTATCAATAAAAGATATTTGAGTTTTCCTCCATGCTTTTGTATCATTGATGCTTGTTACATTTGTATGGTCAATCTACATCTGATCCTAGATTGTTTATGATTATAGATCCATGTCTTTGTATAGTGCTATGCTTCTGTGATCTTACAGGTACTTTGTGAAGCTGGGCGTGCAAGGGAGCAGGTAGCTGAGGACTATCAAAGAAGAGAGGGATCGAATCAAGGGATTAGCGCAAGACAGAGGTTGGTCTTTCTGTTCCTCTCTATCTATAATTCATAAAGGAAAAACATAGCGATGGACAGGAAAAGACAAGTGGCGGAGACAGTTTGCGAGGTGGATGATCATGGAATCTTCCAGAAACTTCTCCTGGGACACTTGCCTCTCAAAATCGCCCAAGGATGAGTAAGAGATCTGTTATCACTTAGAACTAAAAATTGATACATGTAATTTTCTATCCTAGCCCGATGACAAAGGTCTGTGCTAGTTTAATTTCAAATTTTCATTTTTAATTTTCTTCCGTAGGATTTGGAGTTTTTAAAAGAGTTTTTAACTCAAGTTGTTCTCAACTCCCATTGGTTCCCCTCTACCCATCATTGTTCTATAGCCACCTCTTGTCTTATGTGAGTCATCGTGCCTTTTCGTGATTTCGTAGCGCTATTCCAATTCGCCAATTTCGTAGCACAATCATAACTAGGCAGTTTCGCAGCGCTTCATGATTAGGCAGTTTCGCAGCGCATCATTAAAATTCAAAACTAACAGCGCTGCGAAATCATGGATTCGTACATTCCGCAGCGAATCTTTCCCGAAATGTCAAGTCCATTAGGTGAGTCATCAGCCATGTCTTCTCATGTCAGCTCATATACCTTTCTTATCACATTTTAACGCTCATTGCCACTATCACCACCACTAGATCTGTTGATATGCACAAGTTATTATTCCCAAGAAATTTTACCGTGCATAAACCATAATGATGGCCGTAAGTCCTGCATGAATGACAAATCTGCAAGATTGTATCTTGAAAGGTTTTAAACGGAAGAGTTTAAAATTCAAGCGAGGCTGAAAATTCAAGCGAGGTTGAAAATTCAAGCGAGGCTGAATCACAATTCCAACCGGAGCTGGTAGTCTTTGTGTGCGAAGATTTGAAAGAATCAATGGAGAAAAAAGAGCACAGATCCGGTAAACCTCTAAGGACTGAACCTGAAGGCCTGGATATAGCGCTGAGAAATGAAGAGGTGAAGAAAGCGTTTAAAAAGGCCGGGTGCTGGAACTTTTGCAAAAAGTTACAAGGAGGACATGCACAGGTAACTAAGGAATTTGCACTTAACTTCACTGGTTTGAATTCAAAGGTAGCCATGTTAGAAGTGCAGGTTTCTCCAGAAGTGATATCTGCTGTGACAGAGATCCCAAGGGGACAAGAGGAATGGTTCAAAAATTTCAAATTTGACATGAATCCTTGCAAGGAGTTTTTGAAGGATGATTATGTAAATGAAGATTTAAGTAAGGCAGTGCCCATGAATTATGTCAAAGAACATTATGCTCTCTTACTCACCTGCATACAGAAATATTTGACTTTTGAAGGAAGGTATAACAAGGTTTATTCTTACCATTTCAAACTACTTTTGCATTTCACCGGGAAAGTCTCCATAGACTTACCTTTTTATCTGTTCCGTAGTTTGAGTAAGATGTGTGATAAGGTACAGCTGAGGAAAGAGGATTGTGAAACCTCTTTGTTTCATCATGGTTTGATTAAACTACTGGTTTTAGATGGGCTCCAAAAGATAGACAGGGATTGGAATTCATTCATTTTTATGGCTGGCTTCAAAAGCCAGACTGGCCTCACTCCCCAACCTGCCAGGGATTTTACAATAGCGGAGCTCCAAACAGAAGCAAGAGCTAAAAGAGTTCCAAAGTCACAAGTAAGAAAACAGGTGAAGCCCCTTATCATCCAAGATCAACCTCATCAATCAACTAAGGAAAAGGCCCATGGTAAAAAGACTGTACCTGAAACAAGCACATCTGAAGCAGTTTCAAGGGTAAGAACAAGAAGTCAGATAAATAAGGAAAAAGGTAAAGCTATAGCAGTTGAAGAAAGTCCAATGTCCAAGGCAAGTTTAAATGATTTATTGCAGGCTATTGAATTTGAGCAGTCTCTACCAGTTCAAATCGAATTGATGCAGTCAGAACAGGAAAGCACCAAGAAATCCAAGGCCTCAAAAAGGCTTAGATTTGATGTGCCAGCTGAAGAGTTCGTTTTCAAACCTAGAAGACCTATGACAAGGAGATTCCAGCAAGTACAGGAGGCACTGCCAAGAACAGAGGAAACAGGGGAAGAGACACAAAAAGACACGGGCAAAACAGTCATTGCATCTCAAGAAGATAATATAGCAGCCATACAGAGACAATTGGAATCAGCTAAATATGAAATTGCCAAATTAAAGAAAGCCGCTAGAAAAAATGCAGCTATCCATGCAAAGTATTATAAAACTTTATGGGAAGGAAATGCTGCAGTAGAAGCTCAGCTGAATTCAGTGGTTGATGGCCATTCAAAATTTCACACATGGACAATACCAGCAATCAAAGAAGCCAAATACATAAGAAGGATCAATATGCATTTGAGAACTGGGAATAAGGCTATGAGGAAACAAATTGAAGACTGAAGGCACAGTTAAATCAACTATCTGCTAAATAAGTTTTCATTTCAAGTAAGATTTTGTTTTAAAGTTTTGACAAATTTGCTTGATTTTATCTTTTTGAGGAAATATAAATTCCTATTCAACATGTGGAAAGTATAAAGGAGTTTTTGGCAATCAAATACTCGGCTAATAAAGTTCTCGAGTTAAAAGCAAGCTGTTTTGAATAATTCAGCAGTTTCGTAGCGCGCTACGAAACTGCTGTAGGTGATGATTTTAACGCAAATCAAACAGTTTTGAATTATAAGCGGGAATTTTGAAAGGCATACAAGGCATCATCTGAAGCTATCCAACAGTCAATTAGGTCAAGACAGGTGGACGCTTAAAAAGGTTTAATCTTCAAATCCAATTTTTGTCGTAAAGTGAACACCTTTACCACAGTTTAGGATATATCAAACGGTTTGCCTGCATGAAACTTTTGTTTGCACACATGTTCATGGGAAAAGCTTACAACGCATCAAGGACGTGGTAGTCTTCTACATTTTGGGTAATTAAAGGCTAAAGGTCATGCTTCTGTGCATTCGAATATTTTGGGGAAAACTGAAGCCGAGAAGCAAGGGTAATCTCCTAATATTTCTGAGCAGTTAAAAAGATTCAGCATCCAAGGTCAACATGGAGCATTAAACACCCATCTCAGCTAAACTAAAAGAGGGCCAGATGTCAAAGAACGAGGAGAGGCCATCACGCATGTAATATGGAGTTAGAGTCATAGTTGATTTAGATCTCTAAAAAAAACTCCAGTCAGCACTTTGTTGTATTTATTAGTTAGTTAAATGGTTGATAGGTGTCATTAGAAGTAGTTTTCGAATTCCCCTCATGCTGGAGTAGGAATCTCGATCAGTTAGAATAAAAACTCTATATATAGCTGAAACAGCAATGTAATCAAGGTTGGAAAACTTTATAACAGAGCATAGTATTTGGCTTATGTAAAGACTCACTTGCAGTAATATAATTTTGATTTTACTTCTCAGGATTCATGAAGGATTTCTTATATTCAAAATGTGTGATGTTGTCCTTTTCTTAGTTTTGTTTACAGTGGTATGGATGTATAATCACTCAGAATTCACTGAATGTGCTCTGATTTCCTGTATGCATCTATAAACTGTGTGGTTCCATATGAGTGTATGTTCTGAATATTCAAATGCTGAATGCCCTGACTTCCATGTAAGGTCAAGATCTTTGTTATATTGAAGTGTTGTTGACTCCATAGGCCCAATGGATACTTGTTTAATGTATTTCCAGCATTCATATTTGTCACAGTTGTTCTACAAGAGTTAGCCATCTTATTTTTAATCAAAATCAATATTACACCCAGAGAGAGCCCTCTCAGGTTGAGGAGGCTAAGCCTCAGCCTAAAGTAGGTTTGGAATAGTTACTTAGAATCAACCTGACCAGCAGCCTATCAGGGTCTGATTTTGAGATAACATTTTGGTGCGTCTGCCGGGAGTCGAAGATTACTCATTCCCGAAATCATGAAGCTGAACTTCTGAAGGTAGTAGGAGCTCAGAAGGTTTTCGAGGCTGCATTCTACCTTGGTGACTCCATACAATCTTAAAGTTAAAAAGGTGGCTTTGAGAGGAAGATATACAAGGAGTAATCCTGACCCAAATCCACCTACTCCTGTGGATAATCCAAACATCATCTCAAGGAGTAGGCAAAGATTTCCTGATATATCAGGTACTTCATCTGTATCAAAATCTTTGTTCCCTGAATTTTCTAGAAGTCCTGAAGATAAAATTGTAGATGATAAAATTCATGAGGTATTGTTGAGGTCTGAGAACGAAGAAGAGCTTATTGGAATTATTTTAGATTTACAAAAAAGAGGCATTGATACTTCATCTTTAGTGTCACAAAAGGATAAGGAAGAGTTTTGGGAGGTTGTTACTTCAGAATTATTATTAGAGGAAGAAGATTTGAATCAACTCAAAGAACTTGATCCTTTTGAAGTTTTTCTCAAGTCCAAAACTGGTTTACCTCTCCCAAATTGGAGTTCCTTTGTCAGTGGTTTGCAAAGTCCAAATAGTCCTTTTCGTACCAATACTTTATCTTCTGCCTCTGCTAGTCCAAATAGTCCTTAGACACTATCTCATACTAGTTCTGGTTCCACCGGTCATACAATACATGTTGTCACTGCTCCTCCATTCATTATGGCTATACCTGCTAGGTATGCTCCTCTAGCTCTCCCTGCTGTTTTACATGATCTTCCTAGCAAATATGCTGCCAGAATTCCAACATGGGGAGGAGATGAAGATATTACAGCAGAGGAACATGTGGATAGGTTCAATGATTTTGTTGACAGGGAAGAAGTGGATGATGAAGATGTAAAACTAAGATTGTTTGCTCAAACCTTCATTGGGGAAGTCAAAAAATGGTTTAAAGCCCTTAGAGCCGGAAGTATTCATAGCTGGGTAGAATTTGAAGACAGCTTTCTAAGGAAATGGGGAAACAGAACCAATCCTGTCCAAGCCCTTACTGAATACAACAATCTTAGGAGAGCTCTAGAGGAAACTGTCCAAAACTTCTCTAAGAGGTTTAATAAAATATACAATTCTATTCCAGCTCATTTGAAACCTCCTGGAGCTTTGGCACAATTGAGATATGCTGAATCATTTGATTCAGATTTTTCTCTTTTACTCAGAGAAAGGGAGTCTGCCTCTCTTGCTGACATGCAAAATGATGCAATTAAAGTGGAGGTGAACATGCTTGCTGCTAAGAAATAAAAGATGGCAAAGACTAAGCTAAAGGAAGAAGAGAAACCTTCTACCTCTGCTCAAGAAGACAAGTTTGAAACAATGATGAAAACCATGGAGAAATTGATGGACCGACTAGCTCTTGGAAATGCTTCTTCCCCTCCAGCACAGCAGGGACCTCAATTCAGGAACCCTCAGTTCAGAAGACCTCAGAATCAGCAAAGGCCAAGAGACAACAGAAATCAGCAGGCAGATCCTCCAGTGAGACCTCCCTTCCAACAAAATTTGGTAGATGAAGAGGAAGAAGATGAACCTGAAGTCCCTGAGGAATCAATCCATTGTTTTGATGAAGAAGTGTCAGGGATTTTCTTGACTAAGGAGGAACATGATGAGTCCAGTATGATAAAGTCAGGAGAAGAGCCTTCGGATTTTTTAAAGGGCTATCAGCACGCTATTTTTGAGATGCAAAAGCAGTATAATCTAAGGAATAGAGATGTCCCTATTACAACAAACAAAGCACAGTCCAAGAAGAATATCTCAAAGACAGCTGAAGATAAAAGGGAAAAATCAAAGGTGGTTGAAGGTAAAGATGATTCTCCTCTTGTCAAAAAGGATATTCAAATTCTTCCTCCTCCTAAAGAAATTGACAAGACTACTTCTGTTTTTAATCTTGAGAATGAGATTGCAAAAATTAAGATATCAGTCCCTTTTAATGAAATTCTCAAGGTAGACAAATACAGAAGCAAAATTGTGGAAATGCTTAATTCACAACCAGGAGTGGCTGATATCCTAAATGTACAAGAAGATAATCCTATTATCTGTTTGGGTCCAAGACTGGAGGATGAACAAAATGAAGAGTTTCCCCCTTTTTACATAAGCATTAGCATTCATGATATGACTCTACATAATGCTATGTTAGACTCAAGGGCATCACATAATCTCATGCCTAAGGTAATCATGGAAAGGCTGGGGTTAGAGGTAACTAGGCCATATAAGGATTTATTTTCCTTTGATTCAAAAAGAGTCCATTGCATTGGTTTGATAAAAGATGTTGTTGTGGGGCTCACACAAATTCTAGCAAAAACAACTGTTATGGACATTGTTGTTGCAGACATTCCACCAAAGTTTGGGATGCTTCTTTCAAGGTCATGGGCAGCAAAAATCAAGGGCACAATGCAGTTGGATCTTACATATGCTACCATCCCAGTGTTTGGGGAACAAAGGAGGTTGTATCGCGAAACAAGGATGGCCTACATGGTAAGCAGCAAAGACAAGCCTCAGAATTTTCCTATTTACTCATGTGATACTGGTCTTGGATCAGCTATCCTTTTCAATGAATCAGTTGGAAAAGAATCACAAGATGAACCTGTAGAAAATCAGTGTCAAGAAGGGCAGCAAGGAGATGAAAGAGACATCACGGGCTGCTGGTCATTATACTTTGATGGATCAGCAGGAAAAGAAGGGGCAGGAGCTGGGATTTGGATCACTAGTCCAACTGAAGAAAGTAAGTTTCTCTCATACAAATTAAACTTTGATTGTACCAACAACATGGCTGAGTACGAATCTCTGGTTTTAGGTTTGGAAACCTTGATAAAGTTGAAAGCTAAAAACGTTGTTGTTTGTGGAGATTCTGAATTGGTAATTAAACAAGTAGAAGGTACATATCAAACTAAGGATGCAAGGATGAGAGCATATAGAAATTTAGTGTTGGAGATGTTGGAAAAATTTCAATCCTATTCTTTCAGTATCAAAACTAGAGATCAAAACTCTATTGCAGATGCTCTTGCTGTTTCAGCCAGTCTCTTTATTATTCCTAAGCATTCTTCTGAAAGCTATGAAGTGGAGGTTCGCCATAGACCAGTCATACCGGATAATATCACAAATTGGCAAGTTTTTGAGGATGATCAGCAGGTAAGGAACTTCATTGAATTAAAAGAAGAGTTTGAGCACAATCAGATAGATCAGCAGAATATGTTAATAGAGTCAAAGGAAAGTTCTGAAGTTTTACAGTTACAAAACAACTTAATCCCTAAAGGCCTTATTCCCCTTGAAAAATTATTTGATCAAAATGATGTGTTCAAAGCACCAAGACTACAAGCTAATGAAGAGGAAGTAGAAAACTGCAATTTAGGTGACTCGGTTGTGCCTAAAATAGTCAAGATTTCCAAATTCCTTTCAGCTGATATGAAGACTAAATATGTTGAGATGATGAAAAGATTCATTGATGTTTTTGCATGGAGCTATGCTGACTTGAAACAATACGACTCTTCAATCATACAGCATACCATTCCTATTAAGCAGAATGAAAAGCCTTTTAAGCAGAAGCTAAGAAGAATTAATCCTCTTCTAATGCCACTGATTGAAAAAGAAGTGAAAAAGCTCTTTGATGCTAAAATTATTGTCCCAATCAGATTTTCAAATTGGCTTGCTAACTTGGTACCAGTAAGAAAAAAGAATGGAGAGATCAGAATTTGTATAGACTTCAGGAACTTAAACAAGGCTTCATTGAAAGATAATTACCCCCTCCCCAAAATGGATTTCATTCTGCAAAACATTGTTGGTTCACAAAGGATGTCTATGCTTGATGGTTTCTCTGGGTACAATCAGATTCTTGTTCACCCAGATGATCAGGAGAAAACAACTTTCACTACACCATGGGGAACATTCATGTATGCAAAGATGCCCTTTGGCCTCATGAACGCAGGAGCCACTTTCCAGAGAGCAATGGATATTGCTTTTGTTGAAGAGAAGGACAAATCAGTGGTAGTTTATCTTGATGATATCACAGTTTTTTCAAAAAAGGAAGAAGACCACTTAAAGCACCTTGAAAGGGTCCTACTGAAGTGTAGGAGGTTTGGTATTTCTCTAAACCCAACCAAAAGTATTTTTGCTCTAACTTCTGGCAAACTGCTTGGTCATATTATTTCTGAAGAAGGAGTTAGGATTGATCCTAATAGAGTTAGTGCAATTCAAAAATTAGATCTACCAAGGAGTAAGAAGGAGATTCAATCTTTTCTTGGGAAAGTTAACTTTGTTAGAAGATTCATTCCTAATTTTGCTGAAGTTGTCAAGAACATAACAAAGATGTTAAAGAAAGGAGCAGATTTTAAATGGACAGTTGAAGCAAAGAAATCTTTTGAAGAGATCAAGAAGGCACTTACTCAAGCACCAGTACTCATCAACCCGGATTTTACCAAGGAGTTCCTTATCTTCACATTCGCTTCTGAAGACACAATTGCTGGAGTTTTACTGCAAAAAGGAAGTCAAGGTACTGAACAACCCATTTCTTTCTTTAGCAAGACATTGGCCAATGCTGAATTGAAATATAATATCTTAGAGAAACAAGCCTATGCATTGGTGAAAGCAATTAAGGATTTCAGAATCTATGTTTTGCACTCTCACATTGTTGCATACGTCCCAAATGTTGTTATTAAAGATATTCTTACACAAGCTGATCCAGATGGAAAAAGGGGAAAGTGGATAGCAAAACTGCTGGAGTATGACATTGAAATCAAACCCACAAAGTTGGTAAAGGGTCAAGGCCTAGCCAAATTGTTGACTCAATCAAATTTGGACTGTATTGATATTAATTTAAGCACAGAAATCTCAGAAATTTCTGAAAATGAAGAGGAATTGGTCCAAATAAACGAGAAATTCTTGATCTCAGAATGGTACAAGGATATAGCATTTGTTTTGCAACATAATAGAGCTCCTGATAATCTTTCAAAATCCAAAGCTCGGTTTACCAAATTGAAATCTCTCAGATATTTTGTGTATGACCAAAATTTGTTTTGGAAAGATGCAGGAGGAATATTATTAAACTGCCTCATTGAAGAAGAAGCTGATAAAGTAATTGATGAGTTTCATAAAGGGGATTGTGGAGGACATCACTATTGGAAAGCCACTGCAAACAAGGTCTTGAGAGCTGGCTATTTTTGGCCAACTATGTTTAGAGATATCTACAAAAAGATAGCCACATGCCATGAATGTCAAGTGTTTGAAGGAAAGAAAAAGCTTATTCCAATGCCCTTGGTTCCTATTTATGTTGAAGCACCTTTCCAGCAGTGGGGATTAGACTTTATAGGGGAAATCCATCCTCCTTCATCAGGACAGCATCGCTGGATTCTCACAGCCACCAATTACTTTACAAAATGGATAGAAGCAATACCTACAAGGCAAGCAAATGATTCAATGATTATTTCTTTCTTAGAAAACAATATATTATCAAGATTTGGTTGCCCAATCAAGATCATTACAGACAATGCTCAAGCTTTCAAGTCCAAAAGGTTAATTAATTTTTGTCATCAGTATCACATCTCCCTTAGACATTCTACTGCTTATTATCCACAGGGAAATGGTTTGGCTGAGTCATCAAACAAGAGTCTTGTGAGAATCATTAAGAAGCTGCTACAAGAAAATAAAAAAGCTTAGCATTTGAAACTGAAATATGCTTTGTGGGCTGACCGGATTTGCACAAAGAGATCCATTGGAACATCACCATATGAGCTAGTATATGGGGCAGAGGCTATATTTCCCACATCCCTCGGAGTACCAGTAATGAAGTTGATTCAAGGACTAGAAGAGGAACCAAATGCTATACAACGAAGGATCAACCAGCTAATAGCTTTACAAGAGAAAAGAAATGAAGTGTTTGACAATCATCAACAAAACCAGAACAGGATCAAGAGAGCATTTGACCAAAAGATCAAAGAAGTTACATTCCAGATTCATGATAAAGTCTTGAAATGGGAAGCCAGAATTGAAGAGAAAGGTAAACATGGTAAATTTGAAAATTTATGGAAAGGGCCATATCAAATTTCTGCTTTCCATGGGAATAACACCTACGTTCTACAAGATATTGATGGGACACCATATGCTGGAGGACCTGTTAATGGCAGGTTCCTAAAGCATTACAATTGATGGAATCTCTGCCAAGTTTCTCACAAGCATTGTATATAACCGTTTTATTAGTCTTTCTTTGTTGCAAATAAATGACAAGCTGAACAGGAAGCTCAAGCCCGAGGTGAAGGCTCACAAAGCTAGAAAGGAATGCTTGTCAACTCTATCTATGTTTTCTTAAATTGGACAAAGCACTGGACCTGCGAGTTCTTAGTGTACTACAGGAGCACACTATCCCAAGTGGAGCCACTGTTATCACTTAGAACTAAAAATTGATACATGTAATTTTCTATCCTAGCCCGATGACAAAGGTCTGTGCTAGTTTAATTTCAAATTTTCATTTTTAATTTTCTTCCCGTAGGATTTGGAGTTTTTAAAAGAGTTTTTAACTCAAGTTGTTCTCAACTCCTATTGGTTCCCCTCTACCCATCATTGTTCTATAGCCACCTCTTGTCTTATGTGAGTCATCGTGCCTTTTCGTGATTTCGTAGCACTATTCCAATTCGCCAATTTCGTAGCACAATCATAACTAGGCAGTTTCGCAGCGCTTCATGATTAGGCAGTTTCACAGCGCATCATTAAAATTCAAAACTAACAGCGCTGCGAAATCATGGATTCGTACATTCCGCAGCGAATCTTTCCCGAAATGTCAAGTCCGTTAGGTGAGTCATCAGCCATGTCTTCTCATGTCAACTCATATACCTTTTTTATCACATTTTAACGCTCATTGCCACTATCACCACCACTAGATCTGTTGATATGCACAAGTTATTATTCCCAAGAAATTTTACCGTGCATAAACCATAATGATGGCCGTAAGTCCAGCATGAATGACAAATCTGCAAGATTGTATCTTGAAAGGTTTTAAACAGAAGAGTTTAAAATTCAAGCGAGGTTGAAAATTCAAGCGAGGCTGAATCACAATTCCAACCGGAGCTGGTAGTCTTTGTGTGCGAAGATTTGAAAGAATCAATGGAGAAAAAAGAGCACAGATCCGGTAAACCTCTAAGGACTGAACCTGAAGGCCTGGATATAGTGCTGAGAAATGAAGAGGTGAAGAAAGCATTTAAAAAGGCCGGGTGCTGGAACTTTTGCAAAAAGTTACAAGGAGGACATGCACAAGTAACTAAGGAATTTGCACTTAACTTCACTGGTTTGAATTCAAAGGTAGCCATGTTAGAAGTGCAGGCTTCTCCAGAAGTGATATCTGCTGTGACAGAGATCCCAAGAGGACAAGAGGAATGGTTCAAAAATTTCAAATTTGACATGAATCCTTGCAAGGAGTTTTTGAAGGATGATTATGTAAATGAAGATTTAAGTAAGGCAGTGCCCAGGAATTATGTCAAAGAACATTATGCTCTCTTACTCACCTGCATACAGAAATATTTGACTTGTGAAGGAAGGTATAACAAGGTTTATTCTTACCATTTCAAACTACTTTTGCATTTCACCGGGAAAGTCTCCATAGACTTACCTTTTTATCTATTACGTAGTTTGAGTAAGATGTGTGATAAGGTACAGCTGAGGAAAGAGGACTGTGAAACCTCTTTGTTTCATCATGGTTTGATTAAACTACTGGTTTTAGATGGGCTCCAAAAGATAGACAGGGATTGGAATTCATTCATTTTTATGGCTGGCTTCAAAAGCCAGACTGGCTTCACTCCCCAACCTGCCAGGGATTTTACAATAGCGGAGCTCCAAATAGAAGCAAGAGCTAAAAGAGTTCCAAAGTCACAAGTAAGAAAACAGGTGAAGCCCCTTATCATCCAAGATCAACCTCAGCAATCAACTAAGGAAAAGGCTCATGGTAAAAAGACTGTACCTGAAACAAGCACATCTGAAGCAGTTTCAAGGGTAAGAACAAGAAGTCAGATAAATAAGGAAAAAGGTAAAGCTATAGCAGTTGAAGAAAGTCCAATGTCCAAGGCAAGTTTAAATGATTTATTGCAGGCTATTGAATTTGAGCAGTCTCTACCAGTTCAAATCGAATTGATGCAGTCAGAACAGGAAAGCACCAAGAAATCCAAGGCCTCAAAAAGGCTTAGATTTGATGTGCTAGCTGAAGAGTTCGTTTTCAAACCTAGAAGACCTATGACAAGGAGATTCCAGCAAGTACAGGAGGCACTGCCAAGAACAGAGGAAACAGGGGAAGAGACACAAAAAGACACGGGAAAAACAGTCATTGCATCTCAAGAAGATAATATAGCAGCCATACAGAGACAATTGGAATCAGCTAAATATGAAATTGCCAAATTAAAGAAATTCGCTAGAAAACATGCAGCTATCCATGCAAAGTATTATAAAACTTTATGGGAAGGAAATGCTGCAGTAGAAGCTCAGCTGAATTCAGTGGTTGATGGCCATTCACAATTTCACACATGGACAGTACCAGCAATCAAAGAAGCCAAATACATAAGAAGGATCAATATGCATTTGAGAGCTGGGAATAAGGCTATGAGGAAACAAATTGAAGATCTGAAGGCACAGTTAAATCAGCTATCTGCTAAATAAGTTTTCATTTCAAGTAAGATTTTGTTTTAAAGTTTTGACAAATTTTCTTGATTTTATCTTTCTGAGGAAATATAAATTCCTATTCAACATGTGGAAAGTATAAAGGAGTTTTTGGCAATCAAATACTCGGCTAATAAAGTTCTCGGGTTAAAAGCAAGTTGTTTTGAATAATTCAGCAGTTTCGTAGCGCGCTACGAAACTGCTGTAGGTGATGATTTTAACGCAAATCAAACAGTTTTGAATTATAAGCGGGAATTTTGAAAGGGAATTTTGAAAGGCATACAAGGCATCATCTGAAGCTATCCAACAGTCAATTAGGTCAAGACAGGTGGACTCTTAAAAAGGTTTAATCTTCAAATCCAATTTCTGTCGTAAAGTGAACACCTTTACCACAGTTCAGGATATATCAAACGGTTTGCCTGCATGAAACTTTTGTTTGCACACATGTTCATGGGAAAAGCTTACAATGCATCAAGGACGTGGCAGTCTTCTACATTTTGGGTAATTAAAGGCTAAAGGTCATGCTTCTGTGCATTCGAATATTTTGGGGAAAACTGAAGCCGAGAAGCAAGGGTAATCTCCTAATATTTCTGAGCAGTTAAAAAGATTCAGCATCCAAGGTCAACATGGAGCATTAAACACCCATCTCAGCTAAACTTAAAGAGGGCCAAATGTCAAAGAACGAGGAGAGGCAATCACGCATGTAATATGGAGTTAGAGTCATAGTTGATTTAGATCTCTAAAAAAAACTCCAGTCAGCACTTTGTTGTATTTATTAGTTAGTTAAATGGTTGATAGGTGTCATTAGAAGTAGTTTTCGAATTCCCCTCATGCTGGAGGAGGAATCTCGATCAGTTAGAATAAAAACTCTATATATAAGTATGGGGGATTTACGCAGTACATTATATTAGATATCATTTTTGGGATTCAACTGCATTAAGTAAGTCATTCAAACGTATGACCATTTCCATGAGAGGTAGTCGTAACTGACTAATTTCTCATGATTTTTGAATAGTTCACTTAGCACTCATTGCATCGGGTGATGCTCACAGGGTGAAGAAGTGGGATTGAAACTAGTGAAATGTGGAGAACGAATCACATAGCATCAATCATCACTTCCGGGGCTTGCACCCGGTAACCAGGACTTCCCAGGAGGTCACCCATCCCAGAACTCCTCTGGCTCAAGCGCGCTTAACTGTGGAGTTTTTCCCACAATCAAGCCCACTTAGCTTGCTACCCCATTTGCAAAACCTTAGCAAGTATTGTGCCTCATGAACCATTCAAGTAGAGATCCCTTGACTCTTTTTGAATTTAAGTATGGGGGATTTACGCAGTGCATTATATTAGATATCATTTTTGGGATTCAACTGCATTAAGTAAGTCATTCAAACGTATGACCATTTCCATGAGAGGTAGTCGTAACTGACTAATTTCTCATGATTTTTGAATAGTTCACTTAGCACTCATTGCATCGGGTGATGCTCACAGGGGTGAAGAAGTGGGATTGAAACTAGTGAAATGTGGAGAACGAATCACATAGCATCAATCATCACTTCCGGGGCTTGCACCCGGTAACCAGGACTTCCCAGGAGGTCACCCATCCCAGAACTCCTCTGGCTCAAGCGCGCTTAACTGTGGAGTTTTTCCCACAATCAAGCCCACTTAGCTTGCTACCCCATTTGCAAAACCTTAGCAAGTATTGTGCCTCATGAACCATTCAAGTAGAGATCCCTTGACTCTTTTTGAATTTAAGTATGGGGGATTTACGCAGTGCATTATATTAGATATCATTTTTGGGATTCAACTGCATTAAGTAAGTCATTCAAACGTATGACCATTTCCATGAGAGGTAGTCGTAACTGACTAATTTCTCATGATTTTTGAATAGTTCACTTAGCACTCATTGCATCGGGTGATGCTCACAGGGGTGAAGAAGTGGGATTGAAACTAGTGAAATGTGAAATGGTCATACGTTTGAATGACTTACTTAATGCAGTTGAATCCCAAAAATGATATCTAACTCTATATATAGCTGAAACATCAATGTAATCAAGGTTGGAAAACTTTATAACAGAGCATAGTATTTGGCTTATGTAAAGACTCACTTGCAGTAATATAATTTTGATTTTACTTCTCAGGATTCATGAAGGATTTCTTATATTCAGAATGTGTGATGTTGTCCTTTTCTTAGTTTTGTTTACAGTGGTATGGATGTATAATCACTCAGAATTCACTGAATGTGCTCTGATTTCCTGTATGCATCTATAAACTGTGTGGTTCCATATGAGTGTATGTTCTGAATATTCAAATGCTGAATGCCCTGACTTCCATGTAAGGTCAAGATCTTTGTTATATTGAAGTGTTGTTGACTCCATAGGCCCAATGGATACTTGTTTAATGTATTTCCAACATTCATATTTGTCACAGTTGTTCTACAAGAGTTATCCATCTTATTTTTAATCAAAATCATTATTACACCCAGAGAGAGCCCTCTCAGGTTGAGGAGGCTAAGCCTCAGCCTAAAGTAGGTTTGGAATAATTACTTAGAATCAACCTAACCAGCAGCCTATCAGGGTCTGATTTTGAGATAACAAGATCAATGAGATCTCCAAGTGGCATCAAGAACTATCAGAGAGAAGACACTAATAAAAAACCCAGAGCTGACTCACACCTCTGCAAATATCTATATATAGATCTCTCATCCCAGAGATCCAGAGAGGGGAGGCTGGAATTTTGCATATTGTAAGGAATTGTTGTTGGTTTCTAGAGACAAACATCAGATTGTTGGGTGATATAAGCTTTGTTTGAGGTGAAGATGGGCTTCTTTGCTGGGAGGTTGATGCTGGGTCGGAACAACTGGTTGTAACTCCTCCTGGCTCTTTCTTGTTTTATCAATAAAAGCTATTTGAGTTTTTCTCCATACTTTTGTATCATTGATGCTTGTTACATTTGTATGGTCAATCTACATCTGATCCTAGATTGTTTATGATTATAGATCCATGTCTTTGTATAGTGCTATGCTTCTATGATCTTACAGGTACTTTGTGAAGCTGGGCGTACAAGGGAGCAGGTAGTTGAGGACTATCAAAGAAGAGAGGGATCGAATCAAGGGATTAGCGCAAGACAGAGGTTGGTATTTCTGTTCCTCTCTATCTATAATTCATAAAGGAAAAACATAAGTAGCTTTTCTCTATTTGTTTCTAAGGCAGCTGTCACACCTTAGTGGGATAGAGCAGTTCTATATAGACACTTTTCCCTGTAACAAAATGGCGACTCCGCTGGGGAGATAATTAGTTTGTTTGTTTATCATTCTTTGTTGCCTATTTCATAAACTTACAAGTAGCATTCAAAATGCATTTGCCATAACAAATGCAAAGTAGACAACTGCTACTTCAATCCATCTACTGGATCTGTTTATGATTTAAACAACTGATTCACAAACTATCTGATTGCCCTTGTGATAGATCTTAGATCCTCCTTAGATCTACCCCTGATTGTTGCATTACTGATTGCTTTTTACTCGGCCAAAACCCAAGAACTGAACTGCAAACTGTGACCCAAACCCGAACAGAGTCTCGTTTCTGGCCCAGCACAGGTACTATTTAGAGATTCTGAATTTCAGTGCACTTCCCGAGTGGACAACCTGTGCTGCATTTCAGATTCTATGTGTTACAGGTGCGCTGATGAGACTAGCTTTGTGCAGTTGTGGCTTCTGTGATTCACTCTTTCCAGTTCTATTCCTGAATTTTGCTGCCTGTGATCAGTATATGTCTGTTTGAAACCCCTTTTCCTTACTGTTATTCCGCCTCCTTTGTACAAAAGAACTGTAGATGTTTTTATGTGTTTGTTGAGTCATTTTCAGTTCTCCTTTGCAAAAGTAGCATAATCGTACTGTCATCCTTTGATTTGAAACTGTCGCAAGTGTCGATTTCAATCGTAGGAAAGAGTTTGATTGTTGTTGATGGTCGATTATCCTGTTACTATTGTTTTTGGTCTGAATTTGTAATTTTCTAGTGTCAAGAACAAGTATTCATTTCAAAATCGTAAGGTGTTGTGATCGTCTCCATTTTTGATTTCGAAAAGAAACTTGTTGATATTTGTCGCTTGAAAAGAAATTCATATTTGTGCATCAACTTTCTTTTTAGCATTCATATACTAAGAAAGTCGAAAACAAATACATGCATGTGCATTTGCATATAGACAGTCTGATTGGATTGATTTAGGAAAGTGCATTTAGAGTGTGCTCTTTGCTCTTTGTGAAAAGATTCTGTCTTTCTTTCCTTAGTAGCTAGGATTTTCATTGCACAAAGAAGATAAAAAGTTTGTTTATCATCTTAGATTGCATTTTAGGAATTACATCTGCATCTCGCGGTGAACCTGAAAGGCAAACTTCATAAACAAGATCAACTATCAAATAAATTCAATGAATCTAACAACGCTTTGGAACTTAACGCACAACATTTATAAGTCTAGGCTAGAGACGTATTCCGGCGTCGTAAAGCCTGGTAACTGTTGTTCTCACTGATGGTTGGGTGATTCCTCCACTTTGAGGTGATAAGTGCCAGTACGGACTTGTGCTCCCACGTACCGTCGAGTATATTTTGGGAGACCCCAATAGGCTTAATCTTTTATCCATAGGAAGCCGTGTCTGTCGCCCTATCGATCGCAATGCACTGAACACAACATTCGGGAAGATTGACTGCCGTACCGTAAAAAGTATTCTGTAGTTTTGCGATTGGTTTGGTAATCCCGCTACCTAGATTTCCAGAGCAGTCCCTTTCATTCCTTTTCAAACTCTTTAACAGAAAAGGTCCATCTGAGCACTTGTCACTTCAGACTCATTAAAAATCGAAGGAGACTAGAGTCATCTTTTGTTTTTTCTTGACTCTTAAAAATTGAAAAAACAAGTTGTGTCAAAGTGTCTATAATTTATTTTAAACGGAATAATCATCACCTTTCCCTAGTTGGTCTTCGAAATTAGTCTCCCTTCATCGCAAGTTCTTGAAGAATTGCTAGGAAATCTTTTGGATAGACTAGATATGTCTGAACAACCGTCGACATCTAGGACTGTGTCATCCAACACAGCAGCAGCAGAACCTCCTGCTGCTACTCCAACAATGTTCGCCGGTATACCATCTGTCACGGCAAGTTATCGACAACAAGTCGGAGTCCAATCAGGGACTATTTCGACGACATGGTCTATTCCTATTTCTTCATCCGGATTATCATCTGGTATTTCTTATGTTGAAAAACAACAAATTGATCCAATGTGTCTTCAAAGGCCAATTTACCCTTTAAGTACTGGATTGCCACCATATGGAGGGCAGTATGCCTTTTCATTGTTCCCTCTCGGAGAACAACCATATGGGAGTTTACAACAAAGTTCAGGTCAAACTGGAATTACATCCAGCGATTGGGTACCAATACTGCTCAGCAACCAAGGGTTGTATATTCAATGCAACCAGTCCACCCTGTGTCGAATATTCCCACTATACCTGCTGTGGTGACTACGTCGCAAGTACAAGCGCTACCTGTTGTATGTCAACCCCAAGTTTCTCAGGTTGCAATACAACAACCTCTTGTCTCAACGACTCAATCACAACCTCAGGTTAGTGCCTCCTTATCTGGAGTGACTCAGGCTCAAACAAGTACTATGACTCCTCATCTTGGTCAATCATCCAGTATTGGACAATAGCCAATGGTCCAACAACAAGGGCTAGTTCAACCTCAACAACCGCCATTCCAGCAATCATATCAAGGACCTGAGCAACAAGTCTTTGTAAGTAATGGGCAACCGCATTTCCAAAGTAGTTATCAACAACCATATTATAATGGTTATGCCCATCAACCTTGTCAAAGTTTCCAACATCAAATACATTATGCTGGTATGCAAAGACCTACTGCTCAGGCGATTCCATCTTATCCTGGGTATCCTTCGCCTAACCTGAATCAATAGTTGCCCTTTGTAGCAACTCTAGAATTACCAGATCTAAACCGGCTGACGAATGATCCAATTGCTTATGCCCCTTGGTGGCTAGCGATTCCACATAAACTTCCGTCAGATATTCCTAAATTTAATGGAAATCCGGGTGAAGACCCGTCGAATCATGTGATGACATTTCATCTGTGGTGTTTAACAAACACCCTAAACAATGATTCGATTAGGCTTCGTCTTTTCCAGAGGACATTAACTGGTCTGGCAGCATAATGGTATATCGAGTTACCTAGAGCTTCATTTGACAACTTCAGTACCCTAGCCACAACCTTTTTAACCCATTTTCAATTACCGATAAGGTACAAAACGGGAACAGAACTTCTTACCAATTTCAAACAAACAACGGCCACTCATATATCTAATCATATACATGAGTGGCGACGTCGTCGTAGAATGGTGAAAACGTATGTTCCCGATCAGCTTTTAGCTGAATGGTTTATTAAGTCATTATTGCCTTCCATCACGGAAGATGTGGCAAAAGGGGGAGTCATCACAGAAGAGAAGGTTATCACTCGTGCACAATATTTGGACTTAATTTACACCCAGTCTGGCACGCTCTACGATAAAATACCTGATGCTCCTAGACCAGAATCCTCAGTTCCTCCTCCTCCTAAATCAAACAATGACTCTCATGCCGGCGATGGCGTGATTGGCACAACAGACACAAAATCGACAAAGGCTACATCTAAAAAGGCCCGTAAGATTTCTAGTCAAAATGCAAATAAGGAACTTCTTGCCTCGGAAGTAAATGTCGTGTCGACCAACAAGGGCAAACAACTGAAGCAACCAGGGGGCAAGAAGAAAAAGAAAGGGAGGAAAAAGAATCAGGATGAGTCATCTCCTGAAAAACCTTCTGCAAACCCTTTTGGGCAAAGGAAACCCCCTGCGGGGTGTCATATATGCGATGAGGATCATCAGACGAGAGATTGTCCACATAAAGCTGAAGTTAAGAAACTCTTTAAGAGTTCAAAAACCTCAGCAGTATTGACTGATCCGTTTCCAAACCTGGGAATCAAATTGGTTTCTAATCAAAATGCTTCCCGATCCAAAGTGCTTATGTTGTCTATCTCAAAGCAGCAAAATGATGCTTTGACAAGGAATAAAGATTACGGGAATCCACAGCTGTCGAATAACATGGCTAATGAACAACCTAGTAGTTCGACAACAACTTTAACCAAAGTTGTGTCACCCATCATTCTTGAGCCAATAATAAATCCGCCAAAGGGAGTAGTACACAAATCGACATTTAATCCTCGTGCCAAAGTAGCACAGAATTATAATATAGTAGAGGACCTGGCCCAATCGCCATCCGATATGTCTACACTTGAGGTACCGCAAAATTCCCATCCTAAAAGCAGGATCTATTATCAGCAATAGGTGGGATTGACCCAATGAATTCCAATCTTGTAGCCTTTGATCATAAAGGATATGACCCACAATTACCAGCTCAACTAGCTTTCCTTATTCAAGTGAAAGCCCTCAACAAAACTGTTCATCGAACAATTATTGATGAGGGGGCATCTACATGTATTATGTCGATGAGTTGCTGGAAAAATTTAGGCTCACCACCCTTGTCAAGATCGTCAACGACGTTAAAAGCATTTGATGGACGATCATACACTCCATACGGGATTTTAAGTAACTTGCAAGTTGAACTGGGGGGAAAAACAGTAGAAATTGATGTTGAAGTAATCGACAGAAACCTTGATTACAACATCCTACTGGGAAGGCCCTGGATATATGCCATGGCCGTAGTTGTGTCGACCTACTTCAGGAAGATTGCATTTCCCTTCCAAGGAGGAATTACAATCGTCGACCAACAAACATTTCTCCCCAACAGTTCACAAGTTACGAGAAGCATTCCAATGATCCATGGAAGCAATCATTCGCTTCAAAATATTGGAGTAGGCCTCCTAAAAGACCCTACCTTAATGGGTACTTTTGCCCTACCACCTCCGAGTAATCTGGCGGAAGTGGCCACAGTGGAAACCTGCAATATGAAATCTTCTATATCTAATGGATTTAGAAGATTCCTAAACATTTTGTCAGCATGGATCATCACCATTTTAGAAATATTGTAGCAATCAATTTTCTTGGCCTGGGGGGCAACCCCAAATCAACGCTCATCGAGTGTTTGGATAGATAGGTCTAAGGAATATGGCACCTCTTTAGATCCTTGGTCGCATGTACATTCTACAGACGAAGGAATCATTCAATCAATGATGATAAGAGAGGCACCATGGGAACATTACCACCATCGCTCCCATCTTCCGAATTGTAAGGAAGATAGTTCTGGTGACCTTAATCATCCTTCAGTTTTTTATTTTCTATCAAATACTGTAAATACGGTGGATTCCGAGGACAGTTCTTTTACTGTGTCAACCTCATTAAAAAATGAAACAAATCCCCTTTCCAAATCTCAAAGGTAAACCTTCATTCCAACCACCGATTTGAATGCAATGAAGCTTGGGGGGCATGCACCTCGATTTGCATTATTATCCTGGGGGCATGCAAACTCGCCACGAGCAGTGTTACTACAGGGTTCAAGCTCGTTAAAAAATAAACCCGCATCGAGCAGTTTTAGCACATAGTTCAAGCTCGTTAAAAAATAAACATAAGACATGAGCAAATGTTTCCCCCCGCGTTTAAGCTCGTTAAAAAATGAACTATTCCCCGGTAAATAACCATCGTGAATGTAATACTTCAGCCATAAAAGCCTTGGTCATGTTTGCACCGTCACCTCCACTTTTGCATTGGCCGATCATTCACCCCCATTTGATTGTTTACCCATTTTGAGGAACAACTGCGAAGAGTGATTTCACTAGCCATCCTTGTAACACTGCCATGATTGGAAAATTCCAAACCTTACCTGGAATCAGCTGCTACCCATTTTATCACTCGTTCCTCAAAAGACGAGTCTCCTTTAAGCTCTTTTCAACTGACTCGTAAAATATGAAAAGATTGCCGAGCCATTGGCCTCTCCAGCTCGTTAAAGGGACAGGAAGTGCTATCCCTCCTCTAGATTTTAATCTTTTTGGACCTGGGGGATTATTACACAAAAATATCGAGCACTTGTTTTGTTCGGTTCGTTAAAAGTATCGAAAATCCATCCCTTCTGTATTGTTTTATATTTTTTCAGACTTAAGGGATTAGATGACGAAAAAGGAATTTTGGAGTTATCTTTACGTTCATTTTCAGACTCTCTAAAATTGAAAAAGACCGAGTTATCTTTGTCGTTAAACTCGTTAAAAAGATTAATAGCGACAAACTTGTCTATAGACGAGAACGAGTTTCACTATCGCTAGGCTCGTTAAAACATAGTGATGGGTTTTCCCGAAGGGCAAATTATAGAACAAGTATATGTTATCCTCCTCAAGCTTGACAAAAATAAAGAGGTACTGGTCAGCAATGACTGGGGAAAATTGGGAAGAAAACTTGAAGAAACTTTGTTGGTAGCAAGTCGCTCTTGAACATGACACTTCCACTCCGTGTCCGAGTCGGGTTGGGTTGTTTCATTCACTGGTCACATCACCATGGTCACGCCATACCATCCACATTTGGGGTTAATGCTACCAATCCATCACATCAGTGTCGCCGATATGTTCAAGAGAAGTCATTCAGAGAATTCACCTGTGTCTCACCCACTACCATACATTATACTCCATTCTTTCATGATCGCCACCCTGAACCTTATATCACCATATCGTTTCACCTTCATTAAAATCATTTTCTCCGTTCCGTGTCATTGATGTGGGATTCATTAAGGCCCTCCTGTGACAGATCACTTCTTGTTGACATCAGCTCATTATCCAAGAAGCTGATCTAGGAACACCCCATTCAGTACTTTGAAGCTTGCATGCCTCAATGGCAAGTTTCTCACTTCCAGCGACAGGTTTACATCAATGGCCTTCGACCGAAAGATTTTGCATGGTGTTCGATGCCAAGTCCTTTATTCACACCACGTGAATTGTGCTGCAGTACCTTGAGGGTCATTATCATTATCGGTGATTCCTCTCGCGCCTGTTAACAGCTTACATCATTGGCTGGTAATCAGGCGATGTCTTTCCATGTTCGACTCCAGATCATCTCTCACATGGATAGACTTGTACTCCCAGTCAAGATCGAACGAGAATGAAGACCCCGCATCTAGTTTCATCCATCTGGGCTGCGATATATATTCAGGGAAATAAAGACATCAAATGTACATAATTGTTGCACAGATAATCATCCAATCAAAGGGATGATGACTCTACCAGAATCATCAGTCTACACTCAGACGATTGTCTGTCCTATGTACATGAAAATGAATTTATAAAGCTAAGCATGGGAATGCCTGCCTCAGCTAGATCATGAAAAAATTATGAAGATAATGTATTGTATTGTATCTTATTACAGGTCTCCTCCCAGCTTGAAAGAACTTCAGATCCTCATGACAAAGCATTTCACCCGACATCAAAAGATTAATGACCTCATGCTTTAGGGGGCAACTGTTATAGACATTTTTGGGCACTACAACCCCAAGCATGAAATGTCCATAAACCAAGGGCTCCTAAGTCCCTAAAAGTGTTGTTCTAACTCCTAAAGGAACAAGGTCAACTGATTACAGCTTCTCCCAGAAGTTCTCCATGAAAAACTACTCAAAACGGGTCAAAACTGGATCAATGCACTTGCTCCATGGCCAGGGTGCGATGCATCGCACCTTGTACACACGGGAAGTGTGTTGCATTTCAAAAATCCCTTCTGTGGGGTGCGATGGACGGGAAAAGACAAGTGGCAGAGACAGTTTGCGAGGTGGATGATCATGGAATTTTCCAGAAACTTCTCCTGGGACACTTGCCTCTCAAAATCGCCCAAGGATGAGTAAGAGATCAATGAGATCTCCAAGTGGCATCAAGAACTATCAGAGAGAAGACACTAATCAAAAACCCAGAGCTTACTCACACCTCTGCAAATATCTATATATAGATCTCTCATCCCAGAGATCCAGAGAGGGGAGGCTGGAATTTGGCATATTGTAAGGAATTGCTGTTGGTTTCTAGAGACAAACATCAGATTGTTGGGTGATCTAAGCTTTGTTTGAGGTGAAGAGGGGCTTATTTGCTGGGAGGTTGATGCTGGGTCAGAACAATTGGTTGTAACTCCTCCTGGCTCTTTTCTTGTTTTATCAATAAAAGCTATTTGAGTTTTCCTCCATGCTTTTGTATCATTGATGCTTGTTACATTTGTATGGTCAATCTACATCTGATCCTAGATTGTTTATGATTATAGATCCATGTCTTTGTATAGTGCTATGCTTCTGTGATCTTACAGGTACTTTGTGAAGCTGGGCGTGCAAGGGAGCAGGTAGTTGAGGACTATCAAAGAAGAGAGGGATCGAATCAAGGGATTAGCGCAAGACAGAGGTTGGTCTTTCTGTTCCTCTCTATCTATAATTCATAAAGGAAAAACATAAGTAGCGTTTCTCTATTTGTTTCTAAGGCAGCTGTCACACCTTAGTGGGATAGAGCAGTTCTATATAGAAACTTTTCCCTGTAACACACCCTATAATTGTTGCCAGTCCTTTTTCAAAGTGGTGTATCGACTTTATTACATGTAACCCTCACTCAGCCGGGGGCATGCGTATATCATCCTTGCGTCGATTATTTTACTAAGTGGGCCGAGGCGATGCCTACATTTTCGGCAGACCACAAAAACGCTGCAATTTTCATTTTCAATCATATAATTGCTAGATTTAGTGTTCCTCAAGCTATTATTACTGATCATGTAAGTCATTTTTGAAACATCATGATGAATGAACTGACAGATCAACTTGGCCTGTGTCACGATAGTTCTACTCCATATTATCCACAGGATAATGGTCTGGTTGAAGCTATCAATAAAGTTCTAGTCACTATGATCCAATGAATCATTGGTATTCATAGGTCGAATTGGCATAAAATGTTATTTTCAGCACTTTGGGCATATCAAACCTCAGTAAAAACATCAACTGGTTTGACTCCTTTTCAACTAGTTTACAGTTTGGAAGCAGTGTTACCCGTTGAATGCGAAATTCTGTCCTTGCAAATAGCCATAGAATTACTCCCAGCCACTTCCAAAGAGGAGAAATGTTTTTTGTACTTATCTCAGCTAGATAAGAATTGACGTGATGCTGCATTAGCAATCGAAACTCATGCAAAACGAATAAAAGCTCAGTATGATCGAAATGTTACACCTCGTAATTTTTCGAAAGGAGACCTAGTCTTACTAGACAATCAAGCAAATGATAAGCTAGGGGCTGGAAAATTTTTACCTATGTGGCATGGTACTTATATTGTTAAGCGAAATCTGGCAAAAGGGCCCTATGAATTGGTAGATTTTGACGGTGTCTCTTTGGGTAAACCCAGAAATGGGCTTTATCTGAAGAGATATTATGCTTAAATTTTGGTGTGGATATTTTTTGTTAGATTAGTTTCTTTCTAGCTGGTATGTTTTAGATTAGAAATGTGTGCCTAGTTTAGAGAGTGCTTTTATCATTATTCCTGCTTATCTTGATTTTACTCTTGATATTACAGATGTTGATGTCTCTTCAAACATACATTGGTTTTGCTAATGGTGCTTGTCATAATACACAGAACATTTCTTCCACAACTTGGGTTATCTATTCACCCTTTGATGAGTTAGTATCTATGCATGGGGTAAGCCTCGGTCAAACAATGAATAACATTGCAGAGTATAGTGCAGTGATTGAGTTATTATCTGAATCCATCTCATTTGGGATTCGGAGTTTGATTGTGAGGTTAGATTCTGAACTCATTGTATTGCAGCTTAATAGAGTTTATGCCATTAGAAATCCAGTGTTATTGAGATTATTTTTGAGAGTTCGTATCTTGGAATGTGAATTTGACTATATTGAATATCAACATATTCCAAGATATTTAAATACATTAGCAGATGCAATTGCTTATCGAATGTTAACTAGAAATTTGCAATAATCAAACAAGTAAATTTAAAAACATTCCATAACATGTTTTACAAGATAGTTGGTAATAGTGATATAGCATAGCATAGAAGTGTGTCAAATATACATCTTATTCGATCATAGGTTGAAAAACACCTTATGATCGGCAAAAATGATAGTACAAAAAGTAAAAATGTCATATGAGTCTACAATAGGTGATCATCCTATCACTGGTGATGATCACGATAAGAAACCACTGTACGGGCCTCCCTACAAAGGAACCTCCTGAAAGGTCCTGGGACCCCAATCACATAGCGTTGTAGCCTAAGAGGAATGTCATTTATGCTATTCTCTAGAATGTCTGCTGTCAAACACTCTAGATGGTTTTCCAATTCAGCCAGGGTCTCTGTAGATTCGTCCCGTGGGGCTGGTGCTGCTGCAGCTAGCTATTTCCTCTCATAGGGCTAGAGAGTGGCTGGTCGTCGTGGACCTACATCTGCATTTGAAAATTTTTACTATCAATTTTGGGACGATTTAAAAAAAAAATAAAAAATTACAAAACGTTGAAAATGACTTTACCTGAGTCATCCCATTGCTCTCCTAGTGGAAGAGCCATGTCTAGGTCACCACGATAATCCATCCCAGCATAAGGAAAATCCTGAATAGCAAAAACTTGGTTCCCCAACCAATGAAAATACTCAGGAGGAAATCGAACAACCTTTGAACCCTCCTCAGGATGACGGGCCATAACTACAACCCAATGCATCAGTTTAGGCTCTCAGGGAAGTCCAACTTCAACGAAAAGATGCTATGGGACCAACATTGGGACCCTCTCTAGACCAAAGCTCACAACTAAGAAACCATATCCAAATTTTTTCAATTGCCTATTCTTTGCTCTAGTCAGTTGGCCTTTTACATTAGCCAACAAAGCTTCGCACCAGTTGAAGACGGTGCCTTGAAAGCAGTCTACTGCCATCCGCATTTGGGATCCAGTGGCCATATGTAGTGCTGCACTTCTGTAGAGCCTGGTGATAGTAAATGCAATCACTTTGAGTTCACGACGGGAAATGGTTTTGATATCAATCCCTTTGTCCTTGGTTTGGTCGTTACAAAACTCTAGCCGGAGGCTATCGACAGACTGGCCACCTGGCCTAGTCCCGAATAGAGTCAATTGTTCACCTCTCTTAGGCAAACCAGTCAAAAAGTAAATTTCTTCTGGCTCCATTTTGAGTTGGTGGCCACCAATAATGAAACACTGGTCCTGCACATTCCACCTGTCTACCAGCCACTGCAAAAAGTCTACTTGGGCCCTCATGCCAGGTATGGCCCAGAATTTATATAGCCCGCATGCCCTCAATGCATCTATTGAGGGTTGATGATTTAGTGCGGAAGCATCCACATCCTCGTGCTCTATTTCCTGCCAGCTAAGCATAATGTATACCCTACATTCAAAGAAAAGGCGGATTAGAACATCTTAAATAAAAGTTTTTGGGTAAATATTGGAAAATTTGGAATGTTAGAACATATGCCACGGGGACCGCACACTCTATGTTAGAGAAAGTGCATAGGTACACACTCTTCCTATACAGCAGGTGCAGGCCCTTGACTTTTTTCTGCATGCGAAAAAGTCGGGGTCCGCAGGTTTCGCATGCTGCGCCTGCGGACCCCCGCGAGTGGACCTTTAAACAATTTTTTTCCAAAAAATCAAAATATAAACCTAAAAACAAAATTTCAAATGGTTGAAATGCAAGAGTAAGGTGATGTGGATTACCTGGAGGTGATGGTGTTCGATTCCAACGGACGGATTTTCTGCAATCTTCACGGGGCCAGAAATAACCAGCGCGCAGTATCTTTTGGGCCCAAGGAGTAGTAAATGCAGTTTTTGCTTGGTACAACCCAAAAGATATTGCGCACTGGTTATCTCCCACTCTTTTTGTAGATGTCAAGAAACATGTGACCTCCTATCATAAGTTCGAAATATTTGAGGGTAAAAAGAAGCTTTTGCCTTTACCTATCAAACCCACATCCACAGAAGTGCCATTTCAACAATGGGGTTTAGAATTCATTGGATAAATTCACCCAGCCTCCTCAGCCCAACATAAATGGATTTTGACAGCCATTGATTACTTCACCAAATGGATAGAAGCCATCCCTTCTAGATAAGAAATAGACTTTGTCATTATCTCATTCCTTGAAAGCAATATCCTGTCAAGATTTGGATGCCCCTAAAAGCTCATTACTGATAATGCAACTTATTTTAAATCCAAGAAAATGGTAGAGTTATGTAACAAATATCACATTACCCTTGGCCATTCCACTGGCTATTACCCTCAAGGTAATGGACTTGAAAAATCCTCTAACAAAAGCCTTGTTAATATCATTAAGAAACCACTTGAAGACAACAAGAAGACATGGAATAAAAAGTTGGTCAATGCCTTATGGGCAGACAGACTAACTACCAAAAAGTCCATTGGTACATCTCCTTATCAGCTAGTATATGGAATGGATGCTTTTTTTCCATCCTCTTTAGGAATGCCAGTGATGAAAATCATCCAATTGTTTTAGGTAGAACCAAATGATATCCAGAGGAGGATAAATCAGACAATACATTTGCAGCAAACCAGAGAAGAACTCTATGTCAAATCATAAGTGATCCAAGATGAAATCAAAAATATTTTTGGCAGGAAGACTAAAGCTGATGATTTTTACATAGGTGACAAAGTACTTAAATAGGATTCTAGAAGAGAAGATAAGGGAAAACATGGAAATTTTGACTTCCTACGACAAGGCCCTTATGTCATTTATGGTTACAGAGGTAACAATGCATTTTTCTTGAGATAATTAGATGGAACAGATTTACGAGGAGGACCTATCAATGGTAGAATGCTGAAGCATTACTTTTCCACAGATTAACAGTAGTTCATTTTTCTTTACTCATTGTATATAACATTGCAGAGTTTAGATTGGATTGGATGGTAATATTTTGAAGTTGAAGCCCAGAGAGAAGGCCCTGAGCTTTGAAGGGTTCACCATCATAAGTATGAATAAAGAAGAATCACAGAAGAGTAGTTTACAAGTTAACTTCAGTTACAGTTTCAAAGGCTACTGACATTAAAGTTCTTGAAATTTCACTAGGAAATGCCATCCCCAAGTGGAGCCACTATTAGGGTCCTATAATAATAGGATTCATAATTTTGAATTGGCTATGGTTAGTCTTGTAATATTGTACATACTTTTTCATCTGCAAAATGTTTTCCATATTAAAAAATAAAAAATGTAATGAGGGTATGTCCTAAAAGAATAATCAAAGGACAAAAAGAAAGAGAATAGATAAAGAAAGTGAAAAATATGAACCGCAAAAAGAAATAAAACAGATCATGAAAGTGTACAAATTAAAATGTCACTACTTTTTACTTTACTATGAAAAATAAGGTTGTGTGCATCTTGTCACAAATGCCACAATCCATGATGGTCAAATAGCTTAATCTTGACTTATTCATGCTTTAAATTTTATGTTGATAGATAGAGAATAAAGATCTAGCCAAAATATTTAACCTTGGCAGAGCAGTAGTTAGGTAGAGAATAAAAATGAGCTCATCAATTTAATCTAAGCCATTGGAAGTTATAAGGTTACAATTAGATAGTTTGCTTGCCAAAATAAAAGAAAATAAAGGTTTAGCAAGCTCAAATGCACCCAATAAAATGAAGAAAAAATGTTAGGATAAATAAAGGGTAGGTAGAAGAAAGGTTGCAAATGTACAAGGTTGCTAAGTCAAAAGCACATTTATTATGCTTAATCATATGTTTCATGTGCAGGAGCATTTAGGAGAAAGAAAAGATGTTCACAAGCTACTTTAACTAATTTCCCCTCATTTCACTATGCCCCCACATGCTTATTTTCTAATTTCCCCATTATCCCTTTATTAGTTATAAATCCCCTTTTCCTTTCATATTGACCCTTACCCCTTCGTTTCAAACATTTCCCTAGTAATTACCCTTCAAAAATCATTTCCCTACCCACAAACCCCTTTCCCTAGTGTGAAACCCATTCCTCATTGCAAATATTAACTGGCCCCCTTATTAATTACCCTATTTCCCTTCAAAAACCCATAAAACCCCCTTATCCTATTTTTTTATTCCACCCACATTATTTAATTAACTTCCCGCTTCATATATCCCTGACAAACCCTTTTAACCCACCAACCCTCGGTGTAATTAAAAAACCCCGCCACATAACCCCTAGTTCCACTTTATTAAACCCGCTTCTTATATCTAATCCCTACCTTATTTACTAATAAATTTCAATTTGTTGTAATTAAACCCTGGGCCCCACAAATCTCTTTCCCAATTCCCTCCTTGCATCTTAACCACATGACAGTCGTCCAATCTCCTACCCCCAGATCCGACAGTGCGCATCCATATCACGTGGGTTCACTGTGCGACCGATAGCAGCCCGAGAGCACGTGTGATTCACAGTTTTTCCTGGGCGCTGTTATGCTACGTGGCCGCACCAGATGAGATTGCGTGCTCTGGAAAAATACCACCTGCCCTACAAAAGTGATGTGATGGCCTAGAAAACCACCTCCCCACCCAAGCTAAAAGCTGCCCACTCTTCCCGTTAAAAGGCCAAAAAAGCGCCAATTCACTCTTTTCACTGTAACTACTGCTCAAGCCATTCGGCAACACCTTGAACCTCTACAACCAAATTGACCATTGTATGCTGCTTGAAGAAGCTCCAGACACCTAATTCAAGCAACCAGTTGACAGTTCAAGCTACCGTACCCTCTGCATTCACCATTGAACCCAGTTTGCAAGCCAGACCACCAAATTCCAGGTATTCTTGAGAAAAACCGGAACGACCCTCTCAATTTGAAAACATATAGTCCAATTGAAAGCTTAATTAATTGAAATTAATTAATAAACTTGCCTAAATTGAAGAGAAATTTACTTGTATACCCCAAACCCTTCTTTTACAGACTGTAACTACCATCCCACTATTCCAAGGCTTCCAAACCTCACTTCTACAACCACTACAGGCCTAATTCATATCCATAAACTCAGCCATGGCTTCCCAAACATCTTCGAACATGAGACCTCTGTCAACCCCTCACCTGAACATCGACCACCAAGCATTAGCAGATAGAGATTTTCAATAAAGGAAACTACTTCCCCAGCTTACCTTCTAAAGCTCCACTGCTGGAGTAAGGACAAATTCCTAAACCAGAAAGATGAAATCCACCTTTGGGAATCTAATTTACCCAAATATTTGTTTCCAGAAGTACACCCTTCCTCAGACATCATCCATTTCCATCATGCTTGCTACATTCCTAGCTAAAGAGCTATTATCACCCCTAACCAGTAGCTGTTATTTACCATCACTGCAAAGTCTATTAACCAAATGTTGCAGGTTCAACCAAGCCCTAATGAGACCCCACTATCTATTGGAGATTTTTTGGACCTATATTTCAAGTTAGACTTGGCCAAAATAACACAAATTTTCCAAACGTTCATCATAGAGGACCGCCATACTCCCACATATTGTCCCCCTTATGTTGCCAACATTTTTTTAGAGAGAGGCAGACAGATTATTACTATGCTCTCTTGCATCCTAGGATATACCTCAGATGATCATGTGGATGAGGTTGTCTTGGCCTTTCTTTCCATATTTAGCCCAGGCAAGCCTCTTACTGTCATTTACAACTATGCTCAGTTCATTGCAGATAGGATGCATGAACAGTTCACCAAACTACCAACTGAGAGAGCCTTCAAGTACTCCTCTATGTTATTTCATATGTTTTTATATTATCAATCAGATAAATTCCCTTTCAGCATCCAGAAGTTGGATACCAAAGGGAATCCAAGGTTAGTTATCTATTGACACCCTTGATCCACAAATACTCCACTGCATTCACCAATAAGGATTTCATTGATTCATTTGCCCATCTAGTCATAAACATGCTGACCAGTAGCCCTCAACCCAGAATCAACCAAGAAATCAAACGGGTGTTACAGTTGGCCGAGAACAGTAAGGTGGGAGACTGGTATCTTTACCAGAACCACACAGAGATTAGACTTTATGGATGCCAACTTGCCCCTTACAAACTGCCCAAATACCTCCCTATGAGGATATTTTCACTGGAATATTTTAGGTAGATCATGAATTCTGATGAAGTCAACTTCCTAGCAGCTCAGAAGAAAACCCAATTTAAAATGAAAAATGAATTGGGCCCCTTCATTTGTAATAACAGAGAGGCTGGTCCAAAGGCTGACAAGATGTTGTAGGAAATGAAATTTAGGAACAACTTTATGTGGTAGTATGACCCTCATGGGGTCATAAATAAGTTAAGAATCAAGGTCAAATTGGAACCTTTCAACCATCCTAGACCAGATATTGAGAGGTTTTCCAACTAATTAGAATGGTTTGAAAACACATTAATTGACATCGATAGCACAGTAGTGGATGTACAAAATACATTGATTGATGTAGAGAAACAAATTGATGAAATTTCATTCTTGTAGGTTCCAAAACTAGGAGAACCCATGAATATTACTCCTCTTTTACAAACCCCAGCAAATGAGGAGAGAAACCCAAAAAGAAATAGGGAGTAGGGTTCCAATTTTTCTATGGAGACCACAAATGAGCATTTTGAGCTTAGGAAAAGGCCCAAGATGAATCCTGTAACTAAACAGGAAGAAACCATTGAATCAATGGAAATCACTGACACCAATACAATGGTGGAAAGAAGCAAAGGCATAGCTGCTTCAGGAGAAACACAACAACCATCAACATCTACACTCAACTGATTGAGAGACATCTTAGTGTTGAGGCTTCTTCTTTCACCAGGCCAACATATAAGGAAAATGATATCAAGGACAGATACAAGGAGATCAAGTTGAAAAATAACAAGTTGAAGGCTAAAACATATGCCCAATACTTCAAGCACATACCAGCTAATCAGAGTAGGTTGATGTCAGATTTTGACATCAAAGTAGGAACAATCCAGGTGTCCTTCATGCAACCTATTATTCAACAGCCAAAAACATCAGCTGACTACAGAAAAACTGACTTCGAGGTGTTGGCTAGGGATGTTCATCCCATTAACTAGATTGAATTCCACAAGAAGGCTGGAGAGATGATTTACTCCACCTCAACAGGGAAGGCCATGGCTGCACATAAGTTATAGATTCATTAGATAACATTACAACCCAATATAAATTGGAAAAGGCCTCCTCATAGGCCAAAGACAAAAAGATCAAGTCATTGGAGGACTTGGTAATTGAGCTGGGACATGATCCAATTGACATCAAAGCTACTGAGAAGTTGATCAAGAAGAGGAATGAAGACATTGCAGCTCTTAAAAAACAACTAAAAATTCCTCATTCAGAGAACCCGCAAACAAAAGAGGTCCTAGAGAGCCAAACAAATCAGGAGGAGATGGACCTAGTTTTACAATTGAATGATCAGCTAAAGGAAATGGAAAAGGAGTTGGACAACTTGATGCAGTTAAAACAAGCTAGTCTTGAGACTTCCCCTGCCACTATTATCCCAACAGTTACTACTGTAGTACCATCAACCTTGGCAGCATCATTAGCTCCTATAGCTCCAATGGCTATAGGACTGCCAAATTCTACAGCGTCTACATCAGCAACAGGGTCAAAATGTGATGAGGCAAGTAAGTTGGTTAAAGAAATGGAAGACATGCCCATTCAGACCACTGAAATGAACAAGCTAAAGGAAAAGGTAAATAGTCTAGAGACTGACTACAAGCTTTCCCATATTATGCATAAAGAGGAAATACATAAATCAACCAGAATGAATGAAAGAATAAGAAACTTGGAGAAGGACTTAACTTTGAAGGAACCCCTTGGACATGCTAAGGAACAATTATGGGTCAATATCATTGGCTTTGTCAATGATATTTGGCCATCCATTCAAGCCATTTTTGAACAGATTGACTTAGTGAAGTAGACTACAGAAGCCATACAAAGAGTAAAAGCAGAACTGGGAGACATGCCAGAGGAAGCTGCAAGGATCATTCACTTCCTCAAATCCAAAAATAAGTATGAATTGCAAGAAATAGAGATACCTGACAAGACAGGTACAATATTGGAAGTAAAAAGGGTCCTCACCAAGAAGAATTTAATGTTAAACCTTGAAGATAAGTGCCAAATCATGCAACTGTCTATAGACAGATTTTATGGTTAAGTTTGAATTTTTGAGGCAAAAAGGTCTTCCTAATCCCTTGGTAATAAATGACAAGTTAATGCCATAGGAGGAATACAACAGAAAGATAAGAGAAGTGGTCAGAGATCAAGTAAACACTTCATCTATGAAGGGAATCCCAACTAGCAAGGTCCTATACCAAACTTTTGAGAACTTATTTTACCTCCAGCATGAGTTAAAACACCATTTTGTGAATAAGCCTACTTTTACCAAGTACACGGAGGCAGATGAGATTTATAGGAAAATGATAAATATCCAATTACCAGATGCAGAAACATGGGAGAAATTGAATGACTTACTGTAGAAATACACGGTCAAAATGTAAAAATGTACAGTAAGTGTAAAAAAGTAAAATAAAGGATAATGACAGGCCAGCCAGATAAAAGAGTATCAAGTGAAAGTGTATCAGTTGAAAGGTTGGAGTAAGAAGAGAATTCAACGTGAAGACCAAACAACAAAGTAGAGCTTAAAAGGAAAAATATCAAGATTAAAGACCGTTATAGACATATTTGGGAACTGCAACCCCAAACTCATATGTCCATAAACCAAGGGATTTTTAACCCCTAAAAGTGTTGTTTCATACCCTAAAGGATTGTGGTCAACTGATTACATCATTTCCCAGAAGTTCCACCTGAAAAGCCACTCAGAACTGGCCAAAACTAGACCATACTGATTGCTCCATGGTCAAGGTGCGATGCATACTGGCTACTACACTAGCCAAGTGTGATGCATACTGAAAGAGCCTTTTGTGGGGTGTGATGAGTGAGAATAGACAAATGGCAGAGACAGTTTGCTAAGTGGATGATCATGGAATCTTCCAGAAACTTCTCATATGACACTTGCCTCTCTGAATTCGCCCAGTGACGAGTAAGAGATCAATAAAATCTCCAAGTGGAACCAAGAACTATTAATGGAATGACACTAATCAAAAACCCAAAACTGACTCACACCCTTGCAAGACATCTATAAATGGATCCCTCATCTGAGAGATCTAGAGATTGGAATTTTGTAATTTGTAAGGAAGTGTTGTTGGTTTATCTGTGAGAAGAGACATTGTATTGTTGGGTGATCTTGCTTTTCATGAGGTGAAGAGGGCTTTGATGCTGGGAGGATGATGTTGGATCAGACAGCTAGGTTGTAATCCTCTCTTCTACTATTAATAAAGTTATTTGAGTTTTCCTCCATATAATCGTGTATTTGTGAATCTTGTTGTTTATGAATGCAATTGTATGGTCAATGTATTTTTGATTCTGCATTGTTTATGATATTATAGATCGAGATGCTTTGATGGTGTTTTGTTACTTTGACTCTACAGGTATTCTCTCAAGCGGGACAAGTAAGAGAGGAGTGGCAAGCTCTATCAAGGGAGAAAGGAAACAAGCAAGGAGCCAAGAAGAAGATCTAGTTTGGTCCCCCTCTGCTTCTCTCTTATATATCATACATAAAAGAAATTAGAAATTTCTTTGATTGTTTGTTTCTAAGATAGCTACCCATCTTAGTGGGACTAGTAGATCGAAAAGACACTAGTTTTCCTGGAAACAAAATGGCAACTCCACTGGGGAACAAATAGTTTGTTTGTTTGTTATTTTTGTTTGCTTTATGAACTACAGACGGAGCCTGAATTTAGCCAGCTAGCCTTCTAACCTCCTTTGCTATGCAATTGTGAAGTAGATGAATGCTGCTTGAGTCAATCTTCGGGTTGGTTTATGAACTAAACATCTAACTTACAAGCATTCTCAGCATCCTTGTGGTAGCTCAATAACCTCATAAGATCATTCCCCTATACTTTGTTTTTACTGTACATCATAGCTCAGCTGAAATAACTGAACTTAGTTGCAAATTTTGAGAAAAAACCAAACTCAGTTTCACTCCCTAGTCCATCGCACTGTCTGTAACTGGAAACCTATATGCATTGAACATCCCATGTGTTGCAGGTGAGATGCATCCCTGTTTCCCTGAAGGACAGGTGCGATGATTGAGTGATACTATTTCTCTCTTTGGGATTTGGTTTTTTCTCCTTGTTTTCAACTCTATTTAGTAGTTTTGTTGCTTATGATCAGTATCTCATTACTGAAGCCTCCTTCCTTTACATTATTCAGCCTCCATTGATTAGGATTTGTAAATGTTTTTATGTATTTTTCCATCATTTACTGTCCTCCTTTGTCGAAAGTAGCTTAATCGAACTGTTGTTTTTTGATGCAAAAAGTGTTGTAACTGTCGTTATGAGTCAAAAAAGAAGGGTGTCGTAATGTCTTCCTCCTCTAGATAGTCGACTGTACTTTTGTCATTTTATTTGGTTTGAATTCTTAATATTTGAAGTGTCGAAAGTATTTTTCCATTCAAAATCGAAAGTGTCGTTTTAGTCTTCCTTTCGTTTTGAAAAGAAATTGTCGAAATGTCGCTTTGAAGAAAATAGTTCAGATCTGTACTTAGTTTTCATTTTGAGCATTCTCACATTAAGGAAACGAACAAAAAAATACATGCATTTGCATTTGCATTTAGACTGTGTTCGAAAGATTATTTAAGAAAAGTGCATTTAGTGTGTGCTCTTTGCTCTATATTGAAAGAATCGTAATCTTCTTTCCTTAGTAGCTAGGATTTTCATTGCTAAAAGAAAATAAACAACTGCTTATAATTTTAGATTGCATATTTAGGAATTTTACATCTACATCACACGGTGAACCTTGAAAGACAAACTTCTAAGCAAGATCAACTCTAAAATAAATCTCAATGAACATAAAAATGCTTTGGAACCTAACGCAACACATCTAGAAGTCTAGGCTAGAGACGTGTTCCGGCGTTGTAAAACCTGGTAACTATTGTTTTCATCGAAGGTTGGGTGATTCCTCATCTTTGATACGACAAGTGCCAGTACGGACTTGTGCTCCTCGTACCTGTTGAAGCCCCGAAAATTAGGTCTACAAAAAGGGGGATACCCACCTGGTCTAGACCTTGGTTAGCAGCTCCTTTTCCGTTTGGTATAGTGGGTCCGACTAGGGATATGAGACCAGTTTCCCAATTTATGTGTGTGTGTGTTGAGAATTGATATTTCCTTCCTAATAATTTCTAAGTAAAATTCTTTTATTCTAAATATAATTTAACAACATGCAATTGTATTCTAATGAACATAAACATCTAATTATAAAACTAAACCAGGATTTAATCTTTCAGTTATGCGATCTAAAATAATTTCTAATGGAAATTGGTAATAAATATCATTCAATTGCTATGAGAAAAGAATTCAATAAAGATAAACCGTTTCATATAAAAAGTTAGACGAAACAATTGTGAAAAACATTTCGCATAATAAGTCACTCATATATCAAGCATAAAGAAATGGTTATCACTATACAGAATTGCCAAATGATAACTCAAGAATTCAAGCATTCATACATAAATTACTGAACATGAATATCACCTTAACACATAAGCAGAAATTGTTAAGAGATAAAAGTACCATTTATAACGAGTTCTACTCAAGAGCTCCAACAATAATGATTTATCTCTTCTTAATTCAACATCTACTAAGAGTACAAAAGTGCAATTTCAGTAGCAGATATTAAACACAGATGTCAATAAATCCTATTCCATTCATTCATCAAAACCTCCTCAGAGGGTGCAGAAGTGCATGTTATGAGGACAAGTTTTTGACAAATTTCAAGACCCTTCTATAAATGCATGAGAAGGGTTCAAATACTACTAGCTAAATCTAAAAATAGTTTATTACAAAAATGTAGGAAGCGGTTTAAATGACTGTCCTCATTTCAAGTAGAAATAAAGAAAAACTAAAACTAAAACTGAATCTAAAACTAAAACTGGCAATGAACTATATATGTATCTATTCCTTGTAGTCGTAAGCATCCAGCATTGGCTTGAGGAGGGTTGGCTATCCGACCTCCAACTTTAGCTGTCCTGCGAAAACGGAATCGGCAAGTGTTGGCATCATCTTCTCAGCAGAGTTAGTGATACATTTGAGAGTCATGCATTGACTGTGTGGTTTAACCAAGTACTACCAATAAGAATCCCAATTTAACTTGGTTGACCTTTTGATGGACTCTACCCTTTCTTGAGCCTTTTGTCTCCAGCTTGTCTGTAGATGCTATACATTTGGTAGAAATTTACATACCACTTAAGGATATCCCTAATAAATACCACCGGTTTTTAGAGCTCGGGCTTTTCCTTTCACCTTTAACACCTTTTTTCTACAATTTTCTAGGCTTACAGGCAACAGAGTGATTAGAGGCTTTCCTTCTCAAGAGGTTTTGCTTGGTGATGCGTGATTAGCGCTAGGTGCTAATCGCGCATCGGAAACTGTCTCCATTTCTCGATCTGGGCTTCCTTGGTGCTATTTTTCGCCTCTTACGTGCTTTCTTTTAGAAGATCTAAACCTTAAATTTTGTGGAAAGAATGACTCCATTAGTTCTTGGCTCTTAGTCTTAAACTGTCGGTCTGTTATCTTAGCACTATCCAGTAACCATTTGACCATGTCCGTGTATGGAAGAATCTTAGGCCTTGCCACTATCCAGTGCAAGAATGAGCATACTAGTTCTGTAATTGATGCCTCAGATGACGCGCGTGAGTTTGCAGTAGCTGTAACCTCCATTACTCTGGGATTTTCTTCCTCGAGTAAACTATGCGTGCCTTCCCAAGTAGTAACACCGGCATCTCTGTTACAGGTGGTGTCTATGTATAAGGGCATCATTTTTTTGTCTTCATAAATGGGAGCTTTTCCCTTCTTTCCCATAATATTCTGAACACTGCTATGTATACCTCTCTATTTTTTGCTCCTGCGATTTGAAAATGAGGAGAGAGTAATGATAAGAAAAAGGTGACAGGAAAGCTTTAAATGCCAAAATCATATAAAATATATCACCTTATGTGAAACGGCCCTTCGATCAGATCAAAACCATATTTCATTAATGATTACCAACTAACTCATTAAATTAACATTAGCGCGCATAACTGTGCATCGATTTATGGAAAAGCTTTTTCGAACGACGAGCCCTACAAATCTGCAATAAGGCGATCTTGCGATTTGCTTCGCAATATCGTAGATCCATTGCATGTGGCAATCATCCATTACCATATGTTTTCTGTGAAATGCGATTTGCGAGATGCACCATCGCATATCGGCGGTTTGAGGTATTTCATCTTAAGTGATATTTAAGGCATGCGATGCAATGAGTGTCTTCAGTGCGTGATTTCACATCACGATTTCGCAATCTTAGGATTCTGTTTGTAGGATGGCACCCATTACCTTTTTGTGATGTGACGCTTTTTATTGAGAGAAAGGTTTTGTTTGAACTTATCATAAAACTTAAGTCTTTATAGATTTTTGGGTATTCTCCTAAGTTTATGATAGTAATATTTATTCAAAAAGGGAATAAAAGTCCTAATTTATTTTTTTTAATTTATGGATAAGGGTCCCCACTTATTTAGTATTAGTGATAAAACTAAATAAGAAGGGGTGTTGTTGCTGGCCACAACAGTACCATCGAGTATATATTGGGAGACCATAATAGGTTGATATCCTTTATCCTTAGGAAGCTATGTCTACCACCTTATCGATCGCAATGAACTGAACACAGCATTCGGGAAGATTTACTACCGTACGTAAAGTCCTTGGTAATTTCTCTTTAATTTACCACCAAGGTGTATATTGCAGTTTTGTGATTGGTTTGGTAATCCCTTTGTCTAGATTTCCAAAGTAGTCACTTTTGTTCCTTTTCAACTTCTTAAAAGAAAATGTCCATCTGAGCACTTGTCACTTCAGGTTCATTAAAAATCGAAAGCAACTAGAGTCACCTTTAGCTTTTTATCGACTCTTAAAAATTGAAAAAGTAAAGTTGTGTCAAAGTGTCATGAAATTAATTTAAATCAGAATAACATCCTTGTTCCTTCATTGATCTTAGTTTGAGATAATGGAGTCCACCAATTAAGGAATCCCTCTTGGAGGGAATCCTAGTCCTTTCTCCTCTCGGGGAGATATTGGTGCTCTGTATATGGCTACATTGTCCCTTCCAGAAATCACAATCGACCTACCAGTATGGCTATTCTCGACCTCTATCATTCAAAACACCATAATTCCTCAACAATCAAATCAGCAACCAGATGATACTGAATTTGTCCCTTCACCTTCTACTGTGCTTGTTTCTCCCTCCCCTTCTTCCTCTTCGCTTGGTGAAACTAGTGACACTAAAAACCAAGTAACTAAGAAGAAGAAGAAAGGGAAGGAAAAGAAGAAGAAGAAGTCAACTAAACAAGAGGGGAACCATGCATTATCTGGTGAAAATCCACACACCAAACTTTCCAAGCACAGATCTCCATGCATAATTTGCAATGGAGACCACCTTCATCGATATTTCCCTTGCATCCCGCGGATCTTGAGAGATTGGTCTCCTCGTTCACACTGTCAGGTGTCATCAACCTCTGGTGATCATTTTGACAACAAACCATCAACTAGTGAAGTCAATGGAAAAGAAAGAAAGGTCAAATTTCCTTGTAGGTTATGTGAAGGTAATCATGCTCTTCACCATTTTCCTTTTCTGGATGAAGCCAAAAGTGTTTTGGATAATCGTCCTGCTTCACCGAAACAATTTCCACCTGGATACAAAAACTCTCACCAAGTCCGTCGCTAGTTGAAATCCCGACTGACGTAACTCAATTATCGGTCACAACGCCTATCATTGAAAGTGAACCTTCTGAGTCCATAGCAGACCAAAGTCAGCAGGTCGAGATGGTAGTCAACACAGTCTTGCCTTCAAAAGGTCCATCTTCAGATGATACAATTTCCAAAGAGAATGAGAACAACACTTTTCAAATTCTTTTTGTCAATACAGAGTCTGATGAACTTGGGGGCAATCCACCCGTTCCTTCACAAAAGGAGGAAAGCCCCCATTTCATGAGGTTTATCCAGTCGTTTATCCAGTACCTCCTCCAAGCAGTTTAGTCGTTTTCTTTGATTGGAATCAACTAGCAAGACCCTGCCTTTCATCTAATGTACCATTCCAAATCATAGTACAAGTTTACAAAATGATCGTGTCTAGCACTATCATAGATGAAGGGGCTTCAGTGAGTATCCTTTCCTCAACTGCTTGGAAAGTGCTTGGTTCACCATCGCTTCTGCCTGAGACACAAAATTTGTTAGGCTTTAACAAAGGAACTAGTCGATCGTTAGGGATCCTTCTGAAGTTGCCGATAACTTTGAAAAGGAAAACCGTTCATTTGAACGTGATGGTAGTCCAAGGGCTACTAGATTACAATCTACTCCTTGGACGTGACAATATATATAGCATGGAAGCTATTGTTTCCACACTCTTTCGAGTGATGTGTTTTCACATGAAGGCAAACTAGTGCAATTTGTCGACTAGCTTTCGTTTCCCAGTTCAAACACAACCACAAGTCAAACATCATCCCTAAATGGTCTCTTTGTGTCAACAATGTCTCTTCAACCTTCATTCCATCCACCTAATTACCGTGAGTAGTTTGGTGAATGTAACGAATTTTAGGGGGCATCAAGGAAAATTTTAAGGATGGAAAAATTTCTTGAAGTTTAAAAACATTGGCGAATCTCACTAATCCCTAATATGCAAACTATAAAATGTTTATTGATATATTTGTAAAATTATTCAAATTTATAAGGATTTTATATATAGCCTCTATACAATGTTGGCGATTTTTAAGGTAAAATAATTTATATTCTAAAATTTGGGCGAATCGTCTTTTATAAAATTGGAAATTGGCGAATCTTTTTTGTGGAAAAATCATGGAAAATTAGCCCACTGGGCGAACATTAGCCCCTAAAATTTTCCATGGGGGGCATGCACCCTGGTCTGCTTCGGTAGGTAAACCTAGATGAAAAGAGAGATTTCCTTTAAGGTTATATGATTGGACTGAAAAACCATTTCCTTGCAAGTTATGTGATTAGTCTAAAACAACTATTTCCTTGTAAGTTATGTGATTGGAAGCTCACACCATTCACCTTCATCTATTTCGATGGAAAAAGCCAAGGAAGTCCTGCCTAACTACAGAGACTTCCATATGGTGACCTGGGAACTCTCCTTTTCTTAAATACCTAGGGGCAAGCAAACCTTTCTATGCAAGTAGAGACAACCAATTTCATTTTTTAGCTTTTTAGCATTTTTAGCTTTTTATCTTTTTAGTGTCAACTCCTTAGATTTAGTGTATTTAGCTTCGTAGTTTGGTCTTCTCTAGCTTACATAAAAAGGCAATGAGCACATGTTACAGTAGAGTTCAAGCTCATAAAAAAAAATAAACCTACCAATGAGAGACATCTTTAAACGATTGGTATGAGCAATTTTTTCGCAAGGTTCAAGCTCGTTAAAAAATAAACCTGCCGCTGAGCATAGTTTCTTTCGATTCAAGCTCATTAAAAAATGAGTCCACCCTCGGTAAATAATCTTTGTGATTGCCCTGCTATTAGCCTTTTGAGCCTTGGTTGTGTTCTTACCATCACCTCCATTCTTTTGGCCGATCATATGCTTCCACATGATTGTTTACCCTTTTGAGGAACAGCTACGACGAGTGGTCCTGTCAGCCACCCTCTTCACACTACCATGTTATGAGAAGTTCCAAACTTACCTAGAACCAGTTGCTACCTAGAAACACCACTCTTTCCTCAAAAAACGAGTCTCTTTTAAACTCTTTTTAGACTCGTTAAATATAAAAAGATTGTCGAGCTATTGGCCTTTCCAGCTCGTTAAAGTAAGGGGACACACCATCCCTCCTCTATTTTAATCTTTTGGACCTGAGGGATTATCAAACAAAAATATTGAGCACTTGTCTTTGTCGGCTCGCTAAAGCAATCAAAAATTCATCCCTTTCATATTATTTTATACTTTTTCATACTTAAGGGATTATGCTACGAAAAAGGACTACTAGAGTTTCCTTTTCATCCCTTTTCAAAATCTCTAAACATGAAAAGGACCGAGTTATCTTTGTCGTTAAACTCGTTAAAACTATAGTGACAAACTTGTCCATCTAGACAAGAATGAGTTTCACTATCACTAGACTCACTATAATATAGCAACAGTTTTTCCCGAAGGGAAAATTATAGAACAAGCATATGTTATCCTCCTCAAGCTTGACAAAAATAAAGAGGTACTGGTCAGCAATAACTGGGGAAAAGGGAAGAAAACTTGAAAAAATTTATTGTTAGTAGGTTGCTCTTGAACATGACACTTTCACTCCATCACCATGATTGAGTTGAGTTGGGTTATTCCATTCAACGGTCATATCACCATTGGTCCTCCGTACCATCCATCTTTTGGGGTTAAAGCTACCAATCCATCTCAGTGTCACCGACATGTTCAAGAGAAGTCATTCAGAGAATTTACCATTGAGCAAATGCCTCATCCACTACAATACTTTCACCCTTCATTTTTCATGACCGCCATTCCTAAACCTTGTATCACAAGATTGTTTTCACCTCCAAAAAATCATTTTTTCCATTTCGTGTCATAGATGTGGGATACATTGAGGCCCTCCTACGATGAGTCACTTCTTGTCAACATCAGCTTATTATCCAAGAAGTTGACTTAGAAACAACCCTTTCAGTACATTGAAGCTTGCATGCCTCAATGGCAAGTTTCTCACTTCTGGCAACAGGTTTACATCAATGGCCTTCGACCGAAAGATTTTGCGTGGTGTTAGACATTAGATCATATATTCACACCACGTGAATTGTACTGTAGTACCTTGAGGGTCATTATCATTATCGGTGATTCCTCTCGCACCTGTTAACAGCTTACATTATTGGCTGGTAATCAGGTGATGTCTTTCCATGTTCTACTTCAAAACATCTTTTCACATGGATCGACTTGTACATCAGGCGAAGATTGAACGAGTTTGAAGACCCCAGATCTAGTTTCATTCATCCAGGCTGCGATATATTCAGGAAAATAAAGACATCAATTGTACACAGAAGCTGCACAGATAGTCATCTAAGCAAGGGGAGATGACTCTTCACATGAAGAATCACCAGTCTGCAACAGCGGACGATTTTCTGTCCTATGTACATGAAAATTAATTTATAAAGCTGAGCATGGGAATGCCCGCCTCAGCTAGATCATGAAAGTAATATGGTGATGATGTGTTATGTTTTATCTTATATAAGTCACCTTCCAGCTCGAATACCTCGAATCCTCATGATAAAGCATTTCACCCAACATCAAAAGATTTACAGCCTTATGCTTTAGGGGGCAACTGTTATACACATATTTGGGCACTGCAACCCAAAACTCATATGTCCATAAACCAAGGGCTCTTTAACCCCTAAAAGTGTTGTTTCCTACCCTAAAGGATCATGGTCAATTGATTACATCTCCTAGAAGTTCCACTTGAAAAACCACTCGGAACTGGCCAAAACTGGACCATACTGACAGCTCCATGGTCAAAGTGTGATGCATACTGGCTACTACACTAGGCAGGTGCGATGCATACTGAAAGAACCTTCTGTGGGGTTCGATGAGTGAGAATAGACAAATGGCAGAGATAGTTTGCTAAGTGGATGATCATGGAATCTTCCAGAAACTTCTCATATGACACTTGCCTCTCTGAATTCGCCTAGTGATGAGTAAGAGATCAATGAAATCTCCAAGTGGAACCAAGAACTATTTGTGGAATGACGCTAATCAAAAACCCAGAACTGACTCACACCCTTGCAGGACATCTATAAATGGATCCCTCATCTGAGAGATCTAGAGGCTGGAATTTTGTAATTTGTAAGGAAATGTTGTTGGTTCATCTGTGAGAAGAGACATTGTATTGTTGGGTGATATTGCTTTTCATGAGGTGAAGAGGGCTTTGATGCTGGGAGGATGATGTTGGATCAGCTGGTTTGTAATCCTCTCTTCTACTATTAATAAAGTTATTTGAGTTTTCCTCCACATGATCATGTATTTGTGAATCTTGCTGTTTATGAATGCAATTGTATGGTCAATGTATTTTTGATTCTTCATTGTTTATGATATTATAGAGATGCTTTGATGGTGTTTTGTTACTTTGACTCTACAGGTATTCTCTGAAGTGGGACAAGTAAGAGAGGACTGGAAAGATCTATCAAGGGAGAGAGGAAACAAGCAAGGGGCCAAGCGGAAGATCCAGGTTGGTCCCCCTTTGCTTCTCTCTTATCTATCATACATAAAGGAAATCACAAATTTCTTTGATTGTTTGTTTCTAAGATAGCTACCCATCTGCCCATGGGGCTTTGGATTGACGGTGAATGGGTGCACTGTTAAGGCACTCCTTGCGATAGGTCACCGGTTCAAATCCCCGTGGGTACTTAGGTTAGTCTTAACTAGAAAAAAAAAAAAAAAAGATAGCTACCCATCTTAGTGGGACTAGTAGATAAAAAAGACACTAGTTTTCCCAGAAACAAAGATAGAACAACCTAATAAACAGGGACATTAAACAGTAGTTCAATAGATGTCTCTATCTTCTTGCATGAAGATATTTCTTTCTCTTAGATTAATTCCCAAGAAAATTTGGGATATTTTGTAAATTATTTTTGTATAAATACTTCATAGTTTGAAGTATTGAGGGTGGATTGCTATACATTTGTAGAGTTATTTTGATCATAAACCTAAGGTTCATTGTACCAATTTTTCGAGTCAACAGACTGGACAAAGTAATAAAGAGTTTGTATTATAGGATTCATGTGTTGAGATATTACAGTGAAGTATTTTCTTTGTCAAATTTGTTATTTTCTTATGTTTTTCACAAACTTGAATGTTATCTAAAGTTGAATGAATTAATTGGAAATTTATCTCAGAATTTGTTTAAGTACACTCTATTTTGAATAGTTGATCATTTGCATGTTTTCTTCTGATATCCAGATCTGAGAATCCTTAATTGCTCTCCCATCCCGGTTGAAATCATTCACTTTCTTCATAATCTAGACTAAGGAACCCTTAATTTCTCTTTGGATCCGATTGAAAACCATTTCGTCATCCAGCCTTGAGATTTGAAGTAACTCTGCTATCTTGCCCTGTAGACACTATTTTTAGAACTTGATCTAGTCCTGTTTGCCTGATATTTGACTCCATAGCCCAATGGTAAAAGACACCCTTCTTTTCATCTAATTAAGTAATCCCACCACCAAATCCAAATCAAAACCCAAGTACAGTCGTAACTAGCCAAAAATCAAATAACTAGACAAAGTTAAATCATAAAGAGAGAGCCCTCTCTGAGAATTAGGAAGGATAGATCCTAATCTCCAAAGTAGGTTTGTGGTTACCTCTAATCATTTCTTTGTAATCAAATCCTAATAAATATTGGAGTGATAACAATTTCAATTGGGGTTGATGGGTATATTGGTGCACAAGTAGTATAGTCGTCAGAGTCTTAGTTCCATCTCTGGTGTTGCTCTAATGCGAGCATGCCTGGACAGTACCCCGGCAGAGTCACATAGGAACACAAGCATGGCTCCACTGCTAGCGAGCCTAGTTAGTACCCTGGCGGAGTTACTTGCATCACCTCACTGCACAAGAAGCCTTTCTCTTCTTTCGCCTTATTCATTTTTCACTTTTTGAAATTTTCACTTTTCATTTATTTTCATTTTTTAATTTTCAAAACTGTGCATAGTACTTATTCATTTGAGAGGTGGAAGAGGGATCTCGAATTATTGAGAGCAGAAGAGGTTGTTCCTGCAAAGAGGTAGTTTACTGTACTTCTGAAGTGCCTGTTAAGGTTTTCCCCCTCACCTTACTCTACATTATTGGGCTGACAAGGGTTAACCCAAAAATAACTAACTAGAGTAGGTGACACTAGTTAGCACGCAAGCATTGTGTTTTCACGAAGTTTCACTTCGAATAGTACATATTTTCCATCGACGTATCATGGACTAAAAGTAACAGGTTCTTCATACAGAGGCAGGATGATAGATAACCAAGTAGTGATAGTTGTACAAGGCCTCTTGTACTTTACCCAGCTTTTTTCAAGAGTCATACATGGTTTCATGCAAAACTAACCTAAGAACAAAACAAGGAAACAAACAACAAAGAAAAACAAAATCAAAAGAAAAAGTGAAAGCACAACGAGTAAGCAAACAAGAAAGAAGACAAACAAACAAGTAAAGAAAGTAAGCAAACCGACTGAAAGCAAACACTACTACTACTCTTAAGCTAACAGTGCATGGACCTAATCAGGTGAAGTGATATTTCCAATGCAACCACCAGCATATTGGGTGACCCATGTTGGTGAAGGCTTGGTCCATGAGCAACTCAGTTGTGTGAACCAGCAAACAAGAAAGATATATCAATGAATACGAACACATTTCATGTTTAAAAGTGCCCACAGGACATAAGTGAGTGCAAGTACATGACAAGCAGTCTGTGGACTTATCATGGTGTTGTGCAACATTGCTTGTAGTTGTGAAGCATACACATATTCTTTACTATGACATGCAAGAAAACAATAGAAACAAAGACAACTTGCATCATGCACATGTGCTTGCGAAGTAAGATTCCTCCAATGCATGAGCAATAGGATCGTGTAATTCGAGTGGAGGAAGCATAATCTATGTATGAGATTGATCTTCAATGCAAATAGATGAGTGATGAGGAGCCTCAAGTTGATTGAAAATTTTCCTGATCGGAAGTGAAACCAAACTTTGGACAGCGAGAGCCCGACATAACCATCAGCTTGGGCTGAAGTGCCTCAACATCCTGGGATGTTTTGAATTCATCTTCAGATGGATCATCATAAACCAATGGCTTCAAAAAATAAACTGTGATAGAATCATGATCGTTATCGAATATGGGAGTAAATGGGTCACGATAGCCATGATCAAAAAAATCGATGATTTCATCAGCATCCTCATGATCTGATGAATCAAACAGAGGGGTAGTTGAGAAGCAGACAAATCCATCCTTTGTGTTTCCGGAAAAGGAAGATGAAAGATCAAGTGGATTTTCAATGAATAACTTAATCTGTTGTTGGATGATGGACTGACATCCAGTGTGTCCTATGAGTGATCAACAATGGGTGCATCCATGGATGAAGATAGACATGTGAAATCATGGATGGAAGGTTCACCAAAGATGTCAGGAAAGAACGGAGGGGGTTCAGACAGAAGGGAGTCACCCTTCGTCAAGTGTTGATACTCAAGCTCCCAGTCATACTCTTCATGAATGACAATGCATGTTGTTTGTGCAACACGAACTCTGTCAGTGGCTTGATCCTCATTCACAACAGGTGTAGATTCCAGAAGGGGAACACAAGATAGTATCATCTCGAGGATTAGCCGAGTACGAAGACAGAGGTTGTGGTACAAAATGCATATGACAACTTTATGGACTAACAACCCATTCTGTGCGAAAATTAAGTGAAGTGATGTTGAGAGGATGTGATAGCTGAACTGATGTGTGAGCATGATCTCCCACATCACTCTATAGTGGTGGAGCTGTTTGATGAGGGGACAACCGATAGTCACTTGTGACAATGACCGTCTCCGTCTAAGATTGTGCAACTCCATCGCTCAAGAATGTTGAGAGGGGATTGATTTCAAACTTCTTCTTGGGACGAGAAGATTTCTCAAGACAATACTCCAATTGATCCCAAAGATAGAAAAATTTCATCTGGCTATTCGAAGCTTGAAACTGCAAATCACCGAAGCGTTGTCAAAAATGCATAGGCGATTCATGTGGAGCCTTCCGTTGTTGTAGCAATTTTTAGTCAAGATTTTATGGATCAAAATGATAGAAAGTGTCTTCAATGAGATCACAGAAGTGCTTAAGTGAGTGCACGCTACTAGCCGATAGGCTGAATATCCACCGATGTGGAGATTCATGAAGTGTGTATGCAAGCATCAAACTGGCCTATTCATCATAACATCCATCTTCTTCATGAAGCACGGAAAGAAAGTCATGTAAGAACTCAAGCCAGACCACTTTGCCTTCACCATCATATGTGTAAGTGGACAAGTGATCGAAAAACTCCCTTGTGATGATGACATCTTCAGGATTCGAAAAACATTGTGGAGGGAGAAGAGTGCAAGACTCCATGATAGATATGAAAAGGTTCAAAACAGGATGAGAGGACAAAACTTGTCATCTGACCCTCCTTCTAGTGTTAGAAATTTTGACGGTGTTGGACCCACCAACATGTCAAGGGATCTCCCCTGTAAGAAGTCCCAATTAGACCTCAGATCGTTTGGTATAGGAGTCTTAGCAGTATGTCCTATGGTAATTCTTTGACCGTGATTTTACACAGAGGAAAGTAAGATAACTCTGTTAATAGCAAGGGTGTGACAACTACAGTAATACAAGGAAGGTGCATGAATCGTTCTAACACATAGAGATTTGGGTGAGTGCGCCCTTTGGAAACCAGTGGTAGCACATGGCTTGGAAGCGAACACATGAGCAAAGACGCACCACAAATTGGAAAGAAAGTTAGCTAGCAATCCAAAGTGATGGTTAAACCAATCAACACATTTCAGTAATATTCATACATACTTATACAAAATAGTCCATACATGAATGCGTAAGAAAATAGATACATATACCATTTAGAGTAAGCAAGATAGTTGGAATACAGTATGAAATATGCATGAAACATGTTGGCTCTATTATATTAAGAAGTGCAAGTTCCAGTCATGCAATACATCCATGTCCAACCAATAGTTCCGACAGTGGAACATTACAACCACAACTGTGTAGAAATTCCCACTGTAGATCAACAGATTATGTAATATACTAAAACACAATACAAGATATACTTCTACAACACTTTGCGGAAGCTTAATTAAGTTGAGCAAGATCAAGAGAACACATATAACTGAGAATGAGAAATCAATCACACATAACACAGAAGAAATAACCTGGGGAAAGCCTTAGCCTAAAACCCCAATCTCTGTATTATCATACAAGTGGAAATCTTGTTCAAGTTACAAAAAGAATCAACTCTCAAGCTATCCTGCTCTCTTTGCAATCAAACAATACAACTCACAGACTGAATAGACATAATATATGTCCTCCTCAAGCCCTCCAAGCCTCCTATTTTCTTGTGCAGTTTTTCTCAGGGTCCAGTGAAGCCACATGTGTAAATTGGCCTCATTACACTCACTAAACCTAAAGAAGTAACTGTGCAATCCTCAAGGAAAGATTTCCTTCTGCATGCAAGGAATATTCACAATGGAATATTCTAGCAACTGATAGTACACTACCCCTCCATCTGATCTCAATTAGGTCTCTGTATGAACTGACATGCATGAGTTATTTATGAGAGAATACTCAGTTATCTGAAGTGTAGTAGTTACATGCATGCAAGCATTAACTAACTGAACTTACATTAATTCAAAAAACTATTTGAATTAATCTAACTGGACTTGACTCAGTTAACTGAGCCAACTAATTACAACTCAAATTACAACTCATCCTTATCTCTCTAACTAATGGATATAATCCTCAATTAATGGAGAAACTGTTGCATGTCCCCACATAGACTTCATGTTTGATTTTCCTTAACTAATTAACTCAAGATGAATTAATTAATTATTTTACAAACAACTGCTAAGATCAAATTCAAATTTTACTTCACTATTTTAGTTTACAGACTGACTAAAATAGGAAGGTATCCTGAAATGCTATTTATAGAATGTTATTTTTAGCACTTCCATTTTTCCATCCATTGTTGCTAAGATCAACGCTGGTTGAACTGCTATTTATAGCAGTGCTATTTTTAGCATTTCTTGTTGCTATTTTCAACACTTCCTCTCAATAAGAAATGGATTATCAGTAACCCAAATCCTGTCTCTGTGGAACTCGAACTTGCATTTTGACAATGCCTTAGTCAAAATACCTACATCCTGTTCCTCGGTCGAAACATAGAGTAACAACATGATCCTCTAGACCACACATTCTCGAAGATGGTGATATCGGATATCAATGTGCTTGGACCTGTTATGAAAAACTAGATTCTCAGAGAGTTTGATACAACTCTAGTTATCACAGTAGATCACTGTAGGATCCATCATCTGACCAAACAATCCCACTAGAATATTCCGCATCCAAATGCCCTGACATGCAAGCTGACTAGCAGCCATGTATTCAGCCTCTGCTAAGTTAAGTGCAACTAATCTTTGTTTCCTGTTGTACCAAGAAACTGCAGCTGAACCAAGGTTGAAGATTCCTCCATAAGTTCTCTTCCGGTCTGATGGACTCCCTGCCCAATCCACATCTATGAAGCCCTGAAGCTTTACTCCCTCTGTTCGTATGTACCACAATCCGAACTTAGATGTGCCTCTGAGGTATCTTAGCACATGCTTCACTGCCTTCCAAAACAGCTTGGTAGGCTGAACCATAGCTTGACTCAGCTGGTTCACCGCGAAGCATAAGTCGGGTCATGTGTTCACTGGATACATAAGTGAACCCACCAGCTGCCAAGAAATAGTAGCAATTGCTACCTCACTTGAAGTAGCATCCTCCTTCCTCCAGTTCCCAACTAGAGGAGTTTGCATGGGCTTGCACTTCTCCATGTGAAAGCACCTGAGTATCTCATTGGCATACTTGCCTTGAGACACAAATATTTCACCATCTTTCTACCACATCTCCATGCCTAGAAAGTAGTGCATAAGGCCCATGTTCTTTATCTCGAACTCTCTTCGAAGGTCCTCCTTGCAAGACTGTATCAAGTAATCATCACTTGTCAAAATTAGATCATTGACATAAAGAACAATGATCAATGGTTTACCTTCTACCATGATGTGGTAAAGGTTCACATCTACATCAGTCTTGGTGAAGCCCAAATACGTGAAATAGATGTCGATCCTGGTGTACCAAGCACGGGGTGCTTGCTTCAGCCCATACAAAGCCCTCTTGAGTCAACACACATGCGAATCATGATTGAAGGTATCGAAACCCTCTGGCTACTCAATGTACACCTCCTCCTCAATCTTCCCATTGAGGAATATTGTCTTCACATCCATCTGGTGGATCTTCCAACCCATATGAGCTGATAGTGCCAATATCGATCTAATTGATGAGTACCTTGCTATGGGAGAAAAAGTATCATCGTAGTCGATCCCCTTGACCTATGAGAAACCCCGGGCAACAAACTTTGCCTTATGTTTCTCAACACTGCCATCAGCTGCCTACTTTACCTTGTAAAACCATTTGGAACTCACCACTGACTTACCTTGAGGTCTTGGGACAACATCCCACACACTGTTCTGAATGATAGAGTCATACTCCTCTACCAATGCATCAACCCATACTAGTTGCTGCACTACCTCCTCGAATGAAGAAGTTTCGGTATCTACACACTCCTAAAACAGGGCCATGTACCTAGTGTACCACTTGAGTGACCTCCTCTATCTGCAATGAGAAGATGGTTGTGCCACATTCTCCCACACATCTAGCATCAACCTATCAGCTTCCCTTGAGCATTTCCACCCATCTCTGGAAGTATCAACATGAGTGGATGTCTCCAATCTCAGATCCTCTGCATGCAGCTACTCCGCATCAATCTAAGGCTCCTCCTCCTTAGGAACTGAAGGTTCCTCATCTGCATGCAACTTAAGCTCCCTCTCAAGTGACACTTGCATGGATTTCTGCTCGTCGAACTTCAGATCCCTGCATACCATAGTCCTTTGAGTGGAAGGTAGGTACACCCGATAGTTGTGGGGTGTATCTGTGTAGCCCACAAGTTTTCCCAACTCAGCTGTTGGGTATGGCTTCTTCCTGGCATCTTTGGTCACATGACATTAAAATGATGATCCAAAGATTCAGAAGTGACTTACATTAGGTCGCTTCCTAGAATAGGCCTCCATAGGTGTCTTCATCCCCGATATACGGTGTGAGCTTCTGTTCTGCAAGTATACTGCTGTATTGCATGCCTCAGCCCACAAATGCAGTGGAAGGCTTTGGTCATGCAACATCACTTGAGCTGCTCCCACAATCAATATGTTCTTCCTTTCGGCCACCCCATTCTGCTGTGGGTTATGGGGTACTGTCAATTCTCGTTTAATACCTTCTGTAGCACAGAAGTCTTTAAACTGTTGGGATACATACTCTCCACCATTGTCGCTGCACAAGGTTTTTATTTTCTTTCCATATTCTTTCTCTACCAAGTATTTAAACTCACAAAACCTCAAGAAGGTTTGATCCTTCTTTTGCATAAAGTAGATCCAGCATCTACGAGAAAAATCATCAATAAAAATAACATAGTACCTTTGTTTAGCAGTGGAGGCTATAGAGAAAGATCCACAAACATCTGAGTGAACTCACTCTAGGATTGATCTAGCTTTACTGTCTCGATTTGAAAAGGAATATGTTGCATACTTACCCAAGGTACAACCTTTGCATTTAGTCATCTGCTCAAGTTTTCCCTTGGGTAATCCAGTAGAAATCTGTTGCATGATCTTCAGGGCTCCATGGTGCAAGTGGCCTAGTCTTCTATGCCATAGCTCACCAACATCTTGGCTCTACATCATCTCATCTTTGGAACTCAAAGCAGCATAGTCGTCTACCTCCAACTTGTATAGATTCTTAACTTGAATCCCTATTTGCTTTGTCTATCCAGTACCAATATGCCTCAAGAATACCTTTCATTTACTAAAGACTACATCATAAGCTTTATCTTCTAGCATAGCGACAGACACAAGATTCTTCTTCAGACCTAGTACATACTTTACATCAGTCAGGGTGAGGGGAGCTCCATGCTCCCTCTGAAACACAATCGTACCTTCACCTGAAACACAGTACTTTCCATCATCACCCATCTCGATCCGAATCTGGATATCCTTCTCCTTCAAGGTACTGAAAATATTCTTGTCACCTGACATGTGGAATGAAGCTCCACTGTCCAGCTACCACACACATCCCACCATTGATGAAACCATGCATGCGATAAGTGATAAATCCAGCTCAAATTGTGAGGCCAGTGCCTCACCATTAGATCCCTTTAAGGAACCCTTCTTTGATTTCTTCTGTGGACAATTTGTAGCATAATGGCCTACTTCATGAAAATGAAAGCATCGCACTTTCGATTTGTCAATCTTCTTCCCACCATGGGCAGAACCAAATTTGGGATGGGATGCCTTCCCTTTCCCTTTCCTCGCCTTACTCTCTAAGGCTAGATTTTCCTCATCATCTTGCTTCAATGAGGATCCATCTTTGGTGCTTCTTCTGATTTCCTCCTGCATCATATTCGACCAAAGTCGTTCCTAATCTGGCAGTTTTTCTCTTCCATTAACCAAGTCTTGGTAGCTATGCCAGCTCTTAGGAAGACCGAGGAGTTCAAGACTCACCATGTCATCATCAGCAGTCGTGATCCCTACACTTCCAAGCTCATCCCTACAGGTGGTGAGCTTGTTCAGATATGTAGAGATCGTGTTTCCCTTTTCACACTTGATCTTACGAAGCTTGTCTTTCAGCGCCAGCTTCCTCTAATCATTGCTATTCTGATATAAATCTTTCAATGTTTTCCACATCAAAAATGGTATCTCCTTCCCATGGAGGCTTGAGACAATGTGGTATCGAACTCCCTCCAGAAGGATTCTCCTTGCTCTAGCCACAAATTTATTCCATTCCTCTAGTTGAGTAGCATTAGTCGACTTGGGGACTTCTTGATCAATGAAGTCCTTTAGAACATTATCCTCTAATACTACCTCCATGTGATCCTTCCAGGCTATATAATTCAAGCTACTGTCAAGGTCATACTCAGCGCCAGCTTCCTCTAATTGTTGCTATTCTTATATAAATCTTTCAATGTTTTCCACATCAAAAACGGTATCTCCTTCCCATGGAGGCTTGAGACAATGTGGTATCGAACTCCCTCCAGGAGGATTCTCCTTGCTCTAGCCACACATTTCTTCCATTCCTCTAGTTGAGTAGCATCAGTCGACTTGGGGACTTCTTGATCAATGAAGTCCTTTAGAACATTATCCTCTAATACTACCTCCATGTGATCCTTCCAGGCTATATAATTCAAGCTACCGTCAAGGTCATACTCGAGTCTTAAACCACTGAACGCCATAGGTGAAATTGAGGTGTGATAAGAACTTGATTTCTATATTCAGGAACCAAACTTTGAACTTCTCCTTCTTGTATAGTGTTCTTCACCTTGATCACCTTTGCTCCAATACCATGTAGAAATTCCCACTATAGATCGATAGATTATGTAATATACTAAAACACAATACAATATCTACTTCTACAACACTTTACGGAATCTTAATCGAATTGAGCAAGATCAAGAGAACACATATAACTGAGAATGAGAAATCAATCACACATAACACAGAAGAAATAAACTGAGGAAAGCCTCAGCCTAAAACCCCAATCTTTGTATTATCATACAAGTGGAAATGTTGTTCAAGTTACAAAAAGAATCAGCTCTCAAGCTATCCTTCTCTCTCTGCAATCAGACAATACAGCTCACAGACTCATCAAACTCACTAAACCTGAATAAGTAATTGCGCAATCCTCAAGGAAAGAATTCCTTCTGCATGCAAGGAATATTCACAATGGAATATTCTAGCAACTGATAGTACACTGCCCCTCCATCTGATCTTGACTAGGTCTCTGTCTGAACTAACATGCATGAGTTATTTATGAGAGGATACTCATTTATCTGAAGTACATTACTTACATGCATGCAAGAATTAACTAACTAAACTTACATTAATTCAAAAAACTGTTTGAATTAATCTAACTAGACTTAACTCTATTAACTGAGCCAACTAATTACAACTCAAATTACAACTCATCCTTATCTCTTTAACTGATGGATAAATTCGTCAATTAATGGAGAAACAGTTGCATGTCCCCACATAGACTTCATGTTTGATTTCTTAACTAATTAACTCAAGAATAATTAATTAATTATTTTACAAACAACTACTAAGATCAAATTCGAATTTCACTTCACTATTTTAGTTTAGGGACTGACTAAAATAGGAAGGTATCCCAAAATGCTATTTATAGAATGTTATTTTTAGCACTTCCATTTTTTCATCCATTGTTGCTAAGATCAACACTAGCTAAACTACTATTTATAGAATGCTATTTTTAGCAATTCTATTTTTAGCATTTCTTGTTGTTATTTTCAACAAACCACCTACTCCTCCAAAGAGATGTACTAGCTCTGCATAGTGGAGAAGCCAAGGCTTGTTACAATACTGTCCAAGCTCTCTCTAAGATAGTCTTATTGGAAGCTTGGCTGACCAAAAGCCTATACAATGAGTTATGAGGTGTTATTTATAGCAAAGTTGGGGTGACCCTTGACATTCCCCTTTGAGACCATTCATCTACCCTCATGACTCTTCAAATACTCTATGACCGTTACATTCAACTATCGACACTTGGACTTCCACTTGACAAGATGTTACATTACAATGCACATGTGCCCATGTGGGAAACAATAGCTTGAGCAAGCCATGAAAGACATCACTGACACTTGGACCGTTGTGGTGAGACAAACTCTTTGACATGATTGTGATGGTCGATGGTGATGAGTTGATGCCAAGCTTGATTTTCTGTGATGGTGTCCGTGCACTCAATGGTGACATCTTGTTGAATTGAACTCTTGCCTTCGTTGCATTCGGGTGCACTGATATGGCTCCTCTGTCCAACTCATCTAATATCATGCACATGGTTTTCCTGGTGTGATCGAACTGGAAAAATTTTGATGCATAGTGTCTACGCTACTCTCCAAGCATGTGCTAGTGGCCATGCACATCAACTTATCGAGGTACATTTTCAGCTCTATTCAGACTTGCTTCTTGTCTTTGCCTTGGTGAGTGTGCTAAATGGGTGGGATCGCATGCACACGTACAATGACATGCATGCTGCTACATTCACTTGATCAACAACATTGCTCACCTTATTTGCTTTGTGCTAGCTACTGGGACAGATCTATAACTTGTATGGGCGCAGTTTCATTTGTGATTGCATGCTGCACCCCCTGTTGCAACTCATTCTCTCATCTATGCAACTCATGTTCTTCCTTTAGTTGTTGCCTTAGCACATCCAACTCCTTCTTTGTTCTGTTATCTGCCTTCACGTGATATTCATGTCACGTCATCACCTCATAGCCTGAGTCTCCAAAGTTACTTTCATCACACGTGGATCTGCTTGAGCTTGCAACTTTGTTATGCCTCAGTGTTGTCAACAACCTTCCTCTTGTGTTCGTTGCATCCAATATGCTACCTTCAGCTGTTGTTGATGGTGCTGCTTCTTGTGATGTTGCTTCCATCATATCCTGATGTCCTTGTCTAGGAACAACATGATGTCTTCATGGGTAGGGAAGTTCATAGACACTTGATCAACTGCATCCCCAAGTGTGCTCTGAGTGATGTCTTCGGATCTGCTCTCCTGGAAACTATTGTACCTATGCTGCTAAGAGCTAGATGAACACTTGTGATACCTGGAGACATGGAAACACTCATGGAAAGTAATCTATTAGCTGAAAACCAAAATTAACTTGAGGACTTACTTGCAACATACATGTGTGACTGATCATGAAGGTTGCACAATTTCCGCTGGGAGGTCAGGAGACTAACTGCCAAAACTTCACAAGGCACAGTCCAGGTTGTCAGGAGGCTAGCTGACTACTAGAATTGTGCAATTCACAATCTGGCCTGGCTTGCTGAGGACTGAAACCTTGCAATGCGTAATTTTAGTCAGTAGTGACATGCAACCAGCAAACTGCATTGCACAGTTTTTGGGAACAACAGGACACTGCCTCCAAGAATTTTTCAATACAAGCCTATAGGTTAGTGCCTAGCTAGATTTGCATAATTTGTGGAGGGAAGGCAGAGCCTTCACTTTCAGAAATGTGCAGTGCTAGTCAGGCAAGGCATGGTCTGTGCTAAGCCAACCTAGTCAAACCGACGAGCGACTAAAAATATAAGTGTGAATGCATGAGGAGATGAGTGCAAACAAGAGTGAATGATCATTCATGCAAACAACAAGTGCAGGATTTAGGAAACGGGAAAGCATGCAAGTGTGTGAAGTGAGTCTCCATAATGACGATTGTCTGTGCAAAAAGTATTCCATACACGCGACACCAGTGAGATGCAAACAAAAATTGAAACGGTGCTAGTACAAGATAGTTTGCATGTAAACGACAGTAAGCGCTCACTAAAATCAAGCAGACATCACTCACACAAAGCGAAACACAAAAAGCCAAAGAAATGCAATGCAAGTCATGAACAACAAGCTTACCCCAAGATAAATGAGGTGAATGTGTTGATGACTCCTAGATGCAATGTGGGATGCCAGAGCTACAAGGTCAATGTGAGGAATGAGCTCTAAAATTTCCAGTTGATGAGTTTTGATAAGATCCAGGTTGTGATGCGAATGCCACAAATCTAGGAAAAATGACACTTGGTGGGAGGTTTTTGAGATGATCCTTGCATGTAACCTATAGCTGCTAAAAATAGATCCCTGAATCAAGCGATGCCTTTGCATGTTGCCTTGGGAGGAGTAGTCCATGCATGCAAATCAGTTTTGCTCGATCCTAGAGGGAACTGGTCAATTCAGCTACACATGCAAGAGCCTGCTCAACTGCTGGGAGAAAATGCGCATTTTGGGAAGGTAGCTATGCTGGCTGCCTAGGAAATTTGTGCAATTTCTGGGTAGAGCAGCTGAACTCTACCCATGATTATGAAATCCTTGGGCTGAGCAGCCCTGCTAGGAGGAATTGTGCAATTTTTTGGATGAAGCTTAACTGGCTGAATTGTGGAATTCTGGAGTCGAGCAGGGTGCCAGACTAAACTGCGCAATTTCTGGAGGGAAGTTTGGCTACAACAAGTCTTGGAGGGTGGTTGTAGCCGCTACAACAAGTCTTTCTCATTTTCTACTTGATATTTAAACTTCTTGAAATTCTTGAATGCTTCTAATTTTTCTTTTAAGAGAACAATCCAGGTAGTCCTAATGAAATCATCAATGAGAAACATGAAATACCTCTCTCCTTTTGAGGGTTTTTCTCTAGTTAGGCCACCAATGTCTGTGTGAATGAGCTCCAGAGGTCTGGATGAGAACTCTTTCGATTTGAAATGGGTCCTAGTCTTCTTTCCAAACTGACACAACTTGCAGATTGTGTTATCGGGCTTTCATAGTCTTGGTACTCCTCTCACTACTCTCATCTTGCTTATTTTTATCAAACTATCAAAAGTCATATTCCCGAGCCACTTGTGCCACAGTTGTGCTTCATTTGTTTTTCTCAAATAGTAGTTAACCCTAGAATAGTCAAACACATATACATTATTGTGGGTTATGATTGCTTTTCCCACCAATTTTCCATTCTTTATGTTGCAGATCTCATAATATTTAGATCAAAAGGTCACATCATAGCCATTATCACACATTTGGCTAACACTCAGCAGATTGTGCTTGAGACCTTCTACATACAACAAATTATGTGCTTCTATTTTTTTATTAAGACTAACTACACCTTTACCCTTAATTCTTGCTGGAGCATTGTTTCCAAAAGTGACATTGCTTTCTCTATCCTTTTCCTTAAGAGAAAAAAAAAATTTCTTTTGTCCCTAGGCATATGTTTGGAACAACCACTATCCACATACTATGTTTTTCTTGATTATGAGCTGATAAGGTGAGTCCACATTGCATGCTCTTTTTAGTCTTTAGTTTCTATCTCCCTTTGTCCTTTTAGATAGTTTTCTCTCTGACATTTTGGGACTTATATAGGTATTTAAACTTGCATCTGCACTCACTGGCTTTGTGCCCACATTTATTACATTTGAAGCATTCTACTTCTCTTAGCAAGGGAGAGAAGACATTTTGATTTCTAAGAGAGGAGTTTTGAGATTTAGAAATCCAATGCATATTATATATGAGATTTTCATATCTTTCAACTTTGATCCTTCTACAATAAATAGTTTTATGACCAAAGATATGACACTTATAACAGTGACCATAAAACAAATAGGCATGCCTATTATTGAAAGAATTATGAGATTGTGAAAAAAAATAACTTTATCATCTGATTGGTTGGTTCATTCTCCATTGACGATCTCCTCTTAGCCTTGATGCTCTTTTTTCTTCATTAATTATTTCATGAAGCTTATTCCCATGGTTTTGTGGTGCTTCAAATCATGCGGACCTAAAGTTTATCTTCCCCATATAAGATTCTTGTATTTTAGAGTATCTGTTACAGGGAAAAGTATCTATATAGAACTGCTCTATCCCACTAAGGTGTGACAGCTGCCTTAGAAACAAACACAGAAAAACTACTCTTGTTTTTCCTTTATGAATTATAGATAGAGAGGAACAGAAAGACCAACCTCTGTCTTGCGCTAATCTCTTGATTTGATTCCTCTCTTCTTTGATAGTCTTTAGCTACCTGCTCCCTTGCATGCCCAGCTTCACAAAGTACCTGTAAGATCACAGTAGCATAGCACTATACAAAGACATGGATCTATAATCATAAACAATCTAGGATCAGATGTAAATTGACCATACAAATGTAGCAAACATCAATGACACAAGAGCATGGAGGAAAACTTGAATAGCTTTTATTGATAAACAAGAAAGAGCCAAGAGGAGTTACAACCAGTTGTTCTGACCCAGCATCAACCTCTCAGCAAGGAAGCCCATCTTCACCTCAAACAAAGCTTAGATCACCCAACAATCTGATGTTTGTCTCAAGAAGCCAACGACAATTCCTTACAATATGCAAAATTCTAGCCTCTGGATCTCTGGGATGAGGGATCCATATATAGATATCTGTAATGGAGATGAGTCAGCTTATGATTTGATTAGTGTCTTCCCTCTGATAGTTCTTGCTTCCACTTGGAGATTGATGATCTCTTACTCATCCTTGGTCGAATTCAGAGAGGCAAGTGTCACAGGAGAAGATTTTGGAAGCTTCCATTGCCTCTCCACCTCGCAGAATGACACTGCCATTTGTCATTTCTCGCCCATCGCACCCCATAGAAGGGCTTTTTGAAATGCAACGCACCCACACAGTGTATTTAGGTGAGATGCAACGCACTTGGCCAGTGGAGCAGCTGAAATGATCCTGTTTTGACCAATTCTGAGCAGTTTTTCATGGAGAACTTCTGGGAGAAGCTGTAATCTGTTGACCTTGTTCCTTTAGGGGTTAGAACAACACTTTTAGGGACTTAGGAGCCCTTGGTTTATGGACATTTCATGCTTGGGGTTGTAGTGCCAAAAAATGTCTATAACAGTTGCCCCCTAAAGCATGAGGTCGTTAATCTTTTGATGTCGGGTGAAATGCTTTATTATGAGGATCCGAAGTTCTTTCAAGCTGGGAGGAGACCTGTAATAAGATACAATATAATACATTATTCATGATCTAGCTGAGGTGGGTATTCCCATGCTCAGCTCTATAAATTCATTTTCATGTACATAGGACAGACAATCGTCTGAGTGTAGACTGATGATTCTAATAGAGCCATCATCCTTTTGATTGGATGATTATCTGTGCAGCAATGATGTACATTTGATGTCTTTATTTCCTTGAATATATATCGCAGCCCGGATGGATGAAACTATATCTGGGGTCTTCAATCTCGTTCGATCTTCACTCGAAGTACAAGTTGATCCATGTGAAAGCTGTTCTGGAGTCGAACATGGAAAGACATCGCCTGATTACCAGCCAATGATGTAAGCTGTTAACAGGCGCGAGAGGAATCACCGATAATGATAATGACCCTCAAGGTACTACAGTACAATTCACGTGGTGTGAATAAAGGACTTGGCATCGAACACCACGCAAAATCTTTCGGTCGAAGGCCATTGATGTAAACCTGTCGCCGGAAGTGAGAAACTTGCCATTGAGGCATGCAAGCTTCAAAGTACTGAATGGGGTGTTCCTAGATCAACTTCTTGGATAATGAGCTGATGTCGACAAGAAGTGATCCGTCACAGGAGGGCCTTAATGAATCCCACATCAATGACATGGAATGGAGCAAATGATTTTAATGGAGGTGAAAACGATCTGGTGATATAAGGTTCAGGGTGGCGATCATGAAAGAATGGAGTATAAATGTATGGTAGTGGGTGAGACACAGTTGAATTCTCTGAATGACTTCTCTTGAACATATCGGCGACATTGATTTGATGCATTGGTAGCATTAACCCAAAATGTGGATGGTATGATGGGACCATGGTGATGTGACCGGTGAATGAAACAACCCAACCCGACTCGGACACAGAGTGGAAGTGTCATGTTCAAGAGCGACTTGCTACCAACAAAGTTTCTTCAAGTTTTCTTCCCAATTTTCCCCAGTCATTGCTGACCAATACCTCTTTATTTTTGTCAATCTTGAGGAGGATAACATATGCTTGTTCTATAATTTTCCCTTCGGGCAAACCTATCGCTATGTTTTAACGAGCCTAGCGATAGTGAAACTCGTTCTCGTCTATAGACAAGTTTTTCACTATTAATCTTTTAACGAGTTTAATGACAAAGATAACTCGGTCCTTTTCAATTTTAGAGAGTCTGAAAAGGAACGTAAAGGTAACTCCAAAATTCCTTTTTCGTCATCTAATCCCTTAAGTCTGAAAAAGTATAAAAAAATACAGAAGGGATGAATTTTCGATACTTTTAACGAGCCGAACAAAACAAGCGCTCGATCTTTTTGTGTAATAATCTCTCAGGTCCAAAAAGATTAAAATTTAGAGGAGAGATAGCACTTTCGGTCCCTTTAACCAGCTGGAGAGGCCAATGGCTCGGCAATCTTTTCATATTTTACGAGTCAGTTGAAAAGAGCTTAAAGGAGACTCGTCTTTTGAGGAACGAGTGATAAAATGGATAGCAACTGATTCCAGGTAAGGTTTGGAATTTTCCAATCACGGCAGTGTTACAAGGATGGCTAGTGAAATCACTCTTCACAGCTGTTCCTCAAAATGGGTAAACAATCAAATGGAGGTGAATGATCGGCTAATGCAAAAGTGGAGGTGATGGTGCAACCACGACCAAGGCTTTAAATGGCTGAAGTACTACATTCACGATGGTTATTTACCGGTAAATAGTTCATTTTTTAATGAGCTTAAACGCAGGGGGAAACATTTGCTCATGTCTTATGTTTATTTTTTAATGAGCTTGAACTATGTGCTAAAACAGCTCGATTAATCTAGTCGTGTGATAAGAATGTCTCATAAAAATGGCAATTTTTAGAGTTTAGCCCCACATCCTTTCTTTATGCAAGTTAGGAAACGACCAATCCTACGAGTTTAAAGGGTTAGAGGACCTACAAATTTAAAAGATAAATAGTCACTCTTCGCTTGCACGCCAAAAGGCTTGCATGCCCCCAGGTATAAAACAAAATTTCAAGGTTACCCCTTCTTTTTTCCGTTAAAACATTTGTTTTACCTGGAGAGGCCTACCTCTTACAGGTTACCCAAAGATTGTTTTATTCACAGCGCAAACAAAACACTTCTTCGGCGATGTTTATCGAAATAGACAAAGGTGAGTGAAGGAGGCTACTCCACTCACGTAACTTTGACAAGAGAATCTTGTTCTAGAATAACCCCCTCTTCCAATCACGGACAGGAGTACAGACTAGTCATATTATCTCGCAGAAACCTACCCTATACTCGAAGTTTTCCTGCCGAAGCAGACTAGGGTGCATGCCCCCTGGGTTTCAGTCATGTCCCCCGAATCACTCGCGCTCATCAGGCGGGCGGACTGGAGATTGAGACATTTCTCGCATGAGAAGACCACTCAGGGATGGTATATGACTACTTGCTCTGTATGATCCGGGAAATGAAAGCTGGTCTACGAGCTTGACCACTCTTCCTTTGTGTGGAAAACACATTACTCTAAAGAGTGAGGAGACAATTGCTCCCATGTAATAAATATAGTCTCGTCCAAGGAGTAGATTATAATCTAGGGGTCCTTGAACTACCATTATGTTCATGTGAACGGTTTTCCCCCTCAACGTTATGGGCACATTGGGAAGGATCCCTAACGGTCGACTTGTTCCTTTATCAAAGCCTGTTAGATTTCTCATCTCAGGCAAAAGCGATGGCGAACCAAGCGCTTTCCAAGCAGTCGAGGAAATGATACTCACAGAAGTCCCCTCATCTATGATGGTACCAGCCATAACCATTCTATATATTTGAACAATGATTCGGAATGGTACACTAGCTGGTAAACGGGGTCTACCTAGTTGATTCCAGTCGAAGGAGACAACTAGGTTACTTGGAGGTGGGAGCGAATAGATGGCCGGGTATGACTCTGACGAACTTCCTTCCTGCGGTAAAGGAACGGGTAAATTGCCCCCATGTTCATTGGAGTCTGTGTTTATGAAAAGAATTTGGACAGTGTCATCCTTGTTCTCTTCGGTGACTGTATCATCTGAAGATGGAACCTCTGAAGGCAAGACCGGGTCAACTGCCGCCTCGACCTTTTGACTTTCAGCTGGTATGGGTTCAGATGGTTTGTCTTCAATGATAGATGCTTCAGCCGACCACCTGGGTGTGCCAGCTGGATTTTCAACTAGTGATGGACTCGGCAAGAGTTTTTTATATCCAGGAGGAAGTCGTAGCGGTGAAACCGGATGATCGTCCAAAACTCTTTTATCCTCATCTAAGAAGGGACAACGGTGGACGGCATGATCACCTTCGCACAGTTTACAAGGAAATCTATATTTTCTTTTTTGTCCTGGGGCTTCACTTTCACTAGTCGACGGTGTGTTTTCAACATGATCATCAGAGGTTGATGACACCGGGTTGTGCAAACGAGGAGACCAGTCCCTTAAGATCCAGGGGATGTAAGGACAATCTCTATGATAGTGGTCTCCATTGCAAATGACACATGGCGATTTAGGCTTGGTCGGTGCAGTGTGTGGATTTTCGCTAGATGACACTCGTTTGCCCCCATTCACTTTTGTCTCCTTCTTCTTCTCTTTCTTCTTCTTTTCCTTCTTCTTCTCAGGTACTTGACTTTTGGCTTTACCAGCCCCATCAAGCGAAGAGGAGGGAGGAGAGGAAGAATTAGAGGAAGTAGAAGGTTGGTGGGTAACTCAGGACTCGTCTAGTTGTTGGTTCGATTGTTCAGGAATTGCGGTGTTCTGAACGACAAAGGTTGAGAAGAGCCATACAGGCAAGCCGATTGTCAGTCCTGAAAGCGACAATGTGGCCATATGGGGTGCACCAACATCTCCCCAAGAGGAGAAGGGACTAGGATTTCCTCCAAGGGGAATTCCTTGGATGGTGGATTCCATTTTCTCAACCCAAGATCAACGTAGGAAAGGGTAATGAGTATTCCGTTTAAAATAAATTTTAGACGCTTTGACACAACTTGTTTTTTCAATTTTTAAGAGTCGAGAAAAAACAAAAGATGACTCTAGTCTCCTTCGATTTTTAATGAGCCTGAAGTGACAAGTGCTCAGATGGACCTTTTCTGTTAAGGAGTCTGAAAAGGAATGAAAGGGACTGCTCTGGAAATCTAGGTAGAGGGATTACCAAACCAATCGCAAAACTGCAGAATACTTTTTATGATACGGTAGTCAATCTTCCCGAATGCTGTGTTCAGTGCATTGCGATCGATAGGGCAACAGACACGGCTTCCTATGGATAAAGGATTAAGCCTATTGGGGTCTCCCAAAATATGCTCGACGGTACGTGGGAGCACAAGTCCGTACTGTCACTTATCGCCTCAAAGTGGAGGAATCACCCAACGATCAGTGAGAACAACCGTTACCAAGCTTTACGACGCCGGAATACATCTCTAGCCTAGACTTCTAAATGTTGTGCGTTAAGTTCCAAATCGTTGTTAGATTCATTGAATTTATTTTATAGTTGATCTTGTTTATGAAGTTTTCCTTTCAGGTTCACCGCGAGATGTAGATGTAATTCCTAAAATGAAATCTAAGATGATAAACAAACTTTTATCTTCTTTGTGCAATGAAAATCCTGGCTACTAAGGAAAGAAACACAGAATCTTTTCACAAAGAGCAAAGAGCACACTCTAAATGTACTTTCCTAAATCAAGTCAATCAGACTGTCTATATGCAAATGCACATGCATGTATTTTTTTTTCGACTTTCTTAGTATATGAATGCTAAAAAGAAAGTTGATGCACAAATCTGAATTTCTTTTCAAGCGACAAATATCAACAAGTTTCTTTTCGAAATAAAAAATGGAGACGATCACAACACCTTACAATTTTGAAATGAATACTTGTTCTTGACACTAGAAAATTACAAATTCAGACCAAAAACAATAGTAACAGGATAATCGACCATCAACAGCAATCAAACTCTTTCCTACGATTGAAATCGACACTTGCGACAGTTTCAAATCAAAGGAAGACAGTACGATTATGCTACTTTTGCAAAGGAGAACTGAAAATGACTCAACAAACACACAAAAACATTTACAGTTCTTTTGTACAAAGGAGGCGGAACAACAGCAAGGAAAAGGGGTTTCAAACAGACATGTACTGATCACAGGCAGCAAAATTCAGGAATAAACTGGAAAGAATGAATCACAGAAACCAAAACTGCACAGAGCCTAGTCTGATCAGCGCACCTATAACACAGAGAATTTGAAATGCAGTGCACCTTGTCCACTCGGGAAGTGCGCTAAAGTTCAGATTCTCTGAACATTACTTGCGCTGGGCCAGAAACGAGATTCTGTTTGGGTTCCGGGTCACAGTTTGGAGTTCAGTTCTTGGGTTTTGGCCGAGCAAAAAACAATCAGTAATGCAACAATCAGGGGTAGATCTAAGGAGGATCTAAGAGCTATCACAAGGGAAATCAGATAGTTTGTGAATCAGTTTTTTTAAATCTTAAACAGGTCCAGTAGGTGGATTGAAGTAGCATTTATCTACTTTGCATTTGTTATGGCAAATGCAGTTCGAATGCTACCTATAAGTTTATGAAACAGACAACAAAGAATGATAAAAAAACAAACTAATTCTTCCCCAGTGGAGTCGCCATTTTGTTACAGGGAAAAGTGTCTATATAGAACTGCTCTATCCCACTAAGGTGTGACAGCTGCCTTAGAAACAAACAGAGAAAAACTACTCTTGTTTTTCCTTTATGAATTATAGATAGAGAGGAACAGAAAGACCAACCTCTGTCTTGCGCTAATCTCCTGATTTGATTCCTCTCTTCTTTGATAGTCTTTAGCTACCTGCTCCCTTGCACGCCCAGCTTCACAAAGTACTTGTAAGATCACAGTAGCATAGCACTAAACAAAGACATGGATCTATAATCATAAACAATCTAGGATCAGATGTAAATTGACCATACAAATGTAGCAAACATCAATGACACAAGAGCATGGAGGAAAACTTGAATAGCTTTTATTGATAAACAAGAAAAAGCCAAGAGGAGTTACAACTAGTTGTTTTGACCCAGCATCAACCTCTCAGCAAGGAAGCCCCTCTTCACCTCAAACAAAGCTTAGATCACCCAACAATCTGATGTTTGTCTCAAGAAGCCAACAGCAATTCCTTACAATATGCAAAATTCTAGCCTCTGGATCTCTGGGATGAGGGATCCATATATAGATATCTGTAATGAAGATGAGTCAGCTTATGATTTGATTAGTGTCTTCCCTCTGATAGTTCTTGTTTCCACTTGGAGATTGATGATCTCTTACTCATCCTTGGTAGAATTCAGAGAGGCAAGTGTCACAGGAGAAGATTCTGGAAGCTTCCATTGCCTCTCCACCTCGCGGAATGACACTGCAATTTGTCATTTCTCGCCCATCGCACCCCATAGAAGGGCTTTTTGAAATGCAACGCACTCACACAGTATATTTAGGTGAGATGCAATGCACTTGGCCAGTGGAGCAGCTGAAATGATCCTGTTTTGACCAATTCTGAGCAGTTTTTCATGGAGAACTTCTGGGAGAAGCTGTAATCTGTTGACCTTGTTCCTTTAGGGGTTAGAACAACACTTTTAGGGACTTAGGAGCCCTTGGTTTATGGACATTTCATGCTTGGAGTTGTAGTGCCCAAAAATGTCTATAACAGTATCCCATACGAGTTTTGATTCTTGAGGGGCTTTGACTATTTAAGATTTGATCTAGTCTCCTTGTCCCTTCAAAAACATTTTCATTTAAGCCTTTCTCAATCGATGTTCTCTCAAGATCGGTTCTTAGAGAGACAAACTCTACTTCAAGACTCTGATAGTTCTCTCCCCATTCTTGGATCAAATCTTGAAGAACCTCTTCTTTTCATTTAGCCTCCTCCAATTTAACTTTCAAAGATAGGATATCATCTTTGCATGTATATGTGATCATTTCACTTTTTAAATTGAGAAACTCCTATTTCAACTGCTTGTTCTACTCTTCCAGTCTCTCACAATTTCCTTGTTTTTCTTCTAGTAGAAGGACTAGACTATCTTTGCTTGTTAGGTCCCTATACTACTAGTGTAACCCCTTATTGTTATTAGTGCAACCCCCTTATTATATATTTGTGCCCATGTAGTCACCATATTGTTATTATTGTGCCCCATAGAAACCCACTATTGTTATTGTTGTGCCCCTACATTATTATTGTCAGCTCTGATTATATTATGACCCATTATACTCCTATATATAGAAAGGAGGTCTTGTATTTGTATCATCCAAGAATTTTTCATTTGTGTAATGTAAAGGAGGTTTCCCCCTTGAAGAGGCTGATTTCTAAGGTGTTCATCTATCTTTTCTATCTTTTTGTGAGCTGGTTTCATAACATTTGGTATCAGAGCTTTGGATTCTAGGGTTTCACTGCTCCAAACAGGTCATTGTGAAATTTTCACTATAACGTTTGCACTACAAATTTTCAGAAGCTAAAATAAAAACCCATTTGAGTCAAGATCGTTATGAACCTTGGGTCCGAATTTCAGATATTTTTTTCACTATATTTCAAAGATATGATCTGAGGAATTTAGGGTTTTGGAAAGCTCCAAAATTCCATCTCAAATTGGTCATCATGGAATTTTTGCTATACATATTTTTCTACAAAGGTTCAGACTCTAAAATTACATCCCATTTGATTAGGAATCTTGTTAAAACTCAGGTCCAAATTTCAAAATGTTTCTCACTATATTTTCGGAGATATGATCTAGGGAAGTTAGGGCTTTTGCAGGCTCCCGAATTACATCCCAAACATGTGACCTTGGGAAAATTGTCATAATTGTCTCTCGGTGTATCAGATTGAAATTTCGTAAGAAGTTATAGAAAGAGGATGGACTTTAGCTTTCTGAGAATCATTGTTAGGTCCTAAGGTCAAAACAGGGACACGTGGTAGGTCATACAAGTTCCCTCTAATGAACTAGTCTATAATGAGGTCATCGTAGAAGATTTCGCATAACTATTTCTTCAAGAATCTAATCTTGATCAGACTTGAGGGGTTAGAAAGAGGACTCAAATGGCTACTATAGGATGAAATTTCAGAACTTGGGGATCTAAAATTACAGAGTTACAGTTGTTTCAAGATCGAGCTCCTAAAATCAAGAAAAGGTGATATGAGGAATTTTGATGGCAAGGATCCGGTAAATTGGATACTACAGATGGAGAAATATTTTGATCTACATGAGGTGAAACTATTAAAAAAGGTACGTATTGCATCTTCATACTTAGAACTAGATCAATTTTTATGGTATAAAGGGCTTTGTTCTCGTAAACCACTTATTATGTTGTCAATTTTCACGGAGGAAATGATAGCACATTATGAGGATACAAAGAGCAACACCTTCTTTAGCCAATTGATAAATCACAAACAAAAGTGTTCAATGGCAAAGCACATTGATGAATTTCAAAAATTGAATATAAGGGAAATTGATATTCCAGAGAAGTAGAGGATTGATGTCTCCATAGGGACTTTAAAGGATAACATTCAACATGAGGTTCATCTTTGGGAACCTAATTAATTGGAGAAGGCATTCAGTTTGGCAAGAAAAGTGGAAAGAAACATTATGGCAACAAGGAAGTCTACCCCTCACAACTATAAAGATGGAAGTGTTGTTTATCCTAGCCTTCCACAACCTATAATGTTGACACCACAACAATTGGAAGAAAAAAGAGAAAAAGGGCTTTGTTACAATTGTGATAACAAATACATTAAAGGTCATAAGTGTGATGAGAAGAAATTATTTTACATTTATTGTGAAGAGAAGGAAGAAAAGGATCAAGAAACGTCAAAAGAAGAGGATATACACCAGGAACCAACCTCAGAGAAAGAAGAAATGAATCCAAACATATCTTGTAAAGCATTGGCAAGAATTACCACTCCTCAAACTCTCAAGATAGAAGGACATATCAAGAAGAAAAATGTTCAAGAAGTAAAAGATCACATCGAGCATCAACAAATGAATCTAACCATATCTTGTAATTCATTGGCAAAAATTACCATTCCTTAAACTCTCAAGGTAGAAGGACATATCAAGAAGAAAAAGATTCAAGCAGTGAAAGATAACATCGAGCATAAAAACAAGTTCTCCAACTTTTAAAGGATAATGCCACTTTGGTGCAGAATCGAATGAAACAATAGGTAGATCAATATCAAAATGAAAGAAGTTTTGATGTAGGTGATTGGGTATTTATATGGCTACATCCATACAAACAAATGTCCCTCAAGCAAGCTATTTATGTGAAGGAAATGTTGGCAATACTACATGCACTTAAGAAATGACGACCTTACCTAATGGGAAGACACTTCAAGGTAAAAACGGATCATGATAGTCTTAAATAATTTTTAGAACAAAGATTACCTTCAGAAGAATAGAAAAAATGGGTCACAAATATGTTGGGTCATGACTTTGAAATCATCTACAAAAACGAAAGCAAAACGTTGTTGCAAATTCACTCTCAAGAAAGGATGAGGATGTGGAAGCACTTTTTGTGTTATTTCTATTATACAACCAAATCGGATAAATGAAGCAAGGGATGAACAGAAGAATGAAGAAGAAGTGTGGCCACTCATTCAAAAGTTGCAGAAGATCCCAGTTCAAATAATATTTCCAGAACTTGATGAGGAAGGAAAAATCATATGGGAACCTGAAGCACTCACAGAAACAAGAAATCGACAGCTATGAAATCGATCAATTTCAAAGTACCTCATCAAGTGGAAGAACTTACCCACTAAAGATTCCACATGGGAGGATGAAATTTTTTTACGGAAGCATCCAGAACTACTCAAGTGTTGAGTATAACACCTTTTGAAGAGAGGGGCATGTTAGGTCCCTATACTACTAGTGTAACCCCTTATTGTTATTAGTGCAACCCCCTTATTATAGTGTTGTGCCCGTGCAGTCCCCATATTGTTATTATTGCACCCCATAGAAACCCACTATTGTTATTGTTGTGCCCTTACATTATTATTGTTATGTTGGCTCTAATTATATTATGACCCATTATACTCCTATATATAGAAAGGAGGTATTTTCATTTGTATCATCCAAGAATTGTTCATTTGTGTAATGTAAAGGAGTTTTCCCCCTCGAAGAGGCTGATTTCCAAGGCGTTCATCTATCTTTTATATCTTTCTGTGAGTTGGTTTCATAACATTGCTCTTGATAGCTTCTTCAAGATTTCATTTTTGATAGGAAACGTCCTCATTGTCATAGTTATACATACCTTCCTTTACATGTTGTAATTGTTCCTTCAACTACTTATTCTTCTTCCTTGATTTCTTCAACTCATCAAGGGCACTATTGAGTTCCCCTTCAAGGTCCACTACTCATTCTTATTCTTCCTCTTTAGAGTCCATGATACCTTATTTCTTGGAGTCTGTTTCAAAGGCCATAAGAAGATACTTATCTGACTCATTCTCCGATGAGTTTTCACAATCTGACTCTGGTGCTGAGCTATCCTCTTTGGAGTAGAACCCATTTTTCTTATAGATCTTTTTCTTCTTATGTGTCTGAGACTTGTTTCAAAATTTCAAATCCTCTTCATTTTTAGCCTTTTCTTTATAAGGGAATTTGGAAGAGAAGTTTCCAACTCTTCCAAAGTCAAAACGCTTAAAGGGAAAATTCCCTTTATATTTTCCTAAGCCACACTTCAGTTTTGTAGCTAGTTGAGCCAACTCCTGATCAGATTCATAACTGGAGAAGTATTGATGATATTTGTGCTCCTTTCCCTTCCTGGATACCTTGAACGCTACCTGATTCAGTTCAAAATTTCCTATTCCTAATCTCATCTCATAAGCTATGAGAGTACCATGCAGCTGATCCATTTAAGATCCTTTAAATTAGCCATTTTCTCAATAGTTGAGATTTTGGCATTAAATCTCATGGGTCGAGATCTTAAAGTTTTCTCAACAATCACCTCTTCCTTGACCTCTTCACCAAGTCCTCTAATCATATTAGTCACTTCATCAACTCTTATGAAATATTATGCTATGATTTCGTTCTCATTCATGCTCAAGATTTCAAACCTCATTCTAAAAGTTTGAAGTTTTCCCTGCTTTACTTTGTCATCTCCTTCATGACTCTGGTTAATATTTACCCACACTTCCTTAGCAGACTTACAGTGCATAAATTTTACAAGTTTTGATTGACTAAGGAAAAATAGAATGACATTCTTGGCTTTAGCATTGTTCCCTTATAATTTTTTACCATCTGCATGACTGGGAGTAATATTAGGGACATTGTAGTCTACTAGCACTGAAGTCCAAACATCTACTCCGACAAACATAAGATACACTTCCACTCTCACTTTCCAAAAGGCATAATTTGTCCCATAAAATACTAGTATTCTACTCAAGTAGGGCTCTTGACTCTCTTTCCAAGAAATAATTCCTTATAGATCTACCTTCCAGCGATTAGACTATTGTTGAAGGAAACTAGGCTCTGATACCAATTGTTGAAATAAAGAATTGTTGGGGTGGTAAATCAATAATTAAGAAACTCTTATTTCTTTTTCTTATTGTGATTTTAGTCCCTTCTTATATTCTTTCACTTGTGAGATAATTCATTCACAAAAACAGTGATCCAAAAATATTTCAGGCACACATGTTCAAAAAACAATCACATGAGTGGCACACATTTGACATGGTGTTTTTCACGTGGAAACCAAGAGGGAAAAAACACCAATTTTGTTATTTGTTTATGATGTAAATTAAGCACCCACTTAATTAAATTTTTTTTTGTGAGCACCCACTCACAAGAAGCATGAACCCCTTTTTGTTAGCAAGCACCAACTTTCCAAGAGGCACCAACCTCTTCAGTATGCAGGAACCAACCTGCTCTTGCCTCTGCTCTACTATTTCATACAATTTTCAAACTGAAAATAGAGGCATACAATAATATAGTAAAATACCAACAATGTCTATTTGCAGATTCAACTTCTACGCTCTACCTCCACTATCAAGGGCTCTTTGTTGGCTTATTGGGCCCTGACCCAGGTTCGGAAGAGTTATTAGCCAAACAAATCCCACAACTACCGGCCCTTTCAGCAACAGCCCACAGAGCGCAGACTGAGGTCTCACCCAAGGTAGTGGGGGATGGTGCTGGAACAAGGTTTCTGCACCCTTGGGATGTCTTGATGTGATTTGGAGTGATCGTGAACCATTCAGTGGCCTCGCACTACTCTGGATAATTATCAGACTTTTGCGAAGATCCGCGTGGGTGGACTTGCTTATTAATGAAATTATTGGAGATCTGATCTTCTAGTTATAGTCTTTAAGAAAACATTTAAACTTAAAACCCCATGCGTACAATTATAAAGAAAGATATAAACTCATATAACAGATCATGCATAAATTCAGAACATAAGCAATAAACAGATCCGCAAGAAACCACACAATGACTCAGAAATTATTATCTTTATTGATCTTCTCTTCAGTACAACCAGATCTGCCTTGTGCACTAAGCTATAGGGGTTCGCACACACAGTTGCAGACTCTACCAGGCCTCTACTCACACAGTTATAGAGCCTCTATCTCTCTACCAACACCCTTGACTCGGACTTACAGATGCTCCAAGACTTCTTGCTTCATAAACCCATTACATTCCAGATCAAAAATACTTACTTTAAAAACTGACTTCTAACCATAGAGCCTTGCTCTATTTATACATTTCCATGGTCCACAGAATATGGACAGGCCGACTCATTTTACATTATTTTTGGGCAAACAACCTTTTGACTTGACTCATTACACTTTGTGCTCCACGCATCTCGCAGAATCTTTAACATACCTTTACCCAAAATTTTGGGCTTTGAGCCCCAAAACCATTACGCGGGGCCTTCGCTACCCAACAGGCCCCCAACACAATCATCATGACTTGTCTCGAGTCACTCGGCTGGTGCGACAATCTTCACATGGAGGTCGATCAACAACTTTTGTGCTTCACTTGTACTTGCAGCAAACTCTTCCATCATCCGTTGTACTTGTTTGACGCAGGCCGCCGACACATCAATCTCTGTTTCAGCTGCTTCACCGGGTGCATATTTTTCCTGCATGTGTGCCACCTTACACTCGATGGTGGTGGAAACCACGAATGCCTCATCTTTCCAAGGCTGGAGACGTTCTTTAATCACTGCTTCCTTCTGTCGGGTAGCATCAGCTTGTATCTTGAGATCCTGGGCCTCCCTTATCTTGGCCAAGCACTGCGTAATAGCAATAGTCTACGTGGTCCCTCTAACATTGTCATATGCTTGTTGGAGCTCCCTTGCCTCTGTTTCCAGTCACTATAAGGTTGGATCTTCTTGGAGTGAAGTGAGTGTAATAAGCGACTAATCCAACAAGTCGGCGCACTCCTTCATGACACATGTGATTGTTTCCCACCTGGATTGAATGATGGCTTTGCACTACTCGGTTACCTCTGGTGGCATCGAAGGTTGTACTTGCATTTTTAGCTCTGCAATCTACAAGCTGAGAGCCAACTGAATCCTCATGGCCTCCTCCTTTTCTTCACGGAACCGACTAGCCAGCTTGTGGATTCGTATGCCAATAGGAAACTCGGCCGCAATCTCCAGCTTAGGGGCATGCGAACATGCTTCCCCTACAATTTGCTCCAACTGCTGACTCAGTGTGACCGCTTCATCCCGTTGGAGGCTCAACTGTTCTATATTAATTCTCTGTTTGTTGAGTACCTGTTCTGCTCATCCTTACCTAGCATGGAGCTCCATCGTTGCTCATTCTTGGAGCTGGTACAAGCTTTTGTGCCATTATTACATTATTACCTTGGGTACCTCCCTTGGTACCCCATATTATCCCCCCTAGGTATATAACATTCCACCCCCCTAAGCATGTTTCGTCCCCGAAACATGGGAAGAACACAAATAATAAGATCTACTCAAAAGAGTAGTCCACTGATACCATGCACGTGCATCTAGCCATCCAAGAGAAAGGTGAACCCTCGATCTCGCTGGTGCCTCGCTCGCTTGAGATGGAAGTTGACCGTGACAGCTCTTCTGTGTTGATGTGTAGTAGGTGGATCGTCTCTCCTTTCTATCCATCATGTGACTACTTAGTTTCCATGATGGTTGTCTTGCGGGGTGATGTGGGTGATGATATGTTGAAGTTTTAACCCACGATGGCTTTTTCTTGACTTCACCCTGTTGTGGTGCATGTTGTGGTGTCTTCTTTTTCAATATGACTTCAACCACTGAGCCCTCCTCTGATGTATCATCACCTGTAACCTTTTCTTCTGCAGCCTCTGTTTGTGTTTGATTGTCGATCATCAAAGGCTCATCATCTGATATGTCATTCCCTTGAACATCTTCTACTTCAGCCTCCATGTGCTCTACCTGTTTATGGATGGAAATATCCTGTAATGTAATTTTCTTCTTTTTATACCAAAGCTTCAGGAATTTCTTCTGCACATTAATATTGAGAGTACCCACGGATTCCATCCAAGGATATCCCAAAACAACCTCCATATTATTCATCTCTAAAGCATAAAAATCACCATGTAACACATATTTAGCCATAGAAATCTTCAAATCCTTGTACACTTGAACATCCTCATGATCAACCTGTGTATGTTCAATTTGTTTGGCTGGGACTTGCAATTTTTTTGCCAAATTAACACTGATAAAATTATGTTTACAATTAGGATTGATAGAAACAATGATCCTCTCTTTCTGAATCAATCCATGAATCTGCAATAAGGATATACCAGTAGGAATTAACCCCTTATGTGTCTCCTTCTCCTTTTTTCTAGCCCGAGACCATTGGTCCAAAAAGAATTTTTCAAATTCTGTGTCGGAAAGTTTGACCATCTGCCGGTAGTCAAGTGATGAAAACCATTTTTCAGCCTGTTGTTGGGAAAAGTATCCAATACGGAATGACCCTATCCCACTCTAAGGGTGATAGTACCTCAGCAACAATCAAAGCAAAGCTATCTAAGATTTCTTCTTTATGAAAGTAGAATAGGGGAGAAAGAGATCCACTAACCGATGTCTTTCGCTAATGGTTGATCCAATCTTCTCTCCTTGCTGCTTGCTCCCAGCTCCTTGCTCTTTCACTGGCCCAGCTACACCAAGATCCTGCAAAATGGCAAGAGAGGGAAACTACAAGAAGCATACATTCATAATTGATTCAAGGATTAGAATAAATCAAATACACAAGTATAACAATACATCATTGAGACACATGCATATAGAAGAACCTCAAATGCTTTATTAATGGAAGAAGTAAAGTTCAGGAAGTGATACAACCATAAGAGGCCCAATCCAGCATCACCTTCCCAGCAGAAAGAAATCTCCTCTTCACCTCCTTCAAAGCAAATCACCCAATAGTTCTAAACTCAAACCAACAACAATTCTTTACATTCACAAGATTCCAGCCTCCTTAGACCTCATGAGAGAGATCTATATATAGGAGTTTTGGAGAAAGGATGAGTCAGCTTGAGACTGGCATGAAGCTGACTAGTGTCCTCTCACACTTCAGTTATTCTTCAGTTCTTGAGTCCACTTGGAGGTTCTTGCTTCCACTTGGAGATCTAGACCCTCTTACTCATCACCAGTCGAATTCCCTGATCCAAGTGTCATTTTGGAAGCTTCCTGGGCATTGACACCTTGAGGAATGACTGTGCCACATGTCCCAACTCGCCCAGCGCAGGTAGCCTTCTTTGCAGTTGACATTCAACGCAGGTAGACAGTGGAGCACTTGACATTCAGCGCAGATGCTCAGTGGAGCAGTTGACATGATCCATAATTGTCTTGTTTTTGAGTGTTTTCAGGTGGAGAACTGTTATTCAGTGCTGTGGTTTGCTGGCCTTGTTCCTCTAGGGGTAGGAACAACATGTTTAGGGACTTTGGATCCCTTAGATTATGGACATTTCATGCTTCATGCTGTAAGGCACAAAAATGTCTGTAACAGTTGCCCCCTAAAGTATGAGGTCGTTTATCGGGTGAACTGCTTTATCAGGAGGATCCGAAGTTCATTCAATTGCTGAGCGGTGACCTATAATAAGATACAATAAAATACATTATTTTTCATACTGCTTTCATGATCTAGCTGAGGCGGGCATTCCCATGCTCAGCTTTATAAATACATTTTTCTGCACATAGAATAGACGATCGTCTGATGGTAGACTGATAATTCTCTGTTGAAATTATCATCCTTTGAGTAGGATGATCATCTGCTGCACATGTCAATGTCTTTATTTCCTGAATATATATCGCAGCCCGGATGGATGAAACTAGATCCGGGGTCTTCAAACTCGTTCGATCTTCACTCTAAGTACAAGTCGATCCATGTGAGAATTGCGCTGAAGTCGAACATGGAAAGACATCACTTGATTACCAGTCAATGATGTAAACCGTTAACAAGCGCGAGAGGAATCACCGATAATGATAATGACCCTCAAGGTACTACAGTACAATTCACGTGGTGTGAATAAAGGAATTGGCGTCGAACACCACGCAAAATCTTTCGGTCGAAGGTCATTGATGTATACCTGTCGCCGGAAGTGAGAAACTTGCCATTGAGGCATGCAAGCTTCAAAGTACTGAAAGGGTTGTTCCTAGATCAACTCCTTGGATAATGAGCTGATGTCGACAAGGAGTGATCCGTCAAAGGCGGGCCTTAATGAATCCCACATCAGTGACATGGAACGGAGCTAATGATTTTAATGGAGGTGAAAACAATCTGTGAAATATGATTCAGGGTGGCGGTCATGAAAGGATGAAAGATGATGTATGGTAGTGGATGGGACACGGTTAACTCTTTCTGAACAACATTTCTTGAACATATAACGACACTGATGCGATGGATCAGTAGCATTACCCCAAATGTGGATGGTTTGGAGAGACCATGGTGACGAGACCGGTGAATGAAACAACCCAACCCGATGTGGTACAGAGGAAAAGTGTCATGTTCAAGAGCGACTTTGCTACCATTAAAGCTTTGAGGTTCTCCCAATTTTTCCCCAGTCATTTCTGACCAGTACCTCTTTATTTTTGTCAAGCTTGAGGAGGATAACATATGCTTGTTCTATAACCTGCCCTTCGGGCAAGCCCATCGCTATGTTTTAACGAGCCTAGCGATAGGGAAACTCGTTCTCGTCTAAAGACAAGTTTGTCGCTATTTAATCATTTTAACGAGTCTAACGACAAGGAAAACTCGGTCCTTTTCATTTTTAGAGAGTCTGAAAAGGTACATAAAGTTAACTCCACAATTCCTTTTTCATCATCTAATCCCTTAAGTCCGAAAAAGTATAAAACAATACAAAAGGGATGGATTTTCGATAATTTTAACGAGCCGAATAAAACAAGCGCTCGATCTTTTTGTGCAATAATCCCTCAGGTCCAAAAAGATTAAAATCTAGAGGAGGGATAGCTCTTCCGGTCTTTTAACGAGCTGGAAGGCCAAAACTCGGCAAACTTTTCATATTTTACGAGTCAGTTGAAAAGAGCTCAAAGAAGACTCGTCTTTTGAGGAACGAGTGATAAACAGGGATAGCAACTGATTCCAGGTACAGGTTGGAATTTTCCAATCACAGCAGTGTCACAAGGATGGCTAGGTGAAATCACTCTTCGCAGCTGTTCCTCAAAATGGGTAAACAATCATATGGAGGTGAACGATCGGCCAGATGAAATATGGAGGTGGCAGGTGCAAACATGACCAAGGTTTTTATGGCTGATAAATTTACGATCACAGTGGTTATTTACCGGGATAGGTTCATTTTTTATTTAAAAATGAGCTTAAACTCTGGAGGAAACATTGCTCACTGCTTATATTTATTTTTTAACGAGCATGAAGACCGCGTTAAAACTGCTCGGATCTTATGTTTATTTTTTAAACGAGCATGAACTATGTGCTAAAACTGCTCGATCTTATGTTTATTTTTTAACGAGCATGAACTATGTGCTAAAACTGCTCGATTATATGGTCAAATTTTGATTTTTAACCATTACTAGCTTTTCTCTTTTCAAGGATAGTACTGCATTTTCAATTGCTGCAACAAACTTTGTTAGAAATACATTATTATGAGATGAAAACCCTAATATTTTGCTTTGAACTACGTAAAAAGCTATTAAAAAGTGTTTTTACCTCTCATTTTACCATTTCATTTGCATTTGGTTTGTTGGAGCTCTGGAGGTGCCTCTTCCCCCTTGATTTTCACCAGCTGATTCCGGGAGATTCTGTGGATGATTTTCAGCGACGTCTGGACCAGGTAGGAGCTAAACCCTAGCTCTTTCTTTTCATGGTTTCCTTTTTCAGTTTTGTGCCTGTTTCCCAGCTTTTCTGAGCCTCAGGGGTTTTGCCGGGGCGCCCTAACTTCGGCGCAGGTTTCCCATTCGAAACCTGCATTGAATTTCAAGCTGCCTTAAGGCAGCCTGACCTTCAACGCAGGTGGGACACTCTCTGCCTGCGTTGGGCTCAGAAAACTGAGTTTTCAGCTCATTTTTTGATGAATTTTCGCCAGTTTTTCATCAAATTCAGGAACTTACTCCTTCTCTTGTTTGTTTTGCAGGGAACTTTGAACAAAATGTCCCTTACATGGCGAGAACGAGAACATGAAGAGGAGGACATGATTGCCCTCCATGACCCTGTCACGGTGAACGCGCTGCGGAACTGTGGCCTGCTGAAGTTTTTCCGTATCTCTAGCATGAGAGCACAGATCACTTTGCTGCAGTATATGCTTGATGCTTGGGATCCCATTAACCAAGTATTCTAGATTAGGGGAAAATCCATCCCCTTGACCATAGAGGACATTTACTTCTTGACTGGATTTTCAAGGCGAGGTGCCCCCATTTCTTTGTCAGGTACGGCCCGGGGGACCGACTCCGTGAGAGATTATGTCCGCCAGTATTGCAGGGAAGGTTCCCAGCCTAGCAGAGACGGCAAGGTTGTCATCCGTGAGATTACTGACAGGTCTCTCAGGTCCTTTCTGTATACCATTGGTAGGATGGCCGGTAGCGCAGCTCTACATGTTGCCAACAGATCTTATGTGCAGCACGCCTTGGAGTGTCTCCAACCGAAAGTATTCAACTGGTGTGATGCAGTACTTGTTCAGATGAAAATTTAGTTGACCAAGGTAAAGGATGGGAAGCTGAAGAACTTTGGATTTGGTTCTATTCTGACTGCCTTCGCCTTGGAGAAAATCCCACTGATGTAGCCTCAGTATATTATACTCGACTTGCCTTCTCCGACTGAGCCACACATGCAGAGGTGGGTTGATCACATGTCTAGGCACGCTGGTCAACCTCAGATTACTTTTACTGATGCCTTCTTCAGGTGGTTCGAGCGCCAGGAGATGGTCTTTTCCGAGTATCCATATGTGGGAATGGATTTCCGAGGTGATCCGGATTTGGTGTTACTGGATGGCGAACAGTGGGGCGCTATTGGTAAACTTTTTGACCATATCACTGTTTACTGTTCTTATTCTTAATGTTGCCGTGCTTTATTCTATCAAGACTTTTAATCATACTCTTGGGTGCATGCAGATGTTGGTCCTGTTCGTCCAGCAGTTCGTCCGAGACCGCCAGTTGCTGCCCCGGCAGTGGAGCCTGCTAGGAGAGTTATTCTCCACGACCTTGACGATACTGAGACCCTTACAGCTGTGCAGGAGCAGGTTGAGAGCCTTACTCTCGGCATTCCCGATGTGAGGATTGACGAGTTACCTTTACAGCTGCAGCGACACACTACCGGTGTGCCTAGACGATGGACTCGTCTCTTGCGCATGATTGCACAGGCCGTGACGTGCTATCATGAGCACCACTAGGCTAGGGTGCCCCCTAGCATCTTTTTGAGTTTTAGGTCATATGACCAATTTTGTCTTGGTTACAGAACATTGTGTATGAACTATAAACAGCTTATATATATTTTGATTTTCGAGTTTTATTCTGGTTGAGTTATATGATCCATATGTACAATCATTGATGATGCGTCTCTTTTATAAATGTCGCAAATGTCTATCTAACACATAATTTGCTAATGAGTCGGTTAATGTGTTTAAGTTTCTGGAAATATGTTGATATTGAATTGAATCAAATTGTCTTTCAAAAAACTTAACCCTTAGGAACATGCGATAAATAGCTGGATTGCGAACGGAATATATACCATTGAGTTGTAGTATTACGAGCTGTGAGTCTAGCCTGACAATTAGTCGGCGTATGCCACGTGTGATGGCATCAGAGAGTAGTTCTATCAACGTGCTATACTCAACGATGTTATTCGTTGATTGTCCAATACATACACCTCTGAAACTTACTAACTCGCCGCTTGGATCAAAAATGGCCCAGGCTGCGGAGGATAGGTTCCGTGAACTACGACTCGCTCCGTCGGCATATCCGACACATGTCTCCAGAAGTTCGACATCTGAAACAAATGAAAAAGGTGGATCACTCGACCAGAACAAATACTTTGGCAAAAACAAAATACAACAAAAGCATGCAGGTTACTATTTAAGCATAGTAACGCTTGAGGTACAACCCGTTGCGGGGTTGCGCCAGTGGAATTCCGTCATAGTCCATTAACTCGTAGGCTCTTTTTGCTAACACCCTTTTAACAATATAGGGGCCCATCCACAAGGAATTAAATTTACCTGCTCCCAATTTATCGGATTCTTGGTCATAAAGCAAGATCAAATCACCTTCTGAGAAGACACGGGGTTTGACATTTTTGTCGAACTGAGCCTTGACTTGTTTCTTATGGGCTTCGTTAGCCAAAGCGGCATCACGACGGGTTTCATCCAATTGGATTAGTTCCAAGAAACGAGCCTCTTCTTCTGAAGTTCCGGGGAGGAGATCAATTGCGAGTTTAAGCGACGAAATTTCACACTGGATTGGCAAGACTTCTTCCGGGCCATACACCAGTTGAAAAGGTGTGAACCTGGTTGCATTCTTTACCGACGTTCGGTAGGCCCACAAGGCTGAATACAGGATTAGGTGCCACCTTCTTTTATGAACCCCGATCATCCTTTGCAACATACGCTTCAGGACCTTGTTGATTGCTTCAACTTGTCCGTTGGCTTGCAGATAATACGGGGTAGAGCTGTCGTGAGATAGCCCTAGCTTGGCAGCTAATTCGACCATCATGTGATTGCGAAAATGCGACCCATGATCTGTAGCTATAGCCCGTGGTATGCTGAACCTGGTGACTACATGATTGAAAAAGAAAAGGGCAGCTGTTTCACCAGTGATATCCAATGTGGGCATCGCCTTGGCCCATTTGGTAAAATAGTCAACAGCGACTATAATATACCCATGCCCCCCGGTCAAGGTGGGGTTACATTGCATGAAATCGATGCCCCATTTGGCGAAAGGCCCAACAGCAACTATCGGCTGTAAAGGTGCGGGCGGTCTTCTGGTTTTGCTATCAAAAATTTGACAAGCATGGCAACTTTTGACTGCGATTATGCAATCTTTGAACATGGTTGGCCAGAAGTATCCTGCTCTTAAGATTTTTTGTGCTGTTGCATATCCAGATTGATGCCCCCCACACGCACCTGAATGACACTCATTCAGGGCTTTTTCGGCCTCCCCATGGGTAAGGCACCTCCTCAGAACTGTATCGATACCACGACGGTAAAGTGTATCACCGACGATCATGTAGTCTTTTGCCTGGTATCGTATACGTTTTTGTTCGGAGTGAGAGGTGTTAGGCCTGAATTTTTGGGTTTGGAGATAGACTATGATATCTCCATACCACTCATCGCTTGTAGATATCAGAAACAAACTTTCGTCCACGATTGACTCTTCTGATGTTTCATCGTTGGACGACGATGGGAGATCGCACAATAATTCTGCGAAAACTAGAGCTTTCTTTGATTTGGATTTTACAAATTCCAGATCAAACTCTTGAAGGATCGCTATCCATTTTGAATATTTGCCCCCCAGCAACTGTCGCGACAGTATATAAGTCATGGGGTTGCAATCTGACAAGATGGTAGTTTTCCGAAAGAGGACATAATGTCGAAACCTTTGAATCGCTTGAACAGCTGCAAGCGCTAGTTTTTCAACATAAGAATATTTAATTTCTGTATCATTTAAGTTTTTACTTAAATAATAGATAGGATGTTCAATTCCATCGACTTCTTGAACTAAAACCATCGCAATGGTCATATCTGCTGCAGCTAGATACAGGTTAAAATCTCTTTGATAGTCTGGGGCGTACATTAATAATGCTTTTATTAGACAATCTTTCAGGGCATCAAAGGAAGCTTGCGCCACCTGGTCCCAGACGAAAGGTACATACTTTTTCAAAAGGCGAGTATAACCTTTAGCAAGTTCTACGTAATTTGGAATGAACCTCCTCAGAAAGTTCGCTTTCCCTTGGAGTTTCTGAATCTGAAGCAAATTTGAAGGTGGAGGCAAATTAATGATTGCCTGAACCTTGCAGGGGTCGAGACGAATCCCATCCTTAGAGACTACAAAGCCAAGTAAACGACCAGAACCGATGCAAAACACACATTTGTGTGGATTGAGTCTTATCTTGTAGTGTCGACAACGTAGAAATATCGCTCTTAAATGCTGCGGATGATCAGTCCGCTTTCGCGAATGAGCCGGAAGGTCGTCGAGGTAAGGTTGAACAATGTTCTTGATGTCATGGAAGGCATAATTCATTGCCCTCTGAAATGTCGCCCCTGCGTTCTTTAAACCAAAGGGTAATTTTCGATAAGCGAATGTGCCGCACAGACAAATAAATGCAGTCTTTGACTGGTCCTGTGGGCGGATATTTATTTGATTATACCCAGAAAATCCATCCATAAATGAAAAGATTTCACATCCGGCGCATTCATCAATTATCTGGTCGATGAAGGGTGTAGGGTAGTTGTCCTTCGGACAAGCTTGGTTTACATCCCTATAATCGACACACATTCTAATCGTCCCTTGTTTCTTCATAACAGGGACAATATTCGATACCCAATCGGTTAGAGGAACCGGGTAGATGAATCCAGCATGGAGAATTTTTTCAACTTCTACCTTAATGGCAGCGGCTTTCTTGGGGTGCACCTGCCGAAGCTGTTGTCTTACTGGTTTGACATCAAGATACATTTTAATTTCATGTTCAACGATACTCGAGTCAATGCCTAGCATTTCATCATATGACCAAGCAAAGACATCTCTAAATTCGCGAAAAAGAGCGTTATATATTTCCAGTTCTGAAGGGGAACAACCTTTGCCGACATAAATATTCTCTACAACATCTGTTTTAGTCGAGATATTTATGGTTATAGTCTCTTCAATATTGGATAAGTTTCGCTCGGAATACACCGTATTTACAGTATTTGTTAGGAATTGAAAAACTGAAGGGTGATAAAGGTCACTTTGAGTATCTTCTTCAAATTCTGGAAGAAGGGAACGATGGTGGTGATCATTCCATGGTGCCCCCTCAATCAACATTGATTGTAAGATTCCTTCGTCAGTCCCATGTACTTTCGACCAAGGATCTAATGAGGTACCATATTCCCTAGACCTATCTACCCAAACACTTGACGAGCGTTGATTTGGGTTCGCCTCCCATGCTTGAAACATTGATTGCTACAATATTTCTAAAGGGCTTGGGGGCAAAACAATTGCATGATCCATGTTGACATTGTCTTTTTCGACCTTCGTGGAAGATATCATGTTGCAAGTTGCTACAAATGGTACATTTCCTATGTAAATAGGAGGTGGTAGCGCGAAAGTTCCCATCAATGTGGGGTCTTTCAATAATCCTACTCCGATATCTTGAATTGAATGGTTGCTTTCATGGATCATGGGAATGCTTCCTGTAACTTGTGAACCATTAGGGAGGAAGTTCTGTTGGTCGACGACCGTAATCCCTCCTTCAAACGGGAATGCGATCTTCCTAAAATAAGTCGACACAACAGCTGCCATGGCATAAATCCATGGTCTACCCAGTAGGATGTTGTAGTCAAGATTTCCATCGATGACCTCAACATCAATTTCTACTGTTTTTCCTCCCAGTTCAACTTTCAAGTTATTGAGGATACCATATGGGGTATAAGTCCTTCCGTCGAAAGCTTTTAATGTCGTCGAAGATCGCGACAAGGTTGGAGATCCTAAAGTTTTCCAGCAACTCATCGACATAATACATGTTGATGCTCCCTCATCAATTATTGTTCTGTGAACAGTTTTGTTGAGGGCTTTCACTTGAATAAGGAAAGCTAGTTGAGCTGGTAACTGAGGATCGTATCCTTTGTGATCAAAGGATACAAGATTGGAATCCTTAGGATCAACCCCACCAATTGCTGATAACAACGCCTGCCTTTGGGATGGACAATTTTGTAGTACCTCAAGAGTCGACATAGCGGATGGTGATTGTGCCAAATCTTCCACTATGTTATAATGTTGCGCCGCTCTGGCGCGAGGATTAAATGTCGACTTGTGAACTACACCCTTTGGCGGTTTTATTGTTAATTCAGGAATGATGGGCGGTACAACTTCTGTCGAAGTTGTTGTCGAACTACTTGGTTGATCTTTACCTTTGTCGTTCGACAGCTGAGGATTCCCGTAATCTTTGTTCCTTGTCGAAATCAAAGCATCATTCTGCTGTTTTGAAACCGACAACATAAGTACTTGCGACGGGGAAGCATTTCCACTATCAACCAGATTTTGACCTGGGTTGGGAAATGGATCAGTTAACACAGCTGAGGTTTGGGAACTTTTAAAGAACCTCTTTAACTCAGCTTTGAATGGACAATTCTTTGTGTAATGATCCTCATCATCACATATTTGACATGGATAATTTTGTTTCCCTTGCCCAGGAGGGTTTGAAGAATTTTTTCGAGGAGATGATTCACCTTGTTTCTTCTTCTTCCCTTTGTTTTGCTTCTTCTTGCTTCCTGGTTGATTGGTTTCTTTGCCCTTATCTGCTGATACGACATTTACTTCCGAAGCAAGAATCTCTTCTTTTGCATTTTGATCCGAATTCTTACGGGCTTTCTTTGACGAAGCCTTTATCGATTTCGCGTTTGTCGTGCCAATCACGCCATCACCGGCATGAGAGTCACTATTGGATTTAGGAGGGGGAGGAATTGAAAATTCCGGTCTAGGAGCGTTAGGTATTTTGTCGTAGAGCGTGCCGGACTGAGTATAAACTAAGTCCAAATACTATGCACGAGCGATAACTTGCTCCTCTGTTACGACTCCCCCCTGGCCACATCTTCCGTTATAGCAGGAAGTAACGACTTTATAAACCATTCAGCTAACAGCTGATCGGGAACGTATGTTCTCACCATCCTACGACGACGACGCCACTCATGTATATGATCAGATATATGGGTGGCAGTTGTCTGTTTGAAGTTGGTTAATATTTCTGTTCCCGTTTCATACCTTATCGGTAATTGAAGATGGGTTAAGAAAGTCGTGGCTAGGGAGCTAAAATTGTCGAAAGAGGCTCTAGGTAATTCAATATACCATTTAGCCACTGGACCTGTCAATGTCCTCTGAAAAAGGCGAAGCCTTATCGAATCGTCGTTTAGGGTGTTCGAAGAACACCACAGATGAAAAGTCATCACGTGATTCAATGGGTCTTCACCTGGATTTCCATTGAATTTAGGAATGTCAGATGGAAGTTTATGAGGAATTGCTGGCCACCAAGGGGCATAAGCAATCAGATCGTTGGTTAACCGGTGTAGATCGGGTAACTCTAAAGTCGCCACGAATGGTAACTGTTGATTCAGGTTAGGCGAAGCATAACCAGGGTACGATGGAATCGCTTGAGCAGTGGGCCTTTGCATACCAGCATAATGTAATTGATGTTGGTATGACTGATACGGTTGGTGGACTTGACCACTGTAAAGTGGTTGGTTTTGACCGTTTTGGATATACGGTTGTCCACTATTCGCAAAGATCTGCTGCTCAGAACCTTGGTATACTTGCTGGAATTGTGGTTGTTGGTATTGCACTAGCCACGGTTGTGAAGCCATGTTCTGTTGTGCTATGCTAACCGTTGGACCAAGGTGTGGGGTAATTGTACCCGTTTGGACCTGTGTCGCCCCACCAGTTGGCGATTGTGGTTGTGACCCATGGTCAAGTGGCTGTTGCATTACAACCTGAGAAATCTGAGGTTGACATGCAACAGGTATCGCTTGAACTTGTGACACTGTTACAATAGCCGGTGTGGTTGGGATGTTCGTCATAGGTACACACTGTTGCATAGAATATACAACCCTTGGTTGTTGAGGTAGCATAGGTACCCAACTACTTGATGCAATTCCAGTATAACCTGAATACTGTTGTGAACTCCCGTATGGGTACCCTCCCGGAGGGGGTAATGAAAGGGCATACTGCCCCCCATACGGTAGCAATCTGGAACTCAAGGGAATTGATTGTCCTTGGGGACTGGATTGCCCAAATTGACCTCCAAATGGATCAATTTGGTGAGTCTCAACATAAGAGTTTCCGGATATTACTCCGGATGAACAAACTGGAACAGACCATACTGTCGAAATAGTCCCTTGGTGGACTCCTTCTAGCGGTTGTGAGCTAGCTGGGACAGATGGTATGCCGGCAAACATTGTTGGAGTGACGACAGGGGCTTCTGCTGTCGCTGTGTCATTTGACACAGTCCTAGATGATGACAGTTGTTCAGACATTTTAAGTCTATCCAATAGATTGCCTAGAGATTCTACAGGAACCTCCACTTGTGGTGGATTAACTTTTGATGAAGGAAATAGAGTGACCCCGACTCCAAAATGGGTTGGAGTACTTGCTTGCGGATCCTCTGCAATTTCCTCTATCGCAATCAAACCCGGTGGAAGAGGAAGACCGTCAGGTCCGTAAAATATTTCTGGTGCCGAAGAAGTGGTTGTTTCGACAGCGACAGTTGTCTGAGGAACAAGACTCTCTGGACCGGTTACAGATGGAACTGGTTCAATTATACAAGTATTTGCCCCCAGACTAGGATCAGTATTACTGTCCTTCTGTGGTTGTTGAACTTCTTCTATAGAGGCAGGGTTTCCAGAAATGTTTGGAGTAACCGGAACCTCAGATGTAGTTGGAACACTTGTTCTAACTTTTATAGGAGATTTTGAACCGGTTATACGAGTTCGCTTTGTCCGTACTGTTTTCGATTCTGGAGACAAAGACGGTTGACTCGTAAGCCTCCGCGAACGACGGGGTTTCAATTGACTTTCTTCCACGATTGCGGATTACTCGATCAACCAAAATATAAAAAGGGGAAATTTGTGTTTCCGAATTGAATGAATTTTATTAGACGCTTTTAGACACAACTTGCTTTTTCACTTTTTAAGAGTCGAGAAAAAGCTAAAGATGACTCTAGTCTCCTTCGATGTTTTAACGAGCCCGAAGTGACAAATGCTCGGATGGACTTTTTCAGTTATAGAGTTTGAAAAAGGCCAAAAGAAACTACTCTGGAGTTCTAGGCAGAGGGTGTGCCAAACTTTTCGCAAAACCACAGAATACGTTTTACGGTACGGGTGGTCGATCTTCGTGAATGCTGTGTTCACTGTATTGCGATCAGTAGGGCGGCCGACACGACTTCCTATGGATAAAGGCTTTGTTCCTATAGGGGTCTCCCAATATATACACGACGGTACGTGGGAGCACAAGTCCGTATTAGTGCCACCGACTCTCAGGAGGAATCACCCACCTTCTTCGAGATCGACAGTCACTATGTTTAACGACGCCGGAACACGTCTCTACCTAGACCTCTATGTGCTTGCATTATGTTTCAAAGCGTTGTTAGGTTCATTCAATATATTTTAAGTTGATCTTTTTAAAGTTTGCCTTTCAAGGTTCACCACGAGATGTATGATACAAATTCCTAAATGCAGTCTAAGATGATAAGCAAGCTTTTTCAATCTTTTCGACTTATGAAAATCTTAACTACTGAGGGAAAAGAAAGACATTATCTTTTCACACAGATCATAGAGCACACACTAATGCACTTTTTCCTAAATCAACATGCAAACTTATCAAATGCAAAATGCACAATGCAGGTATTTCTTTTCTCTTTCTTAATGTTGGTGTAATACAAAAAGAAAGCTGTTGTATAACTTTTGAATTCAATTTCAAGTGAAAGCAAACAAGCTTTTGTCCAAAATCAAAAGACACCTTAAGATTTACTTGTTTCAACACTAGAAATACATAAATTCAAACCACATGACGAAAGCAAAAGCTCAAACAGCTATGAACAGCAAACAAACTAACTCTTGAGATCAAAACGACACTTATCAACAGGTCTAGATCTAAGAGGCCACATCAAGACTAGTTCACTTTCATTATGGGAAACTGTAAATGATGTAAGAAATACACAAAGAACAAATACAGTTTCTTTATACAACCGAGGCGGAATAGTGGCAAAGAAAGATGGTTTCAGATAGGTACATTGACTGATAACAGGCTGCAAAAACAGGGATGAAAACAGGGCAACAGAAAGAAGAGAACCCCAGTTGCACAAGGCCACACTGGTTCAGCGCAGGTAGAACACTGTCAGTTTGACATTCAGCGCAGGTAGCCCCTTCAGGACCTGCGATGAAATGCAGACTGCCTTCACAGTGCCTGCAATGAAGAGAGAAACTCTCGTTTTTCTCAGGTTCTGGGTCACAGATTGCTCAAAAATCAACAGTTTTTGGGCAAATCAAAGCTATCAATCAAGTACACACTAAAGGATGAATAGGAGAATGAAAAGCTATTACTAAGAGCTATTCAGAGTCCTTGTGGATCAGCTCTTCAAATCATAAACATGCCCAGAAACTAAGCTAGAGTAGCTGCCCTCTACTTTGCATTTGAAAGATCCAAATGCAGTTCGATTCGGTACTCCCTGTGTTTAGGAAATGAATAGCAAAAACACAAACAACCAACAAGATACGATCCCCAGCGGAGTCGCCAATTTGTTGTTGGGAAAAGTATCCAATACGGAATGACCCTATCCCACTCTAAGGGTGATAGTACCTCAGCAACAATCAAAGCAAAGCTATCTAAGATTTCTTCTTTATGAAAGTAGAATAGGGGAGAAAGAGATCCACTAACCGATGTCTTTCGCTAATGGTTGATCTAATCTTCTCTCCTTGCTGCTTGCTCCCAGCTCCTTGCTCTTTCACTGGCCCCAGCTACACCAAGATCCTGCAAAATGGCAAGAGAGGGAAACTACAAGAAGCATACATTCATAATTGATTCAAGGATTAGAATAAATCAAATACACAAGTATAACAATACATCATTGAGACACATGCATATAGAAGAACCTCAAATGCTTTATTAATGGAAGAAGTAAAGTTCAGGAAGTGATACAACCATAAGAGGCCCAATCCAGCATCACCTTCCCAGCAGAAAGAAATCTCCTCTTCACCTCCTTCAAAGAAAATCACCCAATAGTTCTAAACTCAAACCAACAGCAATTCTTTACATTCACAAGATTCCAGCCTCCTTAGACCTCATGAGAGAGATCTATATATAGGAGTTTTGGAGAAAGGATGAGTCAGCTTGAGACTGGCATGAAGCTGACTAGTGTCCTCTCTCACTTCAGTTATTCTTCAGTTCTTGAGTCCACTTGGAGGTCCTTGCTTCCACTTGGAGATCTAGACCCTCTTACTCATCACCAGTCGAATTCCCTGATCCAAGTGTCATTTTGGAAGCTTCCTGGGCATTGACACCTTGAGGAATGACTGTGCCACATGTCCCAACTCGCCCAGCGCAGGTAGCCTTCTTTGCAGTTGACATTCAACGCAGGTAGACAGTGGAGCACTTGACATTCAGCGCAGATGCTCAGTGGAGCAGTTGACATGATCCATAATTGTCTTGTTTTTGAGTGTTTTCAGGTGGAGAACTGTTATTCAGTGCTGTGGTTTGATGGCCTTGTTCCTCTAGGGGTAGGAACAACATGTTTAGGGACTTTGGATCCCTTAGATTATGGACATTTCATGCTTCATGCTGTAAGGCACAAAAATGTCTATAACACAGCCTCGTCTGCCAAATGAAACCGTACTGAAATTTTTCAACATATCCCATATTTAGACTTTATTCTTTGTATGAATTCTTCAATAGTAGGGCCATCATCTTTTCCTGTAAACTTTTCCATGAAGAGGGTTTGAGAAAAATTCACTAACTTGGCGAAAATTTGAAAATGTCACAGTTTCGTCAATATTGCTCAGAATTCTTATTATGACCTATTTTTGGAAATGGAACAACCCTTCTGCATCTGCCCATGTGATAGAAATTTTGATCCAGGCACTAGAATTCCAGATTTGCGCTGCAACTTTCCCGTCGGCACCCAAAATTTCTGAAAAAAGAGCTGATTTTAAATCAGCGATATCTTCCTCATCCGGACTCCAATTCGCCTGATTTTTTTTTTGAAATCAGGTGTTTTGTCACAAGGATTCCAGATCTACAATTAGATCTTATAGATCTAGCACCAAGACGTCCAGATCTACGCCGCAAATTCGCTGGCCCTAAAAATTCTCTGCAACCCCACTGATTTTTAGATCAGCGATATCTCCTTCATCCGGACTCCGATTCAACCGATTTTTTTTTTTAATCGGCTATTTTTTCACAAGGAATACAGATCTGCAATTAGATTCTGTAGATATTGCACCAAAACATACAGATCTGATCTGCAAATTCGCCACCCAAAAAATCCCTGCAAAAAAAAAATAAAAATTCTCCACGGTTTGCCCAAGAAAGTGCTCTGATACCAATTGTTGTAGCTCTGATACCAATTGTTGTAGATCTAACCCAGAAATACCATAGATCTGATATGAAAATATAAGATAATAGCAATAAACCCAGAAATGATATGAAATGATTCTTTATTGATCAAACCCTTACGGTAGGGCAACACCATACATTCACTCCTTAAGGAAGGAGAACACTCCACAAGCCATATGCCTGTTCATACAATAATACTTCCCTTCATATCTCTCCATGTGGAGTCTCTAGCCTCTATATAGGCCTCATACATACAATACCATGCATCATTACCATGGTTTCCTCCTACCATCCACTAATACCATGGGCCCATTACATTATTATTAACTACTTGTGGTCCCTTACATGACAAGGGTTAACCACCTTATTTATTACTATGGCCCATCCCATTATTACATTATTACCTTGGGTACCTCCCTTGGTACCCCATATTATCCCCCCTAGGTATATAACTGTTAGGGTCCCACCCTAACCCCCTTATTTATGTCTTGGGATCACGTCATAGTCAAGAGTCAATAAAGCCCATATTAATATTTGTAAGTGGTTAACCCGCAATTAATGACGAGACCACAGTTAGTTGCAAATGGGCGGAAGTATTAGATAGATGGTAAATAGGCGGTAGTATTAGATAGATGGTACTAATAAAACCCACGATATTGGCTCGTGGTATTGCATGTATGAGTCATATATAAAGGATAGAGACTCCCTGCGAGGAGGATTGTGTCTTGTTTTGTAATCGAGCTCTGCTCTATTGGAGGTTGCCCCCTCGAAGAGGCCTGTGAACATTTCTCTCTGAATAATAAAATCATTGCTATTCGGTGTTCTGGGTATCTTTTCTTCGCATATTTTGTGTTCTCGGTATCTTTTCTTCGCTTGGGTATTGATTTGCAGGTTAAGAGCATAACAAGTGGTATCAGAGCACTTTCCAGGGCTCGGTGGGATCTCCAAATTTTAGCAAAATTTTTTTGGCTAGAGACTTGTTCCGGCGTCTTTAAACCACGGGATCTGTCGTTAAGCGCATAAACCTGCAGATTTGGGGAGGCATGCACGCAGGAAATACAAGAGGTGGTCACGTCTGTTGGACTCCCTTGTAACCCCTGTGGGTACCCCTTCGAGTAGTAGCGCATTAGACAGAACCGCGCACAGACTGTCTTCCACGTACCCTCTGGGTATATAGGAAGCCCCCTAGCTCCCTTGAAACCTCGCCATAGATAAACCTTCGGCCGTCTTGTTGCTACAGTAAACCGAGAACAGCACTTAGAGAGATTACTCGCCCGTACGATAGGGTAGTTGGGTTGTACGGCTAAGGGTACGGTCGATCCTCCTTAGTTAGAGCCCTGAAACATTGGGCCGAGTACTACTGTCAGACCCTTATGTATATTGCGATCTGTAGCACCTGACACTCCCCAAGACCATAGTTCCCTTTCTATCGGGGGATCACACATCATCTATTCCAGATCAGCAGCAGCAGTTGTTCCACCATTCAGATCTCTCAGATCCACCAGATCGGATATTCCAGATCAGCAGCAGCAGTTGTTCCACCATTCAGATCTCTCAGATCCACCAGATCGGATATTCCAGATCAGTAGCAGCAGTTGTTCCACCATTCAGATATCTCAGATCCACCAGATCGGAGTAGTTGCGAAGGGTTCCTGTACCTGGATATGATTTTCGCAGGACTTTTGGCGGCATTGACAGTTTGAGGATTTGGTGACTGCAGTATTGATCAGGAAGGAGTAAAACTCCGTTAGGAGTTTTCCAAAAAAAAAAAAAAAAAAAGTCTGAGATCTTCCAAAGTGCTTATTTGTGACCTAGCCCATCAGCATCAGGACAACGAGTTGAGCACGGTGGTACCATTCAATTTCTTAGAAAAAAAAATTTGGCGGTCCCAAATTTTCATCAAGTTGGTGTATGGTAGAAACTAGAGCTCAAGCAATGGCCAATGAAAGACTAGACAAACTTGAAACAGATATGAACGAGCTCAAAGATTCGCTTAAAGACCTATCGAGCATGGTACGACAAGCACTCACTAAGGGCAAGGAGCCAGCTCTTGAGGTACCATATAATGACCATATACACCTTGAGGGTGAGTCTAGCCACTCTCCTCACGTCTGGCACACCCATCCACCACCTCCTAAGTTGGATAGTCAGCGACCTCCCAAGTTGGATATACAGAAATTTGATGGTTCTAACCCGTCCGCATGGCTAGCACAAATGGAACAGTATTTCAAATTGAATCATCTCCAAGATGATTGGACAAAGATTGGAGTGGGGACCATGTTCTTGGACAATGAACAATGGCAATGGGCAGAATGGCATCAACGTCGCAATGCACCTTTTTCGAGTTGGGCCCAATTTTCCAAAGCTCTTCGAGATCGCTTTGAACAGGGAGACTCCTTTTTGGGCTGCCTCACTAAGCTCCGACAGACGGGTACAGTGGATGAATATATCACCACTTTTGAAGCCTTGGCCTTCCGCACTGACCATCTCTCAGATGATTTCTACACGGAATGTTTTATCAGTGGTCTTAAAGAAGCCATCAAAGCTCAAGTTCTACTCCACCACCCTCCCACATGGACGGAGGCTTGCCAGGTAGCCCGTAAGGTGGAGCGTGCCATAATAGCCCAATACAGCCGCCCCATCCCCACTAAAGGTCGTCCCCAACAAGCTCATACCACGACTCAGACACTTAAGGTCCAAAAGGTGTCACCTCAGGAAATGGCCGAGAGAAGAAAGCAAGGACTATGTTACTACTGTGATGAAAAATATTCCCCTAGGCATAAATGCAAGGAGCCCAAGTTTTTTCAAATAGATGCCACTGACTACAGCTCCACCGAGGAAGATCCACCTCTTGAGGAACCGGAGGCGATCGAAGAAGACATCCAAAAGGAGATTGTATCTGATGACCCAGTTATTTCGCTCAATGCGTTGGCAGGAATCTCTTCCCCTCAAACTCTCAAAATCAGGGGTTTTCTTAAACATCGCCCAGTAATAGTCTTGATTGATAGTGGAAGTACCCATAATTTCATCCATCAAAAAATCGCCGAAGCAGCGCATTGTTATGTACGGGCAGTCTCTAACTTCCAGGTCCAAATTGCAGATGGGGGCACAATGAAATGTGAAGGCCGCTGTGAAAATGTCAAACTTCAAATGGGGGATTATCAGTTGAAAACCCACATGTTTGCCATACACATGGGGGGATGCGACATTGTCCTAGGTGCTGAATGGCTCCGCACCCTTGGGCCAATCACAATGGATTTCCAAGAGTTATATATGAGTTTTAAGCAGAACAACTCCACACATACCCTCCGTGGACTTCAAGCAGGAGCCCCCTCTATCATCAGCTCGCATAGAATGGAAAAATTGTTAAAAAAGGGCCATCATGGAGTGGTAGCTCAATTTAATGCCATCCAGGTAGTAGACACCATGTCTCCACCAGTTCATCCTGAGATGCAACAGATTTTAAATAAACATCGGACGGTCTTTGACAAGTCTCATGAGCTTCCACCCTCGCGAGGGGAACATGATCATAGCATCACATTGGTTCCAGGGGCCCAACCCCCAAATGTGCGGCCATACAGATATCCATTCACCCAAAAGAATGAAATAGAAAAAATCATCAAGGAATTGTTGGAAGCAGGTGTCATTCGTCCCAGCATTAGTCCTTATTCATCCACAGTGGTCATGGTCCTCAAGAAAGATGGGGAGTGGCGGATGTGTCCCGACTTCAGGGCCCTCAATAGGTTAACAGTCAAAGATAAATTTCCCATCCCAGTGGTTGACGATTTGCTGGACGAACTCAATGGGGCTCAATTCTTCACTAAGTTGGATCTTCGCTCAGGCTATCACCAAATTCGCATGAAGGAAGTCGACATTCCCAAGACAGATTTCAGAACTCATGAAGGCCATTACAAGTTCCTCGTCATGCCATTTGGTCTCTGTAATTCCCCCTCTACTTTTCAGAGCCTTATGAATCACCTCCTCAAACCATATCTCAGAAAATTTGTCCTTGTCTTCTTCGATGACATCCTCATCTATAGTGGCACTTGGGCGGCACATCTTCAGCATGTAGATCTACTCTTGCAACTGCTCCGAACACATAAATTATTTGTCAAGATGTCTAAGTGTTCATTTGGCATGGAAGAAGTTGAGTATTTGGGCCACATTGTGGGGCGCGAAGGTGTCAAGGTGGACCCCAAAAAGATCCAGGCCATGCAAGAATGGCCTCAACCTAAGACCTTGAAAAGCTTGAGAGGATTTTTGGGTCTCACAGGCTATTATCGTAAATTTGTCCGCAACTATGGCCGCATAGCGAAGCCCCTAACGCAACTCCTAAAGAAAAATTCCTTCTTCTGGAATGAGGAAGCACAACAGGCATTTACCGCTCTAAAAACCGCCATGTGTTCCACTCCTGTCTTAGCACTACCGGACTTCACCAAATCATTTGTCATTGAATGTGATGCTTCGGGAACAGGTATTGGAGCGATCTTAATGCAGGAAGGGCGACCATTGGCCTTCACCAGCCAACAACTAAGTGGGAAGAATCTGGGCCAATCTACCTACGAGAAGGAAATGATGGCCATCTTACATGCAGTCGAGACCTGGAGACCTTACTTGTTGGGGCGACGTTTCCAAATCCGCACAGATCATCACAGTCTTAAATATTTTTTGGAGCAACGTCTATCTTCCCCTCAACAAAATAAATGGTTAGCCAAAATGCTGGGATATGATTATGAGATCATTTACAAGAAAGGGAAAGACAACAGGGTAGCAGATGCATTGTCATGCCAATTTGAGGAGGAAAGTACTCTGCTCGCAATTTCCCTCCCCATTCCAGACTGGATTGAAGAGGCTCGCAGGGAATGGTTTTCACATCCAGGGCTCTCCCAACTCATTTCTCAATTGCAGGTAGATCCTAATTCCAGCAAGGGCTACTCGTGGCAGAATGATATTCTTCGCTACAAGGACAGAGTCGTAATATCACCAACATCCACCCTCAAAAGTCGCATTTTGGCATAATTGCACTCATCTCCCATTGCAAGACATTCGGGCTTTCAGAAGACGTATGCTCGCACCAGAAGATCATTTTTTTAGACCGGCATGAAACAGGACATCCTTACTTTCGTAGCAGAATGTGACGTCTGTCAACGCCACAAAGGGGAAACCGTCAACACACCAAGCACATTACAACCATTGCCCATTCCGGCGTCAATTTGGACAGAGGTTTCCATGGATTTCATTACAGGTCTTCCAAAGTCTGGGAACAAGTCAGTCATCATGGTGGTTGTGGACCGACTATCGAAGTATGCTCATTTCTGTGCCCTACCCCACCCATTTACACCAACCTTGGTTGCTCAAACTTTCATGGATCAGATCTTCAAATTGCATGGCATGCCCACTTCTATTGTATCCGACCGTGACCCAATCTTCACCAGTAATTTTTGGCAGGAGCTCTTCAGAATACAAGGCACTCAACTCAAACTCAGTACTTCATATCATCCACAAACAGATGGTCAAACCGAAGCCGTCAACAAATGTCTAGAAACCTACCTTATGTGTTTCACTTCAGAAAAGCAACACCTTTGGGTACAGTGGTTACCTCTGGCGGAGCGGTGGTATAACACCAACTATCATGCCACCACCAAAATGACTCCCTATGAAGCAGTCTATGGACAACTTATGCCTTCCCCTACTTCTTATCTCACGGGGTGCTCCAAAGTACAAGCCGTGGATCAACTCCTACAACACCGCGCAACCATGCTTGCCCATCTGCGGGAGAATCTTCATCAAGCTCAGAACCGTATGAAGCAACAGGCTGACCAACATCGCTCATAGCGCCAATTTCAAGAAGGGGATCAGGTCTTTTTGAGGCTGCAACCATATAAGCAAACATCACTCAAAGACAAGGGTTGTCAAAAGCTCTCCCCAAAATTCTATGGACCATACCAAGTACTTCAGCGCATTGGAGAAGTGGCTTACAAGTTGGCTTTGCCACCTACAGCAAAAATCCACCCAGTTTTCCATGTATCGTGCCTCAAGAAAGTGATTGGGAACAATTGCCGAGTTCAAACCAGTCTACCTGAATTGGACGAAGAAGGGTCAATCTGGCTTCAACCTGAACAGGTTCTAAACACACGAGACAAGCACCTGCGCGGCCGCATGATTAAGGAGGTCCTCGTCAAATGGAAAGACACCTCTCCAGAAGATGCAACTTGGGAACCAGCCACTATTCTTCAGCAGTTTCCGCAGCTTCAGCCTTGAGGACAAGGCTAGTCTTAAGGGGGAGGGCATGTTAGGGTCCCACCCTAACCCCCTTATTTATGTCTTGGGATCACGTCATAGTCAAGAGTCAATAAAGCCCATATTAATATTTGTAAGTGGTTAACCCGCAATTAATGACGGGACCACAGTTAGTTGCAAATGGGCGGAAGTATTAGATAGATGGTAAATAGGCAGTAGTATTAGATAGATGGTATTAATAAAACCCACGATATTGGCTCATGGTATTGCATGTATGAGTCATATATAAAGGATAGAGACTCCCTGCGAGGAGGATTGTGTCTTGTTTTGTAATCGAGCTCTGCTCTATTGGAGGTTGCCCCCTCGAAGAGGCCTGTGAACATTTCTCTCTGAATAATAAAATCATTGCTATTCGGTGTTCTGGGTATCTTTTCTTCGCATATTTTGTGTTCTCGGTATCTTTTCTTCGCTTGGGTATTGATTTGCAGGTTAAGAGCATAACATTGTACTTGCAGTTTTAGCTCTGCAATCTACAAGCTGAGAGCCAACTGAATCCTCATGGCCTCCTCCTTTTCTTCACGGAACCGACTAGCCAGCTTGTGGATTCGTATGCCAATAGGCAACTCGGCCGCAATCTCCAGCTTAGGGGCATGCGAACATGCTTCCCCTACAAGTTGCTCCAACTGCTGACTCAGTGTGACCGCTTCATCCCGTTGGAGGCTCAACTGTTCTATATTAATTCTCTGTTTGTTGAGTACCTGTTCTACTCATCCTTACCTAGCATGGAGCTCCATCGTTGCTCATTCTTGGAGCTGGTACAAGCTTTTGTGCGGGAGGGAAACCAAATTTAATCTAAGCCCCGTAAGCCGGCCCACCATAGCTCTATCTGCTGCATTTTTTTTTATCAATGCTCCTACTGGATCGTGATAGTATTAGCTATTTGGCCCTTTAGCAGCTTGTTACACAGCAATTTGTCACCGTTTGTCACCGTCCCTGTTACCTCTCACCTGCACACTCGAGGACTCATTCCGGGACCTGTGAGAAGTGACATGACCTGAAACTACTTGCATCATATTCCTCTAAGTATGAGCTTCATACGCCCTGAAGACATCTCCTGCAAAATACCCATGAAAACAGCTCTTTTTGCATTAGGGCAGGTCCACAGTTCACTGCCCGCGCCAATGAGGGAAATCCTCTAAAAAGGGCGCGCCATTGGCGCTCTATCTCAAAGTTGCACTTGCGCCAACCGAATTGAGTAAAGTTTTCAACGAACAAGCTTCCGAAGGTTCTCCTTAACCCATTCACCAACTGAATCTATGTTGAGCTAGGATGGTTTGGCTTCGAATCTCCAGAGAAGGGAAGTGGTTTGCCACTTTTCATGGAAGTTTCTAAGTGATAAAGCCAATCCCATGAATAATGTGGTTGATCCTATCTCTTTCCTCTCTATCTATAAAAGCTTGCCTCTATGCCTTGAGCAAGCTAGTCAGTAGTTCTAGCATAGTGATAGAGAATACTAGGAGTTCAAGAGTTTGAAGCTGCAAGAGCCTTCTTTGCACCCATAAGGCCAAATCTAAGTAAGGAGATTCTTGTCACCCAAAGAGAGAGAGGCTTGTTCCCTATCCCAACAAGCTTTGCAAGACTTGTGTAGCTGACTACCCAGCCAAAGGAGGATTTGACGTCAGAACAATGGTTGTATTCTTCTCTGTTATTTATCAATAATAGATGACTATCAGTATGGTTCCACTCTCATTGTCCTATGTTTGATGTTGAGTTATATCTTTTCTGACTGATATATAATTGCATCTACTAGATTTTATGCTTGTATTCGTGTTACTCTTTTCATGTGCAGGTGTCCAATCACGGAGATCGTGGGGGTCGTGACCGGCCGAGGCAAAGGAACGAGAGCGACGTCTCTTCTACGAACATTAGCGTTGGAATCCAAGTAGGTTCTCACCATCCACTTTTTATTTGCAATTAGGAACTTGCGTGATAGCATTGTGTGATTGTTGCTAGACCCGGTCTGGGCTAGTAGGGATTGTCTCTGTCCGCAGAGAGGATTTACCTCCACAACAATTTGGCGACTCCGCTGGGGAGTTTTGTCTCTTTGGTTTCTCGTTTGATTGCTTAGATAGTTTTCTGGGTTAGATTTCTTGTTGTCTCTTGCTTCCTGGTCTGCCTGGATACTGTTTTCAAGCCCTGGATTGCTTGTTTTCGTTTTTGATTTAGAAAACTTGATTAGCACGCTTTTTAGCCTTACAGTCGTGCCAATTGGCACAAGTTGCTCAAAGACAACCCACGCCAATCCCATAAAAGCGCGAGTTGCAGCCTGACAGTCGCGCCAGGCCTGTCAACTTTTCCAGTTTGCTTGTTTTCGAGCCTTCTGAGCTTGGGTTGGTATCTTGCCACATCTTTTTCAATTACTGGAGTGTGTTTGATCCTTGTTTGACTGGTTTTAGACCTCCATCCTTCGGGTGTTTGCCTCTTTCTATCGATTTCACATTTTAGCCCTAGGGCATCTAGTGGCTTTGTGCATCGAGCCTTCCGTAGGAGTCTTGGGTTCTTTGATCGTCCAGTCAACTTTGTGATTACTTTTTTGCTCTTGCTCAGTAGTTTTCAAAGCCTTTTATTGATATTCAAGTGATTTGCTTCTTTTCCGCTTGGATTTCGCTTGACTTCGGTTGGGCTTAGATTACATAGCTCATAGAGGTCTTTGGGTTTTCTTCTTGGTTTGAAGGACTATCTTGGTGTTTTGGGGATTTGGTTGTGTTCTCATTGAGTGAAATTTGTCTTTTTTTCTCGGCATTATTATCTCTCAAAATTTGTTTAGTGCACTTTGCCATTGAAAAGAAAACGAACAATCTCTTTTGCGTTGAATTAGTTAATTGAAATTAGAAGCTTTTCATTGATTAGTGATTTAAAACAAAAAAAAAATTCATTTATTGCCATTAGCTGCATTAGAGTGGTTCTTGATTGTTTGTGGTCATTTTGTTTGTTTGAAAAATTCTCAACTCTCTCGTAGTTAGTATTCATCGAACGAAATGATATTCTTTGGCATATAGTTTGCATTTAGGGAATAGTGAGAGATTACATACGGTAGGACCTGGAAATTGAAACTTAACTAAAGATCAACCATAAAATGAACTGAATGAACTTAAAAACGCATTGGAACATAATGCTCACTGATTAGAGGTCTAGGCTAGAGACGTGCTCCGGCGTCGTTAAACCTAGTCACTGTTGTTTCACATTACGGTTGGGTGATTCCTCCTTTTGTGACTCGATGGTGGTCTAGCACGGACTTGAGCTCCCACGTACCGTCGTGTATATAGGGGAGACCCCACTAGGTTATCATCCTTTATCCACAGGAAACTGTGTCTGCCGCCTTACAAGCCGTAACGCACCGAACACAGCATTCGGGAAGATTGATTGCCGTACGGGAAGTCCTTGGTTTTCATATGACTGCCAAGGTGTATATGCCGTTTTACGGATTTGTTTGGTAAACCATTTTGCCTAGTTCTCCAGAGCAGTCACTTTTGATCCTTTTCAGACTCCTTAAAATAAAAGGCTCACTTGAGCAGTTTGTCACTTCGGGCTCACAAAACATTCGAATGCGACTAGAGTCACCTTTTTGTCCTTTTCTCGACTCTTAAAACAAGAAAAGGTCAAGTTGTGTCCTTGCGTCTTAAAATTTATTTGGCCGCGATTAACATTACCTGGTTAGATCTTGTGTGCGTTAGTTTGAGTAGGGTCCTTTATCGTTAGATTCCCTTAGGTCTTGTTTGAAATTTGTCATCCTGGCTGAACCGTCGACTCCCGTTCCAAGTGATCAAGGGTCTCCGTCTTTCGTTGCTCCTGAGGTACCGGTTGTAAGTGATACTCTTCCTGTCAGCCCGAGTATCCAATCGGTCAACTCTCGCGCCTCGGACGATGAAGGTTACGAAATTCATTGGAACCCCATTTGGGAGTCTGAAGAGGACGATATTCCTTTTACCCCCCCTAGTGTTTCGTCTCCAATGTCTACCTCTCACATGGATGAGACATCTCCTAGAGTAAGTGAGACACCTGCTTTGTCAAATATCGACACTCCTATCCCAGCTACTTCTCTGCTCCCCCCACGCTACAAGTCGTTGAGGGATAAAGTAAGTGCCACGATCCCTGCTTCGAGTATGTGGGACCCCCACATCACTCCCACCTCGGGATCTTTTGTTTCACAAGTCCACACTACACCTGTCACTTCAGTTCCGACGAATCCAACAGTTTGTGTAGCACATTCAACTCCAGTTGTTAGTGCCGTTACAACATCTTTAGCTTTGAACACTAGTGCTGGTCCTCCTCACGGTGAAGTGAGTAGTGGCCAGCCGGCACACACACCTAAAGTTATCCATCCTGCACAGAGTGCACCACCCTCTTCTGGTCCCGTCCCAGGAGGGGGGCCATATGATGCCTATGGACAAGTTGTTCAGGATCCGAATGCGCAAGGTCCATTTTATTATTACGATTCTACTGGTCAATACCTTCAGCTTTCTCAACCCTTGCCTACTCAACCTATTGTTAAGGTTTCGGTACCATTATCCGTTGCTTGGAACACCACCACTTTCCATGGGGTCCAAGTAAGGCCTGCACAGCTTCAGGGACCGCCTAACCAAGGCCAGCCATCTTATGTGCAAACCCCCCAAGGGCAGCAATATTATGGCCAGTCTTACCCAGGACAACCTGGGGGCCTACAAGGACAACCCTATCAGGGACAACCTTCGGCCGCTGGTGGTCCATCTTTTACTTATCTGACTCAACCTTCTGGTTATCCAGGGCAACCTGGTACCCAGCAAGGTTACCCGTCTGGACAACTAGGACAACCTTACATCCAACAAGGTCAACCTAGTATCCAGCAGGGTTATCCCTCTTGACGAGTAGGACAAACTTATATTCCACAAGGTCAACCGGCAGTCCAACAGGGGTACCCTTCTAGGCAAGGGGGGCAGCCTTACGTACAGCAGGGCCAACCCACTGCCCAGCCTAGTCATCCTTCTGGGCAAGGGGGTCAGCCTTCTGCACAGCAGGGCCAACCCACTGCCCAGCCTAGTCATCCCTCTGGACAGGCTGGCCAACCTCAAGGTCAACCGGCTGTCCAGCCCGCTCAACCATCTGTTCCGCAAGGACAACCCTCGGTTGCTCAAGGACAACCTGGTACCCAGCACGCTCATCCTTCTGGGCAAATGGGTTCGTCCCAAACCCAACCAGGCCAACCTTCCGGCCAGATGGTCGAAGCTCAACCTGTTCAAGGACATCCTTCTGGGCCCTAGACTCAAATCGGTTATCAAATGCAAGGTGGGCCACGACCCCAACCTTCTTACCAAGCGCAGCCTTCTTATCAGGCTCAGTATGGAGCTCAACAAACGTATGGTTACCAGCAACCCCAGGGGCAAACTCAATTTACCCCTTATCAAAATTATCAACAAATGCAGGTCACTCCTTACCAGAATTATCACCAACAGTACGTTGCACCTGCAGGTCAAGTTGCTAATCCATGGGGTGCTGGGGGGCAGACCCAGGGTCAACTGTCTGCTTATGGACAGAATCCTTATGGACATAATCCATATGGACAGAACCCCTATGGGCAAAATCCATATGGGCAGAACCCTTATGGGCCAGGCCCATCTGGACAAATTCCATGGGGGAAACCACCACCTAGTTGGAACCCTGGTACTACCTCTCTTCCACAACCACAAATGTCCTTTAACCCTCAGTTGCCTTTCTTAGCGACGTTGGAACTCCCAGACGTGTCCAAGTTGATGAATAATCCCATTCTTCATAATCCTTATTGGCCACCAATTCCAACTAAAATACCCGGTGATTGCCCGAAATTCGATGGCAAAGCTGGTGAGGATCCTCAAGCCCATGTCATGACCTATCACCTTTGGTGCTCATCCAACTCATGGCTTGATGATTCCATCCGGCTCCGCCTCTTCCAAAGGACTCTCACCGGCTCGGCCGCTAAGTTGTATATTGAGTTGAATCGTGGAACATTTCAAGATTTTAACTCGTTGGCTATGGCTTTCCTAACTCATTTTCAGTTGCCCATTCGGTATGAGACAGGGACACATCTCCTTACGTCTCTCAAGCAGGACATGGCCACGCATATATCCGATCATATACATGAATGCAGACGGCGTCGTCGCTTGATCAAATTTTGGATTCCTGATCAGCTCCTGACCGATTGGTTCACGACTTCCTTTGTCCCTACAATCGCGCGAGACATTGCCATGGGAGCTTGTGTGACTGAAGAGCAAGCTATCGCACGTGCTCAGTACCTCGACTTAGTTTATTCTCAGTCAGGTACTTTATATGATTATTTTCCAGACGCCTCGAGACCCAGAACATCCAAAGCTCCGCCAAAACCATCTGTTGACGGTGTTATTGGCTCTGTAAACGCATCTTCTAAGAAATCATCCGCAAACCCTGGGAAGCAAAAAAAGAATGCTTCTAATGGAAACACTTCTTAGGGTCAATCTAATTCTGGAAACACTTTCGAGGTTAATGCCATTCAGTCCACCATAGTGGATGAATCCTCAAAAGGGAAAAATAAAGGGAAAGCCAAAAATAAATCCGAACAGCACAAATAGGACTCCCCTAAACCTCCACCCGAGGAAGGAGCCAAACATAAACCTAAGTATCCTTGTCTTATCTGTGATGAGGATCACTACACTAAAGACTGCCCTAGGCGGTCAGAAGTTAGTCGATTGTTGAAAGGTGCTCCTGGGACTCCTGCTGTGCTTAAAGAACCTTTCCCTTCACAACAAACTCAAATGGTGGCAGATCCATCGCAACCCTCTTCTTCATTCGGCTCTCAAGTATTTATGGCTAGGACAATTCCCATCCATGTCACTACTCGAGCAAAAGAATATCCATCTCATGTCGGGAAAGAGCCAGAGGTCCCCTCCAGCGCTCCTCCGTCTAGTTCTGGTCCACTCCCCATCGAAAGACCTAACACTGAGACGACTATCCGACCCCCTCCAAAGGGTGTACTCCGGAAGTCTTCTTACAACCCTAATGCTCGTGCTACCCAGCACTACAACATCGTTGAGGACTTAGCTCAGGCTCCGTCTGCTATGTCCGCTTTAGAAGTGCTCCAGAGTTGCCCCTCCCAGAGGAAGTCCTTGCTGTCGGCCATCGGTGGCATAGACCCGGCTGACTCGGATCTGATTTCTTTTGATCTCGAGGGCTATACGCCAAGACTGCCTCACCAAATCACTTTCCTCATACAGGTCATTATCAATACTAAAACGATTCATCGTACAGTCATTGATGAAGGTGCTTCAACATGCATCATGTCTGTTGCCTGTTGGAAAGCTATTGGTTCTCCGACGCTGAGCCAGTCTCCCACGACATTAGAAGCCTTTGATGGAAGAGAGTCCCGTCCTTATGGTATCCTCCAACGGTTGCCCATCTCCTTGGAAGGGAAGATGGTAGAAGTGGAGGTCGAAGTTGTCGACGCTAATCTTACCTACAACCTCCTCCTCGGACATAGCTGGACATACGCCATGCAAGCCGTGGCTTCCTCCCTTTTCCGTGTCATTCGTTTCCCTCATCAGGGGAAGATTGTCACAGTGGACCAGCTCTCCTTCTTCGCCTCCTCTTCCGAAGGCAATGTGCCTTTCGTGGAGCATACCTCCAAATCATTCGAGAGTGTGGGAGCTGGACTCTTTAAAGATCCCGCCCTGGTGGGTGTCTTTCCCCTCCCACCTCCTAATCTCGCTCTTATTAACATGATCTCTGTGCGTTCTGACCCGTGGCTCCTTCCTCCCACTAATCAGATAGAATCTTGGGGTGATATGATGCCGTTGAGTCCCGCCGAGCTCAACTACGTCGGAATCATCGCTGCATCGGCTCCCCCTCCCGAACCTGCTCCTCCGAGCGGTGTTCCCGACTCGTATGTTCATTTCCCTTGGCTTGGAGATGATGCTACTTCGGATCCATTAAAGGAAATATTTCCTTCCGATGAAGCCATCATAGAGACCATGTCTCTTGAGGAACCCCCTTGGTCTGATCATCACCACCGTTCCTCGTTCCTCCCTGCCCATCAGGAAATGATCGCCTGTCTCGAACGGTTTGCTTCGTGTATCCCATTTCAGCCCCTTCAAACACCTATTCAAATTTATCAAGTGTCTTCTGAAGGCAATATGGGAAACATTACGCAGACCCAACCCATCGACATCTCTTTGGAACCAGGGATTGTCGAGCATATTCATATTGGAGTCACTTGTACTCCAGAGGAAGTTCAACTCTACACAAATATTTTTCGTGAATTTCGTGATGTCTTTGCATGGTCCTATGAAGAGATGCCCGGCATCGACCCTAGCATAGTGGTGCACGAGATACCTATGTATCAAGGTGCTAAGCCTGTTAAACGCCTATGCCCCATGCACCCCTGAAAGGCTGCAGCCATTAAGGCAGAAGTCGAAAAGCTTCTCAAGGCTGGTTTCATTTACCCCATTCCACTCACGGATTCGGTTTCTAATATAGTCCCTGTGAACAAAAAGCAAGGTACTATTCGAGTCTGTGTTGATTATCGTGACATTAACCGCGCCTGTCCTAAGGATAACTTCCCCACACCTTTCATCTATCAGCTTATTGATGAGTGTGCAGGAAGCGAAATCTACTCGTTTATGGATGTTTTTCTGGGTATAACCAGATCAATATTGCACCCGCTGATCAACATAAGACTGCTTTTATCTGTCCTTGGGGCACTTTTGCTTATAAGAAGCTCCCTTTCGGTTTAAAGAATGCCGGCACCACCTTCCAACGTGCAATTTCCTATGCCTTTCATGACATTCGTCACATTGTACAGCCATATCTGGATGATCTTCCAGCTCATTCAGTCATCCGTCAGGACCATCCTTCCCATCTTCGCGAATTTTTTCTCCGCTGTCGACACTACCGTATCAGGCTTAATCCTCATAAATGTATCTTCTGTGTTGAATCAGGCCGACTACTCGGGTTTATCATCTCCCGAGAGGGCATCCGTCTTGACCCCCTCAAAGTCGAAGCTATTCTGAATCTTCCTCCCCCTGCTTCTTTGCAGCAGTTGCAGAGCTTGCAGGGCAAAGCAAATTTCTTACGATGATTCATTCCAAACTATGACGAGGTGGCTAAGGGTTTTACACGGTTATTGAAGCGAGATACACCCTTTCATTGGGATGTTATCGCTCAGGAGTCTTTCGAGCGTCTCAAGGGTCTCCTTGTCTCTGCTCCATTATTGCGACCTCCGAACTACCACCGTGATTATACTCTGTATCTAGCCGCCGCCGATACCACTATCGGCATGGTTCTCGTGCAAGATGATGATGATGGCAATGAGCACGTCATATATTATCTCAGCCGCAACCTCTTGGATACGGAAACTCAATACGCTTACGTCGAGAAGTTGGCATTGGCTGCTATTTTTGCCATCCAACGCTTCTGGCATTATATCTTGTTGCGCACCACGACCGTGATTTCTGACTGCAACCCGATGACGTACATTTTGTCACGTCAGTTGTTGGGGGGCAAATACTCAAAATAGATCGTAATCCTCCAAGAGTTTGACTTGGAATTTACTACTGCCAAGTCTAAGAAGTCCCTGGTCTTTGCTGAGTTACTCTGTTCTTTGCAATCTCCTTTTGCACCCTCTCTTTCAGAAGATCATATCCCAGACGAAACTCTTTTTCTGATCATCACCCTCGATCCCTGGTACGGGGATATTATCATTTATTTACAAACATCCTCTTTCCACCCCGCTGTATCCAAAGATGCTCAGCGGCGGATCCGCCATCAGTCTCAACCCTATCATATCATAGGGGACACCCTGTACTGTCTCGGCGTTGACTCCATTCTCCGCCGATGTCTTACCCTCGAGGAAGCTGAGAGAGTCTTGAATGACTGCCACTCTGGCGCCTATGGTGGTCACATGTGCGGATATGCCACAGCTCAAAAAATCCTTCGCGCTGGTTATTTCTGGCCCTCCATTTTTAAGGATTGCATTCTTGTTGTCCGCTCATGTCATGCATGCCAGATATACCAGCAGAAGATGCATGCGCCACCGGCCCCGCTGCACCCTGTAGTGACCGTAGGCCCTTTTGCAAAATGGGGCATTGATTATACGAACTGTAAGCCTCGCTCGGCCGAGGGGCATGGGTTTATTATCGTTGCCGTCAATTACTTTACAAAATGGGCCGAGGCGATGCCCACATTAACTGAAGACGGTCATACAACGGTGCAATTTTTGTTCAATCATGTTATTACGTAGTTCGGAGTTCCACAGGCCATCGTCACAGACCACATAAAGAATTTCCGTAATCACATGATGACCGAGCTGACAACCCAACTAGGCTTACGACACGATAGTTCAACCCGTACTATCCTCAGTCTAACGGCCAGGTTGAAGCCATTAACAAGATTTTGGTTATGATGCTTCAACGTACTGTTGACATGCATAAGTCTAATTGGCATCTGATGTTGTTTCCCGCCTTGTGGGCCTACCGAACCTCTGTGAAGGACGCCACCGGTTTCACTCCATTTCAACTAGTTTACGGACTGGAGGCTACCCTTCCTATAGAATGTGAAATTCCTTCGTTGAAAATAGTCGTCGCGTAGCTTCCCAACACTACTCCGGTAGAGGAACGGCTTCTTTATCTAGAACGGTTAGACGAGACCCATCGCTTAGCCTCTCTAGCCATCGAAGCTCAAAAGAAGAGAGTCAAAACTCATTTTGACCATACCATTCATCCTCGTTCCTTTGTTGAGGGAGATCTAGTCCTGCTATACGACCAAGCAAATGACAAGCTGGGGGCAGGCAAACTCGAGCCCATGTGGCTAGGCCCTTACATTGTAAAGAGAGCGTTGTAAAAAGGGGCGTATGAGCTAGTTGACTACGAAGGTAATCCTCTTGATAATCCCCGCAATGGGCTGTACTTGAAAAAGTACTATGCATGATTCATGCGCTTCGATTTGTACATGCATGTGTGTGTGTGTGTGTGTTTTTCATGTTTTTGGCTTGGTGTGAAAGCGTGATTGCCCCTTATTGTGTCTTTTTCCTTCTTGTGCAGATGTCGGGTGCACCTTACATTGGTTTCGCTGATGGTGCCTGCCGCAGCACTCGTAATTTGTCCTCTACGGCGTGCGTGATCTACGATCCTCAAAGTGAGTTGATAGATCTTCAAGGTGTGTGTTTAGGTTGTACTACAAACAATGTTGCTGAATATAGCAATGTTATTGAATTATTAGCCGAGGCAATTAATCTCGGTATTCGTACATTGCTTGTTAACCTTGACTTTCAACTTGTCGTCCATCAGCTCAATGGGCGATATTCCGTTAGAGACCGTCACATTTTAAGGTTTTACTTACGTGTCAAATTGTTAGAAAGGAATTTTGAATTTATCACATATCAGCATATTCCAAGACGATTAAACACGTTATCTGATGCATTGGCTAATCATGTATTAGATAGACATTTGCGTAATTTATAATCAAAACATTATACAAGCAAGCGTATAAAAGCACAATAATAAACCATAGGCATATGTATATATATATATGTGTGTCGCAAAGTTTTGCACCGTGTGCATTACATAGTCCAAAAAGTAATACATGTTCATCTTGATACATCCTGGGATGACATGTCCCTCAAAAAATATGTATGAAAGAAGCCTAGAAGTCTATTCGCGGTGGTGCTCATGATAGCATGTCACCGCGCGCACCAAGCGTCTCAACAGACGATGGATGCGAGTCGGCACCCCCACTGTGTGCCTCTGGTATGCAAAAGGCACGTCTGCCAATCTAGCGTAACCCGGAATCCCTTGGGTGAGTCCCTCGAGATTCTGCACCAGCTCTTCCCCCACGGCGCCCCTTGCCTGAGGGTCACGTTCCCCTCCGCGCTATAGGAGACAAGCCGGCTGGTCGCTCTGGGCCTACATCTTCATATACATACAACTGTTATCAGAACATTCATGTATTGACAAAAAAATGAAAATACATAAAACATCAAAAAACGAAGAGATTGTACCTAACTCCTCTTCGCATTCCTCTCCCTCTGGCAGTGGGAGGTCTGGATCCCCCATGAAATTGGTCCCCGCATATGGCCAATCCTCTACCACGATCAGCTGACAGTGGAGCCATATGAAGAATTCAGGCCGCCAAGACATCTGCTGGCCCCCTCCTCCTCTGGGCATTAATGCCGCCAAGCGAGCCATCCTAGGCTCTCGTGGAAATGGATCCGCCACTACAGCTCCCTGGATCTGAAAGAGGGGTAATCGTTCTAGGAAGAACGACACCACAATCGAGCCATTCCCGAACTGTTTCACTCCTCCGCGCTTACACTTTGTAAGCTGCCTTTTGATATTTGTAGTCACCGTTGTAGCCCAGTCAAAGATGGTGGGGCTGAGGCATTCTGTCGCTCGTAACAGATGATTCTTGCTCGCCTCATGGGGCACCTATACCCCAGCTGCACGCGTGATGGTGAACAATATCACCTTAAGAACCAAGTCCTGGATGGTGGCGATATCCACCTTGCACTGTTTTTCCCAAATTGTGCCTCTGGACACACTCGGGCCTTCACTTCACCTATCTTCTCTCCGGAAAGTCTGCTTCTGGTCAAAATGGGGCTCGCCCCTCTCCGTGACAGCCCAGTAATGAAGTACACATTAGATACAACCAGCTCTAAGGTTTGGTCCCGTAAGCGAAATACTTGGTCATCAACATCCCAAGCATCCACTATGAACTGTAAGAACTCCGGCTGAGCTCGCAGATAAGATGTGAGGAAGAACTTCTTGAGACCACAGTCTCTCAAAGCATTCATACATCTCTCATCCTCTATGGCCAAGGCATCTACGACATCATGCTCCCGATCTTTCCATTCCACCACCATTTTTGCTTGTTTCCTACACCCACAAGGATGAATAAATCATTATTGGAACACTGGTAAGCTTACAAACCGGACGAATTTCAAAAATAATGAGAAAATTCAAGGTAAAAATTAGGTTGCACGGTTGGCGCGACTGTTTCTAAAACAGTCCCACCAATGGCGCGACACCTTTGGGCAAATCACCCCATTGGCGCGGACCCGTGCCAGATACCCGAGCCAATGGGGTGCAACCCTAAATTTTAAAATCCTCCTTGCAGAGGCTCAATCAGGGAACAAAATGCATAAAAAGAGTATGAAAATGGAGCTAAGGGAAGCGCCTCTTACCTGGAACTGGTGGAATCTCAAATTGTTGCACGGATTGGCGGTAATCACTGCTCGAAGTTCGCTCCCCTAATGGACCACTACTACTATGCAAGAGGTAAAAAGTAAAAGTAATTCTATTTTTTACATTTTCACCATATTTATAGACTTTTTGACTTGTATTTAGGTTTAAGAAGTTGTTTTTTGGTCGAAAATGGATTTTACGCTTGCTTTTGGTGCCATGACAGGTCTTTTTCGCAACTTCGATGGTGAAAAGAGTTGTGTTTTATACTTTTTCGGACTCGGTAAATGCACGAAAAAGTCACTGTGGAGTCATCTTTCAGCTCTTTTCTGACTCGCTAAAAATGAAAAGATCGTCGAGTTATCCCTCTTGACTCGTTAAACGTAAATAAGAGGCGGTCGTCTTTAAACCCTTTTCCGACCGTGTAAAAACGAAAAGATCGTCGGACCCTTGTCGTTTCAGGTTCGTTAATGGTTACGAAATGACGTGATGTTGATCACTTTTTTACTTTTTCAGGTCGATGTCACTATATATGAAAAGTACTCCTCGATCGTAATGGTCGGGCGGTTCTTTCGAGCATTGTTTTATACTTTTTCGGGCTCGGGAGACACAAATTTATGAAAAAGGATCCCCCTGGATTTTTCTTTTCTGTTGTCTTTTCAGACTCTCTAAATAGGAAAAGACGCTGAGTTCTTCCTTTGTCAAACTTGTTAAAACTTAATGACATCGGATTCCGTCGAAATGACGCTCACAAGCATATGCTATCCCCATCAAGCTTGTTAAAAATAACTGGGGTAATCGCTAGAAATGGTGGGGAAAATGAACCCATAATTATTGTCGTGTCGGCAGTATGTCGCTCTTGAACCTGGCAATTTGTCTGCATTCGTGTCTGGGTGGGGACATCTCATCTTGTTTTACATTAGCCTCCGTGGGTTTGGGTTATCCTATTTGACCTCTCATCTACTCGTTGCCTTGTCACCATGACCTCTGCTCATTTGATGTCAAATACTGCCAAGTCCACTGTCGTGCCGCCGATATGTTCAAGAGAAGTTGACCTCTGCAGAGTTACAACCTCCCTCTGATACCTCACATAATTTTGATTCACCACAACATTCTTCCTCTATCTCGCGTCAAGGATGTGGGAAACATTACGGCCCACCTTTGATCAAGGTCACTTCCTGTCGACTTCAGCTCATTATCCAGGAAGCTGATCTAGAGACTCCCTTCTAGTGCCTTGGAGCTTGCATGCCTCAATGGCAGGTTCTTCGTGTTCGACGAGAGGTTTTCATCATTGGCCTCCGATCGAATGATTCTACGGGTGTTCGACGCCAGCTCACTTATTCGCATGCCGTAGATTGTACCTATAGTACCTTGAGGGCCATTGTCATTATTGGTGGTACCTCTCGCGTCTGTTAACAGTTTTCATCATTGACTGGTAATCAGACGATGTTCATGCATGTTCGACTTCAACTCATGTATTCGCATGCCTGAACTTGTACTCTGTTCGGGTCGAGATGGAGCGCAAGACCCTGGATTTTGTTTGTTGGAATCCAGGCTGCGATTTGTGGTTTATTATGATCACTACATGACTCATTCACTGGATGGCTGCGACCATGCCTGAGTCTATTTATCGATCCTCTCTGGATGGCTGCGCCCATGCCTTGGATCTAGATTATTATGAACTCTGTTATGGACGGTTGCGCCCATACCACATATATCATGTACTTGAGATATCAGTTTTACTTCTTTACACAGGTTCTCTAGTGGCCGTGTTTTCAGTCACACATGTTCTTGTAAATCATTTCACCCCTCTCTCTCCCTCGGGCCTCATGCTTTAGGGGGAATCTGTTACACAGCAATTTGTCACCATTTGTCACCATCCCTGTTACCTCTCACCCGCACACTCGAGGACTCATTCCGGGACTTGTGAGAAGTGACATGACCTGAAACCACTTGCACCATATTCCTCTAAGTATGAGCTTCATATGCCCTGAAGACATCTCCTGCAAAATACCCATGAAAACAACTCTTTTTGCATTAGTGCGGGTCCACAGTTCACTGCCCGCGCCAATGAGGGAAATCCTCTAAAAAGGGCGCGCCATTGGCGCTCTATCTCAAAGTCGCACTCGCGCCAACCGAATTGAGTAAAGTTTTCAACGAACAAGCTTCCGAAGGTTCTCCTTAACCCATTCACCAACTAAATCTATGTTGAGCTAGGATGGTTTGGCTTCGAATCTCCAGAGAAGGGAAGTGGTTTGCCACCTTTCATGGAAGTTTCTAAGTGATAAAGCCAATCCCATGAATAATTTGGTTGATCCTATCTCTTTCCTCTCTATCTATAAAAGCTTGCCTCTATGCCTTGAGCAAACTAGTCAGTAGTTCCAGCATAGTGATAGAGAATACTAGGAGTTCAAGAGTTTGAAGCTGCAAGAGCCTTCTTTGCACCCATAAGGCCAAATCTAAGTAAGGAGATTCTTGTCACCCAAAGAGAGAGAGGCTTGTTCCCTATCCCAACAAGCTTTGTAAGACTTGTGTAGCTGACTACCCAGCCAAAGGAGGATTTGACGTCAGAACAATGGTTGTATTCTTCTCTGTTATTTATCAATAATAGATGACTATCATTATGGTTCCAGTCTCATTGTCCTATGTTTGATGTTGAGTTGTATCTTTTCTGACTGATATATAATTGCATCTACTAGATTTTATGCTTGTATTCATGTTACTCTTTGCATGTGCAGGTGTCCAATCATGAAGATCATGGGGGTCGTGACTGGCCGAGGCAAAGGAACGAGAGCGACATCTCTTCTACGAACATTAGCATTGGAATCCAAGTAGGTTCTCACCATCCACTTTTTATTTGCAATTAGGAACTTGCGTGATAGCATTGTGTGATTGTTGCTAGACCTGGTCTGGGCTAGTAGGGATCGTCTTTGTCCGCAGAGAGGATTTACCTCCACAACACAGCTAATCAGTGGCTGACCTCCCTATAACTCCATAAGAAGCGATGGATCTCGGCTGCGAGACCCATGTCCCAAGTTCCTGTATCTACGCGCGGAGCGCCCCCAACACAATCTATTTCTCCGACATGGCCTCATCAATTGCTTCCCGGGTGACTTTTTGAACTATGTCCCCTATGTCGCCTAGGTCACCCTCGGTCAATGTGGTCAGTTCTCCGTCCCATTTAGACACCTTGGCCTTCTTCCGCGGCTTCGTCCGTTCTATCTGCGGCGGCCGTTTTAAGGGCACCCCCATGGTGGTTGGTGGCGTTCCTTCCGTCCCTGTATCTGTGGCTGTCTCTGTGGGCACCTTCAAACCACTTTCATCCTTTGTCATCACAGCCCCTCCTGCTGGTGCCTTGCCTGTCCAGGCTACCCGAACTTTCGTAGCGTACTGTTCGTTCCACTTTTGCTGTGTTGTGGATTTAGCTTTAGCCTTCTGTTTTTGGATGGCGGCCTCATCACGCCCCACTGCATCTGGTCCCCGCCATTCTAGTAGCCAGGTATACAATAACGCATAGATAGCTTCATCAATGGCAATGAAAGGAAGTGTGGTCCACGTCTGGTTGGGGTCCTTATGCGCCCGGATGTAGAAAAAGTTCCTATCAGCCTTAAAATCGGCTACATTCTTTACACTATCATATACCTCGGTGGACAAATTGGGTTGTTGGTTGATCCATTGGTGGACATTTGCATCCATGAGTATCCAAAAAATCTTGATTTCCTAGATTTTGGTAGTGTCCTTGGTTGCCCAAAGTGACACATATTTGGCGGCTTCTAGCCAAAATTGGTCCAAGGAAGGAAACTGGTTGTCTTTGGGTAATTCACTGGCAACTAAGATGATGGACAACAGTAGCCACGCATAGTGGAAGGTCTTGCCCTCCTCTTGGACCTACCTACAGTTGGTCAGGAACTCGTCACAAAGGAACTGCACCCAATTGGACCGTTCCCTTACTGCACATTGCTCAGCTAGCGCGACGACTATCACTGGAACCTCATTGCCACGACATTTCCACATCACTTTTCCTGCCAGAAACTGGGTAGCAATGTGGACCGCTTTGTCCGGAATACTGTCAATAGCATACCCTCGCTGCCCTTTCTCTAGCTTGTATTTCTTTTTCAGGGTTTCTGTCATCATCACATCACCACTCTTATCAATGATTTCCATGGGGTCTCTTCCTTCACAGGGAAGCTATGAGATCCTATGAATGAGTTCTGTCGTGATGTGGACAGGTTTGTCTATCCATAAGTATCCATCGTGTACCAAACAGAGCAACTGTCTGATGACGAATATTGTAATAGGGGGTTAGATAAAGTGGGGAATGAACAAGAGACAAAGCAACCCGGCTTCCTCCACCTTTCGCAGCCATTCCTTTGGCTAAAGTGTCATAACCGTCCCTTCTGTGCTTTGCTCCATCAGTTCGCTAGTCGCCAAATGCGGAAATTTTTCGGTATCTGCAAGGTCCTAGTCTTCAAATTTCATCGTCAAAATGTGGCTAGTCACCGTGCCTTCAAGTGGAACCCCTTTTGGAAGAGACGGGGTGATGAGTATGTTGTCCACGACATCCAGATTGTTAGGGATCTTGGCCTTCCCTTTCCTGGGAGGCACATACTTAGGGCGTCTTACTGGTTGGAGGTCTTCTTCTCTTTCTTCACCAGGTTCGACTTCTTTGATATAGGTCAGAGAATCCTCGACCTCTTCATCGCTCTCAATTGTAATAGTTTTGCCTTTTTCCTCCATCATCAATTTACTAACTTGCGGATTTCACGGAGACGTTTGGACTGGTCCTGCTACTTGGGGATTCTTCTTAGATCACGGCGTCCTAGGGGATTTAGGAACTTTGGCAGCTTGCGGCATAGGATTCTGTGTAACGTCCTTGGTGGTGGCTATCGACTGGAGTAATGACTCTCGCAATTCCTTTGGAAATTCCTGAAACCACGAGCTTTCTTTCATTAGTTTTTCATTCATCGTGCTCCTCTTGGTTTGAACCCAGGGTGTTCTATTCTTCGGAAGCTCAAGCTTTGTTTTGTGACACTTCACCTATTTTTTATATACTATTTCGAATTCAAATTTGGCCTTTTTCCCTCTCTGCGGCTCATTAATGTGATTTTGGCGGTTACCCCTATGTCTTAATTGCCCACCGCCCGCTCCTTGGTGTCTTAAATGGGACATCTTATCATGAACAGTAACTACAATGGTCACCTGCCATCCACCCAATGCAGCAGCGCAACCCCTGGTACGCGGGTGCGTACTATGCTTTCTACTGGCCCTGTGCACCACAGCCGAATCGCGCAACCTTCCTGCATATTGTTTTATAGTCCCGCACCCTCTTTCAACTACGTGGAGCACTGAGACTGGGCCTCCTATAGATAGTCAGGTGGTCACACCCCTCGTGCGAGCCTTTCTCTTCCCTACTAGCCCAGGCTATGGGCACCCTGCGCGTTCCGTTGAGTCCAGTAGCATATTGTGGTCTGTGCTCCCTTGTGCCCTAGGGTGCAATCGTAACCATGATAGTAGGGTCACAGCTTGTTCTAGTAGCGTAGGCAAGCTGGCCAGGTCTAGTCCCCTCAGTGGCTCTTTTGCGCGACCCGTTTGTGTGACTCCTAATTTTATTTTGTCAATTTCTTCATCTAGCCTCGCACTTTTCTTTCTTAGCCTGGCCCCCGCTTCCTCTAACTTGTGAAGTCTCATCTTGCCATGCCGAATGGCTTCCCATAATGGCTGGATCCCTAAGCCCAAGTCTTCTTGTTCAGGTTGGACTGCAGGGGCAATGGCCCATTTGACCGTGGATAGAGTTCCCTTGGCCCGTTCTACCTTGTTTAAGGTCTTGTTGACCCCGCGAACCTTTGTGATGTATAGATTCAATTGGGTCGATGGTTACACAACATACAACCATGCCCTCCATTATAGATGGGTGGCTTCCTTGCTCCATCACGGCTGCCCTGGCTGTGGTCACCACGCACGTCCTCCTATCCGTACCCAGAACCGCCTTCTACCTTTGTGCTCCTTCCTTCTCAACTTCCTCTGTGCACACCACCCTAGTGCGCACGACGCACTATGCCGCCTCTGTTCTATGATTGAAGTGCCAGGGTTGACGAATTGTTCCTCATTTGTGGCACTGCTTTCCGCTGGCCGTTGTCTTCCTTCAATGGTCATGCATCGCAATGATCTAATCATCATATTACAGTTGAGTGTTGTGACTTCCTACAATCAGCTCTGCCATTGTTCAATTTCCTCATCTAAATTCGATGTGTAGGAACTATTGCGCTCCCATGAGAGTCTTTCACCCGCTGAGGAATTCACTTGATCCTGGTCTTGCGCTGTTATTTGGTAGATGTAGTCTAATTCATTTCACTATCATCGTCGCGCACCAGTTTGGTGTAGTGCACTCCTTCAGCTGGGTCTAGTGGAACTATGACATGGAGGGACCTTTTCTCGAATTTCATTTTCTGTCTTTTTAAGTTGATGACCCCATTCATGTCCGTGGCCCAATCTATTCCTAGCAATGCAGGGTATGGATTACTATCATCAACAATTTCTATTACCTCAAAGTTGGTCTGCGTACCTACTCCTTCAATGTCGACTGTCACCCTTTGCAGTCATCCCATCGGTAAGACCTTTTGTTGGTTGGCCATTCATAGTTGAATAGGAGACCACTATAGGCGGGCCTACCCATGCGTTCCCATGTTTTCTTAGGTAACACATTCACGTCCGACCCTAGATCCAGAATGACCTGGTCCATCTCATATTCACCAATTTGTGTTGTTATTCGCATCTCCCACCCTGTGTGTAGGACATGTTTCCCTAGTTTCTGGAATACATGCGATTCCCCTGACGCTATGCACCTGGTGATCAATTCTTGCAGTCCTTTAACCACTCTATTGTCACGTAGCAACTTCATACATGTCTCTAGAAAGGTGGTAAGCATAGAGGGATCCATTCCCGGCTCAATTGGATCCCTATTACCTGGAGTAGAGACTTCCGTGAAGCTCTTCTGAGCTTCTTTAGATGTCCCTTTCACCTATTCTATTTCCAAGTCAGGTTCCCTTGTAGGAGCATCGTGACCCTTCCCATCAAGTTGTTCCCTCACATCTCCTCCTGTGGTTGTGCCACTCCTTAGTACCATGTTTATGTCGGGGTCCCCTTCGCAGGGTTTCAACCTCATCATTTGGAAATTTTGAGTCGGAGTAGGCTTCTATACCCCCTTCTCGCGCATCTAGGCAATAAGCGTTGAACAGACTACCATTTCATGGTCAGACTGCTCATAGTATGGATAAGATATCCTCGTTGGATTAGTATAGTCGCGAGCGTAGTGCCCCAACCCTCCACAGTTATAACATATCAGCTGTCCGCACCCTCACCCAGGCCCCATTCCTCTTCCTCATTTGCATCCTTGAAATCCCCCACGTGGCTTGACAGCTAGGTCGAAACCTCACACTTTAGTCTGCACTCGATAGGCTGGGATCCTTTCCATCATTAAATCGTAACTTCAACATGTTTGCTCATCGTGACCCACTAATCTACAAAAGTTGCAATACAGTTGCTGCGGGGTCTAGGTATACTTCTGCAACAGGTGGCAGTTTTTTGTTGCATGCTTTCCCCCACTTGAGAAATGGCACACCAGAGCACACGCACCGCACTTGGTGTGATGCAGGAAAGTGTTCCCTTTACAGACAGAGGCAACCCCTCTAGCCCTAGAGTGGGTCTAGTCACAAAGAAGGATCTTTCCTTAAACAGTCATAGCTGGAGGCCTACCTCAACCGGTGGTCGATGGAGTTCTGTTGTGCTGATCCAGCTCCTACTTCCTTCTCCTAATGAGTGATCAACCTAAAACAATGCAAAGGAAATACAACAAATCACGTAATCGGGACAACAATGATCTATTTACTCACAAAGTCAAGAAGTCATGAGCTATCAAGTACATTACATACAAGACATAGGAAAACATCATTGATTGTATTAATAATGAAATAAGAGTAAGCTTACAACCAAAGTCTTGACGTCACAAGCCTTCTCAGAGGGATCCGGCCAGCATGTTCCTCAAGCATTCACTCTTTGAAGATGGATCTCCCAACATACAAGTCTCTCTCACTCATAAGTTTTACACAAGATTAAGAGAACTTCACAACCTTCCACAAGCTATCAACAATCCCACACTTGTCACACTCACACCAACTAACTAGCAAACTCACAAACACTAACAGCACTGCTCAACTAGCCAACTATCAGAAACTAGCAATGCATAACAATGGTGAGAGTTTAAGTAGGAAAAGGAGTCTCCATGAAAGGTGGAAGAGTGAGCTTATCTCCAAAGAAAGTATCACAAATGATGGAACAACCATGCCAGAGAAAGGAGGGTGATACAAACTATGCCAACAACTACGTCTAGAGTCATCTGGAAGGCCGACTGTTGGAACAAATTCACCCAATCTGGATCATCGTGGGGGCATAACTGGTCTTCAACACTGACATCGCAAGTGAATAATGTAGCTAGTCAGATCATTGCTAAAGATTACAAGTAACCTCGCACTGGGACTTGAAATCAGACCATCGTAGGAATCAGGTGTACTTCCACGCTGACAGCGCATATGGGCTATTTAGGAGTGCCCTTCAGCGCATATATTTAGTCCATAGTCGCGATCAGGTAGAATACTTAGGAAAAGTGGGTCATTTGGCAACATCAGAGAGCATTTTTATAATAGGAGCATGTTTGACTTGGACACATGACACAATAGGAGGACTAGAGTGAAGACAGTGACAAATTACTATGTAATAGATGCCCCCTAAAGTATGACGCCCCAGAGAGTGGGGGGTGAAATGCTTTACGAAACTGACTGAGCTAGAACACCATCTGGAAGAACCTACACGCAAGTACAAATGATATCTCTAATGATGAAATACATGTAGTCTAGGCATGGGTGTAGCCATCCAAAAGACATAGGTCTGTGGTATGGACGCAGCCATCCAGCTAATGAGACCATGATAATGATAAAGGTATGGTCGCAGCCATCCATGAAGACTCAGGTACGGTCGCAACCATCCATCAATGAGTCATGTAATCATAAACCAATCCACGCAGCCAGAAAATATGTGATCTGAGTTCGAGGTCTTGAACCCAACCGATCATAGCACAAATTCTAGCATGCGAATAGATGTGCTGAGGTCGAGCATGATAGAAAATCGCTTGATTACCGGTCAATGATGAAAACTGTTAACAAGTGCGAGAGAAACCACCAATAATGCCAATGGTTCTCAAGGTACTAGCTAGCACAATCCACGAAGTGTGAAGAAGGAGCTGAAGTCGAACACTTGTGGAATCACCCAATTGATGACGAATGGTGAAAGTCGACCATCAGGTGTGAAGAACTTGCCATTGAGGCATGCAAGCTCTGAGGTACCAAAGGGAATCTCTAGATCAATCTCCTAGATAATGAGCTGATGTCAATAGGAGATGACCTATCGTAGGAGGGCCATAATGTTTCCCCCATCAACGACACGAGATAAGGAACAAGTGGTAGATGGCGAAATAGAGTATCAGAGGAGGAGGTGAGGGTGTAAACTGCAGAAGGATTATACTCTTGAACATGTTGGTGACACGACTTTGGAGGGTGGCAGCATTCAGATACCAAGGGATTAGAGGCACAATGGAAATGGCATGAATCAAATGGAATGAGGCTAAATGAAACCCAAAACCGCAGAAGGCCAAATGACAATGTATGGATGTCCCAACTGAACAAGAAGCAAAAGTGTCAATGTTCAAGAGTGACTAGCTGCCATAAACAATCAATGATAAACCTACAATTGAATCCAACCAAGTAATAGTTTAACGAGCCCCAGGAAGGAGAAGCTCGAGTCTCGTCATGGTGACGAGTCCAATGCCATCAAGGTTTAACAAGTCTGACACAAGTAAAACTCGAAGTTTTTTTCATGTTTAGAGAGTTTGAAAAAGACACAGAAAAGAAAACTCCGGGGGGTCCTTTTTCGTAGATTTGTGTCTCTCGAGCACGAAAAAGTATAAAATGATACTCGAAAGAACCGCCTGATCATTACGATCGAGGAGTACTTTTCATAAATAGTGAATTTGACCCGAAAAGGTAGAAAAGTGATCAAAATCACGTGATTTCGTAACCAATAACGAGCTTGAAATGACAAAGTCCTGACAATCTTTTCGTGTTTGCACGGTCGGAAAAGAGCTTAAAGTAAACCGCCTCTTATTTCTTTTAACGAGTCAAGAGGAAAAACTCAGCTATATTTTCATTTTTCAAGTCAGAAAGGAGCGTTAAAGACGACTTTATGGATCAAGTGTACACACAGGTGTCATGACTCCACTACCTGTAGCTCTGCACAAAGCACATCAAATGTAAACCCATTCGATATAAAATGAACAATATACATAAAAACATAGTTAAAAAACCATTCTTAATTAACCATGTGATAAAAAATGAGAAAAAAACCACATTTATAAAATATATTTTTTTAATTTCCAAAAATTACTATAAAAAGAGGGTAATTCATTCATTTTTACCATTAGTACTGTTCAATTCACTGTGGAGCATTTTGGAGCACCAAAGTTGGCGAGCTAATTTTGGCCTTGTTTGTCCACCATTCACCTTGAAACTTGTTCCAGGTAAATCAACTTCGTCCTGTGCTTCGATTCAATGTCTTTTTCATGCATTTTGATGTTAGATGTGTTAGTTTAGGTGGATTTTTTGAGTCAGGCTCCGCTGCTTGGTCATCGCGGGTATACCACTTGGGTCTAGGATGACCGAAAAAATTTACACATAACATTCTCCGATCATTGCGGGAAAGTAATGTACTTCCGAAATGACCGTGAAAAAATAGAACTAGTAGCCTCGCGTCATTGCATCTGTTTTAAAAACAGACACGATGACGACGCGAAATTATGTTTTTGTGAAAATTACGCATTGAATTTTACAAACAAAGTGCTAATTCATTTTTTCTCGTCATGCAAGCTGTAATGGCGTTTGTCTGGCAAGAACGAATGCATGATGATAATGATGTGGAATATTTTGCCGATGTGAGGTGGTGAAATGCATTACGGGCATGCGGATTGCTCAAATTCTTCCTTACTCCGCACCTTCGGTCTCAACCCGCTTTACTGGAGCTACTGATCCGAGCCTGGAACCCAAAAGATGGGAAATTCATCATCCGAGGCCGAGACATCGAATTTGATGCCACAGACATATTTTTTGACCGGATTGTCCCGTCATGGTGAGAGGCCCACTCTAGAGGGGCAGCGACCCGAGGGCAATTCTCTAGAGATGCTGATGGCTCAAGTGTGCCCACGGGCATGCAAAACGAGGAGCGGGAAGGTGGCAATCCCGACAGTGGAAGACGTGGTTCTTCACGCTATGCTATTCATGGTGACACAGGCAGCGAGCTCCCAAGCCCAACATGAGGCATCGAAGACCCATCTTCGGCTGGCTCTCGAATGTCTCAATCCAACCATGTTTAACTGGGCAGAAACAGTGACGATGAACATGAAGAGGCAACTTACCAACTGCCATCGAGGAGAGACGAAGCAGTTTGGCTATGGGTCCATCTTAGTCCCGCTCATGCTGGAGCAGGTGTTGGCATTGCAGTTACAGGACATGGATTTAGATTTTCCAAGACCACGTGAGCCCAGGGCCACACGGTGGGCACATGTTATGCCTAGAGGTGGTGGACGACCAGTGTCGTGGGGGACACTGTTTCGAGAGTGGCTGGAGCGCCAGACGATTTCTGTTGAGGATTGGCCATATGCTGGCATGGATTTCTACGAAGATCCTGACATGCAGCTGCCCGCTGGAGAGTAGTGGGATGATGGTGGTAAGACACATGATTACATTATTTTTGCATTTTATTTTTTATGATGTCTTTTATATTTTTCATGTATATGTCCTAATGACGAATGCTATGGTATGCAGATGTGGGACTAGTGAGACCCGTCGGGTTGGCTCAAGAGGTGTGGAGGGATGCACAGGGCATTGCAGCACTAGCCTTGGCTCCCCCAGCTGATGATCTGGTGGAGGCAGTGGCCCGAAACCTTGAGGGCCTAACGGTAGGGATTCCTGATTACATGGGGGTCGAGGAGGTCCTCATAGTGTTCCAGATCCACACAGTAGGAGTGGTACCCATGGTGCACCGCCTATTGAGGTGGGTGGCACGAGCAGTGGTGTGCTACAGAGAGAATAACCCACCGCAGTAGACACCTAGGTTTTATTTCATGTGGATGATTTTTTGAGAGACATGTGTCTCGAATGTATGGAGAACACAGACTCTATTTGGACATGTACACTTATTTTTTAAGCACCTCGATGCGCCACACGATATATATATATGTATATATATATATATATATATTCCTATGGTTTATTATTGTGTTTTACCTGCTTCTTATATGCTGCTTTGATTACATGTTACGCAAATGTCTATCTAATACATGGTTTTCCAATGCATCAGTTAACATGTTTAATCGTCGTGGGATGTGTTGATATGTGATAAATTAAAAATTCCTTTCTGATACTTTAACACATAAATACAACCTTAAAATCCGATGGTCTCTAACGAAATATCTCCCATTGAGCTGGTGTGTTACCGGGAATAGTGTCTATGCAGAACTGCTAATCCCACTAAGGCTGGTATCTACCTTAGAAACAAACAACTTAAAACTACTTTTGTTTTCCTTTATGAAAGATAGATGAGAGAAGAATAAAGGAGACCAACCTCTGTCTTGCGCTTGGTTCCTTGTTCGATTCCTCTCTCTTCTGATAGTCCTTTGCTACTTGCTTCCTTGTATACCCGGCTTCACAGAGTACCTGTAGAATCAAAGCAGCATAACACTATACGATAACATAGATCTATTATCATAAGAAATATAGGATCAGATGTATATTAACCATACAAATGCATAAAACATCAATCACACAAGTGTATGGAGGAAAACTTGAATAACTTTATTGATAATCAAGAAAGAGCCAAGAGAATTACAACCAATTGTTCTAACCTAGCATCATCCTCTCAGCAAGAAGCCCTTCTTCACCTCATGAAAAGCTTATATCACCCAACACTATGATGTTGAACCAATAAACCAACAGCACTTCCTTACAAGATACAAAATTCTAGCCTCTGGATCTCTGGGATGAGGGATCCATATATAGATGTCTACAAGGGAGGTGAGTCAGCTTTTGAGATTTGATTAGTGTCTCCCCTCTGATAGTTCTTGATTCCACTTGGAGATTGATGATCTCTTACTCATCCCTGGTCTAATTCAGAGAGGCAAGTGTCACAGGAGAAGTTTCTGGAAGATTCCATGCTTCTCCACCTCGCGGATTAACCCTGCCATTTGTCCCTTCTCACCCATCACACCTACTGTGTGTATTTAGGTGGGATGCAACGCACTTTGCCTATGGAGCAGGTGAAATGGTCCAGTTTTGACCAGTTCTGAGTGGTTTTTCATGGAGAACTTCTGGGAGATGCTGTAATCAGTTGACCTTGTTCTTTTAGGGGTTGGAACAACACCTTTAGGGACCTAGGAGCCCTTGGTTTATGGACATTTATGCTTGGGGTTACAGTGCCCAAAAATGTCTATAACATTTTCCCCCTAAAGCATGAGGTCGTTAATCTTTTTGATGTCGGGTGAAATGCTTTATCATGAGGATCCGAAGTTCTTTCAAGCTGGAAGGAGACCTGTAATAAGATACAATACAATACATTATCTTCATAATATTTTCATGATCTAGCTGAGGCGGGCATTCCCATGCTCAGCTTTATAAATTCATTTTTCATGTACATGAGACAGACAATCGTCTGAGTGTAGATTGATGATTCTGGTAGAGCCATCATCCCTTAGATTGGATGATTATCTGTGCACCAATGATGAAAATTTGATGTCTTTATTTTCCTTAATATATATCACAGCCTGGATGGATGAAACTAGATCTGGGGTCTTCAATCTCGTTCGATCTTCACTCAAAGTACAAGTCGATCCATGTGAGAGATGTTCTGGAGTCGAACATGGAAAGACATCGCCTGATTACCAGCCAATGATGTAAGTTGTTAACAGGCACGAGAGGAATCACCGATAATGATAATGATCCTCAAGGTACTGCAGTACAATTCACGTGGTGTGAATAAGGGACTTGGCATCGAACACCACTTAAAATCTTTCGGTCGAAGGCCATTGATGTAAACCTGTCGTCGGAAGTGAGAAACTTGCCATTGAGGCATGCAAGCTTCAAAGTACTGAAAGGGTTGTTCCTAGACCGGCTTCTTGGATAATGAGCTGATGTCGACAAGAAGCGATCCATCATAGGAGGGCCTTCATGAATCCCACATCAATGACATGGAATGGAGCAAATGATTTTAATGGAGGTGAAAACGATCTGGTGATATAAGGTTCAGGGTAGCGGTCATGAAAGAATGGAGCGTAAATGTATTGCAGCGGATGAGACATAGGTGAATTCTCTGAGTGACTTCACTTGAACATATCGGTGACACTGACATGATGGATTGGTAGCATTAACCCCAAATGTGGATGGTGTGATGGAACCATGGTGATGTGACAAGTGAATGGAACAACCCAACCTGGCTTGGATGCGGAGTGAAAGTGTCATGTTCAAGAGCGACTTGCTACCAACAAAGTTTCTTCAAGTTTTCTTCCCAATTTTCCCCAGTCATTGCTGACCAGTACCTCTTTATTTTTTTCAAGCTTGAGGAGGATAACATATGCTTGTTCTATAATTTTCCCTTCGGGAAAACCCATCGCTATGTTTTAATGAGCCTAGCGATAGTGAAACTCGTTCTTGTCTCTTATGGACAAGTTTGTCGCTATTAGGTTTTAACGAGTTTAACGACAAAGATAACTTGGTCCTTTTCAATTTTAGAGAGTCTGAAAAGGGACGTAAAGGAAACTCCAAAAATCCTTTTTCGTCATCTAATCCCTTAAGTTCGAAAAATTATAAAAAAATACAGAAGGTATGAATTTTCGATACTTTTAACGAGCCGAACAAAACAAGTGCTCGATCTTTTTGTGTAATAATCCCTTAGGTCCAAAAAGATTAAAATCTAAAGGAGGGATAGCACTTCCGGTCACTTTAACGAGCTGGAGAGGCCAATGGCTCGGCAATATTTTCATGTTTTACGAGTCAGTTGAAAAGAGCTTAAAGGAGACTCGTCTTTGAGGAACGAGTGATAAATTCAAGTAGCAGTTGATTCCAGGTAAGGTTTGGAATTTTCCAATCACGGCAGTGTTACAAGGATGGCTAACAAGATCACTCTTCGCAGCTGCTCCTCAAAATGGGTAAAAAATCAAGTGGAGGTGAATGATCGGCCAATACAGAGTGGAGGTGATGATGAGAAAATGACCAAGGCTACAAAGGCTGAAGTATTACATTCACGATGGTTATTTACCGGAAATTGGTTAATTTTTTAATGAGCTTAAATGCTGGGGGAAACATTTGCTCATTGCTTATGTTTATTTTTTAACGAGCATGAAGTCCGCGTTAAAACTGCTCGATGTGGGTTTATTTTTTAACGAGCTTTAACCCTGCGGTAACATTGCTCGTGGCAGGTTTATTTTTTAATGAGCTTGAACCCTGCGGTAAAACTGCTCATGATAAGTTTGCATGCCCCCAGCATAATAACGCAAATCGAGGTGCATGCCCCCCAAGCTTCATTGCATTCATCTCGGTGGTTGGAATGAAGGTTTACCTTCGAGATCTTCGAAAGACTCGACTTTGATTTTACGAGATCGTAATCAAAGACTCGATTTGGAAAGGGAGTCGTTTCATTTTTTAGCGAGGTTGACACAGTAAAAGAACTATCCTCATGACTCCTTGTTTCATTTTTTAACGAGGTCGACACGAGATAAGAACCATCCTCGAAATCCATTGTATTTACAATATTTGATAGAAAATCAAAAACTAAAGGATGATTAAGGTCACTGGAACTATCTTCCTTACAATTCGGAAGATGGGAGCAATGGTGGTAATCTTCCCATGGTGCCTCTCCTATCATCATTGATTGAATGATTCCTTCGTCTACAGAATGTACATACGACCAAGGATCTGAAGAGGTGCCATATTCCTTAGACCTATCCATCCAAACACTCGATGAGCGTTGATTTGGGTTTGCCCCCCAGGCCAAGAAAATTGATTGCTACAATATTTCTAAAATGGCGATGATCCATGCTGACAAAATGTTTAGGAATCTTCTAAATCCATTAGATATAGAAGATTTCATATTGCAAGTTTCCACTGTGGCCACTTCCGCCAGATTACTTGGAGGCGGTAGGGAAAAAGTACCCATTAAGGCAGGGTCTTTTAGGAGGCCTACTCCAATATTTTGAAGTGAATGATTGCTTCCATGGATCATTGGAATGCTTCCCGTAACTTGTGAACTGTTGGGGAGAAATGTTTGTTGGTCAACGATTGCAATTCCTCCTTGGAAGGGAAATGCAATCTTCCTGAAGTAGGTCGACACAACTACGGCCATGGCATATATCTAGGGCCTTCCCAGTAGGATGTTGTAATCGAGGTTTCCGTCAATTACTTCAATATCAATTTCTATTGTTTTGCCCCCCAGTTCAACTTGCAAGTTACTTAAAATCTTGTATGGAGTGTATGATCGTCCATCAAATGCTTTTGACATCGTTGACGATCGCGACAAGGGTGGTGAGCCTAAATTTTTCCAGCAACTCATCGACATAATACATGTAGATGCCCCCTCATCAATAATAGTTCGATGAACAATTTTGTTGAGGGCTTTCACTTGAATAAGGAAAGCTAGTTGAGCTGGTAACTCAGGGTCATATCCTTTGTGATTAAAGGATACAAGATTGGAATCCGTTGGGTCAATCCCACCTATTACTGATAATAGAGCCTGCTTTTGGGAGGGGCAATTTTGCGGTACCTCAAGTGTCGACATAGCAGACGGAAATTGGGCCGGGTCCTCTACTATATTATAATTCTGTGCTACTTTGGCACAAGGATTAAATGTCGATTTGTGTACTACTCCCTTTAGCGGATTTATCATTGGTTCAGGAATGATGGGTGGCACAACTTCGGTCAAAGTTGTTGTCGAACTACTAGGTTGTTCATTAGCCTTGTTATTCGACAGCTATGGATTCCCGTAATCTTTATTCCTTGTCAAAGCATCATTTTGCTGCTCTGAGATAGACAACATAAGCACTTGGGATCGAGAAGCATTTTGATTAGCAACCAGTTTGGTTCCCGGGTTTGGAAATGGATCAGTCAATACTGCTGAGGTTTTTGAACTCTTAAAGAGTTTCTTAACTTCAGCTTTATGGGGACAATCTCTCGTCCGGTGATCCTCATCGTATATATGACACCACGCAGGGGGTTTCCTTTGCCCAGAAGGGTTTCCAGAAGGTTTTTTAGGAGATGACTCATCCTGCTTCTTTTTTCTCCCTTTCTTTTTCTTCTTACCCCCTGGTTGCTTCAATTGTTTGCCCTTGTCGGTCGACACGACATTTACCTCCGAGGTGAGAAGTTCTTCATTTGCATTTTGATCAAAAATCTTATAGGATTTCTTAGATGTAGCCTTTGTCAATTTCATGCTTTTCGTACCTATCACGCCATTGCCGGCATGAGACTCTTTTTTTTATTTAGGAGGAGGGGGGACCGAAAATTCCGGTCTGGGAACGTCAGGTATTTTATCATATAGCGTGCCAGACTGAGTGTAAATCAAGTCTAAATATTGCGCACGAGCGATAACTTGCTCTTCGGTGACGACTCCTCCTTTTCCCACATATTTCGTGATGGAAGGCAATAATGACTTGATAAACCATTCAGCTAAAAGCTGATCAGGAACATACGTTTTTACCATTCTACGACGACGTCGCCACTCATGAATATGATCGGATATGTGAGTGGCCGTTGTTTTCTTGAAATTGGTAAGAAGTTCCATTCCCGTTTCGTACCTTATCGGTAACTAAAAATGGGTTAAAAAGGTTGTGGCTAGGGTACTGAAGTTGTCAAATGAAGCTCTGGGTAATTCGATATACCATTTTGCTGCCGGACCAGTTAACATCCTCTGAAAAAGGCGAAGCCTAATTGAATCATCGTTTAGGGTGTTTGATGAACACCACAGATGAAAGGTCATCACATGATTCGACGGATCTTCACCCAGATTTCCATTAAATTTAGGAATATCTGACGGAAGTTTATGCGGAATCGCTGGCCACCAAGGGGCGTAGGCGATTGGATCGTTTGTTAACCGATTTAGATTCGGTAACTCTAAAGTCGCCACGAAGGGTAACTGTTGATTCAGGTTAGGCGAAGCATACCCAGGATAAGATGGAATCACCTGAGCAGTTGGTCTCTGCATACCAGCATAATGCATTTGATGCTGGTAACTTTGGTAAGGTTGGTGGGCATAACCATTGTAGAATGGTTGATTTTGACCGTTTTGAATATATGGTTGCCCACTATTTGCAAAGATTTGTTGCTCGGATCCTTGGTATACCTGTTGGAATTGTGGTTGTTGGTATTGTACCAACCATGGTTGCGAAGCCATGTGCTGTTGCCTGGTACTAACTGTTTGACCAAGATGAGGGGTAATTGTACCCGTTTGGGCCTGTGTCATTCCACTAGTCGGCGATTGTGGTTGAGTCGCGGGGTCAAGAGGCTGTTGCATTACAACTTGAGAAACCTGAGGTTGGCATACAACAGGCAACGCTTGTACTTGTGACATTGTCACAATAGCTAGCGTAGTCGGTATATTTGACATAGGTAAGCATTGTTGCATTGAATATACAACTCTTGGTTGTTGAGGCAGTATCGACACCCAACCGCTAGATGTAATTCCAGCATAACCTAAATTTTGTTGTGAACTCCCGTATGGTTGTCCTCCCGGAGGAGACAATGAAAGGGTATATTGCCCCCCATACGGTGGTAATCCGGTACTTAAAGGAATTCACCCTTGAGGACCCGACTGCCCAAATTGACACCCTGAAGGATCAATTTGTTGAGACTCAACATAAGAGTTTCTGGATACTATTCCAGATGAACAAACAGGAATGGACCATACTGTCGAAATAGCCCCTAAGTGGGCCCCTTCTAACGATTGAGAGCTAGTTGGGATAGATGGTATACTGGAAAACATTGTTGGAGTGACGACAGGAAGTTCTGTTGTCGTTGTGTCGGACGACACAGTCCTAGATGTCGACGGTTGTTCAGACATTTCTAGTCTATCCAAAAGATTGCCTAGCGATTCTATAGGAGCTTCCGATGGTAGTAGACTAATTTCTGATGAAGAAGGATACAGAGTGATCCTGACTCCAAATTGCGATGGAGTACTAGATGGAGCATCCTCTACAATCTCTTCTATAACAATCAGACCAGGTGGAAGAGGTAGACCGTCAGGTCCGTAAAATATTTCTGGTGCCGAAGAAGGTATGGAATCTGCAGCAACAGATGCTTGGGGAATAACACCCTCCAAATCAGTTGTAGATGGAACTAGTTCAGTAACACAAGTGTTTACCCTCACACTAGGATCAGTGCTATTGTCCTTTGGTGGCTGCTGAACTTCTGCTGTAAAGGCAGGGATACCAGAAATGTTTGGAGTAACCAGAGTCTCTGATGGTGTTGGAACACTTGTTCTAACTTTACCAGGGGATTTGGAACCAGTTAAATGAGTTTGCTTTGTCCGTAATAGTTTCGATTCCGGAGACAAAGACGGTTGACTCGTAAGCCTCCGCGAACGACGGGGTTTCAGTTGACTTTATTCCATGATTGTGGATTACTCGATCAAATAAAAATCAAGGGGAAGTATGTTTCCGAATTAGATGAATTTTAGACGCTTTGACACAACTTATTTTTTCAATTTTTAAGAGTCGAGAAAAAAACAAAAGATGACTCTAGTCGCCTTAAATTTTTAATGAGCCTGAAGTGACAAGTGCTCAGATGGACCTTTTCCGTTAAGGAGTCTGAAAAGGAATGAAATGGACTGCTCTAGAAATCTAGACAGAGGGATTACCAAACCAATCACAAAACTGTAGAATACTTTTTACGGTACGGCAGTCAATCTTCCCGAATGTTGTGTTCAGTGCATTGCGATCGATAGGGCAGCAGACACGGCTTCCCATGGATAAAGGATTAAGCCTATTGTGGTCTCCCAAAATATACTCGACGGTACGTGGGAGCACAAGTCCGTACTGGCACTTATCGTCTCAAAGTGGAGGAATCACCCAACCAACAGTGAAAACAACAGTTACCAGGCTTTACGACGCCAGAATACGTCTCTAGCCTAGACTTCTAGATTTTGTGCGTTAGGTTCCGAAGTGTTTTTAGATTCATTAAATTTATTTTATAGTTGATCTTGCTTAAGAAATTTGACTTTCAGGTTCACCGCGTGATGTAGATGTACAATTCCTAAAATGCAATCTAAGATGACAAACAATCGTTTAGTCTTCTTTTTGCAAATGAAAATCCTAGCTACTAGGGAAAGAGAGATGGCATTCTTTCAACAAAGAGCATAGAGCACACACTATATGCATTGTCCTAAATCAAACCGACAAACAGTCTAAATGCAAATGTACATGCATGTATTTTTTTTCAGCCTTCTTAATGTGTAAATGATAAAAAGAAAGCTAATGCGCAAATCTGAATTATTTTTCAAAGCGATAATTACTAACAAGTTTCTTTTCAAAACAAAATGAGGACAATGACAACACTTTGCGATTTGGAATTGAAAACTCACTTTCAACAATAGAAAAACTACTAATTCAGATCAAATACAAGAGTAAAAGGGTAATCGACTATCAAGAACAATCAGATTGTCTTCTATGACTGAAAACGACACTTGCGACACTTTCAAATCAAGAAACGACAGTACAACTACGCTACTTCTTTGTAAAGGAGAACTGAAAATGACTCAAAAAATACATAAAAACATTTACAGTTCTTTTCACAATGGAGGCGGAATATCAGCAAGGAAAGGGGTTTCAAATAGAGGTGTACTGACTAGAGGCAGCAAAACTCCTGAATAGATCTGAAAAGAGTGAACACAGAAACCAAAATTTAGGAACAAGGCATTGTCTAATCAGCGCACCTGTAACACAGTGAAACTAAAATTCAACGCACCTACTACACTCAAGAAGTGCGCTGCATTTGAAGTTCACAGAACAGACGGTGCGCTGGACCAGGGACGAGACTTTGATTGGGTTCCGGGTCACAGTTTTTCGTTCAGTTCAGGGATTTAGGCCGAGCAAGTGGTAATCAGTAAATCAATAATAGGGGTAGATCTAAGGAGGTTACTAGAGCCACCACAAGGGCAATTAGAGAGCTTGTTGATCTACTTTGCACTTGCATAGCAAATGCAGTTCGAAGGCTAGCTGGCTTGACTTCAGGCTCCGTCTGTAAGTTTATAAAGTAAACAAATGTAGATAAACAAACAATCTATTCGTTCCCCAGGGGAGTCGCCATTTTGTTACCGGGAATAGTGTCTATGCAGAGCTGCTAATCCCACTAAGGTTGGTAGCTACCTTAGAAACAAACAAACTTAAAACTACTTTCGTTTTCCTTTATGAAAGATAGATGAGAGAAGAATAAAGGAGACCAACCTCTATCTTGCGCTTGGTTCCTTGTTCGATTCCTCTCTCTTTTGATAGTCCTTTGCTACTTGCTTCCCTGTATACCCAGCTTCACAGAGTACCTGTAGAATCAAAGCAGCATAACACTATACGAGAACACAGATTTATTATCATAAGCAATATAGGATTAGATGTATATTAACCATACAAATGCATAAAACATCAATCACACAAGTGTATGGAGGAAAACTTGAATAGCTTTATTGATAATCAAGAAAGAGCCAAGAGAATTACAACCAATTGTTCTGACCTAGCATCATCCTCTCAGCAAGAAGCCCTTCTTCACCTCATGAAAAGCTTAGATCACCCAACACTATGATGTTGCACCAATAAACCAACATCACTTCCTTACAAGATACAAAATTCCAGCCTCTGGATCTCTGGGATGAGGGATCCATATATAGATGTCTGCAAGGGAGGTGAGTCAGCTTTTGAGATTTGATTAGTGTCTCCCCTCTGATAGTTCTTGATTCCACTTGGAGATTGATGATCTCTTACTCATCCCTAGTCGAATTTAGAGAGGCAAGTGTCACAGGAGAAGTTTCTAGAAGATTCCATGCTTCTCCACCTCACGCATTGACCCTGCCATTTGCCCTTCTCACCCATCGCACCCCATAGAAGGGTTTTTTGACATGCAACGCACCTACTGTGTGTATTTAGGTGGGATGCAACACACTTTGCCTATGGAGCAGGTGAAATGGTCCAGTTTTGACCAGTTCTGAGTGGTTTTTCATGGAGAACTTCTGGGAGATGCTGTAATCAGTTGACCTTGTTCTTTTAGGGGTTGGAACAACACCTTTAGGGACTTAAGAGCCCTTGGTTTCTGGAAATTTATGCTTGGGGTTGCAGTGCCCAAAAATGTCTATAACATGGTGGACGACAAGCTGAGAATCCAGGTTCACAACCAATGTACGAATACCGAGATTGATCGCCTCGGTTAGTAACTCAATAACAACACTATATTCAGTGACATTGTTTGTGGTACAACCTAGACAAACACCTTGAAGGTCTACTAACTCACCATGAGGATCGTAGATCACCCATGCTGTAGAAGACATGTTGCGGGTACTGTGGCAGGCACCATCAATGAAACCAATGTAAGGTGCACCATGTTAGGGTCCCACCCTAACCCCCTTATTTATGTCATGGGATCACGTCATAGTCAAGAGTCAATAAAGCCCATATTAATATTTGTAAGTGGTTAACCCGCAATTAATGACGGGACCATAGTTAGTTGCAAATGGGCCGTAGTATTACATAGATGGTATTAATAAAACCCATGGTATTGGCCCGTGGTATTGCATGTATGAGTCATATATAAAGGATAGAGACTCCCTGCGAGGAGTATCGTGTCTTATTTTGTAGTCGAGCTCTGCTCTGTTGGAGGTTGCCCCCTCGAAGAGGCAAGTGAACATTACTCTCTGAATAATAAAATCATTGCTATTCTGTGTTCTGGGTATCTTTTCTTCGCATATTCTGTATTTGGGTATCATTTTGTAGGTTAAGAGCATAACAAGTGGTATCAGAGCACTTTCCAGGGCTGGTGGGATCTCCAATTATTAGCAAAAAAAATTTCGGCTAGAGACATGTCTGGCGTCTTTAAACCATGGGATCTGTCATTGAGTGCATAAACCTACAGATTTGGGGAGGCATGCACGCAGGAAATACAAGAGGTGGTCACGTCTGTTGGACTCCCTTGTAACCCCTGTGGGTACCCCTTCGAGTAGTAGCACATTAGACAGAACCGCGCACGGACTATCTTCCACGTACCCTCTGGGTATATCGGAAGCCCCTAGGCTCCCTTGAAACCTCGCCATAGATAAACCGTCGGTCGTCTTGTGGCTACAGTACACCGAGAACAGCACTCGGAGAGATTACTCGCCCGTACGATAGGGTAGTCGGGTTGTACGGCTAAGGGTACGGTCGATCCTCCTTAGTTAGAGCCCTAAAACATTGGGCCGAGTACTACTGCCAGACCCTTATGTATATTGCGATCTGTAGCACCTAACACTCCTCAAGACCATAGTTCCCTTTTCTATCGGGGGATTGCACATCATCTATTCCAGATCTGCTGGTGCAACGGGGTGCAGCAACAGCCGACATCAATCCCGCAGTCTCGAGTTCGCATATCAGTCATTCCGATCTATTAGAGCCAGCCGATCCACAGCAGCAGTCTGTTCCGCCATTCAGATCTCTCAGATCCACCAGATCGGAGTTGTTGTGAAGGGTTCCTATACCGAGGTATAATTTTCGCAGGACTTTTGGCCGCAGTGACATTTTGAGGATTTGGCGACTGCAGTATTGATCAGGAAGGAGTAAAACCCCGTTAGGAGTTGTTACACTAAAATTTGTCACCATGACTATTTGCAGTTAGTATGGCTCCATCAACTATCATACTATCCTCCTTGGCAAGTCTCATACCTCTGCTCTTCATGTCAAACTCCAAGAAAGAGAGAAAGTCTTTAAAAATCTATATATCTCTGGGTACGCAGTTTCTCTTAGCCTTACCTGCATGTACGCACTCCAAGTTCACAATACCTGCGTACTTGTACGCTCTGTCTGTAAAGGGGTGGGTGCGTACCCCTGTAAAGGTCAAAAGGCGCGAGTTTTACTTCAAAAAAGTTACTTGTGGTCGATTCTAGAGCATTCTAGAAGTTTGTTTGACGTGTATTGAGCGCCTCCAGATGGTTCATGTATCCCTATGAAAGAGGAACTTATCCCATCAAGAGGGGAGCTATCCCACTCAAAGAGGGGCTTATCCCATTGATGGTGGACCTGATTAACTTCCTCTAAAGCACTATAAATACAGGCATTGGGCCAGAGGGAGGGGAGGTTGAAAGTTGAACATTCCTAAGGGTAGATGCTGCTGGAATTAGGACTCCCATTTAGAGCTTGAGAGGAGAGATTCCCATCCTTTCCTAGCCTTATTTGGAAGTGGGTGAGTTGATCAAAGTAAAGGAAAACTCTTGCTGGACCCTAGGAGGGACCTGCACAACACCAAGGCTCAGGTTGTAATGGTTTCTTTTGTTTCCACTTAATACAAATGAACTCATTTTTCTCAACAGATTGTTATTCATGATTTGTTTCATATACTCCTTGGTCTATATGATGGATATGTATTATTTTATGAGTTTATCAGGTGCTATTTAATCTTTTGGCTTGTTAGTGAATGCAGGTTTCGAAGAGAAGGAGGAGCTCATCCGGATCGGCGAGGCTGGACTACTACAAAGCGTTGGACTAAAGGTATGTTAAAATCACCTGATTACTTGTATTTTCAATGCATGTTTAGAGAAAGGTAGTGTTTATTTGTCTTGTTTGTCACTAGAAAGCCTTTGCTTCAAGGGAGGTAGGTTGTGTCCGCATTATCGACTCTTTCCACATGACAAAATGGCGACTCCGCTGGGGAATCCATTGACGTGAATGATTTTTCCTTTGTGTGAAACTTTGGTCTGAGAAAAGTCGTTTGTTTTCTGGTTTTTGGCTGTCTGACTGTGTTTTTGGGTGGGCTAGCTTAGGGTTAAATTAGATTTTAGTTTTTCTTAGTTTTGCTAGAAGTACGCAGCCTCTGCATTAAGCACAGTGCGTACCTGTACGCACTGCAGCTTTGTGCACAGACCGTACACGCACCTGTGCAAACAGGTTGCCTGCGTACCCTGTCAAAATTGAGAAAATTTCAATTTTCTCCTTTTTTTCCTTTTAGATTTTGTTTATAGCTTGTTTTTGCTACCGAGATCCACTGTTCACCTGTTAGAAGCTTTCATCTTGGCTAATTTCATTGGCATTCCTGCTCTCAGCTTTTATCAATTGGGTGTTTAGAGTCTCTTTTTTGAGAAATTCTAAATTTGATTTCCTTTGGTCATTACTTGGAGGTTGGTCTCAGTCTTTTCACAATTTTGCATCTTTTTAATTTTGTTTTTGCAAAAAAATTTCCCCCTCATTCGCCGAGGGGGGCTAAATTGTGTATGAGTGTTAATCGCCTTTGAGTGTTTTTATTTTTTGATCTTTGGAACTCTCACCCAATTTTCTCGACTTGCACTTGATTGATTCTTAGATTACATTAGAATCGTCTTGTGCTTGAGAATTCTCTTGCATAGATCACATTTTCATAATTAGAATTCTCATTTTCAGAATATGAATGAAAAATGTGCATAGATTACATTTGCATACTTTTCAAGTGAATTGTGCATAGATTACAATTGCATAGTTTACATTCTGAAAAATCAATCGTAGATTTAGATCAGTTTTCTTTTATTTGAATTTACACAAAATAAAAAAATAAAAAAAATGGTTTGGAATTGATTTGCACTAGTTTTTCTTGATGAAATTAGTGCATTAGAGAATTTGTTATATTTTCTCTTAGTGATCAATTTTTGCATTGTTGGAAGTGAATGGAAACTCTCTCCTTACTTTAGTTAGGATTCATCGAATTGAAAAGATTACATTATCATATTCGATTGCATTCAGTTGAGTCGGGTCATAACACCATTGGTTTCATCTCCATTTACCCCTTTGAGTAATAACAGCCTTAATAACACAGCGCTTAATTAAAATTCATCTAGTAATTTTTACATTTCTAGGGCTCTGAAACACCAACATAGCTTAGGCTAGTGTCTTGGAGTAGGAGAGTAATTAACTCTCCAAGACAGTAAAACCAAACAAGTAGCTTATCTTGTGGTAGGATAAATCCAACTGTTTCATTTGTACTCTGGGAAAGCTCCTCTTAAAGGAGAAGCACGAGACCGTGTCCGAACCAGTGAGGGGATCAATCCTCCTTCATTGGGAAAGATGCCAGATACGCATGTACTACAAATGGTAAACCTCAGATTATTGTTGAGTAGCCTGGGGTCACTTGTCGGTAAACCTTGGATTATTGTCAAGGAGCCGGCAAGGGGATTGAGCTTGTTACTCTGCCCTTGCGTGCTATCGGGTCGTAGACTGTTCCCCCAGGTGTATTTGTTGCTGTTGGTGACCTTAGTGACCATTATCTTTAGGGTTCTACCCGAGGTGACGGTGGAGGGAAGATCCCACTGTACCTGGAACAAACGTCAGCTAGACTCACTTGGATTTTCTGGGGGGTTCTCTTCACTCGAGACGGTTAAAGTGGAGGAACTTGGTCCAGTCTATTCATTAAGCAGGTTGCCGGGGTAACTGTTCCACCCACCACTTCTGTACTGAATTCTGCGATGTTGGATTTCATCACCAACTAGTGTTTTCAGTCCGGAAAGCTACTGTTTGTGTGTGGTTTGACTCCTAGATTTGATAGCGCGTGTTAATTTGTTTGTTTTTACTTTTAGAGACCATAGGTGTGAATTGTGAATTTTAATTGTTAGGTGTGAATTGTGAATTGTTAATTTTAGTTTTAAATTGTTAATAAAATTCACTGAAGTTGAATATAATGGCAAATGTTCCAGAATTTACCAACCTAGGAACCCCTCCTAACGAGAATCGTCGTACTTTTCCTTACTTTGGAAATGTTGGTCCTCCTTATATGGCTACTTTTTCATTACCTGGATTTACAATAGGATTACCGATATGGTTATTTTCAACTTCGTTGGCCCAAAGTACTCCAATTGTTCCACCTCAACCGAATGCTTCACCTCAACAGAGTTCACCATCTCAACATCACCAACCTTCTGTTGACCCTTTACCTTCTTCGCCTAATTTTTCTTCCCCCATTTCTTCCTCTTCGCTTGGTAAAAGCCTTGACGCTAGTAACCAGGTGTCTAAGAAGAAGAAGAGAGGGAAGAAGAAGAAGAAGAAGAAGAAGCAAGATAAGAAAGAAGTCAACCAACCAACCATGGCTGTAAGTGTTAGTTGTGTTGAGGAAAACTCCAACATGCACCGTAAACCCAAATACCCTTGCAGGATTTGTAAGGGTGACCACTTCCTTGTCAATTGTCCTGGTATTCCAAAAGTCCTGGAAGTATGGTCAGAAAAATCTCATCAACTTTCCATTGATCCATCAACCAGTGATAGTCAGGTTCCTGGGAAAAAGGGTAAAGTTAGGTTTCCTTGTAAGTTATGCAAAGGGAGTCATCAAACTCACATTTGCCCTCACATGGATGAAGCCTCAACATTGTTGGAAAAACTTACTGTTCCACAACAAGAATTTCCAACTGGTTACCGTAAACTTTCTCCCAACCTACCGTCAACTGACGGAGTGATTGATCTAATTTCAAGTACAGTCGATCACACTCTTCCATTGGAGAGTGAAACTCATGTCACTCAGGTTGATGATCCGTTAGTTGATCAAGTGGTTGATTCAATTTCACATTCAGTCGATCCCACTTTCCCTTTAGAGAGTGAACTTCATACCGCTCAGGTTCTTCTTGTTACATCAGATTCTTCTATGCCGAGGGGCATTTCACCTGTTTCTACAGAACCCCCTCCAAGTACTGAGGTCTTTTCCTTTGATTGGAATAGACTAACAGAACCTCGTCTTCCTTCCTCCATCCCTTTCCAAATCATTGTCAAGGCTGGTGGTAGGGACATACATCGTACTCAGGTAGATAAAGGTGCTTCTGTTAGTATTTTATCCTCAACTGTTTGGAAAGCTTTGGGTTCCCCTCAGCTTGCGCCTATTACGCAGAATCTGAAAGCTTTTAATAGAACCATTAGTGAACCTTTAGGGATCCTTCCTAAGTTTTCTATTACTTTGGAAGGTAAAACTGTCTGTATTGATCTTATGGTAGTTCAAGGTCCCTTGGATTTCAATTTACTCCTTGGGTGAGACTATGTTTATGCAATGAAAGCTGTCGTATCGACACTCTTTCGCGTGATGTCTTTCCCTCACAATGGCAGTATTGTGACTGTAGACCAGCTTTCGTTCCCTAGTCTTGTTTCAACTACCAATAATATGACACCCCTAAATGTTCCTGATTTTAAAGTAGTATCTACCCTGCCACGGGTTAATTATGTGGCAACTGATCCCATGTTTTCAGTTACCGATGTAAGTGAACCTCTCACTGTTTACTCATCTTCCTTTGATTTAGATCCGGTAATTGACATGGAAAACTCTATGGGATTACTTGAACACGATGTTCTTATCCCTTTTGAGTCCCTTGACATGTGTTCCTTCCAAAGAAGTATTCTTCCTTCTGATGAAGACCTTTTGGAAGCCATGATCAAGGTGTGTCCATTGACATGTCTTTCTTCCAGTTGGAAGCCATGATCAATGTTGCGAGGATAGTTCCTTTTCCTGTGCCAACCTCGTTAAAAAATGAAACAGGGTGCTGTGAGGATAGTTCCTTTTCCTGAGTCAACCTCGTTAAAAAATGAATTAGGTGCGAGGATAGTTCCTTTTCCTGTGCCAACCTCGTTAAAAAATGAAACAGGGTGCTGTGAGGATAGTTCATTTTCCTAAGTCAACCTCGTTAAAAAATGAATTAGGTGTGAGGAAAGTTCCTTTTACTGTGTCAACCTCGTTAAAAAATGAATCAGTGTGTATGAGGATAGTTTTTTCCTGTACCAACCTCGTTAAAAAATGAAACAGGCTAGCATGAGGATAGTTCTTTTACTGAGTCAACCTCATTAAAAAATGAATTAGGTAGATTTTAGGATATGCAGGTAGATTGTAGAAAGTAGGATTTTGCGAGGACAGTTCCTGTTACTGAGTCAACCTCGCTAAAAAATGAATCAGGTTTGAGGATAGTTCCTGTTACTGAGTCAACCTTGTTAAAAAATGAATCAGGTATGAGGATAGTTCTTTTCTTGTGTCAACCTCCTTAAAAATGAAACAACTCCCTTTTCAAGTTAAATATTGAAAGTAAACCTTCATTCCATCCATCTGGTTGAATGCAATGAAGCCTGGGGGGCATGTACCTCGCTTTGCATCATTATACTGGGGGCATGTGAACTTTTTGAGCATAGTTCCTTGTCTTGTGTCAAGCTCATTAAACAATGAATCAAGGATTTTAGAGCATAGTTCCTTGTCTTGTGTCAAGCTCGTTAAAAAAAAGAAACAAGTAGTCATGAGCATAGTTCCTTGTCTTGTGTCAAGCTCGTTAAAAAATGAATCAAGGTTTTTAGAGTAAAGTTTTTTTGTTAGGTAGATTGTAGAGTAGTTATGAGCATAGTTCCTTATCTTGTGTCAAGCTCATTTAAAAAATGAAACAAGGGTTTTGAGGATAGTTCTTTTCCTGTGTCAACCTCACTAAAAAATGAAACATCTCCCACAAGTCTTTCCAAGATCTTGAAAGTAAAGCTTCATTCCATCCACCTCATTGAATGCAATGAAGCTTGGGGGGTATGTACCTCGTTTTGCATCATTATGCTGGGGGCATGTGAACTTATAACAAGCATAGTTTTTCGTTTCAAGCTTGCGTAAACATGAAACCGAATCCGAGCATAGTTCTTTTCCTGTGTCAAGCTCGTTTAAAAATGAAACAAATCCTCCTCTACTTGAATCGAGAGTTTGACTAGATATCGTAAATGTTAAGTTGTATATTTAGGTTAGTTATTTCAGTTTTTTGCATAATTTTCTTACAGTTTAGGTCAAGTCTTTCAAATGATCTCGTAACTCAACCTTCATTTCATCCAACTGGTTGAATGAAATGAAGTTGGGGGGCATGCGCTCTAGCAGTTACACTTAGGGGGCATCAAGCACAGTTTTCTCTCTATTTCAAGCTTGTGAAAAAATGAAACTACTTTGAAGCATAGTTTTTCTCTGTTTCAAGCTTTTGTAAAAATGAAACCTATCTCGAGTCAATTTCAGTTATTTTCAAGACTCGTTAAACTCATGAAAATCCCGAGATTATTTTGCTATCTTTCATTCTCGTAAAACAAATGAAAATTCCGAGTTCTTTCCATCTTTTCCTGCTCGTAAATTAAATTGAAAGTCGGCCATATGAGTACATTTTTATCATTTTTTCGAACTCATTAAAACTTATGAAAAAGTGAAAACCATGAGTACATTTTTATCATTTTTTCGAACTCGTTAAAACTTACGAAAAAGTGAAACCTTGGAGTTCTCTTTTAAGCCCTTTTCAGACTCTTAAAATATGAAAAGATTGCCGAGCGTTTCTCTTACACTCGTTGAAACGGAATTAAAAGACGGTCCCCTTATAGCCCTTTTCTGACCGTAAAAACAGGAAAAGATTGCCGGATTTTTGTCGTTTCAAATTCGATACTGGAAATAAAACGATGTGTCCTTGATCGCTTTTTACTTTTCAGGTCAAAGGCACTAATTATGAAAGTACTCCTTGGTCGCAAGATCAAGCGGTTCTCTCAAGTATTATTTTATACTTTTTCGGGCTTAGGAGACACAACTTTACGAAAAAGTTCAACCTGGAGTCTTCTTAAGTTTTTTCAGACTCTCTAAAATTGAAAAACGCCGAGTTTCTCCTATACTGGACTTGTTAAAATTTCACAGTAAAGGGCATGTTCGATTACAAACAGGAACGGACCACTCCTTCTTAGGGTTCGGATCAAAACTAAGTTGGACTCATCCGAAGGATGAGCTTATAATCAAGCATATGTTATCCTCCTCAAGCTTGTAAAAAATAAAGAGGTACTTGCCAGAAATGGTGGGGGAAAAGAGAGGAAAATGAGCCTATTTGTTATCCTTTGTCTCAGAAGAAGCCTTATTACCACTCTTGAACACGACACTTTGCATTCACCTGGGTTGGGAAATCCTTTGCCTCACAGTTGATCAAACCACATTGAAAGTCTTCAGCCGGGTATTAACTTTGGGTCAAATGTCACCAAGCCATCTGTTGTGTCGTTATGTGTTCAAGAGGTCTCTGCAATAAACCATTCATCTGCAAAATACCCGTCATCCATATTGACCATCCCTGAGTCAGTCCTTACAGCTACATTTCTTCAACTTGATCTATGATTTCGTGTTGTGGGCTTGCCTGCAACGGGTCGCTTTCTATCGACATCAGCACTTTATCTAGAAAGATGACCTAGGAATCGTCAGTACCTTGAAGTCTGCATGCATCAATGGCAGGTTTCTCGCCTTTGACGACAGTTTACATCATTGACTTTCGATCGAAGGATTCCGTGAAATGTTCGACATCAACTCATTCATTCACATCTCATGGATTGTACTGGGTACTTTGAGAACCATTGACATCACTGGTGGTCTCTCTCACGCTTGTTAACAGTTTACATCATTGACTGGTAATCAAGTGGTTTCTACCATGTTCGACATCAACTCATTTATTCGCATGGATAGAATCGTACCTGTTCGGGAAATAGAAATGAAGACCCTGGATCTAGTTTCCACCATCCAGGCTGCGAGGAGTTTTGTATTCATTATACAGTAGACTAATCATAAACAGATGGCTGCGTCCATACTGTGTCTACAAAAGTCTATGATTATGATGTACTGCAAAATCATTCCTGTATCAGAGCAGTAGATAGTCAATTAGTTAAAGTTTTCAATCTGAGTATGGGAATGTCTACCTCAGCGATGATATGATCTTATATATGTATTTTGTGTTGAATATTTGCAGGTTCCGACTGGGCTCTCCACAAGATAATCCTTGAAATGATAAAGTACTTCACCCTTCCTAGATGATATGAAACCCTTATCTACTACAGGCTTCGCACTTTAGGGGGCAATCTGTTACACTAAAATTTGTCACCATGACTATTTGCAGTTAGTATGGCTCCATCAACTGTCATACTATCCTCCTTGGCAAGTCTCATACCTCTGCTCTTCATGTCAAACTCCAAGAAAGAGAGAAAGTCTTTAAAAATCTATATATCTCTGGGTACGCAGTTTCTCTTAGCCTTACCTGCGTGTACGCACTCCAAGTTCACAATACCTGCGTACTTGTACGCTCTGTCTGTAAAGGGGTGGGTGCGTACCCCTGTAAAGGTCAAAAGGCGCGTGTTTTACTTCAAAAAAGTTACTTGTGGTCGATTCTAGAGCATTCTAGAAGTTTGTTTGACGTGTATTGAGCGCCTCCAGATGGTTCATGTATCCCTATGAAAGAGGAACTTATCCCATCAAGAGGGGAGCTATCCCACTCAAAGAGGGGCTTATCCCATTGATGGTGGACCTGATTAACTTCCTCTAAAGCACTATAAATACAGGCATTGGGCCAGAGGGAGGGCAGGTTGAAAGCTGAACATTCCTAAAGGTAGATGCTGCTGGAATTAGGACTCCCATTTAGAGCTTGAGAGGAGAGATTCCCATTCTTTCCTAGCCTTATTTGGAAGTGGGTGAGCTGATCAAAGTAAAGGAAAACTCTTGCTGGACCCTAGGAGGGACCTGCACAACACCAAGGCTCAGGTTGTAATGGTTTCTTTTGTTTCCACTTAATACAAATGAACTCATTTTTCTCAACAGATTGTTATTCATGATTTGTTTCATATACTCCTTGGTCTGTATGATGGATATGTATTATTTTATGAGTTTATCAGGTGCTATTTAATCTTTTGGCTTGTTAGTGAATGTAGGTTTCGAAGAGAAGGAGGAGCTCATCCGGATCGGCGAGGTTGGACTACTACAAAGCGTTGGACTAAAGGTATGTTAAAATCACCTGATTACTTGTATTTTCAATGCATGTTTAGAGAAAGGTAGTGTTTATTTGTCTTGTTTGTCACTAGAAAGCCTTTGCTTCTAGGGAGTTTGGTTGTGTCCGCATTATCGACTCTTTCCGGATGACAGGAGTTTAAAAAAAAAGAGTCTGAGATCTTCCGGAGCGCTTATTGGTGATCTAGCCCATCAGAATCAGGACGACGAGCTGAGCACGGTGGTACCATTCAATTATTAGTGAAAAATTTTTAGGCGGTCCCAATTTTTCATCAGGTTGGTGTATGGTAGAAACTAGAGCTCAAGCAATGGCCAATGAAAGAATGGACAAACTTGAAGAATCCATCCAATCCATCAATAAGTAGCTTACCGAACTATGTCTCCAGGTCCAGCAATTAATCCCGAAGGGCAAGGAGCAAGCCCACGAGGAGGCGTATAATGACAATGAATACAATGAGGGTGAGTCTAGCCACTCTCCTCACGTCTGGCACACCCACCCACAACCCAGTCAGCGACCTCCCAAGTTGGATATGCATAAATTTGACGGTTCTCACCCGTCCGCATGGATAGCACAAATGGAGCAGTATTTCAAACTGAATCATATCTTAGATGATGCGACTAAGCTTATGTTGGGGAACATGTACTTGGACAATGAACGGTGGAAATGGTGGGAATGGCATCAACGTTGCAATGGACCTTTTAAGACTTGGACCCAATTTACCAAAGCTCTTTGAGACCGCTTTGAACAGGAGGACTCTTTTTTGGGTCGTCTTACTAAGCTCCGACAGACAGGTACAGTGGATGAATATATTACAGCTTTTGAAGCCTTAGCCTTCCACACTTGGGGTCTCTCAAATGAGTTCTACACGGAATGTTTTATCATTGGTCTTAAAGAAGTCATCAAAGCTCAAGTATTACTGCACCACCCTCCCACTTGGACAGAGGCTTGCAAGGTAGCCTGTAACGTGGAACGTGCATTAGCAGCCCAATACAGTCGCCCAAATTTCCCCGCTAAAGGTCGTCCCCCACAGGCTCACAACACGACTCAAACACTTAAGGTCCAAAAGGTTTCACCTACGGAAATGGACGAAAGAAGGAAGCAAGGACTATGTTACTACTGTGATGAAAAATAATCCCCAGGTCATAAATGCAAGGAGCCCAAATTTTTTCAAATAGATGCCACTGACTACAGCTCAACAGAGGAAGATCCACCACTTGAGGAACATGAGGCGCTAGAAGAAGACAACCCAAAGGAGAATGTCTCTGACGAACCAGTTATTTCACTGCATGCATCGGCAGGGATTTCTTCCCCTCAAACTCTCAAAATCAGGGGTTTTCTTAAACATCGCCCAGTAGTAGTCTTGATTGATAGTGGAAGTACCCATCATTTCATCCATCAAAAAATTGCAGAAGCAGTGCATTGTTTTGTACGAGCAGTTTCTAACTTCCAAGTCCAAATTGCGGATGGGGGCACAATGAAATGTGAAGGCCGCTGTGAAAATGTAAAACTTCAAATGGGGGATTATCAGTTGAAAACCCACATGTTTGTCATACACATGGGCGGTTGCGACATTGTCCTCGGTGTTGAATGGCTCCGCACTCTTGGGCCAATCACAATGGATTTTCAGGAGTTATATATGAGCTTTAAGCAGAACAACTACACACATACCCTCCGTGGACTCCAGGCGGGAGCCCCCTCTATCATCAGCTTGCATCGGATGGAAAAATTGTTAAAAAAGGGCAATCATGGAGTGGTAGCTCAATTTAATGCCATTCAGGTCGTCGAAACCAAGTCTCTGCCAATTCATCCTGAGATGCAACAGATTTTAAATAACCATCTGTCGGTCTTTGACAAGCCTCACGAGCTTCCACCCTCGCGAGGGGAACATGATCATAGCATCACCTTGGTTCCAGGGGCCCAACCCCCAAATGTGCGGCCATACAGATATCCGTTCACCCAAAAGAATGAAATAGAAAAAATCATCAAGGAACTTTTGGAAGCAGGTGTCATTCATCCTAGCATTAGTCCTTATTCATCCCCAGTGGTCATGGTGCTCAAGAAAGATGGGAGTGGCAGATGTGTCCTGACTTCAGGGCCCTCAATAAGTTGACAGTCAAAGATAAATTTCCCATTCCGGTGGTTGACGATTTGTTAGACGAACTCAATGGGGCTCAATTCTTCACTAAGCTGGATCTTCGCTCAGGCTACCACCAAATTCGCATGAAGTAAGTCGACATTCCCAAGACTTCTTTCCGAACTCATGAAGGCCATTATGAGTTCCTGGTCATGCCATTTGGTCTTTGTAATGCCCCCTCTACTTTTCAAAGCCTTATGAATCACATTCTCAAACCATATCTCAGAAAATTTGTCCGCAACTATGGCCGCATAGCAAAGCCCCTCACTCAACTCCTAAAGAAAAATTCCTTCTTCTGGAATGAGGAAGCACAACAGGCATTTACCGCTCTCAAAAACGCCATGTGTTCCACTCCAGTCTTAGCACTACCTGACTTCACCAAATCCTTTGTCATTGAATGTGATGCTTTGGGGACCGGTATTGGGGCAGTCTAAATGTAGGAAGGGCGACCTTTGGCCTTCACAAGCCAACAACTAAGTGGGAGGAATCTGGGCCAATCTACCTATGAAAAAGAAATGATGGCCATCTTACATGCCGTCGAGACCTGGTGACCTTACTTATTGGGGCGACGTTTCCAAATCCGCACAGATCATCACAGTCTTAAATATTTTTTGGAGCAACGCCTATCCTCCCCACAACAAAATAAATGGCTCGCCAAAAGCTGGGATATGATTATGAGATCATTTACAAGAAAGGGAAAGACAATAGTGTAGCAGATGCATTATCTCGCCAATTTGAGGAAGAAAGTACTCTGCTAGCAATTTCCCTCCCCATTCCAGAATGGATTGAAGAGGCTCGCAAGGAATGGTTTTCACACCCCGGGCTATCCCAACTCATTTCTCAATTGCAGGTAGATCCAAATTCCACCAAGGGCTACTCGTGGCAGGATGATATTCTTCGCTACAGGGACAGAGTCGTAATATCCCCAACATCCACCCTCAAAGGTCGCATTTTGGCAGAATTGCACTCATCGCCCATTGCAGGATATTCGGGCTTTCAGAAGACGTATGCTCGCACCAGAAGATCATTTTTTTGGACAGGCATGAAAAAGGACATCCTTACTTTTGTAGTAGAATGCGATGCCTGTCAACGCCACAAAGGGGAAACCGTCAACACACCAGGCACATTACAACCATTGCCCATTCCGACATCAATTTGGACGGAAGTTTCTATGGATTTCATTACAGGTCTTCCAAAGTCCGGGAACAAGTCAGTCATCATGGTGGTTGTGGACTGACTATCGAATTATGCTCATTTCTGCGCCCTACCCCACCCATTTACACCAACTTTGGTCGCTCAATATTTCATGGATCAGATTTTCAAATTGTATGGTATGCCCACTTCTATTGTGTCCGATCGTGACCCGATCTTCACCATTAATTTTTTGCAGGAACTCTTCAGGATACAAGGCACTCAACTAAAACTCAGTACTTCCTATCATCCGCAAACGGATGGTCAAACTGAAGCTGTCAACAAATGTCTAGAAACTTACCTTAGGTGTTTCACTTCAGAAAAGCAACACCTTTGGGTACAGTGGTTACCTCTGGCTGAATGGTGGTATAACACCAACTATCATGCCACCATCAAAATGACTCCCTATGAAGCAGTATATGGTCAACTTCCACCTTCCCCTATGTTAGCCTCCTGTTGCAACAGGTTTCATATTTCATGATTGACAGTGGAAGTACCAAAAATGATCATCTTTTCCATGCTACAAAAGTTCCATTTTTGAATGATGCCTCAGTTAAGGGAAAGCCAAACAGCCTAAGCTTGGTTTCCCTAGGTTTAAATTTTTGCTTTAGAATATAGAGAATAAATCTGTCCAGACAGTTTAAGCTTGGCAGATGTGCAGATAGGTAGAGAATCTTGGGGACTCAACAGTTTAAGCTGAGCCCCTGGCAGATATAAGGGTAGTTTTTAGATAGGAAGCCAGTTCAAAAGAAAGAGAGATCAGGGTTTGCAAGCCTAAGTGCACCCTTCCTGAAGTAACAAAAAATGCTAGGCAGTGTAAAAGGGTAGGTAGCTTGGGGTTGCAGAAATAAGGTCATCTTCAGCTCTGCCCTTACAAAGCAGACTCATCACATCAGTGGCAAAGGTAGCAAAGCAGTGGTCCAATGGCAGAAATTGGGAAGCATGTCTAACTCCCCTCATTCCTTTCAAAAGTTTTCTTACTAATATCCCCTTGAAGGCTTTAGGATCTGCCTAAACAATCCTTCTTACATTTCTCCCTTAAGCAAGTCATGACAAGTTGTGACCTTCTTCTTTGAAAGAAGCCACATTTCTTGTGTAAAATCATGTCTCAGTTTCATCTGCTTCTAAATCTAAGTTTACTCTTTAAACTTAGTTCTCTGTTCCTCTTTCACATTCCCACCTCATATTGACTTCTGACTTTATTATTTAAATCCCTAAGTTTCCCCTTCCCCTACTATTATAACATTTGATGCAAATTCCCAAAAAATATATTGAATATCCCCCCTTTTTAGCACTATAGCTAAGTATTATGGTCAAGGGAGATATTAGCCCATCTGGGGCTATGGTCAGCCCTTCTGTGTTCTTTCCCCGGGATTAGTCTAACCTCTGGTTAGGACTAAGAACCCTTGCCATTTACCCCTCGCAGTTAAACCCCATTCTGAAATGTTCAAATGTGTTTATTAAACATCTTGGCGTATTAACCCTCATAAATTCGAACCCCAAAAACCCACTTTCCCAAAGTTTTTAACCTCCCGCCGGCATATAAACACATAAACCCTTTATTAATGTTAAACCCCCCCCCCCCCCCCCGCTACGCATTTTAATTAAATTAAATGATGGGCGGGTCCCCGCCCTAACCCTCCGCCACATCAAAAATCCCGCCAGCCGTTAGATCTGGCTCGACCCAGATCTACGGTGGGCGGGCTTTCCTATACACAAAGTGCCAGAGCTTTAGCGTCCGGGAGTTCGGTGGTTTTGCCGCCGTACTCCCGCCACGCGTCAGGCTTTGGAGTGTGGCGGAGCCCCTCCTCCCAAAACCACTTGTGTTTATAAGCGGTGCGCCCAGAAACCGCTTACCGCCCTCTCCTGCGTGACGTCAGCGCCACATCTTATCTGCTGACGTTACCTTCTGTGCTCCGTTGCCCTGACACGTTGCCACCACCTCACCCTCTCGTACCTGCGCCCTGCCTCCGTGGCATTGCCACGTCACCCATCCGTACATGATGACGTCGTCCGCTGACGTCATCCCGCCACGTTATCCATCCGTACACCGGGACCCGCCGATGACGTCATGCTGACGTCATCCGGAAAAAGCGCGTCATCCCCAAAGAGCGCCAAATCGCCCAAATGTCATATTTTTGCATAAAAAGAGCGCGCTAACGACCGTTACCTTTCATTTTATCGCCTCATTTGAACGCTCGGCTCCCCTGTTTCATTCACCTGCTCACTCTCAAAGCTTCAAAGTGACTAAGCCAGCTGCTGCGATCTCCAATTCGGGTTTATAGTCTACCGGCGCACCAGTTCGTCCTCTTTGGCGCTGTTTTAAACCAGGTATTCGCCATATCCTCCTCTTTTCACACCTGTTCTTCATGTTTATCCACTGTACATAACTGTAAACTTGTATAATACCCAATTGCTGTCCTTGCTGCGCCTGAAACTCCATTAAACCCACTGCAAACCCTTTTTCACCAGAAACATCTCAGAAACCTGGTGCCCATCTGCAATTTTACTGGAAAAGTCTTGTTTAAACTCGGCCCCTAGCAAGAAATCCCGCGGCGGTCCCACATTGCCCCGCTCTACCCTATTTTCGCTGTTCATAGCCTCCACTGAAACCATAATTACCCATTGCTCCTCTGCATTGTTCTTCATAGCTTCTAATCTCAGAGAAGTTCGCTGAAAAAGGGAAATCGACACAAAAACTCTGCAAAGTAGGTCCCGTACAACATAAGCTTTTGAGCTATCCAGCCACTATTGCATTTGAGTGTAGTTTGCCTACTCCTGCTGGTTACTGCATAGCGAATCCGTTCGCCAGTTGTGGTGTGAGCCCTTTTCAGCTTAAACCTTCAAAGAATTGCATAATGGCTGCCCCATCTACTCTGGATGTCACTCCCGTAAACCCACCAAGTAAAGAACTGGAGTCCATGCCCTTGGCCGATACAGATTATCTCATCCAAGACTTTGTTGCCAAAAGAAATCATCTACGCACCTACTGCCAACTAAGGAACAACTTCTTGGATAAATCTGACAAGTATCGTATATGGGAGTCCAATCTGCCTCATTATTTCCTCCCTTCTGTGAATGTTTTTCCTGAGATTATTCATCTCTGTGCTGCAAATTATGAACCAAGCCAAAGGGCCGTTAAGTCTTCATCTGGAAGCATACTTTTCTACACTACTCCTGACTCCATTAACCAGATGCTGAACTTCGGAACAAATCACACTTTATTGCCCTTCTCCATAAATACTTTACTCCAAGAGACCTCTTGGTTACTTGCTACCAAGATGGAAATGATCACAGAGACATTCATGAAGCCAGATTGCCAGCCAAAGGAAACACCTCCATATCCTTATGACCATTTTAATGAGGTGGGCAAGTTACTGATAGATATGATATCATATGTGCTGGGTTTCACATCAACAGAACTTGTAGATGAGACAGTCCTGATTATATTGTCTTCTTTCAGCCCGGGACAGCCTCCTGCTGTCAAGTACAATTATGCCAGGTTCATATCAGATAGAATCCATGACCAGCTCACTAGACTAGATAGGCAGGGAATCTTCAAATATTCCTCCTACATCTATCATCTATTCATGTTCTATCAGTCTGAAGTCTTTCAATGCCCCATCAAGAAGTTGGATGCTAGGGGAGAGAAGAGGTCTGTCATCTTCTGGTCAGCAATTTTCCACCAAGTTCAAAACTCCCCTTATTCATACTGTGAGTTCATTGACCAGTTTGTCTATCCTGTGTCTTGCCTCTTGATGAAAGTTCCTCCTCCCAGAATAACCTATGAAATGCAAAAGATCTTGCAGCTGTCTAAGAATTTCAAATTAGGTGATTGGTACCTATATGAAAACCATAGTGTCATCAGAATGTATGGCTGTGAGCTGTGTCCTTACAAGCTTCCAAGGTATGTGCCAATGAGGCTGTTTGCATTAGAATACTACAGGCAGCTTATTAATTCAGATTTGACTCACTTCCACAGCACTAAGAAAAGGGCGCAACTAAAATTCAGAGACCGCCTAGGCCCCTTCATCATGAATAAAAAGGATGGTTGGCAAGAGGCTGACCTGGTACTCAGTGATCATTTCAAGTTGAAGAAGAGTTTCTGGTGGGCCCCTTATGACCCGCTTGGTTTTATTAATGCCAGAAGAGTCAAATATAGGCTAACACCCTATGACCACTCCAAAAAGCCAGAAATTGAAAAATATGCCAATCAGGATGCATGGGCACATGGAACTTTAATTGAAGAATTAACTCAAGAGGAAATTTTGGAACAAACTGCTAAAGACCTTGAAAAAACTCTTGACTTAGATTCTGATGACCAGGTAAATTTCAAGCTGCCCTACCAAATTGAAGAGGGCATATCTACAGCTGCAGCTTTAAAAGCGGCCCAAGGGCCATCTACTTCAGCAACAGGTACAGCCAAAGGGAAGGAACCGATGGAGATAGAGCAAACGGTCAGGGAGCAGCCGATTACCTCAACAGGGGAGACTCAAGTGCAAGCCCCCCCACAGCAAACAGAAACACTGCAGGTGCCACCTTTGCAAACTCCTCTAAATGAAGAAAGAGGCAGAAAGCGAGACCGGCAAGACTCTACACCTGCTAGTGGGTCTACACAGCAGCCTGAATTAAAGAGGCAAAGGGTTGGCTCCCCGGTTGAGGAGGACATCAGTGAAGAAGTTCTAGAGAGCCCAAGAAGGGAAGAAAGCCTGCATACACCAACAACCTCTTTTCAGCAAGAGCAGCAGACACGGCAAGAGCAAGATATACAGCGCGGTATGGAGGTATCTTCCTCCACACAAAGGAGCAAGAAGCCAGTCAGCACCAAGACCAGCTTTAAAGAGATCAAAGCTCAAAATGAGCTACTAAGGGTGCAACTTTATGAACAATTCCTAAAGGCAACACCTGCCAAACAGGAAAGATTAATGGCAGCATATGATATAAAACAAGAAAAGATATTTTTGACCCACTTCAAACCCAAGATTCAGCAGCCACAGTCAGCTGCAGATTTTGTTAAGACAAGGCTAGAGGTCCTGTCCAAAAATATTCACCCTATGGACCAAATAGAGCTACACAAGCAGACAGCTGAAATGCTTTATGCTACCCTTGCAGAAAAGGCCACATTGGCCCATGAGTTAGGAGAATCTTTGAAGAATACCAACACTCAGCTAGATTTTGAAAGATTGTCCTCCACAGCTAAGGATAATAGAATCAAAACATTGGAGGAGATCATTGTGGATTTGGGTCATGATCCAAAGGATCCTAAGGGTGTGAGAACCCTTATGAAAAAGAAAGATGATGACATTGCTGCACTAAAAAAGAGATTGAGGCTGCAACCTACTGAGCATCCTCAAACAGGTGAACTGCAAAAGGAAAAAGAAGCTGAGGATCAATGGGATTTGATAATGAAATTAAACCAGAGAGTACTTGATTTGGAGGGAGATTTGGAGAAGGCACTACAAAGCAGGCAGGGAGAGTCAGCCTCCCAGCCACCTCAAACAATCCCAACTGTTGCTGCCCCTTCAACAACAGTAACCCCTCCAATTATTACAGCAACTACAGGAACCACAACGGCAACAACAACAATTCCTGAGGCCAGCATGAGCATGGACGAATTAAAAAGAGCTATCAAAGAGGTAGAGCTTCAGGCAACAGAGATCAGACAAGCCAGAGAAAAATTGGCTGAAGTAGAAACAAAGTATGACAAGTCCAAAATGACAGTGGGTGAGCAATCAAGAGAAATCAAGGCCCTAAAGGATAGAATCAAATCATTGGAGAAAGAGTTATCGTTGGACAAGGCCTTTGCTGAAATAAAAAAGCTCCTGTGGGCCAAAATAAATCAGTCAATCGCTAGCCAATGGAGGTCAATTCAGGCAATATATGAGCAGGTGGAACTGGTTGGCCGTGCTAAACATGAAATCCAGAGAGCCAAGGCAGCATTAGGTAATATGCCTGATCAGGCCAATAAAATGATCAATTTTCTGAATCATCAGACTAGAGAAGAGCTGGCAGCACTCAATATCATGAACAGAACAGATGCCATACTGACGGCAAAGAGTGTGCTCACACTAAGAGGCTTTGTGCAAACTCTGGAGGCAAGGTGTCGGGATATACAAAGGGATCTGGACAATTTTGACGTAAAGATTGCAGCGCTACAGATTAGAGGACTACCGAGCCTACTGACCAGTGCTGGGAGATTATTAACATGTGACCAATATACTACCAGACTCAATACTTTTGTCACTAATCAGCTTACTGCTGCATCAAGTTCTGCAACAGAGACAGGACCACCTACAGGGCAGACACTTTACGACAAGCTGGAGAGCTTGTTTTACCTCGAGCATGAGGTCAATCATCTGTTTGAGATGCCGCCCAGCTACTACAAATACACAGAGGCCGATGAAACACTGGTCAAAATACAAAGGCATCAGTTACCTTCTGAGAACTGGTGGCGGGCAATGCTGGCGGTCTTGCCCAGGTAAGCGTCAGTTCTTCCCTTTTTGTTTATTTCAGCATCACAGTCAGCTACAGGTCATCATCAAGCACAGGTTAAAGCGCAAGGGCACCGACAGAGCAGTTAAAGGGCAAGATGAACCGGCTGAAGCGGTTGCAAAGAAATAATGATGGAACGATAAGCCTAGGAGCGTGGATTTTTAAAAGTACAATGCAGCCGACTTAAGCATAGTCAAAAGTCAATATTTCCTGGCACAAAAGAACAACTGTTGCTTATGTATTTATTTCAGCATTTACTTTTCATCGACCACTCCTCTAAGAGTTGGTGGAAAAGTTATTAGCTATTAACTTCTTGTCTAGATATTTTTGTATTCAATTTTTGTATAAATACCGCCCTCTGCATTGTTAAAAGGGTTGGTCGGCTAATGTATCCAAAGGGAGACTCGCACTGTATGTCTGAAACTTTTCTATAATCAAAGACTGCTCAAAGTTTGGAGGACAACTGTCTGCGCTGTGTTTAAATGGTTGAAGATGTGAATGTGGAATTCTTGCGCTGCTATATGAATCAATAAGTCTTCTTCATCTCTGTTATTTTCATCTCATATATGCTCAAATCACAGAAAGAAAGATTGGTCTAGAATTTGCATGCTTGCACTCTATGCTCAGTTTCTGTGGTTTCTTAATGTTTTCCTCTTGAATTAGGGATGAATATGAATTCCTTTATGGCTCATGTTTAACCTTTTTCACATATGATGGACTGTTAGCTAGGAATTCTTTATTGCTCCTGGGCAAGGTTCATTCAATTTCCCTCTGCTAAACATGTTTGAGAGATTCTTAATTGCCTCTCATGCCTTAGCTTTCACTCCATTCTTTTAGCTTGAAAGGTTGTTTCATATACAGCTACCTTGCTCCATGATTATCTTATGACCAAGAAAACACCTCAGCAGTCCTGTTCTTTGACTCCATGCCCAATGGTTTGAAAACGACCAGATAGTATTTTGCCTCTCTACTTGGAAGCACCATCCTTCCCACCAGAATACAAACAAAACCCCTGAAACTAATAGCTAGCCTAAAATCGTCATCAACAAAGCTAAATCAAAAAGAGAGAGCCCTCTCTGACTGCAGGTGGGCTAGAACCTGCAGCCCAAAGTTGGTTTGTGGTTACCTCGGCCGTATCCTTTCGGGAGCTTAAGGACAACCTGAGTGATAACACCCTACTTCTTATCTCAAGGGGTGCTCCAAAGTACAAGTGTTGTGGGGAAAAATGCCTATTTAGGATGATCCTATCCACCTAAGGTGTGACAGTGCCTTAGCAACAAACGAATACAGCTATCATGATTACTTCCTTTATGAATTATGAAAGAGAGGAGATCGGCAGACTTACCGTTGTCTTCCGGTTGTCCCTCGAACTAGATCCTCTTCTCTTTGTGTGTCCACAGCTACATGCCTCCTCGCTTGATCAAGAGAACAGCTACTTGAATCCCACGAGATCACAAGAGAACAGCTACCTGTGACAAGAGAACAGCTACTTGCGACAAGAGAAGAACACAATACAAAGGCAAATATACATATTCATAAATGATTCAGGATTAGAAGTAAATCAAATATACTAATGCAATCATACAAAATACACCAGCATATAGGAAAGAATCAAGATAGCTTTATTGAAAGTAACAGGATTCAAGAAGAGATACAACCCATAGGGCTCCAACCCAGCATCTCCTTCCCAGCAGAATGGAATTCCTTCTTCAGCTCCTTTCAAATCATAACACACCCAATGTTTCTAGCCATAAACCAACAGCAATTCTTTGCAAATACCGAATTCCAGCCTCCCCTTACCTCATGGAGAGAGATCTATATATAGGGATATTGGAGAGAGGATGAGTCAGCTTGAGACTAGTATAAAACTGACTAGTGTCCTCTCCCACTTCAGTTCTTGAGTCCACTTGGAGGTTCTTGCTTCCACTTGGAGATTTGGAACCTCTTACTCATCACCAGTCGAATTCCCTGATCCAAGTGTCATTTTGGAAGCTTCCTGGGCATTGACACCTTGAGGAATGACTCTGCCACTTGTCCAAACTTGCTCAGCGCAGGTAGCCTTCTTTGCAGTTGACATTCAACGCAGGTAGACAGTGGAGCAGTTGACATTCAGCGCAGATGCTCAGTGGAGTAGTTGACATGATCCAGAATTGCCTTGTTTTGAGTGTTTTCAGGTGGAGAACTTTTGTGAATTCCTGTGGTTACTTGGCCTTGTTCCTCTAGGGGTAGGAACAACATGTTTAGAGACTTTGGATCCCTTGATTATTGACATTTCATGCTCAGTGATGCAAGGCACAAAAATGTCTATAACAGTTGCCCCCTAAAGTATGAGGCCGTTTATCGGGTGAAATGCTTTATCTAGGAGGGTCCGAAGTTCATCCATCTGCTGGGAGGATACCTGTAATAAAATACAATACAATACATTATGATTCATTCTGCTTTCATGATCTAGCTGAGGCGGGCATCCCCATGCTCAGCTTTATAAATTCATTTTTGTACATAGAACAGACGATCGTCTGATGGTAGACTGATAATTTTGGTGAAAATTATCATCCTTTGAGTAGGATGATCATCTGCTGCAATGATGTACATGTCAAATGTCTTTATCTTTCCTGAATATATATCGCAACCCGGATGGATGAAACTAGATCCGGGGTCTTCAAACTCGTTCGATCTTCACTCTAAGTACAAGTCGATCCATGTGAGAATTGCGCTGAAGTCGAACATGAAAAGACATCGCTTGATTACCAGTCAATGATGTAAACCGTTAACAAGAGCGAGAGGAATCACCGATAATGATAATGACCCTCAAGGTACTGCAGTACAATTCACGTCGTGTGAATAAATGACTTGGTGTCGAACACCACGCAAAATCTTCTGGTCGAAGGTCATTGATGTATACCTGTCGCCGGAAGTGAGAAACTTGCCATTGAGGTATGCAAGCTTCAAAGTACTGAAGGGGTTGTTCCTAGATCGACTCCTTGGATAATGAGCTGATGTCGACAAGGAGCGATCCGTCAAAGGAGGGCCTTAATGAATCCCACATCAGTGACACGGAACAGAGCTAATGATTTTAATGGAGGTGAAAACAATCTGTGACATATGATTCAGGGTGGCGGTCATGAATGGATGAAGGATAATGTATGGCAGTGGATGGGACCCAGTTGACTCTTTCTGAATGACTTCTCTTGAACATATGGCAACACTGATGCGATGGATCGGTAGCATTACCCCAAATATGGATGGTATGACAAGACCATGGTGATGTGACCGGTGAATGAAACAACCCAACCCGAATTGTGATAAGGAGGAAAAGTGTCATGTTCAAGAGCGACCTGCTACCATCAAAGTTTTCTTGATTTTTCCCAATTTTTCCCTAGTCATTGCTGACCAGTACCTCTTTATTTTTGTCAAGCTTGAGGAGGATAACATATGCTTGTTCTATAACCTGCCCTTCGGGCAAGCCCATCACTATGTTTTGACGAAGCCTAGCGATAGGGAAACTCGTTCTCGTCTAAAGAAAAGTTTGTCGCTATTTAATAATTTTAACGAGTCTAACGACAAGGATAACTCAGTCCTTTTCATTTTTAGAGAGTCTGAAAAGGTACATAAAGTTAACTCCAACATTCCTTTTTCGTCATCTAATCCCTTAAGTCCGAAAAAGTATAAAACAATACAGAAGGGATGAGTTTTCGATAACTTTAACGAGCCGAATAAAACAAGTGCTCGACCTTTTTGTGCAATAATCCCTCAGGTCCAAAAAGATTAAAATCTAGAGGAGGGATAGCTCTTCCTATCCTTTAACGAGCTGGAAGGCCAAAACTCGGCAATCTTTTCATATTTTACGAGTTAGTTGAAAAGAGCTTAAAGAAGACTCGTCTTTTGAGGAACGAGTGATAAACAGGGATAGCAACTGATTCCAGGTACAGGTTGGAATTTTCCAATCACGGCAGTGTCACAAGGATGGCTAGGTGAAATCACTCTTCGCAGCTGTTCCTCAAAATGGGTAAACAATCATATGGAGGTGAACGATCGGCCAAATGAAATGTGGAGGTGGCAGGTGCAAACACGACCAAGGCTTTTTATGGCTGATAAATTTACGATCACAGCGGTTATTTACCGGGATAGGTTCATTTTTTAGTTAAAAATGAGCTTAAACTCTGGAGGAAACATTGCTCACTGCTTATATTTATTTTTTAACGAGCATGAAGACCGCGTTAAAACTGCTCGGATCTTGCGTTTATTTTTTAACGAGCATGAACTTTATGCTAAAACTGCTCGATTTACCCAGTCTTTTGATAAGAGTGTCTCATCAAGATTCTATTTTTTATGGAGCTTCATCTCACTAAGCTTTGCTCCCCATGCTTTCTTTATACAAGTTAGGAAACGGCTAATCCAAAAAACAGATAAATAACCGCTCTTTGCTTGCACTCCAAAAGGTTTGCATGCCCCCAGGTATAAAACAGAGTTTCAAGGTTACCTCTACTTCAATTCCATCGAAACTTTCGTTTCACCGGGAGAGGCTTACCTCTTTCAGGCTACCCAAAGATTGTCTCGTTACTCTTTCAAACAAAACACTTCCTCGACAATGTCTACCGAAATAGACAGAGGTGAGTGACGACCCCCGCCCTCTCACATAACTTTGACAAAAGAATCTTATTCCAGAACAACCCCTCTTCCATCCACGGACGGGGTACGGACTAGTCATATTCTCCCGCGGAAACCTACCCTATACCCAAAGTTTCCCTACCGAAGCAGGCCAGGATGCATGCCCCCTGGGTTCCAGTCATATCCTCCCGGATTACTCGCGCTCATCAGGAGGACGGACCGTGGGTTGAGACACTTCTTGCATGAATAGACCATTTAGGGATGGCACATGACTATTTGCGATGTGTGATCCACGAAACGAAAGTTGGTCCACGAGCTTGACCATTCTTCCTTCATGCGGAAAACACATTACTCTAAAGAGTGAGGAGACTACAGCTCCCATGCAATATATATAGTCTCGTCCAAGGAGTAGGTTATAATCCAAGGGTCCTTGAACGACCATCACGTTCATTTGAACGGTCTTCCCTTTCAATGTTATAGACACATTGGGGAGGATCCCTAAAGGTCGACTGGTTCCTTTATCAAAACCTGATAGATTTCTCATCTCAGGTAAAAGCGCCGGCGAACCAAGCGCTTTCGAAGCAATAGAGGAAAGGATACTCACAGATGCCCCCTCATCAATGATAGTGCCAACCATTACCATTCTGTATATTTGACAAATAATTCTGAATGGCACACTGGCTGGCAACCGGGGTCTGCCTAGTTGGTTCCAATCAAAGGACACAACCAGGTTGCTTGGTGGTGGGACCGAATATACGGCCGGATAGCGCTCTGATGAACTTCCTTCCTGCGACAAAGGAATGGTGGCATTGCCACCTTGATCATCAGAGTCAGTGCTGATGAAGAGAACTTGGACGGTGTTGTCTGTATTCTCCTCTGTGATGGTGTCATTCGAAGATGGAGCCTCTGAAGGCAAAACCGGGTCAACTGCCGTATCAACCTTTCGACTTTCGTCAGGCATGGATCCAGACGGTTCTTCTTCAATGACAGGTGCTTCGGCTGACCATCTAAGTGGTTTAGCCGGTTTCTCAACTAGTGAGGGACTTGGCAGGAGTCTTTGATATCCAGGAGGAAGATTCGCTCGTAAAATCGGGCGATCTTCCAGGACTCTTTTTGCCTCGTCTAAGAAGGGACAACGGTGGATGGCGTGATCGCCTTCACACAGTCTGTAGGGAAATTTAACCTTCCCATTCTGTCCTGGAGCTTCACTCCCACTAGTTGACGGTGAGTAGTCGACATGGCTATCAGAGGTCGATGCTCCCGAATTGTGCAAACGGGGGGACCAGTCCCTTAGTATCCGTGGGATACAGGGACAATCTCTATGGAAATGGTCTCCCCTGCATATGACGCATGGCGATTTAGGCCTTACGAGTGCGGTGTGTGGATTTTTGTTAGATGACACTTGTTTGCCCCCAGTCGCCTTAGGCTCCTTCTTCTTCTTTTCTTTCTTCTTCTTCTCCTTCTTCTCCTTAGGAACCCGATTTTTTGATCGACCAATTCCGTCAAGCGAAGAGGAAGGAGGGGAGGAAGATGAAGTGGAAGGCTGGGAGGCAACTCTTGTCTTATCTAACTGTTGACTCGACTGTTCAGGAGTGGTGGTATTCTGAACGACATTAGTCGAAAAGAGCCAAACTGGTAGGCCAATTGTCATTCCTGGAAGCGACAATGTGGCCATGTGGGGGCACCAACATCTCCCCAAGAGGAGAAGGGACTAGGATTTCCACCCAAGGGAACTCCTTGGTTGGTGTGCTCCATCTTTTCAACCTAAAGATCAACGCAGGATTAAAGGGTGATTGTTCCGTTTAAAATAAATTGTTAACGATGCTTTTTAGACACAACTTGCTTTTTCAGTTTTAAAGAGTCGAGAAAAAGCTAAAGATGACTCTAGTCTCCTTCGATGTTTTAACGAGCCCGAAGTGACAAATGCTCGGATGGACTTTTTCTGTTATAGAGTCTGAAAAAGGCCAAAAGAAACTGCTCTGGAGATCTAGGCAAAGGGTGTGCCAAACTTTTCGCAAAACCACAGAATACGTTTTACGGTACGGGTGGTCGATCTTCGTGAATGTTGTGTTCATTGCATTGCGATCAGTAGGGCGGCCGACACGGCTTCCTAAGGATAAAAGATATATGCCTATAGGGGTCTCCCAATATATACGTGACGGTACGTGGGAGCACAATCCGTATTAGCGCCACCGACTCTCAGGAGGAATCACCCACCTTCTTCGAGATCGACAGTCACTATGTTTAACGACGCCGAAACACGTCTCTAGCCTAGACCTCTATGTTGTGCGTTATGTTACAAAGCGTTGTTAGATTCATTCAGTTTATTTTAGGTTGATCTTTTTAAAGTTTGCCTTTCAAGGTTCACCACGAGATGTATGATACAAATTCCTAAATACAGTCTAAGATGATAAGCAAGCTTTATTATCTTTCAACTTTGAAAATCCTAGCTACTAAGGGAAAAGAGAGCGACTATCTTTTCTCAAAGAGCAATCAGCACACTCTAATGCACTTTCCCTAAATCCAACATGCAAACTATCAAATGCAAAATGCACAATGCAAGTGTTTGTTTTCAACTTTCTTAGTATAAATGCCTACAAAGAAAGCTTTTTGCACAACTTTGAATTTGCTTTTACAATGATCAGAATAAACAAGTTTACTTTCTCCGAAATCAACAAGGGTAGAAGAGATTACAATCACTTTGCGATTTTTGAAATAAAGACTTGTTTTGACACTTTGAAAAGAACAAATTCAAACCAATAAGCAAAAGTAAAACTATAATCAATCTGAACAAACAACCAATGAACTCTCTTCTAAGATCACTCTCAATCAGATCTGAATCAAAGGCTACAGAAAGATTACTTTACTTATGCAGAGGAAGACTGTAAATGACGCCAAAAACACATAAAAACATTCACAATCTTTTTGTACAAAAATTGGGGCGGAATTCAGGCAAAGAAAAGGTTTATCAGGCTAGTACCTATGCTGGTTAAAGGCTGCAAAAACAGAGATCAAAACAGGGCAAAAAAGGACAAAGAACCCCAGTTGCACAAGGCCACACTGGTTCAGCGCAGGTCCAACACTGTCAGTTTGACATTCAGCGCAGGTAGCCCCTTCGGGACCTGCATTGAAATGCAGACTGCCTTCACAGTGCCTGCGCTGAAGAGAGAAACTCTCGTTTCCCTTGGTTTCTGGGTCACAAAATGCTCAAAAATCAACTGTTTCAGGCCAAATCAGAAACACAAGCAAGGTATAAACAGAGGGATGCTTTGATAGGGTACTAAAGACTATCACAAGGATCAATCAAATCATTTGTGGATCTAGTTTAGATCATAGACAAGTCCAACATACTGGATCAAAGCAGCAACTTTTACTTTGCATCCGGGAAAGATGCAGTTCAATAGTAGCTGTCAAGTCTATGAAGTAAACAAATGACGGAAACACAAATGAAATGAATAAACAAGTTCTTCCCTAGTGGAGTCGCCAATTTTTTGTGGGGAAAAATGCCTATTTAGGATGATCCTATCCGCCTAAGGTGTGACAGTGCCTTAGCAACAAACGAATACAACTATCATTACTTCCTTTATGAATTATGAAAGAGAGGAGATCGGCAGACTTACCATGGTCTTCCGGTTGTCCCTCGAACTAGATCCTCTTCTCTTTGTGTGTCCACAGCTACTTGCCTCCTCGCTTGATCAAGAGAACAGCTACTTGAATCCCACGAGATCACAAGAGAACAGCTACCTGTGACAAGAGAACAGCTACTTGTGACAAGAGAAGAACACAATACAAAGGCAAATATACATATTCATAAATGATTCAGGATTAGAAGTAAATCAAATATACTAATGCAATCATACAAAATACACCAGCATATAGGAAAGAATCAATATAGCTTTATTGAAAGTAACAGGATTCAGGAAGAGATACAACCCATAGGGCTCCAACCCAGCATCTCCTTCCCAGCAGAATGGAATTCCTTCTTCAGCTCCTTTCAAATCATAACACACCCAATGTTTCTAGCCACAAACCAACAGCGATTCTTTGCAAATACCGAATTCCAGCCTCCCCTTACCTCATGGAGAGAGATCTATATATAGGGATATTGGAGAGAGGATGAGTCAGCTTGAGACTGGTATAAAACTGACTAGTGTCCTCTCCCACTTCAGTTCTTGAGTCCACTTGGAGGTTCTTTCTTCCACTTGGAGATTTGGAACCTCTTACTCATCACCAGTCGAATTCCCTGATCCAAGTGTCATTTTGGAAGCTTCCTGGGCATTGACACCTTGAGGAATGACTCTGCCACTTGCCCAAACTCGCTCAGCGCAGGTAGCCTTCTTTGCAGTTGACATTCAACGCAGGTAGACAGTGGAGCAGTTGACATTCAATGCAGATGCTCAGTGGAGCAGTTGACATGATCCAGAATTACCTTGTTTTGAGTGTTTTCAGGTGGAGAACTTTTGTGAATTGCTATGGTTACTTGGCCTTGTTCCTCTAGGGGTAGGAACAACATGTTTAGAGACTTTGGATCCCTTGATTATTGACATTTCATGCTCAGTGATGCAAGGCACAAAAATGTCTATAACAACAAGCAGTGGATCAACTCCTACAACACCGCGCAACCATGCTCGCCCATCTTAGAGAGAATCTTCATCAAGCTCAGAACCGCATGAAGCAAGAGGTAGACCAGCATCACTCAGAGCGCCAATTTCAAGAAGGGGATCAGGTCTTTTTGAGGCTGCAACCATATAAGAAAACATCACTCAAAGACAAGGGTTGTCAGAAGCTATCTCCAAAATTCTACGGACCATACCAAGTACTTCAGCGCATTGGAGAAGTGGCTTACAAGTTGGCTTTGCCACCTACTGCAAAAATCCATCCAGTTTTCCATGTATTGTGCCTCAAGAAAGTGATCGGGAACAATTGCCGAGTTCAAACTAGTCTACCTGAATTGGACGAAGAAGGGTCAATCTGGCTTCAACCCAAACAGGTTCTAGACACAAGAGACAAACACCTACGCGGCCGCATGATTAAGGAATTCCTCGTCAAATGGAAAGACACCTCTCCGGAAGATGCAACTTGGGAACCAGCCACTATTCTTCAGCAGTTTCCGCAGCTTCAGCCTTGAGGACAAGGCTAGTCTTAAGGGGGAGGGCATGTTAGGGTCCCACCCTAACCCCCTTATTTATGTCATGGGATCACGTCATAGTCAAGAGTCAATAAAGCCCATATTAATATTTGTAAGTGGTTAACCCGCAATTAATGACGGGACCACAGTTAGTTGCAAATGGGCTGTAGTATTAGATAGATAGTATTAATAAAACCCACGGTATTGGCCCGTGGTATTGCATGTATGAGTCATATATAAAGGATAGAGACTCCCTGCGAGGAGTATCGTGCCTTATTTTGTAGTCGAGCTCTGCTCTATTGGAGGTTGCCCCCTCGAAGAGGCAAGTGAACATTACTCTCTGAATAATAAAATCATTGCTATTTTGTGTTCTGGGTATCTTTTCTTCGCATATTCTATATTTGGGTATCATTTTACAGGTTAAGAGCATAACACACCAGACATCTGCATAAGAATCAAAAGACACAATAAGCGGAAATCATGCCTACACACCAAGCCAAAACATGAAAACACACACACACAACACACAAGCTAAAAACACATGTATGTACAAATCAGAGTGCATGAAATTCACGCATAATACTTTTTCAAGTAAAGCCCATTTTGGGGCTTATCCAAAGGATTCCCTTCATAATCAATCAGCTCATAGGCCCCTTTCTGCAAAACTCGCTTTACAATATAAGGCCCGTGCCAGATGGGCTCGAATTTTCCTGCCCCCAGCTTATCATTCTCTTGATCATAGAGCAGGACTAAATCTCCTTCAACAAGAGAATGAGGATGGACAGTATGATCAAAGTGAGTTTTCACTCTCTTCTTCTATGCTTCAATAGCTAGAGAGGCTAGTCGACGAGTCTCGTCCAGCCGCTCTAGGTAGAGAAGGCGTTCTTCTACCGGAGTAGTGTTGGGAAGTAATTTGACGGCCAATTTCAAAGAAGGGATCTCGCACTCGATGGGAAGGGTAGCCTCCAGTCTGTAAATTAATTGGAATGGAGTGAAACCAGTGGCATCCTTCACAGAAGTTCGGTAGGCCCATAAGGCAGAGAACAACATCAAGTGCTAGTTAGACTTGTGCATGCCAATGGTGCGTTGAAGCATCATAACTAGAACCTTGTTGACGGCTTCTACTTGGCCATTGGCCTGAGGATAGTATGGATTCGAGCTATCATGCCGCAAGCCTAGTTGGGTTGTTAGCTCAGTCATCATATGATTACGGAAATGCTTACCGTGATCAGTGGCGATAGCCTAAGGGACTCCGAACCATGAGATAACATGATTAAACAAAAATTGCGCCACTGTGTGACCGTCTTTAGATAGTGTAGGCATCGCCTCGGCCCATTTTGTGAAGTAATCAATGGCAATGATGATATACCCATGCCCCCTGGCTGAGCAAGGGTTACAGATCATATAATCAATTCCCCATTTAGAAAAAGGGCCGACAGTAACAACAGGGTGCAATGGAGTGGGGGGCACGCGCATCTTCTGCTGGTAGATTTGGCACTCGTGACAGGATCGGATGGCAAGAATGCAATCCTTGAATATGGAGGGCCAAAAGTAACCAGCATAGAGGATCTTTTGAGCAGTAGCATATCTGGACATGTGACCACCACAGGTGCCAGAATCGCAGTCATTTAAAACTCGCTCAGCTTCCTCGAATGTTAAGCATCGACGGAGAACAGGATCGGCACCGAGACGGTACAGGGTGTCCCCAATAATACGATAGGGCTGAGATTGATGGTGAATCCATCACCGAGCATCCTTAGACACATCGGGATGAAAAGAGGACATCTGTAGATAGACAATGATATCCCCATACCAAGGATCGAGGGTGCTAATTAAGGACAGAGTTTCATCCAGAATATGGTCCTCTAACCGAGAGGGCGCGGTAAGAGATGGCAAAGAGCAAAGAAACTCATCAAAGATGAGGGATTTCTTAGACTTGGCAGTGGTAAATTCCAAGTCGAACTCTTGATAGATAACTATCCACTTCGAGTACTTGCCCCCCCGCAACTGACGTGACAGGATGTACGTCATCGGGTTGTAATCAGAAACCACTGTCATAGTGCACAATAAGATGTAATGGCAGAAACGTTGGAAAGCACAGATGGCGGTCAATGCCAACTTCTCGACGTAAGCATACCAAGTTTCCATATCTAGTAGATTACGGCTGAGATAATAAATGACATGCTTAGTGTCATCATCATCATCTTGAACGAGAACCATGCCAATAGTGGTATTGGCAGCGGCCAAATACAGAGTGTAGTCATGATGATAATTAGGAGGACGCAACAATGGAGCAGAAACAAGGAGAACCTTGAGATGCTCAAAGGACTCTTGAGCAGCGGCATCCCAAAGAAAAGGGGTATCCCGCTTCAATAACCGCGTAAAACCTTTAGCCACTTCGACATAGTTCGGAATGAATCGTCGTAAAAAATTCGCTTTGCCCTACAAACTCTACAATTGTTGCAAAGAAGCAGGGGGAGGAAGATTCAAAATGGCCTTGACTTTAAGGGGATCCAAACGGATACCCTCTCGGGAGACAATGAACTCGAGAAGTTGGCCTAACTCAACGTAGAAGACACACTTATGTGGATTAAGCCAGATGCGGTAGTGTCGACAGCGGAGAAATATTTCACAAAGGTGAGAAGGATGGTCCTGGCGTTTTGTTGAATGAGTTGGCAGATCATCCAAGTAAGGTTGAACAATGTGTCAAATTTCATGGAATGCATAAGACATTGCGCGTTGGAAGGTAGCACAGGTGTTTTTCAAACCGAAAGGGAGCTTTTTGTAGGCGAAAGTGCCCCATGGATAGATAAAGGCGGTCTTGTGCTGATCTGCGGGCGCAATATTAATCTGGTTATAACCAGAAAAACCGTCCATGAATGAGTACATTTCACTCCCGACACACTCATCAATGAGCTGGTCAATGAAGGGTGTGGGGTAGTTATCTTTGGGACAGGCTCGATTAATATCACGGTAATCAACACAGACCCTAATAGTGCCCTATTTTTTAGTCACAAGGACGATATTGGAGACCCAATCTGTGAGTGGGATGGGGTAAATAAAACCAGCCTTAAGAAGCTTTTCAACTTCCACTTTAATAGCCACAGCCTTTCAGGGGTGCACAGGGCGTAGACCAGCTATCTTTCTTCACCTCCTCCTCCGATGGCAACGTGCCCTTTATGGAGCATACCTCCATCCCATATGAGAGTGTGGGAGCTGGACTCTTTAAAAATCCTGCCCTTACAAGTGTTTTTTCACTCCCACCTCCCAACGTCACTCCTATCTGTTCACTCTGATCCTTGGGTTCCTCCCCCCACTGATCAGATAGAATCTTGGGGCGATGAGATACCGTTGAGTCCTTCTGAGATCAACTACGTCGAAATTATTGCTGCATCAGCTTCACCCCCTGAATCTGCTCCTTCGAGCAGAGCTCTTGACTCGTACACTCATTCCCCTTGGCTTGGAGACAACACTTCTTCAGACCCTCTCAAGGAAATATTTCCTTTGATGAAACCATTATCAAGACCATGTCTCTCGAGGAGCCCCCTTGGTCTGATCATCACCATCGTTCCTCTTATCTCCCTGCCCACTGGGAAATGCTTACCTGTCTTGAGCGGTTTGCTCCTTGTCTCCCATCCCAACCCCTTCAGACACCTGTTCAAGTTTATCAAGTGTATTCTGAAGGGAACATGGGAAACATCATGCAAACCCAGCCAATGGACATCTCTGTCAAACTAGGGATTGTTGTACACATCCATGTTGGAGTAACTTGTACTCCGATGGAGATTCAGCTCTATACTGATATTTTTTGTGAATTCCGTGATGTCTTTGCTTGGTCTTACGAAGAAATGCCCGACATCGATCCTAGTATCATGGTGCATGAGATACCTACGTATCCAAGTGCTAAGCCCTAGAGTGGGTCTAGTCACAAACAAGGACAAATCAACAATAACTTTCCTTTAACAGTCATAGTTGGAGGCCTACCTCAACCGATGGTTGATGGAGTTCCATTGTGCTACTCCAGCTTCTTCTTCCTTCTCCTAATGAGTGATCAACCTAAAACAATGTGAAATACAACAAAGCACGTAACCAGAACAACAATGATCTGTTTACTCACAAAGTCAAGAAGTCATGAGCTATCAAGTACATTACATACAAGACATAGGAAAACATCATTGATTGTATTAATAATCAAATAAGAGTAAGCTTACAACCAAAGTCTTGACATCACAAGCCTTCTCAGAGGGATTTGGTCAGCATGTTCCTCAAGCATTCACTCTTTGAAGATGGATCTCCCAACATACAAGTCTCTCTCACTCATAATTTTTACACAAGATTAAGAGCACTTCACAACCTTCCAAAAGCTATCAACAATCCCACACTTGTCACACTCACACCAGCTATCTAGCAAGCTCACCAACACTAACAACACTACTCAACTAGCCAACTATCAGAAACTAGCAATGCATAGCAATGGTGAGAGTTTAAATAGGAGAAGGAGTCTCCATGAAAGGTGGAAGAGTGAGATTATCTCCAAGGAAAGTAGCACAAATGACGGAACAACAATGCCAGAGAAAGGAGGGTGATACAAACTATGCCAACAACCAGGTTTGGAGTCATCTGGAAGGCCAACTGTTGGAACAAATTTGCCCAATCTGGATCATCGCGGGGGCATAACTGGTCTTCAACGCTGACATCACTAGTGAATAACATAGCTAGTCAAATCATCGCTAAAGATTACAAGTAACCTCTCGTTGAGACATGAAATCAGACCATCGTGGGAATCAGGTGTACTTCCATGCTGGCAGCGCATCTGGACTGTTTAGGAGTGCCCTTCAACACATATATTTAGTCCATAGTTGCGATGAGGCAGATAACTTATGAAAAGTGGATCATTTGGCAACATCAGAGAGCATTTGTCTAATAGGAGCATGTTTGACTTGGACACATGACACAGTAGGAGGACTGGAGTGAAGACAATGACAAATTACTGTGTAACACTTGGCCCTACTTGTACCTCTAGCTTTAATGGCATCGGGACCCCTCCCTCCAGATAGTTCACGAAAATGGGGCAATGGTCCTTGTCATGTCCTTGACTTTTGAATTTAATGCACCCTACCTCTGTACGCACCTCCGGTCAGGGTGCCCTTTCTTGCTTCAAGCTTTGCATTTCTAAGCATAGGTTTTGTAGTTGTGCGTGGATTTGCTAAACTCCCAACCCCGGATCCTGTATTGGAGTTTCGTGCAGTCTTATTGTTGTCTCTAATGCTTCGGGTTGGGTTGAGATCTTTTGTTGTGATAGCGCCATCCTCACATGTGGTGTCAATGATGCCACAAACCATGCACAGTGCTGCGCATCCGTCAATGTCATGTTAGCCTCACAGATTGTGATTTTCAATCTCTGGTCTAGATCCCACGAGGTTTCACCAGGTAACATCACGATCTCCATGAACCTAATGACCAACTGCGTCTCTGATTTTGGCCAACTAAATTCTCTGTTAAATGCATCCTGGATTTTCGCTATTCCCGCATTCGGATGATCGCTTGAGTACTTTATATACCATGTCAATGAGCAGTCCTGTAGCGCACTAACCAAAGTAGCCTTTTTTATGTTATCATCCATTATGCCTTGGGCTTCCCATTCAGCCTTTACCACAAACCATAACTAACATGGTTCCTCATTTCCTGCACCTCTAAATACCGGCAACTTGACTGCACTCGCCATCCCAACCCTCGGTGGTGGTGGAGGTGGGGTCGGTGAAGATGGATTTGATGTAGGCGAAGTAGGTGATGGCATGGATAGTGGTGGTATTAGTGGAATGTGCTGCTTAATCAGCCGAATTTCACTTCTCAGAGAGAACCCTATGAGCTCCTCCTCACTTTCTCGTGAAATAGAAATCAGAGGACTGTTCTCTAATCCTTCAGTGCCTCCATAGCCTCTTTCGCTCCATGTTACAACAGAAATCAATAAATGCACATAATCTATTTTCACATAATAACATTTTAATCCAAGTATTCAATGATTTGATGTACATACCCTGCAGTCCTTGGAGAAAACGTCTTTCTGCTTCACTATAACTCACAGTTGTGTCTTTCATGAACTCAGTGATAAACCCTCCTATTATCCGATTCAACCAGTGATCTACCGTGCATGCGATTTTATCTTCAGATGCTTCTAGCTTGTGCACCAATTCTGGAGTCCACACAATGGGTTGATCTAGTCTGCACCTTCCCACCCTGTCAACTAGCCTCGCGATCCACTCGTACAACTCTGTCGAGAATGACGCAAAGAAGATCTCATGGATCTCTGTGTATATGTAACTATCTATCACACGGAATGGGTCGTTCTTGCGGACAAGACCGACCTCCCTAGTATCTAATGATATCTAGTGACAAGCAAGCCAATCAAATTCTATCTTTCGCTAAATATGCAATTTATAAACAAAGGCAAACAAGTGTTTTAGGCCTACCTTGGGTCCAATGCAAGTTTATGGAAGCCTCGCTCCTTTGATCCAAATGAGCTCCCTTGTAGCAAATCTGCAAACACAAACAAGCACACAAATTAAATAGCACCTGAAAAGCCAATGTAATAAAGCATACTTATCATGATGATCAAGGAATTCATGAAACAAATCACATAAGACAATTTGTTGAGAAAAATGAATATGATTGTATTAATTCAAATCAAAGAAGAACTTTACAACCTATGCCTTGATGCTGTACAATCTCCTCCCAAGGTCCAAAAAGAAGTCTCCTCTACTTTGACAAGTTTCACTCTCTTCCCAATGAAGCCAAAAAGTATGTGATCTCTCCTCTCAAGATTAACTAGGAAGTCTCAATTCCACCAGCATTTACCCTCAAAAATGTTCAGCTTCTAACCTCTCTAGCAACCAGCTCAATGCCTTAATTTATAATGCAATGGAGGGAAGTTACTAGGTCCACCTTCAAAGGGATAAAGCCCTCCTTCAAAGGGATAGCTCCTCTCATCAAGGGATTAGCTTCTTCTCTTTTGGGATGCATGAACCACCTAAGAGCGAACCATCCACGTCAAAATTCCTTCTAGAATCATCTAGAATTAACCCAAAGTGATTTTCTTAGAATAAACTTGCGCCTTTTTGACTTTCACAGGGGTCCGCACCCACTCCTTTAGAGACAAAGCGGGCAGGTCCACAGGTAACATGAACAGGGGGTGCGAGACCGCAGGCAACAGTGAGAGAAAGTGCAGAACTAGAACTTTAATGATTTTTAAGGTCTTTCTCTCATTTTCAAAGCTTGACATGAAGAGCTAAGGTCTGAGACTTGCTTAGGAGGATAGTATGAATGATGATAGACCCATACTGACTGCAAATAGTCATGGTGACAATATTTTGTGTAACACTATCCAACCACCTTTCTTCTGATATCCGTCGATTTCTCTTTTCCTGAACCATGAACTTGTGAAGCTTCTCATCCAACCAATCTTCAAGCTCTTTCTTTGTAGGGTTCCAGTGTTTTGACATCAAACATCCCTTAGGCAGATCCAGTCCTGGCAATGGAACCATTTGTTGGGTTATTGGGCCCTGGCCTAGGTTTGGAAGATTTATTAGCCAAACAAATCCTACAGCTACCGGCCCTTTCAGCAACAGCCCGTGGAGCGTGGATTGAGGTCTCACCCGAGGTAGAAAGGGAGGGTGCTGGAACCAGGTTTCCACACCCTTAGGATGTCTTAATGTGATCTGGAGGGGTCACGAACCATTCTGTGGCCTCACGCTACTCTGGATAATTATCAGACTTATGCAAAGATCCATGTAGGTGGACTTGCTCGTTAATGAAATTATTAGAGATATGATCTTCTTGTTATAGTCTTTAAGAAAACATTTAAACTTAAAACCCCATGCATGCAATTATAAAGAAAGATATAAACTCATATAACAGATCATGCATAAATTCATAACATAAGCAACAGACAGATCCACAAGAAACCACACAATGACTCAGAAATTCTTATCTTTATTGATCTTCTCTTCAGTACAACCAGATCCGCCCTGCACACTTAGCTGCAGGGGTCTGTACACATAGCTGCGGACTCTACCAGGCCTCTGCGCACATAGCTGCAGAGCCTCTATCTCTCTACCAACACCCTTGACTTGGACTTACAGATGCTCCAAGACTTCTTGCTTCATAAACCCATTACATTCCAGATCAAAAATACTTACTTTAAAAATTGACTTCTAACCATAGAGCCTTGCTCTATTTATATGTTTCCATGGTCCACGGACCATGGATAGGCTGACTCATTTTAAATTATTTTTGGGTGGACAACCTTTTGACTTGACTCATTACACTTCGCGCTCCACGCATCTCGCGGAGTATTGTAGGCTTTGAGCCCCAAAACCATTATGCGGGGCCTTCGCTACCCAACACTCTTCACTTACTACTCTTCAGCACTACACAACAACACTTCCTCTACGCTCTACCTCCACTGTCATGGGCTCTTCACTGGCTACTCTTCAACACTACCCTTGCAATTCTCCACATGATACTCTTTCTGCTCTTGTTGTTGTATTACATAGAACCCTCCCAAATGCTTCAACCTCTCTGTCTCGATGATCACATCTCACAGCACACTCTTTCACAATTTTCTCGACTCACCCACATTCTCCATTTCTGGTCATGGTTTTGTTTCACTAAGGCACTCTTCACCAAGCCACCACTATTTTCTGTACTTTAGCTGCCCATTTTACTCAGGAATAGCCCCCCTTTCCATGCTTGCATCTTCTGGTAGTTTCTTGTAATAGTGCAGAACCAGAGATAGACCTTGTTAGGTTCCTATACCAATAGGTGTCATATTTCATGATTGACTGTTAAAAAGCCAAATATGTTCATCCTTTCCATGCTACAAAGGTTCCATATTTCCAAAAAATCAAAAATTTAAGAAATGAAAAGAGGGTATGCCCTAAAAGAAAAATCAAAGGGCAAAAAGGAAGGAATTGGTCAAAAGAAAGAAAATGAACCCCAAAGAAAAGACTAGGAAAGTGTGCTAGTCCAAAAGGCCACTACTATCCTACTTTTTTGCAAAGAAATTCAATATGTGCAATCAATGACTTCTGTCACACTTGATGGATGGCCCAACAGAGAATAAGATCTGTCCAAACAGTTAAAGCTTGGCAGATAAGTAGTTAGGTAGAGAAGCAAGGGAGCTCACCAGCAAAATATGAGCCCCTGGAAGAAATAAGTGCAGACTTAGATAGGAGGGCAGCTAAAAGAAAAGAAGAGAGTAAGGGTTTGCTATTTTAAATGCACCCAACGAAAAAAGGAAGAAAAAATGTTAGTTATATTAGGCTGGGTACGCAGTTTTGATGTTGCAGAAGCAGTTTTATGAGCAGTTTTGTCTTTTTAAAGATAATGCATCTCATGGATATCATTAGTGCCATGACAAGGTTGCTGCAAAACAGATGGATCATGACTAATTTCCCTCCCATTTCTCCAAGAACAATTACTAACATCACCTCAAGGACATTGAGATCTGCTCGGTGCTCCTAGTTCACTTCATTTCATGGAAAAAACTAAGTGAAACTTTGTTTTACTTAGGCAAAGGAAGCCACATTTCTTGTGTAAAAATGTTTCTCTTCTATTTATGCTAAGCTTTCCAAGTTCATGATTGAATCCCTTTTTATTTTCCTAAAGCCTAAGTTCCACTTTTTTCACTTGGTGCTTGGTTTGTAAATACTTCTCATTTTAACCTATTAACTCTATTATATAACTCCTATATAATGTTTTCCCCGCCCCTATTTACATAAAATACATAAAACCCCAAAGTTTTTAATATTCTGCCCCAGGCTTAATTAAAACCATATGTTAATGTTTTAAAGGGGGTCCAAGGTTTATCTGAAACCTTATGGACAACCCTCCCCACGCGCGCATATAAACAATGGATTTCATTTAACATTTGGTTAAATGAATAACCAACCCGCCCAACAAACCCAAAGTTGAAATACATTGCAAAACCCCACAAAAACATTACAAAACGTTGAATTATATGGTGGGTCCCCACACCATACGCCTCCGCCAACTCCACCCATTCATCGACCATCCGATCCGGGCTTTCCCATCAGACGACCCACGTCAATATTGGAACCCCTCCGATAGCCAAACAATAGCACCCGGGAAAATGGAAATTTTTCCATCGTACAGAAAACACGTGGCGTCGCCTGGTGTTATCGCATCCCCTCTGCCCAAAACAACTTTTGTCGAAAAGCGGTGCAGGATAATACCATATACCGCCCCCGCTTCCTACCACTGACGTCGTCACCCACATCATCGCCCACATCAGCACCCATGTTGTCTGCCACCTCACCTCTGCATCATCCGCCGTGTCACCCACGTCACCACCAAGTCAGCCTCTGTACCCCTGCTACACGACAAAGATTACATCATGCTGACGTCACCCGACCGAAGCGCGCCAAAACCCGCCAAAATCAATTTTTTGTCAAAAAGGTGTAAAATGTCATTTTTTCGTTCATTTCTGTTTGTTTCTTCTGCGCAACCTCTGCATTCTTTTTCACATCTGAAGCAAAATTTCAACTATAGAGTTTGCCACCCACTAAATTGAATCCACAGCTCGACCCCTCAGCTCGGTCCGCCGCCTGCATTTCGCCCAGGGCGCCATTAAAACAGGTATTTACCCAAATTCTTCTCCCAAACCCCATTTTTTCTAGTTTTCTCTGTAAATTTGCCAAAAACACCCAAATTTGAATTAGAAACGCCGTGCTGCCTTCAAACCCACGCACTGTAACCACTGTTTTACCCATTTTTTCCAAGAAATCCCGTGAACTCTGTCTCCCTCTGCAAATTCGCCCACCAAGCTAAATTCAAACCGGTCTCGGCCTGTAAAATTCTCTGAGAAACCTCCCAAAACTATTATTTTACCTACTATTGCTACATCAAGCCCAAATTTCAAATTGAAAAATCACAGAAGGTTGAATAATGGAGGCTCTAGTGGCCCTCAATGTTGCCCCCCTTAATGCACCACATAAAGAATTGGAATGGTTGCCCCTTGCTGACAGAGATTTCCAGATTAATGACTTAATTGGTGACAAATCTCACCTTCAAGATTTTTGTGAAATTAGGAATAGCTACCGCAGAAATGCTGATGTCTATGGAATTTGGGAGTCCAACATGCCCATGTACTACCTCCCCTCAGTAAATGTGCTTCCTGATCTCATCTACTTATGTTGTGCCAATTATGACTCCACACAAAGAGCAGTTATGACTCCATCTGGGACTATCTTCTTCTATATTACCCCTCAATCCATCAATGAAATGCTACACTTTAAGCCAACTCAGCCTCTGGCTCCTCTCTCCATGGAATTCTTGCTTAGCCAAGGTGCCAAACTGCCCAGTTCAAAGATAACCAGAATATCTCAATTATTCATGAGACCAGATCGCCAGCCTAGGCAGCCACCTCCTTATAACCAAGTTTGGTTCAATGAAGCTAGACAATTCATTACTAACATGATTTCCTACACCTTGGGATTTAAAACCAGTGAGCATATTGATGAGACTATCTTAGTTTTGTTGTCCATGTTTACTCCAGGACAACCCCCTGCTGTCCAATATGATTATGCCACCTTCATAGCTAATAAGATCCATGAGCAATTCATGAGCCTGGATAGAGAAAGAGTGTTCAAATACACATCATACATATATCATTTGCTGCTGTACAATCAACCTGATAGTTTTCAAATTCCCCTTAGAAAATTGGATCTCAAAGGAGAGCACAGGTCTGTAATCTTCTGGACCTCAGTATTCCATGAAGTCCATAACTCTCCTTATACTTATTGTGAATTCATTGACCTATTCATACATCCAGCCTCTTCTTTATTGATGACAACTCCTCCTGCCAGACTCTCTAGTGAAATGCAGAAAATTTTACATCTCTCAAAAGGCTACAGTATAGGTGACTGGTACTTTTACCAGAATCACACAGAGATCAGGATATATGGTTGTGAGTTGTGCCCCTATAAGCTGCCAAAATATGTACCTATGAGACTGTTTTCCCTGGAATACTTCAGGCAATTTATTAGCTTAGATTTGACTCATTTCTATGGTGCTAGGAAAAAGGCACAGCTCAAAATAAGAAATCAATTGGGCCCTTTTGTCTTCAATAAAAGGGAAGCCTGGGAAGAGGCTGATAAGATTTTAGGGGAGCAACTTAAGCTGAAACAAAGTTTTTATTGGGCGTCATATAACCCTGAACATTTCATAAGTTATAGAAAAGTGAAAAACAAGCTTACAGCATATGTTCACCACAAAATCCCTGAAATTCAACAGTATGCTAACCAAAAAGAATGGGTAGAAGGCACATTAGTAGAAGAGATTACTAAGGAAGAGAAATTGGAAAAAGCCATGAAAGAGCTTGAAAAAATGCTTGACCTGGACTCTTTTGGACAAGTATCCTTCAAACTGCCCCAGCACACAGGAGGTGATACATCTTTTGCCGGGACTTCTCAGCAGCCCACACAAAAAGCCAACACAGGGTCAGCAAAGGGCAAAGAGGTAATAGGTTCAGAACAGGACATAATGACAGACCAGCCAGCTACATCAAAGGAACAAGGCCAAGGGCAGGTCCCCCCAGCACAAACAAAAGCACCAGAAATCCTTGTACTACAAACTCCTCTAAATGAGGAAAGAGGCAAGAAAAGGGACAGGCAAGAAGACACACCGATCAGCGGTCCTGAAGAGCAACCAGGGGAAAAAAGGCAGAGATTGAACCCCCTATCGGAGGAGGAATTTATTTAGGAACTGGCAGGTGTTTGAAAATGACACTCAAATCAACAATTTCCTAACTTTGAAAGAGGAATTTTCAAGCACAAACATAGACACAAGCACCATTTGTGAAGATCAGCAAATAGATAAGATTGAAAAACATATATCAGCTGAAACAGCAGATCAGATCTTACACCCAACAATCTTTACCAAAAAAAATTTACAAGAGCTCAAGCAAATGGACTTTGATGAAACTGCTGAAGGAGAGTCTGAAGTGATTGAGTTAAAGGATAACTTTTTACCCACAGGCTTGACTCCTCTCGAAGATATTTTTGATTCAAATGATATTCCAAGAAAGCCAAAAATGCAGCCTTTGAACGCAGAAATTGAGGACTGTAATATAGGAACTACAGAAGAGCCTAAAATGATAAAATTGTCCAAAGCATTGCCACCTGACCAAAAACTGAAATATATTGAGCTGTTCAAAGAATTTCAAGATGTTTTTGCATGGAGCTATGAAGACCTTAAGTCCTATGAAGCTTCTGTGATCCAGCATACAATACCCTTCAAAGGGTTAATCCTGTCCTCCTTCCTCTCATTGAAAAGGAAGTCAAAAGAATGTACGAAGCTGGAATAATTGCGCCCATCAGATTTTCAGAATGGATCTCAAATTTAGTGCCCACTAGGAAGAAAACAGGAGAGATAAGATTGTGTGTTGACTTAAGAAATCTGAATAAAGTTTCTCTCAAAGACCACTACCCCTTACCCAAGATGGATCACATTTTATAAAGGGTAGTGGGAGCTTCCAGAATTTCACTGTTAGATGGATTCTCAGGCTTTAATCAGATCCTAGTTCACCCTGGTGATCAAGATAAAACTGCTTTTACAACACCTTGGGGAACTTTCAAGTATGTAAATATGCCTTTTGGACTTAAGAATGCAGGGCAACATTTCAATGAGCAATGAACATAGCCTTTGCAAAAGAGATTCATGATTTCCTGATCATATATCTTGATGACCTCACTGCTTTTTCCAAATCAGATCAAGAACATTTAGAACATTTAAGACAAGTGTTCTTAATTTGCATAAAATATGGTATATCACTTAACCCAAAGAAATCATTATTTTGCCTAGAAGAAGGCAAACTGTTAGGTCACATAATCTCAAAAGATGGCATTAGAATTGACCCAGATAGAATACAAGCTATTTTACAAGTTCCTCACCCAAGAAATATCAAAGAACTACAAGCTTTTCTAGGAAAAATCAATTTTCTAAGAAGATTCATACCCAATTTGGCTGAACTGATAAGATTGTTGAACAACATGCTGAAGAAAGATTCTAAAGTCAAATGGACAATAGAAGCTAAGAAAGCTTTTGAAGAAATTAAAATAGCTTTAACTAAAACACCAATCTGCACAAACCCGAAATTTGACAGAGACTTTATAATCTTTTCTTTTGCATCTGAACATACTATTGCTGATGTCCTATTACATAAAGATGACCAAGGATGTGAGAAACCCATTGCTTTCTTCAGTAAAGCATTTAGAGATGCACCACTTAAATATCAAATCATGGCAAATCAAGCTTATGCCCTTGTAAAAGCTATCAAGGATTTCAAAGTTTATATCTTATACTCTCATGTAATAGCTTATGTGCCAAATACTGTGGTCAAGGATATCCTAACCCAAGAAGGAATAGAAGGCAAAAGAGGCAAATGGATAGCTAACATCTTGGAATATGACATTGAGATTAAACCAACAAAGCTGATAAAAGGACAAGGATTAGCTAAATTGATGACTGAAACCAACTTTCAAGCCCTTGACATCAATGAACTAGATAACAAACAGGAGATGGTGACTCCACAGATCAATCAAGCCTTTTTACAATCACCTTGGTATGCTGATATAATTTATGTATTGTTAAACCTGTAGTCTCCTCTAGGGTTATCCAGAACTAAAAAGAGATTTCTAAAAATGAATACTTCAAAATTCTGTATTATAGATAATGTTTTGTTTTGGAAAAATCATGAAGGCATTTTGCTGAATTGCTTAACAAAGGATGAGACTGACAAAGTGCTGAAAGAATTTCATGCAGGGGACTGTGGTGGACATTTGTATTGGAAGTAAACTGCTGATAAAATCTTAAGAGCTGGACTTTATAGGCCCTCCCTGTTTGTTGATTTAAAGAACTTTGTAATTTCTTGCCATAAATTTCAAATCTTTGAAGGCAAGAGAAAGCTGTTACCTCTACCTCTAAAGCCAATTTCCACTGAGAGACCATTTCAACAATGGGGCTTAGATTTCATCGGGGAGATTCACCCTCCCTCTTCTGGCCAGCATAAGTGGATTTTAACTGCCACAGACTACTTCACCAAGTGGATTGAAGCCATCCCTTGTAAACAAGCTAATGACTCAGTGACCATACAATTCCTAGAAACCAATATCTTATCTAGATTTGGCTGTCCCGAAAAGATAATAACTGACAATGTTGTTGCCTTTAAATCCAAAAGAATGATCGATTTCTGTCGCAAATACCATATTACCTTGGGCCACTCCACATCCTATTACCCTCAAGGAAATGGTCTAGCTGAATCATCCAATAAAAGCCTGATCAATATCATAAAGAAAATATTGGAGGAAAATAAGAAAAACTGGCATAAAAAGCTTGTTAATGCACTTTGGGCAAACAGATTAACTACAAAGAGATCCATTGGAACAAGCCCCTATGAGTTGGTTTATGGCATGGAGACAGTATTCCCTTCATCTTTTGGAATCCCTGTGATAAAATTGCTGCAAGAAACACAGGCAGAACCCAATGACACTCAGAGGAGAATCAATCAAACAATTCATTTACAGCAGACTAGAGAAGAAGTGTATCAAAGATCTCAGATTCTACAAGAGAAACTTAAGAAGATTTTTGACAAAAGGATAAAGGAAAAGGATTTTTTCATAGGAGACAAAGTACTCAAATGGGATTTCAGAAGGGAAGATAAAGGAAAACATGGGAAGTTTGACTTCCTATGGAGAGGACCTTTTGCTATTCAGGTTGTACAAGAAAACAACGCCTACTTTTTGAAAAGCCTAGATGGTACAGAAGCAGAAGATGGGCCAGTCAATGGTCGGATGCTCAAGCATTATTTTGATCCACTTTGTTGAGATAACAGGATTGTATTTTGTACATAATAGTGTCTATTTTATGCAGTTATTACAGCAATAAGATAGGGAATAAGATGCAGCAAATTTTGAAAAAAATCAAGGAACTGTGCTACCTTTTGTAGTACCTTTTTAGTTTATCAGAGGAATTAAAGAAGAAGACTTGGGAGCTGAAAATATGATGGAAAACATTCAAATAAACTATCAAAAACAGAGCTGTAATTGTTCAAATCAACTTATAAGAAATGTACATATGTTACAGAGATACAACTTTGTTTATTTATAGCAAGGGGAAATTTCAGGTTGCAGCAAGGGTTAAACATAAGGCTATCTGACCTGCTATTCTTGGCTTTTCACCAGCAAAAGCCATCCCCAACTAGAGCCACTGTTAGGTTCCTATACCAATAGGTGTCATATTTCATGATTGACTGTTAAAATGCCAAATATGTTCATCCTTTCCATGCTGCAAAGGTTCCATATTTTAAAAAAAATCAAAATTTAAAAAATGAAAAGAGGGTATGCCCTAAAAGAAAAATCAAAGGGCAAAAAGGAATGAATTGGTTAAAAGAAAGAAAATGAACCCCAAAGAAAAGACCAGGAAAGTGTGCTAGTCCAAAATGCCACTACTATCCTATTTTTTTGCAAAGAAATTCAATATGTGCAATCAATGACTTCTGTCACACTTGATGGATGGCCCAACAGCTCAATCTTGGCCAATCCATGTTTAAATTTCTTGTTTTAGAACTAGAGAATAAGATCTATCCAAACAGTTCAAGCTTGGTAGATAAGTAGTTAGGTAGAGAAGCAAGGGAGCTCACCAGCAAAATCTGAGCCCCTGGAAGAAATAAGGGCAGACTTAGATAGGAGGGCAGCTAAAAGAAAAGAAGAGAGTAAGGGTTTTCTAGTTTAAATGCACCCAAGGAAAAAGGAAGAAAAAATGTTAGGTATATTAGGCTGGGTAGGCAGTTTTGATGTTGCAGAAGCAGGTTTATGAGCAGTTTTGTCTTTTTAAAGATGATGCATCTCATGGATATCATTAGTGCCATGGCAAGGTGGCTGCAAAACTAATGGAGCATGACTAATTTCCCTCCCATTCCTCCAAGAACACTTACTAACATCCCCTCAAGGACATTGAGATCTGCTCGGTGCTCCTAGTTCACTTCATTTCATGGAAAAGATTAAGTGAAACTTTGTTTTACTTAGGCAAAGGAAGCCACATTTCTTGTGTAAAAATGTTTCTCTTCTATTTATGCTAAGCTTTCCAAGTTCATGATTGAATCCCTTTTTATTTCCCTAAAGCCTAAGTTCCACTTTTTTCACTTGGTGCTTGGTTTGTAAATACTTATCATTTTAACCTATTAACTCTATTATATAACTCCTATATAATGTTTTCCCCACCCCTATTTACATAAAATACATAAAACCCCAAAGTTTTTAATATTTCGCCCTGGGCTTAATTAAAGCCATATGTTAATGTTTTAAAAGGGGTCCAAGGTTTATCCGAAACCTTATGGACAACCCTCCCCGCGCCCGCATATAAACAATGGATTTCATTTAACATTTGGTTAAATGAATAACCAACCCGCCCCAACAAACCCAAAGTTGAAATACATTGCAAAACCACGCAAAAACATTACAAAATGCCAAATTATATGGTGGGTCCCCACACCATACGCCTCCGCCAACTCCACCCATTCATCGACCGTTCGATCTGGGCTTTCCCATCGGATGATCCACATCAATATCAGAACCCCTCCGATAGCCAAACAATAGCGCCCGAGAAAATGGTGGTTTTGCCGTCGTACAGAATACACATGACGCCGCCTGGTGTTATCACGTCCCCTCCACGTAAAACAGCTTTTGTCGAAAAGCGGTGCAGGATAATACCATATACCGCCCTCGCTTCCTACCACTGACATCGTCACCCACATCATCAGCCACATCAACACCCACGTCGTCTGCCACCTCACCTCCGCATCATCCACTGTGTCACCCACATCACCGCCAAGTTAGCCTCCGTACCCCCGCTACACGACAAAGATTACGTCATGCTGACGTCACCTGACCGAAGCGCGCCAAAATCAATTTTTTGTCAAAAAGGTGTAAAATGTCATTTTTTTCGTTCATTTCTGTTTGTTTCTTCTGCACAACCTCTGCATGCTCTTTCACGTCCGAAGCAACATTTCAACTATACAGTCCGCCACCCACTAAATTGAGTCCACAGCTCGGCTCCGCCGCCTGCATTTCGCCCAGGGCGCCATTAAAATAGGTATTTACCCAAATTCTTCTTCCAAACCCCGTTTTTTCTATTTTTCTCAGTAAATTCGCCAAAAACACCCAAATTTGAATTAGAAACGCTGTTCTTCCTTCAAACCCGTGCACTGTAACCACTGTTTTACCCTTTTATTTCCAAGAAATTTCGTGAACTCTGTCTCCCTCTGCAAATTCGCCCACCAAGCTAAATTCGAACCGGTCTCGGCCTGTAAAATTCTCTAAGAAACCTCCCAAAACTATTATTTTACCTATTGTTGCTGCATCGAGCCCAAATTTCAAATTGAAAAACCACAGAAGGTTGAATAATGGAGGCTCCAGTGGCCCTCAATGTTGCCCCCCTTAATGCACCACGTAAATAATTGGAATGGTTGCCCCTTGCTGACAGAGATTTCCAGATTAATGACTTAATTGGTGACAAACCTCACCTTCAAGCTTTTTGAAATTAGGAATAGCTACCACAGCAATGCTGATGTCTATGGTATTTGGGATTCCAACATGCCCATGTACTACCTCCCCTCAGTAAATGTGCTTCCTGATCTCATCCACTTATGTTGTGCCAATTATGACCCCACACAAAGAGCAGTTATGGCTCCATCTGGGACTATCCTCTTCTATATTACCCCTCAATCCATCAATGAAATGCTACACTTTAAGCCAACTCAGCCTCTGGCTCCTCTCTCCATGGAATTCTTGCTTGACCAAGGTGCCAAACTGCCCAGTTCAGAGATAACCAGAATAGCTCAATTATTCATGAGACCAGATCGCCAGCCCAGGCAGCCACCTCCTTATAACCAGGTCTGGTTCAATGAAGCTGGACAATTCATTACTGACATGATTTCCTACATCTTGGGATTTAAAACCAGTGAGCATATTGATGAGACTATCTTAGTTTTGTTGTCCATGTTTACTCCAGGACAGCCCCCTGCTGTCCAATATGATTATGCCACCTTCATAGCTAATAAGATCCATGAGCAATTCATGAGCCTGGATAGAGAAAGAGTGTTCAAATACACATCATACATATATCATTTGCTGTTGTACAATCGTCGTGATAGTTTTCAAATTCCCCTTAGAAAATTGGATCTCAAAGGAGAGTGCAGGTCTGTAATCTTCTGGACCTCAGTATTCCATGAAGTCCATAACTCTCCTTATACTTATTGTGAATTCATTGACCTATTCATACATCCAGCCTCTTCTTTATTGATGACAACTCCTCCTGCCAGACTCTCTAGTGAAATGCAGAAAATTTACATCTCTCAAAAGGCCACAGTATAGGTGATGTTATCACTCAGGTTGTCCCTTTTGACTCCTAAAGGGATACGGCCGATGTAACCACAAACCAACTTTGCACTACAGGCCCTAGCCTACCTGCAGTTAGAGAGGGCTCTCTCTTTATGATTTAGCTTTGTTGAAAGGGATGATTTTAGGCTAGATATGATGCACAGGGGTTTTGATTGAGTTTTGGTGGGAAAACTGTCACTTTCATATAGAGAGGCAGAGTATAGTCTGAATTTTTCAAGCCATTGGGCGTGGAGTCGAGGAGGGGAACTGCTGGTGCGTTTTCTTAATAACCGTGAGGGAACATGGAGCAAGATAACTGAGGTTTGAAGCAATCTTCAGATTTAAGGGATGAACTGAATGCTAAAGAAAGAGAGGCAGTTAAGAATCTCTCCAACAGATTAGCAGAGAAAATAACAGGGCGCTACCTAGGGGCAGTTAAGAATCCCTAGATAATTGGCCAACACAGGTGAATTGGGGTAAACATGAGCCGGGAGGAATTCAATGTTCATAACCAAATTTTTTAGAGGAAAACATCAAGAAACAGCAGAAATTGAGCATAGAGAGTATTTAAACTAATTCTAGGCTATTCCTTTTTTCTGTTATTTAGATAACGGCAAACACATAAACAGAGATAAGAGGCACTTATTGCTTCAGGCCGCAACGCAAGAATTCCATCTTCAACTCTTCAAAACATTCATCAACAACAGACAGTTCGCTCTCCAAGCTTTAAGCAATCTTTGATTACAGAAAAATTCAGGTATACACAGCGAGTCTCTAGTGAAAATTCTCAATTAACCAACCCTTAAAACTATACAGAGGGTGGTATATATAGGGAAAAAACTCTCTGCAGAGTTCCTTTATTACATCTTGACCTAATTAGGTCATAAAAAATGACTACTTGACCTAATCCTATCCTAAAATAAATACAAAAAATATCTCGGGCCGTGCTCAGGGCCGATGTGTCAAAACTGAATAAATGATGTTGTCCTTGGTGGCTTGCTGCAGTGTTTTCTGCAATAAATGAGTATGGGTTTCTGCTTCCTTGCTGTCCTGGTGCTTTGAATGCCTTGATGGTGATTTGAAGGCAAGGATGGGCTGATGCTTATTGATTTGACTTTCTGGGGGCTTCATCAATGTTCAGGTGCCTCGACCCCCTAAAAAATCTTGACTGATACTCTCTGGCGTCTTTTCTTCCACTGATACTCTCTGACAAAATCTCGGCTGCTGATCTGATGTGCTGCAGGTCTAATCACTAGTAAATGGCCGTTGTTCGGCCTCTGTATCATCTGGAATGATCTTCTGCTCCTTTTGGTATGCTCTGTGAAGAAAACGGATCATTTTTGCACCTTTTCGGGCTTCCTGGGGCCGCATGGTGAGAAGACTCCTTAAAGATTCCCTGAAGATTCTCCATTTCGGCCTAAAAAAATCCTGCGGCTCATCAAAAACTGCCTCAGAATTGGATTCCGGGGCTCCGAAGTGCGACTTTTGCGCCTCTGCGCCCAAAAAAGTGCTGATGATGTCAGCATGACGTCAGCATTTGTACGGCGGGTGACGTCAGCAGGGCGACGTGGCGGGATGACGTCAGCATGACATCATCACGTACAGATGATGATGTGGCAGGTATGGTGGCAGGGACACATGGCAGTGACGTGGCAAGAGGCCACGCAGGCAGGTGACTCATCGGGTGACTGGACAAGGGAGTGATGTGGGCATGTGACTGTGCAGGGGGTGACGTAGGCGGTGACGTCACCAGGCAGGAGGCGGTAAGCGGTATGTGGCGCACCGCTTTTCGGGGATGGCAGTTTCGGAGGGAGGGGCTCCGCCACAGCCCAGCGCCTGACGCGTGGCGGGAGTACGGCGGCAAAACCGCCGAACTCCCGGACGTTAAAGGCCGGGCGGTTCGGGGATGGGGCGGCCCGCCCACCGTCGATCTGCAGGGCCGTGGATCGGACGGCTGGCGGCAGACGCGAAGGGACGGTGGGTTAAGTGCGGGGTATATGCAGAGTATATTTGTTTTCTAATATTTGCGCGGGTGGGTTAAAAACTTAGGGAAACGGGTTTATGTGGGTTTTACAGGCGCGGGCTTAATACTTATGCACATAAACTTTGGGTTAGGGGCGGAATATGGGTTTTTTAGGGGTTTTTAGGGTTAAGGGGGAGGTTATTAGCTGACCAGATGTCAAACTAGTTCCTTAATGACTCAGATGGGCTAAAAACAGCCCCAGATGGACTGTGATTTCCCGGACTTATAGAGAATATGGCTATATTGCCAGGGAGGGGTATTTACATAGGGGAGTTTATATACATGATTAAAATAGGGGAAGGGGGAAAATTGTTAGGGGGTTATATAATAAGGGTGATGAGAAGAAGGGAGAGGTTAGTGAATTCCAGTCTGAGTACCTCCAACTGAAAAACTGCCTCGGACCGAAAAAATGGATTGCTTATCAAAATTGGAACACAACAGTGGCCCTTAGACTAGCACACTCTTATGGACACTTCTTTGGCCATCTGTAGCAAATATGGAGCATTGCAGCATGGATAGTACGACATATTTGGCATGTAAAAATGTCAATCATGAAAGATGATTAACCTGCTGCAGCAGGAGGCTAACAAGTGACTGGTACTTTTACCAGAATCACATAGAGATCAGGATATATGGCTGTGAGTTGTGCCCCTATAAGCTGCAAAAGTATGTACCTATGAGATTGTTTGCCTTGGAATACTTCAGGCAATTTATTAGCTCAGATTTGACTCATTTCTATGGTGCTAGGAAAAAGGCATAGCTCAAAATAAGAAATCAATTGGGCCCTTTTGTCTTCAATAAAAGGGAAGCCTAGGAAGAGGCTAATAAGATTTTAGGGGAGAAACTTAAGTTGAAAGAAAGTTTTTATTGGGCACCATATGACCCTGAACATTTCATAAATTATAGAAAAGTGAAAAACATGCTTACAGCATATGTTCACCACAAAATCCCTGAAATTCAACAGTATGCTAACCAACAAGAATGGGTAGAAGGCACATTGGTAGAAGAGATTACTGAGGAAGAGAAATTGGAGAAAGCCATGAAAGAGCTTGAAAAAACGCTTGACCTGGACTCTTTTGGACAGGTATCCTTCAAACTGCCCCGGCACACAACAGGTGATACATCTTTTGCCGGGACTTCTCAGCAGCCCACACAAAAAGCCAGCACAGGGTTAGCAATGGGCAAAGAGGTAATAGGTTCAGAATAGGACATAATGATAGACCAGCTAGCTACATCAAAGGAACAAGGCCAAGGGCAGGTCCCCCCATCACAAACAAAAGCACCAGAAATCCCTGTACTACAAACTACTCTAAATGAGGAAAGAGGCAAGAAAAGGGACAGGCAAGAAGACACACCGATCAGCAGTCCTGAAGAGCAACCAGGGGAAAAAAGGCAGAGATTGAACCCCCTATCAGAGGAGGAATTTATTTAGGAGACCATAGACAATCTAAGGGAAGAAAGAGCAGTCAGCCAGGATACATCCCCAGTCACAGAAACATCGGCCAGTTCACACAGGCAGGAGATTGGAAGACAACATAGTGTGGAATTCTCTTCTGCCAGGCAGCAAAGTAGGCAAGGCTCTGACATTAAGAGAACATTTACTGAAATAAAGGCAAAAAATGAGCCAATAAGAATTCAACTTTATAATCACTTGCTGAAGATGGCCCCCACAAATCAACAAAGGTTAATGTCAGCATATGACATCCAAGAAGGAAAGATGATCCTGAGTCACTTCAAGCCCAAAATGCAGCAACCACAGTCAGCTGCTGATTACATCAGGACCAATCTAGAAGTATTAGCCAAGGACATCCAGCCAATGGACCAGATTGAATTACATAAGCAAACTGGAGAAATGGTATACTCCACATTGGCAAACAAGGCATTATTGGCCCACAAATTGTAGAATTCTTTAAATAATACCTCTGCCCAATTGGAGTTGGAAAAGGCTTCCTCTTTAGCTAAGGATAATAGAATTAAGTCCTTGGAAGAGATTATCATAGAGCTGGGACATGATCCCAAGGATGCCAAAGGCATCAAAGCATTAATAAAAAAGAAGGAAGAAGACATTGCAGCTCTCAGGAAGCAGCTCAAGCTGCCCATTACCATGCATCCCAAAACTACAGAGATTGTTGAACAAAAATCACAGGAAGATACAATGGACCTGCTAATGAAAATGAATGAGAGATTGGCAGAAATGGAGAAGGCATTGGAGGAAGCACTGCAAGGAAAGCAGGGAGAGTCGACCTCCCAGCCATCTCAAACAACTCCAATAGTTACAACTACTCCTTCTACAATCACAACAGCAGTCCCTCCTACTGTCCCGGCATCAATAGCACCAAGTACTTCAACAACAACAACAGCAGGCAGCAGCACTACCATGACTACTGAAGAACTGATAAAGGCTATGGAGGATCTAAGACTCCAAGTATCAGAGTTAAAAGATACTAAAGAGAAATTGGCCAAGTTGGAAATAAGTTATGACAAATCCAAAATGACTGTGGTAGAAAAAACAAGAGAGGTAAAGGCATTGGAAAATAAAGTAAAGGCATTGGAAAAGGACCTCTTATTAGACAAGCCTCTGGGAGAAATCAGGAGCATTTTGTGGGCCAACATTGGCCAATCCATCACTGATATATGGAAATCAATACAGATAATTCATGAGCAGATTGATTTGGTAGCAGCAGCTCAAGAAGAAATTCAAAAGGCCAGGGATTCATTGGGACACATGCCCGAGCAGGCCAATAGGCTAATACATTTCTTGAACACCCACACCAAGGAAGATCTGGCAGCACTAGATATCAGGGACAGGATAGGCACCATCCTGACAATCAAAAGGGTTCTGACCATGAGGAACTTCATACAAAATCTGGAGAGGAAGTGCCAGGACATGCAAATAGAGATAAATGCTTTCACACAGAAGTTTACAGCTTTGGAGGAAAAGGGTCTGCCCAGTTTATTAACTGATGACTATAGACTAATGACACATGAAAACTATGTACACAGGTTGAATACATATGTGGATAATCAAGTCACAGCATCATCAAGTTCTGCAGGAGAGAAGGCACTCCCATCTGGACAAAGCCTGTATGACAATTTAGAAAATCTGTTTTTTATTGAGCATGAAGTGAGGCATCTTTTCACAGTCCAACCTACTTTCTTCAGGTACACGATGCTGATGAAACTCTAATTAAAATGCGCAGACACCAATTACTAGATGACCAGTGGTGGTAGAGTATGCTGGAAATTTTGTAGGGCGGATTTCAAAGTTTTGTTTATTTTTCTAGAACATAACAGATGCCATAAGGTGAAGAAAGAGCAGATAAAAAATCACGTTGGGCAGCAGTCAATTAAAGCGCAGGAAAAATCACCCGAGAAAGCAACACCAGCAACATGGAAGTTGACTAAAGTATCCATCGGCTGACTCGTTGAGAAAATAATCAATGCATCTCACCAACTGAGCGGCCAGCACAGCATTTCTTACTTCTGCATTCATTTCTCTCTGTTCCCAAGAGCATTTACTCCTTCTGTAGAGTAGGTGAAAGAAGTTATTGCAAGATATTATCTCTTTGAGATATTTTGTAAACATTTTTGTACAAATACCTCCCCAAGCTAAGTATTAGGGGTTGGTGATACCATTCTGGAACTACGCTGTAAATTTGAGAACTCTTCTGAATAAAAGGTTGCTGGAATGCTTTGCTGATGAACTCTCTGGCTATGGAATTGATGGCAGAAGCCCATGTTGTAGAATTCTCGAATTATTTCATGGATCAATAAGTATTTTAAACTCATGTTTTATTGTTTCTGTGTTTTATATATCATTTACATATCATACTCTAAATTGCAGGGAAAAAGAATAGCTCAAAATTTACTTAACTGTACTCTGTGTTCAATCCCTATTATTTTTAAATGTTTTCTTCAAAATTAACATATGCAGGAATTCTTAACTGCTCCTATTTCCCCGATTCTTACACCTTGAATATAATTAAGGAATTCTTAACTGCTCCTTGGTAATATTCACCCACTTTCCCTCTGTTAGCATGATGAAGGATTCTTAGTTTCCCTTCACCCCCTGATTCCATTCCACCTGATTCCATCTTGAAAATTGTTCCATGGTTAATTACCTTGCTTTGTAGTACCCCCTTCTATCAAAGAAACAATACCCAGAAGTTCATTTTCATTGACTCCACTAACCCAATGGATTGAAACTTCTCATATTTTGCATCCCTGTTCTACTGAATGTCACCATCCAAAAATCAAACAAATACCTGCACTTCATAACTAGCCTAATATGCCCCTAAAGAAAGCTAAATTATAAAGAGAGAGCTCTCTCTGGCTGCAGATTGGCTAGAATCTGCATCTAAAAGATTGGTTAGTGGTTACCTCGGTCGTATTCCCCTTTCTTACAAACTTTAAGGGAACAACCTGAGTGATAACAAACCTTACAGTGCTTTATCATCTAACTGTATAGAGCTCCATGCTAAGAAATTAATTCCAAAGTGACCTGCACACTCCTCTGAGAGACCCATGCTTATTTATCGTTCCACAGATCTTGACAATTCATAGAGGTGACCGCTCTGCTCTCATTTATCACAACCATTCGTTCATGTGAAGCACTGGATCGCTTCCTTCATGCTATTGAATTCATCTCTGCTACAAATGTTGTCCTTGATTTCTTATTATAGAGTCTTTCATGGGTTTAGCCCCTTTTAACTACCCACTCCTCTATACTTGCATTCAATTTCGCATTTTTCGACTCATACATCCTTTAAATCTTTGTACTTCCTTATCGGAGAAATGCCATATCGTAATTTCATAGTGGTACAAATTCTTATACTCCTCAGTCCTGGTGTCTTTAGCTCCTTTGACGATGAGCTCCTTGAGAATTTCTCATCCATGGGACCGAGAGCTATGATCTATAGCTTTGATTTTAGGTGCTAAGGCGTTTTGTTCCTACCGGGGGCCAGTCTTCCTTTACTACTGCTCTGTGCACTTGGTTCTTTGGTTTTGCATGACCAAGATCCAACACAATATCAGAAACCCCATCCATTGGAACTTTTCCATAACCATTTTTTCTAGAGTTATGATGTCTTGATCCTCTAATATTGTAAGCTCCGATATGGCATACTCCAATATACCAAGCTCACATCATCACTCCATGTGGTGTCTTTATAGCTATCACATGTGTCACCTGGATTTGTCTCATTAGGGTACCCAATATTATTGAATCAACCTACCACATGTCCGGTCATACTACAATGTCATGATGACGTCAGATTACATTGTTTCTTGTCAGAGCCAATCTCATGTTTCCATGTGTCCTACTGGAGGAGAGAGAATAGGAACCGCTAACCATGGGTTTTGCAACAAAATCCTTTGTTAATCTACTTCGAAATTTCTTGGTGCTTCATAGTACTTATCGGAACCGTTGGGCATCACAACATCTTAGGGTACCTTATTTAAGAAGTTCCAATATTTTGATGTCTCAGTCCTTCGAAATCTTGATATTCTGATGTACCAATGTCTCAATATCTGGGGTGCCACTTGTTCCAATCCTTTGATATTCTGGTATTCACATCTTTGATATGCCGGTATTTCAATGTCCCAGACCTTTGATATTCTGATATGCCAATGTCCCAATCTATGGTGTGCCCCTTGTGCCAATCCTCTAATGTTCTGGTATTCACATCTCCGATATGCCAATATTCTGATGTCTCGGACCTCCGATATTCTGATATTCCTTCCTCCATAAGGCTTTGAACCCCCAAACTTTAGAAGACCATATCTTTTGATCCAGGAAACCATTTTTTCACTTCCGCATATCGTTGGAAAACTCTTCCAGAGAACTTTTCATTGGATGGGGTCCAATGTAGGCTTTGAGTACATTTTCTACCTGTGAGATGGCTGCTAACCTTTCAGCTCCTTGACTTTTCTTTACTTTGTGCTTGGATAGTTGAACTCCCAATCACCATGGTGATCATTTTATGGCCTCTTTAGTAAGCCTGTTACTGTGATGATTCTTAACAAGAACATTGGAGATATCATGGATTTCCATCTGGCCCATCATTATAATCATCATTTTCTAGCTTCTTCATTAATCCTTCTACTTTGATGATTTTCTACAAAGCACTCCAACAACCATGGGATTCCTCCCAAACACCCAATCATCATGCTGACCATTGTTTGACATAAATTACAACACTTACATAGCTACCCATACACCATCAAATGTCCAACACAGTCTCCAAGTAGGAGATTGTTGGGTGTCTAGCATGATCATCTTCTTTATTCAAACATATCGTTGTGTTGGACCGCAATTCGTAATAGGGTAGAAACATTGCCCATTTAGTCGCCATCACGAAGGTCCATCGGGGGGGAACGACAATTTTATGATCCCCCCCTTGGTGGGGGTTCAGGGGAAATGCCCCCGAAGCTAAAAATAGATGTAAAATTTCCTTGTAAAATATTGTAATTTCGTAATCAATCTGGGTTATTCATTAGGAAGATGATCTGACGGTAGAAGTTATGTTTAATTTAGGGTTTTCTTTCCCTCGAAGGCAACCCTTGGTTTATATGAGGGAAATTGTATTGCGACTGTGTATCATTATTTTGAGCGAGAAAGAGAGAGGAGATTGTGTATCATTTGTATCATCCAAGAATTTTTCATTTGTGTAATGTAAAGGCGGTTTCCCCCTCAAAGAGGCTTATTTTTAAGTCATTTATCTATCTCTTCTTCTGATTTCTGAGCTGGTTTCATAACATTTGGTATCAGAACTTTGGATTCTAGAGTTTCACTGCTTCAAACAGGTCATTGTCGAATTTTCGCTATAACATTTTTCTACAAAGTTTCAGATGCTAAAATGAAAACCCATTTGAGCCAAAATCATGATGAACCTCTAATCAAATTTCAGATATTTTCTTGCTATAGTTTAGGAGATATGATCTGAGGAAGTTATGGTTTTTGCAAGCTCCCGAATTCCATCTCAAATAGGTGACCTTGGGAAAATTGTCATACCTTTCTCTCTGAGCATCAGATTCAAATTTCATAAAAAGTGATAGAAATAGGATGGACTTTAGATTGTTGGGTATCATTTTCAAGGCCAAAGGTCAATGTAGTGACACTTGGAACTTTGTACAAGTTCGATTTACTGAACTAGTCTATAACTAGTTCATCATGGGAGATTGGGCATAAATCCTTCTTGGAGAATCCAATCTTGATTAGACTTGTGGGGTTGGAAAGAGGACTCAAAGGTACAGACCTTGGAGATTTGAAATTATAGATTTACATTCATTTCAATATCGTGCTCCTAAAAGAAAGAATAAGAATGAATCGAATCAAGAAAATAGAAACACCTAGTAAGCAAAATTGGATGGATGATTTGAAAAATGTGATTGAAGCTAAGATAAATAGTTTTATCTATGCCATGGAAGCTAATATCAATGGTATAGAATAATATTTGAAGAAAGACATGGAAGGTTTGAAGGAAGGTGGGACAAAGCTACTACAAGAAAGGCTTCCTAATGATGAAAAGGAGGTAAAGGAATCTCATGATGAGAACAAAAGAAGTGCTAACCACAATTTCATAGAATCTTACATTGTATTAAAGACCCACCATATTCCAAAGATTGATCTGAGGAATTTTGATGGAAATGATATGATAACTTGGACACTACAAATGGAGCAATATTTTGATCTACATGATGTGCAACTGTTACAAAAGTATGGATTACATCTTTATATTTAGAAATGAATTAGTTGGTATGGTATAGAGCACTTTGTTCTCATAAACCACTTGTCAGCTGGTCAATTTTCATAGAGGAAATGATAGGACATTATGAGGATACAAAGAGAAACACCTTCTTTAGCCAATTGATAAATAACAAACAAAAGGGTTCAATGGAAGAGCACATTGAGGACTTCCAAAAATTGAAAATAAGGATAAATGATATTGTACAGAAGCAGAGGATTGATGTCTTCATAGGGACTTTAAAGGATAACATTCAAGATGAGGTTGATCTTTGGGAACCTGATTCGTTGGAGAAAGAATTCAGACTGGCAAGAAAAAGTAAAAGAAAAATTATGGCAACAAGGAATCCTACCACTCACAACTATAAATATGGAAGTGTTTTTTCTCCTAGCCTTCCACAACCTACAAGGGTGACACCACAAAAATTGGAAGAAAAAGTAGAAAAAGGGATATGTTATAGTTGTGGTAGCGAATACACTAAATGTCACAAGTGTGATGAGAAGAAATTATTTTACATAGATTGTGAAGAGGAGGAAGAAATGGACCAAGAAATGTCAAAAGAAGAGGATATACACCAAGAACCAACCCGAGAGAAATGATAAATGAATCTTACCATATCTTGTAGTGCATTGGCAGGAATTACCACTCCTCAAAATCTCAAGATAGATGGACAAACAGAGATAGTGAACAAATGTTTGGAAGGATATCTTCATTTCTTTGTATCTAATAAACAAACACAATGGGTAGTTACCTCTGGTTGAATGTTGGTATAGCGCTTCAGCAAAAATGACCCCATTTATGGCACTTTGTGGATATCATACACCATCCATCATATCATCTTTAAGAGAAAATTCTAAGATTCAAGCAACGGAAGATCACATCAACAACAATTTCTCCAACTTTTAAAGGATAACCTCACTTTGGTGCAAAAATAAACGAAACAATAGGAAAATCAACATGGTAATGAAAGAATTTTTTATGTAGGCAACTGGGTATTTTTACGGCTACAACCATACAAACAAATGCCCATCAAGCAAGCTAAGAAGGATAATAAATTATCATCAAAGTACTATGGCCATTAAAAGGTGTTGCAAAATATTGGTACTATGGCATACAAATTGGAGTTTCCTTCATCTTCGAGAGTGCACCCAATTTTCCTTGTTTCATGCTTGAAGAAGGTTATAAGTGAAAAGCTCTCAGTTCAAACAATATTGGTGGAACTTGACGAGGAAGGAAAAATCATATTAGAACTTGAAGTAGTCACAGAAACAAGAACTCGACAACTATGAAATTGATAAATTTCATAGTATCTCAGCAATTGGAAGAACTCACCTGCTGAAGATTTCACATGGGATGATGATAATTTTATACAAAAGCATCCATAACTACTCATTGAGGACAACAATTTTTGAAGGACAGGGGCATGTTAGGTCCTTATACTACTAGTCTAGCCCATTATTGTTATTAGTGCAACCTTTTTGTGGTGTTTTTGTGCCCATGTAGTCCCCATATTGTTATTATTGTGCCCCATAGAATCCCACTATTGTTATTGTTGTTCCATTACATTATTATTGTTATTTCAGCTTTGATTATATTGTGACCCCTTAGACTCCTATATATAGAAATGAGGTTTTGTCATTTGTATCATCCAAGAATTGTTCATTTGTGTAATGTAAAGGAGGTTTCCCCCTCGAAGAGGCTTATTTTGAAGTCATTGATCTATCTCTTCTTCTATTTTGTAAGCTAGCTTCATAACACTGAGGATGGAGACCATAGATGTAACACCATCCTCCCACATTTACCCAAGCTAATCAGTCCACCGGGGTAAACATGTGACGAAGAGTTATTATGATATGATTCAACTCCCCAATTATAGTTAAGGAAGTTGAATTGACAAAACAAAAGCAAACTAACCTTCCTCAAAGCTACAGAACCTTCAGGGGCCAGCGAACCCCTGAGAAAACTTCTTGTTTTTTTGAGCTAGACCCCTAGTCACTCCCATGACAAGCCTTCCATGTGACTAAGACCCTCAAGTCACTCTCACAACAAAGCCTCCTTGCGACTGTGGCCTTTTTTAGGAAATTTTGTGCTAGCGACCCTAAATTCTGAGCCACCTTTTTAGGGCTAGGACTCAGGCTTATGCCCAAATATTCCTGAAACTTCCAGAAATGCTAAATGACATGATTAAAAGGCCTATAATATGATTGAATAAGGACCTAACTTGAAAAGGCCTAGCCATGATAGACATTTTGTCAAACACATCATGAACATGTATCAACATGTCATATAAACACATATGAGCATATTGACTTCATACTTGTTTGAGATTGTCAAGAACATATGATTCCCTGTCATAATAGTTTAATTATCATCTATTAGGTCATACATTCATTATTCATTCATTTACAAAACAAAACAAAATGAGATCCATAATTCAAGTATGGCATAAACCATGCTTATAACCAACAGAATAACAATGATGGAACAACCATTATCATCACATAATAACAAACTTATTTACACACAATACACAAGAGAGAGATATTATCAACATATGAAAAATGCAGCCAAGACATGGACTTCCACATACCACTCGACCATAGATTAGTTGAACCAAATCTTTATTTCAGCCAATCACCTCCATGCCATATTCCAAGCATGAATGTGGGTCTCACTACAGAACCAATCAAGGCTTCATTAGGATTTACCATATATGCCCCCAAGGGACTCCTAGGCCCAAACAATAAATATACAATACATGATTTACTACAATCTCGACATGTACCGATCAAGGGACCACTAGGCCCTAAACAAGCATGGATGCCTCTAGACCTCTCCACCTAAAATGTGAGGATTTTTTCCATCTCCACCCTTTAAGATTTCCTATGTATCGTGCCATTACCAGTCAAGGAATTCCTAGGCCTAATGAGGGTAGGCACCTCTATGCTTTAACGTGTATCCCACCATTACTAGTCAAGGGATTCCTAGGCCTAACAAGGGTATTCACAACCAGGATTTATTGTGTATCCCGCCATTACCAGTCAAGGGATTCCTAGGGCTTGTGGCTTTTCCTGATACCACCCCACTTAGTTTTGAAACCATCTGGCAATCTAGCTCAACCAATTAAAATAACTCCATCACGCCATGGTTATCTGGAAATGACAAGGCAAGGCTAAAACCCACTGTAACACCTATCAAGACCCATGCCAATGACAACAAGAGAACCAAATACACACATGCATGCAAAAAAAATCAAGGAAATCATACATGCAACTCGATATCTGCAAGTAATCCCATTGTAGCCGCATGATCCACTCTTCCTTGCTTAATCTTTGCTTCCATTTGCTTTCTTGTCCTTCCTTTGCCTTCCTTCCTCCAATGCTAGAGTGCTCCAAGAATACTCTAAGTTTCCAAGTGTATGAGAGAGAGAATAGAGAGAGAGCTCCAAAAATGAACTGAAAAAAGGTCATGAACTAATCCTAGGAAGCCCTTTTATCAATAAGGCATCTATTTTCTTCATTATCCATTACTTTTCCTTCATTTTCCTCCTCACAGGCAACCTGTGACCTTTCACCTTCATTTTCTCCTAATTTCCTTTCTTTTCATAAATAAAATTCCAATTAATGCCTCTTGCCTTTCAAATCTTTTTCCATTTCCTTTGCCAAATTCCTTAGCCATAATAAACCAAATGAACACCCACACTAGGATGTTTTTCCCAAAATTCAGCTTGCAATAAGTGTCCCATGACCTTGGTATTATTTTTCCTTTATTACATTTATTACATGGATTTTAACCTAGGGTTGTTACAAACCACTCCCCCTTAGGGGAACACCATCCTTGGTGTTCAATGACACCTACAACTAGCAAGATCATTGAAAAGAAAAACATACTACCCATGGAGCTATATAACTTAGCTCAATGCAGTATTTATAATGATTAACATGATGAAAATAAAACCAACATGACAACAAAAAGACATGACAACCATACTTCTTATTGGAACTTTATAACACAACTCATGGAAATATTTAGTCCCATATACATATATACATATACCAAAAATCCTTTGCCTCAACCAAGAAATAAGGAACGATACATAGCTCACATCTGAGTAACCATCTCCCATATAGCTTCATCGAACCCAAAGTTATTCCATTGCACTTTAACCTGTTCGATTGCTTAGTTCTGGAGCATGAGAATCTTTCTCTGCTAGAACCGACAGTCTCTGTTAGTTCCTCAATCCCTCTGGTCAATGACCAAGCTGTGCCACTACCTGGGGGGCAGAATCTGAATGTTTCTATGGTGTCAGGTACCACCAATGTGAGTAGATCACAGGCTCACATGGTGGATATGAACCAACCTTCTTCTAGTGTTATTCAAAATGTTATTGGTCCTACTGGATCGAGCAATGTCCAGTACTAACAGGTTCAAAATCCCATTGGTCCATTTGGGTCAAGAAATTTCCAGTATCAGTAGCCTTATGAGGCTCAGGTCCAATACCAAACTTCTTACGTTCCTTATGGTTCTCAAAGAATGGTTAATCCGCCTTACTTCCTTCATCCTGGGCAGTACATTCTGCCTAGCTCATCCACTTTCCATGGTAGCTATGTCCAGATCCATTTCAAAAATTTTCTGGGCACTGTTCAAGTACCCTTGCAACAATAAGGATAGCCTCTACAACAATAAGGGAAAACTTTGTTGTAGAAAAGGTCGTCCACGCAACATTAAGGGTAAATGATATTGCAACAAGGTTAACTGTAACAAACGCAGGGGAAACCCTCGCAATAGTTGCAGCAAACCATGCAACAATAGATGCAGTCTGCTCTACAAACCCCCAGCCTATGTCTTTGTAGGGCCAACCTCTATAGCAGCAAGGGCAGCTTTTGCAGCCACAAGGCCAACCCTTGCAACAGCAGAACCAACTCGGGCAACAGCGACCCCTATATACATATCAACAGGGTCAACCTTTGCAAGGACAAGGCCAAGGTAAACTCCTGCAATAGCATGCCCAAAATCGTAATGTCCTAGGTCATTAGGTCCAGAATCCTTTTGGCTGAGGGTAGCAGGTACATAATCCCTATGTCCAAGGGCAACAAGTGTACAATCCTTATGCCCAAGGGCAGCAGGTCCAAAATCCTCTTTTTTAGGGGCAACAAGTTCACAACCCATATGTTCGAGGAAAACAGGTACAATACCCATATGTCCAAGGTCAACAGACTCAACAACCTCTTAACTCATATGTTTCTTATCAACTGTTGGAAGCGGGATCCCCCAAGGGTAGTTTTGGGGGTAAAAGCCCATGTTAAGTCAATTTTTTGTAATATAATTGTAAAGACTCTACCTTTTGTGGTCGCAGAGCATGAAGGTGTTATGTGTTAAAAAGGGTAGTCCGCCCTTAGTTTTGTAAAGTAAAGTCGGCTGAAAGAGACCTAGTCATCGTCTGCGGACCATGGGATTGTATAAAAAGAGCTAAGCTCTAAGCAGTTTAGCCATCAATCGATAGAATGGAAGATCATGTAATAGAGTGATAGCTCTGAAGAATAATTCTAAGTCTTGGGTCATGTGTAGATAGACGCTCTACAATTGAGTGTGCAGAGGCCTAGGGTAGAAGTCCGTCGCTGAGTGCGCAGACCCCTGCAGCTGTGTGCGCAGGTTGGGTCTGTAACATTTGGAAGATATTAATAAAAGGAGTTATTCTACAATTTCTATTTCTTTGTTCTGTTGATGTGTTTGAATATTTTATGTATGAATTTCCTTTATTATGCTGATAAGATGTGCCAATTATGGTAATTACATTGAATAATCAAACGCAATTACCAATATCTGCTTATGCAACGTTAACTTTAAGTATTTGACGAGCTAAAGCAAATCACTTAGGATAATTGGGGAATCTGCACGGCACACTTCCATAGTAGCGCAAAAGTACCTGAGCCATAGATTAGGGTTGTGTGAAGGTCAATCGTATACTTTCACGAAGGTATTGAAGGCTAGAATAAAGGGTTTGTCTTGCAATCCCTAGAGCGAAGCCGCCTGTGCGAAGGCATGGATAGAAGGAATCTAACAACATCACAACCATCTCAAGGTGCAGAAACTTGGTTCCAGCATCCCCCCATACTGCTTCAGGTGAGACTTTGGTCCACGCTCCATGGAATGATGTCGAAAGGTCTAGTAGTGTAGGGATTTGTTTTCCTAATTAATGTTGAACCTAGGTCAGGCCCCCTCAAGCCAACAAATGGTTCCGTTGTTGGGACCGAAATTTGCATAAGAGATGTGTGATGTCATATCACTGTAATCCAACTAAGAAGGAGATCAAAGACTGGTTGGATATAAATATCCACGAATTCGCAGCGTAGGAGAAAAAAAACCTGTGACTGACAAAGGAACAGTGGTTGGACAGATACCTGCATACAAAGATCCATGAGATCTTTTTCTGCTCCTTCCCTATTGAGCTATACGAGTCAATCGCGAAGCTAGCAGATAGCCAAGAAAGGTGGAAACTTGATGGTCCTATTATGTGGACCCCGGAGCTAGTGCGAAGGTTGGAAGCATCGGAGGATAAGATTGCCCACGCTGTTGACCATTGGTGTGATCGCATCATAGGAGGATTTGTGACTGAATTCGCAGTCAACACCTCAGTTAGCTACAGTGAGGCCAAGTGACACTTTTTCAAAGGACCGCGAGGTAAGTACGTAAAATATTTGAATACCTAGATTAAAATGCTAATTGTGAGAAAAATGGGTTATGCATCTACCTTGATGTTCGGGACTACGCGAAGTGGAAAAACTTACAGGAACGAAGAAAAAAAGGGTGTAGAGTATAGTCCCTTAATTTCACCTCTGCAAGGTGACAAAGAAGGGATAGTGAAGGTTTCTCTGTGAAGTGCTATTCAGTTAATAAGACAAGGATTCCCGCGAATACCACCTCCACCCACACCATCTCCGACTTCACCACCCTCACCTCCAACTTCACCCATACCACCTCCACCTCCACCGTGGTTCAATATGGAAAATACAGTGAAGTTGCCTTTGTTTAAAGGCTTGGGAAATGAGGACCCGAACCAATTCTAGTTCGTTGTGAGGGCTATATGGGAAGCTCAAGGTGTTACAGATGACCATATAAAGAAGGTAACACTAGTTAGTGCTCTGCAAGATAAAGTACTAACATGGTATATTAAGTACTCTAACGATAACTCGAATGCTAGAGTCATAGACATCCAGGCAGCACTCAATAACGAATTTAGTAGGCCTAAATCTGAGGCACAGTCGATCGTGGGATTCAAAGAGATCGTGATGGAACCAGGCGAGACGCCTTGGGAACTAGGTTAGAGGGTGAAATGTACAATCCTGTTATCAAGAAATCTAGTGTCTATTCAGAGCTGCTAGTCCCACTAAGATGGGTAGCTATCTTAGAAACAAATAGATTAAAGTCATTTTCTTTTCCTTTACAAGAGAGAGATGAGAAAGAAGCAGAGAGTACCAACCTCAGTCTTCCACTTGGCTCCTTGCTTGTTTCCTTTCCCCTTTGACGGAATCTCGCCACTACTTCCTTACTTGTCCCACTTCAAAGAGCACCTGTAGATTCACAGTAGCATAATACCATCAAAGCATAGAGATCTTTCACTGTAAACAATATAGGATCAGACATATATTGACCATACAAATGCATATATCAACACAATATTCAGAGATACACAAGAATATGGAGGAAAACTCAAATAGCTTTATTAGTAAAAGTCGTAGAAGAGAGGATTACAACCACTTGGTCTGACCCAGTTCCATCCTCCCATCTTGAAAGTCCTCTTCACCTCACACAAAGCAAGATCACCCAACAATGTCTCCAAAGAGAAACCAGCAGCACCTCTTTGCAAATTACTAAATTCCAACCTTTGGATCTCTTGGACGAGGGATCCATTTATAGATATTTGCAGGGGTGTGAGTCAGCTTCTAGGATTTTGATTAGTGTCATCTCTCTGATAGTTCTTAGTTCCACATGGATATTTATATCTCTTACTCATCCCTGGGCGAACTCAGAGAGGCAAGTGTCAAATGAGCAGTTTCTAGAAGATTCTCTGGGTTTCCACCTAGAAAACTACTTGTGCAATTTGTCTGCTCTCGCTCATCACACCTTACAGAAGGTATTTTTAGTATGCATCACACTTTTTGCATGTGGTAGGTGAGATGCATCGCACCCTTTGCACTGGGCAGTATGTATGGTCCTGCTTTGACTATTTCTGAGTGGTTTTTCATGGAAAACTTCTGGGAGATGATGTAATCAGCTGACATTTCTCCTTTATGGTATGAAACAACAATTTTAGGGACTTAGAAGCCCTTGGTTTATGGGCATATGTGATTGGGGTTGCAGTGCCAAAATATGTCTATAACAGTTGCCCCCTAAAGCATGAGGTTGTAAATCTTTTGATGTCAGGTGAAATGCTTTATAATGAGGATCCGAGGTTTTTCACACTGGAAGGTGACCTGTAATAAGATACAATACAATACATTATCTTCATAATATTTTCATGATCTAGATGAGGCGGGCATTCCCATGCTCAGCTTGATAAATTCATTTTCATGTACATAGGACAGACAACCGTCTATGTGCAGACTGATGATTCTGGTAGAGCCATCATCCCTTAGGTTGGATGATTATCTGTGTAGCAATGATGTACATTTGATGTCTTTATTGTCTTGAATAGCTCGGATGGATGAAACTAGATCCGGGGTCTTCAAAACTCGTTCAATATTCACCCGAAGTACAAGTTAATCCATGTGAAAAGATGTTTTGATGTTGAACATGGAAATACATCGCCTGATTACCAGCCAATGATGTAAGCTGTTAACAGACGCGAAAGGAATCACTGATGATGATGATGACCCTCAAGGTACTGTAGTACAATTCACATGGTGTGAATACATGAGTTGATGTCAAACACCATGCAAAATCTTTCGGTCGAAGGCCATTAGTGTAAACCTGTCGCCGGAAGTGAGAAACTTGTCATTGAGGCATGCAAGCTTCAAAGTACTAGAAGGGTTGTCCCTAGGTCAGCTTCTTTGATAATGAGCTGATGTCGACAAGAAGTGACCCGTCATAAGAGGGCATTATGGATCCCACATCTATGACACGGAATAGAGAAAATGATTTTGTAGAGGTAAAAATGATCTGATGATACAAGGTTCAGGGTGGCGGTCATGAAAGAATGAAGCGTGAAGGTATTGTAGCGGATGAGACACAAGCTGGGTAGGTGAATTCTCTGAGCGACTTCTCTTGAAAATATCGGCGACACTGAAATGGGTTGGTAGCACTAACCCCAATAGTGGATGGTACAGTGGACCAATGGTGATATGACCGGTGAATGAAATAAGTCAACCCCACTCAATCATGGTGATGGAGTGAAGGTGTCATGTTCAAGAGCGACCTGCTACCAATAAAGTTTCTTCAAGTTTTCTTCCCAATTTTCCCCAGTCATTTCTAACCAGTACCTCTTTATTTTTTTTCAAGCTTGAGGAGGATAACATATGCATGTTCTATAATTTTCCCTTCGAACAAACCCGTTACTATGTTTTAACGAGCCTAGCAACAGTGAAACCCGCTCTTGTCTGAATGGACAAGTTTGTCGCTATTGTTTTAACGAGTTTCATGACAAGGATAACTCAGTTCTTTTCAATTTTAGAGAGTCTAAAAAGAGACAGAAATAAGACTCCAATATTCATTTTTCGTAACATAATCCCTTAAGTCTGAAAAAGAATAAAACAATGCGAAAGGGATGGCTTTTCGATAGTTTTAACGAGCCGAACAAGACAAACGCTCAATATTTTTGTGTAATAATCCCTCAGGTCCAAAAAGATTAAAATCTAGAGGAAGGATAGCACTTCCAATCACTTTAATGAGCTAGAGAGGCCAATTGCTCGGCAATATTTTCATGTTTTACGAATCAGATGAAAAGAGCTTAAAGGAGACTCGTTTTCTGAGGAACGAGTGATGTTTTCAGATAGCAAATGGTTCCAAGTAAGGTTTGGAACTTTCCAATCACGGTAGTGTAAAGAAGGTGGCTAATAGGATCACTTGTCGTAGTTGTTCCTCAAAAGGGGTAAACAATCAAATGGAGGTGAATGATCAGCAACAACGGAGTGGAGGTGATGGTAAGAACAAGACCAAGGCTCAAAAGCTTATGATAATGCATTCACAATGGTTATTTACCAGAGGTGGGTTCATTTTTTAATGAGCTTAATCTCTGGTGGAACATATGCTCATTGCTAGGTTTAATTTTTAACGAGCTTTAACTTTGCATAAAATTGCTCGTGCCAGTCGTATAATAAGGTTGTCTCATCGATAGGTTCATTTTTTAGGGAGCTTGCACCATTCGAAATTATGCTCCGACTCCTTTTATTATGTAAGCTAGGAAAAACCAATCCTACGAGTTTAAAGGGTTAAGAACCTACAAAATAAGAAAATAAATGGTCTTTTTTCACTTTCACGCAAAAAGGTTTGAATGCCCCCAGGTATAGCGAAGTAGAGTTTCCTAGGTTACCCCTCAATTTGCAGACAAAACACTTGTTCTATCGGGAAAGGCCTACCTTCTCCAGGTTACCCTTCAATTTGCAGACAAAACATTTGTTATATCAGGAAAGACCTACCTTCTCCAAGTCACCCTTCAATTTGCAGACAAAACATTTGTTCTATCAGGAAAGGCCTACCTTCTAACAGAGATATCTTATTCCAGTCTAATCCCATTTTCCAAAATGGACGAGTGTGTCAGACCAGTCATATATCCTCTGTGGAAACCTACCCTATACCTGAAGTTTTCCTACTGAAGCAGACCAGGGTGCATGCCCCCTGGGTTTCAGTCTTGACCACCGAATCACTCGTGCTCATCAGGTGGACGAACTGGAGATTGATGAGACATTCCTTGTGAAAAAAGACCTGTTAAGGATGGAATTTGACTATTAGCTATGTGTGAACCGGGTAATGAAAGCTAGTCTATGAGTTGGACCACTCTGCCTTCATGCAGAAAACACATTACTTGAAAGAGTGAGGAGATGATGGCTCCCATGCTATAAATGTAGTCACGCCCAAGGAGTAGATTGTAATCTAAAGGTCCTTGGACTACCATTATGTTCAGATAAACAGTTTTCCTTCTCAAAGTTATAGGAAAACTTAGAAGGATCCCTAATGGCCGATTGGTTCCTTTATCGAAGCCTGTTAGATTTCGTATCTCAGGCAAAATCAATGGCGAACCAAGCGCTTTCCAAGCAGTCAAGGAAAGGATACTCACAGAAACCCCTTCATCTATGATGGTACCAACCATGACCATTTTGTAAGTTTGCACTATGATTCGAAATGGTACATTAGATGGTAAACGGGGTCTGCCTAGTAGATTCCAATCGAAGGAAACGACTAGGTTTCTTGGAGGTGGGACCGAATAAACGACCAGATACAACTCTGACAAACTTCCTTCCTGCGGTGAAGGAATGGGCAGATTGCCCCCATGTTCATCAGAGTCTGTGTTTATGAAAAGAATTTGAATGATGTCATTCTCATTCTCTTTGGTGACTATATCATCTGAAGTCAAGATGGGGTCGACTGCCATCTCGACCTATTGACTTTGGTCTGATGTGGACTCAGAGGGTTTATCTTCAATGATAGGTGCTTCGACTGACACCAAAGGTGGGCCAGTCAAATTTTCAACTAGTAATGGATTCGGCAAGAGTTTCTTGTATCCAGGAGGGAGTCACTACGGTGATGCAGGACGATTATCCAAGACTCTTTTAGCTTCGTCCAGGAAGGGACAACAGTGGAGGGCATGATCACCTTCACACAGTCTGCAGGGAAATTTAGATTTTCCTTTTTGTTTGGTGACTTCACTTTCACTAGTTGGCGGTGTACTTTCAACATGATCATCAGAGGTTGATGACACCGGATTGTGCAAGCGGGGAGACCAGTCCCTTAGGATCCGTGGGATGCAAGGACAATCTCGGTGATAGTGGTCTCCTTTGTAGATGACACATGGAGATTTAGGTTTGGATGGTGCAGTGTGTGGATTTTCACTAGACGATGCACGGTTGCCCCTTTTTGCCATTGGCTCCTTCTTCTTCTCCTTCCCCTTCTTCTTCTTCTCAGTTACTTGGTTTTTAGTTTCACTATCTTTACCAAGCGAAGAGGAAGGAGGGGAGGGAGAGAAAAACGAAGTAGAAGGTTGGGGGGGAACTCTGGTATCATCTAGTTACTGATTCGATTGTTTAGGAATCACAGTGCTTTGAACGACAGAGGTTGAGAAAAGCCATACCGGCAGGCCAATTGTCAGTCTTGGAAGGGACAACGTGGCCATATGAGGTGCACCAACATCTCCCCAAGAGGAGAAAGGACTAGGACTTCCCCCAACGGGAAATCCTTGGTTGGTGGACTCCATTTTCTCAACCTAAGACCAACAAGGGAACAGTGATGTTATTCCAATTAAAATAAATTTTAGACCCTTTGACACAACTTGCTTTTTCAATTTTTAAGAGTTGAGAAAAAGCTAAAGATGACTCTAGTCGCCTTCGATTTTTAATGAGCTTGAAGTGACAAGTGCTCAGATGGACCTTTTCCTTTAAGGAGTCTAAAAAGGAATGAAAGATACTACTCTAGAAATCTAGACAGAGGGATTACCAAACCAATCGTAAAATTGCAGAATACTTTTTCCAGTATGGCAGACAATCTTCTCGAATGTTGTGTTTAGTGCATTGCGATCGATAGGGCGGCAGACACGGCTTCCTAAGGATAAAGGATGTAGCCTATTGTGGTCTCCCAATATATACTCGACGGTACATGGGAGCACAAGTCCATACTGGCACTTATCGTCTCAAAGAGGAGGAATCACCCAACCTACAATGAAAGCGACAATTACCAGGCTTTACGACACTGGAATACGTCTCTAGCCTAGACTTCTAGATGTTGTGTGTTAGGTTCAAAAGCATTTTTATGTTCATTAAATTTATTTTACAGTTGATCTTTCTTAAGAAATTTTCCTTTTAGGTTCACCGCGTGATATAGATATACAATTCCTAAAATTCAATCTAAGATGATAAATCATCGTTTAATCTTCTCTTTGCAATGAAAATCCTAGCTACTAAGGAAAGAGAAATGAAATCCTTTCAACATAGAGCAGAGAGCACACACTAGATGCACTGTCCTAAATCAAAATCAACAAGTAGTCTAAATGAAAATGCACGTGCATGTATTTGTTTTCCGCTTTCTTAATGTGTGAATGACAAAAAGAATGCTAAGCACAAATCTGAATTATTCCTTCTTTCATAGTGACAGTACTAACGATTTTCTCTTCAAAAAACGAAAGGAAGGCAAGACGACACTTTGCGATTTTGAATTGAAAACTGCTTTTGACACTTGAAATACTTATAAATTTAGATCAAATACAAGAGTAACAGTGTAATCGACTATCAAAAAGAGAAGTATTCTTTTCTTTGACTAAAAATGACACTTGCGACACTTCAAAATCAAAAGACGACAGTTCAATTAAGCTACTATTTTGGAAAAGAGAACTGTAAATGGTGCACAATACATAAAAACATTCACAATTCTTTGTACAATAGAGGTTGGATGATGCAAAGAAATGGGGTTTCAACAGTGGTCTACTTATCACAGACAACAAAACTCCTGAATAAAACTGAAGAGAGTGAAGAAAAAACCAAAATCAGGAGGCAGATCTAGTCTTGTCTGATCATCGCACCTGTAACATAGGGAAACAGGGATGCATCCCACCTACTGCACACGGGAGGCGCGATGCATCCAGATTTCCTAAAGGAGAGGTTGAGATGGTCATGGAACAAGACTTTAACTTGGTTTTTGGTCATAGTTTGCAGTTTAGTTCAGGGATTTAGGCCGACCAAGTGATAGTCAGTAACTACAAAGTATAGGGCTGATCTAATGAGGTTACTCAAGCTACCTCTAGGGCACTTAGGATGTTTGCAAGTCAATTGTTCAATTCATAAACAAACCCAGAGATTGACTGAAGCAGCATTGATCTACTTTGCACTTGCATAGCAAATGCAGTTCAAAGGTTAGTTGGATTAACTTCAGGCTCCATCTGTGGTTTATGAATCAAACAAATAGAGACAAGCAATCAAACTAATCGCTCCCCAGCGGAGTCGCCATTTTGTTATCGGGAAATCTAGTGTCTATTCAGAGCTGCTAGTCCCACTAAGATGGGTAGCTATCTTAGAAACAAATAGATTAAAGTCACTTTCTTTTCCTTTATGAGAGAGAGATGAGAAAGAAGCAGAGAGTACCAATCTCAATCTTCCACTTGGCTCCTTGCTTGTTTCCTTTCCCCTCTGACAGAATCTCGCCACTGCTTCCTTACTTTTCCCACTTCAAAGAGCACCTATAGATTCACAGCAGCATAATACCATCAAAGCATAGAGATCTTTCACTGTAAACAATATAGGATCAGATATATATTGACCATACAAATGCATATATCAACGCAATATTCATAGATACACAAGAATATGGAGGAAAACTCAAATAGATTTATTAGTAAAAGTTGTAGAAGAGAGGATTACAACCACTTGGTCTGACCTAGCACCATCCTCCCAACTTGAAAGCCCTCTTCACCTCACACAAAGCAAGATCACCCAACAATGTCTTCAAAGAGAAACCAGCAGCGCCTCTTTGCAAATTACCAAATTCCAACCTTTGGATCTCTTGGATGAGGGATCCATTTATAGATATTTGCAGGGGGGTGAGTCAGCTTCTAGGATTTTGATTAGTGTCATCTCTCTAATAGTTCTTAGTTCCACATGGAGATTTTAGATCTCTTACTCATCCCTAGGCGAACTCAGAGAGGCAAGTGTCAAATGAGCAATTTCTAGAAGATTCTCTAGGTTTCCACCTAGCAAACTACTTGTTCCATTTGTCTGCTCTCGCTCATCACACCCTACAGAAGGGATTTTTAGTATGCATCGCACTTTTTGCATGTGGTAGGTGAGATGCATCGCACCCTTTGCACTGGGCAGTCTGTATGGTCTTGCTTTGACCAGTTCTTAGTGGTTTTTCATGGAAAACTTCTGGGAAATGATGTAATCAGCTGACCTTGCTCCTTTAGGGTATGAAACAACACTTTTATGGACTTAGAAGCCCTTGTTTTATGGACATATGTGATTGGGGTTGCAGTGCCCAAATATGTATATAAAAAATCCATGAAGCCAACATGAATTTGACAGATGGATAGCATCACGAGTGGTTTGTGGCTTTGCTACTACCACACTTAAGGAGTGCGCTATCACAGCAGAAGATAAAAACTTAGGCAGAGACCATGGAGATTGCCATGAGACTATATGAAACTACGATGCAAGATCCTAATCTAGGAGTTTAGTAGATCCATGCACAGCTGAAGAATCTATCCCTTGAGATGCAAAGTTTGAAGCAGGATAGGATGGTTCAACCAGAAGTATGTGAGGAGTTATGGTGCTTGAAATGCAAGAGTCACGGTCATGACAAAGACCATTGCCTGGTCTTTGCAAACTATATTGCAGGAGGAGGATTGTGAAGCTCAAGCAGGACTAAGTGTGGGGCCTGCATTATGGTGCACTAGCTGTCAAGTAGCCTGAAAACATGCCACGGATAACTGTCACTTGCTACAGAAGTTTGTACAGACACCGCAACATCTGTTCTACAACTTTTTTAGGTTGGTAGGGCATGATGAGTGTACATGTAGGAGCTATGAACTGATGATGGATAGAACTCCCACATATAGGGTTCATGCATAAATGCGGCTTGTTGGATTATTGTCCGTGACCTAAGTTCGGAAGAGTTATTAGCCAAACAAATACGGCAGCTACCGGCCCTTTCGGTAACAGCCCACGGAGCGTGGACTGAGGTCTCACCCGAGGTAGCAAGGGAGGGTGTTGGAACCAGGTTTCCGCACCCTTGGCATGTCTTGATGTGGTCTGGAGGGGTTGCAAACTGTTCTGTGGCCTCGCGCTACTTTAATTCCACGTAGATCTGGAACAAGGCACTTCTTTAATAGTTTTTATTTATGAGTTTGTTATAGATCAGATCTACTTCTTAGAGTCTTTAAGCAACTATTTAATAGAGATAACCAATACGCGTGCCCAGAAATGTTATAGAGTTGCATAAACTCAGAACATAAGCATAGCACACAGATCGACAGAGATATATAAACCAGAAATTAACCAGAACCACAATGTTTCAAAGTTCACACAGTATTTCAGAACCAACTTATCTTTATTAATATTCTCGATTCAGTACAATTTACTTCCTGCCCTACGCACACAACTGCAGGGGTCCACGCACATAGCAGTGGACTCTATCAGGTCTCCACGCACACAACTATGGAGCCTCTATCCCACTACTAACACTTCACGACCCAGATGTATAGACTCAGAGCATATTTACTTTTAAAAACCCATAACACTATAGACTCAGAGCATATTTATTTTTAAAAACCCATAACACTATTCTCCAGCCAAAAACTGACTTCTACCCTTAGAGCCTCGCTTTATTTATACATTCCCATGGTCCGCGGACCATGGGTAGACCGACCTACTTCCTATTATTCTATATTATTTTTGAGCAGACAACCCCTTGACTCGACCTATTACATTTCATGCTCCGCGCATTTCAGAGATTTACAATATTATTTCCCAACCTTCTAGGCTTTAAGCCCCAAAACCATTACGCGGGGCCTTCGCTACCCAACACGGCCCCTTGACCAGAGCGTAGGGATGGTGCATACATGATTTTAGGGGTGCAGAAGAGGCCAAGGTGGAGGAGGACCTAGTAGGGGTCGAGGATAGTTGATTTGCTACAATTGCGTAGGACCAGGACACTATTCCCGCGATTTCACTAATCCAACGCGTCCTTCGTGTAAGTATTGCACACTGTTTGATCATGAAATGGAAGACTATCCTACATTGATAGCTAGGATACATGAGAGAGGGGCACTATCCCCTTTGCTAAATCAGAACCTGCAAATGATGAGATCTGAGCCACGTGAAGAGGATCCAAATGTAAATATAATGCTCAAAAGTGGAATCGCGACAAGATATGACAAGGGGAAATAACCAAAAGATAGTACATGGGTTCGCAAATCCTCGGCAAAGAAGGCTGAGTTCGATTTGGAGCATTCACATGAAACCTTCATCAAAGCTAAGAAGAGCTTCGCTGAGGTCTCCACCTCAAGAAGCAAGGATAAGCCTGAGTAGGAGATGGACCCCTCTATGCTCACAACTTTCTTGGAAACTTGTATGAAGTTATTCCGCGAAAGTAAGGTTGTGAAATGGTTACAAGAACTCATCAATAGATGAGCTGGAACCATGCCAGGTGAGCCACGTGTAGTACAAAATATTGGCAAGCATAAAACAAGGACGGGACAGGAGATGAGACTGACTGCATAGATAGGAGAGTATGAAATGGATCAGGTCATTTTGGACCTGGGGTCAGATGTGAATGTCCTACCAAAGCAGACTTGGGAACGACAAGTGGTGACCATGGATATTGAGGGAGCAAGCAAACTGGCTCATTTTGAAGTAATAGAGATAATGGATGACAAAAATCCTTATCATGCACTCTTGGGAATTGACTGGGCTACTGATATGAACGGGATAATCAATCTGAAGAAGCGAAAGATGATCTTTAAGAAGAAATCATTGCGCGTAATAGTACCCCTTGATCATGTTAAAGGATCACGCAATACTGAACCTGTCCGCGATTATGAGAGTGTAGTATATCTAGGGGGGATAGTATGGGGTACAAAGGGAGGTACCCAAGGGATTAATGTAATAATGGGATGGGCCATTGTAATAAATAAAGTGGTTAACCCATATCATGTAATGGACCACAAGTAGTTAGCAATAATGTAATAACACCATTGTATTAGATAGATGGCATTGAGGGAACCATGGTAATGACCCATGGTATTGTATGTATGAGCCCTATATAGAGGTTAGAGACTCCCCATTGAGAGAGGTCAAGGAATATTGTATGGACAAGCATATGGCTTGTGGAGTGTTCTCTTTCCTTAAGGAGTGAATGTATGGTGTTGCCCTACCTCAAGGGTTTGATATAAATAAAGAGAAGTTTATCTAAAGTTTATCTATTTATCTCTTATTATTTTTGGGTATATTTGTATTCTCATATATTTTTGGGTTAGATCTATAACAAGTTTGTAGTATACCTAGGGGGGATAGTATGGAGTACAGAGGGAGGTACCCAAGGGAATAATGTAATAATGGGATAGGCCATAGTAATAAATAAAGCAGTTAACCCATATCATGTAAGGGACCACAAGTAGTTAGCAATAATGTAATAAGCCCATTGTATTAGATAGATAGTATTGAGGGAACCATGGTAATGACCCATGGTATTGTATGTATGAGGCCTATATAGAGGCTATAGACTCCCCATTGAGAGAGGTCAAGGAATATTGTATGGACAAGAATATGGCTTGTGGAATTTTCTCCTTCCGTAAGGAGTGAATGTATGGTGTTGCCCTACCTCAAGCATTTGATATTAATAAAGAGAAGTTTATCTGAAGTTTATCTATCTATCTCTTATTATTTCTAGGTATATTTGTATTATCATATATTTATGGGTCAGATCTATAACAAGTGGTATACCTAGGGGGGATAGTATGGGCTACAGAGGGAGGTACCCAAGGGAATAATGTAATAATGGGATGGGCCATAGTAATAAATAAAGTGGTTAACCCGTATCATGTAAGGGACCACAAGTAGTTAGCAATAATGTAATAATCCCATTGTATTAGATAGATGTCATTGAGGGAACCATGGTAATGACCCATGGTATTGTATGTATGAGGCCTATATAGAGGCTAGAGAATCCCCATTGAGAGAGGTCAAGGAATATTGTATGGACAAGTATATGGCTTTTGGAGTGTTTTCCTTCCTTAAGGAGTGAATGTATGGTGTTTCCCTACCTCAGGGTTTTGATATTAATAAACTTCAAATAAACTTCTCTTTATTAATATCAAACCCTTGAGGTAGGGAAACACCATACATTCACTCCTTTAGGAAGGAGAACACTCCACAAGCCATATGCTTGTCCATACAATATTCCTTGATCTCTCTCAATGGGGAGTCTCTAGCCTCTATATAGGCCTCATACATACAATACCATTGGTCATTACCATGGTTCCCTCAATACCATCTATCTAATACAATGGATTTATTACATTATTTCTAACTACTTGTGGTCCCTTACATGATACGGGTTAACCACTTTATTTATTACTATGGCCCATTCCATTAGTACATTATTCCCTTGGGTACCTCCCTCTGTACCTCATACTATCCCCCCATAGGTATACTATATTCCACCCCCCTTAAACATGTTTCGTCCCTGGAACATAAGAAGAACACAAATAATAAGATCTACTCAAAAGAGTAGTCCACTAGTACCATGCACATGCATCTAGCCAACAAGAGAAAGGTGAACCCTCGATCTAGTTGGTGCCTCGCTCGCTTGAGATGGAAGTTGACCCTTGTGGCTCTTCTGTGTTGATGTGTAGTAGGTGGATCGTTGCCCCTCTCTATCTATGATGCAGGGTTTGTTGTCGTTGTGGCTAATTTGTTGCCATCATGTTGGTTGTTTTCTTGCGGGGTGATGTGGGTGGTTATATGCTGAATTTTTAACCAACAGTGTATCTTTATTTAATTCTCCACCTAATGGATCCTAATTAGTATCTGGTACATGCGGTGGCATCTGTTTTTGTTTCTTATCTTCCAATATTACTTCAACCATAGATTCCTCATCTGATGTATCCGTACCTGTAACATTTTTTGCTTCAGCCTCCTTGGACTCTACCTATTTTTCTCATACCTGGTTTGATGTTTGTGCTTGGTTGTCAACCATCAAGGGCTCATCATCTAATGTGTTAGTCCCTGGAACATATTCTGCTTCAACCTCCATGGATTTTGCCTGTTTATTGATGGAAATATCCTGTAATATAATTTTCTTCTTTTTATAACAGAGCTTCAGGAATTTCTTCTGCACATTAATATTGATAGTACACGCAAATTCCATCCAAGGGTATCCCAAAAAAACATCCACATTAGCCATATCTAAACCATAAAAATCATAATGCAATACATACTTGTCCATAGAAACCTTCAAATCTTTATAAAGTTGCACCTGCTCATTATTAAATTGTGTGTGCTCCACTTTTTTAGCTGGAATTTGCAATCTTTTTTCCAAATTAACATTTATAAAATTTTTCTTGCAACTAGGATTTATAGACACAATGATCTTCTCCTTCTGAATATATCCATGAACCTATAATAAAGAGATACCAGTAGAAAATAACCCGTTACATGTCTCATTCCCCTGTTTTCTAGTATGAGACCATTTGTCCAAAAGGACTTTTTCAATTTCTTCATATGAAAATTTGAACTGTTGGGTGCCAAGTGAGTAATACCATATGGTAGCCTCTTCTTTCAAAGTAAGCCATAGGAAGCTTGTACATTTTTTTAGATGGTTTTTCTTAAGATCTTTTATGAATTCTTCAATAGTAGGACAATTATCTTTCCCTGTAAAAACAATATCTTTGCTAGGTTCTTTGGTTTTCTTTTTTCCAGCATGAGACCATTTGTCCAACAATAGTTTTTCAATTTCATCAGCACTACATAACTTCATAAACTCACTGCCAAGTGATTGCCACCAAATAGTAGCCTCATCTTCTAAATAATACCCTATTTTTTTCCTTCCAATACCCTAGAAAGTCACTCTTCTTCTCTCATATAAATTTTTCAATAGTCGGCCCATCATTTTTTCCTAAAAACATATTGCTAGAAGCCAAGAAGAGGGTTTAAAAAAAAATCACTTACTTGGCGAAAATTTAAAATGGCCACAGTTCGGTCAATATTGCTCAAAATCCTTATTATGACCTGTTTTCAGAAATTGAACAACCATTCTGCATCTACCCATGTGATAGAAATCCCAAACAGGCACTGAAATTTCTGATTCATGCTGCAGCTGTCCCGCCGTCACAAATATTTCTGAAAAAAGAGTTGATTTTAAATCAGCGATATCTCCCTCATCTGGACTCCAATTCAATCGATGTTTTTTTTTGAAATTGGGTATTTTTTTGCAAAGAACTTAGATCTGCAATTATATTCTACAAATGTTGCCCCGTAACGTATAGATATGATTTGCAAACTCGTCACCCCGAAAAAATGTCTGTAACATAATTGATTTTTAAATCAATGATATCTCCCTCATCCAGACTTTGATTCGACTGATTTTTTTTTTCAAATTGGGTATTTTTCACGAAAAATCTAGATCTGCAATTAGATTCTGCAAATTTTTCTCTAGAACATACAGATCTGATCTAAAAACTTGCCGCCCCAAAAAATATTTGCAACACAGTTGATTTTTAAATCAACGATATCTCCTTCATCCGGACTCTGATTTGGCCGATTTTTTTTTCAAATTGGGTATTTTTTCACAAAAAACCCAAATCTGCAATTAGATTCTACAAATTTTGCACCAAAACTGTTGGTCGGATAAATCGATCTTGCGGACAAGGCCGATCTCCCTAGTATCAAAAGATATCTAGCAACAAGCAGGACAAGAAAATCTACCTTTATCTAAACACATTGTGATTCATTAATAAAAACTATAGAGGTGTTTAGACCCTACCTTAAGTCCAACGCTAGTTTGTAGTAGCCATCCTTCAACCGTCTGAAAGAGTTTCCTTTTGAGAACCTACAATCACAAACAAGCACACATCAAATAACACCTACATATCTAATATCATAAATCATGTACATTATGGTGATCAAGGAATCCATAAAATAAACCATAAAACACAGCTTATTGAGAAAAATAAACTTATTTGTATTAACTTTGAAATAGAAGAACCTTACAACCTTTGGTGCCTTGATGTTGTACAAGCTCTTCCCAGGGTCCGAAATAGGAATCTCCTTTACTTTGACAAGCCTCACACTCTTCCAAATGAGATCAAAGAGGTATGTAATCTCTCCTCACAAAAGCTCAATTAGGAAGACTAAGTTCTAGCAGCATTTCACCTCAAAAATATTCAGCTTTCAACCTCCCAAGTAACCAGCCTAATGCTTCATTTTATAGTGCAAAGGAAGGAGGTTACAGGTCCACTTATGAAGGGATAGAGTCCTCCTTCAAAGGGATAAGCTCCTCACATCAAGGCGTTAGCTCCTTAAGGTATGGGATGCATGAACCTTAAAGAATATACTTGCACCTTTTTTACTTTTACAGGGGTCCGCACCCATAACACAAAGACAGAGCGGTCAGGTGCGCAGTGGACATGACCTTTAGGTGCGAGATTGTAGGTAATGCCAAGAGAAAGTGCGGAACCATAGTTTTATAGACTTTTGAGGGCTTTCTATTATTTTCAAGGCTTGATATGAAGAATTGAGGCTTAAGACTTGCAAAGGAGGAAAGTATGAGCAGTAATGGACTCTAAGAAGAGTGAAAATTTTTGTGCAACAGATTTCCCCCTAAAGTGCGAAGTCTGTAATAGATGAAGATAGAATTTGTCATCTAAGAAGAGTGAAGTAATTTATCATTTCAAGGATCATCCTATGGACACCCCAGTTGGAACCTGTAAAACATTCAATGCAAAATATATATATGTAAACATATCATCACTGAGGTAGGCATTCCCATACTCAGATCAAAACTGACTAGAAAACTAACTAAACTGCTCTGATACAGGAATGATTTTGTAATACATCATGAGTATAGACATATGTAGACACAGTATGGGTGCAACCATTTGTGTATGAATAGTCCACTATATAATGAATAACAAAATTCCTTGCAGCGTGGATGGTAGAAACTAGATCCAGGGTCTTGATTTCTGCTTCCCAAACTAGTACGATTCTATCCATGTGAAATAATGTGTCAAAGTCGAACATGATAGAAACCACTTGATTACCAGTCAATGATGTGAATTGTTAACAAGTGTGAGAGAAACCACCAGTAATGTCAATGGCTCTCAAAGTACTCAATACAATCCATGAAATGTGAATAAATGAGCTAATGTCGAACATGTCATAGAATCCTTTGATCGAAGGTCAATGATGCAACCTGTCATCGAAGGCGAGAAACCTGCCATTAGGGCATGAAGATTCCAAGGTGCTGACGATTTCTAGATCATCTTTCTAGATAATGAGTTGAAGTTGATAGAAAGTGATCTGTCATAGGCAAGCCCACAACACGAAATCATAGATCAATTTTTGAAGAAATATATTTGGCAAGGACTAACTCAGGGATGGTCAAAATGGATGACAGATATTTTGTAAATGAATAGTTTATTTGAACTGATCTCTTGAACACATAATGACACTGTAATATGGTTTGGTGACAATTGACCTAAAGCTAATACCCAGAAACCGGCTGAAGACTTTCAACATGGTTTGATTAACTATTAGGCAAATGATTTCCCAACCCAGGTAAACAAAAAGTGTCATGTTCAAGAGTGGTTGACTGCTTTTCTAAAACACAAAGTATAACAAAAAGGTTGTTATGAAACCAGCTCAAGAAAAGATAGATCAACGCCTTAGAATTCAGCCTCTTCGAGGGGGCAACCTCCTTTACATTACATAAATGAACAATTCTTGGATGATACAAATGAAAAAACCTCCTTTCTATATATAGGAGTCTAAGGGGTCATAACATAATCAGAGCCGACATAACAATAATAATGTAAGGGCACAATAATAGCAATAGTGGGCTTCTATGGGGCACAATAGTAACAATATGGGCACTACATGGGTACAATGATATAATAAGTGGGTTGTACTAATAACAATAAGGGGTTACACTAGTAGTATAGGGGCCTAACATGCTCCTCTCCTTCAAAAAGCGTTGTCCTCAACGCTTGAGTAGTTCTTGATGCTTCTGTATAAAATTCTTCTCCTCCCATGTGGAATCTTCAGCAGGTAAGTTCTTCCACTTGATGAGATACTCTGAAATTGATCGATTTCGTAGCTGTCGGGTTCTTGTTTCTGTGACTACTCCAAGTTCCAATATGATTTTTCCTTCCTCTTCAATTTCGGGCAATATTGTTTGAATTGGGATCTTTTGCAACTTTTGAATAAGTGGCCATACTTCTTTGTCCTTCTTCCCTTCATCCCTTGCTCTGTTTATCCAATCTGGTTGGATAATAGAAATAGCACAAAACAATGCTTCCACATCCTCATCCTTGAAGAGTCTTCCCATTCGGTAAGGTTGCCATTTTTTAAGTGCATGTAGTATTGCCAACATTTCCTTCTCATAAATAGCTTGCTTTAGATGTAGTAGTAAAAATACCCAATCACCTACATCAAAACATTTTTCACTATGATGTTGATCTACCTGTTGTTTCATTGGATTTTGCACCAAAGTGGCGTTATCCTTTAAAAGTTGGAGAACTTGTTGTTGATGCTCAATGTGATATTTCACTGCTTGAACCTTTTTCTTCTTGATATGTCCTTCTATCTTTAGATTTTGAGGAGTGGTAATTTCTTCCAATCCTTTACAAGATATGGTCAGATTCATTTCTTGACGCTCGATGTGATCTTTCACTTCTTGAACATTTTTCTTCTTGATATGTCCTTCTATCTTGATAGTTTGAGGAGTGGTAATTCCGACCAATGAATTACAAGATATGGTTGGATTCATTTCTTCTTTCTTGATGTGATCTTTCACTTCTTGCACCTTTTTCTTCTTGATATGTCCTTCTATCTTGAGAGTTTGAGAAGTGGTCATTCTTGCCAATAGTTTACAAGATATGGTCTGATTCATTTCTTCTTTCTCTGGGGTTAGGTCTTGGCATATATCCTCTTATTTTGATGTTTCTTGATCCTTTTCTTCCTCCTCTTCATACTCTATGTAAAATAATTTCTTCTCGGCACACTTATGACCTTTAGTGCATTTGCTATCACAATTGTAACAAAACCCTTTTTCTCTTTTTTCTTCCAATTTTTGTGGTGTAACCCTTGTAGGTTGTGGAAGGATAGGAGAAACAACACTTCCATCTTTATAGTTGTGAGGGGTAGACTTCCTTGTTGCCATAATTTTACTTTCCAATATGTCACAAAGCCCTTTGACTCTTTCCAATTGTTTTGGTGTTGTTGTAAAGAACGTGTTGCTCTTTGTATCCTCATAATGTGCTATCATTTCCTCCGTGAGAATTGACCACGTAACAAGTTGTTTACGAGAACAAAGCCCTTTATACCATAAAAATTGATCTGGTTCTAAATACGAAGATGCAATACATACCTTTTGTAACATTGGTACACCATGTAGATCAAAATATTACTCCATCTGAAGTATCCAATTTACCGGATCCTTGCCATCAAACTTCCTCATCTTGCTTTTTCTTAATTTTAGGACCTCGATATTGAAACGACTGTAACGATCTACCTTCGGATATTTAAGTTCTAAATTTGCTACCTATAGTAGCCCTCTGTGTCCTCTTTTCAGTGCCACCAGTTTGATCCAAATTGGATTCTCCAAGAAAGAGTTATGTACAATCTCCCAAGATGACCTGATTATAGACCTTTCCAGAAGAGTGAACTTGTATGAAGTGCCACGTGTCAATTTTTCGACCTTTGGCTCTGAAAAATATATACAAGAAACTACAGTCCGTCCTCTTTCTGTACCTTCTTACAAAATTTCAATCCGATGCTCAGAGAGAAAGTTATGACGCTTTTCCCCAGGTCACCTGTTTGGAATGTAATTCAGGAGTCTATAAAAAGACCAACTTCCTCAGATCATATCTCCGTGAATATAGTGCGAAAAGCTCTGAAATTCGGAACCAAGATTTAGTACGATTTCTTCTCAAATGGGTTTTTTTCTCAACTTCTGAAACGTTGCAGAAAAAAGTTATAGCGAAAATTCCACAATGACCTGTTTGGAGCAGCAAAACCCTAGAATCCAAAGCTCTGATACCAAATGTTATGAAACCAGCTCAAGAAAAGATAGAAAAGATAGATCAACGCTTTAGAATTCAGCCTCTTCGTGGGGGGAAACCTCCTTTACATTACATAAATGAACAATTCTTGGATGATACAAATGAAAAGACCTCCTTTCTATATATAGGAGTCTAAGGGGTCATAACATAATCAGAGCCGACATAACAATAATAATGTAAGGGCACAATAATAGCAATAGTGGGCTTCTATGGGGCACAATAGTAACAATATGGGCACTACATGGGTACAATGATATAATAAGTGGGTTGTACTAATAACAATAAGGGGTTACACTAGTAGTATAGGGGCCTAACAAAGGTTCATTTTTCTCTCTTTTCCCCCACCATTTCTGGCAAGTACCTCTTTATTTTTGACAAGCTTGAGGAGGATAACATTTGCTTGGTTATAAGCTCATCCTTCGGATGATTCCAACTTAGTTTAAAATTTTAACCCTAAGAAGGAGTGGTTTGTTCCTGTTTAAAATTGAACAGGCCCTTTACTGTTAAATTTTAACGAGTCCAGTATAGGAAAAACTCGGTGTTTTTCAATTAGATTCATCATGAAATAGTAGTTTACAAATGAATGAATCAGTTTCCTAGGTTTTAGAGGCATGCTATTCCACTGCCTACTTTTCAGTTCTTAGTTTAGATCTTGTTGAAACAGCTCCTAAACTCATGAAATTGGCCCCTAAAGCCTAGCATGAGTTGTTTGATGCCTATATCTAGTATTTTTTCAGTCATTGAGAAAGGTTGGACTCTTGTGAATGCCTTGATCATTGTTGTACACTCTTTTCAGCAGTTTGGCTAAGGAATTGACCAAGGTTTGCAGCACTTCATGGGATTCTTGTGGCATCTTGATTTGGTATTGTGTTTCCTTCTATAATTGCAAGTTTACATGTGTTTTATGTATGCCATTATCTCTCTTTACTTCATCTTAACTAAATAAAACAAGGATAAAGGTAGAATCCATTGAAATTGCAGTGCTCTACCTAGGGTTTATTTAGTTATTTATGGTTTCAGCTGTTGAAGAGGATCCCTGAGTCTTTCATGCCCTCGCCAACTCCTCACAAATCTAAAAGCTTTCCATCTCATTCAATTTAAAGTGCTAAGTCATTTTCCTACCTCGCCCCATAGAGATCTCTGCAAAACTGTGTCCATTCCCCACACCCAAATCTGCCTTTCACAATTGAGCAAGCAAACCCATCTTAAATTCAATCAAACACCTCTGTACGCATACCTAGCCTAAAATTAGTCATTACATCAGTCATCTCAAGCTTCATTGGCCATCGTTTCTGAGATTGACAAGGAGAGAGACCTCTCCCGACCTAGTAAGGCTAGCTACCAGGTTAAGCATGGTTTGATGTTACCCTAGATCTTACCTTTCTCAGCCTGAGGTATATTTAGGCCCTAACAAATCCGACCTAGTAAGTTTAATGATCTCTAGGAAGGAGAAGCTAATGTTCGTCATGGTGACAAATCCGATGTCATTTAATATTTTAACGAGTCTGAAAAAGGTGAAACTCAGTATCTTTTTCATGTTTAGAGAGTTTGAAAAAGACACAGAAAAGGAAACTCCACATGGTCCCTTTTCATATATTTGTGTCTCTCTAGCCTGAAAAGGTAGAAAACGATACTTGAGATAACAGCTTGACTATTTCAGTCAAGGAGTACCTTTTCCGTAAATAGTGCATCCCAACATGGAAAAGGGGTAAACTATACTGGGTGCACGACATTTCACATCTGTTAATGAGTTCAAAATGACAAGAGCTCGGTAATATTTTCGTGTTTAAAGGGTCGAAAAAGAGCTTGAAAGTGGACCCCCCATTTTATTCTCTTTTACGAGTCAAAATGGAAAAATACTCAGCAATATTCTCATTTGAGTTTTACAAGTCAAGAAAAGAGCTGAAACGTGGCTCAGTACCATTGCCAAACATCCATCACTTGTCACTGCTTAAAAGGTAAAATGTATTATCCAATTCTTGAGGCAAAATAGGTCAAAAATACTTTAAAACACTAATATTTCATGAAAAACTGAATAAAAGGAGGGAAACGTAAATATTTTTTACCATTTACCATTTTACCTTTGTGTGAAAAACTTTTTACCCACTTGTGCCCTAATTTTTCCGAAGCAAATCACAGGAGATCCAAGAGGTCATTCGCCGAGCCCTCAATTGCAGGTAAGAGCCAAGCCCTTAAGCTCCATTTCCATACTTTGGAGACTAACCATGACAAAGTGGCTTAAATCTCATAGTCACTAGCACAGAACTAGCTAAAAAAGACTGTAGTCTCTAGCACAAAACTGGCTAAAAAATACTGCAGTCTCTCCCTTGCAGGTATTATGGGAGTGACTCTAGGGTTTCATTCACATGCATGCCTTGTCATGGGAGAAACTTTGGGTTTAGTTCATTGAAATGCTAGGTTAACTCAGAGGTTGGGCACTTGGAGTGGTGGATTAGCTCTTGGGGTTCTTGAAGCACCTAATGGAGGTTTATGAGGTCTTATTTCGTTGACTCCATTTCCTTAAGATTACCTAGGAGGTTGAGTCTTATCATAGTGGCCTCTCATCGTATGTTTACCCCAGCTATCTGGTTGCTTGGGTGGATGTGGGAGGAGGGTGTTACAGAGTGGTATCAGAGCGTGGTTGCACTCTCCTTGGGTTTATGTTGATCATGCTTTCATTTTGGTTGCATATGTGTTCCTTATGCATGTAGTCCATGTTCTTGTTGCATTTGCATGGTGTTGAGCATGGTTGTAGTGATGTCTCCATGTGAAGGTTGAAGGTGTTGTCGTGGAGTATGTCTTCATGTGTGTATAGTTGCTTATGCATTGTTATGCATGTCACTGTTCACATGTTATCAAATGCATGTGAGGTGCTTATTGTTGTTATGCATGAGGTCATGGTTTGTGTAGTTGATATGGTCATGCATTGATAACTGGACTCTAGCTAGAATGGTGTGTATATTGTTTTTCACTTATGTGTTATACATCCATATGTAATTGTTATGCATGTATAGTCTTGCTTATATTTATGCATGAATAGTAGGTCAAAAATGCCTTGTGAAGTCATTGCATGCAAATTTAGGCCATCATGGTGCTAGTGGTTGTTATGATGCTAATGTGTTGGCTGAGATAGGATAGGAGATGAAAATCATTAAAGTGAAGTTGCGACATTGGACCTCGAGGTCGTCATACTGGTATTGCATGTTTGGCATGCAAATATGTAAGTTAAGGATTTTCATATGCATTAGGTTTATGTACATGTTTTTGATATTATGGTTACATACATGATAGATGATAGTTGATTAGTATAGTCGCATGCACGTGTCATGAATGATAGTACCATGTGTTTGTATGCATTGGTATTTTTGTTTTATGTTAGATAACTTGATGATCATGTTATATGTTGTTGATAAGTATGCTATAGGTTAACTTTTTGTTGTTATATGTTAGTTAACGTGACGATTAGGGTTATAACATTAATATCTTGATGTTATGCGTATCATGCTAAATTGGATTAGACTATGCAGATGGTTATGGTTACAATATTCAGGTATGAGTCGACATATTTGTGATGACTTTGCACACATGGTTGTTATGCATGAATGATAAATGCTTATGAGTTTATGATGTGAACATGTTAGTTAGTTAGTGTTATGGATATCATGATCTTATTTATGTTTGAGTTGACATGTTGTAAATTTATATCTTGCTAACTAGATTGATTATGTAGACAAGATAGCCTCCCCTGAGGTACACTAAGGTATGAGTTTGCTTATGTAGTATACTTGGTGCTTCATTCTTGATTATTTCGTCTATTTGATGTTGAGTGTTTGGTGTCTATTATGTCATCTAGTTGATTTATTTAACATGGTATGTTTGCAAGTTGGTTGAATGTTTGATGAGTTGCATAATACGAGTATGTGTTCCAATGATCTTGTTTTGAGATGATTGTACTAACACATATGTGTTGAGACAGTTGATATGTACTTGAGTATAGTAGGTGACAGTTGTAGCATTATGTCTAATGACTATGAGTTGACTATGGATTATGACATGATTGTTTGTAAAGGTTGATTTCAAATTGATAGATATGATTGTCTTGATATTTGGAACGTGTGATTGACATGGGTAAATAGTTGCAAGAAACATGCTTGGTATTAGTATGACAAGGTAATAACTGATATGTTTATATGGGTGATGTGATAATACATAGTAAGTATTAATTGCAACAAGGTAAAATGGGTAAAAGAAAGGAATTGGACAAGAATTCCTTTGGCTATGTTTGGAAACCCTAATTCCAAACAAATGAGTGCCTCGCACATAGGAAGTCTTCTTAACCTTGATCCTGTCTGACATTATGCGGATATGTGCTATAGTCATGAACATGTACTTGATAGGTATATTAGCCAATCTCTAGTTGCAAGTGGATCTGTCAAGGGAACTGGATTCCCTTGAGAGATGGCATGGATGTGTTCACTTGCAAGCAGCATGTTTAGAACAAAAAGCTAAGGTAACTAGTATGTCATTATGTTTATTTATGCACTGACAGTTATGTTTTTATGGAAATATGATGCAGGGGATTGCATGGCAAGGAAACTACCATGAAATTTTGAAGAAGGCTCGGGTTGAGCTTTCCTTGGGAACCATGGGGATTGTGTCATGGTGTTTGTTGTTAGTATTGTTCTTTTGGTCTTTTGCAATTGTTGTGCTTGAATGGCGATTTTGATTGTGTCTGGTGCATAGTTATGCCACTTTGTTTGTGGTGTCGTATTTTTGTTGGTTTTCCATGGTTTTCTTCTTGTTTTCTTCTCGGTCTTTCCTTTATTGTTTTGAGTGTCTTGGGAATTAGTTGGGGAAGGAGGAAATTTAATGGAGCTAGGGGAGAACTGTGTGGTACCCAATAGGTAACGCAAGACTCATATGAAGCTTTGTTCATGAGTAAGTGGAACGGAAGGTAAGACTATGACAATCGATTGGATTGATTGGGTCCATTGTGGTAAATGGACAATGACAAGAGAGTCATGAGAAAGGTAACCAGGAAGGGTAAAGTAAATGGATCTAAGGTGTCAGGTGCCTTGTCTATGTTGGGAACGATTGTTCTAAATGTTGTGCATGCTATACACAAATAAGGAATTTCTCTTAACCTTAAAATTATGTAATTATGTTGGGATCATGATTATGTTGATGTCTATATGCATATACATGTATATATGTATGTTGTTTGACTGACTAGATCATTATTATTTTATGTTGATGTTTATATGTATGTATGTGTATGTATGCATATCATTTCCTGACAGGATCATGATTGTTTATGCTAATGCTTGTATATGTGTATGTATCTATATATCTATATCACTTTCCGACAGGGTCATCGGGAATCGTTCTTGTGGAGGAATGATTTCTTACAAAGGAAAATGACAAGAAGAAGTTCTTGGTCTTATGATGAATCAATTGGAAGAGTAGTCATGACAAATATATGAGGTCAATATCATGTGGATATGAATTGATATTGTATGCTTGTATTATTCCTATGTTTATGTTATGACAAGTGACGTTGAGGGATGCAACAGTGAAATGAAAGCAGTGTGGTCTGCGATATGTTGGGACAAGCATGGATAAGACACTGGAAGCAAGGTTTCTTGGTAGAGACAATGTGATTTTGGATTTGAGGTACTATTGTTGTGCATATGTTGTATATGTTGTACATGTTGCATCTGTGATTTTGTGTGCATGCAGTGTTGTGTATATATAGTGTTTGTACATGTTGTTTATGCAATGTTATGTATAGGGTGGTACAGATAGTGTTGTGTGAAGGTTGCATATGTAGTGTTGGGTATAGATGGTGCTATGTACATGATGGATATGTGGTGTTGTGTGAATATGGTGTTGTGTGCATGATGGATATGCAGTGTTGTGTATGGTGCTTTGTACATGTTGTATATGCAGTGCTATGTACATATGGGATTGTGTGCATGTTGTACATATGGTGTTGTGTGCATGATTGTACAAGTGGTGTTGTGAGCATGTGGTGTTGTGTACATGTGGTACAAGTGGTGTTGTGTACATGTCGTGCATGTGGTGTTGTGTACATGTCATGCATGTGGTATTGTGTACACATTGTACATGTGGTACGATGTACATGTGGCACTGTGTACACATTGTACAGGTGGTGTCGTGTACATGTGATGTTGAACACACATTGAGAAGATGGTGCTTTATATAGGTGGTACTGTGTATGTGTTGTACATATGGTATTGATGTACATGTTGTATTGTGTGCATGTCGTACATGTTGTGTTGTGTACATGCAGTACTATGTATGTGTATTATGTAGTTGTGGTATCATGACATACGTATTCGTTGTGTTGTACTCTGTGTAAGACATGTATTTTTTTGTGTTGTACGCCAGGTGTAGGTACATGTATTGTGTGGCGTTTTACATTGAGTACAGATGTATGAGTTGTGTTGTATATCAGGTGTATGTGTATGCATTTGTGGGGTCACACATTGTGTGCATATGCATGTCTTGTGATGTACATTGTGTATGTATACATCTTGTGTTGTGTTGTACACTGGGTGCAAGCATATGTATTGTGTTGTGTTGTACATTGGATGTAGGTGTATGTGTTGTATGTTAGGTGTAGATTCATGTATTGCATGGTGTGGTATGCCGTGTGTGGTTGTATGTGTGGGATGTACACTATGTGTGTGTGCACACAGTTGAGGAGAAGGCACTGGTGTTTTCCGAGTGTGGAAATTGATTCAGAGTGAGTATGAAATAAGGACAAAGGTGGAAACCAAGGATTGATTAAAGGATAAGTATCAATATTTTATTTCAGTTTTATTATGCATGTGATTTATGATTCTGGTCTATGATGATTACATGTGATCTATGATTTTGGTTTATGATGGTTACATGTGATTTATGATGTTGATCTATGATGGTTGTGTTTTGAGCTAATCTGATGTGATATGTTTATACATGATGATTTGGTCAAGATGTTAGTTTGACTTATTGTGGCAGGAAGTAAACAAGATTGCAAGTGTACCTTATTGACGAGCCACCAATGAGGTATGATTTGAAGTTATTTCAATTTATTTTGAATCTAATGGAAATTATGTTCTTGGAATAGGAATGCATGAACATGCCCGGTTGGGTGGTTGAAATTGACTGCAAGAATTAGCAGCGTCAGCAAAAGGAATTGGAAAATGCAGTAGTATGTTGGTAAATAACTTCAGGAGTAGGGCCATTGTGGGACATTGGTACCCAATAGTGTTCATTGTTTTCCATGAGAATGCTTTGATCGGTATTATGGTTTGAGGCAGGTATATGCCTTGGTTTTGTATCTTCTGATGCGAGGAAACCTTGCCAAGGGATGGACTTTCTGAGATGGGGATGCCAACGGAACTTCGAAGGTGAGTGACTGCATGGAAGGGGATGACTGGATTTCCTGAGGGATTGTATAGTAGAGAAGGGAAGGTCACAGATGGATTTGTTTTAGTCATTAGCATTTCCATATGGAATCAAATACAAATTGGGAAAAATGAGCCGGTAACTGTTCACTGAGAGGACAAGTGACCCGGGATTGTAGCATTGGACATTGGATGCAGATTTGACTTTCCAGTGGATTCTGGAATTCCTAGGAAGGAGGTGAATATTAGTATTACTTTGAGGGTGGAGGTGTGAGCCTATGGATTCCCTGGTTGCGGATGTAGGCATCGTATCCTTTTATTTGTTGGTTGAGAAAATGTGCATATGTGTATATGTCTGTATTAGTGTAAACATTGTATCGAGATGGATTGATAAAGCTCCATAGATAGTATGGCTATTTGTTGCTTGAATAAAATGAGTATGTATGTATATGTGGTTATTATTGTAAATATCGTAATGAGTTGTGTTATAAAGCTCTAGTAAACGGTATGTTTGTCATGTTTGGCAGATGGTCATTGTAAATACTACAATGAGTTGTGTTATAAAGCTCCCTGGACAGTATGTTTTGTTTTCAGCAGTCTTCTTGGTTACAGGTGTCATTGAGCACTGAGGATCATGTTCACCCAAGGGGGAGGGTTTTGTAACAGCCCTGGTTAAAAATCCATGTAAAAATATATAAGGCCACGGATAATGGGACATGTATTCCAAGCTTAATGGTGGGGGGAACATCCTAATGGGTATTGATTCAGCTTATTATGGCTAAGGAAATTGGTAAAGGCATTGGAAAAGGCTTTGGAAAGGCATGAGGCATTTATTTGGCATTTATTTATAAAAATAATGGAAATTAGGAGAAAAGGAAGGTGAAAGTTAACAGGTTGCATTTGAGGAGGAAAATGAAGGAAAATAATGGAATGAAGAAAATAGAGGCCTCATTGATAAAAAGGATTTTGAGAATCAGTTGGCAAGCTCTTAGTCAATGTAAGCTCTTGGCTCAAGCTTTTGACAGGTTTTGGTGTAGCTCTCTTATACTCTCTCTCTCTCTCTCTCTCTCTCTCTCTCTCTCTCTCTCTCTCTCATATTCTTGGAGGCTTAGAGTTTCCTTGGAGCACCCTTGAAGGGTTTGGCATACTTGGATTCTTGGAGCAAGAAGGCAAAGGAAGCACTGGAAAGAGCAAGAGGGCATTAAGATCAGCAGCTACAATAGTATTTTCTTGTAGGTACTGAGTTGCATGTATGTTTTCCTCACTAGTTTCGACATGCATGGCACATGAATGTGGTTTCTTGCTTATGATCTGTCATTGGCATGGAGGATTTCCTGGATTGGCAGTGGATTTGCCTAGCCTTGCCATTTCTTGGATAGCCATGGATATTGTGGGTTTATTTTCTTGTTTTGTTTTGGCTAGTTCTCATGTTTCCTTAACTTGGGTTGAGTTACTAGTTCCTAGTCGGACAAACGTTCTAGATCCCTGCAACAACTTGGGTTGAGTTACTAGTCCCGTAGCCTTGGTTGGTCAAATGCTCTAGAGCCCTTGGTGGGTTGAGTTACTATTCCTAGAGACTTGGTTGGACAAACACTCTGGAGCTCGACGACAACTGTAGGTTGAGTTACTAATCCTAGGGCCTTGGTTGGAACAAACGCTATGGAGCCCTAGATGGTTGGGATAGAGACAGATCTGATGATGTTTTTGTGATGTCTGACCGTGACGTGGAATCATTGTTTGATGAGTTGAGGTGAATGGCCTCTAGAAGCCCTAGATGGTTTTGATTGATGTGTTCTATGAGATCCCACATTCATGCTTGGAATATGGCACAAGGTTGAACAGATGAAGAGATATTTTTGTCAGCCATTATACAGTCGGGTGGAACGTGGAAGTCCCATCCCAGGTTTTGATTTTGCATCATTAATAAGAGGTTATTTCTCCTTGTATTTATATGAGAATTACATTGGATTATATGAGGTTTATATGGTGATGAGTTCATTGGTATTTCTGTCCCTATTATGTTGGTTATGTATATCTTTTATGACAACAACTATGTATGGCTATCATCATGTTTTTACTTGTAAATGAATGAACAATGTATATATGACCAAATGGATGTAATGGTAGTCAAAATGAGAAGGAAACAATGCTTCATGGTGAATCTCAGATAAGTATGAGACCCCTATGCTTAGATATGTTATTTACACCTGTAAGTTGCATGTTTACTAAGTGTTTGACAAAATGTCTGTCATGGTGCTTGATTAGTTCAAGCCCTTGATTAATTTTTGTGTTAGAGGCTTTTCCTTAGTGTCATTTATTGCCTTGGAAAGTCTCATCAAGTTCTAGGCATTGGTTTGGAGACTAGCCCTAAAAAAGTGGCTTAAATCTTGCAATCTTTGGCACAGAACTAGCTGAAAAAGACTGCAGTCTCTCCCTTGCAGGCATTGTGGGAGCGACTATAGGGTTCCAATCGCATGCATGCCTTGTCATGGGAGCGACTTTGGGTTTAATTCATTGAAATGCTAGGTTAACTCAGGGGTTGGGCACCTGGAGTGGTGGATTAGCTCATGGGAGTCCTGAAGACCTAAGGAAGCTATGTAAGGTCTTGTTTTTTTTACTCTATTTCCTTAAGGTTACCTAGGAGGTTGAGTCTTATCATAGTGGCCTCTCATCGCATGTTTACCCCAGCTGGTTGGTTGCTTGGGTAGATGTGGGAGGAGGTGTTATAGACATATTTGGGCATTGCAACCCCAATCACATATGTCCATAAACCAAGGGCTTATAAACCCCTAAAAGTGTTGTTTCATACCCTAGAGGAACAAGGTCAGCCGATTACATCATCTCCTAGAAGTTCTCCATGAAAAACTACTCAGAACTAGTCAAAACTGGACCATACAGACTGCTCCATGCATAGGGTGTGATGCATCTCACCTATTACACATGGGGGGTGTGATGCATACTGGAAATCCCTTCTGTAGGGTGTGATGTGTGAGAGTAGACAAATGGTAGAAGCAATTTACTAGGTGGAAACCCAGAGAATGTTTTAGAAACTACTCATATGACACTTGCCTCTTTGAATTCGCCAAGGGATGAGTAAGAGATCTGAAATCCCCAAGTGGAACCAATAACTATCAGTGAAATGACACTAATCAAAATCCTAGAAGCAGGTTCACTCTCCTGTAAACATCTATATATGGATCCCTCTTCCAAGAGATCCAGGGGCTGGAATTTTGTAATTTGCAAGGAAGTGTTGTTGGTTTCTCTTTGAAGACATTATTGGGTGATCTTGCTTTGTATGAGGTGAAGAGGGCTTTCATGTTGGGAGGATGATGCTGGAACAAACAGCTTGGTTGTAATCCTCTCTTCTACTACTTCTATCAATAAAGCTCTTTGAGTTTTCCTCCATATGCTTGTATATCTCTAAATCTTGTATTTGTATATGCATTTATATGGTTAATGTACATCTGATCCTACATTGTTTATGGTTATAGATCTTTGTGCTTTGATGGTATTTTACTGCTTTGACTCTACATGTGTTCTTTGAAGCGAGAGAAGTGAGAAAGGAGTGGTGAAAGCTCTACCAAAGGAGAGAGGAAACAAGCCAGGAGACTAGTGAATGACTGAGGTTGGTACTCTCTTCTTCTCTCTTATCTATCTCTCATAAAGGAAAACACAAGCAACTTTAGTTTGTTTGTTTCTAAGATAGCTACCCGTCTTAGTGGGACTAGCAGCTATGAATGGACACTAGTTTTCCTGATAACAAAATGTCGAATCCACTTGGGAACGAATAGTTTGTTTGTCTTGTTACTGTTGTTTGCTTTATAAACCACAGACAGAGCCTAAAGTTAAGCTAACTATCCTTCGAGCTACTTTTGCTATGCAACTGCAAAGTAGATCAATGCTACTTTAGTCAATCTCCAGGTTGGTTTATGAAATGAACATCTAGCTTGCAAACATCCTAAGTGCCCTAGTGGTAGCTCAAATAACCTCATTAGATCAGCCCCTATACTTTGTGTTTACTGACAATCATTAGCTCAGCCTAAATCCCTGAACTTAGTTGCAAACTGTGAGTGAAAACCAAGCGCAGTCTCATCCCTGGACCATCGCACTGTCTCTTCTTGGCAATCTGGATGCATTGTACCTCCCATGTGTTGCAGGTGAGATGCATCCTTGTTTTCCTGTGTTACAGGTGCGATGATTGACTAAGACTGTATCTGCCTCCAGATTTTGGTTTTTTCTTCATTTTCTTCAGCTTTATTCAGTAATTTTGCTATCTATGATCATTATATCTCTGTTGGAACCATCTTCCTTTGCATTATTCAGCCTCCATCAGAAGGAATTGTGAATGTTTTTTATGTATTTTTCATCATTTACAGTTCTCCTTTGCAAATAGTAGCTTAATCGAACTGTCGTCTTTTGATTTGAAAGTGTCGCAAGTGTTATTTCCAGTCAAGAAAAAGAGTGTCACAAAGCATTCCTCTTTTAGATAGTCGATTACAATTTTTCCATTGTATTTGATTTGAATCATTAGTATTTCAAGTGTCGAAAGAAATTTTAAATTAGAAATCTCAAAGTGTCACCTTGGATTTACTTTCATTTTTTTTTTAAAGAAAATTGCTAGTACTGTCGCTTTGAAAGAAGATAGTTCAAATCTATACTTTGTTTTCTTTTTGTCATTCTCACATTAAGGAAATTGAAAAATAATACATGCATGTGAATTTTCATTAAGACTGCATGCTGAAGTTGATTTAGGAAAAGTGCATCTAGTGTGCTCTCTGCTCTATGTTGAAAGAATTTCATTTCTCTTTCCTTAGTAGCTAGGATTTTCACTGCAAGAAAAAAGTAAACGACTGTTTATCATCTTAGATCGCATATTTAGGAATTGTATATCTACATCATGCGGTGAACCTTAAAGGCAAACTTCTTAAGAAATATCAACTGTAAAATAAACTTCAATGAACATAAAAATGCTTTGGAACCTAATGCACAACATTTAGAAGTCTAGGCTAGAGACGTATTTCGGCGTTGTAAAGCCTGGTAACTATCGCTTTCATCATAGGTTGGGTGATTCCTCCTCTTTGAGACGACAAGTGCCAGTACGGACTTGTGCTCCCACGTACCATCGAGTATATATTGGGAGACCACAATAGGCTACATCCTTTATCCTCAGGAAGTCATGTCTGCCACCCTACCAATCGCAATGCACTGAACACAGCATTCGGGAAGATTGACTGTTGTACCGTAAAAAGTATTCTGCAGTTTTGTGATTGGTTTGGTAATCCCCTCTGTCTAGATTTCCAAAGTAGTCACTTTCGTTCCTTTTCAGACTCCTTAAAAGAAAAGGTCCATCTGAGCACTTTTCACTTCAGGCTCATTAAAAATCGAAGGTGACTAGAGTCATCTTTAGCTTTTTCTCAACTCTTGAAAATTGAAAAAGCAAGTTGTGTCAAAGCGTCATAAAATTCATTTAATTTGGAATAACATTTTCCCCTTTTGAGTTGATCAAGTAATCCGAAATCATGGAAGAAAGTCAATCAAAACCCCGTTGTTCGCGGAGACTAACGAGTCAACCGTCTTTGACTCCAGAAACAAAACCATTCTGGGCCAAGCGATATCGTTTAACTGGGTCAAAGTCTCCTGGTTTTTTTGAAACTTGTGTTTCAACATCCTCAGAAACTCCAGTTACTCCAACTATTTCTGGTATCCCTGCCTCTACAAAAGAAGTTCCACAGTTATAAGAGGGCACTATAACTGATCGTACTATAATGGTAAACACATCTATTCCTGAACCAATTCCATCTAGAACTGATTCGGAAGGTGTTAACCCTCCAACATCTGTTGTTGTAGAGTGTGTACCTTCTTTGGCACCAGAAATATTTTATGGACCTGACGGTCTGCCTCTTCCACCTGGACTGATTGCAATAGAAGAGAATGTGGAGGATATTCCATCCAATACCCCACTGCATTTTGGAACTGGGATCCACCTATATCCTTCTAATTCAAAAGATAGTCAACCTTCATCGCAAGTTCCTGTAGAATCGCTAGGAAGTCTTTTGGATAGATTCAATATGTCTGAACAACCATCGACATCTAGGATTTTGTCACTCAATGCAGCAATAGCAGAACCTCCTGCCACTACTCCGACAATGTTCGTTGGTATACCATCTGTCCCAACTAGCTCTCAAACGCTAGATGGAGTCCACCCAAGGATTGTTTCGACAGTATGGTCTGTTCCCATTTGTTCGTCCGGAATAATATCTAGAAGTTCTTATGTTGAGTCTCAGCAAATTGATCCTCCACAACAGTATCAATTTGGGCAGTCCAGTCTACAAGGACCAATTTTTCCTTTGAACACTGGATTGCCGCCATATTGGGGGTAGTATGGCTTTTCATTGTTCCCTCCAGGAGGACAACCATATGAGAGTTTACAACAGAATTCAGGTCAAGCTGGAATTGCATCCAGTAGTTGGGTGCCAATACTGCCTCAACAGCCAAGAGTTGTATATTCAATGCAACCAAATCTACTTGTGTCGAATATTCCCAGTACACCGGCTATTGTAACGATGTCGCAAGTACAAGCGCTACCTATTGTATGTCAACCTCAAGTCTCTCAGGTTTTAATACAACAGCCTCTTGTCTCAACGACTCAACCACAATCGTCGATTAGTGGCTCCTTAACTGACGTGACTCAGGCTCAAACGGGTACTATCACCCCTCATCTTGGTCAAGCATCCAGTATTGGACAACAGCAAACAGCTTCACAACCATGGCTGGTGCAATATCAACAACTGCAATTCCAACAAGCTTACCAAGGACCTGAGCAACAAAACTTTGCGGGTAATGGGTAGCTATATATTCAAAACGGTCACCATCAATCATATCATAATGGTTATGACCATCAACCTTATCAAAGTTATCAGCATCAAATGCATTATGCTGGTATGAAAATACCCACTGCTCAGGCAATCCCATCTTATCCTATGTATGCTTCGCCAAACCTGAATCAACAGTTGCCTTTCGTCGCAACATTGGAATTACTAAATATGAATCGACTAACAAATGATCCAATTGCTTACGCGCCTTGGTGGCCGGAAATTCCTCATAAACTTCCGTCAGATATTCCTAAATTCAATGGAAATCCAGGTGAAGATCCATCGAATCATGTGATGACCTTTCATTTGTAGTGTTCGTCCAACACTCTCAATGATGATTTGATTAGGCTTTGCCTTTTTCAGCGAACGTTAACTGGTCTAGCAGCAAAATGGTACATCGAATTGCCTAGAGCTTCATTCGATAACTTCAGCGCCCTAACTTTAGCGCCCTTGCCACGACCTTTTTAACCCATTTTCAGTTACCCATAAGGTACGAAACAAGAACGAAGCTTCTTACCAATTTTAAGCAGATGAAAGCCACTCACATATCTGATCATATTCATGAGTGGCGACATCGTCACCGAATGGTAAAAACATATGTTCGTGATCAGCTGCTAGTTGAATGGTTTATTAAGTCATTGTTACCTTCTATTACAAAAGATGTGGATAAGGGGGGGGGGTTGTCACTGAAGAGCAAGTCATTGCTCGTGCGCAATATCTAGACTTGATCTATACTCAGTCTGGCACACTCTATGACAAAATTCCCAATGCTCCTAGACCAAAGTTTTCCGTTCCTCCTCCTCCTAAATCAAACAAAGATTCTCATGCCGACGATGGCATGATAGGCACTACCAGCACAAAAACCGTAAAGGCTACATCTAAGAAAGCCCGTACGTTTCTAGTCAAAATGAAAATGAATAACTTCTTGCCTTGGAGGTTAATGTCGTGTCCATCGACAAAGGCAAAGAACCGAAGCAGCCAAGGGGCAAGAAGAAAGGGAAAAGAAAAAAGAAGAAACAGGATGATTCACCCTGAAAAATCTTTTGCAAACCCTTCTGGGCAAAAGAAACCTAATCAACCATGTCTCATATGCGATGAGGACCATTGGACGAGAGATTTTCCATATAAAGCTGAAGTTAAGAAAATCTTTAAGAGTTCAAGAACTTCAGTGGTATTGACTGACCTATTTCCAAACCCAGAAACCAATCTAGTTGCTAGCGACAATGCTTCCCCATCCCAAGTGCTTATGTTGTCCATTTCGAAACAGAAAAATGATGCTTTGATATCGACAAGGAACAAAAATTACGGGAATCCACAGCTGTTGAACAACAAGGCTATAAATCAACCTAGTAGTTCGACAACAACTTCAACCGAAGTTGTGCCACCCATCATTCCTGATCTAAAAATAAAGCCGCCAAAGGGAGTAGTACACAAATCGACATTTAATCCTCGTGCCCGAGCAGCACAGAATTATAATATAGTAGAGGATCTAGCCCAATCGTCGTTCGCTATGTCAACACTTGAAGTATTGCAAAATTGCCCCTCCCAAAAGCAGGCTCTATTATCAAAAATAGGTGGGATTGACCCAACGGATTCCAATCTTGTGGCCCTTAATCATAAAGGATTTGAACCTCAATTACCAGCTCAACTCGCTTTCCTCATCCAAGTGAAAGCCCTCAACAAAATTGTTCATCGAACAATCATTGATGAGGGGGCATCTACATGCATTATGTCAATGAGTTGCTGGAAAACTTTAGGATCACCACCCTTGTCAAGATCATCAATGACATTAAAAGCATTCGATGGATGAACATACACCCCGTATGGGATTTTAAGTAACTTACAAGTTGAACTGGGGGCAAAACAATAGAAATTGATGTTTAAGTTATCGATGGAAACCTCGATTACAATATCTTACTAGGAAGGCCCTGGATTTATGCCATGGCTGTTGTTGTATCAACTTACTTTAGAAAGATTGCATTTCCTTTCCAAGGAGGAATTACGATTGTTGATCAACAAACCTTTCTCCCCAACAGTTCACAAGTTACAGGAAGCATTCCAATGATCCATGGAAGCTCTCATTCGCTTCAAAATGTTGGAGTAGGCCTACTAAAAGACCCTACCTTGATGGGTACTTTTTCCCTACCGCCTCCGAGTAATCTGGCGAAAGTGGCAACAATAGGAACCTACAATATGATATCTTCCATTCAGAAGATTTCCGAACATTTTATTAGCATGGATCATCAACAGGTTTTGCCTCCAAGCCCAATAGAGATTTTGTAGCAATCAATTTTCTCAGCCTGGGCGGCAAACCCAAATCAACGCTCATCGAGTGTTTGGATAGATAGGTCAAAGGAATATGGCACCTCTTCAGATCCTTGGTCACGTGTACATTTTACAGACGAAGGAATTATTCAGTCAATGATGATAGGAGAGGCACCATGGGAAGATTACCACCATCGTTCCCATCTTCCGAATTACAACAAATATTATTCCAACGACCTTGATCATCCTTCAGTTTTTTATTTTCTATCAAATACTGTAAATACGGTGGATTCCGAGTGAAATCTATCCAATATTGAAGAAACTATCACCATAAATATCTCGATCAAACCTAATGTTGTAGAGAATATTCATGTCGGAAAATCTTGTTCTTCTTCACAACTGGAAGTATATTGCGCTCTCTTTCGCAAATTCAGAGATGTCTTTGCATGGTCATATGAAGAAATGCCAGACATTGACTCGAGCATAGTTGAACACGAAATCAAGATATATCCAGATGTCAAATCGGTATGACAACGGCTTCGGTAGGTGCACCCGAAGAAAGCCACTACCATCAAGGCAGAAGTTGAAAAAATTTTACATGCTGGTTTCATTTACCTGGTTCCTCTAACTGATTGGGTATCAAATATTGTTCCTGTGATGAAAAAGCAAGGAATAATTAGAGTGTGCATTGATTACAGGGATGTAAATCAAGCTTGTCCAAAGGACAACTACCCTACACCCTTCATCGACCAGATAATTGATGAATGCGCCAAATGCGAAATCTTTTCATTTATGGATGGATTTTCCGGGTATAATCAAATAAATATCCGCCCACAGGACTAGTCGAAGACTGCATTTATATGTCTGTGGGGCACATTCGTGTACCGCAAATTACCTTTCAGTTTAAATAACGCAGGGGAAACCTTTCAGAGGGCTATGAATTATGTCTTCCATGACATCAAGAACATCATTCAACCATATCTCGACAATCTTCCGACTCATTTGCAAAAGCGGACTGATCATCCGCGGCATTTGAGAGCTATATTTCTACGTTGCCGACACTACAAGATATGACTCAATCCACACAAGTGTGTGTTTTGTGTCAGTTCTGTTCATTTACTTGGCTTCATGGTTTCTAAGGGCGGAATTCGACTCGACCCATGTAAGGTTCAGGTAATCATCGATATGCCTCCACCTTCAAATTTTCTTCATATTCAGAAACTCCAAGGGAAAGCAAACTTTCTGAGGAGGTTCATTTCAAATTACGCCGAACTTGCTAAAGGTTATACGCATCTTTTAAAAGAAGAAGTACCCTTCAACTGGGATCAGGTTGCACAAGGTTCCTTTGATGCTCTAAAGGAATCCCTAATAAAAGCATCAATAATGTACGCTCCTGATTATCAAAAGGACTTTAACTTGTATCTAGCTGCAACAGATACAACCATCGCAATGGTTTTAGTTCAAGAAGAAAATGGAATCGAACATCCTGTCTATTATTTAAGCCGAAACTTAAATGATACAGAAAGCAAGTACTCCTATGTTGAAAAGCTGGCTCTTGCAGCTATTCAAGCAGTATAGAGATTTCGACACTATATCCTCTTTCGCAAAACTACCATTTTATCAGATTGCAACCCTATGACTTACATTCTGTCGCGTCAGTTACTTGGGGGAAAATATTCAAAATGGATAGCTATTTTGCAAGAGTTTGATCTGGAATTCATAAAATCCAAATCAAAGAAATCTCTAGTTTTCGCGGAGTTACTATGCGACTTCCCATCGTCGTCCAACGATTCAACATCCAAAGAAACAATCGTGGATGAATATTTGTTTCTGATATCATCAAGCGATCCGTGGTATGGAGATATAATCATCTATCTCCAAACCCAAACATACAGGCCTAATACCTCTCACTCTGAACAACAACGTACTCGATACCAAGCAAAAGACTACATGATCGTCGGTGATACGCTTTACTGTCACGGTATCGATACAGTTCTGTGAAGGTGCCTCACCCATGAGGAGGCCGAAAAAGTCCTGAATGATTGTCATTCAGGCATGTGTGGGGGGCATCAATCCGGTTATGCTACAGCACAAAAGATTTTATGAGCAGGTTACTTCTGGCCAATAATGTTCAAAGATTGCACAACCACAGTAAGAAGTTGCCATGCTTATCAAATCTTCGACCGCAAAACCAGAATACCACCTACACCTTTGCAACCAGTAGTTGTTGTTGGGCCATTCGCCGAATGGGGCATAGATTTCATGACATGTAACCCCACCTCGGCCAGGGGGCATTGGTATATCATAGTCGTAGTTGACTATTTTACAAAATGGGTCGAGGCAATGCCTACATTAAACAACAGCGGTGAAACGGCTGCTCTTTTCTTTTTCAATCATGTAGTCTCTAGGTTCGGTGTTCCACAGGCTATAGTCACAGATCATGGATCGTATTTTCGCAATCACATGATGGTCGAATTGGTTGCCAAACTAGGATTGTCCCGCGATAATTCTACTCTGTATTATCCGCAAGCTAACGGACAAGTTGAGGCCATCAACAAAGTCCTAAAGCACATGCTGCAAAGGATGATTGGAGTCCACAAACGGAGTTGGCACCTAATCTTGTACTAAGCCTTGTGGGCATACAGAACCTCAGTAAGAAATGCGACCAGGTTTACACCCTTTCAGCTGGTGTATGGCTTGGAAGCCGTCTTACCAATTCAATGTGAGATTTCATCTCTCAAGCTCGCAATCGACCTTCTCCTCGGAACTTCAGAGGAAGAGGATCGTTTCTTGGAACTAATCCAATTGGATGAAACCCGTCGTGATGATGCCTTGGCTAACGAAGCCCATAAGAAACAATTTAAGGCACAGTTCGACAAAAATGTCAAACCCTGTGTCTTCTCAGAAGGTGACCTGGTCTTACTTTATGATCAGCAATACGATAAATTCGGAGCAGGTAAGTTCCAATATTTGTGGATGGGTCCCTACATTGTTAAACGAGTGTTAGTTAAAGGAGCCTATGAGCTAGTAGATTATGATGGAATTCCACTGGCGCAACCCCGAAACGGGTTGTACCTTAAGCGTTACTATGCTTGACTAAGTGTAGTAACCTCTTTATATGCTTTTGTTACATTTTTGTTTTGGTCAAGAGTGATCATTTTGGTTAGGTAATCCATTCTTGCATTTTTTGCAGATGTCGAACCTATTGGAATCATTCGTTGGATATGCCGGCAGAGCTAGTCGTAGTACGCGGAACCTATCTTCTGCGGCTTGGGCCATTTTTGATCGAAGCGGTGAGTTAGTGAGTTTCAGAGGAGTATGTATTGGTCGATCAACGAACAACATCGCTGAGTATAGCGCATTGATAGAACTTCTCTCTGATGCCATCGCACGTGGCATACGCCAACTTTTTGTCAGGCTAGACTCACAACTTGTCATCCTACAACTTACTAGCATATATTCTGTTTGGAATCCAGCTATCTATCGTATGTTCCTAAGGGTCAGGATTTTGGAAAGGCAGTTTGATTCTATTTGATATCAACACATTTCTAGAAACTTAAACACATTAACTGATTCATTAGCAAATTATGTGTTAGATAGACATTTGCAGCATTTATAAAAGAAAGCATTTCAATCAACATTTGCATCAGGATCATATAACTTAACCAAAATAAAGCTCTGAAAATCAAAAATATATATAACTGTTTATAGTTTGTCAAAATGTTCTGTGTCCAAGACAAAATCGGTCACATGACCCAAAAACTAAAAAATGAAGAAAAGTACCCTAAACTAATGGTGCTGGTGATAAAAAGTCACCGCCTGTGTGATCATACTTAAGAGCCTATTCCATCGACTCGGCATGCCAATAGTATAGCACTGTAATCTCAGAGGTAACTCGTCGGTCCTCACATCCTGGATACCAAGGGTGAGACCCTCGATATGATCCTGCAATACTGCAAGGGTCTCGGTTACGTCCAGATCGCAAAGGACAGCCCTCCCTACAGCCTCTCCTGCTGGAACTGTAGCTGCTACCCTCGGGCGCATTGCTGGTCACACTAGTCCAATATCTACACAAATATATGAGTTTGATTAGTCTTGATAAAATTTAAAAGACATAAGAGCATTATAAAAACAATAAATAGAGATATGGTCAGATCTTTTACCTATAACACCCCACTGCTCGCCAAGCGGCAACACCAAATCTGGGTCACCCCGGAAATCCATCCCAACATATGGATACTCAGCAAAGACCATCTCCTGACAGTCAAACCACTCAAATAAGGCATCAGAGAATGAAATCTACGACTGACCAGCATGTCTAGCCATAAGATCGACCCATCTCTGCATCCGTGGTTCCGTCGATACTGGCGGTCCGAGCGAAATGTACTGTGGCTGCATCAATGGGATCTTCTCCAAGGAGAAAGTGATCAGAATAGAACCATAACCAAAGTTCTTAGATCTTCCATTCTTTACCTTGGTGATTTGTTCTTTTATAACCAGAAGTACTGCATCACACCAATTGAATACCTTTGGTTCAAGGCATTCCAGAGCATACTGCATATAGGACCTGTTGGCCAAATGAAGAGTCACACTACCAACCAATCTAGCAAAGGTGAATAAGGTAGTCCTTAAGGACCAATCAGTTACATCTCGAATACTGATCTTGCCGTCCCTGCTCGGCTGAGATCCATCTCTACAGAATCAGCGAATATAATCCCTCACGAATTCACCTCCACGGGCGGATCCTGACAGTGAGAGAGGGGCACCGCGCCTCGATAAACTGGTCAAGAAGTAGATATCCTCAACTATCAAAGGGATGGATTTACCTTGAATCTAGAACACTTGGTTGGTAGGATCCCATGCATCGAGAAAATATTACAACAAATTGATTTGTTGCCTCATGCTGGATATGCGGAAGAATTTGAGCAAACCACAGTTCCGCAAAGCAGTCACCGTACCCGGATCATGTAAAGCAACCATGTCCTCTTCTTCATGCTTGAGTTCATGCCATGTAACAACCATCTTGATCCAATGAATCTCTGAAAAACAAACAAGAGAAGAATTAGGATCCTAATTCAGGCAAAAACAGGCGAAATTTCCATTGAAAAAAAAGTGCATAAACTTTCCCTTTTGTGCCCATCGCACCCCAGCTGTGTACTAGGTGAGATGCATCCTGACTGGCCAATGGCCAGCTCAGTATGCATTTCACCTTTTGATGTACATCAGGTGCGATGAGGAGAGAACGAACTGTTCAAACCCCAGAGGCCCAGAAGAATAGGAAAACATGCTCAAAATCAGAAAAGGAAAGAATGCAATTGAAGAGCTCAGGGTTAGCTCCTACCTGGTCCAGATGGCGCCGAAAATAGTCCATAGAATCTCCCGGAATCAACTGGTGAAAATCAAAGGGGAAAACACCTCCAGAGCTCCAAAAATCCCAAATTTGAATGAAATGGTAAAAATGAGAGGTAAAAACTAATTTTATGTTACTATTCACGTAGTTCAAGTAAAATATTGTTGTTTAAACTCATTTTTCAAGCATGTATTTACATTTCTAATCAATTTGATGGAGTAATTGAACAGGCAGCACGACCGTCAAAAGAACATAGTGTTAATGGTAAAATCAACATCTCTGACTATTATCACGAGCAGTTTTACGCAAAGTTCAAGCTCGTTAAAAAATAAACCTCGCCATGAGCAGTTTTACACGAAGTTCAAGCTCGTTAAAAAATAAACATAGCAATGAGCAAGTGTTCCCATAGAGTTTAAGCTCATTAAAAAATGAACCCCACCTTCAGTAAATAATCTTTTTGATTGCATAATTATCAGCTTTTGAACCTTTGTCGTGTTCTTACCATCACCTCCACTCTTTTTTAGCCGATCATGTTAGATACCTATACCAATAGGTTTCATATTTCATGATTGGCTATGGAAGGTCCAAATATGCTCTGCTTTGATGACTCAAAAATCACATATTTCCTAGAGAATCTGATCTATGCTTATAGCTTGGTATGGACTCAAAGTTTTGATGGATGGTCCAAAAGTCTAATCTGGATCATTCCATGGTTTAAATTTGCAGTTGTAGAATAGAGAAAGGAGTCTGTCCAAACTGTTTAATCTTGGCAAACAAGTAGTTCAGGTAGAGAAGAAAAGGCTCCCAATAGCTTAATCTAGGACCTTGGAAGAGATAAGGGTAGAAGTAGATAGAAAAAACAAAGGAAAAGCCAAAGAAAAGAAAAGGCAAGTAAGGGTCTGCAATTCCAAGTGCACCCTCTAAGAAGAAATAAAAAATGCTAGGCAAGTAGTTGGGTAAGTAGTTGGGGTTGCAGAAAGGTTATCTTTACCATTGCAGATATGTTAACTGTGCTTACCAAGGCAAAGTCTATCAATTGACAAAGTGTTTATCTTCATCAAGTTACAGCAAGGAGCATGACTAACCTCCCTCCCTCCCCCTTTCTTTTCATTACTAACATCCCCTTATCAGCTGAGATTCATGGAAGAAGATCATGGTTTCATGGTGGTTCTTGTTCATTCAAAAGCCACATTTCTTGTGTAAAAATCTTTTCATTTTGATCTACTCTTTAAACCAAGTGTTTTGCAAACAAATTCAGTATTTTCCCCTTTCATTTACCCCATCCATATTAACTCTAACTTTACTATGTAAATCCCTATATCACCTTTCCCCTACTAGTATTAACACCATGGTGTATAAACCCCAAAATTTGTATAAATATCCCTCCTTTTGGCATTATAGCCAATAAGTTCTCTGTTAGGGATCAAATGGCACCTGGTCACTTTGATGAACCTAACCCTAACCCCCTCCTCTGAATTCAGTTGGCCCCTTGAAAAACTTCATTTGCTAAAAAGTCTCACAAATGACCTGGTTTTGCCTATACCCACTTCATTTACAAAATAACTCCTAAATACCTATTTCATTCTCTTATCCAAAGTATTGGGGCTGTCTACAAGCCACTTTTGACCGCCTAAACCAAAGTTGGCGCATGCATTTGGTTTATTTTTTTTTTGAAATACATTAAGAACATTATAAAAACCCATATCCTAAGGTCTCCGCCGGGCGCTGTTCCCAAAAATAAATAATAAAAAAGGTATCCGCCCGCATTCATATCCCCCGATCATATCATTCCCCTGTCCACCGTCGGATCAGATCCAAGAGATCCGACGGTCCGTATTAATATCGGAGCGGCCCCCGCGACAGAGGTTTAGCGCCCGAGAAAGTGACGTTGTGTTACGTCAGGGCGCGGCCACGCGTCGCCCATCGAGGGCTCTCGGAGAAATCTCTGACAATTGAGGGGCCGTATCATAACCGCCCCGAGAAACCGTGGCGGCTAGGGCTAAACCGTAACCGTTAGGTCACTCACCGCCCGGTTTGATGGTCCAGCGTAATCTCCACGTCATCACCCTGCCTGCCACCGCATCACACTTTTGTCCGCATCTGTGCCAACGTGCCCGCCACCTCATTACCCCGTGGACCAATGGCAACCCGCCACCTCATCCAATGATGTCATGCTGACGTCATCCAAGGCTGACCCCACCCTATGACGTCATGCTGACGTCATCACAGAAAAAGCGCCAAATTGCAAAAAGTCCATATTTAGCCAAAAAACGCGTTTTTTTTGTACTTTTCACTCATTTGCTATTGTTTCCTCTGCATGTTATTTTTACGTCCTGAACTGCGCCACCTGCGGGAAACGTCCGGAAGACCTCCAGAGCACCAATTCCACCCACAGTTACGACCTCTGTTCGCGGTTGGCCAGGTATTTCTCATAGTTCATCCTCCATACGCCTGAAATTCACTGTAAATTGCTCAGAACGCTTAAGGAACACTGAAACTCACTATTTCACCGATAGCTTTCCTCTGCAAGCACTTTTAATTACAATTGCAACCTTGAAACCACCAGCAGAGCCTTCATTTCCCGAGTTTTGGGTCAAAAAACTGTAAACTGCTCGCGCAAACGTGAGACAGTTGGTCAAGTTACTTAAAACCTGCCATAGAAGACAGAGGGAGACCAGGCATTGGTCTTATTTCTAATTCGAGCAGTATTTCAATTGTTGCGTGTCCACTCCACCCTCTGCTCCCCATAATTCACAGTTGCATTGCAAAAACTCACCTCTGTGCTGTACTGCTCACTTGGAACTAATTCACCTGCAAGACAGAAACTGAATAGACCATGGAGACTCCAATTGCATTGAACATCAAGCCTCTCAATGCCCCTCACCAGGAATTAGAATGGAAAGCCCTGGGAGATATGGATTATCAAATGCTAGACTGGTTTCCATTGGGCTCCAAATATAATATTCAGATGCTGAATGAGCTGAAAGCCCAGCACCTTAGTGGAGCAGACATCTTAGGGATTTGGGACTCAAACTTGCCCATCTACAACCTCCCCCAGGTAAATCCTATGCCAGAGTTGATCTACAGATGCCAGGAGTGCTATGACCCAGGCCAAAGAGCTGTCCTCAGCCCTACAGGCTCAGTCCTATTCCATATCACCCCAGAGAGTATAAATGAGATGCTGCACTTCCATACTGCAAAGCCATTGACCCCCCTCCACATGCAGAACTTGATAAAGAAGGGGAACAAGTTGTCAAATGACCAACTCATCAAAATCAACCAGCTGTTTGTACAACCAGGCTCTGAAGCCATCAGAACTCCTCCTATTGGATATCAATACTTGAATGAATTGGGCAGGATGTTAGTGGATTTGATCAGCTATGTCCTAGGGTTCAAGGGACTGGAGGATGTGGATGAAATCATAATGGCAATGCTGTCTATATTCTCTCCTGGTAAGCCCCCAGCTGTACATTATGATTATGCTACATACATTGCAGATAAGATCCATGACCAGCTTATGAATTTGAAGAGGGAAAGACTGTTCAGGTATACTTCATACATATACCACCTATTCTTGTTTTATCAGCCAGCCAGCTTCTCTATTCCCTTGAAGCAAGTCAATGCCCAGGGAAATCCAAGGTCAGTTGTGTTTTGGACCTCTGTCTTTCATTGTGCCTCTGTATCACCATATACATACTCCGAGTTCATTGACTTATTCATTCATCCAGCCATGACAGTATTGCATGGTGTTCCTCCTCCAAGGTTAACTGATGACATGAGGAGAATTCTCCACCTGAACAAAACCTACAGCATTGGTAATTGGTACCTCTACCAAGACCACACAGTCATCAGAATATATGGCTGTGAGTTGAAGCCTTTTAGGTTGCCAAGGTATGTCCCCATGAGGCTTTTTGCCTTAGAATATTTCAGGCAGTTTGGGAATGCCGACTACCTCCACTTTCAAAGCAAGAACAAGAAGTCACAGTTAAAAGTAAGGAGCCAGCTGGGCCCTTTCCTATACAACAGAAAAGAGGACGGGTGGAAAGAGGCAAACAGTATCCTAGAGGCCCTCAAACTGCAAACTAGCTTTGAATGGATACCCTATGACCCCGATCACTTTGTCTCCCTCAGGAGGATAAAATACAAATTGGGCAGCTATTCACACATAAGGCAGCCTGAGATTGAGCAGTATGCCAATACATTAAGCTGGGAAGAAGGTACCCTAGAAGAGGAAATTACTAGTGAGGAGCTGCTAGAGAGAGAGGCTAGAAATATTCAAAAGGAAGCTGACTTAGAAACTTGTGGACAGGTTCCCCTCTCATACAAAAAACAAGTTGGAGCAGCTGCCTCGTCCTCAACAAAGCACCATCAAGCTGCCATGAATCCTCGACAGTCAACAAGGGCAAAGAAAAGCAGGTGGAACAGCCACCTCCTATGACCGAAGAGGAAATGGAAACCCTAGTGCAGCAACAAGAAGAGATGGAGCAGCAGGGTGAAGGGCAGCAGCAAGAGGAGCAGCAACAACAAAAAGAACAAAGGCAGGAACAGCCTGCCCAGCAAAAGAAAACAGTGGAAGTTCCTAAATCCACTGAACAAACTGAGCCTCCAAGGCAAGAGACTTCAGCTGAGGCATCTACACTCCAGACTCCACAAAAGGAGGACACAAGCAGGAAAAGGGACAGAGAAACTCCCCTTACAACGTCAGCAACTCATGGGGAGAAGAGGCAGAGAATCAATCCTCTTTCAGAGGAAGAGATGCCAATAGGGCAGCCGCTGGGTATGGTCCCACCCAGCAGGGAAACATCAGCAAGTTCCTTTCAACAGGAACAGGATAGGGCAATGGGAGGAGAAGTAAGTTCCTCCAGGTAGCAAAGGGAAGGTGGGCCTAGTATTAAACAACAGTTCATCGATATTAAGATGAGAAATGAGCCCATCAAAAGACAGTTGTACAACCATCTGCTAAACTTGGCTCCCACCAATCAGCAAAGACTCATGTCTGCATATGATGTGCAGGGAGGCAAAATGATCATGAGTCATTTCATGCCAACAGCAGTACAGCCCCAAACTGCCTCTGATTATTTGAGGACTAACTTGGAAGTCCTTGCCAAGGATATCCACCCAATGGACAAAATAGAACTGCACAAGCAAACGGGTGAGATGGTCTATGCTTCTCTGGCAGACCAGACCTTGGATAACTATAGGCTACAAAATAGCCTTAACAATACAGCCTCTCAACTGGAGTTAGAGAGGGCATCATCCCAGGCAAAGGACAACAGAATAAGGTCCTTGGAAGAAATAATCATTGAGATTGGACATGATCCCAAAGATATCAAAGGGATCCAAGAGATATTGAAGTTGAGGGATGCTGACATGGCAGCATTGAGGAGAAAGATGAAACTCCCTGCCACAATCCACCCTCAAACAGATGATGTGGCCCAGCAAAGGCATGATCAAGAGGCCACAACCCTGTTGATATCTCTATACAAGGAGCTAATCCGGACTCAAGACAAACTAGGAGAATCAGAGGCTGCAAAGGCAGCACTACAGGCAGCATTAAAACAAAAAGAAGAGGGTCAAACCTCCCAGCCTCCTCCTGAAATAATCAATCTTGAAGAAGCTGCTCCAACAACTGCCCCTCCTCCTCAGCAAACAGGGCCTACAGCACCAACTACATCAACAACTGCACCAGCAACAGAACAGACTCATAGTTTGGATATGCAGAAGCTCCAAAATGAAATTCAAGTCCTGGAAGCTCAAATGTTGGAGCTCAATTCAGCCAAAGAATCTTTGGCTAAAATAAATGAGAGATATGATAAGAGCAAACAGAATGCAGCTGAAAAAGATCGAGAAATAAAAGCTCTAAAGAAGAGGATAACTGAGCTTGAGAAGGATCTCACACTAGAAAAGGTAACAGCAGAGCTAAAAGCAGTCCTTTGGGGCAATATTGGCCGGTCTATCACCAATCAGTGGCAATACATTGAGACTATAGATGAACAAACAGTACTCATTACAAAGGCCAACAGGGAAATACACAGAGCTAGAGCAAGCCTTGGCAACATGCCTGATGCTGCCACCAGAATGATAAATATTTTAAATAACAGGACAAGCTCTCAACTGGCCACCATGGGAATTGCTCACAGGACTGAGACAATCTCAATGGTTAAAAGGGTCCTGACACTACGAAACCTGGTTGGAACACTGGAAAGAAGAACCCAGGATATGCAGACTGAAATCAACAAGTTCATGGACAGATTTCAGGCATTACAGAACAGAGGCCTCCCCAGCATATTAAGCAGTGTAGGAAGACTGCTTACCCTTGAAAACTACATCAAAAGGGTTGATGCCCATGCTGCAGGACAAATTGCAAGACAGCCCAGCACTTCAGCAGAATCAGGGCCAGCATCAGGGCAAACTTTATACAATAGGGTGGACAACCTATTTTTTATTATGAATGAGATCAATCATCTGTTTGATGTGCCTCCAAATTTCTTTAAGTATACAGAAGCAGATGAAACCATAGAGGCAATTGTGAAGCACCAATTGCCCACACAGGAAGTCTGGAAAAATTTGACACAGATAATATTATCAAGCCAGAACCTGTAAATGTTAATTTTTGTCCAGTTTATAAGTAGTCATACACAGGCAGAATTTTGGTAGAGAAGCATACAAAGGAAAGATAAAGGCTGAGCCAACTCAGCAGGGCTATTCGGTCACCACAGCAGCAATCACAATCACAGGTGGAAAACCCGAGAAAATACAGCGCAGCAACCATAAAGACGTGTTCTCCAGCATTAAATCAAAGTGGCTCAACCGACTCACTGACCTCCAAAGGTCAAATTATCCTCTGACAAACATAAAGAGCATTTATGCTGCATTCAAAGTTGTAATAACTTCTTTTCTACTTTCTGTACGAAGTTATGAAGATATTTTCTCTCTCAGATGATTCAATGCCTGAGATATTTTGTATAAACATTCCTATAAAGTCCCCTTCGCATGAGCTTGCAAGGGTTGTTGTTGATTTCTCCTAAAGAAATTCTTATGCTGTAAATCCTTTTTCAAAAGTCTAATAAAGAAAGTGATGGAACTTCTCGGATTTCTGAAGTGTTGAATGCGTTCTGGTGTCTGTTGATAACTGCTGGATTCCTGTGTATTTCGCCATACAATAAGTCTCTGTAACTCTCTCTGTTAATTAGTTGTTTTGTTAAAATCCATATATGTTATCTGATTTTCAATACTAAGCAACAAGGAAAAAGAATAACTTTCAGGATTTATTCACTGAGTACCCTGAGTTTCAATCTATGTTGTTTATGAATGTTTTCTTCAGCTGTAATCTAGGTAAGTGTAATTCTTAATTGCTGCACTTTCAGAATACACCTTTCACAGTGGCCTTTTTCACAGGAATTCAAGTTATGCTCCTGTGAAGTGTGTTCACCTTCACCTCCCCAACTTAATAGAAAATTCTTAATTGCTTTCTATTGGTTGACATACATCACCATTTAAGCTAATTTTGTTTGTCTAAAATACACAATAGGCCCTGCAGTTTGAACACCACCAACCCTGCATATCAAATCATTTAACAATCCAGACTCCATTGCCCAATGGTATTTCACTATCTAAACACTATATCATAAGACCTGAAAGAAATCTTTCAACCAAAACATAAACCAAAACCCGAGCATAATAGCTAGCCTAAAAACACCATCATAACAGAGACAAATCATAAAGAGAGAGCCCTCTCTGATTACAGTTTGGCTAGAAACTGTGATCCAAAGATTGGTTAGTGGTTACCCCAGCCGTATTCCCTTGGGAGTCATAGGGAACAACCTGGGTGTTAACAGATCATACGCCTCCATTTGATTGTTTACCCTTTTGAGGAACAGCGGCAATGAGTGATTCTATTAGCCACCTTCTTTACATTTCCATGATTGAAAAGTTCCAAACCTTACCTGGAACCAGTTGCTATCCAAAAACATCACTTGTTCCTCAAAAAACGAGTCTCCTTTAAGCTCTTTTCATCAAACTCGTAAAATATGAAAAGATTTGTTACACTAAAAAATGTCACCATGACTATTTACAGTTAGTATGGCTCTATCAACAGTCATGCTATCCTCTTAGGCAAGTCTTATGCCTCTGCTCTCCATGTCAAACTCCAAAAAGAGAGAAAGTCTTTATAAATGTATTTATCTCTGGGTACGCAGGTTCTCTCAACCTTACCTGCGGGTACGCATCCAATGTTCACAAAAGCTGCGTCTTTGGACGCTCTGTATGTAAAGGGGCAGGTGCGTCCCCCTGTAAAGGTCAAAATGCGCAAGTTTCATCTTTAAAAAGTTACTTGTGGTCATTTCTAGAGCATTCTAGAAGGTTGTTCGACGTGTATTGAGCGCCTCCAGATGGTTCATGCACCCCTACCAAAGAGGAACTTATCCCATCAATAAGGGAGCTATCCCATCCAAAGAGGGGATTATCCCATTGATGGTGGACCTGATTAACTTCCTCTTGAGCACTATAAATACAGGCATTGGGCCAGAAGGAGGGGAGGTTGGAAGCTATACATTTCTATGGGTAGATGCTGCTGGAATTAGGACTCCCATTTAGAAGCTTGTGAGGAGAGATTGCCATCTTTGCTTGTTCTATTTGGAAGTGGGTGAGCTTTGTCAAAGTAAAGGAGAACTCTTGATGGACCCTGGGAGGGACTTGCACAACACCAAGGCTCAGGTTGTATTTGTTCCTTTTGTTACCTATTAATGCAAATGAGTCCATTCTTCTCAATAACTTGTTATTTATGAGTTGTTTCATGTACTCCTTGGTCTATGTGTTAAATATGTTTTATTCTATGAGATTATCAAGTGCTATTTAATCGTTTGATTGTTAGTGGATGCAGGTTTCAAAGTGAAGGAGGAGCTCATCCGGATCAGCGGAGCTGGACTGCTACAACAGCGTGGGACTACAGGTAGGATCTAAACACTTGATTTCTTATATAGTAAATGCATGTTTAGAGAAGGATTGCTCTTGTTTGTCTTGTTTGTCACTAGAGAGTCTTAGGCTCCTGGGAGGTTGGTTGTGTCCGTACAATCGACTCTTTCCGCCTGACAAATTGGCGACTCCACTGGGGACTCCATTGATGTCAAAGTCTTTTCCTTTGTATGAACTTTTCTCTGAGAAAATTGATTTATTTTTCTGGTTTTTGGCTCTGTGACTTTGTTTTTGGGTGGGTTAGCTTAGGGTTAGATTCATTTTAGTTTTTCTTGAATTTTCCAGTAGGACGCACCCTCTGAGTATTGCACAGTGCGTCCCTGGACGCACTGTCGCTGTGTGCACAGAGCGGGCCCGCGCCTGTTTTAACGGGTTGCCTGCGTCCCCTGCTAAAATTTGAGAAAATCCATTTTTTGCATTTTTTCTCTTAGATTTTGCTTTTTCTTAGTTTCTACTGCCCAGATCCATTAGTCTCTTGTCAAAGATCTTCACCTGAACTTGTTTCGATAGCATTGAGTGTTTTAGTGGATTTCATAGAAGTTTAAGCCCTAGGGTTTGATTTTTGAGTAGGTCTTGTAGTGACTTTGGCGGTAGAAGTTGTCAAGCCTTAGATCTCTCTGGTTTTGTCAGCATTCTTAGAAGTCAGACCTGTCATAAAAGTCTACCGTGAGAGAAACTTACCATTGAGTTGTCTCTTTGGCAAATTTCGAAGTGCTTGTTGATTAAGTCTTGAATTCCATTTTACAAAAAGAACAAAAAGATTTGAGTTTTGTTTTGACTAGTCTTTTGATTCTGCATTAGATGGTCCTTGACTTGATTTTGGTCAAGTAAAACAACCTGGAATCATCTTTGTAGGCTTTTGCCTCGTTAGGTTTGCTTAGAATAAATTTCTTTTTGATTTGCTTGTGAGTCAAGTGTTCATAGATTTTATAGCTTTTAAGATTGATTTTTGTTAAAATAGATTTATATGCTTTCTTAAAAAGAGAAAATACAAAAACATCTCCTTTGAAAAGTTTTGTTTCAAGTAGCTTTGAAAAGTTTTGAAAGAAAAAGAGTTTTTCGTGCACGTAAGGAGTGGTCATGTTTGTATACTTGGAAAGATAAAAAGAATTGTTTCTTTGATTGTCTTTACTAAGAAAGTTGTTTTCTATAAAATTTGCATCTCTCAACTCTCTTAGTTAGGAATTTCATTGAAAAAAAAAGGAAAGTAGCGTAAATCATCTTAGGTGCATCTTTGTAGTGGTTTGAGTCGAGTCTACACACCATTGGTTTCACTTCCGCTACCTTTTGTCTTTAAGAAAACCATAAAATTAACGCTTAAAGTAAAATCGACGTAGTAACTTTTATTTACTAGGGCTCTGAAACACCAATTTAGATCAGGCTAGTGTCTTGGAGTAGGTGAGTAATTAACTCTCCAAGACAACAAAACCAAACAAGTAGCTTATCTTGTGATAGAATAAATCCAATTGTCTCATTTGTACTCTGGGAAAGCTCCTCTTAAAGGAGAAGCACGAGCTCGTGTCCGAACCAGTGAGGGGATCAATCCCCCCTCGTTGGGAACGACGCCAGACACGCACGTATTACAAACGGTAAACCTCGGATTAACCATTGTCGAGGAGCCAGGGGTCACTTGTCGGTAAACCTTGGATTATTGTCAAGGAACCGGCAAGGGGATTGAGCTTGATACTCTGCCCTTGCGTGCTGTCGGAGTGTAGACTGTTCCCCCAGGTGCATTTGTTGCGGTTGGTAACCTTAGTGACCATTATCTTTAGGATTCTACCGAGGTGACGGTGGAGGGAAGATCCCACTGTACCTGGAGCAGACGTCGGCTAGACTCACTTGGATTTTCCGGGGGGGTTCACTTCACTCGAGACGGTTAAAGTGGAGGAACTTGTGCCGGTCTATTCATTAAGCAGGTTGCCGGGGTAACTGTTCCACCCGCCACTTCTGTACTGAATCCGGCGATGTTGGGTTTCATCACCAACTAGCGCTTTCGGTCTGGAAGGCTACTGTTTGTGCTTGGTTTGACGCCCTAGATTCTTTAGGCGTGTGATTCAAATTTGTTTGGGTCTTTAGAGACTTTAGGTGGTTTGATTTGAAATTTTACTTTGTTTTCGTGTGTAGTAGTTAAAAGTTTTTAGCTGTGGCGGAATTACCGAGACAGTCCCGTAGACTTCGGGGCCAGTCTCCTGAAGTTGTTTCTGTGGCCGAATTGTTGAGAAGATCCCGTAGACTTAGGGGATCACCTCCTCGAGACGACCCCGGTAATCTAGAAGGGTTGAAGGTCCTTGTAACTCCTCCTAGTGGCAGTAGAGTAGGTTCACCTGAAGAAGGAGAATCTTCCTTGGTAGTCCATTCAGATTACCAAGGCTTAGAGACAGGTTATAATCCCGAAGCTGTTACAGTTTCTGAACTTGTTGGTAGTTTTTCGTCTGCTAGTGATACAGGCGAAGAACCTGAAATATCTGAACCTGTTACTCCAACTTCTAGTGTTCCAGATTCACCAAGAATAGAAAGAGTTATCACCGAAAATCTTCCTACTGGTTTGATTGCTATCGAAGAACTTGCTCCAGAGGAAGAAATAGGCGTCTCTAACCTTGAAGATCAACTTACTATTGATCTAAGGGAGCGTGAATCCATCTTTTACAGTCCTCCTAGAAGTACTACTTGGTACCTTTCGTTAACCAATTATTTAGACAACTCAGGGGTAGGTTTTTCTACACCTCGTACTCCTTTTCCACCTGGAGGTATTTATACTCCTGTAAATATGTCTGGTCAGTCGTCCGTGTTTACTCAAAGTCCTGAATCTTTCTTACACGGCGGTCCTTCTGTTCCCACCGGGTATCAATCACTTTCTGGTACCTTTGCGGGGGCATCTCCTCAACCCGTTGATCATGGGTTATTAACTGGAAACAGTGGTAATATACCATTGGGTGTAGGAGACATTTACATGATGTCAGGTTCAATTCCCGTTTCCCAACCTCAAGGTGGCCAATTACCGCCTGGGGGGCAGCCTCAGTTAACGCCTGGGGGGCAACCTCAAGGTCAGTATGTGCCTATGGTGCAATACATGCCTCAAGGTCAACCCCAGCCTCAATATGTACCCCAGGGTCAACCTCAGTATCAATATCAACCTCAAGGATGGCAACCTCAAGGATGGCAACCCCAAGGGTATCAACCTCAAGGGTACCAACCTCAAGGTCAAGGTCAACCCCAGTATCCGTATTTACCTCAAGGTTATCAACCTCAAGGTCAATACTCGAGTCAAGGTTATCAACCACCTCAAGGTCAGTCATATGTTCCAAGTATGGGAACTGCACCTTACAATTATCAATCCTATCCTCAATCCGGTTATGGATCTCAGTATCCTCAACCTGTTACGGGTCAATACCCCGGAATGTTAGTGTGGGATCCATCACAGGGTCAACAGGTGTTGCAGCCAAGTTTACAGTTGGTACCTCAAGCTGGACAACCTGTAGTTTCTGGTCCACCCCAGCAACCGCAACCTGTCCAGTCAAATGTTCAAACTTCTGTAACTTCGGTAGTTACTCAGCCGCCAATTGCACCTAGTACTCCATCTCAAACGGCTGCTGCAACTACCGCTACATCTGCCGCACTTACTTCTGGAGTATCGACAGCTCCGGTTTCTATTGTCTCTGTAACCACTCCTCAGACATCTTTACCGTTGTCCGAATCTACGATTCAAACCACGGTCCAGATGCCTACAGGTCAGCCTGGTATAAGTACGGTTGTCACTACTCAACCTCAATTTGTTCATCAACCGTACCAGGGACAGTACCAACCTGGGCAAGCTGTCCAACAGCCGGTTTACCAGTATCAACCGTATCCTGGGTACACTTATCAACAACCTCAACAACCCCAGTACGGTCCGGTTAATCCTGGTTTTCCAGGAGGATATAATATCCCAAATGCGACTCCTGTTCCTAGTTATCCTGGATATCCTCCTCCTGGGACTGGTCTTGTGACCCAGAGTTTTAGAGATCCTAACCGGCAGTTACCGTTTATCACAAATTTGGATTTACCAGACTTGACGCGCCTGACGAATGATCCAATTCAATATCTTCAGTTCTGGCCGCCAATGCCAAATAAGTTGCCCAGTGATATACCCAAGTTCGAAGGTAAGTCTGGAGAGGATCCGTCCAATCATGTGATGACTTACCACCTCTGGTGTGCTTCAAATTCTATCTCGGATGATTCGATCCGCTTACGTCTTTTCCAGCGTACACTCATTGGTCTCGCGGCCAAGTGGTACATTGAGTTACCACGGGCCTCTTTTTACAATTTCAGCCAGTTAGCTACCTCGTTCCTAACTCACTTTCAGTTGCCGGTCAGATACGATAACGGCACGGAGTTATTAACTTCACTAAAAAAATCGACGTCCACGTATATTTCTGATCACATTCATGAGTGGAGGCGTCGAAGAAGGTTAGTGAAAGTTTTTATCCCGGACCAAATCTTAGCTGAATGGTTTGTTAAATCATTATTACCGAAGATTACTGAAGATGTAGCTAAGGCCGGAGTAGTTACTGAGGAGCAAGTCATTGCTCAGGCGCAGTACCTTGACTTGGTTTACACTCAGTCGGGTACGTTACACGAGAAGATTCCAGATCTTCCAAAGTCGAATCAAATCGCTGCTGCTCCTTCGGGATCTCATGCCGCTGATGGTATGATTGGTATCGTGAATACAAAGAGCAAGAAGAAGTCTTCCAAGGCTTCAACTACTCCTATTATCACTTTGCCTGATTCCCCGATAGGAGAGTCTTCTCCTGAACTTACCGCCGATATTCACGCTGTAGAGTCATCTACGGCCAAATCAAAAAACGGTGGAAAGAAGAAAGGAAAGAAGAAGGCTAAAGCAGACAAGGCTCCGAAGGAGAAAACGGAAAATTCGGAAACCAATGACGAAAAGCGCAAACCTCGATATCGTTGTCTTATTTGTGAAGAGGATCATTTTACGAGAGATTGCCCTCATCGGGCCGAGGTTGTGAAAATAGTCAAAGGTTCTCCCACTCCTGCTGTGTTAAAAAATCCATTTCCGGAGCAGGAGAATAAGATGATAGGTTCTTCCTCGAATGCCAGTGAAGAACCCATTTTGATGATGTCTCATGTGAGGATTGCGACTCGATCGCAAGATTATGGTAGTAAGAATCCTGTTGATGGTAAGGAAGCAGAATCTTCTCACTCTAACCCATCAACCTCAGCTCCTGGTTCCGATCCACTACAGATCGAGAAACCTAACCCGGATCTAGTAATCAAACCGCCCGCCAAGGGTGTACTTCGAAGGTCTGCTTTCAATCCACATGCGAGAGCAGCCCAGAATTACAACATTGTTGAAGACTTAGCTGTTTCACCCTCAGCAATGTCGGCTTTAGAAGTGCTGCAATCATGCCCAGCACAACGAAAATTACTTTTGTCGGCTATCGGAGCTGTTGATGTTCAGGACCCGAACCTGATAATCTTCGATCTAGAAAATAGTACACCGCGTCTCCCCCATCAAATGGCTTTCCAAATTCCAGTGATAGTCAAAAACAGGCCTATTCATCGGACTGTGATTGATGAGGGAGCTTCTACGTGTATTATGTCGATTCAATGTTGGAGATCGCTTGGTTCTCCTTCGTTGAACCAATCCCCCACCATCCTTAAGGCCTTTGATGGCCGTGGGTTCCGTCCGTTTGGTATTCTACAGGAATTGCCTATAGGGGTAGAAGGTAAAACCGTTAGTCTGGATGTGGAGGTGGTTGATGCCCCTCTAGACTACAACCTTCTTTTGGGTCGAAGTTGGTCATATGCTATGACAGCAGTCGTTTCATCGGTCTTCAGAGTAATTAAGTTTCCATATAACGGTAAGATCGTGACTATTGATCAGCTGACATACTTTTCATCCGACCCAGCCTTTTCAGAGATTATCCAGCATGTCGGTAAAACGACAATCCCTTATAGGGACGTTGGCGTAGGTTTAGTTAAAGATTCCGGTTTACTGGGAACTTTTCCTTTCCCTCCAATCAATGCAGACCCTTCATTTGCATCAATTCATATGATTACATCAGAAAACATTATTTATGATGATCCTTGGATTGTCCCATCTGAATCTGAGATAGACTCATTCGGTGATACTATGCCTTTGAGTCCATATGAAATTGCTTATGAAGCCGTCATGTCTTTTACCGACTCCCGTTCAACCCAAATCGACCAAATGAATGTGGTCAGTGAAGAATCACTTTTCACCTCAACCTTAGAACGGATAGCGTTTCCCAAAGTCGTGTCATCTGACGAACAACTTCGCGAAATCCTAAGTGTAGACGATCTACCATGGGAAGATCTCCATCACAGATCTTCGTTTTTACCTGAGGATGATGCTTTTGAAAATGATTTTTCATCTATCTTTACCGCTGAATATGTCAAAGACGCTCAGAATCCAACGAAACATTCTGATTCAGAGTTGAATTTAGGGAATATTTCTCGCACTATTCCCATTGATATTTCAGTGAAGCCCGGAATTGAGGAAAACATTCATATAGGTGCCGCATGTACAGAAGATGAAATCCAAACTTACAAGGCCCTATTCCAAGAATTCCGCGATGTGTTTGCCTGGTCTTACGAGGAAATGCCGGGAATCGATCCTGCCATTGTTGTTCATGAAATAAAGACCTACCCGGATGCTAAACCCGTCCGGCAACGGTTGCGTCAGATTCACCCTCGGAAAGCGGCTGCGATTAAAGCAGAAGTTGAAAAGCTGTTGAAAGCAGGTTTCATTTATCCGATCCCGTTAACGGATTGGGTATCGAATATTGTTCCGGTCAACAAGAAACAAGGAACAATAAGAATCTGTATCGACTATAGGGATATAAATCGAGCTTGTCCAAAAGACAACTATCCTACGCCTTATATCGATCAAATTATTGATGATTGTGCCGGAAGTGAAATGTTTTCCTTTATGGATGGTTTTTCGGGCTATAATCAAATCAATATTCTACCTTCCGACCAACCAAAAACGGCATTCATTTGTCCATGGGGGACGTTTGCTTATTGTAAATTACCTTTTGGGCTTAAGAATGCCGGGGCCACTTTTCAACGGGCGATGTCTTATGCATTTCATGACATCAAGCACATTGTGCAACCGTACCTCGATGATTTGCCTGCTCATTCTTTACATCGAGCTGATCACCTTGTCCACTTACGAGCAATCTTTATGAGGTGTAGGCATTATCGAATTCGGTTGAATCCCCACAAGTGTGTGTTCTGTATAGAGACGGGTCGATTGCTGGGATTTGTTGTTTCAAAAGCCGGCATTCGCGTCGATCCCTCGAAGGTTGAAGCTATCATCAAATTGCCTCCTCCTTTCGAGTTTGCGCCAACTCCAAATTTTGCAAGGGAAAGCGAACTTTTTACGCCGATTCATTCCAAACTACGCCGAGGTCACTAAAGGTTTTACACGGTTGTTGAAACAGAACACTCAATTCTTTTGGGACGAGATTGCCCAACAATCTTTTGATGCACTTAAACACGCGTTGACCCATGCACCGTTGTTGCATCCTCCCAACTACAACCAGGACTACTTCTTATACCTCGCAGCTTCGCATTCCACTATTGGAATGGTGTTAGTTCAAGAAGATGAATTCGGAGCGGAACATGTGATATATTATCTTAGTAGGACCTTAAACCCCACTGAGCTAAAATATTCGCATGTGGAGAAATTGGCCCTGGCAGCCGTTCAAGCTGTCCAGCGTTTTCGTCACTACATTCTTCTCCGTAAAACTACAGTTATTTCGGATTGCAACCCTATGATTTATATTTTGACAAAACAACTGCTAGGGGGCAAGTACTCTAAATGGATCGTTATCCTGCAAGAGTTCGACTTGGAGTTCGAGAAGTCCAAGTCTAAGAAATCCTTAGTTTTTGCGGAATTGATGTGTGATTTCCCGCGTGCTGACACAGAAACTGTGGCAGAGGAGTCCATTGCGGACGAATCTTTGTTTCTTATCAGTACTTTAGATCCATGGTACGGGGATATAATCATCTATCTCCAAACCCAAACCTTTCGGCCTGAAGCTTCAAAGGCGGAACGTCGAAAAATTCGGTTTCAATCCCAGCAATACAAAATTATTGGAGATACACTTTATCGCCGGGGGGCAGACTTAGTTTTTCGACGTTGTTTAACTCACGAAGAGGCTGAGAGGGTTTTGAATGATTGTCACTCTGGAGCATGTGGCGGTCATATGTCTGGGTATGCCACAGCTCAGAAGGTGTTGCGCGCTGGCTATTTCTGGCCGTCTATGTTTAAAGATTGTATCATTGCAGTCCGTAAGTGCCACAACTGTCAAGTGTTTGATCGCAAGATGCGCACACCACCTGCTCCTCTCCACCCTATAATTGCCGTTGGTCCATTCGCCAAATGGGGTATCGACTTTATTACTTGTAACCCTCACTCGGCCGGGGGGCATGCGTATATCATCCTCGCGGTTGATTATTTTACTAAATGGGCCGAGGCGATGCCTACATTCGACGCAAGCGGCAAAACAGCTGCAGTTTTCGTATTCAATCATATTATAACTAGGTTTGGTGTCCCACAAGCAATCATTACTGACCATGGGAGCCATTTTCGAAACATCATGATGACTGAGCTTACAAGCCAGCTTGGTTTGCGCCACGATAGCTCTACTCCTTATTATCCGCAAGCCAACGGTTTGGTTGAGTCTATCAACAAAGTTCTGGTTATCATGATCCGACGAACCATTGGTATTCATCGGTCGAATTGGCACAACATGTTATTTTCAGCGCTATGGGCATACCGAACCTCAGTGAAAACTTCAACAAGATTCACTCCTTTCCAGCTAGTTTATGGCTTGGAAGCTGTGTTACCCATTGAATGCGAAATCCCATCACTTCAAATGGCTGTCGAATTACTTCCAGCTACTTCCGAAGAGGAGAAACGTTTATTGTACTTAGCTAAATTAGATGAGACTCGACGTGACGCTGCATTGGCAATCGAGACTCACGCGAAGCGAATGAAAGCTCAGTATGATAGAAATGTGACCCCTCGAAGTTTTTCGGAGGGAGACCTAGTGCTATTATATGATCAAGCTAACGATAAGCTAGGTGCTGGAAAATTCGTTCCCATGTGGCATGGACCCTACATTGTAAAGCGAAAGCTAGCAAAAGGGGCTTATGAGCTGGTAGATTTTGATGGGGACTCTTTGGGTAAACCCAGAAATGGACTTTACCTAAAGAGGTATTATGCTTAAATGGTGGGTATGGAGAATTTTTAGTTAGGTTAGGTTTTCTTTCTAGCTAGTATGTTTGTTAGTTTAGTCAGTGTGCTTAGCTTAGAGAGTGTGTTTTTCGTCGTTATTCTGGCTTATCTTGGTTTTACTCTTGATATTGCAGATGTCGACGCCTCTCCAAACATACATCGGATTTGCTGATGGTGCTTTTCGTAGTACACGGAATATCTCTTCCGCAGCTTGGGTTATCTATTCGCCCTCTGACGAGTTAGTTTCTATGCATGGGGTAAGCCTCGGTCAAACAACGAACAACATTGCAGAATACAGTGCAGTGGTTGAATTATTATCCGAATCTATTTCATTTGGAATTCGACGTTTGATAGTGAGGTTAGATTCTGAACTTGTTGTATTACAGCTTAATAGAGTATATGCCATTAGAAATCATGTGTTATTAAGGTTGTTTTTGAGAGTGCGTCTCTTGGAACGTGAATTTGATTACATTGAATATCAGCATATTCCGAGGTCTTTAAATACATTAGCAGATGCAATTGCTTCTCGAATGTTGGACAGACATTTACGATAATCATGCAAGTAAATTTAAAAACATTTCATCACATATGTTAAACAAGATAAGCCGGTAATAGTGATATATATATAAATAGGAGTGTGTCAAAAAATATACATCGTCTTCGATCATAGGTTGAAAAACACCTTATGATCGGCAAAATGATAAGTACAAAAAGTCAAAAATGTCACATGTGTCTACAAAGTGACTAGCCAATCACTGGTGGTGCTCCCTATACGACACCACTGCACGGGCTACCTTACACAAAAACCTCCTAAACGGTCTAGGGACTGCGACTACATAGCGCTGAAGTCTGATAGGAATATCATCTATGGTAGTCTCAGGTATATCCACCGTCAGACGCTCTAGATCCTGCTCCAACTCAGCTAGTGACTCTGCAGCCGCGTCCTGTGGGGCCGGTACCGGTGCAACTGGATGTCTCCTCTCAAAAGGCCGGAGGTTGGCTGGGCGCTGTGGACCAACATCTGCATTTTGGAAATTTTTACTGTCAGTTTTGAGACGATATATATAAAAAAAAAAAAAAAAAATAGATATATATATATATATGTGAAAATTTGTGAAAAATAAAGTACCTCTGTCATCCCATTGTTCTCCCTGTGGAAGAACCATGTCCGGATCACCTCGAAAATCTACTCCGGCATACGGAAAGTCCTGGATCGAAAAAACCTGGTCCTCTAACCAGTGAAAATAACTATCAGAGAATCGAACAACTGCCGTTCCCTCGTCAGGATGCCGGGCCATCACCGTAACCCATCGTATCAGCTTTGGCTCCCGAGGACCCAAGATATCAACAGTGAGTTGCTGAGGGATCAGCATCGGAACTCTCTCTAAGGCAAAGCTCACAACTAGAGGCCCATATCCAAAGGTCTTCAGTTGTCCGTTCTTTGCCCTAGTCAGTTGGCCCTTCATATTGGCCGACACAGCATCACACCAGTTGAAAATGGTGCCTTGGAAACAGTCAATCGCCATCCGCATTTGGGACCCGGTGGCAATATGTAAAGCGGCTGCACCGCAAATTCTGGTAACCGTGAAAGCTATAACCTTGAGTTCACGCAGAGAGATGTGTTTGATTTCTACGCCTTTCGCATGGTGTGCATTGGGTGTGCACCAATCTGCCCGGAGACTAGCAAGGGATTGGCCACCCGGCCTAGTCCCGGCTAGATTGAGTTGCTCGCCCCTATTTGGCAAGCCAGTGAGAAAGTATATGTCAGAGGGCTCTATCTCGAGCTGGTGCCCTCCGATGTAAAAGCATTTCTCATGAATGTTCCATCTCTCAACCAGCCACTCCAAGAATCTCACCTGAGCCCTCATGCCAGGTATGGCCCAGTATTTATATAGTCTGCATGCTTTTAGGGCATCAATGGAAGGTTGATGTTCAATTGCGGCTAAATCAACGTCCTCGTGCTCTCTTTCTCTCCAATCCAACATGGTGAGTGCCCTACACACCAAGAAACAAAGATTAGAATTGATTTGGGAAAATTCAAATGGTTGTTTGTGGAGTTTGGGGTTTCAAATTCCGCCTTTCGCGGGGGACGCACCCCGCGTTTAGGACACAGAGCGTCGGGACGCATCTGGCCTGAAGGTGGGCTGCGTCCCCCGACCTTTTTCCTGTACAGGAAAAAGTCGGGGGACGCAGGTCACCCTAAGGGCACCTGCGTACCCCGCAGAGCGAACTTTGAAACCCAAAACCCCCCAAAAATCAAAACTAAAACCTAAAACAAACTTTTAATCGGATGAAATTGAAGAGGAGGATGTTGTGAAATACCTGGAAGAGACGGCGTTCGATTCTGACGGTTGGATTCTCCGCAGCGACCACGGGAAGTTTCTTGCCAAAAGCCCTTTTTTCAACCTCAGCAGTAAAATGGTAAAAATGACATGGTAAAAAGTCTTTTTATAGGTTTTTTGGATGAATGAATGCTAGGTTTGTTCATTTTTCACCATGGAAGGATATTTTTAAATGCATTTTTGCTTATGAGTAATGTGTCGTTTTTGTGTAGGACAAAGGGATTTGGAGGGAAAATTGTCATTTTTCACGAACCAAAATATCAGAGTCATCTTTTAAGCCCTTTTCTGACTCCTAAAATATGAAAAGATTGCCGAGCGTTTCTTTTACACTCGTTAAAACGGAATTAAAAGACGGTCCCCTTATAGCTCTTTTCTGACCGTAAAATCAGGAAAAGATTGCCGGGTTTTTGTCGTTTCAAACTCGATACGGAAATAAAACGACGTGTCCTTGATCGCTTTTTACTTTTCAAGTCAGTGACACTAATTATGAAAGTACTCCTTGGTCGCAAGATCAAGCGGTTCCCCCAGGTATTATTTTATACTTTTTCGGGCTTGAGGGACACAAATCTACGAAAAAGTTCAACTTGGAGTCTTCTTAAGTTTTTCAGACTCTCTAAAATTGAAAAACGTCGAGTTTCTCCTATACAGGGCTCGTTAAACATTTCACAGTAAAGGACCTGTTCAATTACAAACAGGAACGAACCACTCCTTCCTAGGGTTCGAATCAAAACTAGGTTGGACTCATCCGAAGGATGAGCTTATAATCAAGCATATGTTATCCTCCTCAAGCTTGTTAAAAATAAAGAGGTACTTGCCAGAAATGGTGGGGGAAAAGAGAGAAGAATGAGCCTATTTGTTATCTTTTGTCTCAGAAGAAACTTTATTACCACTCTTGAACACGACACTTTTCATTCACCTGGGTTGGGAAATCTTTTACCTCACAGTTGATCAAACTACTTTGAAAGTCTTCAGCCGGGTTCCGGGGATTAACTCTGAGTTATTCATCACCAAGCCATCTATCGTGTCGTTATGTGTTCAAGAGGTCTGCAAGCAAAACTTTCATCTGCAAAATACTTGTCATCCATTTGACCATCCCTGAGTCAGTGCTTACAGCAACATTTCTTCAACTTGAACAATGATTTCGTGTTGTGGGCTTGCCTGCAACGGGTCGCTTTCTATCGACATCAGCACATTATCTAGAGAGATGACTTAGAAATCGTCAGTACCTTGAAGTCTGCATGCATCAATGGCAGGTTTCTCGCCTTTGACGTCAGTTTACATCATTGACTTTCGATCAAAGGATTCCGTGAAATGTTCGACATCAACTCATTCATTCACATCTCATGGATTGTACTGGGTACTTTGAGAACCATTGACATTACTGGTGGTCTCTCTCACGCTTGTTAACAGTTTTCATCATCGACTGGTAATCAAGTGGTTTCTACCATGTTCGACATCAACTCATTTATTCGCATGGCTAGAATCGTACCAATTCGGGAAGTAGAAATGAAGACCCTGGATCTAGTTTCCACCATCCAGGCTGCGAGGAGTTTTGTATTCATTATCTAAGTAGACTAATCATAAACAGATGGCTGCGCCCATACTGTGTCTACAAAAGTCTATGATTATGATGTACTGCAAGATCATTCCTGTATCAGAATAGTTAGTCTGTTAGTTAAAGTTTTGATCTGAGTATGGGAATGCCTACCTCAGTGATGATATAATCTTATACATGTATTTTGTGTTGAAAATTGCAGGTTCTGACCAGGTTCTCCACGAGATAATCCTTGAAATGATAAAGCGCTTCACCCTTCCTAGATAATACAAAACCCTAATCTATCACAGGCTTCGCACTTTAGGGGGCAATCTGTTACACTAAAAAATGTCACCATGACTATTTACAGTTAGTATGGCTCTATCAACAGTCATGCTATCCTCTTAGGCAAGTCTTATGCCTCTGCTCTCCATGTCAAACTCCAAAAAGAGAGAAAGTCTTTATAAATGTATTTATCTCTGGGTACGCAGGTTCTCTCAACCTTACCTGCGGGTACGCATCCAATGTTCACAAAAGCTGCGTCTTTGGACGCTCTGTATGTAAAGGGGCAGGTGCGTCCCCCTGTAAAGGTCAAAATGCGCAAGTTTCATCTTTAAAAAGTTACTTGTGGTCATTTCTAGAGCATTCTAGAAGGTTGTTCGACGTGTATTGAGCGCCTCCAGATGGTTCATGCACCCCTACCAAAGAGGAACTTATCCCATCAATAAGGGAGCTATCCCATCCAAAGAGGGGATTATCCCATTGATGGTGGACCTGATTAACTTCCTCTTGAGCACTATAAATACAGGCATTGGGCCAGAAGGAGGGGAGGTTGGAAGCTATACATTTCTATGGGTAGATGCTGCTGGAATTAGGACTCCCATTTAGAAGCTTGTGAGGAGAGATTGCCATCTTTGCTTGTTCTATTTGGAAGTGGGTGAGCTTTGTCAAAGTAAAGGAGAACTCTTGATGGACCCTGGGAGGGACTTGCACAACACCAAGGCTCAGGTTGTATTTGTTCCTTTTGTTACCTATTAATGCAAATGAGTCCATTATTCTCAATAACTTGTTATTTATGAGTTGTTTCATGTACTCCTTGGTCTATGTGTTAAATATGTTTTATTCTATGAGATTATCAAGTGCTATTTAATCGTTTGATTGTTAGTGGATGCAGGTTTCAAAGTGAAGGAGGAGCTCATCCGGATCAGCGGAGCTGGACTGCTACAATAGCGTGGGACTACAGGTAGGATCTAAACACTTGATTTCTTATATAGTAAATGCATGTTTAGAGAAGGATTGCTCTTGTTTGTCTTGTTTGTCACTAGAGAGTCTTAGGCTCCTAGGGAGGTTGGTTGTGTCCGCACAATCGACTCTTTCCACCTGACAAGATTGCCAAGCAATTGGCCTCTCCAGCTCATTAAAGCGATCGGAAGTGCCATCCCTCCTCTATATTTTAATCTTTTTGGACATGAGGGATTATTACGCAAAAAGGTCGAGAGCTTGTCTTGTTCGGCTCGTTAAAACTATCGAAAATTCATCCCTTTCGTATTGTTTTACACTTTTTCAAACTTAAGGGATTACATTACGAAAAAGGACCACTGGAGTTACCTTTCCGTCCCTTTTTAGACTTTTAAATTGAAAAGGACCGAGTTATCTTTATCATTAAACTCGATAAAAAATAGCAACAAACTTGTCCATGTAGACAAGAGCGAGTTTCACTGTCGCTAGGCTCGTTAAAACATAGCAACAGGTTTGCCCGAAGGGAAAATTATAGAACAAGCATATGTTATCCTCCTCAAGTTTGACAAAAAATAAAGAGGTACTGGTCAGTAATGACTGGGGAAAAAGGGAAGAAAACTTGAATAGCTTCATTGGTAGCAGGTCGCTCTTGAACATGACACTTTCACTCTGTCACCATGATTGAGTCGGGTTGGGTTATTCCGTTCACCGGTCATATCACCATTGGTCCACCGTACCATCCACCTTGGGGTTAACGCTACCAATCCATTTCAGTGTCGCCGGTATGTTCAAGAGAAGTCGCTCAGAGAATTCACCAACCTAGCTAACGCCTCATCCACTGCAATACCTTCACTCTCCATTTTTCATGACTGCCACCTTGAACCTTGTATCATCAGATCGTTTTCACCTCCACAAAATCATTTTATCCGTTCCATGTCGTATATGTGGGATTCATTAAGGCCCTCCTATGACAAGTCACTTCTTGTCGACATCAGCTCATTATCCAAGAAGTTGACTTAGGAACAACCCTTTTAGTACTTTGAAGCTTGCATGCCTCAATGGCAAGTTTCTCACTTCCGGTGACAGGTTTACATCAATGGCTTTCAATTGAAAGATTTTGCGTGGTGTTCGACATCAACTCATGTATTCACACCACGTGAATTGTACTGCAGTACCTTGAGGGTCATTATCATTATCGGTGATTCCTCTCACACCTGTTAACAGCTTACATCATTGGCTGGTAATCAGGCGATGTCTTTCCATGTTCGGCATCAGAACATCTTCTCACATGGATCGACTTGTACTTCGGGCGAAGATTGAATGAGTTTGAAGACCCCAGATCTAGTTTCATCCATCCGGGCTGCTATATATTTAGGCAAATAAAGACATCAAATGTACATCATTGCTACACAGATAATCATCCAAACTAAAGGATGATGGCTCTACCAGAATCATCAGTCTGCCACACAGACGATTGTCTGTCTTATGTACATGAATATGAATTTATAAAGCTAAGCATGGGAATTCCCACCTCAGCTAGATCGTGAAAATATTGTGAAGATAATGTATTGTATTGTATCTTATTACAGGTCACCTTCTAGTTCGAAAAACCTCAGATCCTCATTATAAATCATTTCACCCGACATCAAAAGATTTACGACCTCATGCTTTAGGGGGCCACTGTTATAGAAATATTTGGGTACTGCAACCCCAATCACATATGTCCATAAACCAAGAGCTTCTAAACCCCTAAAAGTTTTGTTTCATACCCTAGAGGAAAAAGGTCAGTTGATTACATCATCTCCTAGAAGTTCTCCATGAAAAACTACTCAGAACTAGTCAAAACTGGACCATACAGACTGCTCCATGCATAGGGTGCGATGCATACTGGAAATCCCTTCTGTAGGGTGCGATGAGCGAGAGCAGACAAATGGCAGAAGTAGTTTACTAGGTGGAAACCCAGAGAATCTTCTAGAAACTACTCATATGACACTTGCCTCTCTGAATTCGCCCAAGGATGAGTAAGAGATTTGAAATCTCCAATGGAACCAAGAACTATTAGTGAAATGACACTAATCAAAATCCTAGAAGCTGACTCACTCTCCTGTAAACATCTATATATGGATCCCTCATCCAAGAGATCCAGGGGCTGGAATTTTGTAATTTGCAAGGAAGCGTTGTTGGTTTCTCTTTGAAGACATTGTTGGGTGATCTTGCTTTGTATGAGGTGAAGAGGGTTTTCATGCTAGGAGGATGATGCTAGAACAGACAGCTTGGTTGTAATCCTCTCTTCTACTACTTCTATCAATAAAGCTATTTGAGTTTTCCTCCATATGCTTGTATATCTCTGAATCTTGTATTTTTATATGCATTTATATGGTTAATGTACATTTGATCCTACATTGTTTATGGTTACAGATCTCTATGCTTTGATGGTATTTTGCTGCTTTGACTCTACAAGTGTTCTTTGAAGCGGGACAAGTGAGAAAGGAGTGGCGAAAACTCTATCAAAAGAGAGAGGAAACAAGCAAGGAGACTAGCAAAAGACTGAGGTTGGTACTCTCTGATTCTCTCTCATCTATCTCTCATAAAGGAAAACACAAGTAACTTTAGTTTGTTTGTTTCTAATATAGCTACCCGTCTTAGTGGGACTAGCATCTCTGAATGGACACTAGTTTTCCCGATAATAGGAGGGTGTTACAGATATCCTTTATGTAGTCAAGGTTCAAGGTGCCTTATGTAAGATGATCATAAATTCTATTATATCTTTCAATTGGATATTAGGAACCCACTTATGAAATATTACAACTTCTCTAGATCCATTAGCACTAGTTTGACTAAATTTTATGCACTTTATCAAAAGATTTCCAATCTATAAACCTTGAAGCCATCACTAGATTAAAAAAACACCCTAAAAAAGTTTTATTTTAGGTCAATAATATCTCCACTTCCTAAACCCTATCTTGGATGATTGATTTTTGGAAATTGGGTACCTTTTCAATAAGAACTCATATCTATGGGCGTTTCTTCAAATTATGAAAATAAATATTTATAAATCAACATGAATGATACCTTCCTTTTTTTCCCATCAAAACTCTACCCAAAAAAAAAGCAAATTCTCCGACTTTATACTCAATAAATATCTTTGATTCCACTATTAGTAAACCTTGGTATATAAAAGAGAGATTAAATCACAAAACTTGAAAAATAAACCCTTGAACTCAAAATATGTCAAAAAATTCACTAGAGAGAATGCAATAAAATAGAGAGAAGAACCCTTACGATAGGGTAACACCATCAATTACTCATAAAAGGAATCACTACATTAGTCATGTACAATCATCATAATATTTGAAACAAGATATATGAAATTAAGGCCCTCCTACGACGGGTCACTTCTTGTCGACATCAGCTCATTATCCAAGAAGTTGACTTAGGAACAACCCTTTCAATACTTTGAAGCTTACATGCCTCAATGGCAAGTTTCTCACTTCCGGCGACAGGTTTACATCAATGGCCTTCGATCGAAAGATTTTGCGTGGTGTTCGACATCAACTCATGTATTCACACCACGTGAATTGTACTGCAGTACCTTGAGGGTCATTATCATTATCAGTGATTCCTCTCGCGCCTGTTAACAGCTTACATCATTGGCTGGTAATCAGGCGATGTCTTTCCATGTTCGACATCAGAACATCTTCTCACATGGATCGACTTGTACTTCGGGCAAAGATTGAACGAGTTTTAAGACCCCGGATTTAGTTTCATCCATCCGGGCTGCAATATATTCAGGAAAATAAAGACATCAAATGTACATCATTGCTACATAGATAATCATCCAAACTAAAGGATGATGGCTCTACTAGAATCATCAGTCTGCCACACAGATGATTGTCTGTCTTATGTACATGAATATGAATTTATAAAGCTGAGCATGGGAATGCCCGCCTCAGCTAGATCATGAAAATATTGTGAAGATAATGTATTGTATTGTATCTTATTACAGGTCACCTTCCAGTTCGAAAAACCTCAGATCCTCATTATAAAGCATTTCACCCGACATCAAAAGATTTACAACCTCATGCTTTAGGGGGCAACTATTATAGACATATTTGGGCACTACAACCCCAATCAGATATGTCCATAAACCAAGGGCTTCTAAACCCCTAAAAGTGTTGTTTCATACCCTAGAGGAACAAGGTCAGCTGATTACATCATCTCCCAGAAGTTCTCCATGAAAAACTACTCAGAACTGGGCAAAACTCGACCATACAGATTGCTCCATGCATAGGGTGCAATGCATCTCACCTATTAAACACAGGGGGTGTGATGCATACTGGAAAGCCCTTCTGTAGGGTGCGATAAGCGAGAGCAGACAAATGGCAGAAGCAGTTTACTAGGTGGAAACCCAGAGAATCTTATAGAAACTGCTCATATGACACTTGCCTCTCTGAATTCGCCTAGGGATGAGTAAGAGATCTGAAATCTCCAAGTGGAACCAAGAACTATTAGTGAAATGACACTAATCAAAATCCCAAAAGCTGACTCACTCTCCTATAAACATCTATATATGGATCCCTCATCCAAGAGATCCAAGGGTTGGAATTTTGTAATTTGCAAGGAAGTGTTGTTGGTTTCTATTTGAAGACATTGTTGGGTGATCTTGCTTTGTATGAGGTGAAGAGGGCTTTCATGCTGGGAGGATGATGCTGGATCAGACAGCTTGGTTGTAATCCTCTCTTCTACTACTTCTATCAATAAAGCTATTTGAGTTTTCCTCCATATGTTTGTATATCTCTGAATCTTGTATTTGTATATGCATTTATATGGTTAATGTACATCTGATCCTACATTGTTTATGGTTATAGATCTCTATGCTTTGATGGTATTTTTCTGCTTTGACTCTACAGGCGTTCTTTGAAGCGGGACAAGTGAGAAAGGAGTGGCGAAAGCTCTATCAAAGAAGAGAGGAAACAAGCAAGGAGACTAGCGAAAGACTGAGGTTGGTACTCTCTGCTTCTCTCTCATCTATCTCTCATAAAGGAAAACACAAGTAACTTTAATTTGTTTCTTTCTAAGATAGCTACCCGTCTTAGTGGGACTAGCATCTCTGAATGGACACTAGTTTTCCCGATAACAGGAGGGTGTTACAGAGCTGCTTTATGTATTCAAGGTTCAAGGTGCCTTATGTAAGATGATCATAAATTCTATTATACTTTTCAATTGGATATTAGGAACCCACTTATGAAATATCACAACTTCTCTAGATCCATTAGCACTAGTTTGACTAAATTTTATGCACTTTATCAAAAGATTTCCAATCTATAAACCTTGAAGCCATCACTAGATTAAAAAAACACCCTAAAAAAGTTTTATTTTAGGTCAATAATATCTCCACTTCCTAAACCTTATCTTGGATGATTGATTTTTGGAAATTGGGTACCTTTTCAATAAGAACTCATATATGGGCGTTTCTTCAAATTATGCAAAGAAATATTTATAAATCAACATGAATGATACCTTCCTTTTTTTCCCATCAAAACTCTACCCGAAAAAAAAAAAAAAAAAAAAAAAAAAAAAAAAAAAAAAAAAAAAAAAAAAAAAAAAAAAGGCGAATTCCCCCATTTTATACTCAATAAATATCTTTGATTCCACTATTAGTAAACCTTGGTATATAAAAGAGAGATTAAATCACAAAACCTAAAAAAAAAACCCTTGAACTCAAAATATGTCAAAAAATTCACTAGAAAGAATGCAATAATATAGAGATAAGACCCTTACGATAGGGTAACACCATCAATTACTCATAAAAGGAATCACTACACAAGTTATGCTTGTTACAAAACAATACAGTATAATGCACCTCTAGTGCAATGATACCCATATTTACTTATGTTTTCTCACAAGTATTCCTAGGGGGTTATGCCCAATACCCCTTATTATTATATTATTATTTTTAAATTACACGGTGTGCCTATTTATTATGCATCAACTACCAAGTGGCCCTATTCCATTATTATGGTCAAATTACATTCATTGCCCCATTGGTTACCCCCCTAGGTACCCCATATTATCCTTCATGTATACATTACACGTATAAAGAACTCAATCAAATACCATAAACAACATAATTTACCCTAGGAACCCAAATGGAAAACTAACCATTTTTTCTTCTATTTATGCTCATGAATTATTAAAAACTATAGCTATAGTCTCAATCATAGATAAATTCTTACTTATTGGTGGTATTTTTGAAAATTATTTTGGCATAGATACAACCTTTGTTTATCATGGATATGTTTAAAATCCACTTCATGTTTGAATTTATGAACAAATTTCTTCATCTTGAATCCCTAGTCGTCTATGCTACTATCCCCTTCTTCCCACACCTCATATTTTTCTATCTTTGGGTTACTTTCCAACAAGCAATACATCTTATAATATAATGCTACCTTGGAATGCCAAGCAACCAAGTGGTTTGGTTCATCTCTTGTAGGGTCAAGATGAGACCTTTGATCTTCATTAGCATCAAACACTTTGCCAAGAATTATCCCAAGAATTTTTTAAAAACCTTTTTAGATCATCAAATCCTAAAGAGATCATTGTAAAATATTTTTTTTAATCAAATATTTCAATTGCATTTCATGTAAACTTCCATAGTTTTGAAGTTTAAAACACCTACCATTTGCTAAGTGCATGGGGTTAAGACTTCAATTCTTAACCCTATACCACCAACTTTCATTTACTTGCATTGTAATTCCGTTTTAGTAGGTATAAAAGATCAAACTATAAGTAGATAAGGCCCATAACCATGAAAATCATGTGCATATTCACATATCAACTGTCATTAGCCTCATGCATTCAAACAATAAACCATTAGAATAAATATTCTAGGCATTAGTAATATTTCTATTCTTTTTCATATACTAATCAAATATGTTTGCTAATACCCTTGAGCAATCAAGAGCAATGCCATCACTGCTTCAACATAACAATACGTTACAACACCATCATGTATATTCATCAACATCAAATCATGAAGAATTTACCACCATTATTAAATGTAATAATAAACTAAGGTAGTCATGTACAATCATCATAATATTTGAAACAAGATATATGAAATTGCCATATTAAACACATTAAACATTTTAATAATCTGGTGAATACTAGTTGCTGATCTCATTAACTACCTATCAAGGAAATATTTGGTAAGGTGATTATTACTTTTTAAGATCCAGGGGAAATCGGTAATAGTCAATATTATCTAGGTGATGCAAAGGTTCAAATTAGGTTGGCCACCATTATAAACCCTAGGCTAGAGCTAATAGCTCACAAGCTAGTGTCTAATAAAAAACTTATGACTTAGCAAAAGGCATCTAGAAACACATCTAAGAGGGCCCCGCTCTAAGAGCATCTACCCTTCCAACATTATCACAGCCTACCATGTGTCATCAAAAATTTGAGTTCAAATCGGGAGAATAGGAAACATACATCCCCACCTTTTAACATATCACATTACAACTTTGATGAAATAATTATACCACTAATAATAAAGTTAAATAATTTAGTTAACTATCCCTCGAGATTAAAGAATATATTCCATTACTTATAAACATGTACCGTTGACCAAAATATAGGCTCACACCTACCACTTATAATTATGCTTTAAGAATTCGATAAATTTTGGCAATTGGGTTGTGCATATAAAATCAAATGGTGTGACAAAAGGTTTGAAGTATCATAGGTAAACAATACAATAGTCAAGAAATCAACATGTAGCCTAGATTCTAGGCATAATCATTAGCGAAAGATGCTACTTACATGGTTTAAAAAATAGCTGTATTACAATACTTTTTATTTTATTTTCCCTCTCAGATGCCACTCATATGGAATAATCCAATAGTCGTATTGTCTTGAGTGATGAGAAGTGAGTTGCAAAACGCAACCATAATGTTGTTGAGATTTCGATATTTTGTCTTATAATTGATAAAAAACTACTTTTATTTATTTTCCATTCATATAAAGTTGAGCTAAAATCCAGTGTGATGTGTCTTGGAATTAAGTAGCTTGCACTACAAGGCAGAAACAATTTCAAACACTTACTTATCCACCTGCTCCCTCCCTTCCTTTTAAAAGAGAGGAATGTGTATGGAATTCAACAACTCACATCATGAGCGTTGATATCAATCCAATCTAAGATTTTGCGTTACAAAGGTAAAGCAAAGTAGGCCTAAGTGGCATGAGAGAATGTGCCAAAGCATTGCATGTTGCCCTCACGTACATGCAACACCTTTATCATTATTAGTGCCCATTGCAAGTTACCTTTCAAATGGACAAAAATTCTTCAAACCACTTCATGGTTACTCTCGAAAAGTGTAAAATGATAAGGATCTTAATTCGAGACCAAGTATGGTATTTTTGTTTCATGTCGTTCTCTTTTGATGAGGATAGTCTTGGTTCTTAAATTCTCCATAACAGGTTAAGGGTGGTTGTTTTTACAGGACGAAGGAAAGCATGATTAAGAAGCAGGAATAAGTGCTTAAAAATTATCTTAATATTTAATTGGGTAATACTATATATGTTAAATTACAAAATTTGTTTTTATAAATAGAAATTGGGTCGGTTTTGTACTCTCATGATATAAGGTTATTTTTTATTTTGATCACTATAATTTTTAGATGTTTACGTACAATCTTTCCACAAATACAAGTAAATCAGGAGGATTTGAATCTTGAATCTCTTAGTACATAACACTTCATTATCACGACGATCGCCAATTGCGCTGCCCCCTAAGGGTTGTCAAGTTATAGATCTTATTTGCACACTTTAAACATATTGTGTATGTACTTCTATATCCCTTAAATGTCTAGTATTATAATGTTAGGTGTCGTTACAACACCCTTGGTTATGCACGACACCACATATATGTTAATGTGTGTGCGCCAATAGTGACACACAGTGCATCAAGGAGATGAACAATAATCCTATCAATAATTACGAAACAAAATCACTTTTAAAAACTTAATGAACATTTTTATAAATGGAATGTTTCTTACCTATTTATGTATTGCATAAGATAGAAGATGGAGTAAAGAATAGTTAGTCATATTTTCTCTCTCATTCTCTCTTTCGTAGAAATGCTTCTAAGCATGAAATAGAGTTTATAATATTGCTAAAAATTGTGTTGATGGTGTTTCCTAGAATCTAACACATATAAATGGAAAAAAAAATATAAGGTTATTAGCTAGGTGTGTGAAAAACTTCAAGGATGATGCATTAAATTACAGAGACTTCCCATTGGCCTCACTTTCCTAGCTATGGCTCAAACGATGCATACCTCAACATTGCTACCCTTATCTTGAGTGGACATAAGACACTTCACGATAAGCCCCAACCTCGCCTAACATGCCTTCATATATTCCTCACTAACCCCCTTCTAACTTTGAGCGACCCAAATGTGACAATACAAACATAATTATGTTTTAATTTGCTTTGTGTGAATGGCATTCATCCCCACTTTCCTTTTTCTTCATGCTTACTTTTCCATAACTTAATGAATAATTGGTCTAAATTCTCTTTCAATCTACATCTTAAAATCAAATTAAAAATATTCAAGTTTGGCATGTACGTAAAAACCACTTACAATTTGACATTTATCAATAAAAACAAAGCCCATTAAATTTACGATGTGACATTTTCAAGTACGCTTAGTATCCTATTCAAACAACATGAAGGGCACTCAGGGAACTCTCCTAACAATATTCTGATTTAAATAAGTACACTAATGTTCTCCATATAATATAGAATTCCTAAGTCTTGATGTTCCCCATATTGTAAGATTCCAAAGTATTGATGTGAAAACTTTAATTTAGTATATAAGTACATGATTTTTTTTTAAATAAATTTTTTATAAATAATTTTAAACAAACACATTATTATTGAATAATATCACTTAATCTTGATCTTAAATCTATCTTATTATTAAATTTAAAAATAAAAAATTAAATATTTTTATTCATAATTCTAAACAAACAAACACATCATTATTGAATAAAATAACTTTATCTTAATCTTAAATTTAAAAATAAAAATAAAAAACTGCTTTTAGATATTTTCTTATATAAATATTTTTAAATTAAAATAAATTATTATTTTTCTAATAATTTAATATCACGTTATAGGTTATATATCACTTTCATCCAAAATTTTGAATACATAAAATGTATTTGACTTTCTCCAAAAATAAAATATAAAAACCAAAATATCAGATAACCTAGTCAAATAATAGGATAACCTAGTCAAATATTAGAGCCAAAGATGTTGATACCATAAAGTTAGGCTCAACCATGGTAAGATTGGAACACCAGAGTGAATTTAAAGGATGGTTCCTAGAACTTGTTTTGACAAGTTGATTGAAACGTGATTTATTCCATCTGGTATTCTCCCTCATGAGACCTATGTTTTCCACATGATACCTTCCTAACATTCGGTGGTGACAATCTTCCAGAAGACTCCAATCAACATGCATGTGCCCTTTGAATTTGTCAGCCAAAGTCTAGACAACCATGAGGTCAAATTCCACGTTATCTAAGGCCCGTGTGAGGACTCACATGACCAGGGCCATCCCCCACACTTTTCAAACATGCTAACATGGTTTGTCCCTCTAGTCCATGTGTGAATTCCAAAGAAAAAAAAGAATAATTTAATCCCTAATAACTGGAACACATTATAAAGTCCATGTTCTAGTCTGAATTATGGGTGGGTTACCCAAAGTCCAAAAGAGATCAGATTGGGTCTCTCTAATTCCCACCACTAAATTAAAAATAAAGGTTTAAAGGAAGGAAAGATGGAATATTAAAAGTGAGTGGGATGTGGCAAAGGTTTGAGGATAAGGCAAAAGTAGTTGCCAGTGCGCCGCACGCAGTAACGTGTTGCGCTGCCAGCTCAGCAAATACGGACGGAGAAACTACGAGGAAAAAAGGTAATGGATAATATTAAATATAATTCGTGGACGTAGTATGGGTGTAATAAATATACGCGTTCATGAGATCACGCTAGTGTATTTAAATGTGTGTGGGTGGGAGTGGTTCCGTGCACGTCATCCGGCGGATTTAGTGGAATGTTAGGTTTTTACCCGTCGTTTGTGCTATGCGTGGCATGATCCTGCTGTCTGACGCGTAGCCACGTGGTTAGGTGACCGTCACGGCAGGTGAAGGCGCCGACCTGGGAGCTTGGTGTTATGCTCTAGCGAGCTCTCGTGATTCCACGTCATGATGGGTTAAAGCGATTTGGGGAATTCTAAAGCTCCGAGCTTCGGGTCCATGTGACCATCTTCTTAGTTAAAAAGGTGTGAGGGAAAAGCAAGAGCCGATTCCATCCTGTCCGTAATGTGGAATAAATGACCATCTTTTTTGCTTCAAAGATGCATAGTAGGTATAAACCTATCTTAGTCTTTACCCTTTCACGAGTACCATAAGTATATAAACCTACTTTTGTCTTTACCATAAGTAACCACCAGCAGCATAATTACATGAAACCATTACATGTTTAACCACTTTATCAATGTAACTTAATAAAAATTTATAAAAATTTGTTTTTAAGAAAGTTGAGTAGTTGGAACAATAAGATGTTATTCCTTCCACTTGGTTTCAAATCTTATTAGGAACTTCTTTGGCTTGTTGTGATAAGATTCAAGAGTAGGCTCCCCACTCCCTTGGAGTCTAAGCTCTTGCTAAATCATGGTTGTTGGATGTTAGATATACTCTTGGTGTTATAGTGGTAGCCGTTATGTTTGATCTTGGGTCTCACCCAAATTACTTCAAATAGTTATCAATTCACCATGGTAAAAAAAATAGTTAGTTTCTATTTTTAAAAGGTAATAGTTTGATGGTTTGTAGGTAAGTCACACACTTTAGTCACGAGGGTTTAAATTTTGGATAATGCATGTTTTTAAGAAAGTTGAGTAGTTGAAACAATAAGATGTTATTCTTTCCACTTGGTTTCAAATCTTACGAGGAACCTCTTTGGCCTGTTGTCATAAGATTCAAGGAATAGGCTCCCCACCTTCCTTGAGTCTTGGCTGTTACTAAATCATACTTGTTAAATGTTAGATATACTCTTGGTGTTATAGTAGTAGTTGTTAGGTTTGATCTTGGGCCTAGCTCAAATTACTCCAAATAATTATCAATTCTCCATGATAAAAAAATATAGTTAGTTTCTATTTTTAAAAGGTAATAGTTTGATGGTTTGTAGGTAAGTCATGCACTCTATCGCATGGGTTTAAATTTTGGATAAGGCATTTAACCCTTTGTGATAAGGTTAAAAGTATAGAAGTCCTCAAGAGTGGTGGGTTTAAATTATGGATATGGCATTTGACCATTTATGATAAGGATAAAAAGATAAAAGTCTTGAAGAGTCAAACCCACTTTATTATTGTATTGTTTTTTAACATCTAAACTCTTACTTAATCATAAATTATTAGTATATCTAATTTGTAAGATGTTAAATATATTATTAGATTATAATTTGTAAAATATTAGATATATTATTAAATTATAATAATTATAAATTAGTTTAATCTCAAACCTAATCCAAATCATTTTAAAATTACTAATTTTCTAAAAAAAAAACTATATTTAAAACGACATAAACTTAAAAAAATAAATGAGTAATTAATTTCTAAAACTATGAAAAAGAGTCTACTAAAAAGTGCAATAAAAACTATTACACGTTGTAACGATGCAGAAGACATAGGTCATTGGGTTGGGGCTTAAAGATAATTTATGTTAGATTTATATCATCAATAAATTTACTGGAAATGAATATAACATAATTTCCATATAAAATTATTATACCACTATTACAAGATGTAATGATTTAGAGTAATGATTTAGAGGACAAAGGTCAATGGCTTGTGGTTGAGAGATAATTTAAGTTGTGCTTATAAGATTATATTAAATAATAAAAAATTCAAAACAAAACTTACATTTAACGCAACATAAACTCAAAAAATTAAATGAAGTAATTTCTTAAAAAAGATTCCACTAAAATACACGTGGTCGTTGTCCCGAGTGGTTAGGGACGACAGTTTATAGCCTCTCACGTTGTCCCGAGTGGTTAGGGACGGCCGTTTATAGCCTCCCTGCTTGGGTGGACTCATGGTGTATGTATCGCTGCTCTGTAGTTTCGTATCTTATTTCGCTTTGCAGCTCTGGCTGTTGTTTTTGTTTGTTTTGGCGAATATATGTTAAATGTTGTTTTGTAGTTCTGACTGTTGTATCTGCTCGCTTCGGTGAATATATATATAAATAGTGCTTCTTCAACGGGATGCTCTTCCTTTTAAAAAAAAATTTCCACTAAAATGTAAGATAAAAACTAGTACAACCCCATTACACTTTGTGACGATGCAGAAGACAAATGTCGTTAGCCGGGGACTTAAAGATAATTTAAATTATGTTTATAACATCAATAAATTTACTAGAAATGAATGTAACATAATTTCCATGGAAAGTGCAAAGAAAACTATTATACCACTATTACAAGTAGTAATGATTTAGAGGACAAAGGTTATTCGCTTGAAGTTTAGAGATAATTTAAGTTGAGTTTATAATATTAATAATTTACTAAATGATTTTTAAGTAGAAATGAATATGATAAAATTATTATAGTTTTTTTTTTCCAGTTGGAAGTTTAAGAATAGTTAAATTATGAATGTAAGATGAAGTGTAGAAATGAATCGAATAAAAAAAAAAGTTGGAAGTTTAAGAATAGTTTAATTATAAAAGTAAGATGAAGTGAGAGAGTTCAATAATCTTTATAATATTTTAGAAACTTTTATTATTGTAAAAGTAAGTTGTTTGATTAAATTATGTCTCTCATTATATATTATTAGCTTTTTAATTAATGAGAATAGTGTTTGATGTGATTTTGGATATTTATTTAATATTTTTCAAAATGACATATTTATTAGCTTTTTAATTAATGAGAATAGTGTGTGATTAATGAGAATAGTGTTTGATGTGATTTTGGATATTTATTTAATATTTTTCAAAATGTCATATTTATAATTAAATATGGTGTAAAAGAATGTAACAAAGTTATTATGGTTTTTTAAAATGTAAAATTAAAATAGTAAAGTTATGGAATTGAGTTGTTGATATAAATTGTGCTTGCATCATCCATATATATTTTTATAGATGGTATTTATTATATTTTGGACATTCATTAAATATTTTTCAAAATCTCATTTTCATAGTTCAACCAATTGGAAATGAATTTAACAAGGTCATTATGGTTTTTTTTAACTTAAAATTTGAAAAAGGTGAAAGTTGTGTAATTGAGTTGTTAATTTAAATTGTATTTACGTCATCAATGTGTAATTTTTTTTTATCAATGATGATGGGGTTGGTTTTCTTAAACCTGAAATTAGAGAATAGTAAAAGTTATAAAATTGAGTTGCTTACTTAGATTGTCTATAGGCCATCAATACATTATTATTTTTTTATCAATAATAATGATGTTTATTGTCACACATCCATAAATTAGAGTAAAATCCCATAGTAAAAAAAAATTAGCTATATAATTATTCTGATATTCAAATTAATATAAAGTCTCATAATCGTAAAAGGTTGGCATTAATACATAGAATTGGCATCAATATATTGTTAGGATTTTCCTGTAGGTTTGCACTTTACAATAATTACAATTTCTTTTAAAAATGTCAGCGACATAGTCGAACCCCGTGGCGATGGTAATTGTCAGTTTAAAGAGTATATCTATATGGTACTATGAATCTAGTTCACTGTGTATTGCGGTCCCGTCCATACCTTATTCGTATTTAATATAACAGACCTTGGTATTATTGTCATAACTCAACCTTACGACGATCATTAATTTTCTTGGGCTTTTAAATGCCCTAGGTTTGTGAACCGCCTCTGGTGTGAATGTCATGGCATCTCCAGCTAGTTCCTTCACGTAGGAAGATGTGCCAGATCTACGGCGTCCAGACTGCCTCTAGATTGAATGGTCGAGGTAAAGTTTTGTTGAACGAAGTATGGACTGCAAGGGCAAACTCAGCATTTGGTACTTCTGATGAACTCTCGCCTGGTCTCCGAGCTAACCAGGTAGCCTCCTATCTGGTAAGGGTTCTTGACTTGCGATTTTTCTTCGTGGGTGCCAATTCTACTTCTGGCTTGACTGAGTTCTTTACTGGAGCTGTTCTGCATCTCTGGGTTGCCATAGCTTGTCTCTAGTTCGCTCCTTGTTTTGGAGAGGGGTTGTCTACATCGTTCTACAACTAAGCAGGTGCTAATCTCTTGACGCTAACCTCCGCTTGAATATTTCACTGCTCTTTTTTTTGTTGTTTTCTCAAGTGCATTAATGTGTATGTCTAATTCCTATATTTGTTTTTGGCAGGCTGGCTCAGCTCTTGGGCAGAATCCTTGGGGTCCTTTTGGTTCACTGCCATGACAACCAATTCCTCGGCTTTTTCCACCTGGTATGCGGTTATTTACAAGGTTAGCCCATGATGTTGTTCTATTGTCGTTCTTCGGTGGAATACAAGCTCTGTTGTTTTTTTGTTTTTAAAGTTCCTCGGGCTTGAAGCTAAGAACTCCTGGTGGTAAAATTTGTGAAGGCCGGTGTATAATCATGAGACCTCTCTGCAATTTTTGGTTCCATTTAGTTTTATTCCTTCATAACCGTTGACATTTCTAAATGTCGGTTTCTCTGTTTAACTTATTTTGATACTAGTTTTGCCTATGTCATGAACCTCATATTTACTGTAATATGGGGAAGTCTGTTACTTTGCAAGAAATATTTGCCAATATTTGCTACTACTATTAATGCATATTCTTAATGTAGTTGTTCTGTTGATCTTTACAAAAGTGGAAATTATGGTTTTCTTCTGCTCTGAACTCTAAGTTCGAGGGGATTTTGGAAACCCTACTGTACATTTATCCGGAGTGATAATGAATGGTTTTTCTTGTTTTGATAGCGGAAGTAAATCTACGAGATTTATACATTATTTATTGTTTCCTTATGTAATACTTTTAACAATAGTAGGCTTCGTTATGGAATTGTCTATTTATCCGTAATACATTCTTCAATAAGTCAAGCCCTACTAACTTCTGAGGTTTATGCGAGTTTAAAGAATGTTTCACAGTTTCATAGTTTTCGTTGGGTAGAATAAAAGTAAAAGTAGGCCATGATTTCTATTGTTCGACTGAGGTGATTTGCCAAGAATGTCTCGCTATTCTACTATTATCTATCTTTGAAAATTAAGGCCTATTCGTTCCACTTCTGTTTGCTAAATATATTAGTTCTTTGCTATAATAACTTCCAGAATTTGTAGTGGAATGAAATTAACTTATAGGTTTACCATTTTTGTTTTCTTCAGTAATAAGTAACACTCTTAACCTGTACTGATTCTAGCTATAACCCTTCTTGGTTAAAATATTAAACTAGTTAATAATCTACTTACTTTAAGATAGAAGCTAAGCTAATGGAAAGTACCTTTTGCAATTTAAAGAGAATTCCTTCAGAGTTACTTATCTATCTCGCCTTTCCAGACACACTGGACTTAGATATTTTTGATTATTTGCCTCCCAACCTTGAGACCAGCGCTACTCCGCTTGAAGTCTCCCCCCGAGCTACCCTTCATAGGTATTCTCTTCAAGATTCTCTGTTCTTGAAATGTAAAAACTATTTGGTCTTAACCAGACATAGCCATGGTATCACTGTCTGTCCCTACAACACAACTTATCTTACACTTCTCTTCTTTTTCCAGGTCTTAGATACCCATCATCCTCTTAATTCCTAGAATAAATTTTCCCTTTGGAAGTAGTTAGGGTTGAGATAACCACCCAGCCTAACTGTTTGAGAACAAATTGTTATTCTTTGATAACTCATTTTTTTACTTAAGCTAAATCAATTAATTATTGCCATCATTCCAGTAATCCACTTATGTAATAGAAACAAAATTACTATTTATAAAAAAGTGAACCAGTATTCAGTTTGTCCAAAAAAATGCAGTAAAATAAATATTTACACATATATGGGGGACATCACATCTCCTCCCCCCAAGATTGAACATCGTCCAAATGTTCTTTTGTCGGAAATAACCTTGGAAATATCTCCCTCATGGTCCTTTCATCTTCCTGGGTAGCATCGCTAGGCCCAAAATGTTGCCACTGTACCTTAACTTGGGTGATAACTCGTCTTCGCAGCATTACTTCTCTCTGATCGAGTATATCCATTGGCTCGACTAGGAACTCACCTTCTGATTCTCCTTGTATTATTAAAAGTAAATAGAGAATTACTTTAGTTACCTTGGTAAAATAAGAATATAAGTCTACTATGTATACATACATACACATATACAACATAAGTTGATGAGGAATTTTTTTTTTTTTTTAACTTTTCCCCCTTCACCTATATTTCTTGCCAGTTTATTATGTGTTTGGGGTCATAAATGTATTTCTTTAACACCGAAACGTGAAAAACATTGTGCACCTGAATATGGCTTGGTAATGCAAGTTGATAAGCTACGGGCCCAATCCATGCTAAAATTTGGAAAGGACCACAGAACTTGGGTGCCAATTTGGCGCAACCCATCCACTGTAGTGTACTTTTCTTGGCTCTAACATGAACGTAGACATGATCCCCCACTTGAAATTCCTGAAAGCTTCTTTTCTGGTTAGCAAAGTTCTTTTGTCGGTCCTAGGTGGCCTTCAAGTTGGATCACACTTCCTTGACCATTTCTTCCATCTCTGCTAACATATCAGGCCCCAACATTAACTTATCTTCTGGATCACCCTAGTTTGAGGGATTCCTGTATTTACGTCCATAGAGCACTTCAAAAGGGATCATTTGTGTAGAAGTGTGATAACTGTTGTTGTAAGAAAATTCTACAAGATGTAAGTACTCTTCCCACTTAGAGGGTTGTTGCATCACATATGCCCGTAACATATCCTCCACCACCTAGTTTACTCGCTCTGTATACCCATCTATTTGAGGATGCTAGGTGGTACTGAAATGTAGTTGAGTGCCCAATCCATCAAACAAGGCTTTCTAGAAAGCTGATGTAAATTTTACATCACGATCTGATATTATAACCTTCGGTATGCCATGCAACCTGAAGATAGTGTGCATAAATATATTAGCAATATGTATTACCTTATAAGTAGATTGTACCAGTGTGAAGTGGGCAGATTTGCTCAGCTTATCCACAAGCACCATGATTGAATCATTATACTTTCTTGACCTATGCATGCCTATTATAAAATCGATGGAAATAAATTCCCACTTCCATTTCGAAATGGGTAATGGGTGGGGTAAACCAGCTGGATGACGGTGTTCTATTTTGACTTGTTGGCATTCCAAATAGCGGGCCAAATATTCAGCTACCTCCTTCTTCATGCACGGCCAAAAGTATTCTTTTCTAAGAGTTGTTATCAACTTCTGATATCCAGGATGGACGGCATATGGAACCTTGTGATATTCATCTAAAATTAAATCCTTAATGGCTTTTATATTGGGTACATACATTCTTGTTTTATAAATCAACAAACCTTCTTGATTTACTTCATACCCAAGTTGTTGTGCCTTGCTGTTCAGAATTTTTTGTTTGCTGCCACAATGTTTGATACTCTGGGTCTTGCATTTCTACCTCCTTAATTTGTTCTTTAAATGTGTTTTGTGCTTCACTAAATGATATTTCATATAAATAGTTATCTTTTCTACTTAATGCATCTGCGACATGATTCTCCTTTCCTTTTAGGTGCTTAATTTCAAAATCGAACCTGCTCAGAAAATCAACCCAACGTGCTTGTCTAGCATTCAAAGTGGGTTGTTTAAAGTAATTAGTCAAGCTATGATGGTCAATCATTAGCAGAAATTTCTTACCCAATAGGTAATGTCACCACATTTTCAAGGCATGAATAACTGCTGTCAGTTCCAAATTGTAAGCTGAGTATCTTTGCTCATGCTCTTTAAGCATTCTAGATTCGTAAGCGACGACTCTACCCTCTTGCATTAGTACACCACCTACACCTTCTTTGCTAGCATCAGTACACACCACATAATCTTTGTTTGGATCAACAATTCTTAATATGGGTGCAGTGGTGAGTAAATGTTTAAGTCGGTCAAAACTGTTTTGGTATTCTATACTCCATTTAAAAGCCTTACCTTTCTTTTGCAACGAGGTAATAGGATAAGCTACCCTGGAAAAGCCTTCAATGAATCGCCTGTAATATCCAGCTAGGCCCATAAATGACCTTATATCAACCACATCCTTTGGTACTGGCCACTCCATTATGGTCTTTATTTTCTCTGGGTCCACAGCGATTCCATCTTTAGTAATGACATGACCAAGATATTGGATCTGTTCCTTAAAGAAGTCGCATTTACTGTATTTGACATATAGTTGATGTTCCCTTAAAACTTGCAAAACAATCTAGAGGTGTTCTTTGTGTTCTTCTACCGTCCGTGAGTAAATTAAAATATCATCAATGAAAATTAACACAAACTTGTCTAAATATTAATGGAATATGTTGTTAATAAGGCACATGAAAGTTATCGGTGCATTGGTTAGCCCGAAGGGTAGCACCACAAACTCATAATGCCCATAACGAGTTCTGAAGGCATTTTTCGCTATATTCTCTTCCTTGATTCTTATTTGATGATAGCCCAATCGAAGGTCAACCTTGGAAAACACAGTTTCCCCCTTCACTTTGTCAAATAATTCACCTATACGGGGTAAGGGATACTTGTTTTTGATGGTTAACTTATTTAATTGACGGTAGTCCATACACATTTGCATGGTCCCATCCTTCTTTTTAACAAAAAGTACTGGGGCTCCCCAGGGTGATACACTGGGTCGAATGTATTTCTTGTCAAGAAGTTCTTGCAATTGCATTTTTAGCTTTGTTAATTCGTGTACACTCATACAATAAGGGGACCGAGATACCAGTGCAGCTCCTAGCACTAATTCAATAGTAAAATCTATATCTCTTTTTGGTGGAAGTCCCGGGATTTCCTCTGGAAATACATCCGGGAAATTCTGTACTATTAGTATATCTTCTATGGCGGTAGATTTTTCTTTTGAATCAGAATATCCTACTTGTATTGCATAAATTTGGCACCCTTTCTGGATGCATTTGGCCAATTGGGAAGTTGTCACGGGTCGAAGCTTTAAATGTCTTATTATCCCTTGAATTTCCTGCCTTCTCTTGTCCTCATCCATATAATTAATGGTTTTAGTTTTACAGTTAAGGAGAGACCAATGTTTTTCCAACCAGTCCATACCGATTAAAATATCATATGACCCTAAGGGTAGTACATTTAAGTCCACCATAATAGGTTGTCCTGCTATTTGTAGGAGACAATTACTGACCTTGGCCAGAACTCTTCTTTTGGCCCCTGTAATCAGTTGTACTAACCAAGAATTCTTAAACTTAACAGTTTGTAGATTGCATTGTTCTATTATTTTGGGGCTAACATAACTTAAGGTAGCTCTAGGGTCAATTAAAATAGACATAGTATGGTTTCATATATTACCTTCAAACTCTATCATAGTCGGTTGTTACTCCGCCTAGTGGTCCTCAAGAGTAGCATTGATTTTCGGCGTGCTTCTTACCACTTCTTCTACTTTTGATGCCTCTTGAACCGGTGCGACCTGATCGGTTCCTCTACGTGTTGAAAATAGCAACAAGAAATGCTAAAAATAGAAGTGATAAAAATAACACTGCTATAAATAACATTTCGGGATACATTCCAATTTTAGTTAGTCCCTAAACTAAAATTGAGAATTAGAATTCGAATTTGATCTTAGCAGTTGTTTGTAAAATAATTAATTAATTCATCTTGAGTTAATTAGTTGTAGGAAATCAAACATGAAGTCTATGTGAAGACATGCAACAATTTCTCCATTGATTGAGGAAGTTATCCCTTGATTAAAGGAGATCAAGATGAGTTGTACTTTGAGTTGTAATTAGTTAGCTCAGTGACTGAGTTAAGTCCAGTTAGATTAGTTCAAATAGTTTGTTAAACTAATTGTGAGTTCAGTTAGTTAATGCATGCATGCATGTAACTGCTGCATTTCAAATAACTGAATATTCTCTCATAAATAACTCATGCATGTTAGTTCAGTCACAGACCTAGTTGAGATCAGATGATGTGATAGTGTACTATCAATTGCAGGAATATTCCATTAAGGATATCTCTTGCATGCACAAGGAATTCATTCGTTGGAGATTGCGCAGTTACTTTTGAGTTTGATGAGTGTGTGATGAGGCCAATTCACACAGGGGGTAGCACTAGACCCCAAGAGAAACTATGCAAGGAAATAAGAGGCTTGGAGGGCTGAGGGAAGGCATATCTTGGGTCTATTCAGTCTGTGCGCTGTATTGTTGGATTGTACTGAGAGCGGGATAGCTTGTGAGCTAATGCTTTGTGTAATCTGAACATATTTCACTTGTATGATATTACAGAGATCAGGGTTTTTAGCTATGGCTTTCCCCATAGTTCTTCTGTGTTCATGTGTGATTGCATTCTCAGTTATTTGTGTTCCACTTGATCTTGCTCAAATTCAATTAAGCTTCCGCAAGTTTGTTGTAGAAGTAGATCCTGTATTTTGCTTTAGTATATTGCATAATCTGTTGATCTACAATGGGAATTTCTACACTACAATGTGGGGAATTTTTAACATAAGGAGGCCCTCCACATCCCCAACACTGTACTGGTGGTCTGGCTACCATTTCCACTTTAGTCCTTACTGATTGCTCATTTGTCTTGGTTTCACTGGGAACTCTAAACCTGGGTGGATTTTTGTTCACATTTTTGTTCATTTGTCCTCTAGGGGTCTTGTTGACCACAAATTTATTTATTTTATGACCGGAGGAGAATTTACTCCCTTGTCATTCCATTTCTTCCCTCCTTCCCATTTCTGCTTATTTTGTTGATCGCATACCCGAGCCTTACGTATGAGCTCATCCATGGTTTTTGGGTTATCGAACTCAAGGCGTTCTTTCATAAACAGTGGCAAGATGCTGACAAATTGTTGTACCTTAGCCTTTTCTTCCCGTATGTATGGGACGTATCACAATAAGGAAGTGAACTTGTTTATGAACTCATCCATGGATAATTTTCCCAAGCAAAGATCGTGAAACTCCTTGGCCTTCTCGTCATAAAATCTTTCAGTTAGATATTTTTCTTTAAAATATTTTTGAAATTTATCCCAGGTTATGTTTTGTTCGTTTACACCATGAACTGTCTTTACCTCCTCCCACCATAAGGTGGCCTTTCCTTGCAACTGAAAGATTGCCAATCGAGCTTTAAGATTATTATCGTATTCATACAGCTAGAAATACTTGTTCATGTTAATAAGCTAAGCTTTTGCTGCCTCCTCTTGTTTGCCATCAAAAAGTGGAGGCTTTATCTTCAAGAATTCTCCCTGAAGCTCTACCTTTTGTCTCTTGTGCTTGTTGTGTTCTGATGCATTTCTGGATTATTCTTCCTAGTTTTCTTCGCCACCTTCAGTTTCTACTCGTTCCATGTGGTATTCTTGTTCTCCAGTCATATTTCCTTGTTCAGGGTTGGGAATTGTTTGTCTCTGGTTCTGTCTATCTGACAGACTTTTCATGATCTTTTCTTGTTCCTACATCAGTTGTTCATTATCTGCTCGAAGTCGAGCCATTTCTGTTTTTAGCTCTTGCAGAGTTTCTAAAATCGTGGAATTAGTGTTTCGTGGTTCTTCTCCTAGCTGTACCCATACTTTAGGATTTGTCTCTTGAAAGGTTGCTACTCCTGCTCCTGTCACAGTCCAGTGTGGTATGGTTCCCATTCTTCTCATACTAACTATTTATGTTCCTGGCTCTTTGTTGTGCACATTACACAAATACTATCAATTCCTATGAGGCCACAGTTTTGGTAACCTGAGTGCTCTGATACCACATGTCACACATCCATAAATTAGAGTAAAAATCCATAGTAAAAAAAAAATTAACTATATAATTATTTTGATATTCAAATTAATATAAAGTCTCATAATCGTAAAAGGTTGGCATTAATACATAGAATTGACATCAATATATTGTTAGGATTTTCCCATAGGTTTGCACTTTATGATAATTATGATTTCTTTTTAAAAAATCAGCAATATAGTCGAACCTCGTGGCGATGGTAATTGTTAGTTTAAAGAGTATATCTATATGGTACTATGAATCTAGTTCACTGTGTATTGTGGTCCCGTCCATACCTTATTCGTATTTAATATAACATACCTTGGTATTATTGCCATAACTCAACCTTATGGCGATCATTAATTTTCTCGGGCTGTTGAATGCCCTAGGGCTGCGGACCACCTCTAGTGTGAATGTTTTGGCGACTCCAACTAGATCCTTCACGCAGGAAGATGTGCCAGATCTACGGCATCCAAATTGCCTCTAGATTGAACGGTTGAGGTAAAGTTTCGTTGAACGAAGTATGGACTGACTACGAGGGACTCAGCATTTGGTGCTTCTGCTAAATGCTCACCTGGTCTCTGAGCTAGCCAGGTAGCCTCCTATCTGGTAAGGGTTCTTGACCTGCGATTTTTCGTCGCTAGTGCCAGTTCTGCTTCCAGCTTGATTGATTTATTTATTGGAGTTGTTCTGCGTCTCTGGGTTGTCGTAGCTTGTCTCTAGTTCACTCCTTGTTCTGGAGAGAGTTTGTTTGCACCATTCTACAACTAAGTAGGTGCTAATCTCCCGACGCTAACCTCTGCTTGAATATTTCACTGCTCTTTTTTTTGTTGTTTTCTCAAGTGCAATAATGTGTATGTATAATTCCTATATTTGTTTTTGGCACGCTAGCTCGGCTCTTGGGCAGAACCTTTGGGGTCCTTCAGGTTCACTGCCATGACAACCGGTTCCTTGGCTTTTTCCACTGGGTATGCGGTTATTTACAGGGTTAGCCCTGTTGTCGTTTTTCTGGGGAGTACAGGCTATGTTGTCTTTTTCATGTTTAAAGTTCCTCAGGCTTGAAGTCGAGAAATCGTGGTGGTAAAATTTGTGAAGGGCGTTGTATAACTGTGAGACCTCTCTGCGGTTTTTGGTTCCATTTAGTTTTATTCCTTCATAACTGTTGACATTTCTAAATGTCGGTTTCTCTGCTTAACTTATTTTGATACCAATTTTGCCTATGGCACGAACCTCATATTTATTGTAATATGGGAAATTCTGTTACTTTGCAAGCAATATTTGCCAGTATTTGTTGCTCCTGTTAATGCATATTCTTAATGTAGTTGTTCTGATGATGTTTACCAAAGTGGAAATTATGGTTTTCTTTTGCTTTGAACTCTAAGTTCGAGGGGATTTTGGAAACCCTACTGTATATTTATCCGGAATGATAATGAATAGTTTTTCTTGTTTTGATAGCGGAAGTAAATCTACGAGATTGATACATTATTTATTGTTTCCTTATGTAATATTTTTAACAATAGTAGGCTTCGTTATGAAATTGTCTGTTTATCCGTAATACATTCTTCAATAAGTCAAGCCCTACTAACTTTTGAGGTTTGTCTGTTTATCCGTAATACATTCTTCAATAAGTCAAGCCCTACTAACTTTTGAGGTTTATACAGTTTAAAGAATGTTTCTCTCTTTCACAGTTTTAGTTGGGTAGAATAAAAGTAAAAGTAGGCCAGTATTTCTACTATTCCATTGAGGTAATTTGCCAAGAATGTCTCGCTATTCTAGTTGTAACCCTTTTTGGCTAAAATATTAAACTAGTTAATAATCTACTTACTGTAAGACAAAAGCTAAGCTAATGGAAAGTACCTTTTGCAATTTAAAGAGAAGTCCTTGAGATTTACTTATCTTTCTCGCCTTTGCCTCCCAACCTTGAGACAGTGTTGCTCCACTTGAAGTCTCCTCGGGAGCTACCCTTCATAGGGTATTCTCTTCAAGATTCCCTGTTCTTGAAATGTAAAAAAACTATCTGGTCTTAACCAGACATAGCCATGGTATCATTGTCTGTCCCTACAACACAGCTTATCTTGCAGTTCTCTTCTTTTTCCAGGGCTCAGATACCCATTGTCCTCTTGATTCCTAGAATATCTTCCCTTTGGAAGTAGTTACTGTTGAGGTAACCACCCAGCCTAATTGTTTGAGAACAAATTGTTAATAAAAAAGTTAACAAATATTTAGTTTGTCCAAAAAAATGCAATAAAACAAATATTTAGTCTGTCCAAAAAAATGCAATAAAATAAATATTTACACATATATGGAGGACATCACATTTATCGTGTTTTCGTACATTCTCTAAATAACAAGGTCATTATTCATTTTTATAAATGAATATGGTGAAAATGAATATAACAAGTCATTGTGGTTTTCTTAAATCTAGAATTCAAGAATAATAAAATTAAATTGTGCTTAGGTCATTAATATATTATTTATTTTTTATAGATGGTATTTATTATATTTTGGACATTTATTAAATATTTTTCAAAATCTCATTGTCATAATTCAACCAATTGGAAATGAATTGAACAAGGTCATTATGGTTTTTTTTAACTTAAAAATTAAAAAATGGTGAAAGTTGTGAAATTGAGTTGTTAATTTAAATTGTATTTAGTCATCAATGTGTAATTATTTTTTATCAATGATGACAGTGTTGGTTTTCTTAAACCTGGAATTTGAGAATAGTAAAAGTTATAAAAATGAGTTGCTTACTTAAAGTGTCTATAGGTCATCAATGCAATAGTATTTTTTTTATCAATAATAATGATGTTTATTGTGTTTTTGGACATTCATCAAATAACAAGGTTACTATTCATTTTTATAAATGAATATGGTGAAATGAATATAACAAGGTCATTATGGTTTTCTTAAATCTAGAATTCAAGAATAGTAAAATTAAATTGTGCTTACGCCATTAATATATTATTTATTTTTTATAGATGGTATTTATTATGTTTTAGAGATTTATTAAATATTTTTCAAAATCTCATTTTCATAATTCAACCAGCGAAATGAATTTAACAAGGCCTTTATGGTTTTCCTAAACTTAAAATTTAAAAATAGTAAAAGTTATGAGATTGAGTTGCTAATTTAAGTAGTGTTTACGTCATCCATATGTAATTGTTTTTTATCATTGATGACGGTGTTGGTTTTCATCAATATATTATTATTTTTTAATCAATAATAATGACGTTTATTGTGTTTTTCAACATTCACTAAATAACAAGGTCATTATTCATTTTTATAAATGAATATGGTGGAAATGAATATAACAAGGTCATTATGGTTTTCTTAAATCTAGAATTCAAGAATAGTAAAATTAAATTGTGTTTACGTCATCAATATATTATTTATTTTTTATAGATGGTATTTATTATGTTTTGGACATTCATTAAATATTTTTGAAAATCTCATTTTCATAATTCAACAAGCTCGAAATGAATTTAACAAGGTCATTATGGTTTTCTTAAACTTAAAATTTAAAAATAGTAAGAGTAATGAAATTGAGTTGCTAATCTAAATAGTGTTTAGGTCATCCATGTGTAATTGTTTTTTATCAATGATGATGGTGTTGGTTTTCTTAAACCTAGAATTCAAGAATAGTAAAAGCTATAAAATTGAGTTGCTTACTTAGATTGTGTTTACGTCATCAATATATTATCATTTTTTATCCAAAATAATGCTGTTTGTCATCAATATATTATCATTTTTTATCCAAAATAATGATGTTTATGGTGTTTTTGGACATTCACTAAATAACAAGGTCATTATTCATTTTTATAAATGAATATAGTGGAAATGAATATAACCAGGTCATTATGGTTTTCTTAAATTTAGAATTCAAGAATAGTAAAATTAAATTGTGCTTAGGTCATTAATATATTATTTATTTTTTTATAGATGGTATTTATTATGTTTTGGACATTCATTAAATATTTTTCAAAATCTCATTTTCATAATTCAAATGAATTTAACAAGGTGATTGTGGTTTTCTTAAACTTAAAATTTAAAAATAGTAAAAATTATGAAATTGAGTTGCTAATTTCAATAGTGTTTACGTTATCCATATGTAATTGTTTTTTTTATCAATGATGATGATGCTCATTTTCTTAAACGTGGAATTCAAGAATATTAAAAGCTATAAAATTGAGTTGCTTATTATTTTTTATTAACAATAATGATGTTTATTGTGTTTTTGGACGTTCACTAAATAACGAAGGTCATTATTCATTTTTATAAATGAATATGGTGGAAATGAATATAACAAGGTATATATGGTTTTCTTAAATCTAGAATTCAAGAACAGTAAAATTAAATTGTGCTTTTATATATATATATATATATAGATATAGATATATATTTATTTATTTATTTTATAGATGGTATTTATTATGTTTTGGACCTTCATTAAATATTTTTCAAAATCTCATTTTCATAATTGAACAAGCTGGAAATGAATTTAACAAATTCATTATGGTTTTCTTAAACTTAAAATTTAAAAATAGTAAAAGTTATGAAATTGAGTTGCTAATTTAAATAATGTTTACGTCATCCATATGTAATTGTTTTTTATCAATGATGATGGAGTTGTTTTTCTTAAACCTGGAATTTTAGAATAGTAAAAGCTATAAAATTGAGTTGCTTACACTGTGTTTACGTCATCAATATATTATTTTTTTATTATCAATAATAATGATGTTGATTGTGTTTTTTGACATTCACTAAATAACAAGGTCATTATTCATTTTTATTAAATCTATAAATTCAAAAGAATTCAGTAAAATTAAATTGTGCTTACGCCATTAATATATTATTTATTTTTTATAAATGGTATTTATTATGTTTTGGAGATTCATTAAATATTTTTCAAAATCTCATTTTCATAATTCCACAAGCTGGAAATGAATTTAACAAGGTCATTATGTTAGATGTCATTTTTGGGATTCAACTGCGTTAAGTAAGTCATTCAAACGTATGACCATTTCCATGAGAGGTAGTCGTAAGTCATTATGGTTTTCTTAAACTTAAAATTTAAAAATAGTAAAAATTATGAAATTGAGTTGCTAATTTAAATAGTGTTTACATCATCCATATGTAATTGTTTTTTTATCAATGATGATGGTGGTAGTTTTCTTAAACCTGGAATTCGAGAATAGTAAAAGCTATAAAATTAAGTTGCTTACTTAGACTATGTTTATGGCATCAATATATATATATATATATATATATTAAAAGTAAGTTGCTTACTTAGACTATGTTTATGGCATCAATATATATATATATATATATATATATATATATATGATGTTTATTATGTTTTTCAACATTCACTGAATAACGAGGCCATTATGATTTTTTTAAACATAAAATAAGGTCATTATGGTTTTTTTAACATAAAATAAGGTCATTGTGGTTTTTTAAACATAAATTTAAGAATAGTTAAATTATGAAATTTAACGGGGCTAAGTGTTTTCTTACACATAGATTTCAAAATAATTAAATTATGAAATTAAGTAGTTGAACAAAGTTATGTTTACATCATCAATAAATGTACTAAACAATACATTATTAAGTTTTTATTAATTATGTAATAGGGTCATCACTAATATTTAATTAATGATGTAACAGGTCATTTTCTATCAATAATGTAAGCATTGACTTAAATTATGTTTAAGTCATCAATAAATAAACATTATCGTATTTTTATTAATGATAATGATGTTTATTGTATTTTTAAAACTAACAATGCTGTATCAGAGAAAATATTGAACACTAACTAAATATTCTTCAAAATCTCATTTCTATAATTAAACATAGTGGAAATGAATGTAACAAGGTCATTATGTTTTTTTTAAACATAAAATAAGGTCATTATAGTTTTTTTAAACATAAAATAAGGTCATTATAGTTTTTTTAAACATAAAATTTAAGATTAGTTAAATTAAATAGCTGAACAAAGTTATGTTTACATCATCAATAAATGTACTAAACAATACATTATTGAGTTTTTATTATTGATGTAATAAGGTCATCATTAATCTTTTTTTAATGATGCAACAGGGTCATCACTAAGCTTTTATTAATGGTGTAACAAGTTCAATATGGTTTTAGTAAACCTCCACTTTAAGCATAATCAAGTTATGAAACTTACAAACTATATTATGTTGTATTTAAATTAAGTTGTGTTTACATCATAAATCTCATTTTTATAAGCAAATGTGATGGAAATGAATGTAACAAGGTTATTATGGGTTTCCTAAACCTAAAGTTCAAGAATAGTTACATTATGAAATCGAGTAGCTGACCTAAATTATATTTAAGTCATAAGTATTATTTCTATAATTGAACATGGTGGAAGTGAATGCAACATGGTCATTATGATTTTTGTAAACATTGGATTTCAAGAGAAATTGAATTATGAAGTTGAGTAGCTAACATAATTCATGTTTATATCATCAATAAATGTATTGAATAATATTAGTGACATTTTATTAACAATGATGATGTTTACCCATCCAATTTTTTCCTTAAATTTCTCTTCAACATTTTAAGATTCAGTGATGAGGAACTCCTATGTTACAGTGGTTAGGGTTTGGACTTAGCCGGACGCTCCCTTCTTCTCTCTCAGCGTCTACAGGTGGAAAATATGGCATTTGGCTCCTCTATAGTGATTATGTCCATTACTATGCCTCACTCTATAGCTAAGCCCTCTATGTTGGTTGGAATCTTGATATCAGTTTTGGGGAAGAGTTATTTGTCGCATTCCTCATCTTCACCCTCCTCATCGAATGCAAAAAAGACATCAGTGATGGGTAAGATTTTTTCCTCCCTCCCAAAGTCAGGTCCCCAAGTCAATGGGGTTGTTTCCACTATCTTATTGTCGAATGACTTATTTTTACCAGCGTTTGGTGATAAGGACGTTGTCTATCCTCCAAGCCATGTGGGATCTTATCAAGCAGCTACTAAGTCATTCAGTGACATTATAAAATTTACAACTATAGGTGACTCGTCCTCTAGTATTAAAATGATATTTGTCAATGAAGCTCCCTCGATTGAGGTTTCCCTAGGGGTGGAGGCCATAATGAAGAAAAGTTTTCTCTAAGGCTCGTTTGATATGCAAGTTTAATGGCCTAAAGACAAAGCTTGTTGACCTCCATTCATGGATATTTGAACATTGGAAGCCTCTCATATCTGCAGATCTAAACAATTATCCTCTAGCCAGAGGTTTTTTTATTACAATTTTTTACAAAGTTAGTGATTGTACATTGATTTTAGATTCTCGTCCATGGTTCTAAGGAAGTGCAAGGCTCTCTTAGGAACCATGGTTCCCCTCTTTCGATCCTCTCCTGGAACTAATCTCGATTGCCTTGGTCTGGGTAAGGCTTCCTAGTCTCCTTTTGCATATGTGGAATCTTGCTACTTTGGCTTCAATTGGTAATGATTTAGGAAAATTCTATTACCGAAGTGAAGACACAAAATATTATATGAAGCCCACATATGCTCGCATTTGTGTGGAAATTGACTTTAGCATGGGATTTCCTGCTAAAATAAAGCTATCTAGCCTCGACTGTTCTTGGGTGTAAACTTTGGATTATGAAAACGTATCTTTTTGTTGTAGAGCATGTTATGAGATTGGACACACTTCCAAAGTGTAAGGAAAATATCTCCTCTTGAAAACCAAGATGGTGGGAAGGTGCAAAATTTGATCATTACTTAATTTCAAGGGAGGATTCTCTCTCACTCATTGCAATGAATCCTGCGTGGAAAAGGGTATAAAAATATTAGAGCCTAAGATTGATCCTCCTCAGGAATAATAGTCTCAATTGTGAATCATCCATTATCAGGCAGTACGACAGTATTAGATATAATAAAAAATGTAAGTAATTGTCCTATCTCTTTGAAGGTTTCACACGGGAAAGAGTTTATCGTGGCAAACACCCTAAATTTGGACAAAGGAAAAGCCACAACTCCAATCTCAAGGTGTGCCACTTCGACATATATCAACATGAAGGCTCCTTCATGGGCAAACAAGACAAAAGTGATTTTTTATTCTTTGGACCAAAATAAGGAACCTAATATTATAATATACTCAAAAAAGGGTGAATCTCTAGGATCAACAGACAATTTAGGTTGGAACCAAGTGTAAAAAAAATATTAAAAAAAAAACAAAAAGTAATTATCTAGGAAAGACGAAAAGTTACTCAAAAAAAATGAATTGGTTACAAATATATTTGGATTTTAAGGGTTTTTTGGAAAGTCTTCAGTTGGAATGGAATAAACTCCCAATAAAGGGGGCAAGGTTTTGGGTTAATTACGCATGCTCTAACCCAAACCTTCAAGGAATTTTGGCAATTCTAGTTCTCAGAAGAATTATATCAGTTTGGGCAGGATCCCAACTTTATCAGGATAACTTCTATTTGTTTCTTAAATAAAAAACAACAATGATGATGTTTACCATGTTTTTAAAATTAGCAAGGAATATAAGGGAAAAGAATCTATAATGACTAAATATTCTTCAAAATCACATTTCTATAGTTGAAGATGGTAGAAATGAATGTAATAAGATAATACTAAATAAACCTCAAACAAATTGCTCAAAATTGCTCAAAATATTGCACTGAATGATAATTGATTTATTGAACTTTCTATATGTCACACAAGATCTAACTTCGTTTTATGGTCTTTGTCCCTTTGAATATATGCACATTATCTTTAATGTTGTATATTTCCTTGGCTTTAACTCGAATGGTGAGGAAAAATGTTTTTCGTTCTCTTCACTTAGGTTCAAACCTCAAGAAATGTTGGTTCGTTGTGATAAATCTCAAAAAATAGGTGACCCCTAGGATAGAGTTTCCTCCCTGATAGTGGGGTTCAAGACATCTCCCTTCTAAATTAACCATGGTTTAAAAAAATTGTATAGTACCTTGATTTAGAGTTAGATTCCATTTATTATTATATTTCTATAAATCTAAACTTTTACTAAATCATAAATCATTAATATATCTAACTTGTATTGTTATATTTCTATAAATCTAAACTTTACTAAATCATAAATCATAATTATATCTAACTTTTAAATTATTAAACATCTATTAGATTACAATGACTGCAAAGTAATTTGACCTAAACCATTAGGTTTCTATGATTAAAAACAAAAAACAAAACTTACGGTTAATACCACATAAGCTTTGAAAATTTAAATGAATATATTAATTTCTTAAACAATGAAAAGACTCCACTAGAAAGTGGAATGAAAACTATCACACCACTATTACAAGTTGTAAGGTCATTGGAATAGGCTCAGGGCTAATTTAAGTTGTGTTTATATCATGATTCAATAAATTTGATGAACAATATATTGGTTTTTGTAAGCTAGAACTTCAACGATATGAAATTGAGATTTTCAATTAAATTGTGTTTAATTCATTGATACACTAGTGGTTTTTTAATATGTTTGTTTTTTATCAATGTGTTTTTGAATTTTCACTTAATATTTTTCAAAATGTCATTTTGAATTTTCACTTAATATTTTTCAAAATGTCATTTTTTCATAAGTAAACATGGTGGAACGGAATGCAATGAGGTCGTTATGGTTTTCTTAAATATGGAAATCAAGAATAATAAAGATCTAAAATTGAGTTGTTGAACTAAGTTGGATTTAGGTCATCACTATATTATTGGTATTTTTATGAGTGATGAGTTGTGTTTATATCACCAAATATTATTGGGTTTTTATTATTGTTTTTAGAAATTTATTAAATATTTCTCAAATTTTCAATTTTATAATTTAATATGTTGAAATTGAAGGTAAGAAGGTCATTATGGTTTTATTAAAATTTGAATTTTAAGAATAGTAAAAGTTATGAAATTTAATTGTTGATTTAAATTGTGTTTACGTTATAATATATTATTGGGCTTTTTTTTTATCAATGATGATGGTGTTCCTTGTGTTTCTAGACATTCACTAAAAAATTAAAAAAATCTCCTTTTTATAAATTAACATGGTGGAAATGAATATCACGAGGTTATTGTGGTTTTCTTAAATTTCAAATTCAAGAATAATAAAGTTCTAGAATTAGGTGAACTAAATTATGTTTACAACATCAATAAATGTAACATTATTGTATTTTATCAATTAAAATGATGTTTATTGTGTTCTTTAAACTAACAAAGTCTATCAGAGAACAGATTGGACACTAACTAAATATTCTTCAAAATCTCATTTCTATAATTAAATGTGATGGATATCTAAACATAACTTTGTAAAAGACTCCACTAGAAAGTGTAATGAAAACTATTACACCACTATTACAAAGTTATGTTTACATCATTAATAAATGCACTAAACAATACAATACTGAGTTTTTATTAACCATCTAATTTTATTAATGGTATAACAAGGTTAATATGGTTTTACCTTGACTTTAAGAATAATTAAGTTATGAAATGACTCACTAAACTAAGTTGCATTTACATCATAAATCTATTTTTTATAAATGAATGTGGTGGAAGTGAATGTAACAAGGTCATTATGACTTTCCCAACCCTAGAGTTCAAGAATAGTTACGTTATGAAATTGATTAGCTAACGTAACTTATGTTTACTTCATAAATCTTATTTCTATAATTGAACATGGTGGAAGTGAATGTAACATGGTCATTATGGTTTTCCTAAACTTTGGATTTCAAGAAAAATTAAGTTATGAATTTTAGTAGCTTATGTAAGTCATGTATTGAAGAATATATTATTGATTGTTTTCAGTGATGATGATGTTTACCATTGCTTGTAAAATCAATAAGAAATGTAAGAGAAAATAATCTACAATGACTAATTATTCTTCAAAATGCCATTTTTTATAGCTGACGATGGTGGAAATGAATGTAATAAGATCACACTAACCTCATCACAACAATTTTCTAAAAAACCCTTTATAACCACCGCCTCCCACATTTACCCAATTTCACTAGCTTGTTAGGGTAAATATGAGACGAAGAGTTACTATGACATGACCCAACCTCCAAGCTTCAATTATGGAAGTGAGGCCAAAAAATGAAAACGTACAAACATCCTTCAAGGCTTATAGGACACTCATGGGCCAAAGAACCACCCTAGGTGACCAAACCCTGAGCTGGATAGATTTTCATTGACCTGGGCCGACAACCACATGCATGAAAAGTCAACGGTGAGGTTATAGCCATCCAACCACACACACAAGCTTCCTTCTGATCCGGATTTAAATAGAAACGCAACAAATTACATATATAACCATAAACACAGAGATGTAGTGGAAATAATGCTTCATTTCATTAATGTAAAATACTGAAATATGCTTACAAACAAAAATGGAAATAAACCAGCGAGGGCGATGATAACTTGTCTCTGAGAAGAGATGTGGTGGCTACATGCCTCTGAACTGTGTTACAATGAGGCTCGAAGGCCTATTTATTGTTGAGAAATAATGGAAAACCCTAAACATCCAAAAACCTAACCCTAGAATATGAAACACCAAATTGTGGGCCCCGTTTGGGTAAACTGGTACATCAACTTCCCGAGGTCGTAACTTTGGCATACGATCTCCATTTGACACGCACAATATCTCGTTAGGAAGATCTATCCGAGAATTAAAACTTTGGGAAGAGAAACATCAGTCCATGGACCCATGTTTCTCCTAGTTTCCCAAAAAACGGTGTTTAGGGCCTCAAAACGGCTCCGAAGTTCAAGACTCAAAAAACTGCTAAAATAAGTAAATTGTGCTACAGTTACGCAAAATTGAAAAACTGAAAGAGCTAGTTGTGGTGGTCCAAGGGGATAGGTGGGTGGCCACCAACATCCACCTGGATCATTCCTCCCCCATTAGGAAGCAATGGTCCCCATTGCGTTGAGTTCCTCCATCTGCTGAACTTGGTCCCTGGTGAGCTATTCTGTAATCTTGGATGTGTCCAGTAATGGTGGGAACCATGGTCGAGGGCGGTACACATTGAAAACTTAGTGCAGGCGAAGGAATGAGGGAATGTTGTGCTCCAAAGCATTGTTTCCCATAACCTTGGTAATGGTGTAAGGACCATGTTGGAGTGGTCTAAGCTTCTGATGGGTTCTGGTAAGGTGTTCTTTCTGTTGAGGCGACCAGACTTTGTTGCCCACCTTAAACTTGTGTGGTACCCCCATGGGTGAGGAGAAGTTGTTACTGTGTCCTGTCATGACCGTATCTCTTTTCTGTTGCTGCTGCGTGGAGGAACCCCTCGCGAGGGTCATGGATGTGGTGACGATCTTCCCCTTACTTTGGGAGCAAACCAGACAGAAAATAAATTTCCTAGTCTGTGAGATGATCTTACTGCATTTCTTAGCAGAGATCAAAGAGGTGGCGGTAGGTGGGACTACCTCTGGTCTCTTTTATAATGAATTACACAAGGAAATAGTAACAGCGTGAGGCCTTGACTCATACACAACCACCTCAAGATATAAAAGATTGAAATGGATCTTGGGGGTGAGGCCCTCAAGGTATAAAATATTGAAATGGATCTTGGGGGTGGGGGGGGGCAAGATCTGAAAAAATTGAAATTTCCAGAAGAAAAAGAGTAGAATGCCCAATAAACAAAACCACAATGAATTTTTTTTATTAAAACAGATAATCAATGTAAGAACTACATTGTGGTAGATAAGCTGTCCTTTTACAAAATGCAACTTGTTTCTTATAGTATTTTTTAGATACAATACCACAGGTCAATTCCATGGGTGAATGAATACCATGGGTGGAAGTCACAATACCATGCGTCAATTCCATGGGTGAATGAATACCATGGGTGGATGTCACAATACCACGGGTCTATTCCATGGGTTAATGAATACCATGGGTGAATGTCATAATACCATGGGTGAATGAATACCATGGATGGATGTCACGTACAATACCATGGGTGGATAAATACCATGGGTGGATGTCACTTACAATACCATGGGTCAATTCCATGGGTGGATGAATACCATGGGTTGATGCCATTTTCCATTCAGATCATTCCTCCCTCCTTAAGAAGCAATGGTCCCATTGCGTGAAGTTCCCTCCTGTAAAGCCTTTGTTGAATATGAAGAGCCACTGAAGAGAAGGGTTTTATGTGGTTAACCCATAACCATGATGAATGAAGATCCGATGATAGAGATACCATGTAATGCTTGTGACCAACTGTGATACTGACAGTGTGCGGCTTAGAAAATTGACTTCGATGAAGTGTGGGTTTGTGGATGACCCATAACCATGATGAATGAAGATCCGAGGATAGAGATACCCTGTAATGCTTGTGACCAATTGTGATACCAACAGTGTGCAGCCTAGCAAATGGACTTCGATGAAGTGTGGGTTTGTGGATGACCCCTAACCATGACAAACGAAGATCTGAGGATAGAGATACCTTGTAATGTTTGTAGATGCCACATCTCTTCTCAGAGATAAGCTACCATCGCCCTAGATGGTTTATTTCCAATTTCTGTTTGTAAGCATATTTCAATATTATACATTAATGAAATGAAGCATTATTGCCGTTGCCTCTTTGTGTTTATGGTTATATTTGTAATTTGTTGCGTTCCTTTACCGCTCGAGGGCTTCTTCGAGAAAATTTTTGATAGGATCTCCTGCCCTCTTGTCCTTCTTTTCATCCGCATTGGAGGCCGTCGGGATTTGTGAGGTTGGTCTTGCAAAGGTTCGACTTGTTCAAGCCCTAACTCCTTATATCCTAACCTCGTTATGGAAATGCAAATAAAAACAGAGAAAAAGCAGACCGCTCTGATACCACTGATCTGGATTTAAACAGGAACAAAAAATTACAGATATAAACATACACACAAAGATGTAGCGGAAATAATGCTTCATTTCATTAATGTAAAATACTGAAATATGCTTACAAATAGAAATGGAAATAAACCAGCTAGGGTGATGGTAGCTTATCTCTGAGAAGAGATGTGGCGGCTACATGCTTCTAAATTGTGTTACAATGAGGCTCGAAGGCCTATTTATTGTTGAGAGACAATGGAAAACCCTAAACATCCAAAAACCGAACCCTAGAAGATGAAACACCAAATTGTGGGCCTCGTTTGGGTAAATTGGTACATCAACTTCCCAGGGTCGTAACTTTGGCATACGATCTCCGTTTGACATGCACAATATCTTATTCGAAATATCTATCTGAGAACTACAACTTTGGGAAGAGAAACATGTTGCTACCATTTTTCCCAAAAAAAGTCGTTTAGGGCCTCAAAATGGCTTCGGAAGTTCAGGACCCGAAAAACTGCTAAAAATAGTAAATTGTGCTACAATTATGGAAACTGGAAAACTGAAAGAGCCAATTGTGGGGGTCCAAGTGGGATAGGTGGGTGGCCACCAACATCCACCTAGATCATCTTCTTTGTGGTTATAGCCCAAAATTTCTAGTTCCAAGGGTGCAACCTTGAGATTTGAGCCACTTTTCTAGGCCAGCCTCCAGACCATTGCCTAGAATCGCCTTTAACTTCTCAGAGTGATATATGGCATAATGAAAATGTTAATCATGCAAAACTTGAACAAGAACTTGGCCTTACTAGGCCTAACCATAACAGTCATTTCGTTAAACATATAGTGAACATGTAAGGTATAGGTCATGAATGCATCTGATCATAGGAGTCTAAAACTTATCTAAGAATCACTAAAAAGCTTTAGTGCCTTCTTGAAATAGTTGCAATACCACTTGTTATCCCATTCATTCATTAACCACCAAATACTTATCAATTCCTGAACAAGTCATAGCTAGAGCACATTACAAATCAATGCTTATAACCAACATACAACCATGGGGGTTTCACTGGGGGAGAAATAACATACCACATGGGTTCATATTGGGGGATATATATCGAGGAAAAATGACACAATATATTGATCCTAAACTAGGGGATAAAGGGTTTAATATTGTTAGGTATAAAAAATGGAACTCAAAGTTAATGGAAAAGTATTAAGAGGTAAAAAAATGCTAATGAAAAAATGGAAACTTGCAATATCTAGTGAAAGTAGGGGTTTTTTAAGTTGGGAAGGTGTATTGGGTTCATATTGGTAGGGGGTTAAATAGAGTGATTTTTAGAGGTAGTTACAATATGTAGTAAAATTAATGTTATTGTTTAGTATGCCACGAACGCATGTGCTATGTTAGAGGTTCATTGAGTGAAGCCCCTATACATACAACCATATTATTAACCATGATAGAACAACCATCAAATCACCATAATAACAATTACAAGTTCTCATATATTACAATAGGAAAATAGCTCATATTAACTTATGCAAAAACCAAGCAAGTCAAGGAATTCCACGTACCACTCGACCATATATTGGGTTGAACCAAATATTTCTTTCGGCTAATCACCCCCATGCCATATTTCAAGCATGAATGCGAGATCTCAAGATATAAACAACCAGGCTCTCCCGAAGATTAAACCACCTCTACCCTCAAGCTACCACGATCTCGCCAAAATCAGTCAAGAGATCACAAAGCCCAAAGCAAGCTTGGATGCCTCAGAGTTTCTTCACCCTTACCTTGAGGAATTTGTTTGTCTCCACCCACTTGTCGAGGGCTTCCCAGAGATTAAACCACCTCCATCCCCAACCCTTTGGAATTTTCCTGAGACCACCTCATTCAGTTCCAAAACCTTCCCACAATCCAAAGGTCAACTAGAAAAGAATCCCATCGCACCATGGTTATCTAGGAAATGGAAAGGCAAGGCTGAAACCACTTTCAAACCAGGGAAAACCCATGCCAATGACAACAAATGAACCGAATACACAAATGTGTGTATCATGCATTCACATCTCATCTAGGAAATTACATATGCAACATGTTACCTGCAAAATCTTTTGTTGAAGTGGCTTGATCAAACCTTCCTTGCTTTTCCTTTTCTTTCCTTGTCCTTCCTTTGCCTTCCTTTATCTAATGCTAGAGTGCTCCAATAATTCTCTAAGTGTGCAAAAGTATGAGAGAATAAAAGGGAGCTCCAAAACTAAATTGACAAAAAGTTGTGAACTGATCCTTATAAGCCCTTTTATAATTGAGGCCTCTATTTTCTTCATTTTCCTCTATTTTCCTTCAATTTTCCTCTCATGAAGATATGTGACCTTTCATCTCCCTTTTCTCTTATTTTCCTTTATTTTCATAAATAAATGTCAATTAATGACTCTTTCCCTTCTCCAATGCCTTTTAAAATTTTGCTAGCAATAATAAACAATAAGTTATAACCACTAGGATGTTTTTCCCAACATTGAGCTTGGAATACGTGTCCCATCACCTACATCTTATTCTTTTTGCCTTTATTAAACTTTATTACACGAACTTTTAAACCGAGGTTGTTACAAACCCATACCCCTTAGGGGAACATCATCCTCGGTGTTCTATGACACATATGACCAATAAACTGTTGAAAACCAAAACATACTGCCCATGGCGTTTTATAACTTAGCTCGATGTAGTATTTACAATAACAACCTGCTGAAAAGAAAAAGCAACACGACAATCTTACCTCTTATTGGAGCTTTATAATCAAATCTCATTGTGGTATTTACAACCATATACATATACCAAAACTCATTTTCCTCAACCGGAAAATAATGAAGGATATAGAGCCTGCATTTGATATTTCATCTCACATGTAGCTTCATCGGACCCAAAGCACTTCCACTACACTTTAACTTGCTCGATTTCTATATTCTGGAGCATGAGTTGTTTCCATTACAATATGAACTGAGGCTTTGACTAGAATTATCCTTCTAGTTCTATATGTAATACATACTAGTCAATCACATGATCAACAACCTTCACATATCTCTTCAGTAATGAAACATGGACAATATCATGGACTTTCATTGTCGGAGGTAGTGCAAGTTTGTAGGCCACTAGTCCAATCCTCTCAAAGATATTAAAAGGCCTGCAAATACTGAGGTGTGATCTTGGCACATGATCCAATCCTTAGGGATCCCTTCTTGGGCTTGATGCGCAAGTACACATGATCCCAAACTTGAAACTCCTTGAATGAACGATGTTGATCTGCATAACTCTTCTTCGTGTCATGTGTTGCCTTTAGATTCTTCTTGATAACCTACATTTCCTATACTATATCTGCCAACATGTTTGGTCCAATCAACACCATGTTCATTGGATCACTCCAAATGATGATATTATTACAACTCCACCCATAAAGTGCCTCAAATGGACTCATCCTCAAGGACTCTTGATACCCATTATTGTACGTAAACTATACCAATGGAATATACACATCCCACTTCCTCTGCTGGTGTATAACATAGGTTCTCAACATATGCTCCAAAATCCTACTAACCCTCTTTGTCTCTCCATCTGTCTGTGGATGATAGGTTGTACTAAAAATCAAATATGTACCTAAACTTGCAAACAAATCTTTCCAAAACCTGGAAGTGAACATGGCATCTCTGTATGATACAATATTCTTGGGAAGACAATGCAATCTCACTATCTCCCCAATGAAAATATGAGCTACCTCACTAGGGTAATTAGTATACTTCACTAAAATGAAATGAGCTACCTTGGTCAACCTGTCAACCACAACCATGATGGAATCATGTTGTCTAGATGTCCTTGAAAAACCTGTGATTAAATCCATGGAAATGACCTCCCATTTCCATTCTGGAATCAGAAATGGATGCAATAAACCACATGTATGCTTGCACTCTTCTTTTACCTATTGACAATCCAAACACCTTATGACGAACTCAGCTACTTCTTTCTTTAGATTTCGTCAGTAGTAAAACTTCTTCACAGTTTTCAAAGTTTTCTGATATCCGGGGTGACCTGAATATGGCTTGACATGGAATTCCCTCAATATAAGATTCTTGAGTTCACTATTATTTGGCACATAGATCCTATTCCCAAATCTCACTAAACCATCTATCGTGAGATGATAATCCACATCCTAATCACTTGTACTCTGTTGTTGTAAACTGTGCTTAAGCTACTGGTACCTATCATCTTGTTGCCCTGCTTATAAGATCTACTCCTGCAAATTTGTCCCATATGAACTCATAGCTACAATGTGATTTTATTTCACTCTTCTATTAAGAGCATCTTGTTGTACTACGAAACAACCCCCCATTTATAACAAACAATAGCTAGGCTTAGAATTGTAAATGGGACCCTTTTAAATTTTTAGGCTTAGGATAATAAAACCTTAAATCTAAGAAAATTCCTAGCAAAACCGTACAAAACTAACTAAGGATGAAATCCATATTGCAGATCGCAAATCACACTTTTCCACATGACCATGTTAAAACACCTTTACAAAAGTGCAATATACGATTAGGTCTCCCGTTGCGATAACATCACATTGTCATTTCGTAATCGCATTTCGCACTTCACATAGTTTGCGAGAAACTTGACCAAGCCATTAGAACAACCACAAACGATTTGCGAAATGCGATATTGCGAACTCCGCAATCGCATTTTGCGTAATACATCCAGTAACGCTATACTGTATCCCTTTTTAAGACCATGATGCGCGATTAAGTCCGGTAAAACGTGTGGAATAATTACGTTTTAAATGCTAAAACAAATGAGTTGACAGGTTATTAAATATTTAGCGGCCCGAGGTAGGATAATCATTTTCCTGGTTATGGGTAGTTATAATCAAGTATCTCATTAAAACTTTTCTCACGATCCAAAATCATTTCACAGAAGCTTTCAATCTTAATTACTAGATATCGTCTACGTTGATATATCTTGTCTATCTCAGGAAAACGACAAAAGAAGTGTCCGTAATAAAGGTGATGCAGAAACAGAGCAAACAGACCATTGTTGAAGCTGAGTTTATAGAGATGGCTCCTATCTTTGCTGATATAGTTTGTGATGCTGTCAGAGGTGCAATAGCTTGGAAAGTAATTTACAATAGGCTGGAGGACAAGCGTCCTAAAATCAGTGTTACGAGAGCAACATCTGACTCAAAAAGGCCTTCAGAACTTCAATGTAGAGATGCTTCCTTTTCATTCCTTCATAGCATAGGAGCAAGGGCTAAAATCCTCCCCTATACAGAAATGATTAGGTGGGTGATTGAAAACCTTATCACTAAAGATAGGTAGTTCAAGAACTCAAATATGGAGCTTATAGGGTCATTCAGAGAAGAGGATCTGAAGAAGATGTACCACATACCTGATCCCCAGGATATCTATGACATCACATTTGTGGCTAACTTCGCAAAGAAGAATCTAGACCCCTTCAAGCTAATTCAGGGTTGGAGGGTGTTAGACAACAAATTCAAGTATGGAAAATCGGGTATGTATGCTATAGCCCCTTTGGAAAACCCCTACAATTATGCAGCAGCCATGTTATGTAGATTGTATGGGCTACCCAATAATACTAAGTTTTCAATGGAATGGATTCCTCTGATTAATGCCTGTGTTAATTCACATATCATGAATTGGAATTCCATCCTATCTGACAACCTAGCCACCACCATTACCGAATATTGACAGATGAAAGCCTCCTTTTCAGATAACCTTCCTCCCTTCTATTTTAGTGCCTAAATTATGGATGTTATCTATTTTTGCACAACATTTCCAACCATGGGTTGGAAATGGACCTTACAAGATCCTTACCCAATCCATCTCAGTCATAAACAAATATGGGAGTCACATTACATACCTCACTTCTATAAGATATTCCATGTTGTTGTGTTGCCCCTACATTAAATGATTTTCAATAAGAAAGCCCCTAGGTTCGCCCAAGAAGCTGTAGCAGACCTACTTACTATTGGAAAGTATTTATTTGAAGAGTAGTTCACCTATATTAGGGTTTTTGGTAGAACAGCTGATCCACACGTCCTACCTTTATATGTTTCTGATAAGTTATTAGCAAGAGAGATTGCCTACCAGATTGTGGGAAAGGGCGTGACTAAAGTTCTCAAAGACGACAAGAAGTCATTATGGCCCATTTTCCCTGTCGAATGCGGTTCTTTTTCTTTAGCCAATTTTGTTCATGCCAATAAGGAATCAACACATATGGAATCCCTCAGGCTTCATACATTGCCTAAGAGGAAATTTGATCCAAACAAAGTGGCATACAATGTCACTATTAGAGTTAAAGTCAAGCCATACAATCATGACGATAATCATTTTGAGGATTTGTTACAGTCAGTCATATCCTTCGAACAAGCATTTGAATGGGAAAAAGCGAATCTAAAAATTTAATATTTTCAAGGATTTCAGGAATTCAGAGATGAGAGGCTCTAGGTGATCCCAATGCATCTATTAAAACCCAAGGATAAATCTACTCCAAGTTTCATTGTTGATAGTGGAGGCCCTAGTTGTCAAATAAACTCTCAAGTAAACACTAAGAAGACACTAGACACAGGGAAGCCCCAAGATGCCGAAAACATAGCTGAGTCCAGCAGGAAGTTAGCTGAGAAGCAAGTGATGAGCAACCTAGCTACAGAAATTAGTTCAGAGACAAAAGGCGGTAGTTTGGAGCAGGAGTGGGATCAGTTTAATTAGAAATTGCAAGGCACTCCCAAAGCCTCAAATGCCCAAGAAACAGAGGAATTCAAAACTCTTCCGCATGTTCATAAAGATACAGAGCCCAAGTCTATCGATGGGCAATCTACACCTATGGAGGAACAAGCAACAACATCCCAGCATACTGAAATTATCCCTGCTCTACCCACATTGGAGATTGTTCTCAAAGTGACTGAAATACCTCCACTTGATGTGTTCTATAGCCGTCTCCACAAGGCTGTAGTTAGGAGGCAGAGATAAAGGAGAAGGGTAGATGCACCTGAATTCCTACCGGGAAATGAGCCCATGGACATTGTCTGGAAGGACATTCCTTTCAATCCACCCAAGAACTTGACTAGACTATCACAGTTCACAGGAGCATACGCATCGGCCACAATGAACAAGGCTACTGAAGTCTCTACTGTGTTAAGGGAGAAAGAAGAGAGAATTTCACAACACGAACAAGAGCTCAAGGCAGAGAAAGCAAGCGCAAACAGGCAAGTGGCGGAGCAACTAAAGCAATTGTAGCAAGACATGGAGGTCCTGAAAATAACACATGAGGCCGACATATCAACCAAAAACATGCAACTCCAGGAAATGCAGCAATCCATGGAAGATACAAGTACATTCCCACTATTGAGGAGTTCATCAAAGAGGCCTTGGAATTAAATTCCTTTCTGGTGAGACAACAAGAGTATTTCTGCCAAAAGATGTCACATATTACTCCCTATTTGACTACTAATGACCAGTTGACAGACAAGGAAATCGACCAAAGAATGGAGTTTAATGATTTAAACAACAGAATCTTTGAGTTCATTGAGTGGTAGGAAACAAAAGATGGAAAGAAGGCCAATCTACCCAAGATTGAAGAAACTCATAAAGACATTCTCTTTAGAGATTGGGATGCCAGAATCAAATAGGTTGAGCTAGCAATTGCAAGGGCAGTTGGAGTATAAAAGAACATCGTCAAAGCAGTGAACCACATCTTGTTCACCACCAATATCATCAAGGAAGGCAATACGAAAGAAATTCCTGATTTTACTGCTCTGTATAAATGCTGGCAAGAAAAGGCAGGGATTCAGAGAGAGGCAATTGTGAAACTGACCACATCCAACTAGGAGTCGTATTGGCAGTATTTGGTTAAGCCACATAGCGATATTATGACTCTCAACTGTTTCCTTCACACGACTCAAAGGATGTTGCCACCACTCACCGATGTGGTCTTCACTGGACAACTCATGACTCATTTCGGGCCACCTCCTCAAATTCCATCGATGACTGATATTTGCAATTTAAAGGAAAAGCTAGTAGACAGCAAGTCATCCTCTTAGTTTTGTATTTAGCCTCTATTTATTTTTGGAGTTAGTTACCTAGTTAGGAGGAAGGTTGTTTGAAACCTCCTCAAATTTTGTATAATCTATTTTTGCACATTTAGTTAGAGTAGTATTTATACCCTTCTCATGCATTTAGAGAAGGGTCTAGAATTTTATCAAAAATATTTGCAAAGAATGCACTATTATAAGTTTGTGAATGCTTTGGTGAAATTGTGGAACATGATCGTTTCTTTTAGATATCAGACTACTTTCCTTTGTTGATGCACTTTTGTATTCTTGGGAAACAATTTGATTTGAAGAAAGAAGTTGGTCTATGTCATTTGTCAAATGAGCATGACTTCACACATATGGTACTATTATCATGTATGATTGATTCTGTTTACATTGAATTAGTGGAAAAACTTTACTTTCATAGATTATATGTGAGATTTATTATTTCTGTTAAGCGTTAATTTCACTTTTGTATGATGCCTAACTGAATTTGTGATTTTCATAAATAACTCATCATATATGCGATATATTTTATAAATTAGTTAGTCAAAGGAATTATTTTTTACGTTGTCATCTCTGTTTAGTTGTGTTCAACCTTTATTATCACATGCTAAATAGATATCCTTGTAGATCGCATATCACACAAGAACACCTAGGTTTATATTAGAATAGGTTAATTAGAGAAATTTCATTGTAGAATAGGTCACTTAGATTATCATTATTCTATTTCAAAGCACTCATAAACCACCCACTCTCATATTAAAACCCACATTGGGAAAGTGGTCCCATTATCCCTAGTCGGAGCCACCACTTTAAACGGAAAAGGAGTTGTCTTAAGGTCCGAACCGGGTGGTTATCCCCCATGTTTCAGCAACAGAATTCTAAGGCCACAACATTTTGGCACTAGAAGGAGGGCATTCAACTATGAATAGAAGATGAAGGGAAAAATCATTTGAAAAACATTCATAAGAGTCAAAACCCCTCCACCATTTCTACCCCTTCTCAAACTCATTCACAATATCTTGATCAGAAGTCTGAAGTAGTAGAAACATCTCCCTCATCTCCTGAAGTAGTAAGGCGACCACCTTCTCTAGATTACACTCCTGAGTCTCCTAAAGTTCATTCTTTGATACATAAATTGGAACATATATCCATTTCTCTAGAGAAACCAGAGAGACCTGAAGTGTCTGAAGAAAATGTCACCTCTTATTACAACAAACTGGTGTATTGAATAGACTGCAAAGTGAGAGACTTGGGGTTAACCCGTTCGAGTTCCCCATTCCTCCATGACGTAAGAAAGTCACTTCATCAACATCTGAATCAGATACTAGTGAGATCACATCACGTTTCCATCCATTTACTCCTCCATCCACTTCTATCCAATCCACGACTTCTCAAACATCCACTTCTCCAATTAGTACTATAATTAACAGTACTAATCCAGTGGTAACTTCGCCATCTATACCTACTCCTGGACCAAACTTCCCATTTTCTCAATCCCCAACTCAAGTTATGGCCAATCAACCTTGGACAAATCCTGGTGTTGTCCTGGTTGCAAATCCAAATGCACTCCCAGCAAACCCGGAAAAATGGTTGCCTAAGTATAATCTTGACAATGCTCTCCCAGCCGAAGAAAATCTAAATAATTTTATGTTAGCCATGAATCTCAATGGGGTTGCACATGAAGATGTTGTAATCAGACTGTTTCCTTATACTTTCCAAGGATTTGTTGGGTCATGGTATTTTTCCCTCCTAGCAGGTTCAATTAGAGATTGGGATACTTTTCAAGAAGTGTTTCTTGAAAAAATTGGTGATGATAGGATCATAGCATCCTTGATCAATGATCTTTCTAATTTGAAAGCTAATTCAGATGAAAAGATCAAAGATTTCAACTCTAGATTTAACAAATTGCTAAAAAAAATCCTAGCTTCCTCTAAACTTGTTGTAGATGTACAAATAGAATGGTATATATCTTCTCTCCCTTCTAATATTGCAATTTTTGTAGATAGAGCCAATAAGGCTACCCTTGTAGAAAACATGAAAGAAGCCCTGTCTGTAGAAAGAAGAATCATAGCTTTGGGAAAAAGATCGCAAAAAGATGAAAGGAAGACCAAAAAACTGAAATTTAAGGATGACTGTAAGAAGAAGGCTTCAAAAAACCCTTTCGATCTTGAAGGCCTTCAGAAAGTGTTAAAGACGATGTCCAACAAAATGGTTGAAATTAAAAAACAAGTTGCAAAATCCTCTGCTCCTAAGAAATATTTTCGATCATTCAAAAGGAACCCTTCTTCTACATCATAACCACCAAACACCATTTCAAATCTTGAATCTGACCAATATGCAGAAGAATATTTGCCAAACGAAGAGGAAGTCGAAACGGAAGAAGAAATTGAACTAAATAGGATGTGGGATTTTATTCTCCCAACTAAAGAAGAGGCACAAGCAATGCCAGTGACTACAAGAAGCAAAAATTATCTTGACATGTTTATCACAAATCACAAGCAGAAAGTTGCTACTCCTACAAAGGAGAAAACAATAGCTAAGAAATCTCAAACTAGCCAAATCGATCCTATCCCTCCAGATTCCCCAAATGCCTCAAAAACATTGGTAATCTCAGACATGTTTGAATACAATATAGTAGAAGACACGAAAAATACTAGAGCTAACATCTCATTTCATGAGCTCACTAAACTCAAACAGCAACAGAAGATTTTATTAAGGGAATCGAAAGCAGTTCTAGTATCCCCTCTGCCATCTGCTATAGTTACTCAAGCTACCTACAATATGGGAAAACATCCCTCATCCTCAAACAAGGTAGATCCCTCAAATCTAGTTTTGATTGGTGATAGGTCTATTTCTCATGTTCCTCTGTTTCTGCTCACTTATGAAATTTTCAATAGGAACGTTCACAACTACCTTATTGATTCAGGAGCCTCCTCAAATATAATGCCAAGGGCTGTGTGTACCAAATTGAACATTACACCTCAAAAATATGTAGTGCACATAGTTCAGCTAGATAGGACAAAAGTTGAGATGCTTGGAGAAATAGCATCAGTTTCATTTAGGCTTTCGTCTAATCCAAACGTTTCCCAACTAATTGATATTTTGGTAGCCAATATCCCTGAATTTTATTGTTTAATTATTAGTAGGGATTGGTCTGAAAAGATGCACGGTTATTTCGCAACTGATTAGTCTCACATGTGGTTGCGACACAATGGTAAACCTAACCAAATCAAGGTAGACCGAGAGAAAGTCATGAAATATACTATCACCAACCTCGAGGGAAGCAACGAATCTATTGCTTTCACTAATAATATCATTGGAAATTACTCAGCCGAGTCCTCTTTAGGATCCTTTAATGCTCAGAGGCCTCCCTTTTTAGATAACACTATAGTCTCTCAATCGAAAATTTTTCACAAACAAATCCTTCCAAATGTTTAAATTTAGGAGATAAATTTTCTAATAACTCTCTGTTTTGGACTCTCTATTTTGACGGTTCTAAATCAGAGGATGGCGTAGGTGCAGGATGCATTTTGATCAATCCGCAAGGAGAGAAAACCATGCTAGCCTGCAGACTTCAATTCCAGTGCACTAACAATGTCGCTGAATATGAAGCACTAATCCAAGGACTGTATAAAGCCATCGGTCTTAATGTCAAATACTTGCAAGTCTATGGTGATTTGGAGATAATTATGAAACAGGTGAGAAATACAAGTCATTGTGTCTCCGAGCACCTTAAACACTATCAATCTTTAGCTCAGAAATTGACTTCTCATTTTTCTACTTTCAACATCTTCAGTCCCTAGATTACAAAATGAAAGTGTTGAATTACTTGCTAATGCGACATCCATGCTTATACCCTCAGAAGATTTTAGTCCAGGCATATTTTCAATAGAATTAATATTTAGGCCATCAATTCCCAACAATGTAACAAATTGGAGAGTATTCAACAACGATGCAGATATAGTTAATTTCCTTACATCATAGGGATCGTATGAAGAACAGATCATAGATGAACATGACTATGATCTAGAAATCAAACTTAATCATGATCATAACCTAATCCCAAATTCCGTGGTTAAAATGGAATATCTTTATGATCTAAAGGATAGATCTAAGAAAATTACTAACTCCAAAACTCAAAGTTCTACTTTGAGATTTGAAGTAGTAAACCTAGGGTCAAACGAAAAACCTCAAAATGTCAACCTAGGTCTAGACCTATCATCTGAAGAAAGAATATCATTCATCGGGTTGTTGAAGACATATAAAGGCATTTTTTCTTGGGATTATGCAGATCTCAAAACTTATGATGCCTCTATAATTCAACATACCATACCCATGACTTCAAATGAAAAGCCAGTTCAACAGAAGCTTCACAAAATTCATCCAAACCTTGAAAGTCAAATCAAATCAGAATTGAACAAACTTCTGAAAGCCAAAATAATCTTCCCTGTTAGACATTCTAAGTGGGTATCAAATATGGTACCCGTAAGGAAAAAGAACAGAGATATCAAGATTTGTATTGATTTTAGAAACCTGAATCAAGCTTGCCAAAAAGATAATTTTCCCTTGCCCACCATGGAACAGATATTGCAATCAGTTGCAGGTTCTGAATTAATGTCCTTTCTAGATGGATTCTCAGGATATAATCAAATACTTTTCCATCCAGATGATATATTAAAGACAACATTCAGGACCAAGTGGGGAACATATGCCTATCAGAAGATGCCTTTCGGACTCATTAATGTGGGTGCCACATTTCAACAAGCTATGGACATTGCTTTCAAAGGTCTAATCAATAAATCAGTGGTTATTTATTTGGATGAAATCACAGTCTATTCCAAGGATAACAACAATCATTTAGCTGACTTGAAACACATTTTCGAAATATGTAAGAAATACGACATTTCCTTAAATCCCAAAAAATCCTATTTTTCTTTACCAAAAGGCAAACTCCTTGGGTTTATAGTATCCAAGAAAGGAATTTACATCGATCCTGATAGAGTCCAAGAGATTGAAAAATTCCCCTCCCTCACAACAATAAAAACATGCAATCATTCCTAGGCCAAATAAATTTTGTAAAAGATTTGTCCGAGATTTTTCACAAATTGTTCTACCTCTTCAAGAAATGATAAGAAAAAATGTAGCTTTCAGGTGGAACAAGGATGAAAGAGAGTCATTCGAGTTGATTAAAAAAGCTATTATTAATGCTCCCTCATTGACAACCCTGGACTTTCTCAAACCTTTTGTATTATATACTTTCTCATCTGATACATCATATGCAGTAGTTTTGACACAGCTGAACGATGAAAATGTTGAGGCACCTATCTCCTTTTTCAGTTCTAACTTACAAGGTGTCGAATTAAATTATTCAGCTGTAGAGAAACAAGCATTTGTTGTTTTTAAAACTTTGAAACATTTCAGACCTTTTCTTCTTAAAACCCATACAAAGATAATTGTACCCTACCCTGCAGTAAGACAACTATTGATCCAAAGAGAAGTAGGGGAGAAAAGAGTTAATTAGGTGACTGCACTCCAAGAATATGATGTAGAAATCTGGCCAGCTAAAATTGTCAGGGGTCAAGGTTTTTGCAGGATGTTAACAGGAGCTTCCCAATTGCCACCAGAAGAAGAGCAAGGTAATGAATTACAAATATCAGAGGTAAGCCTCAATGAGACGCAATCACAATATGATGATTTGAAATTTTATCTAAAAAATCGATATGCTCTTATGCATCTTAATTATAAAACAAACCGAGCTTTAAGATTGAAATCAAATCAGTATGAACTAGTCAATGATGTATTGTTTAGGAAGAATTATGATTTAGTATTGTTGAGATGCCTAGAGAAACCTGAAGTCGAAAAGGTCATGCAGAAATTACATGATGGACCAGATAGTGGACATTTTGGAGGAAATACCACGACTCACAAAATCATACATGCAGAGTATTATTGGCCAACGGTATTTAAAGATGCACATGAATATGAAAGGAAGTGCAAAACTTGTCAAACCACAGCCGGAAGAGAAAGAAAGTAAACATTCCCTTTACAACCAGTTAACATCCAACAACCATTCAGACAATGGGGATTAGACATAATTGGTAAGATTGTTCCTAACTCTTCCAAAAACATAGGTACATCCTTACAGCTACTGATTACTTTACTAAGTGGGTAGAAGTTATCTCGTTAAAGATAGTTAATACAGAAAATATTACAAACTTCATTGATCAGTACATAATTAGTAGATTTGGCTTATCCTCAGCTTTAATGTTTGATAATGCATCTTAATTTTCTGGAAATAAAATGGTAGAATTTGCTCTTAAGCGAGGTTTCAAGTTGAAATATTCAGCCAATTATTATCTGCAAGGTAATGGATTAGCAGAGTCAACAAACAAGAACCTCATTAGAATTATCAAAAGGATGATTGATCAAAATCACAGGAATTTGCACAACGCATTAACATTTTCTCTATGGGCAGACAAGATTACTCAAAAAGCCTCTATTGGTTCTTCTCCTTTTTCTTTAGTTTATGGAGAAGAAGTTGTTCTTTCCATAAACGTAGCAATCCCATCTCTTTCCCTAGTGAAATTTATTGATGAAAACCTGTCATCTTCTCTCCAGGCTAGACAATTTCAAATTCTCAAGCTTGAAGAAGAAAGAGAAAAGGCTAAAGCAACCCACTTCCATCATCAACAATTAGTCAAAGCTTATTTTGATACAATTTCTGCCAGTCATAAAAATCTTGAAGTAGGTGACTTGGTTCTGAAATGGGACAAAGCACATGAGCAAAAGGGCATACATACCAAATTCCAAAGACTATGGCTTGGCCCTTTTCAGATCATTGAAAAAATTGGACAATCAACATTTCTTTTACAAGACTTATCAGGTAAGAAGGATTCTTTGCCCATCAATGGGAAAATTTTGAAAAAGTACTTCTCCTAGGAGATAACCTCTTCCAATTTTGTAACATATTGCTTTCTAGGAAAATAATGGTCAAATAGTATTTACTTTTGGATTTTCAAAATAAAATCTTTTATAACATTTCTGTTTTTTCGCTTTTATAAGAAAGTAAAAGGAATAATTAGGACATTTGAGTACTAAAGTAAACTTGATCTCTTTGGAAAAACTTGACCTTGCTTAAAACATTTATTTTACGAACAAACTCTTATATTTATAGAATATGAGGGTTTTGTTATCAGTCCAGAAAAGAATCTTTAACCTAGTAAGGATTTTTGCAGATTAGCATCTTAAAAACTCTATCATTATCACCCAAAACTCTCAAAATATCCAATGATCCACCGCATTTGTTGAAATTTTCCTTTTTCAGTGTGTAATTCTAAAATATAAAAAACTTAAAAGATAAAAAATCTCATTACGAGCTTGTTTACCATGTTCATAGGGAAGTGATTAAACTGATATTACCAATATTGCATAACAAACAGGGTAATAGATAATGGTCTCCTCGATTAGAAGACAAGGGGTCTCATCAAGAGCCAACTTGTTTAGTTTAGTTACAACCAATGAATGGCATTGTCATTAGTAGGTTACCACGCCTAGACAATGTCTTTTAAGAAACCAAAAAAGAGAAAATTACATTCAAAAAAGGAAAAAGAGGACAAGGTCCAAGTGAGATTCAATCCAAGTGAATATCATTTTGAAATTTGAAAATTCATACAGATGGGACAATGAATCATTGTTGTTTAAAAGATAACCCTGTCAAGGCTATTGACACCTGTTGGCAACAGAGGCTCTATTTGTGATAAATGAGTAAACTACAAAAAACTAATCTACAAAAGGCACCTACTATATTTCTTTAAACTTTATTGGCTGATGAAAATGTTTATACTTCTATCATTACAAGAGTAAAGTAATTAAGTAAATAAGTTGAGCAAGTAATGATGATTCTAGAGACATGTTGTTTACTTTATAACTCATGTAATCATTATTCTTATAACCCTGATTACTTTGAAAGTTTTTAGAAATTTCAGAGAACTACTCAGAGATAATTGGTTCTCCAAAGTGAATCACCAATTGTTGTACTACAAAACAACCCCCCCATTTATAACAAACAATATCTAGGCTTAGAATTGTAAATGGGGACACTTTTAAATTTTTAGGCTCAGGATAATAAAACCCTAACTCTAAGACAATTCCTATCAAAACCTTGCAAAACTAACTAAGGATGAAATCCATATCGTAGATCACAAATTGCACTTTTCCACATGACCATGTTAAAAAACCTTTACAAAAGTGTGATATGTGATTAGGTCTCCCATTGCAATAACATCACCTTGTCATTTCGCAATCGCATTTCACACTTTGCATAGTTCATGAGACACTTGACCAAGCCATTAGAACAACCACAAATGATTTGCGAAATGTGATATTGTGATCTCCAGAATCGCATTTCGCTTAATACATCCGGTAATGCTATATTGTATCCCTTTTTATGACCAAAATGCGCGATTAAGTCCGGTAAAACATGTGGAATAATTACATTTTAAATGATAAAACAAACGAGTTGACATGTTATTAAATATTTAGTGGCTCGAGGTAGGATAATCATTTTCTTGGTTATGGGTAGTTATAATCGAGTATCTCATTAAAACCTTTCTCATGATCCAAAGTCATTTCACAAAAGCTTTCAATCTTAATTACTATATATCGTCTGTGCTAATATATCTTGTCTATCTCAGGAAAGTGACAAAAGACATGTCCCTAAGAAAGGCGATGCAGAAACAGAGCAAATAGACCATTGTTGAATCTGAGTTTACAGAGATGGCTCCTATCTTTGTTGATACAGTTTGTGATGTTGTTGGAGGCGCAATAGCTTGGAAGGTAACTTACAATAGGTTGGAGGACGAGCATCCTAAAATCACTATTACGAGAGCAATAACTGACTCAAAAAGGCCTTCAGAACTTCAATGTAGAGATGCTTCTTGTTCATTCCTTCATAGGATAGGAGCAAGGGCTAAAATCCTCCCCTATACAAACATGATCAGGTGGGTGATTGAAAACCTTATCATTGAAGATAGGCAGTTCAAGAATTCAAATATGGAGCTTATAGGGTCGTTTAGAGAAGAGGATCTGAAGAAGATGTACCACATACATGATCCCCAGGATATCTACGACAACGCATTTGTGGCTAACTTCGCAAAGAAGAATCCAGACCCCTTCAAGCTAATTCATGGTTGGAGGGTGTTAACAACAAATTCAAGTATGAAAAATCGGGTATGTATGCTATACCCTCTTTGGAAAACCCCTATAACTATGCAACAGCCATGTTATGTAGATTGTATGGGCTACCCAACAATACTAACTTTTCAATAGAATGGATTCCTTTGATTGATGGCTGTGTTAATTCCCATATCATGAATTGGAATTCCATCCTATCTGACAACCTAGCCACCACCATTACTGAATATCGACAAAAGAAAGCCTCCTTTTCAGATAACCTCCCCCCTTATATTTTAGTGCCTACATTATGGATGATATCTGATTTTTCACAACATTTCCAACCATGGGTTGGAAATGGACCTTATAATATCCTTACCCAATCCATCTTAGTCATAAACAAATATGGGAGTCACATTACATACCTCACTTCTATAAGATATTCCATGTTGTTGTGTTGCCCCTACATCAAATGATTTTCAATAAGAAAGCCCCTAGGTTCTCCCAAGAAGCTAAAACAGACCTGCTTACTGTTAGCAAGTATTTTATTGAAGAGTGGTTCACCTATATTAGGGTTTTTGGTAAAATAGCTGATCCACACATCCTACCTTTATATGTTTCTGATAAGTTATTAGCAAGATATATTGCCTACTAGACTTTGGGAAAGGGCGTGATTAAAGTTCTCAAAGATGGCAAGAAGTCATTATGGCCCATTTTCCCTATCAAATGTGGTTCTTTTGGTTTAACCAATTTTGTTCATGCCACTAAGGAATCAACACATATGGAAGCCCTCATGCTTCATACATTGCCTAAGAGACAATTTGATCCAAACAAAGTGGCATACAATGTCACTATTGGAGTTAAACTCAAGCCATACAATCATGATGATAATCAGTTTGAGGATTTGTTACAGTCAGCTGTATCATTCGAACAAGCATTCGAATGGGCAAAAGCGAATCTAAAACCTAGAAATTTTCAAGGATTTCAGGAATTTAGAGATGAGAGGCTCTGGGTGATCCCAATGGATCTATTAAAACCCGAGGATAAGTCTACTCCAAGCATCACTGTTGATAGTGGAGGCCCTAGCTCTCAAATAAACTCTCAGGCAAGGACTGAGAAGACACCAGACACAGGGAAGCCCCAAGATGTCGGTAGCACAGCTACGTCCAGCAGGAAGTCAGCTAAGAAGCAAGTGATGAGCACCTCGGCTACAGAAATCGGTTCAGAGACCAAAGGCCGTAGTTTGGAGCAAGTGTGGAATCAGTTTAATCAGAAATTGCAAGGCACTCCCAAAGCCTCAAATGCCCAAGAAATAGAGGAATTCAAAACTCCTCCGTACATTCATAAAGATATAGAGCACAATTCTATCGATGAACAATATACACCTATGGAGAAACAAGCAACAACGTCCCAGCATACTGAAATTATCCCTGCTCTGCCCACATCGGAGATTGTTCTCAAAGTGACTGAAATACCTCCACTTGATGTGTTCTATAGCCCTCTCCATAAGGTTGTAGTTAGAAGGCAAAGAAAAAGGAGAAGGGTAGATGCATCTGAATTCCCACCGGGAAACGATCCCGTGGACATTTTCTGGAAGGACATTCCTTTCAATCCGCCCAAGAACTTGACTAGACTATCACAGTTCATAGGAGCATATGTATCAGCCACTATGGACAAGGCTACTGAGGTCTCTACTATGCTAAGGGAGAAATAAGAGAGAATTGAACATCTCGAACAAGAGCTCGAGGCAGATAAAGCAAGTGCAAACAGGGAAGCGGCGGAGCAACTAAAGCAATTGCAGCAAGACATGGAGGTCTTGAAAATAAGCCATGAGGCCGATATATTGGCCAAAAACATGCAACTCCAAGAAATGCAACAATCCATGGAAAGATACAAGGATGTTCCCACTACTGAGGAGTTCATCAAAGAGGCCTTGGAATTAAATTCCCTTCTGGTGAGACAACAAGAGTATTTCTGCCAAAAGATGTCACATATTACTCCCTATCTGACTACTAGCGACCAACTGACAGATAAGGAAATCGACTAGAGAACAGAGTTTAATGATTTAAACACCAGAATCTCTGAGTTCATTGAGTGGCAGGAAACAAAAGATGGAAAGAAGGCCAATCTACCCGAGATTGAAGAAACTCATAAAGACATTCTCTTTATAGATTGGGATGCCAGAATCAAACAGGCTGAGCTAGCAGTCGCAAGGGCAGCTGGAGTATCAAAGAACATCGTCAAAGTAGTGAACCACATCTTGTTTGCCACCAATCTCATCAAGGAAGGCAATACGAAAGAAATGCCTGATTTAACTACTCTGTATAAAGACTAGCAAGAAAAGGCGGGGATTCAGAGAGAGGCAATTGCAAAACTGACCACGACCAACTGGGAGTCGTATTGGTAGTATCTGGTTAAGCCACATGGCCAGATTATGACTCCCAATTATTCCCTTCACACCCCTCAAAGGATGTTTTCACCACTTATCGATGCGATCTTCACCAGGCAATTGAGGACTCATTTCGGTCCACCTCCTCAAATTCAACATATGACTGATATTTGCGATTTAAAGGACAAGATGGTAGACAAAAAGTAATCCTCTTAGTTTTGTTTATTTATCCTCTGTTTATTTTTGGACTTAGTTACCTATTTAGGAGGAAGGTTGTTTGATACCTCCTCAAATTTTGTATAATCTACTTTTGCACATTTAGTTAGAGTAGTATTTATACCCTTCTCATGCATTTAGAGAAGGGTCCAGAATTTTATCAAAAACATTTGCAAAGAATGCACTATTGTAAGTTTGTGAATGCTTTGGTGAAATGATGGAACATGATCATTTCTTTTAGATATCAGACTACTTTCCTTTGTTGATGCACTTTTATATTCTTGGGAGACAATTTGATTTGAAGAAAGAAGTTGGTCTATGTCATTTGTCAAATGAGCGGACTTCACACATATGGTACTATTATCGTGTATGATTGATTCTATTTACATTTAATTAGTGTAAAAACTTTACTTTCATGGATTATATGTGAGATTTATTATTTCTGTTAAGTGTTAATTGCACTTTTGTATGATGCCTAGCTGAGGTTGTGATTTTCATATATAAATCATCATATATGCGATATATTTTATAAATTCCTTTGACTAACTATTTAGTCAAAAGAATTATATTTTACATTATCATCTATGTTTAGTTGTGTTCAATCTTTATTATCACATGCTAAATAGATTTCCTTGTAGATCATATATCACACAAGAACACCCGGGTTTATATTATAATTAGTTAGAGAAATTGCATTGTAGAATAGGTCACTTAGATTATCATTATTCTATTGCAAATCACTCATAAACCACCCACTCTCATCTTAAAACGCACACTAGGAAACTGGTCCCATTATCCCCAGTCAGAGCCACCACTTTAAACGGAAAAGGAGATGTCAAACATCTGCAACCTTGTTCTCCTTTCCCTTGATGTACCTGATCTCGAAGTCGAACTCACTAAGCATCGCCAATCATCTAGATTTGTTGGCATTCAGATTAGGTTGGTCAAAACATTATCTTAGCCCACTGTGATCACTCATAAAAAAAAAACCTCTTGCCAAGAAGATAGTTCCTCTGCATCTTCAATGCATGAATGATTGTTGCCAACTCAATATCATGAGTCACATAATTATGCTTGTGCTCATTCAGTTTCCTTGACTCGTAGCCTACAATATGTCCCTCTTACATCAAGACTCCACCAAGTCGTCTCTTGCAAGTGTCTATACAAACCAAAACTCTTTATATGTATCTGTAATCTTTAGAACTAGAGCATTTGTAAGCAACTGCTTCAACTGCTCAAAACTAGCTACAAATTCCTTTATCCATTAAAAGTTCTTTCCTTTCCTCTACAAAGATGTAATAGGATAGGAAATCCATGAGAAATTCCTGATGGACCTCATGTAATAACCTGCTAATTCCATGAATGATCTGACCTCATCCACATTCCTAGGAGCTACCCATTCCATGATAGCTTTGATATTATCCAAGTCCACTATTATACCTTCTCTGGAAATAATCCCAAGTAATGAACTTATGTCTGAAAGAAACTACACTTACTAAGCTTGGCATACAATTGATGTTCTCTTAGCAATATTAACACTATGTCCAGGTATTCTATATGTTGTTCCTCATTCTTGGAATATATCAATATGTCATCAATTAATACTATCACAAACTTGTCCAAATAAGGATGAAACACACTATTCATTAAACACATGAAAGTAGCTCATTGGTCAAACCAAAAGGAACCACAAAAAACTCATAATGCCTATACCTAGTCTAGAAAGAATTCTTGTAGATGCCATCTTCTTTGTTGTGTACTTGATGATACCTTGACCTCAAATCAATCTTCTATAACACTACTACTTCCTTCAACTTATCAAACAAATCATCAATCCAAGGCAATGGGTAAATGTTCTTGATCACCACCTTGTTTAGTTACCTATAATCAATGCACAACCTAAGAGTATCGTTCTTTGTCTTCACAAACAATATCGGTGCACCCCAAGGTGACAAACTTGGCCTAATTTATCCCTTTTCAATCATTTCCTTCAACTGTAGCTTCAGTTCCACTAACTCTGGAGTGCTCATCCTATAAGGCGCCTTTGATGTTGGTGCTACTCCTGGTACCAACTCAATAGAAAATCCCACTTCCCTATGAGGATGCAACTCTGAAATATCTGTTGGAAATACTTCATGAAACTACTGCAAAACCATATACATCTTCAAGATTCCTACATCCTCAACATCTTTACCTTTTTCACTAGAAACATGCACTGCGAACAATACACACCCTTTCCCACAATTACGCCTAACATTCATAGATGTAACCATTCTCACCGATGTAGGCTCCTTCTTTCTCTGCAAGATTCTTTTCTCTTTGTCATCATCCAAGAACTTGATAGCCTTCTCATAACAATCTGCCTTTGTCTTGTGAAGATACAACTAGTCCATACCTAGAATCATGTTTTATGATCCTGATGGAAGCACATTTAGATGCACTGATGTAGGCATATCATTCTGCTCGAAGGAACAAGCTCTTACCCAATGATGAACTATTTTCGTAGAACCTGTAGCCAAGTGAACCAACCAAGACTCTGCATGAACTTATTTTTCTTAAACCACACTTATCCACCAAGCGAGGATTAACATAACTATAATTAGATCAAGGATCAATCAAAATGGAAACAACTCAATCACAGAGGTTACTTTCCATCTCAATAATGGATCCCTGGTGATACATCTCCTTGTTATCAAATGCTACATATATCTAAGGAATGATCTGACCCACATCCCCAACTATTTGTGCCTCCTAAGAATTGTAGATCTAAGGTCTGCCACCCTCATACAATGAAAAATCCCTCTTGCGATGAAATTTGTCACAATTCCAACATTACAACGGTTCTCTACCACTACCCCTATTCTGCTCCTCTCTAGGTTGAGGTCCACATCCCTTCTCTATCACATTAAACTTCTTGTAAGGAGCAACATTTTCCTTCTCACTTGCATCCTGAGGTCTTCCCCGCTTTGGTCACCACTTTCATTTAGTCTTGTTATTCCCTTTCCAATCACGCTTAGGCTCAACCTTGCATTTCGATTGCTCATAATAGTGCTCCAACTTCCTAATTAATTCCTCCAGCAACCGAGGCTCATCATACTCAACCCTATCCTTAAATGCTAATGGAAATCCACTGATGAACCTTTGAACTTTTGTCTTCTCATCTTTGAGGTAAGGCACATACCTCAAAAACTCCAGGAACTTAGTCGTGAACTCCTCATCTGTCATAGATCCCATCTTCAACTCGTAGAAATCCTTAGCCTTATCGTCATAGTACCTCTCAGACAAGTACTTTTTCCTTAAGAGTCTTCTGAACTCATGCCAACTCAACTCCTCTATCTTGATACCTTTGACACACTTTATGTCTTCCCACTAGATGTCTGATTTCCCTTTGAGGCTGAAAATAGTTATCCTCTATTTCATGTTCTTTGTATAATCATGTAGCTCAAATAAATTCTCCATCCTAAGAAACCATGCCTCTCAATCTTTTGGTTTCTTCAACTCTCCATCAAATGTAGAAGGCTTGGCTTTCTTGAACTCATCCATAAAATATCCCATCTCACTCCTCTTGTAAGGATGATAGTGATGATGACCATGATACCTGTCTAAGCTAGAACTAGAATTGAACCCATAACCACCACCTCTCCTATCAGGAATATCCAAGAACCTACCATCTTTGATTATGTAATCCTTTTTTGACCTATGCCTTGATCTGCTACCATATGCCCCCTTAGTCCTACCCTCTTGTCCATAAATGATCCATGGTTGTCCCTGTCTCTGCAAAAATAAAAAACTTTGTAGGAACATTGCATTAACATTTTCCTTCTTTTCCTATGCCCTAGCAAGTCTTTCTTGTGACTGAATGATTTTGTCATTATCTACTTTGCAACTTTTGATTTTTGCCTTTAGACTTCTCAAGGTATTTGTTATGTTAGGAGAGTACTCATCTCTCGGTTTCTCATCTAATCTATAAGGAGAGTCTAGAGAGTTGTAATCCATCATTCTGACGGACATCTCTGATCTTCTTCTTCCTACGAACATACCATGTCAGATAACCAGATATAAAAATAATCAACATACCTTAGTGAAGTTCAAGGTAGGCTATCTCATCTATAAAACCAATATGGATTCACACGATACATATATGTACATAATCATATAAATATGTCAACATCATGCATGATAAAACTAACTGCATATAATGACCTCATGCATTACAACCATAACCATGACAATGCATGCATAACAACATGCATCTAGCCCATCCAGTCCAAGTATTTGAACCATGCTCTGATACCACCTTATAACCCACCCCTCCCACATTTACTCAATTTCATTGGCCTGCCAAGGTAAATATGAGATGAAGAGTTATTATGACATGACTCAACCTCCAAGCTTCAATTATGGAAGTCAAGTCGATAATTGAAAACTTACAGACATCACTTAAGGCTTACAAGACACTCAGGGGCCAAAGAACCACCCTAGGTGACCAAACCTTGAGTTGGATAGATTTTCACTGAATTGGGACCACAACCGCATGCATGACAAGGTAAGGGTGTGGTTATATCCCTCCAACTGAATGCATGACAAGGAAAGGGTGCAGTTATGGCCCTCCAACCACACACACAAGTTTCCTTCCCTGCGGTTATTGCCTAAAATTGTTAGTTTAGAGGGTGTGGTCCCGAGATTAGAACCACTTTTCCAGGGAAGCCTCTCAACCACTGCCAAGAATTTTCTGTAACTTCTCGGAGTGATAAATGACATAATGACAATTTTATTCATGCAAAAATTAAACAAGAACTTAACCTAACCATGCCTAACCATGACAATCATTTCGTCAAACATATGGCGAGCATGTAAGATAAAGGTCATGAATGCATATCTAAACACATGAGACTGAAACTTATCTGAGAAACACCAAGAAGGTTTAATGCCCTTTGATAATAGCTGCAATAACACTTGTTAGATAGTGCATTCATTAACCATCAAATACTTATCAAGTCTTGAAAAAGTCATAGCTAGAGCACATTACAAATCCATGCTTATAACCAGCATACAACCATATTATTAGCCATGACAAAAAAACCATTGAATCACCATAATAACAAGTACAAGTGCTCATATATTACAATAGGAAAAAAGCTCTTATTAACTTATGAAAAATCTAACCAAGTCAGGGACTTCCACATACCACGTGACCATAGATTGGGCTGAAAAAAATCTTTCTTTCAGCCAATCACCCTCGTGCCATATTCCAAGCATGAATGTGGGATCTCAAGACATAAACAACTATGCACTCCAAGATATTAAACCACCTCCACCTTTAGGCTATCATGATCTTGCCAAAACTGGTGAAAAGATACAAATCGAAAAAAAAGATTGGATGCCTCAAAGTTTCTTCACCACTACCTTGAGGAATTTTCCTGTCTCCACCCACCTTCTGAGGGCTTCCTAGAGATTAAACCACCTCCACCCCCAACCCTTGGGAATTTTCCTGAGACCACCTCACATAGTTCCAAAACCTTCCAGAAATCCAAATCTCAACCAGAAAAGAATCCCATCACACCATGGTTATCCAAGAAATGGAAAGGCAAGGCTGAAACCACTGTCAAACCAGGAAAAACTCATGCCAATGACAACAAATGAACCAAATACACGAATGCGTGTACAATGAATTCACACCTCAGCTAAGAAATCATACATGCAACCTATTACCTACAAAATATTCCTGTTGGATCAGCTTAATCCAACCTTCCTTGCTTGTCCTTTTATTTCCTTGTCCTTCCTTTGCCTTCCTTTCTCCAATTCTAGAGTGCTCCAAGAATTCTCGAAGTGTGCAAAATTATGAGAGAATAGAAGAGAACTCCAAAACTAAACTAACAAAAAGTTGTGAACTAATTCTCAGAAGCCTTTTTATCATCAAGGCCTCTATTTTCTTCATTTTCCTCTATTTTCCTTAAATTTTCCTTTGATGCAAATCTGTGACCTTTCGTATCCCTTTTCTCCTATTTTCCTTTATTTTCATAAATAAATGGCAATTAATGCCTCTTTGACTTTGCCAATTTCCTTAGCCATAATAAACAACAAGTGATTCCCACTAGGATGTTTTTCCCAACATTCAGCTTGGAATATATGTTTGATGACCTTGGTCTTATTCTTTTTTCCTTTATTAACCTTTATTACATGAACTTGTTGACAGTGTTGGACCCACCAACATTTAGGAGACCTCCTTGGTATGAAGTCCCAATTAGACCTCACATTGTTTGGTGTAAGAGTCCCATCCGATATAAACACCTGGTTGTCAAATACTTAAAGATTTTCCTTGGCTCTAATTGTCAGCAAGAGAGAGGGGTGCAAAGGTATCTTCAAAAAGCAAGGGGGTGTACCTGGTGAGTGTTCAGTTGTAACTGCGTCGAGGTTCTTCTACTACAAATGGGGGAGAAAAGTGAGCCTCTAAGTGAGAGGTAATAGTACAAGCCAAGAAGAGACACACATGAACCAGAAAGGATCCGTCTAACATCCAGCGGAATAGTCCACAGTGGTTGTGATAGCTGTTACAACTAATAAATGAAGAAATATTTGTCTAGTATCCTATGGAATAGTCCACAAGGACGGGATAACAATAACAACAATTACAACACATTCTCAATAAGATAAGCACTAAAATAACTGAAATAGTTCAACTATCTTAGCATATGCGAAAGAAAACATGAGATACAAACGTCCAAAGAATAGTCTTACAAATATTCATAGTGCATGCATGAAGAACGTGTTGGCCTTAAAGGCTTCTATTATTAAGTAAAAGTTCCAAGACACATGTTTACAATGTACATCACTATCTCCAATAGTGGGACATTAGAGCCACTCCTTTCTCCTGAAAGAACTAGTTGATCTCTCTAATGCCTTGCAGGAGGAGCCAAGGTGAAAAAGTCTTTTGATCATACAATGAGGTAGTATATGTAACCAAGGGTGACTCTTTGACTACCCTCATGAATTTTTGACTTACAGTGACTTTTAAACTTACATGACTCTTTTCATTACATGTGTGTCCTTTGGACTTCCACTTTACAATACATTTGAATACAATATACATGGTCCACAATAGTGATGTGGCATATGACTACTCATGACATGACACTGCTGCCATGGAATACTTGATGATGTGGCAGTGTCAAGTCACTGTTTCTGCTAAGTTTTGTATGTTTTCTTGGATATGCTTTATCTTCACCTCTGCATGGCTTGGTGATGCAGAATCTTCAACGATCTTTAGTATTGGATGGTAGTTGAAAACTTGTGTTCCTTTTATTTCTCTTAATTGATCCACTTTTGAGTTTAGCTACAAGAGAGTATTTAGGCATGCTTCCTTCCCTCTTCTCCTTTTCCATCATCTTTCCATGACATGATAGTGTACATGTTCCTAAAATTCACTCATGACGAGACAACATCAATTCGAAAACCCCCTAGTCTAAGATGATGCATTATGATCCATCAATTAAGCCCGAGACAAGGTAATAGGCTAGAAGAGGGGCCCAGTGGCTGTGCATTGCACAATTCTAGAAGTCAGGGGGAGAGCTTGGGCTCTGATACTACGCAATGCGTAGCTCAAAGAGGCTTGAAGGGCAGAACTATACAGTCTCTGGAGGCAATGGGGTCCGTCTGATGAAAAGGACACTAGGAGAACCATCTACACAATTTTTGATGTTAGGAGAGGTTGTTCTTCTATGCATTTCACTGTTCAAGTAGATAAGGGAAAAGCTTGAGGGTTGAGGATGCGAAGTGTGCAGTTTGAGGAAGACTAGGAGACACAAATGTGTAATTATGGGGGTCAAGATCGGAAGATGGGCATATGAATTACGCACAACATCAGACTTGGGGAAAGGGACTACGCATTGTGTAATTCCAAGCAGCAAGGTCACATCTTAGAGGGTTCAGACTGTGCAGTGCGCAGTTCAATTGGGGCTTGATGAAGCTAAGTTTCTCGATCGGGATGATTCTCCAAAAATGGCTAAGTGTGGGATAAGTGATGAACTATGATGAACCTTGACTATGATCACACACTTAGCATAATTGAAAAAACAACAACATAAATCATCGGAACACATGAATAAAGAATTTCCCTTCATGTGGCTACCTCATGACAAGATACGACAAGTGTGACACTTAATATAGGCTTTAGGATGACCGTGACAACACTTGTGCAATAGTGCTCAAGATTGTGTATGGATGTGACAGTTGTTTACATGGTCGGTACAACTCATATACACAAAGACTGACCTTTGAAACCATCAGAAAAGGCTTGCATTCATTGTATGACAACCAAACATGCCAAAAGACAACAGTTTACCAAACATTCCAAAGGGACCAAATCACTGCAAGAACACTCATGAAATGTGCTCTAGTGTTTGAAAAAACAATAAAATACCAAGGAAGGTTCTAAAATTGAGTGGAAGCCAAAATTTTGGAGTGCATTGCAGCAACTACAACACTTGGCGACACACTGGTTTAACTCCAGCTTCTTTATCTTCATTAATTTGTTTTGTGCAGGGCCTTGCTTCTTTAGGGAGTATTGATTCATTGTGCAGATTACTTTGGCCTTCCCACTTACCTCACAAAAATACATGGTCCCCTCTATACCTTCTCAGTTGAACACAACATAAGATTTATCATGATCACAATGTTTCGAGTTGGGAAGGGTAGTGTAGCTCGCAAGCTTAAGATTTTCAGAGTATAATTTTTCATCTCTGGTGTTGCTCCACTGCCAGTAGGCCTGGACAGTGCCCTTGTGGAGTCACGTGGGAACACAAACATTTCTCCTCTACCAGGGAGCCTAAACAGTACCCCGAGGGAGTTGCTTGCTTCACCTCTCTACGCAATAAGCCTTTCTCTTCTTTCAACTTCATTTTTATTATTATTTAAATTAAATTGTGTATCACCACTTTTTTTTTTGGGTGGAAGACAGATCTTGACTTATTGAGAGAAGAAGAGGTTGTTCCTTCAGAGAAGCATACAGAGACCTCTGATTTAGGTTTTCTCATTTAGATTTTTCCCCTTCTCCATTTCTACTAGTTGGATAAGCTTGAAGACACCAAATAAGAAAACCGAGTATGGGCATGAGGTTCCTGGACTAGATATGGGTTCATGGTTGGACAAAAATTCTCCTTACGGATGGATCGTATTTTATGTCAGAAATTCATCGGCCAAAAGTATGTAACCAACACAAGGAATATAGAAAGAAGGGTAGCCAAATATTGAAGTGCTACAAGACTCTTTATAGTTCAGCCACACACATACTTAGAAGCCGTGACATATTCATGCACAACACTTATTCACATAAGGGAAATCAAAACAAAATTCAAACAAATAAACAAGAAACAAAAGAAAATATTGTGTATATAGTGTAGGGCACAACCCCATATTTTCATTGAAAATATTGTTTCAAGTCTTGGCCATTGATAGGTAGAGAGTCAATCTTTTCATCAAGTGATTGAAGATGATAAGTGTGTTGGCCAAGATTTTAGTGTACTGCGAATGGAACAATCCATAGGGATTGAAACTTAGTTTGTTTTCCTTTTCCCTTGTGGGCTTTATCCCACTTTAAGACTAGGTCACCCACACTAAAGTTTTTTTTCCTTGCAGACTTCTTGTTGAACCACCTCTTTATATGACTCTGGTGAAGTAAAAATTTTTCTTTAGCTTTCAACCTTTCTTCCTATAGCTTATGAAGAGTGTCCATCCTACACTGAATTAACAAACATGAATTGCCTTGGGATTTTTGTGATAGTTGGAGAGCAGGAAGGTAGATGTTTGGTGCAAGCATGGCTTCTTTTATGTACACCAGGAAGTAAGGGGAGGTGTTCAAGGAAGGTTATGGCATGACTCGATCAACTCATAAGGCATTCACCAAAGAAAAGTTCAAGTTTCATTGTTCAGAGAATATGGTATTTTTGATAATCTGGATAAGGTTCTTGTTCGTGGATTTAGCAAGACCATTCCCCCGCGGATAATAATTAGTTGAATGTTTCAATATGATACCATTTTCCAATGAAAAATCATAGAGTCTTAACAATGAAAAGTATGTTGCATTGTAAAAAACAAGTGAAGTAGGAACGTTGAACCTGGAAATGATGTTCTGCTATAGAAAGTTGATGACTTCCTAATCATTCATAGGTTTGAGCGAAACTGCTTATGTCCACCACGTGAAGTAATCTGTAGAATTTAAGATGTAGTGATGCCGCTTTGATGAATGTAGGAAAATTTCCCCAATAATTTCCAAGCCCCATTGTTGAAAGGGTTCCTCCACTGTAATGGGTTGCAGTGGGGCGAATGACTTCTTGTTTTTTTCGGCACACCTTTGATAGACCAGACACTTGTGGTCGTAAGCATGAACATCTCTGAATAATGTAGGCCAGTAAAATTCAGCCTGCATAACATTATGTATTGTGGTGTTTCCTACAAAGTGTCCCCTAGCTGGTCCGTCATGGAGATCACGCAATACCTTTTCTGAATCATGCACCTCTAAACACTTGAGAAATACTCTTTTATGGTGCTTTCTAAACAACAACCCATGCACCAATTGATTTAATTCTGAGTTCCCTCTTCTATCATGCGAAAAAATGGGAGGGAACTATGTCATGCTCAAGGTATTGGCACACATCCATGTACCAAGAGTTTTTGTTTGTAGCGGGGGAGGCTCACTCAACGTTATACATCTCAATTTCGTGCTCCCATCCTAAAAGTTCTTCTTCTTCCTCCTTCGCATTTACTGCTTATGTTGCTAGTTGGAAAATACCATGGCCCTTTGTTGTGTGAACTAGCTTTATTTCTATATCATACTCTTGCAACCCGGTCATCCAATTCGCTCTCCTTTCACCCAACTCTTGTTGGAAAAGCAATGATCTGACTGTTGGGTGTGGAACAAAGATAACACAATGGTTCTTCAATAAATAGGGCCTAAAATGCTTTATCACCTTGTATACTGCATAAGCCTATTTATCCATAGTGGGGTAGTTAAGCTCTGGTCCTTGCATACTTGCGCTCATGAAGGAGATATGCTGCTCTTTAATTCATCCTTCTGAGTGAGTATAGAAGCAAGAGAGGTATCAGAAGAAAAAGTGTAGAGTAGGAAATCTTTATCAAAGTCTGGCTTGTACAATGTGGGTGATTATGCTATAGCCTATTTAATATAGTAAAATGCGCCCTTTTCCCTTTTATCCCATTTGTAGAATGTGTCTTTCTTCACCATCTCCTGTATTGGTTTGACAATCTAGGCATAGTTGACGATGAACTTGCAGAGGAAATTGATCTTCCCCAAGAAAGACTACATGAATTTCTTATTCACTAGGAAGGGAATTTGGGTGATTGTCCTGACCCTATCCAGATCTACCTTAATCCCAATCTTAGCGATGGCGTGGCCCAAGAGATTACTCTCGGACATTGCGAAGATACCTTTCTTGGGATTTAAGGATATCCCATACTTGTGACATCACTCAAAAATATTCTTTAAGTGACATATGTGGTCTGACATCTATTTAGAGAACATTATTACATCATCTAGATATACCATTACACTCTACCCAATGAGTCCATGGAAAGTGATGAGCCCCCAAATTGGGTAACTTATTGGGCTCATTTTGCCTAATTGTCCTTGTTCAATCCTCCATTTTTCATAGATTATGCATGTTTTCCTAGTATTTTTATGTTATTTGAACGAATAAGGGTGGTCACTCTACCTAGGAGACTAATACGTGGTTATTTCAGGATTTTTGGACAAATTTTGGAGCAAAACCAACCAATCATGGGTCAGCTGACAGCCAAACTTGAGGTGAGGATTCATAGGGAGGTTTTCTCTTGCATTAAATGGCCTTCCTCGAAATCTCCACCCTCAACACCGAGCTCCACAGGCCACCAAAACGAGTTTTAAAGGCAGCCAAGCAGTTTTTGGAGGAGTGACTGTTCACTAGCAGTTGGGACAGCCGAGTCCCTTGAATCTAGGAGGGCTGCTAGCCCCCTCGTATTGTACAAATAGGAAGGCCTCAGCCTTCGTAGTTTACTTTGGAAACTATTGTTATTTTTTCACTATAGTGCTGTCATTTTGCTCAGCCTGTTTTATTGTAGCTACTGTTGTACAACTTTCATATGATGGTTATTTTTGAATAATGAGAAGTAGCTTTACTTGGCATCAGATCTGAGTTCTTTATAGGAGCCTGCAGCTCTTGGGGTTGGGCCCAACCCGAGTGCTAAGGCCTCCTCTATGTATTGTTATTTATTCTTTATGCATTTGCAAAAACATTTCTGTTAAGTAGGTTAAAGTTTGCTGATTAACTAGGTCACTGTTAATGGTTAGATAGACTTTTGAATGCTCAGATTTTGTTGATAGGTTGATAACAGGAAAAAGCTTCAAGAAAAGGGCCATCAAACATCTCCGGTTTCACCTCTCCATCAGTAGGATCTGGAGCTGGGATCAGGATAACTTTGCTGCCCACAAAAACACTGATTTTACTTTGCCATGCAATCGCTAGTGTTTGATTTTCATGTGTAGAAGTTGGTTACGAGTTCAGACTTTCATTTGCTTAGTTGCATGAGTTAAAATACACGGTTTCATTGTAGGTCACACTTCTATTCATTCTCTTTACTGGCAACTAACAGATTAGGTCATCGTAATTAGGTTTTTGAATTTAAAAGTCTTCGTTGGTTCAGTTGGAAAAACGACTTGCAGAGCACCTGTACCACTCCTTCACCTATTTATTCCCCATCAGCACCATCCACTCCACCCTCTACTTAGAATCCTTGCCTCCTGTTCGCCATTTGCTCCCATAACCCTAGTTTTGTGTGTAACATTGCTTTAGTCTTATTTGAACCAAATCCAGCTATCTACACCTGTCCATAACTCCATCCACCGAGTCCTAGACCATCTCCATCCCTCACCCTACCTCCACACTCACTCCTTCACCTATCCCTCTCCATTCATCCACCAAAAGCCTCATTTTTGAACATCCTGTAGAAAGTTACAGACATCCTATAGAAAATTGCAAACATCATGTAGAACCTCTGCAGACTTCCTGTAGAGGCTCACGAATGAGGTTTCTTGATAGCCAAACTCGGTGAAACTCTATGGAAGGGTGTTAGGGACCCCTTAGGCCCTCTCTAAACCTTCTTGACCTTTCCCAAGCATCTCTTCTTGCCCATCCACCTCTGCACAACCCAAAAACAGTGAAATCATATGCATAATAACTCTGGCAACTTATTCAAAAATACAAAAAGATGTTTTTTCAGATGTTACTGTAGAAGTAGCTTAGATACATGTATGTACCTTCCTAGAATTCAATGGCATTTCTTTTAGTAGCTTGCATCCTCTTCCTTGCATCAGTAGAGTTAGCTGGTAGAATTAGGGTTTGCTAGGGTTTGTGTTTTCTTTTAGCTTTTCAATGTCTTTCTGCAAGTAGATCAGCCTTCTTTAAATTAGCTTTCATCCATCGGTTAAAAAGCTTCTTCTCAGAGCCCATATAAGTTGTCTTGAACCCCTAGTGTACTTGTGCCAGCTGACCAAGTGACAGCTGCGGCAAGAGCTAGTACTTGTGCATACAACACCGTCGCTTCCAAGTTTGTTACGAACTACCGGATTGATAAAAGTAAAGAAGGGAGCCCCAGGAGTTGTAGCATTATTGCTGCAATACTGGAGCTCACCAGAAAGCAATGTCCATAACATGTTCGAATGTTGCACCAACATTGATTAGCCCAAACGACATTCGTCTGAATGCGAACATGCCCCACTTCATTCTGAACATGGTCTTAAGTCTGTCAAGATCTGCTACTAGAACTTGGTTGTATCCAGAATATCCATCTAACAGAGAAAACATTTCAGACCCCGATATTTTTTGCAATATTTATTCCATGGACGACACAGGGTAGTTGTTTTTGTCTGAGGTTTGGTTGAGATTTTAGAAATCTACGCACAGGTGGATTTACCTAGACTTCTTCCTTACCGAGACCAAATTTGACACCCACGTTGCATGTCGCACTCTGTATATGATTTGGGCATCCATAAATTTTCTCAACTCTTTCTGAATAAGGGGCTCAAGCGTTGGATGTACTTTCCTTAGCTTCAGTTGAAATGGCTTGGCCCCTTCCTTGATCGATATCACATGCTAGATGATTCGCATGTCATATGTCTTGAGTTCATCGTATGTACACGTGAAGGCATCACGGTACTGCTTGAATAAGAGGACGAAGGCTTTTCACCCTTGTGGTGTGCAACAAGCACCAAGATTGACATATTTCAGATCCTTATATGCTCCCAAGTTAATCTGCTTGTGCAGCAACATGGAACGGTGGGTCTTGCCATTGACAGGTCCCCAAAAGCAATTATGTAGGTCATACAACTTTTCAAATGATACCACACCCTTGGAGATAAGGTGTCATTTACTTGCACCAGTTGCATCCTGCAATGCCTTTTTGTTCTCGTCATCATCGATCGATGCCTCTTTAAATATGTTCATTTGCCATGAAGCACAATATTTGTTGGTCATCATAAAAAATGCGTAAATAAGTGATATTATCTGGGAAGGCTTATAAATAATTTCAATAGAAAAATTGTCCCTCAATGGTGGCATCCTAGCAGCAACATTTGCTAATGCATCTTGTTATAGTGTTTTCTCCTCGAAGGTGTACGAAAAGGAAACACTTAAGACTATGGATGACTAACAGTCTCAACAATATAAATGGTTGCTAAACATTGTAGATATGCAACAAATGATAGAAAAAAAACTTGCCAAAGCCCTGATCTATGCCACAATCATAGTTAAACAACAAAATGAAATAATAATAAATGCGGGTATCCCCAATAATCCAATGGAAACCATATATACAAAGAAGATATTTTATTAAATAACACTTGTGAATGGAACAAATAAATGTTACTAGTCCCCCTCTATGGGACGGGTTCTTGGCTATCCTCAAACGTCTTCAGCTTTTGTAGAGTCTCTCTCCTCTATAATGTGTAAACCCAACAAGTAAATGTTTGAGCTCAATGGGAACTCAAATGGAACGAAAAAATGGTGTGCGACAATGATAATAATCAGAGTTACAACAATTAGTGGAATAATCAAAATGATCAAAAGAAAATAATGAATGGAAAACCCTCCTATTTATAACAAAATATTAGGTTATCCTCGAATAACAAGCAATAATAAAATATTATTAACCCCATTCTAGAAATAACCACTTGAAATATTTTATTATATTTGGTTAGGAGGGAAAAAGTATTTAAACCTTTATTTAGAAATAATAAATAAATAAATGATTTATTTATCATCTCAAGAAATATGGTTAAGGAGTAATAAACAAATAATGATTTATTTAATTATTCCTAAGGGATTTAGTTAAACTTGACAAAGAATAATAATTAATTAGTGATTAATTAATTATTCCTAGAAGATAATTAAATAAATAGTGATTTATTTAATTATTCTTCATGGGTTTAATTATAAATTGCTTAACAAATGTGGTTTATTAAGTAATTTCTCACAGTGAAAGCAATTTTACAATGATAAAATTGACCTTACTCTTCGTTGAGACTGCTTTCCTAGACTTTCTCCTAGTGTCCAGCACTGAGTTGGTTGGTGGGCTTATTTTCTTTAACAAATTTTCTTTGAATTTCTACTTCCACAACTCGATTGTAGTGGTTGGCCCTTGGCTTCTCAAGTTGTACCGGTTGGTCTGTTTCTGGGTCGGACCATCACTCAGAGGTTGCTTATTGACAATACTCTTTTGGGCTGTGAGTATACCGTTAAACATGTTTACTGCATGTCCAACACTTGGAGCTTCATCGGCTGGAGTAGCTTCTTCATTTTCTTCAGTAGGCTCAACATGCTCTTCAGCCATTACTGAATCAACAATTTGTGTAGCGACCATGCTCATGGCTTATTTACACTTTGAGCATGTCTTCTCTGAATGATGTTCTTGATGAAATGTGCAATATTGATTTGTTCCCATCTTCTCAATGTTCAATATGACATTGGAGCTCTGCGCAGACTTTGTCAGTTGGTTGTTGCTACTACTAGAAGCTACAGTCCTTCTAAACAGGTTAAATCTCAGAGGCTTACTACTCACAGTGGTCTCGCTTGACCTCTATTTGAGCTCTGCCATTACATTAGATAGAGACTTGACATGATGGGTCAAACTTTGAATATTAGATGGTTCTTTCTCTTTATCCCTACTCACCGAGGCCTAGGACCTCTTACTTGTGTCCTTGGATTCTTTTGTTGGTTCATCATATGTGATGACTCCAATAGCATGCAAGTCTTTCTCGACATCGATAGCCTCTTCATAATTTTTTGTCAATGTTTGTTTCACAACTCACTTCACAAACTATGCAATGTTTGCTAGCAAGGCAGAGGTTTAGTAAGCTATGGTGATGGAGTCATGAGATTTCATGTTTTCCATAAAAAATTTCAAGATGTGATTGAACCTCTAGTTGAAATATTTCACTTTTTTTTCTCCATCTTAAGATTACCCAACTCTTTCAATAACATGGCAGGGGTCTTAGCATCAACAAATTTTTCAAGGAAGATCTTCTTGAACCCCCTCTAATTCTGTATGGAGTTTGGAGGAAGGTTTTGATACCATACAACTACTATACCATCCAAGGTACTTGGGAAAATCCTACATGCAACATCATCGTTACGTATCTCAAATGTTTGCAGATGTAGGTAAAACTTGTCCAGATGGTCTTCAACCTTCACTGTCTTATGAGGGTCATACTTCATTAAGATCTTCTCTGAATGCCTTGGCATCTTGTGTAGAACACCCGGAAGTGCGAGTGGGCCCTGAGTCATCCAGTCTAGATTTTGGTCTGCCATGTCTTCTTCTTCGTTGTCCTCCTCTTCTTTATTAGAATCTGATGGCTCTTCTTCCTCTTCTTCTTCTCCGCTTATCCCGCCTAAAGTTGTGTCTGAGAGTAGAACGTTGTCTTTGTCACCTCTGTGAAATAGTGTAGGCTCTTCTTGTTTTTCCACAAATTCTACTAATTATTCAAGAATGGAAAGAACTATGTCTTCAAGAATCAAATCTACTATTCCTTAGGGGTGGTCTTATTATTCTTTGGATAATATGGAAGACTGATTACTCTCGGAATCAATCCAACAACTTTTGCAAATTGACGGGTTATAGGGCAGATGACCCGAATTTGATCATATGGAATTTCGCATTTAGGCCTGGGCTGAGAAGAGTCACCAACTTCAGAAGCATGAGTAGGGGAGGGGCAATGAACATTGTTTCTTTAACCATAATATGGAATGATAGGGTCGGTGGGTTTATCAACCATAAAATATTGGTTTCCCTCCTTCTATCACCATAAATGTTGATAGTGCTAAACCCGCCAACATTCAGGGGACCTCCCTGGTATGAAGTCCCAATTATACCTCACACCACTTGTTGTAGGAGTCCCATCCGGTATAAATCTCTGGTTGCCAAATCCTTAAATATTTTCCTTGGCTCTAACTATCAGCAAGAGAGAGGGGTGCAAAGGTATCTTCGAAAGCAAGGGGGTGTGCTTGGTGAGTGTTCAGTTGCAACTGCGTCGAGGTTCTTCTACTGCAAAGGGGGGACACACATGTGAAAGCAAACATTAAATACAAACGTCCACAAAATAGTCTTACAAAAATTCATATTCCATGCACGAAGAATGTGTTGGCCTTAAAGGCTCTTATTATTAAGTAAAAGTTCCTAGACACATGTTCACAATGTACATCACTAGCCCCAATAGTGGGACATTGGAGCCACTCCTTTCTCCTCAAAGAACTAGTTTATCTCTCTCATGCCTTGCAGGAGGAGCCAAGGTGAAAACTTTTGTGTTCATACAATGAGGGAGTATATATTATCAAGGGTGACTCTTTGACTACCCTCATCACTATTTGAATTTAAATGACTTTTCAACTTACATCTCTTTACATTACATGTGCTTTCTTTGGAATTCCACTTTACAATACATTTGAATACAATATACCTGGTCCAAAATAGTGATGTGGCATATTACCACTCATGACATGACACTGCTGACATGGATTGCTTGATGATTTGGTAATGTCAAGTCAATGTTACTACTAAGTGATGGATGTTTTCTTGGACATGCTTTATCTTCACCTCTGCATGGCTTGATGATGCGTAATCTTTAAAGATCTTTAGTCTTGGATGTTAGTTGCAAACTTGTGTCCCTTTGCTTTCTCTTAATTGATCCACTTGTGAGTTAAACTACAAGAGAGTCTTTAGGAATGCTTCCCTCCTTCCTCTCCTTCTCCATCTTCTTTCCATGACATGATAGTGTACTCATGACGAGATGACATCAATCTGAAAACCCCCTACTCTAAGATGATGCATTATGATCCATCAACTGAACCTAGGACAAGGTGACAAGATGGAAGAGGGGCCAAGTGACTGCACATTGTGCAGTTCCAACAATCAGGGGGAGAGATTGGGCTCTCAGACTCTATAATGCACAACTCAAAGAGGCTTGAAGGCCAGAACTGCGCAGTTTCTGGAGGCAGTGGGGTCTCACGGAGGAAAAGGTAATTAGGAGAACCATCTACATAGTTTTGGATGTCAGGAGAGGTTGGGATTATGTACATTGTGAAGTTCCAACAGATAAGGGGAAAGCTTGAGGGTTGAAGATGTGAAGTATGCAATTCAAGGTAGATTGGGAGACACAACTATGCAATTCTGGGGGTCAAGATCGAGAGATGGGCATAGGAATTGTGTAGAGAAGAAGCCATGGGGGATAGGGACTACGCATTGCGCAGTTCTAAGAAGTAAGGTCGTAGCTTAGAGGGTTGAGACTGCACATTGTGTAGTTCCAAGTAGTAAGGTCATAGCTTAGAGGGTTGAGACTGCGCAGTGGGTAGTTTAGTTGGGGCCCGGTGAAGCTAAGTTGGTCGATTGGGAGGATTCTCCAAAAATGGCTAAGTGTGGGATAGGTGATGAACTACGATGAACCTTGATTGTAATCACACACTTAGCATACTTTGATGACATGAAAACATAGATCAGTGGAACACATGAAAAAATAATTTCCCTTCGTGTGACTGCCTCACGACAAGATACGACAAGTGCAACACTTAAGATAGGATTTATGGTGACAATGACGACACTTATGCGATAGTGCTTAAGACTTTTTGTATGGATGTGACATACCTTTACATGGTTGGGATAGCTCATATACACAAAGGCCGACCTTCAAAACCATCAGAAAATGCTTGCATTCATTGTATGACAGCCAAACATGCCAAAAGACAATAGTTAACCCAACATTCCAAAGGGACCAAAGCACCGCAAGAACACTCATGAAATGAGCTCTAATGTTTTCAACAACATTGAAAAGACCAAGGAAAACTCCAAAATTGAGTGCAAGCAAAAATTTTGGAAAACTAACCTAATAGGTTACATCATAGAAACAATAATAACACCCGTAATACAAAAAGAAGAAATGAGTTTTGGGAAGGAATTCCAAATAGCTTTCCATTAAGTCTTCATATATGCTTAGACATAGATGATGTGGTTGGAGCGATTGTACCATCTGAAACCAATCACTCATACATTAACTTTTTAGCATTTATTACATACATTTACTCATATAGATATGATGACTATACATGGACTAAGAGGCCCTGTCAACATCTCCCCCACCCTCAATTCCTTGCTCGTACTGAGAAAGGATGCAACAATGTCTTGGACCTCTACTTCTCGTAGAAGTATCATTTTGTACATTAACCATGTGTACTTATATGCATATAGGTAACTCACCTACAAAACCTGCCAACTACATAGGAAGATGCATATATGCAAGGTTTATAATGACTTCTTCTCACAAGGTGACTACATATTGTAGATCTCAACTCTTAATCATTGAGTTTGCAGTCTCCTTACCATACAGAATACTACTCCAACTAGGAATTGTCAGACAACTCCTCTCCAATATGGGGACCTCTCTTGCTTCTCTACAGACAAGTCCATCATGTGAATGTCGCTCTTGGGAGTCCTTCATTCATACATTAAATTAGTGAAATTATACACTTCAACCATCTTACTCTTTTTCACTGCCACAACCCAAGTGACCATTCTACAATTTTCATTCCAGGAAGCTCAATCAATACAGTCTCATGTTTTCATCATCTTATTCATTCAACAATTTTTGTGTGCTATGTTCATGTAACTTCTTGTTTTTGAATGTTTTCTCCATTGCAAGTACTTTTGTTAAAAAAATTCTACTGCTTGGATGCTATGTTAGTTCTATTGCAAACTCTGTATGTTGCACATTCAATTTTCTTCTTGGTTGTAATGGATTCTTTATTTTTCTTTAAGATTATCACTAGTATTCTTATTGATGGCTTTATTTTTATGGTTGTCAATTAATGCGCATTGCTACTATATTATCAAATGTGTTGTCAACAGGATGGCTATGTTGATTGCTTACTACTTACTACTCGTTGCTTTAATGTTTCTTGGTGTCTGCAATTTATTTCCATGAAGGATGACTTTAACATGAATAGACAAACTATTTTTTTTTCCAGCATTGGATTTTTTACAATATTTGTCGACTTCATATTGATGGATGTCAACAAGAGGTTAATCTCATCAACTAGACAATGATTTCAATTACAAAGAAAGAGAAGATTTCTTGCCTTAAACAAGGCTCATGTTTCACCCTCCCTTGACTTATTACTCCAATGATTGAAGACTTAGTCCACACATAAATATACTATACTCAACATCCTTCATTTAATTTTTTTTAATGCAAAGTCTATCATTAATTACAGACTCATGGATTTATTAAAATTGCAATACATCAGGAAGATCGTATGTTGAAGTAGGAGTAGAAAATAAACAAGATAAAGTATATAATAGTCATGTACTAAACATCAATGTCCCTAACAACTTCATCAACAAGCCCATCCATCATCTACAACGTTAGAACCTTGGTCGAATCAATTTGGTTAGATGGTTCTACACCAGGCTTATTTCAATTAATTCTTTACAAAGGGCTCTGGAAAAGTCAAATTCTATGTTAGTTATTCACCAGTCAAGTCGAATTCAACTTCTAATATATTTTCTTACCCTAATTATCCAAGTCAACTTAATTTTTCAAGATATTTGGCATGCTTTAATTAAGATGCAAATCAATACAATGTCATAGCATTCCCCAATTGTGTGAAGAATAAACATGGAAGAAAGAGTGTAAATAAAAGCCCATCCAAAATAATCAACATCTCTAAATCAACTTGTTCCACCAATTTAGCCATTGGAAGACATCACAAGTACATGGTTCTTTTCTCCTGTGGGTCGAATCGATTATCTTGTTGACTAGCATATTCCCTTATCGACAAAGTTGACTATCCAAGCAAGTCAACTAATAATTAATTCTATGTTCCAAACATAACTTGCGACACAGTTTTAGACCATAGTTTTTATGGGGCTATGGAAACAAAGTTAATGTTTAATCTTCAAGTGAGAAGTGAGTAACAATGGATTTCACCTAATCACAATCAACCAAGTCAAATCTTCCAACAGTAAACCAAGTTGACTAGATCAATTCAATGAACTAACAGTCAGACCATTTCAACTGGTTGACTCTTCTTCCTTAAATAAACACAACATAATTTATAACTTCCAAGAGGGTCTTTCACTAATATTTCATATAGCCTATGGCCTTCTTCTTGAAAGGAGAATCTCGGTGAGATACTAAGTATTTCCACCAAAAATTCAATGTGAAATGTTCCTTAAAATCTCAGCTTTGTAGACCAAATACTCTTCACCAAGGTATATCTCCACAAAAATCATTGCAAAATAGATCATGTCCTCTTCCAAATACTCTTGGAATTTCAAGTCATTAAACAATTTTTGAAAATGTCCTACCTAAGATTAAATGGTAAAGTATGTACAGTAGAGTAAGCATGAGAAAGGATTGAACATATGACCTGTTTACTTGTTTTAAAACCACCGCTAGGTAGTTTTCTCATTATAAATTTCTGATATGGGGTACATGCCTCACAAGCCCGATGGATTTTTCCTCAACTCCATTTCATCTCATTCACACTACACGTTAGCCAAATCATCCATTGTTTTATAAATTACTTGCATACCAAGCATAAAACATGGGATATTGTCCTTCTTCACCTCTAGGTTGTCGAAGAAACTCTTCAGTGATTGTGGCAAATCTTGGTGCATGCCAACATCTCTCTTAATCTCCTTGAGAGTGCTTAAATATCACATTATACATATGGCTATAGGTTAGGAGGTGGAGAAAAGACCATACAATTTGGTAGAACATCCGTATGGAATCGAATTAATCCAACGATGGGTGTAACATGTCCCCTACTAACCCTAGCCCCAACTAAGGATAGAAAGAGGCAAATACTATGTTGACTCGGCCTCCAAAGCCCAGTTATGGAGATGGGGTATAAATTTTTTTATATTTTACAACTTCTTCAAAACTTATAATGGATAACATCGTTGTGTTCATCTTACTGAGCACTTTCCAACAATATAAATTTTCTTCAATCAAATTCTTGGATCAAAAGATATGGAAATTTGAAAACTAACCCATAAGATAGTGCCATGTCACTCTAGCCTACCACATGGTTGTCAATATCTGCACCAAGTGATAGTTTTCGACCCTCTCATACTAGATCACACATCATCCCATCTCTAGCGTCCACACAAACCAACCTATAACGCACATGTATAACTTATACATAGTATGTGAGTGCAAGCCCTCCATGCCCATGTCACCCTTGGAATAACATCCCGATGAATTTCAATATTACTCCTCATCGAATCCACCAGGGAAAACTTTCTAGGCTATGTATCAATGCACATTCAACATTAAGGCTTGGCTTCCCCCTTTTCTTGATAAACGAACATGTTTGCGCCACATAAAACATAGACCCCACATGCCAAGTCACCCCAGGAAATAGATCCTAGTGGGTTCTACCATGCCCTCTATCCAAAATATATGGGGTTTGGGGTGGCATCACCAATCTTAAATGTCAAGGTGACATCATCCTTCGTCACGCCCTCCACATGGCTTGGGTCCCATGTAAGTCCTCAAACCCCTTGCAATGCACATGGGGGCTTCAGTCAATGAACCCCTGACATATCACGTGCACTCGTGGCATATTAAACAATACCCATAATTTGACTACATATTGGAAAATACCTCTAACAATCACATTATTTAACCCCCTACCAATACAAATCCAACACACCTTAACAATTTTAAAAACCCCTTCTTTGACTAGATATTGTAGGTATCCATTTTTTTCATTAACATTTTTTATATCCCTTTGTAATTTTTCATTAACTTTGAGCTCCATTTTTTATACCTGCCAATATAAAAACCCTTTACCCCCTATATATCCCCTAATATATTATGTCATTTTTTTCTCAATATATATCCCCCAATATGAACCCACGTGGTATGGTATTTATCCCCCAATGAAGCCCCTGTGGCAATGCATAAGTTTCACATTAGATGGAAATTGGGCTTACCTCCTTGTTAATGTATGCGGCCATGTGGTGGCCCACCATGCCAGCTCATCCTAGGGACTTGGTCCTGAGAGTTCCTCCTTACCCCATGGAAAATCTCTGTGGAATCATAAACAATTACAAATCACTAAACCCTTAATGGATGGGATTTATCCTACTTAAGCACTTGGTTGCCACACCTAGTCATAGGGTTGAAAAGAGTTAAGTCGTTTCCTTTCGAAATCCTATGCTCCAGACTTAAGAATTCCATCTCTACACTCTGTAATTGTTAATGCACGTATAAGGACCTTTACCCAGGCCCTTGGTGTGTAGTTTGCAAACACACAAGGGTGTATGAAGACCATTTAGGCTATTTCTCCTAAGCTTTTACAAGGGTAGGTCATGGTTATTAGACTACTATACATAGATGCTCATATATTTATATTTATATAACATTATGTTATCTCTTCTGAGCTTGCAAGAAATCGGCCTTTAAAACACACACACACACACAAACATACGAATGTTAATCCACCTGAGCTTACAATTTATAAGCCAAGGCCCGCTGGACACACCTTTTCGTACAATCAATAAATTTATTTAATCTAGGTTGTTTACCTCTTCATACATAGGTCAATTAGACCAATTTGTAGGCTCATTATAGATACGGTAATTAGTACACCATTTCTTAAATAAAGCATTCAGGGAGCAACACAGGAATTCACATTCTTGTTGTTAACATAAGAAGTTCATCAACATAGTGACCAGTTACACCAACGAGTCAATGAAAATAATTATTCATTAACAAATATTCCCAAATATTCATGTTCAGACAATCTTAGGTTAATTTCAAGCTCAAAATATCCACAAGAAATGAACAATTCCTTAAAATCTTTACATAGGATATAAATATTCCTCATTCATGTAGGAAAATGACACTCCTAAGCATGATAAATACAATAAATAGAGACATGAAAATCACAAGCACGGATACATAAGAGAATATTTATCTTATAAGAGATCTGGAAATTGAGAGTGGGACTCTAACTCTCCATCCACCCTTAAACAAGCTACATCCACATTTACGTGTAGCTGTCACCCCCAAGCCAAATTCCATTGCTCGAGGTGGAGTTCTTTTGAGAGGAAACTTGACCAATATTTGATAGCCGAAACAAGATGTAAAAAGGTCACTCTACCTTCATCCACCATTTACACAAGCTTCCACTTAGTATTAAGACATTTTGGACATGATTAACATCCATGCCAGGATTCCATAATACAGAGAGTCTCAACTCACTTTTAGGAGAAAAGAGTCCATATCAAGGGAATGTTCATCAGTGCACAAGATAATAATGGGTAAAGAATCACCTCTCCAGGTAGTTTTTCAATGATTCAAGCATCATACCTTCAGCCCCAAGGAAACTCCTGGTGGTTCATCAACCCTCACATGTACCTGCATGTGTCTTCCTAATTGAGTAGGTTCATCGATCCACAAGCTTCCAGTGGGATCTTAAGAAATCCACTTCTCTATATAATGTATTCACCCAACAAGCCTCTCTCTGAGGGTTCCTCAACTAATTACTCTTTTTCAAAGATCAATCCTTCTGGTCTTGATAATTGTTCTCTATCTGTTCACCTCTTCCCTTAGAGGAATTTTTCTTCCAATGTCCACCATTGTTTTTTTCCACCAAATGTGCGTGAGAGAGAATGAGTCTATATTATTCACCAATTCCTCCCACTACGCATTCATTCCTGAAATCTCTCCTCCCTCATAGACTTGTTTTTGTGCCTCCCCAATAGACCAACCATTTGTCATTTTCGAGGCTCCACACAATAAACTTCTTGGACAACGCAACCTATTCCCTCATGTATTTTGTTTGTCCTTTTTTGCTTGTTTTTAGGGCCAAAAGACACATGTGCCCATACTTTTCTTTGTAGTTAAATTTATTTCACAGTTAGCGCATTTAATATCCTCAACCAACCCATGGCTAATGTATTTAAATTCACCAATTCCTCAAGCAATCTCACTCCCCAAGCACAATGGAATTTGTGTCCCATTCTCTCAGCCTTTTTAAATAATTACAATTATTTACAATGAGGGAATATTAACCAGAGGATGTCATGATAGTTAGAATTTCACAAGTAGAGTTCAGAGAGCATGGCACTACAACTATAAGTCACCAAAAGCTATTTGAACGTGGGAGAAATAACATGAAATGATAAGACTCTTCACGACCTCCACGTGCTTGGGTATAGAAACTTTTCTCATCGCCTTTTGAATTTCATGTTTAAAACCATTTACAAGCCTTGGGATTATGTGAAAAATGTAATGATTATCTATAAAGGTACATAAGAATGATAAAAAAAAATCAAAAAGTCGAGAGCCTTAAATTTCACAAATGATTTCCAAGACTTTTTTTTGAACAACATCTTTTCAAACCAATCTTCAATTTGTAGATTCTTGAACTTCTTGCAAATTAATCCTTGTTGTTTTTTCATTGCAAATTCAACCCATCCCCTTGCTGTTGTCACCTAGACAAATGAAGAAGGAAATGATGCCACATGTTGTAATACTAACACACAATGCACATATAAGAACATGATGTATCATAACAACAACAATAACACACTTAATGCACAAAGAAGAAAGGAGTTTTGGGAAGGAGTTCCAACTGTATTTCCATTAAATCTTCATGCATATTTATACATAAATGATGTGGTTGGAGTGATTTTACCCACTCCAACCAATCACTCATACATTTACCTTTTACCCTTTATTACATACATTTACTCATATATATATGATGATTATACATGGCCTAAGAGGCCCTGCCAACAACCCTTAAACAAATTCCACCAAATTGCTCAAAATATTGGAATGATAGATAATTTATTTCTGAACCCACTCTATTTTACACAATATATAACTTGGTTTTATGGTCTTTTCCCATTTGAATATATAACATTTTGTTAGTGATGTGTAGTGGCTTGGGTTTAGCTTGAAGGGTTAGAAAATTGATTGTGATCCTACCCACTTGGGTTCAATCCTCAGGACATGTTGGCACATTGTGATAAGGCTCGAAGAGTAGGCAACCCCTGGGGTAGTGCTTCCTCCCTCATGGTGGGGTTCTGGACATTTTAGTTCTTGCTAAGTCATATGTTATTGGTATATCTGACTTGTGGGCTATTGGATGTACTCCTGATGTTATAGTGACAACCAGAAGGTTTGATCTTGGGCCTTGCCTAGATTTCTCCAATGTGTTATCGATTCACCATGGTTTAAAAAAAATGATTTATATAGCCTTGGCTTGGGGTATGCTTGTTACGTACAGGCAACTTAATGATGAAAATCTTATTAATTCATATTTGCGGGTCTTAAAGAGAGGGTCAACCTTACCTAAACCTCTGTAAATTTAATACTCAACTATGAATATGACTAATGAAAATTTTTAACTCAACAATTATATGAAAAAATTAAACCAAATCTCTACTATAATGATTATATGGTACGCAACCAACTCACAAAATAGAATAAGAGATAGATCAAAGACTTCAAAATTAGCCTCTTCAAGGGGGAAACCTCCTTTACATTACACAAATGAACAATTCTTGGATGATACAAATGACAAAACCTCCTTTCTATATATAGGAGTCTAAGGGGTCACAATATATTCAGAGCCGACATATAAATAATAATGTAAGGGCACAACAATAACAATAGTGGGCTTCTATGGGGCACAATAATAACAATATGGGGACAACAGGGGCACAAAAATAACAATAAGGGGCTACAATGACAATAATAATGAGGGAATACACTAGTATTATAGGGACCTAACGTGCCCCTCCTTCAAAAAAGTGTTGTCCTCAACACTTGAGTAGTTCTAGATACTTCTGTATAACATTCTCATCCTCTCATTTGGAATCTTTAGCGGGTAAGTTCTTCCACTTGATGAGATACTCTGAAACTGATCAATTTCATAGATGTCAAGTTCTTGTTTCTGTGACTGCTTTAGGTTCCAATATGATTTTTCCTTCCTCGTCAAGTTGGGGAATATTGTTTGAACTGGGAGCTTGTCACCTATAACCTTATTAAGTGTGAAACATGGAAAACTAGGTGCACTCGAGAAGACGCAGGAAGCTCCAATTTATATCCCATATTACCAACCTTGCTATACACTAGTATTATAGGGACCTAACATTATAACAATACTTTATTTCCCAATTTGGGAGTTAGCTATTAAGAGCGTTTATTTGTATTTGTTATGTCTTCTTGCTCCTTGTTTGTGAATAAGCTAATGATAAAGCCCATTAGTTCATATTTGTGGGACTTAAAGAGAAGGTCGGTCTTATCTGATCCTTTGCAACATTGATACTAAATTATGAATATGATTGAGGGAACCTTTTAGCTTGATAATTGTATGGATAAATCAAACAAAATCTCTATGATAATGATAATAACAATCCTTCCATTTCACCATATTTAGCTAAAGTTATTCCAATTTGGAATTAGTACTTAAAAGCGCTTGTGTGTATTTGTTATGCCTTCTTATTCCTTATCTATGAGTAAGTTAATGATTAAAGCCTATTAGTTCATATTTATGGGTCTTAAAGAGAAGGTCAACCTTACCAAAGCCTCTACAACATTGATACTCAATTATGAATATGATTAAGGGAACCTTTTTGCTTAATGATTATATGAATAATTTAGACCAAATATCTACTATAATGATTATAACAATCTTTTGACTATAATGATTATGTCTTCTTAATTGCAACCCAACATAATAGGTAAGTGGCATAAACATTGTTGAGGGTTTAGATTTGGTTCCTTATTAATATGTCAATGTCACATAGATGAAGAAATTATAGTTGAACAGTGATACAATTATAATGCCTTTTCTCATGTTATCATGTCTTATGACAAAACAAAACTCAAAAACCTAGAGTTTTTAAGAGTTTATGTTTGACAAAGAGAGAAGAAATAACAATGTCACTTATCATTATTATTAGGAATAGAGTGAAATGTTTATCTTATAGGATCGAGATAGTTCAATGAGTTGATTTGGAGGTGGGTCTCATACTCTCTCCACTTAGCTTCAAATCCTCGATGAGAATTTATCCCTTTGCAATAAGGTTAGAAAGGTAGACACCCTCTAAATAAATGTCCACTCCAGTGTAACTTGAGACACCTCAACCTTTGCTAAATCACAACTTATTAGTATATTTAGCTTGTGATATTTTGGATATATCCTTGGGTTATACTGGTAGCTAATTGGTTTGATTCAAACCTAATGCAAATTATTTTAATAAAATAAAGATTTCCTAATGAAAACTCTTTTTGTCACATGCACACACTTAGACCTATATTGGAGGAAGTTTTACTAATAAAAAGGAATTTTGATCATATTACTTGTCATCATATCTACAGGAGAGAAACAAAATTGGTGATGAACTTTCCAAGGTGGGTGCACAACAAGCATGGGGCATTTGGCATATCTCAAAACAAGTTTGCAACGAACACTATGAATATTTTCATCGACCATTCATAGATGATATTCGAGTGAGAGATGTTTGAGTTTGAAGACACACGACCACACTATAATTTATGATGGTTTTTAACATGATGCAAAAGTATTTATTTATATTTTTGATTCAGATTTGTATCTACAGGTTATTCTAGACACCCTACTTTTATGCTATTATGTACACAGGTTGTATATAAAGCCTTGTTCTCGGTCTTTTTGTTTTTTGTAGACTATACATTATGGATTGATTATATTTTTGGATTGTGGACTGTTGACATGGCTTCTGTAACAATCCTCTTGATATGCTTTTTGACATCTTCAGTATATAATTTTAATAATTTAAAATAGAAATTACGATTTTTCCTTAAGGAAAAAATAAAATAAAAATTTGGATATTAATATAAAAAGTTTGATTTTGGAAATATGGCCAATCCTTCTTTTCTCACTTGAGGTTACCTTTAATTATACATATTGTGAATATCCCCACATTCATAACAAGTACACAATGGAGATGACTTATAAAACATTAACCTTTTCAAATACTTTATTATTTTAAATACTAATTTTTGATACATATTAAATTAATTTTAAACTGGTACAACTATATAAATCAAATGGTTGGTAAATGTCTATAGGTATCAATTTATGATGAGCATCAGAACACTTACATTACATTTCACATTGCCAAAATTTAAAAAACATAATAATTAGCTAAATTTTAACTTTGTTTTAAATTATTATTGTTATTACTTATAATAAAAAAATTAAATGAGTTAAACATATATACATTTTTAAAAGCATGTAACAATATTCTTACTCATGGAAATCCACCTGAACTTCACTATAGAAATTCTTAATTTGCAAAGAGTCTTTGTTACAATACCATGGCTTATCAATACCACATACAACACATTGATATCACATATTCTTAATTAATTAAAAGGGAATAACTAACTTGGAGATAAATCTTAACTCTTGATTTGTGATTACTACTAAAAACATTCTGGCATATTCCATGGAGGTTAAATCTCTACCATCCACTTAATAATTCTTGATAATTAAATTAAAATTCTAGAAAATCTATTCTGAAATAAACATGCTTATCGACATAAATAATTTTTCATGGATAAAATTTTAAAAATAATCTATAATATGTAAATTGTAAATTGTAAATTTTTTAATAATATTGTTGTAAGAATGTCCAAATTAGAGATTATGTTTCCAGATTCATCACATAAAGAGTTATTGACAAGAATAACTCGTCATGTGATGGATTCTGAAGAAAAATCTCTAATTAATTGTCCTCACAAAAACCTCAGTTCACAAATATTTAAATTTATAATAATTTTATATAGTTTTTATAAAATTTTGATGATATTTAAAATAAAATAATCTTATTCTATAAATTTGGGTAAAACTGAAAATTAACATTTTTTTAATAAAAAATATGGAAAATTAATCTATTTACAAAATTTAATCTCTAAAAATATGAAGGATTAATCATTTACAAAATTTAACACATAAAAGAAAACCATAAAATATGAAAAATTAATCACTTATAAAATTCACCCCAACTTCACTCAAGAAATTCTTATTTTGTAAATAGTTTTTGTTACGATACCATGGGTCAATACCATGGTTTATCAATACTACATACCCACACATTGATATGACATTTTCTTTAATTAGTTAATTTGAGATAAATAAATTAAAATGAAATAACTAACGTGAAGATAAATCTTAACCCTTGATTTGTGATTACTACTAAGAACATTCCGGCACATTCGGTTAAATCTCTACCATCCATCTAATAATCACTAATAATTAAATTAAAATTATGAAAAGCTTATTCTAAAATATACAAGGGACCTAAATATCCTTTTAAGAAGGAAATTTTAAGAATAATCTCTAATATACAAATTATAAAATGCTTAATAATATTATTGTAAAATTTTCCGAATTTATAATAATTTGATATAATCTTTATAAAATTTTAATTATCTTTAAAATAAAATAATCTTATTTTATAAAATTTAATTAAAAAATGAAAATTAACAACTTTTCTAATAAAAATATGGAAAACTAATCCACTTACAAAATTTAACTCTAGAAAATTAACCATTTACAAAATTTAACCCTGAAAATATGGAACATTAATTATTTACTGAATTTAATTCCAAAATAGGAAAAATTAACAATTTATGTAATTAACCCGAAAATATGGAAAATTAAGCATTTACAATATTTAACGTTGAAAATATGGAAAATTACCCATTTACAAAATCTAAGTCTAAAAATATGGAAAATTAACCATTTACAAAATTCAATTGTAAATATTAGCATTTTAATCCATTTACAAATTTAACCATTAAAATTACCCATTTACAAAATTTAACTCCCAAACAAAAATAAAATTAAACATTTTAATATATTTACAAAATTTAACCACCAAAAATATAAAAATTAATGGCTTACAAAATTTAACCCCAAACCCAAAAAAAAATAGCCATTTACAGGTGTAATAATTTTGTACACCTCGAATACCCCGCTCCATCCGAGAGACTTAAAACCAAAAAACCTCATCAGCCCCCGAGGGCTAGTGGCCGGAACCACCAACCCAACGCAGACGCTGACCTGGCAAGCAGTAAGTTGCGGCCGTGATGCTGCTGCCACGCGCTCCAGGGCGGCCGGATGTCTCACCGGCCATGGCTGTGACGTGTCAGTAAGAGTTTACGGACAAGTCTACCGTTATATCGCGGGTTCGAATTCCACGCTGCCTCCATTTAATAAGGGGTTTTTTGTCCAAACAGACCAGAGTGGGGGACAATGCCAATAATGGCGGAACTGGTAAAACCACGACGTGGGTGCCCACAAAAACCAGATGAGGATAAGGACACTTAAATGCCTTGCCCATTCCAGACCAAATCCTCCACATTATTCAATTCAAATGCCCATCTCATTTTCCTGGAGGCGTTTGAATTTGAATTAGTTCACAAATGCCGTGTGGGATTATGATGGAATGAGTGAGGCGGCAGGCTCTTTCCTCTTCTTCTGGGAATATGTAAAGACTAAGACTATTATAATTACCCACTAAAAGCCCCAGTTAATTGACTTTTATTACCGCTAATATCCTCTGTTTAATGCTGTTAGTGGTAGACCATTATTACCAGTAATGCCCCCGTTCATACTTTAGTAGAAAGAGTCGGAGGCTTCGTGGTTCAGTTTCTTATTTTATTTAAATTCTTATAGCTGGATCCACCGCCCATGCAACTGATGCGGCAGCCATTTTTGATAATGAAGCGATAAGACGCGCAGTAGAAAATATTGCGTTTGACATTCCGTGTTTCGAGTCGGTTGATTGAAATCCCAATATATACTCCACTCGCTACGACATCCATTTTTCATCATCAGACAATTTACCTCTTCAATATCCTGTGCCTTCAATCTCGCTTTGTGTCTTCGTCATTATAGAAACATAAATCCCTGCCCTTTCAGTCATAATATTCAGTTTTTCAGTAATTTGAAGCTTTTGGGATTGTTGATTAGCTCTTCAGGCCCGCACCCAATTCAATCATATGTGATTCCAGGTCGTTGGTTGCTTAATGCCATTAGATGCAGGTGGACCTTGATTGAGGTCTGTGCATTACAGTTCAGTTGAGAAGTTACATCTTGTGGGGTTTCTGAACATTTGAAGCAGTTTGGACGTTGGAGGCCATTGAGGGCTGCTCTGCTTCGGCATACTGAGAAAAATATCAACACAGAGCGATAGGTATGTCCTGAAGGCCTCAGCTTCCATCTTGCACGTTTGATGATTTGGGCTGTTTCTTATGTTATTTGGGTTTTTATGTTATTGTTTCTGTGAATTGAGACCTATCTGGTGTTATTTGTTTTATACTTTGGGTGAACAAAATTCTGTTGTTGTTTCATTATTCAAATCATATGACAGATGGTTTATTTGCTAGGGTTTCGGGATTGTGTTCGGGACCAAATTATGTAATTGTTAAATGTATTATGCCCACACTTTCTGTTGATTTTATGATATTTGTTAGGGGCTCGTCACTAGAACATATTATTATAAAGTCCAGCTAGCCCCTGCTACACAGTCAATATGTTTATTTCAATGGAGTTATTCAGCTAGGATTAAAAACATGCATGCATCATTTTGTCTATGTAAAGAAAAGCGATAGCTTTCTTTGGTGTAGAATGTTTTGGATTTTTGTGTTAAGAGCAAATTATGGTTTAATTTGGTTTTTTGGCCCGAACAAATGAAGGCTCCTGCTAATCTTATGAGTTGGGTTCCAAGTGATATGATTTGGATCTGTATTTGGAGCAATCCAGAAATGGTTTCTGACTTTTAGACCTTTTTTAATTTTTTTGATTTGGGGTCTTGTGTTTTTGTATTTGGAATTTCTGCTAACTATATGGTTGGTTTCTTTCTTTCTTTTTTTGTTTTGTATTTTTGATACTTCGTTGGGTGGTTGTTATGGTTTTCGTTTGCCTTAAGGAGTGAATTACTATAACTGTCTTTCTTAGAACCCGATCGCCTGGTAGGTGCAAAATTTATTTTGTTAATAAGTATTAAATTTCTACGTTCTGTGTTTGTGTGGGAGGAGTTAATAGCACGGATTTTAATTCAGCAGGATTGATTCAAAAAGTCTAAGAAATTAAACTATTTTTGCAGAGCATTTGATCTGGTTTGTTCAGTACTTGATCCTATCAGGCTATTGAATGAGTATGATGGAGGTGAGCAATAGCAGCAATAACATGGAAGGAATAGAAGGTCCCCAGGGCAGTGGTAATAATGCCAAACGGGTACAAGACACTTATGATTCGAATCCCAACAGAATAGCACCTTCAACGGGGCCCATGAGATATTTTGCCCTTGTTGAAGAGTCCATAGAGCCCTCCCCCATGGAGTGTGCGGCCTACGAGCAGTATGTGCATCTCCCCGAGCTCAGTGCCATGTGGAAATTCAAGGAATGGCCTGGTTGGTCTAGAGAGGGGTTGGTAAAGCCTGCATTACAGTCATTGGAGATTACTTTTCGGTTTGTTTCGTCTGTCCTCTGTGACACAAGGACTTACATTGACAAAGAGGAATGGAAAAGAAGGCTTGAATCCTTAACTGGTTCTCAGATTGAGTTGATTTCAATGATTTGTGAAGATGACAAGCAGGTTCCCACTGTTCATTTGTCAGTAAGTAGCGGTGTTCTTGCTACGAAAGTTGCCCAGGAGGTATGGCAGAGACCTGGTGCTTTACCTGTGGTTAGCAGAACAAGTGAAGAGAGCTTACTTCCTCGTTTGGGTACATGGAAAAGAGCTGAAGCTATGGTTTCTAGAATATGGCTGGCCATTGAAGGCCATATGCAGAGGACTCCCTTCACTTTAGGTCTGGGGGAACCAAATCTGTCAGGTAAGCCTATTCTTGAATATGATAGAATATGCAAGCCAAGCTATTTGCACTCTTTAAAACAACATAAACAGTTCCATAATCCAGAAGATTCCACACTCTGCAATGTCCTCCAGATCTTTGAGGCCTGGGTATTTGTAGCCCAAGAATTGTTGCACAGAATATATCAAAGAATAGACTCTGGGGATTTCGTAGGAGCATCCACAGACTGTTGGATGGTTGAAAGGATATGGAAGATGCTCACAGAAATTGTGAATTTGCTTCTAGTGATGGACCCAGATGATTTCCTTCGCCTTAAACACCAGTTGGCAATTAGCAGCACCAGTACTCCTGCAGGTGCATATTGCCTTCGGTCTGCCCCCCTCAGAGACCTTACAAATGCATGCAAGGAACTAAGGCATCTGGTGCCCAAAGTCATGGGTGTTGAGGCTGATCCAAAGGGTGGACCAAGGCTCCAGGAGGCACTTATGCATTTGTTTCATTCACATGGACTTCCATCACATAGCACTTCAGGTGCTTATCATGCTGCAACAATACATGTTCTGTTGGCCTTCCAGGCAATAGAAGCCGCGGTGAAAAGGTTTTTCTTCTCATATCAGCAGCTGGTAGTAGCAGTCATGGGTAGCATTGAAATGAAGGGTCCATCATATCTAGGTGCTTGTGATGCCCTGTCTCAGATATATTTTGAACCACCTTATTTCCCCAGTGTGGATGGTGCAAAGACATTTTTGGGTAACTATTTGCACTAAAAACTATGGTGGATGGTACACTGGAAGATCTACAGAAATCTACAGACAAAACAAATGAAGCTTACAAGGCAAAGAACAGTACAGCGCCCAATTCCTTCAGTTCTTCAAAGTATAACCCCAAATTCATACATACACTTCTTACATTGACAGTTTTGAATACTGTACATAGAATTATATTGGATATAGGATTAGACTCATTTTTGTTCATCCCCATTAGTAAGGCTAATTTACATGTTTAGAAAATGATTAAAATTTGTTGCAATTTTTGGGCTTCATCACGGTCTCATTATCAATGTAATGGGTCTTATTGGATCTTGTTCTGATTTATTGATTTAATGCATTATTATTTTATCCTGAGTTCTTCTCCTTTTTCAATGAGCAAGTATCATACAGAAATGATTTAAGGCATTATTATTTTATTTTATCCTGAGTTCTTCTGAGTTCTTCTCGTTTTTCAATGAGCAAGTATCATACAGAAATTTCTTGTACAAAGCTCTTGAGAATAATAGTTAAAGTGTATTTAATATTTTTTTAAAGGACATGTTACCTTACCAGTAGAATTAGGCATATTATGTTGTGCGTGTTTATAGAATGATGCACATCTCTTGCTTTCTTTTCTTTTTCATGGAAACCTGTCATATGTTGGGGCAGTTTCATGATATTTGCAGTTCCAGTCCTGGAGGTACTTTGCTGAAGAAAAAGCTACAAATTTGGTTATATTTTTCAAATTATCACCAATCTTTACATCAGTAGCAGGCCAACCGATGACTCTGCAGGGGGATTTACACGAGCTTTAGCTACAAATTTGGTTATATTTTTCAAATTATCACCAATCTTTACATCAGTAGCAGGCCAACCGATGACTCTGCAGTGGGATTTACACGAGCTATGTCATTGTAATAGAGAGGAAGAGATAAATTAAAAAAAATAAATAAATGGAAAAGTTCATATAAAAAATTTGAAGTTCATATAAAAAATTTATTTAACATAAATGATTTAATATTTTATAGATAAATAAATAATATAATTTAAATCTAAATAAATAAAATTAATTAATTTAAAAATAAAATAAAGAGACATAACATATCTCATAATATCATTGAATATCTCATAATATCATTGAAGATATATCATCATACTCTTGATGAGTCATCTTATACAGTGACTTTATCCAATTTTATCTTGTTGACGAAGATAGTTATCTTTTATATATATATATATAAAATGTATATATCAATTTTAGTGATATATTGACATCAAATCAATTTCCTAGTGTGACACACCACCGTTACGTTTTTTCTTTTTTCTTTTTACCTTACCTTTGACGTTTCTGCGTTACGTGTTTCTGTCACAAAAAAGTTGAGTGACCAATAAGGGGTGAATGAGTCTATTCTAAAGTTTGTCTCCTGCTCTTCATGTCTGCAGCGCTTTTCATGGTGGGTTTCTACTTTGACAGCGATTTTCTTCCTTTGCATATTGTTCTTCGGAAACCATTTTTATGCATTCTGTGCTTCCTTTCTGCTATTCTTTTACGCGTCTGGTATCACAGAGATATCATATCGGATGTCTCCATCCCATACAGCAGCTTTCTATCAATTTGTTGGGCTTTGCCATTGCTTTTTCTCTTTATAATTCCAGGCAAAAAGGGTGCTCCATAAATGATTTTATGAACCAGCATATAATTTTGGATGCCATTTGTTAACTGTGATAGGTTTTTGTCTATACCTAGTGGATGCTTGTTAAAAACACTGGTAAGAGATACTCGTTATAGTTAGTAGATACTCATACTGGTAAGATATTTGTTAAAATTATAGTCAGCAGATATTTGTTAAAATTATAGTTAGTAGATATTTGTATTTGTAAGTTATTTGTTAAAATTATAAATGCGAGTGGTACACATTCAAGAGCTTTAAGGGTTTTTAAAGATTTCTATATGAGATTGTTCAAAATACTTGTAAGATATTTGTTAAAATTATAATTAGTAGATACTTGTTCGATATTTATTAAAATTATAAAATTATAGTTAGTAGATACTTGTTCGATATTTATTAAAATTATAAAATTATAGTTAGTAGATACTTGTTAGATATTTATTAAAATTACAAATGTGAGTGGTACACATTCAAGAGCTTTAAGGGTTTTTAAAGATTTCTATATGGGTCTGTGATTTCTGATAAGGATCAAAGTAAGATCTATGACTAACTCAACTTTTAAACACTTTGTTTGGTCTTGGACTTCAATCTTACATTGGTCACTGAGTAGACCAAAGTAATGGATTACTAATACGCAGCCAATCCATTTATATAATTTAAAGTGTATTTTAAATAACTAAAAAGCACAATCTCATCCACGCTTATTACAAAGTTTATAAAAAACATTAAAAATTAAAAATTAAAAATTAAAAATTAAAAATTAAAAATTAAAAATTAAAAATTAAAATAATTAAAAAGCCAATTTACATTTTTATCTATATTTTTTAATAATTTTATTATACTAATACTCCATCCATATAACTTTGATTTTAATAATTTAATATTTTTAATTAAATATCAAACAAAATTATATATATATTATTTATTTTAATCCTATTGATTTCAAACCAAAAAAATGTTAGGTATTTCTTCACAATATCAGAATCTTTTAAATTTTTATACATTTTTTTTGCTTTAAAAACTTTTTGCTTCTGTTTTTATCTATTTATCTTTTCTTAAACGAACTTTTTCATGATCCAGATCATATTTGAATTAATAAGGATTTATTAAGATACATGATCAAGTGCTTTTGTTTCTAAAGATCTCTATTTGGGTGTGTGACTTCTATAAAGATCAAAGCAAGATTGATAACTAACTCCCTACTCTTAAACAAGTTGTTTAGGCCTGAACTTCCATCTTAGACAGGTAGACCAAAGTAATGAATATCTGTAGATTACTAATATAGAGAGAATCTATTTATACAATCTAAAATATATTTTAAATTATCAAAAATCATAATCTTATCCACATTTATTATATAATCTGTAAAAAAATGTTTAAAATAAAAAACGTAAAATAATTTAAAAACCAATTTACATTTTTATCTATATTTTTTAATAATTTTATTATACTTATTATATATATTTTTAATAATTTTTATTATGATGATGATGATGATGATGGTTGTTAACGTCCACTGAGACCAAATAATGATCTATCGGACCTAAAAAGACGAATTATTTATTTTGATTTATGATTTTATTCCGATGCTCAAAAAGCTTGGAGAGAAGCCTCCCGAGTTCACTATAATTTTGGCATTGTAAAAGGCTAGAAAGGTCAGTATTATAACAAAGGTTGTGAAATTGAGATCTAATGTGGTTGTATGCAGGGCACTCTAAGAGGAAGTGGTTTTCATCCTCGATGCTCTTATTCTCACAAATATGGCAGATCCTTTCCATCCATGGCGTTTTAGGAACTACCCAGCGGCCAGTCTCACTATGGAGCTCATGAGAATTCGTTCTAATCTTTGCTATATTAATTTTCTTTTTTGAGCTAGTTAGAATAGAGAGATACTTTTGATCCTCAAGGGTGGGGTTGATGACCTTCTTATAATAACTTAATTTTCTTTTAGACGCTAAATCTTTCTCACACCACAATTTTTCTTTGAACTTAGAAGTAACAATATCTTTAATGTTATTTATGTTTTGCAAAGCATCATTCTCATTGATCTCCCAATAGTTTAACCAGGCCCTTGTGTCCTTATGCCATCCTCGGTTAAGCCTCAGGTGATTTTGGCTGGAAGTTAAAGCTAGCTTAGGAAGTCTATGATTGTCTATGTTATTGAGCTTGTGCTTGTACATCAGAAACCTGAGCATAGCTAGGCTCTCAATAGAAGAAAGACCTGCTTCTATAAGGAGAATAGGATAGGGTGTATTACTTTTAATTTTCAGGTTATAAGTTATAAAACGCTTCTGGATTTGCTCAATCTTCCTCCATGATTCTCTGGAGATGCTGCAGCCCCAAACTTCACAGCCATATAAGATAACAGGAGTGACTAAGGTTTCAAAGAGGAACTTCTTTTTATCCCACATTACGAGGTTTGCTGTTTTACAATTATTTTCAAGACCAAAATAAGCTTTCCATCCCCCATTGATCCTTTTCTCAATGCTATGGTTCCAATTGAGCTTGTGATGGATATCAATTCCTAGGTACTTGTAAGAATACACTTCCTCCAAGTTATTATTGTCATACGTAAAATTAGCGCAAGTGTCCTTTTTAGATTTGATAATCATAACTTTTGTTTTGTCTGTGTTAACAGTCATACCCATGGTAGAGCAGAAATCCTTAAGAAGCTTGAGTTGCTTATCAAGATCAGAAGGGCACCTTGCCAGAAGAACAATATCGTCAGCATAGAGAAGAAGGATAATGACTATCCCAGCTAAGATTGTGCCACCACATCCTGCTTCTTCTAAATAACCTTCGAGCTTATCGATGTAAATGCCAAATAGAGTAGGGGAGAGGGGGCAACCTTGTTTAACTCCGATGTTACACTTAATATCTTTTGACCACCCCTCATTGTTCTTTAGCTTGGCAATTACATTCTCGTATAGCCTTATAGCAGCAGCTCTTAACTCAAGAGGAACCTTTAGCTCTTCTAACCTATTCCAAAGGTTGTATCTAGGAACCGTATCGAAAGCCTTTCTAAAGTCTACAAAGCAGCAGAATAAATTGGATTTATCATTAATACTAATTTTAATAATTTAATATTTTTTAATCAAAATTCAAAAAATATATATATATACTATTTATTTTAATTTTATTAGTTTCAAACGAAAAGTAGATATTTTTCAAAATATCATTTTTTATATATATTTTAATAATTTGGTCTCAGCGGACGGTAACCACCACCATCATCATCATCATAAATTTTTTATTTTTTTTGCTTAAAAAAAATATTATACTTATTATATATGTTTTTAATAATTTTATTATATTAATATTATTTTTAATAATTTAATATTTTTAATCAAATTAAAAAAAAAAAAATATTTATTTTAATTAACCTGGTTTCGACCAAAAAAATTCTTAGATATTTTTTCAAAATATCAGTTTTTTTAATTTTTGAACATTTTTTGCTTAAAAAAATATTATACTTATTATATATATTTTTAATAATTTTATTATATTAATATTAATTTTAATAAGTTATCAAAATTCAAAAAATATATATATTATTTATTTTAATCAACCTAGTTTCGACCCAAAAAAATGTTAGATATTTTTTCAAAATATCAGATATTTTTTTTAAATTTTAAACATTTTTTTACTTTAAAAACTTTTTGCGTATGTTTCTATGTTTCTATCTTTTCTCGAACAGAACTTTTTCATGATCCGAATCATATTTGAATTAATAAAAATTTATTAAAATAAATTATTTTATTATTATGTTTTAATCGCTTTAGACAATGGTCGCGATATACATTATTTTATTCAAATAAATACTCATGCTATCAATCCATTAAACTGATAATACATGGAGATTGAGATATGTTGTAATTCACGTAGATAACGATCCAGTTTATCACATGGATGAATTTATTAAATAATTTGTTATACCATAGGATTTTGTGGTTGGAAACTATCATGATAATGCATTATTTATTTTTATTTTTTTATTTTTAATTTCGATTAATGTTATTTATTTTTATTTTTTATTTTTAATTTCGATTAATGTTATCTAATGTAGTTTGTTAGGGTTTTTGTGTTTTTTTAAATGTTATATTAGTTTTTGGCGATCATGAAAAAAGTTTATTATAAAAATTATATGATAGAAATTTTTGACCAATATATTCTAAATTAACTGCCACCCCTTAAGTCGAGATTGGGCCAAATGTATTATATAGTAAGATGGAATGCCTTGTATAGTAAGATGGGGCCCCTCCTTGATGGGAGACCCCTCCTTGATGGGGCCCCATCACCCCACCTTCCAACCAAACATCCACCAACCCCACCCAACCTTGTTGGGTTATCTTTTTTCAACCTCCAACTAGCGTCAATAGATTAAAATTTAATCTCCGCCCTTCGGCCTGCCCTTCAGCCTACCCCACCAGAACCTCTGCTTATGTTCCCTGAACCCTCAGCACCTTCGACCCTGTCGGCATGGGGACCCTTCTACCCCGCCCTCTGCTTTTTTTTTTTTCTAGTTTTAACTTTTGGTTTCAGCCTTCCAACAACTGAGCCTTCGGCTTACCTTCCAACACCTGAGCCTTCGACCTACCTTCGACCTACCTTCCAACACCTGAGCCTTCGACCTACCTTCCAACCCCTGAGCCTTCGACCCTTCGTCCTTCGACCTACCTCGACCCCAACCAGCCCCTCGACCCTTCGGCCCTGCCTACACAGAGCAAAAGTGTGATTCATCATTAAATTATTAATTTATTTTTATCAAATTATTAAAAAATATAATACATTTATATTATAAAATAATTATTATATATTTTGTAAATTAACCTAAAAATGTTATTTTTCTTACATAACAATTATCATTATATATTCTGCAAATTATCTGTGATAAGAATGTTAATTTTTGGAAGTAATAATAATAATTATATATTTTACAAATTACCTCTAATTAAAAAATATAGGATTTTCATTATTGAAAGACAATTATACTCTCTTACACGGAACCGCTCCCAAGAATTGGGAAACTCGTTCCATTGGTTCCCGTGCTCTTGGGAGCTTTGGAACTATATGTGAATGCTCCCTTTTCAGTAGAGTTGCAATGGGAGCTTGGGAAAGGAGCTTGAGAAAGTTCCAATGTTGTCTGGGGTTGGGGAATACAAAGTCTATAAAGAAATATGCTGAACTACCCACAAAACATGAGCCTTAGTTGAAACCTTCTCAGGATATTCTTAACACCGATATTCTTAATGGAGATATTGGAGCAATCTTTGATGGGTTAAGGAAGCCTGTGGCATCTGGATGTAAGAGTAATATGTGGGATGTCACCCTAATTAGTATTTATTTTGATGTTTATGTATATATATCACTGAAGATTGTGTGTGCATATTGTATGTGGCATTCAATGCTTAAACATTAGAGTTGCTTTACTTTTTTTCTTAAGAATAACTAGAGAAACATATGTAAAACTGTTCCTTTGTATTTTTAAGCCAGATTGTTTCAAAGACTCGTCATGTGTCATAATGAACTTGACATTTCAATATTTTATATATATAAAAGGGAGAGACTCAGAGAGAGACACCTAAAGAATATATTTATATATAAGAGAGATTATATATTTATTATTTATATATTTAAATTGATTTTAATATTTGAATATTTTGATTCAATATTAATTTTGATTATTATATAAATTATATAAATAATTATTATTATTATCATTATTTATTATATAATATTACTACTCTTCATTAACTATTTGTTGTAAAATTTGGGGAATTTCTAATGTTTCCTGACATTTGTACCAGAATTTCTAACATTCCCACGTTCCAAAAACTCATACAACATAAAAATTATATATTTATTAATTACCCAATAATAAAAATATAAAACCTTTGATATAATAAAAGTATAAAACTTTGATATAATAAAAATATAAAACTTTCATATGATCGAATGTTAAATTTTCTGCCGAAGACGAGTAAAAGCAGGCCGGCCTTGTGATAGCCTCTCATAAACGAAGGCCAGCCAATTCCTGTGAAGCTCACAATGAAATAGTAATGTGATTTGAAGTATTTTAACCCACGATGTATACTAAGAAAAATTCCTTTTATTTTAGGAAAATTAGTCAAAGTATTATTGTCAGATGAAAATGTTCATATAATTAAATAAGATCATTTATAAGTTGTGAGATTTTGGTGGGTTGTTTATTTTTTTTATAAAAGTATAGTTGGTATGGTTGTCGAAATAATATTTTGATCAGATAAAATATAAGTGAAAGTTATATATAATAAAGCCGTTATATAGTTAGCATTTTTTGTGGCTTAGTTTAATTTAGTTATTAATTAATTTTGTATTGTTATGATGTAATTAGTTTGGGTTAAATGTAATCAATCTAAAAGTTAGTCAAAAGTAATGTCTCTCTCATATAGTTTTTTTTCCAAGATGTTATATAACAATTTTTCTTTTTCTTTTTCTTTTAATGTGTCATCTACAGACCCAGAGCCAATTGGTTCAAGAAATTTAGTGTTTTTCATGGGTGGCATTGGAAAATATACAATGTAAATTTGATAATGTTGATTGTAATACACACTTCTAGCCATGTTAATTTATATATGGCAATGTCGTGTGTTTAATATTATTCAAACAATGACGTATGTGGCTTAGTTGGTTTGAAAAATATTGGAAATTTCAGCAGAAAATTTGGCAATTTTTTTAAATAGTAATTTCAATATTAAAAATATTAAAAAAAAATTAATAATGTTAATCGTACCCTGGTACACTCTTCTGGTGATGTTAATTTATATTGGCAATGTTGTGTTTAATATTATTGAAACAACGCCTTACCCGGTTTAGAAAAATTAGATTTAAAAAATAAAAAAATAAAAAATAAAATGTTCTCAAATGTAAACATTAGATAACATGGTTTAATTTTTTGGTAAATTTAGATTTAATGTCAACATCAATGCTTTTTGAATGCGCTATTACCATGCTGCTGCAGGGAATAATAACTTATAAGTATAATTATTTATTTAGATTTAAATGTCTTAATGATAAAATAAGAAAAAAATATAATGTTCAAACATCTTATCATACTTACATTTAAATATTTAATATTAAAGATTAATTTAATTGATTGAACCGAATATAGAAATTATAGATAACAAATTGGAATTTAATAAAATTCCTTAAAATTACCTAACCAGGAATATACCATCCAAATACTTTTTCATAAAAAAATAGAAAAGCCCATAAGATTATATATATAAAATAAAAAGTGGTGTATCTAACTCTTTTTCGTTTCTCATTCCTCCCCATAGAAAATAAAGAAATAATGATTCTCATTCCTACCGATACACAATAAAGAAATTAAAAAAGTTAAAAAATAAACAAGAGCGGCATATTCACCCGAAGAATAAAAGAAATAAAAAATAAAGAAGATCAACATATTCTCCTGAAGCTTTTAGTGACACCACAAGAGGAAAGTATTGAAGATGAGTGCATCTAAATGGGAAAAGGAAAATGATAGTGTAATGTGAAAAGTTGGCATGAGAAAGGAATTAATATAGGAATCAAAGTGATGGTTAACAAGAATTGTTGCGAAGCAAAGTTTATGATTGTCGATGTTGATGATAATTGACAATTACAACCAATTGGCAATTTGAAAGTTTGGCATTATAACCATAAATTACTCAACATTGTGCAGAATTTTCCATTATTTTTTAAGAAATTGCTTCATCAAGGAAGTTGTTTCTTTTTCAAACTCGCAAAGTCATCATCAAACTTTCTAAATAAGTTATCAATATTAAATCAATTTGGCAACATATCACAAATGTAAACTTGTTGTTTCTTTTTCAAACTCGCAATGTCATCATCAAAATTTCCAAATAAGTTGCAATTTACAATTGTCTGTATGAGAGAATTGTCGTGGCGAGGAGCTATACAAAAAACTATTGAAACTGGGAGAATAATTAAGACGCTGGAGACAACTAAAATCCCCCCCAACCAACACTTGAACTCAATCTAGTTTAATGAACTTTAGAGTCAATAAAAAAACCAAGGGAATTAATATTAGTGAATGAACTTCTGTGGCTTCCATGAACAAAGGAAAGACCAACCTTCAAGTAAACAAAAGGAGAATGCTATGACATTTACAAAACATAATAAGAATACATATTGCATTGAAGCAACTAATAGGTAAGGACACATGTGACAACTGATTACAATTACCTTAGTAATTGAAAACTAAAAACATGTAGAAGAAACTAAGTACAGTTACATAGATAATCAGACTCCTGCAAACACCCATCCATCCCTTAATGAGAACTCGCATTCATTACATTTACATAAGGTTTAGGAGAAATGCTTAAAATCCATATTGAAAACTCAAGTTTTCTAGCTGGATAAACTAACATGCCACCAAACAAATTTCTAGAACACTAGGACCCTTCCATGTTGATCAGCCTGAGAAATAAGGAATCGTTCTAAGATGTTGCATAGAAACTGAAACCTTCATGTTAAATGCATATCTAAGAATCGTTCTAACATGTTGCATAGAAATCGAAGCCTCCATGTTAAATGCATATCTAGGAATACTTATGTTTGGTAAGCAGAAATTGCCTTCCTGATGCAAAGAACTATGTATTTTTCAACCATATGAATACAAAATATATTTAATTAAGTCAGCATATGTTTGATAATTTTAATTTTCCTTAATTTTGTATTTACATGGATGTCATTCCCTGAACGAGCCAACTGAAGACCAGGTGTATAGTTTCAAGTTTGTGTTTTGCATGAACAACACAAGTGTCCCAGCTTATCCACAACCCTGATCAATAGCAACTACGTCGCTTGCTTCCTTTCCCTCAAGCCTTGACCTATAGTAGCCATGTCGCTTGGCTTCCCTTGCCTCTTTTGAGATTGAAGCAGAGTGTCTAACTTGAAATAGAATTCCTTTCAATTTTGATAGCGAGAATTTGTGCATATTACACAACTATATTTTCCAAAAGAAGCAATTAAGCATGGGCAATGTTAAAACAAACTGTTGATTTGAATGATTTTCTATATTGATGAAATCCAGAATTTGTTATCTAGGAGCTCAGACTTGCTGCTAGTGATTGTTAAACATCGGTAGCAAATACATCTAGAATGCATTAGCAGTCGAGCTCATATTCATCAATATTTCTTAAATCAATGGAGAGACAGAGCTTGAACACTTAAACCATTCGACTATTCTGTTGAGGAAGTTGAAAGTCTCCTGTTATCAGGCTGGTGAGCCTGCTCATCTTTTCTGGCTTTTTCTACATCCAGCGCTGCCCACTCTAATCTTTATACCAGATGTAAGATCTAGTACTGTTGGCTTCACTGGGTTCTTATTTAGTGAACGACACTAGATAAGGGTTCGGCTTGTGGTCAAAAAGAGCTCTAAGAACACTGATGTGTTTAATGCACAGGCATTGATAGGACTGCAAGGTTGGGGGATCGAGTTTTGTTGAAAAGATAACAAATATTTACAGATCGAAAATGAAGGCATTTGCAAAGCAACCCAAATCCCCTGCTAGTGGACATAAGAGTCCTTACAGTATAAGTAAAAATACATAGATATCGATTCTCATATCTGTATTTCTCAATCTTAATCTAGTTTTGAAGTGGATTTATGTAAATTAACCGATAAATATGTTCTTTTGAGAAGGGTTGCTCTATATTTACTGATAACGATTTTTATCATGAAAATGGGTTTTTGTATGCTTAATGATGATTTTATGTTTTTGAAAAATGCAGCATAAGGAAAATCAAGGGGAGGTGATTGCTAGTCCCTATGATAAGAAACAAAGGATTGGGTGTGATATATTTGGGACTAAGGTAATGGATGCTTCCCCAAAGATAAGGGCTCGCCAAGCCTTCTCTGAAGTGATTTCCAATCAAGAAATGTCGGATCTTGCTGACAGTGGGAACCCCAATGCGCAAACAAATGTTTCAGAATTTTTTACTAAAGATGGTGTTGAAGCCCTGCTCAATATGAAGATTAAGGGAAAAACTAAATTTGATTACAAGGTATGCTTTTCTTAGAGCTCTAGTTATTTTTTTGGTCCATTTCTGCATTTCAAATAGCTAAATGTTAAGGGTAGAGCACAGAGCTTTGTTAGGATTCCAAGAAACTCTCCTAGGTTGTAGCTCAGAGATGCCCGGTAACATATAAATTCAACTTATTGTTGCAATGGATGAATGGAAGGAATGATGCTTGTCCAAACCAGATAACCACTTCTACTTTGTTTCAATCCAGACATGCATGAACACCCCCAGACTACAAGGATTTAGACCACCAACTACTCACAGTTTAGAGATTGGGTGAATATGGAGAATACTGACCACACCAGCAGATGCACAAGACCATGTGATGGCCAGCTGCAACCAGTAAAGAAGCCTATAAATCTAATCTACTAATGCACAGACAAGATGACAACTCTCTGGCACTAGATAAAAAGAAACCTAAATAACTTATTCAATGATACATTCAACAATCTAACACATAGATAGGATGACAACTTTCTAGTGCTAAACCTTAAAGATCAAGAACTCAACATATCAGGCACAGCTTAGAACAGAAGAAAATGGAAAGTGAGCAGTTGACAACAAAAGAAGCTTGTATTAGCTGAAAATGAAGATGAGACGTTGTAAGAGACAAAATACCTACAATCCCTAGAAGTTGAACCTTACATCAAAACATCAACCATCAACCTTGATTACATCTTTCTTCTGGGTATTTATAGATTTTACATTACAAGGGCACTTGGCCATTTAGGTATGGAGGGGTCATAATTGATCACCATCTGCATTTAACTGCCTGATGGAGTCTTTGACTGTGCTTGCTTGCTGCAGTGAGTGAATCCGATCTGCTCAGGTGCTCTGCTGTCCTCTTAGGCAGTTGGAGTGTTCGTACCAGTGGGGTTCCATAACTGCTAAATGCAGTCATAGGGTCGTGCTCTGTCCCTTTCTCCCTTGGCCATACTATTTGTTAAATATGGTTGTTGTAAGTCTGACAACGACTGGTAATGGCAAGCTGGTCATCTTCCTTCTTCGAGCAAGCGGAGTGGTCAGGGGATGTGGACTGCATGGGCAAGTGGACGATTTGGATGAGCGGTGAGAATAGCTGTCGGATCGGGGGACTGGACGGCGGAGGCTATCGACCATGGTGAGAGCAAGGTCATTCGAGGCCGTCAGATCTTTGGCGGGTAGATTAGATGGTGATCGGGCGGGGGAGCTGCGCGGGCGTTAACAAGCGGGGGCGGATTGGTCAGGCGATTTTGGTATTGATCGCATTGCTTTTGGGCGTAAAGCGGTAAAAGGACGGGGGCATGTGATGCCACTCAGTGGCCGACACGTAGCAGCGGATGAGAGAGAAAAATCGCTCTCATTGCACGCTAACGTTCAGGTGAGTTACAGGCGTGATAAGTGTGAAGGCCATCAGATCTCGACGGAGATGATCTGATAGTGGGGATTGGTGGAGCAGGTCACTTCATCGGGCACGACAGGAGCCGTTGGATCGACGGGGTGATCAACGATGGAGATGGGAAGTGGTGAGCTATGAAAGCACGAGATTATGTGGGTGAGGTTTTATGTTAAGGTCAAAGGGGTTTAATTTGTTAGGCTTAGAAAGGAAAAAGAGGAATAAGTGACAGATAGGAAGCGGGATAGAAGGAAAAAGGAGAAAGCGGCCAATGTGGAAGCCTTTTAAGCACAACCAAGCAGACCGAGCTTGTCTCTGACCTTGGAAAATCAGCGTTGAATAGCAGAGATAACACTGGCTCCTTCTGGGGATGAGATCCTCCCTGTGAGGTCTCAAGAACCGTAGACCACTGCCTTCTACACAAGATCAAAAACATTGCCTAGTATTCCATTGGGCATGGAGTCTAATTAAGCCTACACTAAAACTTGTAAAAACAAGATATTTACAACATTAAGGCCTGAAGACCTTAAACAATATAAACTTTCAGAAATCGCCCATTAATTGGGCCATCAAAAACTGTCTTTCCTTCCATACTTTGTAGCATGAAAGTGTTGTTCCCTTGGATCTGAGCAATGAAAAATGGTCCAATCCACAGAGCATCAAACTTCCCATGATTTCCCTTCTTCCATCAGCATTTGGCTACGTTAGTACATCTTTTACTGAAGCAGAGGGCACATATGCAATTACCTTGGAGTGCAGAATGTATATCCTGAATGCTTTTAAGGATTTGATAAGAGCATAGGCCTGCTTCTCAATGATATCATATCTCAGTTCAGCATCCCTTAATGTTTTGCTGAAGAATGCCACTGGATGCTCTGAACCCACATTATCCTGCTGTAATAAGACTGCTACAAGGGTGTCACCTGAAGCAAAGGAGAAAATATGGAACTCCTTGCTATAGTCTAGGTTGATCAAAGTGGGAGCTTCCATAATAGCTCTCTTGATGGCTTTAAAAGATTTTCTTGCTGCATCAGTCCATTTGATCTCTGATCCCTTTTTCAGCATGGAGGTGATATGCTTTACCAGTTCTGCAAAATTAGGAATGAACCTCCTCATGAAATTTATCTTGCCCAGAAAGGACTGAATGTCCTTTTTTGATCTTGGTACAAACAAGGTCTATATTGCTTTCACTCTTTCTGGATCAATCTTGACACTTGCAGCAGAAACAACATGTCCAAGTAGCTTGCCCTCTTCTAAAGAAAATTGTGACTTTTTAGGATTCACTGATATCCCAAACCTCCTGCATTTCGGAAACACTTTCTTCAAATGCTGCAAATGATCTTGATGGCTACTAGAGTATACTGTTATATCATCCAGGTAGACAAGGACAAATTTATCTTTCTCTCCCACAAATGCTATATCCATAGCTCTCTGAAAGGTGGCTCCAGTGTTCATTAGCCCAAAAAGCATCTTAGAGTACATGAAAGTGCCCCAAGGAGTGGTGAAAGCAGTGTTTTCTTGTTCATCTAGATGCACATCAACTTGGTTATACCCTGAAAATCCATTCAGGAAAGACATGACTTTGGCTCCTGAGACTTTTTGTAGCAAATGCTCCATCTTGGGTAGAGGATAATTGTCTTTCTTAGAGAATTTGTTTAGGTTCCTGAAATCAACACACAACCTGATTTCTCCACTTTTCTTCCTCACCACTACCAAATTGGCTACCCACTTTGAATATCTCAGAGGGACTATGATTTTGGCAGCCAACAACTTCTTGATTTCTTTTTCAATCAGGGGAAGGAGCAAAGGATTTATGGGTCTCAGCTTCTGCTTGAAAGGAATGGTGTCTTTCTCCAATGGGATCTTGTGTTGGATGATCTTTTTGTCATAAATTTTAAGGTCACTATATTCCCGGGCAAAGACATCAACAAATTACTTCATCAAGGTGCAATATTCAAAACTTTGGGCAATAGACAAATGGGTGGACAAATTTGTATTTTTTGGATGATCTGGGCTCCCTATGTTATGCCTATGGACCGCTGACTAATCTTCTTTTTGGGAAACCTTATGAGGCACATCATTTTGGTCAAACAACTTCTCTAAAGGCACTAGTCCTTTGGGTATATGATTGGTAGGCAACTGGACAATTGTATCTTGGCCAATTATGCTCTTTAGCTAGGGTTGGGGACATTCCTCCAAGGTTTCATTCTCTTGATCAATTTTCATTTCAGAGAATTCATCAATGACTTGCAAAAACCTATTCACTTCATCATCATCCTCAAAGACTTTCCAATGCTGGACATTATCAAGAAAGGATGGTCTATATTTTATTTGGACTGCATAAACCAATCTTGGGGTCATGGGAGGGATGAACATGCTAGAAGACACAGCAAGGGAATTAGCAAGCTGATTTTTGACTCTAGGGATATATGAGATACAAAAACTATTAAAAGAGTCTTTGAGTCTCCATACCTCATCTCTGTATGCTTTTAGCCTTGGGTGCCTTGCTTGAAACGTTTTGTTCACTTGCTGAATGATGTGATCAACATCTCCATACACCTTTATGTCTTTGATCCCTGTGTCTTTGACAACATTTAAGCCCAATATCAGAGCCTCATACTCTTCTATATTGTTGGTGACCTGAAAAGTCAGCTTGAAAGACAGATGTGTGCTTTCTTGTTTTGGAGACACCAGCACCACTCTTGCTCCCACAGTTTCTTTTGAACATGCTCCATCAAAGAACATATCCCAAGATTTTGCCCCTTCTTCTTCCATGGCCTGGCCTACTGGTTTCTTGAGCTGTGCCAAGGCCCTCTGGGATTCTTCAATTTGGAGAATACATGCACCAAAATCAGTGTCCACAGCGTAAATAGGATGATTAGTGGGATTCTTCTCATCACTGATGATGTAGGCCAGCTGGGCTTCCCTATATAGTCTTCTGCTTTCTCCTCCAAAAACTGGGACAGTCGCATAAGATAAATCATTTTGTAATGTTCCCCCAACCTCTTAATCCATCCTCTGGAAAGTAGCATATCAAACTTAGGGGGGGACATCTGCTACCACAATATCCATCATCATGCTTTTCATAGGTAGCTGAGTTAGGGTGATAGCCAAGTATTTAATTAATCCCAGACATTTCACCTTCCTTGAATCAAAGGAGAATAAATCATGATAAGGTCTGGTGATGTCAAGGCCTAACTCTTCCATGACAGCTTTTGGCATCAAGTTATGGCTGGCACCTGTGTCCAACAGACAGTTATGGAGGATTTTGTCATGAATGGTCAGGGAGACATAAAATGATGGGGAACTATTGTCAGAGGGTTCAGTCATTGGGCTAAGCACAACTGCAGGTTTATCATCTTGCAAATTCACATAGTCATTGGAGGCTTGTGAGGATTTTAGCTCAAGGGCATCAAGGATAGGCTTTCTAAAGACCTCACTCTTTGCAAGTTCTATCAGAGGTACAAATATTTTTAACTTCTGGACTTCTGATTCAAAGCTGAAAGGGGAAGGGGACTTGTCAGGGCCTCTTACCTCTTGAGCTAGTGCTTTGAGGATGATTGGATCAGCTGCTGGTTTTTTCTGTTTGCTGATCTGCTGCTCTGTGGGGACAACAACTCTTTGGGCAGGATTCTCTTTGACATTACTCGCTCTTGACCTCAAGTTATATCTTTGCTGGTCTTCAGTCTGTAGAACAACTTCTCTATCCCACTCTTGGCTGGTTTGGTCCTGGAGTAATGATTCTTCGTAGGTAGCCAATGTCAAAAAGGAAGCACTGCCCTTGTCTTCCGTGTAGTGAATTTCATCCTCTTCCTCAAGCTTTTCCTCCTCCATGACTACGTTCTGGAAATGAGTCTTAACCCTTTGTTCTTCACCGACCTCTTTACCCCTCTAAATGATCTGCAATTGCTCATTTGCTCTTCTGAATGGATTTGTAGTTCTAGGAGAAAATGTATTAGGAAGCCTTGCTTTCCCAGCATTCTTCTTAACCTTCAGTTTGGATATTTCAGCAGCCAAAGACTCTATTATCTTGGTCATTTTGTCTATTTTAGGCTTTGAAGATGAAGAAGAGGAGGGAGTCTCACCTCTCTGCCTCCTTCTATCAGCATGACCTTTGAGTTTTTCTGCAGCCATGATATTAGATTCCACCTTTAAGGCTGCATCTTGCATTACAACAAGAGTGGCACATCTTCTTTCTCTTAACAGTAAGCAGAAATCAGAATCAAAGGCATTAGCATAGGTGAGTTTTGCAGAGGTGGGGGTAGGCTTCACTTCAGTTGGTATTTTGCTATACATACGATTGAATCTTTTATTAAAGTCAGACAATTATTCCCCATTTTCCCTTTTGAGGTTGCCAAACTCAGTATGGTAGTATAGCAGGTCTTTCTTATCTCCCCAATGCTTTAAAAACACATCATCTCTTGCTTCAATATATGTTATAGACCTAGGGTCCAGTTCTCTGAACCACTTTCGAGCCTCACCATCAAGGCTTTGGACAAATACCCTCATCCACACATCATCTTCACTGATATCTAGGTTATCAGCATAGCTATAAAAAGACTCAAGATGTTCTTCAGCAGTTATTCCCTCTGTACCAGTTAACTTAGGCATGTATTTTTGAAATTCTCCTGTAGGCATGGCATTCAAAGGAATAGGCAGAACCAGGGGTCAATACCTAGTAGCTATGATTCTTTCCATTTTGGTAGGTGCTTGTGGGCTTGCCATGACTGGGGTAGGTGGAAGGGTACTGGCAGTTTGGAAGGTAGGGAGCTGAGAAACGAATGATAGGGCTAAAGGAATATGATGGACTGGAAGGGAGGTTTTCTTTGGACTGAGATCCAAAGGGGAACTTATTGAACAAGGAGCTTTATGAATCTTTGAGAGTATTTCTTCACTGGTAATGCTAGGCTCTATATCTTCAAAATGAACATGCTCAGTTACAAGCCTCTCTTGCAGAGATACATAAGATTGTTTAGGCTTACCTGATCCTGATGCTCCTTTTTGTGATGTCTTTCTCTACTTGACAATCTTCTCAGCGTCAAGCACTGGGTCAGCTGGTGATTTCTGATGATTTCTCCGAGTATGCCTCACAAACTGAGCAAGAACTGTGATGTGGAGTTGCCAAAAGGTTGGTCCTCCAGTAGAGTCGCCAGATAGATGATTACAACCAGAAATGTGTCCAGAATTTTTCTATCATCAAAGCTGGATCTGTGCCGTTCTCCCAGGGAAGCTGAGCTTCAATCTCCTCTCCCTGGAAACGGCGCCAATTATGTTAGGATTCCAAGAAACTCTCCTAGGTTGTAGCTCAGAGATGCTTGATAACATATAAATTCAACTTATTGTTGCAATGGATGAGTGGAAGGAATGATGCTTGTCCAAGCCATATAACCACTTCTACTTTGTTTCACTCCAGACATGCGTGAACACCCCCAGACTACAAGGCTTTAGACCACCAACTACTCACAGTTTAGAGATTGGGTGAATATGGGGAATACTGACCACACCAACAGATGCACAAGACCATGTGATGGCCAGCTGCAACTAGTAAAGAAGCTTGTAAATCTAATCTACTAATTCACAGATAGGATGACAACTCTCTGGCACAAGATAAAAAGAAACCTAAATAACTTATTCAATGATACATTCAACAATCTAACACATAGATAGGATGACAGCTTTTTAGTGCTAAACCTTAAAGATCAAGAACTCAGCATATCAGGCATAGTTTAGAACATAAGAAAATGGAAAGTGAGCAGTTAACATCAAAAGAAGCTTGTATTAGCTGAAAATGAAGATGAGACGCTGCAAGTGACAAAATATCTATAGTCTCCAGAAGTTGAACCTTACATCAAAACATCAACCATCAACCTTGATTACATCTTTCTTTTGGGTATTTATAGATTTTACATTACAAGGGCACTTGGCCATTTAGTTATGGAGAGGTCATAATTGACCACCAATTGCATTTAACTGCCTGATGGAGTCTCTGACTGTGTTTGCTTGCTGCAGTAAGTGAATCTGATCTGCTCAGGTGATCTTCTGTCCTCTTAGGCAGTTGGAGTGTTCATACCAGTGGGGTTCCATAACTGCTAAATGCAGTCACAAGGTCATGCTCTGTCCCTTTCTCCCTTGGCCATATTGTTTGTTAAATATGGTTGTTGGAAGTCTGACAAAAACTGGTAATGGCAAGCTGGTCATCTTTGTTCTTCGGGCAAGTAGAGTGGTCGGGTGACGTGGACTGCATGGGCGAGTGGACGATTTGGATGAGCGGTGAGAATAGCCATTGGATCGGGGGAATGGATGGCGGAGATGGCTCGGCGGAGGCTATCGGCCATGGTGAGAGCGGGGTCAATCGGGGCCATCAGATCTTCGGCGGGTTGATCGAATGATGATCGGGCGGCAGAGCTGCGCGGGCATTAACGAGCGGGGGTGGATTGGTCGGGCGGTTTTGGTATTGATCGCACCGCTTTTGGGTGTAAAGCAGTAAAAGGATGGGGGCGTGTGATGCCACTTAGCGGCCGACACGTAGCAGTGGATGAGAGAGAAAAACCACTCTCATTGCGCGTAACATTCGGGTAAGTTACGGGTGCGGAGATGATCTGACGGTGGGGATTGGTGGAGTAGGTCGCTTTATCGTGCGCGATGGGAGCCGTTGGATCGGCGTGGTGATCAATGGCGGAGATGAGAAGCGGTGAGTTATGACAGCACGGGATTATGTGGGTGAGGTTTTATGGTTTACTTGAGGTTTTGCGCTCGGGGCTTAAGGCCAAAGGGGTTTAATCTGTCAGGCTTATAAAGGAAAAAGAGGAATGAGTGACAGATAAGAAGCATGATAGAAGGAAAAAGGAGAAAGCGGCCATTGTGGAAGCCTTTTAAGCATAACCAAGTAGACCAAGCTTGTCTCTGACCTTGGAAAATCAACGTTGAATAACAGAGCTAATAAGCTTTAAAAGGAGTTCAGAACAAGATACAACTAGATGTTCATAGGCTATCATTGCAGCGAACTGCTCTAAACTTGGGTAGGGATAGGGAGATGCACCAACACTTTGTGTGTGTAACAACACATTAAACTGAATAGTGCGTTGGGTGCCTTGAAGATGACACAAACCCGTATAAAACCGTTGTTTGATACTTTGAAGTTGGGAAGCATGTCGAAATTCACACAAATTACCAGTGTTTTGAATATTTGTATTCAAGATATGCGACCTTGAACTTCAGGAACTCGAGGTCCATACAAAACCCGGTTTTAGAAGTCACTATGTTAGTTGATAATAACTGGAGTGCTTAATCACAGATGAGTTTGATTATAAACAGGGCAAGACCCGGTTTTAGATGTCAATGCGTTAGCTTATAATAACCTTGATCTTCATGAACTCAAGGTGCATACGAGACCTTGTTTTCGATGTTACTGTCTTAGTTGATAATTACTGGAGTGCTTAATCGCAGATGTATTTGATGATAAACAGGCCAAGAGTGAGAAAATGACAGAATATATCAAGAAACTTTGAGCCTGCATTCATTGGCTTTGGGAACTAGAAGAATCCTGTAATCTAGAGAAGGAGCAATTACAAAATCAGATGTTGAGTCAAACCAATGAACACAAGCAGACATGTATTGAGTTATTGACAGGTTAATTAGCATCAATAATTCTTGATGAAATTATTGTTTGAATATTTATCTATTGGGTATTACTACTATATTCTTATTAATTTACACTGTATTGATCATGGTCTATAATGGGTTATCTTTTATCTGTGAGTTATCCTCTCTATAAGTGAACAGTAGACACAACAACACAGAGGAAAGAAAGTTACAATGAGCAAACTGAACAGAAGAAAACCAGAGAGAAAACAAAAGAAAACCAGAGAGAAAACAAAAGTACAAATATTGTAGCAAGCCATACCTTCAATCAGTTGCACAGATGCTACAACTGTTCTTTCGCAACCAGTTCCTACTACCTCTATTTTTCTAGTGATATCGCTCAATGCCAATTCCGCTACCTGCTACAAGAGTTCTTTAGCAATAGGTTCCTGCTACCTCTATTCTTCTAGTGATTTCCATTAACGAAAGGTGGAAGAGTGTAAAGTCTGATATGCATTTAATCATCGAATTGATTACCTGGAAAGACAACTTGCATCTGAAATCCATCTCGATGCTCGAAACCTGATTCACAATAACCATATGTTCGAATGACGGCAATGAAAACTCTGTTCTTCTAGTGATTTCCATTAAGGAAAGGTGGAAGAGTGTAAAGTTTTTGTGTTTTTTTTAACACTATGAAAATCTATCATAAAAAATAGAATTTTTCAAGGTGAAATGAAAAAGTTGCCAAGGTTCATTCATTCATGCTCAGTTGCATCATGTCAGCCTCCACGCTTAAAAAGAGAAATGCATGAAACAATAAATCTTGCTGACGAAAATCTATCCAAACCTGTAATAATGTATGAATGGCGGTGGAATTATCATTAGAAAATAAGACCCCAAACAATTTAACCAATTAGAATTTAGAAAAATTAGATTTAAAAAATAAAATAAAAATAAAATTTTTCTCAAATATAAATATTAGGTAATGTCGTTTAATTTTTTGGTGAATTTAGATTTAATATCAACATCAATAAATTGTGAATACGTTATTACCGTGCTGCGGCAGGGAATAATAAAAAAATATAATTTTATAAAGACTAAAATCAGATACGATAAGATTCCATGGAATTCGACAACTCTGATAAAATAATCAAAATAAAAACAATATGGTATATATATATATATATATATATATATATATATATATATATATATATATTCACGGTTAAATTTAATAATTTAAAAAATAAATTGAAATTATATATTTAAATCCAATATTTTTAAAAAGATATAATAATAATAAATTCATAATGCAAAATCACAAGAAGAAAGCTCTGATGGATGTCCGTTTGTATGTAGTTGGCTTCCACTATGTATGTACTTTCCAAAGGTCTTTAACATAAAGTAATATATTTCTAAATCTAATTTTTTTGAGTTTAAATAAAAGAGAAAGCAAAAAGTAATATATTTTTAATTTCAATTTTTTTTTTTCCTTTATATAAATAAGAGGTAAGAGTATTTAAAATTAGGTTAAATATCAGTATAGATTTATTTTAATTAAAGATTTAATATGAATCAAGAGAGATCAAATTTTTTCTGGGGTAAATTTATTTTAGAGTACAAATAAACAATGTGTTTTTTGTCTTTGTTTAAATTGTAGTTTTGAATGTTATAGAAATTATATAACTTGTAAATCCAAAAAACCTTTGTTGGATTTCCACAAAAGAAAACATACACTTAAAAAGGATTACACTCTAAAATACTAAGATCACTTCAAACATTTGAACTATAAAAACTTATTTTTTTTCAATAACTTTATATGATATATACATAATTTTAAAACAATATATAAAATATGTTACATAACATGTGCATGCATTGAGAGATTTTGTAAGTTAAAATATATTTTTTTAAAGTATAATTCAATATTAATTCATATTAAAATATGATTTTCATAACCCACATTGGATATTTTATTTTAACATTTATTTTTGTATATATAGATATATGAAGTTACAAATACCATGGGTAGTCAAAACCTGAAATTCAAAAACTGTGAATGGTAAAAATTCATATATAAAAAAAAATTTAAAAGAAAATATTTTAATGTTGTATATAGTATGAATTAATATTGACATATACTTAGAAATATATTAATAATATAAAAAGAAATGTATTAATAACATAAAAACCATTTTAATGTGCATTGATCTATGTTGGTTATAGCAGACATTGCTTTTCTATTTAGAGAATATTTTATTTGTATTTTAAGCACTGGTATACTTACACATTACCTTCACACTGAGTTGTAGAATGACCCTCTAGGCTCAATAAATGAAAAAGAATCACGTTTATCAAATGAAAAGGAATCACATTTATCAAATCTTATTTGTTTAATTAATCAAATATTCAACTTGGTTGATTTAACAAGTCACATAATTTATATAATTAATTTATGTTTATAAAATGAATTAATATTTTATGCAATTCTAAAATTTAACGATGATGGTGATTTACTTTTTTATTGAATTTGATTTATTGAAAATGTAAAATATCGGGCTCTTTGGAAAGGATTGAAGTTAGTCATTAACAAGGGTATAAAGAGAATACTGGTTGTTGGAGATTTAATGCTAGTAATAAGGTAAGTCACCAAAATAAAACTTGGGGAAGGATCAACAAACATTACAATATTGCAAAGGATTGCCTTATAGCTAAGGAAATTTGAGGAGTAGAATTGTACCATATCTACAAGCATTTGGATGTAGAAGTGAGGAAACTAGCCAATAAAGGAGCAATTCTAAGGTAGGGAATAATGATGATGATGATGATGATGATTAATGTCCATTAAGACCAATGTGGTATATCGGACCTTAAGAAAGAAAGAGATTAATTGAGACTCTTTAATATTTTATTTTTGTGATCAAAAAGAAGGAAAGCAACATTCCTAAATCATTGCAGTTTTGTTGACTTAACAAGTCAAGAAGGTTGATAATGTGGAAAATGTTTTGGAAATGAGAATGGATGTAAGAGTTGGGCAATCTAAGAGAAAGTACTTTTCATCTTCAACCCACTTAGTATTGCAATGGTGATAGATTATTTCATCCCAAGGTGTTTTGGGAATGAATTAGCACCCAATTTCACTACGAAGCTCATGAGAATTAGTTCATATCTTCATAATGTTCATCTTCTTCTTAGCACTAGTCAAGACATAAAGATAATTCTAGTTAGCAAGAGTGGGGTTGAAAACCTCCTTATAATACATTAGCTTCCTTTTCCCTCTAGCTCTTTATCATCCCACAACTTATCCTTAAATTTGGAAGTGAGAGTACTTTTCATATTATCCTTCTTCTCCAAGATTATCTCCTCCTTTATCCTTGAATGGTTGAGCCAAGACTGGGCATCCTTGTGCCATCCTTGCTTGAGTCGAAGGTGGTGGTTTTGGCTAGAGTTAGAATCAATTTTTAGGAACCTCTTGGCTTCCATGTTGTATAACTTCTTCTTATACATCAAATACCTAAACATAGCCATGCTTTTAATGGGGCGAAGGATAACTTCAATCAAGAGGATATGATAGGGAGTATTTCCTATAATCTTGAGGTTATAGGTTATAAATAGCTTTTGGATCATCGTGATCTTCCTCCACAATTCTCTAGATATGCTACAACCCTAAACTTCACAACCATATAGCATAATAGGGGTGACAAGAGTCTCAAAGAGGAACCTTTTTTTACTCCAAACCCAAAGATCAGTTGACTTATAACTATTTTCAAGATCATAATAAGCTTTCCAACCTTCAATAATCATTTTCTCAATGCTATAATTCCAGTTGAGCTGATGACGGAAGTCAATACGTAAATATTTGTATGAAGAAATCTTCTCTAAGTAATTGTTATCCTAGATAAAATTATCGTGGTTGGTTTTTTTGGATTTAATTATCATGACTTGAGTCTTGCCAATATTAACATTTATACCCATTTTGGAGCAGTAACCATGGAGGATTTTAAGTTACTTGTCAAGAACATCATGACTTCTAGTGAGAATAATGATATCGCTGTTGGCTTGAGGGCGCCTGACCCAGGTTCAGTGTTAGTTAGCCAAACAAATCCCTACACTACTGGCCCTTTCGGCATCAACCCACGGAGCGCAGACTGAAGTCTCACTCGAAGCAGTATGGGGGGATGGTGGAACCAAGTTTATGCACCCTTGAGATGGTTGTGATGTCGGTTTATTCCAAATATTCCTGTATTTGCGCATGTTACTTATCCATTTTCTCTACCCTTTAGTACCTTCGCGAAGTGTCACAATCAGCTTTCGCGCAGCCCTAACCAGGGGCTGAAGTCCTTTCGCGCTGCTAGGGCAATGAACTGCACTATTTCCTAGACTAGGCTAAGTATCTTACTTATCTTATTAACAAGTCTTAGTTAGCTTCACGTAAACAAATGTTCTTACTTGTGTTCACTTAACCAATATAATTATACACATTCGCACATCATATAAGCATTAGAAGTGAAATTCATACCCAATATAATAGATGCATAAACAGGAAATAAAGACGCAGAAATGATAGAATACTTCTCTTTATTAATACTTCCAGATAATTACAGACTCGACTTGCCTTGCGCACTCAGCTGCAGGGGTCTGCACACTCAGCTGCGGACTTCTAGGCCTCTGCGCACTCAGTTGCAGAGCCTCTACCTACGTTATGACCCAAAACTTAGACTTCTACTTCAGAGCTATCTCGCATACATGTTCGATCTTAATCCATTATTGATGCCTCTAACTACTTAGAGCTTAGCTCTATTTATACATTCCCATGGTCCACGAACCATGGGTAGATCTTCTACGGCCGACATTACATTATCAAAATAAGGGCGGACAACCCTATGAATCTTTAACATCTACACACTCCATGACCACAAAATGTAGGGTCTTTACATTGGAATTACAAAATTGGACCACAATATGGGCTCTAAGCCCCAAAACTACCCTCGGGGGATCCTGCGCCCAACAATCACCAACATAAAGGAGAAGAGTAATGAATGTACTAGCAAGCTTGGGGCTTTTGCATCCCACAGCTTCTAAACACTCTTCTAGCTTACCAATATAAATGCCAAAAAGGGTTGGGAAAAGGGGACACCCTGGTTTAACGTTGATATTGCATTTGATCTCTTTATACCAACCCTTAGTGGTATTAATCTTGGTGACATTGTTCTCATATACCCGAATTATAACAACCCTCAGCTCGAATAATCATTTTCTCAATGCTATAATTCCAGCTGAGTTGATGCTGAAAGTCAATACATAAATATTTGTATGAAGAAACTGTTGGAAATAATACTAAGAGGGGGGTGAATAAGTATTATCAGTTCAATAATTTTTCATTTCCCAAATAGATTTATATACGCTACTTCTATGAAGTGAACTAGCATATACATGCTACTGTGATTAGAGAAACCAGCGTATACCCAGAGAACTTATGGTTTAGTCAATTTATCATGTGTTGATCTTTAATTAGTGCTTCAGTAACTTATTAAACAGTGCAGTAAAAACAAAATAAACCATCACACATAAGCAACACACATGAACACTAAGATTTAAGGTGGAAACCTAATGCAGGGAAAACCACCTGCTATTGTCGTCTCTGTCTTCTTTTAATAATAAGAAAATCTATTTACAATCTTGTACTGGTGCAGTCTTATACCTGTACGCATGCACCCACCTGCAGAAGGATACAACCTTCTCTTGTTTTCTAGATTCTATTGGAAGGGAGCTGCAACCCCTTAGCTCTTTTACTAGCCAATGTGTTTACTAGTACATAGGCACCAACCTACAAAAGGCTATGACCTTCTCTCTTCTTCCAGGGACCACGTTTCATAAATTTTCAGATTGGATTCTCCTGGTACACAACAATACACATGAAGGCCTCGTTTCATCAAATTTTCATACTGGACCCATCAGAAATTTCAAACTGCATCAACCAATAATCAGTTAATCTGAACAGTCAGATCACTGTCACCAGAACACTATGTTGAACCCAGAAACCTGCATTATCATTCAAAACCAGCTACAACCTCAAAAATCATACATAAGAACATATACACTACTTTACTGAACCCAACCTACGTGTATACACTACTTCCTTTAATCAAACCTGCGTATACCTTCAAAACTACTGAAACATAAAACTTTTGAATCAAGTCTGTACCAACCAACAATATACTGAACATCTACTGTCAATTTACAGAGCTTTACATAGGCAGTAGCAGAGATCACCCTTCTCACTTATACAATCAATCAATCAGATATCAAACTCATGCATTCAGTTTTACATTCAGATCTAAGAAGACTTCATTGACCGACATCAGTAAAACAACAAAACTGATCAGATAGATCAGTCAGATATGAAGATAGGCTTTTCTTTTGTATACACTATGTGGAAGAGTAGAACCTACATGCACGCACGCTTTTACTGAGATGAACCAACGTTTAGATATGCAAATATTAACTCATAACTTCGTTGCTATTTCAGACTTCAGAAAAACCCAGATAATGACATTTAAAGAATAAAATAGGTGTATATAATCAGATCTAGCCCAACCAATATCAGATCATTCAATGATAAGTCATTTCAGGTCTCATGATCCGAGTTGACTCACTCTCAGATTTAACCAAGATATTTTACTTTCATGATGTGATTAGAATTGAATTTAAAATAGAATAATTGAACATATATTCATGTTGTAAAGAAGAAGGAACATGACAAATATCAGCAACATAAAACTCAAGACGTTGATAACGGAGTTCGTTCAGGAGGGACTATGTCTCTGGGCCCCAATGTCAAGATGGTGTAGGCTGCTACATTAAGTGTTGTCAATAGTGATGATGTACATAGGTGGTGGCGTCGCTATCATACAAGGAAAATTCCTTCATGCAGGAGTGGCTCCAAGAGATGTTCTGCTGCAGGGACTCTCATTCAAAAAGGACTCCTATCAGTATGACCTAAACTCATGCATGATGATAATGAGCATCCCGCAAACATGGCATAAAAGGGATCTCAATACAAACATACATGGCGACACATGAGTATCCCATTAACATAACGACAAAGGGATCTCAAATAAAACATGATGAGTCATGACAAAAAGTACATCTCACAAATGATTCTGCGTCACATCAAGCAGGAATCATGAAAACAAGTAAGAAAACAAGATCCCACATCAAACATCAAATAGGGATCTATGTAGCACAATGCATCTCATAGCAAAAAGAAGTACATGAACACATTGCATATACCTCACATACTAGGGCCATTTGAAGAAAAGGATGTCAAATTACTAAAGCTTGCCGTACCATCAACCTCGCGGCGTCAAATCTCATGGAATGATTGCTTGCACATGAACACTGACACCTACACTCCACTTTGAAAAGTGGCCGAAAAATGAAATGAACAAATTGAAAGTCTGAATGCACCATCAAATTTGTGGCATCAAATAGTGCAAAATCAACTGTCAAATTTTTGAATTCTAAGAAAATGAAAATCTAAGGCTTAAGGAATCTTTTAAATTCCTCAAAGATTTCCTCCCTTTAGGTCATTTGAAAATTTGCTGCTCAGATCAGGGAACTGACTACCCCATCAGGTTCGTGTCTCTAAGAGGTGTAAGATCGACATAAAGTTTGTCCAATTTGGACACTGAAAAAATTTTACCTTCCTGAAAATTTTGCCCAATCATTGTTCTTCCTACCTCTTCTCTAGATCATGGTTTCTCTTGAAAAATTAATTAATTAAAAAATCATGCCTCGATCCACTTGCACACTCTTGGCTCCTCTATCCTTCCCATGCAAATAAAAGTTGGTTTTATATATTAAACTGGTGGCAGAGTAAACAACAAAATCGTTTGGTCCATTGGTCAAAACTTAGCAATGGGGATCATGGGGTCCGGGGTTCAAATCCCTACCCCTTCCAAACATGGCGCGTAATATTTTATTGTTTCGGTGTGTTGAATTAAATTACAAACGGGCGCACATTTTTATGGTCATATTAATGTTTGGTTTGTATTAATGGTGCATTGTTGTTTAATGTGATGTGTGGTTGGTTGAATGGGGCCGCTACATGGTGGTGGGCTGACCCACATGGCCGATGCGGGTTCGATACCCGCCGGGCTCTGTAACACATGGTTGTTATTGTTTTTAATGGGTGGGGCATGGGCCAGGTCCATCGGAGGTGGCCCGCCCACTGCCCAAATATATGGTACAATACACACACACACACACACACACACACACACACACACATATATGGGTTGGAGGTTGGAGGGTCGGTGGGGGTCATGGCCCATCGACCCACTTTTTAATATTAATTTTTATTATGAGGGTTGGGGCAGACGGGGGTCATAGCCTATCGGCCCAATTTTAAATAAAAATTCATTTTATAATTTATATTTGGGTCCAGTGGAGGTGGCGGGGGTCATGGCCCACCACCTATATATATATATATATATATATATATATATAATTTTTTTTGTTTTTTTGTATAATACAGCCATAGTTTTCCAATTTATTAGAAAAATTAACGATACAACAAATTTGCCCACTTTTAGGAGCTAGGTTTCATGCCCCAGGGTCGGTCAAATTGTAGGACACTTAAACTTGGCCCACACTCCAACTTTGACTAGCTCATTCTCCCTCATACGAGCTTGGATTGACGAACCGTTCACACTACTGCGACATGACAACAAGATCTACGTTCTACTCCTGGTTCAAAAGCGTTCTGATCACTTTTATTTTCAAGCTTTCATAAGCCCTCTTTGTCTTGTGTGTGTCTCTGGAGCCACCTGGATCAATCCTCCCCACTGAGGATCTTTTGGTCCTCCAAAAGCATGAAAAATAATATGCAACTTCTCTATACCTTTTCTGCATCGCAAGTGTCCTGAAAAGGTCTCACTTCCATCTCCTTCACCTTTTTTCTTCGGAGCCTTAAGCGATGAGCTGACACCTACAACCTCTGCAACCTATAGTACATTTTTTTGCAAATTACATGCTTGAATGACATGACCAACTAATGACCCAAGCATCCCATACTTTCTACGAGTTTATAACACACACTCAACGGTCAAGTTTACATCAAAATGGAAACAATACCCTAGCTACGAAAACAAGGCCAACATATCATTGTTGCTTCAACAAGTGATGGAAAAAAACATCATCACTGCAACACATGATTTACAAAGATAAGGCCAAACACTATTTTTGCTTCAACAAGTGATGGAAACACAACATCACTTTCACAGTTTATCATGAAACACAAAATAAGACCAGACATCATTGTTGCCCAACAAGTGATGGAAAACATGCCATCACTTTTACATTTTGAAATGCAACAAATGATTTACAAAATCACAACCATGACAAGCTAACATATCTAGAAACCATTTTTCACTTATCGTCGTGAATGGGTCACCTCCTTGTGGTGGTTTTGCTAGTCGAACAATCATTTCATCTATTTCATGCACCGACACTTTGTCTTTAAGGTGCTGCTCTAGATGGAGCCCCCAACAAGTGGCTCTTTGATGGCCACTTCTGTCACAATGACTGCAATAGGTCTTCTTCCTCTAGATCTTCTTAACATGTTCCTTTTTGTTGAGAGGGTCTTTCACGCCTCATCATTTTGTGTGCTGCCATTCTTTTCCAACACTTAGAAAATTTATGGTTATGTGATCCACAAAAGGTACATGTTTTTCAATCCCATGATTTACGTTCATCTTTAACAACATAATTATAAACGAAATGAACATTTGAATATTGAGAGTGGTTATACCTTTCCTTGCTGTCTTTGGTGTAAGTATGGCGATGAGAGCTTGGATCAACTCTTTCCCTGCAATGGGCACTACTGTGGGATGATGGGGATGTGTTACCATCATTCTCTTTCCTCGACGATTTTGACTATGCCTCGGAAGAATTTGACACCTTCGAGCCTTCTCCTTAGGTGTATCCCAAGCCTGCAAATTGAGGTCTTTGCACAACCTCCAATGGTTGAGTTATGCCTTGGTTATTAACACTAAGTTCTTTTTCCTCCTTGTGCCTCGTCTTGGTAAGGAGCCTCATGTTTGTACTTGTAATTGGGATCTCCAAATCTCTAATAGAAATCATTCTATGTGAAGACGAAACCGAAAGGAAATCAACATCTTTTACCTCCTCTATCGATTTGGAAAGAACTGATGAGGGCCTCCCATCATCTATTGTTGGTGGTTCACTGCTTGCCTTGGTGGATTCCCCAACTTATTTCCTGACATACACAAGTCCTATCTGATAGGGTAATTCTTCCACTTTGATGGGGTGGACAATGCCTTGGCCATTAATGCCCAAGTCTTTTCCTTCATACCCCATTTTCTTCAACAGTTTGGAGCCAATTGCTGTGGTATGATTTTCAAAAACAGTGAAATCTTCATCATGAAACATACATGAAGATGGAGAATTACGTTTGACCTCACATGGGTCACGCTGCAGCTTTTCCAAGGCCTCATCCTTAACTTGCAGTTGTCGTAGAAAACTATGTTTCTCCTCTTTCTCTTCATGTAGAAGAATCTTCAATTCAACGTTATCTGTTTGAAGAATTTGGTTGTTGTGCTTCAGTTTTTCCAGGGCCTCTTCTGTGGCCTACAACTGAAGCTACAATTTCTCCTTTCCCTCTGTCTCTTTTTGTAGAGTTTCATACATTATTTCCACCCTCTAGGAAATTTTGAGCATGGTCTCGTACATCACTTTTTCATCCACTATCACTGCATGTTCCATTGTTCACACTTGCAATTCACATCCATGCAAAGACTGCTCCGATACCGAACTTGATCTGAGTTGACTCACTCCTAGATTTAACCAAGATCTTTTACTTTCGTGATGTGATTAGAATTGCATTTAAAATAGCATAATTGAACATATATGCATGTTGTAAATAAGAAGGAACATGACAATCATCAACAACATAAAACTCAAGATGTTAATAACAGAGTTCGTCTAGGAGGTACTACGTCTCCGAGCCCCGATGTCAAGATGGTGTAGGCCGTTGCATTAAGTGCCGTCAATAGTGATGATGTACATAGGTGGTGACGTCACTATCATACAAGGAAAATTCCCTCATGTAGGAGTGGCTCCAAGAGATGTTCCATTACAAGAACTCTCATTCAAAAAGGACTCCTATCAGTATGACCTAAACTCATGCATGATGATAATGATCATCCCACCAAATAAAAGGGATCTCAATGCAAAAATACATGGTGACACATGAGTATCCCATTAACATAACGACAGAGGGATCTCAAATAAAACATGATGAGTCATGACAACAAGTACATCTCACAAATTATTCTGCGTCACATCAAGCAGGAATCATGAAAACAAGTAAGAAAACAAGATCCCACATCAAACATCAAATAGGGATCTATGTAGCACAATGCATCTCATAGCAAAAAGAATTACATGAACACACTGCATATACCTCACATCTTGGGGCAATCTAAGGAAAAGGATGTCAAATTGTTGAAGCTTGCCATACCATCAAGCTCGCAACGTTGAATCTCATGGAATGACTACTCGCACATGAATACTGACACCTGAACTCCACTTTTGAAAAGTGGCTGAAAAATGAAATGAGCAAATGGAAAATATGAATGCATCATCAGATTTGTGGTGTCGAATAGTGTAAAATCGATTGTCAAATTTCTGAATTCCGAGAAAATGAAAATCTGGGGCTTAAAGAATCTTTTAGATTACTGCTTGATTCCTCAAAGATTCCCTCCTCCAGGTCATATGAAAATCGATTTCTTAGATCAGGAAAATGACCGTGCCATCAGGTTCATGTCGCTGAGAGGTGTAATACTGACATAAAATTTGTCCAATTTGGACACTGCAAAAATTTCACCCTCCTGAAAATATTTTCCATTTGCTCATTTCATTTTTCGGCCACTTTTCAAAGTGGAGTGCAGGTGTTAGTATTCATGTGCAAGTAGTCATTCCATGAGATTTGACACCGTGAGATTGATGCTACGACAGGCTTCAACAGTTTGACATCCTTTTCTTTAGATGGCCCCAGGATGTGAGGTATATGCACTTATGTTCATGTACTCTTTTTTCTATGAGATGCATTGTGCTGCATAGATCCCTATTTGATGTTTGATGTGGGATCTTGTTTTCTTAATTGTTTTCATGATTCCTGCTTGATGTGATGCAGAATCATTTGTGAGATGTACTTTTTGTCATGATTCATCATGTTTTATTTGAGATCCCTTTGTCGTTATGTTGACGAAATACTCATGTGTCGCCAAGTATGTTTGCATTGAGATCCCTTTTATGCCATGTTGGTGGGATGCTCATTATCATCATGCATGAGTTTAGGTCATACTGATAGGAGTCCTTTTTGAATGAGAGTTCCTAAAATGGAACATATCTTGGAGCCACTCCTAAATGAGGGTATTTTCCTTGTATGATAGCGACGTCACCACCTATGTACATCATCACTATTGATAGCACTTAATGCGGCGGCCTACACCATCTTGACACCAGGGCCCGGAGATGTAGTACCTCCTGGAAAAAATCCGTTATTAATGTCTTAAGTTTTATGTTGCTGATGATTGTCATGTTCCTTCTTCTTTAAAACATGCATATATGTTCAATTATGCTATTTTAAATGAAATTCTAATCACATCACGAAAGTAAAAGATCTTGGTTAAATCCAGGAGTGAGTCAACTTGGATCATCTCATGATCCTGATCCAACATTGAATTCAAGGGGCACAAAATACTTCAGATCAAATCATAAACATAGCCCTTGCAACATAAAATATACTTCAGATAGAAGTATTCGTTAGAAACCCTTTCACTTGCACACCCCGGCCTTATGATCTTCTCCTCCTTATATAGTTTTAGGCCTTTCTCAATACATCGGACCAAAACCAATTAGGACCTGTGGTATTCTTGGACGGGATCAAATAGACGTTACTTCGCTCAATATTGTGGGATAATACCATGGTATTGACCCCTGGTATTTTTTCCTCTTGAATTTCCTTGATTTTCCAACATATATGCACTTTTCTTCTTGTGAAAGTGTGTGTATATGTATACGCTCTTTTTGTTCTGTGAGTCAGTGTGTATACATTGTTTTGACTAAGTGGACCTGCGTATACATCTTAAACTAGTTTTCACGATTCTTTACCTTCAACTTCTTCATTCTGATTAGTAGACTTTAGTTCCATCTTCATGTTCTTCTGTACCAATGCTTTGTTACATCTAAATGGACCTGTTACAATGTGGGTTTCCTTTCATCAAAATTGAACTAACCTATGAGTGAGTTTCCATCAAGGAAAACACTTATAGCATAATGCCAACAATCTCCCCCTTTGGATTTGATGGCAACCATGCTGGTGTTGATTACTGCAAGCTATAGAAACTATTAGAGATAACAAGAAACACCAAAATACTCTCCCCCTTTGACATCAAAGGAAAAGGGAGGACCAAGCTATTCTCCCCCTTTGATATACATTATTGTTACGCAGTAATTTGTCATTGTCTCCTTGTCAGTCTCCCTACTATGTCATGAAATCAAATTAACCATGCTCATGCTCTCTAAACTGGCCAAATGACCCACTTTGCCAAAGTTTTGCTATCAGCGCGACTTTTGGCAAAATAACCGCGCTGATGGGCGCTCCATAACAGACCAAATGCGCTGTCAGCGTGGAAGAACACGTGTTTCCCGCGCTGATCGAATTTCATGAGCCAGCGCGTTTGTTATTCATATCTGATCGCGCTGACATGACCTTCTTTGTTATTCAGCTGCGATGTCAGCGCTCCAGTGCAGTTATGGACCCGCGCTGATCCAGTTTGGGCGAGTTTGTTCTAACAGCCGGCCTTCCAGATGACTCTAGACCTGGTTGTTGGCCTTGTAAATGTCGCCCTCCCTTCTCTGGCATGTCTGTTTCGTCATTTGAGCCACCTTCCTTGGAAGTAAGCTTATCCTCCCACCATTTGTAGAGACTCCTTCTCCTATTTAAACCTCCACCATTACCATGAGCAGCTAGTTTTGGATAGTGTGGAATTCATAGTGCTTGGATTGCTGCTGCTAGTAGGTAGTTGGTGTGACAAGTGTGGTTTTGCTAGAGGAAGTTTAAGGAAGGTTGTGAGTATTGCTTGTGTGAGAGAGAGCTTTTGTGTTGGGAGAATCTACCTCCAAGGGTGAATGCTTAAGAGACTTGCTGGCTGGACCCTCTAGAGAAGGACTCAGCGTCAGAACTTTGGTTGTACCTTTCTCTGTTATTGATTTAATAATAGATGACTACTGTTATGGTTCCATTCTCATTTGTCTTTATAATGGTTAATGTGAATTACATCCTTTCTGACTGATGTATAATTGCTTTTATTAGATTTCACGCTTGTGTTTGTCTTTCTCTTCGTGTGTGCAGGTATCCATTCACGGAGATCGTGGGGGATCGTGACTGGCCAGAGCGAAGGAGCGAGAGTGCCATCTCTTCATCAAACAATAGCGTTGGAATCCAAGTAGGTGTTCATTGCCTCTCTTTTAATTGCAATTAGGAACTTGCACAGTAGCATTGATTGATTGTTGCTAGACCCATTATGGGCTAGTAGGGATCGCCTCTATCCGTAGAGGGGATTTACCTCTCCAACAATTTGGCGACTCCGCTGGGGAAGCTGGCCTTTGTCTCTTTTTTGTTCATTCTTGTTTTGAGTTTGATTGTTACTCTCTTTTCAAAAAATTGGGGATTAGTTCTCTGCTTTTAGACTTCCTGGTTCAGTCTGGGAGGTGTCTAAATTCTTTAAAGAGTTATTGCCTTGGTTTGGGAGCTTTTGGCTTGATTCTGCCTGTTTTTTGGCCTCAGCGCGGTTTATATCAAAACAGTCGCGCTGACAGCGCATAGCTGTTTCTTTGACTTCGTGGTCATCGCGTAATTACGCCTAACAGTCGCGACGATCCTGGAAATCGGATCAGCGTGGAAAAGACGTGTATAGTCGCGATGTCAGCGCCACTTGGTAGCTTTTTACCCGCGCTGACCTTGGGTTGCTAGCTTAATTCCCGCGACGACTGTGTTTTTCTGGGATCAGCGCGGGTGGTCTGTGTAAAATTTGCGCTGACATCTCCGGTGGTCTGTGTAAAAATTGCGCTGACATAGTGATCAGCGCGGGTGCTCAGTGTATAATTTGCGCTGATTCCTAAAAAGTTGTTTTTATAACTTTATCTCCTGAATTCATCATTCTTTCTTATCCCCTGTTGTTTCTTGTCTCTCATTAGCTTGTTTTGATTACTTTTGGTTAAGGGACGCTCTCTCTTTGATTTCATTCGAGTGAGTCTTGTGTTTTTTAGACCATGTGACCGAGCCCTTTAGAAGTTTCATCGAGAAACCGTTTGCTCAGGTTACTTGTCTATTCAAGGTTCATCCACAACCCTCTTATTGATTTGCTTGAGGCTTTTTCACTGCTTGTTGCTGGTTGATTTTTAGTGTCGATTATTGAACCACTTTTTATGTTGATTCAATTTCTTCACTACCAAGCATAGATCACAATTGTTTGGATCGATCAGTTCACACTTGCTTGGTTGTTTAGGTGATTGTTATTGAACCAATCTTCGTATTGTTTCAATTACTTCTCACTACCCGGACACGGATTACAGTTGTTTGGGGTCAACCGGTTCTTTTCACATTTGTATGTTACTATTTCTCGAAAGTTTGTTTAAGTGCATTGTGCCATTGGAAAAAGAAATCAAACTAGTATCTTTTGCATTCAATAGTTAATGGGAAAAAGAGCATTTCATTGATTTGTGTTCTCAAAAGAAAAAGTTTCATTTCTTTGCCATTAGCTGCATTAGATTGTTTGATTGTTTGAGTTCATTTTGTTTGGTAGAAAACTCTTAACCTTCTCATAGTTAGAATTCATCGAACGAAATGGTATTCTTTGGCATGTGGTTTGCATCTAGGTGATTGTGAGAGATCACACGATAGGGCCTGAAACCGAAACTTAATTCAAGATCAACCATAAAATGAACTGAATAAACCTAAAAACGCATTGGAACTTAATGCAAACATCTAGAGGTCTAGGCTAGAGACGTGTTCCGGCGTCTTTAAACATAGTCACTATTGTTTCACATTACGGTTGGGTGATTCCTCCTTCTGTGACTCGATAGTGGTCTAACACGGACTGTGCTCCCACGTACCGTCGCGTATATAGGGAGACCCCACTAGGCTTTTATCCTTGATCCATAGGAAGCCGAGTCTGCCGCCTTGCAAACCGTAACGCACCGAACACAGCATTCGGGAAGATTGACTGCAGTACGGAAAGTCCTTGGTTCTCATACAATTGCCAAGGTGTATAAGCCGTTTTACGGATTGCTTGGTAAACCCTTTGCCTAGAGTCTCCAGAGTAGTCACTTTTGATCCTTTTCGGACTCCTTAAAAGAAAAGGTGCCAGTGAGCGTCTTGTCACTTCGTGCTCATTAAACATTCGAAGGAGACTAGAGTCATCTTTTCGTCCTTTTCTCGACTCTTGAAACATGAAAAGGTCAAGTTTAGTTCCTGTGTCTTAAAAATTTATTCGGCCACGATAAAATTACCCGGTTAGATCTTGTGTGCATTAACTTGAGTAGGTTTCTTTTTGTTTACCATGGCAACTTTTCCAGGGTTCACCAACCCAAGTTCCCCTCCTGACGGGAATCCTTGTCATTTCCCTCCTCTCGGGAATGTTGGTGCTCCTTATATGGCAACGTTATCCCTTCCAGGGTTAACTGTCGGGTTGCCTGTTTGGTTGTTTTCAACCTCTTTGGTCCCTTCCGTGTCGGCTGTTAGTCCATCAGTCCCTCCACCTGAACAACATCATGTTGATCCTAAGGTGGACCTCTCCCCTTCGACGCCTACTTCTACGTCCTCATCTTCTACTTCGCCTGGTGAAGGCCTCGTTTCGAGTAACCAGGTGGCTAAGAAGAAGAAGAAGAAGACCAAGAAGAAGAAGTCTCCTAAGGGAGAGGCTACAAGTATAACTCTTACTCCTTCGAGTACACCTGAAGTCGGGTCCCCTTCCACTCCTCCGCTGAAGGTTAAGTTTCCTTGTCAATTATGCAAGGAGGACCATCTTCTTCGCGATTGTCCTGGCATTCCCAGGGTACTAGAAATATGGTCACGCGATCCGGCCCACCCCTCATCGTCCTCTGAAGCTCACGGCGATGCTACCTTATTAGTTGGGAATGGTAAGGGAAAAGGGAAGATTCGAATCCCTTGTAGACTTTGTGAAGGCAATCATCCCCTTCAACTTTGTCCACTCATGGATAAAGCCTCCAGTGTCTTGGAAAGTCTCCCAGCTCCCTCACCCCAACTTCCCGTTGGATATCAACGTCTTTCTACAAGTGCAGATCCTCCGCCTCCCGACAATGAGAATGGTTCACATTATTCTCTTGTCCAGGCCCCTCTTCCCGAACCCGGCTCTGTCCAGCCTGTTCCAGACCAACCATTGGTCGGAAAGAGTGCCGATTCGAGTCCGCCGCTCGCTCACTCTATTTCAGAAGAGAATCATGCCCATGTTCTTCTCGTCTCTTCAGATTCTCCGGAGTCCCGAAATGACTCTCCTAACCCAGCTGCTCCCGAAGGTTCTCCTTCGTTCCCTTTAGCACCTGGGGGCAATCATACGATTCCCCCACCAAGTAGTCTGGTCGCTTCCTTTGATTGGAATCGCCTGATCGCCGGTTGCCTTCCATCCCATGTACCCTTCCAGGTTACAGTACTTGCCTGTGATAAGGCAGTACCTAGCACCCTTCTGGATGAAGGAGCATCGGTTAGTCTTATGCCATACACTACTTGGCAAGCTTTAGGTTCCCCGCAGCTCGGGCCGGTCACACAGAATCTGCTGGCTTTCGACGGAGGAGCCTGTCCATCTCTAGGAGTTCTCCCGAAGTTCCCTATTACTTTGGGAGGAAAAACCGTCTATATAGACGTTTTGGTTACCCAAGGTGTTTTAGATTTTAGTCTTCTCCTTGGTCGTGACTATGTTTATGCCATGGGGGCACTTATTTCTTCGCTTTTCCGTGTGGTTTTCTTTCCACACGATGGAAGAATTGTGACTATCGATCAATTGTCGTTCGTTAGTCCCCCGATGCCTCCTGCGCAGTTGTCGCCCCCTCCTAGTTTTTATCCACCAGTTGTATCTACTCCGTCGCAGATCAACTACGTGGCCACCTACCCTGTGCCTGTATCCAGTGATGACACCGTCGTACATAGTGTCCTGGAGGCATTAGGTCCTGACTTCCAAGATGTGGTCCTTCCATCAGGAATAACACTCTTGGAAGCACCAACTTCCTATTCATTATGATGCAGTTCGGTCGGAGCATAGTTCACTTTCCTATGTCAAGCTCCTTAAAAAATGAAACTAGGTCTGGTCGGAGCATAGTTCTTTCCTATGTCAAGCTCCTTAAAAAATGAAACTAGGCTTGGTTGGAGCACAGTTCCTTGTCTTGTGTCAAGCTCGTTAAAAAATGAAACAAAGTGTTCGAGGATAGTTTTGATCTTGTGGCGACCTCGTTAAAAAATGAAACAAGGGTTATGAGGATAGTTCTTTTACTGTGTCAACCTCATTAAAAAATGAAACACCTCCCTTTCCAAATCGAGTCTTTTGATTAAGATCTCGTAAAATACAAGTCGAGTCTTTCATCGATCTCGAGAGTGAACCTTCATTCCATCCACTTTGTTGAATGCAATGAAGCTTGGGGGGCATGTACCTCGATTTGCGTCATTATGCTAGGGGGCATGCGAACTTATAACAAGCATAGTTTTTCGTTTCAAGCTTGTGTAAAAATGAAACCGAATCCAAGCAGAGTTCTCCATGGTTCAAGCTTGTGTAAAAATGAACCTATACACGATTTACATCTCGTGATTGCTATCTTTATCCGCTAAATTCTGCTAGATGAGCCTTGGTTGTTTTCATTCCATCGCCACTATCTCTTTGGCCGATCATATGCTTTCACTTGGTTGTTTTACCTTTCCTGAGGGACCGCATTTATGAGTGGTTTTGATTAGCCAGCCTCTTGACCATTACATGTTTTGAGCAGTTCCACCATTGCCGGAACCAGTTGCTACCCTTTATACCACTCGTTCCTCTAGGATGAGTCACCTTTAAGCTCTTTTCTGACTCGTTTAAAGATGAAAAGATTGCCGAGTTATCCCTCTTGACTCGTTAAAAGTAACGAGAGGCGGTCATTTTTAAAGCTCTTTTTTCGACCGTTTAACTTAAAAAGATTTCCGGGTGTTTGTCGTTTCGCACTCGTTATTAGCTCTAAAACGACGTGCTTCCGACTGCTTTTTTACTTTTTCGGGTCGAAGTCACTATTCACGAAAAGTACTCCTCGATCATACTGGTCGGGCGGTTCTTTCGGGCATTGTTTTATACTTTTTTGGGCTCGAGAGACACAACTTTACGAAAAAGGACCCCCTTGGAGTTTCCTTTTCCGCTGTCTTTTCAGACTCTCTAAACAGGAAAAGACGCCGAGTTCTTCCTTTGTCAGGCTCGTTAAAACTCAATGACATCGGACATCGTTGAAATGACGCTTTCCAAGCATATGTTATCCCCGTCAAGCTTGTCATCCAAAAATAATCGGGGTACCTGCCAGAAATGGTGGGGAAAAATAAAACTGTAATAATGGTTGTGTCGGCAGTATGTCGCTCTTGAACATGGCACTCGTCTGCATTCGTGTCTGGGTGGGGATTTCTCATCTTGTTTTACACTAGCCTCCATGTGTTTGGGTTATCCTATTTGACCTCTCATCTGCTCATTGCCTTGTCATCATGACCTCTGCTCATTTGATGTCAGATACTGCCAAATCCGCTGTTGTGCCGCCGATATGTTCAAGAGAAGTTGGCCTCTGCAAGCTTACCACCTCCCTCTGATGTCTCACGCAAAATATTTTATCCTTCTCTGTCTTGTGTCGATGATGTGGGAAACATTATGGCCCACCTTCGATCAAGGCTACTTCCTATCGACTTCAGCTCATTATCCAGGAAAGTGACCTAGAGACTCCCTTCAGGTGCCTTAGAGCCTGCATGCCTCAATGGCAGGTTCTTCGTGTTCGACGTGAGGTTTTCATCATTGGCCTCCGATCGGATGATTGTGCGGGTGTTCGACACCAGCTCATTGATTCACACGCCGCGGATTGTACCTATAAGTACCTTGAGGACCATTGTCATTATTGGTGGTACCTCTCGCGTCTGTTAATAGTTTTCATCATTGACTGGTAATCAGACGATGTTCATGCATGTTCGACTTGAGCTCATGTATTCACATGCTTGAACTTGTACTTTGTTCGGGTTGGGATGGAGCGCAAGACCCTGGTTTTTGTCTGTTGTGAACCAGGCTTCGATTTTGTGGGTTATTATTACATGACTCATTGATGGATGGCTGCGCCCATACCTGAGTCTTTTGGATGGCTGCGACCATACCTTCTTATCATCATGGTCTCTTCAGCTGGGTGGCTGCGTCCATACCACAAACCTTCTTTATATCTCTTTTGGATGGCTGCGCCCATGCCTAGACTACATGTAATTGAGATATCAGTTGTATATGCATGATGGTTCTTCCTGGTGGTGTTCCAGTTCGGCGAGTTTTGTAAAGCATTTCACCCCTCCCACTCTCTCGGGCTTCATGCTTTAGGGGGCATCTGTTACGCAGTAATTTGTCACTGTCTCCTTGTCAGTCTCCCTACTGTGTCATGAAATCAAATTAACCATGCTCATGCTCTCTAAACTAGCCAAATGACCCACTTTGCCAAAGTTTTGCTATCAGCGCAACTTTTGGCAAAATAACCGCGCTGATGGGCGCTCCATAACAGACCAAATGCGCTGTCAGCGTGGAAGAACACGTGTTTCCCGCGTTGATCGAATTTCATGAGCTAGCGCGTTTGTTATTCATATCTGATCGCGCTGACATGACCTTATTTGTTATTCAGCTGCGATGTTAGCGCTCCAGTGCAGTTATGGACCCGCGCTGATCCAGTTTGGGCGAGTTTGCTCTAACAGTCGGCCTTCCAGATGACTCTAGACCTGGTTGTTGGCCTTGTAAATGTCGCCCTCCCTTCTCTGGCATGTCTGTTTCATCATTTGAGCCACCTTCCTTGGAAGTAAGCTTATCCTCCCACCATTTGTGGAGACTCCTTCTCCTATTTAAACCTCCACCATTACCATGAGCAGCTAGTTTTGGATAGTGTGGAATTCATAGTGCTTGGATTGCTGCTGCTAGTAAGTAGTTGGTGTGACAAGTGTGGTTTTGCTAGAGGAAGTTTAAGGAAGGTTGTGAGTATTGCTTGTGTGAGAGAGAGCTTTTGTGTTGGGAGAATCTACCTCCAAGGGTGAATGCTTAAGAGACTTGCTGGCTGGACCCTCTAGAGAAGGACTCAGCGTCAGAACTTTGGTTGTACCTTTCTCTGTTATTGATTTAATAATAGATGACTACTGTTATGGTTCTATTCTCATTTGTCTTTATAATGGTTAATGTGAATTACATCCTTTCTGACTGATGTATAATTGCTTTTATTAGATTTCACGCTTGTGTTTGTCTTTCTCTTCGTGTGTGCAGGTATCCATTCACGGAGATCGTGGGGGATCGTGACCGGCCAGAGCGAAGGAGCGAGAGTGCCATCTCTTCATCAAACAATAGCGTTGGAATCCAAGTAGGTGTTCATTGCCTCTCTTTTAATTGCAATTAGGAACTTGCACAGTAGCATTGATTGATTGTTGCTAGACCCATTCTGGGCTAGTAGGGATCGCCTCTATCCGTAGAGGGGATTTACCTCTCCAACAATTATGTTGTCCATGCTCCCCCTGAGTACATGTCGAGTCTGCAGAGATATGTTTCAAAAGAATAACATGATTCTATAACTCAGCTAAGTGAGTATGACCTCCCTATGACCAATGACTCATACATACATCAATAACCCAACCAAGTGGGGATACACCATATTTGAGTCATCCAACCAACCAAGTGGGGATATACCAATTGTTTATACATGACAGAAATACAACAATTATTACATTATCCATACCATGCAAAGTAGGGATACAAATTACATCATATGTCCAATAGGACTCATTCAAATATAGACAATGAAAGAAGAAGTCATATCACACCCTAGATATTTAAATGACTTATGCAACAAATGTTATAAGTATCTGAAGCCATAGCTAAACTCAACAACCATGACGCCAACAATGCTGAATGTGTGTGAAGGCTAATGCTCCCCCTGAACTGTGCTACTTGTGCATTGTCAACAAGTCATTCATCAAGGCATCTTTGTCAGTTAGATAAAAATCAATGAACAAATCATGTCGTGAAACTGTAATCATCAATATCAGACAAAGCACCCATATCAGAGTCTAACCCACTACTTTTCTATCAGAAAAACATATACGCTGCTTCAGCCATAGAAACCCGCGTGTATACATGACTATACTTCATGAAACCCATGTGTAATAACCTTCCTCTAAAAATTGGATTTAACAACAGGATGATGCAACAACTACTCCTAGCTTTTGTTTGAGATATTCAAATGTTTATCTGGGAAGCGGTTTAGTGAATATATAAACAACTTGTTCTTTGGAGGGAACATACTCCAATTTAACCTTTTGTTCAAGCACTTGTTCTCATAGAAAATGGTACTTAATGGGTATGTGCTTGGTCTTAGAGTGCATGACAGGATTTTTTGAAACACTTATGGCACTTGTATTATCACATAGAATGGAGATGGGTGGAGTACATGTGATCTGAATGTCTTGCAATGTTTGCATCATCCAAAGTAGTTGTGTACAACAAGATGCAGCAACCACATATTCTTCTTCAGCTATAGATGAGGAAATCGAACTTTGTTTCTTACTGAACCATGACACTAATTGAGAACCCATATAGAATGCACCTCCACTAGTGCTCTTTTGATCATCAACATTTCCTACCCAATTTGCATCTGTATATGCATGAAGAGTAAGGTCTTTATCTTTAGGATACTATAGTCCAAGGTCCTGAGTTCCTTGAAGATATTTGAAAATTCTTTTGACTTCCTAGAGATGTGATTCCTTTGGATTTGCTTGGAACCTTCCAATAATTCCTACTGCATGCATGATATCAGGTATGGTACTTGTTAGATAAAGAAAACTTCCAATTATAGATTTGTAAGTTGGTTGGTTTTCTGCTGGTGATTCATTGTTAGAATTGAGATTGCATCCTATTACCATTGGAGTACATACTGGTTTAGAATCTTCCATTCTGTACTTCTTCAAGATCTGCTTGAGATATTTGGTTTGTGAAAGAAAGATACCATCTTTTGTTTGCTGTACTTGTAGACCAAGAAAATAAGTAAGTTCACCAAGTAAGGACATTTCAAATTCTTGCTGCATTACTAAAGCAAAATTCTGACTCATGGATTCTTCATTGCTACCAAAGATGATATCATCAACATAAACAACAATAATTAGCAGTTTATCATTTTCAATCTTTGTGTATAAATTGCTATCTGCAAAACCTTTTGTGAAGCCTTGTTGTTGTAGATATTTTTCAAGGCGGTAATACCAAGCCCTTGGAGCCCGTTTTAGACCATAGAGAGCCTTTTTGAGCTTGCATATGATTTTTGCATCATTTCCAAGAATGAATCCTTCTGGTTGTTCAATATAAACTTCTTCTAAATCTCCATTAAGAAAGGATGATTTTACATCCATTTGATATACTTTGAATTTTCGAAAACTAGAGAGAGCAAGAAACATCCTTATGGCTTCAAGTTTTGCAATATGTGCAAAAGTTTCTTCAAAATCGATACCTTCTTGTTGAGCATACCCTTTAAAAACAAGTCTTCCCTTTTTTCTAATAACTTCTCCATTTTCATTCAGCTTATTCTTAAATATCCATTTTGTTCCTATAACATTTTTATCATGAGGTCTAGGAACTAATTCCCAAGTATCATTCTTTTCAATTTGGTCCAGTTCTTCATCCATGGCCTTGACCCAACATTCATCTTTGTAGGATTCATTTACATTCTGAGGTTCGGTGGAGGATAGTAATGCTAGATAACTTGAGGTCCCTGTAAGAGTTCTTCTTGTCTATACACTAGCCCCTTTTTCTCCTAGAATTTTAGATTTTGGATGATTCTTCTGAACATACCTGGATGGAGTCTTTTCCCTGTATCTTGTATCTTCTTCTAGTGCTTCATTGGTTTCTTCTTCTATATCATTTTGATTTGATGCAAGAAAGTGTTCCCCATCTTCCTCACTGTCATATTCCTCTGTTGGTTTCATTTCTTCCGGATTTCTGCATGTTTCATCAATTACAACATCAATGCTTTCAACAATTTTCTGAAGTCTTTTATTATAACATTTGTATCCTTTACTTTTGGATGAATAACCAAGAAGAATTCCTTCGTCTACTCTGGGTTCAAACTTACCAGTTTTTCATAAGTCCTTTTGATGAAACACTTTCTTCCAAACACTCTAAAGTGTTTTACAGTAGGAGGCTTACCATACCAAAGTTCATATGGAGTTTGATTTCTATTTACCTGAACATTCACTTTGTTGAGAATAGTCACGACATCAAATGAAAATTCACCCTCGAAGGTTGTAGGAGTTCCAGATTCATCAAGCATTGCTTGAGCCATTTGTTGAACTGTTCTATTCATTCTTTCCACCATGCCATTTCACTGAGGAGTTCTTGAGACAGAGAATTGCCTCTTTATTCCATGTTGTTCACAAAAGTCAAAGAATTCATTTGATATGAATTCTCCCCCTTGATCATATCTAAGACATTTGATTTTTTGATCTGATTCATTTTCAACTAAGGCTTTGAAGGCTTTAAACTTTTCAAATTCTTCATATTTATGCTTTAGTAGACCCATCCAACACAATAAAATAACGTATTCTTCTCCACGAGGTTACTTTTTCCTTGTTGGTCCACATAAATTAGTATGGATGAGTTCAAGAGGCTTACTTGATGATCCTTCTTTTCAATTGAAGTGAACTCTAGTTTGCTTACTGACTTGACATGGTTTGCATATGGTATTTTCTGGGATTCTGATATCTGGAAGATCATGAACTACCTTGAGCCTGCATGCTTTTCTTATTTTAGAAAAGCTTAGATGTCACAATCTTCTATGCCATAGTTAGTTTTCATATGTTTTGCTTAGATAGCATTTTTGTTGTCCTCCTTTGAGTATTTATAAGTTGTTTGGAATTCTTGTACCTTTGATCACGGTCTTTCCTATATCAAGCTCACGAACCACACATCCATTTGATCGAAACATAACTTCATTTTCTTGATGACACATTTGACTGAAACTCAACTGGTTATGCTTTAAACCATCTACATACATGAGATTTCTAGCTTTAACCTTTTCTTTCAAGAAGAAAGAACCTTTACCTTCAATGACAGCTGGAGCGTCATTTCCAAATGAGACATTCTTTTCCTTTTCTAAAGCATTATATGAATGAAGTTTCTCTTGATCACTTGTCATGTGTTTGGAGCATCCGCTATTGATGTACCACTGGTTTTCTTTTCCTTTTGCATACAGAGCTATACCACATATTTCTTATTGAGATTCCTTCTTTGATTTAATGATTTTTGCTCCTTTTGAAGTGATGGCCAAAATTTGCTCATGCATTCAGATTCTTCATGACCAAAGTTGTTAAAAATTGAGCATTCTACTTCATTTTAAAGAGGAGAAAAGTTATTATAGGAAATTTTCTTGGTTCTTGTTACACTCTTTTGATTTCGTGCTTCTCTAGTAATGATGGTTTTGTAAGCAACACATTAAGCAACCTTATGCCCAAAGTTATGACATGAAAAACATTGCCCATTAATGAATTTTCTGCGATCATAGAATCTTTTGGCATTGTTTACTTGTTGGTTGAAGCTTCTATTGATATTCATCCTTGGAGTAAATTGAGTACGATTTACTTCATGAGTAATTTTAGGCCTTTTTTGATGATTAACATACTGTTCATTGGTCTTTGTTGCATCAAGATAGCTTCTGGTGGAGGCTGATGACTTCTGTGATTGAGATGATTCTTCAGTATATTCCAGACCTATGCTTATAATAGGAGAACAGTGAACTTTGATGATTTCATTTAAAGTTTCAGATCCTTTAGCAAATATAAAATTAAGAGATTTTGTCTTCTCAAGTTCTTTTCTTAGACCCACAATTTCACATTCTAGATTTTCATTGTATTTTTCTCTTTCAGTGAGTTGGTGTGTCAACGTATCTATGATCATATTCTTTTCTTCTAAATAGATTTTGAGTTTAGTGATTTATTTAAGAAAGTCTTCCTCTTCTAAGGCATCAAAAAAATCATCATTATCATAAGCCATGAGTAGTCTATAATCTTGGTCAGTTTCATCTTCATCATCATTGGATAAACCATCACCATCTTCATGCGTATAGTAAATCCTTCTATTCACAACCTATTTTCTATTTCCTTTTGCATATTTCTTTCCTTTTTCATATTTATCTTTATGAGGACATTTGGCAGCATAATGGATGACTTTACCACAAGCAAAGAATTTGAAAGGTAGCTTACCTCTGAATCTTCTGGAACCCCATTGAAGCTTCTTGACAAAATTTACCTCATCTTCTTCTTCTGAAATGTGTCCTGATCCATTGTGATCTTCCTTTTCTTTTCCCTTTTCTAATGCTTTAAAAGTGGCTTCTCTCATATCTGATGGACCTCCTTTTCTCATTTCAAAGGCAGTTAAGATTCCATGGAGTTGAGTCACAGTAATAGTCTGAAGATCCTATTTTTATTCTATGGCAGACACTTTTGACTCAAATTTAGAAGACAAAGGTCTCAAGATTTTCTCAACTAAAGTAGCTTCCTTTATCTCTTCACCCAGATTCTTCATACAATTAACAATCTCATCTATACGTAAAAATTAACTAGCGAAAATCTCATCACTATTCATCTTAAGAGTTTCAAACTGAATTCTAAGAGTTTGAAGCTTACAATGTTTTACTTGAGAGTCTCCTTCGTAGCTCTGAATGATTTTGTCCCATATCTCTTTGGCCGTCTTGAGCTGCATGACTTTGACAAATTCTGATTCTGGAAAACTTCCCAATAACGTATTGACAGCTTTGGCATTGGTTTCGTATAACTTCTTACCTGCAGAGTTTATAGGAATTGTTTCTGGAAATTGATATCCTCCTTCCACAGTTTCCCGAACATAGGCTCCAAGATATTGTAGATATGCTTTGGATCTTATTTTCCAATATACCAAGTTGCTCCCATTGAAGATTGGTGGTCTGATAGATCCCATGCCTTCATGATTATTCATCTTGAAAGATCTTCCTTTGAGAGACCAAACTTCTTCTGAAGGACTTGTTCTGATACCAATTGTTGGAAATAATACTGAGATGGGGGGTGAATCAGTATTATCAGTTCAATAATTTTTCATTTCCCAAATACATTTATATACGCTACTTCTGTGAAGTGAACTAGCATGTACATGCTACTGTGATTAGAGAAACCGGCGCATACCCAGAAAACTTATGATTTAGTCAATTTATCATGTGTTTATCTTTAATCAATGCATCAATAAGTTATTAAACAATGCAGTAAAAACATAATAAACCATCACACATAAGAAACACACATGAACACCAAGATTTATGGTGGAAACACAATGTGGGGAAAAACCACCTACTGCTGTCATCTCTGTCTTCTTTTAATAATAAGAAAATCTATTTACAATCTTGTACTAGTGCAGTCTCATAATAGTACGCAGCCACCCACCTGCAGAAGGCTACAACCTTCTCTCGTTTTCCAGCTTCTACTGGAAGGGAGCTGCAACCCCCTAGCTCTTGTACTAGCCAATGTGTTTACTAGTACGTAGGCGCCGACCTACAGAAGGCTACGACCTTCTCTCTTCTTCCAGGGACCACATTTCATAAATTTTCAGACTGGATGCTCCTGGTACACAACAATACACATGAAGGCATCATTTAATCAAATTTTCATACTGGACCCATAAGAACTTTCAAACTGCATCAACCAATAATCAGTTAATCTGAACAGTCAGATCACTATCACTAGAACACTGTGCTGAACCCAGAAACCTGCATTATCATTTAGAACCAGCTGCAACCTCAAAAATCATGCATCAGAACATATACGCTACTTTTACTGAACCCAACCTGTGTGTATACGATACTTACTTTAATCAAGCATGCATATACCTTCAAAACTACTGAAACATAAAACTTTTGAATCAAGTCTGTACCAACCAGCAATATACTGAACATCAATTGTCAATTTATAGAGCTTTACACAGGCAGTAGAAAAGATCACCCTTCTCACTTATACAATCAATCAATTAGATGTCAAACTCCCTATGCAATTAGTTTTACATTCAGATCTAAGAAGACTTCATTGACAGACATCAGTAAAACAACAGAACTGATTAGATAGATCAATCAGAACTGAAGAATAAGATTTTCTTTTGTATATGGGTCTGGAAGGGTCGCCAACCATTCGGTGGCCTCGCGCCAATTTGTACTACTGTCGAGCTTCCGCGTAGATCTGCACAAATTCACTTTCTTATTAATGAATTTATTATAGATCTGATCTTCTTCTTACAGTCTTTAAGCAAATAGTTAACAATAATACCCAGTGCGCACTATCATAATTAGAAAAAGGCAATGCATAAATTCAGAACATAAGCAACAGATAGATTCACAATAAAGCACACAATGTTTTAGAATTTCTTATCTTTATTTATCTTCTGCCAATAAAACTAGATCCACCCTACACTTAGCTGCAGGGGTCCACGCACACAGCTACAGATTCTACCAGGCCTTTGTGCACACAGCTGCAGAGCCTCTATCTATCTACCAACACCCTTGACTCGAACTTATAGACACAGAGCAACTATTACTTCCAAAAACCCATAACACATCAGATCTTCCAAAAATTGCCTTCTACCCTTAGAGCCTCGCTCTATTTATACATCCCCATGGTCCGCGGACCATGGCCAGGCCAAATCACTTCCTATTATTCTATATAATTTTTGGGCAAACAACCCTTTGACTCGACCTATTACATTTCGCGCTCTGCACATTTCGTGGAGCTTTTCACAATATCATTACCCTAACTTATAGGCTTTAAGCCCAAAAACCATTACGTGGGGTCTCTGCTACCCAACAGGGCCCCAACACAATCATTGTGACTTGTCCTCAGTCACTTGTCGGTGCGGCGATACGCGCTGCCAAGGCTTTGCGGTCCACCATCCCTATGAGTGACGCACTACGTTTTTCTACTCCCTATTTGTCTCCTGCAACTCTTCTTCTAGCTCCTGCTCCATTGCCTCCAATAATTCGTGCAACCGATGATTCTCATTCTGCTCTACTTAGTTAACACAGAGCACCCCCTTGTAGGATTTTAGCTCAAGTTGGGGTGCCGCATATGGGAACTCTTCGTGCCAATGCATCAAGTTTCCAATTTTTGATCTACTATATGCACTGTCTGCTGTAGCTTGTGTTGCCATTTTGAAAGAAAATTGTTGCTGTTTGCGAGATCCCAATCTTCAAGGTGCATTAGAGACGAATTGTTAACTGCAATTCCATCATTTTTCTCCATATTCATATTCTTTCCCTTATATTTTATGTGTTGTCGAGCAACCCATGGGTTGGGAAGAGGCATCCAGACCAGTTCTGCTTCGTGTCTCAGAGTTTTCGGTACATCCCCTACAGTTGGTTCTGAACTCTGCGCAGCGCCCGCGGCCGTCGATACCACATTATCCAGAAAGTCCTACATCTCCATTGGCCATATTATAACCCCTGGGCTTACTCCTTTAGCATCAATAATGAATAGTTCCATACAGATGGAAAGGCCTAATAGCTTACTTCTTTCGAAACCACAGATCATTCAACGGATACCCCCTATGATTTATAAGCGTTCTAAAATTCAAATTCAATGGTTCCCTCCTTTTCTGGCGCCATAACGTTATGCCTGCAACAGATCGTTCTGGATCTGGCTCGTACCACGTCTCTTAATTTCTAGTTGCCCACTCCCTTTTTCCATAACTCAGACATCTTGTCATGAACAGTGTCAGCAACGGTCACCTCTCTGCTCGTCCACGCAACAACGCAACCCCTTCTACGCAACCGCAATCCTTGTGACATACCAATGCTATGCGGACCCTTGTTGTCATGCAGCTCCCTCATAGACTGCTTTATCATCCCGCACTCTCTTTCAACTGCCTGGAGTGGTGAGACTATCCTTTGGTTAGTTAGTCAGGCGGTTGGCCCACTCATGTAGAGCTTCAGGTGACTACCATTTACTTTTCCCGGGAAAGGCTCTCCATTCAGCTTGGAAAGCAAGATTGCGCCTCCATCTGTGACTTCTTTGACTACATAGGGTCCTAGCCAATGCATTCAGAGCTTTCCAGGGAATTTCTCGAACTTGCTATCATATAGTAATACTAGATCATTTTCTTTGAATGTGCGCATCTTGATATAGCAATCATGCCACGCTTTTTCCCACTGCTTTTGTACCTGCTGATGGAATCGTACCAGAAACCGTTCCTCCTCAAGTTCTTCCAGTTGCGTGATCCTCTCTTCCAAAGCTCCACAGTCTGCCATGCCTGTCATCACTGCTATTCGCAAACTAGGTATAATGTATTCCATTGGCATGATGACTTCCTTACCATAGACTAACCAGAAATGTGTTTAGCCCATCAACTTCTTGCGCGTTGTTCGGTATGCCCATAGCACAATAGGTATGCGAAAATCCCAATCGTTTCCCTGTGCATTATATACCTTTGTCAACGCAGTCTCCAAAATCTTATTAAAAGCTTCAACGGTCCCATTTTCTTGCAGATGGTACAACATACCTTGTTGATGATATATCTGGAACTCCTCAGTGAGCGCGCTGATAGTCTCATTCAGGAAGTGCGTTTCGCAGTCGCTCATTAGAATTTTTGGACATCCAAATTGCATTAACACATTCTCGAACAAAAATTTCATAGCTGTAGCAGCCATGCAGTCCTTAACCGGCTGTGCTGCAGCCCATCGGGTCAAGTATTCTGTCGCAGTGATGATATAGCACACCTCTATCTTTCCTTGAGGTGTGATAGGCCCCAAAAAGTCGATCACCCATTTTTCAAATGGTTGTAGCGTCATCTGTGGCTTAAGCGGCATTTCATCCCTCCGCGATGGTTTCCCAATCTGTTGACATACGTTGCAGGCCCGACAATATGCTTTTGAGTCTTGATGTAGAGTTCACCACCTTAGTCCAGCGCGAAGAATCTTCTGTGTTGTGGTGCGTCCCGCATAATGTCCTCCTACAACCCCCCCATGTGCTTCAGCAAGGATCTATCCTCTCTTGAATTCAGGTATATATCTGTGTAATATTTCATCGTTGCCCATTTTATAGAGATGCCCTGCAATAACAGTAAATTTTGCTGCGTGTATCACCAATTCTTTCTTTTGCTGAACGAAATATCCCTGCAGCGTGGTTCCTATGGTTAAGAAGTGGATTATATCCTCAAAGTGGCCATCTTCGATGCGTACTGAATAAAGCTATGCATCAGGTAGTCCTTTTGCTAAGTTTGTAGGCTCTTCGCCGTTCTCAATTCTGGACAGGTGATCTGGGCTTGCGTTTAGACATCCCAGCTTTACGATGACTTCAAAATCATATTCTTGAAATAATAGCAACCATCTACAAATGCGCCCCCCCCAACATAGGCTTTTTCACTAGGTATTTTAGTGTAGAGTGATCAGTATACATCTTAAAGTGTCCTCTAAGTAGATAGTGGAGGTATTTTTGGAGCGCATATACCATCGCCAACCCCTCACGCTCAGTAGTGGAGTAGTTCTTCTCTGCTTTGGACAATTTTCGACTTGCGAATGCAATCGGGTGATCAATTCCTTCTGCTCCTTCCTATGTGAGTACAACGCCCAACGCGATACACGATGCATCAAGATGCATGTGAAATTCAATGTTCCATTTTGGAAAGACCAAAATGGGAGCTGATGCCATCTTCTCCTTGAGAGTCTCCAGACTTTTGTTACATTCCTCATTCCAACAGTAAGTAGCGTCCTTTTTCAACAATTGTTCCATTGGTGTCGTGATCTGTGCGTAGCTCTTAATGAACTTCCGATAGTAACCAGTGTGTCCCAGTGTGGTACGCAGTTGTTTGACATTGTGCAGTGCTTGCAAATTGAGTATTACAACAATCTTCACCAGATCCACCATCAGACCTTGCTTACAAAGCACATGGTTGAGCAAGTTCCCGAAGGGGACGAGGAAAGTACACTTCTTTAGATTTAGTGCAATCTGGTGCCGTCGACAAGTATCTAGCATTAACCGTAAGCTCGCGATATGTTTCTTGACTAGCCCAAATATGGTCCAATCATCAAGATATACTTCCAAGAACTTATGTATAAATTCCTTGAATGCAACTACCACGACGCACAAGAATATTTCTGACGCGTTCTTCAGTCCAAAGGGCATCATAGTGTACTAAAAACAGCCCCATTCGGTGGCGAATGTTGTTTTACTCCTGTCCTCCAGCGCGATCTTGATCTGGTCGTACCTCGAGAAACTGTCCGTGAAGGAGTAGGCTTCTTGTCCACCCAAATTTTCCAGTACCTTGTCTGTAAATGGCGTCAGGAATGGATCGTTAACACATGCATCGTTGAGCTTCCTGAGATCCACGTAGATGCAAATTTCTCCCTTCTGTTTTTTCTCCTGTACCACCATAGGACTTACCCAGTCAGATTCCTCCACTGGTTCAATTATTCCTACTGCAAGCATTTTATCCAACTCTTCGCGGACCTTTGCTTTGTATTTTGGATTCAACTAATAAGGTCGTTGTTTGATTGTCTTCGCGTCTGGCTTCAGGGTTATCTTCATCATTGCTAGGTCGCCGAGGATCCCTTTTAACTCCGTGATTTTAGGCAGGAATAAATCTTGATATTCTCAAAGTAACTTGACGACCTTCTCTACTGTGGCATCATCCCAATAGTCCCCAAGTGTTGCATACTTTAGCTCCTCCTCCGTACCAATGTTTACTTGTTTTGTTTTTAGTGGCGCGATGATGTCGGGATCCTCGATTGCTGGTCCGCGAACCTCACGAATCCCCTCTATTTCCAGAATGTTGATGTTTCTGGGGTCATCATCATCATCATCTTCTACCTGCACACTGTAGCATTCTAGGGTCGGGCTCAACTGATGTGACCAATCTGGCTACACTATTTCCTCTGGTTGCAGTGGTACTTTGAAAAGGGAGGCCTTCACAACTTGCAATGCATCATCAATAGTATCCATCCATTGGTCTTCAAATAAGAATGTTAATAAAAATCCTTCACGCAAAATATCCCATTCGTCTGTACCATGTCGGAGTATTGTTTCAGTATACTAGTTCCTTGGGATGACATCCAGGGTATGATAAAATAAGTGTACCCACTTCGGCTGGGGTTTTTCTCCATAGGCATGGGTCCATCTGGCAAGGTGCATACCCGGGTCATTGTGTCCGTCGTATTTCTCAGTTATTTGTAGTTCTGGCTTCCCAAACCTTATCCGCATCTTCTGCCTACAGCCACGCCAATCTTAAAAAGTTCCTTCATGTGTTCCCCACCAACGCACAAGCATCACACGCAATACCCATTTCAATACATCACTGCTGGTGTTCTGGTACCGCGCCCTCAAACTTGGTCAGGAATTCATTCACCACTGTCAACCCATCATACATTAGCAGTTCTCGATCCTGAGCTTTAACACAATATAGTGACCTAGTCATCATATTGCAGTTTAACATTGTTACTCCATTCAACCTATTATGCCATCGTTTGTCTTCTTCATCTAAATTTGAAATGCAGGCTTCTGCATGTTCCCACGATATTCTTCCTTATGCAATCGGATTTACCCAATCCTGATCATGCGTTGTTATCTTGTAGATATGATCCAAGTCCTCCTCACTTCCATCGTCGTGTATGGGTTCAATGTAGTATGCTCCTTCAGCCGGGTCTAGCAGAACAACTACGCATAGGGACTTTTTCTCAAATATCATCTTCCAGTTCTTTAGATTAATGACTCCATTCATATCCGTGGCCCAGTCTATCCCTAATAATGCAGGGTAAGGGTTACTGTCATCCATAATTTCTATTACCTCAAAGTCTATTTGTGTGCTCGCGCCTTCTATATCCACTATGACTCCTTGCAATCTCCCCATGGGCAAGATCTTTTATTGGTTTTCCATCCGTAATTGAATAGGATACCACTGTAATGTGGGCTTGCCCATGCATTCCCATGTCTGCTTAGGTAGCACGTTTGCATCCTAGCCTAAGTCCAGAATGATCTGATCCATCTCATAGTCGCTGATCTGTGCCATTAATCGCATTTCCCATCTAGTGCGCAAAGCATGTTTTCCCAATTTCCGGACCATGCGAGGTGCACCTGGCCCTGCGCACCTAGTTATCAGCTCTTGTAATCCCTTAACCACCTGATTATCGCGTAGCAGCTTCATACATGTCTCTAAAAAGGTAGTTAGCATCGAAGGATCCATTTCCTTCTTGGGTTGATCCTCACTACCTGAAGTAGAGACCTTCGCGAAGCTCGTCCTCTTCGCGTGATCCAAGTCGAACTCATGCTGCTTTGTAGGAGTTTTGTGAACCCCTAGGCCTACCTTGGTTAATTTCCCCATATCTTCCCCTATAGCCATGCCACTTCTGAGCATCATGTTCATGTTGGGGCCTGTCTCGTGCGGTTCGGATTTCATCATTTGGACGTTCTGCGTCGCTGTAGGTTGTGTTGCCCTTTTCTCATGTATTTACACTATCAGTGTGGGGCAATCTATCATTTCATGATTGAACTGCTCGTAGTAGGGGCATGATATTCTGGTCGGGTTGGTACAATCACGCGCGTAGTGCCCTGGTCCTCCGCAGTTGTAACAGATTAGCTGCCTGCGGCCCCTTCCTAGCCCCATTCCTCCTCGTCCTCGTCCTCATCCCTGGAACCCACCGCACGCTATCGCCACAGCTGGATCCTAACCTCGCACCTCAGTCTACATCCTATAGGCAGGTGATTGATCCATCAATAATTCATAACTATGGTAGTCTCGGTCCTCGTGGCCCACCGATTTGCAAAAATTGAAAAATAGCTGCTGGGGGGTCTGGGTAAACTTTTGCAATAGGTGATAGTTGTCCATGTTGTGCTTTCCTCCCACCTGATAGATTGCGCACTAGAGCGAGGGTGTCGTGCTTGGCCCCACCTGTGCCTCTGGTCGCAACGGCATTGGTCCCCCCATTGCCAAATAGTTCGCAAAGACCGGACAATGATCCTTATCATGGCCCTGGCTTCTACATTTTATGCACCACACTTCCTCCCTTTCTTTTGGCCGGGGTGCCTTCTCCTGTTTCAAACTCTACATTTCTAAACACAAGTTTTATATTTGCACGTGGATCTACTGAACTCCCAACCCAGGATCCTGTATTGGAGTCTCATGCAACCTCATCACTATCTCTAATGCTTCAGCCTAGGTCGAGATCTTCTGCTGTGATAGCGCCGTTCGCAGATGTGGCGCTAAAGACGCCACAAACCACGCGTGGTGCTGCCCATCCATTAGCGTCATGTTAGCCTCTCGAATCGTACTTTTTAGTCTCTGATCTAGGTCCCAAGGGGTTTCTCTTGGAAGGATCATGATCTCCTTAAACCCGATGATTGACTATGTCTATGATTTTAGCCGACTAAACTCTTTGTTCAATGCATCCCGGATCTCCACTATCTCGACATTTGGATGATCACTAGAGTGCTTGATATACCAAGTCAACGTGTGGTCTTATAGTGCACTCACTAGGGTAGCATTTTTAATATTATCATCCGTAACTCCATGCGCTTCCCATACTGCCCTTACTATGAACCAAAAATGTTCTGGATCTTTGCTTCATGCTCCTTTGAATACTGGCAACTTGATTGTGCTCGTCATGTTTAACTTCTGGTTTGCACGTGGGTGTGCTAGGGTCCACTACGAACTCGTACCACTTCTGATCAACCAATCCTTAGTCTCTTTCTTCATAGGGTTTTAGAATTCCGACATCAGGCATCCCTTAGGCAGATCCCGGTCCCGGCAATGGAACCATTTGTTGGCTTGTTGGGGCCTGACCCAGGTTTAGAAGTGTTTTAGCCGAACAAATCCCATACTATCGGCCCTTTCAGCAAAAATCCGCAGAGCGTGGACTGAAGTCTCACCCTAGGTAGTATGGGGGGGTGTTGGAACCAGGTTTCTACACCCTTGGGATGTCTTGATGTGGTCTGGAGGGGTCACGAACCGTTCGGTGGCCTCGTGCCAATCGGTACCGCTATCGAGATTTTGCGTAGATCCGCACAAATGTGCTTTCTTATTAATGAATTTATTACAGATCTGATCTTCTTCTTACAATCTTTAAGCAAACAGTTAACAATAATACCTAGTGCGTGCTATCATAATTAAAAAAAGGCAATGCATAAATTCATAACATAAGCAATAGATAGATTCGCAATAAAGCACACAATGTTTCAGAACTTCTTATCTTTATTTATCTTCTGTTAATACAACCATATCTGCCCTGCACACTCAGCTATAGGGGTCCGCGCACACAACTGCAGATTCTACTAGGCCTCTGTTCACACAGCTGCAAAGCCTTTATCTATCTACCAACACCCTTGATTCGGACTTAAAGACACAGAGCAACTATTACTTCCAAAAAACCATAACACATCAGGTCTTCCAAAAATTGCCTTCTACCCTTAGAGCCTCACTCTATTTGCACATCCCATGGTCTGTGGACCATGGGCAGGCCGACTCACTTCCTATTATTTTATATTATTTTTGGGTGGACAACCCTTTGACACGACTTATTACATTTTGCGCTCTATGCATTTCGCTGAACTTTTTACGATATCATTACCCTAACTTATAGGCTTTAAGCCCCAAAACTGTTACGCGGGGCCTCTGCTACCCAACAACATTGTCATAGACTCTATCATCATAAGCAATCTGCATCTACAAGGCAGATGCTGTAGAACCATCTCGAAGAGCACATGCTCTTTTAAAGATGTATTCAAAGGAAAGGAAAAATAAGAGACCAAACCAACAACATTTCCCAAGCTACCAGGGCCCTACATTGTGGAACAAAAATCTGAGACTCCTGCTCTCACAATCTCAATGCCTGAGGTAAATGATTTGTACTCAGATCTCTATTACAAAGCAATTATATGCAGATTTAATGGCTTTTGGCCTAAATTTGATGTTTTGCACCAATGGATATTTGTTGCATGGTCACCAAATTGTGAAATATACTTATGCCCTAAGGGGGTTTTTATAGGCAGATTCACCATAGTACAAGAAAAGGAACATATCCTCAATAAGGGATCATGGTGTTGAAATATGGCAACAAGAATATTCCAATTTAATTTGTCCTTGAATTAAATTGTGAATTAAAATCAAATTTAGTCTTAACAGCTACTTGGAAATAATTAATTAATTAATTTAAATTAATTAGTTGGATAAATTCAAGTTAGAAGTCTTTCTGAAGTCATGCAAGAGTTATCCCTTAAATTAAGGAGATGATATTGAGTTATATTTGAGTTGTAATTAGTTAACTCAGTTTATTGAGTTAAGTCCAGTTAAATTAGTTCCAAACTGTTTGAGGAACTAATAGTGAGTTAACAGTCAGTTGATGCATTAATGCACTCAACTAGTGCTACTCCAGTTAGCTGAAGATTCCCTCATCAGAAACTCATGCAAGTCTATTCTGAGAAAGTCCCAATTGATATTAATGTTCAAGGATAGTGTATTGTCAGTTGCATGTGTTTTCTTATGGAGAAAGCTCATGTATGCAGTCAAGGATTCATCCTTGAGGATTGTGCAAATTTGAAGGCTTGTTTTTCCACTTGGTAAGAGGCTAATCATCCACAAGGAACAACACAAGGAAATAGGAGCTTGGAGGGTAGAGAGGAAGGTTGGAGAGAAGCCAAGATTTCCTGTCAGCATCTGTGAGGATTGTACTGAGAGCTGGCTAGCTGTGAGAGCTAAGGCTTTGTATAATTCTTATGTATTTCCACCGTGTATGATAATACAATAGTGTGGGGTTTTTATCTGAGACTTTCCCAAAAGTATTTTCATGTGTATTGTGCCATTGATTCTTCTTCTTCTGGTTATATTATTTAGCTCGATCTTTAGGATTTTGTAAATTGATAGTAGAAGTAGGTTATAGTATTCTGCTTTGATTTATATTGCATTATCGGGTTAACCTATCATAGATATTCTACACATGGTTCTGGGGCAATGCAGGTCTCTTCATGACCCCTTGGTTCCCAGAATTTGATGCCAACACAATGGATGTGTAAAAAATGCCAGTTGGGTCAGGGTACACAACCTTCCATTACACTTCTGGCATCATAATGTTTTAATATCCATAGGGAACTCCCTGGGAAAGTTCCTAAAGATTGATGGGGACAGTGTTACAAGGGGAATATTTACCTTTTCCAGGATATGCGTTGAAGTAGATCTTAGCCAGGGACTACCAGACAACATTACATTGAATTTCAATAATACATAGTGGACTCAACCTTTAGATTATGAAAATACATCTTTCTGATGTCGTGGATGTTTATAAATAGGCCACCTCCATAATGCCTATCCACAAGAAAAAAAAAACACAAATGGAACAAGAAGAAACAAAAAAATCCAAAAGGATGGCAACATACAAACCCCTTGGAAGAAGAAGTAGAAAAAGTAGAAAAAATAGAAAATAAAGCAGAAACTGATGTTCAAAAGGTCCAAAAAAACACACAAAAGGAAGAGAAAGATCCCACCAATCCCTGCAACTTGTGGCCTAGCAACTCTTTGCAGAAACAAGAGTCCCAACTAATAGGAATGGAAGTAAGTGTTAGCAAACAAACTCATGGATCAAAAGGATCTGATTCTGACAAAGAATATCCCATAAATCCAAATGAAAATAAGTTGTCCATTGTAGCATCCACTCCCAACACTGGAGGTTGGCGAAAGGTGGAAAAAAAGAAAGGGAGAAAAGAATAGGTTAGCTGTACTTTTTTTAGTTTTATTTTATGTTTTATGTGAAAATAGGAACATATCATATGCACATGCTTGTTAGCATCTACAACATGTAATTTTGTCTCCTGAATAAAATTACGATTTTTCCAAGGGGAAAAAGTTCCAGCTGTGCTGATGATGAAAGTTAATAAGTAAATATTTGTATGAAGAAACCTTCTCCAAGTAGTTGTTATCATAGATAAAATTATCATGGTTGGTATTTTTGGATTTAATTATCATAACTTTAGTCTTGTCGATATTAACACTCATACCCATTTTGGAGCAGTAATCATGGAGGATTTTAAGTTACTTGTCAAGAACATCATGACTTATGGCGAGAATAATGATAGCACCAACATAAAGGAGGAGAGTAACGAATGTACAACCGATCTTGGGACTATTTCATCCCAAAACTTCCAAACACTCTTCTAGCTTATCGATATAAATGCCAAAAAGGGTAGGGAAAAGGGGACACCCTTATTTAACGTTGGTATTGCATTTGATCTCTTTATAGCAACCCTCAGTGGTATTAATCTTGGTGACATTGTTCTCATATACTCGAATTACAACAACCCTCAGCTTGAGAGGAACCATCATCTCTACAAGTATTATCCATAGCTTATCCCGGGGAATGGTGTTGAAAGATTTTCTAAAGTCAACATAACAATAGAAGAGATCAATTTTATTATTGCAACATTCTTCAACAATGATCCTGTTGTAGCTCAATTTTTTAGTTCTCCAAAATTTCAATATATATATATATATATATATATATATTCAAGCTCAGGAAATATTAATGTATATGTGGGCCTGCAATAAAAAGTGTGGAGGGTTAAATGGCATGCAACTTCGAGGGGGGATCATGTTCCGTCTAGTAGTAGTCACATCATATGGAATTACGACATGGGTAAAGTGCACGAAGGTTAAAGTGGTTGGGGGTGGCACAAAGTTGTTTTGACAAAACCTCTGATCACACAATCAACAATCAGGATTAATTTTGCCACCCCTTCCCCCAACTTTCAAAACCATTGTCAATGGTGTCGCAAAGTGGTAATCAAATTTTCGAAGCCACTTTTCCTGTACAACACGTGCTCATTTCACTTACTAGGCAAGCGAGAGAGGTAAGCTAGTATGCCACCTCATCCTCCCTCGCCAACCTCCACATCATCCATCTGTCATTTATACTCATCAATAAATTTATTTTCTGACTTAGTATAAGGGTCAAGAGGCACGTTTAGTCATTCTTGACATTTTTTGTGGTCTGAAAACTCTATTAACCAGCGTCTAGGTTAGGATATTTTCCATCTAATTCAGTTCCTTGTGCTTTCATGCCATTACCAAGTAATATTTACACCCTATATTAGAACCTAATTGTTCATAATGATTAAGCTAAAAAGAGCCTTGAAGTTAGCCCCAAAACTTCCAAATCCTAATCCTACCACTAAAGAACTCTTAGTGGATATAGACGTTGAAATCCATGATTCACTATGCCCTCTTGATTTCTAAGAATTTTGTTTTGACTCTTTTGGTTGTTTCTTGAATAAAAAATATACTTTTGGGGTTGTCCAGTCTCGTTTATATTATATCATAACTCCAACTACATATCCATTCCCTGAATTTGTAACTTGGCTAGCATTTGCATACGTTTTCCAAAGAAATTTTGTTGTTTCTTTTACATGAGAGGATGTACCTAAGGTTACACCTAATCTCATTTATAAAGCCTTTTGTTTCCCCAATATGAAAATTTATCAGCAATTTACTAATACCTCACTAATTTTGAATTTCACTCAGTTATTAAAAGAAAACAAGCAATCTTTGTTTAATCTGATTTTGCCTCCATGATCACCAATTCCTCCAGCAATTGAAACCTACCATATGTATTTGTTTTCTCAAGATTCATAGAAAATCCTAGCCACAATTTTATTGTAACTGGGAGAAGATGATACCGGGAATGTGAGTAAACCAACCCTAGGATTTTTGAGTCAAATGTTGCAGCCATATGTGTTTCTAGATATATCTTCATACTTAGTTGTATCCATCAACTTTTAATTCAAGGATTTTCAGCTTGCCAATATCTTCAGACATTGTAGTTTACCTTTTTCTCTACATTCATATAGATAAATTTGAGTGTTTGGGTCTGAACATATCTGATTCCAAGAAAAGAAAAAAAGAGTAGTTGAGTGGACTAATGTGGTCAAAAGAAAACCCAATAATGAAGGATTCTCTTAGTTTGTGTCCACATGCATGACAACTATTTACACTATTTTGAATGGTGCACCACCTCCAAGGGTTCTACCATAGCAGAAGCAGTCGTTGAAACTTAGTAAGGATACCGGGGTTGGGGATTGGTATCTTTTTTAGGAATTTATAGAAATAACACTATATGGATGTGAAATGTAGCCTTATCAATTGCTAATTTTCCTACCTATGAGAATATAATCCCAGGAGTGTATTAGGCAAAGTTTACATGTAGATCAAGTCCATTTTCTTCTCAGGCACAAAGGATATATGTTTAAAAATGTTTTAGGCCATTTCACAGTGAATTCTAGACAAGCTCTTGCTCTGTTGGAGGAGATGATGAAAGAGTTTAATTTTGAATTATGAGAGAATTGGCAATATTATCCTCACCATGTCATTTCTAATAGAAGGAAGAATACCAATTCAACACCAGATTCCCATCAAATTAGACTAGAGGTAGAATGGAAAGCAAGCAAGATACTTGGCCTATTAATTTAGAGTTAGAAATCGAAAATCCTTCATTCAAAGTAAAATATTAAAAAGAAACATTGTTGAAACTGTTGCTAGTCACTGCATTATGGGTTTCAGTTGGTCAAGGTTGCCCAGGAGCAGTGAATTTTGAAGCCAGCTTCCTAGGCCATAGAAGATCTCAAAGCTTAATTAGACCCTCTCCATTGCATAGTGCTTAGAAAGGGATTTCCAACAGTATATGGAAGTCCAAAAATGGACTTCTGGATCATAAGATATGGCATGTTGAAGTTATCCATGGATAGCCAGAAGACAAGGAGAAAAGACTTAAAGAAAATCGCAAGTAGTAGGTCCAGGAGCTAATCTCATCACAAATTGGTTATCAGCGGGGTCTTGGGAATAAGCTCATGGTTTATCAGCGATTCATGATGTTGAACACCAATATCGCAGCCCCGCATCCCGCATATCGGCAGCCTCGCAGTCTCACAATATAGGTTATCGGTGATCAATGGGGGGTACCACTTAAAAACCTTGTGGGGTTGCGATTCTGCGATATAGTGTAAAATCGCTGAGGAAGGAAAAAATGATTTTACAAAGGAAATCTATGCAAAACAGGGACCGATGAGCCTTCTTCTCTCTCCTCCACGTGGCAGAATGACTTGTCGGCGATCAGCGGTGGGCAGTCCTGCAGTCCCACATATCGGCCATGTTGCATTCCCGTAGTCCCACGGTCCCGCATATCGGCCATGTCGCATTCCTGTAGTCTTGCATCCTGCATTCTCGCATCTCGCAGTCTCGCATATGGGAAATCCCACACTCCAGCATCCTGCAGTCCTGCGATATCGACAATCGACGAATCGACGAAGCAAAGGGGTTATCATTGTAAAAACCTTTCAAACTACTGATTTTGCAATCTAGTGTAAAAGTGATGGGGGAGGCCGAAATAAATTTACAAGGGAATTTCATGGAAAAACCAAGACCGGGTGGACCCCTTCTCTCTCCTCCATGTGGCAGTAGGGAAGGTGACGTGGTCGTACAAGGGACATGTGTCACTCAGTTTCGATGTTTTCAGGGGTCCTATCGGGGCATTTCCAGGTGACACGTGTCAGCACTCACAGGGTGACATGTGGTAGTGATGATGTCACCCCCGTGGATCGGTGATCGACGATCGCACAAAGTAAATTTTATTCCTCCGCATATTTTCCTTCCCTACCTGTGATTGCGATGTGTGGGGGGATCCTCCTAGATGTAATATGTTTTATTTGTTCTATCTCATGAGGATTTTGTGTCTAGACAAGTTGGCACGCGTTATGGAGAATAGGTAAAGGGCATTTCCCTTCCCACAGTGTGCTTGCGATACCTCTGGTGGGCTCAACCCTGCAGATCGGCAATCGCAGGGTTCAAAGGGAAATCTTAGTGGAAATCCTCGGAAAGCACCGAAGTGCGGGATTTTGTGTTACAAAGGAAAAAGGCCCCTGAACATAGTTCTAAAGGTCTTAGTGCCTGAAGGCTAAGCCCCTGGTCGCAGCCCTCGGTCCTATGAAGAAAACAACAGTATAAGGGGCTACACTAAAGGGATCTAAGGAAAACTGAAACTCACTGTTCTACCTCACTGATTTATGAGGAAAAGTCCTATCATAGCAAGGCCCTGAGAGCATGGTACAAAGTTTTAAAGGTGGATGGGTCGACATCTATGTCTTTAAGGGAAACATGTAGTGCATTCAAAACTAGCATGGGACGACTCAGAGAATGCCCATTGTAACACGGAATCAGGGTCAGTACTGGTGGGAACGTAAAGAGATTGGGTAGCTCGGGAGGATTTAAATCTCAGACATGGTGCCCCATATCAGGGGAAACAACTCAAGAAGTAAAGGAAGACAAGACAAAAATCATCTACATAACACAGAAAGCCATACCATGTACAAACTATACCTGAAGCAAAGGAGATCACAGGGATGGGCACGAAGATCTTCGTTTACGTTTCTGTCTGACTTTCTATTTAGTTTGTTGTCCTATAAGGTGTTTTCTTTCAAATAGGCCATTAATTTTGTAATGTTTTGGGCCACAGAGCCATCCTCAGCCGAGATAGCTAGTCAACCTAACACCTAGGACTTAGTTGAAGAGATTTTATAATGAACGTCCATGCTCCCCTCTCCAGATAAATAGGGAAAAGCAAGACTTAACAAGGGTTCATAAATTCTAAAGAAAACTCTACATGTAATTTTTCAGACTATATAAGTTCATAATACAAATCTTTTATAATATGAAGAAATGGCGGTGATTCCCCCTTCAAGTATTACAGTATGTTATCCCTCTATTAAAACCCATTATGTTCATTTTTCTTCTCTAAATTCATGTAATCAGAGTTGTTAGAAATATTTCAAAACTTCCTCATAGATTCACTGTTATCAAAATTTTATGCATGTGCCTGTAAGTTCCTCACAGATTCATTTGTATCAAAATTTTTAATTCTATTGCCTGTATGGATTATTGAAATTATGTCTTTAAAAGTTTCTCTTCATGAATCATAGCACACAAACTCTCTTTTGCCCATTATATCTACTTCTAACTCATATAAGTATAGGAATTCTTAAAGCTGCAAGCTCTGTGTGTCAAGCATAGAATTCTTGATGTTGTAAGCTACATATGATGTGTTACTCCTTCTCCTTATCCTCTATCATTTCTATACAAAGCTTATTAAACTGTAAGTCCTTGGACTACTCGGCCTGCACTATTTCATGCATATTTATGAGATTTTTATATGGGAAGAAGTACCAAGAAGCTCATGCCTTACTCCTTTAGGTGAAGGAACCAACCCATTATATATACATATAGAATATAAGTGAGGTCTCCCTTTACTGAGAATCATTTGAGACACTCCTATTTTAGATGTGCCCAGACACTAGTCTTGTAAGAAATTCAAGGCTGTCTCTGGGAGCGACAACAAAAATAATAGATGTAGATATGGAAGATGTACAACCATCAAAGAAGACCAAAATATGGATTATGGATGAGGAGGAAATACAAGTGAAACTGAAAGAAGGGACCTCTTGTCAACCAGGTTTCTAGATGAATCTAGGAAACCCTAAGATTATTGTTCCCTTCAGTTCTACAAATTTAATGGTGCCCGCAGCTAAAGGAAGTTATTTTGTAATTTATAATACATTAAAGAATTATTAAGTAATTTAGGAGAAGAGTCAAAATTTGAAGAGTGAAATGATGTCCCAGTTTGTTGTGCAAGAATCTTCTTCTTTCCAGACAAGATTACTCTCAATGATGGACCTAGAAAGAAATCAGCTAAAACACTCTCTTTTGCATCCTATGGTTCAGTCACTTCCTTCAAGTATTTAATTTAGGAGAGTAAATTTACTTCTTAATATTGTTGATGTTTTCTTTACATGATAAGATTATTTTTCATGGGAAATCAGGTGAGATATTTTATAATGATTTAAGCAAAAGTTCTTTAACAATTAGTAGTGCAGAAAATCTTTTAGAAAAAGAATCAAACAGACTCAAACAAGAAAAAACCAATTCCAGGGCTTTATATTTGCATAATGAAGGCTTCAAGGACTTAATCATCAAGCTTGGTATTGATCCAAATGATAGAGAAGCAGTAAAGACTTTGATACAAAGCACAGAGAAGCAATAAAGACTTTGATACAAAGCATAGAGTCTGAAATGCAATCATTTAGACAGAAGTTGAAAATGCTTGTGACATAACATGTTCATACAGTTGAACTAACTACTGTAGAAAAAGAAAAGGAACAATTGATGAGTGAAGTGATGGATAGGAACAAAGAAATAATTGCCTTGAAAGAAAGGGTTCATGACTTATAACAAACTATTAAGAACCATGTATGTACAATAGTAGTGCCTACTGAGTCAAAAGATCCTTAATATAAATTAGCAAAGGTGATGATTGAACTCACACTTTCAGAAGTAGAGACGAAAAAGATACAAGATAATTTAACCTTGTCTCAAGAAGAGTTGAGTGCTAAAGAAAGGTAATTGAAATAAGCTAATTTAGAAAACAACTAGCTCACTGAAAAATATAAAGCAACTCAAGAGGCGATTAAGGAGTTAAAAAGAAGAGTGAAAGGGAATATGTCTATGATTGAAGCTAAAAAATTTATCTAGGATGACATCATTTAGAAAGTTCACTCTACATGGGGATTCTTTCAAGTTGTTGAATAAAGGGTTGCACTAAAAAATATAACTAAAGTTATAAACTCATGCAAGAAACAAGTGCAAAAGGAAGCATAGAAGGCTAGGAAATTTATCAAGTTCTTGAGTGAAAAATCTACAATAGAACTAAAAAGAATACATATTGTGAACATGATTGCAGTCATCTTGGAGATCAGCGAAATCTTTGAAAACAGCCACATGTGCATTCAGATTGAGAGAAAATTGGAAATAGTTAGGAATTTTGTTGTTGCTTTTGATTATATATTTGATCAAAGGCAAAGAGATGGACTTCCAAGCTGTTGAGACCTAAATGGAGACTTATTGCCTTGGGAAACATATGAATGAGAGTTAATAGTTGCTAAATGTAAAGTGGACTCAATTTTTGAGAAGACAATGGTGTTGAAGGGAAAAACTATAGTCAACTTTCTACAGAGGGATTTTCAATTGTTGTGGCTAATGAATACCTTGTTTGATTAAACACTTGACAACACCATATTGTCATATTTATAGTTTACTTTTCAAAAATGATTCAGTATCCAACTCCATATGATACTTTTTGGAAAATATGTGAAAATTTAATCCAACATGATACAATTGAAGTTGTGGAACCATGTGTTGAGTTCCATGATCAAAATTCCATTAATGATTTGAATATTCAAAGATGAATACTTTTATTTTGTAATAATACATAAGTTTTAGTTAAGAAAATAGTTAAGTAGTTAGATAGTTTGACAATTATGTATAATTGTTTTTGATGTTATTTTCTTTAGAAAGATAGAAGAACCATAGAGAGGGGTTCAAAGTTTTTCCCTCAAAGATTTTTTTTAAGAATTTTTTGTGTAATGTTCAAAGCCTTTTTGGAAGATCAATAAAATTTTCAAGTGATTCCAGATATTTGTTGGTTATATTATGTGTTTCTCTTCTTTGTAACTCATTCATTGTGTTTTCTCTTCTTTTGAAATTTGTGTATGAAGTTGTTGGTTTCTTTCTTTATAAACAAATTTATCAATGGTTTTAGAATAGATAAAGATATCTGTTAATCTTTACACAAAGAAACCTTAATGAAGCTCTCCACAATTTCATCACTCCACATTCCTTCATTTCACATTTTTTTCTAAGATTTTGTGTGTGGGATTCTTTTTATCCCTATGCATTAAATCTTTATTCTAAAAAATTCTTCCTGCTACATGAAAACTTCAGGAAAGACTATAGCCACAGATATATAGGCCATCTTGAAAGGGCTTTTTCATTCTTCCAAAAGTTAAATCACATTACACCTCAAGGGTTGTCTCTAGGCAAAGATAAAAAAAAAAACATCTTTATTTGAACTAAGTAGATGTCTTAGGCATTGGTTTGCTTCAGCCATGAACTATCTCTAGGGTTACAACAGATCCCAAGAGTGACAAGATGGTCAATAGGTGAGTGATGTCTCATAAATCCTACTTTCCCTTTAGCTCTTTTACCATGGCTCTCAAGCTAAAGGCAAATCTTCTTTTCCAAAATGAGCCCATACAATTTGGCTAAAATGTGGCTAAACATAATGGTCTTATAGCTAGAGGGAATGTTTTTATCCCTACTTTTAAATATAGGCACAATAAGGATTTGCGTCCAAGGCTTAGGGAATTCATGTTTTACCGCTAGATTAAGAAGTTTGTGAATATGAGGGATGATCATAGATCTACCCATTTTGAAAATTTTAGCTTGGTAGCCTTCAATATCCCTAACTTTCCCATTAGTAAGTTTCTTAATCCCAAACTCCACGTCTTCTAAAGAGAAGATATCCTTCTCTTTAGGAGTATTTAAGATGTTTCCCATGGTGTCTGGGGAGTTGTACAAATTCCTAAGATAAATATCTCATCTTTTTAAGGGGATCGAGTTGTTTTCTTTATTTTTACGAACAAGAATATTCCTCCAAAACTTTCTAGGCTCAACTTTGAAAAGGTAAAGAACACCCTCTAGCCTCTTATTAATATAATCCCTTTTATTCATTTTGATAAGAGGTTTGTACACACTTATATTTTCAAGCTTTATATTTTCCTTAGGAGCATCTCTAATTGCTTTCCTAGTAGTTTTACAATCATTATCATACAGGGGTTTCAAGTTCTATTCTTCTTTTTATATGACACCTCTGTAGAGAATTCAAACTTGATGTCTTAGGTGTCATACACGTTGCATATGGCCTACCCCAAGGCAGCTAGAGGTTTTTATTCATGCATGGAGTTCATGTGTACAACGCCCATCATATCATGAGTCGAAGGGAAAGCCAATACGCTAGATGGCGGAGTGGACCAAAATAGTGGATTTCTAACATAGAACAAATCCATTTATACAATTTAAAATGTATTTTAAATAACTAAAAATCACAATCTCATTCACACTTATTATAAAGTTTGTAAAGAAACATTCAAAATAAAAAATGTAAAATAATTTAAAAACCAATTTATATTTTATCTAGATTTTTTTAATAATTTTATTATACTAATACTCCATCCACATAACTTTAATTTTAATAATTTAATATTTTTTAATCAAATTTCAAACAAAATTTATAAAAAACTATATTATTTATTTTAGTCTTATGGTTTCAAACCAACCAAGAAAATGTTATATATTTCTTCAAATAGTATTTTTAATTTTTAAACATTTTTTTTCCTTAAAAACTTTTTGCTTGTGTTTCTATCTTTTCTTAAACACACCTTTTCATGATCCTGATTATATTTGAATTAATAAAAGATATATTAAGATACACAATCAAGTACTTTACCGGTTTCTAAAGGTTTCTACATGAGTTTGTGACTTATGATAGGGATCAACGCAAGATTGATGACTAACTCTCAACTCTTCAACAAATTGTTTAGTCATGAACTTTTATCAATCTAAAATAAATTTTAAATTACTAAAAATCACAAGTTCATCCATACTTATTATAAAATTGATAAAAATAATTTAAAATAAAAAATTAAAATAATAAAAAAACCAATTTACATTTTTTATTTATATTTTTTAACAATTTTATTATACTGATACTTTATCTTTAATTTTAATAATTTAATATTTTTTAATCAAATTTCAAACAAAAATTAAAAAATATATATATTATTTATTTTAATCTTACGGGTTTCGAACTAGGAAAATGTTAGATATTTCTTCAAAATATCATAATTTTTTAATTTTTAAAATTTTTTATTTTAAAACTTTTTGCTCATGTTTCTATCTTTTCTTAAACAAATTCTTTTCATGATCCAGATATATTTGAATTAATAAAAGATTTATTAAGATGCATTATTTTATTATTATTTAATCGCTTCAAACAATGGTCGTGATATATATTATTTTATTCAAATAAACAATCATACTATCAATCCATTAAACTGATGATACATGGAGATTGAGATCTGTTGTAATTCACATAGATAACGATACAGTTTATCATATAGATTCATTTATTAAATATTTTGTTGTAATTCACGTAGATAACGATACAATTTATCATATAGATTCATGTATTAAATATTTTGTTATAATAGAGGATTTTGTGGTGGGAAATTATGATGATAGTGTAATTCAAAATCACATGGCAATTCTAAATGTGTGTGATTGGGAAGAAGGACAGGAGGAAAATTTCAAAATAGAGGAAGAGGAATGGAGGCAGAAAAGTCACCTTGCTTGGATAAAGGGTGGAGGTTGGATAAAGGGTGGAGGTAAGAACACAAAATTCTTCCACCAGGCTGCCTCCAAAAGAAAACAACAAAATATGATTTGGATTATCACAAATGAAGATGGTATTACCCTCTCCTCCTCTATGGACATTAAGATGACGACTTTCCAACACTATAAGAAGTTATTTATGGATAGGGACGTAGCACATATGGCAAATAAAATGGACTTAATAAATCATTTCCCTATCATGGTCAATGATGATGATACATCACTCATGGATGCTCAAATATTTGAAGTTGAATTGTTCCAGACTCTGAAAGAGATGGCCAAAGATAAGATCCCATGGCCCGATGGTTGGCAAGCTGAGTTCTTCCTCCACTTCTTTGATCTGATGGGTTCAGATTTGGTAAACTTGGCAGAGACTATGAATCTTTCTGGGCACATTCGAGGTTCTATTAACTCCACCTTTCTTACTCTGATTCCTAAGATTCAAAAACCACTTTCTTTCTCTAACTACAGGCCAATCCTTGTGCAATGTTATTTAGAAAATGATGTCTAAACTCCTCGCTAAACGTGCCAAGAAGATTATTTCTCCTCATGTATCTATGGAGCAATTTGGTTTCTTGTCTTCTAGGAGAATACAAGATGCCGTGGCTATTGCACAAGAAATCATACATTCATTCAAGATGAGAAAGCTAAAACCCTGTCTCATGAAAATCGACATTTCTCGGGAATTTGACTGTGTGGAATGGGAATATCTCACCATGATCTTATACAAAATTGGGTTTAATCATAGGCATGTTTCATGGATCAAGGCATTCATATCATCAGCCTCAATGACTGTCCTCATAAATAGGAAGCCAACTCTATTCTTCAAGATGCACAAGGGCCTTAGACAAAGTTGCGCATTGTCACATTTACTTTTCATACTTGTCATGGACTCCTTCAGTAGGGAAATCTGTGCAAGGAGAGAAGATGGAAATATTTCTGGTTGTAGGATTTCCAGCACCTATGACCTTTCCCATCTTCTATTCGTGGATGACATCCTTTGCGTTGGTGCTGCAATCATTTCAGAATGGACATACTTCCATAGGGTATTCTTGAATTTCGACAACGCTACTGGGTTGCATATCAATAACTCTAAATCATTACTCATATCAGATGATGAAAATTTGGCGGAGATAATTAAAATTGCAAATTTATTTGGCATTTCCACATGCCCCTTGTTTGACGTCTTTAAATACCTGGGGTACTTTTTGAAACCCTCAAAATATAAATTTCTTGACTGGGTATGCATCGTATGAAAATTCAAGAAGATGCTCACTCGATGGGACCATAAATGGTTGTAACTGGGGGGCAGGGTCATCATGACCAAGGCGTTGCTACAAGGCCTTACTGTTTTTTGGATGCATCTCTTTTATATTCCTTAGCCCATTATTCACAAACTGAACTCCATTGTCACTAACTTCATTTCGTATGATTTGTGACCACAAATAAAACTTAACCTTGTGTCTCTTAGCACAATCTCCATGCCTGTTAAGTTGGGCAGTTAGGGCATCCTGGATCATAGAAGATTCAATATCTACCTCTTGACCACGAATTTGTGGCAGGCTTTTAGGGAAAGGGGCCTTTGGAAGACCATTCTATTCACTAAATACATCCACTTTCAGGGCCTGGAGGAATGGGTGCGAGCAGGGGCACCATCGAATCCCAATGCATCATATATCTGGCATAGTTTCAGACATGTTGTTCCATGGCTCTGCAACAATCTCTGGTGGTTGGTGGGTGATGGACAACAAATTCTTGTTGGCAGGGATGCCATTAAAGGTATGATGGGTTGCCACATATTATCAGTCCCCTTGATTCACACTCTCATCTAGTTGGGGTTCCATAATCTGGCTAGCCTTAGATTGGACATTCCTTTCCCTTTCCATGCTCCGGTTTGGCCTCATGCTCAACAAATAGACATTCCAAATGCCTTAGCTGCTGAATGGGAATCTTTCCACAATCATCTAACTCAGGATGACATCTCATTCACTATGCAACCTAATCAGCTCGTTTGGGGTGGTTGAATACTAAATGGGTAGATCGCTGCCAAGGATGTGCATGAATATATTTCCTCTAGCATCCCCCCACTTCCTCTTGTAGGCTGCACCTCCAAATTCTGGCTATGGGAAATCACTTTAAAAAATTAAATGCTTCTCCTGGATGGTCTTATACAACCACATCCTCACCTGAGATCAATTGCTAAAAAAAGGGTTTGCAGGGCCTCATAGATGTTCTCTTTGTCAGTGGGAATTTGAGGACTGTCTCCATCTATTCCCGCACTGTCCCTTTTTTGCTGACTTCTAGATTACAATCCCACTCCTCCTTAGAATGAATATCCATTCTAACTACTTCTCCTTTCTTACCTGCTTTGAGTCCTGGTCTCTTCAAGCCATTTATTATAGAGTTGTCCCCCTATATGTCTTGTGGGGCATTTGGCTATCTAGAAATAAGTTGATCTTTGAAGGCATTCCCTCTGACTCTTTGTCCACCTCCCTCCGGATCGTGACTCTCTTCATGGAGGTCAGCCTCTTGTACCCCAAAACCCCATCCAGATCCATCTCATTTGTTGACTTGGATCATAGATTCTCGATTTTCTTCTTTGATGGTGATTCCTTGGATGGCAACTGTGGTTGTGGTGTCTTAATCAAATTGGATCCCTTTGCCCACTACAAATTCTATTGGTTTGCTGATGCTGGGGATAACTGTCAGGCTGAGCTGTTGGATTTATGGGTTGCCCTCCAATGTTCCAAATGGATGGACTTAGACAATTTTCTGGTTGTTGGACATTCCCTCTCAGTGATCATATGTATTTAAGGCTTACATTCTCTAGATGTCCCCTCACTTTGTAATTGGGCATAGATGATCTTGGAGGTGAGGTCTACCTTCATGGAGGTCTCTTTCCAACATATCTTCCGGGAGAAAAACTCTAAAGAAAACCTTCTTTCCAAATGTGGGGTGCCCATGCTTCTTGGGTATATGTTCTTCGAGGTATTTCAAAGTGGAGCGATCTGCGGACATGGGTTGTTTGAGCTATAAGCTTTGCCCTCTGCAATTTTTGTTTTTGCCATTTATAATTTTTGTAAGGATTTAACATGAGTCAAGAGAGATCAAATTTTTTCAGGTGTAAATTTATTTCAGAGTACAGACAAACATTGTGTATGTTGTCATTATTGTAATTATATTTTTGAATGCTATAGAGATTACATAACTTGTAAGTCCAAAAAATATTTGTTGGATTTCCACAAAAAAAAAAAACATATACTTAAAAAAGACTAAAATGTCAAATACTAAGACCACTTCAAACATTTTAACCATAAAACTCATTTGTTTCAATAACTTTATAGGATATATACTTAATTTTAAAACAATATAATATAAAATATGTTACATAACATGTGCATTGAACCATTTTATAAGCAAAACAATTTTTTGTTATTAATATTTTTTTAAGTATAATTCAATATATTTATATTAAAATATGTTTTTCATAACCCACATTAGATATTTTATTATATACAACATTAAAATAATTTATTTATTTGTTTTTTATATATAGATATATGAAGTTGCAAATACCATGGGTTGTCAAAACTGAAACCCGCCAATGGTAAAAGTTCGTATATATTTATATATAGAAAAAAAAGAGAAAATATTTCAATGTTGTATATAATATGAATTAATATTGGCTTATACTTAAAAATATATTAATAACATAAAAACCATTTTAATATGTGTTGATCTATGTAGGTTATAGCAAACATTGATTTTCTATTTAGAGAATATTTTATGTTTATTTTAAGAGGGACACGTGTCAACTCCCAATTGAGCACCAACATACTTACACATTTCCTTCACAATGGGTTGTATAACCACCCTAGATCCATCTAACTTCGGATCTATCATGCGCCGAGAGGGATCAAATCCCTTGAGGTGCAAAGCTTCTTTTTGGAGCATAGAATTTGAGGAAAAGTTTGCACCTTGAGGGATTCGATCCCTCTCGGCGCAAGATAGATCCAAACTTAGATGGATCTAGGTTGGTTCCTAAGGGTAACAATGTCATGCTTTTAGATTTCATTATTATGTATATGTTTGAGATGAACTCCATACCTTGAAATTTACATTATATTTTCTTTGCCTCACATGACCATATAATTTTTTTCTTTAATTTAGTCTATGTTACTTGCCTTGAACGTACGTATGTGTTTGGATGTTTTGAGTGGTTTGTGTGTTTATGTGTTTGGATTTGGATGGTAATGTTTGTGAATGTTACATTTTTTGTGTTATATTTATATGTGTATGTAATTGTCTATTAGTAATTAGTTGGTGATGAAGAAGGAAGACAATCTTGTCAATAATTTGTAGAAGGATTGATATTGCACATCTATTTGATTTAATTTTAGGTATCATAATTTTTGACAACTAATTAATTCTTAATAGTGTCTCTTCATGTATTACTAAATATATCTTTAAGAGTAGTTTTAATTTTAAATTTACTGAGTTACCTCAATCTGTTGAGATGATAGATATTGTTAATAACTTTAATTATGAAAAATGATGAAATGAAATTTTTGAATGGAAAGTGACAATGTAATAGTGCAAATAGTCTTCATTTTCTTCTACTCTTCTTATTGTTACCCTTGTTAGTTTTTCGATATTTTCATATCGATTATATGAAAAGTGCAGTTGAAATCATAAACCATTCAAATCTTTAACTTGGGCTATTGTAAACCTTTAAATCATAAACATCTTACTTTTCTTTCTTTCTCTCCAATATTAATAGGTTGAATTAATATAACACCAAAATCAATGCACATTGTCATTTAATTTTTTTGTGCTTACAGTAAACTCAATCACCTTGTTAATCCAATCACTTTAAAATTAATGTACCATCATATACCCAATTACACCAAATTAGAAATCAACATCTACACTAAAATCAATGCATCTAATGTAAGCTATCAAATATGATTATAAAAAAACATCTACACTGAAATCAATGCATCTAATGCAAGCAATCAAATAGGATTAGAAATCAATATCTACACAGAAATCAATGCATCTAGTGCAAAAAATCAAATATAATATAAAATCAACATCTACATTGAAATCAATACATCTAGTGCAAGCAATCAAATATAATTAAAAATCAACATCTACACTGAAATCAATCCATCTAGTGAAGACAATCAAATAGAATTAGAAAACATCTATACTAAAATCAATGCATCTAGTGCAAGAAATCAAATAGGATTAGGAATCACATTTACATTGAAATCATTGAGTCTATTGCAAGCAATCGAATATCATTAGAAATAAACATCCACATTGAAATCATTGCATCTAGTGCAAGCAATCAAATAGGATTGTAAATTACCATCTACAATGAAATCAATGCATCTAGTGTAAGAAAACATCTACAATGAAACCAATGCATCTAGTGCAATCAATCAAATATGATTATAAGTCAACATCCACTCAAACCAATACATCTAGTGCAAACAATCAAATATCATTAAAAATCAACATATACACTAAAATCAATGCATCTAGTGCAAGCAATAAAATAGTATTAGAAATCATCATGCATGTTAAAATCAATACATCTAGTGCAAGAAATATTCTTTCATCTCTACTCCTTCATATATAGCTATATCTCCCTCCATCTCTCCTTCTTTGTCTCTCTATCTCATCCCCAAGCATACACACACTCTTTGCATCTCTCCCTTGTCACTCCCCCTCTCTCTTTCTCTCCACTTCTCTCTCTCTATGTATTTCTTCTCCCCTCCCTCTCTCCCTTTCCAACACCATCTCTTTGTCCCTCCTTCTCTCCTCCTCGCTCTCCCTCCCTCTCTCTTGTCCTTCCTCTCTATCCCTTTCTCTCCCCCCATCACTCTCTTTCTCTCTCTCTCTCTCTCTCTCTTTGCCCTCCAACCCTGTCACTTTATCCCTCCCTCTCTCACTCCCCTCCTTCTCTCTCTCTTCATTCCTCCTCTCCCCTCTAATTTAGTTTATCTCCTTCAGTGCAAGCAACTACATAGAATTAGAAATCAACATCTACACTGAAATTAATGCATATAGTGTAAGAAATTTTCTTCCCTCTCTCCTCCCTCCATATATATCTATATCTACCTTCATCTCTCCTTTGTTTCTCTATCTCACCCCTCCAAACACACATAATATCTCTCTCCATATTTATCTCTCCCTCTCTCTATCTCTCTCTTCACCTTCCATCTATATCTCTCTCTCCTTTTCTCTCTTTTGTATTTCTATATCACCCCAAAAACATACACACTCTTTATGTATATCTACATAAATCTCCCTCCCACTTCGTCTCCCTCACTCTCTCTTTTCCCCTTCTCTCCCTCTCTCCCCCTTCTATCTCTCTTCCCCGCTGCTCTCCTCTCTCCCTCTCTCTCCATCTCCCTTATCACTCCCTCTCATTCTCTCCACCTTTCTCTTTATGTTTCTTTCTTCTTACTTTCCTCTCTCCCCGCCTTCCTCTCTCCTTCTCTCTCTCACATCCCCACTCTCTTCCTTCCTCTCTCTCCCTTTATCTCGCACCTCCCTCTTTCTCCCCCCTCAACTCTCACTCTCTCTCTCGTTTCCCTCCAAATCTATCACTATCTCCCTCCCTCTCTCCCTCTTTTTCCTTCTCTCCCCCTTTTCTATCTATCTCTCATTCTTTGTCTCTCTATCTCCCCCAAGCATAAACATTCTCTCACCATCTCTTCCTTGTCACTCCCTCGCTCTCTCCACTTTTCTCTCTCTATGTCTTTCTTCTTCGCTCCCTTTCTCTCCTTCGAACTCCATCTCTATATCCCTCCCTCTCTCCTCCTTTCTCTCACTCCCTTTATCTCTCCACCTCTATCACTCTATATCTTTGTTCTTCCCTTCCATATATATCTAGACTTAATATATATCATCATAATATAAAAAAGTTTAATATTATATTAATTTTAATATTCTATTAGTTAAAATTTATTAAGTTGAATAATATTAATATTATAATCTATTAATATTATATTTAATAATAATATTAATAAGAAAATTATTCTTTCAATATTATTATTAGATTTAATGATGTTTTTTACATGACATGATAACAAAATTTATAACAAAACTACATCAAATGAATATTTTCAAATATTACAACTTTGATGTGGAAATATTTCTGTATAGAGATTTTAATATATCCATGGGATATGGTTTTCCTTTTAAAAAATCATTTTAGAAATAATTAATTAAAAGAAATATTAAAAGACTTTAGAGAAATATATTGGTAAATTTATGATCCATTCAAATTCAATGTATATGATAAAAGAACTATTAATGCATGAGATAATTGCATTGTAGTTTTTTTTATCTAAATGCATGAGATAATTGTATTGAAGTTTTTTTTTTTTTAATTAATTAATTAATTTATTTTTTCATCTATATGGTTATTTTCATTTTTGTTTTGGGCCAACATTAATTTTTTCTATTTTCATTATTATTATTTATTGGAGAGACAAACATAAACATTATTTAGATTTCTAATTTTTTATTTTTATGTTGGATGACATTAGCTAAAATTTAACTTTGAGCACGAACATACTTACACATCTGTGTGATACTGCTCTGTGGAACGCGCCTCTCGACTCAATAAATTATTATTTATTATTATCCAATTTTAAAGTCACGACCACGCTAGACACCGAATTGGTGTATGAAAAATAAAAGGAATCACATTTATCAAATACTATTGGTTTAATTATTCAAATATTCACCTTGGTTGATTTAATAAGTCACATAATTTATATGATTAATTTTTATTTATAAAATAAATTAATATTTTATGCAATTCTAAACTTTAATGATGTGGGTGATTTATTTTTTTTTGAATTTGATTTATTGAAAATGTAAATTTGGAATATATATAAATATATGTGTTAACAAAATAAAAATATAATTCCTAGGTTGGTAGGAGCGAGAGGGGTAATATTTATTGAGAAATGGAAACACAAAATTCGAGTTTAAATTTGTCCTTGAATTTAAATTGTGAATTAAAATCGAATTCTATTCTCATAGAAATTTTTAAATAGTTAATTAAGTTTAATTAACTTAATTAGCTTAGGAATTTCGAGTTGGAAGTCTTTCTAAAGTCATGTATATGTTCTCCCTAAATTTTACGGGTCTAGTATGATTTTAAATTGAGTTGGAAATTAGATCACCAAGTTTACTGAGTTAAGTTCAGTTAAACTAGTTCCAAACTGTTTGAGGAACTAATAGAGAGTTAACAGTTAGTTGGTGCACTAGTGCATCCACAAGTGCTAATTTAGTTAACTTAAGATTCCCTCATGAGAAACTCATGCATGTCAGTTCTGAGAAAGACCTAGTTGAGACTAGAGTGCAGGGACAATGTACTATCAATTGTATTATTTAATGGAGTGCAAATATCATGCATGCATCAGAGATTGATCGTATGTTTGGATTGTGCCATTTTGGAAGCATGAATTCCCTTTAAATATGGGCTATTCATCGTAGGAATTACACAAGATATTAGGGGCTTGGAGAGATGCATAATTGGCTAAGTGTTGGCCAAGAGATAGCTTGTGAGCTGCGAGAGTTGAGCATACTTGTGCGGAATTGTTCTAGTGAGAACATGCTTTGTATCTTCACTCATATTTATGATATATGCAATACAGATAGTGGAGTTTAGAGTAGTGGATTTCCCAAGATACATCTTGTGTTATGTGCCATTGATTTATCTTCTTCTTATTCATATTGTTTTCATCAATCTATTATCTTCTTCTGGTTGAAAATAGAAGTAGATTGTTGTCATGTGCTTTAGTACATTCCATGAGCTTGTGAATATACATGATTTTATACATGGTATCAGAGCTGAGAACAATATACTAGAGGAGATTTAAAAGTTTTAAATTTTGGCTTACAGGTGAAATTCAAATTTTCAATACATACTTTAGGATCGAAAGATGGTGTTCTACAGTTTGCGGCTCAAGTATGCCTTGGAAGGAAACTTGAATTTTATATCATGGAGGGACAAAATGGAGGCTGTGCTAGAGGATAATGGCTTAAAGGAATTCGTTGATCAAGAAATTCCTTAGCCAGCAGCATTGGATGCATAGAATTTGGTCTAATGGAAGAAGTGTGTGGTGAAGGTTAGGCAGATAATCCTTGAGGGAGTTCGAGACCACATTGTGTCTAGTCTCCATGGCAAGGAAACTATGTATGCTATGTGGAAAACATTAATAGACTTGTATCACAACAAAAGTGACCAAAGGAAATTGGCACTGAAGGACAAACTTCGAAAAATCAAAATGGAGAAAGGTGAGACGATTCCAAAATACTTAACCAAGTTCACTCAATGTCATGATTAACTTGGAAGTGTTGGAATCATACTTGCCAAGGATGATATGATGAATCTTTCTCTTTTAGGACTCCCAAAGAGTTGGCATAGTTATCATGACTTTGTCAATGATTGAGAGAAGCTGCTAGATTGGGAATGACCGTGGTCGGATTTGATGCAGGAGGAGATCAGGAGGAACACCAGGGATGGCTCTTCATCAAATATTGATGATGAAGAAAACTATGCCTTAGCGATTAAGGTGAAGAAGGGGAAAGGGAAAGCTTCCCATTCCAAATTGTATTATTATCATGGAGTTAAGAAGAAAGACATGATGAAAGTTAAGTGCTTTCTTTTTTTTGCTAAAGTAAGAGACAATCCTTCTATTAACTTAGATAAAAAATAATGATTTACACAGGTTACAACAAACTCCCACAAAGGGAGAGTGAAAACATAGAGGCGCAGATGCCTACAAAGGGAGAGTGAAAACATAGAGGCACAGATGCCCACAAAGGGAGAGTGAAAACATAGAGGCGCAGATGCCCACAAAGGGAGAGTGAAATTACTCAAAGTACCCAAAGACCTCCAAAAATCAAATAGAAACAATGTCGAGATTGCCCTGGAACCGAAAGTGGGCAAGTGGATTCAAAGTTCGCTCCCTAAAACCCACCGAATATCTATCTCCTAACGATCCAGCAGTCAAAAATCAACTCGTGCAGAGGTAAAGCCCATGGAAAAAAACCTCAAGCTGCACAATCAACGATGACCGTTGATCTTATACTTCAGATCCAATGGCTGGTGTCCATATCGCGCAGCTTAAAAGCCCGCTGAATACCGCATGATGAAGGCAATTTGCTTTTTCAATCCTCCGCCACGTGTTGCATCCTAAGTGGAATCGCTAGCTTTTGAAAAAATCCGACTTTGGTTTAGATGGTGCCCAATGAAGGCAGTAAACCATTAGTGGTTTTGTCCTTTTAGGTCCACCAACTTGCACTCCAAAAGGTGGCCGTAGATCTTCCTCCTCTAGATCTAAAGGTCACAAAACAAATGGGACCACACATCTGCTCGCGGATTACCCAACGATGAAGGCAGTAAACATTGTTCAACCCCCTCCACGCGTCGCTAGCTGAATGACATCGCTTGTCATTCGAGAAATCCTCAGAGGGCACCTGAAGTAGGTGGTATATCTTAAGCAATTTTTGACCCCAGTAATCTCTTCCTTTGACCTCCCCCGTATTGTACGAGGAAGACTTGGCTGGAAGGGTGGCCTCCTACAAGGAATGCCATATGAGTGGAGTTGGTGCTCTGTGGTGTTCATCTCACATGGAATCCCTTCTCCTGTGAGCAGATATCTTCTGTCTCGATTTCTGCCTTTGTTTCTATAAGCACCCTTAGAGAACTGACAATGCATATCCTCTGATAAACTGTCTAAAGTGAACTTATTCATCATTGACATGAGGTGAAATTCTGTCTCTTGAATTTTTCTGAAACTGCTATCTGTCATTGAGGGCCTGGGATGAGCATTCCTCCTTCATCTTGTCATCCATTACCTCCTCCCACCAGCAACACAAGCCGATATGCTTGTTTTGAACCCCCTCATTGGCAAGCCAGTTCGCAACTTTGTTGGCTTCCCTGTGGACATGCACCAACTTAAGAGTTCTTAGCACTCTTAGGTGTGATTGGATTCTTTGGTAGACTTACAGAAGCTGACAGTCACCTGAGATTTTCTCAGGTGCAGTGCTAGCATTAACCCTCTTCATTGAATTAATGACTAATTTCGAGTCAGCCTCAATGATGACATTGTGAATGTTGTACTTGAGCAGTATTTCCAAGCATAGTTCCATTGCCATGAGCTTAGCCATATTGTTGGTTGCTTTTCCTAGATAACTGTGGAAGATGACCATAATGTTTCCTTCCTCATCCCTCATGACCCCTCCATAACTTGCTTCACCTGGATTTTCTTTAGAGGCCCCATCAATGTTAAATTTTAAAAAACCATGAGAAGGGGGTTGCCAGGAAGCTTTTTCAGCTGAGGTATTCTTGTTGATCTGCATAGAACACTGAGGGAGATGAACCTTGAGCTCTAACTTTTCCAGGATTCTGGCCTCTCTTTGTCCTATGAGTTTTCCGGTATCGACACCTCCCAGGATATGAACAGACTCTTTGAGTTGCTTAAGGATTAGCTTTAGAATGCTGCTCACTGGGCTCGCCTTATCCTTGAAAATCCTGTTGTTGCACTCCTTCCAAACATTCTAGATTAAGAACCCTGGGGTCAGCGCCTAGGTGGAGGTTATTATCTCATTATCCGAATTTTTTTTCCGCTAGTTTATCAATGTAGCAATGATATCATTTACATTTTTGTCTGTCTGCTCAAAGACATCACCAACCCAGTTCCAAAGTATTGTGGTGAATGAACATCTATTCAGGAGATGATTAGTGGTTTCTTCCTGTTGTCCACATAGGTGACATCTTGAGGGGCCAACAAAGCCTCTTTTCCTTAGGTTATCCCATGTCAGAATCTTGCCCTGTTGAACCAGCCACTTGAACAGTTTGACTTTCATCCAATGAGGATTATCCCAAAATTCTTTCCATGTCTTATCAGTGTTTGGATAGTTAAGCCCTATGTCTATCCTTTTGGCCTCCTTAAGGGTGAAGAGACCTGTCTTATTCTTTCCCCATATTAATTGATCTTCCAAGGTTGAGGTTAAGATTTGCCTCTTTTCCAAAAGACCGTTAAGGGCTATAGCTTGAGCATGCATCATGCCCATTTCACTATAATATAGAAGACTCCATATTCTCCATTTCCCATTATTCCTTGAGTGATCCCAATAGTCCCTTACCCTCCTTAATCCTTTGTTGATGGTATCTGTGTGAATGTCTGCTAATTCTTCACTACAGAGATTGTCCTCCTGCTGCCAATTATCCTCCCAGAACCAGGCCAGATTTCCATTTTTGATCTCCTAGAAACTATGATTTTTGACTAGGGCCCTATTCTCCCATACCCTATTCCAAATTGAAGAACCTTTTACTTGTCCTGTCATTCTTATGAGGTTGTTCTCCTGCCAATCTCTTGCATACTTTTGCTTCCATAGTTTTGCCCAGGGGGCTTGAATTTCCTTTAGCCATCTCCACCAGATTTTGGCTCCTAAAACTCTGTTAAGAATTCTTGGGTCATGAAGACCCAAGCCACCATGGGATTTTGGTTTGCATACCCTGTCCCATGCCACTAGGGCCCATTTCTTCTTTTCTTCACCTTTCCCCCAGAGAAAGTCTCTTTGAATGTTTCTTATATTAGTAATTACACCAGTTGGTTCTGGAATGGCTAATAACATATAGATAGGGATACTTTGGAGGACAACCTTAGTTAGAATCAACCTCCCTGCTAGATTTAGGGCTCTATTTGTCAATTTTCTAATCTTATCTTTTAGCTTATTTAGAACAGGCTCCCAAATTTCCTTGTGTAATGGTTTGTCAATGAGGGGAGCTCCCAGGTACTTCGCGAGCAATGACTCTCTTTGAAAGCCAAAAATTCTGGAAAGATTTCTTTGAATCGAAATATCTGTATTGAAAAAGAAAATCTTTGATCTAGCGAGACTTACCTCTGTGCCTACTGTCATGGCAAACTCACTTAGAAGAATTGAGAAGAATTGAATAGCTGGCAGTGGTAACTAGCGCCATGACCCACTTAATCCAATTATGATCAAAGCCATAGGCTTTTATTACTACTCTTATGTACAACCAGCTAAGTTTGTCATAGGCATTTGCTATGCCCAGCTGAATTATCATCCCTACCTGTTTATTGGTACTGAGTGAATGAACCACTTCATGTGTTTGAATTATGTTATTAAGAATTTGTCTTCCTTCCACATAGCCCGTCTGCTCCTCTGACACTAGGGTAGGGAGGAGTGGTTTGAGACGGTTGGAAATTACTTTGGATATTATTTTGTACACCACATTGCATAATGCTATAGGTCTAAATCTGTCTGGAGAGGTGGCCTTTTCCTGTTTGGGGATTAAGGCTATGAAAGATTCATTGAGCGCCTTCAAGACTGTCTTAAATCTTTGAGAGTCTTCCACTACCTCCAGAATATCCTGTTTTACTATCCTCCAACATGTTTTGAAAAAGTCCACATTGAAGCCATCCGGGCCTGGTGCTTTCCCATTGTGCATCTCTATAATGACTTCCTCAATCTCTTCCTCTATTACTGGTTTGTTGAGATTGTAATTGTCTTCTCTAGAAACCAATTTAGGAATGTATTGAGTAAATATTTTCGTAAACTGATATCTATCTTCCGAGGTTTCCTCAGCAATTCTCTAAAAATGTTGGACTAGAACCTCTTCCATCTCTTCATGAGTGTTTCTTTCTATTCCATGTTGATTTGTAAGTTTCACAATTTTGTTGTTGTTTCTATGAGCTATGGTGGATTTGTGAAAGAATTTGGTGTTTCTCTCACCTTCCTTAATCCATTGTACTCTATATTTTTGTCTCCAGAATATTTCTTCTTGTAGATATCTATTTTCCCAATCATGCTGGAGTGACTCTGCCATCTCTTTCCTTTCATCTGTATAGCCTTTTGTGATAAGAATTTGGTTTATTTCCTTTAGTTTCTTTTCCACATCTCCTTTAGCTTTGAAGATATTGCCAAATTCCTTTTTATTCCACTCTTTGAGTCTGCCTTTAATGTGTTTGAGCCTGCTGTGTAGAAGGAACATCTTTGTACCTTGAAGGTATAGCTCTTCCTTCCACCATTTTTCAATGTTTGTAAGGAAATTTGAATGTGTGAGCCAAGCATTCTCAAACCTGAAGGGGGAGTTCCTTGATTTACCAAATAGAGAAGCTTCCAATTGAATAGGCCAGTGGTCTGAACCTCCAAAAGGTAGGATGAGCGCATTTAGGCTACTTCCCATGAGAAGAAGTTCCTCTGAAATAATAAATCTATCTAATTTTGAGGCTACTTGGGTAGGGCCGCCCCTTTTGTTATTCCAAGTGAGGATTCCATTGATGGTTTCCATATCAACCAATTTCATATTGGTAATGAAGTTCTAGACGGCAACTGAATCCCTACCAAGTGTTCTAGTACCTCCTTTCTTCTCCGTGAGTGATTTTGTCATGTTAAAATCACCTCCTAGAATCCAGGGTAGAGTTGGGTATCTTTTCTTCATATCCTCCAGTGTTGTGAGGAGTCGAAGTTTGTCCTCCATTGGCTAAGGACCATAGACATTGGTGATCATGTAACATTTCCTATCACCCACCAGTTGGAAAATCAAAGAAAGGTGATGTCTGGAAGCCTCCGCATCAATCACACCAAATTTTTGTGGATCCCATAGAGTGAGAATGCCACCAGCAGATTTATTTGCCTTAACTTCAAGGTATTCATATCTATTTAACCATCTGCTATGTTTTTCTCTGATCTTCTCCACTGAGCATTTTGTTTCCTGTATGAATACTATGTCAGGTTTTTCCTCTTTGATCCTGTTACCTAGATTCCTCTGTTTTCTTCTACTCCCTAGTCCTCTAATGTTCCAGGTTGTGATTTTCATTGAGGTGGGGTTTTAAAGGAGTAACTGGAAAGGTCTTTCATCCTTCCTGAGTCAATCATGAGTTTGCCACACTCCAACAGTAGTTCTTTCTGTCTTTTTCTTCCCCTTCTCTTGCCTGGGTTTTTTGTTAATTTTCCTGTTATTAATCCTATTGTGGAAGTCCATTTATTTTCCTGGTTATCATGTCATCATTTGACTCCTACGACTATTTGATGTGACTTGTTAAGGAATATCTGTTGTACCTCGTCAACGTCCTCCTGAGGTATGGAGTTTATTCCCAGGTTTTCTCCTTGTTCAAGAAACTTTCCCAGCTCTAGGTTCTCCCTTTCTAGGATCTCCTGTAAGTCTTGGTCCTCTGTGCCACTTTCACTTTGAATCATTTCATGGTCTTTTTATATTTCCATGTTACTCAAAGGGTTCATCGTGTGTTCATTCTGTTCCTGTGTGAACTCCATGCTAGTCTCTTTTCCTTTCCCCCTTGCTGTCTGATTCTTTGTACTCTTTTGATCACCTCCATCTACATCTTCTTCTCCTAAGATCTCAAAACTATTGTACCTTCTTGTTTTTTTATCCTTCTTAGTAGGGTTCTTTTGTGTCTTCCTTCCCCCTCCTTTTCCTTTTCCTCCTACTTTGGTGAAACCTGTCTGATCTTTCCCTTTGCTGGTGTTTAGGTATTCCTCCCTTCTATTAAGAGGACAATCTCTAGATAGGTGCCCATGTTCATGACATTTGTGACATCTGAACGGGATATGTTCATAGTCAACTGTTTGAACCCATTCCTCGTCATAAACTTCTAGAATGACCTCATATGGAAGGGCTCTTGATAGGTCCATCTCCACACAGATACGTGCATAGGAGGTATATTTTCCTCGTAGAGTTGCCTCTGAAATCTTTAAGAAATGACCTAATTTATTGCCTATAGCTTTTAAAGATTCTGGCATCCAGTAATCTAAAGGTAAGGAGTAGAGTCTAATCCATACCAGTACCGAAGTGAAGGTTTCTCATTCTGGCACAAAGTTCATCATCCATGGCCGCATATAGAGTCTAGCAGCTACAAAGAAGTATGGTCCTCCTTCAAAAATCCTGTCTCTGTCCTCCATGTTCGTGAATACCACTGTAAAAAAACCCTTGGATCCAAGATGTATATTTAACTCCCCCTTTGGTTTCTAGTTGTATTTTATCCAAGTGTACAATGCTTTCTCTGATGGCTAGATGCCCATAAATTTGCATATAATGGCATAGTTTGCCATGTGATCCCTGTGCTCTTGCAGAGCTGGATCATTTAAAATAACCTGTGGTTTAGTTATGGTCTTGGGTTTACAGGGCCCCATCTTGGTTCTGTTCTCTGTACCCTGACCTCTGTCTTCTGCTTTCTCCTCCTGTTGGTCTTCTTCGTGGGTCCCTTGTTCTGCATGGGTTTTGCTGCCTTCTGCCTTCTGAGTTTTAGTGTTTTTTGTCTTGACCTCCAAGGGTTGTGGAGGCTTGTTCTTATTCCCTACTCTTCCTCTATTTGAAACCACATTACTGTAGGAGGGAGTGGAGCTCCCTCCTCCCTGTGCCTCCATGGGTACCTGTTACCCTCTGTCACTCTCTTTGATGAACCCTAGAACCTTGATCTCTAGTTTTCCACCTTCATTCCTGATCTAACTGAATACTAAACAACTAATCATGAAAGTTAAATTCTTTCATTTTCATGAGATGGGTCATTTTGCTACAAATTGTCCACTCAAAAAGTCCAAGAAGAAGTCCTCAGGAGGAGCGGTAGGTAAGGCTTTGGCCTCTCAATTCGAATTGGACTTTTCCTTTATTACATGCAAGGTGTCATCAATAATGGGAAGTTTATGGTACTTAGACAATGGAGCTTCATTCCACGATTGGTGACAAAGAGTTATTTAGTGGCCTGGAGGAGAAAGATCTCCATATGCATATCGAGAATGGTGACGACGGGAAGTATAGTGTTACTAGATTATGTACAATTACTTTTCAGAGGGAGCATTGGGCTCCACTCGCCTTGAAGAATGTTATGTATGTGCCTGGGCTGAAGAATAACTTGGTATCCATTGCCATGCTTGAGGATAGAGGCTATGATGTGAACTTCTCGAAAGGAAAGGAGTTCCTTAGACATATAGCCACGGGTCAAGTAAAGAAGATAAGGATTTAGGTGAAGAATCTCTATAAGTTGGAGGTAGAGGACTGTGATACTTTGAGCATAAAAGAAGAAAGGGTGCAGAGTTGAGACATTGGCGAGTTGTGGCACAGGTGATTTGGCCACTTTCATTATGGGGATTTGAATATATTGCAGCAGATCTCTATCAGTCTTCCCAAAGGTACACTCGAGCAAGTTAATAAATGTAAGGGGTGTACTTTGGGAAAATACACCAAGTCTTCCTTTCACAGCAGAGACAGTTGAGCAGAGGCTATTCTAGAGCGAGTCCATTAGATGAGTGTGGACCATTCTCAACAACATCCATGACCAAACATAGATATTATGTTATATTTGTTGATGACATTTCTTGAAAATGTTGGATATTTTTCATGCAAAAAAAGGATCAACCTTTCACAAAGTTTTGTGAGTTTAAAGCATTGGTGGAGAAAGAGTCGGGAAAGAAGGTTAAAGTTCTACGAAGTGATAATAATGGTGAGTATGTCTCAAATGAGTTTAAGAACTTCTATGCAGTAGAAGGGATTAAACGGGAGTTGACAACACCCCATAACCCTCAACAAAATGGGGTGGTCGAGAGGAAAAACAGAAGCATAGTAGGGGAAACGAGGGTGATGTTGCATGATCAAGGCCTACCACTACACTTGTGGCCTGAGGCATGCAACACAACATTTTATTTTCATAACTGTAGCCCACATCGAATACTTGAGATGAAGACACCAGAGGAGGCTTATTTCATTAAGAGGCCAAATGTTGGTCACTTCAAGATTTTTGGGTCATCGGTATATTTCCATTTGACCAAAGATGCACGGAAGAAGCTTGAGCCAACAACAGAGTTGGGGATATTTGTGGGGTGAACTGATACACCTCACAACTGTCGAGTGTACTTGCCGACTAGAAGGATGACAGTGGTTCGCAGGGATGTCAGATTCGATGAGGAGAAGGCCATGCGATTTTCCCTTGAGAGAGAGCTTCAACTACATGTGGATGAGGATATTTTAGCTCCTAAGGTTGAGGAGTCTCAAATTGGTGTGGAGCATCCACATGTAGAGGATCCGAGAGTGGAGACATCCACTCAGGTAGAGTCTTGCAAAGAGGGAAGAAAGTGCACCAGAGAGGTTGATAGATTGTTGGATGATGCACACGACAATGTGGGAGCACCCACTTCTTAGCACAGACAGGGGAGGTCACCTGAGAGGTACATGAGATACATGGATCTTATGGGTGAATGTGTTGTGACAGAACCATCTTCCTTTAAGGAAGCAGTGTAGCAGCCAGTTTTGGTTGATGCCATGGTGGAGGAGTATGACTCCATAGTTCATAATAATGTTTGGGATGTGGTCCCAAGACTGGAGGACAAGTTAGTGGGGAGTTCCCATTGGCTTTACAAGGTAAAGAAAGTTGCAGATGGTAGTGTGGAGAAGCATAAGGCTAGATTTGTGGCCTGTGGATTTTCACAAGTAAAAGGGATTGAATATGATGAGACCTTTGCTTTTATTGCAAGGTACTCATCGATGAGATCTATATTGGCACTATTAGAAAAGATGGGTTGGAAGATACATCGAATGGATGTAAAGACAATCTTCCTTAATGGCATGATTGAGGAAGAGGTGTACATAGAGCAGCCTGAAGGTTTTGAGACCTTTGACCACGAGTTGCATGTGTGCTAGCTTAAGAGAGTGTTGTATGGGCCGAAGCATGCACCCCATGCTTGGAACACTAGGATAGATAGATACTTCACTAGGTTGGGCTTCACGAAGAGTGAAGTGGATGCGAACCTGTACCACATAGTGGTGCAAGGTAAACTGTTGATCATTGTACTTTATGTTGATGAGCTCATACTCACAAGAGATGATCAGCTGATCAAGTCTTGCGAGGAGGACCTTGCAAGAGAGTTTGTGATGAAGAACATGGGGCTCATGCAATACTTTCTTGGCATGGAGGTATGGAAAGGAGACGAGGAGTTGTTTGTGTCTCAGGGTAAGTCTGCCAACGCGATACTCAAGAGACTCTGGATCGAGAGAAACAAACCCATGGAGACTCCTTTAGCAAGTAACTAGAGGAAAGAGGATGCTACTTCTAGGGAAGTAGTGGAAGCTATTTGTTGGGAACGGGATCCCCTAAAGGGTAGTTTTGGGGCTAAAAGCCCATGTTTGAGTCAAATTTTGTAATAAAATGGTAAATACTTTGCATTTTGTGGTCGATGAGTGCGTAGGTGTTATAAGTCATAAAGGGTTGTCCGCCTTTAGTTTTGTAAAGAAAACTCAACTGTAAGAGATCTACCCATGGTTTGTGGACCATGGGATTGTATAAAAAGAGCTAAGCTCTTAGTAGTTAGATGAATCATGTAAGAGAGTCATAGCTCTAAAGTAAGAAGTCTAAGTTTTTAGGTCGTAGCATAGGTAGAGGCTCTGCAGCTGAGTGCATAGAGGCCTAGGGTGGAAGTTCGCAACTGAGTGTGCGGACCCCTGCAGCTGTGTGCGCAGGGCGAATAGAGTTTGTAATCACTTGGAAGAGATTAATAAAGAGAAGTATTCTGCAATTTCTGTGTCTTTGTTCCGATTAATGCATCTTATCAATTTATGTATGAATTTCCTTTGTAATGCTTATGTGATGCGCGAATGTGTATGATTATGTTGGATAATGGAACACATATAAGAATATTTTCTTACACGGTGCTAACTATGAGTAACTAATAAGATAAGTAAGTCACTTGGACTAGTTTAGGGATCTGCATGGTACTCTGCCTTGGTAGCATGAAAGGGTCTAAATCAAGGGTTAGGGCTGCGCAAAGGACAACCAAACCCTTTTGTGGAGGTATTGAAGGACGGAATAGAGAGCTCGACTGGAAAGCCCTAGAGCAAAGCGATATGCGTGAAGGTAGGAATAAAGGGAATTAAAACGACATCAAGACCATCTCAGGGTGCGGAAGCTTGGTTCCAACATCCCCCAATACTGCTTCGGGTCAGACTTCGGTCTGCATTCCAAGGGCCGATGCCGAAAGGGCTAGTAGTGTAGGGATTTGTTTGGCTAACTAACACTGAACCTGGGTTAGGCCCCCTCAAGCGAACAAATGGTTCCGTTGCTGGGACTGGAATCTGCATAAGAGATGTGTGATGTTGTATCATTGGAATCCGATTAAGAAAGAGATTGGAGACTGGTTGGATAGTAAGATCCATGAATTCATGGCACAAGAGAACAGAAACCTACGACTAACAAAGGAATAGTCGCGAGATAGGTACCTATATACAGAGATCCACAAGATATTTTTCTGCTCCTTTCCGATTGAGCTCTATGAGTGGATCAGAAAGCTAGTAAATAGCCAAGGAAGGTGGAAACTTGACGGTTCTATTGTGTGGACCCTGGAGCTAGTGAGAAGGTTGGAAGCATCGAGGATAAGATCACCCACGCTGTCGATCATTGGCTCGATCACGTTATATGAGATTTGTAACTGAATTTGTGGTTGACACCTCAATTAGCTACATTGAGGCGGAGCGTCATTTTTTCATGGGACCGTGAGGTAGTGCATGAAATATTTGAATACATGGATTAAAATGTTACTGTGCAAAAAATGAGTTATGCAATTACCTTGATGTTTGGGGCTACGCGAAGCGGAAAAACTTACAGAAATGAAGGAAAAAAGGGTCCTGAATATAGTTTGTTGATTTCACCTCTGTGAGGTGACGAAGAGGGAATAGTGCAAGTTTCTCCATGAAGTGCTATTCAGTTAGTAAGGAAAGGATTCCCACGAATACCACCTCCACCCACACCACCTCCAATTTCACCACCATCACCTGCGTCTTCACCCATACCACCTCAACCTTCACTGCAGTTCAGTATGGCAAATTTAGTGAAGCTGCCTTTGTTCAAAGGCTTGGGGAATGAGGACCTAGACTAATTCTAGTTCATTGTAAAATCTGTATGGGAAGCTTAGAGTGTTACAGATGAAAACATGAAGAAGCTAACATTGGTTAGTGCTCTGTAGGATCGCGGGCTACCTTGGTATGTCAACTACGTTAATGATAACCCAAATGCTGGAGTGGTAGACATCCAGACAACACTGAATAGAGAATTCAGTAGGCCTAAATATGACACACAGTTTATTGTAGGGTTAAAAGAAATCGCGATGAAACCAGGTGAGACACATTGGGAACTCAATCAGAGGTTGAAGTGTACAATCCGCGAAGCTAACATGAACCTAACAGACGGACAACATCGCGAGTGGTTTGTGGCTTAGCTCCTGCCACACTTAAGGGTTGTGCTGTCATAGCAAAAGATAACAACTCAGGAAGAGGCCCTAGAGATTGCAATGAGTCTGCATGAAACACCAATGAAAGATCCAAATTTGGGGGTTCAACAGATCCATGCGCAGTTGAAAAATATTTGCCTTGAGATGCAAAGCTTGAAGTAGGATAGAACAATTTGACCAGAGGTGTGTGAAGAGGTATGGTGTCTGAAATGCAAGAGTCAAGGACATGAAAAAGACCATTGTCCGATCTTTGCGAAACTACCTTATAGCAGGAGGACTAATACATTTGAGGCCAGAAGCTCAAGAAGGACCTAGCATGGGGCCTGCATTGTGGTGCGCTATCTGTTAGGTAGTAGGAAAACATGCCACAGATAATTATCACTTGTTGCAGAAGTTTGTGCAGACATTGCAACAAATCTTCTACAATTTTTGTAGGTCAGTAGGGCATGATGAGCATAATTATAGAAGTTATGAATTGATGATGGATATAACTCTCGCCTATAGGGTTCAGGTCGAAACGCAGCCTCCAGACCAAAGCGCAGGGATGGCCTGGACGAGGCTGAGGCGGAGGAGGACCTGGTAGAGGCTGAATACAATTGACCTTCTACAATTGCAGAGGACTAGGACACTATGCCCCCGATTACACTAACCCAACATGTCCGTCATGTAAGTATTGCACTCTGTTTGATCATGGAAGAGTGTCCTACGCTGATGTCTAGGATACGTGACAAAGGGGCGCTACCACCTCCATCGATTCAGAACCTGCAGATGATGAGGTCTGAACCACGCAAAGAGGATCCAAACATGAATATAGTGCTCCAGAGCAAAATCACAATAGGAGATGACAAGGGGAAAAAACTAGAAGACAGTACATGGGTTCGCAAAGCTCCAGCAAAGGAAACTGAGTTTGATTTGGAGTGTGCACGTGAAACCTTCATGGAAGTGAAGAAGAGCTTCACTGAGGCCTCCACCTCAGGAAGCAAGGATAAGCCTGATCAGGAGATGGACCCTTCTATGCTTACAACCTTCTTGGAGACTTGCATGAAGCTACTGTGCGATAGCAAGGCTATGAAGGGGTTGTAGGAGCTCATAAATAGATGCGCTGGAAACACTGTAACTGAGCCATGCATAGTATGAAATATAGGTAAGAATAAAAAAAGGATGGGACAAGAGATGAGACTAGCCACACAAATATGAGAGTATGAGATGGATCAAGTTACTTTGGACCTGGGGTCAGATGCAAATGTCCTACCTAAATAGAGTTGGGAATGGATGGGGAGACCCACGCTGCAATGGTCTCCGATTCAGCTAAGGATGGTGAATCAATAGAAGATCATCCCCATGGGGCAACTGTAGGGGGTGACTATGGATATTGAAGGTGCGAGTGCACTGGCTGATTTTGAAGTAATAGAAATTGTGGATGACAACCACCCCTATTCTGCTCTCATTGGAATTGATTGGGCTACTGATATGAATGGGGTAATCAATCTAAAGAAGAAAAAAATGATATTTGAGAAGAAATCGCTATGCGTGATAATATGCCTAGACCATGCTGATGGATCACGCTATACTGAACCAGGCCGCGATTATGAGAGTGATGACGAGCTGGAGTGTATCTATAAGATAAAAGCGCGAGACCAACATTGGGTGAATCCAATAGAGGATGGACGAATTACATGGGATCACGAGAGTTCCTGCACCTTGAACTCTGATGAAGAACTAGAGCGCTGGAAGAATCGGTTACAAAAAGTAGTACGCTGAGCTATAACATAATGAGCCAATCGTTGCGATGTGTGTCATCAGAGGTAAGAAATCTGCCCACTTATGATGGCATGAATGATATAGATATTGTTTTGGATGCATTTGAAAGGGAGGTACTAGTAAAGCAACGCTTCCAAGCGTTGGACTGGGCATTGCGCACTACGCTCGTAAGGTGGTGGGGTATGCATAAGGGAAGCTTTGATGATTGGCGCGAATGTAGGAGAATGATGAGAACTTGCTTTGGGAAGCCAAATATGTGAATGACAGACAAGTATGATGGGCAAGATGACTCGTGCGCACACTTGGCCAAGTGGGCCCAAGCTGATGGAGAGAAGCCCCAACTTGAATGGGTGCACTTGTTCTGTCATACCCTGGATATTGTCCCGATGAACTGGTATGTAGAAACCGAGTTCTGCCATGGGATAGGTGAATGGGATATCCTGCGTGAAGGATTCATGATGACATTTAGTTTTGAAGACGGGTTTGACAGTATTGATGAAGCGCTACAAGAGGTAAAAGAAATAATCTTTAGGATACCACAGGATCATTTAGACCTGATGTAGCCTGAATGGCTACTCAACTGAGTCATGCGCTAGAATTCTATAAGGTAACCACTGAAGAAGAAGATGAGAATCCGTGAAAAATTACCATCCCTGAGATAGAATGTCACCGTGAGGTTGAAGGACTGTAGGGTGACAATCTGGATATAACCGCGCTGCTGAAAACGAAACAAGTGAACATTGTTACGGAGGTAGAGCCCAAATTCATGAAGATTGGAGATTACTGGGATGATGCGATGGTGGAATAGGTTACTGAATTTCTCCGCGAATACTAGCATTTATTCCCTACCAAGTTTACAGACCTGAAAGGGATAATCAACAACCTATGTATGATGAAGAACACGTTGAAGACTGACGCGAAGCCGGTTAAGAAAAGGCTTTACCGTCTCAATCCAAAATATAAGGAAAAGGTCTGCTTAGAGCTAGACAAGATGCTCGTGGCAGGCATTATTGAGCTTATGGAAGAATCTGATTCGGTAAGCCCAATGGTGGTATAGGAGAAGAAGTAGAAGGATGAAATAAGGATATGCATGGATCTCAAAAAGCTGGATGATGCGTGAATACATGATCCTTTCCTGTCTCCATTTACTAATAAAGTGTTGGACGATGTAGGTGGCTAGGAAGCATATTCCCTTACTGAGGAGTTCTTGGGGTACCACCAGATCAAACTCATGTCAGAAGATAGGAGAAAGACAACCTTCGCGACTGAGTGGAGTTGTTTTCAGTACACTGTAATGCTGTTTGGATTGAAGAATGCGCCTGCGATTTTCTCACGCGTAGTTGTTGCCACGTTTAAGGAGTTTATTCATAAGTTCCTGGAAGTATACTTTGATGATTGGACTATATTTGGGCTGTTGAAATTCCATGTAGCAAGTTTGCGCCTGATGTTGGATACCTGTCAAAGATACTAGATCGCGCTCAATCTGAAGAAGTGCTTGTTTTGTGTTCCTTTTGGGACCCTGTTGGGTTATGTGGTTTGCAGAAGGGGACTGATGGTAGATCCCATAAATATCGCGGTGATATTGAACTTGGAAGTGCTGAGGAGTGTGAAATAGTTGCGCGCTACCCCGGGACATACGGGATATTACAGAAATTTTATCAAAGGCTATGCTCAGATCCCGTGCCTATGGAGAAATTGTTAAAGAAGGATGTCATGTTCCACTGGAATAAAGACTGTAAGAAGAGCCTGGATGTATTGAAAGAAAAGATGGTCATTGCGACGATCCTAATATTCCTGGATTGGAATAAGGAGTTTCACGTAGATGTCGATGCATCATGTATAGTGCTGGGAGTAGTACTGACACAGGCTGGTGGAGAAGACCTGGACCACCGTATCGCTTTTGCAAGCAAAAGGTTATCTAAAGCAGAGAAGAACTATTCCATTACCAAGCACGAAGGATTAGCTATGGTATATGTGCTCTAGAAGTTTAGGCATTACTTGTTGGGAGGCGATTTTAAGATGTACACAGATCATTCCATGCTGAAGTACTTGTTCAATAAGCCTGTGTTGGGGGGGGGGAGAATTTGTAGATGGTTGTTATTATTCCAGGAGTATGATTTTGAAGTAAATGTTAAGCCTGGATGACTGAACACGGGACTAGACCATCTGTCTCGTATCGAAACAAGGGAAGAACCCACTAATTTGGAGGAAGGATTGCCTGATGCACAATTATTTGTAGTGCGCACCACAGATGGTCATTTTGAAGATATAAAACACTTCTTAATGACTGGAACTACCCCTGAAGGATACACTGTCCAACAGAAGAAGGAATTAGTGGTGCATGCGGCAGATTTCTCTATCAACCCCAATCATATATGTCCATAAACCAAGGGCTTATAAACCCATAAAAGTGTTGTTTCAAACCCTAAAGGATCAAGGTCAACTGATTACATCATTTCCCAGAAGTTCTCCCTGAAAAACTGCTCAGAACTGGTCAAAACTGGACCATACAGACTGCTCCATGTTGAGGGTGAGATGCATCTCACCTGCTACACACAAAGGGTGTGATGCATACTAAAAAGCCCTTCTATATGGTGTGATGAGCGAGAGTAGACAAATGGTAGAAGCAGTTTGCTAGGTGGAAATTCAAAGAATCTTCTAGAAACTGCTGATATGACACTTGCCTCTCCGAATTCGCATAGGGATGAGTAAGAGATCATTAAATCTCTAAGTGGAACCAAGAACTATCAGTGAAATGACACTAACAATCCTCGAAGCTGGCTCACTCTCCTACAAACATCTATATATGGATCCCTCATCCTAGAGATCCAGAGGCTAGAATTTTATAATTGGTAAGGAAGTGCTATTGGTTTCTCTTTGAGACATTATATTGTTGGGTGATCTTGCTTTTCATGAGGTGAAGAGGGCTTTCATGCTGGGAGGATGATACTGAATCAGACAGCTTGGTTGTAATCCCCTCTTCTACTACTTTTATCAATAAAGTTATTTGAGTTTTCCTCCATATACTTGTATATCTCTGAATCTTGTATTTCTATATGCATTTGTATGGTCAATGTACATCTGATACTATATTGTTTATGGTTATAGATCTCTATGCTTTGATGGTATTTTGCTGCTTTGACTCTACAGGTGTTCTTCGAAGCAGGACAAGTGAGAAAGGAGTGGTGAAAGCTCTATCAAGGGAGAGAGGAAACAAGCAAGGAGACCAGTGAAAGACTGAGGTTGGTACTCTCCGCTTCTCTCTCTTCTATCTCTCATAAAGGAAAAAAAATGTAACTTTGGTTTGTTTGTTTCTAAGATAGCTACCCGTCTTAGTGGGACTAGTAGCTCTGAATGGACACTAGTTTTCCCGATAACAAAATGGCGACTTCACTGGGGATCGAATCGTTTGTTTGTTTTGTTGCTATTGTTTTCTTTATAAACTACAGACGGAGCCTGAAGTTAAGCCAACTAGCCTTCGAATTTCTTTTGCTATGCAACTGCAAAGTAGATCAACGCTGCTTCAGTCAATCTCCAGGTGGTTTATGAATTGAACATCTGACTTGCAAACATCCTAAGTTCCCTGGTGGCAGCTCAAATAACCTCATTAGATCAACCCCTATACTTTGTGTTTACTGCCTATCAAAAGCTCAGCCTAAATCCCTAAACTTAGCTATAAACCGTGAGTGAAAACCAAGCTCAGTCTCGTCCCTGGACCATCGCACTATCTCTCATTGGAAATCTGGATGCACTGCAACTCCCGTGTGTTGCAGGTGAGATGCATCCCTGTTTCCCTATGTTACAGGTGCGATGATTGAGTAAGACTATTTCTGCCTCTAGATTTTGGTTTTTTTTCATTGTCTTCAATTTTATTCAGTAGTTTTGTTGTCTATGATCAGTATATCACTATTGAAAACTTCTTCCTTTGCATTATTCAGCCTCCATTGATAAAGAATTGTGAATTATTTTTATGTATTTTTCATCATTTACAGTTCTCCTTTGCAAATAGTAGCTTAATTGAACTGTTGTCTTTTGATTTGAAAGTGTCGCAACTGTCGTTTTCAGTCAAGAAAAAGAGTGTCGTAAAGTCTTCCTCTTTTAGATAGTCGATTACACTTTTGCCATTGTACTCGATTTTGAAATTATTAGTATTTCAAGTGTCGAAAGAAGTTTTAAATTCGAAATCACAAAGTGTCGTCTTAGTCTTCCTTTCATTTCAAAAAAAAAGAAAATTGTTAGTACTGTTGCTTTGAAATAAAATAGTTCAGATTTGTACTTAGTTTTCTTTTTGTCATTCTCACATTAAGGGAACTGAAAAATAAATACATGCATGGGCATTTGCATTTAGACTTCATGTGGAAATTGATTTAGGAAAAGTTCATCTAGTGTGTGCTCTCTGCTCTATGTTGAAAGAATTTTATTTCTCTTTCCTTATTAGCTAGGATTTTCATTGGCAAAAGAAAGTAAACGACTGCTTATCATCTTAGGTTGCATATTTAGGAATTGTATATATACATCACATGGTGAACCTTAAAGGAAAACTTATTAAGAAATATCAACTGTAAAATAAACCTAAATGAACATAAAAACGCTTTGGAACCTAACGCAAAACATCTATAAGTCTAGGCTAGAGACGTATTCCGACGTCGTAAAGCCTGGTAACTATCGTTTTCATTGTAGGTCGGGTGATTCCTCTTCTTTGATACGACAAGTGCCAGTACGGACTTGTGCTCCCACGTACCATCAAGTATATATTGGGAGACCATAATAGGCTATATCCTTTTTATCCTTAGGAAGCCATGTTCGCCGCCCTATCGATCGCAATGCACTGAACACAGCATTCGGAAAGATTGACTACCGTACCTTAAAAAGTATTCTGCAGTTTTGCGATTGGTTTGGTAATCCCTCTGTCTAGATTTCTAGAGTAGTCACTTTCATTCCTTTTTAGCCTCCTTAAAAGAAAAGGTCCATCTGAGCAATTGTCATTTCAGGCTCATTAAAAATCAAAGGCGACTAGAGTCATCTTTAGCATTTTATCGACTCTTAAATTTGAAAAAACAAGTTGTGTCAACGCATCATAAAATTAATTTAATTCGGAATAAAATTTTCCCCTTTTTATTTTTGAGTTGATCAAGTAATCCGCAATCGTGGAAGAAAGTCAATCAAAACCCTATCTTTTACGGAGACTAACGAGTCAACCATCTTTGACTCCAGAAACGAAACCATTCTAGGCCAAGCAATCTCGTTTAACTGGGTCAAAGTCTCTTGGTTTATTTGAAACTTGTGTTTCAACATCCTTAGAGACTCTAGTTACTCTGACTATTTCTGGTATCCCTGCCTCTACAGAAGAAGTTCCATAGATACAAGAGGACATTAGAACTGATCCTAGTGTAATGGTAAACATTTCTATTCCTGAACCAGCTCCATCTAGGACTTATTCGGAAGGTGTCAACCCTCCAACATCTGTCGCTGCAGAGTCTGTACCTTCTTCGGCACCAAAAATATCTTACGGACCTAACGGTCTACCTCTTCCACCTGGACTGATTGCTATAGAAGAGATTGTGGAGGATCTTCCATCCAGTACCCCATTTCATTTTGGAACTGGGATCCACCTATATCCTTCTACTACAGAAGTTAGTCACCCTTCATCGCAAGTTCTTGTAGAATCTCTAGGAATTATTTTGGATAGAATCGATATGTTGGAACAACCATCAACATCTAGGACTGTGTCATTTGATACAGCGACAACAGAACCTCCTGCCACTACTCCGAAAATCTTCGTTGGTATACCATCTGTCCCAACTAGCTCTCAACCACTAGAAGGAGTCCACCCAGGGACTGTTTCGATAGTATGGTCTGTTCCTGTTTGTTCGTCTAGAATATTATCTAGAATTTCTTATGTTGAGTCTCAGCGAATTGATCCTTCACAAGAGTATCATTTTGGGCAGTCCAGTCTATGAAGATCAATTTTCCTTTTGAACACTGGATTGCTGTCATATGGGGGGTAGTATGCCTTTTCATTGTCCCCTCCAGGAGAACAACCATATGAGACTTCACAACAGAATTCGGGTCAAGCTAGAATTGCATCCAGTAGTTGGGTGCCAATACTGCCTCAACAGCCAAGAGTTGTATATTCAATGCAACCAAATCAACCTGTGTCGAATATTCCCACTACGCCAGCTATTGTGACGGTGTTGCAAGTACAAGCGCTGCCTGTTGTATGTCAACCTCAAGCCTCTTAGGTCATGATACAAAAACCTCTTGTCTCCACGACTCAATCACAATCACCGATTAGTGGCTCCTTAACCGAAGCGACTCAGGCTCAAACAGGTACTATCACCCCTCATATTTGTCAAACATCCAGTATTGGACAACAACAAATGGCTTCACAACCATGGCTGGTGCAATATCAACAACCACAATTCCAGTAATCTTACTGAGGACCTGAGCAACAAAGCTTTGCGGGTAATAAGAAACCGTATATTCAAAACGGTTACCATCAATCATATCATAATGGTTATGCCCATCAACCTTATCAAAGTTATCAGCTTCAAATACATTATGCTGGTATGCAAAGACCCACTGCTCAAGCGATCCCATCTTATCCTGGGTATGCTTCGCCAAACCTGAATCAATAGTTGCCTTTCGTCGCAACTTTAGAATTACTAGATCTGAATCGGCTAACAAATGATCCAATTTCTTACGCCCCTTGGTGGCCAGTGATTCCTCATAAACTTCCGTCAGATATTCCTAAATTCAATGGAAATCTGGGTGAAGATCCATCGAATCATGTGATGACCTTTCATCTGTGGTGTTCGTCCAACACTCTCAATGATGATTTGATTAGGCTTCACTTTTTTCAGTGAACGCTAACTAGTCTAGCAGTGAAGTGGTACATCGAATTGCCTATAGCTTCATTCGATAACTTCAACACCCTTGCCACCACCATTTTAACCCATTTTCAGTTACCAATAAGGTACGAAATAGGAACAGAGCTTCTTACCAATTTCAAGCAGATGACAGCCACTCACATATTTGATCATATTCATGAGTGGTAACGTCATCGTTGAATGGTAAAAGCATATGTTCTTGATCAGCTGCTAGCTGAATGGTTTATTAAGTCATTGTTACCTTCTATTACAAAAGATGTGGCTAAGGGGGGAGTTGTCACTGAAGAGCAAGTCATTGCTCGTGTGCAATATCTAGACTTGATTTATACTCAGTCTGGCACACCCTATGACAAAATTCCTGATGCTCCTAGACCAGAGTTTTCTGTTCCTCCTCCTCCTAAATCAAACAGAGACTCTCATGTCGACGATGGCGTAATAGGTACGACAAGCACAAAAACTGTAAAGGCTACATCTAAGAAAGCCTGTATGGTTTCTAGTCAAAATGCAAATGAAGAACCTCTCGCCTCGGAGGTCAATGCCATGTCGACTGACAAAGGCAAAGAACCAAAGAAACTAGGGGGAAAGAAGAAAGGGAAAATAAAAAAGAAGAAACAGGATGATTCGTCTCCTGAAAAATCTTCTGAAAACCCTTCTGGGCAAAAGAAACCTCCTCGGCCATATCATATATGTGATGAAGAACATTGGATGAAATATTTTCTGTATAAAGTTGAGATTAAGAAGTTCTTTAAGAGTTCAAAAACCTCAGCAGTATTGACTGATCTGTTTCCAAACCCAGAAACCAATCTGGTTGCTAGCGATAATGTTTCCCCATCCCAAGTGCCTATGTTGTCCATTTTGAAGCAACAAAATGATGCTTTGATATCGATAAGGAATAAAGATTACGGGAATCCACAGCTGTCGAACAATAAGGCTGCATATCAACCTAGTAGTTCGACAACAACTTCAATCAAAGTTGTGCCACCCATCATTCCTGAGCTAAAGATAAAGCTACCAAAAGGAGTAGTACAAAAATTGACATTTAATCCTTGTTCCCATGCCCGAGTAGCACAGAATTTTAATATAGTAGAGGATCTAGCCCAATCACCATCCGCTATGTCAACACTTGAAGTACTGCAGAGTTTCCCCTCCCAAAAGTAGGCTCTATTATCAGCAATAGGTGGGATTAACCTAGTGGATTCCAATCTTGTGGCCTTTAATCATAAAGGATATGAACCTCAGTTACCAGCACAACTCGCTTTCCTCATACAGGTGAAAGCCCTCAACAAAACTGTTCATCGAACAATTATTGATGAGGGGGCATCTACTTGCATTATGTCAATGAGTTGCTAGAAAACTTTAGGCTCACCACCCTTGTCAATATCATCAATGACATTAAAAGAATTCGATGGATGAACATATGCCCCATACGAGATTTTAAGTAACTTACAAGTTGAACTGGGGGGCAAGACAATAGAAATTGACGTCAAAGTTATCGATGGAAACCTCGATTACAATATCCTACTGGGAAGGCCCTAGATTTATGCTATGGCCGCTGTTGTGTCAACTTACTTTAGAAAGATTTCATTTCCCTTTCAAGGAGGAATTACAATCGTTGATCAACAAACCTTTCTCCCCAACAGTTCATAAGTTACAGGAAGCATTCCAATGATCCACGGAAGCTCTCATTCGCTTCAAAATATCGGAGTGGGCCTACTAAAAGACCCTACCTTAATGGGTACTTTTGCCCTACCACCTCTTAGTAATCTGGTGGAAGTGGCTGCAGTAGAAACCTGCAATATGATATCTTCCATTCAGAAGATTTCCGAACATTTTGTTAGCATGGATCATCAACAGGTATTGCCTCCAAGCCCAATAGAAATTTTGTAGCAATCAATTTTCTCGGCCTGGGTGGAAAAACCAAATCAACGCTCATTGAGTGTTTGGATAGATAGGTCTAAGGAATATGGCACCTTTTCAGATCCTTGGTCTCATGTACATTCTACAGATGAAGGAATTATTCAGTCAATGATGATAGAAGAGGCACCATGGGAAGATTGCCACCGTCGTTCCCATCTTCCAGATTACAATGAAGATTATTCCAACGACCTTAATCATCCTTCAGTTTTTAATTTTCTATCAAATACTGTAAATACGGTGGATTCCGAGCGAAATCTATCCAATATTGAAGAAACTATAGCCATAAATATCTCGACCAAAACTAATGTAGAGAATATTCATGTCAGAAAATCTTACTCTTCTTCAGAATTGGAAATATGTTGCGCTCTCTTTCGTGAATTCAAAGATGTCTTTGCATGGTCATATGAAGAAATTCCAGGCATTGACTCGAGCATAGTTGAACACGAAATCAAGATGTATCCAGATGTCAAACCGATACGAAACCAGCTTCAGCAGGTGCACCCGAAGAAAGCCGCTACCATCAAGGCAGAAGTTGAAAAACTTTTACATGCTGGTTCCATTTACCTGGTTGCTCTAACTAATTGGGTATCCAATATTGTTCCTGTGATGAAAAAGCAAGGAACAATTAGAGTGTGCATTGATTATAGGGATGTAAATCAAGCTTGTCCAAAAGACAACTACCCTACACCCTTCATTGACCAGATAATTGATGAATGCGTTGGATGTGAAATATTTTCATTTATGGATGGATTTTCCGGGTATAATCAAATAAATATCCACCCACAGGACCAATCGAAGACTGCATTTATATGTCTGTGGGGCACATTCGTGTACCGCAAACTACCTTTCGGTTTAAAGAATAGAGGGGTAACTTTTCATAGGAATATGAATTATGCCTTCCATGACATCAAGAACATCGTTCAACCATATCTCGACGATCTACTGACCCATTCGTGAAAGCGGATTGATCATCTGCAGCATTTGAGAGCTATATTTCTACGTTGCCGACACTACAAAATACGACTCAATCTGCACAAGTATGTGTTTTGTGTCGTTTCTGGTCATTTACTTGGCTTCGTGGTTTCTAAGGATGGGATTTGACTCAACCCATGTAAGGTTCAGGAAATCATCGAAATGCCTCCACCTTCAAATTTGCTTTAGATTCAGAAACTCCAAGGGAAAGCAAACTTTCTGAGGAGGTTCATTCCAAATTATGCCGAACTTGCTAAAGGTTATACGTGTCTTTTGAAAAAAGAAGTACCCTTCAACTGGGATCGGGTTGCGCAAGCTTTCTTTGATGCTCTAAAGGAATCCCTAATAAAAGCATCATTAATGTATGCTCGTGACTATCAAAAAGACTTTAACCTGTATCTAGCTACAGTAGATACAACCATCGCAATGGTTTTAGTTCAAGAAGACAATGGAATTGAACATCCTGTTTATTATTTAAGCTGAAACTTAAATAATACAGAAAGCAAGTAATCCTATGTTGAAAAGCTGGCTCTTGCCACTGTTCAAGTAGTACAGAGATTTCGACATTATATCCTCTTTCGCAAAACTACCATTTTGTTAGATTGCAACCCTATGACTTACATTCTGTCACGTCAGTTACTTGGGGGAAAATATTCAAAATGGGTAGCCATTTTGTAAGAGTTTGATATGGAATTCGTAAAATCCAAATCAAAGAAATCTCTAGTATTCACGGAGTTACTATGTGACATCCCATCGTCGTCCAAAGATTCAAAATCCAAATCATCAATTATGGATGAATCTTTGTTTCTGATATCATCGAGCGATCCGTGGTATGGAGATATCATCATCTATCTTCAAACCCAAACATACAAGCCTAATACCTCTCACTCAGAACAACGACGTACTCGATACCAAGCAAAATACTACATGATTGTCGGTGATACACTTTACCGTCGTGGTATCGATACAGTTCTGTGAAGGTGCCTCACCCATGAGGAGGCCGAAAAAGTCCTGAATGATTGTCATTCAGGCGTGTGTGGGGGACATCAATCTAGTTATGCTACGGCACTAAAGATTTTATGAGCAGGTTACTTCTGGCCAACAATGTTCAACGATTGCATAACCATAGTCAAAAGTTGCCATGCTTGTCAAATCTTCGACTGCAAAACTAGAATACCACCCGCACCTCTGCATCCAGTAGTTGCTACTAGGCCATTCACCAAATGGGGCATAGATTTTATGACATGTAACCCCACCTCGGCTGGGAGGCATGGGTATATCATAGTTGCAGTTGACTATTTTACAAAATGGGCTGAGGCGATGCCTACAATAAAAAACAGCGGCAAAACGGCTGCTATTTTCTTTTTCAATCATGTAGTCTCTAAGTTCAGTGTTCCACAAGCTATAGTCACATATCATGGATCGCATTTCCACAATCACATGATGGTCGAATTGGCTGCCAAATTAGGACTGTCCCATGACAGTTCTACTCCGTATTATTCGCAAGCTAACGGACAAGTTGAGGCCGTCAACAAAGTCCTGAAGTGCATGCTGCAAAGGATGATTGGAGTCCACAAACGGAGTTGGCACCTAATCCTGTACTCAGCCTTGTGGGCATATAGGACATCGATGAGAAATGCAACTGGATTTACACCCTTTCAGCTAGTGTATGGCCTGGAAGTAGTCTTACTGATTCAGTGTGAGATTTCATCTCTCAAGCTCACAGTCGACCTTCTCCCTGGAACTTCAGAGGAAGAGGCTCATTTCTTGGAACTAATCCAATTGGATGAAACCCGTCGTGACGCCACCTTGGCTAATGAAGCTCATAAGAAATGAGTCAAGGCGTAATTTGACAAAAATGTCAAACCCCGTGTCTTCTCAGAAGGTGACCTGGTCTTGCTTTACGATCAGGAATCCGATAAATTAGGAGCAGGTAAATTCCAATCATTGTGGATGGGGCCCTACATTGTTAAATGAGTATTAGCAAAAGGGGCCTATGAGCTAGTAGATTACGATGGGATTCCACTGTCGCAACCCTGAAACGAGTTGTACCTTAAGCGTTACAATGCTTGACTAAGTGTAGTAATCTCTTTATATGCTTTTGTTAGGTTTTTGTTTTTTTCAAGAGTGGTCATTTTGGTTAGGTAATTCACTTTTGCATTTGTTGCAGATGTCAAACCTATTAGAATCATTTGTTGGATATGCCAATGGAGCTAGTCGTAGTACGCGGAACCTATCTTCTGTAGCTTGGGCCATTTTTGATCCAAGCGGTGAGTTAGTGAGTTTCAGAGGGGTATGTATTGGTTGGTCAATGAAAAACATCGCTGAGTATAGCGCGTTGATAGAACTTCTCTCTGATGCCATTGCACGTGGCATACGCCGACTTATTATTAGGCTAGACTCACAACTTGTCATCCTATAGCTTACTAGCATATATTCTATTTGGAATCCAGCTATCTATCATATGTTCCTTAGGGTCAGGATTTTGGAAAGGCAGTTTGATTCTATTCAATATCAACACATTTCCAGAAACTTAAACACATTAACTGATTCATTATCAAATTATGTGTTAGATAGACATTTGCAGCATTTATAAAAGAAAGCATTTCAATCAACATTTGCATCAGGATCATATAACTTAACCAAAATAAAGCTCCGAAAATAAAAAAATATATATAACTGTTTATAGTCTTTTATAGAATGTTCTGTGTCTAGGACAAAATCGGTCATACGACCCAAAAACTCAAAAATGTAGGGAAACACCCTAAACTAATGGTGCTGGTGATAACAAGTCATCGCCTATGCGATCATACGTAAGAGCTTAGTCCATTGACTCGACACACCAGTGGTATGGCGCTGTAATCTCAGTGGTAACTCGTCAGTACTCACATCCTGGATACCAAAGGTGAGACCCTCGATCTGATCCTGCAATATTGCAAGGGTCTTAGATACGTTCAGATCGCGAAGGACAACCCTCCCTATATCCTCTCCTGCTAGAATAGTAGCTGCTACCCTCGAACGCACTGCTGGTCACACTGGTCCAATGTCTGCCTGAATATATGGGTTTGATTAGTCTTGATAACATTTAAAAAAACATAAGAACATTATAAAAGAAATAAATGGAGATATGGTCAGATCTTTTACCTATAACACCTCACTGCTCGCCAGCTGGCAGCACCAAATCTGGGTCACCCCGGAAATCCATCCCAGCATACGGATACTAGGAAAATACCATCTTTTGATGGTTGAACCACTCAAAGAAGGCATCAGAGAATGAAATCTACGATTGACCAACATCTCTGGCCATAAGATCGACCCATCTCTACATCTGTGGTTCTGTCGGCACTGGCACTCCGAGTGAAATGTATTGTGGCTACATTAGTGGGATTTTCTACAAGGCAAAAGCGGTCAAGAGAAGTCACTCAGAGAATTCACCAACCTAGCTAACATGCTGCAATACCTTAACGCTCCATTCTTTCATGACCGCCACCTTGAACCTTGTATCATCAGATCGTTTTCACCTCCACAAAATCATTTTCTTCGTTCCGTGTCGTAGATTTTGGATTCATTAAGGCCCTCCTATGATGGGTCACTTCTTGGTGACATTAGCTTATTATCCAAGAAGTTGACTTAGGAACAACCCTTTCAGTACTTTGAAGATTGCATTCCTCAATGGCAAGTTTCTCACTTCCGGTGACAGGTTTACATCAATGGACTTCGACTGAAAGATTTTGCATGGTGTTCGACATCGACTCATGTATTCACACCACATGAATTGTACTGCAGTGCCTTGCGGGTCATTATCATTATCAGTGATTCCTCTCACACCTGTTAACAACTGACATCATTGGCTCGTAATCAGGTGATGTCTTTCCATGTTCGACATCAGAACATCTTTTCACATGGATCGACTTGTACTTCGGGCGAAGATTGAATGAGTTTGAAGACCCTGGATCTAGTTTCATCCATCTGGGCTGTGATATATTCAGGAAATAAATACATCAAATGTACATCATAGCTGCACAAATAATCATCCAAACTAAGGGATGATGGCTCTACCAAAATCATCAGTTTGTCACACAGACGATTGTCTGTCCTATGTACATGAAAATGAATTTCTAAAGCTGAGCATGGGAATGCCCGCCTCATCTAGATCATGAAAATATTATGAAGATAATGTATTATATTGTATCTTACTACAGGTCACCTTGCAGTTCCAAAAACCTCAGATCCTCATGATAAAGCATTTCACCCGACATCAGAAGATTTATGACCTCATGCTTTAGGGGGAAACTATTATAGAAATATTTGGGCATTGCAACCCCAATCACATATGTCCATAAACCAACGGCTTCTAAATCCCTAAAAGTGTTTTTTCAAACCCTAAAGGATCAAGGTCAACTGATTACATCATTTCCCAGAAGTTCTCCCTGAAAAATTGCTCAGAACTGGTCAAAACTGGACCATATAGACTGCTCCATGTTGAGGGTGCGATCCATCTCACCTACTACACACAAAGGGTGTAATGCATATTGAAAATCCCTTCTGTAGGGTGTGATGAGCGAGAGCAGACAAATGGTAGAAGTAGTTTGCTAGGTGGAAACTCAAATAATCTTCTAGAAACTGCTCATATGACACTCGCCTTTCTGAATTCGCATAGGGATGAGTAAGAGATCATGAAATCCCTAAATGGAACCAAGAACTATCAGTGAAATGACACTAATCAAAATCCCAGAAGCTGACTCACTCTCTTACAAACATCTATATATGGATCCCTTTCATGGATACATTGTATTGTTGGGTGATCTTGCTTTTCATGAGGTGAAGAGGGCTTTCATGCTGGGAGGATGATGCTGGATCAGACAGCTTGGTTGTACTCCTCTCTTCTACTACTTCTATCAATAAAGCTATTTGATTTTTCCTCCCGTTAGAGCCTGGATTTTCCTCAGGCTGAAAAGACAAGGTTCTATGTCCACATCAAACCATGCTCAGCCTCGTAGCTAGCCCTACGAGGACAGGAGAGGGCTCTCTCCAGGTCGATCTCAGCAAAAGACAAGCGATGGGGCTCGAGATGATTGAAATAAAAGCTAATTTTAGGCTAGGTATGAAGTACAAGGGTTTAATTTGAGTTTTTGGGGTTTTGTGCTGGAAACAGGGAAAGGCAATTTTGGGCTCGGGGATGAGGCACAGTTTCTGCAGAGTTCTAATTGGGGCAAGGAAGGCAATCGTTTTAACGCTTTAGAGTGAGTGAATGGATAGATCAGACTGGTGAGGAGCTAAGGAGATCAAGAAAGTTTCAAGAATTCTCCTTAAACAGATGAAAACATGGAAATTTAAACAAATTCAAAGGCAGAGAATAGTAGTTAATGGATTCTACCTTAATCACTCATTTGTTCAAATTCAGAAGAAGAGACAGGAAAATGATACACATAACAATAATGAACTTACAATTAATTAGAGAAGAACACCATCAAAACATAAAGCCACATGGATCCCAAACAGTGCTGCAAAACCCTGGCCTTTCCTTAGCCAAAAATGTAGAGATAGAATGTACAATGATATGCCAAAGCAATCACTAGTATCCAACCGTGAAAATGACTTAGGAATTACATGATATAGACTAGCCCAACCCATTCCCTTGCCTCTAGGGTTTGAGCTCATCATTCTAGGAGCTGTTTCAACCAATTCTAAACAAAGCACTAAAATCTAGGTAATCAAACAACTTGCCTCTATAAGGTAGGAAACTGATTCATTCATTAAATTTTCACTTTTTAGTGAATGAATCCTCTAGAACAAGTAAACAAGTGCCAAAATTACATCATGTTTATCCAATTACATCAAGATAGATCAAAAATTACATCAAAAAGAAAAACTAGTCTAACTGGCCGAATTTCTGAGCTAGAAGATGAAAAACTATGCAAAAATCCTCTATGTGCCACGCCAAATCCTCTATGCATCGTGCCACTTTGAGGCTGAATTTGAGGCACTTCCTGAAGTCCAAATTGAGCCCAAGTGTGCTTGTTGGAAATCCTTGCCTGTCTACTTTCTAACCCAAGTGGAATTTCTGAATTTGGTGCCCATTTTCCCCTCCAAAACTTCAATCTCCCAAGACTGCTTCTTTTGTGTCAAAATAGGGGCAGTGAGGTCATTTTTTGAGTGTTTTTGACCTCCTGAGGACTCAAAACTTGCCCAAATTTCTTGGCCATGCACCAAAAACCATGATTTTTCATGAAAAAACCAAAAATATAAACTTTTTACAATTTGGAGCTCCCTAGCAAAAGGGCGTGCCACGTGGCGCGACGCATAGGGAGAAGAACCCTATTTTTTGTGCCAAAATTTGTCAAAATGCCAAAAATGCCCCAAATTTCTTGAAATTTGGGCTGGAGCTTATTCATTAAGTGTCATGCTAGGCTAAATATGCCTCAGCCAGTATCTAAAGATGATCAAGCTCCCTTTGCCTCTTTTGCTTCCTTATTGCCTTCCTCAATTTTGCTTTTAAATTCCTGATTCGTGCCTTGCAGACATTGTTCCGCGCCATGTAGTGGAAAGCCATGTGTCTCAAAAATGCATGGTCCTTGTCGGCCTTGTCCATCAGTCTCTCCAAGTGGATGTTGATTCTCTCGAGATTAGATTCCCGATCCTCATTAATCTCTTGCTCCAATGACGTGAGCTCAATTCTTCTCCTTTGTGCAGCTTGGTGATTCTCGCAGATGTTTTGTAACTCCATGATTGCTTGCTGATGTTCAAGCTGTTTGCTCCTTTGCTGCAAATATTTCATGGTCCACTTAGCTCTCTCCAAGTCAAGGGATAAGGCTTGGATCTCTGTTTGCTGCTCTTGGATGATCTCCCTAAGTTTGGCACTTTGTGGGCCCGTATCTGTGTCATCATCATGAATGAGAATGAAGTTGGTCTCTTGTTCACCTGAAGGCTCACCTAAAGGCCCCTCATCCTGCATTTGCCTCTTGCCTTTGTCCTGTACCTGTGGTGCTAATGTCAGAAGCGAGGCCCCTTCCACACCGGGTGGAGATAACACTCGCTTTGCTGCTGCAAACAAATGTCTAGTGCCCCTCTAATATGTGATGAATACCGACACACTAGCAGTCTCATGGCGCTCATACTGATGAGAAGGTCCACCTATCTCATGCTTGACCTCTGATAATCCCTGTGAAGCTCTGAAGAAGTCATGATAGATGAAATCATCCCAAGTGATGCCCTGTAATCCAAGCTGATGAACCAACAAAATCTTAATAAGAGCAAAATGATAAACACTGTTAAGTTGCTGCTGAGGGGTTTTGTGTTGCACAAGTGTGGTCATCCTCTCTATGTTCCGGAAAATGAAATACGGAATGTTCATCATCCATACCCTGGTGAAATGCATGAGCGACTTGATATGATAAGCATATAGACGAGAGAACCGTCCCTCACAGCTGAAATATTTCATCATCAATTTCATTAGTGGAGCATATTCATCTTTTAGATATTGGAATGGGAACACTCTCTTGAGCTGCCTCAAGAAACCAATTTTAATATATGGCTCATAATGCTGTCGGTCAATCTTCTTCCTCTTGGTCCATGGTTCCCCAATGTTTGGTATGCCAGTTGCTAGTGAGACAGATTCTGGTGTAAGTGTAAAGGTGACAGCAGCCAAGGTAGCCTGATTTCCATGTAAATGCAGCACAAAAGGACGAGCCAACTCATGATGAAATTGAGCACTAGCCACCTTTTGAAAAAACTCATAGCATGACTGATGCTGAAAACAAAACATGGCAAGAGGGCAGGCCTGTTATTCAGTGAGGGTGACCGGTTCTTCTCTGATATGCCTACCTCCTCTATGAGGCCTCCGGGGTGCATGTTCCTCCATGGGAGAATCACTTTGGGTTTCCATTTCATAATCCGATGAATGCTCAGATGCCATGACTGCTATTTTTCAAACTGCCTTGGAGATGAAGATGCTGGTGTATGAAAACTGTTTAGACTGCTCTTTTAGTGATGTGTGCAAACTTTGCCACCAAAGGGGAAAACCAGTGAAATAGGGACTGTTAGGAAGGGGAAATAATATCAAGGGATTAGGAATTATTGGGAGAGATTTGTTTGGGAAATATGGGAGGGGGTTTAGGATTTAGGTGTGGGAATAGGGTTTAGGGATTTTCACATTTGAAAGTTTTGGGAAAGGTAATTTAGGATAGGGGTTTAGTAACTTTAGGGGATGGGGAACAATGGAGTCAAGGAACAAAGGGAATTAAGGACAAAAGAAATAATGGAAAAGAGTAATCTTGGTGGCAAACAAGTTTTGAAACCCTAGGCAGCAGTTTACATGTAAGGAATTCAAAATGATAGGGTTTTAATTTTTGTTTCAATCATTAGCATCCACAAACCACCATCACTCAGCAAAAAGTTGGATGAAACATTGAGATGTCGACCCTACCTAGTGAATCCACACAAATAAATGCCAATTTGGAGAAATTTCAAACATTTTCGGGCTTTCAGGTGTATGCGCCGTGCAGCTCGCCCAATGTGTCGCGCCGTCCCAGTGCGCCATGCCCGTTGAGAATTACACTGGACAACTTCTCCCAGTGCACCGCGCCTCCCTGGTGTGCCGCGCCTTCTGTCCAATGCATCGCGCCAGCCAAATTTCCTCCAACTTCACCCAAATCGCACACGAACTCAACCAATTTGGTTTGAGTGGCTTCTCTTTGGTCTAGGCATGCAAATGAGATTGATTTTCATGAAAATATCTTTATAAAGACATGGGTTTGATTTTTGAATCTCCAAGACCCATCTTTGTAATATTTTGGCATTAGCACTTTTTCCATTTTAAAACCACTCTGTTTTTAAATTTCCTTTTTGAACTTTGACTGAAATGATGAAATTCTTGGCAATTTTTTGCAGGGATAGTTGACATGGAATTTGGCAAAGGAGACCAGGGCTGCGCCTGAAGAATTCAACAACTGAAAACTTTTGAAAATTATTACAAAGGACAAAATGTTGACTTTTCTTCAAAACAGAGTTTTGAAGAACAGTCATAATCCATCAATATGACGATGAAATTCGCGAAATAGAAAACATGTGTAAAACCTCCCTCTGGCCTGCTGGCATTTGGACACTTTAACGACTCAATTTGTGAAATCCTAGACCTATGATTGACATGACTCTTTTCCCATTAAAATATCAAACATTGACTGTATGGACTTTAATGTCATGGACTTTATTAAACATTGATGAAAAGACCTAAGCCAGCAGGTACAAGACATGAGGGGAATGAATGACAAAGCCCTTCCGTCAAATTATGGCATGCTCCTAAATAGAATGCAGATGATCGAGGAGGATGGGACACCTAAAAAATGAAATGCAAAAAGAGTTTTGATCTCTGACAGAGGACTGACCAGACCGACTCTAACATTGGCTCCAATGGGGATGGTAGCTCCTTGGAGGTGCTAAGAATGGTATATCTCTGGGAGAGCTAGACAGTGCCTTCATCCATTGGGCTATGGATTCATTATTTCGACAAACAACACAAGACTTTGACACATTTTATTGACTAAAACCTGACCCAAAACGACTCGATGATGAAACTGAAATGACTGAAAAATTGACTCGACAAACTGAACTCAAAACTGAAATCTTTCTTCAGAATTATAGCCTTCACTTCGGGCCCCAGACTGAAGAAAAGATCACAGCACACACTTGCAATGAAACTGAAATAAAATGGTATTTACAATGACAATGAAAACAACAGAAATAACTCAGAAATGATACCGCTTGAGCAGCCGACCATTGACCGGCCCTCCAGGACAATCTTCCCCGTTCATCTCCTTCAAAAGAAAGGCATTCTGACCTCGATATGCTGCGATCTTAAAAGGACCTTTCCAGAGATTTTCAAACTTACCATGCTTGCCCTTTTCCTCGTTCCTTGCATCCCACTTTAACACCACATCATCCAACTGAAATGTGTCCGCCTTTGCTTTTTTGTCATAAATCTTTTTAATTCTTTCCTGCAACATGAATGTGTTTTGAAAAACATCTTCTCGTGTCTGCTGAAAATGGATAATTTGATTTAATCTTCTCTGCATTGGGTCATCTTCACTACCAGCCTCTTGAAGAATTTTGACTACTGGAGCTGCAAGAGAGGTAGGGAACACTGTATCAACTCCATAAACTAGCTCAAAGGGGGACATACCAATGGATTTCTTCTGACTCACTCAGTCTGCCCAAAGTGCATGGACCAACTTCTTATGCCAACTCTTCTTGTTGATTTCCATAATCTTCTTAATGATATTAACCAAAGATTTCTTGGAAGACTCTGCCAATCCATTGCCTTGTGGATGATAGGAGGTTGAGTGCCCCAAAGTAATGTGATATTTATTGCAAAACTCAACCATCCTTTTTAACTTGAAAGCTATTGCGTTATCAGTGATTAGCTTATTCAGGCAACCAAAATGAGACAAAATATTATTCTCAAGGAATGAAATTATTACCGCATCGGTAGCTTGCCTAGTGGGAATTGCTTTGATCCACTTCGTGAAATAATCTGTCGCCGTGAGGATCCATCTATGCTGACCTAAAGAAGCAGGATGAATTTCACCAATGAAATCCAACCCCCACTACTGAAAAGGAGCACTCACCTCATTGGGCTTAAGCGGCAAAGGCTGTAATTTCTGCTTTCCTTCAAAAATCTAACAATTATGACAGCTCTTGACAGTCTTGAACACATTAGCAAACAATGTCAGCCAATAGTATCCAGCTCTCACAATTTTATTTGCTGTTGTTTTCCAAAAAAGGTGACTGCCACAATCTCCTTTATGGAAATCCTCCATGACCTGCTTTGCTTCTTCTTCCACCAAACAATTTAATAAAATGCCACCGGGATCTTTCCAATAAAGTGCAGAATTCAAAATACAAAACTTGGGAGCCTTTAACTTAAGAGTTCTAGCTTTGTTTCTAGCCATACCAGGTGGCACGGACAAATTCTGAAGCACATATATGATATCTGAATACCATGGAGAAAGAACAAAGATTTCAACTACCTGAATTGACGGACCTTGCTCATTTTCATCGGACATAGCAGCGATTAGATTTATGTCCAAGATGTGCATATTTGATTCAGCCATTAACTTTGCCAATCCCTATCCTTTAACAAGCTTTGTGGGCCTTATCTCCACATCATACTCCAACAAAGCTACAATCCACTTGCCACGTCTTCCTTTAGGATCTGTTTGGACCAAAACATCTTTGACAGCAGTGTTAGGAACATAAGCTAAAATATGGGAATGCAGAATACACACACGGAAATCTTTCAGTGCTTTTACAAGTGCAAGGGCTTGCTTCTCAATAATGTTGTATTTCAAAGCAGCATCGCTTATAGTCTGGCTGAAGAAAGCAATGGGTCTTTCAAGCTCATCATTTTTCTGCATTAACATAGCTGCCATAGTATTCTCTGAAGCAAATGAAAACAGTATAAAATCCTGACTATAATTCGGGATGATTAGAACCAGGGTTGAAGAAAGAGCCAATTTTACTAAATTGAAAGATTTTACAGCCTCTTCCGTCCATGTCACTTGGCTGTCCTTCTTAAGCATGTTTGTAATTTCTCTTAGATGTTCAGCAAGATTAGGAACAAAGCGACACAAAAAATTCATCTTACCATTAAACGATTGAATCTCCTTATTCCGGACAGGTCAATTTGCTGAATCGCTTCCACATGTGCTGGATCAATACGAATGCCATATTTTGATATGATGTGTCCAAGATGTTTCCCCTCATCCATGGCAAACAAGCTCTTCTTTGGATTCAGCAACACACCATATTTTCTGCACTTTTGAAAGACAATTTTCAAATGATACAAGTGTTCTTCATCTGATTTGGAAAATACGGTCAAATAATCAAGGTACACAACCAAAAAGACATCCTTTTCATTGGCGAAAGCCAAGTCCATTGCTCGCTGAAATGTGGCACCTGCCTTCTGATGAGCCCCGAATTGGGTAACTTATTGGGCTCATTTTGCCTAATTGTCCTTGTTCAATCCTCCATTTTCATAGATTATGCATGTTTTTCTAGTATGTTTATGTTATTTGAACGAATAAGGGTGGTCACTCTACCAAGGAGGCTAATACGTGTCATTTCAAGTTTTTTGGACAAATTTTGGAGCAAAACCAAGCAATTATGGCCTAGGTGACAGCCAAGCTTGAGGTGAGGATTCGTAGGGAGGTTGTCTGTGGCATTAAATGGCCCTTCCTCGAAATCTCCACCCTCAACTCCGAGCTCAACAAGCCACCAAAATGAGTTCTAAAGGTAGCCAAGTAGCTTTGGGAAGAGTGACTGTTTACTAATAGTTGGAACAGCCAAGTCCCTTGAATCTAGGAGGGCTACTAGCCCCCTCATATTGTATAAATAAGAAGGCCTCAGCCTTCGTAGTTTACTTTTTGGAACTGTTGGTACTTGCACTATAGTGCTGTCCTTTGTCAGCTCGTTTTTCCTCAGCTACTGTTGTACAACTTTCTTGTGATGATTATTTTTGAGTAATGGGAAGAAGCTTTACCTAGCATCAGATCTGAGTTCTTTATAGGATCCTGTAGCTCTTGGGGTTGGGCCCAACCCGAGTGCTAAGGCCTCCTTTATCTATTGTTATTTGTTCTTTATGCATTTGCAAAATCATTTCTGTTAAGTAGATTAAATCTTGCTGATTAACTAGGTCACTGTTAATGGTTAGAAAGACTTTTGATGCTCAGATTTAGTTGATAGCTTGTTAACAGGGAAAAGCTTCAAAAAGGGGCCATCAACCACCTCTGATTTCACCTCTCCCTTAGTGGGATCAGGAGCTGGGATCAGGGTGACCTTGCTGCCCACAAAAACACTGATTTTGCTTTGCCATTCAATCACTCGTGTTTGATTTTCATTTGTAGAAGTTGGTTACAAGTTCAGACTTTTGTTTGCTTAGTTTCATGAGTTAGAATACATGGTTTCATTGCAGTTCAAACTTCTGTTCATTCTCTTTACTGACAGCTAGATCAGATTAGGTCAACGTAACTAGGTCTTTGATTTTACAAGTCTTCATCGGTTCAGTTGGAAAAAATGACTTTCAGAGCACCTGTACCACTTTTCTACCTGCCCATACTCCATCAAACCCATGTTCTCCATCCCTCAGTTCAGCTTCTAGCCTTACGTTTGCCATTTGCTCACATAATCCTAGTTTTTGTGCATCATTGCTTCAGTCCTCCTTGAACAAATCCAGCCATCTACATCTATCCTCAACTCCATCCACCAAGTCCTGGACCACCTCCAGCCCTTATCCTACCTCCATACCCACTCCTTCATCTTTCTTCATCCATCCATCCTCCAAAATCCGATTTCTGAACATCCTGTAGAAAAATTGCAGACATCCTCTAGAAAATCACAGACATCTTGTAGAACCCCTGCAGACTTCCTGTAGAAGCTCACGAATGAGGTTTCTTCATAGCCAAACTTTGTGAAACTCTTTGGAAGTGTGTTAGGGACCCCTTAGGCCCTCTTTGAACCTTCCCGACCTCATCCAAGCATTTCCTCTCGCCAATCCACCTATGCACAGTCAAAACAGTCAAATCACACGCATAATAATTCTGGCAACTTATTCCAAAAATACAAAAAGATGTTTTTTGCAAATGTTACTGTAGAAGTAGCTTAGATACATGTATTTACCTTCCTAGAAGTCAATGGCATTTCTTTCAGTAGCTTGCATCCTCTTTCTTGCATCGGTAGGGATAGCTGGTAAAATTAGGGTTTGCTAGGGTTTACATTTCCTTTCAGCGTTCCAGTTTCTTTCTACAAGTAGATTAGACTTCTTTAAGTTAGATTTCATCAATCAGTTAAAAAGATTCTTCTCAAAGCTCATAGAAGTTGGCTTAAGCTCCAAACAGACTTGTGCCAGCTGACCAAGTGACAGTTGCGGCAAGCGCTAGTACTTGTGCATATAGCACCGTCGCCTCCAAGTTTGTTACGAACTACCGGGTTGATAAAAGTAAATAAGGGAGTCCCAGGAGTTGCAGCATTATTGCATCAATACTGGAGCTCACCACTCTTTTTGGTGCCGTTGCCAGGGAAGCGTCAGAGTATTTGTGATTGCTGCTTTTCTTCTATTTTCCTACTCTAACCTTCTGCTAAGTAGTTTATTTCAATTCCATTATGCAATTTCATTTCTGCAAAAGTAAATTAGACATTTCCTGCTTTCATAGATTAGCTTTTCAATTCCGCAATTTCAATTCTGCAAGCGTAGAATAGAATTTCAATTTTGCAAGCGTAGTCTAGCATTTCATTCTCGCAATTTGATTTCAGCAAAATAGATTAGTCCTTTCCTGCTTTCATTTCAATTCCACATTTTCATTTCTGCAAGATAGATTTTAGTTAGTTGCAATTCTATCTGTTTCAATTTTGTAGGTACAAGCAGAGAAAAAAAACAAAAGCAACCAAAACTCCTTTCATGCCTCGTAGGAATAGAGATAATACCGGAAAATTCCTACCCAACACCCCCACCACTTCACTGAGTCACCCTTCTCTCTTCTTTGGTGGCAGTGATTCAGAAGAACCTATAGGTGAACCTCCTGAGATATACGAAGATCCTATAACAGAAGAAGAGTAAGAAAACATTCCTTTTGAGACCATGGCTGACAAAATAAAGGGTAGAGACGATGACGAGAGAATAGAAGGTACCTTCCCCATCCGAGAGACCAATGGGGACATGAAAATGAAGAACATAAGTCCCTCAGCCTTACCTCATTTCCATGGATTGACCACTGAAGACCCTGATACCTTCCTGTTTGAGTTTGTTGTCCTTTGTCGAACTTATGACTATACAGAAGATGAGCAAAAGTTGAAACTCTTTCCCTCTACCCTCAAGGATGCAGTATTACGCTGGTTGATGGGGTTACCTGGAAACAGTATCACTACTTGGGCTCAGATGCAGCAAGCCTTTAACAAAAAATACCGGGATTACTGTAGGTCAAAGGAAACCAAGGGAGGAATCTTTCGGATGACCATGGGAAATGATGAGTCTTTAAAGGACTACGAGGAAAGGTTTTAACTCAACTATAAACAGGCTAGGTGCACACTTGACCCTGAATCTCTAAAGCTGGTTCTGCTCCGAGGAGTCCCTGAAGACCTTCTAGATACCCTTCACATGCTAGCTGGAGGAGACATTTACCAACTACCTTATGAGGACATAAATACTGTGTTTAGAAACCACTCTAGGGCAGCCCGGAAAAGAGGTAGGGGGAATCCACTTTCAGCTAGTACTACCTTCTCCAAGCATGAGTTTGCTAATCAGATGGAAGACCTCAAAAGTGAGATGAGACAGACCATTTCCATGCAACTTGATACTTTCTGAATCCAACAAAAGAAAGAGGAAGCTGAGAAGGCTTTGGCCATTTTCTGTCCCAGATGTACGAGGAAGCACCCTAAGAACGAGTGTCCATTGCACTCAGTAGAGGTGTGTTTCATTTGTGAGGAGAACCACCCCACAAACTAATGCCCAACCTTGCCCGGATTCAAAGCCATGTACCAGGGGACTGAGGCACCCACTGAACCTCTCTACTTCCTCAACCAAAGGAGGCCGCATGGACCCAGAACTTACCAGCAGGGGATGCAAGGGACATCCCAAGCTTATTATAGCCCTAACCAATTTGCTCACATGCCTTCTTGGGGTCTCCCTACTCATCCTTCCTAGTCTGCACCTCCTCCGTGGTCCTATCCACCTCAATACCATACTCAATCCACTGCTCATTCGTTTCACTCACATGTCTAGCCACAACCTTAGTGGAATGCACCTCAACCGGGGTGGAGGCCCCAATACAACTCTCCTCCCGCCATTCTACCTCCACCATCGGCTCAACCACAACCATTACCTCCTGCTCCTCCAAGACAACCCCAGATGCCTTCTCAACCGAACCCAAACCCCAACAACCGACAGGCCCAGCAGGTATACACTGGTGAGACAACATGTCCTACCTATGCTGTGGAGATCCAGGAGATCAACCTGCGATCCGGGAAGACCCTTCCTGATTGCCAACATCCTCCCCAGAGGACGAGGAAGAGAAACAGGAAAGTGAACCCAAAGCCATTCCACCCTTTCCTGATCGACTAACAGTAACCATGCAATCAAACCCAGAGGAGACTGAACTTTTGGGAGAACTAAAACAGTTGAGTGTGAAAATACCACTTTGCCAAGCCATCAAATATGTACCGATATACAACAAATTTATTAAGGAGAAGTGTTTCAGGCACCCAGGCAGGAGAAAGAGAGATGCCTCGACTATCAATGTCATCGGACAACTGTCCGATCTAATGTTGGGGCAAGTAATCTGTCCAAAGTATTTGTACCCTGGGAGTCCTGTAGTTGATGTCCACATCAATGGTACCATAATCCCCCATACCTTGATTGATCTAGGGGATGCCATTAATGTGATGACCAGGGACACCTTGTTTAAACTCAACCTTCAGAGTTCCTTAAGGAAGACCTCGACAGTCTTGTAGTTGGCAAATCGCTCCATCGTGACTCCCGAAGGGATTGTGGAAGATGTCTTGGTCTCTGTTGACTCTTGGGAGTACCCTATGGAATTCTTGGTCCTTCAGCCAAAGGCAAAGCTCACTGGGTACCCCCTCATTTTGGGAAGGCCTTGGTTAGCCACTGCGGATGCTTACATTAGTTGCCGAGCTAGAAGCATGACCATCAAGAATGGGCCTATGTCCAAGCAGCTAGTCTTATATCCTCCTGCCCAACCTCTGCTAGAACATGAATTACCACTCTGGTTGGAAGAAGGAGATGAGGATGAGGTCTACTCTGCACCTTTATGCACCGTAGAAACCACTAGGGGAGGCCCGCAAACCGAGGATGATTTGATTGAGACTTTGATTCAAAATCCACCTCCCAGTGCACTATCCTTAGAGGAATTGGTGGAAGATACCCAAGCCAGCACCTTAGTGGACCTCTGTGTGATTGATCCAACCTCTCCCAGAGTTAAGAATGTGGAGTTTGGTCCTGAAAGAACTTTAAAGATCAGCTCCTCCCTATCTCCTTCCCAAGAGAAGGAGTTGTGTAGCTTACTGAACAATCATTTAGATGCTTTCACTTGGAGCTATAAGGAGATGAAAGGAGTCCATACTTTGGTCTGTACCCATCACATCTACATTAAAGAAGATTGTAAACCAGTCAGGCAACCTCAAAGGAGAATGAATCGAGCCCTTAAAGACATTGTCAAAGAAGAATTGCAAAAATTATTGGATACAAGATTCATCTACCCTATCTCCGATAGTGAGTCGGTCTCGCCTCTAGTGCTTGTGCCCAAAAGAATGGGAATTGGAGAATCTGTGTAGATTAATGAGAACTTAACAAAGCCACCAATAAAGACCATTTCCCTTTGCCTTTCATAGATCAGGTGTTGGATGGATTGGCAGGGAAGAAGTTCTTCTCTTTCCTAGATGGGTTTAGCGGGTATAACCAGATCCAAATCAGCCCGGAAGACCAAGATAAAACCACCTTCACCTGTCCTTGGGGTACCTTTGCCTACCGAGTCCTTCCCTTTGGGCTATGCAACACTCCTGCCACTTTCCAGAGAGCAGTATTGAGCATCTTTTCTGAATTGGTCCATGATTCGGTAGAAATCTATATGGATGACTTTACTCCTTATGGGTCCAACTTCCAAGAAGAATTGACTAATCTGGGAAAAGTTCTAACCAAGTGCATTGAGATGAACCTGTCCCTCAGTCCCGAAAAATGTGAATTCTTGATGACTGAAGGGACCGTGCTGGGCCATACCATTTCTCGGCAAGGATTACAGGTGGACCCTAATAAGATTGCTGTCATCCAAAAGGTCCCACCTCCTCAAAAGGTAAGAGATGTTCAGAGTTTCTTAGGCTTAGCAGGATATTATCGTAGATTCATTAAAGACTTCAACAAGCTAGCCTCGCCATTGTTTGGCCTCTTAAGGAAAGATGTTGAGTTTAAATGGAGTGACAACTGTCAAGGGGCACTGGATGAGTTGAAAGGTAAGCTGGTGTCTGCCCTGATCTTGAGAGGTCCAAACTGGGCCCTACCTTTCCACATCCACATTGATGCCTTAAACAAAGCCATAGGGGCAGCCTTAGGACAAGTTGAGGAGAAACTCCCATATGCCATATACTTTGTCAGTAAAAATCTGTCCAAGGCAAAAATGAACTATACTGTAACCGAGAAAGAGTTCCTGGCTGTAGTCCATTCCCTAAACAAGTTCAGACACTACATCACTGGTTATAAAACATTTGTACACACTGATCATGCTGCGATTAGATATTTAATGAATAAGACTGATGTCAATGCTCGTATCATTAGATGGTTACTTTTGTTGTAGCAATTTGATTTGACTATTGTCGATAAGCCAGGTAAGGAAAATGTTGTTGCTGACTCCTTGTCTAGATTGGATGACCAGCTGCCAGATGTGTTATCTCAAAATCAGGCCCTGGAAGGCTGCAGACCAGGAAGACTTCAAGTAACTATTTCAAACCGAATTTAGGCTGAGGCTTAGCCTCCTCAACCTGAGAGGGCTCTCTCTTGATGGATTAATGATTTTGATTAAAGATAAGATGGCTAACTCTTATAGAAAAACTGTGAAAAATATGAATGGTGGAAACACATTAAACAACTATCCATTGGGCTTATGGAGTCAACAGCACCTCAATATAACAATGAACTCAACCTTACATGGAAGTTAGGGCATTCAGCATTTAAACATTCAGAACATAACTCATATGGGACCACATAGTTTATAAATGTATACAGGCAGTGAGAGCACATTCAGTGAATTCTGAGTGATTATACATCCATACCACTGTAAGAATTAAGAAAAGGACAACATCACATATTCTGAACATAAAAAATCCTTCATGAATCCTGAGAAGTAAAGTCAAGCATGTATTACTGAAAATGAGTCTTACATAGGCCAAATACCAGCTTTTGCATAAAATTTCCAACCCTGATTACATTGCTGTTTCAGCTATATATAGAGCTCTTATTCTAACTGATCGAGATTGCTCCTCCAGCATGAGGGGAATTCGAAAACTACTTCTATTACTGACAACTCTTAAACTCTAACTACTTAATAAATGCAACAAAGTGTTGATTGGAGTTTTTAGAGATCTAAATCAAGTAGGATTCTAACACCGTGTTATGCTAATAATAGCCTTGATTACAATGGTTCTCATTCTTTGACATCTGCTCCCCTTTAGTTTGGCTGTAATGGATGTTCAAGGCTCCATGTTTGATCTTCGATGACACATCTTTTCCATTTCCCTGAAACATAGGAAACTACCCCTGTTTGTCAGTCCTTGGTTTGCCTCAAAATGTTCGAATCCAAAGAAGCATGCCTTTTATCTTTGATTACCCAAATAGAACAGATTGCCACGTCCATGATGTGCTAGCCACCCTTTTCATGTGTGAAGGCACCAAGCTGTTATGAAATATCTTGAACTGTGGTAAATATGTTCACTTTATGACAAAAAATTTAAAATTGGATTCGAATACATATCTTCTCCACTTGTCTTGTCCTGGTTTAATGTTAATAGTTTCAAATGATGCTTTATATGCCTTATATATATTTACTTTTCAAAATTCCCGCTTCAACTTCAAAACTACTTGATTTATGTTGAAATCATCACTTTCAGCAGTTTCGTAGTGTGCTACGAAACTGCTGAGTTATTTAAAACAGCTTGTTTTTAACCTGAGACCTTTATTAACCGAGTGCTTAATTGCCAAAAACTTCTTTAGACTTTCCAAAGGCTGAATAGGGATTTAGATTTCTTCAGAAAGATAAGATCAAGCAAACTTATCAAAATTCTTGAAACAGAATCTTACTTGAAATGAAAACTCATTTAGCAGGTCCTTTAAGCTGGCTTAGCTGTGCCTTCAGATCTTCGATTTGTTTCTTCATAACCTTATTCCTAGCTCTCAGTTGCATATTGATCCTTCTGATGTACTTGGCTTCTTTGATTGCTGGTACTGTCCAGGTGTGAAATTGTGAATGGCCATCAACCACTGAATTCAGCTGGGCTTCTACAGTTTCATTCCCTTTCCATAGAGTTTTATAATAGTTTGCGTGTATGACTGCATGTCTTCTAACAGCTTTCTTCAATTTGGCGATCTCATGCTTAGCTGATTCTAATTGGATCTTCATGGCTGCTATATTATCTTCTTTAGATGTGATGACTGTTTTGCCTGTGTTTTTCTTTTGCCAACGCTGTGTGCCGTCCCCTGTTTCCTCTGTTCTTGACAGTGCTTCCTGTACTTGCTGGAATCTCCTTGTCATAGGTCTTCTAGGTTTAAAAACAAACTCTTCAGCTGGCTCATCAAATTTAAGCCTTTTTGAGGCCTTGGCTTTCTTGGTGCTTTCTTGTTCTGACTGTATCAACTCAATTTGAACTGGTAGAGACTGCTCAAAGTCAATAGCCTGTAATAGGGTATTTAAACTTCCCTTGGACACTGGACTTTCTTCGACTGCTACAGCTTTACCTTTTTCCTTATTCATCTGGCTTCTTGTTCTTATCCTTGAGGCTACTTCAGATGTGCTTGTTTCAGGTACAGTCTTTTTACCATGAGCTTTTTCCTTAGTTGATTGCTGAGGTTGATCTTGGATGATGAGTGGCTTCACTTGTTTTCTTACTTGTGAATTTGGAACCCTTTTAGCTCTTGCTTCTGTTTGGAGCTCAACTATTGTAGAATCTCTAGCAGGTAGAGGAGTGAGGCCAGTCTGGCTTTTGAAGCCAGCCATAAAAATGAATGAATTCCAATCTCTGTCTACCTTTTGGAGCCCATCTAAAACCAGTAGTTTGATCAAACCATGATGAAACAAAGAGGTTTCACAATCCTCTTTCCTCAGCTGTACCTTATCACACATCTTACTCAAACTACGGAAAATATAAAAAGGTAAGTCTATGGAGACCTTCCCGGTGAAATGCAAAAGGAGTTTAAAATGGTAAGAGTAAACCTTGTTATACCTTCCTTCACAAGTCAGATATTTCTGTATGCAGGTGAGTAAATGAGCATAATATTCTTTGACATAACTCCTGGGCACTGCCTTACTTAAATCTTCATTTACAAATTCATCCTTCAAAAACTCCTTGCAAGGATTCATGTCAAACTTGAAATTTTTAAACCATTGCTCTTGTCCTCGTGGTATCTCTGTCACAGTAGATATCACTTCTGGCGAAACCTGCAATTCTATCATGGCTACTTTTGAATTCAAGCCTGTGAAGTTAAGTGCAAATTCTTTAGTTACCTGTGCGTGCCCTCCTTGTAACTTTTTGCAAAAATTCCAGCACCCGGCCTTTTTAAATGCTTTCTCCACCTCTTTATTTCTCAGCGTTATATCTAAGCCTTCAGGCTCATTCCTTAGACATTTTCCGGATCTGTGCTCCTTTTTCTCCATTGATTCTTCCAAATCTTCGCAAACAATAACTACCAGCTCCGGTTGGAATTGTGATTCAGCTTCTATTTGAATTCAGCCTCGCTTGATTATCAGCCTCGCTTGATTATCTTTGCAGTTGAATTTTAAATTTTTCCGTTTAAAATCTTTCAAGTTGTAATCTTGCAGATTTGTCATTTCATGCAAGACTTACGACCATCATTAAGTTTTATGCACGGTGGTCTTTCTTGGAAATGATGATTCATGCGTATCAACAGATCTAGTGGTGGTGATAGTGGCAATGAGTGGTGAAATGTGATAAGAGGGGTACATGAGCTGACATGAGAAGACACGGCCTATGACTCATCTAACGGATTTGACATTTCGGGAAAGATTCGCTGCGAAATGTACGAATCCATGATTTCACAGCGCTGTCAGTTTTAAATTTGAATGATGCGCTGCGAAACTGCCTAATCAGGATTGCACTGCGAAACTGCCTAATCATGATTGCACTGCGAAACTGCCTAATCATGATTGCGCTGCGAAATTACAAAAAGACACGGTGGCTAACATAAGATAACAGGTGGCTATAAAACAATGGTAGATGGAGGGGAACCAATGGGAGCTGAGAACAACTTGACTCAAAAACTCTTCAAAACTTCAGATTCTAAGGGAAGAAAATTAAAACAAAAATAAACTAGCACTGACCTTTGTCATCGGGCTAGGATGAAAAGTTACATATATCAATTTTAGTTCTAAGTGATAACAAGATGAACATCTGTTTTCTATCTCAGTACTCTCTCCATGGTTTGCTGATATAGCAAATTACTTGGTCTTAGCACAATTTCCTCCGCATCTATCCTCAAAGGAGAAGAGCAGAATTGTAAGGAAGAGTGCCTCGTTCACTTGGATCGGGGGCAACCCGTTTAAACTTGGCCCAGATCAGATCTTGAGATGTTGTGTTAGGGAGGAGGAATTCTTTGACATCCTCCTAACCTATCATGACGAACCTTGTGGAGGCCACTTTGCAGCCAAAAGGACTGCCTTCAAAATTCTATAGGCAGGCTACTATTGGCCTACTCTTCATCAAGATGACAGAAGATACATTAGCCAGTGTGATCGATGTCAGAGGATGGGGAAACCGACTCCAAGGGATGAAATGCCTCTCCAACCTCAAGTGACCTTCGAGCCATTTGAGAAGTGGGGCATGGATTTTGTGGGTCCTATCAACCCTCCTTCAAAGCAACGGTATTACATCATTGCGTGCACCAACTATCTGACCATGTGGGCAGAAATGAAGGCAATCAAAGCAAAAACAAAAGAAAAGGTGGCTGAGTTTCTGAGGGAAAATATCTTCTACAAGTATGGCTACCCAAGGGAGTTAGTCACAGGTCAAGGAAGCCAGTTCACCTCCAACCTGATTGAAGATTTGCTCACTCATCACAAGATCAAGCACAAGACTTCCACCCCCTATCATCCTCAAGCAAATGGGCAGGTGGAAGTCACTAATAGAGCATTGGAAGGGATTTTGACTAAGGTTGTGAGCAGCAGTAGAAAGGATTGGGCAGATCGCCTGGTTGAGGCCACCTGGGCCTACAACACCACTTGGAAGACTACAACCGGTTTCACACCTTATGAGCTAGTCTACAGGAAGAAAGCTTTGCTGTCCATAGAGTTCGAGTACAATACATTAAGGGTGGCAGCTCAGCTGGACCTAGATCTCAGCCATGCTCAACATGAAAGATTATTACAGCTGAATGGATTAGATGAACAAAGAATGCAAGCCCTCCTCCACTAAGAAGTAGTTCAACTCCAGAGGAAGATATGGCATGACTGACACCTTAATGAAAAGCAATTCCAGCCGGGAGATTGGGCGCTGCTGTATGACTCAAGATACAAGGATTTCAAAGGAAAGCTGAGGACAAGATGGTTAGGACCATATACAGTGGAGAAATGCAATGATAATGGTTCAGTCCTTATCAGGACCATTGATGAAGAAGCCATCCCCATGCTTTTCAATGGGCATTGATTGAAAATCTACAAGAAACCCCTTTCAAGGAAGGAGTTCATAGAAACTGTGGAAAAATCAGTGCTGGTAGTAGAGCAGGGTTCTGCCTCTATTCTAGCCACACCTTGATCATCAAAAAAAAAAGGGGGAATAAAAAGATCCCTGGGTGAAAACCTCGCTGAGGTGCCCAGGGCAGACAGTGAGGGTGAAAACCTCTTGGAGGTGCCCGAACTGTCTCTCATAAAATAAAGAAATGGAATAAAAAAGATCCTTGGGTGAAAACCACTCTGAGGCACCCAGGGCAGATAGTGGGGGTGAAAACCTCATGAAGGTGCCCTTGCTATCTTTCAAAAAAAAAAAAAAGAGAAAATGAAAAAGAGAAAAGAAAGAAAAAAGAAAAAGAAACAGGTCTAATCTCTGGAATTATTGCAGGTTGCAGGGAATACAGTGCAGATAAAGAAGGACACGCAAAACGAGGACAGGGGTCCATACCAAGCTACCAGACATCCTCACAGACACCCCCTCCATGGCCACTCACTTTTTCCAGGATTTGAACACATCCGGGTCGAGATTCAACCTCCTACAGGAAGTTTTGGGGCTTTCTACAGGAAGTTTCGGATTTCTACAGGAAACATCCTGTAGAGTCTTCGGGCAGGCCAAAGTTGATTCTAGAAAGGGATTTAAAGCTTGAAGTCTGTTGATGAGACCTGCAACCACTCCTCTCTTCCATCTATCACTGGTTTCATCTATTTCCACCGCCATTACAACAATCTGGACCTGTATTCCTGCACAGTCATGCAAAGAGTCCTGTTTTCCTCAGATTGCAATTTTTCTTTCAAGGGAAAAATAAATTACATGAAGGCCCACACACTCTACCTATTAAAGCTCCATCAGGACCCTTCAATCATGAATGCAACCCTGCTCATTTCAGCATGTAGCCCAGGAGGAGAAGCAGCTACAGGATGTCCTATAGGAATCCTGTAGCAGCTGATCCGCCTGGAATACACACTATGGAGTCAATAGCAGCTAAAATCAATGCAGGATGCATGTAACCAGCTCCGCTTGAACGTGAACACCTCCTCGAAAGCTGAGAAAAGAAAGAGCTGGGCATGCAACGTTCACCACCAGTGGATCGAATCCCGAAGCCTTGCATGCAGCATCAGCCAATGAACGAAGGAATTCTAGCGCCTGTACACAAAGCAGCAATGAGAAAAGCCATCATTCCATGTCCGGAAACCTGCAGAGCACGTCCATGGCCACACAGGTAAGTGCCTAACCTTATTTCGTCAAATTGCATGGACTATACTATGAAAATTGCATGTCTGTGAATGGTGCAGATTGAACAAATTTGGTGGCCAGCCAACTGGCCACCCACAGTCAGTCGAATGGCCTTGTGGGATCCGAACGAGCTTGGTTACACTCGAATCCGCCAGAGGGACATGGATCCGACACGTGGGAATTGTCCAGTCGAGGAAAATCGGCGGATTTGCAATGAAATCGGCGGATGGGTAGTGATGACGGCAGGTAATGGCAGAGATAGAAAAATGGCGGTCAGAGACACGCTGGAGAATGATGGCCGTGATGTTGGCCAATGGATTGGCCTGGAAACCTCACCCCCGCACTATGAATTGCGCCGTAATTCAAAATCCTTCGGCCATAACACTCACATTAACCACTATCATTTACTATTGCAACCAGTTTTCAGCAACGTACGTGTCCACATCCTCTACAGTTCATTAGCCCGAGCTTCTCGTCCCATTTCAAACTCCTCCCGCGTCCCAGGCTTGCTCAGAAGCACCGTGACGTCTTCCAGAAGCCGGCAAAGCTCTCTACAGGAAGCACAGCATAGCCTCCCGGAGCAGAGAAATTCAGATCTTCTGCATCGAAATTGGAGTTTCGAAGAGAGGTAGGCTTGAAAAATGCCATACCCATGCATGATATTTCGAAAGGCGGTAAATTAAGCTGTTTGGAATAGGAGAGTTAAAACAAGTCTGCCTGTGGGTCAAGAATTGTGGTTTTCCTGGGTGATACACAGAGTTTTTTTCAGTTGGTTCTGTGTTACATTCTCCTCCACGGTGCCTATTAATAAATTCCTCTATAGAAACGATAAACCACTGTAAGGACTGATCTGTGCATAAAAAAAAAAATGTGACTTGTATCTGATAGGTGTGAAAATTAAGCTCTACACTCTGTCTGTGAGAACCTAATTTCCTTTTGACAGTCAAGTTTTGGGCAGAAACAACATTATAACCAGGGGATTGGTGAAAAGGGAGACACATACATATGAGAAACCCTGTCGCGAGAATCAAAGGAGGAAACCATACACATAATTCCCCTTCTGATCAGAACACAAGCCAAAATAGAGCATTTTCACCATGCCAGGAGGGCTTATCAGAAAGGAACCCTCATATTCTAGGAAATTGCGAGAAAACCCTGAGGTGGTAGACCTATTTACCCGTGCCAATTGGATGACCTTCTGTGATAGAATTCAAGGTCATGATGATGAGGTAACATAAGAGTTCTTAATGTCTCTGCAGCCCAAATACAAGATAATGGTCACTGTAAATTTCCGAGGATTGACCTTAAAAATCCCCCACAACTCATTAGTCAGGTCACTGATTTGCCATTGGGGATACCCTGGGATAAAGAGGAAAGGAAATTAGGCCAGAAGGCCAAAAAGGAATTCTTCCTACCAGAAGAACAGTTTTCAGAGGATAAGAATGGGGTCTGGAAAGCCAGCCTTCAGCCATTTTGGAGCGAGGTCAGCCTTCAGATCATAAAATACATTACCTGTGAGGGGCGGTTCAGTATTGTATATGGTTATCACTTCCGGTTGCTCACTAAACTCAGGCATAAGATGGATTTACCCATAGAAAAAAAGTTAAGCATACCATATTTCCTCCTACAATCATTGATGGAGTGTGGCACAAAAATGAAGGAAGGGACACCAGACCAGATGGCTCATCATGGGCTTATCAAGCTTTTAGTAGAAGATGCCCTCCATACTTATACTGTCCCTCTCTCCTGGGAGATTTTTCGCAATATGTCCAAGGATGATGATATCCGAATTCTGGCCGAAGAACTCACTTCATCCAGCAGTGAGGAAAGGGAGCATATTGAGGCAGAGAAGAAAACTAAGGGTAAGGAAACTAAGGGTAAAGAAACCCAGGACAGACCACCACAGGGAGAGCAAGAAGAGAAACGAGAAAAAGGCCAAGCTACTGAGGCCAAAGCTGTGGGTGGAATAAAAGCACAAACGCCAAGGGAGAAACGGTTGCAAATCAGGGCAGAAAGGACTGAAAAGGTCCAAGCAAGTGAGGGCACATCCAAGGAAACCACAGAAAAATTGAAGGAGAAGGCACCCCCAGCCAAGTAGGCCAAAACAGTGAAAACTATTTCTACAGGAAGCCCGAAAAATGCTTCTACAGGAAAATAGAAAATAGTCAGCACATGACTTTCTACAGGAAGTCTGAAGACAGAGCAACAGAGGGAAAAATCACCAGAAATTTTAGCTAGGGAGGTAGCAGTTGTGCTGGCCACCCTAAGCACATCTCCCAAGCAGAAGGGTAAGCGAAAGAGGGAGCCTCCCCTGTTATTTTAAGGCAAGAAGGAGTGTGAGGATTAAGACTGGCAGACCCCAGCCTCCGTCAAAAGACCAATCACAATTGTAGACACCCCTACCACACAAAAGGAGAGGTCCCCCTCCAAGGCATCCATCACTTATGAACGGGGAAGCCCAAAGACATCCACCTTGAAAGAAAGAATGAAAATGTTGGACACAAAGTCCACTCTATAGGATGCTGAGACTATTCTACCGAAAACACTGGCTAGGCTGAAGGAGACCGAAGCAATGGAAGGTGAGGCAACTATATCACCATAGGAGGAAGAAAAGGTGGAGAACATTGTGGAACCTAGCCCCCAGCCCAGCTTGGGCTCCTACTATAACTTCTTGGAGGCCGAAAAGATCATTCCTCAAAAATTCGCAGTGCCACTTTTCCTTGCACTAGAAGAAGAGAAAATTCGCAGTGCCACTTTTCCTTGCACTAGAAGAAGAGAGAGTGAGGACCCACACTTGGATGAAAATCGCTAAGTCCAAGGGTGTGGCGGATATAGGTCCTCTAGAGGAACAACTCAAAGAGGCAAGGGGGGAATTGGATATGGTACGACATGTGGAGAGCAGCCAGCGGGTCAAGCTACATGAAGAAAATGAGTTGCTTAGACAGCAGCTACAATTATAGGGACAGAGGAAGGAAGACATGCCTCATATCTTGGGAGAACAACAACAACAGGAGGAGCCCACAACAGCCAAAGATACCCCTGATGAATAGAAGAGAAAGGAAGGGATGCAGACTAAAATTGAGACACTGAATCGACAGCTACAAGAAAAAGAATTGGAGACACAGTCTCTGAAACAACAGGTACAAGGAAATGAGGCCCAACTGGCCTGCATGGCTAGCTGGGCAATGGAAGCTCTGCAGTGTAGGCAACCTGCCAAATCCTATGCCCTATACCTCAAGGATCAGTGGTTACAGTTTCAGATCAATACCTTGGCCCAAAGGGGCATCACCCCATTCCAAAATTATCATCAGTTTGCAGCTCTATGTGGCAGTAGTTCATCTGAGGATAGGGCCAAATTATCAGAGTTCTACTTGCACAACTTTGCCCTTTCGAACATGAACGCATGGGATCCCAACACGGTGATAGGAGATTTCTAGCTTATGGCCATGGCCTCTTGGATGAGCCATGATGAGAAGAGAGCATTAGAGGTCCGCGGTATCATAGGCAGAGAGCTCAATGAGCCTCTCATGATGAGAGCAGAGCCGGATGACCCATCAACAGTGATAAGCACACACTAGCACTTGGTCATCAGTCCTTAGGATCTACCAGAATACATTGAGCAACAGGCTCAAGCCATTGCCCACTTTGAGGACATGGAGAGACTGTTGGGAGAAAACTGCATGCATGCCTGCACAAGGCAGTGGAACACACTGCCTCACAGCTTGAAGATAAAAGAATACCACTCTCCCACCAGGATGAGGGAAGCCTTGGCAAGGGTACCTCTCTACAAGCAGTTGATGCAGAATTTGCAGGCCAATTGGATTGGCTTGAAATTCGGTCCTCCTTTACTTTTGGGATTGCTAGAAGGAGTGAAGGAAGAGGAAGAAGGTAGACAATGGGAGGAAGTGGAAAGGAAGGCAGGATTCCACGACCGGGAAGAGGATATCATAGCAGAGGCCTGGGATGTGAGGGAGGGGATCAAAGCCATAAGGATGATGATCTCGACTAGTTTCTCAAAGGATGAGCAACCCATTTAGCAAGGGGGTGATGATGAGCCCCGAATTGGGTAACTTATTGGGATCATTTTGCCTAATTGTCCTTGTTCAATCCTCCATTTTTCATAGATTATGCATGTTTTTCTAGTATGTTTATGTTATTTGAACAAACAAGGATGGTCACTCTACCAAGGAGGCTAATATGTGGTCATTTCAGGTTTTTTGGACAAGTTTTGGAGCAAAACCAAGCAAGTATGGCCCAGGTGATAGCCAAGATTGAGGTGAGGATTCGTAGGGAGGTTGTCTGCGGCATTAAATGGCTCGTCCTCGAAATCTCCACCCTCAACTCCGAGCTGAACAGGCCACCAAAACGAGTTCTAAAGGCAGCCAAGCAGCTTTGGGAAGAGTGACTGTTTACTACCAGTTGGAATAGCCGAGTCCCTTGAATCTAGGAGGGCTACTAGCCCCCTCGTATTGTATAAATAAGAAGGCCTCAGCCTTCGTAGTTTACTTTTTGGAACTGTTGGTACTTGCACTATAGTGCTGTCCTTTTTCAGCTCGTTTTTCCTTAGCTACTGTTGTACAACTTTCTTGTGATGATTGTTTTTGAGTAATGAGAAGCAGCTTTACTTCGCATCAGATCTAAGTTCTTTATAGGAGCCTGCAGCTCTTGGGGTTGGGCCCAACCCAAGTGCTAAGGCCTCCTTTATGTATTGTTATTTGTTCTTTACGCATTTTCAAAATCATTTATGTTAAGTAGATTAAATCTTGCTGATTAACTAGGTCACTGTTAATGGTTAGAAAGACTTTTGACGCTTAGATTTAGTTGATAGGTTGTTAACAGGGAAAAGCTTCAAAAAGGGGCCATCAACCACCTCTGATTTCACCTCTCCCTCAGTGGGATCAGGGTGACCTTGCTGCCCACAAAAACACTGATTTTGCTTTTCCATGCTGTTGGTCAGGTAAATCCCCTCTGCGGATAGAGGCGATCCCACTTGCCTATAACAGAACTAGCCACAAACAAACCACGCTGCTACGCAAGTTCCTAGTTATGCATCAAAGGTGAATCAAGAAGACTAACCTGGAGTCCAACGCTATGATTGAAGCAGAGTTGACATCCTCGCTCCCTTGCTCCAACAGATCACAAACGAACACCTGCACATGCAAAGGAAGAGACAGATACCAACATAAAAACTACCAAGGCACAACTATATTTCAGTCAGAAAGGAAATAAATCAACACATCACCATGATAGATAATGAGATTGGAACTATAATAGCAGTCGCTCATCAATTAATAAACAGGAAAAGTTACAACCATTGTTCTGACGTCGACCCTTCTCCTGGCTGGGCGAATAACTATATGTGTCTTGCAATGCATCTCCTCTCCGGCAGCATAACCTCTCTAGCACTCAACATCTAACACTCCATGACCACTAATCATCACTACTATCACTCAATTACTAAATCACTAGCACTAACACTCTCCAAGACTAGCTAACACTAGCTTGTCCAATGCATAATGACAAGCTTATATAGATGAAGAAGGGAGGAGGATACGATGAACCGGGACACCTTTTGCGGATTAGCAAAAGCCATAAAGATGGATAAAGATCGACAAAAGACTGATTTTTTATCCTCAGAAAAGCTCCATGTAATGAAGGAAACAACAGTCGGACGTGCATTAAGGCAAAAAGCACGACTAAATTTGGTTGGCGCGACTGTTGTTCTAAGGCAGAGCGCCAATGGTCGCGCCCTCTTTTGAGGATCTCCATCATTGGCGCGGGTAGAACACTGTGGACTTGCGCCAATGGAAAAAGATCATTTTTCAGGGATAATCTGCAGAAGATGTCTTCAGGGAACATGGAGTACATACTCAGGGGAACATAATGCAAGTGTTTTTAGACTTTGTCACTTCTTATAACTCCCGGGATGGGTCCTCCAAGGTATGACAAGAGGAGTAACAGGGATGGTGACAAATTACTGTGTAATAGATGCCCCCTAAAGCATGAAGTCCGAGAGGTGGAGAGGGGTGAAATGCTTTACAAGAACACACATAAGAACACATAAGAGCACATATAGTTACTGCCGCCGAGGAGCTGTATTAAGAGACATGACTGATAGTTCAATTACATGATGTACTTGGTATGTTCGCAGCAATCCATAAGAGAGTACATAAATAATCTGGATCCATAGTATGGACGCAGCCATCTGGTTAGGATCAATAAACTGACTCAGGTATGGTCGCAGCCATCCAGTGAATGAGTCAAGTATCAAGAATCACGCCTGGATTACAACAGACACAATCCAGGGTCTTGCGCTCCAACTCGACCCAAACAAGAGTACAAGTCCAAGCATGTGAATATATGAGCTGAAGTCGAACATGCATGAACATCCTCTGATTACCAGTCAATAATGGAAACTGTTAACAGACGCGAGAGGTACCACCAATAATGACAATGGCCCTCAAGGTACTATAGGTACAATCTATGGTGTGTGAATCAATGGTCTGAAGTCGAACACCCGTAGAATCATTCGATCGGAGGCCAATGATGAAAACCTCACGTCGAACACGAAGAACCTGCCATTGAGGCATGCAGGCTCCAAGGCACCGGAAAGGAGTCTCTCGATCAATTCCCTGGATAATGAGTTGAAGTCGACAGGGAGTGACCTTGATCGAAGGTGGGCCATAATGTTTCCCACATCATCGACACGAGACAGAGAGATGAAGTTGTAAATCAAGATTGTGCGAACTATCAGAGGGAGGTTGTTTTGCAGAGGTCAACTTCTCTTGAACATATCGGCGGCACATTAACGGAATTGGCAGTATTTGACATCAATGTATCAAAGGTCATGATGACGAGGCAATGAGTGAATGAGAGGTCAAATAGGGTACCCAAGTCCATGGAAGCAAGTGAAAGATATGAGATGAAATATCCCCACCCCGGACACGAAAGCAAAAAGTGCCATGTTCAAGAGCGACATACTGCCGTCACGGTAATAATTATGGTTCAAAAATTTTCTTTTCCCCCCGCCATTTCTGGTGAGTACCCCAGTTATTTTTAACAAGCTTGATGGGGATAGCATATGCTTGTGTTTTGAGAAAATCCGATGCCATTAAGTTTTAACGAGTCTGACAAAGGAAGAACTCGGCGTCTTTTCATGTTTAGAGAGTTTGAAAAGACAGCAGAAAAGGAAACTCCAGGGATGTCCTTTTTCGTAAAGTTGTGTCTCTCGGGCCCAAAAAGTATAAAATAATACCCGAAAGAACCGCCCGATCATTACGATCGAGGAGTACTTTTCATAATTAGTGATTTCGACCTGAAAAAGTAAAAAAGTGATCAAAATCACGTCATTTCGTAACCATTAACGAGTTTGAAACGACAAAAACCCGGTAATCTTTTTATGTTTTAACGGTCGACAAAAAGAACTTAAAACGACCGCCCCTTATTAACGTTTAACGAGTGAAGAGGGAAAACTCGGCAATCTTTTCGTTTTTAAATGGTCAGAAAAGAGCTGAAAGCGGACCTTCATTTTTATTCTCTTTAACGAGTCAAAAAGGAAAAATACTCGGCAATCTTTTCATATTTTACGAGTCAGAAAAGAGCACAAAGGCGACTCGTCCTGAAGGAATGAGTGGTATAAAGGGTAGCAACTGGTTCCGGTAATGGTGGAACTGCTCAAAACATGTAATGGTCAAGAGGCTGGCTAATAAAACCACTCATCGCTGCGGTTCCTCAGGAAAGGAGAAACAACCAAGTGAAAGCATATGATCGGCCAAAAAGATGGTGGCGATGGAATGAAACAACCAAGGCTCCTCTAGCAGAATTTAGCGGATAAAAGGCAATCACGGGATGTAAATCAGGTATGGGTTCATTTTTACACAAGCTTGAACCATGGAGAACTTTGCTTGGATTCGGTTTCATGTTTACACAAGCTTGAAACGAAAAACTATGCTTGTTATAAGTTCACATGCCCCCAGCATGATGACGCACATCGAGGTACATGCCGCCCAAGCTTCATTGCATTCAACAAAGTGGATGGAATGAAGGTTCACTCTCTAGATCGATGAAAGACTCGACTTGTATTTTACGAGATCTTAATCAAAAGACTCGATTTGGAAAGGGAGGTGTTTCATTTTTTAATGAGGTTGACACAGTAAAAGAACTATCCTCATAACCCTTGTTTTATTTTTTAACGAGGTGGCCACAAATCAAAACTATCCTCGGGACTCCTTGTTTCATTTTTTAACGAGCTTGACACAAGACAAGGAACTATGCTCCAGACACCTAGGTTCATTTTTTAAGGAGCTTGACATAGGACAATGAACTATGCTCCAACTGACCTTCATCATAATGAACAGGAAGTCGGGGCTTCCAAGAGTGCCTCTCCCGCTGGGAGGTCAACATCTCGGAAGTCAGGACCTAATGCCCCCAGGACACTATGCACGACGGCGGCATCGCTGGATATAGGCATGGGATAGGTGGCCACGTAGTTGACCTGTGGTGGGGCAGATGCAACTGGTGGATGACAACCAGGAGGGGATGACGACTGCGCAGGAGAGATCCGTGGACGAACGAATGATAATTGATCGATAGTCACAATTATTCCATCGTGTGGAAAGCAAACCACACGGAAAAGTGAAGAGACAAGGGCCCCCATGGCATAAACATAGTCACGGCCAAGGAGAAGATTGAAGTCTAAAGCACCTTGGGTAACCCATACGTCTAGATAGACGGTCTTGCCTCCTAAAGTAATAGGGAACTTTGGAAGGAGCCCTAATGGTTGGCTAGTTCTTCCGTTAAAAGCAGTCAGATTCGATGCTACGGGCACAAGCTGTGGGGAACCCAAAGCTTGCCAAATAGTGGCAGACAGAAGACTAACAGATGCACCCTCATCCAAAACAGTGCCTGGTATTGCCTTGTCATAGGCGTGTATCGTGACCCAAAAAGGCACATGAGATGGGAGGCGGAAGGTAGTCAAACGTCTCCAGTCGAAGGAAGCGACTGAATTACTTAGTGGGGGAATCGTATGATTGCCCCCTTGCTCGGGAGAGAGCGCAGTAGGACTCTCAGATGTAGGAGAATCTGAGGAGACAAGAAGAACAGGAGAATGATGCTCTTCCGAAATAGAGTGGTCGGCGGGTGATGAACTAGAGTCAACACTCTTTCCGACCAATGGTTGGTCTGGAACAGGCTTGGCAGAACCAGATTTAGGAAGAGGAGGCTGGACAAGAGAGGAATCTTGGTTGATTTCTTTGTCAGCAGGGGAACGTTCTGCAGTTGCAGAAAGACGTTGATAACCAACGGGAAGTTGGGGTGAGGGAGCTGTAAGACTTTCCAATACAATAGAGGCTCTATCCATGAATGGACAAAGGTGAAGGGGATGATTGCCTTCACAAAGTTTACAAGGGATTCGAATCTTCTCTTTTCTGTTACCAACTAGTAAGGTATCGTCGATTTGCGACAGTAAGGGGTGAGTCGGGTCACGAGACCATATGTCTAGGATCCTGGGAATGCCAGGACAATCAGAAAGAAAATGGTCCCCTTTGCATAATCGACAAGGAGACCGAAGCTTCCGGGGAGGAGCAGAAGGTGGTTCCACTTCTGATAGCTTCGTGGTAGACACGACCTTTCCCTTAGGAGACTTCTTCTTTTTGGTCTTCTTCTTCTTCTTCTTAGCCACCTGGTTAGTGAAATCCAAGGTTTCACCAGGCGAAGTAGAAGATGAGGACGCAGCAATAGGCGAAGAAGGGAAGGGGTCCACCTTAGAATCAACATGATGTTGTTCGGGTGGAGGAGGTGCTGGTGGACCCGAACTGAACGGAGGAGCCCTAGAGGGTATCTCAGGCTCCTTCCCGGTAGATGGCGGGTAATCTTTTGTTCGAGTACTGATATTGATGGGTATCGTTCCAACCATAAACACCTGAGAACCAATGGAAGAAGGAGGCTGAGATGGGTCAGCGACCATTTGAGGTTTTTGAGTTTGCTGTGAGGGAAAGGGTTCTTTAAGCACCGCAGGAGTCCTGGGAGTGCCTTTCAACAAACGACTAACTTCGGATCGCCTGGGGCAGTCCTTCGTATAGTGATCCTCATCACAGATAAGACAAGGATACTTGGGTTTGCGTTTGGCACCATCCTCGGGCGGAGGGTTAGGGGCTTCCTGCTTGGGTTGATCTGGCTTATTCTTCGGTTTCCCTTTCTTCTTTGCTTTCGAGGGTTTGTTTGCTGTGGTGGTTTGGACGGCATTGACCTCGGAAGTAACATTTGAAGTGGGTATTACCTGGGAGGTGGGTTCATTCGGAGCAGAAGTGATCACACTCGAGACCACCGAGTTTGAAAACAACCATACGGGTAAACCAATGGTCAACCCAGGCAAAGACAATGTTGCGATATACTGAACACCAACATTTCCAACAGAAGGAAATGGGCGAGGGTACCCATCAGGAGGAACACCTTGGCCGGTGGGCACCGGAAAGGCTCCCATTGAACGAGAAATAACCCTACTCAAACTAACGCAAACAAAAATCTAATTGGGTAGATGTTATCGTGGCCAATAAATTTTAAGACACTGAACTTAACCTTTTCATTTTTTAAGAGTCGAGAAAAGGATAAAATATGACTCTAGTCTCCTTCGAATATTTAATGAGCACGAAGTGACAAGACGCTCACAGGCACCTTTTCGTTTAGGGAGTCCGAAAAGGATCAAAAGTGACTGCTCTGGAGTTCTAGGTAGAAGGTGTGCCAAACTTTTCGCAAAACCACAGAATACTTTTTAGGGTAAGGGTGGTCGATCTTCGTGAATGCTGTGTTCACTGCATTGCGAATCGTAGGGCGGCTGACACGGCTTCCTATGGATAAAGGCTTTATTCCTATAGGGGTCTCCCAATATATACTCGACGGTACGTGGGAGCACAGTCCGTATTGGCACCTATCGTTTCACCGTGGAGGAATCACCCAACCACTCGACGATAAACTACCAGGTTTAAAGACGCCGGAACACGTCTCTAACCTAGACCTCTAGAGTGTTTGCGTTATGTTCCAATGCGTTGTTATGTTCATTGAGTTCATTTTAAATTTTATCTTTGATTATGTTTCAGTTTTTTGGTCCTACCGTATGTGATATCTCAAAAACTTTTTACATGCAAACTATATGCCAAAATTAAATCATTTGATTCGATGAATTCTATCTACAGGAGGGTTGAGATCTTTTTCACAAACGAAATGATCACTTCAACAAACAACGAAGATCCTAATGCAGCTAATAACAAGAAACGAAATTTTGTCTTTTTCTTTTTAATAGCAACAAATAACAATGAATGCTAACTACAATGATGCAAGAGATTTTTTATTTTTCTTTCCTTTAATATGGCATGATGCATGTAAACAAATTCTAAGAGATATGCACAATCCAAGTTCAGTTAATGAAATAGAACCAATTCTGAAACACTAAAATGAACCATGCAAGCAAGGAAAAACACAAAGACTAGTGAACTTCAAAGAGGCTAGAAGTGAAGTATTCAGAGTATAGAAGATCAGGCTTTAACAAAGCACTGGATAGGTGCAGAATACAACCAACAAGTTGACTGGATAATCAAGAGATCGAAACTTCCCACAGAAGGCCAGACATGCAAAGTCACTAGATATCCTAGGGCTGAGACGAAAATCAATCAAAATGAGCAAACAGCTGAGGGATACAGGCTAAGACTAGTCAAGCAGAGGTTCAACACAGTTCCAGAGGCTGAGAGAGATATATAAAGAGACTGAAAGAGCTTTCTACCCACACACAGGCAAAATTTACAGAGCTGGCGCGACTGTCAGCTTGCAACTTGCGCTACTACAGGATTGGCGTGAGTTGTTTTTGAGCAACATGCGCCAACTGGCGCGACTGTCAGAGAAATAACCGCGCCAATTAAGCTTGCCAACTAGAAAAATAAATGATACGACCTCAGGTCGAGTTGACAGTGCTCAGATGGGTCAAACAGTAAAGGATAATCTCAAAACTGACTCAGGAAGCTCATTCACTCAAGCAAGCAGAAGAAAATTAACATGCAAGACAAAAATCAAATAGTTACTCCCCAGTGGAGTCGCCAATTTTTTGGTCAGGTAAATCCCCTCTGCAGACAGAGGCGATCCCACTAGCCTATAACAAAAATAGCCACAAACAAACCACGCTGCTACGCAAGTTCCTAGTTATGCATCAAAGGTGAATCAAGAAGACTAACCTGGAGTCCAACGCTATGATTGAAGCAGAGTTGATATCCTCGCTCCCTTGCTCCAACAGATCACAAACGAACACCTGCACATGCAAAGGAAGAGATAGATACCAACATAAAAACTACCAAGGCACAACTATATTTCAGTCAGAAAGGAAATAAATCAACACATCACCATGATAGATAATGAGATTGGAACTATAATAGCAGTCGCTCATCAATTAATAAACAGGAAAAGTTACAACCATTGTTCTGACGTCGACCCTTCTCCTGGCTGGGCGAATAACTATATGTGTCTTGCAATGCATCTCCTCTCCGGCAGCATAACCTCTCTAGCACTCAACATCTAACACTCCATGACCACTAATCATCACTACTATCACTCAATTACTAAATCACTAGCACTAACACTCTCCAAGACTAGCTAACACTAGCTTGTCCAATGCATAATGACAAGCTTATATAGATGAAGAAGGGAGGAGGATACGATGAACCGGGACACCTTTTGCGGATTAGCAAAAGCCATAAAGATGGATAAAGCTCGACAAAAGACTGATTTTTTATCCTCAGAAAAGCTCCATGTAATGAAGGAAACAACAGTCGGACGTGCATTAAGGCAAAAAGCACGACTAAATTTGGTTGGCGCGACTGTTGTTCTAAGGCAGAGCGCCAATGGTTGCGCCCTCTTTTGAGGATCTCCATCATTGGCGCGGGTAGAACACTGTGGACTTGCGCCAATGGAAAAAGATCATTTTTCAGGGATAATCTGCAGAAGATGTCTTCAGGGAACATGGAGTACATACTCAGGGGAACATAATGCAAGTGTTTTTAGACTTTGTCACTTCTTATAACTCCCGGGATGGGTCCTCCAAGGTACGACAAGAGGAGTAACAGGGATGGTGACAAATTACTGTGTAACACATGCAATCACTTGTGTTTGATTTTCATTTGTAGAAGTTGGTTACAAGTTCAGACTTTTTTTTGATTAGTTGCATGAGTTAGAATACATGGTTTCATTGCAGTTCAAACTTTTGTTCATTCTCTTTACTGACAGCTAGATCAGATTAGGTCAACGTAACTAGGTCTTTGATTTTACAAGTCTTCATCAGTTCAGTTGGAAAAAACGACTTGCAGAGCACCTGTACCACTTCTCTACCTGCCCATATTTAAACCCATCTGCTCCATCCCTCAGCTCAACTTCTAGCCTTACATTTGCCATTTTCTCACATAACCCTAGTTTCTGTGCATCATTGCTTCAGCCCTCCTTGAACAAATCCAGCCATCTACATCTATCCTCAACTCCATCCACCAAGTCTTGGACCACCTCCAGCCCTTATCCTACCTCCATACCCACTCCTTCATCTTTCTTCATCCATCCATCCTCCAAAATCCCATTTTTGAACATCCTGTAGAAAAATTGCAGACATCCTGTAGAAAATCACAGACATCCTGTAGAACCCCTGCAGACTTCCTGTAGAAGCTCACGAATGAGGTTTCTTGATAGCCAAACTCTATGAAACTCTCTGGAAGGGTGTTAGGGACCGCTTAGGTCCTCTCTGAACCTTCCCGACCTCATCCAAGCATTTCCTCTTGCCAATCCACCTCTACACAGTCAAAACAGTCAAATCTCATGCATAATAATTCTGGCAACTTATTCCAAAAATACAAAAAGATGTTTTTTGCAGATGTTACTGTAGAAGTAGCTTAGATACATGTATTTACCTTCCTAAAAGTCATTGTCATTTCTTTCAGTAGCTTGCATCCTCTTTCTTGCATCGGTAGGGATAGCTGGTAAAATTAGGGTTTGCTAGGGTTTACGTTTCCTTTCAGCTTTCCAGTTTCTTTCTGCAAGTAGATCAGCCTTCTTTAAGTTAGCTTTCTTCCATCAGTTAAAAATCTTCTTCTTAGAGCTCATAGAAGTTGGCTTAAGCTCCTAGCGGACTTGTGCCAGCTGACCAAGTGACAGCTGCGGCAAGAGCTAGTACTTGTGCATACAACACCGTCGCTTCCAAGTTTGTTACGAACTACCGGGTTGATAAAAGTAAAGAAGGGAGTCCCAGGAGTTGCAGCATTATTGTTGCAATACTAGAGCTCACCACGTTCTTGAAACTGAAAGGCATTTTAGCGTAATGAAAAGTCCCCCACGGAGTGGTGAACGATTTTTTGTCTCGGTCATCTTCATGGACTAAAATTTGGTTATATCCGGAATAACCATCGAGTAGTGACATTTGAGATGCTCCAACTAGTCGCTGAAGTATGTGATCTATTTTTGGCAGTGGATAATTATCCTTCAATGAAACTTTGTTGAGATTCCGAAAATCAATGCACAAACAGATCTCACCTGTCTTCTTTCATACGGGCACCAAAATTAGATATCCAATTGGAAAATCTAATGGGAACAATGATTCCTGATTTGTACAACCTATTTATCTCCTTCTCAATTGATGGCAGCAATTTTGGATTAAGCCTTCTTAACTTTTGTCTGAAAGGTTTCTGATTAGGCTTAATAGGAATTGTATGCTGAATTATCTTGGTGTCATATGTTTTCAAATCAGAATAGTCCCAATCGAACACATCGGCAAAGGATGACAACAAACTGAGATATTTGACCTTTACCTTCGGTGGCAATGTTTTGGACAGCTTTACCATCTTCGGATGTTCCGCTGTTCCAATATTCACCTCTTCGACTGCCTTCTCTATTGGCTACAATGTTGGCTTGCAGGCTACGTCATCATGATCAAAGAGTTCCTCTAAAGGTATCAAGCCTTTAGGAATCACGTTATCCTTGAGTTGCAACACTTCCATTTGGTTGATCTGCACATCATCTTTACCGTCATCATATTCTACATCAATTGAGGTATCTTTGAACTTACCTTTACTTTGCAGAAAATCATAAATCTCCTCATCATCTTGAAAAAATTTCCAATATCTCTGATTGTCTGGGACAGTCGGACGATGTTTCACATGGATTTCAAATTTATTACTTGAATTCATAGGAATCTTCAGATTACTCGCTGTCTTAGCAAGTGCATCAGCAATACTATTTTGAATACAAGGCACACACGTCAAGGTGTAATCTGAAAACAACTTCAAAATGTCTAGAACAACATTTCGGTATGCCCACATTTGAGGATGCTTTGATTGATATTTGCCTTTGACTTGCTTAATCACCAATTCAGAGTCGCCATATACAGCAATCCTCTTAGCATTCAACTTTCTTAGGATTTTAAGGCCAACAATCAAAGCCTCATACTCAGCTTCATTGTTTGAGCAATCAAAAGCAAGTTTGTAAGAACATATCCACACATTACTAGGCACCTTGTGTGGAGCAGAAAAAGGAATGCGTACCCAAATTCCAATTCCAGCACCATCATTTCCCACTGCTCCATCGAAATCCATAGTCCACAGGCCATCTTCCTCTTCTTCTAAGTGCTGAAACTCTGCTTGTTGTATTTTTTCTGCTTGCTGTCCATTATCCTTTTCTGATCGCTAAATGGTATTGCCCTGTTCTTGATTTTCTTTCTTCAAAACTTCTCTGAAATTCTATGCTGTTTCTGGAATATCATCTTCTGCAACTAACTGACTATCAATCTCATTGAAAATATCTGAATGCAAAACAAAAGAATCTATATCTGTATGTACATAATTAATCGGATGATTAATTGGTTTCTCCTTGCTTGTAATCATGTATTTCATTTTCTGCTCCCGATAAAGTTTTCTCATTTGGCCAAACACAGGAATCGTTGCATAGGAGAAATCAAGCTGCATAGTTCCTTTAATCTTTGCTCCCCAAGATCTGGAAAGAAGCATTCCAAATCTAGGAGGCATATCTGCCACCACCACATCCATCAAATTTTTTTTGCCAGAATCTGATCCAAACTGACCACCAAGTCTTTAATGAGCCCAATACATCTCACCCTGCTGGAATCAAATGAATAGAGATCATGGTATTTCCTGGGAATGTCCAAACCCAACTTCTCCATGATAGCTTTTGGCATAAGATTGTGGGAGGCATCGAAATCAAATATTGCATTATGCAACACAAACTCATGCACTCTCAAACTGATATAAAAAGGAGGCACATCATTTTTTGGAGACTCACCGTTCAATGCTAGTCCAAAAATCAGTTCAAGTTGATCATCTTCTACACTCACCATATCAGACATTGGATCAAAATTCAAAATTTTGGAAACCTGACCTCTATAACTACTGTTCCTCATCAGCTCAATTAAGGGAATGGATACCTTCAATTTAGAAATTTCATTTCTAAACTAAAAGCAGAAATCTTTTCTACCTCTTTGGCTGGAACCTCTTTCTTCTCAGCTTTATCTTTCGATACAATTGGCTGATTGACTCGTTCATTTTCTGGTGGAGATTTGCTAGGAGTTGGATCAACAACTTCTTTTCCTTTATTTGGTGCAATAGGTGGCTTATTCTTATATGCTGGACCTTCCTTTCTCTTCTGAATTGGATTGATGGGGACATTTCTGTTTCTTAATGAATAATGATGCTGCTGGGCAGACAAGGCATGCATATAACCTCTCTGATACTCATCCGACTCCTCTTCAAGGGCTGTGTCATTTGCCAAGATAAAATCTGCATCCTGGTGTACAGCCAAACTTTCTGCATACTTATCATCTTCAGTGATAAAGGTGGGCATATCATCAGGAGTGAAGAAGTGATTTTCTTCCCCTAATACATTGTCTTCATCATCAGATTCGGGACCAATAAAATTCTGCTGAAGAGGTGTCTTTACTTGTTGCTGTTGTGATGCCGGTTCTTGTGCTCGCTGCTCACGCTGTTTGATCCTGAATTGAGGCTGCTGCTGTCCACGGAAATTAGGATTCCAGATTTGCGGTTTAGGCTTATCAAGGGTTAACCTTTCAATCATCTTTTCTACCTTGCAGAGCACCTGATCTGAGGTAGAAGCTTCTTCCTTTATTGAAACCCTCTTTTCGGTTTTCAATCTAGCTCTCTTGTCATTCAAATTTGCCTCAACACTAACGACGATTTTCTGCATTTCTTCTAAGGTAGCTAGATCTCTCTCTCTCTTAATTGATAAGCCATGTCTGGATCAAAACCATCTGGGAATTTTAGCAAAGCTGACCTTCTAGTTGGCCTTAAATCATCAGGAATTGAATTATAAACCACATTGAATCTAGTACAATAGTCTTGCACGGACTCACCAGCATTCCACTTGATCTTGGTATATTCAGAAGTGATCTAAAGAGGATCTTTCTTGACTTCCCAGCGATCCAAGAACTATTTGAAGCTCTTCTAATGTGGGAATACTTCTAGCTGTCAAAGCTCTAAACCATTTTCTCACCTCACCTGTGAAAGTCTACACGAATAATCTCATGGTCACGTTTTCTGCATCAATCTCATGAAGCTCAAAGAAATCTGTCATCTTGTCCACATGTTGCTGAGCCGTGGTACTTTGAGGAGTGCCATAAAACAAAGGAACTTTACTCTAATAATCTGTGGGCATGTCACCTAAAACTTGAGGCAGCGTGAGAGGTGCAAACCAAGCAGCCATTGCTCTTGGTGGATTTTCAATCAGCCTTGGAGATGTTGGGGGAGAAGGTGCAGCTGATGTGTGAGGTGTATGAGGAGGTGTATGCGGAGGTGAAGCAATTTTGGATGTAGAAGGAGTAGATGGAGGTGAATTTACAGCAGACTTTTGATCAAAAATAGTAGGCTGCGGGGGAAGGGTGGGAATGAAAGGCGGTTCAGTTGGAATCCTTAAGCTAGATGGAGTTGCGGAAGCTCCAAGTGTTGCAGATGCAGCTTCTAGGAAATCAATGATATTTGCAGCCTCAATGTCAGTTTGGAGCTGTCTTAGAATGAAATTCTCAATGGACTTATTGGATTTTTCAATTTCTAGAGCAGCAAGAAAGTCCGGATTCGGGACGATAGACTCAAGAGCATTTTCGGATTTGGTTTTAAACAAAAATAACTCAAACTGTGTGTCAAAATCAAGCTCTTCAAGATACTTGAAAATTGTAGGGCAAGAACAGGATTTGAACATGGGAGTCACAAATATCTCTTGACGAACAATTCTTGAAATCAGATTGGGATTTTCATAGAAAGGGGGAGGATTTGGATCTGGATTAGCTCTGGTATATCTCTTTGAAGCCAGCGTGTTAATTTCAAGAAATCAAAGGAAAATAAACAACTTGTTCAACCTTTCAAATTCTAAACTTATCATCCAAAAGCTTAGAATTCTCAAATGTACTGGGGCAATTTACAGGTCAAGTGTCACGATTACAAGCTAGACCGGAGATTGACTGAAGCAACATTTATCTACTTGCGCTAATGCAAAGCAAAAGTGTTTCGAAAGCTACTTGGCATAACTTTAGGCTCCTTCTGTAGCTTATAACACAAATGACATCAACGAGCAAACCATTTTCTTCCCCAGTATGGTCGCCACTATGTTAGAGCCTAGATTTGCCTCAGGCTGAAAAGACAAGGTTCTAGGTCCACATCAAACCATGCTCAGCCTCATAGCTAGCCCTACGAGGACAGGAGAGGGCTCTCTCTGGGTTGATCTCAGCAAAAGACAAGCGATGGGGCTCGAGATGACTGGAATAAAAGCTAATTTTAGGCTAGGTATGAAGTACAAGGGTTTAATTTGAGTTTCTAGGGTTTTGTGCTGGAAACAGGGAAAGGCAATTTTGGGCTCGGGAATGAGGCACAGTTTCTGCAGAGTTCTGATTGGGGCAAGGAAGGCAATCCTTTTGATGCTTTAAAGTGAGTGAATGGATATATCAGACTGGTGAGGAGCTAAGGAGAGCAAGAAAGTTTCAAGAATTCTCCTTAAACAGATGAAAACATGGAAATTTAAACAAATTCAAAGGTAGAGCATAACAGTTAATGGATTCTACCTTAATCACTCATTTGTTCAAATTCAGAAGAAGAGACAGAAAAATGATACACATAACAATATTGAACTCACAATTACTTAGAGAAGAACACCATCGAAACATAAATCCACATAGATCCCAAACAGTGCTGCAAAACCCTGGTCTTTCCTTAGCCAAAAATGCAGAGATAGAATGTACAATGATATGCCAAAGCAATCCCTAGTATCCAACCCTGAAAATGACTTAGGAATTACATGATATAGACTAGCCCAACAAATTCCCTTGCCTCTAGGGGTCGAGCTCATCATTCTAGGAGTTGTTTCAACCAATTCTAAATAAAGCACTAAAATCTAGGCAATCAAAACAACTTGCCTCTATAAGCTAGGACACTGATTCATCCATTAAATTTTCACTTTTTAGTGAATGAATCCTCTAGAAAAAGTAAATAAGTGCCAAAATTACATCATTTTTATCCAATTACATCAATATAGATCAAAAATTACATCAAAAGTCAAAACTAGTTAAACTGGTCGAATTTCTGAGCTGGAAGATGAAAAATTGAGAAAAAATCCTCTATGCGCCGCACCAAATCCTCTATGCGTCGCGCCACTTTGAGGCTGAATTGTAGGCACTTCCTAAAGTCCAAATTGAGCCCAAGTGTGCTTTTTGGAAAGCCCTACCTGTCTACTTTCCAACCCAAGTCGAATTTCTCAATTTGGTTCCCATTTGCCCCTCCAAAAATTCAATCTCCCAAGACTGCTTCCTGTGTGTCAAAATAGGGGCAGTGAGGTCATTTTTTGAGTGTTTTTGACCTCCCGAGGACTCAAAACTTGCCCAAATTTCTTGGCCATGCACTAGAAACCATGATTTTTCATGAAAAATCCAAAAATATAAACTTTTTGCAATTTGGAGCTCCTTAGCAAAAGCGCCGCCACGTGGTGCTGTGCATAGGGAGAAAAACCCTGTTTTTTGTGCCAAAATTTGTCAAAATGCCAAAAATGCCTCAAATTTCTTGAAATTTGGGCTGGAGCTTCTTCATTAAGTGTCATGCTGGGCTAAAGAGGCCTCAACCAATATCTGAAGACGATCAAGCTCCCTTTGCCTCTTTTGCTTCCTTATTGCCTTCCTTAATTTTGCTTTTAAATTCCTGATTCGTGCCTTGCAGACCTTGTTCCGTGCCATGTAGTGGAAAGCCATGTGTCTCAGTAATGCATGGTCCTTATTGGCCTTGTCCAACAGTCTCTCCAAGTGGATGTTGATTCTCTCGAGATTAGACTCCCGATCCTCATTAATCTCTTGCTCCAATGACGTGAGCTCAATTCTTCTCCTTTGTGCAGCTTGGCGATTCTCGTGGATGTTTTGTAACTCCATGATTGTTTGCTGATATTCAAGCTATTTGTTCCACTGCTCCAAATATTTCATGGTCCACTTAGCTCTCTCCAAGTCAAGGGATAAGGCTTGGATCTCTGTTTGCTGCTCCTGGATGATCTCCCTAAGTTTGGCACTTTGTGGGCCCACATCTGTGTCATCATCATGAATGACAATGAAGTTGGTCTCTTGTTCAACTGAAGGCTCACCTTAAGGCCCCTCATCTTGCATTGGCCTCTTGCCTTTGTCCTGTACCTGTGGTGTTGATCTCGGAAGCGAGGCCCCTTCCACACCGGGTGGAGATAACACTCGCTTTGTTGTTGCAAACAAATGTCTAGTGCCCCTCTGATATGTGATCAATACCGGCACGCTAGCGGTCTCATGGCACTCATACTGATGAGAAGGTCCACCTGTCTCATGCTTGACCTCTGATAATCCCTGTGAAGCTTTGAAGAAGTCACGAGAGATGAAATCATCCCAAGTGATGCCCTGTAATCCAAGCTGATGAACTACCAAAATCTTAATAAGAGAAAAATGATAAACACTGTTAAGTTGCTGCTGAGGGGTTTTGTGTTGCACAAGTGTAGTCATCCTCTCTATGTTCTGGCAAATGAAATACGGAATGTTCATCATCCGTGCCCTGGTGAAATGCATGAGCAACCTGATATGATAAGAATATAGACGAGAGAACCGTCCCTCACAGCTGAAATATTTCATGATCAATTTTATTAGTGGAGCATATTCATCTTTCAAATATCGGAATGGGAACACTCTCTTGAGCTAGCTCAAGTAACCGGTTTTAATATATGGCTCATAATGCTTTCGTTCAATCTTCTTCCTCTTGGTCCACGGTTCCCCAATGCTTGGTATGCTGGTTGCTAGTGAGACAGATTCTGGTGTAAGTGTAAAGGTAACACCAGCCAAGGTAGCCTGATCTCCATGTAAATGCAACACAAAAAGATGAGCCAACTCATGATGAAATTGAACACTAGCCACCTTTTGACAAAACTCATAGCATGACTGATGCTGAAAACAAAACATGGCAAGAGGGCAGGCCTGTAATTCAGTGAGGGTGATCGGTTCTTCTCTGATATGCCTACCTCCTCTATGAGGCCTCCGTGATGCATGTTCCTCCATGGGAGAATCACTTTGGGTTTCCATTTCATAATCCGATGAATGCTCAGATGCCATGACTGCTATTTTTCAAACTGTCTTGGAGGTGAAGATGTTGGTGTATGAAAACTGTTTAGACTGCTCTTTTAGTGATGTGTGCAAACTCTGCCACCAAAGGGGAAAGCCAATGAAACAGGGACTGTTAGGAAGGGGAAATAATATTAAGGGATTAGGAATTATTGGGAGAGATTTGTTTGGGAAATATGGGAGGGGTTTTAGGATTTAGGTGTGGGAATAGGTTTTAGGGTTTTTCACATTTGAAAGTTTTGGGAAAAGTAATTTAGGATAGGGGTTTAGTAACTTTAGGGGATGGGGAACAATGGAGTCAAAAAACAAATTGAATTAAGGACAAAAGAAATAATGGAAAAGAGTAACCTTGGTGGAAAACAAGTTTTGAAACCCTAGGCAGTAGTTTACATGTGAGGAAATCAAAATGATAGGGTTTGAATTTTTGTTTCAATCATTAGCATCCAAAAATCACCATCACTCAGCACAAAAATGGATGAAACATTGAGATGTCGACCCTACCTGGCGAATCCATGCAAATAAATGGCAATTTGGAGAAATTTCAAACGTTTTCGGGCTTTCAGGTGTATGTGCCACGCAGCTCTCCCAACGCGCCGCGCCGTCCCAGTGCGCCGCGCCCATTCAAAATTACACTACAAAACTTCTCCTAGTGCGCCACACCTCTTCGGTGTGCTGCACCTTCTGCCCAATGCGCCACGCCAGCCAAATTTCCTCCAAATTCACCCAAATTGCACACGAACTCAACCAATTTTCTTTGAGTGGCTTCTCTCTGGTCTAGGCATGCAAATGACATTGATTTTCATGAAAATATCTTTATAAAGACATGGGTTTGATTTTTGACTCTCCAAGACCCATCTTTGTAATGTTTTGGCATTGGCACTTTTTCCATTTTAAAACAACTCTGTTTTTAAATTTCCTTTTCAATCTTTTAACCGAAATGATGAAATTCTTGGCAATTTTTTGCAGGGATAGCTGACATGGAATTTGGAAAAGGAGACTAGGGCTATGCCTAAAGAATTCAACAACTAAAAGCTTTTGAAAATTATTACAAAGGACAAAATGTTGACTTTTCTTCAAAATAGAGTTTTGAAGAACAATCATAATCCATCAATATGACGATGAAATTCGCGAAATAGAAAACATGTGTAGAACCTCCCTCTGGCCTACTGGCATTTAGACACTTTAACGACTCAATTTGTGAAATCCTAGACCTATGATTGACATGACTCTTTGCCCATTAAAAGATCAAACATTGACTGTCATGGAATTTAATGTCATGGACTTTAATAAACATTGATGAAAAGACCTAAGCCAGTAGGTACAAGACATGAGGGGAATGAATGACAAAGCCCTTCCGTCAGATTATGGCATGCTCCTAAATGGAATGCAGATGATCGAGTAGGATGGGACACCTAAAAAATGAAATGCAAAAAGAGTTTTGATCTCTAATGGAGGACTGACCAGACCGACTCTAACACCTCCATATACTTGTCTATCTCTGAATCTTGTATTTATATATGCATTTGTATGGTCAAAGTACATCTGATCCTATATTGTTTATGGTTATAGATCTCTATGCTTTGATGGTATTTTGCTGATTTGACTCTACAGGTGTTCTTTGAAGCGGGACAAGTGAGAAAGGAGTGGCAAAAGCTCTATCAAGGGAGAGAGGAAACAAGCAAGGAGACTAGCGAAAGACTGAGGTTGGTACTCTCTACTTCTCTCTCATCTATCTCTCATAAAGGAAAACAAAAGTAACTTTGGTTTGTTTGTTTCTAAGATAGCTACCCGTCTTAGTGGGACTAGCAGCTCTGAATGTACACTAGTTTTCCCGATAACATTCCATCAGAGACATACAGCACTTGAATTTTTTAGGAGATACCTTGAGTCCTATTATCGCAGCCAAAGAGCAATCATTTCACCCACAGTAGAAATCCTCTTTTTAGTCAATGCCTAGTCCAAACAAGATGTTGTAGGCCTCTACTACTACACCAACCAATCCTTTTTCCCATGAAATTCTAATAGAAGCCTATAATAAACTAGATTTTACTAAAAGATCCCAGACTCTTGAACTTTTCCTAGCCATTTATAGTCCTCTGCCTAAAAGAAACCCTCCTTATGACTCATCCATGTTCCCTGATAGAACCAAGAAAATCACCACTATTTTGTGCTATCTGCTTGGTTATAACTCTAATCAATATGTTAATGATGTCATCCTAGGTTTCTTATTTATCTTTTCTACTGATTCCAAACCCACTGTTATTTATAATTTCAACCAATTCCTAGCTAAAGCCATACTTGAGAAATTTGTCCAGTTTAACACTAAAGAAGCATTCAAGTATGCTTCAGTACTTGTATACCTTTTTATATATTTTTAGGGAGACAAATTTCCATTTACCTTACAGAAGCTTGATGAGGAGGGCAACCAGCAATCAGTGATCTTTTGGACTACAATGGGAATGAAGGAGAAAGAAGAGTTTACCAATAAACAATTCATAGAATTATTTATTCATCCAACTATTAGCCTTATAAGTAGCACTCTAGTACCAAGAATCAGTGATGATATTTTCAAAGTGTTGCAGCTGGTCGACCAAGCCACAACTGGAGATTGGTATCTTTAGCAAAACTACACAAAAATCAGGGTTTATGGTTGTGAGCTTGCACCCTACAAACTTCCCAAGTACCTCCCCATCAGAATCTTTGCACCGGAATATATTAAGCAGAGGTTAAATGCATATGAAGTACACTTTGTGGCAGCAAAGAAGAAATCTCAATTCAAGCTAAAAGCTCAGGTTGGTCCGTTCATCTGCAATACCATAGCAACAGGAGAAGAAGTAGACAGGTTACTAAAGGAAATGAAGTTTGGTCTTAGTTTCAATTGGTCTTATAACCCAACGGGAGTGATTTCTAAACTCAGGGTGGAAAATAAGTTTACTTCATATCACCACACGACCACGCTTGAAATAGAACAATACAAAAATTAGTTGGAATGGACAGAGAACACCCTCCAAGAAGCTGAACAGGAGGAAGTTTCTACCTCAAATGTACAGACTCCACTTGCACAGGAAAAGATAGCTAAAAGTGAAAGGGAAGAACATTTATCCCCTACAACTGAAGCATCAAGCCAGGGCTTTAGGATTGTGCATATAAATAAGATACCTAGGATCTCTGTGATTTTTGGTGCAACACATGAGTCTCAGAAAACCACATTTGATGGGCTTGGTGAGACTATGCTCTATACATAGTCTGGTGGATAGTCTACTGAGTCCCCAACTCATTCCACTACTTCTCAATAACAATAGGTAATTCAGACTAGTGGAAGCATTCAGAAGGACAAGGAGGAGGACATATTTCATGTATTCAGTGAGATTAAGAAGAAGAGTGAAGATTTGAAATTGAACACCTACATGTAGTTTTAGAAACATTCCTCTAGATCTCAGGCTAGACTTCTTTCAACCTTTGACTCTGACAAGCGAAAGATGTAGATGGCTTTCTTACAAGCCAAAATTCCACAGCCTAGGACTACTGCACATTATCAGAAGAATACCTATTTTGAATTTAATGTAAAGGATGTGCATCCAATTGATCAAATTGAGATGCACAAACAAACTGGATAGATGATTTCTTTTACTTTAACTCATACTTCCATGAGTTTGTCAAAATTGTAGGTTAACTTAGCAAACACGCAGTCACAACTCAAGTTGGAGAAAGTATCCTCATTGGAAAAGGACACAAAGATCAAATCATTAGAAGATTTTGTGTTGAATATGGGATATGATCCCTCCAATATAAATGCTACAGAGGAACTTGTTAAGAAGAAAAATGTTGAGCTCTCAACATTAAGGAAACAACTCAAATTGCCAACTTCTGAGGACCCGATGGCTAAAGAAATTGAAGAAATTGAAACTCAGAAGTCTGACATGATGAAGCTCATCATGGAACAGAATCTAAAAATGAAACAGATGGAAGAGCAGATGGAGAAACTGGTCAAGGAGAAAGAGGAACCTGTCATAAGAGCTCAAACTCCAATGGATATAGTACCCCTTGCAGCAATCCCTGTAACCAGGGTTTCTACTTCAACCACAACATCAACTACAAGTACAGTAGAAGGAGCTGAACAACTTGTTGAAGATGTTCAGAACTTGTCTATTCAAACAGGAGAAATCAAGAAGTTGCAGAATGAGCCTAAGGAGTTACAACATATGAAAACAATTGCAGACACTTCACATGCAGCTGAGTTGCATAGAGAAAGAGGTTAGATTGAAACATTGCAGAGGGAAGTCAAAAAATCTTGCCTTGGAAACAAATTGGGTTTGGCAAGGGAAATTTTGTGGGAAGAAATTATTGAAGAAATTAAGGACATTTGGCCCTATATCAAGATAGTATTTGATCAAAAAGGCCTCTTGGAGAAATCTCAACAAATTGTCGAAACTATTTCTAAAGAGCTTGAGGATAAGCTAGAAATTGCTTATGATATAATCAAGTTCCTTAATTCCAAAGACAACTATGAGCTTGAAGAATTAGGGATAAATGATAGGAAAATAACTATACTGGAAGTTAAGAAGATCATCACCAAGAAGAACCTCATCCTTCAGTTGGAAGAGAAGTGCAGCGGTGTGAATACAATAGTTCAGTGATTTTTCAGTAGGATTGAACCCTTGACCAGCAAGGGTTTTCTCTCTATGCTTGTGATTCATGACAAATTAATGCCTATTGAGGATTATCTTCGAAATATTATAGAGGTAGGCACCAATGCTTCAGCTCAAACATAAGGGGTGTAGCAACACGAAGAGTGGTGCTAAATGCACTCAGGGACACCTTCATTTTAGATGAAATTAGGCACATATTCCCGGTAAAACCCACTTTCACTAAGTATATAGAGATGGATGAATTTTATAGAAGGGTAACAAAGATAGCTATCCCAGATAAGAAACACTGGGAAGAATTAACTGATTTACTTGACTAGAGGATGATCAAACAACATTCAACGTTTACAGGAATAGTCATCGCAAGTTCAAAGTTTCAATTTTTCAGCAATAGTCAGCAAACAACTCAACGCCAAAATAGTGCCAGATCGGCTAGCAGTTTATATTCCTAATTTTATAATTATCTATTTTTTTAAAATAGTTTAAAATATTTTCTCAGTTCTATCATTTTTTAAATAACTCTCTTTGACGAGTTACTAAAGGTTGCACCCTTGAAGAAGCATTTCAAGCATTGAATGTGCTTGAATTTTCTGAATCATTAATACAAAAGAAATTGGATTCTGAATTTTGATTCACACAGTTTCATTTTTCTATAAGTTTTTTCTAGTTTTATTTCACATTGTTTTCTTCATATCCTTACGTTTTACAAAGATAACTAGGTAGGAGAAATGGTGTTTCAATTATTCTTATAAGCTTCTGAAGTGATCATCTATAAAGAGAATGAATTATATAAGCTGTTTGTTTTACTAATTCCTTCTAAATCATAAAATCATCAGTATTTGTTGTAAGATTAAGCATATATTGTTAAACCTTTTGAACATAGTTTAAAGGTTTTCTTACCTATGATTATTGAATTTTCAATTTGAAGACTGTGATAGTCATGTCACCTCTCTATTTCTGCTGACCACCATGCAAGCTATAACACTGTGCGAATTTTAATAGCAGCCCTCTGTTTAGATATTAATATTATTCAAATGGTTAGGCATCACTATTTTAAATCTGTTTCCTACATTGTTCCTCCAAATCAAAACAAAACCCCCAAAACAATTATCTTAGATGCCCTGGCATGATAGCTAACCATTATCATCTCAGAGATACAACATGAGGCAAATAGGTATTCCATTCATGAACTAAAGGGACATGATTGGGATAACCAACAATAGAAGAAAAATCCAGTGGTGAAAATTTGTTCTCCAGGAATTCAGAAATGGCCATTTTGAAAACCTTCCTAGGTGAGTGATTTCAGGTTCAAAGGTAGGGAAAGTTTTCGGTTGCTTTAGCATCAGAGTGAGTATGAGGCTACTTGAAAGCTAGACTGATCAAATATAGATATGGACAGTGGAGTTGCTAGGATTTTTACCATAAAATTGAAACAGTGGAGTCGCTAAGGTGAGAAATCTTCAACCAACACTTCCCTTTCTCACCTAATAGAGGGAATGCAAAGATTTTTTGTACCCAGGGAAAGATATTCTAATTTGTTCTGTGACAACGATGCCAGAAAGACGTTGTCACTTTTTCTAGCACCTGTAACAGAAGTTCTTTAGGAGACATAGAAAGCTTCCTAGAGATAGCCTCTGGGTTGATTGTAGACCAGTGCTTAGGACATCTTAGATAGAGGAGTGCATGGAAGAATATTAGTGAATGGTTTTGGAAGCACTCCAATTATCACGTAGTTAAAAAGATAATAAAGGGGGCTCAGTTCAATAGGTCTTAATTAAGGTAAACTCAAGCTAATACATGGATCCGAATGTTCAGGTGGTAAATCAGGCCAACCTCGAAGATAGATGTCTGGTTTTGGTGGCCGACACACAACAACAGGCAGCGTAATATTGACGATGTAGTAAAGTGAAGAGGAGGAAAGGGAGGAGGGGATTTGGCGTGTAGGGCTGATTGAAATACATAATTATAAGAAATGATTGTTCCAACAGAAATATGGAAGAGGGAGGAGATGAAAGAGCAGAAAGAGTGGAGCGCGAATTAAGGTTTCATGACATACACCTGATGGGTACCTTTATCACCAAACAACATGAGTAAATCTATGCTCATACAGGTACTGCAGGTTAATCGAATAATCACAAGTAAATTTGTCTTATACAAAGGTACTGTAGGTTATAGACTAACAAAATTAACTCTATATTATACACATATACTATTCGCTATTTAGCAGCCTAGGTAAATCCATGAATTAGAGAGAATCTGAAAGCTTCATCACACTATTTTAGAGAAAGATAAACATATATGAAATGATATTTACAAAGGGGAAACATACTATGCATTGATATGCTTGGAATCACTAGAATAGTTTCATTAATACTTGAGGGGTCCAAATACCCAGTCCATTACATTCAACAGTGTATCGCTCTAGTCCCTCATGAACAGGCAATTATAACTGAAGTGGAATCACAAAATTTGGACCACTACGGGTGCAGAATTCTAGAACCTATATTAAGCATTCCTTCCCCATATTTATACAAATAAGGGGGTCTTTGAATCAAAATTTACAAAATATCTCAGCCAAGGGCCAACTATCCGATTGACTAGCTACCTCGACCTGCGATAGCTCTGCCACCCAAAATGATTCTAAAGGATTCGATTCCTTTCTTGAAAATACATAAAAATTATAGAATAAACATATATTACAATAACATATAAACAAGGGAAACTGAATGATGATGTAGGAAAATGTCCTTCTATTGTTCATATGAAGGCCCCTGATCAGGCCACGTCTCTACCATAATGTGTCCCTCTAGCTGCTCGGTTGGTTCCAGTCAATTTCATCTTAACTGCCTTACTTTACCACTCTCTGAAGCTAGTAGTGATTGATTGTGGTTTCCTATTATAGAGTAGAAGTGGAGATAAGCCTGGAAATCCTTTACATTTATGACTGAGTGGAGCTCCATGCTGAGGCGTTAAGTCTTCTTGAGTCCTTATACCTCCATTTACTCTTTGAAGACGTGTAAGCGAAGCAGTCAAATTCATTCCTGTGGCTATTGTTGTCCTGGGTTTATTGTTACAGAGGCTTCCATAAGATCAACCCACATCGATTTCCCACTACTCCATGCCTTCATTCAATGCCTCAACTTCCAACCTATGTGCCTTCAATGCCCTGTACCATACTATCGGAACATCACTTCATCGAGACTTTTATTCTAGAGGACGTTACAAACAACATGTCTCTATATACTTTGGCCCCCTTATGGTTTAGCCCCTTTCTGAATTTCTTCTCAAATGACTAGGGGCCATGACATGGGGCTTAGATTTTATATCGGAGCTTCTCAATTGGTGTTTTCAAATCAGGGAATTAACTTCGAGTGAGGTGATATCAGGTTTCGCTGATTTTCGATTGCCGACCACTTTCTGCACTTAGCCCTTGGTTCCTTTGATCCAGGTGGATATTGGTGGCCACCTGCCAAGTCCACCTGGACCCCCACCATTGTCTTTCTCAGCATTTTCAGTTTCCTTAATTGTAGCACAACTTACTATTTTTAGCAGTTTTTCGGGTCCTGAACTTCTGGAGCCGTTTTGAGGCCCTAAACGACGTTTTTTGGGAAATCTGGGGGCAACATGGGTCCATGGACTGATGTTGCCCTTCCCAAAGTGGTAGTGCTCGGATAGATCTTTCTAACGAGCTATTGTACGCGTCAAACGGAGATCGTATGCCAAAGTTACGACCCTGGGAAGTTGATGTACCAATTTACCCAAACGGGGCCCACAGTTTGGCGTTTCATCTCCTAGGGTTAGGTTTTGGAATGTTAAGGGTTTTCCATTGTTTCTCAACAATAAATAGGCCTTCGAGCCTCATTGTAACACAGTTCAGAGGCATGTAGCCATCACATCTCTTCTCAGAGATAAGCTACCATCGCCCTAGCTAGTTTATTTCCATTTCTGTTTGTAAGCATATTTCAGTATTTTCCATTAATGAAATGAAGTATTATTTCCGCTGCATCTTTATGTATATGGTTATCTCTGTAATTTGTTGCGTTCCTGTTTAAATCCGGATCAGTGGTATCAGAGCGGTCTGCTTTTTTCTCTGTTTTTCTTTGCATGTCCCCAACAAGGTCGGGATATAAGGAGTTAGGGCTTGAACTGGTTGAACCTTTGCAAGACCAGCCTCGCAAATCCCGACGGCCTCCCATGGCGGACGAGAAGAAAGACGAGGGGGCAGGAGATCCCATCAAAATCTTGCTCGAAGAAGCGCTCGAGCGACAACGAAACGCGATGATGGACAGCTTTGCGCAGATCCTTCAGCGGCTACCCAGAAGCGGTGCATCGGCTTCCAGCAGCTCCTATGGAAACGCCACACCCTTTAAGGTACAAGTTAATTTTGAAATCCCCATATTCGAGGGTCAGATAGACGCCGATGCCGTAGATAAATGGTTAAATCTGCTAGAGGGTTATTTTTCTGTTCATGAATTTTCGAGTCGGGAAAAGATTGTTTTTGCTCTTCTCAAAGCAGCCCCCCACGTCAAGGACTGGTGGGAAACCTACTGCGAGCAGAAGGATGAAAGTACTGGCTCACTATTTTCAGCCGCACCCACCTGGGATTCGTTCCGGGATGCCATCAAGGAGCAGTACTACCCTGTCGGAAGCTATGAGGATGAATACATAAAGTGGACCACGCTGCGGCAGGGAAGGGACCAAGACGTGCCGGAGTTCACCAATCTTTTCCATACCCTTCGTACAAAGTTGGGTATCAAGGATTCGGAGCAACATTTGATACTCAAATATCGTGGCTGCCTGCACAAGTACATCCAGGAAGAAATACAGTTCCTAAACATCCCCTCGCTCGGCGCAGCATACCGGTATGCCGTCAAGGTCGAGCAAAAGTTTAAACAAAAGAAGCGAGACTTTGGATCTGCGAATCCAAAGCAGGGGAAAGGTGCCCCTAAACCACAGAACAAAGGACAAAGCCAAGGCGGGACAACCCAAGACAACCAGCCGAAGCTGCAAGCAAAGAGCAACGCCGCGAAGCCGAGAAAGGACACTGGAAAATGGTGCGATTTCCATAAGAGCTCCACTCACAACACAAGTGAGTGTCGGGCCAAGCAGTCACTGGTGGCCGAGCTAAAGGTTTCAGAATCAGATGCATGTTCCGACTCTGAGTCAGAACCCGATAAGGGGTATGAAAAAGGGAAGCAGATCATTGATGCGGATCCCAGCGCCACTGTTGCTACCGCAAAGATCCAGAAAAATGAACCCGAAGATCCAGAGGAGGAGGAGCGTCTCTTCCACTCCCAGATGTGGGTAAAGGGCTCCCCGATACAGTTCATTGTTGATAGCGGGAGTCAAAAGAACCTCATTTCGGCAGAGGTCGTGAAGCGGTTGGGCTTATCGACCACAGCACATCCACAACCATACACCATTGGGTGGCTTCACCAAGGGCGAGATCTTCGCGTGAGCCAGCAGTGTCGCCTTCCATACAACATCAAGCCCTTCACGGATGAGGTATTGTGTGACATTGCTCCCCTTGAAGTTTGTGATGTATTACTAGGACAACCATACTTGTGGAAGCGACATGCTGTGTATGAATCAAGGCCCCGTGCTGTTATTATTACATTGGGAAATAAGTTGTTCAGGATACCAGAGGTAGCACCACCTGCCGCCATCTCTTTGATTACTGCAAAACAATGCAGTAAGATCATTTCCAAAACCAGGAAATTTGTTTTCCTGATGATACGCCCTCAAGGGAAGAAGAAGACAGTGGCCGCGGCCTCCAAACGGGGTCCCTCTGCACGGCAGCTACAGATGGACAAGATTGTGGAGGAGTACGAAAACATCTTCACCTCCCCGGCAGGGGTTCCTCTGCACTGTCAAGTCAAGCACTCCATCGATCTGACCCCAGGTGCGCCGCTACCCAATGGACCAATTTATCAGCGCTCCATTCTGGAGAACAATGAAATCAAGAGGCAGATTCAGGAGCTCCTGCAGAAAGGTCACATCCGTCCGAGTTCTTCGCCCTGTGGGAGCCCGATAGTGTTGGTACAGAAGAAGGATGGGACGTGGAGACTCTGTATTGACTATCGGGCGCTGAACAAGATCACTGTTCGTAATAGGTACCCGATCCCGCGGATTGATGACCTCCTAGACCAACTAAAGGGGGCGAAATATTTCAGCAAGATCGATCTGAAGTCAGGATATCACCAGGTACCAATTGAACCCTCAGATGTGTGGAAGACTGCCTTCAAATCGAAGGAGGGCCTCTTCGAATGGTTGGTCATGCCTTTCGGATTGACGAATGCTCCTGCAACCTTTATGAGGCTAATGGATGACATCTTGCGGCCATTCACCAACTCCTTCGTAGTAGTATACTTGGATGACATTCTGATCTTCAGCCAGAGTTGGGAAGAGCACCTCCACCACATCCGACAGGTTCTCCAAACACTACGGCAACACAAGCTATGCGCCAATTTGGAGAAATGCACTTTTGGCATGACCGAGGTTCAGTATCTGGGATACATCATTGATGAATAGGGGGTGCATGTCGATCCAGCCAAGGTCCAAGTCATTCGGGATTGGCCCTCTCCAACCACTCTAACAGAGCTCCGCAGCTTTCTAGGTCTTGCCAACTTCTACCGCAGGTTTGTGTTGGGATTTTCTCATATTTCTTGGCCCTTGAGTCAAGTCACCAAGGGCGGGGCGAAAGCAAAATTATTTTGGTCTGAATCTCAACAGAAGGCATTCAGGGAGTTGAAGGATCGCCTCTGCACAGCACCAGTGCTCGCGTTACCAGATTTACAACAACCATTTGAGGTCGAGACAGATGCCTCTGACTATGCTATTGGGGCAGTCCTTACTCAACATGGACATCCAGTGGCATATCACAGTGAAACACTTTCAGACACAGTCCGGAAGTACCCCACTTATGATAAAGAGATGTATTCCATTGTACAGGCCTGCCGACAATGGAAGCATTACATTTCAGGGAAGGAAACGGTCATCCACACAGACCACCGACCTCTGCAGTTCATACAGACCCAAGGGAAATTGCAGAATGATCGCCATCAGAAGTGGTCTACATACCTGCAACAGTTTCACTTGAATATCAAGTATAAAAAGGGCAGCACCAATAATGTTGCAGATTGCCTCAGTCGACCACCGATCATGGCGCTAACCACCGTGCTCAACTCTTGCGGGCACGAGACTTCTGATTGGCCACTTCTCTACAAAAGCGACCCAGAATTCGGCCACACATACCAGACACTCTTGGAGGGTCGGCAGGTTGCAGATTTTCACCTCCAGGATGCCCTATTATGCCACCTCGGTCACCTCTGTGTTCCTTCAAGCGAGCGTGCCAAGATGATTTGGGAAGCACACTACAGTCGGGTTGCTGGGCATTTCGGGGTCGAGAAAACAGTGGCAGTACTGCAAAACTATTTCTATTGGCCGAATCTTCGACAGGATGTTGGGAAGTACATCCGATCATGTACTGCCTGTGCCATTGCCAAACCGACCATTAAGAAGCAAGGCCTCTATACCCCGTTGCCTACCCCTAGTCGACCTTGGGAATCCATCTCCATGGATTACATGTCAGGCCTTCCTTCCACTAAGCATGGGAATGACTGTGTTTTTGTGGTCGTCGACAGGTTCTCAAAGATGGCCATTATGATGGCCTGCAAGAAGAATATCACAGCAGAAGCCACTGCTAAACTCTTCTTTGAACGAGTGTGGGTGCACTTTGGGATCCCACAGTCTATCATCTCAGATCGGGACAGTCGATTTCTCAGCACCTTTTGGTCCAGTCTCTGGTCAATGTTGGACACCAAACTCACGAAGTCCACAGCCTTCCATCCTCAAACTGATGGCCAGACAGAGGTTGTCAATAGGATGATTGTGCACATTCTGCGCATGTATAACTCAAAGCATCCACGCACATGGGACGAGAGCCTCCCCTACATTCAGCACAGCTACAACCGAGCTCTTCACAGCTCCACTGGCCATAGCCCTTTTCAGGTGGGTTTGGGATTCCAGCCACTATGCCCCATTGATGTGGCCATGCCACTTGCAGCTACTCACATGAATTCAGCTCATGTCCAGTCCGAAACAGATAAGGCCACCAGCTTCATTGAGCGCATCCAACATATTCGCCAGCAGGTCCATGACATTCTTGAGAAATCAAATGCCAAGTACAAGCAGCGACATGATCAACATCGGGTGCCACACAAGTTTCAGGTGGGCGACAAAGTCTGGTTGCATTTGCAAAAGGAACGCCTTACTGGAGCCTATCGAAAATTGAGACCACTCCGATATGGTCCTTACACCATTACTAAGGCTATGGAAGACAATGCATTTGAGCTCAGCATTCCCCCATTCCTTGGCCTGCACCCAGTATTTAATGTGGACCGCCTTCGGCCATACTTTCCACCATTGCTAGACACATCCGACATTGCAGAACAGCTCAAACCCACAGAATTAAATCCAGATTGCATGGAACAAGCTGCAACTGATCGGATCATGGACACACAGATCAAGAACACTCGCCAACAGAATATCCAACTGTATCGAGTTGTCAAAGCGGGCCAACTCCTTCAGCAGGGCAAGTGGCTCACCAGGGAACAAGTTCAGCAGAAGTTTCCTCATCTCATGGAGGAGCTCAACGCAATGGGTACCATTGCTTCCTAAGGGGGGAGGAATGATCCAGGTGGATATTGGTGGCCACCTGCCAAGTCCACCTGGACCCCCACCATTGTCTTTCTCAGCATTTTCAGTTTCCTTAATTGTAGCACAACTTACTATTTTTAGCAGTTTTTCGGGTCCTGAACTTCTGGAGCCGTTTTGAGGCCCTAAACGACGTTTTTTGGGAAATCTGGGGGCAACATGGGTCCATGGACCGATGTTGCCCTTCCCAAAGTGGTAGTGCTCGGATAGATCTTTCTAACGAGCTATTGTACGCGTCAAACGGAGATCGTATGCCAAAGTTACGACCCTGGGAAGTTGATGTACCAATTTACCCAAACGGGGCCCACAGTTTGTCGTTTCATCTCCTAGGGTTAGGTTTTGGAATGTTAAGGGTTTTCCATTGTTTCTCAACAATAAATAGGCCTTCGAGCCTCATTGTAACACAGTTCAGAGGCATGTAGCCATCACATCTCTTCTCAGAGATAAGCTACCATCGCCCTAGCTAGTTTATTTCCATTTCTGTTTGTAAGCATATTTCAGTATTTTCCATTAATGAAATGAAGTATTATTTCCGCTGCATCTTTATGTATATGGTTATCTCTGTAATTTGTTGCGTTCCTGTTTAAATCCGGATCATCCTTTGGCTCTTTATGTGACTGCGGGCTTGCCCTTGTATCAGAGCCCCTTTATCATCGGGTCAAAATTGGGTTTTAACTTTGATGTAACAGCATGCCTCAACCTGTGAATGCCAATTTACGATCTCCGATGTGATGTCATCCTTTTTCACATGTCACCTTGTGAGTGGTGACATGTGTCACCCTGTTTTGGCCCCTTATGACCCCTCAACACGTTGAATCAGCATGGCACATGTCTACTATACTACCACTTCATTCTCACATCAGCACCACCATGTCTTTACCAGATCCAATAATACTCTTCCATGTGGCCCCCTGGAGGAGAGAGAAAAGGCCCGTGTGCCACTAGTTTTGCATTGATTTCCTTTGTCACATTTTTCGAGGCGCTCCACGAAATTTTACACTGTGGCTCGTTTTCCCAGCAGTTTCTTTATAATGGTTAGTAGGATATCATTGATTACTGATTCATGACATGGCTATGACCTCCAATGTGTGAGCCCGCTGATACAAGACCTCCGATATATCGCACATTTGACATGAGATTCACCGATATGCCATTCTTCTCTTAGTGCGATCGCCATTCTATAATTCCTGTGGACCTCCAATTATCGATGTGAGATGCCCTTGATCCTTCTGATATGAGATTTGCAATATCCATGATCGCTCCACTGCCGGTCCTCTGACATTTATGATTTCTGATATGTGGGATCGCTGGAACCTCTGATCGCCAATATAATATGTGCCATGGACCCCCAACTACTGATATGCCGATATAGCTCTAGACCTCTAATGTGTGGGACCTCTGATTTGTGGGTACTTTCGATTTTCTGGAGCACTGATATGTTAGGACCCGAGATTTTACACTTGGGAATTTTCTCATTGTTTTCTGATTTTCAAAGGGAAACTTCAATCTACTCTAGATTTCGATTATGGAGTCCATTATGGGACTTCTAGATACTGTTGGAAATCTAATTACAAGCACTATCCAATGGAGAGGGTCTGATTTAGCTTTGAGACCTACTGTGGCTTGGAATATGGCTTCATACTTCATTTCTCTTTTTCACTTTGGGTAACTAAAAACACATCTTTGAGTGAATGACAACACCTTTGTAAGAATTACTAACTCAAACAAAACATTCTTTTAGAATTGCACACCTCTCCCTTAAGAGGGAATTCTGGATTTTTAGAAACTTAACACATGGTTAAGAAGGATTTTTTTTGGATGGCCTTAAATATGGTATTCAAAAGTTTGTGGCAGAATGTTTGGTTTTCCAACAAAATAAATTTGAGACAATTAAGACCCCAGGTTTGTTACAATATTTATCCATTCCATGTCAACAATGGGAGGAGGTTTCAATGGATTTTATCGTAGGTTTACACAAGTCCAAAGGAAAGAGTGTCATCAAGGTGGTACTTGATAGACTTACCAAGTATGCACACTTTTTTACATTATCTCATCCATTTAAAGCCAGTACATTTGCTACTGCATTTATGGAAAAAATTCAAAAGCTAGATGTAAACCCAAAGATTATTGTAAGCAACAAAGATCCCATTTTCACTGGAAATTCTTGGATGAAATTGTTTTCTTTTCTGAGTCATCAATTAGCTCATAACTCATCTTATCATCCTCAATCTGATGGGAAAATTGAGATAGTGAAAAAATGTTTGGAAGGATATCTTCATTGCTTTGTATATGATAAATAGATATAATGGGTCAACCGGTTACCTCTAGGTGAATGGTGGTATAACACTACCTTCCATACATCAATAAAAATGTCCCCATTTATGGCACTGTATGGATATCATCCACCATCCATCACATCATATTTAAGAGAAAATTCTAAGGTTCAAGCAGTGGAAGATCACATTGAGCATCAATAACAAGTTCTCCAATTATTAAAGTATAACATCACTTTGGCGCAAAATAGAATGAAACAACAGGTAGATCGACATCGTAGTGAATAGTTTTGATGTAGGCAACTGGATATTTTTATGACTACAACCATACAAACAAATGTCCCTCAAGCAAGCTAAGAAGGATAATAAATTATCACCAAAGTATTATGGTTTTTACAAGGTGTTGCAAAATATTGGTATGATGACATACAAATTGGAGCTTCCAACATCTTCCCAAGTGCACGTAGTTTTCCATGTTTCATGCTTAAATAAGGTTATAGGTGACAAGCTCCCAGTTCAAACAATATTACCAGAATTTTACAAATAAGGAAAAATCATATTAGAACTTGAAGCAGTCATGGAAACAAGAAGTCGACAGCTACAAAATCGTTCAATTTTAGAGTATCTCATCAAGTAGAAGAACTTGCCCGCTGAAGTTTCCACATGGGAGGATGAGAATTTTATATAGAAGCATATAGAGCTACTCAAGTGTTGAGGACAACACTTTTTTGAAGGAGAGGGGCATGTTAGGTCCCTATAATATGAGTGTATTGCCTCATTGTTATTGTTAGTATAGCCCCCTTATTATTATTGTTTCACCCATGTAGTCCCCATATTGTTATTATTGTGCCCCATAGAAGCCCACTATTGTTATTTTTGTGCCATTACATTATTATTGTTATGCTAACTCTCATTATATTGTGACCCCTTAGACCCCTATATATATAAAGGAGGTTTTTTCATTTTAATCCTCCAAGAATTGTTCATTTATGTAATGTAAAGGAGGTTTCCCCCTTGAAGAGGATAATTTTTAAGTCGTTGATCTATCTATTTGTGAGATAGCTACATAACATTAAAGCAGTGGGTTGGAGCCCTAGAGGATATGATTCCTCAAGGAGACCAGGTTGGAGCCTGTACTAGAGATAGGGTTGGAGCTCTGGAGGTCGGTGCCTTATAGATACAAGGTTGGAGCCTTGGGAAATATAGGATTGGAGCCCTCGAGGTTGGAGCCTCATGAAGTCCAAGTCGATGCTTAGAAAACTATAGGTTGGAGCCTAGTGGATTGAAGATTAGTGTCTTCATCTAGGGTTGGAGCACTAATTATTATTGTACTCAATTTATTGTAAAAGGAGGATTGGAGTCCTTGATATATCTGATTAATAGAATTCATTTATTTTATTGTTCATTTTGTGTTCAGACTATAAGTGATGTAAAACTAGTAAAATAAGAATTGTAAAATAAATACTTATTCACTCCACCTCTCAATGTTTCCAACAGAAAAAGCTTCAGGATAATCTAACCTTGTCTCAAGAAGAGTTGTGTTCTAAAGAAAAGTAATTGAAATCAACTAATTTATAAAACAACCAACTCACTGAAAAATATAAATCAACTCAAGAGGTCATTAAGGAGTTAAAAATCAAACTAAAAGGGAATACTTCTATGATTGAAGCTAAACAAATTATCTGGGATGACATCATTCAACAAGTTTTCTCTACACGGGGATTCTTTCAGGTTGTTGTTGAAGAAAGGGTTGCACTTGCAAATATAACTGAAGCTATAAATTCATGCAAGAAACAAGTGCAGAAAGAAGAATAGAAGGCTAGGAAATTTATTAAGTTCTTGAATGAAAAAATCTAAAGAAGAACTAAAAACAATTCATATTGTGGACAGGACTATAGTAATCTTGGAGATCAACAAAACTTTGAAAAGAACCATATAGACATTCAAACTGAGAGTAAATTGGAAATAGTAAGGAATTTTGTTGCTGCTTTTGATTCTAGATTTGATCTAAGGCAAAGAGTTGGACTGCTAATTTGTTGGGAGCTAAATGGAGACTTACTACCTTGGGAAACATATGAATGAGAGTTAATAGCTACTAAATGTAAAGTGGACTCAATTCTTGAGAAGACAATGGTGTTAAAGGGAAAAACTATAGTCAATTTCCTACAAAGGGATTTTCAATTGTTGTGGCTAATGAAGACCTTGTTTGATTCAACACTTGGCTACACCAAATTGTCATATTTATAGGTTACTTTTCAAAAAATGATTCACTATCCAACTATTGGGAACAGGATCCCCCAAAGGATACTTTTGGGGTTAAAATCCCATGTTTTGGTCAAATTTTGTAATAAACTTGTAAAGACTCCTTAATTTGTGGTCGTGGAGTGCGAAGGTGTCATAAGTCATAAAGGGTTGTCTGCCCTTGGTTTTTTAAAGTAAAGTTGGATGTAAGAGATCTACCCATGGTGCGCGGACCATGGGATTGTATAAAAAGAGCCAAGCTCTAAGTAGTTTGAGAGACACACAAGATAAGAGAGTGGTAGCTCTGAGCTAAGAAGTCAAAGTTTTGAGTCATAGTGTAGGTAGAGGCTCTGCAGCTGAGTGTGTAGAGGCGTAGGGTAGAAATCCATGGATGAGTGCGCAGACCCTTGCAGCTATGTGCGCAGGGTGAATAGAGTCTATAATCACTTGGAAGAGATCAGTAAAGAGAAGTATTTTGCAGTTTTTGTGTCTTCATTCCAATTAATGCATCTTATCATTTTATGTATGAATTTCCTTTATAATGCTTATGTGATGCGCGAATGTGTATGATTATGTTGGATAACTGAATGCATATAAGAATATCTGTTTACGTGATGCTAATTGTAAGTATCTAATAATGCAAGTAAGACACTTAGACTAATTAAGGAATCTGCATGGTATGCTACCTTAGTAGCGCGGAAGTGTCTCGATCGAGGGTTAGGGTTTCGCAAACATTTGTCGTACCCTTTTGCAGAGGTATTGAAGGACAGAATAGAGGGCTCATTTGCTAAGCCCTAGAGAAAAGTGGCCTACGTGAAGATAGGAACAGAGGGAATAAAAGGACATCAAAACCATGTTAGGGTGTGGAAACTTGGTTCCAGCATCCCCCTATACTTCTTCGGGTGAGACTTCGGTCTGTGCCCAGTGGGTTGATGCCAAAAGGGCCAGTAGTGTAGGGATTTGTTTGGCTTATTAACATTGAACCTGGGTTAGGCCCCCTCAGGCCAACAAATGGTTCTGTTGTCGGGACTAGAATCTATATAAGAGATGCGTGATGTCGTATAATTGGAATCTGACTAAGCAATAGATTAGTGACTGGTTGGATAGGAATACCCATGAATTCGCGATGCAGGGGAACAGAAACCCACGACTGAAAAAGTAACAATGGCTAGATAGATACCTGTATACAAAGATCCACAAAATATTTTTCTACTCCTTTCCGATTGATCTATACGAGTGGATCGTGAAGCTAGGAGATAGCCAAGGAATGTGGAAACTTGATGGTCCTATTATGTGGACCCCAGAGCTAGTATGAAGGTTTGAAGCATCGAAGGATATGATCACCCGAGTTGTCGATCATTGGCTCGATCACGTCATAGGAGGATTTGCAACTGAATTTGCTGTTAACACCTTAGTCAACTACAGCAAGGCGGGGCGATGCTTTTTGAAGGGACTATGAGGTAAGTACATGAAATATTTGAATACCTGGATTAAAATGCTATTGTGCGAAAAATGGGTTATGTAGCTACCTTGATGTTTGGAGCTATGCGAAGTGGAAAAAATTATAGAAATGAAGGAAAAAAAGGTCCTGAATATAGTCTGTTGATTTCACCTCTGCGAGGTGATGAAGAGGAAATAGCGCATGCTTCTCCGCAAAGTGCTATGTGCGCAGGGTGAATAGAGTCTATAATCACTTGGAAGAGATCAATAAAGAGAAGTATTTTGCAGTTTTTGTGTCTTCATTCCAATTAATGCATCTTATCATTTTATGTATGAATTTCCTTTATAATGCTTATGTGATGCGCGAATGTGTATGATTATGTTGGATAACTGAATGCATATAAGAATATCTGTTTACGTGATTCTAATTGTAAGTATCTAATAATGCAAGTAAGACACTTAGACTAATTAAGGAATCTGCATGGTATGCTACCTTAGTAGCGCGGAAGTGTCTCGATCGAGGGTTAGGGTTGCGCAAACATTTGTCGTACCCTTTTGCAGAGGTATTGAAGGACAGAATAGAGGGCTCATTTGCTAAGCCCTAGAGAAAAGTGGCCTACGTGAAGATAGGAACAGAGGGAATAAAAGGACATCAAAACCATGTTAGGGTGTGGAAACTTGGTTCCAGCATCCCCCTATACTTCTTCGGGTGAGACTTCGGTCTGTGCCCAGTGGGTTGATGCCAAAAGGGCCAGTAGTGTAGGGATTTGTTTGGCTTATTAACATTGAACCTGGGTTAGGCCCCCTCAGGCCAACAAATGGTTCTGTTGTCGGGACTAGAATCTATATAAGAGATGCGTGATGTCGTATAATTGGAATTTGACTAAGCAATAGATTAGTGACTGGTTGGATAGGAATACCCATGAATTCGCGATGCAGGGGAACAGAAACCCACGACTGAAAAAGTAACAATGGCTAGATAGATACCTGTATACAAAGATCCACAAAATATTTTTCTACTCCTTTCCGATTGAGCTATACGAGTGGATCGTGAAGCTAGGAGATAGCCAAGGAATGTGGAAACTTGATGGTCCTATTATGTGGACCCCAGAGCTAGTATGAAGGTTTGAAGCATCGAAGGATATGATCACCCGAGTTGTCGATCATTGGCTCGATCACGTCATAGGAGGATTTGCAACTGAATTTGCTGTTAACACCTTAGTCAACTACAGCAAGGCGGGGCGATGCTTTTTGAAGGGACTATGAGGTAAGTACATGAAATATTTGAATACCTGGATTAAAATGCTATTGTGCGAAAAATGGGTTATGTAGCTACCTTGATGTTTGGAGCTATGCGAAGTGGAAAAAATTATAGAAATGAAGGAAAAAAAGGTCCTGAATATAGTCTGTTGATTTCACCTCTGCGAGGTGATGAAGAGGAAATAGCGCATGCTTCTTCGCAAAGTGCTATTTAGTTAATAAGACAAGGATTACCACGAGTACCATCTCCACCCACACCAACTCCAACTTCATCACCATCACCTACGACTTCACCCGTACCACCTCCGCCTCCACTGCAGTTTAGTATGTAAAATTCAGTGAAGATGCCTTTGTTTAAAGGGTTGGGGAATGAGGACCCAGACCAATTCCGGTTCATTGTAAAAGCTGTATGGGAAGTTGGGGGTGTTACAGATGATAACATGAATAAGGTGACATTGGTTAGTGATTTGCAAGATCGTGCACTAACCTGGTATATCAAGTACTCTAATGACAACCTGAATGTTTGAGTGGCAGACATCCAGACTACACTAAACAAAGAATTCAGTAGGCCTAAATCTGAAGCATAGTCTATTGTGGGATTCAAAGAAATCATGATGCAATTAGGTGAGATGCCTTGGCAACTAGATCAGAGGTTGAAGTGTACCATCTGCGAAGCCAATATGAATTTGACAAACGGACAACATCGCAAGTGGTTTTTGGTTTCGCTACTACCACACTTAAGGGTTGCACTGTCACAGTAGAAGATAGCAACTCAGGAAGAGGCCTTGGAGATCACAATGAGACTGCATGAAACACTGATGTAGGATCCAAATCTAGGGGTTCACTAGATCCATGCACAGTTGAAAAATATTTGACTTAAGATGCAAATCTTGAAGCAGGATAGGACAGTTTGACCAGAGGTGTGCGAAGAGGTATGGTGTCTGAAATGCAAGAGTCAGGGGTAGGACAAAGATCATTTTCCAGTCTTTGCAAGCTACATTTCAAGAGGAGAATTAATGCCTTTGAGGCTAGAAGCTCAAGCAGGACCAAGCATGGGGATTGCATTGTGGTGCACTATATGTCAGGTAGTAGGAAAACATGCCACAGATAACTGTCATTTGCTACAGAAGTTTGTACAGACACTACAGTAGCTATTCTGCAACTTCTGTAGGTCGGTAGGGAATAATGAGCATAATTGTAGGAGTTATGAATTGTTGATGGATAGAACTCCTACCTATAGGTTTTAGGTTGAAACACGCCCCCCTGACCAGAGTGTAGGGATGGTGCAGACAGGCTTTCAAGGGCGTGGACAAGGCCAAAGCAGAGGAGGGCCTGGCAGAGGTTGAGGACAATTGATTTGCTACAATTGCAGAGGACCAGGACACTATGCCCGTGATTTCACTAACCCTATGCATTCGTCGTGCAAGTATTACACTCTGTTTGATCATGAAACAGAAGACTGTCCTACACTGATAGCTAGGATACATGACAAAGGGGCACTACCACCTCCGCCAACTCAAAACCTGTAGATGATGAGGTCTGAGCCACGTGAAGAGGATCCGAACATAAATATAGTGCTCAGAAGTGGAATCACAATAGGAGATGACAAGGGGAAACAACTCGAAGATAGTACATGGGTATGCAAAGCTCTGACAAAGGAGGCTGAGTTCGATTTGGAGCACGCACGTGAAACATTCATGGAGGCGAAGAAGAGATTCGCTGAGGCCTCCACCTCAGGAAGCAAGGATAAGCCTGATTAGGAGATGGACCCTTCTATGCTTACAACTTTCCTGGAGACCTGCATGAAGTTATTACATGATAGCAAGGCTATGAAGGTGCTGTAGGAGCTCATAAACAGATGCATCAAAAACATTCCGAGTGAATCGCACGTAGTATGAAATATTGGTAAGCATAAAAAAAGGATGGGACAGGAGATGATACTGACCATGTAGATAGGAGAGTATGAGATGGATCAGGTTATCTTGGACCTGGGGTCAAACACGAATGACCTACCAAAATAGACTTGGGAACGGATGGGAAGACCCTTGAAACAATGGTCTCTGATTCAGCTAAGGATGGCGAATAAGCAGAAGATCATCCCCATGGGGCGGCTCCAGGGGATGACTTTGGATATTGAAGGTGCGAGCGTGCTGAATGACTTTGAAGTAGTAGAGATAGTGGATGAAAACAACCCCTATCCTTCACTCCTTGGTATTGATTGGGATACTGATATGAATAAGGTAGTCAATCTAAAGAAGTGAAAGATGATATTTGAGAATAAATTGCTACAGGTGATAGTACCCCTAGATCATGCTGAGGGATCACACTATACTGAACTAGTCCACGATTATGAGAGAGATGATGATTTGGATTTGTTGTAGACATATTTCGGCACTTCAACCCCAGTCACATATGTTGATAAAAAAGGGGCTCTTTAACCCCTAAAAGTGTTGTTTCATACCCTAAAGGATCATGGTCAACTGATTACATCATTTCCCAGAAGTTCCACCTGAAAAACCACTCAGAATTGGCTAACGATAGACCATAATGACTACTCCATGGTCAAGGTGCGATGCACACTGACTGCTAAACTAGCTAGGTGCGATGCATACTGAAGAGGCCTTCTGTAGGGTGCGATGAGTGAGGATGGACAAATGGCAGAGATAGTTTGCGAAGTGGAAGCTCATGGAATCTTCTAGAAACTTCTCCCATGACACTTGCCTCTCTGAATTCGCCCAAGAATGAGTAAGAGATTAATGAAATCTCCAAGTGGAACCAAGAACTATCAATGGAATGACACTAATCAAAAACCCAGAGCTGACTCACACCCTTGCAAGACATCTATAAATGGATCCCTCATCTGAGAGATCTAGAGGCTGGAAGTTTGTAATTTGTAAGGAAGTGCTGTTGGTTTATCTTTGAGAAGAGACATTGTATTGTTGGGTGATCTTGCTTTTCATGAGGGGAAGAGGGCTTTGATGCTGGAAGGATGATGTTGGATCAGACAGCTGGGTTGTAATCCTCTCTTCTACTATTAATAAAGTTATTTGACTTTTCCTCCATATAATCGTGTGTTTGTGAATCTTGTTATTTGTGAATGCAATTATATGGTCAATGTATTTTTGATTCTGCATTGTTTATGATATTATAGATCAAGATGCTTTGATGGTGTTTTGTTACTTTGACTCTACAGGTATTCTCTAAAGTGGGAAAAGTAGGAGAGGAGTTGCAAACTCTATCAAGGGAGAGAGAAATAAAGCAAGGAGCCAAGCGGAAGATCCAGGTTGGTCCCCTTTTCTTCTCTCTTATCTATCATACATAAAGGAAATAAAAAATTTCTTTGATTGTTTGTTTCTAAGATAACTACCTGTCTTAGTGGGACTAGTAGATCGAAAAGACACTAGTTTTCCAGGAAACAAAATGGCGATTCCACTGGGGAACGAATAGTTTGCTTGTTTGTTATTGTTGTTTGCTTTCTAAACTACAGACGAAGCCTTAAGTTAGCCAGATAGCTTTCAAACCAATTTTTCTATGCAATTGCAAAGTAGCTGAACGTTGCTTCAGTCAATCTCCGAGTTGGTTTATGAACTAAATATCTGATTTACAAGCATTCTAAGCACCCTTGTGGTAGCTCAATAACCTCCTAAGATCATAACCCTGTACTGTGTTCTTTACTATTCATAATAGCTCAGCCTAAATCCCTGAACTCAGCTGCAAATTTGACCAAAAACCCAAATCAGTTTCGCTCCTTGGCCCATTGCACTATCTGTAACCAGCAGCTTGTATGCATCGCACCTCTCATGCATTGCAGGTGAGATGCATCCCTTTTTCTCTGAAGCATAGGTGCGATGACTGAGTGATCTTATTTCTCTCTTTGAAATTTGGTTTTTTTGTCCTTGTTTTCAGCTCTGTTTGATTGTGTTGTTGCTTATGATCAATGTCTCATTGCTGAAGCCTTCTTCCTTTACATAATTTAGCCTCCATTGATTAGGATTAGTAAATGTTTTTATGTATTTTTTCATCATTTACAATCCTTCTTCAAAGAAGTAGCTTAAATTGAACTGTCGTTTTGATGCAAAAAAGTGTTGTAACTATCATTTTGAGTCAAAAAGAAGAGTGTCGTAAAGTCTTCCTCCTCTAGATAGTCGATTGTACCTTTTGTCATGTATTTGATTTGGATTGTTAATATTTGAAGTGTTGAAAGTAGTTTTCTATTCGAAATCAAAAAGTGTCGTTTAGTATTCCTTTCATTCTGAAAAGAAATTGTCGAAATATTGCTTTGAAGAAAATAGTTCAGATCTATACTTAGTTTTCCTTTCTGACATTCTCACATTAAGGAAACGAAAAAAAATACATGCATTTTCATTTGCATTTAGACTGTGTGCGAAAATGATTTAGGAAAAGTGCATTTAGTGTGTGCTCTTTGCTCTCTGTTGAAAGAATCGTAATCTTCTTTCCTTAGTAGCTAGGATTTTCATTGCTAAAAGAAAATAAACGATTGTTTATCATTTTAGATTGCATATTTAGGAATTTTACATCTACATCACGCGGTGAACCTTGAAAGAAAAACTTCTAAACAAGATCAACTCTAAAATAAATCTCAATGAACATAAAAATGCTTTGGAACCTAACGAAACACATCTAGAAGTCTAGGCTAGAGACATGTTCTGGCGTTGTAAAGCCTGGTAACTATCATTTTCATCGAAGGTTGGGTGATTCCTCCTCTCTGATACGACAAGTTCTAGTACGAACTTGTGCTCCCCGTACCGTCGAGTATATATTGGGAGACCACAATAGGCTGATATCCTTTATCCATAGGAAGCCCTGTCTGCCACCCTATCGATCGCAATGCATTGAACACAACATTTGGGAAGATTGACTGCTGTACATAAGTCCTTGGTAATTTCTCTTTAATTTATCACCAAGGAGTATTTTGTAGTTTCGCGATTGGTTTGGTAATCCCTCTGTCTAGATTTCCAGAGTAGTCACTTTCGTTCCTTTTCGACTCCTTAAACGAAAAGGTCCATATGAGCACTTGTCACTTCAGGCTTATTAAAAATCAAAGACGACTAGAGTCATCTTTAGCTTTTTCTCGACTTGTAAAAATTGAAAAAGCAAAGTTGTGTCAAAGCGTCATTAAAATTTATTTAAATCAGAATAACATCCCTGTTCCTTCGTTGATCTTAGGTTGAGATAATGGAGTCCACCAATCAAGGAACCCCTCTTGGGGGGAATCCTAGTCCTTTCTCTTCTTAGGGAGATATTGGTGCTCCGTATATGGCTACATTGTCCCTTCTAGGAATCACAATTGGCTTGCTAGTATGGCTATTCTCAACCTCTGTCGTTCAAAATACCGTGATTCCTCAACAATTGAATCAGTAACCAGATGATACTGAAGTTGTCCCTTCACCTTCTACTTCACTTGTTTCTCCCTCCCCTTCTTCCTCTTCGCTTGGTGAAACTAGTGATACTAAAAACCAAGTAGCTGAGAAGAAGAAAAGGAAGAAAAATAAGAAGAAGAAGTCAGTTAAATAAGGGGGCAACCATGCATCGTCTGGTGAAAATCCACACACTAAACTTTCCAAGCATAGATCTCCATGCATAATTTGCAAGGGAGACCACCTTCATCGAGATTGTCCTTGCATTCCACGAATCTTGAGAGAATGGTCTCCCCGTTCACACCATCCGGTATCATCAACCTCTGGTAATTAGGTTAACAACACACCATCAACTAGTGAAAATGAAGTCAATGGACAGAAAGGAAAGGTCGGATTTCCATGTAGGTTATGTGAAGGTAGTCATGATCTTCACTATTGTCCTTTTATGGATGAAGCTAAAATTGTCTTGGATAACCTTCCTGCTTCACTGCAGCGACTTCCACTTGGATACAAGAAACTCTCACCAAGTTCGTCGCTAGTTGAAAACCTGACTGGCATAACTCAATTATCAGTCGAAACTCCTATCGTTGAAAGTAAACCTTCTGAATCCATACCAGACGAAAGTCAACAGGTTGAGATGGCAGTTGACCCAGTCTTGCCTTCAGAAGGTCCACCTTCAGATGATACATTTTCCAAAGAGCATGAGAATGACACTATTCAAATCGTTTTTGTCAATACAGAGTCTGATGAACTTGGGGGAAATCCACCCACTCCTTTACAACAGGAGGAAAGGCCCCTAGTTCATGAGGTTCATCTAGCTATTTATCCGGTACCTCCTCTGAGCAGTCTAGCTGTTTCCTTTGATTGGAATCAACTAGCAAGACCTTGCCTTCCATCTAATGTACCATTCTGGATCATAGTACAAGTTTACAAAATGAGCGTGTCTGACACTATCATAGATGATGGGGCTTCAGTGAGTATCCTTTCCTCAATTGCTTGGAAAGCACTTGGTTCACCATCACTTCTGCCTGAGACGTAAAATTTGTCAGGCTTTAACAAAGGAACTAGTCGACCGTTAGGGATCCTTCCAAAGTTGCCGATAACTTTTAAAAGGAAAACCGTTCACATGAACGTGATGGTATTCCAAGGGCCATTAGATTAAAATCTACTCCTTGGGCCTGACTATGTTTATAGCATGGAAGCCATTGCTTCCACACTCTTTCCAGTGATGTGTTTCTCGCATGAAGGACAAATGGTGCAAATTATTGACCAGCTTTCATTTCCCTGTTCAAACACAGCTACGAGTCAAACATCATCCCTAAATGGTCTCTTTGCGTCAAGAATGTCTCTCCAACCTTCATTTCATCCACCTAATTACCACAGGTAGTCTGGTGAATGTAACGAAGCTTGGGGGCATGCACCTTGGTCTGCATCAGTAGGCAAACCCAGTTGAAAAGATAGGTTTCCTGACAGGTTATGTGATTGGAAGCTCACACCATTCACCTTCGTCTATTTCAATGGACAAAGCCAAGGAAGTGTTTTTGTCTACCACTAATAGAAACAATCCTATCAAACCACAGGGACTTCCATATGGTGACCTGGAAACTCCTCTTAATACCTGGGGGCATGCAAATCTTTCTATGCAAGTGAAAAATGACCAATTTCACTTTTAAGATTTTTAGTTTTTTAGTTCAACTTCTTAGGTTAGGTGATTGGTTTGATCCACCATTCACCTTTGTCTGCATCGTGTGGACAAAGCAAAGGAAGTGTTTTGCCTCGATGGAGGACAAAACCATCCTACCTAACCTCAGTAGTTCCTTAGCTTTAGTGTAGTTAGCTTTGTAGTTTGGTCGTTTATAGCTTACATAAAAAGGCAATGAGCACATGTTATCGTAGAGTTCAAGCTCAATAAAAAATAAACCTACCATTGAGAGACATCTTTAAATGACTGGTAAGAGTAATTTTTCTGCAAGGTGCAATCTCGTTAAAAAATAAACCCCCTTGTGAGCATAGTTTCTCCTGGTTCAAGATCATTAAAAAATGAATCCACCCTTGGTAAATAACCTTTGTGATTGCCCTATTATCAGCCTTTTGAACCTTGGTTGTGTTCCTACCATCACTTCCATTCTTTTAGCCAATCATACACTTCCACTTGATTGTTTACCCTTTTGAGGAACAGCTGTGATGAGTGGTCTTGTTAGCCTCCCTCTTCACACTGTCATGTTTTGAGAAGTTCCAAGCTTACCCGGAACTAGTTGCTACCCAAAACACCACTTGTTCCTAAAAAACGAGTCTCTTTTAAACTCTTTTTAGACTCGTTCAATATAAAAAGATTGTTGAGCTATTGGGCTTTCCAGCTCGTTAAAGTAAAGGGAAGCACCATTCCTCCTATACATTTTAATCTTTTTGGACCTGAGGGATTATTAAACAAAAATATCGAGCACTTGTCTTTTTTAGCTCGCTAAAGCGATCAAAAAGTCATCCCTTTCGTATTATTTAATACTTTTTCGGACTTAAGGGATTACGCTACGAAAAAGGACTACTAGAGTTTCCTTTTCGTCCCTTTTCAAACTCTCTAAACATGAAAAATACCGAGTTATGTTTGTCATTAAACTCGTTAAAACAATAGTGACAAACTTGTCTGTCCGGACAAGAACGAGTTTCACTATCATCAGGCTTGCTAAAACATAGCGACAGGTTTGCCCGAAGGGCAAATTATAGAACAAGCATATGTTATCCTCCTCAAGCTTGACAAAAATAAGAGGTATTGGTTAGCAATGACTGGGGAAAAAGGGAAGAAAACTTGAAGAACTGTATTGGTAGTAAGTCGCTCTTGAACATGAAACTTTCACTCCATCACCATGATTAAGTTGGGTTGGGTTATTCCATTCACCAGTCATATCACCATTGGTCCTCCGTACTGTCCATCTTTTGGGGTTAACACAACCAATCCATCTCAGTGTCGCCAACATGTTCAAGAGAAGTCATTCAGAGAATTTACCATCCAGCTAATGCCTCATCCACTACAATACCTTCACCATTCATTTTTCATGACTGCCATTCCTGAACCTTGTATCATTAGATTGTTTTCACCTCCAGAAAAATCATTTGCTTCATTTCATGTCATAAATGTGGGATATATCAAGGCCCTCCTACGATGGGTCACTTCTTGTCGACATCAGCCCATTATCCAAGAAGTTGATTTAGAAACAACCCTGTGATGCAGGAAAGTGTTCCCTCTGCGGACAGAGGCAACCCCTCTAGCCCTAGAGTGGGTCTAGTCACAAACAAGGATAGATCAACAATAGCTTTCCTTAATCAGTCATAGTTGGAGGCCTACCTCAACCGGTGGTCGATGGAGTTCCGTTGCGCTGCTCCACCTTCCGCTTCCTTCTCCTAATGAGTAATCAACCTGAAACAATGCAAAGGAAATACAACAAAGCACGTAACCAGAACAACAATGATCTATTTACTCACAAAGTAAAGAAGTCATGAGCTATAAAGTACATTACATACAAGACATAGGAAAAAACCATTGATTGCATTAATAATGAAATAAGAGTAAACTTACAACCAAAGTCTTGATGTCACAAGCCTTCTCAGAAGGGATCCAGCCAACATGTTCCTCAAGCATTCACTCTTTGAGGATGGATCTCCCAACATACAAGTCTCTCTCACTCACAAGTTTTACACAAAATTAAAGGCACTTCACAACCTTCCTCAAGCTATCAACAATCCCACACTTGTCACACTCACACCAGCTATCTAGAAAACTCACAAACACTAACAACACTATCAACAATCATTCCAAAAACTATCCAAAAACTAGCAGCACATAGCAATGGTGAGAGTTTAAATAGGAGAAGGAGTCTCCATGAAAGGTGGGAGAGTGAGCTTATCTCCAAGAAAGGTATCACAAATGATGGAACAACCATGCCAGAGAAAGGAGGGCGACATAAAATATGCCAACAACCAGGTCTGGAGTCATCTGGAAGGCCGACTGTTGGAACAAATTCACCCAATCTAGATCATCGCGGGCACATCACTGGCCTTCCACACTGACATCGCTATTGAATAACATAGCTAGTCAAGTCATCGCCGAAGATTACAAGTGACAGTCGCGCTGGCACATAAAATTGGACCATCACGGGAAATAGGTGTACTTCCGTGATGGCAGCGCTTCCAGACTGTTTTGGAGTGCCCTTCAGCGCGTTTATTTAGCCAACAGACGTGATGAGGCAGAAACCTTTGGAAAAGTGGGTCATTTGGCAACATTAGAGAGCATTTGTCTAATATGAGCATGAATGACTTTGGACACATGACACAGTAGGAAGACCGGGATGAAGACAGTGACAAATTACTGTGTAACAGATGCCCTCTAAAGTATGAAGCAAGAGAGAGTGAGAGGGGTGAAATTTTTTACGAAACTTACTGAGCTGGAACACCATTTGGAAGAATCTGCACGCAAGTACAACTGATATCGCTGATGATGAATTACATTTAGTCTAGGCATGGGCACAACCATCCAAAAGACATACGAAATAGGTCTGTGATATGGATGCAGCCATCCAGCTAATGAGACCATGATGATGATAAAGGTATGGTCACAGCCATCCATGAAGACTCAGGTATTGTCGCAGCCATCCATCAATGAGTCATGTAATCATAAACCAATCCACGCAGCCTTAACATGTGTAATCTGAGTTCGGGGTCTTGAACCCATCCGATCATAGTATAAATCGTAACATGCGAATAGATGTGTTGAGGTTGAGCATGATAGAAAGTCGCTTGATTACCAGTCAATGATGAAAATAGTTGACAAGCGTAAGAGAAACCACCAATAATGCCAATGGCTCTCAAGGTACTGTCTAGCACAATCCACGAAGTGTGAAGAAGGAGCTAAAGTCGAACACTCGTGGAATCACCCAATCTATGACCAATGATGAAAGTTGACTGTCAGGTGCGAAGAACTTGCCATTGAGGCATGCAAGCTCTAAGGTACCAAAGGGGATCTCTAGATCAATCTCTTGGATAATGAGATGATGTTGAGAGGAGACGACCCGTCGCAAGAGGGCCATAATCAGGGAAAATTTTAAGAACCCCCCCTAAATTTATAAATATAATAAATGGGCGAATCTCCATGGTATATAGGAAAAATGGAAGGCGATTTTATCAATAATATAATATGTATATATAATTTTTTGGCGAATCTCTCACCAGGCATGGCGAATATTTTACTCAATTATAAAATCTTGTAAGATCTTGGCGAGTCTTTCACTAAGTCCTAGTGAATCTTAGCATAGGCTACATGCTCGTTTAATTCCCCCATTTAAATAGGCTACATTCCAGGTGAATACCATGGGTCAATACCATGTGCCATTTTTATTTTTATTAATTCTAATATTAGGGTTAATAATGGTTTTTTGCATGGTATTAATAACAATCTAGTCCATGGTATTTGTCCCATAGTATTTTGGCCATAGGTTTCACCTAAATATAACCCATTTTTTGAGTGTCCTTAAATATAAGGTGACTTATGGAGTAAATACAAAAAAATGTTTTATTTGTTTACCATACCTCTCGTTTATTTATATTAATTTACCATACCTCTTTTACAAATATGGTATTTGGCCCATAGGATTCACTTAAATAAAACCTCTTTCTTGAGCCTTCATAAATGGAACGAGGGTTATGGACTAAATATAAAAAGAGATTTTATTTATTTACGATACGTCTAGTTTATTTATATTTTTATTTATTTACCATACCTTTTGAGTAAGTATAAAAAGATGTTTTATTTATTTACCATACCTCCACTTTACTTATATTTTTATTTGTTTACACCCTTACATGTATATAAGGTGACTTATGGAGTAAATATAAAAAATATTTTATTTATTTACCATACCTCTCATTTATTTATATTTTTATTAATTTACAATACCTCTTTTATAAATATGGTATTTGGCCCATAGGATGCACTTAAATAAAACCTATTCTTGAAAATGGGCAAATGGATTCACTTAAATAAAACCTATTCTTGAAAATGGGCGAATGGAAGGTTGTAAGTCCTAATTTCAAGGGCTAAATTTACCTTTTTTACCCTCTCCCTTAAAATAAGGTGGGCTATTTGAGGTGATTTGTAAAAATGTACTATGATACAAAATATTCGCCCACTAAAAATTTAAAACCCCTTAATTTCGCCAAAAGGCAAACATTCGCCCCTAAAATTATCCTTGGCCATAATGTTTCCCCCATCAACGATAGGAGATAAGGAACAAGTGGGAGATGGTGAAATAGAGTATCAGAGGAGAGGGTGAAGGTGTAAACTGCAGAAGGATTATACTCTTGAACATGGCGGCGACATGACTTTGGAGGGGTATGGCAGCGTTCAGGCACCAAGGGATCAGAGGCTTGATGGAGAGGGCATGAATTGAATGGAATGAGGCTAAATGACAACCCAAATCTGCAGAAGGCCAAATGATGATGTATGGATGTCCCAACCCGACAAAAGCAAAAGTGTCAATGTTCAAGAGTGACTAGCTGCCATAGACAATCAATGATAAACCTGTTGTTAAGTCCAACCTAGTAATAGTTTAACGAGCCCTAGGAAGGAGAAGCTCGAGTCTCGTCATGGTGACGAGTCCAATGTCGTCAGGGTTTAATGAGTCCGACATAGGTGAAACTCGGAGTCTTTTTCATGTTTAGAGAGTTTGAAAAAGACACAGAAAAGAAAACTCCAGGGGGCTCCTTTTTCGTAAATTTGTGTCTCTCGAGCCTGAAAACGTATAAAATGATACTTGAAAGAACTGCCCAATCTTACGATCAAGGAGTACTTTTCGTAACTAGTGACTTCGACCCGAAAAAGTAGAAAAACGATCAGAAGCACGTCGTTTTGTAACCGATAACGTGCTTGAAATGACAAAGGCCCGACAATTTTTTTGTGTTTAAACGGTCGTAAAAGAGCTTGAAGGCAACTGCCTCTTGTCACTTTTAATGATTCAAGAGGAAAACTCGGCTATCTTTTCATTTTTTAAGTCGAAAAAGAGCTTAAAGACGACTTTATGGATCAAGTGTATACGAACTTGTCATAACTCTGCTACCTGTAGCTCTGCACAAAAACACGTCACACGTAAACCCATTCGAGATCAAATGAACAATATACATAAAGATATAGTTAAAAAGCCAAAATTTGTCTAACCATGTGGCAAAACAATGAGAAAAACCCACCTTTATAAAATATAATTTTTTAATTTCCAAAAATTGCTATAAAAAGGGGTTAATCCAACCATTTTTACCATAGTTACTGTTCATTGCACTGTGGAGCATTTTGGAGCACCAAAGTTGGCGAGCTAAATTCGGCTTTGATTGTCCATCATTCACCCCGAAACTTGTTCCAGGTAAGTAGTCCTTGTCCTGCGCTTCAATTCCATACCTTTTCACGCATTTTGAACGTTGAATGTGTTAAATTGGTCGGGTTTTTGAACCGAGCTCCACCGCTCGGTCATCGCGGCTATAGCCTTCAAGTCCGCGATGATCGAAGAAATTGACACATAGCGCACTCTGATCATCGTGGAAAAGTGGTGTACTTCTGCGATGATCGCAAAAAAAATGAACTAGAGACCTCACGTCATCGCATCTGTTTTTAAAACAGACGCGATGACGACACGAACTTATGTTTTTTACAAATTACGCATTGAATTTCGATGAACGAAGTGCTAATCCAATTTTCTTTGTCATGCAAGTGACAATGGCGTTTGTTTGTCAAGAGTGGATGCATGATGACAATGACATAGAAGCTTTCGCCGATGCGGGGTACCAAAATGCATTATGGGCATGTGGATTGCTCAAATTCTTCCTAACTCCGAATCTCCGATCACGACCTAATTTGCTGGAGCTACTGATTCGGTCCTGAAATCCCACAAATGGGAAATTCATCATCCGAGGCCAGGATATCGAGTTTGACGCTACAAACATATATTTTTTGACTGGGTAGTCCTGTCGAGGTGAGAGGCCCATTCTGGAGGGGCAACGACCCGGGGGTGATTCCATAGAGATGCTGATGGCTCAAGTGTGCCCACGGGCACGCAAGACAAGGAGTGGGAAGGTGGCAATCCCAACAGTGGATGACATGGTCCTCCGTGCTATGCTTTTCATGGTGACACGGGTAGCGGGCTCCCAAGCCCAACATGAGGCTTCGAAGACCCATCTCCAGTTGGCTCTCGAGTGTCTCAATCCCACCATGTTTAACTGGGCAGAGACGGTGACGGCAAACATGAAGAGGCAACTCACCAATTGCCGTCGAGGAGAGACAAAGTAGTTTGGTTATGGATCCATCTTAGTCCTGCTCATGCTGGAGCAGGTGCCGGCGCTGCAGTTACAGGACATGGATTTGGATTTACCCAAGCCACGTGAGACAAGGGCCACACAATGGGCTCACGTCATGCCACGAGGAGGTGGTAGATGACCAGAGGCGTGGGGGACATTGTTCCGAGAGTGGCTGGAGCACCAGACAATCTTCGTGGAGGATTGGCCATATGCCAGCATGGACTTCCGCAGAGATCTTGACATGCATCTGCCTGCTGGAGAGCAGTGGGATGATGGTGGTAAGACACTTGATCACACACATTTTTTTATTTTTATTTTTATGATGTTTTTTGTTTTTTTCATGTATATGTTCTAATGACGAATGATATGGTATGCAGATGTAGGACCGGTACGACCTGTTGGGCTGGCTCCAGAGGCGTGGAGGGATGCATAGGGCATTGCAGCACTAGCCTTATCTCCTCCAGCTAATGATATGGTGGAGACAGTGGCCCGAAACCTTGAGGGCCTCACAGCAGGGATTCCAGATTACACGGGGATCGAGGAGGTCCCCTGTTAGGCCCCTATACTACTAGTGTAACCCCTTATTGTTATTAGTATAACCCACTTATTATATTGATGTACCCATGTAGTGCCCATACTGTTACTATTGTTCCCCATAGAAGCCCACTATTGTTATTATTGTGCCCTTACATTAATATTGTTATGTCGGCTCTGATTATGTTATAACCCCTTAGACTCCTATATATAGAAAGGAGGTCTTTTCATTTGTATCATCCAAGAATTGTTCATTTATGTAATGTAAAGGAGGTTGCCCCCTTGAAGAGGCTGAATTCTAAGGCGTGGATCTCTCTTTTCTATCTTTTTGTGAGCTGGTTTCATAACATTTGGTATCAGAGCCAGGTTTCTAGGGTTTCGCTGCTCCAATACAGGTCATCGTGGAATTTTCGCTATAACTTTTTTTCTGTGACGTTTCAGAAGTCGCAAAAAAAACCCATTTGAGAAGAATTGGCGTTGAACCTTGGGTCCAAATTTCAGAGCTTTTCGCGTGATATGTTCGGAGATATGATCTGAGGAAGTTGGTCTTTTTGCAGACCCCTGAATTACAGTCAAAAAAGGTGACCTGGGGAAAATCATCATAACAATATTAATGTAAGGGCACAATAATAACAATAGTGGGCTTCTATGGGGAACAATAGTAACAGTATGGGCACTACATGGGTACATCAATATAATAAGTGGGTTATACTAATAACAATAAGGGGTTACACTAGTAGTATAGGAGGTTGCCTCTTCAAGGGGGCAACCTCCTTTACATTACATAAATGAACAATTCTTGGATGATACAAATGAAAAGACCTCCTTTCTATATATAGGAGTCTAAGGGGTTATAACATAATCAGAGCTGACATAACAATATTAATGTAAGGGCACAATAATAACAATAGTGGGCTTCTATGGGGAACAATAGTAATAGTATGGGCACTACATGGGTACATCAATATAATAAGTGGGTTATACTAATAACAATAAGGGGTTACACTAGTAGTATAGGGGCCTAACATCCCCATAGCGTTCCAGATCCACACAGTGGGAGTAGAACCCAGGGTGCACCGCCCGTTGAGGCGAGTGGCATGGGCGGTGGTATGCTATAGAGAGCATAACCCACCGCAGTAGACACCTAGGTTTTTTATTTCCTGCTGGTGATTTTTTGAGAGACATGGGTCTCAGATGTACGGAGAACACAGACTCTATTGGGACATGTACACTTATTTTTCAAGCACCTCGGTGCGCCACATGAGATATATATATATATATATATATATATATATATATATATATATATATATATATACATATTCCTATGGTTTATTATTGTGTTTTACATGCTTCTTATATGCTGTTTTGATTACATGTTATGCAAATGTCTGTCTAATACATGATTAGCCAATGCATAAGTTAATGTGTTTAATCGTCGTGGAATATGCTGATATGTAATGAAATCAAAACTCCTCTCTAACAATTTAACACGTAAATACAACCTTAAAATCCGATGGTCTCTGACGGAATATCACCCATTGAGCTGGTGGACGAAAAGATGAGATTCCAGGTTCACAACCAATGTATGAATACCAAGATTAATCGCCTCGGCCAGTAACTCAATCACAGCACTATATTCAGCGACATTGTTTGTGGTACAACCTAAAAAAACACCTTGAAGGTCTATCAACTCACCATGAGGATCGTAGATCACCCACGCCGCGGAGGACAAGTTGCGGGTACTGCGATAGGCCCCATCATCAAAACCAACGTAAGGTGCATGAGACATCTGCACAAGAAGCAAGAGACACAATAAGCGGCAATCGCGCCTTCACACCAAGCCAAAAACATGAAAACACACACACAACACACATGCTAACAACACATGATTACGAGGTGTAGGTGAGGTATGGGTTCATTTTTATGCAAGCTTGAACCAAAAAACTATGCTTGTTATAAGTTCAGATTCCCCTAGCATCAAGATGCAAATCGAGGTACATTCCCCCCAAGCTTCATTGCATTCAACGAGGTGGATGGAATGAAGGTTCACTTACGAGATGTTGGAAAGACTCGACTTGGATTTTACGAGATCTTAATCAGAGACTCGATTTGGGAAGGGAGTTGTTTCATTTTTTAATGAGGTTGACATAGCGAAAAAGAATTATCCTCATAACCCATGTTTCATTTTTAATGAGGTTGAGATAGGAACAAAATATCCTCATGATTCCTTGTTTCATTTGCTAACGAGCATGACACAAGATCGGGAACTATGCTCGTACTCCTGTTCATGGGCCATCTGAGAACGTGGCGCCCAAGAGGTCTTTACGGGATGGAAGAAACGCACTCTGGGAGGAACACATGTCAGGATGTACCAATGACAGATCGGGTTCCAATGCCCCCAGTACATCTTGTACCAAACCATCTGCATGATCATCAGTAGAGGCGGAGATGGAACGGGTAGCCACATAATTAACCTGTGGCAAGGAAGGTATTGCTTGTGAGAAAGAACTGATAAGGGATGATGTCTGCGTAGGAGGCATCAGGGGACTACATAATGATAACTGATCTATCGTCACCATTATTCCATCGTGTGGAAAAAAAACCACACGGAAAAGTTAAGAGACGAGGGCCCCCATGGCATAAACATAATCACAGCCAAGGAGGAGGCTGAAATTCGCACCTTGGACAACCATGACATCTATATAGACGGTTTTTCCCCCCAAAGTAACAAGTAACTTTGGGAGGATCCCTACAGGTTGACAGGGTTCTCCGTCGAATGCCAACAGAGTCTGTGTGACCAGCACAAGCTGTGGGGAACCCAGAGCTTGCCAAGTAGTGGAAGGCATAAGATTGACAGATGCACCTTCAACCAGCATAGTGCCAGGTACTGCCTTATCGTAGGCATGTACAGTAATCTCGAAAGGCACATAGGATGGAAGGCGGAAAGTAGTCAAATTACTCCAGTCGAAGGAAATGACTAGACGATTTGGTGGGGGAATCGTATGATTTCCTCCATGCCCTACAGGAACTGAAGAAGGACTCCCTAGACCAGCTGGGAGAGGAGAGTTGTTTTCGAACGTAGGAGAATCTGATGAGACGAGAATAACATGAGCATGATGCTCTTCGAAAATAGAGTGATCAACAGGTGATGGACCCAAGTCGACACTCTCTCCAACTAATGGTTGGTCGGGAGCAGGCTTAGCATAGCCAGTCTTGGAAGGAGGAGGACGAATAAGAGAAGAGTCTAAGTCAATCTCTTTGTCGATGGAGGGAGGGTCTGAAGAGAGCCTCTGATAACCAACAGGAAGTTGGGGGAAGAAGCTGTAAGACTTTCCAAAACAGTGGAAGCTTTATCCATGAGCGGATAAAGGTGAAGGGGATGGGTGCCTTCACATAGTCTACAGGGGAAGCGAATCTTCCCTTCCTTCTTACTGTTTCTAGTTGTTAGGATAGCATCGCCTTGAGCTTCATAGGATGATGAGAGGGATGAGTCAGATCGTAAGACCATACTTCTAGGATCTGTGGAATGCCAAGACAATCACGAAGAAGATGGTCACCCTTGAACAATTTACAAGGAAACTTAACCTTCTGCAGAGGAGCAGAAGGTGGTTCATCTTGGGATGGACTCGGAGCAGTAACTGCACAGGTGGCCTTGGATTTGTTGAACTTCTTCTTCTTCTTCTTAGTCTCCTGGTTACTTGATGTGAAACTTTCACCAGGCGAAGGAGGAGAGGAGGAGGAAGAAACAGGGGAAGAAGGCGTAGGTTCAACCTTGGAATCAACATGTCATGGTTCAAATGAAGGAGATGGTGGAATAGGAGTCATGATGCTCGGGGCCACCGAGGTTGAAAATAACCATATGGGCAAACTGATGGTTATCCCAGACAAAGAAAATGTTGCCATATACGGAGCACCAACATTTCCAAATGAGGGAAACGGACCAGGATTTCCATCTAAGGGAAAACCTTGGACGATAGACTCGGGGAATGTTGCCATTGAGAATGAGAAAAAACCCTACTCAATCTAACGCAAACAAGATCTAACATGGTGAATGTGAATCATGGCCGAATAAATTTTAAGACATAGGAATAGAACTTTACCTTTTCATCTTTAAAGAGTCGAGAAAAGGACAAAAGATGACTCTAGTTGCCTTCGAATATTTAATGAGCCTGAAGTGACAAGTGCTCAGATGGACCTTTTCTTTTAAGGAGTCCGAAAAGGAATGAAAGTGACTACTTTGGAGAACTAGGCAAAAGGTTTACCAAACAACCCATAAAACTGCATATACACCTTGGCAATCATATGAAAACAAAGGACTTTCCGTACGACAGTCAATCTTCCCGAATGCCGTGTTCGGTGCGTTACGGCTTGTAAGGCGGCAGGCACAACTTCCTATGGATAAAGGATGATAACCTTGTGGGGTCTCCTAGCATATACTCGATGGTACATGGGAGCACAATTCCGTGCTAGACCACTATTGAGTCACAGAAGGAGGAATCACCCAACCTTGAGTGGAAACAAAAGTGACTAGGTTTAACGACGTCGGAGCACGTCTCTAGCCTAGACCTCTAAATAGTGTGCGTTATGTTCCAATGCATTGTTAGGTTTATTCAGTTCATTTTAGAGGTGATCTTGGATTAAGTTTCAGTTTTCAGGCCTTACCATATGTATATAACAAATCCTAGGATGCAGCTAGAATGAATGAAATATCATTTTTTTTCGATGAACACCTACCTATGGGAGGGTAGAGAGATCATTCCCAAACCAAGAAAACCAAGACAACAAAGCAGTCACTCAATGCAAATAGACATCAATTCCTAAAGTGCACGGATACTACTAATGAGAGATTTAATTATTCACTTTTCAATATGCAACTTGAAATGCAAATTTACTTTCACTTTCGTATACTAAATGAATGCAATCCTTTTGATTTTGATGTCTCTTAAATCTAAAAGAAACCAATAAGCAAGAAACAAATGTGGAAAAATGGTTGATCCAAACAATTGTAATCTATGTCCAGGTAGTGAAGAGAAATCAAATCAATGCCAAGATTGGTCCAATAAAAATCACTAAACAGTCAACCAAAAGTAAGCAAAGGGGAAGGCTCAATCAAACCAACAAGCTGGCTGCAAATGAATCTCTGAGCAACCAAGCAACCAAGCGAAGCTGATCCAAAAGACTTGAAGCAATGAAACTAGGTCATAAGGCAAAAAACCAAGACTCATTCAACAAAGCTCACTAGAGAGTGCCTCAACCTATAATCAGTGAAAAACAAGTTATCAAGCAAGTGAGAACAGCAAGGGACTAGCAAGACTGATGGACTCAGGAGGCAGAATTGAGAAAATCAATTCTACAACAATCAACGTGGGTGATACACAGGCAACAAGTGCTGATAGAGAACACGCCGCAGCAACAGAGCGATGTCAGTGCGGAAGTACGCGACTTTTCTGTGATGGTCCGATTTAGAGAACCGTCACGACTGTTAAGCATAATTATGCGATGAACATGATACTACAAAAAGGGTGACGCGATGACAGTGCGACTATTAAATTAAAAGCCACGATGATGTTCTAAACAGTAACAGGTGAAACAAAAACTCCCAAATCAAAGACAATCAATCCTTTAATCAAATAAGAGCATTTCCCAGATCAGGCTAGGAAACTCAGAAGACTGGTAACTAATCCCCAACACTTCAAAAGAGACCAAAACAAAAAATCAAAACAAGAGTAAACAAGAAAAGAACAAAGGCCAAAGGTCCCCAGTGGGGTCGCCAATTTGTGATGCAGGAAAGTGTTCCCTCTGCGGACAGAGGCAACCCCTCTAGCCCTAGAGTGGGTCTAGTCACAAACAAGGACAGATCAACAATAACTTTCCCTAAACAGTCATAGTTGGAGGCCTACCTCAACCAGTGGTTGATGGAGTTCCGTTGCACTGCTCCAGATTCCACTTCCTTCTCCTAATGAGTAATCAAACCTGAAACAATGCAAAGGAAATAAAACAAAGCACGTAACTGGAACATCAATGATCTATTTACTCACAAAGTCAAGAAGTCATGAGCTATAAAGTACATTACATACAAGACATAGGAAAACATCATTGATTGCATTAATAATGAAATAAGAGTAAGCTTACAACCAAAGTCTTGACATCACAAGCCTTCTCAAAAGGGATCCAGCCAGCATGTTCCTCAAGCATTCACTCTTTGAAGATGGATCTCCCAACATACAAGTCTCTCTCACTCACAAGTTTTACACAAAATTAAAGGCACTTCACAACTTTCCTCAAGCTATCAACAATCCCACACTTCTCGCACTCACACTAGCTATCTAGAAAACTCACAAACACTAATAGCACTATCAATAACCATTCCAAAAACTATCCAAAAACTAGTAGCACATAGCAATGGTGAGAGTTTAAATAGGAGAAGGAGTCTCCATGAAAGGTGGGAGAGTGAGCTTATCTCCAAGGAAGGTAGCACAAATGACGGAACAACCATGCCAGAGAAAGGAGGGCGACATAAACTATGCCAACAACCAGGTCTAGAGTCATTTGGAAGGCCGATTTTTGGAACAAATTCGCCCAATCTGGATCATCGCAGGCACATAACTAGCCTCTCGCGCTGACATCGCTATTGAATAACATAGCTAGTCAGGTCATCGCCAAAGATTACAAGCAATAGTCGCGTTGGCACATAAAATCGGACCATCGTGGGAAATAGGTGTACTTCTGCGATGGCAGTGCTTCCGGACTGTTTTGGAGCACCCTTCAGCGCGTTTATTTAGCCAACAGATGTGATGAGGTAGAAAACTTTGGAAAAGTGGGTCATTTGGCAACATCAGAGAGCATTTGTATAATATGAGCATGAATGACTTTGGACACATGACACAGTAGGAATACTGGGATGAAGACAGTGACAAATTACTGTGTAACACTCTCAGTACTTTGAAGCTTGCATGCCTCAATGGCAAGTTTCTCACTTTCGGCGACAGGTTTACATCAATGGCCTTTGACCGCAAGATTTTGGGTGGTGTTCGACAACGGCTCATATATTCACACCACTTGGATTGTACTGTAGTACCTTGAGGGTCATTATCATTATCTGTGACTCCTCTCATGCTTGTTAATAGCTTACATTATTGGCTTGTAATCAGGCGATGTCTTTCCATGTTCGACTTCAGACCATCTTTTCACATGGATAGACTTGTACATCGGGCAAAGATTGAACGACGTTGAAGACCCCGAATCTAGTTTCATCCATCCGGGTTGTGATATATTCAAGAAAATAAAGACATCAATTGTACATAGAATCTACACAGATAGTCATCTAAGCTAGGGAATATAACTCTTCATGCAAAGAATCACCAATCTGCAACAGCAGATGATTATCTGTCCTATGTACATGAAAATGAATTTATAAAGCTGAGCACATGAATGCCCGCCTCAGATAGATCATGAAAATAATATGATGATGATGTATTGTATTGTATCTTATATAGGTCACCTTCTAGTTCGAATACCTCAGATCCTCATGATAAAGCATTTCACCTGACATCAAAAGATTTATGACCTCATACTTTACGGGGCAACTGTTATAGACATATTTTGGCACTTCAACCCCAGTCACATATGTCGATAAAACAAGAGCTCTTTAACCCATAAAAGTGTTGTTTCATACCCTAAAGGATCATGGTCAACTGATTACATCATTTTCCAAAAGTTCCACTTGAAAAACCACTCATAACTGACCAAAACTGGACCATATTGACTGCTCCATGGTTAAGGTGCGATGCATACTGACTGCTAAACTAGCCAGGTGTGATGCATACTGACTGCTAAAATAGCCAGGTGTGATGCATATTGAAGAGGCCTTCTGTAGGGTACGATGAGTGAGGATGGACAAATTGCAGAGATAGTTTGCTAAGTGGAAGCTCATGGAATCTTCTAGAAACTTATCCCATGACACTTGCCTCTCTGAATTCGCCCAGGAATGAGTAAGAGATCAATGAAATCTCCAAGTGGAACCAAGAACTATCAATGGAATGACACTAATAAAAAAACCCAGAGCTGACTCACACCCTTGCAAGACATCTATAAATGGATCCCTCATCTGAGAGATCTAGAGGCTGGAAGTTTGTAATTTGTAAGGAAGTGTTGTTGGTTTATCTTTGAGAAGAGACATTGTATTGTTGGGTGATCTTGCTTTTCATGAGGTGAAGAGGGCTTTGATGTTGGGAGGAAGATGCTGGATCAAACAGCTGGGTTGTAATCCTCTCTTCTACTATTAATAAATTTATTTGACTTTTCCTCCATATAATCGTGTATTTGTGAAAGCAATTGTATGGTCAATGTATTTCTGATTCTGCATTGTTTATGATATTATAGATCAAGATGCTTTGATGGTGTTTTGTTACTTTGACTCTACAGGTATTCTCTAAAGTGGGACAAGTAGGAGAGGAGTTGCAAACTCTATCAAGGGAGAGAGAAATCAAGCAAGGAGCCAAGCGGAAGATCCAGGTTGGTCCCCTTTGCTTCTCTCTTATCTATCATACATAAAGGAAATTGCCAATTGCTTTGATTGTTTGCTTCTAAGATAGCTACTCATCTTAGTGGGACTAGAAGATCGAAAAGAAACTATTTTTCCTGGAAACAGGATTGTATCTATAAGATAACAGCACGAGACCAAGATTGAGTGAATCCAATAGTGGATGGACGAATTACATGGGATCGTGAGAGTTCATGCACCTTGGACTTTGATGAGGAACTAGAGCGCTGGCAGAATTGGTTACACGAAGTTACCAGATTGAGCTGTAACATGATGACCTAGTCGCTGCACTGTGTGTCGTCAAAGGAAAGAAATCTGCTTACTTATGATGGCCTGAATGATGTAGATATATTTTTGGATCCATTTGAGATGGAGGTTCCAGAAAAGTATCGCTTCTAGGCATTGGACTGGGTACTGTGCACTACGCCCGCAAAGTGGTGGGGTATGCACAATGGAAGCTTTGATGATTGGCACGAATGTGGGAGAATGATGAGAACTCGCTTTGGGAAGCCAAAGATGTGAATGACAGACAAGTATGATGGGCAAGATGATTCGTGTGCACACTTGGCCAAATGGGCCCAGGCTTATGGAGAAAAGCCCCAACCTAAATGGGTGCACTTGTTCTGTCACACTTTGGACGTTCTCCGGATGAGTTGATATGTAGAAACAAAGCTTTGCCATGCAACAAGTGAATGGGATATTCTGCGCAAAGGATTCATGATGACATTCTGTTTCAAGGACGTGTTTGATTGTATTGATGAAGTGCTACAAGAGGTGAAAATAGCAATATTTAGGATACCGTAGGATCCTTGAGACTTGATTCAGCCTGAATGAGCTACTCAGCTGAGTCACATGCTAGAATGTTATAATGTAACTGTTGTTGAAGAGGATGAGGATCTGTGAAAAATTAACATCCCTAAAACAGAAGGTCACCGCAAGGCTGAAGGATCACAGGTTGAGAATCCGGATATAACCGCACCACTCAAAATGAAAAAAGTGAACATTGGTATGGAGATAGAACCAAAATTAACAAATATTGTAGATTACTGGGACGACATGACAGTGGATAAGGTCATTGAATTACTTTGCGAATACCAAGATTTGTTCCCTACCAAGTTTATGGATCTAAAAGGGATAATTGAGGACCTAGGTGTTATGAAGATCACATTGAAGCTCGACGCGAAACCAGTTAAGAAAAGGCATTACCATCTCAATCCAAAGTATAAGGAAAAGGTCTGCTGAGAGCTAGACAAGGTGCTCGCGAAAAGCATTATTGAGCCTATGGAAGAATCTGAATGGGTAAGCCCAATGGTGGTACAGGAGAAAAACTAGAAGGATGAAATAAGGATATACGTGGATCTTAGAATGTTGAATGAAACTTACATACATGATCCTTTCCTGACTTTGTTCACTGATGAAGTGTTGGAAAATGTAGGTGGCCAGGAAGCATATTCCTTCACTGATGGGTTCTCAGGGTACCACCAGATAAAAATTGCACCGGAGGATAGGAACAAGACAACCTTCACGAATAAGTGGGGTTGTTTTCAGTACACTATAATGTCATTTGGATTGAAGAATGCATCTGCAATCTTCTCGTGCGTAGTCGTTGTTACGTTCAAGGAATTTATTCATAAGTTCTTGGAAGTATACTTTGATGACTTGACTATGTTTGGGCTGGTAAAACGCCATATAGAAATATTTTTCCTGATGCTAGATACCTGTCGAAGATACCAGATTGCACTCAATATAAAGAAGTGTATGTTTTGTGTTCCTTTTGGGACCCTGTTGGGTCATGTGGTTTGTAGACAGGGACTGATGGTAGATCCCGTGAAGATCGCGGTGGTATTGAACTTGAAAGCACCGAGGAGTGTGAAGTAGCTGTGTGCTACCTTAAGAAATACAGGGTATTACAGAATGTTTATCAAAGGCTATGCCCAGATCACCATGCTTATGGAAAAAATGTTGAAGAAGGATGTCACATTCTGCTGGAATGAGGACTGTAAGAAGAGCCTAGATGTATTGAAAGAAAAGATGGTCACTGCGTCGATCCTAGTCTTCCCAGATTGGAAGAAGGAGTTTCATGTCCATGTCGATGCGTCGTGTATAGCGCTAGGAGCAGTACTCACATAGGCTGGTGGAGAAGACTTAGACCATCCTATAGCGTTCGCAAGCAGAAGGTTATCCAAGGCAGAGAAGAACTATTCCACCACTAAGAGTGAAGGGTTAGCTATGGTATATGTGCTCCAAAATTTTGGGCACTATTGCTTGGAGGTCGTTTTAATATGTATAGAGATCACTCTACGTTGAAGTACTTGGTCAATAAGACTATGTTAGGGGGGATAATTTGTAGATGGTTGTTATTGTTCCAGGAATATGATTTTGAAGTTGTTGTGAAGCTTAGATGACTGAAAGCGGGACCAAACCATCTGTCGCACATCAAAAGAGGGGAAGAGCCCACTAATTTGGAGGAGGGATTGCCTGACGCACAAATATTTGTAGTGCGCATAGCGAATGGTCATTTTAGGATATAATACACTTCCTAATGATAGAAACTACTCTGGAAGGATACACTATCTAGCAGAAGAAGGAATTAGTGGTGCGCGTGGAAGATTTCTCTGTCATTGCTGGACATCTATACAAAATGGGGTTTGATGAGATATTGTAATGATATGTACCTAAGTTTGAAAGAAGCAACATCCTCATGGATGCTCATGGGGGCACCATGGGAGGGTATTATGCAAGAAGAGAAACTGGGCAGAAGATTCTATGTGCAGGGTTGTGGTGGCCAACCCTCCATCAGGACTCCAAAACGTATTGCAAGGCATGTGATGTGTGTCAAAGGACTGGAAGGACATCATGGAGGGATAAGATGCCTTTGAATCCACAGTTGAATTTTCGACCCTTTGAGAAGTGGGCAATAGATTTTGTGGGACCCATTCAGCCCCTAGGAAAGACATTATCACCGCGACAGAGTATTTGACTTGTTGGTTGGAGGCACAGCCTATGAAGGATTGCACAAGCGTGAATGCCATGAAGTTCCTCTTTGAGCATGTACTAACATGAATTGGTTGTCCAAAGATCTTGATGAGTGATCATGGTACGCACTTTCTGAATGAGATGATCAGCGCACTAACGAAGGAATTTCAAGTATATCACCCAAATAGCACACCTTATCACCCGCAGGCTAACGGGATGGTGGAAGCGTTCAATAAAGTGCTTGAAAATGCTTGACCAAGGTTTTCAATGCTCAACAAAGTGATTGGGACCTATGCATACCTACAGTACTATGGGATTATCGAATGACATGCAAGAAGTTGACTGGACAAATCCCCTTTAGGCTTGTCTATGTTGTTGAAGTGTAATGCCTATGGAATATATTGTGCCTAGTCTATGCATAACAACACTCACAGGCATGACAGATCGCAGAGCCTTGGAGGAAAGGTTTGCATAGCTGGATGATCTCAAGGAAGAGAGATTTCTAGCTAGATTTCATCAACAGGTCCAAAAGCAGCGTGAAAGGTATGGCATGATCGACACATTAAGTTGTGCACCTTTAAGGTAAATGACCTGGTTTTGTTATATGATAGTAAGTTTGATAAATTTCTAGGGAAGTTCATGATGCACAAGTTAGGGCCTTATGTCATTCAGGATATTACCGATGGAGGTGTGGTACAGTTGGTTAAATTGAATGGAGATCCCTTCCCAGGAAAGGTGAATGGAAGTCGATTGAAGTGATACACATGTGGTTCAACCATGTGAATAGATGAAGGTAGCATAGTCTTAGTGCTCCAGGTAGCTGAAAGGAGGTGTGAAACTATAAAATACAATGCCCGGATTGGAGAGCTACATGATTGGAGGTTTATGTGAAGCAAGAAAGCATCATAGGGTCTATGACAACGCGAAGTAAGTTGTGCTACCCCTAGAGAAATTGAGCGAGTCAGCCAGAAAGTGACCATTAAAGTGATTGTTCATGATTTGACGGAAAAAGTGAGGCCAAATGGAGTGAGCAGCTGGAATTTAAGATGAAATTTATGGCTCAGATCTTGAAAATCTATTCCCAATCCAGCATTAATGAACCAAATTTGGGGGAAATAGTTGGATTTGAATTCAAAATGCCCTATAAATTACAAGTGGTTGTCTAGTGAAAAACACTTGGTATTTTGAGAATTGAGTTGTTGAGATCTTAGACAGCCATGGACCAAGAATTCCTCAAGGATTTCAAAGAGACTTCCACATTTGCAAACTTTCAAAAGATGTCATGAGGACTGTTAGAAAGTGTTATGTTAGAACCTGTAGAAATTATAAATATTGAACAAGTAGTAGAGGAGCCGACACAAGAAATGGAAAGAGAGGCAGAAGTAGCTGCTCCAGAGTGGTTGAAGTATTGGTAGAGGTCCCTAAATCACCGTGGACACCGAGACCAAAGTTGACCCCAACCAAGGAAACCATGAAGGACAAGAAGGGCAAGCATCCTGCTATACTGGTGCATGCATCGCCAAGGAGAAACCCACCAAAACCCATCGCACAGGAGAAAGGCAAGGCCATAAACTTAGAACCAGAGGAGGAAGACATTGAAGACATCGCGATGGACAATGAGGATGTGGGAGTTGAAGTTGAGGAGGTCAAAACCCAGGGTTCAGACCCTACTACTCGATTTCCAGAGCATGTCCCTTTGTGCAGCCTAAATCCAAGGTGCCAAAGGACATTGATGACAATAAGACTCCCATGCAAACCCCTCTGCTACCAGACAAAATTGTTTTCAATGGTCCATGCTTGGCACGAGTGCTGCTACTAAAACTTGAAGACTAGGACTTAGCAGACCACAAGAAGTTCCCACACCTAGTGACTGAGTAGCTGATGTGCCACATCATTGATATGAATATGGGAATGACCACATTAGAGCCATGGAGGTGGATCAAGGGAGTAGAGAAAGCAGGGTTACTCAACCTGCTCTGGGTGTCACACTACAACCGCACCCTTGTGATAGTTTTGGTCATCAAGCAACTACTATGCTTGGTGAATGATGGGTGTCTGTGACTGGAGGAGCTGATAGCCATCACTGATAGGCTAATTCATCAGATAATGCACCTACCATATACAAGATAGAATCTGGCCATGATCTTTGGCGGAAAAGGTGGAGATCAGGCTCTCGCAGAATCAATGAAAGAAAAATTTAAGTTGGTGAAGAAGCCATGCCGATATGATATATCCAGCATCTACGACCCATCTATGAAGGTAGCCACACAGATCTTAGTAGGGAAGATTATGAGGAAGTGTTGGGCAGATGAGGTGCCGATGCTTGTCATCGCACTAGCAGGACAATGCGCTAAAAGAGTCCAATTCAACTGGTCAGACTACCTTTGTGGAGAGTTCCTTGTGAACTATCATGAAGCACCAGAGCTCAGGAAGACATTCCACTATGCATGGCACTTGCTCTCAATTGTGCTGATAGTGTGGGAGATTCTAGAGGATAGCCAGTTCCCTTTGGTTGTGCTAGACCTCCTAGAAGTAGCGAAGTACGCTTCACTATGGGCGACCAAGGATGCACAACAAGTCAGGGATAGAAAGATATTTTTGATCTTGATGGAAATGAACATCTGAATGGCCATTAACCGCAAGCCACGATTTTGCCTACGATGTATGCTAACCTGCAGGGCTACGCCGAGTTTAAAGCAGACTTCCATTGAGTATCCATCAGGGTACGGAAGTACCCTACACAGAAATGGTATGACTTGCTGTATCTGGAAATAGATGATGCCAATAGAGTGGCACTATACAATATATTTTCCGGCGGATGGAAGAAATTCCATTGTGCAGAAGAAAAAGGAGGAGGCCAAGCTTAAGATGACACAGTTGGCTGAAAAGAGGAAGAAGGAGGTTGTTGATAAGGCTTAGGAAAAGCACGAGGACACGTAGCGGACAAGAAAGCAGATAGGTGGAACAAAGCAGGGCTCTGATAAAGGCTCGAGGTCACCTTCACTTGAGATACAGGAAGAAATGGAACAACATGACACAAACCCTCCTCGTATCAAGCACCCAAGATAGATTGAGAAGGGAGAGCCCAAAAAGAATTCAAAGGCAACCAAGATCTCACTGGAACCCATAACATTAATAGAAGATGACTTGCATGATATTGGTGACACAGTGAGGGATGTCACCACGGAGGCCCTACAACAATTTGAGCAACAACATAAAATAATCTTGGGGGTTATCCAGATAGGGTTGCAGGAGTTTCAAACCCATGCATTGCAGGCTAGCACGCAATCTACTAGCTTGGCCATCGGAACGTCAGAGGTTGCTGATATGCTGCGCGTAAAGGCATCTAGTACGATAGTGCTACCTGATGGAGCACTGACCACAGATAATGAGGCTGATAGGCCCACTATCAGTGCCCTAAAAGGAGTAGGGTTGAACTTGGCAGTGCTCCCTTGTGAAGCACTCCAACTCTTGCAAGATGGAGTAATTGGAGAATTAAGGGCCCGAGAGCACTGCACCCTCTAGGTGATCAGTGAACAGCGGATCAACAATGAGCAGATGGCCCTACAGAGAATTGCTTCCATCACCACCGAGATCGAGGAAACCAATCAGAGCAAGCGTATCATGGAGGTCATTGAGGAGGCATGCTGAATGGTCCCAGAGTTGGCCATTCCGGAGGAGGAGCAAGTCGAGGTATGCATTCGCAAGTTAGCCACAGGGGTGCACAACACACGGACTAAGATGGCGCTTGTTCAGTTGGAGTTGAACCTGCAAATTACAAGGTTATAGTTGAGGGCCCAGCCTTCAACTCCACCAGAAGTGAAGGAACAATGGGCAACTATTGTCACAGAAGCAGTAGTGGCGGTGGATAGTACAGTAGCAGACTGTACCCAGTTGTTTGAGAAGTCATTTGAGGTCCTGACAAGCTTGCAGAAGGACCCCAATGTATAGAGGTTAGAGATAGAAGCGTGTGAGCTACAATAGGGCTATGATGAGGTTAAGAGCACAACATGAACTGTCACACTGACACAGAGACTAGCCAAGTTGTAGGAATCCAAGCAGCTAAAGGAACAAGTGGATGCAACGCTGCACAAGGAAGCAGTTCTCAAGGCAAGATTAAAGCCCTAGCTAGATGAGGCTTACGCAGTGACAAGAAATATCGAAGGCAAGCTTGTGACTCTGTAGGAAATGTAACAAAAGCTTCAGGCTGATAGCGTAGGAGCAGTAACCGAGCAGAAAGTGGAATATCCGAAGCAGGTGGCAACTCAATGCACGACCGAGGTTGCAGTCATACGGGTTGAGTTGGAAGGGCTTCACACAAAGATCTCTGCGCCTATCGTGTGACTCGAGGGTGAGTCACGATGTTTGTGTTTGGGGTCTGTTGGGACAAGGATCCCCCAAAGGACAATTTTGGGGCTAAAAGCCCATGTTTTGGTCAAATTTTGTAATAAACTTGTAAAGACTCCGCAATTTGTGGTCGCAGAGTGCGAAGGTGTCATAATTCATAAAGGGTTCTCTGCCCTTAGTTTTGTAAAGTAAAGTCAGCTGTAAGAGATCTACGGACCATGGAATTATATAAAATGAGCGAAGCTCCAAGTAGTTTTAGAGACACACAAGATAAGAGAGTGATATCTTTGATGTAAGAAGTCTAAGTTTCGAGTCGTAGCGTAGGTATAGGCTCTGTAGTTGAGTGTGAAGAGGCCTAGGGTAGGAGTCCGCAGACCCCTGTAGCTATGTGTGCAGGGTGAATAGAGTCTGTAATCACTTGGAAGATATCAATAAAGAGAAGTATTATGAAATTTCTATGTCTTTTTTCTAATTAATGCATCTTATCATTTTATGTATGAATTTCCTTTATAATTCTTATGTGATGCACAAATGTGTATGATTATGTTGGATAACTAAAAACATATAAGAATATCTGTTTACGCAGTGCTAACTGTAAGTATCTAATAAGATAAGTAAGACACTTAGACTAATTAAGGAATATTCACAGTACACTGCCTTAGTAGTGCAAAAGTGTCTAGATCGAAGGTTAGGGCTAGACGAAGGTGAGCCGTACCCTTTCGCAGAGGTATTGAAGGATGAAATAGAGCGCTCGTCTACCAAGCCCTAGAGCGAAGTGACCTACGCGAAGATAGGAATAGAGGGAATAAAACGACATCACAACAATCTCAGGGTTTAGAAAATTGGTTCCAGCATCCCCCTATATTGCTTCGGGTGATACTTCAATTCGCGCCCCATGGGCGGATGCCGAAAGGGCCAGTAGTGTAGGGATTTGTTTGGCCAATTAATGCTAAAGCTGGGTCAGGGCCCCCTTAAGCCAACACCAACTCTATATGACATTCTTTGGAAAATATGTGAAAATTTAATCCATCACGCTACAGTTGAAGTTGTGGAACCATGTGTTGAGTCCCAGGATCAAAGTTCCATTAATCATTAAAATATTCAAAGACGAAGAATTTTATTTTGTAATAATACATAAGTTTTAGTTAAGAAAACACTTAAGTAGTTAGACAATTTGACAGTTATGTATAATTGTTTTTGATGTTATTTTCTTTAAAAAGATAGAAGAACCATAGAGATGGGTTTGAAGTTTTTGCCTCAGAGATTTTTTGTAAGAAATTTTTATGTAATGTTCAAAGCCTTCTTGGAAGATCAATAAAAGTTTCTATTGATTCCAAATATTTGTTGGTTGTAGTATGTGTTTATCTTGTTTTTAACTCATTCATTACGTTTGCTCTTATTTTGAATTTTGTATATGAAGTTGTTGGTTTCTTTCTTAATAAACAAATTTATCAATGCTTTGAGAATAGCTAAAGATACCTATTAATATTTACACAGTGAAACCTTAATGAAGCGATCCACGATTTCATCATTCCACCTTCCTTCATTTCACATTTTTTTCTAAGATTTTGTGTGTGGGATTCTTTTTATCCCTATGCATTAAATATTTATTCTAAAAAATTCTTCCTACTACACTATAACTTTAGGAAATACTATAGCCACATATATACAGGCCATCTTGAAAGGGTTTTTTCATTCTTCCAAATTTTAAATCACATTACACCTCAAGGGTAGTCTCAAGGCAAAGATAAAAATATATATTTATTTAAACAGAGTAGATGTGTTAGGCATTGGTTCCCTTCAACCATGAACTATCTCTAGGGTTATAATAGACCCCAAGAGTGACAAGATGGTCAATAGGTGAGTGATGTATCCTAAATCCTGCTTTCCCTTTTTCTCTTTTACCATGGCTCTCAAGCTAGAGGCTAATATTATTTTCCAAGATAAGCCATTACAGTTTGGCTAAAATGTGGCTAAACATAATGGTCCTATAGTTAGAGGGAATGTTTTTATCCCAACTTTTATAGAGAGCCATAATAAGGCTTTGCATCCAAGGCTTAGGGAAGTCGTGTTTTACCACTAGATTAAGAAGTTTGTGAATATGAGGGATGAGGATAGATCTACCCATTTTGAAAATTTTAGCTTGGTAGCCTTCAATATCCCTAGCTCTCCCATTATTAATTTTATTAATCCTGATCTCCACATCTTCTAAAGAGAAAATATCCTTCCCTATAGAAGTATTTAAGACATTTCCCATGGTGTTTGGGGAGTCATACATATTCTTAAGATAAATATCCCATATTTTTAAGGGGATCAAGTTATTTTCTTTTATTTTATGAATAATAATATTCCTCCAAAACATTCTAGGCTCAACTTTAGAAAGGTTGTTGGCGTAGTGGGGCCTAACCCAGGTTCAGAAGTGATTTAGCCAAGCAAATCCCAATACTACTGGCCCTTTTGGCAACAGTCCATGGAGCGCGGACTGAGGTCTCACCCAAAGTAGTATGGGAGGGTGCTAGAACCAGGTTTCTGCACCCTAGGGATGTCTGATATGTGGTGATTGGTACACAATTCAACCTTCACACTTACTGGGCTATGTGCACCAACGATCCCTTTGCATCCTTTGTGCAGCTCTAGCCACAGCGTGACTAGTATTAATTACCCAAATCTTCCTTACTTAGGTTCTATTTGCTAATTACTTAGAGGATATTCATACATAAGCATTCATATCAAATTTTACCAAGTGCAAGCATATAAATAAATAGATACAATTAACACATAACATCAAAATACAGATCCACAAAATAGATGCACGATATGCCGAATCAAACTTATCTTTATTAATAATCCTTTCCAAGTTTAGTTCAATACAAACCTGACTCCACCCTGCACACTCAGCTACAGGGGTTTACGCACTCAGCTGTGGAATCTACTAGGCCTATGAGCACTTAGCTACAGAGCCTCTACCTACTACTATGATCCAATACACTTCCATTCCACTTCTATCTTCTAACCATGCATTCGCATTTTTCTATTACTTTCTTGACAAAAAAATATCTTTTTACTTAGAGCCTTGCTCTATTTATACAATCCCATGGTCCATGGGCCATGGGTAGGCCGACACAACTTTACATTAAATTACATTATTTTAGAGCAGACAACCCTATGAATCATCCTAAACGTTCACGCTCCGTGCCTGCATTTCACGGAGTCTTTACATCACATTGACCAAAACTCGGGCTTTAAGCCCCAAAACCCTACTGTGGGGGGATCCACTACCCAACAGGGCCCCAACATAATCATCGTGACTTATCCCGAGTCACTGTGCTGTGATCTTGGCACGAAGCCCTTCCAAAAGTGTTTGTGCTGCGCGAAGGTCCACAGCGCACTGCTCTGCCATCTACTGGATTTGCTCCAGTCCTGCTTTTGAATCATTTACATCTAACTCATGTCTTTTCTTTGGTACCAACTTCTAGTGCTTGTGTTTATAGTCCCGCGCCCCTGTCCAGCTCCTTGGGTCGCGAAGACTGTGTTTCGGTCGGTTAGTCAAATAGTTGGCCCACCCATGTAGGCTTCAGGCGACTGACATTTACTTTTCCTAGGAAGGGTTCTCCATTAAGTTTGACTCATTGGTCCGCGCCTCCGTCTGTAACCTCTTTTACTACATATGGTCCCAACCAGCGCATTCTGAATTTTCCGAGAAATTTTTCAAACTTGCTGTCATATAGAAGCACTAAGTCATTTACTTTGAAGGTGTGTGCAAATTGATATGGTGGTCGTGCCAGGCTTTCTCACGCTACTTTTGTACATGCTGGTGAAATTCGACCAGAAATCATTCTTCCTTGAGTTCTTCTAATTGTGCGAGCCTTTCTTCCAAAGCTTCGTGGTCTGACATGCTTGTGAGCACTGCTATTCACAGACTAGGTACGAGATATTCCATCAGCATGACTGTTTCTGTACCATAGACCAACCAGAATGGTGTCTGTCCCGTCAATTTCTTACATGTTGTCATGTATGCCCATAACACAGTGGGTATGTGCAGGTCCCAGTTGTTCCGCTGCGCGTTACATATTTTTGTCAATGTAGTCTCTAGTATTTTAATGAATGCTTCTACTGTTCCATTAGCTTGTGGGTGGTATGGTGTAATTTTCTGGTGATAAACCTGGAACTCTTCCATGAGCGCGCCGATGGTTTCATTCAAGAAATGTGTTCTGCGACTGCTCATTAACATTTTCAAGTAGCCAAATCATGTCAACAAGTTTTCGAACAAAAACTTTACAGTCATGGCAGTCATGCAGTCCTTGATCAGTTGTGCTTCCGTCCATCATGTTAGGTACTCCATTGTAGTGATGATTTACTGCGCACCTGTCTTTCCCTGAGGTTTGATTGGGCCTACAAAGTTGATTGCCCATTTCTCAAAAGGTTGTAGTGTCATTTGGGGATTTAACGGCATCTCGTCCCTTCGTGATGGCTTTCCCATCCTTTGACATATATCACAGGCCTTACAATGCACTTTCGAATCCTGGTATAGGGTTGGCCACCATAACCCTACGAAAAGAATCGTTTGTGTGGTTGCACGTCCTGCATAGTGTCCTCCTGTAGCACCCCCATGTGCTTCCGTGAGGATCTGACCCCTTTCAAATTCAGGTACATATCTTCGCAATATCTCATCATTTCCCATCTTGTAAAGGTGCCCTGGGATGATAGAAAATTCCATCGCACGTACCACCAATTCCTTCTTCTGTTGGATTGAGTACTCCTTCGGTGCAGTCCCTGTTGTTAGAAAATGGATTATATCCTCGAAGTGTCCATCCGCGATGCGTATTGTGAAGAGCTGTGCATCAGTTAGTCCCTCCTCCAAATTTGTTGGTTCTCACCCGTCTCAATTTGTGACAAGTGGTTTGGTCCCACGTTCAAGCGTCTCGGCTTGAATATGACCTCAAAATCATATTCTTGAAATAGTAAGAGCCATCTGCATATGCGCCCCCCCAACACAGGCTTGTTCACCAAGTATTTCAACATGGAATGGTCGGTATACATCTTGAAATGTCCTCCAAGTAAATAGTGTTGGTATTTCTAGAGCGCGTACACCAGTTCAAACCCCTCGCATTTGGTGGTAGAGTAATTCTTATCTGCTTTGGACAATCTTCAACTCACAAATGCGATCGGGTTATCCACACCCTCCATGCCCTCCTACATGAGTATGGCTCCCATCTTGATACACGATGCATCAACATGTACATGAAATTCCACGTCCCATTTTTGGAAGACCAAAATTGGTGGGGAGGCCAGCTTCCCCTTTAGGACATCCAAACTCTTCATGCAGTGATCATTCTAGCAGTATGTCACATCTTTTTTCAATAGCTTTTCCATCGGTGTGGTTATTTTGGCATAACTCTTCATAAACTTCTTATAGTAGCTAGTGTGCCCCAAAATAGCACATAACTATTTGACAATGTGTGGTCCTTCTAGATTCAGAATAACAACAATATTTGCACAGTCTACCATCAGGCCTTGTTTGCAGACCACATGGCCTAGAAGGTTGCCAAAGGGAATGAGAAAGGTGCACTTTTTAAGGTTCAACGCAATCTGGTGTCGGTGAAAAGTATCCAGTATCAACTGTAAGCTCGCTACATGGTGCTTAACTAATCCAAAGACAGTCCAATCGTCCAGATAGACCTCCAAGAATTTGTGGATGTATTCTTTGAATGCTGCCACCACTATGTGCAAGAATATCACTGGCACGTTCTTCAGTCCAAAGGGCATAATGGTGTATTGAAAGAAGCCCCATTTTGTTGCGAGGTTGTTTTGCTCCTATCTTCCGTCGTGATCTTGAACTAATGGTACCCTGAGAATCCATCCGTGAATGAGTAAGCTTCGTGACCGCCAACATTATCCAATACTTCATCTACGAATGGTGTCAGGAATGGATCATGAAAATAGGAATCGTTAAGATTCTTGAGGTCCATGCATATTCTTATTTAACCCTTTTGTTTTTCTCTTGCACTACCATAGGACTTGCCCAGTTGGATTCTTCCACTGGTTCAATAATTCTGCCTATGAGCATTTTGTCTAATTCGTTGCGAACCTTTTCTTTATACTTGGGATTCAAGTGGTAAGGTCATTGCTTAATTGGCTTCACGTCTGGTTTCAAAGTGATCTTCATCATCCCTAAGTCACCAATGATCCCCTTTAAGTCCGTGATTTTGGTCAGGAACAGGTCTTGATATTCTTAGAGTAACTCGATGACCTTATCTACCGTAGCCTCATCCCAATAGTCCTCAAGTGTCACGTACTTGGGCTCCGCCTCTGTGCCAATGTTTACCTACTTTGTTTTGAGTGGCACGGTGATGTCGAGATCCTCAATTGATGGTCCTTGAAGTTTGCGACAGCCTTCAGTTTCTGGAATATCAATATTTGGAGGGTCATCATCATCCTCCTCCACCTACACGTTATAACACTCCAGCGCACTACTTAACTGTACTGCCCATTCTGGCTATAGCATTTCCAATGGATCTTGTGGTATTTTGAAGATGGAGACTTTTACTGCTTGTAGCACATCGTCAATAGTATTCGACCATCAGTCTTCAAATGTGAATGTTAACAAAAATCCTTCGTGCAAGACATCCCATTCGCCCATACCATGTCAGAGTTTTGTCTCAGTATGCCAGTTCATGGGTATTACGTCCAAGGTATGGTAGAATAAATGTACCAATTCAAGCTGTGGTTCTTCTCCATAGGCCTTGGCCCATTTCACGAGGTTCCTGTGTGGGTCATCTCATCCATCATATTTGTCTTGTAATCGTAGCTGCGGTTTCCCAAATCATAGGCGCATCATCCTTCTACATCCGCACTAGTCCTCAAAACTTCCTTGATGTGTTCCACACCCGCGCGCATGTGTTGCGCACAATGCCCACTTCAACACATCGAACTGCTGTTGTTCTGGTACTGTGCTTTCAAACTTGCTGAATAATTCATCAACCGCTGTTGTTCTGGTACTGTGCTTTCAAACTTGCTCAATATTTCATCAACGCTGTCAATCCATCATATGTTAACAGATCTCAGGCCTCTATTGTTATGCAACGCAGTGATCTAATCATCATGTTGCAATTCAGCGTTGTTACTTCGCTCAATCGATTCTACTAGTGCTCTACTTCTTTGTCTGAATCTGAAGTGCAAGAGTTTTCGTTCTCCCACAATATCCTCCCATTTGTAGTCAGATTCACCCAATCTTGGTCTTGCACAATTATCTTGTAAATACAATCAAGATCATCGTCACTTCCATCATCACACACTGGTTCAGTGTAGCACGCTCCTTTGACTGGGTCCAGTGGGACTACTACGCGTAGCAACATTTTCTCAAAGATCATTTTGTGCTTCTTCAGATTGATGACTCTGTTAATATCAGTGGCCTAGTTGATTCCTAACAGTGCAAGATAGGTATTTCTATCATCGACAATCTCTATCACTGCAAAATCCGTTTGTGTGCTCGTGCCTTCAATATCAACTGATACCCCTTGCAACCTCCCCATGGGAAAAATTTTCTGTTAGTTTTCCATTTGTAATTGAATAGGGGACCACTATAACGTGGGCCTGCCCATGCGTTCCCATGTTTGCTTTGGTAACAAATTTGTATCCGAACCTAGATCTAGGATTACCTGATCCATTTCATACTCACCAATCTATGCAGTCCATCTCATCTCCCTTCCAGTGTGCAAGGCATGCTTTCCCAATTTCTAGACTATGCACATTTCTCCTAACCCTGCGCACCTAATGATCAGTTCCTGTAGTCCCTTCACTGCCTTGTTTTCACGCAGTAGTTTCATGCATGTCTCCAGAAAGGTAGTAAGAATAGATGGATCCACCCCTGGCTCTAGTTGATCCTTACTACCTGAAGTGGAGGCCTCTGCGAAGCTCTTCTTAGCTACCATGAATGTCTCCTTTGCACATTTTAAGTCAAACTCAAGTTCCTTTACAGGAGCCTTTCGAACCTATGTATCTTCCTTGGTCTGCTTCCCCTTATCATCCCTCATGGTCGGACCACTTCTAAGAATCATGTTCACATTCAGGTCTTCTTCACGTGGTTCCGACCTCATCATTTGTATATTCTGAGTCAGAGGAGGTTGGAATACCCCTTTTTCATGCATCTGTGTGATAAACGTAGGGAAATCTATTGTTTCATGATCAAAATGAGCACAGTACAAACATGATATCCTCGTTGGGTTAGTACAATCGTGAGCATAGTGCCCTGGTCCTTCGCAATTGTAACAAATTAACTGTCTGCAACCCCTTCTTGGTCCCATTCCTCCTTGTCCTCGACCTCACCCCTGAAATCCAGCATGCACCATCCCTGCAGCTGGGTCAAGGGCTCACATTTCTGTTTCCATCATATAGGTTGAGTTTCGATCCATCATTAGCTTGTAGCTGCGACAAGTGCGGTCATCGTGGCCTACCGACCTGCAGAAATTACAAAACAACTGTTGGGGAGTCTATGTATACTTCTACAAAAAATGACAATTGTCCATCATGTGTTTTCCTCCTATTTGAGAAATAACACACCGTAATGTGGGTGTCACACTCAGCCCTGTCTGTGCCTTTGGTCTCAACAGCATTGGTCCCCCTCTTGCCAAGTAGTTCGTGAATACTAGACAGTGATCCTTGTCATGGCCCTAGCCTTTTCATTTTATGCACCATAATTCCTCATGCACCTTTGTCCATGGTGCCCTATCTTGCTTCAAACTCTGTATTTCTAGGCATAGATTATGTAGTTGCATGTGGATTTGTTGAACTCCCAACCCAGGGTCTTGTATCGGGGTCTCATGCAACCTCATTTCCATTTCCAACGCTTCGGCCTGGGTGGAAAGTTTCTGTTGTGACAACGCTGTCCTCAAGCGTAGTGTCAAGGATGCCATAAACCATGCATGATGTCATGCATCCATTAGCATCATATTGGCCTCACGGATCATACTCTTCAGCCGCCGATCTAGATCCTAGGGTGTCTCACCTAGAAGCATTGCAATCTCTTTAAACCCGATGATTGACTGTGTCTCTGATTTTGGCAAACTAAATTCTCTATTCAACGCATTCTGGATCTTTGTTATCCCTGCATTTAGGTGGTAATTAGAGTGCTTGAAATACCATGTCATTACACAATCCTGTAATGCGCTCACCAATGTAGCCTTTTTAATGTTGTCATCCATGACCCCTTGTGCTTCCCATACTGCTCTTACCACGAACCAGAACTAGTTCAGATCTTCATTCCCTACACCTCTAAATATGGGTAGTTTTATCACCCTCACCATGTTGAACTGTGGGGGTGGTGGAGGTGGAGTGGGTGGAGATGGAGGTGAGGGAGGTGAAGCGGGTGGCGGGGTGGGTGGAGGTAGTCGCGGAATCTGTTGCCTTATCAAACTGACCACGCTTCTCGGAGAAACTTTCGAAAGCTCATCCTCGCTCTCTCACAATGGTGAAATTAAGGGATTGCTTTCTAGTTCTTCACTACTTCTGCTTTTGTAGATTCTTCCACTCCCCATAGTCCCAAACATTAATTTACTCACATACCCTGCTTCTCACATAAGAGCATCTTAATCTAAGTATTGAAAGATTTAATATACTTACCTCACAGTCCCTTGAGAAAACGTCATTCTGCCTCACTATAACTAATGGTCCTGTCCACCATGAACTCAGTGATAAATCCTCTTATTAATCGGTCGAGCCAGTGGTCCATAGCTCACGCTATCTTATCCTATGAGGCTTCTAGTTTGCGCACTAGCTCCAGAGTCCACACTATCAGTTGGTCAAGCCTAAACCTCCCCTGACAATAAGCTAACCTCACAATCCTCTCATATAGCTCAGATAGAAAGGATGCAAAGAAAATCTTGTGGGTTTTGTATACACGTAGCGATCTAGCCAGCTTTTCTCATATACTTGTGGAGTTCTATTTCTTGTGCTGCAAACTCGTCAATCTTCTTATTGGTGGCCACCTACCAAGTCCACTTGGACCCCCACCATTGTGTGTTTCAGCTTTTCAGTTTCCTTAATTGTAGCATAGTTTACTATTTTTAGCAATTTTTCGGTTTATTAACTTCCGAAGCCATTTTGAGGCCCTAAATGATGTTTTTTGGGAAAGCTCGGAGAAACATGGGGCCATGGATTGATGTTTCTCTTCCCAAAGTTGTAGTTCTTAGATAGATCTTTCTGACAAGATATTGTGCATGTCAAATAGAGATCGTATGCCAAAGTTACGACCCTGGGAAGTTGATGTACCAATTTACCCAAACGGGGCCCACAGTTTGGCGTTTCATCTTCTAGGGTTAGGTTTTTGGATGTTTAGAGTTTTCCATTGTTTCTCAACAATCAATGGGCCTTCAAGCTTCATTGTAACATAGTTTAGAGGCATGTAGCCGCCACATCTCTTCTCAGAGATAAGCTACCATTGCCCTAGCTAGTTTATTTCCATTACTGTTTGTAAGCATATTTCAATATTTTACATTAATGAAATGAAGTATTATTTTCGTTGCATCTCTGTGTTTATGGTTATCTCTATAATTGTTTGCGTTCCTGTTTAAATCCAGATCAGTGGTATCAGAGCGGTCTTCTTTTTCTTTGTTTTTCTTTGCATGTCCCCAACGGGGTCGGGATATAAGGAGTTAGGGCTTGAACTGGTTGAACCTTTGCAAGACCAACCTCGCAAATCCTGACAGTCTCTGATGGAGGACGAAAAGAAATATGAGGGGACAAGAGATCTTATCAAAATATTGCTCTAAGAAGCCCTCGAGCGACAAAGGAACGCGATGATGGACAACTTTTCCCAGATCCTTCTGCTGCTACCTAGGGGCGATGTATTGGCTTCAACAACTACTCTGGAAATGCCACACTGTTTAAGGTACAAGTTAATTTTGAAATCCCCATATTCGAGGTTCAGATAGACACAGATCTTGTCGATAAATGGTTAAATCTGTTAGAGGGTTATTTTTCTGTTCATGATTTTCCGAGTAGGGAAAAGATTATTTTCGCTCTTCTCAAAGAAACTCCCCACATCAAGGACTAGTGTGAAACCTACTGTGAGTAGAAGGATGAAAGTACAGGCTCACTATTTTCAGCCACACCCACTTGGGATCCATTCTCGGATGCCATCAAGGAGCAATACTACCCTGTTGGAAGCTATGAGGATCAATACATAAAGTGGACCACGCTGTGGTAGGGAAGGGACGAAGACGTGCCAGAGTTTACCAATATTTTCCACACCCTTCACACAAAGTTGGGTTTCAAGGATTCAGAGTAGCATTTGTTACTCAAATACTGTGGCTGCCTACACAAGTACATCCAAGAAGAAATAGAATTCCTGAACATCCCCTCGCTCGGCACGGCATACCGATATGCCATCGAGGTCGAGAAAAAGTTTAAACAGAAGAAGCGAGACTTTGGATCTGCGAATCTGAAGCAAGGGAAGGGTGCCCCCAAACCACAGAACAAAGGACAAAGCCAAGTTAGCACAACCCAAGACAATATACCAAAGCTTTAAGAAAAGAACATCATCATGAAGATGAAAAAGGACATAGGAAAGTGGCGTGAGTTCGATAAGAGCTCCACTCACAACACAAGTGAGTGTCGGGCCAGGTAGTCACTGGTGGCCGGCTAAAGGTTTTAGAATTAGATGCATGTTCCGACTCTGAGTTAGAACCCGACAAGGGGAATGACAAAGGGAAGCAGATTATCGATGCGGATCCCAACGCCACCGTTGCCACCATGAAGATCTAGAAGGAGGAAACCGAAGATCCAGAGGAGGAGGAGCGTCTCTTCCACTCCCAGATGTGGGTAAAGGGCTCCTCACTACAGTTCCTGTCGATAGCAAGTGCCAAAAGAACCTCATTTTGGCAGAGGTCATGAAGTGGCTGGGCTTACCGATCACAACACAACCACAACCATACACCATCAGGTGGCTTCACCAAGGACGGGATCTTTGCATGAGATAGCAGTGTCGCCTTCCATACAACATCAAGCCCTTCATGGATGAGGTATTGTGGGACATTTCTCCCCTTGAAGTTTTTGATGTATTATTAGGACAACCATACTTGTGGAAGCGACATGTTGTGTATGAATCAAGGCCCCGTGCTATTATTGTTACTTTGGGAAATAATTTGTACAGGATACCAGAGGTAGCACCATCTACCACCATCTCTTTGATTACTGCAAAACAATGCAGTAAGCTCATTTCCAAAACTGGGAAATTTGTTTTCCTGATGATACGCCCTTAAGGAAAGAAGAAGATGGTGGCCACGACCTCTAGAGAGGTCGCCTCCACAAGACAACTACAGATGGACAACGTCATGGAGGAGTATGAGGACATCTTCACCTCCCCCGAAAGGGTTCCTCTGCACTGTGAGGTCAAGCACTCCATCGATCTAACCCCAGGTGCATCGCTGCCCAATGGACCAATCTATCAGTGCTCTGTTATGGAGAATGATGAAATCAAGAGGTAGATTCAGGAGCTGCTGCAGAAAGGTCACATCTATCCAAGTTCATCGCCCTGTGGGAGCTCGATCGTGTTGGTACAGAAGAAGGATGGGACTTGGAGACTCTGTATTGACTATCAGGCACTAAACAAGATCACTGTCCATAATAGGTACCTAATCCCATAGATTGATGGCCTCTTGGACCAACTGAAGGGGGAAAAATATTTCAGCAAGATTGATTTGAAGTCAGGATATCACCAAGTACTAATCGAACCCTCCAATGTGTGGAAGACTACCTTCAAAGCCAAGGAGGGCCTTTCTGAATGGTTGGTTATGCCTTTCGGATTGAGAATTCTCCTGCAACCTTCATGAAGATGGATGACACCTTGTGGCCATTCACCAACTCATTTGTAGTGGTATACTTGGATGACATCCTGATCTTCAACCAGAGTTGGGAGGAGCACCTCCACCACATTTGATAGGTTCTCCAAACACTGTGGCAACACAATTTATGTGCCAATTTGGAGAAATGCACTTTTGGCATGACCCAGGTTTAGTATCTGGGATACATTATTGATGAAAAAGGGGTGCATGTGGATCTAGAAAAGATCCAAGTCATTCAAGATTGGCCATCTCCAACAACTCTGATAGAGCTTTGCATCTTTCCAGGTCTTTCCAACTTCTACCGCAGGTTCGTGTTGGGATTTTCTCATATCACTTGGCCCTTGAGTCAAGTCACCAAGGGAGGGGCGAAAGAAAAATTATTTTGGTATGAATCTCAATAGAAGGCATTCACAGAGTTGAAATATCACCTCTACATGGCACTAGTGCTTGCATTACCAGACTTGCAACAACCATTTGAGGTCGAGATAGATGCCTTTGACTATGCTATTTGGTAGTCCTTACTCAACACGGGCATCTAGTGGCATATGATAGTGAGACACTTTGAGACACAATCTAGAAGTATCCCACTTATGAAAAAGAGATGTATTCCATTGTGCAAGCTTGCTGACAATGGAAACATTACATTTTGGGGAAGGAAACGGTCATCCACACACACCACCGTCCCTGCAGTTCATATAGACCCAAGGGAAATTGTAGAATGATTGCCATCAGAAGAGGTCCACATACCTACAATATTTCCATTCGAATATCAAGTATAAGAAGGGTAGCACCAATAATGTTTCATATTTCCTCAGTCGACCACCAATCGTGGCGTTAACCACTGTGCTCAACTCTTGTGGGCACGAGACTTCTGATTGGCCACTTCTCTACAAAAGCGACCTAGAATTCAGCCACACATACTAGAAAATCTTGGAGGGTCAGCATGTTCTATATTTTCACCTCTAGGATGCCCTGTTATGCCACCTGGGTCACCTTTGTGTTCCTTCAAGTGAGCGTGCCAAGATGATTTTGGAAGCACACTACAGTCGGGCTGCTAGACATTTCGGGGTTGAGAAAACGGTGGCAGTTTTGTAGAAGTAGTTCTATTGGCCAAATCTTCTACAGGATGTCGGGAAGTACATTAGATCATGCATTTCCTGTGCCATTGCCAAACCAACCATCAAGAAGCATGGCCTCTATACCCTGCTGCTTACCCCTAGTCGACCTTGGGAATCCATCTCCATGGATTACATGTCAGGCCTTCCTTCCACTAAGCATAGAAATGACTATGTTTCTGTGGTCGTTGACAGGTTATCGAAGATGGCCATTATGGTTTCCTGCAAGAATAATATCACACCAGAAGCCACTGCTAAACTCTTCTTTGAACGAGTGTGGGTACACTTTAGGATCCCACATGTTGTACCTCTGAGATAGTAGTAGGTTAGCTACCAATGCTAGAGCATCTAAAATAATTGTTTTGGGGTTTTTGTTTTAGTATTGGAATACTAATGAATGAAGACAAATGTAGAATTGAAATACTTAATCCTTTGGGTTATATTAATATCTTAGCAAAGGGCTGCTATAAAGCTTCACACAGTGATATATATCAAAATAGTGGTGAGAAGAAGACATAAAATAATATGATTATCACAGTTTCTAGACTGTAAAACAGAACAATCATAAGTAGGAAAACCTTCTAAACTACGTTCCAAAGGTTCAAGGTAGTATACTTAAGCTTACATAAAATGCTAATGATTTATTGATCAGAGGGGATTAGCTAAACAGACAGTTCATTAATCCATTCTCTTAATAGATGATCACTTTAGGAGCTTATAGGAATAAATTGAGACACAATTATTCCTACCTAGATATCTCTATAAGTCATAAGCATATGAAGAAAAAACATAATGATTGATAACAAAAACTTACAGGATAACACAAACTGTGTAAAACCAAATTCAAAATTCTCTGGTTTGTATTAAGGTTCCAGAAAGATTGAGTACATCGAGTGTCTACAAAAGCTTCCTTCAAAGGTGCAACCAAGTTCAAAGTAGAAAATAGCCACAACTTAACAAGCAATGAACAATAAACCTTGAACTTCAAACCCTTAATAACTCGAGAAGAGAGTTATTTATACAATAATGAAACTTAAGAAAATATTCTCAAATTGATTAAGATTTATTCTAGGAAAGGAAAGACCTTCATACAAGAAGATAGGGGCAACTGTTGAACTGCTTCATGCTATCCCTTTTATTTAGGTTGTGCTGGCTTTTCTGTTTGATATTTTGCCCCTTTAAGCTACTTGATTATTTGTATCCTTTACGCTGGTTAATTCCTCCATTTGATCTTTCATTTGATACTCTTTAAACTCTGTAAATATCCTTTGACCCTGCTAAGTACCCTTTACTGTGTTCTTTTACCTTTACTGTGTATTTCAGGTTTTTACTGTGTTTTTCAACAGTAAATCCTTTTAGATTTTATGTCACATGGTAAAATAATTTGATATGATCATTGTATTTGTCTTCCAACTATACGCAAGATTTTTCCTTTGTAAGCCTGGAATAGGAGTCTTTACCTGCAAAACACAGAAACTGTTAAGAAAAACTTAGGTGACAGAGAAGGTCTTCATTGGCTTTATAGAGGCTGAAGGGATATTGGAAGGAGTCTAGAGCGTATCAGAAGGTAAAAATGATGGTTTTATTGGTTGTAGAGGTTTTATGGAGGTTTGATTGTAAAAATAGGCAAAACAGAGTAAAATGGTGATTTTTGCGTTTAAATGGAAGAACAGTCTTCTATTTGAATCATGGCACAAAATGAACAGTGGCTATTTTGTCGTTATGTGGGAGGCGGTTTTGGTTTTCATTGCACTACTTATAAGGCCTGGGCAGTTTTGGGAGGGGGTCACCCGAAATGATCTGAGCTTGACACACAGCAAGGGAGGTCAGTGGAATACTGCTTTTTGGGTGGGTAATGCTCGTACAGAGAGCCAACCCGAAATTGCCAAGGGCTGTTGGATTTGAATGCATTAGATCAGATGGTGGTGGAGCAAAGGAGCAGTATGGAGCTATTATGGCAGTATGGCACTTTATTATGGGTTAAAGACTAAGATTAGCGGGGTTTTATGGTTAAACAAAGGTTTAGGTTGATTGTTCGTTTAAAACATAATAACAGTTTAACAAAGAAAACCTTTGTAAAACACATATGGCGGACTTGATATAATATGAATGCGGGTGGATAAATGGTGTTGGGTCTGGGCTCCCATCGCATATCACAATCGTAGTTTAGCAGAGGAAAGGTCCATTGCAAAGAAAAGTGATAGGGGCCAGACGCGACGTGGAATAAAACATGGTTAATACTTCGTCGGGTCCAGGTTCCCATTGCAATCAGAAATCACAATAGCAGAGGGTTATTGCTTCAATCAGGGCTTGCGATGAGGGGCAGATACAATATGGCAATGGATTGTGATATATATTGCATCGGGTCTGGGCCCATCGCGATTGCATATTGCAATGCGGGGAGGGTGCATTCATGTTGAAAGGCTTGCGATCCACCGATGCGATGTTTTATTAAATATATAGTTTTATAATAAAACTAAGGGTTTTGGGTTATTTAATAAAGGGATTTAATAATATACAGGAAAAGGAACTTTTAGGGGTTTAATACTATAGGTTAGTGTTAATATGAAAATATGAGCGGAAAGGGAAAATATACGCGAAAAGGGGAAATATACTAAGTATTATGCTTTTCATGGGTTATTTTCTTTTCACATATATACATCAATACTTAGGGTAAACATATTTTGTGGGTTTTTCGGGTAAAAGGGGATTTAACATGGGATTTTCACTTTTCCTAGGCAAAAATGATTTTGACCTTAGGAAAAGGGGTTTTTATGGAAAATGAATGAATATGAATGTATGAAGGTGGGAAGGGGAAATTAGTGAATATAGGGATGAATGGAGATGAATGGGAAGTTAATTAATTGATCTTGTAGACCTTCATTTGCTTTGTGTAATTGCCTCATGGACATAGAAACATATAGTAAAACATGATAAATGTACATTTTGTCTAGTCAATGATCATACTTCTGCAACCTTTCTCCTACTTACCCTTTGCTTATCCTATCATTTTTTCTTCACTTAATGGGTGAATTTAAGCTAGAAAACCTTTTTCCTTTCTTTTTATTTTTCAAAAGCAAACTATCTAATTCTAACCTTATAACATCCAAGGGCTCAAACTAAACTGATGAGCACCTTATTATTCTATACCTAACTACTAATCTACCAAGATTAAACAGTTTGGCCAGATATTTATTCTCTAACTATAACATCAAATTTAAATCATGAAGTAGTCAAGATTAAACAGTTTGACTGTCATGGGTTGTTGCATTTATGACAAGTTGCACACAACCATTATTTTACAGAAAAATAGTAGTGGCATTTAGACTTGCTGACTTTCAGAGTTAATTTGTTTTCTTTTCTTTCTAACCTAACATTTTCTTTTTGTCTTTTTTTTTAGGACATCTAACCTAACATTTTCTTTGATATGGACATCATCATCAAGATTTTTTGAAAATCATTTTATTCAATATCATTATGTCCATATCCTAACTTAAAAAATTTTCAAAATATTTTTTATTTTTTGACCATTTTACTCTACCTTATCAAAACAAAGAAATGCTACAACACCATAGTCTATCCTCTCAGATCGTGACAACAAGTTCCTCAGTACATTTTGGTCCAGTCTCTGGTCAATGCTCGACACTAAAATCACTATGTGCATAGCCTTCCATCCTCAAATTGATGGCCAGACAAAGCTTGTCAACAGGATGATCATACACATTCTGTGCATGTACAAATCAAAGCATCCACGCACATGGGACAAGAGCCTCCCTTATGTTTAGCACAGCTATAACTAGGCTCTGCACAACTTGACTGGCCACAACCCTTTTCAGGTGGGCTTGGGATTCCAGCTATTATGTACCATTGATGTGGCCATGCCATTTGCAGCTACTCACAGAGATTCGGCACATGTCTAGTCCAAAATAGATAAGGCAAACAACTTCATTGAACACATCCAACATATTCGCCAGTAGGTCCATGACATTCTAGAGAAATCAAATGCCAAGTACAAGCAACGACATGATCAACATCGAGTGCCACACAAGTTTCAGGTGGGTGACAAAGCCTGGTTGCATTTGCAAAAGGAATGCCTTATCGGATCCTATCAGAAACTCAGGACACTTAGATATGGTCCCTACACCATTACCAAGGTTGTGGGAGTATTAGCATTTTCTGCTCAGCATTCCCCCATTCCTTGGCCTGCAACCATTGTTTAATGTGGACTGCCTTCGACCATACTTTCCACCATTACTAGACACATCTGACATTGCAAAACAACTCACACCCACAGAGTTAAATCCAGATTGCATGGAACAAGCTACAACTGATTGGATCATGGACACATAGATCAAGCACCTCACCAGTAGAATATCCAACTGTATTGAGTTGTCAAAGCAGCCCAACTCCTTCACCAGAGAAAGTGTCTCACGAGGGACCAAGTTCAGTAGAAGTTTCTTCATCTCATGGAGGAACTCAACGCAATGGAGACAATTGCTACCTAAGGGGGGAGGAATAATCCAGGTGGATATTGGTGGCCACCATTCAATTCCACTTCGACCCCTACCATTGTTCATTTCAACTTTTCATTTTCCTTAATTGTAGCACAATTTACTATTTTTAGTAGTTTTTTGGGTCCTGAACTTCTGGAGCTGTTTTGTGGCCCTAAAAGACGTTTTTTGGGAAAAATAGGAGCAACATGGGTCTATCAACTGATGTTGCTCTTCCCAAAGTTGTAGTTCTCAGATATATCTTTCTAACGAGATACTGTGCATGTCAAACAGAGATCGTATGCCAAAGATACATCCCCAAGAAGTTGATGTACCAATTTACCCAAACGGGGCCCACAGTTTGGCATTTCATCTTCTAGGGTTAGGTTTTTGGATGTTTAGGGGTTTCCATTGTTTCTCAACAATAAATAGGCCTTCAAACCTCATTGTAGCACAGTTTAGAGGCATGTATCCGCCACATCTCTTCTCAAAGATTAGCTACCATCGCCCTAGCTAGTTTATTTCCATTGTTGTTTGTAAGCATATTTCAGTATTTTACATTAATGAAATGAAGTATTATTTCTGCTGCATCTCTATGTTTATGGTTATCTCTATAATTTATTGCATTCATGTTTAAATCCGGATCAGTTCTGCCTCTCTGTAACTAACGGTCATTTCCACCGTGAACTTAGTGATAAATCCTCCTATTATTCGGTCGAGCCAGTGGTCCACAACTCGTGCTATCTTATCCTCTGAGGCTTCTAATTTGCGCACTAGCTCCGGAGTCCACACTATCTATTGGTTGAGCCTACACCTTGCCTGACTGTTAGCTAACCTCGTGATCCACTCATATAGCTCAGATGGAAAGGATGCAAAGAAAATCTCATGGATTTATGTATACACATAGCGATCCAGCCACCTTTTCTCAGATACTTGCGGAGTCCTATTTTCTTGTGTCACGAACTCGTGAATCTTCTTATCCAACCACTCTTGAATTTCCTTCTTTGTTGGGTTCCAGTGGCATGACATCAAACATCCCTTATGCAGATCCTAGTCTTAGCAACAGAACCATTTGTTGGCTTAGTGGGGCCTGACCCAGGTTCAGAAGTGATTTAGCCAAGCAAATCCCAGTACTACTAGCCCTTACATCAACAGTTTGTGAAGTGCAGACTGAGGTCTCACCCAAAGTAGTATGGGAGGGTGCTAGAACTAGGTTTTTGCACCTTGGGGATGTCTAATATGTGGTGATTGGTACGTGATTCAACCTTTGCGCTTACTGCGCTATGCACAACTCTAACCATAGCGCAACCAGTGTTAATTATCCAAATCTTCGTTACTTAGGTTTTGTTCACTAATTACTTAGAGGATCTTTATACATAAACATTCATATCAATGTTTACCAAGTGTGCACATATAAATAAATAGATACAATTAACACATAACTTCAAAATACAGATCCACAAAATAGATGCATGATATGCTAAATCAAACTTATCTTTATTAATAATCCTTTCCAAGTTCAGTTCAGTTCAGTACAGACCCGACTCCGCGCTGTGCACTCAGCTATAGGGGTCTGTGCACTCAACTGCGAACTCTACTAGGCCTCTGCGCACTCAGCTGTAGAGCCTCTACCTACTACTATGACCCAATACACTTCTGTTCCACTTCTATCTTCTAACCATGCCTTTGCATCTTTCTATTACTTTCTTGCAAAAAAACTATCTTTACACTTAGAGCCTCACTCTATTTATAAAATCCCATGGTCCGCGGACCATGGGTAGGCCGACACAACTTTACATTAAATTACATTATTTTATGGCAGACAACCCTATGACTCATCCTAAACTTTCACGCTCTACGCCCGCATTTCACGGAGTCTTTACATCACATTGACAAAAAATCAGGCTTTAAGCCCCAAAACCCTATTGTGGGGGGATCCACTGCCCAACAAAGGTAAATAATACACTCTTGCCTCTTATTATTATAATTATTTTTCTTCATTTTGATATGAGCTTTGTACACATACTTATATTTTGAAGCTTTATAGTTTCGTTAGGAGCATCTCTAATTTATTTCCTATTAGTTTTACATGTAGACTTTCTTGTATATTCACAAGCTCATGTAATCTACTAAAATAAGAGACAAGAATATACTTCTACTTATAACGAGCGGAAGCCAATAGATTGATGAAAACAATAGTTGACAAGAGGAAGATAATCAATGGCACATAACATAATAAATATCCGAGGAAAGCCTCAAATGATAACCCCCACTATCCGTATTGCATTAAATCAGAAATCCAAGATGATAATACAATGCTTGTTCTCACAAGAACAATCCTAACACTCATTATGATCAATCTACCTAGTCACAAGAAATCTCAAGCAAATCTCTAGCCTCTTTTGTTTCTCTCCAAGTGCCTAATTCCTTGCGCCCTTGGTCAAATAATTTGGATGAATACAATATGATCTGCTCAACCTTGAGCTTAACATGCACAAGTATTTCCTATCCTTCACCTAATGATTTCCACTGGCCAATACATCGCCAAATTTCCAAGCCTCCAAGCTTCTAATTCTTTGAACAATTCCTAAGAGAATTAGCATATATTTAAAGGGAATTTCCTCATCCATAATTGCACAATCCAAAATTAGGTCCTTCTCTGATTGCATGCATGATATTTACAAATCAGTGAATCATACAGTTGAAAGTATACTGTAACTATACTCTAGTCTCAACTGGGTCTTTCTCTGAATTGACATGCATGAGTTTCTAATGCGGGAACCTTTAGTTAAGTGGAGTAACACTTGTGGATGCCATAGTGCACCAACTGACTGCTAATCCTCTATTAGTTCCACAAACAGTTAGAAATAATTTAACTAACCATAACTCAGTAAACTGAGTTATATAATTACAACTCATAAATAAACTCAGGTTGGATCCCTAAAACTTAGGGATCACACACATGACTTCAGATAGAATTCCAACTAGAAATTCCTAAGTTAACTAAGTCATATTAACTTAGTTAACTATTACATGTTGCTATGAGAAAATAATTACAATTTTAATTCACAATTTAATTCAAGGACAAATTAAACAGGAATTTTTGGATTCTATTTTTAACATTTCTTGTTGCTATTTTCAACACTCCCTCTCAATAGGAAAGGAATTCAAATTGATCCCAATCCTAAACCTTTGGAATTTTCTGCATGAAACACTTCTCTCTACTGTTTTTCTACAACAACTCGAGAAACAAAAAAAAACATCCAACTTGAATCAGTATGATGCATATGTCATCAAAGTCTCTGACTGCTATTGCCTTGGTTCACTGAAAACTCTACAGTATGTTTACTCTACATTTTTACACTATTTTCAACCCTTCTCTACACTGTTTAGTATCTAACTTCTTTAAAATCTGTCACTTTGATCTCAAACTGCATCAATCCCACTGATTCCTCCTGGTACTATGTACTTTGGGCTCCCGTAGGAAGGTATGATCCATGAGATAAAACCTCTCAATGGACCCTACCCAATCTCAGCCCTCTTGGGATTATCACTTCACATCACCCCACGTCACACCTAGAGGTATGGCTGCATGCGATCCCTCTTCCCACCTGGGTCAAAATCCCCCCTACTAGAGGTCTCTACATGAGTGGATGCTTCCATTCGGTCTCCTCTCAACTTCTCCAATTGTGGCTACTCCACAATTATGAGAGACTACTTCTTTTGGGACTGCTTGTTGAGAGGTAGTTTACTCTTCCTCTCAACCACCAAGCCTCTAACCTTTACCTTTATCCTCAAGGATTTCCATGCATCTTGTACCTCAAGTGCATACAAGTTCTTGGCTAGGACACCAATATGTTTCATTTGTCCCGCTGCCATGATTATTTTTATAAAAAGAGATGATTTTAATTCAACAATATCTCCCTCATCCAAACTATAATATGGCCAATTTATTTTTTGAATTTGGGTATTTTTTCACAAGGTATCTAGATCTACTATTTGTTTCTGAAATTTTTGCACAAAATTTCAAATATGCTATGCAAACTCGCGGCCCAAAAAAATCCAGCTTCGATACCATGTAGATATTTCTACAAATCTAGATGTGATACCATGTAGATTTTCATGTAGATTCACAAGCTCATGTAATATACTAAAACAATAGACAAGAATCTACTTCTACTTTCAACCAACAGAAGCCAATAGATCGATGAAAACAATAATCGACAAGAGAAAGTGTTGATGGTGCTGGACCCACCAACATGTCAAGGGGATCTCCCTGGTAAGAAGTCCCAATTAGACCTCAGACCATTGGTGTAGGAGTCCCAACAGTGGATTGTAAGGTAATGCCTTGACCGCAATGTCGCATAGAGGCAAGTAAGATAACTCATTCAGTATCGAGGGTGTGACCGCTATAGTGAGTCAAGGAAGGTGAATGAGAGGTTCTAACACAAGTGGGTTGGGATGAGTGTGCCCCTTGACAATCTGTATCAGTACTCAGCTAGGAAGGGAACACATGAGCGAAGATGCATCACAAGCTGGAAAGTAGATCAATTGAAAATCCAAAGTGGTGGTTAATCCAACAACACATCTGCAACAAGATTCATATAATTTCATATGAAGTAGTTCATACATAAATATGTAAGTTAAACAACACACATCATTAAAGCAACCAGAGCAGTCCAACTACAATAACAAAATATGCATGAGAATGTGTTGGCTCTTATTATATAAAGAAGTGTAAGTTCCAATAATACAATACATCCATGTAAACCTGCTAGCCCAACCAATGAAACATTATAGCCACATCTGCCTGCTCCTCCAAAGAGATTAACTAGCTCCGTGCAGTGGAGAACCCAAGGCGCATTTCAATACTGTCCAAGCTTTCTTCAAGATAATATTAACATAAGCTTGGCTAACCAAAAGCCTGTACAATGAGTTACGAGGGACTACTTATAGCAAAGGTGGGGTGGCCCTTGACATTCCCCTTTGTGACTATTCAAATACCCTCATGACTCTTCACCTACTCTATGGCTGTTACATTCACTATTGACACTTGACTTACACTTGACATGACTCAACATTACGATGCACATGTACCCATGTGAACACAATGGCTTGAGCAAGCCAAACTAGACATCACTTTGACTTAGACAACTGTAAAAGTCCAACTGCTCAACATCCTCATGCTGATCAACAGTAACATATTGATGCTAAGCTCTGTGGTCTCTGACAGTGTCTGTGTGTTCCGTGGTGACATTTGTCTCAAACCTGACCTTCGCCTCCATAGCATCCGGGTACATTGCTTGGGCTCCTCTATCCAACTCATCTGAAAGCATGCACATCATTATCTTCAATGTGGATAGACCAACAACATATTTGTGCATGATGTCTACACTGATAGGCAAGTCTGGGCTAGTGGTGATGCGCATCAACTGGTCGAAGTACGAGTCAAGCTCTAGTTGGAATTTCTTCTTTGTCTTCGCCTAGATGAGAGTCCCAAATGATGGGATCATATGTGTGAAAACCACAACATCCATGCTCTTGAATACTCTTCCATGGGAAGCCTATATGACAGTGATGAGTTGCGCGAGGTCCTCATAGTTATAGATTTGTCTCCGAATACGTGCTTTCAGCTTGACTGCATTTGGCCTCATCATCTTTGGCAACTGAAGTGGGGCTCCCTTGTACCTCATCGTCCATGTTTTCATGTCATAAACAACAACATGTATGTTTTTCAAGATGTGTGCTCTCCTAGCAAATCGCTACTGCCATCTCTTGAGATGGATGAATGCCTTGTGCACAGTACCAAACTTGGAGTACAATGCTCACATAACTGTGTCAAGGGACAATACTTCATCTAGTATTGCCTTCTTCAATTCAACTCAGGTTGACATTGTCACCAAGTCTTCTCCTTGCTTGGGCACCTATAGTTCCTTCGCCATTCGCTCATTCTCAGCTATAAGAAAACAAACACTTGAGCTAGTGGCTTTGGCATACACTCTAGTTGCATTTGCCAAAGTAGCTAGACGCTTATGCACATCAGTAATGGTCACTCGTTCTTCAACTTTCACAAGGGATGTTTGATCCTCCGGAGTTGACACTTTGTGATACTACACAACTCTATGTTCGGATTCATCAAACGAGATGTTGTGCATCTCTTATTCCAGCTGATCACCAAGGATCTCAGTGCCTCCTTTGTCATCTGAGACTTTATCTTCTTCTAAATGCATTGAAGTGGGTGAGTTGACCTCTTTGTGGTGAGGCTTGAGGTCGATGTGTTCTTCTGACTCCTGTTGCTCCATGTCTGCATCCAACTGTTTAAGGGCATGTTCTATCTCATGAGCAAGGTGTTGCCCCTGCGATGGTTCACCCTGTTTGCATGACGCTATCTATTTAGATGAATCAACTACTTGTACAGGCACTACTTCATCTATTTCCACTTGATGCGTCCCCTGCTATATCTATTGCTCCTGCACTTCCCTCTCCTGTTTGTGTAGCTCTTGTTCCTTTCATAGTTTCTCTCTTAGCTCATGCAACTCCTTCTCCGCTTCTTCCATTCTCTTCTTATACTTCGGTCTTCGCGTGATTCTCTTGTCGTGCTACTACCTCTTTCCCTCTATAGCCATATCTACTTTATCTACAAGTGGATCTGCTCGAAGCTTGCAACTTTTCTCCTCCTCCATGTGATCAAAAATCTTCCTCTTCCCTTTGTCATGCATTGGTATGCTTGGCTCTGCTGCCACTACTGCTACTATTGGTGCTCTTCGTGATGATGCTTCACGGTGCTTCAATAACCACTTCACAGTGAATTTAACTGGTTCATTAGGTCTGGAGAAACTATAACAATATCTCCACAGGTCCTTGACCCACTGAAATCACCCGTAGATCCAGTTGAACTAAACTTTCATGCAGTGATCCTTCACAATTTAATGTGGGTGATATGGATTGTAGCTTCGGAGGTTGAATGCGTATTTATTCATTAGTTCTACTTCGACATTTGCTTGCTTGATACTCTGGATCACATATCACCCAATCTGAAATGGAAGAGTTGTCCAAGGTTCCTTCTTCTTCCGCTGTAGTCTAGCTGTCGATCCTACCGAGATGTGATAGGCTACTTCCTACATGATAAGTACGTCCAAGGAAAAATTTGGCGAAACATGCAGAGGCTTCTCCTCACTGAAAATTTGGATGAAAGTTCTAGATGATGAGGCATACCAATCTGCAATCCCTATCAATACCTCCATTTATTTCTTTGACATTCAGGGTGGATCTTGTTCAAATATCATTTTGTACAAAGGGACGACAAAATTATCAAACAATAGTGTGATTACTCCTCTGAAGCTACATTCAGAGAACAACTTGAAATATGTGTTCACAATAGTCTTCACCGGTGATCATGCCCACTCCAAGCCCGAGAAATCATGTCAGGCATAGGCTGCATATAGGATGTAGGAGGACATGTAAATATCTTCATGCATACTTCCGACTGACTGTCGAGCCCACATGACTTGCTCCTTTAGCTGATGAGCCAATATGTCAGACTAGTTAGAGGGTTTTCCTTCTCTAGCCACTTGGTCTAGTGCAAACACCCAACTTTGTGGGAAGGCTTTTGTGCTTGCTTTTCCATACAGTCAAAAAGAAAATATGATCAAGTATTGGTACACCTTCCTCAGTATTTCTGTCTTATAGACCTGGATGGGTGTCATCCTTAAACGAGCTGGCTCACTTACCTAATCCTTCAGAATGTCCCTTGAGATAGCATCACTATTGAGTAAGCTGAATGGAGTCTCCATGACAGTCACTGGCTTTAAAATCTGATACATCTCATCATAATCCTATTCCCATAAGGTCACAAGCTTTGTTCCACTGACATTGTTCAAGGTCATTGTCTCAGGATCAGTGTGAGAGATCATCCAGTGTATCATGTCCACGCATGGGAACATGGGATATGTGCATGCAATCTAGTACAAGTCAGAATTATGAATGTTCATGTACACCTGACTATATTCAAGGTGTTCCCCAAAAGTGCCTACAAATGTTTCATTGACTTCTTTCCACTTCAGTTTGGTGTCCTTGTCTGGATACAACTTTGTATATTCATAGATTGGAAGACTAAAGGACATTTTATCAGTTGTTGATCCAGCTACATTTCCATTAGTGTCGTCAGATCTTGTTCTCCTGGAATCCATTGAGACAGATGAACACCTAAAATATTTGGAGACAAGAAACATGCATGGCAAGAAATTTGTTAGCAAAAACAAAGCAAATTCCGGGCAAAGACATAGCACATACCTGGGAAACTGATGAGAAATATTACGTAATTTCTTTTGGGAGGTTGGGTGACTGGCTGTCAAAACTGCGCAAAAGGTTGTTTGGGTTGTCTGAGAGGAAAGATTGGCTACTGGATCTATGCAATTCTCAATCCAAACTGGCTACTGGTTGTTGAGATTGCGCATTGCGTAATTCTAGTTGGGAAGGCCTAGAGGCCTAGGGACTGATTTATGCAATTTCCTGGGCCAGCAATCACTATCCTTCAGAAATGTGAAAAATAGTCCTGGAGGCTAATGCTGTGCAAAAATACGCATTTCTAGAGAGGAAGGCAAAGCCTTCCTTCCCCAGATTGCGCAAAGAAGTCTCATTGAGGTAGAGTCTGGGTCATGGTTGGTCCCACTCGCCGACGGGAAACCGAAAGCAAATAAGACAGTGAATGCATGGTGACACTAAGTGAAAGTAGAAGTGATTGACAGTGCATGTAAAACACGAATGAAAGATTCAACAAACAGATCAACATGCATGTGGGCGAAGCAGTTCGCTGTTTGGGCGAACGTTCATGCAAAATAGTTTCTTGCGTGCAACAACAGTGAGATAGCGATGAAAAATGAAACAAAGCTAGGACAAGCTAGCATACATGTAAATGACAACAAGTGTTCAAAGAAATCAAGAAAACAACACTCATACAAGTGAATACACAGAAAGTGACAGAAATGCTGAGATAGACAAGTTGAGGCCACTTACCTGTGAATAACTTACCTGGATGTGTCAAAGATTCCTAGATGTGTTGTGGGATGTCATATCTCCAAGATCTATGTGAAGGACTGAGCTTTGATGTGCCAAATAGATAAGTTTTGGCTCATGACGCTCATGCCACAAATCTATGAAAAATTACACTTGGAGGGAAACTTCTAACACAACTTTACATGTAATCCTCGGGTGCTAAAAATAGCTCCTGAATCATGGGATGCCTTTTTTATGTTTCCTTTTTCTATTCTAGTAAGAACTAGTCATGCATGCATGCAATTGAAGTTTCCTCGCTCTTGGGTGGAACTGGTCAACCGAATTGCTCATGCATGCAGTTGCTCAACTGCATGAAAAAAATGCACATTCCTAGTTGGGAGTTGGGCTAAATGACGAAGAGGATTGTGAAATTTCTTGGTAGAGCAACTAACTATTGCCCAGATTTGCGCAAATCCTGGGCTAAGCAGCCCTACTGAGGAAATTTGTGCAAATCCTGCTGGGAGTGTTGATTGGTAGGATTGTGCAATCTTGGAGCCAACAGGCTGCCAGAGAGGATTGTGGAATTTCTTAAGGGATGTTATACAAAAAAATGACTTCCTCATCAGCTCAAAGGGGAAATACATGATGGTTGAAGCAATAACCAAATACACAAGCCTTGTTTCCATACTAATGCTACCCATACAATGATAACATGCTTTATAAAGCTTCTCTGTAAGTGTAAGGGAGCGTTAGTGACCCCACTAACTCTACTTGTTAATTCGCGAACAACATTAGTAAACCCTAATGAGGATCTAAAGATCAAAGGAGTGAATTGACTCAAAAATATCTCTGTTAGCACCTAAATCTGCCTTAGGCTGAAGGAAGGCAAAAATTAGGGTAACCACAAACCACGCTCAGTCTGGTAGCTAGCCCTACCAGAGCAGGAGAGGGCTCTCTTTGAGTCATGCTCAGTGAATAGATAATTGAAAACGGTCTGAGATGACTTACAATGAAATATTTACCTTAGGCTAGTAAGTGAATAGGGATTAGGGAAACATTTTTCATGAAAGACCGAGCTTCTGGGATGGTATGGGACCAACGATCAGCAAAGAACAGAGAATTTAATACAAAGGCACAGATTATTCCATGAGGCAAGGTAGGCGGAAAATGTAACAATTTAGTTTGAGGTACCGTGGCATGAATAGATTGCTGAAGAAAGTGAAAAGGGCAGAGTGACATGAATCCTCTTCAACAGAAGAATAACACTGAACATGAAATTTTCCCACAGGCAGAGCAATAAAATGGAATTCTACCTAATCTCACTCAGAAAATTTCACTGGAAATGAAAATGAATTGAATTATGAAGCATAATGAAATGCATATGAAAACATAAGAGACACATTTTCTACACTCACAACCACAAGAATCTCATGAAACAGAGTCACTGCCTTTCATTAATTCTCTGTCAAAAATACACAGTGAAGAAACAAAGTTTCTTTCCCAACAGTCTCCCAGAAGTTACAAGCCAACCAACCCTTTGCAAATAACTTGCACACAATATATAGAATGTGTAAGGAAGAGATAGAAAGCCCAAGGGTTGGGGAGTTACTCGAATCATTGCAAAATGGAGATGGAGAGCCAATCATCAGCTACAGGTGCAGCGCTACAAACATGACATTTGGCTTGGGTGACCATTTGCCTTCCTTCGCCACTTGGATAGAAGCCAATCTAGAGAAAAAACAATTTAAATGCCACCTTTGGTGCCAAAAAACTGAAGTGTAGATGAGCGGGCCCACTTGGAGAAGTCGCGAACCGAAATTTCGCAAAACAGAAGCAAATTGGGCAATTTTTCCTCTGTGCACCGGGCTACTTTGGGGCCTATTTTGGGGCACTTGTAAGTGTCCAAAATGTGCCCAAGTGGGCTTGTTGGAAAGCCTATCCTGTCTACTTTCTAACCCCACTTGAATTTTTGAATTTGGTGCTCATTTTCCCCTCCTAATCTTCATTCTTCCAAGACTGCTTCCTGTGTGTCAAAAAAGTGGCAGAGAGGTCATTTTTGGGTGCTTTGTTTTGACCTTTTGGAGACTCATACCTTGCCAAAATTTCTTGTCTAGACACCAGTAGTTTTGATTTTCCATGCTGAATCCAAAAATGCAAACCATTCCTCATTTGGAGCCCTAAAATTTTAGCGCCGCGCCACAGGGAGAAAAACCCTGTTTTTTGCCCAAAAATTTGTGAAGTGACAAAAAATTCCCCAAATTTCTTGAAATTTGGGTTGGAGGTTCCCTATGGAATGTTATGATGGGCCAAGGAAGCCTCAACCAAGATTCAAATCCGATCTTGCTCTTTTACCTCTTTTTCCTTTCTTTTTGCTTTCCTCAATTTCGTTTTCAAACTTCTTATTCGGGCCTGTGCACTCATGTTTGGCACCCTGTAACGGAAAGCCATGTGTCTCAGTAGATCAAGGTCTTGGTCGGCCTTGTCCAGTAGCCTCTCCAAATGCATGCTGACCCTCTCAAGGTTGGCCTCCCGATCCTCATTGATTTCTTGCTCCAAAGACGTGAGCTCAACCCTTCTTCTTTGAGCAGCTTGGCGATGCTCACAATGTTTTGCAACTCCATAATCGTCTGCTGATCCTAAAGCTACTTGTTTCTCTACTCCAGGTACTTCATGTTCCACTTGGCCCTCTCCAAGTCAAGGGATAAGGACTCAATCACTGATTTTTGCTCCTGGATGATCTCTGTAAGCTCTGCATTTGTTGGTTCTGCATCTGTCTCATCATCATGGAGGAGAACAAATTCGGTCTCTCGTTGACTTGATGGCCCTTCCTCCTGTACTGGCTCCTTACCCTTGCCCTGTTCCTATGATGCTGATGTCGGAAGCGAGGCCCCTTCCACCCCGGGTGGAGATAACACTCGCTTTGCTGCTGCAAATAAGGGTCTACTGCCTCTCTGATAGGTGATGTATATTGGCATAGTAGTAGTCTCATGTCGCTCATACTGATGAGATGGGCCACCTATCTCATGCTATGCCTCTAATACCACCTGTGGAGTGCTGAAGAAGTCACGGGAGATGAATTCCTCCCAAGAAATACCCTGCAATCCCAACTGATGGTCCACCAACATCCGGATAAGAGCAAAGTGATAAACACTATTGAGCTGCTGTTGAGGGGTCTTGTGCTGCATGAAATTCTTCATCCTCTCTATGTTCCCGCAGATGAAAAATGGGAGGTTCATCATCTGCACCCTGGTAAAGTGCATGAGAAACCTGATGTGATAGGCATAGAGGTGAGAAAGCCTCCCCTCACAACTGAAGTATTTCATGATCAATTTCATGAGCAGAGCATACTCATCTCTCAAAAATCTGAATGGAAAAACTCTCATGAGCTGGCTCAAACAGCTGGCCTTAATGTAAGGCTCATAATGATGCCTCTCCACCCTCTTCTTCTTATGCCACCGTTCTCCAATGTTTGGTATGCCTGTTGCCACTGATATGGTTTCGGGTGTCAATGTGAAAGTGACCCCAGCCAAGATAGACTGTCCTCCATGTAGGTGAAGTGCAAAAAGACGGGCCAGCTCATGATGAAATCTGACATTTGCCACCCTCTAACAAAATTCAAAACATGCTAAGTGTTGGAAAAAAGACATAGCAAGAGGGCATGCCTGCAACTCGGTGAGGGTGTTTGGCTCATCTCTAAAATGTTTGCCACTCCGGCAATGTCTCCTGGGGACCTGTTCTCCTGACGCTGTATCACTATGGGTCTCCTCCTCATATTCTGATGAAACCTCGGATGCCATGACTGCTATTTTGTAAACTGAATTTAGGCTGCCCTTTGATTACAGTGAAGCTGGAGGTCGCTTTGAAAATCTGCCACCAAGGGGACAATTAAAAAGGGAGCATTAGGATGGGGGATAATATAATGGGAATGGGATTTATAGGAGGATTTTGTTTAGGGATATACAGGGGGTTTTGGGGTATCTTGATAGGGTAGATTTTGTGTTTTGGGCAAGGTAGGGTTTGGGTTTTTTTGAGCAATAGGAGGAGGGGGAAAGGGAGTATGATTTTAGTAGTGCTAGGGTAGTGATTATGGGGAAAATGGCATAGAGTAATGAGTAATAGGGGAAGGGTAGGAAAAACACCTTGGCAACGATATCAATGTAGCACAAACCCTAGCATCATGGTTTTCTTGATGTCTTCTTTTGTTTTCTTTTAAAAAAAAAAATCATTTGATTTATAATCATAAAACCATGCTATTCCTTTCAAATTTGATGCAAAAGTGGAGGTAGGTTTCCTACCTTTCAATTGGATGAGCTTCACAAAAATTTTTGGGTGAATTGGGTGGTTTCTGGTCGTTTTACCCCTGTGCATGGCATGCAATGCCCAGTGCGCCGCGCGCCCTGAGTACGCCACGCCTGTGGTAATTTTCAATGGTGGGCAGGCTCTGTGTGCGCTGCACCTGGTGAGTGCGCCGCACCCCTGAGTATATGCGCCGCGCTCTGTGAAACTGCCTCCAAGCTGCTCCAAATCGCTCCAATGTTCCACTCACGACCTTGCAACCTTCCTCCAACGCCTTGCTTTCACAATGAACTTGTTTTATGATGATACTTGTGTATATAGGCTTGGAGGTCATTTTTAAAAACCCACTTTTCTAATGTCTTGTTTCAACACTTTTTTCACTGACTTTAATACACCCTGATTTTCACTTTTTCTTTGGATTTTGGGCTCAAATGATGAAATTTTCGACACTTTTTGCAGGGATTGCATGACAGAGCACTTTGGCCACGGAAACCATGACTGCACCTGAAGAAATCAATTGTCGACTCTTTTTGAAAATTTTGTCACAAATGACACTATTTGACTTTTCTTCAAAACAGAGTTTTGAAGAATAGTCGAAGTCTATCAGCATGATGATGAAACTCTGCGGATCATTACTTTGCAAGAACATCCCTCTGGCCTGCATGGCTATGCTGGACATATTGAAGACCAAATTGATCAATCCCTAGACCTAATGACCAAAAATTACCTTTGTCTATTGAAGGAACAGACCTTGACTGTTATGGACTTTTGATTATTTGACACAAAGACATAAGCCAGCAGGAGCCAGACATGAGGGGAAATGATTAGCATGAATTTCTCTGTCAGATCATGGCATGCCCCTAACGAAATGTAGCTGAGTGAATGGAGCGGGATACCTAAAAATGAAATGCATAACGAGTTTTGATCTCTGACAGAGGACTGACCAGACCGACTCTAACATTGGCTCCAATGGGGGATGGTAGCTCCTTGGAGGTGCCAAGAACAACAGATCTCTGGAGGAGCTAGACAGTGCCTTTTGTCCATTGGGCTATGGAGTCATCATTTCGACAAACAACACAGGACTCTGACTTATTTATTAAACTGAAATGACCAAGAAATTGACTCAAACTTGACATTGAAATGACTCAAAAACTAACTTGACAGGCTGAAACCAAACTGAAATAAAAATGGTATTTACAATGACAATGGAAGCAGTTTTAATAAATCAGCAGTGGTACCGCTTTAGCAGCTGACCATTGATCGGCCCTCCCGGACAATCTTCCCTGTTCATTTCCTTCAGAAGAAAGGCATTCTGACCCCTATATGTTGCAATATTGAAAGGACACTTCCAAAGATTCTCGAACTTTCTGTGCTTACCTTTCTCTTCATTCCTTACATCCCACTTCAGCACCACATCATCTAACTGAAATTTATTTGCCTTTGCTTTTCTGTCATATATTTTCTTTATTTTCTCCTACAATTTGGATGTGTTCTTGAAAAATTCTTCTCTTGTTTGCTGCAAGTGGATCATTTGATTCAACCTTCTCTGCATGGGATCTTCTTCACTGCCGGCCTCCTGAAGAAGTTTGACTACCGGAGCAACAAGAGAGGTGGGAAATACTGTGTCAACTCCATAAACAAGCTCAAACGGTGACATACCAATGGATTTTTTCTGACTGCTCCGATCTGCCCAAAGCGCATGGACCAACCTCTTATTCCAACTCTTTTTATTTAATTCCAGCAGCTTCTTGATAATGTTGACCAATGATTTGTTTGAATATTCCACAAATCCATTGCCTTGTGGAGGATAGGCAGTTGAATGACCCAAAATGATGTGATACTTATGACAAAATTCTACCATCCTTTTTGATTTGAAAGTTGTTGCATTATCGGTGATTAACTTGTTTGGACAACCAAAGCGAGACAAGATGTTATTTTCGAGAAATGAAATGATTACTGTATCTGTAGCTTGTCTGGTGGGAACTGCCTCAATCCATTTTGTGAAATAGTCTGTCGCTGTGAGGATCCATCTATGCTGTCCGAAAGAAGCGGGATGAATTTCCCCAATGAAATCCAACCCCCACTACTGGAAAGGAGCGCTCACCTCAATAGGCTTAAGTGGAAAAGGCTGTAATTTCTGTTTCCTTCGAAAATCTGACATTTATGACAGCGCTTGACCATCTTATACACATCAGCAAACAAAGTAGGCTAGTAGTACCCTGCTCTCAAAATTTTGTTCGCTGTTGACTTCCAAAAAAGGTGACCACCACACTCTCCTCCATGGAAATCCTTTATGACTTTCTTTGCCTCCTCTTCCACCAAACAATTTAACAAAATACCATTGGGATCTTTCCAATACAACACAAAATTTAGAATGCAAAACTTGGCAGCCTTCAACTTGAGTGTTCTTGCTTTGTTTCTAGTCATGCCGGGCGGTGTTGACAAATTTTTAAGCACATATATTATATCTGAATACCATGGGGACAAAGCAAACATTTCAGATACCTGAATTGATGTTCCTTCCTCATTCTCATCAGACATGGCAGCGATCAGATTTATGTCTAAGGCATGCAAGTTTGATTCGGCCATTAGTTTCACCAACCCCTGTCCTTTGACCAACTTTGTGGGCTTTATTTCCACGTCATATTCCAGCAAGGTTGCAATCCATTTGCCTCTTCTTCCTTCCGGATCGGTCTGCACTAAAACATCTTTTACAGCAGCGTTAGGAACATAGGCTAGAATGTGAGAATGTGCGATATATACCCGGAAATCCTTTAATGCCTTCACAAGTGCTAGGGCTTGCTTCTCAATGATGTTGTACTTTAATGCTGCATCTCTTATAGCCATGCTAAAGAATGCAATGGGTCTTTCATGATCATCTCTTTTCTGCAATAATACTGCTGCCATAGTGTGCTCCGAAGCAAATGAAAACAATATGAAATCCTGAGTGTAGTCCGGGCTGACTAGAACTGGAGCTGAAGAAAGGGCCAATTTGACCAAGTTGAAAGATTTTATAGCCTCCTCTGTCCATTTTACTTGGCTATCCTTATTGAGCATGTTGTTCATCTCTCTTAAGTGTTCAACAAGATTAGGTACAAAGCGACACAGAAAATTCATCTTACCATTGAACGATTGTATCTCCTTTTTATTCCGAGGCAGATCAATTTGCTGAATTGCTTGCACACGTGCTGGGTCAATACGGATGCCATCCTTTGAAATAATATGCCCAAGTAATTTTCCTTCCTCCATGGCTAACAAGCTCTTGTTGGGATTCAACGATAAACCATATTTTCTGCACTTTTGAAAGACAGTTTTTAGATGATGCATGTGCTCTTCTTTAGATTTGGAAAATACCGTCAAATCATGCAGGTACACCACCAGAAACACATCCTTCTCATTCGCAAAAGCCAAGTCCATTGCATGCTGAAATGTGGCACCTGCATTTTTTAAACCGAAAGGAATTTTGGCATAATGAAAGATTCCCCATGGAGTGGTGAATGTTGTCATGTCTCGTCATCCTTATGGACATAAATTTGGTTATATCTTGTTGTTGGGAAAAGTATCCATTCGGAATGCCCCTATCCCACTCTAAGGTGTGATAGTGCCTTAGCAACAAACGAGGAAAACTAATAGAGTATTCTTCTTTATGGAATGTAAATGAGGAGAAAGGATGCAACTAACCTGTGTCTTCCGCTAGTTTGTCGATCCAATCGCTCCTCTCTTCAGTGGCTCCCAGCTCCTTGCTCCTTCACCGGCCCAGCTTCACCGAATTTCTGCAAGATCACAAGAGAGGGAAACTACACGAAGATACAGATATACATTCATAAAAAGCTCAAGATCAGATTAAGCTAAACATGCAAATATAACCAAACACCATTGATACACAGCATGTAGGAGAAACTCAAATAGTTTATTGATAGAATAAGAAAGTCCAAGAGGAGATACAACCAAGTGAGTTCCGATCTAGCATCTACCTCCCAGCAAAGGAATCCCTTCCTCTCCTCCAACAAAGCATAAATCACCCAATGTACTAATCTCAATCTCAAACCAACAACAATTCTCTGCAAAGTACAAAATTCCAGCCTCTGGATCTCTGGGATGAGGGATCCATTTATAGATGTAAGCAGAGAGGATGAGTCAGCTTATGTTTTGACTTGTGGTTTCTCTCTGTCAGTTCTTGCTTCCACTTGGAGGTTGAGAGCCTCTTACTCATCACTAGTCGAATTCATTGAGGCAAGTGTCATTGGAGAAGATTTTGGAAGCTTCCATGGTCTTTCCACCTTGTTGAATGAGCTTGCCATTTGTCATTTCCCACTCAGCGCACCTGGGTAGTGTATCCAAGTGCATTGCAACGCACCTAGCCAGTGCATTTGGGTGCTTTGCAACGCAGGCAGCTAGTAGAGCATCTGAATTGATCCTGAATTGACTGTTTCTGAGTGGTTTTTGGTGGAGAACTTCTGGGAGAAGCTGTCATTGGTTGACCTTGTTCCTTTAGGAGCTGTAACAACATCTTTAGGGAATTTGGATCCCTTGAATTGTGGACATTTCATGCTTATAGCTGCAAGGCACAAAAATGTCTATAACAGTTTCCCCCTAAAGTATGAGGCCGTTTATCGGGTGAAATGCTTTATTAGGAGGATCCGAAGTTCATTCAATGCTGGGAGGAGACCTGTAATAAGATATAATACAATACATTATTTTTCATACTGCTTTCATGATCTAGCTGAGGCGGGCATTCCCATGCTCAGCTTTATAAATTCATTTTTATGTACATAGGACAGACAATCGTCTGATGGTAGACTGATGATTCTGATGAAATCATCATCCTTTTGGTAGGATGATTATCTGTTCTGCAATGATGTACATGTCAATGTCTTTATTTTTCTTGAATATATATCGCAGCCCGGATGGATGAAACTAGATCCGGGGTCTTCAATCTCGTCCGATCTTCACTCTAAGTACAAGTCGATCCATGTGAGAAATGTTTTGAAGTCGAACATGGAAAGACATCGCTTGATTACCAGTCAATGATGTAAACTGTTAACAAACGCGAGAGGAATCACCGATAATGATAATGACCCTAAAGGTACTGCAGCACAATTCACGTGGTGTGAATAAAGGACTTGGCGTCGAACACCACGCAAAATCTTTCGGTCGAAGGCCATTGATGTATACCTGTCGCCGGAAGTGAGAAACTTGCCATTGAGGCATGCAAGCTTCAAAGTACTGAAGGGGGTGTTCCTAGATCAACTTCTTGGATAATGAGCTGATGTCGACAAGAAGCGATCTGTCAAAGGAGGGCCTTGATGTATCCCACATCAGTGACACGGAACGGAGCAAATGATTTTGATGGAGGTGAAAACGATCTGATGATACATGGTTCAGGGTGGCGGTCATGAAAGAATGAAGGATAATGTATGGTAGTGGATGGGACACGGTTGACTTCTCTGGATGACTTCTCTTGAACATATCGGCGACACTTATGTGATGGATTGGTAGCATTTACCCCAAAGGCGGATGGTATGGTGAGACCATGGTGATGTGACCGGTGAATGAAACAACCCAACCCGACTCGGGCACGGAGCGGAAGTGTCATGTTCAAGAGCGACTTGCTACCAATAAAGGTTCTTTGAGTTTCTTCCCAATTTTTCCCCAGTCATTGCTAACCAGTACCTCTTTATTTTTGTCAAGTTTGAGGAGGATAACATATGCTTGTTCTATAATTTTCCCTTCGGGAAAACCCATCGCTACGTTTTAACGAGCCTAGCGATAGTGAAACTCGTTCTCGCCTAAAGACAAGTTTGTCGCTTTTAATCTTTTTAACGAGTCTAACGACAAAGATAACTCGGTCCTTTTCATTTTTAGAGAGTCTGAAAAGGTACGTAAAGTTAACTCCGAAAGTCATTTTTCGTCATCTAATCCCTTAAGTCCGAAAAAGTATAAAACAATACAGAAGGGATGAATTTTCGATAGGTTTAACGAGCCGAACAAAACAAGCGCTCGATCTTTTTGTGCAATAATCCCTCAGGTCCTAAAAGATTAAAATATAGAGGAGGGATAGCTCTTCCGGTCACTTTAACGAGCTGGAAGGCCAAAACTCGGCAATCTTTTCCTATTTTACGAGTCAGATGAAAAGAGCTTAAAGAAGACTCATCTTTTGAGGAATGAGTGATAAAATGGGTAGCAGCTGATTCCAGGTAAGGGTTGGAATTTTCCAAGCACGGCAGTGTCACAAGGATGGCTAGTGAAATCACTCTTCGCAGCTGTTCCTCAAAATGGGTAAACAATCATATGGAGGTGAATGATCGGCCAATGAAAAGTGGAGGTGACGGTGCAAACACGACCAAGGCTTTAATGGCTGATGATGTTACATTCACGGTGGTTATTTACTGGAGGATAGTTCATTTTTTTAACGAGCTTAAACGCGGGTTGAAATACTTGCTCGATCATATGTTTATTTTTTAACGAGCATGAACTATGTGCTAAAACTGCTCGATGATAAGTTTGTATGCCCCCAGCAAAACGAGGTGCATGCCCCCCAAGCTTCATTGCATTCAACTCGGGGGTTGGAATGAAGGTTTACCTTTGAGATTTGAAAAGGGGATTTGTTTCATTTTTTAATGAGGTTGACACAGTAAAAGAACTATCCTCATAATCCATTGTATTTACAGTATTTGATAGAAAATAAAAAACTGAAGGATGACAAAGGTCATCTTGAGTGTCTTCTCCACAATCCGGGAGAAGGGAACGATGGTAGGAATCATTCCATGGTGCCCCTTCAATCAATATTGGTTGTACAATTCCTTCGTCGGTTCCATGCACTCGCGACCAAGGATCTGAAGGGGTACCATATTCTCTAGACCTATCTACCCAAACGCTTGATGAGCGTTGATTCGGGTTTGCCTCCCATGCTAGAAACATTGACTGCTATAATATTTCTATTGGGCTTGGGGGCAAAACCATTGCATGATCCATGTTGATATCGTTTTCTAAAATCTTTGTGGAAGATATCATATTGCAGGTTCCTATCGACGCTACTTCCGCCAGATTGATTGGAGGGGGAAGAGCGAAAGTTCCCATTAGTATAGGATCTTTTAGTAGGCCTACTCCGATATTCTGAAGTGAATGGAGGCTTCCATGGATCATGGGAATGCTTCCTGTAACTTGAGAACCATTAGGGAGGAAGTTTTGCTGATCGACGATTGTAATCCCTCCTTGAAAGGGAAATGCAATCTTTCTAAAATAAGTCGACACAACAGCTGCCATGGCATATATCCATGGTCTTCCTAGTAGGATGTTGTAATCAAGATTTCCATCGATGACTTCAACATCTATTTCTACTGTTTTCCCCCCTAGTTCAACCTTCAAGTTATTTAGGATACCATATGGGGTATATGACCTTCCGTCGAATGCTTTTAATGTCGTCGAAGATCGCGACAAGGTTGGAGATCCTAAAGTTTTCCAGCAACTCATCGACATAATACATGTAGATGCCCCCTCATCAATAGTTGTTCGATGAACAGTTTTGTTGAGGGCTTTCACTTGAATAAGGAAAGATAGTTGGGCTGGTAACTGAGGATCGTATCCTTTGTGGTCGAAGGATACAAGATTTGAATCCTTAGGATCAACCCCACCAATGGCTGATAACAAAGCCTGCCTTTGGGATGGGTAATTTTGTAGTACTTCAAGAGTCGACATAGCGGATGGCGATTGGGCCAAATCTTCCACTATGTTATAATGCTGCGCTGCTCTAGCGCGGGGATTAAACGTCGACTTGTGTACTACTCCCTTTGGCGGTTTTATTGTTAATTCAGGAATGATGGGTGGTACAACTTCTGACGAAGTTTTTGTCGAACTACTTGGTTTATCTTTATCCTTGTCGTTCGACAGCTGTAGATTCCCGTAATCTTTGTTCCTTGTCGAAATCAAAGCATCATTCTACTGTTTCGAAATCGACAGCATTAGCACTTGTGACGGGGAAGCATTTCCACTTTCAACCAGATTTGTTCCTGGATTTGGAAACGGATCAGTTAACACAGCTGAGGTTTTCAAACTCTTAAAGAATCTTTTAAGCTCAGCTTTGTATGGACATTCTTTCGTCCAATGATCCTCGTCACATATCTGACACTCAAAGGGGGGTTTCCTATTTCCAGGAGGGTCTAAAGAAGTTTTTTCAGGAGATGACTCACCCTGTTTCTTCTTCTTCCCTTTGTTTTGTTTCTTCTTGCTTCCTGGTTGTTTGGTTTCTTTGCCCTTATCTGTCGATACGACATTTACTTCCGAAGCAAGAATTTCGTCTTTTGCATTTTGATCTGAAATCTTTCGGGCTTTCTTGGACGTAGCCTTTGTCGATTTCACGTTTGTCGTGCCAATCACGCCATCGCCTGTGTGAGAGTCATTGTTTGATTTAGGAGGAGGAGGAATTGAGAACTCCGGTCTAGGAGCATCAGGTATTTTGTCGTAGAGCGTGCCAGACTGAGTATAGAACAAGTCTAGATATTGCGCACGAGCGATAACTTGCTCTTCCGTTACGACTCCCCCCTTTGCCACATCTTCCGTTATGGCAGGAAGTAACGACTTGATAAACCATTCAGCTAATAGCTGATCGGGAACGTACGTTTTTACCATCCTACGACGACGTCGCCACTCATGTATATGATCAGATATGTGAGTGGCCGTTGTCTGCTTGAAGTTGGTTAGGATTTCCGTTCCCGTTTCATACCTTATCGGTAATTGAAAATGGGTTAAGAAAGTCATGGCTAAGGTACTGAAGTTGTCGAACGAAGCTCTAGGCAATTCAATATACCATTTTGCCGCTGGACCCGTTAACGTCCTCTGAAAAAGGCGAAGCCTTATCAAATCATCGTTTAGGGTGTTTGACGAACACCATAGATGAAATGTCATCACGTGATTCGATGGATATTCACTTGGATTTCCATTAAATTTAGGAATATCTGATGGATGTTTGTGAGGGATCGTTGGCCACCAAGGGGCGTAAGCAATTGGATCGTTTGTTAACCGGTGTAAATCAGGTAACTCTAAAGTTGCCACGAATGGTAACTGTTGATTTATGTTACATGAAGCATACCCAGGATATGATGGAATTGCCTGAGCAGTTGGCCTTTGCATACCAGCATAATGTAGTTGATGCTGGTATGACTGATACGGTTGGTGGACATGACCATTGTAAAGTGGTTGATTTTGACCGTTTTGAATGTACGGCTGTCCACTGTTCGCAAATATCTGCTGCTCAGAACCTTGGTATACTTGTTGGAATTGTGGTTGTTGATATTGCACCAGCCACGGTTGTGAAGCCATGTTCTGTTGCACTATACTAACCATTGGACCAAGGTGTGGGGTAATTGTACCCGTTTGGACCTGTGTCGCCCCACCAGTCGGTGATTGTGGTTGAGTCACAGGGTCAAGGGGTTGTTGCATTACAACCTGAGAAATCTGAGGTTGACATACAACAGGCAACGTTTGAACTTGCGACACTGTCACAATAGCTGGTGTAGTCGGGATGTTCGACATAGGTACACATTGTTGCATAGAATACACAACCCTTGGTTGTTGGGGTAGTATAGGTACCCAACCACTTGACATAATTCCAGTATAACCTGAATACTGTTGTGAACTCCCGTACAGATATCCTCCCGGAGGGGGTACTGAAAGGGCATACTGCCCCCCATACGGTGGCAATCCGGAACTCAAAGGGATTGTCTGCCCTTGGGGACTGGATTGCCCAAATTGACCTCCAAAAGGATCAATTTGGTGAGTCTCAACATAAGAGTTGCTGGATATTATTCCGGAGGAACAAACAGGAATGGACCATACTGTCGAAATAGTCCCTGGATGGACTCCTTCTAGCGGTTGTGAGCTAGTCGGGACAGATGGTACGCCGACAAACATTGTCGGAGTGACGACAGGGAGTTCTGTTGTCGCTGTGTCAGTCGACACAGTCCTAGATGTTGACGGTTGTTCAGACATTTTCAGTCTATCCAAAAGATTACCTAGCAATTCTACAGGAACTTCCACTGGTGATAGACTAACTTCTGATGTCGAAGGAAATAGAGTGACCCCGACTCCAAAATGTGTTGGAGTACTTGCTTGCGGATCTTCTACAATTTCCTCTATCGCAATCAAACCAGGTGGAAGGGGAAGACCGTCAGGTCCGTAAAATATTTCTGGTGCCGAAGAAGGGGTTGAATCGACAGCGACAGATGTATGAGGAGCAAGACTCTCTGAACCGGTTGCAGATGGAACTGGTTCAGTAACACAAGTGTTTACTCTCAGACTAGGATCAGTATCACTGTCCCTCTGTGGCTGTTGAACTTCTTCTGTAGAGGCAGGGTTTCCAGAAATGTTTGGAGTAACTGGAATCTCGGATGTTGTTGGAACACTTGTTTTAACTTTAATAGGAGATTTCGAACCGGTTAAACGAGTTCGCTTTGTCCGTACTGTTTTCGATTCCAGAGACAAAGACGGTTGACTCGTAAGCCTCCGCAAACGACGGGGTTTCAATTGACTTTCTTCCACGATTGCGGATTACTCGATCAACTAAAATACAAAAGGGGAAATATGTTTCCGAATTAAATGAATTTTAGACGCTTTGGACACAACTTGCTTTTTCAATTTTAAAGAGTCAAGAAAAAGCAAAAGATGACTCTAGTCTCCTTCGATGTTTTAACGAGCCCAAATTGACAAATGCTCGGATGGACTTTTTCTGTTATAGAGTCTGAAAAAGGCCAAAAGGAATTGCTCTGGAGTTCTAGGTAGAGGGTGTGCCAAACTTTTCGCAAAACCACAGAATACGTTTTAAGGTACGGGCGGTCAATCTTCCCGAATGCTGTGTTCAGTGCATTGCGATCAGTAGGGCGGCCGACACGGCTTCCTATGGATAAAGGTTTTATGCCTATAGGGGTCTCCCAATATATACTCGACGGTACGTGGGAGCACAATCCATACTGGCGCTTATCGTCTCTTAGGAGGAATCACCCGACCATCAGCGAGATCGACAGTCACCAGGTTTTACGACGCCAGAACACGTCTCTAGCCTAGACCTCTATGTTGTGCGTTAAGTTACAAAGCGTTGTTAAGTTCATTCAATTTATTTTAGGTTGATATTTCTTAGAAGTTTGCCTTTTTGGATCACCACGAGAGGTATGATACAATTCCTAAATGCAGTCTAAAGATGATAAGCAAGCATTTATCTCTTTTCAACAATGAAAACTTAGCTACAAGGGGAAAAGAAAGACACAATCTTTTCTCAAAGAGCAAAGAGCACACTGTAAATGCACTTTTTCCTAAATCAAACCATACAAACGATCAATATGCAAATGCACAAATGCATGTATTTGTTTTCCACTTTCTTAATATTGATGCCTAAAAAGAAAGTTGTTGTACAAATTTGAATTTGATTTCAAGTGAAAACACAAACAAGTTTCTTTTTGAACTCAAAAAAGACTATTACGAAACTTTATGATTTTGAAGTAAACACTTGTTTCGACACTAGAAATGCATAAATTCAAACCAAAAGACAAAAGTAAAAGCGTAATCAACTGTGAACAGCAAACAAACTCACTCCTAAGATCAAAACGACACTTACGACAGGTCTAGATCTAAGGGCGACAGTATGACTAGTTTACTTTTGTAATGGGAAACTGCAAATGATGTAACAAATACACAAAGAAAAAATACAGTTTATTTTTACAACTGAGGCGGAATTGAGGCAAAGAAAAGGGGTTTCAGATAGGTACACACACTGATAACAGGCTGCAAAAAACAGAGATAAAACCGAGCAAAAGGAAGCAGGGAACCACAGCTGCACAAGGCAAGGGCTGATCAGTGCACCCCAGCACAGAGAAACTAAACTTCGGTGCAGGTATCCCTCTCGGGACCTGCGTTGAAATGCAGAACCTCTTCACAGAGCCTGCGCTGAAGCAGAAACGTGAATTGTCTCTGGCTTCTGGGTCACGGTTTGCAGTTTAATCTACAGTTTTTGGCCGGATAAAAGCTATCAATTAGGTACAATTAGGAGGATGATTTAAAGGAGGACTAAGATCTATCACAAAGGGCTGTTAGAGCACTTGTGGATCAGTTTGTTCAGATCATAAACAGGCCCAGTGAGTGGACTAGAGTGACAGATCTTTACTTTGCATTTGAAAATGGCAAATGCATTTCGATTCGACACTCTTGAGTTTATGAGAAGAACAACAATAGAAACACAGATAAACTAACAAGATACTTTCCCCAGTGGAGTCACCAATTTGTTGTTGGGAAAAGTATCCATTCGGAATGCCCCTATCCCACTCTAAGGTGTGATAGTGCCTTAGCAACAAACAAGGAAAACTAATTGAGTATTCTTCTTTATGGAATGTAAATGAGGAGAAAGGATGCAACTAACCTGTGTCTTCCGCTAGTTTGTTGATCCAATCGCTCCTCTCTTCAGTGGCTCCCAGCTCCTTGCTCCTTCACCAGCCCAGCTTCACCGAATTCCTGCAAGATCACAAGAGAGGGAAACTACACGAAGATACAGATATACATTCATAAAAAGCTCAAGATCAGATTAAGCTAAACATGCAAATATAACCAAACATCATTGATACATAGCATGTAGGAGAAACTCAAAAAGTTTATTGATAGAATAAGAAAGTCCAAGAGGAGATACAACCAAGTGAGTTCTGATCCAGCATCTACCTCCCAGCAAAGGAATCCCTTCCTCTCCTCCAACAAAGCATAAATCACCCAATGCACTAATCTCAATCTCAAACCAACAACAATTCTCTGCAAAGTACAAAATTCCAGCCTCTGGATCTCTGTGATGAGGGATCCATATATAGATGTAAGCAGAGAGGATGAGTCAGCTTATGTTTTGACTTGTGGCTTCTCTCTGTCAGTTCTTGCTTCCACTTGGAGGTTGAGAGCCTCTTACTCATCACTAGTCGAATTCATTGAGGCAAGTGTCATTGGAGAAGATTCTGGAAGCTTCCATGGTCTTTCCACCTCGTTGAATGAGCTTGCCATTTGTCATTTCTCACTCAGTGCACCTGGGTAGTGTATCCAAGTGCGTTGCAACACACCTAGCCAGTGCATTTGGGTGCTTTGCAACGCAGGCAGCTAGTAGAGCATCTGAATTGATCCTGAATTGACTGTTTCTGAGTGGTTTTTGGTGGAGAACTTCTGGGAGAAGCTGTCATTGGTTGACCTTGTTCCTTTAGGAGCTGTAACAACATCTTTAGGGACTTTGGATCCCTTGAATTATGGACATTTCATGCTTATAGCTGCAAGGCACAAAAATGTCTATAACATATCTAGAATAACCATCAAGCAGTGACATACGAGATGCCCCCACTACTCGCTGAAGTATATGGTCCATCTTGGGCAGTGGATAGTTGTCCTTCAATGAGACTTTATTTAGATTTCTGAAATCAATGCATAGGCAGATCTCACCAGTCTTCTTTTGTACGGGCACTAAATTAGAGATCCAATCTGAAAACCTGATGGGCACAATGATACCTGACTTGTACAACCTGTTTACTTCATTTTCGATAGATGGCAGCAACTTTGGATTTATCCTTCTCAGCTTCTGTCTAAATGGTTTTTGATTAGGCTTGATGGGTATCGTGTACTGAATAATATTGGTATCATAGGTCTTTAAATTAGAATAGTCCCAAGCAAACACATCTGCAAATGAGGCCATCAAACTGATATTTTGTCCTTGATCTTTGGCGACAATGCTTTAGACAATTTTACCAACTTTGGATTGGCAGCTGTACCGATGTTGACCTCTTCTACACCCTTCTCTATTGGTTGCAATTTTGGCTTGCGGGCTACATCATCTTGATCAAAAAGTTCTTCTAGAGGTATCAAGCCTTTAGGAATAATGTTATTCTTCAGCTGCAACACGTCCATTTCATTGATCTGCACTTCATCTGTACCATTCCCTTTGCCATTGTCGTTTTCTACATCAATTGAGGCTTCTTTGAACTTGCCTTTGTTTAGCAGAAAATCCTTAATCTCCTCATCATCTTGAAACACTTGCCAATATTGCTGATTGTCTAGAATGGTTGGACGATGCTTGACATGGATTTCAAATTTATTGCTGGAGTTCATGGGGATCTTCAAACTACTCGCTGCCTTGGCAAGAGCATCAGCAATACTATTTTGCATACGAGGCACACAGGTCAAGGTGTATTCTGAAAATAACTTTAAGATGTCTAAAACTGCATTACGATAGGCCCGCATCCTAGGATGTTTTTCTTGATGCTCACCTTTGACCTGCTTTATTACCAATTCGGAGTCGCCATATACCGAAATCCTTTTTGCATTCAGCTTTCTAAGAATCTTCAGGCCACAAATTAGAGCTTCATACTCAGCTTCATTGTTTGAACAATCAAAGGCCAACTTGTAAGAGCAAACCCTCATGCTACTAGGCACTTTGTTTGTGGTGGAGAAAGGACTGCGTACCCAAATTCCAATTCCAGTGCCATCATTTCCTACTGCTCCATCAAAATCCATGGTCCACAAGCTTCTTCCTCCTCTTGTAAGTGTTGGAAATCTGTTTGTTGTGCCTTGCATGCTTGCTGTCCATTGCTTTCAGCTGATTGCCCAACATTTTTCTGCTTTTCTTGTCCTTCTTTCTTCAAAGTCTCTCTGAAATTTTCTGTTATTTCCGGAATATCATCTGCTTCTACTATCTGACTATCTATATCATTTAAACTATCTGAAAACAAAACAAAAGACTCTAAATCTGTATGTACATAGTTAATTGGATGATTTATAGGTTTCTCCTTGCTGGTGATAATATATTTCATTTTTTGTTCCCGATATAATTTTCTCATTTGTCCAAACACCGGGATTGTTGCATAGGAGAAATCCACCTGTAATGTCCCTTTCAATTTCGCTACCCAAGACTTGGAAAGAAGCATGCCAAACCTTGGAGGAATATCTGCTACCACCACATCCATCAAAACATTTTTCATGGGAAGTTGATCCAAACTCACAACCAAGTCTTTGATGAGTCCTATACATCTTACTCTGCTGGAATCGAATGAATAGAGATCATGATATTGTCGGGTGATGTCCAGACCAAGCTTATCCATGATAGCCTTGGGCATGAGATTATGAGAAGCTCCGGAATCGAACATGGCATTGTGTAACACAAAATCATGCAATCGTAAACTGATATAGAAGGGCAACACATCGCTATCAGGAGACTCACCATTTGATGCTGGTCTAAAAATCATTTCAGGCTGATCATCTTCTACATTTACCATGTCGGACATTGGGTCCAAATTCAACATTTTAGAAATCTGTCCTCTATAACTATTGTTCTTCATTATTTCAGTCAAGGGGATGGATACCTTTAACTTAGAAATCTCATTCTCTAAGCTAAAAGCGGGAGTCTTTTCTACCTCTTTGACTAGGAACTCTTTCTTTTCCTTTTCCTTTGATGTGGCTTGCTGCTATGATTGTTCTGCTGATTTTGATTTGCTGTTCTCCGGACCAACCGCCTCTTTTCCTTTCCTTTGTGTAGCTGATGAATCATTTTTTGCTGCTTCAACCTCCTTTTTCTGAATTGGTTTGGCCGGCACATCTCTGTTTCTAAGTGAATATCGTTGCTGCTGTGCGGATAGAGCATTCATATACCCCCTTTGATACTCCTCTGATTCTTCTGCTAAAACAGTGTCACTAGCTAGAATGAAATCTGTGTCTTGGTGTGCAGCTAAACTCACCGCACACTCTTCTTCTTCGGTAATGTAAGTAGGCAGCTCATCTGGAGTAAATAGGTGGTTTTCTTTGCCTATTACATTCCCATCCTCATCTCACTCCAGTCCATGCACAAAATTCTACTGCAAAGGTGTTTGTACCGGCTGTTGTGCTGTCTGCTCTTGGGGTCGCTGATCTCTCTGTCTTATTCTATATTGTGGCTACTGCTGGCCACGGAAGTTAGGATTCCTAACTTGTGGCTCAGGCTTGTCGAGTTTTACCCTTTCAAGCATCTGATCTACCTTTTTGAGTAGTTGATCCATTGAAGTAGACTCTTCTTTCAAAGTGATTTTCTTTTCTGCTTTTGCTCTAGCTTGTTTGGACAGCAGATTTGCTTCAACGCTGACCACAATTTTCTGCATGTCTTCCATTGTGGCCGGTTCTCTCTCTCTTAATTGGTAGGCCATGTCAACATCAAAACCATCTGGAAACTTCATCATAGCTAGTCCCACAGGTGGCTTTAGATGATCTGGAATTTCATTATAGACTGTATTAAATATAACACAATAATCTTGGACCGACTCACCAGCATTTCATTTGATTTGTTCATATTCGGCCAGAATTTGAAGGGGATTCTTTTTCACTTCCCACCGGTTTAAAAACTGTCTTTGTAGTTCAGCCAAGGTAGTGATACTTGCTGTCGGCAAACCTCTGAACCATTTCCTCACATCACCTGCAAATGTCTGTACAAAGAGCTTCATTGCCACGTTCTCCGCATCAATCCCATGGAGTTCATAGAATTCTGCCATTTTGTCTACATGTTGTTGGGCAGTAATGCTGTTAGGAGTGCCATCAAAAAATGGGATTTTACTTTGATAATCCGTTGGCATATCATCTAGAACTTGGGGCAGAGCAAGGGGTGCGAAACGGGCAGCCATCATTCTCGGTGGATTTGGCCTTGGAGGTGTTGGAGGAGTGTGAACAGTTTGTAAGGGGCTTGCAATTGGAGTTTGGGGCTGTGTTGCAATATAATTATCAATTAACCTACTAGCTCTTTTTGTTTCGAGGTCTACAAGAAATTGCAGATTGGGGACAGTATGATCAACCACCCTTTCGGATTTAGACTCAAACAATGATATCTCAAACCGTTCGTCAAACTAAAGCTATTCAAGATACTCAAAAATGTCGGAACATGAATGGGATTTGAACACATGAGTTATGGTGCTTTCTTGACGAAGGAGTCTCGGGATCAAATTGGGGTTTTCGTAGATATGAGGAGGATCCAGGTCTGGATTGGCTCTGGTATATCGTCTCGAAGCCAGCGTGCTATTGAGAAAAATCACAGGACACAACCAACTTATTCAGCCTTTCCAATCCTAAGCTCATCATCCGGAAGCTTAGAATTATTATGAAACAAGGGGATTTGATTTCAATTTCTCCCCAGTGGAGTCACCACTATGTTAGCACCTAAATCTGCCTTAGGCTGAAGGAAGGCAAAAATTAGGGTAACCACAAACCACGCTCAGTCTGGTAGCTAGCCCTACCAGAGCAGGAGAGGGCTCTCTCCGAGTCACGCTCAGTGAATAAATAATTGAAAACGGTCTGAGATGACATACAATGAAATATTTACCTTAGCCTAGTAAATGAATAGGGATTCGGGAAACAATTTTCATGAATGACCGAGCTTCTGGGATGGTATGGGACCAACGGTCAGCAAAGAACAGAGAATTTAATACAAAGGCACAGATTATTCCGTGAGGCAAGGTAGGTGGAAAATGTAACAATTTAGTTTGAGGTACCGCAGCATGAATAGATTTCTGAAGAAATTGAAAAGGGCATAGTGACATGAATCCTTTTCAATAGAAGAATAACACTGAACATGAAATTTTCCCACAGGCAGAGCAATAAAATTGAATTCTGCCTAATCTCACTCAGAAAATTTCACTGGAAATGAACATGAATTGAATTATGAAACATAATGAAATACATATGAAGGCATAAGAGACACATTTGCTACACTCACAACCACAAGAATCTCATGAAGCAGAGCCGCTTCCTTTCATTAATTCTCTGTCAAAAATACACAGTGAAGAAACAAAGTTTCTTTCCCACAGTCTCCAAGAAGTTACAAGCCAACCAACCCTTTGCAAACCACTTGCATACAATATATAGAATGTGTAAGGAAGAGATAGAACGCCCAAGGGTTGGGGAGTTACTCGAATCATTGCAAAATGGAGATGGAGAGCCAACCATCAGCTACAGGTGCAGTGCTACAAACATGACATTTGGCTTAGGTGACCGTTTGCCTTCCTTTGCCACTTGGATAGAAGCCAATCTGGAAAAAAAACACTTTAAATGCCACCTTTGGTGCCAAAAAACCAAAGTGTATATGAGCGGGCCCACTTGGAGAAGTCGCGAACCGAAATTTCGCGAAACGGAAGCAAATTGGGCAATTTTTCCTCTGTGCGCCGCGCCATTTTCTCTGTGCACCACGCTACTTTGGGGCCTGTTTTGGAGCACTTTCAGGTGTCCAAATTATTCCCAGATGGGCTTGTTGGAAAGCCTGTCCTATCTACTTTCTAACCCCACTAAAATTTTTGAATTTGGTGCTCATTTGCCCCTCCAAATCTTCATTCTCCCAAGACTGCTTCACGTGTGTCAAGAAAGTGGCAGAGAGGCGATTTTTGGGTGTTTTGTTTTACCTTTTTGAGACTCATACCTTGCAAAAATTTCTTTTCTGGACACCAGTAGTCGTGATTTTCCATGCTGAATCCAAAAATGCAAACCATTCCTCATTTGGAGCCCTAGAATTTTAGCGTCGCGCCACAGGGAGAAAAACCCTGTTTTTTGCCCAAAAATTTGTGAAGTGACCAAAAATTCCCCAAATTTCTTGAAATTTGGGCTGGAGGTTCCTTATGGAGTGTTATTATGGGCCAAGGAAGCCTTACCCAAGATTCAAATCCGATCTTGCTCTTTTTCCTCTTTTTCCTTTCTTGTTGCTTTCCTCAATTTCACTTTCAAACTCCTTATTCGGGCCTGTGCACTCATGTTTCACACCTTGTAATGGAAAGCCATGTGTCTCAGTAGAGCAAGGTCCTGGTTGGCCTTGTCCAGTAGCCTCTCCAAATGAATTTTTACCCTCTCAAGGTTGGCCTCCCGATCCTCATTGATTTCTTGCTCCAAAGACGTGAGCTCAACCCTTCTTCTTTGAGCAGCTTGGCGATGCTCACGAATGTTTTGCAGCTCCATAATCGTGTGCTGATCCTCAAGTTGCTTTTTTCTCTACTCCAGTTACTTCATGTTCCACTTGGCCCTCTCCAAGTCAAGGGATAAGGACTCAATCACTAATTGCTTCTCCTGGATGATCTTTGTAAGCTCTGCATTTGTTGGTTTTGCATCTGTCTCATCATCATGGAGGAGAACGAATTCGGTCTCTCGTTCACCTGATGGACCTTCCTCCTATACTGGCTCCTTACCCTTGCCCTGCTCCTGTGATGCTAATGTCGGAAGCGAGACCCCTTCCACCCCGGGTGGAGATAACACTCGCTTTGCTGCTGCAAATAAGGGTCTACTGCCTCTTTGATAGGTGATGTATACTGGCATAGTAGCAGTCTCATGTCACTCATACTGATGAGATGGGCCACCTATCTCATGCTCTGCCTCTGATACCACCTGTGGAGTGCTGAAGAAGTCACGGGAGATGAATTCCTCCCAAGCAATACCCTGCAATCCCAACTGATGGTCCACCAACATCCGGATAAGAGCAAAGTGATAAACACTGTTGAGCTGCTGTCGAGGGGTCTTGTGCTGCATGAAATTCTTCATCCTCTCTATGTTCCCACAGATGAAAAATGGGAGGTTCATCATCCGCACCCTGGTAAAGTGCATGAGCAACTTGATGTGATAGGCATAGAGGCGAGAAAACCTCCCCTCACAACTGAAGTATTTCATGATCAATTTCATGAGCGGAGCATACTCATCTCTCAAAAATATGAATGGAAAAACTCTCGTGAGCTGGCTCAAACAACTGGCCTTAATGTAAGGCTCATAATGATGCCTCTCCACCTTCTTCTTCTTATGCCACCGTTCTCCAATATTTGGTATGCTTGTTGCCACTGATATGGTTTCGGGTGTCAATGTGAAAGTGACCCCGGAAAAGATAGACTGTCCTCCATGTAGGTGAAGTGCAAAAAGACGGGCCAGCTCATGATGAACTCTGACATTTGCCACCCTCTGACAAAATTCAAAACATGCTAAGTTCTGGAAACAAGACATAGCAAGAGGGCTTGCCTGCAACTCGGTGAGGGTGTTTGGCTCATCTCTAACATGTTTGCCACTCCGGTGATGTCTCCTGGGGGCTTGTTCTCCTGAAGCTGTATCACTGTGGGTCTCCTCCTCATATTCTGATGAAACCTCAGATGCCATGACTGCTGTTTTGTAAACTGAATTTAGGCTGCCCTTTGATTATAGTGAAACTAGAGGTTGCTTTGACAATCTGCCACCAAGGGGACAATTAAAAAGGGAGCATTTGGATGGGGGATAATATAATGGGAATGGGGTTTCTAGGAGGATTTTGTTTAGGCATATACAGGGGGTTTTGGGGTATCTTGATAGGGTAGATTTTGTGTTTTGGGCAAGGTAGGGTTTGGGTTTTTTTGAGCAATAGGAGGAGGGGGAAAGGGAGTATGATTTTAGTAGTGCTAGGGTAGTGATTATGGGGAAAATGGCATAAGGGAATTAGTAATAGGGGAAGGGTAGGAAAAACACCTTGGCAGTGATATCACTATAGCACAAACCCTAGCATCATGGTTTTCTTGATGTCTTCTTTTGTTTGCTTTGAAAAAAAAAATTGCATTTGATTTATAATCATAAAACCATGCTATTCCTTTAAAATTTGATGCAAAAGTGGAGGTGGGTTTCCTACCTTTCAATTGGATGAGCTTCATAAAAACGTTTGGGTGAATTGGGTGGTTTCTGGGCATTTTACCCCTGTACGCTGTGCGCAATGCCTAGTGCACCGCGCTGATGAGTGCGCCGCGCTTGTGGTAATTTTCAATGGTGGGCAGGCTCTGTGTGCGCCGCGCCCCTGAGTATATTCGCTGTGCTCTGTGAAACTACCTCCAAGCTGCTCCAAATCGCTCCAATCTTCCACTCACGACCTTGCAACCTTCCTCCAACGCCTTGCTTTCACAATGAACTTGTTTTATGATGATACTTGTGTATATAGGCTTGGAGGTCATTTTTAAATTAACGTTTTCAAAAACCCACTTTTCTAATGTCTTGTTTCAACACTTTTTTCACTGACTTTAATACACCCTGATTTTCACTTTTTCTTTGGATTTTGGGCTCAAATGATAAAATTTTTGACACCTTTCGCAGGGATTGCATGACAGAGCACTTTGGCCACGGAAACCATGACTGCACCTGAAGAAATCAATTGTCGACTCTTTTTGAAAATTTTGTCAACAATGACACTATTTGACTTTTCTTCAAAACAGAGTTTTTAAGAATAGTCGAAGTCTATCAGCATGATGATGAAACTCTACAGATCATTACTTTGCAAGAACATCCCTCTGGCCTGCATGGCTATGCTGGACATATTAAAGAACAAATTGATCAATCCCTAGACCTAATGACCAAAAATGACCTTTGTCCGTTGAAGGACCAGACCTTGACTGTTATAGACTTATGATTATTTGACACAAAGACATAAGCCAGCAGGAGCCAGACATGAGGGGAAATGATTAGCATGACTTTCTCCGTCAGATCATGGCATGCCCTTAGCAGAATGCAGCTGAGTGAATGGAGTGGGACACCTAAAAATGAAATGCATAATGAGTTTTGATCTTTGATGGAGGACTGACCAGACCGACTCTAACAATCTCTATATTCTCTCTTAAATCTACTCAAAAAAGCAAGGAAACATCAAAGTTCGACCTATTTGAGGGATTTATAATCCTAATGAAGGAGGAAAATGGGAAAGAGCTCAAAAGCATGGAAACATCACTGCTTTTACCTAAGGAAACTCATGGAGAAACTTGGAAGCCCTAGTCTCAAATGCTACATAAGAAGAGCTAGGGCTATTGTGAAAGACGTCAGATCATTTGAAAGGATAGCTTACTTGATTGTTGAGCATAGTCTCAAATCTAAGCATAAGAATTTGGTAAGAAGGGAGAGAGAGAGAGGAGTTGGAGGGGTAAGGGAAGGCTGATGCAACTAATGGTTGTAATTTCTCTTTCGACATTAATATAGAATTGCAGTTGTACTGTCTACTACATGGTGTTGGTACTTGTTAGCTTTGCTAGCAAAAGGCCCACAAATTGATCCATATAGGCTCTTAAAGTCTCCAAATTTGCTTAAAAGCATGCCAATGGATCCATTAATGGTCTTGAAATCTTCAATTTTTGCTCAAAGATCACCCAATGATCAAAATCAGTGCAAGAGGAGAGCCCTTGGAAGGGAAGAAATGCACTATCGGGAGGCTAAAATGCTTAAAAAACCATGAAAAACCCACAAACGCAGGCTTAAATAGTGAAAGAATAGTGGCCGTTACATCTGGCCGATCATTGACCCAGATCTAGGCGGCTAATCGCAATCGGCTGAGCAGAAGGGGCAGTTTAATAGTCGGGCACATGACATCGTCGATCAGTGATCGTCGATGATTGGATCGGTGGGTCGCATCGATGGGGAGCATAGGCTATGTTATATAAAGGACCCGAGCATTAGCTAGCAGTGATTGCAAATTATCACTTCACTGATATCGCATCGACGCTATACCAAGGTGCAGGACCTATGCACATACATATGGGTGACCCGATAGCTGGACTCGTCATCATTATAGTTGGGAATTCATAAATTTTGAGATCCAGGCCCAAGCAATTTTCAACGTTTTTTGTGTATTTTCGTTGTTTCAATGAATTACAAAGGGAACAGGGGAAAGCACCAATGCGATAAAACCCGGACCGAAAGGGTTTCAGGAAGCAAAATGGATATATTTTCAAGTCTGCGAAAGCCCAAATTTTAATATATTTCATGTATTTTCAATGTATAATGAAAATATGAAGGGAGCATTGGCCAGTGAGATTACGATGAGTCCCGAACCCGAAAGGGTCCAGGAAGTAGAATATATGATATCTGAAGTCCGCCACGACCATTTTTTCATGATTTTTAGTGTTTTTCGCCCTATTGCAAAATAGAAGGGGAAGTTGGGAATAGGCCTTTTGCAGCTTGCGATGGTGACAAGGCTAGACCCAATAGATAATTAAACCATATTTTAGGACTTTTGAAGTCCGGAATGAATAGTGATGGGTGGGATTTATCAGTGTTGTAGCGTTTTCGCTATTTATAACCAAAATAGTCACTGTTTGCAGTTTAAAGGGAAACACAAAGGCCCCAAGACCTATTTCACCATATAACATCGTCCAAGAGACAGTATTTTGGGAAACAGAGCCCAGAAAGGGAAAGAGAAGGGCCACATCACGCTACAACCCAAAACAAAAAGATTAGGGAGCTCAGACAACGCAACAAGCCAACAAAAATATCTGAAAGTAATTACTTTGCTGTCAGAAGAAGAAAACTCCGATCCCATGCTTGCCTAGAGGGCATCAAATCAGTTAACAATGCAGATTAGAGAGATTAAGACTCCGAGCCTCTTAGAGCTTAGGAGCATTGTAAATAGGCTATAAATAGCTGAAAGTAGGATGTAATAAAGGTTCAACTTCTGGAGATTATTCCTCCTCTGTTTCTTCAAGATTCTCATCTTCATTCTAACAATATAAGCTTCTTTTGCCATTATATGTTCAATGTCCATCCTCTTTGTTATTCTATGCTTGCACTTGAACAGTTTGTTCATGCTTTCTTTGTGTCTAAGGCTAGATAACTGTCATCTTATCTCTGCTTTGATAAATTAGATTTGAAAGATTTTTTGCCACCTATAGCTAGCCATCCATATGTGGTCATATAGGCATCTGCCAATACATTCAGTATTCCCTTTTGCTGCCTGTAGCTAGCCATTGATTTATGTTTATATATGCAATCTACTGGTATAGTCAGTGTTCTCCATCTATCCATTGAATTTATAACTTATTGAGCATTAGTGGTCTAAAGCCTTGTATTGGTGAGAGCGTTCACGCATGCCTTGAGTGAAAACAGAGCTGAAATGGTTATCTAACTTGATCCAAACTATCATTTATTCCAATAATTCAGAGGACAATATTGAAGATTATATGTTACCAGGCATCTCCGAGCTACAACCTAGGAGAGTTTCTGTTGAAAATAATACTGAGAGGTGGGGGGGGGGTGTTGAATCAGTATTATCAAATCACACACTTTTCATTTCCATACTCAGATACATATACGCTACTTCAGTGAAGGGAACCAGCGTATACACACAACAATGTCTAATGCAACTAGCGTATATCCAATAAACTTATGATTCAGTTAATCCATTAAATGTTGATCTTTAGTTAATGCATCAGAACTTCTATTAACCATATGAACAGTAAACAAGTGCAGTAAAACAGAACAGATCATCACACACAAGAAGCATACATGAACACCATGATGTAAGGTGGAAATCCAATGTGGGTGAAAAACCACCTACTACAAGTCATTTCTATCTTCCTTTAATAAGAAACTTCTTTTTACAATATTTCTGTACTGGTGCAGTCTTATACCAGTACACAGGCTTCTACCTGCAGAAGGCTACAACCTTCTCTCGTTTTCTAGCTTCTCCTGGAAGGGAGCTGCAACCCCCTTAGCTCTTGTACTAGCCAATCTTTTACTAGTACATATGTGCTAGCCTACTGAATGCTCCAACCTTCACTCATTTTCCAGCTGCTACTGGAAGGGGGCTACCAACCCCTTAGCTCTTGTACTAGCTGATGTACTAGTATATAGGTGCTGACCTACAGAAGGCTACAACCTTCTCTTTTCTTCCAGGGACCACGTTTCATAAATTTTCAGACTAGATACTCCTGAAGCACAACACCATAATCTGAAGGCCAAGTTTCATACAATTTTCATACTGGACCCATCAATATCATTGAAGCACACAATCAATCAACACTAGCATTATCAATCTCTGAATCACCCAATACTGAAACATTGAAACCCTGTCAACAAACTGCAATCACCAGAACACAGAGCAGAACACAAAACTCTGCAACAATGTTTAGATCTAATTGTATCATCAAAAATCATGCATCAGAGTGCATACGCTACTTGGAAGAGCCGAACCAACATGTATACGCAACTTCACCAAAGAGAACCAATGTATATGTCATTAATTACTTACTTATGTCTTCGTTGCACTTCTTGACTTCAGACATAACCAGATCATTACATATACAAGGATAATATGCATGATAGCAACCAGATCTAGTCCATCAAATCACATAAAGATAAGTCATTATGATCCTGATCCATTATAGATCTCATCCATCAACACTGAAGCTAAACATAATCAACCAATCTGAATATGCAGAATACTGACATCAGTAAATAGTCACCAGAACTCAGACTTCGCATCAACTACCAAAACCACCTGTAACTTCAAATATCATAGTGTATATGGTATACGCTACTTAGATGTATATAACCTGCGTATGTACATGCTTTTATTAAAGTCAACCAGCATATACATCTGTAAATATTCATTCATGAGTTGCAACTATTTCAAACTTAAGTTATACCCAGATCAGAACATTACATGCGTCGGTATAAAAATCTAGAATAAGCATAATCAAACCATATAGAGATGATTCATTTCAAACCATTTGATCTTGATCTATCCTTAGATCTTGTTCTCCATCAACCGGTGAGATTCCTCCTTAGCTCAAATCAAGAAAAGCATCATGAACCCATAACCTACATACTGGGTCTCATACTTCATTAGATATTCAAGACTTTCTTAGTGCCCTTGCGTAATGATCTTCTCCTCCTTTTATAGTCTTAGGCCTTACTCAATACCATGGTCCAAAACCATAGAGAATCAATACCATGGACCCAATACCTGGGTTCAACACATCGGATAAGATACCATGATCCAAAACCATAGGTCCAAATACCAAGGACTAAATACCATGGACCAAAACCCAATGTACGCGCCTTCCCTTGCATGAAAGTGCATGTATACATATACGCACCTTTTGGTCATCTAACCCGCGTGTATACATGGCTTTATCAAGGTGAACATGCGTATATCTCTTTTTCTTTATTCTGTGAGCCTGAACTGTGATCTGTTATCTTAGTAAGTTTCCATCAAGGACAACACTTGTATCATAATGCCAATAATCTCCCCCTTTGGACTTGATGGAAAATTTAACTTTCCATACTGAGAACTGTCATCTTAATGAGTTGTCATTGTACATTACATCTAAACTACTTCCTTTGAGCTATCATGTATTCTGTCACATCTGATATCTATTCTATAGATTCATCTAGTTATATATAAGTGAGATGTTCTACTACAAGTGGGTTGCCATCAAGTACAACACATGCATCATAATGCCAACAGTTTCCTGGAGTGATAACATAATTGGCGCTATTGCCAGGGAGGGGAAACTAAAGCTCAGCTTCCTTGGGATACGACATAGATCCAGCTTTGATGATAGACAAAGTCTAGGCACTGTTTTGGTTGTATTCATCTATCTGGCAACTCTACTAGAGGATGAACCTCTTGGCGACTCCACTTCATAGTTTTGGCTCAGTTTTTGAGACATACTTAGAGAAATCCTCAAATGCTACAAGCAAACCCAGTGCTTGACCCTGAAAAAATCATTAGAGAGAGAAAGGTATTGCAGAAAGGAGCATCAGGTTAAGGTAAACCTAAACAATCTTCTATATCTCTTCAAGAAAGGCTTGTAATAGAACAAATACATGTTGAGAGTATAGCATCTAATACTAGTAGTGAAGAAAAACTCTTAGAGTTTCATAAAGCTCCTTATTCTTTAGGTTCTCCTTTTGATTTAAGCCCAAAGGAAACCTCACCTCCTATCCAGCATACTCCTTTAGTCCTATTAATCACTCCTCAGCCCTCTATCATTTAGAATGCCAGTACTCTTTTAGCAACCACAGCTATGGCAGGTCCACAAGCACCTACCAAAATGGAAAGAATCATAGCTGCTGGGTATGGACCTCTAATACTTCCCACTCCTTTGAATGCCATGCCTACTAGAGAATATCATAAATATAGGCCTAAGTTCACTGGGACTGAAGGTATTACTACTGAAGAACATCTTGAGCCATTCTGTAGCTATGCTGATAATCTGGACATTAGTGAAGATGATGTGTGGATGAGAGTCTCTGTTAAAAGCCTAGATGGAGAGGCTAGAAAATGGTTCAGAGAACTAACCCCACGATCTATAGTAGATATTGAAGCTTTAGATGATGCATTCCTAAAGTATTGGGGGGATAAGAAGGATCTCCTCTACTACCACACTGTATTTGGGAACTTAAAGAGGGAAAATGGTGAGTTGCTATCTTATTTTAATAAGAGGTTTAACCATATGTACAACAAGATACCAGTTGAAGTAAAACCTACTACTACCTCTACTAAACTCACCTATGCCAGTGCTTTTGACTTTGACTTATGCCTACTGTTGAGAGAGAGGCGATGTGCTACTTTAGCTGACATGCAGGATGCAACCTTGGAAGTAGAATCAAACATCATGGCTACAGAGATGCTCAACAGAAATTTTGATAGAAGAAGACAGAGGGGTGAGTCCTCATCATCCTATGATCCTAAGATAGATAAAATGACCAAAATTATCGAGTCATTAGCCTCTCAAATCTCCAAATTGAAGGTTGAGCAACACCCGGGGAAAAGAAGAATGACTAATACCTTTGCTCCTAGAAATCCAAATCCAAATCCATATAGAAGAACTAATGAGTAGTTGCAGATTTTGCAAAGAAACAAAGATGGAAATGAAGACCAAAGGGTGAAGGCTCCTTTTCAGAATGCATTCATGGAAGAAGAGCAGTTTGAAGAAGATGATGAGATCCATTGTCTAGAAGACAAAGGCAATGCTTCCTTTTTGACCTCAACTGCCTATGAAAATTCATTATGCAATGACCAGATCAACCAAGAATGGGATGGTAAAGCTATTCTACAAACTATAGATCAACAAAGATATAATTTGAGGTCAAAGATAAATAATTCCAAGGAAACTCCTATTCAAAGAGTTGGTGTCCCTGTAGTACAACAAGTTAATAAGCAAAAAAAATTGGCAGTTGATCCTATCATCCTCAAAGCTCCATCTCATGAGGTAAGAGGCCTTGACAAGTCTCCTTCTCCTTTCAGTTTTCAATCAGAAATTCACAAGCTAAGAATACCTATGCCTCTAATTGAGCTAGTAAAGAATGAGTCCTTCAAAACATCCATCCTCGAAGCCCTTTAGCCTAAAGCCATCCAAGCCTCCACTGAGCATGTAAATCTGCAAGATGATAAGCCAACTGTTATTCTCAGCCCAGTGATTGAAAACTGTGAAGACAGCTCCCCATCATTCTATGTCTCTTTGACCATTCATGAAACAATCCTTCACAACTAGCTTTTGGACACTGGAGCCAGCCATAATCTAATGCCCAAGGTTGTCATGGATGAGTTGGGTCTTGACATCACTAAGCCTTATCATGACCTATTTTCTTTTGACTCTAGAAAAGTGAAATGTCTAGGATTAATCAAGGACCTAGCCATCACTTTGTCTCAGCTGCCTATGAAAAGAATGATCATGGATATTGTGGTAGCTGATGTACCCCCCAAGTTTTGCATGTTACTTTCTAGAGGTTGGATCAAGAGACTAGGTGGATCATTACAAAATGGTCTGTCCTATGCTATTATCCCAGTTTTCAGAGGTGAGAGCAAGAGATTATACAGAGAGGTGCAGTTGGCTTATATCATAAACGATGAGAAGAACCCTACTAATCATCCCATCTATGCTGTTGACACTGATTTTGGAGCATGTATTTTTCATATTGAAGAATCCTAGTTGGCCTCCATGCAGCTTAAAAAACCAGTTTTCCAAATCGCTGAATAAGAAGGCCCACAGATTTGGGACATGTTCTTTGATGGAGCTTGCTCTAAAGAAGTTGCAGGGGCAAGTGTATTCTTTATGTCCCTTGCATAGGAATATATTCATTTATCTTTGAAATTAACCTTTCAGGTCACAAACAACATAGTAGAGTACGAAGCTTTGATTCTAGGCTTAAATGTTGCTAAAGAAATGGGTATTAAAGGCTTGAAAGTTTTTGGAGATGCAGACCTCATTATTCAGCAAGTCAATAAAACTTTCCAAGATAATCATCCAAAGCTGAAATCATACAAATATGAGGTATGGAGGCTCAAGGATTCTTTTAATAATTTCAGCATTTCTTATATTCCAAGAATGAAGAATCAACTTTCCGACTCCCTTGCTATGTCTGCTAGCACGTTTATTCCTCCCTTGCCTCCTAAATTGACATATGAAGTTCAAGTAAATATAGACCATCTCTGCCTGACAATGTCAAATATTGGAGAGTTTTTGAAGATGATGAGGATATTAATAGGTTTTTGCAAGTTGTTGAGGAATTTTCTGAAGTGCACATCGATCATGAAAATGAAGCCATGGGAGAATGCGGCCAACCCAAGTTAAAGAACGAGATCAGACGAGGAAGCATCATCCAGCTACCTAGTAACCATATACCAAGGGGATTAGTGCCTCTAGAGAAGCTGTTCAATCAAAACGATGTTCCATATAAGCGTGCCGAAACAGAAAATGAGTCTGTTGTTCGTAAACACAAAGGGAGCCTAGCCCATATAAAATACGTAAATCTATCCACTCAATTGTCCTCTGCCCAAAATTCCAACTATTGCACCCTCATTAAGCAATTCGTTGATATTTTTTCCTGGGAATACAGTGATCTCAAAACCTATGATACAAACATCATTCAACATAAGATCCCACTGGAAAAGAACACCACCCCTTTTACGCAGAAATTAAGATCTATCAGCCCTCTCTTATTGCCTTTGATTTAGAAAGAAATCAAGTTGTTGGATGCCAAAATCATACTTCCCCTAAGGTATTCAAAGTGGATAGCTAACATTGTGGTAGTAAGAAAGAAAAATGGAGAAATCAGGCTTTGTGTCGACTTCAGAAATCTGAACAAGTGCTCTAAAAAATATAACTATCCCCTGCCTAATATGGAACACGTGCTACAAAGAGTTTCAGGGGCTAGAGTCATGTCTTTCTTAGATGGATTTTAAGGTTACAATTAGATTGCTATACATCCTAAAGATTGGGAAAAGACCGCCTTCACTACTCCTTAGGGCACTTTGATCTACTCCAAGATGCCTTTTAGACTGATGAATGCTAGAGCTACTTTTTAGAGGGCCATGGACATAGCCTTTGTGGGAGAGAAGGACAAGTTTGTCCTTATTTATCTTGATGACATAACAGTCTTCTCCAGCAGCCAGAAAGACCATTTACAACATGTTGGGAAATTTAATTGCTTAAATTGCTTTCATTAAATTAGCAACCAGGGATACTCGTAAGCTTGTGATGATGCCAACAAAACATATGTAGGAGTAGGCAACTAACTCTATGTCTAACTAAATGATTTATGATTCAATATAATATGAAAGGGAAGAGGCTCCTAATTGAGGAGGTACTGGTTGTCCTTCCCTATAGTATTAGAGATTGAAAAGAAATCATTGATTACATAAAACAAAAACTTGAAATAAAGACAAGAGAATGAATTTTAATTGTTGTTCAGATTCAAATAGAGAGAGAGACTAACTTAGTCCCTTGATTGTCCCCTCATATACTGATCCAAACTAAACTAAGATTCATTCATAAGCATAAGAAATGAAATAACTTGAAACTTAAAAGAAAAAGAATGAATTTCAATTATCATGCAAATCAAATGGAGAGAGAGCCTAACTTAGACCCTTGGTTGTCCCCTCATATGTTGATAAGATTTTAATTTAAAACTCATTCATCAATCACAAACAAACCCTGAAACATCTAAGCAATTAAATGAAATAAGATCTATTATGAAATAAAATGTTTTTTTGATCCTTTTAGAGTGAGCTCAATTCTCTTAAGAACAAAGTGACAAATTATTCCATATACTACATTAAGACAACTTATATCTAAAACTATAGAATGGAAATTTATGTAAAATGAAGCTTTATTCTATTCCATAATAAGTTGGATGCATGCTCCAAGAGTCCTCTTCTTTGGAATGGAGGAGGTACTCCTATTTATACAAAAACTATGATAACAAACTCATAAATGTAGACCCACTATTCCCTCCTTTGACCCACATATTTCTCAACCAATGGTGACACATAACCCTATCGTCCATGATCTCCTCCATGAGGTCCATGATCTTCTAAAATTCGAATTTGAACATAGAGTGCCACATAAAGATGCCTTGGAAGCTTCCTTTGTACCTAAACATGTCAACAAACTCATTCTAATTGTTAGGTATAAGTATAAGCATATTATTTTCTAAAGTTTAACCATAAATCCACTTTAAAATGTTAAGAATTAATAAACTTTGGAAAAGCATAGTTATAGCCCAATGATGAGGTAAATGTAATGATGTGGAGGTGGAATGGAGGTGACATGAAGGTAATTTGGAAGTAATGTGAAGGTATTGGTAAATAATGGAGTGAGAATAAGGACTATTTTGAGGCCCAAAACAACATTTGAAGAAGGTCTTCCTAAAGTGCAAACAGTTTGGAATTTCAGTGAACCCAAAGAAGTCACAGTTTTCTCTAGAAGAAGGCAAACCTCTAGGACATATTGTTTCTACTGAAGGTGTGAAGATTGATCTAACAAGGACTCAAGCCATTTAGACATTGTCCATCCCAAGGTCAAAAAGGGACATTCAATCCTTCCTATGTAATATTAACTTCGTAAGGAGGTTCATTCCAAACTTTGTAGAGCTTGTAAAGCACATCACTTCCATGCTGAAGAAAGGATCAGAAATAAAATGGACACATGCTTCAAGAAGCTCTTTTGAAGCCATCAAGCAAGCTATCCTGGAAGCTCCCACTCTAATTAGCCCAGATTACACCAAGGAGTTTTGTATCTTCTCTTTTTCCTCTTATGATACACTTGCAACAGTTTTGTTGCAGAAAAATGATGAAGAAATAGAGCACCCCATGGCCTTTTTTAGCAAAACTTTAAGGGAAGTTGAACTAAGGTACGGCCTTATTGAAAAAAAATCTTATTCTCTCACAAAATCTTTAAAGGAATTCTGAATTTATATTCTGCATTCCAAAGTAGTTGCATATGTATCTTTAGCTTCAGTAAAAGATTTCTTAACTCAGCCAGATATTGATGGAAAGAGAGCTAAATGGATTGCAAAATTCATAGATTTTAACATAGAGGTGAAGCCCATTAAGCTTGTCAAAGGCCAAAGCCTGGCTAAACTTATGGCTGAACAAAATTGCAGCTTGTTAGAAATAAATTCCATGGGTCTAAATTTAGATGATGAGCAGACAGAGGGAGCAGCAGAAGAGCAAAAGCAGAATCAAAATTTGGCTGAAAATCTAGCCACATGTGAATGGTACTACAGCATAGTTCATTTTTTGCAAAAGCTAGAAGTCCCTCTAGGGCTTAGCTCAAGTCAAGCTCATGCCATTAAACTCAGATCAGCCAAATTCTGCATTAATAAAAATCTACTTTATTGGAAAGACCCAACAAGAATCCTCTTGAAGTATCTAGATAAAGAACAATCTGTGGAAGTCATTCACTAGTTCCATTCTAGCATCTGTGGAGGGCATCATTATTGGAAAGCCACAGCTCAAAAAATATTGAGGGCTAGATATTATTGTCCTACTCTGTTCTCTGATGTGTTTTATTTTGTAAAATATTGTGACAAGTGTTAGAGGTTTCCAAGAAGACAACAGCTAAAATCTCTGCCCTTGAAGACGATACATGTCAATGGTCCCTTCCAGCAGTGGGCCTTGGACTATATAGGTGAGATAAAACCACATTCCAGTGGTCAACACAAATGGATCTTAGTAGACACTGATTATTTCACCAAGTGGATTGAGGCTATACCCACTAAGAATGCCAATCATCAAGTTGTCATAAAGTTCTTGAATGAGAATATTTTCACTAGATTTGGTTGCCCAACCAAACTAGTCACTGATAATGCAACAACTTTCAAGGAAAACGAATTGGTGGACATGACTAAATCCATGGGCATTCAAGTGGTGCATTCTACTTCATATTATCCTCAAGGCAATGGCCTGGCAGAATCATCTAACAAGAGTATGGTAAGGGTGATCAAAAAACTATTAGAGGACAAAAAAAAGAGTTGGGATTCCAAGTTGAAGTTTGCACTATGGGCTGACAGAGTTACCATTAGAAAGTCCATAGGGAATTCTCCATTCAAACTGGTTTATGGTGCTAATGTTGTTTTCCCCATCCAGCTAACTCTCCCTATGGCTAAGTTCTTGGAAGAAGAACAAGATGAAGAGAATGACATGGTAAGAAGAATCAATAACTTGGTTGAACTACAATAGATCAGAGAGCAGCTGGTTGAGAAGTCAAAAGCTCATCAGAAGAAAATCAAAGAAACCTTTGACAGGAAGGCAAAAGGGACAATTTCCAAGTTGGTGATTGGGTGCGGATGCATTTAAGGAAAAGAAAGGTAATCATGGAAAGTTTAACTCCTTATGGACAGGTCCGTTTGTCATCGCTCAAATTTAGCAGAACAATACATTCATTCTACACAGTCTAGAAGGAGGAGATACTTTTGGTAGCCCAATAAATGGGCGGTTCTTGAAACTTTATTTCGTTTAAGGCTTTAAAGCCTTGTCATTGTAAATATGTTTTTCTAGTTTTTACTTCATTACAAAATAGACTCCATTCCCGATGGAACACTAGAAGGAAGATTTGACTTTTTTTTTTCAAGAAAGGCATTGATCTATGATCCTTGAAACCTCACAGGGAGGATTTCATCCCCAGAAGGAGCTAGTGTTAGCTTTGCTGGCAAAAGGCCCAGAAATTGATCCATATAGGCTCTTAAAGTCTCTAAATTTGCTTAAAATCATGCCAATGGATCCATTAATGGTCTTGAAATATTCAATTTTTGGTCAAAGATCACCCAATGATCAAAATCAGCGCAAGACGAGAGCCCTTGGAAGGGCAGAAATGCGCTATCGGGAGGCTAAAATGCTTAACAAACCATGAAAACCCCACAAAAGCAGGCATACACAGTGAAAGAACAATTTATGTTAGATCTGGCTAATCAACAACCCAGATCTAGGTGGCTAATCGCAATCGGCCAAGCAGAAGGGGCAGTGTAATAGTCAGGTGCATGACATCACCGATCACCGATGATCAGATCGGTGGGTCGCATCATTGGGGAGCATAGGTTATGTTATATAAAGGACTTGAGCATTGGCCAACAACGATTGCGATTTATCACATTGCTGATATCATATTGGTGCTATACCAAGGGGGCAGACCTATGCACATACATATGGGCAACCCAATAGCCAGACTTGACGGCATTATAGTTGGGAATTCATAAATTTTGAGATCCGCGCCCAACCAATTTTCAACGTTTTTGTGTATTTTTGTTGTTTCAAAGAAATACAAAGGGAATGGGGGACAACACCGATGCGATAAAACCCAAAGCCGAAAGGGTTTTGGGAAGCAAAATGGATATATTTTCAAATCCGTGAAAGCCCAAATTTAAATGTATTTCATGTATTTTCTTTGTATATCGGAAATATGAAGGGAGCATTGGCCAATGCAATTGCGATGAGTCTCAGATGCAAAAGGGTCCAAGAAGTGGAATATATGATATCTGAAGTTTGCCACAACCATTTTTTCATGATTTTTAGTGTTTTTTAGCCTTATTGAAAAATACAAAGAGAAGTTGGGAATAGGCCTTTTGTGACTTGCAATGGTGACAAGGCTAGACCCAATAGATAATTAAACCATATTTTACGACTTTTGAAGTCCAGAATGAGCAATGATGAGCGGGATTTATCAGTGTTTTTGCTGTTTATAACCAAAACAGTCGTTGTTTTCAGTTTAAAGGGAAACACAAAGGCCTCGAGATCTATTTCACCATATAACAACATCCATGAGATAGTTTGCCAAGAAACAGAGCCCAAAAAGGGAAAGAGAAGGGCATAACACACTGCAGCTCGAAATAGAAAGATCAGGGAGCTCAGATAGTGCAACAAGCCAGCAAAAATATCTGAAAGCGGTTACTCTGTTGTCAGAAGTAGAAAACTCTAATCCCATGCTTGCCTAGAGGGCATCAAATCAGTTAACAATGTAGATCAAAGAGATTAAGACTTCGAGCCTCTTAGAGCTCAAGAGCATTGTAAACAGGCTATAAATAGTTGAAAGTAGGATGTAATAAAGGTTCAACTTTTGGAGATTATTCCTCCTCTGTTCCTTCAAGCTTCTCATCTTCATTCTAACAATATAAGCTTCTTTTGCCATTATATGTTCAATGTCCATCCTCTTTGTTATTCTATGCTTGCACTTGAACAATTTGTTCATGTTTTCTTTGTGTCTAAGGCCAGACAACTGTCATATTATCTTTGCTTTGATAAATTAGATTTGAAAGATTTTTTGCTGCTTGTAGCTAGCCATCCATATGTGGTCATATATGCATCTGCCAGTTTAGTTAGTATTCTCTTTTACTGCCTGTAGCTAGCCATTGATTTATGTTTAGGTATGCAATCTGCTGGTATAGTCAGTGTTCTCCATCTATCCATTGAATTTATAACTTATTGAGCATTAGTGGTCTAAATCCTTGTATTGGTGAGAGCGTTCATGCATGCGTTGAGTGAAAACAGAGCTGAACTGGTTATCTAACTTCATCCAAACCATCATTTATTCCAATAGTTTAGAGAACAATATTGAAGATTATATGTTACCAGGCATCTTCGAGCTACAACCTAGGAGGAATGATCTAGTTGGATGTTGGTGGCCACCCACCTATCCCATTTGGACCCCCACAACTGTCTCTTTCAGTTTTTCAGTTTCCTAAATTGTAGCACAATTTACTATTTTTAGCAGTTTTTCGGGTCCTAAACTTCCGGAGCCGTTTTGAGTCCCTAAACAACGTTTTTTGGGAAATCTAGGGGCAACATGGGTCCATCGATGGATGTTTCCCTTCCCAAATTTATAGTGCTTAGATAGATCTTTATAACGAGCTATTATACACGTCAAACGAAGATCGGGTGCCAAAGTTACGACCCCGGGAAGTTGATGTACCAACTTACCCAAAACGGGGCCCACAATTTGGTGTTTCATCTTCTAGGGTTAAGTTTTGGGATGTGAAGGGATTTCCATTGTTTCTCAACAATATATAGGCCTTCAAGCCTCATTGTAACATAGTTCAGAGGCATGTAGCTGCCACATCTCTTCTCAGAGATAAGCTACCATCGCCCTAGCTGGTTTATTTCCATTTCTGGTTCTAAGCATATTTTAGTATTTTCCATTAATGAAATGAAGTATTATTTCCACTGCCTCTCTATGTTTATGGTTATCTCTATAATTTGTTGCATTCCTGTTTAAATCCAAATCAGTTTCCTGGAGTGATAATAGTACTATCATTCATTTAGTTGTTTGTCCAATACCTTTTAGCATGAGTAGCTTAGTTATGTGTAACTAGATGTCTTTTGTATATTCATGTATTAATTGTCAAGGTTTTATGTTGTGATTACACTTGTCTCTTGTATGTGCAGGACTTGATCTAGAGCCGGCTCAGGGGACTTCCAACTAGTTGCATTGTGCTCTCCAACAAATCTACACGGAGACGCGAGGTAATGAATCTGTTTTGCTTTGATAGTTAGTTATTGATTATGGGCACTTATGTAGCTTTGTGATAGCTGTAGATAATCTTACTGTCTTCCAAGGGTCCCGAGAGGACCCTTGAGGGTTTCTTCATTCACCATACACCGTGCATATAATCTTGTAACATGGGAAGGCTAGTTTCCATCCAAAAATGTGCAATTTTCTAGGTGAAGCTGCTCAGCCTGCAGCTAGACAAAGTCTAGGTGAAAACCCTATGAAGGGAATGGATCAAACTGTGCTCAACAAGCCGCCTTTGTGCATGAAAAACACTGAAGCTTGTGTACTTGTTGCATCAAGACAACGTGTTGTGTACGGTTGGTAGGGAGGCTCCAAAATGGGCTAAGGAAAAATTTTGGAGGGTGTTTGTAGCCACTACAACACTTAGCTACCCACTGGTAGAAAGTCCAGCTCTCTGAATCGAACTTGTTCATGAAAAGAAAGTCTAATTCCTCCAGAAGTATTGTTCAGTTCTCAACTCATCTTGGTTTCACACTAGCTTGATTGTAAGATGTAGCATCTTCCAAGCTCTTGGTCGATTGACACACATTCCAAACCAAGGCAACAAAGTTGTTTCGATTGGGGTTGAGGAGTATATAGGTGCACAAGCAGTATAGTCGTTAGAGTCTTAGTTTCATCTATGGTGTTGTTCCACTACCAGCAAGCCTGGATAATACCTTGGTGGAGTCACATAGGAACACAAGCATGGCTCCACTACTAGCGAGCCTGGTTAGTACCCTAGCAGAGTTACTTGCATAAATTCCCTGTGCAAGAATCCTTTCTCTTCTGTCACCATATCCATTTTTCATTTTGAATTTTTTGACTTCTCATTATTTTTTTCATTTTTCATTTTTTCAACTGTGCACAGCACTTATTCATTTTAGAGGTGGAAGAGGGATCTCGACTTACTGAGAGTGTTGGAGAGGTAAATCCCCTCTACGGATAGAGGCGATCCCTACTAGCCCAGAACGGGTCTAGCAACAATCAATCAATGATACTATGCAAGTTCCGAATTGCAATTAAAAGGTAGGTAAAGAACACCTACTTGGATTCCAGCGCTGTTGTTTGATGAAGAGATGCCACCTTCGCTCCTTCGCCCTGGCCGGTCACAATCCTCCGCGATCTCCGCGAATAGATACCTGCACAAACGAAGAGGAAACAAACACAAGCGTGAAATCTAATAAAAGCAACCATACATCAGTCAGAAAGGATGTAATTCACATTTAACCATTGCATAGACAAATGAGAATGGAACAATAATAGTAGTCATCTATTATTAATCAAGCAGAGAAGAGTACAACCAAATGTTCTGACGTCGGTATCCTTCTCAGGAGGGGCCAGTCAGCAAGTGTCTCAAGCATTCACCTTTGGAAATGATTCTCCCAAGACAAGAAACTCTCTCTCTCACACAAGCAACACAAAACAATCTTCCCTAAGCTATCAAGCACTTCCACACTTATCACACCAACTATCTATAGTAGCAGCAATCTGAGCACTATAAGCTCCACACAATCCAAGCTATTCCAAACTAGCTGCTCATGGTAATGGTGGAAGTTTATATAGGAGAAGGAGCCTCCTAAAAGGGTGGAAGGATGAGCTTATCTTCAAGGGAAGCAGTTGCAAAGGGTCGAACAGACATGCCATAGAAGGGAGTCGATACTCACAAGGCCAACAACCAAGTCTGGAGTTATCTGGAAGGCTGGCTGTTGGAACAAATTCTCCTAAACTGGATCAGCGCGGGTGCATAACTGGTCTGGCGCGCTGACGTCGCAAAGACATAATGGAAAAGGCCATGTCAGCGTGGGTAAATACAAACAGAGGCTGCGCTGGTCATGAAATTCGATCAGCGCGGAAAAGTCGTGTGCTTCCGCGCTGGCAGCGCACGTGGTCTGTTATGAAGCGCCAGTCATCGCGGATATTTTAGAAACAGACGCGCTGATGAGGAAAACTTTGGAAAAGTGGGTTTTTGGCCAGTTCAGAAGGCATGAACTTGATTATTGTGAATTCCTAACATAGTAGGGTGACTGACAGGAAGACAGTGACAAATTACTGTGTAACAGATGCCCCCTAAAGCATGAAGACCGAGAGAGTGGGAGGGGTGAAATGCTTTATGAAACTTGCCGAACTGGAACACCACCAGGAAGGACCGAATATCTCTGATAATCAAGTACATGCAGTCTAGGCATGGGCGCAGCCATCCGAAAGACATGCGAAAAGGTCTGTGGAATGGACGCAGCCACCCAACTAAAGAGACCAGAATAACGATAAGGTATGGTCGCAGCCATCCATGAAGACTCAGGTATGGGCGCAGCCATCCATCAATGAGTCATGTAATGATCATCCACAAAATCGCAACCTGGACCATAACAGTCAGAGATCCAGGGTCTTGCGCTCCGTCCCGACCTGAACAAAGTACAAGTCCAAGCATGCGAATACATGAGCTGAAGTCGAACATGCATGAACATCGTCTGATTACCAGTCAGTGATGAAAACCGTTAACAGACGCGAGAGGTACCACCAATAATGACAATGGTCCTCAAGGTACTATAGGTACAATCTGCGGCATGTGAATCAATGAGCTGGTGTCGAACACCCACAGAATCATCCGATCGGAGGCCAATGATGAAAACCTTGCGTCGAACACGAAGAACCTGCCATTGAGGCATGCAGGCTCTAAGGCACCTGAAGGGAGTCTCTAAGTCACCTTCCCGGATAATGAGCTGAAGTCGACAGGAAGTGACCTTGATCGAAGGTGGGCCATAATGTTTCCCACATCATCGACACGAGACAGAGGTAAAATGATTTGTGTGAGATAGCAGATGAGGTTGTATTATTGCAGAGGTCAACTTCTCTTGAACATATCGGTGGCACTTGAGTGGATTTGGCAGTATTTGACATCAAATGAGCAGAGGGTATGATGATGATGGCAATGAGAAAATGAGAGGCCAAATAGGATAACCCGTACCCACGGAGGTTAGTTGTGAAACAAAATGAGAAATTCCCACCCGACACGAATGCAGACCAGTGCCATGTTCAAGAGAGACATACTGCCGACGCAACAATTGCAGTTCCATTTTCCCCACCATTTCTGGCAGGTACCCCGGTTATTTTTGGATGACAAGCTTGATGGGGATAGCATATGCTTGAAGAGTGTCATTTCGATGATGCTCGATGTCATCAAGTGTTTAACGAGCCTGACAAAGGAAAAACTCGACGTCTTTTCTTGTTTAGAGAGTCTGAAAAGACAGCGGAAAAGGAGACTCCAGGGGGGTCCTTTTTCGTACAGTTGTGTCTCTCGAGCCCGAAAAAGTATAAAACAATGCTCGAAAGAACCGCCCGATCATTACGATCGAGGAGTACTTTTCGTAAATAGTGCCTTTGACCCGAAAAAGTAAAAAAGCGGTCGGAAACACGTCGTTTTAGAGCCAATAACGAGTGCGAAACGACAAACACCCGGCAATCTTTTTAAGTTACACGATCGGAAAAAGAGCTTAAAACGACCGCCTCTCGTTCCCTTTAACAAGCTGAAAGGAAGCTCGGCCATCTTTTCTTGTTTCATGTCGGAAAAGAGCTCAAAGACGACATTTTTTGGGATCAAGTGTTTTTTAGGACCATTATGACTTCACCGTTTTTGAGGACCTGCACAGTAAAAATACCCGCATAAATCCGTTCGACATGTTAAAAAACATATTAAAACATGCATGAAGACAGAAGACATTGACAGAAGTGCTAAATCCATGGTAAAATCATGACAAAAACCCACATTCGTAAAATCTATAGCTAATTAAGCCATTTTTACTATAAATAGAAGGGTAAATAGTCATTTTTACCATTGTTACCATATTGAGCCTTTGAGAACGTTGTGAAGCTGCGAAGTTGACGGAGCGAATTCTTCCCCGTGTGGACACCATTCATCGAACGGCTTGCTCCAGGTAGGTTCCCCTTGCCATGCGCTCCATTTTGAGTCCCTTTGGTAGCATTTTAACGGTGGAATTCGCCCATTTGGGCAAATTCTTTGAGCGTGGATGCGCTCTCGGTCAGCGCGGATTTCCCGCGCGGGTCCGCGCTGATCGAATTAAAAATACACGTACCACCTTTTGGGTCAGCGCGGAAAACACGTGTGCTTCCGCGCTGACCCAATGAAAAAACACAGAGGCGCCATTTTCAGCGCGACTGTTTTTAAAACAGTCGTGTTGGCGCGGAAAAAATTGATTTTTTGCAAAATGAACGTACAATTTTCCACAAACAGCATTCTAATGTTTTTTCATGGCTTTGCAGGGCAAAATGGCTTTTGTATGGCAAGAGAGAGCCCATGATAACGAAGACATAGCCGCATATGCACTTGCCGAATGCCGGAACGCAATGCGGGCGTGCGGTTTCCTGAAGTTCTTCCTGACTCCACGTCTGAGAGCTCAGCCTGACTTGCTGGAGTTCCTGATCAGAGCTTGGAACCCAATAGACGAGAAATTCACCATCCGCGGTCAAGACATCTAGTTCGATGCCTCGGATATCTATTTCTTGACTGGTTTTTTGCGCCGGGGCCAGAGGCCCATCCTGGAGGGGCAGCGACCCAACGGTGAGACTCTGGACCAGCTGATGGCTAGAGTATGTCCAGGAGCTGAAAAGACACGGAGCGGGAAGGTTGGTATCCCGACAGTGCGGGACATGCCTCTCCGCACGATACTCTTCCTAGTGACACGGGCAGCGGGTTCCTTGGCCAACCATGAGGCCTCGAAGAACCAACTGTTGTTAGCTCTGGAGTGCCTACAGCCCACCATCTTTGACTGGGCGACTGCTGTGACCACTAGCATGAAGAGGCAACTAAGCAACTGCCGTCATGGAGAGATGAAGCAGTTCGCGTATGGGTCGCTTCTTCTGCCGCTCATGCTGGAGCGGGTGCCGGCTCTACAGCTACAGACCATGGTTGTAGATCCACCTAGAGATCCTCGGGAGACGAGGGCCAGTCGATGGGCCCGCGTCATGCCACGTGGAGGTGGTGGTCGCCCAGTGGCTTGGGGGGTGTATTTCAGAGAGTGGTTGGAGCGACAGGTTGTCATTGTGGAGGACTGGCCATATGCCGGCATGGACTTCCGCAATGATCCTGACATGCCACTGCCCGCAGGAGAGCATTGGGATGATGGAGGTATGTCACTTGATCTCATTTTAACCTTTTTTGATGTTTTTGGTTTTTCATGTACATGTCTTAATAAAAGTCACCATATGCAGATGTGGGACCAGTGAGACCCATTGGCCTAGCCCCAACGGCACGGAGAGAGGGGCAAGGAGCTGGAGCCCTGGCCTTAGTTCCTCCAGGAGTGGATACGTCGGAGGCTGTGGCCCGCAACCTTGAGGGTTTGCTGGAGGGAGTGCCAGATTACCAGGGGGTCGAGGAGGTCCCCATAGAGCATCAGATCCACACAGTGGGGGTGGCACCCAGGATGCACCGCCTTCTGAGGCGGGTGGCACGAGCAACTGTATGCTACAGAGAGCATAACCCAGCACACTAGTCGCCTAGGTTTACTTCCACTAATGTTTTGAGAGACATATGTCTCGGATGTACTGAGGACGGTGACTCTATTTTTGACATATACACTTATTTTTGAGCGCCTTAGTGCACCACACGATATCTATATATATACATACCGATTTTTGGATGGATCTTGTTACATATGATGATGTTTTGTTTATGCTATGCACATGTTTAGTACAAATGTAATCTTATGTATGAATTGCACAACACATGACCCATATATTTTAATTTTTTAAATGCAAGCTTAAAAGCACACACGGCACGCATGCAAACTATGCTTGGGAAATATCTTATTTACATATGCTTATTCTGGATGGATCTTTGACATATGATAATGTGTTTTATATGCTATGCGATTGTTTGACATTCATGTGATCCGGTGTGTTTACTGCATAACAAACGACCCATTGCGGAATGTGCACATGCATTTTATTTTTATGAAAGCTTAAAAACACACATGATAATCATGTATGCACACTATGCTTTGAACAATGGATTTTATTTTTGATGCAAGCTTAAAGGCACGTATATACATGCAAACTATGCTTGATGGGAAAGGGAACGGGCATGCCCCCAGCATCGTGTCTCAATTCGAGGTACATGCCCCCCAAGCTTCAAGCCATTGAAAATGGATTGAAGGTTGACAAAATGGTTATTGCGCTCGAATTGCACGAGCTCATGTTTCATTGTTTTAACGAGGTTGACACAGGTAAAAGAACTGTCCTCGGAACGTCTTGTTTCATTGTTTAGTGAGCTTGACACAAGACAAGGAACTGTGCTCCATCCAGACTTCGTCATAATGAACGGGAAGTGGAGGCCCCCAAGAAAGTGGCTCCGGAGGGAAGGCCAACATTTTGGAAATCAGGACCTAATGCCCCCAGGACACTATGGACGATGGTGTCATCACTGGGTACGGGCACGGGGTGGGTGGCCACGTAGTTGATTTGCGGCGAGGCAGATGCAACTTGTGGATGAAAGCCAGGAGGGAAGGACGAGTGCGCTGGAGGGGCTTGTGGACGAACGAACGATAATTGATCGAACGTCACGATTCTTCCGTCGTGTGGAAAGCAGACCACACGGAAAAGTGAAGAAACAAGGGCTCCCATGGCATACACATAATCACGACCAAGGAGAAGACTGAAGTCTAAAGAACCTTGGGTAACCGAGACGTCTATATAGACAGTCTTGCCTCCCAAAGTAATAGGAAACTTCGGGAGGATCCCTAATGGCTGACTCGTTCCTCCATCAAACGCGGTGAGATGCGGTGCGACAGGTACAAGCGATGGGGAACCCAAAGCTCGCCAAGTAGTAACGGGCATGAGACTAACCGATGCTCCTTCGTCTAACACAGTGTCGGGCAGCGCCTTATTGCAAGCATAGGCGGTAACCCAGAAAGGCACATGGGACGGAAGGGGAGGGGCAGTCAAACGACTCCAATCAAAGGAGATGACCGAACTATTTGGTGGGGGAACCATATGGTTGCCCCCCTGCTCGGAAAGAACCGAATCTAAATTCTCTGGAGAGGTTTCAGGAGAACCTTTATCAAGCTCAGGAGAATCTAAGGAGACGAGAAGAACATGAGAATTTTGCTCTTCCGAAACAGAGTGCTCGAGAGGAGGTGAACTCGAATCAACACCATTTCCGACCAACGACGGGTCTGGAACAGGCTGGGAACAACCAGGTTCGGGAAGAGGGGCAAGGACAAAAGGGGAATCTGAAACGATCTCATTGTCAATAGGGGCACGATCTACAGCTGTAGAAAGACGTTGATAACCAGCGGGAAATGGATTCGGAGGAGCAGCAAGACTTTCCAACACAGCAGAGGCTTTATCCATGAGTGGACAAAGGTGAAGGAGATGTTTGCCTTCACAAAGTCGACAGGGGATTCGAAGCTTCCCTTTCTCCTTACCATTCCCCACTGATGAGGTAGCATCGTCATGATCATCAGTGGACGATGAAGGGCGGGCCGGATCGTGAGACCAAACTTCTAATACCCTGGGAATGCCAGGACAATCACGAAGCAGATGGTCCTCCCTGCATAATCGACAGGGAAACTTAACCTTCCGCGGAGGAGCAGAAGGTGACCCAACTTCAGGTGTACTGGAGTGAATAGCTGGACTTGAGAGGGGGACTGTGTGCGTAGGCTCTCCCTTAGGGGACTTCTTCTTCTTGGTCTTCCTCTTCTTCTTCTTAGCCACCTGGTTATTCACATCGAGAATTTCACCAGGCGAAGTACAAGAGGACGATGTAGAAGTAGGCGTCGAAGGGGAGAGATCCACCTTAGGATCAACATGACGTTGTTCAGGTGGAGGGACTGATGGACTAACAACCGATACGGTAGGGACCAAAGAGGTTGAAAACAACCACACAAGCAACCCGACAGTTAACCCTGGTAGGGACAATGTCGCCATATACGGAGCACCAACATTCCCAAGAGGAGGGAATTGTCCTGGGTTCCCATCAGAGGGGGAACCTGGGTTAGTGAATCCTGGAAAAGTTGCCATAGCAAACGAAAATGAAACCTACTCAAGCTAACGCACACAAGATCTAACCAGGTGATGTTATCGTGGCTGAATAAAGTTTAAGACACACGAACCAAACTTGACCTTTTCATGTTTCAAGAGTCGAGAAAAGGACGAAAAGATGACTCCAGTCTCCTTCGAATGTTTAATGAGCACGAAGTGACAAGACGCTCATAGGCACCTTTTCATTTAGGGAGTCCGAAAAGGATCAAAAGTGACTGCTCTGGAGACTCTAGGTAAAGGGTTTACCAGGCGACCCGTAAAACTGCTTATACACCTTAGCAATCGTATGAGAGCCAAGGACTTTCCGTACTGCAGTCAATCTTCCCGAATGCTGTGTTCGGTGCGTTACGGTTCACAAGGCGGCAGACTTGGCTTCCTATGGATAAAGGATAAAAGCCTAGTGGGGTCTCCCTATATACGCGACGGTACGTGGGAGCACAGTCCGTGTTAGACCACTATCGAGTCACAGAAGGAGGAATCACCCAACCATAATGTGAAACAACAGTGACTATGTTTAAAGACGCCGGAACACATCTCTAACCTAGACCTCTAGATATTTGCGTTTAGTTCCAATGCGTTTTTAGGTTAATTCAGTTCATTTTATGGTTGATCTTGAAATTAAGTTTCGATTTCAGGCCCTATCGTATGTTCTCTCACAATTACCTAGATGCAAACTACATGCCAAAGAATACCATTTTGTTCGATGAATTCTAGCTATGAGAAGGTAAAGAATTTTTGATCAAACAAAACGAACACGAGCAATCAAACAACCTAATGCAGCTAAAAGCAAGGAAAGGAAACTTTTCTTTTGAAAATGCGAATCAATGAAATGTTCTTTTCCTTTTCAATTCTCGAAAGCAAAGCTACTAGTTTGATTTTCTTTCAATGGCACAAAGCATCCAAATGAATTTTGAGGAACAGGAACACCAAGCAAATCACTTAATGAAAGCACACAAAGTTCCCAAAACATCCAACAAAGATTTCCAAATCAAAAGGAAAAACCAAGTTCCGCACGAGCTATGTGATCTAAGCTCGGCAAGACAAACAGGAATTCAAGCAAGGAAGCGGCAAAAACCACTCAGAAACACAACCAAAAACACTTCAACAATCACTGAACAAGTGTAAAAAAAAATATGAAGTTGGCTGGTCAAACAAGAGAACAAGATCCCTACGGAAGGCTTGACACACACACGGCCACTAGATGCCCTAGGGCTAAAGTGCGAAATCAATGGAGAGAAGCAAACACCTGGAGGATAAGAGTCCCAACCAGTCAATTAGAGATTCAACACAATCCAGCAACTGTAAAAGTGATGGCGGAAATACAAACCAAGCAGCGAAAGCAAAGAGGAAGGTATTTGCAAAACCGAAAAATGAGCAAAAACGAAACCCTGTGGAACAAGACTTCGCAAACAAGTAGCTCAGAGTTCAGGTAATGAAAAACAAGTCACAAACCAAGTGGAGAGAAGAGGGGAAAGTCAAAGCAATAGGTTCAGGAGGCTAATCTGTACAAAAATGAATTCTACAGGATCAGCGCGGGTGGCCTTCAGCAACTCGGCGCTGACAAGAGAAGGCCTGTAGCAACTTTGCGCCGTCAGCGCGGAAGCACATGGATAAAGCGCGCTGTCTCAAAAACGAGGTCAGCGCGACTGTTAATCGTACAGGAGCGATGACAGGGAAAACAAAGAAGCAGGTATGCGACGTCAGCGCGTCTGTTTTGAATTAAACCGCGCTGAGGGTAAAAAACGAGTAGAATCAAAGCAAAAACTCCCAAACCAAAGGTAGAAACCCTTTAAACAATTAAGACACTTCCCAGATGGACCCAGGAAGCTAACAAGCAGAGAATCAATCCCCAAATCTTGGAAAGAGAGAACAATCAAATCCAAACACAAAGAATGGACACAAGAGACAAAAGGCTGATCCCCAGTGGAGTCGCCAAATTGTTGGAGAGGTAAATCCCCTCTACGGATAGAGGCGATCCCTACTAGCCCAGAATGGGTCTAGCAAAAATCAATCAATGATACTATGCAAGTTCCTAATTGCAATTAAAAGGTAGGTAAAGAACACCTACTTGGATTCCAGCGCTGTCGTTTGATGAAGAGATGCCACCTTCGCTCCTTCGCCCTGGCCGGTCACAATCCTCCGCGATCTCCGCGAATAGATACCTGCACACACGAAGAGGAAACAAACACAAGCGTGAAATCTAATAAAAGCAACCATACATCAGTCAGAAAGGATGTAATTCACATTTAACCATTGCATAGACAAATGAGAATGGAACAATAATAGTAGTCATCTATTATTAATCAAGCAGAGAAGAGTACAACCAAATGTTCTGACGTCGGTATCCTTCTCAGGAGGGGCCAGTCAGCAAGTGTCTCAAGCATTCACCTTTGGAAATGATTCTCCCAAGACAAGAAACTCTCTCTCTCACACAAGCAACACAAAACAACCTTCCCTAAGCTATCAAGCACTTCCACACTTATCACACCAACTACCTATAGTAGCAGCAATCTGAGCACTATAAGCTCCACACAATCCAAGCTATTCCAAACTAGCTACTCATGGTAATGGTGGAAGTTTATATAGGAGAAGGAGCCTCCTAAAAGTGTGGAAGGATGAGCTTATCTTCAAGGGAATCAGTTGCAAAGGGTCGAACAGACATGCCATAGAAGGGAGTCGATACTCACAAGGCCAACAACCAAGTCTGGAGTTATCTAGAAGGCTAGCTGTTGGAACAAATTTGCCTAAACTGGATCAGCGCGGGTGCATAACTGGTCTGGCGCACTGACGTCGCAAAGACATAATGGAAAAGGTCATGTCAGCGCGGGTAAATACAAATAGAGGCTGCGCTGGTCATGAAATTCGATCAGCGCGGAAAAGTCATGTGCTTCCGCACTGGCAACACACGTGGTTTGTTATGAAGCACCAGTCATCGCGGATATTTTAGAAACAGACGCGCTGATGAGGAAAACTTTGGAAAAGTGGGTTTTGGGCCAGTTCAGAAGGCATGAACTTGATTATTGTGAATTCCTGACACAGTAGGGTGACTGACGGGAAGACAGTGACAAATTACTGTGTAACAGAGAGCATAAGAGATTTTTCCAGTAGAGAAGTAGTTTATTATATCTTTGATGTTCCTATTAAGGTTTTCCCCCTCACCTTACTCTACTTGACTGAGCCGATAAGCGTTAACCCAAAAACAACTGACTAGAGAAGGTAACACTAGTTAGCCCGCAAGTGTTGTGTTTTCATGAAGGTTCACTTCAAATAGTACATATTTTCCTTCGATGTATCATGAAATGAAAGTAAAAATCTCTTCATACAGAGGCAAGATGACATATAACCAAGTAGTGATAGTTGTAGAAGCCCTCTTGTACTTCACCTAGCTCGTTTCAAGAGTTATACATGATTTCATGCAAAACTAACCTACGAATGAAACAAACAAACAAACAAACATCAAAGAAAAGAAAACACAGAAGCAAAAGTGAAAGCGAAGCAAGAAAATAAGAAAGTAGACAAACAGGTGAACAAAGTGAATAATAAAGCAAACATGCAAGCAAATTGACTGAAAGAAAACACTACTCCTACTCCTACACTAACGATGCATGGGCCTGATTACATGAAGTGATATTTCCAATGTAACCACCAACACATTGGTTGACCCAAGTTGGTGAAGGCTTGGTTCGTGAGCAACCCATTTGTGTGAACTAGCAAGCAAGAAAGATATAACAATGAAGATAACCACACTTCATGTTTGACAGTGCCCACAAGACATAAGCGAGTGAAAGTGCATGACGAGCAGTTAGCGGAATTATCACGGTGTTGTGTGACACTGCGTGCAACTTTGAAGCATAAGTACACTCTTGATTGAGACATGTGAGAAAATGAAAGAAACAAAGATAACTTGCATCGTACACATGTGCTTGCAATGTAAGATTCCTCCAATGCATGAGCGATGGGATCGTGCAGTTCAAGTGGAGGAGATTTGATCTATGTGTGAGATGGATCTGATATGCATATATATGAGCGATGAAGAGACTTGGGTGATTGAACAGTTTCCTCATCAGAAGTGAGACTAACCCCAAGAGAGTGAGGACCTAACATAACCATCAGCTCGGGCTGAAGTGCCTTGACAGTCTTTGTTGTTTCAACTTCATCATAAGGTAGGTCATCATAAACCAGTGGCTTCAAAAGATCAACTACGATAGAGCCATGATCATGATCAAATATGGAAATGAATGGATCACAACTACCACAATAAAAAAAATCAATGAATTCATTGGCATCCTCATGATTAGATGTATCAAACAGAGGGGTAGATGAGAAGCGAACAAACTCATCCTCTATATTTCAGGAAAAGACAAATGAAAGATCAAGTGAATTTTCAATGAATAGCTTATCCTCTCCATTGTCGAAATATAGGCCAAAATTTGGCGAGTCCTGCGAGTGATCAACAATGAGTGCATCCGTGGATGAAGACACACATGAAAAATCATGGATGGTAGGTTCATCAAAGATGTTAGGAAAGAATAGAAGGGGATTAGACGAAAGGGAGTCATCCTTTGCCGAGTGTTGATGCTCAACCTCCCACTCATACTCTTCATGAATGACAACACATGTTGGTTGTGCAACACCAACTCCATCAATGGGTTGTTCATCAAGTGAAGAGTCTAGAATGGATGAACACAAGATATCATCATCTGGAGGAATACTCAAGTGTGAAGATGAAGGTCGTAAAATAGAATGCATGAGAACTTGAAGGAATCATAACCAAATATGTGCAAAAATTGAGTAAAGTGATGTTGTGAGAATGTGAAAGGTGAACAAGTGTGTGAGCGTGATCTTCAACATCACTAGGAAATGGTGGAGCTATTGATTGAGAAGGAGGTGGACAATCAGCCGAGACAGTAACCACATCCACATGAGATTGCGCAACTCCATCAATGAAGAATGTTGAGTGAGGCTTGATCTCAAACTTCATCTTGGGACGAGTAGATTTTTGAAGGAAATACTCGAACCGGTCCCTGTTGGGTCCCTATAATACTAGTGATTACCCCATTACTATTGTAGTTATACCCCTCATTTATATTTTTGTGCCCCTGTTACCCCCATATTGTTATTTCTGTGCCCCATAGAATCCCTCTATTGTTATTCTTGTGGCTTTATATTATTATTGTTAGGTCGGCTGGATTATAATGTGACTCCTTAGACACCTATATATAGAAAGGAGGTTTTGTCATTTGTATCATCCAAGAATTGTTCATTTATGTAATTTAAAGGAGGTTTCCCCCTTGAGGAAGCTGAATTCTAAGGCGTTGATCTATCTTTTCTATCTTTTCTTGAGCTGGTTTCATAACATTTGGTATCAGAGCTTTGGATTCTAGGGTTTCGCTGCTCCAAACAGGTCATCGTGGAATTTTCGCTATAACTTTTTTTCTGTGACGTTTCAGAAGTCCCAAAAAAAACCCATTTGAGAAGAAATCGCGCTAAACCTTGGGTCCGAATTTCAGAGCTTTTCGCATGATATTTTCGGAGATATGATCTGAGGAAGTTGGTCTTTTTGCAGACTCCTGAATTACATTCAAAACAGGTGATCTGGGGAAAATCGTCATAACTTTCTCTCTAGGGATCAGATTGAAATTTAGTAAGAAGGTATAGAAAGAGGACGGACTGTAGTTTCTTGTGTGTGTGTGTTTTAGATTCAAAGGTTGAAACAATGACTCGTGGCTCGTCGTACAAGTTCGCTCTACTGAACTAGTCTAAAAGCAAGTGACTGTGGGAGATTTCACATAACTCTTCCTTGGAGAATCCAATTTGGCTCAGACTTGTGGAATTGGAAAGAGGACGTAGAAGGCTACTACAGGTAGAAATTTTAGAACTGGATGATCCGAAATTACAGAGATACATCAGATTCAATATCAGGCTTCTATAAAGTGAAAAAAGGTGTGTAGTTTTTTTTTTAAATTTTTGTGTAAGCTTGGTTTAATGCAATTCAAAGGGCATAGTAAAGCATTATTATCGATAACTGATGCCCCGAGGAAAGAAAATGCAAACACCTATTAAGGAACCTGAAAGCTCTAGCATGACTCATGAAGAAGAGGAAGAAATGCTACATGATATATCAAAATTACAAGAACAAGTGCAACAAATGTCACGCTCACAAAAGCTAACAGAAGCTAAGATAAGTGGCGTGGAATCTAAGATAAAGGGCATGGAAGCTAAGATGGATGATTCGAAGATAGATTTGAAGAGAGACATGGCAGATTTGAAGACAGACATGGAAGAATTGAAGAAGTTGCCACAAGAAAGGGTCACTAATGGTGAAAAGGTAGTAAAGAAACTCATGATGAGAACAAAAGAAATGTTAATCATGATTCCATAGACACTAATGTTGGATCGAAGAATCACCATATTCTAAAAATTGATATGAGGAAGTTTGATGGCAAGGATCCCGCTACATGGATATTACAGATGGAGCAATTATTCGATCTCAATAATGTGCAAAACGCACAAAAGGTACGTATGGCAACTGTATATTTGGAACCAAATCAGTTTGTATGGTATCAATGGCTTTTCTCTCGTAAACAATTTATCACTTGGGCAATTTTTACGGAAGAATTGATAGCACATTATGAAGATACAAAAAGCAACACTTTTTTTAGCCAATTGATAAGTCTCAAACAAAAGGGTTCAGTAATGGAGCACATTGAGGAGTTCCAAAAATTGAACATAAGTGTAAAAGATATTCCAGAGGAGCATAGGATTGATGTGTTCATAGGGTCTTTAAAGGATAATATTCAACATGATGTTCGCCTTTGGGAACCTGATTCATTAGAGAAGGCATTCAGGTTAGCAAGAAAAATGGAAAGCAAAATTATGGAAACCAGGAAGCATACCACTCACAACTATAAAGACGGAAGTGTTGTTGCCCCTAGTCTTCCACAACCTATAAGGTTGACACCACAACAATTGGAAGAAAAAAGAGCAAAAGGGCTTTGTTACAGTTGTGATAGAAAATACACTAAAGGTCATAAGTGTGCTGAGAAGAAATTATTCTACATAGATTGTGAAGAGGAAGAAGAAAAGGAGCAAGAAAGGTCAAAAGAAGAAGATATACTCCAGGAACAAAGCCTAGATGAAGAACAAATAAATCCGACCATATCTTGTAATGCATTGGCGGGAATTACCACTCCTCAAACCATCAAGATATAAGGACAAATCAAGAAGAAAAAGGTAATAGTGTTGATTGATTCAGGAAGCACCCACAATTTTATTCATTGTAGGGTAGCAAAAGAATTGAATTGCTTCCTATATCCAGCACTAGAGTGTCAAGTGATGATTGCAAATGGAGGAACAATAAATTGCTCTGGAAAGTGCCATAATATCAAGCTATCCATGGGAGAATATGTATTGACTAGCCCAATGCTTTCCATTCCAATGGGAGGTGCGGATGTTGTACTAGGAGTCCAATGGCTACAATCCTTGGGTACAATAGCTTTTAATTTTCAAGAACTTTTCATCAAATTTTCTATGGAAGGAAAGGAAGTTGAATTAAGGGGTATTGCAGGGAAACCAGGAAAGATAATCAGCTCTCATGGTATGACAAAGCTTCTAAAAAAGGAGCAAAGAGGTGTAATTGCACAATTATGCTCACTAGATGTTTCCACATTGGAATCATCTATTTCTCCAGATCTCCAAAAAGTCCTAGACAATCATTCCAAGGTATTTGAGACTCCCAAGGGTCTCCCACATATGTGTGATCATGATCATGCTATTCATCTGATTCCAGGAAGTGTTCCTCCAAACATCAGGCCGTACAGATATCCCTATGTCCAAAAAAGTGAAATTGAACGTATGGTTGCAGAAATGCTAGAGGCTGGTATAATTCAACCGAGTCAAAGTTCTTTCTCAGCTCCAGTAGTATTGGTGCACAAGAAGGATGGATCATGGCACATGTGTCCAGATTATAGGGAGCTCAACAAGCTCACTATTAAAGATAAGTTCCCCATTCCTGTTATTGATGAATTACTGGATGAATTGCATGGATCAATTTACTTCACCAAGTTGGATCTTCGTTCGGGATATCATCAAATCAGAATGAAGATTGAAGACATTCTGAAAACGGCATTTAGAACTCATGAGGGTCATTATGAATTTTTGGTCATGCCTTTTGGCCTTACCAATGCACCTTCAACATTTCAAGGTTAGATGAATTCAATTTTCAAACCATTCCTTAGAAAATTTGTGTTAGTATTTTTTGATGATATACTAATCTACAGCAAGTCTTGGAAGGATCATGTTGAACATGTTGACAAGGGGCTACAACTATTGGAGGAGAAACAATTATATGCAAAAAGATCCAAATGTTTCTTTGGAGTCCAGGAGGTGGAATATTTGGGTCATATTGTATCTCATGAAGGAGTTAAGGTAGACCCTAGCAAAATTAAAGCTATTAAGGAATGGAAAATCCCCACATCTATAAAGCATCTGCGAGGATTTCTTGGGTTGACAGGGTATTATCGCAAGCTTGTTAAGAATTATGGGAGAATAGTAGCACCTCTAACAACATTATTGAAGAAAGATTCATTTTCATGGACTCCGGAAGCAACAAAGGCCTTTGAACATCTTAAAGAGGCAATGTGCCAAGCACCGGTCTTAGCTACACCGGACTTCACAAAAACCTTTATTGTGGAATGTGATGCTTCAGGAAATGGAATTGGTGCTGTTCTAATGCAAGATGAAAGACCCATTGCTTTTGAAAGTCGTCCAATCAAGGGAAAGTTTTTAAGCAAAGCTATTTATGAGAAGGAAATGTTGGCAATACTCCATGCACTTAAGAAATGGCGACCCTACCTAATGGGAAGACACTTCAAGGTAAAAACGGATCATGATAGCCTTAAATGCTTTTTAGAACAAAGATTATCCTCTGAAGAGCAACAAAAGTGGGTCACAAATATGTTGGGTTATGACTTTGAAATCATCTACAAAAAAGGGAAGCAAAATGTGGTGGCAGATGCACTCTCAAGAAAGGATGAGGATGTGGAAGCATTGTTGTAGAAGCATTGCACACTTCTCCCTTAGGAGGGCACTCAAGATTTTTAAAAACTTACCACAGGGTTAAGAAGGAATTTTTTTGGGATGGCCTTAAATCAGATATTCAAAAGTTTGTGGCAGAATGTTTGGTTTGCCAGCAAAATAAAGTTGAAACAATTAAGACACCGGGTCTATTACAACCTTTATCCATTCCAAGCCAACGTTGGGATGAGGTTTCAATGGATTTTATCATAGGTTTACCCAAGTCTGAGGGAAAGAGTGTCATCATGGTGGTAGTTGATAGACTTACCAAGTATGCACACTTTTGTGCATTATCACGTCCATTTAAAGCCAGTACAATTTCTACTGCATTTATGGAAACAGTTCAAAAGCTACATGGAAACCCAAAGATTATTGTAAGTGATAGAGATCCCATTTTCACTGGAAATTTTTGGACAAAATTATTTTCTTGTCTTGGTACTCAGTTAGCTCATAGCTCACCTTATCATCCTCAATCTGATGGGCAAACTGAGATAGTAAACAAATGTTCGGAAGGATATCTTTGTTGCTTTGTATCTGATAAACAGACACAATGGGTCAAATGGTTGCCTCTCGCTGAATGGTGGTATAACACTTCCTTCCATACAGCAACAAAAATGACCCGATTTATGGCACTTTATGGGTATCAACCACCATCCATCACATCATATTTAAGAGAAAATTCTAAGGTTTAGGCAGTGGAACATCACATCGAACATCAACAACAAGTCCTCCAACTCTTAAAGGATAACCTCGTGTTGGCACAAAATAGAATGAAACAATAGGCAGATCAACATCGCAGTGAAAGAAGTTTTGATGTAGGTGATTGGGTATTCCTACGGCTACAACCATATAAGAAAATGTCCCTAAAGCAAGCTAAGAAGGATAATAAATTATCACCAAAGTATTATGGTCCGTACAAGGTGTTGCAAAAGATTGGTACTATGGCATACAAAATGGAGCTTCCTGCAGCTTCTCGATTGCACCCAGTTTTCCATGTTTCATGTTTAAACAAGGTTATAGGTGACAAGCTCCCAATTCAAACAATATTGCCAGAACTTGACGAGGAAGGAAAAATTATATTGGAACCAGAACAGTCACAGAAACAAGAACTCAACAACTACGAAATCGATCAATTTCAGAGTATCTTATCAAGTGGAAGAACTTATCTGCTGAAGATTCCACATGGGAGGATGAGAATTTTATGCAGAAGTATCCAGAACTACTCAAGCATTGAGGAAAACACTTTTTTGAAGGAGAGGGGCATGTTGGGTCCTTATAATACTAGTGATTACCCCATTACTATTGTAGTTATACCCCTTATTTATATTTTTGTGCCCCTATTACCCCCATATTGTTATTTCTGTGCCCCATAGAATCCCTCTATTGTTATTCTTGTGGCTTTATATTATTATTCTTAGGTCGGCTGGATTATATTGTGACTCCTTAGACTCCTATATATAGAAAGGAGGTTTTGTCATTTGTATCATCCAAGAATTGTTCATTTCTGTAATGTAAAGGAGGTTTCCCCCTCGAAGAGGCTGAATTCTAAGGCGTTGATCTATCTTTTCTATCTTTTCTTGAGCTGGTTTCATAATAGTCTCAGAGATAAGAAAATTTCATCTAGATCCTCAGAGCTTGAAACTACAAGTCATGGAAGCACTGTAAAAAATAATTAACCGATTCATGTGGAGCCCTCCATTGCTCTAATAGTTTCTAGTCAAGATGGTCTGGATCAAAATGATAGAATGTGTCTTCAGTGACATCACAAAAGTGCTCAAGTGAGTGCATGATGTTAGTTGGTAGGTTGAGAAGCCAACAAAATGGAGATTCATGAAGTGTGTCTGTATGCATAAAACTAACCTGTTTGTGAGAAAACTCATCTTCGTCATGAGGCATGGAAATAAATTCATGTAAGTACTTAAGACAAGCCACTTGGCCTTCACCATCATACGTGAAAGTGGACATGAGATCGAAAAACTTCTCCTGATGGAGACATCTTCACGATTCGAACAATACCACAGGGGAAGAAGAGTGCAAGATTCCATGAAAGGTATGCAAAGGTTCAAAACTGGATGAGAGGACACAATTTGTCATATGGCCCTCCTTCTAGTGCCAGAAACATTGATGGTGTCGGACCTGCCAACATGTCAAGGGGATCTGCTCGGTAATATGTCCCAATTAGACCTTAGACCGTTTGGTGTAGGAGTCCCAACAGTGGGTTGTAAGGTAATTCGTTAACCATGATGTCACATAGAGGAAAGTAAGATAAATTTGTCACTAGCAAGGGTGTGACTGTTGTAGTGAGCAAAGCAAGGTGAATGAGAGGTTATAACACAAGTGGGTTGGGATGAGTGCACCCATTGAAAACTTGTATCAGTACTCAACTAGGAAGGGAACACACGAGCGAAGATGCATCACAAGTTGGAAAGCAGATCAATCGATAATACAAAGTGATGGTTAAACTAACAACACATCTACAACAAGATTTATATAATTGGATATGAAGCAGTTCATACACAAATACGTAAGTTAAACAACATACATCATTAAAGCAATCGGAGCAGTCCAACTACAATAACAACATATGCATGAAAATGTGTTGGCTCTTATTATATAAAGAAGTGTAAGTTCCAATCATACAATACATCCAGGTAAACCTGCTAGCCCCAACAGTGAAATGTTACAGTCACATCTGCCTACTCCTCCAAAGAGATGAACTAGCTCTGTGCAGTGGAGAAGCCAAGGCACGTTACAATATTGTCCAATATTTCTTCAAGATAGTCTTAATAGAAGCTTGGCTAACCAAAAGCCTATACAATGAGTTATGAGGGACTATTTATAGAAAGGTGGGGTGGCCCTTGAAATTACCCTTTATGACTGTTCAACTACCCTCATGACTCTTCACCTACTCTATGACTGTTACATTGACTATTGACACTTGACTCACACTTGACATGACTCAATATTACAATGCACATGTACCCATGTGAACACAATGGCTTGAGCAAGCCAAACTAGACATCACTCTGACTTAAACAACTCTAGAAGTCCAACTGTTCAACATCCTCATGTTGATCAACAGTAACATATTGATTCCAAGCTCTGTAGTCTCTGATAGTGTATGTGTGTTCCTCGGTGACATCCATCTGAAACCTTACCTTCGCCTCCATAGCATCTGAGTACATTGCTCGATCTCCTATGTCCAGCTCGTCTGAAAGCATGTGCATCATTGTCTTCAATGTGGCCGGACCAACAACATGCTTGTGCATGATGTCTACACTGATAAGCAATTATGGGCTGGTGGTGATGCGCATCAACTTGTCGAAGTACGAGTCAAGCATTAGTTAGACTTTCTTCTTCGTCTTTGCTTGGGTGAGAGTCCCAAGTGATGGGGTCGCATGTGTGCACACCACAACATCCATGCTCTTAAATACTTATGCATGGGAAGCCTGTATGCTAGTGATGAGTTGCAGGAGGTCCTCATAGTTCTAGATCTGACTCTAGATATGTGATTTTAGCTCAACTGCATTTGGCCTCATCATCTTTGGCAAGTGTAGTGGGGCATCCTTGTACTTCATTGTCCATGTTTTCTTGTCATCAACAATAGCATGTATGTTCGTCAAGATGTGTGCTCCCCTATCACATCACTGCTGCCATCTGTTGAGATGGATGACTACCTTGTGCACAGTACCAAACGCGGAGTACAATGCTCGCACAACTGTGTCAAGGGACAATACTTCATATAGTATTGCCTTCTTCCATTTAGCTCAAGCGGACATTGTCACCAAGTCTCCTCCTTGCTTGGCCCCTTGTAGTTCCTTTGCCATTCACTCATTCTCAACTATAAGAAAATGAACACTTGAGCTAGTGGCTTCGGCATACACTCTGGTTTCATCGGCCAAAGCTGCTGGATGCTTGTGCACATAAGTAATGATCACTCATTCTTCAAATTGCACAAGTGATGTTTGATCCTCCAAAGTTGACACTTTTTGAGACTGCACAACTCTATGTTGGGATTCATCAAATGAGATGTTGTGCATCTCTTCTTCCAACAGATCACCGAGGATCTCAGTGCCTCCTTTGTCATCCGAGACCTACTCTTATTCTAGATGCATTGAAGTGGGTGAACCGACCTCTTTGTGGTGAGGCATGAGGTCGGTGTCCTATTCTTACTCCTACTGCTCCATTTTTGCATCCAACTGTTGAAGTGCATGTTCTATCTCATGAGTAAAGTCTTGCCCCTATGATTGTTCACCCTGTTCGCCTAAGGTGGGCTGTTCAGATGAATTAACTACTTGTACAGGTGCTACTTCATCTGTTTGCACATGATGCATCCCCTGCTATATCTATTGCTGTTGCCCTTCCCTCTCCTGTTTGTGCAACTCTTTTTCCTTTTGGAGTTTCTCTCTTAGCTCATGCAACTCCTTCTCTACTTCTTCCATTCTCTTCTTATCCTTCTACCTTTGCGTAATTCTCTTATCGTGCTACTGCCTATTTTCCTCTATAGCCATAGTTGCTTTCTCTATAAGTGGTTTTGCTCAAAACTTGTAGCTTTGCTCCTCCTCCATGTGATTGACAATCTTCCTCTTCCCTTTGTCACACACTAGTACGCTCAGCTCTGCTACCATTACTACTACTGCTACTACTGCTGGTGCTCTCTATGATGCTGCTTCACTCTGCTTCGCTAACCACTCCACAATGAATCTGTCTGGTTCATTTGGCTTGGAGAAACTATAATAATATCTCTGTGAGTCCTCCTTGGCCCAATGTGATGCCTCGTAGATCCATTTGAGCTGAAATCTCATGAAATGATCCTTCACAATGCAATGTGGGTCATACAGATTGTAGCTTCGGAGGTCGAACAAGTATTTCTTCATCAGTTCTTCTTCAACATCTGCTTGCTTGATACTCTGGATCTCATATAACCCAATCTGCAATAGAAGAGTGGGCCAAGGTGCCTTCTTATTTTGCTGTAGTCTAGCTATAGGATACTTCCTACATGACAAGTGCGTCCAAGGAAAACTTTGGCAAAACATGCAGAGGTTTCTCCGCGCTGAACATTCGGATGAAAGTGCCAGACAGTGAAGCATACGAATCTGCAATCCCTATCAATGCCTCCAATGCTTTCTTTGACATGCAAGGTGGATCTTGTTCGAATATCATTTTATACAAAGGGATGACAAAATGATCAGACAACCGTGTGATTACTCCTTTGAATCTACATTCAGACAACAACTTGAAATGTGTGTTCACAACAATCTTTGTCGATGACCATGCTCACTCCAAGCCTGAGAACTCATGTTGGTCACAAACTGCATCTAGGATGTAGGCGAAGATGTAAATCTATGCATGAATACCTATCAGTGACTGTCGAGCCTTCGTGACTTGCTCCTTCAGCGGATGATCTAGTATGTCAGACCAGTTATAGGGTTTTCCTTCTCTAGCAACTTGGTCTAGTTCAACCACCCAACTCTGTGGTATGGTTTCCATGCTTGCTTGGCCATACAGTCGACAAGAAAATATGATCAAGTATTGGTATTCCTTCCTCAGTATCTTTGTCTTATAGACCTGGCTGGGTGTCATCTAAAATGAGATGGCTCCTTTACCCAATCCTTCAGAATGTCCGTAGAGTTAGCATTGCTGTTCGGTAAGTTGAATAGAGTCTCCATGATAGTCATGGGCTTTGACATTTGATAAATCTCATCATAATCCTATTCCTAGAAGGTCGCAAGCTTCATCCCACTGACATTGTTTAAGGTCATCGTCTCAGGACTAGTGTGAGAGATGATCCAGTGTATCATGTCCACGCATGGGAACACGAGATATCTGCATGAAATCCAGTACAATATGGACTTGTGAATGTTCATGTACACTTGGCAGTATTTGAGGTGTTCCCCAAAAGTGTCTACAAATGTTTCATTGACCTCTTGCCACCTCAGTTTGATGTCCTTGTCTAGATACAACTTTGTATCTTCATAGATCTCATGGACTAGAGGGAATTTGCTCAGCTACTGCTCCTACTACATTTCCATCACTGTCTTGAGATCTTGTTCTCTTGAAAGCCATTGAGACAGATGAACACCTGAAATATTTGGAGACAAGAAACATGCATGGAAATAAATCTTTCAGTGAAAATAAAGCAAATTCCAAGGAAAGACACAACACATACCTGGGAAACTGATGAGTAAGATTATGTAATTTCTTCTGGGAGGTTGGGTGACTGGCTGCCAAAACTGCACAAAAGGCAGTCTGGGCTGTCTGAGAGGCAAGACTAGCTGCTAGACCTATGGAATGTGCAATCTAGACTGGCTGCTGACCATTGAGATTATGCATTTTTCAATTCCAGCTAGGAAGGACTGGAGGCCTAGGGACTGATTTACTCAATTTCCTAGTCCAGTAGACACTGTCCTTCAGAAATGCACAAAAAATTCCTAGAGGCCAGTACTGTGAAAAAATATGCATTTCTGGAGAGGAAGGGAGAGCCTTCCTTCCTCAGATTGTGTAAAGTAGTCTCATTCAGGCAGAGTTCGGGCCAAGGTTGGCTCGAATCGCTGACGGGAAACTGAAAGCAAATAAAAATTGAATACATGTTGAAAATAAGTGAAAGTAGAAGTGATTGACAGTGCATGCAAAACATGAATGAAAGATTCAGCAGACAGGTCAACATGCATGTGGGTGAAGTAATTCGGCAGTTGGGTGAATGTTTGTGAAAAAAAGTTTCATGCATGCAACAACAATGAGATAGTGACAAAAATTGAGACAAAGCTAGGACAAGCTAGTATACATGTAAATGATAGCAATCATTTAAAGAAATCAAGAAAACATAACTCATACAAGTAAATAAACAAAAAGTGATAGAAATGATAAGAAAGACAAGTTGAGGCCACTTACCCATGTTTAGCTGAGCCGGATGTGTTGAAGAGTCCTGGATGTGATATGGGATGTCATATATCCAAGATCAATGTGAAATAATGAGCATTGATGTGTCGAATAAGTAAGTTTGGTCTCATGACACGCATGCCACAAATCTACGAAAAAGCGACACTTGGAGGGAAACTTCTAACACAACTTTGCATGTAACCCCCGACTACTAAAAATAGCTCCCTGAATCATGGGATGTCTTTTGCATGTTTCCTTTTGCTATTCTAGGAAGAACCAGTCATGCATGTGTGCAAGTCAAGTTTCCTCAGTCTCGGGTGGAACTGCTCATGCACACAGCTACTCAATTGCTTGAGAAAAATGTGCATTCCTGGCTAGGAGCTGGGTTGAATGCCCATGAGGATTGCACAATTTTTGGGCAGAGCAGCCAATTTCTACTCATATTTCACAAATCTTGGGCTGAGCAACTCTGTTGGGGAAATTCGTGCAAATCGTGTTGGCAGTATTGACTGGTAGTATTGCACAATCCTAAAGCCCAACAGGCTGCCATAGAGGATTGTGCAATTTTTGGAGGGAAGAATGGTTGCCCTCTAAAGATGTGCAATTTTCTAGGGCAAGCTACTCAACCTACAACTGGACCAAGTCTGGGTGAATAGCCTATGAAGGGAATGGATCAGATTATGCTCGACAGACTGCCTTTGTGCATGAAAAACACTGAAGTTTGTGTACTTGATGAAGCAAGAGAAAGTTCTTTGTAAGGTTGGTAGGGAGGCTCCAAAATGGGCTAGGGCAAAACTTTGGAGGGTGGTTGTAGCCGCTACAATAAGAAGATAATCAATGGCACATAACACAATAAATATTTGGTGAAAGCATCAGCTAAAAACCCCCACTATTTGTATTTCATTAAATGAGAAATCCAACATGATAATATAATGCTTGTTCTCACAAGAAAAATCCCAACATGCAGTATGATCAATCTCCCTACTCAAAAGAAAGCTCAAGCCAATCTCTAGCCTCTTCTACTATTCTCCAAGCCCCTTATCCCTTTGTGCCCTTGGTCAAATAATTTGGATGAATAAAGTATGCTCTGCTCAACCTTGAGCTTGACATGCACAAGTATTTCCTATCCTTTGCCTGATGACTTCCTTTGGTCAATACTTAGCCAAATTTCTAAGCTTCCAAGCTTCTAATTCTTTTCACAATTCCTAAGAGAATTAGCTCGTATTTAAAGTGAAATTCCTCATCCATAACTACACAATCCAAAATTAGGTCCTTCTCTGATTGCTTGCATGATATTTACAACTCAATAAATCATATAATTGATAGTACACTAGCTTGCACTCTAGTCTCAATTGGGTCTTTCTCTAAACTGACATTCATGAGTTTCTGATGAGGGAATCTTCAGTTAACTGGCGTAACACTTGTGGATGCACCAGTGCACCAACTAAATGCTAGTCCTCTTTTAGTTCCACAAACAGTTAGAACTAGGTTAACTAAACATAACTTAGTAAACCGAGTTATATAATTTCAACTCATAAATAAACTCATCTTGGACCCTTAAAACTTAGGGATCACACTTACATGACTTCATATAGACTTCCAACTCAAAATTCCTATGTTAACTAAGTTCTATTAACTTAGTTAATTATTACAAGTTGCTATGAGAAAATAATTACAATTTTAATTCAAGGACAAATTAAATCACAATTTCTGGATTCAATTTTTAACATTTCTTCTTGTTATTTTCAACATTACAATCATTATCAAACTAGGGGTTGGAATTTTATTCTTGTTTTTATATGACGCCTCAGTAGATTATTTATTAATGGTAGGGGAAAGGCTTCTAGTAAAATTGTAGTAGATGTTATTGATATTTTCCACTATCCCATGAGTAGCATTAAAAATAAATTGATTGGGAAAAATGGTCAACCTGGCCATCAAGCTAGTAAGGAAAACCAAAAAGTCAATTTTGGAGGGCCTTCCGAACTTAATGTCTCAGGTGTCATACACCTTGCATATGGCCTACCTGAAGGCAACCGAATTCTTTTAATCATGTGTGGAGTTCATGTGTACAACTCCCATCAGATCACGAGTTGAAGGGCAAACCAATATGCTAGAAGGTAGAGAAGAACAATTCCTAAGAGGGTTTTGAACAATCATCATCTGCAATTAATCCATTCCTTACATTCTGGCACAATGGTTTTAAATCCAGATCATCTAAGTGTAACCTTTAAGATAAATCCATTGGTGGAAGTGGATTTCTCCCGTGGTATCTGGTCCTATATAGATATGGAAATTAAATATCGTCATAGGCATTGTTGCCTCAAGCTTCAAGTTTAGCCTATATATATTGAAATGGCCTCCAAGAGTGCAATGTCATATTCAACAGAGCTATGGATTACCACCTGGTCAGGGGCAATGAGTTCTAAGAAAAAGGAATTGGTGATGCCTACGACACACTTAGAAGAACAAGATTAGGTGTAATGGATCCAAGTGATAGACAATATGTAAATGGAGGTTGTAGAGATGATGGAATTGTTGAACAAAAGACTAGAAATGGTAGAGAAATAAAAGGATGAGAAGTTTCAATTGTTGGAAAATAAATGTGATTGGTTGCAAAGAAAAATGGACAAACAGTTGATCCTCATGGAGGCAAATATTTTATTAATGAAGTTTACAGTTAATGAAATGGTGACTCCCTCCAGTAGTGAGTATGAGCTCAAGCTAAATGAATGGGAGGCTGGTAAAGGACAATAATATCCAAAGGTATGAGAACCGATTGAGTAGGAAGAAAAGACACAAGCTAAAAACTTGGGCACAACATCAAAAGTTGGGCCATTAGACGCACACTAAATTTCAAAGTTCTAAAAATGTTTTGTAAATATGCCCTATTTTTAGGATTTTTTTGTAGAATTTATGGCAGTTTTCAATGTAGAATTGTATTTAAGAGAACCCAAAGAGGAAAGAAAAACTTGTTATGGATGTATTGGAATACTGAAGCCTCTAAAAAACACTGAAAAATGTAAAAAAATTTAGCCTTGTTACCAGTTCTTTGTCAATGCAAAATGGTAATTGTTTCCCATATATATATATATATATATATATATATATATATATATATATATATATATAGATAGATAAATAGATAGATATATATGATATTTTTTCCTAGAGGCGCTTTCTCTTTATTGTTTATGTCAAGGTTATTATCTCTAATGCATGGATATCAATTTTTATAATTGGGATTTATTACATAGGTATTATCATTTTTTTAGTTGGGAGTTATTACATGTTATAAGACTTATATCTCTTAAAACGTTTGTTATTTTTCTTTGTATTTCATTTTTTTTAACTTAAAATATTTTTATAGTTTCTTTGTTTTGTTTTATAATTTTCTTTTCTTCAAGTTATTAATTTTTAATTTTAAAATTAAATTTTTCCTCATTCAAATAATTTAAATTGTTTTACTATTTTTCAAAATCTTATGTTTTTTATTTTATTATTATTATTATTTGAGATATGTTTTATTAATAGTAATAATTAGTTTTAATATTTTATTTAAAATTATAATTATTATTAAGTATTATTAGGTACCCCATTGTGGGTGGACGCAAAAGGGAAAAATGATCTTAGGGGTACCTGTCACTCCACCGACTTTGCAGGCTATTAAAGAGGGGGTGGTGTGGCCTATTGGATTTTTTATTATAGTGCATAGTAGGAACCGATCTTATGATCTGATAATTACTTTTTAATGCTTTCCAATTACTTTATCCTATGTCATATATGTCATTAAGAAATTACACACATAAAATGTCAACAATGATGCAATGAAAAAAGTAGGATATAAAGAGACAATCAAGCACAATAGAGACACACATTTACCTTGGGAAAACCCAACCTTGGGAAAAACCTAACAGATTTTCTTCTAAGAAGAAATGGTTCTTTAGAAATATTTGCAATTCCAAGAAAATTCTAGAAATTTGTGCCACAAATACAAGTCTAAGATACCATTCAAACCTGGGCAAATACCGTCTAGTTAATGTTGGTCAAACCACAAAAAATTAGAAAAATTAGTTCTGGTCAACAATCTAAAATTTTGGCTTGAGGTTAGCTCAGTCCTACAACAAAGGGTTTGTGATCAACTGTGGTTGAATGCAACCCAAATGTACAGTCAAAGTTTTCCTCTTCTGCAGTCAAACTTGACACTTTATTTTTGGTCAAATCATTCAAAACTTCAGTTAAGCACAATATATTTCTCGATCAAAAGGAGGAGGTCAAACGTGGTAAAATGGTAACTTCTTCATCTCATTAAAACTTCAGATTTCCTTTTTTTACTTCGCATGTGTGGATCAGAACAAAAGAGAGAATGGTGATGTTTGAATTGGTCAAATGGGAGGATTCTCAAGTGTATTTATATTAGTCAACTAGGGTGGAATTTGAACAAGGGTCACACCCATTCATTTGTGGGGTCACTTGAAATTCCAGGCCTACATGAAACCCAAAAAAATAACAACTTTAATTTTACATTTCCATAATTTTCTTTAGCCAATTTGAGGGGCCTTTTGGCATGTGAGAATACCTCCCAATGCTACACAAAAATCAACACTCCCTCTTAGCGAGGGAGGTATTCTATGCAAAAAATTTCCCTCTCCTTCCTTAGTAAAAGTTCATGAAATTGTTGTATTGATGCATGTATATAAATAACTCCATCCTAGAGTGTGAAATGTAACTCATATATCTAGGGTTGTACAAATTCCTTTATGGATACTTAGGAAAATGTATCAATCTCCTTTGGTTATGACCTAGACTAGGCATCCAAAATTTTCTAGCTTTTTGGGAGAGAATTCTCCTTTGGACCATTCACCTTTCTAGCCTAGGTCCTTGATGACCTAGCCAATTCCTTCTGGCTTCAAAGGTGTGTGAAAATTCCTTAAATTGCAGCAACTATAATTTTTTCTCATAACTTGTTAGTAGTGTCTTTGTTTTACAACAAATAATGAATAAATCACCTTGCGATTCTTCACTTAAAAAAATATTGCAGAAGTAAAATCATGAACTAAGAAATAGATGCACACACATAAAAATTGACATAATATTTTGGACTAATAATCTCCGGAAAACCCCAAAGGGAAAATGAGTGCAATAGATGAGGATTTATTTTATTATTATGAAACAAATTGGAGAGTAGAATAATATGGATTCCCAAACTAAAAATACTTCATAAAATATACTGGTAAAATTATATGCATAATATTTTCTCCCTTTACAATCAAATCAACCTCTACTGGCTTGCTTGGACCCCACACTGGAAAACTTGCTCTGCCTAGAATTCGCACTACTAGATTTGGGAAATATGCACAACCCTGGATCTACCTCCAATTGGGTTGTCTAGCATCCCTTGGCCTCTAGGAAAAATTTTCTCTGCCTTCCGAACTCAAATCTGACCTTCGGGAACTGAAATGAACCCTTTATGGAAACTCACTCTATTGGAATGACTAACTCACACTATCTGGATGACTCTCTCTATAAAATAATTCAGCCTCTATTTTCCTGCCTCTCCGACACTGAAAAATTACTGGGAAATTCTATGAAATCCTCCTCTCTAAATTTAGGTTTCTCCCTCTCTTTGATGCTCTCCCTCTAGCTAAAACTGTTCCCTCACTGAAGCTTTGAATTGCATAGCTAAACCTTCCAAGATAATTGATGCTCTCACACCTGTGTCTCTCTATGCCCCTTTAAGATGATCTTATAATCTCTCATTGAGACTTCAACAACCAAGATTAAATTGTCATCAAAAACTAAGATCAATTAGACTTCATCAATAGATTTTTCTAGAGAAAACTTGAACATCCTTAATTAATTAAATTTAATCAACCAACTTTCTGAAGTTAGGAAATAATTTAATTGTTGTGCAATTGATTTAATTAAAGTTTTTTGGAGCCATATTTCATAAAACCATTTATGGGTACTGGAGATCCCATGTTCCTTATCCTCTTAGCACCATCTGAGACTAGAACACCTATCCAATGCTACCACCATAATAAAAAACTAACACGAGGAAGATGTTCTCTCCCCAACATCTTTCCACTACAACCTATAGATGGACAGACCACATTGTTGATATCTGACATATGTTTCACCTCCTTTCTCCACATCTCAATTGATTTAACTCCATGCCACTATAAATAACTATGAAGAAGTCTATCTGGAGAATATTGTCCACCAACAATTGTGCATACACGGATCTTGCCTCACATTGTTGCTACTACTGATCTGGTACTAATACTGCTACATCTACTACAATAGTGAGCTTGATATCAACTGATCTCCCTCCAAAATAGAACTTGGAAATATCTCCCAGAAGGAAACTCTCTTTAGGAGTCTCTCTTTGGCTAGAACTGCTCTTGCAACCTGCAATCTGCAACTGGGTAATTCGCGTTACCTCCTCCAATCACGCAAATTTCATGTAGATACAACTCACCTACAACTGGAAACTCAATCTCTCTTGATCTACTATGTCCCTATAACTGGCTTTGTAACCATTCTTGAGTCTTTGACTACAACTATTAAACTATTGGAAATAATACTGAGAGGGGGGGGGGGTGAATCAGTATTATTAAATCAATAAAACTTTTTCATTTCCATATTAAGATTCATATACGCTACTTTAGTTAAGGCAAACCACGTGTATACGCAACTGTGTGTAATGCGACAAGCGTATATCCAGTAAACTTATGATTCAGTTAGTTGGTCCTTAATGAGTGCATCAGAACATTATTAACCATATGAACAGTAAACAGGAGAAATAAAATAGAACAGATCATCACACACATGAACACCATGATGTAAGGTGGAAACCCAATGTGGGTGAAAACCACTTGCTGCAAGTCGTCTCAATCTTCTTTTTAATAAGAAACTTCTTTTTACAATAGTTCTGTACTGGTGCAGTCTTATACTAGTACACAGGCTTCTACCTGTAGAAGGCTACAACCTTCTCTTGTTCTCCAGACTCTCCTAGAAGGGAGCTACAACCCCCTTAACTCTTGTACTAGTCGATCCATTTACTAGTACGTAGGTGCCAACCTATTGAATGCTCCAACCTTCACTCGTTTTCCAGCTGCTACTGGAAGGGAGATGCCACCCCCTTAGCTCTTGTACTAGCTAATGTACTAGTACGTAGGTGCCGACTTACAGAAGGCTACAACTTCTCTTTCTTCCTCTAGGTACCACGTTTCATAAATTTTCAGAATGGATACTCTTGAAGCACAACACCATAATCTGAAGGCCATGTTTCATCCAATTTTCATACTGGACCCATCAACACCATTGAAGCACAAAATCGATCACCACTGCAAAACACCCATCAACTACACTTGCATCATCAATCTATGAATCACCCAATACTGAAACACTAAAACCCTGTCAACAACACAATCACCAGAATGCAGAAAAGACAATAGAACTCTGCAACAATAACCAAATCCAACTGAAACTTCAAATATCATGTCTCATAGTGTATATGCTATTATGATGAATCAAACCAGCATACATACACCCTTTCACCAAATCCAACCCGCGTACAGATCTACAAATATTTACTCATAACTTTGCAGCTATTCTAGACATCAGTCATACCCAGATCATAACATTCATACAATAAAACATGCGTCAATAATTTAGATCTAGTCTATCCATAATCAAACCATATAATGATAAAACATTCCAAGCCTTAAGATCTCGATCCATCGTTCATCATCATTCACATGGGTGTATCCTTGGTTCAGATCAATCACAACATCACAAACCCATAACCAGCATACTAGATCTCACACTTCATCAGATATTCATCACTTCTCAAAATCACCTTTGCCTAATGATCTTCTCCTCCTTTGATAGTCTTAGGCCTTACTCACTACCATGGTCCAAAACCATTTAGAACCAATACTAGGGACCCAATACCTGGGTTCAACACTTTGGACGGAATACCAAGGACCAAAACCATAGGTCTAACTACCACGGACCCAAAAATAAGCTTTCCCACATGTACGCGATGTTCTGTGCATGAAAGTGCGTGCATATGCATACGCAACTTTTGATCAACAATCCTGCGTGTATACGCGCCTTTGTATATAGTGAACCTGCGTGTATACCCTACTTGGTATATAGCGAACCTGCGTATATGCGCGACTTGGTACATAGTGAACCTGCGTATAACATGCATATGTACGCCACTTGGTATATAGTGAACCTGCGTATAACATGCATATGTACGCCACTTGGTATATAGTGAACCTGCGTATATACTCCTGTTTCTTCATTTTTGTAGTCTGATCATCAATTATTTGCTACTGACCTGCTACACTATAATCTGTCATCTTGCCATCAAGGACAACACTTGTATCATAATGCCAACAATCTCCCCCTTTGGACTTGATGGCAAAGCTAACTTGTCATATTGAGAACTGTCATCTGATTCCTTTGAGTTGTCTTGCATCCCATGTATTCTGTCACATCTGATATCTCTTCTATAGATTCATTTAGATATATATAAGTGATTTGTTCTTCTATGAGTGGGTTGCCATCAAGTACAACACATGCATCATAATTCCAACAATCTCCCCCTTTGGACTTGATGGCAACAACACCAAATCACTCTCCCCCTTTGACATCAAGGGCAAAGGGTGGACCAAGATATTCTCTTTCCTTGATAAACATTTTGCTGTCCATACTCCCCCTAAGTACCTGCTGAAATCTATGAATGAGCTCCCCCTTTGTATATACCAAGGTGTACAAATCTGACCATGCTCCCTCTGAGTACATGTTGAAGTCTCTGCTCTGTTGAAGTGTGCCGTTCATTCTCCCCCTGACTGTAAGCAAGGTCTGCAAAAATATGTTCTACAAGAAGAACATGACTCTATCATAAATGACCTTCCTATCACCAAGGACTCATACACACATCCATCTCCCAACTGTTATCAGGAAAACTACTATCTATATAGAGTTGTTAGTCCCACTAAGGCTGGTAGCTACCTTAGAAACAATCACACTAAAAACTACTTTCGTTTTCCTTTATGAGCAAAAGATAAGAGAAGAATAAGGAGACCAACCTCTGTCTTACACTTGGTTCCTTGCTTGATTCCTCTCTCTTCTGGTAGGTCTTTGCCACTCGCTTCCTTATATACCCAGTTTCAAGGAGTATCTGTAGAATCAAAGCAGCATAACACTATCCAAGAACATAGATCTATTATCATAAACAATATAGGATCAGATGTACATTGACCACACAAATGCATAAATCATCAATCATACAAGAATGTGGAGGAAAACTTGAATAGCTTTATTGATAATCAAGAAAGAGCAAAGAGGATTACAACCAATTGCTCTGACCCAGCATCATCCTCTCAACAAGAAAGCCCTTATTCACCTCATGAAAAGCTTAGATCACCCAACACTATGATATTGCACCAAGAAACCAACAACACTTCCTTACAAGATAATAAATTCCAGCCTCTAGATCTCTGGGATGAGGGATCCATATATAGATGTCTGCAAGGGAGGTGAGTCAGCTTTTGAGATTTGATTAGTGTCTTCTCTCTGATATTTCTTGATTCCACTTGGAGATTGATGATCTCTTACTCATCCCTGGTTGAATTCAGAGAGGCAAGTGTCACAAGAGAGGTTTCTGGAAGATTCCATGCTTCTCCACCTTGCGGATTGACCCTGCCATTTGTCCCTTCTCGCCCATCACACCCCATAGAAGGGTTTTTGGACATGCATCACACCTACTGTGTGTATTCAGGTGGGATGCAATGCACTTTGCCTATGGAGCTTGTGAAATGGTCCAGTTTTGACCAGTTCTGAGTAGTTTTTCATGGAGAACTTCTGGGAGATGTTGTAATCAGTTGACCTTGTTCTTTTAGGGGTTGGAACAACACCTTTAGGGACTTAGGAGCCCTTGGTTTATGGACATTTATGCTTGGGGTTGCAGTGCCCAAAAATGTCTATAACAGTTGCCCCCTAAAGCATGAGGTCGTTAATCTTTTGATGTCGGGTGAAATGCTTTATCATGAGGATCCGAAGTTTTTTTGAGCTGGAAGGCGACCTGTAATAAGATACAATACAATACATTATCTTCATATTATTTTCATGATCTAGCTGAGGTGGGCATTCCCATGCTCAGCTTTATAAATTCATTTTCATGTACATAGGACAGACAATCGTCTGAGTGTAGACTGATGATTTTGGTAGAGCCACCATCCCTTAGATTGGATGATTATCTGTGCAACAATGATGTACATTTGATGTCTTTATTTTCCTGAATATATATCACAGCCCGGAAGGATGAAACTAGATCTGGGGTCTTCAATCTTGTTCGATCTTCACTCAAAGTACAAGTCAATCCATGTGAGAGATGTTCTGGAGTCGAACATGGAAAGACATCGCCTGATTACCAGCCAATGATGTAAGCTGTTAATAGGCGCGAGAGGAATCACCGATAATGATAATGATCCTCAAGGTACTGCAGTACAATTCACGTGGTGTGAATAAGGGACTTGGCATTGAACACCATGCAAAATATTTCGTTCGAAGGTCATTGATGTAAACCTGTCGCCGGAAGTGAGAAACTTGCCATTGAGGCATGCAAGCTTCAAAGTACTGAAAGGGTTGTTCCTAGATCGACTTCTTGGATACTGAGCTGATATCGACAAGAAGTGATTTGTCATAGGAGGGCCTTATTGAATCCCACATCAATGAGATGGAATGGAGCAAATGATTTTAATGGAGGTGAAAACGATCTGGTGATATACGGTTCAGGGTGGCGGTCATGAAAGAATGGAGTGAAAATGTATTATAGTGGGTGAGACATAGGTGAATTCTCTGAGTGACTTCTCTTGAACATATCGGAAACACTGACATGATGGATTGGTAGCATTAATACCAACTGTGGATGGTGTGATGGAACGATGGTGATGTGACCAGTGAATGGAACAACCCAACCCAACTCGGATGCAGAGTGAAAGTGTCATGTTCAAGAGCGACTTGCTACCAACAAAGTTTTTTCAAGTTTTCTTCCCAAGTTTTCCCCAGTAATTGCTGTCCAGTACCTCTTTATTTTTGTCAAGCTTGAGGAGGATAACATATGCTTGTTCTATAATTTTCACTTCGGGCAAACCCATCGCTATGTTTTAATGAGCCTAGCGATAGTGAAACTCATTCTTGTCTATTATGGACAAGTTTGTCGCTATTAGGTTTTAACGAGTTTAACGACAAAGATAACTCGGTCCTTTTCAATTTTAGAGAGTCTGAAAAGGGACGTAAAGGAAACTCCAAAAATCCTTTTTCGTCATCTAATCCCTTAAGTCCAAAAAAGTATAAAATAATACGAAAGGGATGAATTTTCGGTAATTTTAACGAGCCGAACAAAACAAGCGCTTGATCGTTTTGTGTAATAATCCCTCAGGTCCAAAAAGATTAAAATCTAAAGGAGGGATAACACTTCCAGTCACTTTAACGAGCTGGAGAGGCCAATGGCTCGACAATATTTTCATATTTTACGAGTCAGTTTAAAAGAGCTTAAAGGAGACTCATTTTTTGAGGAACGAGTGATAGATTCGGGTAGCAGCTGATTCTAGGTAACGTTTGGAATTTTCCAATCACGACAATGTCACAAGGATGGCTAACAAGATCACTCTTTGCAGCTGTTCCTCAAAAGGGGTAAACAATCAAGTGGAGGTGAATGATCGGCCAATACAGAGTGGAGGTGATGATGAGAACACGAGCAAGGCTTCAAAGGCTGAAGTAATACATTCACAATGGTTATTTACCGGAAATTGGTTCATTTTTTATTTTAAGATGAGCTTAAACGCTGGGGGAAACACTTTCTCATTACTTATGTTTATTTTTTAACGAGCTTGAAGTCCACGTCAAAATTTCTCGATATAACGGTCATTTCTTGGCTTTACCATTAATGACTTTGTTCTTTCAAAGGTTGCGCTACATGCTCAATTGCTTCATCAAACTAGTTAGAAATGAACAATACATGTTTGGAAAATGAGTTAAGACACTAATATTTTACTTGAATTACGTAAAAAATAATTTAAAAGTGCTTTTATCCCTCATTTTACCATTTCATTTGAACTTTGGTCTATTGGAGCCTTGGAGGTGCTTTCCCCCTTGATTTTCACCAGCTGATTCCGGGAGATTCTGTGGATGATTTTTGGTGCCGTCTGGACTAGGTAGGAGCTAAACCTGAGCTCTTTCATTTCATCCTTTCCATTTTTCATTTTGAGCCTGATTTCTGGTTTTTCTGAGCCTCTGGGGTTTGAAAAACTCGCTCTGGCTCCATCACACCCTTTCTATATCGAAAGGTGCATTGCATGTTGGCCTACCCACTGGACAGTTGGCATGCAACGCACCTAGAACACTGTTGGGGGTGCGATGGGCACAAGGAAGGAAATTTATGCACAGTTTTCAATGGAAATTTTTGCTTGTTTCTCACCAAATCAGGATCTAACTCTTCTCTTGTTTGTTTTCAGAGATTTATCGGAGCAAAATGCCTATTACATGGTGAGAACGTGAGCATGAAGAAGAGGACATGCTTGCTTTACATGATTCGGTTACGGTAAATGCACTGCGGAACTGTGGCCTGTTCAAGTTTTTCCGTATCTCTAGCATGAGGCAACAAATCAACTTGTTGCAGTATTTTCTCGATGCCTGGGACCCTACTAGCCAGGTGTTCTAGATTAGGGTCAAATCCATCCCCTTGACTATCGTGGACATCTATTTTTTGACCGGCTTATCGAGGGGGGGTGCCCCTATCTCCTTATCAGGTTCGGCCCGTGGGGGTGAATCTGTGAGAGATTACATTCGCAGGTATTGCAGAGAGGGATCTCAGCCGAGTAAAGATGGCAAGATCATCATCCGAGATGTCACTGACAAGTCCCTGAGGACCATTCTGTTCACCTTTGGTAGGATGGCTGGTGGTGCGGCTGTTCATGTGGCCAACTAGTCTTATATGTAGTATGCCTTAGAATGTCTCGAACCGAAGGTGTTCAACTGGTGTGATGCAGTACTCTTTGTGATGAAAGAACAGTTGACCAAGGTGAAAAACGGAAGATTGAATAACTTTGGATATGGTTCTATTTTGACCGCCTTTGCCTTGGAAAAGATCCCGCTGATGCAGCCGCAGTATATTTCACTTGGTTTACCTCCACCGACTAAACCACGGATGCAGAGATGGGTCGACCATATGTCCAAACATGCTGGTCAGTCTCAGATTTCCTTTTCTGATACCTTCTTCGGGTGGTTCGATCATCAGGAGATGGTTTTTTCCGAGTATCCATATGCTGGTATGGACTTCCGGGGTGACCTGGATTTGGTACTGCCGGCTGGCGAGCAGTGGGGTGCCATTGGTAAATTCTTTGACCATATTTCTATTTATTGTTTCTCTTTATAATGTCCTTATGCTTTATTCTGTCAAGACTAATCAGAACTCATGTGCTCATGTAGATGTTGGTCCCGTTCGGCCACTAGTATGCCTGAGAGTGCCAGCTGCCGCTCCAGCAGGAGAGGTTATGGGAAGGGCTATCCTTCACGGCCTTGATGTGGCCGAGACTCTTTCAGCATTACAGGATCAGGTCGAGGGCCTCACTCTCGGTATTCCAGATGTGAGGACTGATGAGCTGCCTCTGAGGTTGCAGCGACATACTATTGGCATGCCAAGTCGATGGACTAGGCTTTTACGCATGATTGCACAGGTAGTGACTTGTTATCACCAACATCATTAGACTAGGGTGCACCCTAGCATTTTGAGTTTTGGGTCATTTGACCAATTTTGTCTTGGTTACATAACATTATGTGTAAACCATAAACAGTTATATATATATTTTTTATTTTCGGAGTTTTATTTTGGTTAAGTTACATGATCCGAATGCAAATATTGATGAAATGCTTCTTTTTATAAATGTTGCAAATGTCTATCTAAAACATAATTTGCCAATGAGTCAGTTAATGTGTTTAAGCTTCTGGAAATATGTTGATATTGAATAAAATCAAATTGCCTTTCCAAACTGTTGACCCTTAGGAACATGCGATAGATAGCTGGATTTTGGATGGAGTAGATACCAGTGAGTTGTAGCACGACGAACTATGAGTCTAGCTTGACAACAAGTCGGCGTATGCCATGTGTGATGGCATCAGAGAGAAGTTCTATCAACACGCTATATTCAGTGTTGTTATTTGTTGATCGACCAATACATACCCCTCTGAAACTTACTAACTCGCCGCTTGGATCAAAAATGGCCCAGGACGCAGAAGATAGGTTCCGCGAACTATGACTTGCAACGTCGGCATATCCAACAAAGGATTCCAGTAGGTTCGACATCTGCGAAAAATGTAAAAAGTGGATTTACTTGACCAAAACGATTACCCTTAGTGAAAAAAAAAATGTAACAAAAGCATATAGGTTACCACACTGAATCATGCATAGTAACGCTTAAGGTACAACCCGTTACGGGGTTGCGCCAATGGAATTCCGTCATAATCCATTAACTCGTAGGCTCCTTTTGTTAATGCCCATTTAACAATATAGGGGCCCATCCATAAAGACTTGAATTTACCTGCTCCCAATTTATCGGATTCTTGGTCGTAAAGTAAGACAAGGTCACCTTCTGAGAAGACACAGGGTTTGACATTCTTGTCGAACTGCGCCTTGACTCGTTTCTTATGGGCTTCGTTAGCCAAAGCGGCATCATGATGGGTTTCATCCAATTGGATTAGTTCCAAGAAACGAGCCTCCTCTTCTAAAGTTCTGGGGAGAAGGTTGATTGCGAGTTTGAGGGACGAGATTTCACACTGAACTGGTAAGATTGCTTCTAGGCCATACACCAGTTGGAAGGGTGTAAACCCGGTTGCATTCCTTACCAATGTTCGGTATGCCCACAAGACTGAGTACAGGATCAGGTGCCAACTCCTTTTGTGGACTCCAGTCATCCTTTGCAGCATGTGCTTCAGGACTTTGTTGATTGCTTCAACTTGTCCGTTGGCCTGCAGGTAGTATGGAGTAGAGCTGTCGTGAGACAACCCTAATTTGGCAGCTAATTCGGCCATCATGTGATTGCGAAAATGCGATCCATGATCTGTGACTATAGCCTGTGGAACGCCGAATCTGGCGACTACATGATTGAAAAAGAAAAGGGCAGTTGTTTCACCAGTGTTATCTAATGTAGGCATCGCCTCGGCCCATTTGGTAAAATAGTCCACTGCGACTATGATATACCCATGCCCCCCGGTCGAGGTGGGGTTACATGTCATGAAATCAATGCCCCATTTGGCGAATGGCCCAACAGAAACTATTGGCTGCAGAGGTGTGGGTGGTCTTCTGGTTTTGCTGGCGAAAATTTGACAGGAATGGCAACTCCTCACTGTGGTTATGCAATCTTTGAACATTGTTGGCCAGAAGTATCCTGCTCGTAAAATTTTTTGCGCCGTAGCGTAACCAGATTGATGCCCCCCACACGCGCCTGAATGGCAATCATTCAGGACTTTTTCGGCTTCCTCATGGGTGAGGCACCTCCTTAGAACTGTATCGATGCCACGACGGTAAAGTGTATCACCGACGATCATGTAGTCTTTTGATTGGTATCGAATACATTTTTGTTTGGAGCGGGAGGTATTAGGCCTATATTTTTGGGTTTGGAGATAGATGATTATATCTCCATACCACGGATTGCTTGAAGATATCAGAAAAAAAGATTCATCCACGATTGTTTCATCTGTTGTTTCATCGTTGGACGACGATGGGAGATTGCATGGTAATTCAGTGAAAACCAGGGCTTTCTTTGACTTGGATTTTACAAATTCCAGATCAAACTCTTGTAGAATTGCTATCCATTTGAATATTTTCCCCCCAGCAACTGTCGCGACAATATATAAGTCATGGGGTTGCAATCTGACAGAATGGTAGTTTTTCAAAAGAGGACATAGTGTCGAAATCTCTGTATCGCTTGAACAATGGCGAGCACCAAATTTTCAACATAGGAATGTTTGCTTTCTATATCATTTAAGTTCCTACTTAAATAATATACAGGATGTTCAATTCCGTTGTCTTCTTGAACTAAAACCATTGCGATGGTTGTCTCCGTTGCAGCCAGATACAGGTTAAAGTCTTTTTGATAATCAGGAGCCTACATTAATGATGCTTTCATTAGGGATTCTTTTAATGCATCAAAGGAGGCTTGCGCGACCTGATCCCAGACGAAGGGCACTTCCTTTTTCAATAGACGTGTATAACCTTTAGCAAGTTTGGCATAATTTGGAATGAACCTCCTCAGAAAGTTTGCTTTCCCTTGGAGTTTCTGAATCTGAAGCAAATTTGAAGGTGGAGGCAAATTTATGATTGCCTGAACCTTACATGGGTCGAGACGAATCCCGTCCTTTGAGACTACAAATCCAAGTAAACGACCAGAACTGACACAGAACACACATTTGTGTGGATTGAGTCGTACCTTGTAGTGTTGGCAACGTAGAAATATCGCTCTCAAATGCTGCGGATGATCGGTCCACTTTCGCGAATGAGCTGGAAGGTTGTCGAGATATGGTTGAACGATCTTTTTGATGTCATGGAAGGCATAATTCATTGCCCTCTGAAATGTTTCCCCTACGTTCTTTAAACCAAAGGGTAATTTGTGATATGCGAATGTGCCCCACGGACAAATAAATGCAGTCTTTGACTGGTCCTGTGGGCAGATATTTATTTAATTATACCTGGAGAATCCATCCATGAATGAAAAGATTTCGCATCTGGCGCATTCATCAATTATCTGGTCAATAAAGGGTGTAGGGTAGTTGTCTTTTGGACAAGCTTGATTTACATCCCTATAATCGACGCACACTCTAATCGTTCCTTGTTTTTTCATAACTGGAACAATGTTCAATACCCAATCGGTTAGAGGAACTGGGTAAATGAAACCAGCATGGAGAAGCTTTTCAACTTCTGCCTTGATGGCAGCAGCTTTCTTGGGGTGCACCTGTCGTAGCCGTTGTCATACTCGTTTGACATATGGATACATCTTGATTTCGTGTTCCACTATACTCGAGTCAATGCCTGGCATTTCATCACATGACCAAGCAAAGACATCTCTGAATTCGCGAAAAAGAGCATTATATATTTCCAGTTCTGAAGGAGAACAACATTTGCCAACATAAACATTCTCTACAACATCTGTTTTGGTCGAGATATTTATGGCGATAGTCTCTTCAATGTTGGACAAGTTTCGCTCGGAATCCACCGTGTTTATAGTATTTGATAGGAAATCAAAAACTGAAGGATGATGAAGGTCATCAGGAGTATCTTTTTTACAATCCCGAAGATGGGAGCGATGGTGGTAATCTTCCCATGGCGCCCCTTCAATTTCCATTGATTGAACAATTCCTTCGTCGGTGTAATGCACTTGCGACCAAGGATCTGAAGGGGTGCCATATTCCTTAGACCTATCTATCCAAATGCTTGATGACTGTTGATTCGGGTCTGCCTCCCATGCCAAAAACATTGATTGCTACAATATTTCTATTGGGCTTGGAGGCAATACCTGCGTATGATCCATGTTTATATCGTTTTCTGAGATCTTTTGAATCAAAGATATCATATTTCAGGTTCCTACCGATGCTACTTCTGCCAGATTGATTGGAGGCGGAAGGGCAAAAGTCCCCATTAATATAGGGTCTTTTAGTAGTCCTACTCCGATATTTTGAAGCATATGGGGGCTTCCATGGATCATCGGAATGCTTCCCGTAACTTGGGAACTATTCGGGAGAAATGTTTGTTGGTCGACGATCGTAATTCCTCCTTGAAAAGGAAATGCAATCTTCCTAAAGTAGGTCGACACAACTGCAGCCATAGCATATATCCATGGTCTTCCCAGTAGGATGTTGTAATCGAGGTTTCTGTCGATTACTTCGACATCTATTTCTACTATTTTCCCTCCTAGTTCAACTTGCAAGTTACTTAGAATACCGTATGGGGTATATGTTCATTCGTCAAATGCTTTTAATGTTGTCGAAGATCGCGACAAGGTTGGAGATCCTAAAGTTTTCCAGCAACTCATCGACATAATACATGTAGATGCCCCTCATCAATAATTGTTCGATGAACAGTTTTGTTGAGGGCTTTCACTTGAATGAGGAAAGCTAGTTGAGCTGGTAACTAAGGATCGTATCCTTTATGATTAAAGGACACAATATTAGAATCCTTTCGGTCTGTCCCACCAATAGATGATAATAAAGCTTGCCTTTGGGATGGGCAATTTTGCAGTACCTCAAGTGTCGACATAGCGGATGGCGATTGGGCCAGATCTTCCACTATATTATAATGCTGTGCTACTTTGGCACGAGGATTAAATGTCGACTTGTGTACTACTCCCTTTGGTGGTTTTATTGTTAGCTCAGGAATGATGGGCAGCGCAACTTCTGTTGAAGTTGTTGTTGAACTACTAGGTTGATCTTTATCCTTGTTGTTCGACAGCTGTGGATTCCTGTAATCTTTGTTCCTTGTCGATATCAAAGCATCATTTTGCTGTTTCGAAACCGACAACATCAGTACTTGGGACAGGGAAGCATTTTCACTAGCAACCAAATTTGTTCCTGGATTTGGAAACAGATCAGTCAATACGGCCGAGGTTTTTGAATTCTTGATGAATCTTTTAAGCTCAACCTTATGTGGACAATCTCTTGTCCAATGATCCTCATCACATATTATACATGGATTTTTTGGTTTCCTATCTCCAGGAGGGTTTGCAAAAGACTTTTCAGGGGATGATTCTTCCTGTTTCTTCTTCTTCCCTTTGTTTTTCTTCTTGCCTCCCAGTTGCTTGGTTTCTTTTCCTTTATCTGTTGAGACGACATTTACTTCCGAGGCGAGAAGTTCTTCTTTTGCATTTTGATTGGAAATCTTACGGGCCTTTTTAGATGTAGCCTTTGTCGATTTCGTGTCTGTCATACCAATCACGCCATCGCTGGCATGAGAGTCATTGTTCGATTTAGGAGGAGGGGGAACGGAAAATTCCGGTCTAGGAGCGTCAGGGATTTTATCGTAGAGCATGCCAGATTGAGTATAAATCAAGTCTAAATATTGCGCACGAGCAATAACTTGCTCTTCGGTGATGACTCCTCCTTTTGCCACATCTTCTGTAATGGAAGGTAATAAAGACTTAATAAACCATTAAGCTAAAAGATGATCAGGAACATATGTTTTTACCATTCTACGACGACGTTGCCACTCATGAATATGATCGGATATGTGAGTGGCCATTGTTTGCTTGAAATTGGTAAGAAGTTCTGTTCCCGTTTCGTACCTTATCGGTAACTGAAAATGGGTTAAAAAGGTTGTGGCTAGTGTACTGAAGTTGTCAAATGAAGCTCTGGGTAACTCGATATACCATTTAGCTGCCCGACCAGTTAACGTCCTCTGAAAAAGGTGAAGCCTAATCGAATCATCGTTTAGGGTGTTTGATGAACACCACAGATGAAATGTCATCACATGATTCGATGGGTCTTCACCCGGATTTCCATTAAATTTAGGAATATCTGACGGAAGTTTATGCGGAATCGCTGGCCACCAAGGGGCATAAGCAATTGGATCGTTTGTTAACCTATTTAGATCCGGTAACTCCAAAGTTGCCACGAAGGGTAACTGTTGATTCAGGTTTGGCGAAGCATACCCAGGATATGACAAAATTGCTTGAGCAATTGGTCTTTGCATACCAACATAATGCATTTGATGCTGGTAACTTTGGTAAGGTTGATGGGCATAACCATTGTAGAATGGTTGATTTTGACCGTTTTGAATATACGGCTGCCCACTATTTGCAAAGATTTGTTGCTCAGATCCTTGGTATACTTGTTGGAATTGCGGTTGTTGGTATTGCACCAGCCATGGTTGTGAAGCCATGTGTTGTTGTCCAATACTGACTGTTTGACCAAGATGAGGGGTAATTGTACCTGTTTGGGCCTGTGTTATTCCACTAGTTGGCAATTGTGGTTGAGTCGTAGGGACAAGAGGCTGTTGCATTACCACCTGAGAAACCTGAGGTTGGCATACAACAGGCAACGCTTGTACTTGCGACACCGTCACAATAGCTGGCGTAGTCGGTATATTTGACACAGGTAAGCATTGTTGCATCGAATATACAACTCTTGGTTGTTGAGGTAGCATCGGTACCCAACCGCTAGATGTAATTCCAGCATAACCTGAATTTTGTTGTGAACTCCCGTATGGTTGTCCTCCTAGAGGAGACAATGAAAGGATATACTACCCCCCATACGGCGGTAATCCAGTACTTAAAGGAATTGCTTGCCCTTGAGGACCAGACTGCCCAAATTGACACCATGAAGGATCAATTTGCTAAGACTCAACATAAGAGTTCCCGGATACTATTTTGGATGAACAAACAGGAACGGACCATACTATCGAAATAGCCCCTGAGTGGGCCCCGTCTAGCGATTGAGAGCTAGTTGGGACAGATGGTATGCCGACGAACATTGTTGGAGTGACAGTAGGGAGTTCTGCCGTCGCTGTGTCGGATGAAACAGTCCTAGATGTCGACGATTGTTCAGACATTTCTAGCCTATCTAAAAGATTGCCTAGCGATTCTACAGGAGCTTCCGATGGCGGTAGACTAATTTCTGACGAAGAAGGATATAGAGTGATCCCGACTCCAAATCGCGATGGAGTACTCGATGGAGGATCCTCCACAATCTCTTCTATAGCAATCAGACCAGGTGGAAGAGGAAGACCATCAGGTCCGTAAAATATTTCTGGTGCCGAAGAAGGTATAGAATCTGCAGCGACAGATGTTTGGGGAATAACACCCTCCGAATCAGCTGTAGATGGAGCTGGCTCAATAACACAAATGTTTACCTTCACACTAGGATCAGTTCTACTGTCCTTTGGTGGCTACTGAACTTCTTCTGTAAAGGCAGGGATACCAGAAATGTTTGGAGTAACCGGAGTCTCCGATGGTGTTGGAACACTTGTTCTAACTTTACCAGGGGATTTGGAACCAGTTAAACGAGTTCGCTTTATCCGTAACAGTTTCGACTCTGGAGACAAAGACGGTTGACTCATAAGCCTCCGCAAACGACGGGGTTTCAATTGACTTTCTTCCACGATTGCGGATTACTTGATCAACTAAAAATCAAGGGGAAGTATGTTTCCGAATTAGATGAATTTTAGACGCTTTGACACAAATTTTTTTTTCAAATTTTAAGAGTCGAGAAAAAAAAAAAGATGACTCTAGTCGCCTTTGATTTTTAATGAGCCTGAAGTGACAAGTGCTTAGATGGACCTTTTCCGTTAAGGAGTCTGAAAAGGAACGAAAGGGACTACTCTAGAAATCTAGACAGTGGGATTACCAAACCAATTGCAAAACTGTAGAATACTTTTTACGGTACGGCAGTCAATCTTCCCGAATGTTGTGTTCAGTGCATTGCGATCGATAGGGCGACAGACACGGCTTCCTATGGATAAAGGATAAAGCCTAATGTGGTATCCCAAAATATACTCGACAGTACGTGGGAGCACAAGCCCGTACTAGCACTTATCGTCTCAAAGTGGAGGAATCACCCAACCAACAGTGAAAACAACAGTTACCAGGCTTTACGACGCCAGAATATGTCTCTAGCCTAGACTTCTAGATGTTGTGCGTTAGGTTCCAAAGCGTTTTTAGATTCATTAAATTTATTTTATGGTTGATCTTGCTTAAGAAATTTTCCTTTTAGGTTCACCACGTGATGTAGATGTACAATTCCTAAAATGCAATCTAAGATGATAAACAGTCGTTTAATCTTCTTTCTGCAATGAAAATCCTATCTCCTAAGGAAAGAGAGATGGTGTTCTTTCAACAAAGAGCATAGAGCACACACTATATGCACTGTCCTAAATCAAGCCAACAAACAGTATAAATGCAAATGCACATGCATGTATTTGTTTTCATCCTTCTTAGTGTGTGAATGATAAAAAGAAAGCTAAGCGCAAATCTGAATTATTTTCCAAAGCGACAATTACTAACAAGTTTCTTTTCAAAACAAAATGAGGACAATGATGACACTTTGTTATTTGGAATTGAAAACTTGCTTTCAACACTTGGAAAACTACTAACTCAAATCAAATACAAGAGTAATAGTGTAATCGACTATCAAGAACAATCAGATTCTCTTCTATGACTAAAAACGACACTTGCGACACTTTCAAATCAAGAAACGACAGTACAATTACGCTACTTCTTTGTAAATGAGAACTAAAAATGACTCAAAAATACATAAAAACATTTACAGTTCTTTTCACAATGGAGGTGGAATAACAACAAGGAAATGGGTTTCAAACAGAGGTGTACTGACTACAGGCAGCAAAACTCTTGAATAGAGTTGAAAAGAGTGAACACAGAAACCAAAATTTAGGAACAAGGCCTTGTCTGATCAGCGCACCTAGAACACAGTGAAACTGAAATGCAACGCATCTACTACACTCGGGAAGTGCAATGCATTTGAAGTTCACGGAAAAGATAGTGCGCTGGACCAGGGACGCGACTTTAATTAGGTTCCGGGTCACAATTTGCAGTTCAGTTTAGGGGTTTAGGCCGAGCAAGTGGTAATCAGTAAATCAATCACAGGGGTCGATCTAAGGAGGTTACTAGAGCCACCACGAGGGCAATTAGAGAGCTTGTAAATCAATCGTTTAATTCATAAAAAAACCCATAGATAGACTGAAGCAGCATTGATCTACTTTGCACTTGCATAGCAAATGCAGTTCGAAGGCTAGTTGGCTTGACTTCAGGCTCCATCTTTAAGTTTATAAAGTAAACAAATGTAGATGAACAAACAATCTACTCGCTCCCCAGTGGAGTCGCCATTTTGTTATCGGGAAAACTAGTGTCTATATAGAGCTGATAGTCCCACTAAGGCTGGTAGCTACCTTAGAAACAAACACACTAAAAACTACTTTCGTTTTCCTTTATGAAAAAAAGATAAGAGAAGAATAAGGAGACCAACCTCTATCTTGCACTTGGTTCCTTGCTTGATTCCTCTCTCTTCTGGTAGGTCTTTGTCGCTCGCTTCCTTATCTACCCAGTTTCAAGGAGTACCTGTAGAATCAAAGCAGCATAACACTATCCAAGAACATAGATCTATTATCATAAACAATATATGATCAGATGTACATTGACCACACAAATGCATAAATCATCAATCATACAAGAATGTGGAGGAAAACTTGAATAGCTTTATTGATAATCATGAAAGAGAAAAGAGGATTACAACCAATTGTTCTAACCCAGCATCATATTCTCAGCAAGAAATCCCTTCTTCACCTCATGAAAAGCTTAGATCACCCAACACTATGATATTTCACCAAGAAACCAACAACACTTCCTTACAAGATACAAAATTCCAGCCTCTGGATATCTGGGATCATGGATCCATATATAGATGTCTGCAAGGGAGGTGAGTTAGCTTTTGAGATTTGATTAGTGTCTTCTCTCTGATAGTTCTTGATTCCACTTGGATATTGATGATCTCTTACTCATCCCTGGTTGAATTCAGAGAGGCAAGTGTCACAGGAGAGGTTTCTGGAAGATTCCATGCTCCTCCACCTTGTGGATTGACCCTGCCATTTGTCCCTTCTCGTCCATCGCACCCCATAGAAGGGTTTTTTGACATGCATCGCACCTATTGTGTGTATTCAGGTGGGATGCAATGCACTTTGCCTATGGAGCAGGTGAAATGGTCCAGTTTTGACCAGTTCTGAGTAGTTTTTCATGGAGAACTTCTGGGAGATGCTATAATCAGTTGACCTTGTTCTTTTAGGGGTTGGAACAACACCTTTAGGGACTTAGGAGCCCTTGGTTTATGGACATTTATGCTTGGGGTTGCAGAGCCCAAAAATGTCTATAACACCAACCCAGTGAGGATATACCAATATTGACTCATCCAGCCAAACAAGTGGGGATATGGCAAATACCAAATGTTTATACATGACTGAACTATTACATCATCCTTCCCATGCATGGGGGGGTACAAATTACATCATATGACCAAACGGGATTCATCAAATGACTACAATAGATAGAGACAAACTATTACATCATGACTCTTGATATGACCTTTACATGACATTTATAACAGAGACCAAACATCTAAATAAGATCATGATAGTCATCAGCAACTATCATACACAATGTATGATCTGCTCCATAATCATCTGACAATAGCTTCTAGACCAGAAACAAGGTATGTCTGCATCAACTCATCCTTTTGAACATAATTCTGCATATGACATACATAATCATTCACATTATATCATATGTGAAAAACACCATAGCCATCTCATCAACATCAAGATCTGCATGATCCAAGTATCATCACTCTGGGAACATCTACATCAATCAACATATGTAAGCATCAAACTATCATCATAAGGTAAGAACTCATCATCATCATATCTCCAACAATGCAACTTTGAGTAATCATTCATGTATCCATCACTATGTATCTTGAGCTCCAGATCATTTGTCAAGACTTCTTGATATCATCAGCAGCAACAATCCTCATCCACATGAGCACCAAGAACTATAGGAATCCTACATCATAGCTGTATTATATGATCTTTATGCATATGATGACAGAAACATATGAGTGACTCATCATCAAGTAATGAAGATGTGTATTCAAGCTCTGGTGCCTTTACTGTTACTCGGACAAATGCAACTGCGTCGAACGGATCGAACTGAAATGAAGATCACCATGTAAGCACCATATATGCATCATCAGAGAATCAACCACAAATCTGATCTGAACATCAACTATGTAACCCCAAGAATCATATGAGATTTTGTCATGGATAACTCATAACCATATCAATATAATCATCATTACCAAGGACTACTAACCATAATTCCAACAATGCATTATTAAAGGCATATTCTCCCCCTGAACCTGTGCCATCTTGCTTATTGTCAGATCTGATCATGCATATATCAGCAAGAAGTATCATTAATTTAGGATCACAACACTTTTAAAACATCTTACAAGTATCAAGACATTTTCACACATCATCAGCAGATTGTAACCATTATCAAACAGAGCAAATAATGGACTGAATCATATCAGACCCTTTTTCCTGAGTCTGTCGCACTGCTTTTTCTTCGGACTAACATATACATGACTGTGCATTGTCTAACTCACGTATATAAGCAACTTCCATTTATGAAACTTGTGTATGAGATTTAGGACACTGAAGTTTTGCACTTTTAGGTCCCTCTGAGTCTGTTATGTCTGTATATTGTGCTGTGCCACATCTTTCTGACTGTACTTCCTTCTTCTTCCATATCTTCAAGTGTGATGATGTTTTCTCCTTTTGGTATGGTGCCCGTACTTTGTTCCTGCATTCCTTTGCTATATGTCCAAGCTTGTTACATGCATAACATCTTACATGCTTCATATTCCTTCTATAGCAATAAACAGCTCTGTGACCAACCATATTGGAAGCAAAGCAATATCCCTTAAAGTACTTGGAACGCGATGATCTTTCTAAGTGATAGTCTTGAACCATTCTTCTTTTGCATCTAACTGCAACATGTCCAAGATTATGACATACATAACATTCAACATTATTCATTTGAGGAATTGACCGACTATTATTTCCATGGCTAGGAATAAAAGATTTTCTTTGAAGAAGTTCTTTCCTTGGTTTTTGATGGGATTGACCTCTCATCTCCTTATTGAGCATTTCAGATTTTACATTAGAGTCCCTTGTCTTACTTTGTGAACTAGATTCTCCTTCAACAGATTCATGAAAACCAAGACCCGTTTTGATAGCAGGAGATCTTCGAATACTAAGAATATCATCCAAGATCTTAGTACTATCTTGAAATCGTAAGAGCTTATCCTTTTCTTCTAAGTTATCTTTAAGAATATTTACCTCAACCTGATGTTGCTCCGCCTTTTCATGATACTGCTTCTCCATGTTTGCTTCAGCTTTTCTTCCTTCTTCCAACTGATGTCTTAGTTCAAGAACTTCATTTTCTTGTTTTTCAAGAGCTTGGAGTAGTTCTTTATTCTGCCTTTTTTATTCTTCAAGATCTTCTTTTAGCGAGAGGATCGTAGCTTCAAGACTTTCATAGTAACTGGATCTGTCTTTGAGTTTCTTGATTGTTCTGCTCCTTTCATTGACTTCATTTCTTAATGATGTCACTTCATCCTGCAACTTTTGACATTGATATTCCTTGTCCTTGAATAACTTCCTTACCTTGTTTCCTTCCTCTAGTTGAGCTTTTAGTTTGGTAGCTTCTTCCTTGAAGGCACATTCCCTTTTGTTCAATAGATCTTGTTGATCTCTAATTTTTTCTGTAAGCCTTTTAAATTCTGCTTCTATTTTATATCTTTCTTGCTCACCCACAAGAGCAAATTCAGTTGTTTCACTATCACTTTCATCATCTTCAAAAGGATGGATAAATGTATCACCAGAGTATAACAAATTCATACCTGCTAGTTCTTTTTCTTGTTCATCTTCATTCTGAAGTGATTCTGAATCTGAAGTGCTTCTTCCACATATTCCCCAATCTATTCTCCCACTGTCATAGCTCTTCTGAGATGTCTTCTTCTTCTTAGGCGCTTTCATCTTAAGCTTCTTTCCCATTGATCTACAGATCTCCTTCAAGCGATCAAGCTTCTACCAAAGGACCTACTCTGATACAAATTGTTGGAAATAATACTAAGAGGGGGGGTGAATCAGTATTAATAAATCAATAAAAAATTTTCATTTCCATATTAAGATTCATATACGCTACTTCAGTTAAGGCAAACCACGTGTATACGCAACTGTGTGTAATGAAACAAGCGTATATCCAGTAAACTTATGATTCAGTTAGTTGGTCCTTAATGAGTGCATTAGAACATTATTAACCATATGAACAATAAACAAGAGCAATAAAATAGAACAGATCATCACACACAAGAAGCACACATGAACACCATGATGTAAGGTGGAAACCCAATGTGGGTGAAAACCACCTGCTGCAAGTCATCTCAATCTTCTTTTTAATAAGAAACTTATTTTTACAAAAGTTCTGTACTGGTGTAGTCTTATACCAGTACACAAGCTTCTACCTGTAGAAGGCTACAACCTTCTCTCGTTCTCCAGACTCTCCTGGAAGGGAGCTACAACCCCCATAACTCTTGTACTAGCCGATCCATTTACTAGTACGTAGGTGCCGGCCTACTGATTGCTCCAACCTTCACTCGTTTTCCAGCTGCTACTAGAAGGGAGCTACCACCCCCTTAGCTCTTGTACTAGCTAATGTACTAGTACGTAGGTGCCGACCTACAAAAGGCTACAACCTTCTCTTTCTTCCTCCAGGTACCACGTTTCAGAAATTCCCAAATTGGATACTCCTGAAGCACAACACCATAATATGAAGGCCACGTTTCATCCAATTTTCATACTGGACCCATCAACACCATTGAAGCACAAAATCAATCACCACTGCAAAACACCCATCAACTACACCTGCATCATCAATCTCTGAATCACCCAATACTGAAACACTAAAACCCTGTCAACAACATAATCACCAGAGCACAAAAGAGACAACAGAACTCTGCAACAATAACCAGATCCAACTGCAACTTCAAATATCATGTCTCATAGTGTATACGCTATTATGATGAATCAAACCAGTGTACATACGCCATTTCACCAAATCCAACCCACGTACAGATCTACAAATATTTACTCATAACTTTGTAGTTTTTCTAGACATCAGTCATACCCAGATCATAACATTCATACAATAAAACATGCGTCAATAATTCAAATCTAGTCTATCCATAATCAAACCATATAATGATAAAACATTCCAAGCCTTAAGATCTCGATCCATCGTTCATCATCATTCACATGGGTGCATCCTTGGTTCAGATCAATCACAGCAACACAAACCCATAACCAGCATACTAGATCTCACACTTCATCAGATATTCATCACTTCTCAAAATCACCTTTGCCTAGTGATCTTCTTCTCCTTTTATAGTCTTAGGCCTTACTCAATACCATGGTCCAAAACCATTTAGAACCAATACTAGGGACACAATACCTGGGTTCAACACTTTGGACACAATACCAAGGACCAAAACCATAGGTCTAAATACCATGGACCCAAAAATAAGATTTCCCACATGTACGTGCTTTTCCGTGCATGAAAGTGTGTGCATACGCATATGCGACTTTTGATCAGCAATCCCGCGTGTATACATGCCTTTGTATATAGTGAACCTATGTGTATACCATACTTGGTATATAGCAAACCTGCGTATATACGCGACTTGGTACATAGTGAACCTACGTATAACATGCATATGTACGCCACTTGGTATATAGTGAACCTGCATATATACTCTTCTTTCTTCATTTTTGTAGTCTGATCATCAATTCTTTGCTACTGACCTGCTGCACTATAATCTGTCATCTTGCCATCAAGGACAACACTTGTATCATAATGCCAACAATCTCCCCCTTTGGACTTGATGGCAAAGCTAACTTGTCATACTGAGAACTGTCATTTGATTCCTTTGAGCTGTCATGCATCCCATATATTCTGTCACATCTGATATCTCTTCTGTAGATTCATCGAGATATTTATAAGTGAGTTGTTCTTCTACGAGTGGGTTGCCATCAAGTACAACACATGCATCATAATGCCAATAATATCCCCCTTTGGACTTGATGGCAACAACACCAAATCACCCTCCCCCTTTGACATCAAGGGTAAAGGGTGGACCAAGATATTCTCTTTCCTTGATAAACATTCTGCTATCCATACTCCCCTTTAGTACCTGCTAAAATATCTGAATGAGCTCCCCCTTTGTATATACCAATGTGTACCAATCTGACCATGCTCCCTCCAAGTACATGTTGAAGTCTCCGCTCTGTTGAAGTGTGCCGTTCATGCTCCACCTGATTGTAAGCAAGGTCTGCAAAAATATGTTCTACAAGAAGAACATGACTCTATCATAAATGACCTTCCTATCACCAAGGACTCATACATACATCCATCTCCCAACCCAGTGAGGATATACAAATATTGACTCATCCACCCAACCAAGTGGGGATATGCCAGATACCAAATGTTTATACATGACTGAACTATTACATCATCCTTCCCATGCATAGAGGGGGTACAAATTACATCATATGACCAAAAGGGATTCATCAAATGACTACAATAGATAGAGACAAAATATTACATCATGAGTCTTGATATGACCTTTACATGACATTTATAATAGAGACCAAACATCTAAATAAGATCATTATAGTCATCAACAACTATCATACACAATGTATGATCTGCTCCATAATCATCTAACAACAACATCTATACCAGCAACAAGGTATGTCTGCATCAACTCATCCTTTTGAACAGAATTCTGCATATGACATACAGAATCATTCACATTATATCATATGTGAAAAACACCATAGCCTTCTCATCAACATCAAGATCTGCATGATCCAAGTATCATCACTCTGGGAACATCTACATCAATCAACATATGTAAGCATCAACCTATCATCATATAGGTAAGAACTCATCATCATCATGTCTCCAACAATGCAACTTTGAGTAATCATTCATGTATCTAGCACTATGTATCTTGAGCTCAAGATCATTTGTCAAGACTTCTTGATATCATCAACAGCAACAATCCTCATCCACATGAGCGCCAAGAACTATAGGAATCCCGCATCATAACTGTATTGTATGATCTTTATGCATATGACGATAGCAACATATGAGTGACTCATCATCAAGTAATGAAGATGTGTATTCAAGCTTTGTACTTCTCCTTATCCTTATGAAGTTCACCCTGTAAGCACCATATATGCATCTTCAAAGAATCAACCACAAATCTAATCTGAACATCAACTATGTAACCCCAAGAATCATATGAGATTTTGTCATGGATAAATCATAACCATATCAATATAAGCATCATTACCAAGGACTATTAACCATAATGCCAACAATGCATTATTAAAGGCATATTCTCCCCCTGAGCCTGTGCCATCTTGCTTATTGTTAGATCTGGTCATGTATATATCAACAAGAAGTATCATTAATTTGCGATCAAAACACTTTTAAAACATCTTACAAGTATCAAGACATTTTCACACATCATCAACAGATTGTAACCATTATCAAACAGAGCAAATAATGGACTGAATCATATCAAACCCTTTTTCCTGAGTCTGTCCCACTGCCTTTTCTTCGAACTAACATATACGTGACTGTACAATGTCTAACTCATGTATATACATGACTTCCCTTTATGAAACTTGCGTATGAGATTTAGGACACTGAAGTTTTGCACTTTCAGGTCCCTCTGAGTCTGTTATGTCTGTATATTGTGCTATGCCACATCTTTCTGACTGTACTTCCTTCTTCTTCCATATCTTCAAGCATGATGATGTTTTCTCGTTTTGGTATGGTGCCCATACTTTGTTCCTGCATTCCTTTGCTATATGTCCAAGCTTGTTACATGCATAACATCTTACATGTTTCATATTCCTTCTATAGCAATCAACAGATTTGTGACCAACCATATTGCAAGCAAAGCAATATCCCTTAAAGTACCTGGAACGTGATGATCTTTCTGAGTGATACTCTTGAATCACTCTTCTTCTGCATCTGACTGCAACATGTCCAAGATTATGACATACATAACATTCAACATTATTCATTTGAGGAATTGAACGACTATTATTTCCATAGTTAGGAATAAAAGATTTTCTTTGAAGAATTTCTTTCCTTGGTTGTTGATGGGATTGACCTCTCATCTCCTTATTGAGCATTTCAGATTTTACATTAGAGTCCCTTGTCTTACTTTGTGAACTAGATTCTACTTCAACAGATTCATGAAAACCAAGACCCATTTTGATAGCAGGAGACCTTTGACTACTAAGAATATCATCCAAGATCTTAGTACTATCTTGAAATCGTAAGAGCTTATCCTTTTCTTCTAATTTATCTTTAAGCATATTTACCTCAACCTGATGCTGCTACTCCTTTTCATGATACTGCTTCTCCATGTTTCCTTCAACTTTTCTTCATTCTTCCAACTGATGTCTTAGTTCAAGAACTTCGTTTTCTTGCTTTTCAATAGCTTGGAGTAGTTCTTTATTCTGCCTTTTTTATTCTTCAAGATCTTATTTTAGTGAGAGGATCATAGCTTCAAGACTTTCATAGTAACTGGATCTGTCTTTGAGTTTCTTGATTGTTGTGCTCCATTCATTGTCTTCATTTCTTAATGATGTCACTTCATCTTGCGACTTTTGACATTGATCTTCCTTGTCCTTGAATAACTTCCTTGCCTTGTTTCCTTCCTCTAGTTGAGCTTTTAGTTTGGTAGCTTCTTCTTTGAAGGCACATTCCCTTTTTTCAATAGATCTTGCTGATATCTAATTTTGTCTCTAAGCCTTTTAAATTTTGCTTCTATTTTATATCTTTCTCGCTCACCCATAAGAGCAAATTCAGTTGTTTCGCTATCACTTTCACCATCTTCAAAATGATGGATAAATGTATCACTAGAGTATAACAAATTCATACCTGCTAGTTCTTTTGCTTGTTCATCTTCATTCTGAAGTGATTCTAAATCTGAAGTGCTTCTTCCACATATTCCCCAATCAATTCTCCCACTGTCATAGCTCTTTTGAGATGTCTTCTTCTTCTTAGGCGCTTTCTTCTTAAGCTTCTTTCCCATTGATCTACGGATCTCCTTCAAGCGATCAAGCTTCTACCAAAGGACCTGCTCTGATACCAACTGTTGGAAATAATACTGAGAGGGAGGGGGTGAATCAGTATTATCAAATCAATAAAACTTTTTGATTTCCATATTAAGATTCATATACACTACTTCAGTTAAAGCAAATCACATGTATATGCAACTTTGTGTAATGCAACAAGCGTATATCCAGTGAACTTATGATTCAGTTAGTTGGTCCTTAATGAGTGCATCAAAACATTATTAACCATACGAACAGTAAACAGGAGCAGTAAAATAGAACAAATCATCACACATAAGAAGCACACATGAACACCATGATGTGAGGTGGAAACCCAATGTGGGTGAAAACCACCTGCTGCAAGTCATCTCAATCTTCTTTTTAATAAGAAACTTCTTTTTACAATAGTTCTGTATTGGTGCAGTCTTATACTAGTACATAGGCTTCTACCTGCAGAAGGCTACAACCTTCTCTCGTTCTCCAGACTCTCCTAGAAGGGAGATACAACCCCCTTAACTCTTGTACTAGCCAATCCATTTACTAGTACATAGGTGCCGGCCTACTGAATGCTCCAACCTTCACTCGTTTTCTAGCTGCTACTAGAAGGGAGCTGCCACCCCCTTAGCTCTTGTACTAGCTGATGTAATAGTACGTAGGTTCCGAGCTACACAAGGCTAAAACCTTATCTTTATTCCTCCAGGTACCACGTTTCATAATTTTTAGACTGGATACTCCTGAAGCACAACACCATAATCTGAAGGCCATGTTTCGTCGAATGTTCATACTGGACCCATCAACACCATTGAAGCACAAAATCAATCACCACTGCAAAACACCCATCAACTACACCTGCATCATAAATCTCTAAATCACCCAATACTGAAACACTGAAACCTTGTCAACAACACAATCACCAGAACACAGAAGAGACAATAGAACTCTGCAACAATAACCAGATCCAACTGCAACTTCAAATATCATGTCTCATAGTGTATATGCTATTATGATGAATCAAACCAGCGTACATATGCCCTTTCACCAAATCCAACCCGCGTACAGATCTGCAAATATTTACTCATAACCTTGTAGCTGTTCTAGACATCAGCCATACCCAGATCATAACATTCATACAATAAAACATACGTCAATAATTCAGATCTGGTCTATCCATAATCAAACCATATAATGGTAAAACATTCCAAGCCTTAAGATCTCGATCCATCGTTCATCATCATTCACATGGGTGCATCCTTGGTTAATATCAATCACAGCATCACAAACTCTTAACCAACATACTAGATCTCACACTTCATCAAATATTCATCACTTCTCAAAATCACCTTTGCCTAATGATCTTCTTCTCCTTTTATAGTCTTAGGCCTTACTCAATACCATGGTCCAAAACCATTTAGAACCAATACTAGGGACCCAATACCTGGGTTCAACACTTCAGACGCAATACCAAGGACCAAAACCATAGGTCTAAATACCACAGACCCAAAAATAAGCTTTCCCACATGTACGCACTTTTCTGTGCATGAAAGTGCGTGCATGCGCATATACGACTTTTGATCAGCAATCCCGCATGTATACGCGCCTTTGTATATAAATAACCTACATGTATACCCTACTTGGTATATAGTGAACCTGTGTATATACATGACTTGGTACATAGTGAACCTGCGTATAACATGCATATGTACGCGACTTGGTATATAGTGAACCTGCATATATACTCTTCTTTCTTCATTTTTGTAGTCTGATCATCAATTCTTTGCTACTGGCCTACTGCACTATAATCTGTCATCTTGCCATCAATGACAACACTTGTATCATAATGCCAACAATCTCCCCCTTTGGACTTGATGGCAAAGCTAACTTGTCATAATGAGAATTGTCATCTGATTCCTTTGAGCTGTCCTGCATCCCATGTATTCTGTCACATTTGATATCTCTTTTATAGATTCATCTAGATATATATAAGTGAGTTGTTCTTCTACGAGTGGGTTTCCATCAAGTACAACACATGCATCATAATGCCAACAAGCTCCCCCTTTGGACTTAATGGCAACAACACCAAATCACTCTCCCCCTTTGACATCAAGGGAAAAGGGCAGACCAAGATATTCTCTTTCCTTGATAAACATTCTGCTGTCCATACTCCCCCTGAGTACCTGCTAAAATCTCTGAATGAGCTCCCCCTTTGTATATACACAGGTGTACCAATCTGACCATGCTCCCTCTGAGTACATGTTGAAGTCTCTGCTCTGCTGAAGTGTTCCATTCATGCTCCCCCTGACTGTAAGCAAGGTCTGCGAAAATATGTTCTACAAGAAGAACATGAATCTATCATAAATGACCTTCCTATCACCAAGGACTCAAACATACATCCATCTCCCAACCCAGTGGGGATATACCAATATTGACTCATCCACCCAACCAAGTGGGGATATGCCAGATACCAAATGTTTATACATGACTGAACTATTACACCATCCTTCCCATGCATAGAGGGGGTACAAATTACATCATATGACCAAAAGGGATTCATCAAATGACTACAATAGATAGAGACAAACTATTTATCATGAGTCTTGATATGGCCTTTACATGACATTTATAATAGAGACCAAACATCTAAATGAGATCATGATTGTCATCAGCAACTATCATACACAATGTATGATCTGCTCCATAATCATCTGACAACAGCATCTAGACCAGCAACAAGGTATGTCTGCATCAACTCATCCTTTTGAACAGAATTCTGCATATGACATACAGAATCATTCACATTATATCATATGTGAAAACACCATAGCCATCTCATCAACATCAAGATCTGCATGATCCAAGTATCATCACTCTGGGAACATCTACATCAATCAACATATGTAAGCATCAACCCATCATCATATAGGTAAGAACTCATCGTCATCATGTCTCCAACAATGCAACTTTGAGTAATCATTCATGTATCCAGCACTATGTATCTTGAGCTCAAGATCATTTGTCAAGACTTCTTGATATCATCAACAACAACAATCCTCATCTACATGAGTGCCAAGAACTATAGGAATCCTGCATCATAACTGTATTATATGATCTTTATGCATATGATGATAGTAGCATATGAGTGACTCATCATCAAGTAATGAAGATGTGTATTCAAGCTTTGTACTTCTCCTTATCATTATGAGGATCACCATGTAAGCACCATATATGCATCATCAGAGAATCAACCACAAATATGATCTGAACATCAACTATGTAACCCAAATAATCATATGAGATTTTGTCATGGATAACTCATAACCATATCAATATAAGCATCATTACCAAGGACTACTAACCATAATGCAAACAATGCATTATTAAAGCCATATTCTCCCCCTGAACCTGTGCCATCTTGCTTATTGTTAGATCTGATCATGCATATATTAGCAAGAAGTATCATTAATTTAGGATCACAACACTTTTAAAACATCTTACAAGTATCAAGACACATCATCAGCAGATTGTAACCATTATCAAACAGAGCAAATAATGGACTGAATCATATCAGACCCTTTCTCCTAACTCTGTCCCACTGCCTTTTCTTCGAACTAACATATACGCGACTATGCAGTGTCTAAGTCACGTATATACGCGACTTCCCTTTATGAAACCTCCGTATGAGATGTAGGACACTGAAGTTTTGCACTTTCAGGTCCCTCTGAGTCTGTTATGTCTGTATATTGTGCTGTGCCACATCTTTCTAACTGTACTTCCTTATTCTTCCATATCTTCAAGCGTGATGATGTTTTCTCCTTTTGGTATGGTGCCCGTACTTTGTTCCTGCATTCCTTTGCTATATGTCCAAGCTTGTTACATGCATAACATCTTACATGTTTCATATTCCTTCTATAGCAATCAATAGCTTTGTGACCAACCATATTGCAAGCAAATCAATATCCCTTAAAGTACCTGGAACGTGATGATCTTTCTAAGTGATAGTCTTGAACCATTCTTCTTCTGCATCTGACTGCAACATGTCCAAGATTATGACATAAATAAAATTCAACATTATTCATTTGAGGAATTGATCGACTATTATTTCCATAGTTAGGAATAAAAGATTTTCTTTGAAGAATTTCTTTCCTTGGTTGTTGATGGGATTGACCTCTCATCTCCTTGTTGAGCATTTCAGATTTTACATTAGAGTCCCTTGTCTTACTTTGTGAACTAGATTCTCCTTCAACAGATTCATGAAAACCAAGACCTGTTTTGATAGCAGGAGACCTTTGACTACTAAGAATATCATCCAAGATCTTAGTACTATATTGAAATCGTAAGAGCTTATCCTTTTCTTCTAAGTTATCTTTAAGAATATTTACCTCAACCTGATGTTGCTCCTCCTTTTCATGATACTGCTTCTCCATGTTTTCTTCAGCTTTTCTTCCTTCTTCCAACTAATGTCTTAGTTCAAGAACTTCGTTTTCTTGTTTTTCAAGAGCTTGGAGTAGTTCTTTATTCTGCCTTTTTGATTCTTCAAGATCTTTTTTAGCGAGAGGATCGTGGCTTCAAGACTTTCATAGTAACTGGATCTATCTTTGAGTTTCTTGATTGTTGTGCTCCTTTCATTGACTTCATTTCTTAATGATGTCACTTCATCCTGCAACTTTTGACATTGATCTTCCTTGTCCTCGAATAACTTCCTTGCCTTGTTTCCTTCCTCTAGTTGAGATTTTAGTTTGGTAGCTTCTTCTTTGAAGGCACATTCCCTTTTTTTCAATAGATCTTGTTGATCTCTAATTTTGTCTGTAAGCCTTTTAAATTTTGCTTCTATTTGATATCTTTCTTGCTCACCCATAAGAGAAAATTTAGTTGTTTTGCTATCACTTTCATCATCTTCAAAAGGATGGATAAATGTATCACTAGAGTATAACAAATTCATACCTGCTAGTTCTTTTGCTTGTTCATCTTCATTCTGAAGTGATTCTAAAGCTGAAGTGCTTCTTCCACATATTCCCCAATTGATTCTCCCACTGTCATAGCTCTTCTGAGATGTCTTCTTCTTCTTAGGCGCTTTCTTCTTAAGCTTCTTTCCCATTGATCTACGGATCTCCTTCAAGCGATCAAGCTTCTACCAAAGGACTTGCTCTGATACCAACTGTTTGAAATAATACTGAGAGGGGGTGGGGGGGTGAATCAGTATTATTAAATCAATAAAACTTTTTCATTTCCATATTAAGATTCATATACACTACTTCAGTTAAGGCAAACCGCATGTATATGCAACTGTGTGTAATGAAACAAGTGTATATCCAGTAAACTTATGATTCAGGTAGTTGGTCCTTAATGAGTGCATCAAAACATTATTAACCATATGAACAGTAAACAGGAGCAGTAAAATAGAATAGATCGTCACACACAAGAAGCACACATGAACACCATGATGTAAGGTGGAAACCCAATGTGGGTGAAAACCACTTGCTGCAAGTCATCTCAATATTCTTTTTAATAAGAAACTTCTTTTTACAATAGTTCTGTACCGGTGCAGTGTTATACCAGTACATAGGCTTCTACCTGTAGAAGGCTACAACCTTCTCTCATTCTCCAGACTCTCCTAGAAGGGAGCTACAACCCCCTTAACTCTTGTACTAGCCGATCCATTTACTAGTACGTAGGTGCCGGCCTACTGAATGCTCCAACCTTCACTCATTTTCCAGCTGCTACTGGAAGGGAGCTGCCACCCCCTTAGCTCTTGTACTAGCTGATGTGCTAGTATGTAGGTGCTGACCTACAGAAGGCTACAACCTTCTCTTTCTTCCTCCAGGTACCACGTTTCATAAATTTTTAGACTGGATACTCCTGAAGCACAACACCATAATCTAAAGGCCACGTTTCATGCAATTTTCATACTAGACCCATCAACATCATTGAAGCACAAAATCAATCACCACTGCAAAACACCCATCAACTACACCTGCATCATAAATCTCTAAATCACCCAATACTAAAACACTAAAACCTTGTCAACAACACAATCACCAGAACACAGAACAGACAATAGAACTCTGCAACAATAACCAGATCCAACTGCAACTTCAAATATCATGTCTCATAGTGTATATGCTATTATGATGAATCAAACCAGCGTACATACGCCCTTTCACCAAATCCAACCCGCGTACAGATCTGCAAATATTTACTCATAACTTTGCAGCTGTTCTAGACATCAGCCATACCCAGATCATAACATTCATACAATAAAACATGTGTCAATAATTCAGATCTGGTCTATCCATAATAAAAACATATAATGGTAAAACATTCCAAGCCTTAAGATCTCGATCCATCGTTCATCATCATTCACATGGGTGCAGCCTTGGTTAATACCAATCACAACATCACAAACTCTTAACCAGCATACTAGATCTCACACTTCATAAAATATTCATCACTTCTCAAAATCACCTTTGCCTAATGATCTTCTTCTCCTTTTATAGTTTGAGGCCTTACTCAATACCATGGTCCAAAACCATTTAGAACCAATACTAGGGACCCAATATCTGGGTTCAACACTTCAGACGCAATACCAAGGACCAAAACCATAGGTCTAAATACGACAAACCCAAAAATAAGCTTTCCCACATGTACGCACTTTTCTGTGCATGAAAGTGCGTGCATACGCATACGCGACTTTTGATCAGCAATCCCGCATGTATACGCGCCTTTGTATATAAAGAACCTACATGTATACCCTACTTGGTATATAGTGAACTTGCGTATATACGTGACTTGGTACATAGTGAACCTGCGTATAACATGCATATGTACGCGACTTGGTATATAGTGAACTTGCATATATACTCTTCTTTCTTCATTTTTGTAGTCTGATCATCAATTCTTTGCTACTGGCCTAATGCACTATAATCTGTCATCTTGCCATCAATGACAACACTTGTATCATAATGCCAACAATCTCCCCCTTTAGACTTGATGGCAAAGCTAACTTGTCATAATGTGAACTGTCATCTGATTCCTTTGAGTTGTCCTGCATCCCATGTATTCTGTCACATTTGATATCTCTTCTATAGATTCATCTAGATATATATAAGTGAGTTGTTCTTCTACGAGTGGGTTGCCATCAAGTACAACACATGCATCATAATGCCAACAAGCTCCCCCTTTGGACTTAATGGCAACAACACCAAATCACTCTCCCCCTTTGACATCAAGGGCAAAGGGCAGACCAAGATATTCTCTTTCCTTGATAAACATTCTGCTGTCCATACTCCCCCTGAGCACCTACTAAAATCTCTGAATGAGCTCCCCCTTTGTATATACACAGGTGTACCAATCTGACCATGCTCCCTCTGAGTACATGTTGAAGTCTCTGCTCTGCTGAAGTGTGCGTTCATGCTCCCCCTAACTGTAAGCAAAGTCTGCAAAAATATGTTCTACAAGAAGAACATGACTCTATCATAAATGACCTTCCTATCACCAAGGACTCAAACATACATCCATCTCCCAACCCAGTAGGGATATACCAATATTGACTCATCCACCCAACCAAGTGGAGATATGCCAGATACCAAATGTTTATACATGACTGAACTATTACACCATCCTTCCCATGCATAGAGGGGGTACAAATTACATCATATGACCAAAAGGGATTCAAGTATGGGGGATTTACGCAGTGCATTATTTTAGATATCATCAAATGACTACAATAGATAGAGACAAACTATTACATCATGAGTCTTGATATGGCCTTTACATGACATTTATAATAGAGACCAAACATCTAAATGAGATCATGATAGTCATCAGCAACTATCATACACAATGTATGATCTGCTCCATAATCATCTGACAACAACATCTAGACCAGCAACAAGGTATGTCTACATCAACTCACCCTTTTGAACAGAATTCTACATATGACATACAGAATCATTCACATTATATCATATGTGAAAACACCATAGCCATCTCATCAACATCAAGATCTGCATGATCCAAGTATCATCACTCTGGGAACATCTACATCAATCAACATATGTAAGCATCAACCCATCATCATATAGGTAAGAACTCATCATCATCATGTCTCCAACAATTTAACTTTGAGTAATCATTCATGTATCCAGCACTATGTATCTTGAGCTCAAGATCATTTGTCAAGACTTCTTGATATCATCAACAGCAACAATCCTCATCCACATGAGCGCCAAGAACTATAGGAATCCTGCATCATAACTGTATTATATGATCTTTATGCATATGATGATAGTAGCATATGAGTGACTCATCATCAAGTAATGAAGATGTGTATTCAAGCTTTGTACTTCTCCTTATCATTATGAGGATCACCATTTAAGCACCATATAAGCATCATCAAAGAATCAACCACAAATATGATCTGAACATCAACTATGTAACCCCAAGAATCATATGAGATTTTGTCATGGATAACTCATAACCATATCAATATAAGCATCATTACCAAGGACTACTAACCATAATGCAAACAATGCATTATTAAAGCCATATTCTCCCCCTGAACTTGTGCCATCTTGCTTATTGTTAGATCTGATCATGCATACCTTAGCAAGAAGTATCATTAATTTAGGATCACAACACTTTTAAAACATCTTACAAGTATCAAGACACATCATCAGTAGATTGTAACCATTATCAAACAGAGCAAATAATGGACTGAATCATATCAGACCCTTTCTCCTGACTCTGTCCCACTGCCTTTTCTTTGAACTAACATATACGCGACTGTGCAGTGTCTAAGTCACGTATATACGTGACTTCCCTTTATGAAACCTGCGTATGAGATTTAGGACACTGAAGTTTTGCACTTTTAGGTCCCTCTGAGTCTGTTATGTCTGTATATTGTGTTGTGCCACATCTTTCTGACTGTACTTCCTTATTCTTCCATATCTTCAAGCGTGATGATGTTTTCTCCTTTTGGTATGGTGCCCGTACTTTGTTCCTGCATTCTTTTGCTATATGTCAAAGCTTGTTACATGCATAACATCTTACATGTTTCATATTCCTTCTATAGCAATCAATAGCTCTGTGACCAACCATATTGCAAGCAAATCAATATCCCTTAAAGTACCTGGAACGTGATGATCTTTCTAAGTGATAGTCTTGAACCATTCTTCTTCTGCATCTGACTGCAACATGTCCAAGATTATGACATACATAAAATTCGAAATTATTCTTTGAGGAATTGATCGACTATTATTTCCATAGTTAGGAAATAAAGATTTTCTTTGAAGAATTTCTTTCCTTGGTTGTTGATGGGATTGACCTCTCATCTCCTTGTTGAGAATTTCAGATTTTACATTAGAGTCCCTTGTCTTACTTTGTGAACTAGATTCTCCTTCAACAGATTAATGAAAACCAAGACCTGTTTTGATAGCAGGAGACCTTTGACTACTAAGAATATCATCCAAGATCTTAGTACTATCTTGAAATCGTAAGAGCTTATCCTTTTCTTCTAAGTTATCTTTAAGAATATTTACCTCAACCTGATGTTGCTCCTCCTTTTCATGATACTGCTTCTCCATGTTTTCTTCAGCTTTTCTTCCTTCTTCCAACTAATGTCTTAGTTCAAGAACTTTCGTTTTCTTGTTTTTCAAGAGCTTGGAGTAGTTCTTTATTCTGCCTTTTTGATTCTTCAAGATCTTCTTTTAGCGAGAGGATCGTGGCTTCAAGACTTTCATAGTAACTGGATCTGTCTTTGAGTTTCCTGATTGTTGTGCTCCTTTCATTGACTTCATTTCTTAATGATGTCACTTCATCCTGCAACTTTTGACATTGATCTTCTTTGTCCTTGAATAACTTCCTTGCCTTGTTTCCTTCCTCTAGTTGAGATTTTAGTTTGGTAGCTTCTTCTTTGAAGGCACATTCCCTTTTTTTCAATAGATCTTGTTGATCTCTAATTTTTTCTGTAAGCCTTTTAAATTCTGCTTCTATTTGATATCTTTCTTGCTCACCCATAAGAGAAAATTTAGTTGTTTTGCTATCACTTTCATCATCTTCAAAAGGATGGATAAATCTATCACTAGAGTATAAAAAATTCACACCTGCTAGTTCTTTTGCTTGTTCATCTTCATTCTGAAGTGATTCTAAATCTGAAGTGCTTCTTCCACATATTCCCCAATTGATTCTCCCACTGTCATAGCTCTACTGAGATGTCTTCTTCTTCTTAGGCGCTTTCTTCTTAAGCTTCTTTCCCATTGATCTACAGATCTCCTTCAAGCGATCAAGCTTCTACCAAAGGACCTGCTCTGATACCAACTGTTGGAAATAATACTGAGAGGGTGGGGGGGGTGAATCAGTATTATTAAATCAATAAAACTTTTTCATTTCCATATAAAGATTCATATACACTACTTCAGTTAAGGCAAACCGCATGTATACGCAACTGTGTGTAATGAAACAAGCGTATATCCAGTAAACTTATGATTTAGGTAGTTGGTCCTTAATGAGTGCATCAGAACATTATTAACCATATGAACAGTAAACAGGAGCAGTAAAATATAATAGATAGTCACACACAAGAAGCACACATGAACACCATGATGTAAGGTGGAAACCCAATGTGGGTGAAAACCACCTGCTACAAGTCATCTCAATATTCTTTTTAATAAGAAACTTCTTTTTACAATAGTTCTGTACTGGTGCAGTGTTATACCAGTACATAGGATTCTACCTGCAGAAGGCTACAACCTTCTCTCGTTCTCCAAACTCTCCTAGAAGGGAGCTACAACCCCCTTAACTCTTGTACTAGCCGATCCATTTACTAGTACGTAGGTGCCAGCCTATTGAATTCTCCAACCTTCACTCATTTTCCAGCTGCTACTGGAAGGGAGCTGTCACCCCCTTAGCTCTTGTACCAGCTGATGTACTAGTACGTAGGTGCCGACCTACAGAAGGCTACAACCTTCTCTTTCTTCGTCCAGGTACCACGTTCATAAATTTTCAGATTGGATATTCCTGAAGCACAACACCATAATATGAAGGCCACGTTTCATCCAATTTTCATACTGGACCCATCAACACCATTGAAGCAAAAAATCGATCACCACTGCAAAACACCCATCAACTACACCTACATCATCAATCTCTGAATCTCCCAATACTGAAACACTGAAACCCTGTCAACAACACAATCACCAGAACACGGAATAGACAATAGAACTCTGCAACAATAACCAGATCCAACTGCAACTTCAAATATCATGTCTCATAGTGTATACGCTATTATGATGAATCAAACCAGCGTACATACGCCCTTTCACCAAATACAACCTGCATACAGATCTGCAAATATTTACTCATAACTTTGCAGCTGTTCTAGACATCAGCCATACCCAGATCATAACATTCATACAGTAAAACATGCGTCAATAATTCAGATCTGGTCTATCCATAATCAAACCATATAATGATAAAACATTCCAAGCCTTAAGATCTCAATCCATCGTTCATCGTCATTCACATGGGTGCATCCTTGGTTCAGATCAATCATAGCATCACAAACCCATAACCAACATACTAGATCTCACACTTCATCAGATATTCATCACTTCTCAAAATCACCTTTGCCTAATGATCTTCTTCTCCTTTCATAGTCTTAGGCCTTACTCAATACCATGGTCCAAAACCATTTAGAACCAATACTAGGGACCCAATACCTGGGTTCAACACTTCAGACACAATACCAAGGACCAAAACGACAGGTCTAAATACCATGGACCCAAAAATAATATTTCCCACATGTACACGCTTTTCCGTGCATGAAAGTGTGTGCATACGCATACGGGACTTTTGATCAGCAATCCCGCGTGTATACATTCCTTTGTATATAGTGAACCTACGTGTATACCATACTTGGTATATAGCGAACCTGTGTATATACGCGACTTGGTACATAGTGAACCTACGTATAACATGCATATGTACGCAACTTGGTATAAAGTGAACCTGCATATATACTCTTCTTTCTTCATTTTTGTAGTCTGAACATCAATTCTTTGCTACTGACCTACTGCACTATAATTTGTCATCTTGCCATCAACGACAACACTTGTATCATAATGCCAACAATCTCCCCCTTTGGACTTGATGGTAAAGCTAACTTGTCATACTGAGAACTGTCATCTGATTCCTTTGAGTTGTCCTGCATCCCATGTATTCTGTCACATCTGATATCTCTTCTTTAGATTCATCTAGATATATATAAGTGAGTTGTTCTTCTACGAGTGGGTTGCCATCAAGTACAACACATGCACCATAATTCCAACAATCTCCCCCTTTGGACTTGATGGCAACAACACCAAATCACTCTCCCCCTTTGACATCAAGGGCAAAGGGCAGACCAAGATATTCTCTTTCCTTGATAAACATTCCACTGTCCATACTCCCCCTGAGTACCTGCTAAAATCTCTGAATGAGCTCCCCCTTTGTATATACACAGGTGTACCAATCTGACCATGCTCCCTCTGAGTACATGTTGAAGTCCCTACACTGCTGAAGTGTGTCGTTCATGCTCCCCCTGACTATAAGCAAGGTCTGCAAAAATATGTTCTACAAGAAGAACATGACTCTATCATAAATTACCTTCCTATCACCAAGGACTCATACATACATCCATCTCCCAACCCAGTGGGGATATACAAATATTGACTCATCCACCCAACCAAGTGGGGATATGCTAGATACCAAATGTTTATACATGACTAAACTATTACATCATCCTTCCCATGCATAGAGGGGGTACAAATTACATCATATGACCAAAAGGGATTCATCAAATGACTACAATAGATAGAGACAAACTATTACATCATGACTCTTGATATGTCCTTTACATGACATTTATAACAGAGACCAAACATCTAAATGAGATCATGATAGTCATCAGCAACTATCATACAAAATGTATGATCTGCTCCATAATCATCTGACAACAACATCTAGACCAGCAACAAGGTATGTCTGCATCAACTCATCCTTTTGAAAAGAATTCTGCATATCACATACAGAATCATTCACATTATATCATATGTGAAAAACACCATAGCCATCTCATCAACATCAAGATCTGCATGATCCAAGTATCATCAGTCTGGGAGCATCTACATCAATCAACATATGTAAGCATCAACCTATCATCATATAGGTAAGAACTCATCATCATCATGTCTCCATCAATGCAACTTTGAGTAATCATTCATGTATCCAGCACTATGTATCTTGAGCTCAAGATCATTTGTCAAGACTTCTTGATATCATCAACAGCAACAATCCTCATCCACATGAGCGCCAAGAACTATAGGAATCCTGCATCATAACTGTATTGTACGATCTTGATGCATATGACGATAGCAAAATATCAGTGACTCACCATCAAGTAATGAAGATGTGTATTCAATCTTTGTACTTCTCCTTATCCTTATGAAGATCACCCTGTAAGCACCATATATGCATCATCAAAGAATCAACCACAAATCTAATTTGAACATAAAATATGTAACCCCAAGAATCATATGAGATTTTGTCATGGATAACTCATAACCATATCAACATAAGCATCATTACCAAGGACTATTAACCATAATGCCAACAATGCATTATTAAAGGCATATTCTCCCCCTGAGCCTGTGCCATCTTGCTTATTATCAGATCTGATCATGTATATTCAGCAAGAAGTATCATTAATTTAGGATCACAACACTTTTAGAACATCTTACAAGTATCAAGACATTTTCACTCATCATCAGCAGATTGTAACCATTATCAAACAGAGCAAATAATGGACTGAATCATATCATACCCTTTTTCCTGAGTTTGTCCCACTGCCTTTTCTTCGAACTAACATATACGCGACTGTGTAGTTTCTAACTCACGTATATACATGACTTCCCTTTATGAAACTTGCGTAAGAGATTTAGGACATTGAAGTTTCGCACTTTCAGGTCCCTCTGAGTCTGTTATGTCTGTATATTGTGCTGTGCCACATCTTTCTGACTGTACTTCCTTCTTCTTCCATATCTTCAAGTGTGATGATGTTTTCTCCTTTTGATATGGTGCCCATACTTTGTTCCTGCATTCCTTTGCTATATGTCCAAGCTTGTTACATGCATAAAATCTTACATGTTTCATATTCCTTCTATAGAAATCAACAGATCTGTGACCAACCATATTGCAAGCAAATCAATATCCCTTAAAGTACCTGGAACGTGATGATCTTTTTGAGTGATAGTCTTGAATCCTTCTTCTTCTGCATCTGACTGCAACATGTCCAAGACTATGACATACATAACATTCAACATTATTCATTTGAGGAATTGACCGACTATTATTTCCATAGTTAGGAACAAAATATTTTCTTTGAAGAATTTCTTTCCTTGGTTGTTGATGGGATTGACCTCTCATCTCCTTGTTGAGCATTTCAGATTTTACATTAGAGTCCCTTGTCGTACTTTGTGAACTAGATTCTACTTCAATAGATTCATGAAAACCAAGACCCGTTTTGATAGCAGGAGATCTTTGACTACTAAGAATATCATCCAAGATCTTAGTATTATCTTGAAATCGTAAGAGCTTATCCTTTTCTTCTAATTTATCTTTAAGCATATTTACCTCAACCTGATGTTGCTCCTCCTTTTCATGATATCGCTTCTCCATGTTTCCTTTAGCTTTTCTTCCTTCTTCCAACTGATGTATTAGTTCAAGAACTTCGTTTTCTTGTTTTTCAATAGCTTGGAGTAGTTCTTTATTCTGCCTTTTTTATCCTTCAAGATCTTATTTTAGTGAGAGGATCATAGCTTCAAGACTTTCATAGTAACTGGATCTATCTTTAATTTTCTTGATTGTTGTGATCCTTTCATTGACTTCATTTCTTAATGATGTCACTTCATCTTGCAACTTTTGACATTGATATTCCTTGTCCTTGAATAACTTCCTTGCTTTGTTTCCTTCCTCTAGTTGAGCTTTTAGTTTGGTAGCTTCTTCTTTGAAGGCACATTCCCTTTTTTTCAATAGATCTTGTTGATCTCTAATTTTGTCTGTAAGCCTTTTAAATTCTGCTTCTATTTGATATCTTTCTTGCTCACCCATAAGAGAAAATTCAGTTGTTTCGCCATCACTTTCATCATCTTCAAAAGGATGGATAAATGTATCACTAGAGTATAACAAATTCATACCTGCTAGTTCTTTTGCTTGTTCATCTTCATTCTGAAGTGATTCTGAATCTGAAGTGCTTCTTCCACATATTCCCCAATCGATTCTCCCACTGTCATAGCTCTTTTGTGATGTCTTCTTCTTCTTAGGCGCTTTCTTCTTAAGCTTCTTTCCCATTGATCTACGGATCTCCTTCAAGCGATCAAGCTTCTACCAAAGGCCTGCTCTAATACGAATTGTTGGAAATAATACTGAGAGGGGGGGGGGGTGAATCAGTATTATTAAATCAATAAAACTTTTTCATTTCCATATTAAGATTCATATACGCTACTTCAGTTAAGGCAAACCACGTGTATACGCAACTGTGTGTAATGCAACAAGCGTATATCCAGTAAACTTATGATTCAGGTAGTTGGTCCATAATGAGTGCATCTAAACATTATTAACCATATGAACAGTAAACAGGAGCAGTAAAATAGAACAGATCATCACACACAAGAAGCACACATGAACACCATGATGTAAGGTGGAAACCCAATGTGGGTGAAAACCACCTGCTGCAAGTCGTCTCAATCTTCTTTTTAATAAGAAAATTCTTTTTACAATAGTTCTGTATTGGTGCAGTCTTATACCAGTACATAGGCTTCTACTTGTAGAAGGCGACAACCTTCTCTCGTTCTCCAGACTCTCCTGGAAGGGAGCTACAACCCCCTTAACTCTTGTACTAGCTGATCCATTTACTAGTACGTAGGTGCCAGCCTATTGAATTCTCCAACCTTCACTCATTTTCCAGCTGCTACTGGAAGGGAGCTGTCACCCCCTTAGCTCTTGTACCAGCTGATGTACTAGTACATAGGTGCCGACCTACACAAGGCTACAACCTTCTCTTTCTTCCTCTAGGTACCACATTTCATAAATTTTCAGACTAGATATTCCTGAAACACAACACCATAATCTGAAGGCCACGTTTCATCCAATTTTCATACTGGACCCATCAACACCATTGAAGCACAAAATCAATCACCACTGCAAAACACCCATCAACTACACCTACATCATCAATCTCTGAATCTCCCAATACTGAAACACTGAAACCCTGTCAACAAGACAATCACCAGAACACAGAATAGACAACAGAACTCTGCAACAATAACCAGATCCAACTGCAACTTCAAATTTCATGTCTCATACTGTATACGCTATTATGATGAATCAAACCAACGTACATACGCCCTTTCACCAAATCCAACCCACGTACAGATTTGCAAATATTTAGTCATAACTTTGCAGCTGTTCTAGACATCAGTCATACCCAGATCATAACATTCATACAATAAAACATGCGTCAATAATTCAAATCTAGTCTATCCATAATCAAACCATATAATGATAAAACATTCCAAGCCTTAAGATCTCAATCCATCGTTCATCATCATTCACATGGGTGCATCCTTGGTTAGATCAATCACAGCATCACAAACCCATAACCAGCATACTAGATATCACACTTCATCAGATATTCATCACTTCTCAAAATCACCTTTGCCTAATGATCTTCTTCTCCTTTTATAGTCTTAGGCCTTACTCAATACCATGGTCCAAAACCATTTAGAACCAATACTAAGGACCCAATACCTGGGTTCAACACTTCGAACGCAATACCAAGGACCAAAACCATAGGTCTACATACCACGGACCCAAAAATAAGCTTTCCCACATGTACACGCTTTTCTGTGCATGAAAGTGCATGGATACGCATACACGACTTTTGATCAGCAATCCCGCGTGTATATGCACCTTTGTATATAGTGAACTTGCGTGTATAACCTGTGTGTATACCCTACTTGGTATATAGCGGACCTACGTATATACGCGACTTGGTACATAGTGAACTTGTGTATAACATGGATATGTACGCAGCTTGGTATATAGTGAACCTGCGTATATAATGTTCTTTCTTCATTTTTGTAGTCTGATCATCAATTCTTTGCTACTGACCTGCTGCACTATAATCTGTCATCTTACCATCAAGGACAACACTTGTATCATAATGCCAACAATCTCCCCCTTTGGATTTGATGGCAAAGCTAACTTGTCATACTGAGAACTGTCATCTGATTCCTTTGAGCTATCCTACATCCCATATATTCTGTCACATCTGATATCTCTTCTATAGATTCATCTAGATATATATAAGTGAGTTGTTCTTCTACGAGTGGGTTGCCATCAAGTACAACACATGCATCATAATGCCAACATAAACATTAATTCTGCTACAGCATATTGTGGGCTCTCGTAGCAAGGGAGTTGATCCATGTGAAGAATATTATTCTTCCCATGGATCCTTCTAGATCCTGCAACTTTAAAGCATCATGCTCCTCATCCATATGGAGGTCTAGCTACTATCAACGCAATCTCCTCCAACGTGGAGGTCAACTCAACTATCTTTAGCAAAGTTGTTGTATACTCTAGCCCCTTCTTGTCCTTCATTCTCTTTGGACACTGAGTGACATAGTGACCAAACTCACCACATCCAAACCATTTGACCTTTGATGGGTCCTTTCTCTTCTTCTCTACTCCCTTTGAGTTTTGTCCCCGATTGGGACCTTTATTCACATTCCCTTTACTAGCAATGGTTATGTTCTCCTCTTCCTCCTTATCCACTTTCGGTCCTTTGCTACTGCTACTATTGATGGTACCTTCTGCAAGGCTAAGTCTCAACTCCTCCTGAGTGAATTCACTCCATAGGTGATACCATCCCAGAAGTGTGTCTCATCCAAAGATAACTTGGATGAATGTATGCCACTTCTTGGAAAACCCATTTAGATTTGTGTGGACCAACTCATCCTCAAATGGTTTCTCCTTAATAGCTACAAGATAATCTCAAACATTATTAAGTATGGCCAGATAAGGGTTCAAGCCTTAACCATTATGCATCCTCATGGTCCACAACTCCTATTTAAGAATCATTTTGCAATTCTCTAATGGATTCTCATACAACTTTATCATAACATCCCACATATCTTTTGTCATGGTTTTATTTGTGATGTGGGATGAAATGATCCTGAACACCATCTAGGACTGTTCTCTTAGATTTGGCCATTTATTTCTTGAAGGTTTTCAATTTTTGTGGATATGTTAACTCTACCATGATATTTTTCACGAACTCCTTCAGACCATGCTCATCCAACGTGAATTGCATTACAACCTTGCATACACCAAATTTAGAGACTGTGTCAAGTTTGTCCTGATCCTTGAGTCATTTTGTGGCCATGCCTATGAAGATAAAATAAAATGGAGACTAGATCTAGAAATATCCTTCCATTCCATACTTTGGCCTTCTTTTGATACTCACACTCCCTTGCGAATGCGCAAATCTACACTTGCTTGCCTTCGAAAGTCCTTATTGAGCTCTCACACTACCTAGTACACCTTAGATAGGAAACTTGCTCAACCTTTGGGAAGTCCTTCTCTAGAATCTAAGACATGATCTACTACTCCTGAAGCACACACTACCTGACTGGGAAAATTGCTATGGTTTACTTCTCTTGGAAATCATGGATCTCCTTCCTGAAGGTGGAAGTGGAAACCCTCTGATAATTTCTATAATTCCCCTTTGTGCTTTTATCTTCCTTCCCTGCATAGATATGAAATTGAAATCCTTGTTACAAATATTTTGTGCCTAGATCTGCATTAAAAATCAACTAATTTTCTCACTGGAACTACTTTCTGGAAACCACACTGCCTAAAAACTCTGCTTCTAAGGCTATTTGAAATTTCCTTTGAATTGGATTTGGAAATCGAACCCTATACCTCTACAATTCATACCTGTAGCTTGGAATGTGCAGATATGAACCCTGTGCTTTGGATATCCCTCTAAAACTATATAATATGTTGATCTTTCACCTCTGAGCCTCATATTTGATCAACAATGCTCTAACACCATGTGAAAATTCCTTAAATTGCAACAACTATAATTAATTCTCCTAACCGATTAGCAGTTTATTTGTTTTACAAAAAATAATGAATACATCATACTATAATTCTTCACAATAAAAATAATTTTATGGAATTAAAATCAAGAACTAAGAAATATATGCACACACATAAAAATCAACACAATATTTTGGACTATTAGTTCTCGGAAAAACCTTGAAGGAAAACTGATGCAGAAAGTGAGGGTGTATTTTATTATTATGAAGAAAATTAGAGAGTACAATAATTTGGATGCCCAATTGGAAATCCTATAGAAAATATACTGGAAAAATATATGGAGGATTTTTTCTCCCTTTACAATCAAATCAGCCTCTACTAGACTACGTGAGCCCCACACTGGTAAACTCTCTTTTACTATAATTCACACTCTTGGCTCTAGGAAATATCTACAACCCCATATCTACCTCCAACTAGGTTGTATAACCTCCCTCGACCTCTAGAAAAGTTTTGTTTTGCCTTATGGATTTAGATCTAACCTCTGGGAACTGAAACAGACAATTTTTGGCAACTCGCTCTATTAGACAGAATAACTCGCATAGCCTGGACAACTTCTTTATACAAGAATTCAACCTCCCTTTTCCTACCTCTCCAACACTAAAAAAATACTAAGAAATTATCAGGAATCCTACTTTCTAATTTGTGTTTCTCCCTCTGTCGGATGCTCTCCCTCTGGCTCAAACTGTGCCCTCACTGAAGCTTTTAACTAGGTAGCTCAACTTGCCAAGATAAATAATTCTCTCACACTTGTCTCTCTCCACTCGTTTGAGTTGCTCTTATAATCTCTCATTGAGACTTCAATGGATAAGATCAATTAGAATTCATCAATAGAAGTCCCTAGAGAAATATTGAACATCCTTAATTAATTAACTTTAATTAACCAACTTTCCTAAGTTACACTTAGGAAACAATTTAATTATTGACAATTAATTTAATTAAAGTGTTTCAAAGCTATATATCATGAAACCATTTCTTGGTATTAGATATCATGTGTTCCTTAGCCTCTTAGAACCATCTGAGACTAGAACACATGTCTAATATTACCACCATAATTGGAAACTTATCAAGGTGAATGTATTCATCTCTTCTTGGTCAAAGTCCTTAATGACCCAATAAAATTCCTTTATGGCCTTCCCAATCCTGCAAAGACCTCATCATTCTCTTGTAATGAGGGAGACATTGAACATCATACTAAGCTCATTTTTGTCCACAATTTACTCATATTGTGGATATGTGTTGGAGCTCTACTACTCCTTTATACATTATGTCTTGGATGAAGTGACTTGACCATGTCCTTCTTACTTCTCAAGCCTCATTTTTTCATGAAATGTGATATTCCATCAAAGACTCACTGCACCTCATGATACATATCTCAGAACACATCCAGATATACAACATAGGTACCATATGCTTTGTTGTTATCCACTATATATGTCTCCGCACGACCAAAAACTAGTTTATGATGTTCACTACAAAGAAAAATATGTCTTGGTGTTTTTTGGGTGTGTGTTATATTCTTTCCATGACTAGTTGCATGCATGGGGTTTTGGCAGTGCCCCAAGATTTTTTTTTCAGATCCTATATTAGGTGGGCGGACCTACCTATGGTTTTGGGCATGGGTTTCACACATGGTTTTGGGCATGATGGTTTTATGCCCATGGTAATTTGTAGATCCGTTCAAGGGAAATATAGTTATGTTCTAATCTAGGGCTAATGGATTGGGGTTTATGAATGAATCAACATGTATATATATGTATTAAAACATTGAAAGGAACATAATGAAAAATCAATCTGATAGTCTGGGTTTTGGGATCCAGGGTCAAATCTTTGTGTATATATGTTTTATGTTCTTGCCATTGTTTATTTTATGTTTTTAGAATTCGTATGCAAGTAATTTCTATACAGTGTCAAAACCTACATTTGGTATCAGAGTTGTTTCAGTTTCAAGGGGGCACCTTTTTCATTCAAGATTTTTCTCAGGCCTGTGGTTGACCATGTTCAGTGGGAGATTTGTGAGATCAATTCTTACAGTGAAAGAATATGATGAGCAGTGGAAAAATAGAGATTGATAAATCTAATGGTGAGAGTCTTGAGTTGTGTAAACTCAAGATGGAGGATCTATTGGTGGATAGATATCATGAGGCATGGGTGATTGACTCAAGTGCATTTCACTTCACTCCCCATAGGGAGTGGTTCTGTGAGTATGAGAAATACGATGGTGGTGTTGTCTTCATAGGGGATGACAGGAAGGATATAATCATCAAACATGGAAAAGTCAAACTAAAGTTGTGAGGTGGAAGGATTAGAACACTTTCGTTTTTCTGCAATATTCCTGCATTGGCCATAAATATTATTTTTGTAAGCAAGATGGATGATGTAGGTGTAAAAATAGTGTTCGAGAAATATACTTACAAGATGGTTTAGGGATCATTGGTATTGATGCGGGGAATTCGGATTGGAAATTTGTACAAGATTTTGGGTAGCACTACTATTGATGGGTGCAATAATTTTATGGTTCCTGAAAGTGGAGCGGAAAATCTGGATGTCTCTGGAGAAAAGACCATGCTATGGCATCAAAGGCTTGGACATATTGGAGAGAAGAGCCTTCAAATACTTTATGGTAATGGTATGGTATAAGGTATCTCTAATTTCTCTCTGGATTTTGATCTCTGTGAATATTATGTATATGGGAAGTAGAATCGGGTGATTTTCCCCACTAGTGCAAGAGGGTGAAAGGGATATTAGAGCTTGTGCATAGTGATGTGTTTGGACCTATGTCGGTTCCATCATTGGGTAAGTTTGTGTACTATGTATCATTTATGGATGACTTCTCAAGGAATACATGGATATATTTCCTCAGGAAGAAATATGAAGTCTTTAAAAGGTTTAAAAAATTTAAGGCTCTGCTAGAAAACCAAACAAAGAAGAAGATAAAGATGTTGAGGACAAATAATGGTGGAGAGTTCTGCAAGAAGGAATTTGAAGATTTCTGTAAGAAGAATGGTATAGCATGGCACAAGACTAATCCATACACACCTCAACAAAATGGAGTTAGAGAAAGAATGAATAGGACATTGATGGAAAAGGCAAGAAGCATGCTTAGTGGTGTTGGGTTATGACATGAATTTTGGATAGAGGTAGTGGAGACTACATGTTACATGGTCAACATATCGCCTTCATCAACATTGAAGGATAAGACTCCAAATGAGGTATGAACTGGTAAGAAACCCTCTCTTTCACATCTGAGGGTATTTGGTTGTGATGCATATGTACATGTTCCAAAGGAGAAAATAACCAAGTTGGATAGTAAATCTAAAAGGTGCATCTCTATTGTGTATAGGGATGGTTTAAAAGTTTATAAGATTTGGAATGCAGAAACAAGGAAGGTTGTGTAAAATGGAGATTTGGTGTTTAGAGAGATGAAGTATGTTATTAAACATGTATTCCTACCAAAGGAACCTAAGAAGATAGAGTTTGAGCTAAAGGAGGAAGAATCAGACTCTACAATAGAACATGAATTACAAGATGAAGAGCCACAAACTCCAACTGTGAGAAGATCAGTTCGAGAAAGAAGGCAGCCAGAAAGGTATAGTCCATATTATTTATATTCCAATTTGATTTATCTATTACTGATAATGATCCCAGAATTGTTAGGGAGGCAGTAGATTCAGAGCATGGCAAAATTTGCAAAGAGGCCATGGTTGATGAATTGGCATCTTTGGACAAAAATAAGGCTTGGGATCTAGTGGAGTTGTCAGCTGGAAGGAAACCCATTGGAAGAAAATGGGTGTTTAAGAAGAAGATGAATGTAGAAGGCAAGCTGCAGAAATACAAAGCTCGATTGGTAGAAAAAGGTTATTCCCAAGTGTCGAGAATTGATTTTGGTGATATATTTTCTCTTGTTTCCAAGGTAGATTCTATTAGATTACTTTTATCTGTTGCTTCTACTTTTGATTTTGAGGTAAAACAGATGGATGTGAAGACAACATTTCTTCATAGGGATATGAAAGAAGATATATACATGAAGCAACCTGAAAGCTTTGCGGTAAAGGGTAAGAAAGAATTGGCATGTAGGTTTAAAAAGTCTTTGTATGGGTTAAAACAGTCACCAAGGATGTGGTATTAGAAATTTGATACATATATTGGGACTTGGCTTCATCAGAAGAAAAGTAGATCACTATGTGTATTTTAAATTAATTGGTGACTCTATTATTTATCTGGTCTTGTATGTGGATGATATGTTGCTGATTAGAAATGACAAAGAAATTATTTGAGATTTAAAGACCTAATTTTCCTCCAAATGTAACATGAAGGGTCTTGGTGCTGCAAACTATATTTTGGGAATGGAAATTAAATGAGATTGGGCAAAGAGGAAGCTCTGGTTAAACCAAAGGAAGTATGTTGAGACAATTCTGCAGAGGTTTAATATTCAGGATAGTAAACCAGTGAAGGTTCCTATTTTGGTGGGTGTAAAGTTATCTGATGAATAGTGTCCCAAGACACAATAAGAGGAGGAGGACATGTCCTATGTTCTATACGTAAGTGTATTCAGTAGCCTGATGTATGCAATGGTCTATATTAAACCAAACATTGCACATGCAGTGGGAGTATTAAGTAGGTTTATATCAAAACCAGGGTAGGAGCATGTTATGAAACCAGCCCAAGAAAAGATAGAAAAGATAGATCAACGCCTTAGAATTCAGCCTCTTCGAGGGGGCAACCTCCTTCACATTACATAAATGAAAAATTCTTGGATTATTCAAATGACAAAACCTCCTTTCTATATATAGGAGTCTAAGGATTCACAATATAACCTAGCTGACCTAACAATAATAATATAAAGCCACCCAAATAACAATAGAGGGATTCTATGGGGCACAATAATAATAATATGGGGATAATAGGGGCACAACAATATTAATAAGGGATGCAACTACAATAGTAATTGTTATAGACATTTTTGTGCCTTACAGCATTGAGCATGAAATGTCCATAATCTAAGGGATCCAAAGTCCCTAAACATGTTGTTCCTACCCCTAGAGGAACAAGGCTAACAAACCATAGCAATTCACAGAAGTTCTCCACCAGAAACTGCTCAAAAACAAGTCAATTCAGGATCATTTCAGTGGCTACACTAGCTGTTTGCGCTGAATGTCAAAGCCAACACTGGCTACCTGCGTTGAATGTCAACTGGAACACTGGCTACCTGCGCTGAACGAGAGTGGACATGTGGCAGGCTCATTTCTCAAGGTGTCAAAACCCAGGAAGCTTCCAAAATGACACTTGCCTCAGGTAATTCGACTGGTGATGAGTAAGAGGTTCCAAATCTCCAAGTGGAAGCAAGAACCTCCAAGTGGACTCAAGAACTGACAGAGGGAGAGGACACTAGTCAGATCTCAAGCTGACTCATCCTCTCTCCAAACATCTATATATGGATCTCTCCTCCATGAGATCTAGGGAGGCTGGAATTTTGTTATTACAAAGAATTGTTGTTGGTTTGAGACTGGAACTATTGGGTGCTTAATGCTTTGAAAGGGGTGAAGATAGGAATTCCATTTGCTGGGAAGGAGATGCTGGATTGGAGCCCTCTGGGTTGTATCTCTTCCTGAACCTTGTTATTCATCAATAAAGCTATCTTGGTTTCTCCTATATGCTGGTGTATTCTTGATGCATGATTGCATTAGTGTATTTGGTTTATTTCTAATCCTGAACTAGTTATGAATATGAATCCATGTCTTGTGTAGTGTTCTCTTCTTGTGATCTTGCAGAAACCTCTTGAAGCTGGGCGAGCGAGAAGGAAAGTAGCTGGGAACTCTCCAAGAGAAGAGAAGATGGATCGAGGGACAAACGGAAGACACCGGTTAGTCCATCTATCTCTCTCTTCATTCTTAATTCATAAAGGAAGAATACTAGAATAGCTATCTTTGTTTGTTGCTAAGGCACTGTCACACCTTAGGTGGATAGGATCGTCCTACATAGGCATTTTTCCCCACAAAAAATTGGCGACTCCGCTGGGGAAGATTTGTTTAGTCATTTTATTTGTGTTTCTATCATTGTTTGTTCCATAGACTTGACAGCAACAATCGAACTGCATCTGCTTTTCCTAGATGCAAAGCAGACAGTTGCTGCCTTGATCCAATCACTGGACTTGTCTATGATCTGAACAATGGATTCACAAATGATTTGATGATCCTTGTGATAGATCTTAGTACCCCTCAAAGCATCCCTTTAGTTGTACCTTGCTTGTTGCTTTTATTTGGCCTGAAACAGTTGATTAAATAGCAATCTGTGACCCAGAACCTAAGGGAAACGAGAGTTTCTCCTTCAGCGTAGACCCAGTGAAGGGATTTTGCATTTCAATGCAGGTCCCGTGAAGGCTACCTGCGCTGAATGTCAAAACCCCTGTGTTGAGGTTGCGCTGAACCAGTTTGTCCTAGTGCAGCTGGGGTTCTCTGCTTTGTTTTGCCTTGTTTTGATCTCTGATTTTTGCAGCCTGTAACCAGCATAGGTACCAGTCTGATAACTCCTTTTCTCTGCTTAGATTCCGCCTCCTTTTGTACAAAAAGACTGTGAGTTTTTTTATGTGTTTGTGGCGTCATTTGCAGTCTTCCTTTGCATGAGCGAAATAGTCATCCTGTAGCCCTTGATTCAGATCTGTTGATTGCGATCTTAGAAGAGAGTTCATTGGCTGTTTGCAGTTGATTATACATTTGCTTTTGCTTATTGGTTTGAGTTTGTCTCTTTTAAAATGTCGAAACAAAATTTTATTTCGAAAATCGTTAAGTGTTGTAATCTCTTCTACCCTTTCTGATTTCGAAAAGTAAACTTGTTTGTATTTGTCATTTAAAAGCAAATTCAAAGTTGTGCAAAAAGCTTTCTTTTGTAGGCATCAACACTAAGAAAGCGGAAAACAAACACCTGCATTGTGCATTTGCATTTGATAGTTTGCATGTTGGATTTAGGAAAAGTGCATTAGAGTGTGTTGATTGCTCTTTGAGAAAAGATGGTGTCTTTCTTTTCCCTTAGTAGCTAGGATTTTCAAAGTTGAAAAGATATAAAGCTTGCTTATCATCTTTAGACTGCATTTAGGAATTTGTAGAATACATCTCGTGGTGAACCTTGAAAGGAAAACTTTAAAAAGATCAACCTAAAATAAATTGAATGAACTTAACAACGCTTTGCAACATAACGCACAACATAGAGGTCTAGGCTAGAGACGTGTTCCGGCGTCGTTAAGCCTGGTGACTGTCGATCTCGTGGATGGTGGGTGATTCCTCCTGAGGGACGATAGCGCCAGTACGGATTGTGCTCCCACGTACCGTCGCGTATATATTAGGAGACCCCTATAGGCATAAAACCTTTATCCTTAGGAAGCCGTGTCGGCCGCCCTACTGATCGCAATGCACTGAACACAACATTCAGGAAGATCGACTGCCCGTACCCTAAAAAGTATTCTGCGGTTTTGCGAAAAGTTTGGCACACCCTCTGCCTAGAACTCCAGAGCAGTTCCTTTTGGCCTTTTTCAGACTCTATAACAGAAAAAGTCCATCCGATCATTTGTCACTTCGGGCTCGTTAAAACATCGAAGGAGACTAGAGTCATCTTTAGCTTTTTCTCGACTCTTTAAAAGTGAAAAAGCAAGTTGTGTCTAAGCGTCGTTAAAAATTTATTTTAAACGGAACAATCACCCTTTATTCCCGCGTTGATCTTTAGGTTGAAAAAATGGAGCACACTAACCAAGGAATTCCCCTTGGTGGAAATCCTAGTCCCTTCTCCTCTTGGGGAGATGTTGGTGTGCCCCACATGGCCACATTGTCGCTTCCAGGACTGACAATTGGCCTGCCAGTCTAGCTCTTTTCAACCAATGTCGTTCAGAACACCACTATTCCTGAACAGTCGAGTCAACAGTTAGACCAGACTAGAGTTGCCAACTAGCCTTCTACTTCATCTAACTCTTCCTCTCCTCCTTCCTCTTCGCTTGACGGAACTGGTAACCCAAAAAACCAAGTTCCTAAGGAGAAGAAGGAAAAGAAGAAGAAAGAGAAGAAGAAGAAGGAGCCAAAAGCGACTGGGGGCAAACAAGTGTCGTCTGACAAAAATCCACACACAGCACTGACAAGGCCTAAATCGCCATGTGTCATATGCAAGGGAGACCACTTCCACAGAGATTGTCCCTGTATCCCTCGGATACTAAGGGACTGGTCTCCCCGTTTGCACAATTTGGTAGCATCAACCTCTGATAGCCATGTTGACTGCTCACCGTCAACTAGTGAAAGTGAAGCCCCAGGACGGAGAGGGAAAGCTAGATTCCCCTGCAAGCTGTGTGAAGGCGATCACGCCATCCACCGTTTTCCCTTCTTAGACGAGGCAAAAAGAGTTTTGGAAGATCGCCCAATTTTACGAGCGCAACTTCCTCCTGGATATCAAAAACTCCTTCCAAGTCCTTCACTAGTTGAAAACCCGGTTGGCCCGCCCAGGTGGTCAGCCGAAGCACCTATCATTGAAGATGAACCGTCTGGATCCATGCCTGACGAAAGTCAAAAGGTTGAGGCGGCAGTTGACCCGGTTTTTCCTTCAGAGGCTCTATCTTCGAATGATACCATCACAGAGGAGAATAAAGACGACACCGTCCAAATTCTTTTCATCAACACTGACTCTGATGAACAAGGGGGCAATGCCCCCATTCCTTTATCGCAGGAAGGAAGTTCGTCAGAGCGATATCCGACCGTTTATTCGGTCCCACCACCAAGCAACCTGGTTGTGTCCTTTGACTGGAACCAACTAGGCAGACCTCGGTTGCTAGCAAGCATACCATTCAGAATTATCATTCAAATATACAGAATGGTAATGGATGGCACTATCATTGATGAGGGGGCATCTGTGAGTATCCTTTCCTCTATTGCTTGGAAAGCGCTTGGTTCACCAGCGCTTTTGCCTGAAATGAGAAATCTGTCAGGTTTTGATAAAGGAACCAGTCGACCTTTAGGGATCCTCCCCAATGTGCCTATAACATTGAAAGGGAAGACCGTTCAAATGAACGTGATGGTCGTTCAAGGACCCTTGGATTATAACCTACTCCTTGGACGATACTATATATATTGCATGGGAGCTATAGTCTCCTCACTCTTTAGAGTAATGTGTTTTCCGCATGAAGGAAGAGTGGTCAAGCTCGTGGACCAACTTTCATTTCCCGGATCACACATCGCAAATAGTCATATACCATCCCTAAATGGTCCATTCACGCAAGAAGTGTCTCAACCCACGGTCCGTCCTCTTGATGAGCGCGAGTAATCTGGGAGGATATGGCTGGAACCCAGGGGGCATGCGTCCTGGTCTGCTTCGGCAGGAAAACTTTGGGTATAGGGTAGGTTTCCGCGGAAGAATATGACTATTCTGTACCCCGTCCGTGGTTGGAAGAGGGTTATTCTAGAATATGATTCTCTTGTCAAAGTTATGTGAGAGGGCGGGTCTTGTCACTCACCTTTGTTTATCTCGGTAGACATCGCCAAAGAAGTGTTCTGTTGAAAGAATAACAGAACAATCTTTGGGTAGCCTGAAAGAGGTAGGCCTCTCCCGGTAAAACAAATGTTTTATCTGCAAATTGAGGGGTAGCCTTGAAATCGTACTTTATGCCTGGGGGCATGCAAACCTTTTGGAGTGCAAGCAAGGGGCGGCTATTTATTTTTTTAAATTTTTAGGACCTCTAACCCTTTAAACTCGTAGGATTAGTCGTTCCCAAACTTGCATAACGAAAGGATCCGGAGCAAAGCTTAGTGAGATGAAGCTCCATAAAAAATAGAATCTTGATGAGACACTCTTATAATATGACTGGGTATTCGAGCAGTTTTAGCACAAAGTTCATGCTCGTTAAAAAATAAACACAAGATCCGAGCAGTTTTAGCACATAGTTCATGCTCGTTAAAAAATAAACATAAGATCGAGCAAATGTTTCCACCCGCATTTAAGCTCGTTAAAAAATGAACTACCCGGTGAATAACCACTGTGAATGTAATACCATCAGCCATTAAAGCCTTGGTCGTGTTTGCACCGTCACCTCCACTTTTCATTTGGCCGATCATTCACCTCCATATGATTGTTTACCCATTTTGAGGAACAGCTGCGAAGAGTGATTTCACCTAGCCATCCTTGTGACACTGCAGTGATTGGAAAATTCCAACCTGTACTTGGAATCAACTGCTAACCCTGTTTATTACTTGTTCCTCAAAAAACGATTCTTCTTTAAGCTCTTTTCATCTGACTCGTAAAATATGAAAAGATTGCCGAGTTTTGGCCTTCCAGCTCGTTAAAGCGACCGGAAGAGCTATCCCTCCTCTAGATTTTAATCTTTTTGGACCTGAGGGATTATTGCACAAAAAGATCGAGCGCTTGTTTTATTCGGCTTGTTAAAACTATCGAAAACTCATCCCTTCTGTATTGTTTTATACTTTTTTGGACTTAAGGGATTAGATGACGAAAAAGGACTTTTGGAGTTAACTTTATGTACCTTTTCAGACTCTCTAAAAATGAAAAGGACCGAGTTATCCTTGTCGTTAGACTCGTTAAAATCATTAAATAGCGACAAACTTGTCTTTAGACGAGAACGAGTTTCACTATCGCTAGGCTCGTTAAAACATAGCGATGGGCTTGCCCGAAGGGCAGGTTATAGAACAAGCATATGTTATCCTCCTCAAACTTGACAAAAATAAAGAGGTACTGGTCAGCAATGACTGGGGAAAAATTGGGAGAAACTAAAGAAAACTTTGATGGTAGCAAGTCACTCTTGAACATGACACTTTTCCTCCGTACCACAATCGGGTTGGGTTGTTTCATTCACCGGTCACATCCATGGTCTCACCATACCATCCATCTTTGGGGTAATGCTACCAATCCATCGCATCAGTGTCGCCATATGTTCAAGAGAAGTCGTTCAGAAAAGTCAACCGTGTCCCATCCACTGCCATACATTATCCTTCATCCTTTCATGACCGCCACCCTGAATCATATGTCACAGATCGTTTTCACCTCCATTAAAATCATTAGCTCCGTTTCGTGTCACTGATGTGGGATTCATTAAGGCCCTCCTTTGACGGATCGCTTCTTGTCGACATCAGCTCATTATCCAAGAAGTTGATCTAGGAACAACCCCTTCAGTACTTTGCAGCTTGCATGCCTCAATGGCAAGTTTCTCACTTCCGGCGACAGGTATACATCAATGACCTTCGACCGAAAGATTTTGCATGGTGTTCGACGCCAAGTCCTCTATTCACACCACGTGAATTGTACTGCAGTACCTTGAGGGTCATTATCATTATCGGTGATTCCTCTCGCGCTTGTTAACGGTTTACATCATTGACCGGTAATCAAGCGATGTCTTTCCATGTTCGACTTCAGAACAATTCTCACATGGATCGACTTGTACTTAGAGTGAAGATCGAACGAGTTTGAAGACCCCGGATCTAGTTTCATCCATCCGGGCTGTGATATATATTCAGGAAAGATAAAGACATTGACATGTACATCATTGCAGCAGATAATCATCCTACTCAAAGGATGATAATTTCATCAAAATTATCAGTCTACCATCAGACAATTGTCTGTTCTATGTACAGAAAAATGAATTTATAAAGCTGAGCATGGGAATGCCCGCCTCAGCTAGATCATGAAAGCAATATGAAAAATAATGTATTGTATTGTATTGTATTACAGGTCTCCTCCCAGCATTGGATGAACTTCGGATCCCCCTGATAAAGCATTTCACCCGATAAACAACCTCATACTTTAGGGGGCAACTGTTATAGACATTTTTGTGCCTTACAGCATTGAGCATGAAATGTCCATAATCTAAGGGATCCAAAGTCCCTAAACATGTTGTTCCTACCCCTAGAGGAACAAGGCTAACAAACCACAACAATTCACAGAAGTTCTCCACCAGAAACTGCTCAAAAACAAGTCAATTCAGGATCATTTCAGTGGCTACACTAGCTGTTTGCACTGAATGTCAAAGCCAACACTGGCTACCTGCGTTGAATGTCAACTGGAACACTGGCTACCTGCGCTGAACGAGAGTGGACATGTGGCAGGCTCATTTCTCAAGGTGTCAAAACCCAGGAAGCTTCCAAAATGACACTTGCCTCAGGGAATTCGACTGGTGATGAGTAAGAGGTTCCAAATCTCCAAGTGGAAGCAAGAACCTCCAAGTGGACTCAAGAACTGACAGAGGGAGAGGACACTAGTCAGATCTCAAGCTGACTCATCCTCTCTCCAAACATCTATATATGGATCTCTCCTCCATGAGATCTAGGGAGGCTGGAATTTTGTTATAGCAAAGAATTGATGTTGGTTTGAGACTGGAACTATTGGGTGCTTAATGCTTTGAAAGGGGTGAAGATAGGAATTCCATTTGCTGGGAAGGAGATGCTGGATTGGAGCCCTCTGGGTTGTATCTCTTCCTGAACCTTGTTATTCATCAATAAAGCTATCTTGGTTTCTCCTATATGCTGGTGTATTCTTGATGTATGATTGCATTAGTGTATTTGGTTTATTTCTAATCCTAAACTAGTTATGAATATGAATCCATGTCTTGTGTAGTGTTCTCTTCTTGTGATCTTGCAGAAACCTCTTGAAGCTGGGCAAGTGAGAAGGCAAGTAGCTGGGAACTCTCCAAGAGAAGAGAAGCTGGATCGAGGGACAAACGGAAGACACCGGTTAGTCCATCCATCTCTCTCTTCATTCTTAATTCATAAATGAAGAATACTAGAATAGCTGTCTCTGTTTGTTGCTAAGGCACTGTCACACCTTAGGTGGATAGGATCGTCCTGCATAGGCATTTTTCCCCACAATAGTAATGGGTTAATCACTAGTATTATAGGGACCCAACATGCCCCTCTCCTTCAAAAAAGTGTTGTCCTCAACGCTTGAGTAGTTCTGGATGCTTCTGTATAAAATCCTCATCCTCCCATGTGGAATCTTCAACGGATAAGTTCTTCCACTTGATGAGATACTCCAAAATTGATCGATTTCATAGTTGTCGAGTTCTTGTTTCTATGATTTCTTCCGGTTCCAATATAATTTTCGCTTCCTTGTCAAGTTCTAGAAATATTGTTTGAACTAGGAGCTTTTCACCTATAACCTTCTTTAAACATGACACATGGAAAATTGGGTGCAATTGAGAAGCTACAGGAAGCTCCAATTTGTATGCCATAGTACCAATCTTTTGCAACACCTTGTATGGACCACAATACTTTGGTGATAATTTATTATCCTTCTTAGCGTGCTTGAGGGACATTTGCTTATATGGTTGTAGCCATAGGAATACCCAATCACCTACATCAAAACTTCTTTCACTGCGATGTTGATCTACCTGTTGTTTCATTCTATTCTGTGCCAACACGAGGTTATCCTTTAAGAGTTGGAGGACTTGTTGTTGATGTTTGATGTGATGTTCCACTGCTTGAACCTTAGAATTTTCTCTTAAATATGATGTGATGGATGGTGGCCGATATCCATAAAGTGCCATAAATGGGGTCATTTTTGTTGCTGTATGGAAGGAGGTGTTATACCACCATTCAGCCAGAGGCAACCATTTAACCCATTGCGTCTGTTTATCAGATACAAAGCAACAAAGATATCCTTCCAAACATTTTTTTACTATCTCAGTTTCCCCATCAGATTGAGGATTATAAGATGAGCTATGAGCTAACTGAGTACCAAGACAAGAAAATAATTCTGTCCAAAAATTTCCAGTGAAAATGGGATCTCTGTCACCTATAATAATCTTTGGGTTTCCATGTAGCTTTTGAATTGTTTCCATAAATGCAGTAGAAACTATATTGGCTTTAAATGGATGTGATAATGCACAAAAGTGTGCATACTTGGGAAGTCTGTCAACTACCACCATGATGACACTCTTTCCCTCAAACTTGGGTAAACCTGTGATAAAATCCATTGAAACCTCCTCCCGGTGTCTTAATTGTTTCAACTTTATTTTGTTGGCAAACCAAACATTCCACCACAAATTTTTGAATATCCGATTTAAGGCCATCCAAAAAAAATTCCTTCTTAACCCTGTGGTAAGTTTTTAAAAATCCTGAGTGCCCTCCTAAGGGAGAAGTGTGCAATTCCATAAGAATATTTTGTTTTAGTTGGGAATTCTTACAGAGGTATAAGTGATCTTTGTACCATAAAGAATCGTTTTTCCAGCTAAATGTATCAGACGTACTAGAATCTTGTTGTAACTTTCGAATAAGTGCCCACACTTCTTTGTCATTCATCCATTCCTCCCCTTCTTTGTTTATCCAATCTGGTTGGATAATAGAAATGGCGCACAACAATGCTTCCACATCCTCATCCTTTCTTGAGAGTGCATTTGCCACCACATTTTGCTTCCCTTTTTTGTAGATGATTTCAAAGTCATAACCCAACATCTTTGTGACCCACTTTTGTTGCTCTTCAGAGGATAATCTTTGTTCTAAAACGTATTTAAGGCTATCATGATCCGTTTTTACCTTGAAGTGTCTTCCCATTAGGTAGGGTCGCCATTTCTTAAGTGCATGGAGTATTGCCAACATTTCCTTCTCATAAATAGCTTTGTGTAAAAACTTTCCCTTGATTAGACGACTTTCAAAAGCAATGGGTCTTTCATATTGCATTAAAACAACCCCAATTACATTTCATGAAGCATCACATTCCACAATAAAGGTTTTTGTGAAGTCTGGTGTAGCTAAGACCGGTGTTTGGCACATTGCCTCATTAAGATGTTCGGAGGCCTTTGTTGCTTCTGGAGTCCATGAAAATGCATCTTTCTTCAACAATGTTGTTAGAGGTGCTACTATTCTCCCATAATTCTTAACAAACTTGCGATAATACCTTGTCAACTCGAGAAATCCTCGTAGATGCTTTATGGATGTGGGGATTTTCCATTCCTTAATGGCTTTAATTTTGCTAGGGTCTACCTTAACTCCTTCATGAGATACAATATGACCCAGATATTCCACCTCTTGTACTCCAAAGAAACATTTGGATCTTTTTGCATATAATTGTTTCTCCTCCAATAGTTGTAGCACCCTCTCAAGATGTTCAACATGATCCTTGCAAGACTTGTTGTAGATTAGTATATCATCAAAAAATACTAACACAAATTTTCTAAGAAATGGTTTGAAAATGGCATTCATCAAACCTTGAAATGTTGAAGGTGCATTGGTAAGGCCAAAAGGCATGATGAAAAATTCATAATGACCCTCATGAGTTCTAAATGCTGTTTTCAGAATGTCTTCAGTCTTCATTCTGATTTGATGATATCCTAAATGAAGATCCAACTTGGTGAAGTAAATTGATCCATGTAATTCATCCAATAATTCATCAATGACGGAATGGGAAACTTATCTTTAATAGTGAGCTTGTTGAGCTCCCTATAATCTGGACACATGCACCATGATCCATCCTTCTTTTGCACTAATACTACTGGAGCAGAGAAAGAACTTTGACTTGGTTGAATTATACCAGCCTCTAGCATTTCTGAAATCATACGTTCAATTTCACTCTTTTGGGCATAGGGATATCTGTACGGCCTGATGTTTGGAGGAACACTTCCTGGAATCAGATGAATATCATGATCATGATCACGAATAGGTGGGAGACCTTTGGGAGTCTCAAATACCTTGGAATGATTGTCCAAGACTTTTTGGAGATCTGGAGAAATAGATGATTGCAATGTGGAAACATCTAGCGAACATAATTGTGCAATTATATCCCTTTGTTCCTTTTTTAGAAGGTTTGTCATACCATTAGAGCTAATTATCTTTCTTGGTTTCCCTGCAATACCCCTTAATTCAACTTCCTTTCCTTCCACATAAAATTTCATGAAAAGTTCTTGAAAATTAAAAGCTATTGTACCCAAGGATTGTAGCCATTGGACTACTAGTACAACATCAGCACCTCCCATTGGAATGGAAAGCATTGGGCTAGTCAATACATATTCTTCCATCGATAGCTTGATATTATGGAACTTTCTAGAGTAATTTATTATTCCTCCATTTGCAACCATCACCTGACACTCTGGTGTTGGATATAAGAAGCAATTCAATTCTTTTGCTACCTTACAATGAATAAAATTGTGGGTACTTCCTGAATCAATCAACACTATTACCTTTTTCTTCTTGATTTGTCCTTTTATCTTGATGGTTTGAGGAGTGGTAATTCCCGCCAATGCATTACAAGATATGGTCGGATTCATTTCTTCTTTATCTAGGCTTTGTTCTTGGATTATATCCTCTTCTTTTGACCTTTCTTGCTCCTTTTTTTCTTCCTCTTCGTAATCTATGTAGAATAATTTCTTCTCAGCACACTTATGACCTTTAGTGTATTTGCTATCACAACTGTAACAAAGCCCTTTTGCTCTTTTTTCTTCCAATTGTTGTGGTGTCAACCTTATAGGTTGTGGAAGACTAGGGGTAACAACACTTCCATCTTTATAGTTGTGAGTGGTATGCTTCCTGGTTGCCATAATTTTGCTTTCCATTTTTCTTGCTAACCTGAATGCCTTCTCTAATGAATCAGGTTCCCAAAGGCAAACATCATGTTGGATATTATCCTTTAAAGTCCCTATGAACACATCAATCCTATGCTCCTCTAGAATATTTTTTACCCTTATGTTCAATTGTTGGAACTCCTCAATGTGCTCCATTATTGAACCCTTTTGTTTGAGACTTATCAATTGGCTAAAAAAAGTGTTGCTTTTTGTATCCTCATAATGTGCTGTCAAGTATTCCGTAAAAATTGCCCAAGTGATAATTTGTTTACGAGAGAAAAGCCATTGATACCATACAAACTGATTTGGTTCCAAATATAAAGTTGCAATACATACCTTTTGTGTGTTTTGCACATTATTGAGATCAAAAAATTGCTCCATCTGTAATATCCATGTTGCAGGATCCTTGCCATCAAACTTCCTCATATCGATTTTTGGAATGTGGTGGGTCTTCAATCCCACATTAGAGTCTAAGAAATCATGATTAACATTTCTTTTGTTTGCATCATGAGTTTCCTTTACTACCTTTTCACCATTAGTAAGTATTTCTTGTAGAAAATTTGTCAAATCTGTCTTCAAATCTGCCATGTCTCTCTTCAAATCTGTCTTCAAATCATCCATCTTAGCTTCCACACCCTTTATCTTAGATTCCACGCCATTTATCTCAGCTTCTGTTAGCTTTTGTGAGAGTGACATTTGTTGCACTTGTTCTTGTAATTTTGATATATCATGTGGCATTTCTTCCTCTTCTTCATGAGTCATACTAGGGATTTCAGGTTGCTTACTACGTGTTTGCATTTTCTTTCCTCGAGGCATCAGTTACCGATAATAATGCTCTACTATGCCCTTTGAATTCCTTCAAAATAAATTTTCAAACCAAGCTTAAGCAAAAATTTAAAAAAATCTACACACCTTTTTTCACTTTGTAGGAGCTCGATATTGCCTCTAATGTAACTCTGTCCTTTTTGATCATCCAGTTCTAAAATTATGACCTACAGTATCCCTCTATGTCCTCTTTCCAATGCCATCAGTCTGACCCAAATTGGATTCTCCAAGGAAGAGTTATGTGAAATCTCCCACAGTGGCTTGATTATAGACTAGTTCAGTAAAGCGAACTTTTAGGACGTGTCACCAGTCACTGTTTTGACCTTTGGTTCTGAAAAATATCTACAAGAAACTACAGTCCGTCCTCTTTCTGTACTTCTTACGAAATTTCAATCTGATGCTCAAAGAGAAAGTTATGACGATTTTCCCCAGGTCACCTATTTGGAATGTAATTCAGGAGTCTGGAAAAAGACCAACTTCCTTAGATCATATCTCCGCAAATATAGAGCGAAAAGCTCTGAAATTTAGACTCGACATTCAGCACGATGTCTTCTCAAATGGTTTTTTTTTTAGCTTCTGAAACATCGCAGAAAGAAAGTTATAGTGAAAATGCCACGATGATCTGTTTGGAGCAGTGAAACCCTAGAATCCAAAGCTCTGATTCCAAATGTTATGAAACCAGCCCAAGAAAAGATAGAAAAGATAGATCAATGCCTTAGAATTCAACCTCTTCAAGGGGGAAACCTCCTTTACATTACATAAATGAACAATTCTTGGATTATTCAAATGAAAAAACCTCCTTTCTATATATAGGAGTCTAAGGATTCACAATATAACCCAGCCAACCTAACAATAATAATATAAAGCCACAAAAATAACAATAGAGGGATTCTATGGGGCACAGTAATAACAATATGGGGATAATAGGGGCACAACAATATTAATAAGGGATGCAACTACGATAGTAATGGGGTAATCACTAGTATTATAGGGACCCAACAGAGCATTGGACATCAATGAAGTGGGTTTTTAGGTATGTGTGTGGCACTAGTGATTATGGTCTATGCTACCAAGGAAGATCAAGATTTGGTGGATTTTTGGACATTCGTGTCTTTGTTGATGAAAACTGGGTCGAGATCTAGATCAGAGAAGATCTACAAGTGGGTATGTGTTTAACCCATTTGGAGGTGCAGTTAGTTGGATGAGCAAGGGACAGTCTATAGTGGCACTTTCAATTACAAAGGCAGAATACATGGCAGCCACTCATGCAAGCAAGGAAGTAGTTTGGTTGTAGAGATTATGTTCAAGTATGGGGTGAGTACAATGAGCTATAAGGATAGACTGTCAAAACCAAAGTGAAATTTTATTGGCAAAGAACCCTACTTATTATTCAAAGACAAAGCACATTGATGTTTAATATCACTTTGTGAGGGATATTGTTGAGGAAAAAAAGGTGTTGCTGGTAAAGTTGGACACTTTGAAGAATGCTGCAGGTGCATTGACGCAATCTATGAGAACTGAGAATTTTTCTTGGTGTAGAGAAAAAATGGTCATTGCAAGTTTGGACCAATGACTAAGATCTCATGTGACTCCCCATGTGGAAAATAAAACAAAAAGTGGGAGAATGTTGGGTTTGTGTTATATTCTTTCCACGACTAGTCACACATAGGGGGGTCACTAGGGGGGTGCAACCCCCATGTCCGGGGGCTGCTTTAGGGGGACGTGTCACACGGAATCTGTCAAGGGTGCGGACACGACTGACCTTCCTAGAAGTCTAAGACATTCTAATGACAAACAAGACAAAATGGAGTGATCTTTCTCTAAATACACCTTTTACAACATGAAAACTACAAGTGTTTAGGCTTACCTTATTCCAAAACGCTGTTGTTGAAGTCCGTTCTTGACGATCCGGATGAGCTCCTCTTTCAAGTCAATTCCTGCAACCACAAACAATCAAACAATTACCAAGCACTTGCATTTCATATAATAAAACATATATTCAACATGCAGACCAAGGAACACATGAAATAACTCATTAACACAAGCTATTGAGAAAAATAAACCAGTTTGTATTAATAACGAAACAAAGAAACTCTTACAACCTGGCCTTGGTGTTGTGCAAGTTCCTCCCAGGGTCCATCAAGGGTTTTCCTCTACTTTGACAAAGCTCACCCTCTCCCAAGTAGAATCAAGTGAAGACAATCTCTCCTCACAAGGGCTCTAATGGAAGACCTAAATCCTGCAGCATTTACCCAAAGAAAATGTATAGCTCCAACCTCCTCTCCTTCTGGCTCAATGCCTTCATTTATAGTGCTGTAAAGAGGTTATTCAGGTCCACTATCAATGGGATCATCCCCCTCTATGGGTGGGATAGCTCCCTTATTGATGGGATAAGTTCCCCCTTAATAGAGATACATGAACCAACTGGAGGCGCATCCATTTCATCAAACCGACCTCTAGAATGTTCTAGAAGTAACCACAAGTAACTTTTTCAAGATAAAACTCGCGCATTTTGCCTTTTACAGAGGGACGCACCTGTCCCTTAACATACAGAGCGTCTATGGACGCGGATTTTGTGAACATGGTCAGCGTCCCCGCAGGTAAGGCTAGAGAGAACCTGCGACCCCAGAGATAAACATGATTTTTACAAGACTTTCTCTCTTCTTTGAGTTTGAGATGGATAACAGAGGCATGAGACTTGCCTAAGAGGGTAGCATGACTTGTTGATTTGAGCCATACTAACTGTAAGTAGTCAAGGTGACATTTTTTAGTGTAACAGATTGCCCCCTAAAGTGCGAAGCCTGGAATAGAATAGGGTTTTGTAATTCTAGGAAGGGTGAAGCGCTTTATCATTTCAAGGATTGCCTTGTGGATGGCCTGGTTGGAACCTGCAATTTTCAACACAAAATACATGGATAAGATTATATCATCACTGAGGTAGGCATTCCCATACTCAGATTCAAAACTTTAACTAATGGACTAACTATCCTAATACAGGAATGATCTTGCAGTACATTATTTTTATAGACTTTTGTAGACACAGTATGGACGCAGCCATCTGTTTATGATAAGTCTACATAGACAATGAATACAAAACTCCTCGCAGCCTGGATGGTAGAAACTAGATCCAGGGTCTTCACTTCTACTTCCCGAATTGGTACGATTCTAGTCATGTGATTAAATGATTCGATGTCGAACATGGTAGAAACCACTTGATTACCAGTCAATGATGTAAACTGTTAACAAGTGTGAGAGAAACCACCAGTAATGTCAATGGTTCTCAAAGTACCAAGCACAACCCGTGAAATGTGAATAGATGTTTTGATGTCGAACACTTCACGGAATCCTCTGATCGAAAGTCAATGATGTAAACTGACGTCAAAGGCGAGAAACCCGCCATTGATGCATGCAGACTTCAAGGTACTGTCGATTCCTAAGTCATCTTTCTAGATAATGTGTCGATGTCGATAGAAAGCGACCCGTTGCAGGCAAGCCCGCAACACGAAATCATTGTTCAAGTTGAAGAAATGTTGCTGTAAGGACTGACTCAGGGATGGTCAATGGATGACAAGTATTTTGCAGATGAAAGTTTTGCTTGCAGACCTCTTGAACACATAACGACACAACAGATGGTTTGGTGACGAATAACTTAAAGTTGATCCCTGAACCCGGTTAAAGATTTTCAAAGTGATTTAGTCAACTGTGAGGTAAAAGATTTCCCAATCCAGGTGAATGAAAAGTGTCGTGTTCAAGAGCGGTAATAAAGTTTCTTCTGAGGCAAAAGGTGACAAATAGGTTCATTCTTCTCTTTTTTCCCCCACCATTTCTGGCAAGTACCTCTTTATTTTTAACAAGCTTGAGGAGGATAACATATGCTTGATTATAAGCTCATCCTTCGGACGAGTCCAACCTAGTTTAAATGCGAACCCTAGGAAGGAGTGGTTCGTTCCTGTTTGTAATTGAACAGGTCCTTTACTGTAAAAGTTTAACGAGCCCAGTATAGGAGAAACTCGGCGTTTTTCAATTTTAGAGAGTCTGAAAAACTTAAGGAAACTCCACGTTGAACTTTTTCGTATATTTGTGTCCCTCAAGCCCGAAAAAGTATAAAATAATACCTGGGGGAACCGCTTGATCTTGCGACCAAGGAGTACTTTCATAATAGTATCGTTGACCTGAAAAGTAAAAAGCGATCAAAGACACGTCGTTTTATTTCCTTATCGAGTTTGAAACGACAAAAACTCGGCAATCTTTTCCTGATTTTGCGGTCAGAAAAGAGCTAAAAGGGGACCGTCTTTTAATTCCGTTTTAACGAGTGAAAAAGAAACACTCGGCGATCTTTTCATGTTTTAGGAGTCAGAAAAGGGCTTAAAAGATGACTCTGAAATTTTGTTTGTGAAAAATTACAATTTCCCTTGAAATCCCTTTGTCCTGCACAAAAGCGACACATTACTCATACCTGTTTAAAATAGGCAAAAATACATTTGAAAACATCTTTTCATGGTAAAAAATGAACTAATTCATCCAAAAAACCTATAAAAAGACCTTTTACCATGTCATTTTTACCGTTTCACTGTTGAGGTTGAAAAAGGAGCTTTTGACAAGAAACTTCCCGTGGTTGCTGCGGAAAATCTGACCGTCGGAATCGAACGCCGCTTCACCGAGGTATTTTACACATCCCACTCTTCATTTTTATCCGTTTAGTTTTTTGTTTTTGGTCTCTGTTTCATTTTTTGGGGGGTTTTGGGTTCAAAATGCGCCCCTCGGCGGACGCAGGTGCCCTTCGGGTGAGCCGCGTCCCCCGACTTTTTCTCACACGGGAAAAAGGTCTGGGGACGCAGTCCGCCTTCAGGCGAGCTGCGTCCGGACGCCCTGTGCTAAAAAGCCGGGGTGCGTCTTCCGCAAAGGGCGCATTTCAAAACCCTAACTCTCTCAAAAAACCACCAAATTTTCTCAAATTAATTTCTAATTGACTCTTTTGATGTGCAGGGCCCAAAACATGTTAGACTGGAGAGAGAGAGAGCACGTAGAAGACGATGAAGCTGCGATTAACCACCAACCCTCTCTGGATGCCTTAAGAACATGTGGATTGTACAAATATTGGACCATACCGGGCATGAGGGGCCAGGTAAGATTTTTGGAATGGCTAGTTGAGCGATGGAACGTTCAAGATCAATGCTTTTACATTGGAGGGCACCAGTTCGAGATAGAGCCCTCGGATGTATACTTTCTCACTGGCTTGCCAAACAGAGGTGAGCAACTCAACCTTGCGGGGACCAGGCCGGGTGGCCAATCCCTTGATGATCTCCGCGAGGAGTGGTGCAGACCAGGGACTCGCCATAAAAAAGGCGTGGAGATAAAGCACATCGCTCTGGCGGAACTTAGAGTTATTGCATTTATGGTCACTAGGATTTGTGGCGCGGCCGCCTTGCACATTGCCTCCGGATCCCAAATGCGGATGGCAGTTGACTGTTACCAAGGCACCATCTTCAACTGGTGCGAAGCTGTGTCGGCTCATATGAAGAGCCAACTAACCAAGGCAAAGAACGGACGACTAAAGACTTTTGGATATGGGCCTCTAGTCGTGAGCTTTGCCTTGGAGAGAGTTCCTATGCTGATCCCTCAGCAACTCACTGTTGATGACTTGGGTCCTCGGGAGCCAAAGCTTGTTCGATGGGTTGCGGTGATGGCCCGGCATCCTGACGAGGGTGCTGCAGTGGTTCGATTCTCAGACAGTTACTTCGACTGGCTAGAGGGCCAGCTTTTTGTGATACAAGACTTTCCATATGCCGGAATGGATTTCAGAGGTGATCCGGACATGGTTCTTCCACAGGGAGAACAATGGGATGACAGAGGTACTTTCATTTTCACAAGTTTTCTAATTATGTATTTTTTATTTTTCATATATATCGTCTCAAAGTAACAGTAAAATTTTAAAAATGCAGATGTTGGACCACAGCGTCCAGCCAATCTCCGGCCTTACGACAGACGACATCCAGCTGCACCGGCACCGGCCTTACAGGATGCGACAGCAGAAGTACTAGCCGATTTGGAGCATGATCTAGAGCGTCTCACGGCAGATATACCTGAGACTACTATGGATGATATTCCAATGAGGCTTCAGCGCTTCGTGGTCGCAGTCCCTGGACCGTTTAGGAGATTTCTGCGCAAGATAGCCCGCACAGTGGTGTCGTACAGAGAGCACCACCAGTGATTGACTAGTCACTTTTGTAGTCACATGTGACATTTTTGACTTTTTGCACTATCATTTTGCCGATCATAAGGTGTGTTAAACCTATGATCGAAGACGATGTATATATTTTTGGACACACTTCTATCTATATCTATATATCACTATTATCGGCTTATTTTGTTTAACATGTATGATAAAATGTCTTTAAATTCAGTTGCATGATTATTATAAATGTCTGTCCAACACTTGAGAAGCAATTGCATCTGCTAATGTATTCAAAGACCTTGGAATATGTTGATATTCAATGTAATCAAATTCACGTTCCAAGAGACGCACTCTCAAAAACAACCTTAATAACACAGGATTTCTAATGGCATAAACTCTATTAAGCTGTAATACAACAAGTTCAGAATCTAACCTCACTATCAAACGTCGAATTCCAAATGAAATAGATTCGGATAATAATTCAACCACTGCACTGTATTCTGCAATGTTATTCGTTGTTTGACCGAGGCTTACCCCATGCATAGAAACTAACTCGTCAGAGGGCGAATAGATAACCCAAGCTGCGGAAGAGATATTCCGTGTACTACGACAAGCACCATCAGCAAATCCAATGTATGTTTGGAGAGGCGTCGACATCTACAATATCAAGAGTAAAACCAAGATGAGCCAAAATAATGACGAAAAACCACACTTGCTAAGCTAAGCACACTGACTAAACTAACACACTTGCTAGCTAGAAAGGAAATCTAACCTATCTAAAAATTTCTCCATCCATCATTTTAAGCATAATACCTCTTTAGGTAAAGTCCATTTCTGGGTTTGCCCAAAGAGTCCCCATCAAAATCAACTAACTCATAAGCCCCTTTTGCTAGCTTTCGCTTTACAATGTAGGGCCCATGCCACATGGGAACGAATTTTCCAGCACCTAGCTTATCGTTCGCTTGATCATATAATAGTACTAGGTCTCCTTCCGAAAAACTTCGAGGGGTTACATTTTTATCGTACTGAGCTTTCATTCGTTTCGCGTGAGTCTCGATAGCTAAAGTAGCGTCACGTCGAGTCTCATCTAATTTAGCTAAGTATAACAACCGTTTCTCCTCTTCGGAAGTAGCTGGAAGTAATTCGACAGCCATTTGAAGTGATGGGATTTCGCACTCAATAGGTAACACAGCTTCTAAGCCATAAACTAGCTGAAAAGGGGTGAAACCTGTTGAATTTTTCACTGAAGTTCGATATGCCCATAGTGCCGAAAATAACATGTTATGCCAATTCGTTCGATGGATACCAATGATCCGTCGAATCATGACGACTAGAACTTTGTTGATTGACTCAACCAAACCGTTGGCTTGCGGATAATAAGGTGTAGAGCTATCGTGGCGCAAACCAAGCTGGCTTGTAAGTTCAGTCATCATGACATTTCGAAAATGGCTTCCATGGTCCGTAATGATTGCTTGTGGGACACCAAACCTAGTTATGATATGATTGAATACGAAAAGTGCAGCTGTCTTGCCGCTTGCGTCGAATGTAGGCATCGCCTCGGCCCACTTAGTAAAATAATCAACCGCAAGGATGATATACGCATGCCCCCCGGCCGAGTGAGGGTTACAAGTAATAAAGTCAATGCCCCATTTGGCGAATGGACCAGCGACAATTATAGGGTGGAGAGGAGCAGGTGGAGCGCGCATCTTGCGATCAAACACTTGACAGTTGTGGCATTTTCTGACGGCAAGGATACAATCTTTAAACATAGACGGCCAGAAATAGCCAGCGCGCAACACCTTCTGAGCTGTGGCATACCCAGACATATGACCGCCACATGCTCCAGAGTGACAATCATTCAAAACTCTCTCAGCCTCATCGTGAGTTAAACAACGTCGAAAAACTAAGTCTGCCCCCAGGCGATAAAGTGTATCTCCAATAATTCTGTATTGCTGGGATTGAAACCGAATTTTTCGACGGTTTTCCTTGGAAGTTTCAGGCCGAAAGGTTTGGGTTTGGAGTTAGATGATTATATCCCCATACCACGGATCTACAGTGCTAATAAGAAACAAGGATTCGTCCGCAATGGACTCCTCTGCCACAGTCTCTGTGTCAGCACTCGGGAAATCACACATCAATTCCGCGAAGACTAAAGATTTCTTAGACTTGGACTTCTCAAACTCCAAGTCGAACTCTTGCGGGATGACGATCCATTTAGAGTACTTGCCCCCTAGCAGTTGTTTTGTCAAGATATAAATCATAGGGTTGCAATCCGAAATAACAGTAGTTTTGCGGAGAAGAATGTAGTGACGAAAACACTGGACAGCTTGAACGGCTGCCAGGGCCAATTTCTCCACATGCGAATATTTTAACTCAGTTGGATTTAAGGTTCTGCTAAGGTACTATATCACATGCTCTGCCTTGAATTCATCTTCTTGAACTAACACCATTCCAATGGTGGAATGCGAAGCTGCGAGGTATAAGAAGTAGTCCTGGTTGTAGTTGGGAGGATGCAATAACGGTGCATGGGTCAACGCGTGTTTCAGTGCATCAAAAGATTGTTGAGCAATCTCGTCCCAAAAGAATTGTACGTTCTGTTTCAACAACCGTGTAAAACCTTTAGTGACCTCGGCGTAGTTAGGGATGAATCGGCGTAAAAAGTTTGCTTTCCCTTGCAAGCTTTGGAGTTGGCGCAAACTCGAAGGAGGAGGCAATTGGATGATAGCCTCGACTTTCGAGGGATCGACGCGAATGCCGGTTTTGGAAACAACAAATCCCAGCAATCGACCTGTTTCTATACAGAAAACACACTTGTGGGGATTCAACCGAATTCGATAATGCCTACACCTCATAAAGATTGCTCGTAAATGGACAAGGTGATCAGCTCGGTGTAAAGAATGAGCAGGCAAATCATCGAGATAGGGTTGCACAATGTGCTTGATGTCATGAAATGCATAAGACATGGCCCGTTGAAAAGTAGCACCGGCATTCTTAAGGCCAAAAGGTAATTTGCAATAAGCAAATTTCCCCCATGGACAAATGAATGCTGTTTTTGGTTGATCGGCAGGTAGAATATTGATTTGATTATACCCGGAGAAACCATCCATGAAGGAAAACATCTCACTTCCGGCACAATCATCAATAATTTGATCGATATAAGGCGTAGGATAGTTGTCTTTTGGACAAGCTCGATTGATATCCCTATAATCGATACAGATTCTTATTGTTCCTTGTTTTTTATTGACGGGAACAATATTCGATACCCAATCCGTTAACGGGATCGGATAAATGAAACCTGCTTTCAACAGCTTTTCGACTTCGGCTTTGATTGCAGCTGCTTTCCGAGGGTGAATCTGACGCAACCGTTGCCGAATGGGTTTAGCATCCGGGTAGGTTTTGATTTCATGAACAACAATGGCAGGATCGATTCCTGGCATTTCTTCGTAGGACCAGGCAAACACGTCGCGGAATTCTTGGAATAGGGCCTTGTAAGTTTCAATTTCTTCGTCAGTACATGCGGCACCTATATGAATGTTCTCCTTGATTCCGGGCTTCACTGAAATATCAATGGGAATAGTACGAGAAATATTCCCTAAATTCAGCTCTGAATCAGAATGTTTCGTTGGATCCTGAGCGTCTTTGACATATTCAGCGGTAAAGATAGATGAAAAATCATTTTCAAAGGCATCATCCTTAGGTAAAAACGAAGATCTGTGATGGAGATCGTCCCATGGTAGATCATCTACACTTAGGATTTCGCGAAGTTGTTCGTCAGATGACACTTCTTCGGGAAACGTTATCCGTTCTAAGGGTGAGGTGAAAAGTGACTCTTCACTGACCACATTCATTTGGTCGGTTGAATGAAAGTCGGTAAAAGACATAAGAGCTTCATAAGCAATTTCATACGGACTCAACGGCATAACATCACCGAGTGAGTCTAGCTCAGAGTCAGAGGGAACATACCAAGGATCATCATAAATAATGTTTTCTGACGTGATCATATGAATTGTTGCGAACGAAGGGTCTGCATTGAGTGGAGGGAGAGGAAAAGTTCCCAGTAAACCGGAATCCTTAACTAAACCTACACCAATGTCCCTATAAGGGATCGTCGTTTTACCAACATGCTGGATAGTTTCTAAAGAGGTTGGGTCGGATGAAAAGTATGTCAGCTGATCAATAGTCACGATCTTACCGTTATGTGGAAACTTAATGACTCTGAAGACCGATGAAACGACCGCTGTCATAGCATATGACCAACTTCGACCCAAAAGAAGGTTGTAGTCTAGAGGGGCATCAACCACTTCCACATCCAGACTAACGGTTTTACCTTCGACCCCTATAGGCAATTCTTGTAGAATACCAAACGGACGGAACCCACGGCCATCAAAGGCCTTAAGGATGGTGGGGGATTGGTTCAACGAAGGAGAACCAAGCGATCTCCAACATTGAATCGACATAATACACGTAGAAGCTCCCTCATCAATCACAGTCCGATGAATAGGCCTGTTTTTGACTATCACTGGAATTTGGAAAGCCATTTGATGGGGGAGACGCGGTGTACTACTTTCTAGATCAAAGATCATTAGGTTCGGGTCCTGAACATCGACAGCTCCAATAGCCGACAAAAGCAATTTTCGTTGCGCTGGACATGATTGCAGCACTTCGAGTGCCGACATTGCTGAAGGTGAAACAGCTAAATCTTCAACAATGTTGTAATTCTGGGCTGCTCTCGCATGTGGATTGAAAGCAGACCTTCGAAGTACACCCTTGGCGGGCGGCTTAATCACTAAGTCTGGGTTAGGTTTTTCGATCTGTAGTGGATCGGAACCAGGAGCTGAGGTTGATGGGTTAGAGTTAGAAGATTCTGCTTCTTTACCATCAATAGGAGCCTTACTACCATAATCTTGCGATCGAGTCGCAATCCTGACATGAGACATCATCAAAATGGGTTCTTCACTGGCATTCGAAGAAGAACCTATCATCTTATTTTCCTGCTCGGGGAATGGATTCTTTAACACAGCAGGAGTCGGAGAACCTTTAACTATTTTCACTACCTCGGCCCGATGAGGGCAGTCTCTCGTAAAATGATCTTCTTCACAAATGAGACAAGGATAACGAGGTTTGCGCTTTTCGTCATTAGTTTCCGACTTTTCCGTTTTCTCCTTTGGAGCCTTGTCTGCTTTAGCCTTCTTCTTTCCTTTCTTCTTTCCACCGTTTTTGGATTTGGCCGTAGATGACTCCCCAGCGGAGTCGCCAATTTGTCACACGGAATCTGTCAAGGGTGCGGACACGACTGACCTTCCTAGAAGTCTAAGACATTCTAATGACAAACAAGACAAAATGGAGTGATCTTTCTCTAAATACACCTTTTACAACATGAAAACTACAAGTGTTTAGGCTTACCTTATTCCAAAACGCTGTTGTTGAAGTCCGTTCTTGACGATCCGGATGAGCTCCTCTTTCAAGTCAATTCCTGCAACCACAAACAATCAAACAATTACCAAGCACTTGCATTTCATATAATAAAACATATATTCAACATGCAGACCAAGGAACACATGAAATAACTCATTAACACAAGCTATTGAGAAAAATAAACCAGTTTGTATTAATAACGAAACAAAGAAACTCTTACAACCTGGCCTTGGTGTTGTGCAAGTTCCTCCCAGGGTCCATCAAGGGTTTTCCTCTACTTTGACAAAGCTCACCCTCTCCCAAGTAGAATCAAGTGAAGACAATCTCTCCTCACAAGGGCTCTAATGGAAGACCTAAATCCTGCAGCATTTACCCAAAGAAAATGTATAGCTCCAACCTCCTCTCCTTCTGGCTCAATGCCTTCATTTATAGTGCTGTAAAGAGGTTATTCAGGTCCACTATCAATGGGATCATCCCCCTCTATGGGTGGGATAGCTCCCTTATTGATGGGATAAGTTCCCCCTTAATAGAGATACATGAACCAACTGGAGGCGCATCCATTTCATCAAACCGACCTCTAGAATGTTCTAGAAGTAACCACAAGTAACTTTTTCAAGATAAAACTCGCGCATTTTGCCTTTTACAGAGGGACGCACCTGTCCCTTAACATACAGAGCGTCTATGGACGCGGATTTTGTGAACATGGTCAGCGTCCCCGCAGGTAAGGCTAGAGAGAACCTGTGACCCCAGAGATAAACATGATTTTTACAAGACTTTCTCTCTTCTTTGAGTTTGAGATGGATAACAGAGGCATGAGACTTGCCTAAGAGGGTAGCATGACTTGTTGATTTGAGCCATACTAACTGTAAGTAGTCAAGGTGACATTTTTTAGTGTAACAGGACGGTAGCCCCCTGTATGGGGTCCTAGGCAGCACCCCAGGAAAACTTTTTTTATACCCCATATTCGGCAGGCAAACCTACCTATGGTTTTGTGCATGGGTTTCACACATGGTTTTGGGCATGATGGTTTTCTACCCATGGTATTTTGTAGATCTAGTCAAGGTAACTATGGTTATGTTCTAATCCAGGGTTAATGGATTAGGGTTTATGAATGCTTCGACATGTATATATATGTACTGTAGCATTGAAAGGAACATAATGAAAAATCAATCTGGTAGTCCCGGTTTTGGGATCCAAGGGAAAATATCTGTGTATATTTGTTTAGGTTTTATGTTTTATGTTCTCAACATTGTTTATTTTGTGTTTTTAGAAATCGTATGTAGGTAATTTTTATATAGTGTTAACCAGCTACTTCTCGAATGTCATCTACTGCTCGTACATCATGGGATTCAGCAAATCTAAATCTCCAAGCCAAAGAAATATTGTATCTGCCAAAATCCTTTATTTCAAATTTTTAGGCCAAACTCCCTTCGTCATGAAAGTAAATCCTCTTGCCATTTTTTCTCCCTATGTCACACAATAAATTCCTTTTTTGCAGCTTCTCCCTCTTATTACGAGAAATCTCTTGTCACAAACTTGCTTTGTTCTTCTTGATGCTACTAGAATGCAACCTTCATAATGTACCTACAAACCTCATTCAGGAGGCCGTAGAGGAACAATTATAATGAAACAAAAAAATAAAAGACAAGAGGCTAACAAAGAAAACATAAAAATAATAAAGGGAGAAAAATATGAAGCACTTCAAATTTTTATATAGAAATAAAATATTGATGATTGTAGGGAATTTTTAATTCCCTCTTGATCCTCACCTCCTTCCAAAAATCAATAAATTCTATCAGTAATATTCTCATCCTCAACCTCATTTTTAAATGGTTCCTTCCTTACATGATTTTTAAGGGCTAGGGTTTCCTCATTTTTTGGATTAGGATTAGCAAGACATTCATTGAGTTGTTCAAAATGAATAACTTAATGAACCCCTACATGCAAAATGAACCCATACATGCTAAAAGAAAAAATTTGTTGTTTGTTCAGCTGTAATATGCTTGTTACAAGGTATTAAAATACACATTTTGTTGAACCTGTCCACAATAACATATAAATAATCATGACCCTTTCTAGATTTTGGCAATCCCCCAACAAAGTCCATGGAAACACTCTCCCAAGGATGAGAAGGAACTGGAAGTGGAGTTTATAAGCCTAGTTTTCTATTGCTGGGCTTGCTTTTAGCACACATGGTACACCCTTTAATATATCTAGAAACTGTTTCATGCATTCTTGGTCAATAACAGAACCTTTGCAACTGTGCAACTGTTTTACTTACACCAAAATGACTTGATATTAGAGAAGTATGTGCTTCTTGGATTATGTTGACTCTTTCAGTTTGAGGAATGCATAACTTTCCCAAATGATATAAGAGTTGGTCCTTAACATGATAATCCAATTCTTCTACTTGTTTTCCCTGACTTAATGTTGCATATACATCCTTAAAATCTACATCTTGAGCATATTGTTCAATGTAGCTTTCATGCAATACTGAGTTATGCTTAAGTATAGTAGATGCATTTATGATTGGTCTTGATAGCATATCTGCAACCTTATTTCATATGCCTTTATTATATCTGATGACAAGATGAAACTGTTGTAGAAAACCCATCCACCTATAGTGTCTTGATTGCTGCAATTTAGTTTGTGAATGTAAATATTGAAGTGGTTGATGATTTTTATGTGTGATTGTTTCTTTGCCCATTAGGTAATGTTTCCACTTTTTCACACTCTATACTAATGCATACAATTCATTATCATATGTGGGATAATTAACTACTGCAGAGGTAAATGTCTCATAATGATAACATATGGGTTTACGGTGTTGCATCAACATTTATCCCATGGCATAGTCATTGGCATCTGTTTCAATCTCAAATGGTTGTTGAAGATCTAGCAATGCTAGTACTGGTGTTGTACTAATTTTTTATTTCAAGGTGTGGAAGGATTTTTTTTTTGCCTCCCCATTGAAACACCTTGCTCAATCCTGTTAAATCATGTAAGGGAGCTGCAATCAAGGAAAAGTTAGCAATAAACTTTATCCAATATTGTGCCACTCCTAGGAAACTCCTAACTTCTGTAGCAAATTTGGGTTTAGGCCAGTTCACAATGACTTCAACCTTAGCAGGATTTATCTTCAATTCACCACCCCCTACAATATGACCCCAAATAATTTAAAGATGTTTTGCCAAATTCACATTTTGATGATTTCACATAGATATTTTCTCTTTTCAAAACATCTAAAGTATGCTTTACATGCCTCAAATGTTCTTCCCATGTTTTACTAAAAAAAGAATGTCATCTAAATATACAATTACAAAATCATCAATAAAAGGTCTGAGTACATCATTCATAACTCTCATGAAAGTGGCAGGAGCATTAGTTAAGCCAAAAGGCATAACCAGCCATTCACACAACCCTTGCTTTGTTTTGAAAGCAGTCTTCCATGCATCTTGTTCTGCTACTCTGACCTGATGATAGCCACTATGCAAGTCTAACTTGGAAAAGTAAACTGATTCTTTCAGTTGATCTAATAGATCATCAATGTGAGGAAGAGGATAACGATTCTTGATCTTTATTTTATTTAGTGCTTTGTAATCATTGCACATCGTCCACGAACCATGTTTCTTTCTCACCAGTACAATTGGAGATCCACATGGTGATGTGCTTGGCCTTATGAACCCTTTATCGAGCAACTCTTGTACCTACTTGATCTCTGCATTCTCTAAAGCAGATAACCTGTACATTCCAATGTTAGGAAATGGAGCATCTTGCTGCAAATGAATATCATGTACTATTTCCCTTTTGGGTGGCAAACTTTTAGGTTCTTGAAATAGGATATCATATTCTAAAACAACTTTAAGTAAATCAGCTTTCTGTTTAGCATCACAACCTTCAAATACATTGGTTTTATCAGAGGTCTTTTCCTTTACAACCATAAGAAAAAATTGCTTGCTTGAATTTAAGATTCTTTTCATCTGCCTTGAATTTATGAAAGAATAGTTATTTTTGATTTGATGAGCTCTTACAATATATTCTATTCCATCTTTTGTGAGTTGATACTTATTTTCAATTCTATAGAAAATGGCTTTTCTATCATACAAGTAAGGACTTCCTAAAACAATACCACGTATATCCAAGGGAACTATATCTAACTCAACCTCATCTACAAAATTTGACCCAATAGAAAACCTAAGTTTACATTGTCTAGTCAGTTGTAGCTTTTCTTTATCACATACCCAACCTAATGGATATGGATTCTTGCGAGGTGTTGTTAGTAAGCCGAACTTCTTTACAATTGTTTCAGAAATCAAGTTTACTTGTGAACCACTATCAAATAAAGTATCAATCTTTTGGTGCTTGGAAATAACTCTAATATGAAAGAGCTCATGTCTTTTCCTCTCATTATCTTCATTATCAATAGATTGTGCAGAATTACTTGTAGATGCTACAGAATTTTTGCCTTTTATACCTGTGGCTATGACTGTTGTTTCATCACCCAAGTCTGACCCCAAGTCTTTTTGAATAGCAATAACAGTGTTCTTCTTCTTACCACCAAAATTCTTAGGTTTCAGCTCCGGATGCAAAGAGCAGTAGTGTTCATCATCATGTCCATCCTTCTTGCAGTGAGTGCATGAATTTTTTCCTTCTGTATAGCATTTGCCTTCCTCTCCTTCCATTTTTGCTTCTTCTTTTCCTTGTTCTTGCTTGCACAAGGTTTTGATGATCCTCCAATCTCTGGGTTCACATTCTTGCCTCTAGCCTCTAGATGTGTAGCCTGAACTGATTCATCATCTAGGCTAGTGGGATTAAACATGAGAATGGTGTTCCTCAAATAGCTATGCAGACCACCTATATACTTCAACAAAGTTTCAGGTGAGTCTAGAGATATGCCTAGAGTCAAAGCTCTTTTTCTAAATTCCTGGGTATAGCTTTGTACACTTTGGCCCTTTAATTGGCAAAGAGTTTGCCAAATCATCATTGCTCGTTGCATATAAGCTAGTGGATAGAAGTGTTTTTTAATGGTAGAAACAAATTCATTCCAAGTAAGAATTTTACCATGCTTCTTCAAATCAGCTTGTGTCTTTCCTTCCCACCAGACTAGGGCAGTTCCTCCAAGGCAAAGGCTAGCCAATTGAATCTTTCTCCTCTCTGAATCAATGTTCTGCACCCTAAAATATACATCAATATGTCTAATCTAGTTATCTATCCTTGCTGCATTTAATTCTCCCTCATAGTTTGGCAAATCAATTTTCACATCTAATTTAATCAAATAAGTTCTCTTCTTTTTCTTTTCAGGGCTAGTTTTATGTGAAGAAGATGATGAGGATGGTGAAGGTGATGGTAGAGGAGATGATGGAGGAAGCTTTTCCCCTTTCCCTTTGCCCTCTTGGGCATCTAGAGAAGGTTCCTCTGATCCTTTGTCTTGTTTGGAGGTTGAATTACTTTCACCTCGACCTTTCTTAAATTCTCGATACATCTCTTCCACCATGGCTCTCATGGTCATGAAACTGTCCATGAACTGAAATTATGATTCCAATGGGGTTTGCTATGCCATTCTCCTCCTAGGATAGACTCTTCCAATTTTTGGATTAGCCTCAACAAGTTCTCCTTCTCCTAGTTTGAGCTTTGACCTAGTTAGCATTCAACAATCCAGCACAAGCTTGTCTAACCTTAGCAAACCTAAAGCTTTTATACCACTTGATTTTGAAAATGAGATCTTAGACTAATATTAAGGTATTACAGACTCATGTGCATTGATTTTCCTATATTATTTAGTGCAACGGATCGTTAATATTGAGAATAATATAGACAATGAGCAGTTAGAGAAACATAATAGAAAAACACACATAACACAACAAGTTTAATATGGATTTCACCCAAAATTCTTGGGCCATGTCTCTTGGTCCAACCTTCAATGGTGACCTCTCTATTATGTCTTCAAGAGTAGAATTTTACAAAAGTGAGCTCAATTTGAGTCTCAACGCAACAGATATAGAACAGCAGGAGTTTACTTGAATCCCTCAAGTCTCTCTGAGTACAGAGAATCTCCCTCTCGCTCTTTGTCTCTGTTTCCCTCTGTCTCAGCACTGCTTGCCTCTATCTCTGTCATTCTGTGGCTTTTAAGCCAATCATTTCTACCTTTTCATTTCCTCTTCTGGGCTCTCTGGCTCCCGACCTCTGTCTGCTCAAATCCCCCTCTAAGTGTTAAGTGATCATTTTTTAACGCCTTCAGGGATGGTGGCCACCTCTTATGCAATGGAAGGGACCATCAACACCCTTTGAAATCCCCAAAATGGTTGTTCTCTGTTTACACAGAGAATACACAGAAAACACGGGAAAATCCATATGTTATCATTCTAAGAAATTTACCTCTACAGTAGTTAATTATCCCACATATGATAAAGAATTATATGCATTAGTACAGAGTGTGAAAAAGTGGAAACATTACCTAATGGGCAAAGAAACAATCATACACACATATCATCAACCACTTCAATATTTACATTCAAAAACTAAATTGTAGCAATCAAGACACTATAGGTGGATGGGTTTTCTACAACTGTTTCATCTTGTCATTGTTATCACTCCTGTTAGTGTCTAGATTTTCCTCAAGCTGAAAAGATAAGGTTCTAGGTCCACATCAAACCACGCTCAGCCTTGTAGCTAGCCCTACGAGGATAAGAGAGGGCTCTCTCCGGGTCGATCTCGGCAAAAGACAAGATATGGGGCTAAAGATGACTAAAATAAAAGCTAATTTTAGGCTAAGTATGAAGTACAAAGGATTTGATTTGAGTTTTGAGGGTTTTGTGTTGAAAACAAGGAAAGGCAAATTGGGCTCGGGGATGAGGCACAGTTTCTGCAGAGTTCTGATTGGGGCAAGGAAGGCAATCGCTTTGATGCTTTAAATTGAGTGAATGAATAGATCGGACCGGTGAGGAGCTAAGGAGAGCAAGAGAGTCTCAAGAATTCTCCTTAAACAGATGAAAACATGAAAATTTAAACAAATTCAAAGGCAGAGCATAGCAGTTATGAATTCTACCTTAATCACTCATTTGTTCAAATTCAGAAGAAGAGGCAAGAAAATGATACACATAACACTAATGAACTTACAATTACTCAGAGATGCACACCATCAAAACATAAAGCCACATGGATCCCAAATAGTGCTGCAAAACCCTGGTCTTTCCTTAGCCAAAAATGCAGAAATGGATGTACAATAGAGTGCCAAACTTTTCCCAAGAGTCCAACCATGAAAATGACTTAGAAATTACATAATATAGACAAACCAAACCTATTCCCTTGCCTCTAGGGGTCGATCTCATCATTCTAGGAGCTGTTTGAACTAATTCTAAACAAGGAACTGAAAACTAGGTAGTCAAACAACTTACCCCTATATGCTAGGAAACTGATTCATTCACTCACATTTCACCTTTTGTTGAATGAATCTTCTAGAACAAGCAAAAATTTTCCAATAGTACATCATGGCTTTCAAATTACATCATGAAAAGTCACGAATAACTTCAAGAAGAAAAACTGGTCAAAACGGGGCGAATTGTTGAGCTGAACAGTGAAAAACAAGCCAAAATTCTCTGTGCATTGCGCCACTTTGAGGCTGAGTTTGAGGTACTTCATAAAGTCCAAATTGAGCCCAAGTGTGCTTGTTGGAAATCCCTGCCTATCTAATTTCCAACCCAAGTGGAATTTATGAATTTGGTGCCCGTTTTCCCCTCCAAAACCTCAATCTCCCAAGACACTTCCTGTGTGTGAAATTAGGGGCAGAGAGGTCATTTTTAGGGTGTTTTTGACCTCCTGAGGACTCAAAACTTGCCCAAACTTCTTGGCTATGCACCAATAGTCATGATTTTTCATGAAAAATCCAAAAATATAAACTTTTTTTCATTTGGAGCCTCCAATCATAAGCGCACGCCACATGGCGTAGCGCACAGGGAGAAGGCGCGGCGCACTGGGCTTGAGGCATGGTGCATAGAGCCTATGCGTAGCGCTTTTTGCAGGAGACTTTTGGAGGCCTTTCCGGTGTCCCAATTGGGCGCAAGATAGTGCGTTAGAAAGGTATTTGAGTCTACTTTCCAACCCAACTAGAATTTTTCAATTTGGAGTTTATTTACCCTATAAAAAATCAAATATCCCAGGACTGGTGAAAATATGCCAAATGAAGCTACCTAAAGGCAGAGTGCTGTTACAGTCAACTTTGGAATGCCTTCCTCAACTCAAAAGTGAGCTCATGATAGCTCATTGGAAGCTATTTGTGTCTAGATATCAATTGAATCATCAATAAAGTCATTTGGCCAACCAATCTAGGAGAAAAATTGATTTTCCCAAGGTCACTTCAGAGGTGCATTTAATTCTCCTGAGGCAACAATATTTTTGAGATGTCTCTAAAACCATGACACCTGTGTAAAAAATGAATGAGGTTTTTCTTCCTTGGCCTGTTTTGGACAAAAACCTCTCTTATTTTTCCCAAGTTCATTTTTTATTTCTCAGAAAAATCATTTGAGTAAAATCTATCTCGATGTGTGGAACAAGAGATTTGTCGAAATGAAGCGAAATGAAGAGGATAGGGAGCTTCTAAATTCTTGAGGAAATTTTTGGAAGTAGGGAGGGATGTTAGGAAGTAGGGGAAAGTGTAATCTTAGAAATTGAGTGAGGGGAAGGGGTCCAAAAGGGCTAAACATAGGCCCAACTTAGAAAATAGGGTTTGTAGCAAGAAACTAGGGTTTGTGCAAAAATGAGGAATTTGGGGGATCTCAGTGATGGGAAGTGTTTAATAAGGTATATTAAGGATAGGGGAAGGTGTATGAACATCAGGATACAAGTTTTGCTAATGATTTGACCGTCTAAGAGAAATTTCCTTCAAAACCCTAGGAGAGGGAAATGAACCTTACCTAGGCACAACTGAAGCATGAACAAGGTGTAAAATGACCCATTGGAACCTGACATGATGATGAAAACCATCTGAATGATGGTAGACTCAGCTAAATAGTGACATAAACTGAAATTTGGACAAATTTGAAAGGAGTGAAAGCAAACCCTAGACCTAATGCCTAGTGACCAAATTTTACTTGAAGACTCACTGAAATGATAAAATTTGACCTTGACACCCTGAGACCACTTTGTAAGAGAGTATTTGATCACTGGAGGAAAGCTAGAAAGACTGACACTAACAACTCCAGGAAACTCTCCTAGGTTGCAGCTTGGAGATGCCTGGTAACATATAATCTTCAATATTGTTCTTAGAACTATTGGAATGGATGATGGTTTGGATCAAGTCAGATAACCATTCTAGCTTTATTCTCACTCAAGACATGCATGAACACTCTCACCAATACAAGGCTTTAGACCACTAATGCTCAATAATTTATAGATTCAATGGCTATATGGAGAATATTGACTGTACCAGCAGATTTCATACATAAACATAAATGAATGGCTAGCTATAGGCGGCAAAAGAGAATACTGACTGTACCGGAAAATGCATATATGAACACATATGAATGGCTAGCTATAGGTAGTAAAGAAGCTTGCAAATCTAATTCATCAAAGCAGAGATAAGATGACAATTATCTGGCCTTAGACACAAAAGAAAACATGAACAAACTATTTAAGTGCAAGCATAAAACAACAAAGAGAACGGACATTGAATATATAATAGCAAAAGAAGCTTATATTGCTAGAATGAAGATGAGAAGATTGAAGGAACAGAGGAGGAACAATCTCCAAAAGTTGAACCCATATTACATCTTACTTTCATCTATTTATAGCCTATTTATAATGCTCATGAGCTCTCTAGAAGGCTCGGAGTCTTAATCTATCCACTCTATCCCTTAACTGTATGATTCCCTGAAGGCAAGCATGGCTCAGGGGTTTTCTCCTTCTAACAGAAGAGTAATAGCTTTTAGATATTTTGGGTGGTTTGTTGCATTGTTTGGAAGTTCTCCCATGCTAGAGATACCCCCATAATCATTCTGTTTGTTCTAGTTGTGTTGTGTTGTTGTTCCATGATCATTTCTAGTTGGTGTGGTTGTGTTGCACTGTCTATTCACCTTCCAGCCTCTGTCCTTGTCTCTTGGCCTCTGTTAGATAATGGAAAGGGTCTTTGGGCCTGTGTAATTCCTTAAACATTTATAAATGACTGTTTCTCTATTATATACAGAAAAATTCTACATATCGTAAAAAAACGACCCATTTCTACTTTTCCAAACCTTAAAAAGTCCTTAAACATGGCTTTCTTTATGTATCGGGTCCGCCTTTGGGTCACTGTCACCTGTCATACTCGACTTGTCCGACAGTTCCCTTTGTATTTCGTTATATAACGAAATACATGAAAAATGCACTGAAAATGGCTTTGGCGCGGACCTAAAATCTTATATATTTTGCTTCCTAAACCAATTGTGTCTGGATCTTATCGCATCGTGCACAGATATGCAAAGGCCTGACCCCTTGATGATCTCCGATAGTGATCCAGTGATGTAACGTGGCTTGTTGATCTATGCACACAATTGATAGTCCACGTCTAATCGTCAATCACAATTGCTCATTCCCCCTTAGTCTATGCTGATAACCACCGACTCGCCTCCACCGATTGCGACCCGCCGATCTAATCATCGGTGATCATTGATCACCGGTGTCTTGCACCGATGGCCACCACCTGCTTGTGCCGATCAGATCTACCGATGCGATCCACCACTTAGATCTAGGCCATTGATCGGCCAGATCTAACGGCTGTTGTGCCTTCTCAGTTCTAAGCCCGTGATAATGTTTTTTTTACTATTTTAATGCATTTTTTTGCCTCCCGATAGTGCATTTCTGCCCTTCCAAGGGCTCTCCTCCCTCACTTGATTCGACCTTTGGATGATCTTAAGCACTTTTGAAGACTTAGGGAGTGCTTTGGAGCATATTTGAATGCATTTGCATGATTTTAAGAAAACTTTGGAGACTTTGGGAGTGTTTTGGATCCATTTTTGGGCCAAATTCCTCCAAGGCTAACACTAGCTCCTTCTGGGGATGAAATCCTCCCTGTGAGGTTTCAAGAACTACATAACAATGCATTTCCTGTAAACAAAAAGATCAAATCTTCCTCCTAGTGTTGCATTGGGCATGGAGTCTATTTAGCATGAAATAAAACTTGAAAACAACATATTTACAATACCAAGGCTTAAAAGCCTTAACTAAAATAAATTTTGGAGAACAACCCATTAACTGGGCCATCAAAAAATATCCTTCCTTTGATGCATCCCTTTTGAGAAAACAGTCACCAAACTAAAAATTGACCCTTTTTACCGTTCTCTTGGTCAATGTGCATATCAACAAATTCATCAAATATTTTTAAAATCCTATTGATTTGATCATTTACTTCAAAAAATTTCTAGCGTTTGACATTATCAGGTAGAGATGGTCTATATTTCACCTCATCTCCATATACTTTTAGCCTTGAATGTTTTGCTTGGAAGGTTTTGTACACCTGCTGAATGATAAGGTCTGCTTCATGCTCTACTGTGTCATTTATGACCTGAAAAGTTAATATAAAAGATGAATCAATGCATTATTGTGTGGGGGACACAAGGACTTCACCTATTCCTACAGCTTCCTTAGAGCAAGCCCCATCAAATAACATGTCCCAAATCTATGGGCCTTCTTCCTCTGTGATCTGGCAAACTGGTTTTTTAAGCTGTGTAGAGGCCAATTGATAAGGCTTGGTAATGTCAAGACCGAGCTTATCCATGATAGCCTTGGGCATTGGATTATGGCTAGCTCCAGTTTCTAGAAGGAAATTATGAAGGATTTTATCATGAATAGTGAGAGAGAAATAGAATGATGGGGAGCCGTTTTCACAATTTTCAATCATTGGGCTGAGAATAATAGTTGGTTGGTCAACTTGCAGATTTACATAGTCAATGGAAGATTGGATGGCATTAGGCTCAAGAGCCTCAAGGATAGATTTATTGAAGGACTCATTCTTCACTGGTTCAATCAGAGGCATAGGTATTCTTGGCTTTTGAATTTCTGTTTGAAAACTGAAAGAAGAAGGGGACTTGTCAAGGCCTCTTACCTCTATGGCTAGAGCTTTGAGGATGATAGGATCAACTGTTGGTTTCTTCTGGTTATTAGCTTTTTGTTCTGCAAGGATATTAGCTTTATGAATAGGAGTATCCTTGACATTATTCATCTTCAACCTCAAATTATATCTTCGCTGATCTTCAGTTTGTAGAACAGCTTCACCATCCCATTCTTGGCTAATCTGGTCATTGAATAATGACTTCTAATAGGAAGCTTTGGTTAAAAATGTGGTGCTGCCTTTGTCTTCCATTCAATGGATCTCATCATATTCTTCAAACTACTCTTCTTCCATGACTGCATTTTGAAAAGGGGTCTTCACCCTTTGGTCTTCATTGGCATCTTTGTTTCTTTGCAAAAGCTAAAACTGCTCATTTGCTCTTCTATATGGATTTGGATTTGGAGGAGAAAAGGTATTAGGAACCATTCCTTTCCTAGAATGCTGCTCAACCTTTAATTTGGAAACTTTAGAGGCTAATGACTCTATCATCTTGGCCATTTTTTCGATCTTGGGATCTGAAGATGATGAAGGCTCGCCCCTCTGTCTCCTTCTATTAGCATTATCTCTAAGATTTTTTGTAGCCATGATGTTTGATTCTACTTCCAGGGTTGCATCTTGCATATCAGCCAAAGAAGCACATCACCTCTCCCTCAATAGTAAACAGAAGTCAGAATCAAAGGCGCTAGCATAGATGAGTCTAGCAGAGGTAGTGGTGGGTTTCACTTCAGCTGGTATCTTGTTGCACATGCGGTTAAATATCTGATTAAAATCAGACAACAGCTCACCATTTTCCCTCTGTAAGTTCCCAAACTCAGTGTGGTAGTAAAGGAGATCCTTCTTATCCCCCTAATGCTTTAGAAATCCATCATCTAAAGCCTCAATATCTACTATAGATCTTGGGGTCAGTTCCTTGAACCATTTTCTAGCCTCTCCATCTAGGCTTTGGACAAAGACTCTCATCCAGACATTATCTTCACTAATGTCCAGGTTATCAGCATAGCTATAGAATGATTCAAGATGTTCTTCAATTGTAACACCTTTAGTCCCAATGAACTTAGGAATATACTTTTGATATTCTCCAGTAGGCATGGCATTCAAGGGAGTGGGCAGTATTAGAGGTCCATACCTAGCAGCGATGATTCTTTCCATTTTGGTAGGTACTTGTGGGTCTGCCATAGTTGTGGTGGCTAAAAGAGTACTGTTAGTCTGAATGATAGAGGGCTAAGGAGTGATTGATAGGACTGAAGGAGTATGATGGATAGGAGGTGAGGTTTCCTTTGGGCATAGAAGAAAAGGAAAACCTAAAGAATAAGGAGCTTTATGAATCTCTAAGAGTTTTTCTTCGCTGCTAGTATTAGAAGCTATACTCTCAACATGTATTTGTTCTATTATGGGCTTTCCTTGAACGGATATAGGAGATTGTTTAGGTTTACCTGAACCTGATGCTCCTTTCTACAATACCTTTCTTTCTTTGATGATATTTTCAGGGTCAGGTACTGGGTCAGCTTGTGACTTCTCAGGATTTCTCCGTGTATGCCTCACAAATTGAGCCAGAACTATGATGTGGAGTCACCAAGAGGCTCGGCCTATAATAGATTCACCAGATAGACGATTACAACCAAAATGTGCCCAGACTTTATCTATCATCAAAGTTGGATCTGTGTCATTTCCCAGGGAAGCTGAGCTTCAGTTTCCTCTCTTCGGCAGTGACACCAATTATGTTATCACTCAAGGAAACTCTCCTAGGTTGCAGCTCAAAGATGCCTGGTAACATATAATCTTCAATATTTTTTTTAGAACTATTGGAATGGATGATGGTTTGGATAAAGTAAGATAACCATTTCAGCTCTATTCTCACTCAAGACATGCATGAACACTCTCACAAATACAAGGATTTAGACCACTAATGCTCAATAATTTATAGATTCAATGGATAGATGGAGAATACTGATTGTACCAGTAGATTGCATACATAAACATAAATGAATGGCTAGCTACATGCAGAAAAAGAGAATACTGACTATACCAACAGATGCATATATGACCACATATGAATGGCTAGCTAAAGGCAGTAAAGAACCTTGCAAATATAATTCATCAAAGCAGAGATAAGATAACAGTTATTTGGCCTTAGACATAAAAGAAAACATGAACAAACTATTGAAGTTCAATCATAGAAGAACAAAGAGAATGGACATTGAACATATAATAGCAAAAGAAGCTTATATTGCTAGAATGAAGATGAGAATCTTGAAGGAACAGAGGAGGAACAATCTCTAGAAGTTGAACCCGTATTACATCGTACTTTTAGCTATTTATAGCCTATTTACAATGCTCCTGAGCTCTCTAGAAGGCTCAAAGTCTTAATCTATCCACTCTGTCCCTTAACTGTTTGATTCCCTAAACACAAGCATGGATTAGAGGTTTTATCCTTCAGACAGAAGAGTAATAGCTTTCAGATATTTTGGGTGGTTTGTTGCACTGTTTGGGAGTTCTTCCATACCAGAGATACCCCCACAATCATTCTGTTTGTTTTGGCTGTGTTGTGCTGTGGTTCCATGATCATTTCTGGTTGATGTGGTTGTGTTGCATTGTTTATTCCCCTTCTGGCCTCTTTTAGATAATGGAAAGGGTCTTCAAGCCTATGTAATTCCTTAAACATTTATAAATGACTGTTTTTTGTTATATACAGAGAAACGTTGCATATAGAAAAAAACCCACCCATTTCTTCTTTTCCAGACCTTAAAATGTCCTTAAACATGGCTTTCATTATCTATCGGGTCCGCCTTTGGGTTGCTTGTTGGCATTATGACCCAGATTTGACACTATGACATAGGTGTTGTCTTTGATGGCAACTCACTCAGATGACATATCACAATTCAGACTCACAGAATGAAGAAAAATAGGTATATGCAAGTTCCCCATTGACCAAGCCGCGTGTACACACAGGTTTTCTAAGCAAAAGGCGCATATAGCATACACACACTCTTTCACGGAAGGAAAGGCACATACATGTTGGAAAACTAAGTTTTGGTCCGTGGTATTTGGTCCATGGTATTTTGATCCATGGTATTGATCCAAGGTATCTAGTCTGAAGTGTTGACCCCAGGTATTTAGTCCAAGGTATTGGTCCTAAGTGGTTTTGGTCCATGTTATTAACTAAGGCCTAAGACTATAAAAGGAGGAGAAGATCATTAGGCAAAGGCACTTAGGAATTGAATATCTGATGAAGAGAAATACCTAGTATACAAGTTATTGGGTTATGGTGCATAACTGGATCTGAACCAAGCATGAACCTTAGCGCTTGATGAAGGATAAGATTTAATGATGGGTCAAGATATTAAGTCTTGAAGTGAAGTATATTTATGTGGTTTTGATAATTTATCTGAATAACTGGCGCATATTGTTGTCTGTAAATATGATGATCTGGGTATAACTGAAGTCTGAAATTGTTGTAAAGTTTAAATCATCATTTACAGATCCGTATGCAGGTTCACTTTAGGAAAGGCATGTATACACGCTAGTTCTGCATATCAAAACAACGTATACATCTTAAATTTGATTTTCAGATATGTATGCAGGTTCGTCTTGAGAAAAGTGAGTATACGCACAGGTTCGACACATTGGAGTAGCATATACCTCATAAAATATGTTTTAGCTGCTTCTGTTTGCTGTTGCAGTGTTCTGGTTTCTGGTTACTATTTTCTGGTTACGGCATTCTAAAAGATCAGATTGAAGGATTGTCAAAGTGATTGATTGATTTAGTTGTGGTTGTTGCAAAGGAGATCAGTTGATGCAGATATATTTTTATTGAATGATGTTATTGATGGATCTAGTCTGAAAACTTATGAAACATGGTCCCTGGAAGAAAAGAGAAGGTTGTAGCCTTCTGTAGGTTGGCACCTATGTAGTAGTAAACATATTAGCTAGTACAAGAGCTAGGGGGTTGTAGCTCCCTTCCAGGAGAACCTGGAGAACGAGAGAAGGTTGTAGCCTTCTACAGGTAGAAGCCTGTGTACTGGTATAAGTCTGCACTAGTACAAAAATTGTAAAAGAGGTTTCTTATTATTAAAAAGATAGAGACGATTGCAGCAGGTGGTTTTCACCCACAATGGGTTTCATCCTTATATCTTTTGTTCATATGTGTGATTGTCTATTCTATTTTTACTGCACTTGGTTACTATTTATATGGCTCTAATGCACTGATCAAAGATCAACATTTGATGAATTAACTAAATCATAAGTTTGCAGGATATACGCTAGTTGCCTTAAACACAGTTGCGTATACATGCGAGTTCCATTAACTGAAGTACCACATATGAATATAATTTTGGAAATGAAAAATTGTTGACTTGCTAATACTGATTCATCCCCCTGTCAGGCGGAAAGAGTCGATAGTGCGGACACAACCAACCTCCCTAGGAGCCTAAGACTCTCTAGTGACAAACAAGACAAATAAGAACAATCCTTCTCTAAACATGCATTTACTATATAAGAAATCAAGTGTTTAGATCCTACCTGTAGTCCAACGCTGTTGTAGCAGTCCAGCCTCGCTGATCCGGATGAGCTCCTCCTTCACTTCGAAACCTGCATTCACTAACAATCAAACGATTAAATAGCACTTGATAATCTCATAAAATAAAACATATTTAACACATAGACCAAGGAGTACATGAAACAACTCATAAATAACAAGTTATTGAGAAGAATGGACTTATTTGCATTAATAGGAAACAAAAGGAACAATTACAACCTGAGCCTTGGTGTTGTGCAAGTCCCTCCCAGGGTCCATCAAGAGTTCTCCTTTACTTTGACAAAGCTCACCCACTTCCAAATAGAACAAGAAAAGATGGCAATCTCTCCTCACAAGCTTCTAAATGGGAGTCCTAATTCCAGCAGCATCTACCCTTAGAAATGTTTAGCTTCCAACCTCCCCTCCTTCTGGCCCAATGCCTGTATTTATAGTGCTCAAGAGGAAGTTAATCAGGTCCACCATCAATGGGATAATCCCCTCTTTGGATGGGATAGCTCCCTTATTGATGGGATAAGTTCCTCTTTGGTAGGGGTACATGAACCATCTGGAGGCGCTCAATACACGTCGAACAACCTTCTAGAATGCTCTAGAAATGACCACAAGTAACTTTTTAAAGATGAAACTTGTGCATTTTGACCTTTACAAGGGTACGCACCTGCCCCTTTACATACAGAGCATACAAGTACGCAGCTTTTGTGAACATTAGGTGCGTATCCGCAGGTAAGGTTGAGAGAACCTGCGTACCTAGAGATAAATACATTTATAAAGACTTTCTCTCTTTTTGGAGTTTGACATGGAGAGCAGAGGCATAAGACTTGCCCAGGAGGATAGCATGACTGTTGATAGAGCCATACTAACTGTAAATAGTCATAGTGACATTTTTTAGTGTAACAGATTGCCCCCTAAAGTGCGAAGCCTGTAGTAGATTAGGGTTTTGTAGTATCTAGGAAGGGTGAAGCGCTATATCATTTCAAGGATTATCTCGTGGAGAGCCTGGTCAGAACCTGCAATTTTCAACACAAAATACATGTATAAGATTATATCATCGCTGAGGTAGGCATTCCCATACTCAGATCAAAACTTTAACTAACAGACTAACTACTCTGATACAGGAATGATCTTGCAGTACATCATAATCATAGACTTTTGTAGACACAGTATGGGTGCAGCCATCTGTTTATGATTAGTCTACTTAGATAATGAATACAAAACTCCTCGCAGCCTGGATGGTGGAAACTAGATCCAGGGTCTTCATTTCTACTTCTCGAATTGGTACGATTCTAGCCATGCGAATAAATGAGTTGATGTCGAACATGGTAGAAACCACTTGATTACCAGTCGATGATGTAAACTGTTAACAAGTGTGAGAGAGACCACCAGTAATGTCAATGGTTCTCAAAGTACCCAGTACAATCCATGAGATGTGAATGAATGAGTTGATGTCGAACATTTCACGGAATCCTTCGATCGAAAGTCAATGATGTAAACTGACGTCAAAGGCGAGAAACCTGCCGTTGATGCATGCAGACTTCAAGGTACTGACGATTTCTAAGTCATCTCTCTAGATAATGTGTTGATGTCGATAGAAAGTGACCCGTTGCAGGCAAGCCCACAACACGAAATCATTGTTCAAGCTGAAGAAATGTTGCTGCAAGGACTGACTCAGGGATGGTCAAATGGAGGACAAGTATTTTGCAGATGAAAGTTTTGCTTGCAGACCTCTTGAACACATAACGACACAACAGATGGCTTGGTGATAAACGACTCAAAGTTAATCCCCGGAACCCGGCTGAAGACTTTCAATGTGGTTTGATCAACTGTGAGGTAAAGGATTTCCCAACCCAGGTGAATGAAAGTGTCGTGTCCAAGAGTGGTAATAAAGTTTATTCTGAGACAAAAGATAACAAATAGGCTCATTCTTCTCTCTTTTCCCCCACCATTTCTGGCAAGTACCTCTTTATTTTTAACAAGCTTGAGGAGGATAACATATGCTTGATTATAAGCTCATCCTTTGGATGAGTCCAACCTAGTTTTGATTCGAACCCTAGGAAGGAGAGGTTCGTTCCTGTTTGTAATTGAACAGGTCCTTTACTGTGAAATTTTAACGAGCCCAGTATAGGAGAAACTCGGCGTTTTTCAATTTTAGAGAGTCTAAAAAACTTAAGAAGACTCCAGGTTGAACTTTTTCGTAAATTTGTGTCCCCCAAGCCCGAAAAAGTATAAAATAATACCTGGGAGAACCGCTTGATCTTGCGACCAAGGAGTACTTTCATGATTAGTGTCTCTGACCTGAAAAGTAAAAAGCGATCAAGGGCACGTCGTTTTATTTCCGTATCGAGTTTGAAACGACAAAAACCCGGCAATCTTTTCCTGATTTTACGATCAGAAAAGAGCTATAAGGGGACCGTCTTTTAATTCCGCTTTAACGAGTGTAAAAGAAACGCTCGGCGATCTTTTCATATTTTAGGAGTCAGAAAAGAGCTTAAAAGACGACTCTGACGTGAAAAATGATAATTTACCCTAAAGTCCCTTTGTCCTGCACAGAAACAACACATTACTCATACCTGTTTAAGATGGGCAAAAATTCATTGAAAATGTCCTTTCATGGTGAAAAATAAACAAATCTAGCATTTATTTATCCAAAAAACCTATAAAAAGACTTCTTACCATGTCATTTTTACCATTTTACTGTTGAGGTTGAGAAAAGGGCTTTTGACAAGAAACTTCCCGTGGAGATTGCGGAGAATCCGACCGTCAGAATCGAACGTCGTTTCACCAGGTATTCTACAACACCCCTCTCTTGTTTTCCATCCGTTTAGAATTCATTTTTAAGCTTTTATTTGATTTTTTGGGGGCATTGGGGTTTCAAGATGCGCCCTTCGGGGTACGAAGGTCATGCACTGCTGACCTGCGTACCCCGATATTTTCCCAATGGGAAAATTACGGGGTGTACGCACCCGGCCTTAAGGGAAGCTGCGTCTGGGCGCTCTGTCCCTAAAGGCCGGGGTGCGTACCCCGCAAAACATAAATTGGAACCCTCATACCTCCAAAATAGACCAAAATTTTTAAATTTTATGGATTCTAACTGATGTTTTATGATGTGCAGGGAGCACACCATGCTTGATTGGCGTGAAAGAGAGCACGAGGATGTTGATTTGGCCGCGATAGGTCATCAACCTTCCATTGATGCATTAAAAGCATGCAGACTGTACAAATACTGGGCCATACCTGGCATGAGGGGCCAAGTGCCTTTTCTTGAGTGGCTGGTTGAAAGGTGGAACATTCAGCAGCAATGTTTCTACATCGGAGAGCACCAGCTCGAGATAGAGCCCTCCGATATATATTTTCTCACTGGCTTTCCTAACAGGGGTGAGCAACTTTCTCTATTCGGGACTAGGCCGGGTGGCCAATCCCTTGCTAGTCTCCGGCTAGAGTGGTGCAACAACCAAAACCAAGAGAAGGGGATAGAAATCAAGTACATATCCCGACCTGGAATTATGGTGATAGCCTTTACTGTTACCAGAATTTGCGGCGCGGCCGCTTTGCACCAAGCCACCGGGTCCCAAATGCGGATGGCTATAGACTGTTTCCATGGCACCATTTTCAACTGGTGTGATGCTGTGTTGGCTAATTTGAAGGGCCAACTAACCAAGGCAAAGAGAGGACAACTGAAGACCTTTGGATATGGGCCTATAGTCGTGAGCTTTGCCCTAGAGAGAGTTCCAATGCTGGTCCCCCAGCATCTTACAGTTCCAGTTGGGGCGCCTCGGGAGCCTAAGTTGACGAGATGGGTTGCGGTAATGGCCCGGCATCCTGATGAGGGCGCAGCAGTTGTTCGATTTCCTGATGGTTACTTTCACTGGCTAGAGAGCTAGGTCTTTGCTATTCAGGACTTTCCTTATGCCGGAATGGATTTTCGGAATGATCCGGACATGGTTCTTCCACAGGGAGAACAGTGGGACGACAGAGGTATCTCATTTTTCACGAGTTTTCAAATTATATATATTTTTTTATTTTTATATATCGCCTCAAACTGACAGCACAAATTTTCACAATGCAGATGTAGGTCCACGGCGTCCAGCCAACCTCCGGGCTTTTGAGAGGAGAGTACCAGCTGTACCAGCACCAGCCCCACAGGATGCGGCCGCAGAGACCTTAGCCGAGCTGGAACAGGATCTAGAGCGTCTGACGGCGGATATACCAGAGACCACCATAGATGACATTCCCATTCGACTTCAGCGCTATGTGGTCGCAGTCCCAGGACCTTTTAGGAGGTTCTTGTGTAGGGTAGCGCGGGCAGTGGTCTCGTATAGAGAGCACCACCAGTGATTGACTAGTCACTTTTGTAGACACATATGACATTTTTGGTTTTTTGTACTTATCATTTTTGCCGATCATAAGGTGTTTTTCAACCTATGATCGAAGACGATGTATATTTTTTGACACACTCCTATCTATATATATATCATTATTACCGGCTCATTTTGTTTAACATATATGATGAAATGTTTTTTAAATTTACTTGCATGATTATCGTAAATGTCTGTCCAACATTCGAGAAGCAATTGCATCTGCTAATGTATTTAAAGACCTTGGAATATGCTGATATTCAATGTAATCAAATTCACGTTCCAAGAGACGCACTCTCAAAAAAAACCTTAATAACACAGGATTTCTAATGGCATATACTCTATTAAGCTGTAATACAACAAGTTCAGAATCTAACCTCACTATCAAACGTCGAATTCCAAATGAAATAGATTCAGATAATAATTCAACCACTGCACTGTATTCTGCAATGTTGTTCGTCGTTTGACCGAGGCTTACCCCATGCATAGAAACTAACTCGTCAGAGGGCGAATAGATAACCCAAGCTGCGGAAGAGATATTCCGTGTACTACGACAAGCACCATCAGCAAATCCAATGTATGTTTGGAGAGGCATCGACATCTGCAATATCAAGAGTAAAACCAAGATAAGCCAGAATAACGACTAAAAACACACTTTCTAAGCTAAGCACACTATCTAAACTAACAAACATACTAGCTAGAAAGAAAACCTAACCTAACTAACATTCTCCATACCCATCATTTAAGCATAATACCTCTTAAGGTAAAGTCCATTTCTGGGTTTACCTAAAGAGTCCCCATCAAAATTTACCAGCTCATAGGCCCCTTTTGCTAGCTTTCGCTTTACAATGTAGGGTCCATGCCACATAGGAACGAATTTTCCAGCACCTAGCTTATCGTTAGCTTGATCATATAATAGCACTAGGTCTCCCTCCGAAAAACTTCGAGGGGTTACATTTCTATCATACTGAGCTTTCATTCGCTTCGCGTGAGTCTCGATTTCCAATGCAGTGTCACGTCGAGTCTCATCTAACTGAGCTAAGTATAATAAACGTTTCTCCTCTTCGGAAGTAGCTGGGAGTAATTCGACAGCCATTTGAAGTGATGGGATTTCACATTCAATGGGTAACACAGCTTCCAAGCCATAAACTAGCTGGAAAGGAGTGAACCCTGTTGAAGTTTTTACTGAGGTTCGGTATGCCCATAGCGCTGAAAATAACATGTTGTGCCAATTCGACCGATGAATACCAATGGTTCGTCGGATCATGATAACCAGAACTTTGTTGATAGACTCAACCAAACCGTTGGCTTGCGGATAATAAGGAGTAGAGATATCGTGGCGCAAACCAAGCTGGCTTGTAAGTTCAGTCATCATGATGTTTCGAAAATGGCTCCCATGGTCAGTGATGATTGCTTGTGGGACACCAAACCTAGTTATAATATGATTGAATACGAAAACTGCAGCTGTTTTTCCGCTTGCGTCGAATGTAGGCATCACCTCGGCCCATTTAGTAAAATAATCAACCGCGAGGATGATATACGCATGCCCCCCGGCCGAGTGAGGGTTACAAGTAATAAAATCGATACCCCATTTGGCGAAAGGACCAACGACAATTATAGGATGGAGAGGAGCAAGTGATGCGCGCATCTTGCGATCGAACACTTGACAGTTGTGGCACTTTCGGACCGCAATGATACAATCTTTAAACATGGACGGCCAGAAATAGCCAGCGCGCAACACCTTCTGAGCTGTGGCATACCCAGACATATGACCGCCACATGCTCCAGAGTGACAATCATTCAAAACCCTCTCAGCCTCTTCGTGAGTTAAACAACGTCGAAAAACTAAGTCTGCCCCCCGGCGATAAAGTGTATCTCCAATAATCTTGTATTGCTGGGATTGAAACCGAATTTTCCGACGTTCCGACTTTGAAGCTTTAGGCCGAAAGGTTTGGGTTTGGAGATAGATGATTATATCCCCGTACCACGGATCTAAAGTACTGATAAGAAACAAAGATTCATCCGCAATGGACTCCTCTGCCACAGTTTCTGTGTCAGCATGCGGGAAATCACACATCAATTCCGCAAAAACTAAGGATTTCTTAGACTTGGACTTCTCAAACTCCAAGTCGAACTCTTGCAGGATAACGATCCATTTAGAGTACTTGCCCCCTAGCAGTTGTTTTGTCAAAATATAAATCATAGGGTTGCAATTCGAAATAACTGTAGTTTTACGGAGAAGAATGTAGTGACGAAAACGCTGGACAGCTTGAACGGCTGCCAGGGCCAACTTCTCCACATGCGAATATTTTAGCTCAGTGGGGTTTAATGTCCTACTAAGATAATATATCACATGTTCCGCTCCGAATTCATCTTCTTGAACTAACACCATTCCAATGGTGGAATGCGAAGCTGCGAGGTATAAGAAGTAGTCCTGGTTGTAGTTGGGAGGATGCAACAACGGTGCATGGGTCAACGCGTGTTTAAGTGCATCAAAAGATTGTTGGACAATCTCGTCCCAAAAGAATTGAGCGTTCTGTTTCAACAACCGTGTAAAACCTTTAGTGACCTCGGCGTAGTTTGGAATGAATCGGCGTAAAAAGTTCGCTTTCCCTTGCAAACTTTGGAGTTGGCGCAAACTCGAAGGAGGAGGCAATTTGATGATAGCTTCGACCTTCGAGGGATCGACGCGAATGCCGGCTTTTGAAACAACAAATCCCAGCAATCGACCCGTCTCTATACAGAACACACACTTGTGGGGATTCAACCGAATTCGATAATGCCGACACCTCATAAAGATTGCTCGTAAGTGGACAAGGTGATCAGCTCGATGTAAAGAATGAGCAGGCAAATCATCGAGGTATGGTTGCACAATGTGCTTGATGTCATGAAATGCGTAAGACATCGCTCGTTGAAAAGTGGCCCCGACATTCTTAAGTCAAAAAGGTAATTTGCAATAAGCAAATGTCCCCCATGGACAAATGAATGCCGTTTTTGGTTGGTCGGCAGGTAGAATATTGATTTGATTATAGCCCGAAAAGCCATCCATGAAGGAAAACATTTCACTTCCGGCACAATCATCAATAATTTGATCGATATAAGGCGTAGGATAGTTGTCTTTTGGACAAGCTCGATTTATATCCCTATAGTCGATACAGATTCTTATTGTTCCTTGTTTCTTGTTGACGGGAACAATATTCGATACCCAATCCGTTAACGGGATTGGATAAATGAAACCTTCTTTTAACAACTTCTCGACTTCTGCTTTAATCGCAGCCGCTTTCCGAGGGTGAATCTGACGCAACCGTTGCCGGACGGGTTTAGCATCCGGGTAGGTCTTTATTTCATGAACAACAATGGTAGGGTCGATTCCTGGCATTTCCTCGTAAGACCAGGCAAACACATCGCGGAATTCTTGGAATAGGGCCTTGTAAGTTTGAATTTCTTCTTCTGTACATGAGGCACCTATATGAATGTTTTCCTCAATTCCGGGCTTCACTGAAATATCAATGGGAATAGTGCGAGAAATATTCCCTAAATTCAAATCTGAATCAGAATGTTTCGTTGGGTTCTGAGCGTTTTTGACATATTCAGCGGTAAAGATAGATGAAAAATCATTTTCAAAAGCATCATCCTTAGGTAAAAACAAAGATCTGTGATGGAGATCTTCCCATGGTAGATCGTCTACACTTAGGATTTCGCGAAGTTTCTCGTCAGATGACACGACTTCGGGAAATGTTATCCGTTCTAAGGTTGATGTGAAAAGTGATTCTTCACTGACCACATTCATTTGGTCGATTTGGGTTGAACGCGAGTCGGTAAAAGACATGACGGCTTCATAAGCAATTTCATATGGACTCAAAGGCATAGCATCACCGAATGAGTCTATCTCAGATTCAGATGGGACAATCCAAGGATCATCATAAATAATGTTGTCTGATGTAATCATATGAATTGATGCAAATGAAGGGTCTGCGTTGAGTGGAGGGAAAGGAAAAGTTCCCAGTAAACCGGAATCTTTAACTAAACCTACGCCAACGTCCCTATAAGGGATTGTCGTCTTACCGACATGCTGGATACTCTCTGAAGAGGCTGGGTCGGATGAAAAGTATGTCAGCTGATCAATCGTCATGATCTTACCGTTATGGGGAAACTTAATTACTCTGAAGACCGATGAAACGACCGCTGTCATAGCATATGACCAACTTCGACCCAAAAGAAGGTTGTAGTCTAGAGGGGCATCAACCACCTCCACATCCAGACTAACGGTTTTACCTTCTACCCCTATAGGCAATTCCTGTAGAATACCAAACGGACGGAACCCACGGCCATCAAAGGCCTTAAGGATGGTCGGGGATTGGTTCAACGAAGGAGAACCAAGCGATCTCCAACATTGAATCGACATAATACACGTAGAAGCTCCCTCATCAATCATAGTTCGATGAATAGGCCTGTTTTTGACTATCACTGGAATTTGGAAAGCCATTTGATGGGGTAGACGCGGTGTACTATTTTCTAGATCGAAGATTATCAGATTCGGGTCCTGAACATCAACAGCTCCGATAGCCGACAAAAGTAATTTTCGTTGTGCTCGGCATGATTGCAGCACTTCTAAAGCCGACATTGCTGAGGGTGAAACATCTAAGTCCTCAACAATGTTGTAATTCTGGGCCGCTCTCGCATGTGGATTGAAAGCAGACCTTCGAAGTACACCCTTGGCGGGCGGTTTGATTACTAAGTCTGGGTTAGGTTTTTCGATCTGTAGTGGATCGGAACCAGGAGCTGAGGTTGATGGATTAGAATGAGAAGATTATGCTTCCTTACCATCAACAGGATTCTTACTACCGTAATCTTGCGATCGAGTCGCAATCCGCACATGAGACATCATCAAAATGGGTTCTTCACTGGTAGTCAAGGAAGAACCTATCATCTTACTCTCCTGCTTTGGAAATGGATCTTTTAACACAGCAGGAGTGGGAGAACCTTTGACTATTTTCACAACTTCGGCCCGATGAGGGCAATCTCTTGTAAAATGATCCTCTTCACAAATAAGACAAGGATATCGAGGTTTGTGCTTTTCGTCATTGGTTTCCGACTTTTCCATTTTCTCCTTCGGAGCCTTGTCTGCTTTAGCCTTCTTCTTTCCTTTCTTCTTTCCACCGTTTTTTGATTTGGCCGTAGATGATTCTACAGCGTGAATATCGGCGGAAAGTTTAGGAGAAGACTCTCCTGTCGGGGAATCAGGCAAAGTGATTATAGGAGTATTAGAAGTCTTGGAAGATTTCTTCTTGCTCTTTGTATTCACGATGCCAATCATACCATCAGCGGCATGAGATCCTGAAGGAGCAGCAGCGATTTGATTCGATTTTGGAAGATCGGGGATCTTCTCGTGTAACGTACCTAACTGGGTATATACTAAGTCAAGGTACTGCGCCTGAGCAATGACTTGCTCCTCAGTAACTACTCCGGCCTTAGCTACATCTTCAGTAATCTTCGGTAATAATGATTTAACAAACCATTCAGCTAAGATTTGGTCCAGAATAAAAACTTTCACTAACCTTCTTCGACGTCGCCACTCATGAATGTGATCAGAAATATACGTGGACGTCAATTGTTTTAGTGAAGTTAATAACTCCGTGCCGTTATCGTATCTGACCGGCAACTGAAAGTGAGTTAAGAACGAGGTAGCTAACTGGCTAAAATTGTAAAAAGAGGCCCGTGGCAACTCAATGTACCACTTGGCCGCGAGACCAATGAGTGTACGCTGGAAAAGACTTAAGCGGATCGAATCATCCGAGATAGAATTTGAAGCACACCAGAGGTGGTAAGTCATCACATGATTGGACGGATCCTCTCCAGACTTACCTTCGAACTTGGGTATATCACTGGGCAACTTATTTGGCATTGGCGGCCAGAACTGAAGATATTGAATTGGATCATTCGTTAGGCACGTCAAGTCTGGTAAATCCAAAGTTGCGATAAACGGCAATTGCCGGTTCGGATCCCTAAAACTCTGAGTCATGACACCAGCCCCAGGAGGAGGATATCCAGGATAACTTGGAATAGGCGTTGCATTCGGGATATTGTATCCTCCTGGAAAACCAGGATTAACCGGACCGTACTGGGGTTGCTGAGGTTGTTGATAAGTGTACCCAGGATACGGTTGATACTGGTAAACCGGCTGTTGGACAGCTTGCCCATGTTGGTACTGTCCCTGGTATGGTTGTTGAACAAATTGAGGTTGAGTAGTGACAACCGTACTTATACCAGGCTGACCTACAGGCATCTGAACCGTAGTTTGAATCGTAGATCCAGACAAGGGTACAGATGTCTGAGGAGTGGTTGCAGAGACAGTAGAAACCGGAGCTGTCGATACGCCAGAAGTAAGTGCGGCAGATGTTGCGGTAGTTGCAGCAGCCGTTTGAGATGGAGTACTAGGTGCAATTGGCGGCTGAGTAACTACCGAAGCTACAGAAGTTTGAATATTTGACTGGACAGGTTGCGGTTGCTGGGGTGGACCAGAAACTACGGGTTGTCCAGCTTGAGGAACCAACTGTATACTTGGCTGCAACACCTGTTGACCCTGTGATGGATCCCACACTGACATTCCGGGGTATTGACCCGTAACAGGTTGAGAATACTGAGGTCCATAACCGGATTGAGGATAGGATTGATAACTGAAAGGTACAGTTCCCATACCTGGAACATATGACTGACCTTGAGGTGGTTGATAACCTTGACTCGAGTATTGACCTTGAGGTTGATAACCTTGAGGTAAATACGGATACTGGGGTTGACCTTGACCTTGAGGTTGATACCCTTGAGGTTGATACCCTTGGGGTTGATACCCTTGGGGTTGATACCCTTGAGGTAAATATTGATATTGAGGTTGACCCTGGGGTACATATTGAGGCTGGGGTTGACCTTGAGGCATGTATTTCACCATAGGTACATACTGACCTTGAGGTTGCCCCCCAGACACGATTTGTGTACCTTGAGGTTGCCCCCCAGGCGTTAACTGAGGCTGCCCCCCAGGCAGTAATTGGCCACCTTGAGGTTGGGAAACGGGAACTGAACCTGACATCATGTAAATGTCTCCTACACTCAATGGTATATTACCATTGTTTCCAGCTAATAACCCATGATCAACGGGTTGAGGAGATGCCCCCGCAAAGGTACCAGAAAGTGATTGATACCCGGTGGGAACAGAAGGACCGCCGTGTAAGAAAGATTCAGGAGTTTGAGTAAACACAGACGACTGACCAGACATATTTACAGGAGTATAAATACCTCCAGGTGGAAAAGGAGTATGAGGTGTAGAAAAACCTATCCCTGAGTTGTCTAAATAATTGGTTAACGAAAGGTACCAAGTAGTACTTCTAGGAGGACTGTAAAATATGGATTCACGCTCCCTTAGATCAATAGTAATTTGATCTTCAAGGTTAGAGACACCTATTTCTTCTTCTGGAGCAAGTTCTTCAATAACAATCAAACCAGTAGGAAGATTTTCGGTGATAACTCGTTCTATTCTTGGTGAATCTGGAACACTAGAAGTCGGAGTAACAGGTTCAGATATTTCAGGTTCTTCGCCTGTATCACTAGTAGATGAAAAACTACCAGCAAGCTCAGAAACTGTAGTAGCTTCGGGATTATAACCTGTCTCTAGACTTTGGTAATCTGGATGGACTACCAAGGAAGATTCTCCTTCTTCAGGTGAACCTACTCTACTGCCACTAGGAGGAGTTACAAGGACCTTCAAACCTTCTAGATTACTGGGGTCGTCTCGAGGAGGCTCACCCCGAAGTCTACGGGATCTCCTCAACAATTCGGCCACAGAAACAACTTCAGGAGACTGGCCCCGAAGTCTACGGGACTGTCTCGGTAATTCCGCCACAGCTAAAAACTTTTAACTACTACACACGAAACCAAAGTAAAATCTCAAATCAAACCACCTAAAGTCTCTAAAGAACCAAACAAATTTGAATCACACGCCTAAAGAATCTAGGGCATCAAACCAAGCACAAACAGTAGCCTTCCAGACCGAAAACGCTAGTTGGAGATGAAACCCAACATCGCCGGATTCAGTACAGAAGTGGCGGGTGGAACAGTTACCCCGGCAACCTGCTTAATGAATAGACCGGCACAAGTTCCTCCACTTTAACCGTCTCGAGTGAAGTGAACCCCCGGAAAATCCAAGTGAGTCTAGCCGACGTCTGCTCCAGGTATAGTGGGATCTTCCCTCCACCGTCACCTCGGTAGAATCCTAAAGATAATGGTCACTAAGGTTACCAACCGCAACAAATGCACCTGGGGGAACAGTCTACACTCCGACAGCACGCAAGGGCAGAGTATCAAGCTCAATCCCCTTGCCGGTTCCTTGACAATAATCCAAGGTTTACCGACAAGTGACCCCTGGCTCCTCGACAATGGTTAATCTGAGGTTTACCGTTTGTAATACGTGCGTGTCTGGCGTCGTTCCCAACGAGGGAGGATTGATCCCCTCACTGGTTCGGACACGAGCTCATGCTTCTCCTTTAAGAGGAGCTTTCCCAGAGTACAAATGAGACAATTGGATTTATTCTATCACAAGATAAGCTACTTGTTTGGTTTTGTTGTCTTGGAGAGTTAATTACTCTCCTACTCCAAGACACTAGCCTGATCTAAATTGGTGTTTCAGAGCCCTAGTAAATAAAAGTTACTACGTTGATTTTACTTTAAGCGTTAATTTTATGGTTTTTCTTAAAGACAAAAGGTAGCGGAAATGAAACCAATGGTGTGTAGACTCGACTCAAACCACTACAAAGATGCACCTAAGATGATTTACGCTACTTTTCTCTTTCAATGAAATTCCTAACTAAGAGAGTTGAGAAATGCAAATTTTATAGAAAACAACTTTCTTAGTAAAGACAATCAAAGAAACAATTCTCTTTATCTTTCCAAGCATACAAACATGACCACTCCTTACGTGCACGAAAAACTCTTTTTCTTTCAAAACCCCTCAAAGCTACTTGAAACAAAACTTTTCAAAGGAGATGTTTTTGTATTTTATCTTATTTAATAAAGCATATAAATCTATTTTAACGAAAATCAATCTCAAAAATTATAAAATCTATGAAAACTTGACTCACAAGCAAATCAAAAATAAATTTACTCTAAGAAAACCTAACGAGGCAAAAGCCTACAAAGATGATTCTAGGTTGTTTTACTTGACCACAATCAAGCCAAGGACCAGCTAATGCAGAATCAAAAGACCAGTCAAAACAAAACTCAAATCTTTTGTTCTTTTTATAAAATGGAATTCAATACTCAATCAACAAGTACTTCGAAATTTGCCAAAGAGACAACTCAAAGGTAAGTTTCTCTCACGGGTAGACTTTACGACAGGTCGAACTCTTAAGAAAGCTGACAAAACTAGAGAGATCTAAGGCTTGACAACTTCTACCGCCAAAGTCACTACAGGACCTACTCAAAAATCAAACCCTAGGGCTTAAACTTCTATGAAATCCACTAAAACACTCAATGCTATCGAAACAAGTTCAGGTGAAGATCTTTGACAAGAGACTAATGGATCTGGGCAGTAAAACCTAAGAAAAAGCAAAATCTAAGAGGAAAATTGTAAAAAATGGAAATTTCTTAATTTTTAGCAGGGTACGCTGGCAACCCGTTAAGACAGGTGCGGGCCCGCTCTGTGCACACAGCAACAGTGCTTACAAGTACGCACTGTACAATACTCAGAGGGTGCGTACTACTGAAAAAGCCAAGAAAAACTAAATTCAATCTAACCCTAAGTTAACCCACTCAAATACAAAGTCACAGAGCCAAAAATCAGAAAATAAATGACTTTTCTCAGATCAAAGTGGCATACAAAGGAAAAGACTTTCACATCAATGGATTCCCCAGTGGAGTCGCCATTTTGTCAGGCGAAAAGAGTCGATAGTGCGGACACAACCAACCTCCCTAGGAGCCTAAGACTCTCTAGTGACAAACAAGACAAATAAGAACAATCCTTCTCTAAACATGCATTTACTATATAAGAAATCAAGTGTTTAGATCCTACCTGTAGTCCAACGCTATTGTAGCAGTCCAACCTCGCTGATCCGGATGAGCTCCTCCTTCACTTCGAAACCTGCATTCACTAACAATCAAACGATTAAATAACACTTGATAATCTCATAAAATAAAACATATTTAACACATAGACCAAGGAGTACATGAAACAACTCATAAATAACAAGTTATTGAGAAGAATGGACTCATTTGCATTAATAGGAAACAAAAGGAACAATTACAACCTGAGCCTTGGTGTTGTGCAAGTCCCTCCCAGGGTCCATCAAGAGTTCTCCTTTACTTTGACAAAGCTCACCCACTTCCAAATAGAACAAGCAAAGATGGCAATCTCTCCTCACAAGCTTCTAAATGGGAGTCCTAATTCCAGCAGCATCTACCCTTAGAAATGTTTAGCTTCCAACCTCCCCTCCTTCTGGCCCAATGCCTGTATTTATAGTGCTCAAGAGGAAGTTAATCAGGTCCACCATCAATGGGATAATCCCCTCTTTGGATGGGATAGCTCCCTTATTGATGGGATAAGTTCCTCTTTGGTAGGGGTACATGAACCATCTGGAGGCACTCAATACACGTCGAATGACCTTCTAGAATGCTCTAGAAATGACCACAAGTAACTTTTTAAAGATGAAACTTGCGCATTTTGACCTTTACAGGGGTACGCACCTGCCCCTTTACATACAGAGCGTACAAGTACGCAGCTTTTGTGAACATTAGGTGCGTATCCACAGGTAAGGTTGAGAGAACCTACGTACCTAGAGATAAATACATTTATAAAGACTTTCTCTCTTTTTGGAGTTTGACATGGAGAGCAGAGGCATAAGACTTGCCCAGGAGGATAGCATGACTATTGATAGAGCCATACTAACTGTAAATAGTCATAGTGACATTTTTTAGTGTAACACCCCCCTCTTAGTGTTATTTCCAACAATTGGTATCAGAGCAGGTCCTTCAAAAGAAGCTTGATTGCTTGAAGGAAGATCCATCATCATGAGTAATCAAGAAAGAGAGGGATCCATTAGATGACCAATCTTTGATGGAAGCAACTTCATTCCATTGGAAGGTAAGAACCACAACCTATCTTTAGTCTCTTGGAACAGATGTCTGGGAAATCATAGAAGGAGGATATACATTTCAATTAGCAATTCCTACAGATGCAACAGGTAAAAAGAAATATGAAACCAATGCCAAAGCTGTTACTACATTATTGGGAAGTTTGTCACAATCAGAATTTGTTAAAGTTATGCAGCTCAAATCCGCCAAAGAAATATGGGACAAAATCATTCTAAGCTATGAAGGAGACTCTCAGGTAAAACGTGGAAAACTGCAAACTCTCAGAATTCAATATGAAACTCTCAAAATGCACAATGATGAAAGTATAGCTAGTTATTTCTTACATATAGATGAGATTGTTAATTGCATGAAGAATTTGGGTGAAGAGATAAAAGAAGTTACTTTAGTTGAAAATGTTTTAAGATCCTTGTCTGCTAAGTTTGAATCAAAAGTATCTGCCATAGAGGAAAAGCAGGATCTTCGGACTATTACTATGACACAGCTACACAGAATCTTAACTACTTTCGAGATGAGAAAAGGAGGTCCATCAAATATAAGAGAAGCTGTATTCAAAGCTTCAAGAAAAGAAGAACTCAATGAATCAGAAGGAGAAGAAGAAGCAAACTTTGTCAAGAACCTTCAACAGGGTTCCGAAAGATTTAGAGGTAAACTACCCTTCAAATGTTTTGCTTGTGGAAGAGTCAGTCATTATGATGCCAAATTTCCTCATAAAGATAAAGTTTATAAAGGTAAGGAATCTGCAAAACGGAATAGAAAACAAAGTGTTAGTAAGAAGAGCTACTATACGCATGAAGATAGCGATGGTTTATCAAATAGTGATGAAGAGAAAATAGTAATGACTATAGACTTCTGATGGCTTTTGAAGATGATGATTTCTTGGATGCTTTAGATGAATATGACCTTTATGAAGAAATCTCTAAACTCAAAATCTATTTAGAAGAAAAGAATATGGTTATAGATACTTTGACATTCCAACTTGTTGAAAGAGAAAAACACAATGAAAAACTAGAATGTGAAATTGTGGGTCTAAGAAAGGATATTAAGAAAACAAAAGCTCTCAATCTTAGATTTACTAAAGGATCAAAAACCTTAAATGAAATCATCAAAGTGTAGCATTCTCCTTTGATAAAGACAGTTCTTGGATATATTGAAGAAGCATATCAAGCACAGAAACCGTCGACCTCCACTAAAAGCTATCTTGATGCAACAAAGAGTAGTGAACAATTTGAAAAGCAAAGGCATAAAGCAGATCACCAAGTAAATTGGGTTCAATCTACTTCAAGCATGAATAGAAGCTACAACCAACCTTAGGTAAATCATACTCAATCTACTTCAAGAATGAATATCAATAGAAACTACAATCACCAGGTCAGTAGATTCGATAATCGTAGGAACTTCTTTAATGGCCAATGTTTTTCATGTCATAACTTTGGACACAAAGCTACTCAGTGTTGCTTGAAAGACCATAATGACTAGAGAAGAACGAAATCAAAGGAATGTGATAGGGATCATGAAAAGGAACTACAATAACTTTTCTCTTCTTGAAAATGAAATAGAATGCTCTATCTACTACAACTTCGGTCATGAAGAATCTGAATGTTGGAGTAAATTTCGGCAAACATGTCAAAAGGATCAAATTTCATCAAGTCCCAAAATATGGAGAAAGAAAGAACCGAAAAAAAAAAGATGTGGTATAGCATTATATGCAAAAGGACAAGAAAATTACTAGTACATCAACAGTGGATGCTGAAGACACATGGCGGGTGAAAAAGAAAAACTTCTTTAATATAATGCCTTAGAAAAATAAAAGAAGGTATCATTTGGAAATGACACTCTTACTGTCATAAAAGGTAAAGGCTTTTTTCTCTTAAAACAAAAAGTTAAAGCTGGGAATGTTATGTATGTTGATGTTCTAAAGCATAACCTGTTGAGTGTCAATCAAATGTGTGATGAAGGAAATGAAGTAGTATTTCGATCAAATGGATGTGTTGTTCGTGAGCTTGATACAAGAGAAATAGTGATCAAAGGTATAAGAACTCCAAACAACTTATACATACTCAAGGGAGGACAACAACAATACTATCTAAGAAAAAATGATGAACACTGGCTATGGCACAGAAGATTGGGGCATCTAAGCTTCTCTCAAATAATAAAAGCATGTAGATTCCAGGTTGTTCATGATCTTCCTGATATCAACATTCTAGAAAATACAATATGAAAATCATGTCAATTTGGTAAGTAAACCAGAGCACATTTCCCTGAAAAGGAAGGATCAACTAGTAAGCCTCTTGAACTTGTTCATGCTGATTTATGTGGACCATCAAGGAAAAAGTCACCTAGTGGAGAAGAATACTTTATATTGTTCATCGACGACTTTTCCAGAATGTGTTTGATAGGACTTCTAAAGCATAAAGATGAATTATTTGAAAAGTTCAAAGCCTTCAAAGATTTGGTTGAAAATGAATCAGACCGCAAAATCAAATGCCTCAGATCTGATCGAGGAGGGGAATTTACCTCAGATGAATTCTTCGAATTTTGTGAAGAACATGGAATAAAAAGGGAATTCTCCACTGCAAGGACTTCTCAAGAAAATGGAGTGGTATAAAGGATGAATAAGACTATTAAAAAAATGGCTCATGCTATGCTAGATGAGTCTGGAACTCCTACAACATTCTGGGGTGAAGCTGCATTCGTTGCCATCACTATTCTCAACAAAGCAAATGTTTGGGTAAACAACACTCAAACTCCACATGAACTTTGGTATGGTAAGACTCCTATTGTAAAATACTTCAAAGTTTTTGGAAGCAAATGTTACATCAAAAGGACTACTGAAAAACTTGGTAAGTTTGAGCCCAGAGCAGATGAAGGTATTCTCCTTGGTTACTCTTCCCGAAGTAAAGGATATAAATGTTATAATAAAATACTTGGGAAAATCATTGAAAGTATTGATGTTGTGGTTGATGAAGCATGCAAAAATCCAAAACAAATAAAAACCAAAGATTATGAAGAAGATGAGGATTATTCTCCCACATCAAATTAGACTAATTCTGAAGAAGAAACCAATGAAGCACGAGAAGAAGAGATAACAATATAAGAAAAGACTCCATCGAGGTATGTTTAGAAAAATCATCTAGAAGCTCAAATCTTAGGAGAAAAAGGGGTAGGTGTGCAAACTAGAAGAACCATTACCAAAGCTTCAAGCTATCTAGAATTACTATCTTCCACTGAACCTGAAAATGTAAATGAAGCATGCAGAGATGAATGTTGGGTCAAGGCGATGAATGAATAACTTGAGAAAATTGAAAAGAATAATACTTGGGAATTAGTTCCTAGACCTCATGATAATAATATCATAGGAACTAAATGGATATTCAGAAATAAGTTGAACGAAAATGGAGAAATTATTAGAAACAAGACCAGACTTGTTTGTAAAGGATATGCTCAACAAGAAGGTATAGACTTTGAAGAAGCTTTTGCACCTGTTGCTAGACTTGAAGCTATCAAAATGTTCCTTGCTCTTTCTAGTTTTTAGAAATTCAAAGTATACCAAATGGATGTAAAATTTGCCTTTATTAATGGAGACTTAGAAGAAGAAGTCTATATTGAGCAACCAAATGGATTCATTCTTGCAAATGATGCAAAACTTGTATGCAAACTCAGAAAGGCTCTCTATGGTCTAAAACAAGCTCCAAGGGCCTGGTATTACCATCTTGACAAATATCTCAATCAAAAATGTTTTTCAAAGGGATCAATTGATAGCAATTTATACACAAAGATTAACAATAATAACTTGCTAATACTGGTTGTGTATGTTGATGATATCATTTTTGGTAGCAATGAAGAAGCCATGAGTCGAAATTTTGCTTCAATAATGCAGCAAGAATTTGAAATGTCCCTACTTGGTGAGCTTACATATTTTCTTGGTCTACAAGTTCAGCAAAACAAAGATGGTATTTTTCTATCATAAACCAAATATCTCAAACAGATCCTAAAAAAGTATGGCACAGAAGATTCTAAACTAGTATGTACTCCAATGGTAACAAGATGTAGTCTCAACTCAAATGATGAATCAGTAGTGGTGCGTCAACCAACTTACAGATCCATGATTGGCAGCTTGCTTTATCTAACAGGTACCTGACCGGACATCATGCATGCAGTGGGAATAGTTGGAAGATTCCAAGCAAATCCAAAGGAATCACATCTTCAGACAGTCAAAAGGATTTTCAAATATCTCCAAGGGACACAAAATTTTGGTTTATGGTATCCTAGAGATACAGATCTTACACTTCATACATATATAGATGCAGATTGGGCAGGAAGCGTTGATGATAGAAAAATCACTAGTGGTGGTGCATTCTATATGGGTTCCAGATTAGTGTCTTGGTTCAGCAGGGAAACAAAGTTCAATTGCATTATCTACAACTGAAGCAAAATATGTGGCTGCTGCGTCTTGCTACACACAACTCCTTTGGAAGATGCAAATATTGCAAGACATTCAGATCACATGTACTCCACCCATCCCCATTCTATGTGATAATACAAGTGCCATCAGTATTTCAAAGAATCCAGTCATGCATTCCAAGACTGAGCACATACCCATCAAATATCAATTTCTACGTGAACAAGTTCTTGAAAAAAAAGTCAAATTGGAGTATGTTCCCTCCAAAGAACAGGTTGTTGATATATTCACCAAACCATTGCCCAGAGAGACACTTGAATATCTCAGACAGAAGCTGGGAGTAGTTGATGTATAATCCTGCTATTAAAACTTATCTATTTCAGAGAAAGGAGGTTATACGGGAGTTTCATGAAGCATAGTCGTGTACATACACTAGTTTCTATGGATACAGTCCCGTATATGTTGAAAATCAGTGGGCCAGACTCAGGATGAAAGGAGTCTGATATGGGTCTGACAGTGATCATCTGGCACAAGCTCAAGGGGTGCATATACTTCTAATAATGCATTGTTGGCATTATCTTAGAAGATCTTGGTACAAATTCACATAGTTGGTTTTGATTCAAGTGGAACAGGTTCAGGGGGAGAACATGGTTGCTGGTCTAGATGCTGACTGATAGATGCTACTAATGATAGTTGCTGATGACTATCATGGTCTTGTTTCAAATTTTTGGTCTCTGTTATATATGTCATGTATATCTTTTAATCTAAAGGTCACGAAACGACCTATTTTGTTGCCCCACTATGTATGGGATGGATGATGTAATGTTCTTGTTTTGACTTGTATAAACAATTGGTATATCCCCACTTGGTTGGGTGCATGAGTCAAACCTAGTATATCCCCACTTGGTTGGGAGATGGATGTATGTATGAGTCATTGGTGATAGGAAGGTCATTTATGACGTATGTGTAGAGTCATGTTTTTCTTTAGAACATCTTTTTGCAGACCTTGCTTATTCAGGGGGAGCATGGAGCTCAATCAACAAACTTCAACATATCAGATAATTCAGCATGAACTCAGGGGGAGCATAACCCTTTGCCCTAGATGACAAAGGGGGAGAGTGACTTGGGGTTGCCATCAAGTCCAAAGGGGGATATTATTGGCATTATGACACAGATTTGACACTATGACACAAGTTTTGTCCTTGATGGAAACTCACTCAGATGAGAGATCACAGTTCAGACTCACAAAATGAAGAAAAAGAGGTATACGTAGGTTCCCCCTTGACCAAGCCACATGTACATGCAGGTTTGCTGACCAAAAGGTGCGTATAGCGTACACACGCACTTTCATGGAAGGAAAGGCGCGTACATGTTGGAAAACTAAGTTTTGGTCCGTGGTATTTGGTCCATGGTATTGATCCAAGGTATCTGGTCTGAAGTGTTGACCCCAGGTATTTAGTCCAAGGTATTGGTCCTAAGTGGTTTTGGTCCATGGTATTGAGTAAGGCCTAAGACTATAAAAGGAGGAGAAGATCATTAGGCAAAGGCACTCAAGATTTGAATATCTGATGAGGAGAAAGATCGCGTATACAGGTTACTAGGTTATGGTGCATAGCTGGATCTGAACCAAGGATGAACCTTAGTGCTTGATGAAGGATAAGATTTAATTATGGGTCAAGATCTTAAGGCTTGAAGTGAAGTATATTTATGTGGTTTTGATCATTTATCTAAATAGCTGGCGCATGTTATAGTCTGTAAATATGATGATCTAGGTATAACTGAAGTCTAAAGTTGTTGTAAAGTTTAAATCATCATTTACAGATCTGTACATAGGTTCACTTTAGAAAAGGCACATATACACGCTGGTTCTGCATATCAAAACAACGTATACATCTTAAATTTGATTTGCAGATTTGTACGCAAGTTCATCTTGAGAAAATTGCATATACACGCAGGTTCGACACATTGAATTAGTGTATACCTCATAAAATATGTTTTAGCTGCTTCTATTTGTTGTTGCAATGTTCTGGGTTCTGGTTACTATATTCTGGTTACTGTTTTCTGGTTACAACATTCTGAAAGATCAGATTGAAGGATTGTCAAAGTGATTGATTGATTCGGTTGTGGTTGGTGCAAAGGAGATCAGTTGATGCAGATATATTTTGATTGAATGATGTTATTAATGGATCTAGTCTGAAAATTTATGAAATGTGGTCCCTAGAAGAAAAGAGAAGGTTGTAGCCTTCTGTAGGCCGGCGCCTATGTACTAGTAAACATATCAGCTAGTACAAGAGCTAGGGGGTTGTAGCTCCCTTCCATGAGAAGCTGGAGAACGAGAGAAGGTTGTATCCTTCTGCAGGTAGAAGCCTGCGTACTAGTATAAGTCTACACCAGTACAAAAATTGTAAAAAGAAGTTTCTTATTAAAAATATAGAGATGATTGCAGTAGGTGGTTTTCACCAACATTGGGTTTCCACCTTATATCTTGTGTTCATATGTGTGATTGTCTGTTCTGTTTTTACTGCACCTAGTTACTATTTATATGGCTCTGATGCACTGATTAAAGATCAATGTTTGATGAATTAACTGAATCATAAGTTTGTAGGATATACGCTAGTTGACTTAAATACAATTGCATATACACACGATTTCCATTAACTGAAGTAACGTATATGAATCTAATTTTGGAAATGAAAAATTGTTGACTTGCTAATACTAATTCACCCCCCCTCTTAGTATTATTTCCAATATCGCTGTCACCTGTCACACTCGGCCTGTCCCATGGTTCCCTTTGTATTTCTTTATATAACGAAATACACGAAAAATGCACTAAAAATGGCTTTGGTGCAGACATGAAATCTTATATATTTTTCTTTCAAAACCCATTGGGTCTGGATCTTATCGCATCGTGCACATATATGCAAAGGCCCCACCCCTTAGTGATCGTCGATAGCAATCTGGCGATGTAACATGGGTCGTTGATCTGTGTGGGCAATCGACGGTCCACATTTAATCGCTGATAGTAATCGTTGATTCCTCGTGGTCTATGCCGATAACCACCGACTCGCCTCCGGTGATTGTGACCCGCCAATATGATCATTGACGTCGCTGATTAGAGGTGTTTTGCGCCGATGGCCATTGCCCGCCTGTGCTGATCAAATTCACTGATGCGATCCTCCACTTAGATCTGGGTCATTGATCGGCCACATCTGACAGCTGCTGTGCCTTCTCAGTTCCAAGCCTGCGATAATGGTTTTTTGACTTTTTTAATGCATTTTTTTCCTCTCGATAGTGCATTTCTTCCCTTCTAAGGGCTCTCCTCCCTCACTTGTTTCGATCTTTGGATGATCTTAAGCACTTTTGAAGACTTTGGGAGTGCTTTGGAGCATATTTGGATCCATTTGCATGATTTTAAGCAAACTTTGGAGACTTTCAGAGTGTTTTGGATCCATTTTTGGGCCAAATGCCTCCAAGGCTAATAGTCATCAGATATAAGAAAGGCATACACAATAAGGTTTCAGATATGCTATCAAGACTAGTCATAAATGCATCTACATACTTAAGCATAACTTAGCATTGCATGAAAGCTACATTGAATAATATGCTCAAGATGTAGAATTTAAAGATATATATGCAACTTTATGTCAGGGAAAACAAGTAGAAGAATTGGATTATCATGTTAAGGATCAACTCTTTTATCATTTGGGAAAGTTATGCATTCCTCAAACTAAAAGAGTCAACATAATCCGAGAAGAACATACTTCTCTAATATCAGGTCATTTTGGTGTAAGTAAAACAGTTGTACAATTGCAAAGGTTCTGTTATTGGCCAAGAATGCATGAAATGGATTTTATATATATTAAAGGGTGTACCATGTGTGTTAAAACCAAGCCCAGCAATAGAAAACTAGGCTTGTTGGTGGGCTCCAGTATTGTAGCAATAATGCTACAACTCCTGGAGCTTCCTTCTCTAATTTTATCAACCCGGTAGTTCGTAACAAAATTGGAAGCGACGGTGCTGTATGCACAAGTACTAGCTCTTGTTGCAGCTGTCACTTGGTCAGCTGGCACAAGTCCGCTAGGGCTCAAGCCAACTTCTATGAGCTCTTAGAAGAAGCTTTTTAACCGATGAATGAAAGCTAACTCAAAGGGAATTAACCTACTTTGCAAAAATAAACTGAAAGCCAACAAGAAATGAAAACCCTACCAAACCCTAATTCTACCAGCTAGTCCTACTGATGCAACGGTGAGACTGCAAACTACTGAAAGTGATGCCATTACTTCTATTAAGGTGAGATGCATGTTTCTAGACTACTTTCATCTGAAGAGAACATATTTTTGTATTTTTTCTCAAGTTGTTGAAATTATTATGCATGTGCTTCTAACTGGGTCTTTACTGTGCAGGGGTAGGTCAAGGGGAGAAATGTTTGGAAGAGGTCAGGAAGGCTCAGAGAGGGTCTAAGGGATCCCTAACATCCTTTAAGAGAGTCTCATAAAGTCTGGATGCTAAGCAACCGTGTTTATGAGCTTCTACAGGAAGTCTGCAGGGGTTCTACAGGATGTTCAGAATTTCTACAGGAAGTTCTGTAATTCCTAGAGGATGTCCTATAATCGGATTTTTGGGTGATGGATGAGTGGAAGAGGCTGCATGGATGGATAGGGAGGTAGGGGAGGAGTTTGTAGTGACTTAGTGATAGAGAGATGAGATGAAGAGGGGGTGTGCTAAACTAGGTTGTCTTAAAGAAGGGTAGAGGGAATGGAAGGTCGAAAAAGGTAGAGTAACGAGGGTGATAGAATGGTTGAGAGATAGGGGTCTAGTTGGGAGATGAGTAGTTGGTCTGGGCACGACTTAGAAGGATAAGAGAGTGAAGGAGTAGTACTACGCAGTGTAAACGAAACAAATCATCCACGTCCTGCACATAACCGAAATATCATGATCCTATTCTAACTGTTTCACAAAACCAAAGGACAACAACGTTATTGCTAAGGAAAATCATGCATGGTACTGAAGCAAAGAATCATTCCACAAGATCTGAACGCATGGAAAAATAGTACAGCGAAAACATTGTATCAAAGATTGCATGAACATGTAAAACACTGTTTTAGGTGCGTGGCACCGTCTGCAATTCCAGCCCCTAAACAGAGGTGAAAATGAGTGTGCAATCATCCCTTTTTGGAACTCTTATTAACTCCAATCTCCTTACTCTATTCTAAACTACTGAAGCAACTTTGTTCATAAAACTGACCTACTTAACCACACCAAGAAATTCAACTCAGCTAACTGCGTTTCCAAATGCATGTAAAGGAAAAGAAATACAATGCTGAAAGAAAGGTAACGATACAAAGGAAGGAGGCCTTAGGCTCTCAGGTTGGGCCCAACCCCGAGAGCTATGGCTCCTTTAAGAACTCAGAACTGAACTCAAATCTGCCTGCTTTCCATTAAAAAGATAATAACCATAAGTTCAATAACATGCCAAAAATGGCTTATAAAAGAGCAAAACAGAGCTAACAGCTCATAACCAGAATATGCAACAAGGTTTCAAAAGTCCCCTTCGAAGGCCACAGCCTCATCATTTATACATTACGAGGGCTAAGCTGGCCTCCTAAATTAGTGGGATTTGGCTGACCAAGCTAAGAGTGATCTGCTGCTTCCTCAAAATCCGTTTGGCTGCCTTCTAACTCGGTGGTGGTGGCTGTTGGAGCTCGGAGTTGGGGGTGAAAATCACGAGGAAGGCCATTCAATGCTGTGGACAACCTTCCTACAAAATCTCAATCCCATCTTGGCTGTCTCCTAGCCCTCATTTCGTGGTTTTGCTCCATTAATACGTCAAAAAACCTGAAATAAGCACGTGTTAGCCACCTAGGAATAGTGACTACCCTCATTCGTACAAATGACATAAATATACTAAAAAATGATGCATAAGTCATGAAAAATGAAGGGTTGAGCAAGGGTGAGTAGGCCAAATGAGCCCAAAATGTTACCAAATTTGGGGATCATCATCACCCCCAGCGAAAATGATTGCTCATCCTTGAGCAACTAATCCAGCTCCTCGTCCTTCATTGCCTTTACTGCCACCCTCACATCCCAAGCTTCTGCAGTAGTGTCCTCCTTCCTGACATGGAACCCAGCCTTTCTTTCCACCTCTTCCCACTATTCATGCTCATCTTTCTTTGTGCTGCCTTCCATCAATCCTAACAACAGAGGTGGGCTTAGTTTGAGGCCAATCCAGCTGGCCTGGATGTTTTGAATGGATTTCTTATAGAGGAGCACCCATACTAGAGCTTCCCTTATTCGAGTTGGAGTGTGGTATTCTCTGATCTTTAAACTGTTGGCCAATGTGTTCCATCGGCAGGTGCAAGCTTGAACACAGTTGTCCCCTAACAGTCTCTCCATATCCTCGAAATGCGCTATGGCCTGGGCCTACTGATCCATATATTTCAGTGAAGCTTGAGGGTCGGTGGATAAGTGTTGGTGTGCTGATATTAATGCAGTTGGATCCCCTGGTTCTGCTCTAATTAGTAATGGCTCGTTCAGCTCTCGGTTCATGACCGCTTTGACTTCTGTTGCTCTTTTGTCTTCATGGTTCAACCATGAGGCAAATGCCATTAACTGCATATCCCCTAAGACCGTGTTGGGATCCCATGAAGTCACATTAGGAAGGGCCAAATTATGGAGATAGAACTCCGATAGTTTGGACTTATCCTCTGATGAAATGGTATTGCATAATTCAGTGAACTGCTGCGGGTCTTGGAGCTGAGAGATACCTTTTTGTGCTAATGTATTAATTTGAAATTGTAGCCATTGATATCTCAGGTATAGCCCATAGGATTTGGCCGGCTGTCTGCATTGTATAGCATCCCTTTCCCAACTGGCCATGCAGGCCAATTGTGCCTCTTTTTGCTGTAACTGCTGTTTGAGAGCTTGTACCTCAATTTGTGCTTGCAGTTCTGTTTCCTGTAGATGCGAGGATGGCTCCCCAAGACCGACTTGCAATCTTTCTCTGCCTTGTTGTTCTGCTGTGATGTCCCCTGAGGATGTACCCGTTCCTTTCCTCAGCTCCTGTAGCTGCAGTCTAAGTTTTTCGTTCTCTTCCTGTAGGAACACCCGCTGGCAATTTGCCACATGTTTGGCCATAGCTAACTCCTTTCGTGCCTCCTTGAGTTGTTCCTCCAAGGGGCCTATATCTGCCATGCCTTTTGACTTAGCTATTTTCATCCACGTGTGCGTTCGTACTCTCTCTTCCTCCAATGCAAAGAAAAGTGGCACAGTGAATTTTTGTGGTATAATTTTTCCAGCTTCTAAGAAATTATAATATGAGCTCAGACTTGGCTGAGGACTAGGCTCTGGAATATGCTCTTTCTCTTCTTCTCTTGGTGGCTCTACTTCATCTTCCCTCAGTGGTGATGAGGGTGCTTCTCCCTCCATCCTCTCTGTCTTCTTAAGCCGGGCTAAGGTTTCCTGTAGAGCAGCCTCAACATCCTGTAGTCGGGCTTTTGAAGCCAACTGGTCTAACCTCTCTTTCCAAGTGTGTTGTGGGGAAAAATGCCTATGCAGGACGATCCTATCCACCTAAAGTGTGACAGTGCCTTAGCAACAAACAAAAACAGCTATTCTAGTATTCTTCCTTTATGAATTAAGAATGAAGAGAGATGGATGGACTAACCGGTGTCTTCCGTTTGTCCCTTGATCCGGTTTCTCTTCTCTTTGATAGTTTCCAGCTACTTGCCTTCTCGCTCGCCCAGCTTCAACAGGTTCCTGCAAGATCACAAGAAGGGAACACTACACAAAGACATAGATTCATATTCATAACTAGTTCAGGATTAGAAATAAACTAAATACACTAATGCAATCATACATCAAAGACACATCAGCATATAGGAGAAACCAAGATAGCTTTATTGATGAATAACAAGGTTCAGGAGGAGATACAACCAAGAGAGTTCCAATCCAGCATCTCCTTCCCAGCAAATGAAATTCCTATCTTCACCTCCCTTCAAAGCATTAAGCACCCAATGATTCCAATCTCAAACCAACAGCAATTCTTTGCAATAACAAAATTCCAGCCTCCAGATCTCATGGAGAAGATATCCATATATAGATGTTTGGAGTGAGGATTAGTCAGCTTGTGATCTGACTAGTGTCCTCTCTCTCTGTCAGTTCTTACTTCCACTTGGAGACTAAGAGCCTCTTACTCATCACTTAGTCGAACTCAGCAAGGCAAGTGTCGTGGAGGAAGATTCTAGAAGCTTCCACAGTCTTGACACCTCTCAAAGGAGACCCTGACATTTGTCACTTCCCGCTCAGCGCACCCTGGTAGTGCTTCCACCTGCGTTGCAATGCAACTAGCCAGTGTAGCTTCTGCATTTCAACGCAGGCAGCTAGTGGAGCTTCTAAATTGATCCTGAATTGACTTGTTTTTGAGCAGTTTCTGGTGGAGAACTTCTGTGAATTGCTGTGGTTTGTTAGCATTGTTCCTCTAGGGGTAGGAACAACATGTTTAGGGACTTTGGATCCCTTGGATTATGGACATTTCATGCTTATAGCTGTAAGGCACAAAAATGTCTATAACAGTTGCCCCCTAAAGTATGAGGCCGTTTATCGGGTGAAATGCTTTATTAGGAGGATCCGAAGTTCTTTCAATGCTGGGAGGAGACCTATAATACAATACAATACAATACATTATTTTCATACTTTTTCCATGATCTAGTTGAGGCGGGCATTCCCATGCTCAGCTTTATAAATTCATTTTCATGTACATATAACAGACAATCGTCTGATGATAGACTGATGACTCTGATAGGGCTATCATCCTTTTGGTAGGATGATTATCTGTGCTGCAAAGCTGTACATTTCCATGTCTTTATTTTCTGAATATATATCGCAGCCCGGATGGATGAAACTAGATCCGGGGTCTTCAATCTCGTCCGATATTCACTCTAAGTACTAGTCGATCCATGTGAGAATTGCTCTGAAGTCGAACATGGAAAGACATCGCTTGATTACCAGTCAATGAGGTAAACTGTTAACAAGCGCGAGAGGAATCACCGATAATGAAGATGACCCTCAAGGTACTGTAGTACAATTCACGTGGTGTGAATAGAGGACTTGGCGTCGAACACCACGCAAAATCTTTCGGTCAAAGGTCATTGATGTATACCTGTCGCTGGAAGTGAGAAACTTGCCATTGAGGCATGCAAGCTTCAAAGTACTGAAGGGGGTGTTCCTAGATCAACTTCTTGGATAATGAGCTGATGTCGACAAGAAGCGATCCGTCAAAGGAGGGCCTTAATGAATCCCACATCAATGACACGGAATGGAGCTAATGATTTTGATGGAGGTGAAAACGATCTGATGAAATATGATTTAGGGTGGCGGTCATGAAAGAGTATAATGTATGGTAGTGGATGGGACACAGGTGACTTCTCTGAACGACTTCTCTTGAACATATGGCGACACTGATGCGATGGATTGGTAGCATTACCCCAAGTATGGATGGTATGGCGAGACCATGGTGATGTGACCGGTGAATGAAACAACCCAACCCGATTGTGGTACGGAGGAAAAGTGTCATGTTCAAGAGCGACTTGCTACCATCAAAGTTTTCTTGAGTTTCTCCCAAATTTTCCCCAGTCATTGCTGACTAGTACCTCTTTATTTTTGTCAAGCTTGAGGAGGATAACATATGCTTGTTCTATAACTTGCCCTTCGGGCAAGCCCATCGCTATGTTTTAACGAGCCTAGCGATAGGGAAACTCGTTCTCGTCTAAAGACAAGTTTGTCGCTATTTAATGCATTTAACGAGTCTAACGACAAGGATAACTCGGTCCTTTTCATTTTTAGAGAGTCTGAAAAGGTACATAAAGTCAACTCCGGAAGTCCTTTTTCGTCATCTAATCCCTTAAGTCCGAAAAATTATAAAACAATACAGAAGGGATGAATTTTCGATAGTTTTAACGAGCCGAATAAAACAAGCGCTCGATATTTTTGTGCAATAATCCCTCAGGTCCAAAAAGATTAAAATCTAGAGGAGGGATAGCTCTTCCGGTCACTTTAACGAGCTGGAAGGCCAAAACTCGGCAATCTTTTCATTTTTTACGAGTCAGATGAAAAGAGCTTAAAGAAGACTCGTCTTTTGAGGAACAAGTGATAAAACGGGTTAGCAGCTGATTCCAGGTAAGGTTTGGAATTTCCAAATCACGGCAGTGTCACAAGGATGGCTAGTGAAATCACTCTTCGCAGCTGTTCCTCAAAATGGGTAAACAATCATATGGAGGTGAATGATCGGCCAATGGAAAAGTGGAGGTGGTGGGCAAACACGACCAAGGCTTTAATGGCTGATGATATTACATTCACGGTGGTTATTTACCGGAATAGTTCATTTTTTAACGAGCTTAAACGCGGGTGGAAACATTTGCTCGGTCTTATGTTTATTTTTTAACGAGCATGAACTATGCGTTAAAATTGCTCGGATCTTGCGTTTATTTTTTAACGAGCATGAACTGTGTGCTAAAACTGCTCGATTATGGTCTTGTTTTGGATTTTTACTATAAATAGCTTTGTCCTTTCAACAGATAGTATTGTATCTTCGACTGCTTCATCAAACGAGTTAGAAATAAACAATATTTGTTTGAAAATGAGATTGACACACTAATATTTTACTTTGAACTACGTGAAAAGAAATTAAAAAGTGTTTTTACCTCTCATTTTACCATTTCATTTGCACTTGGTTTGTTGGAGCTTTGGAGGTGCCTATTCCTCTTCGATTTTCATCAGCTGATTTCAGGAGATTCTGTGGACGATTCTCGACACCGTCTGGACCAGGTAGGAGCTAAACCCTAGCTCTTTCTTTTTATGGTTTCCTTTTTGCATTTTGTGCCTCTTTTCCTGTTTTTCTGAGCCCCTGGAGTTTCATGAGCTCGTTTTCTTATCAACGCACCCTGTGCCTAGCGAAACCTGCGTTGAATGTCAGCCAGTATGAAGGCAGTTTGACATTCAACGCAGGTGAACCACTCTTGTAGGTGCGTTGGGCGAAAAAGAGGAACTTGTTGCACATTTTTTGATGAAAATTTTGCCTGTTTTGCATCAAAATCAGGATCTTACTCCTTCTCTTGTTTGTTTTGCAGGGATCTTTGAGAAAAATGACCCTTACATGGCGAGAACGAGAGCATGAAGAAGAGGACATGATTGCCCTACATGATCTAGTTATAGTGAACGCGCTGAGGAACTGTGGCTTGCTGAAGTTCTTCCGCATCTCTAGCACGAGGCAGCAGATCAACCTACTGCAGTATTTGCTCGATGCTTGGGATCCCGACCACCAATTTTTTCAGATTAGGGGCAAGTCCATCCCCTTAACAGCAGTGGACATCTATTTCTTGACTGGTTTGTCGAGGTGAGGTGCCCCCATCTCTTTGTCAGGTTCGGTCCGGGGGAGCGATTCTGTGAGAGATTATGTCCGCCAGTATTGTAGGGAAGGATCTCAGCTGAGTAAAGACGGCAAGATCGTCATCCGTGATGTCACCGACAGGCCCCTCAGGGCTATCTTGTTTACTTTTGGTAGGATGGCCGGTAGCGCTTCTCTTCATGTAGCCAACAGGTCCTATATGCAGCATGCCTTGGAATGCCTCCAACCGAAATTCTTCAACTGGTGTGATGCAGTACTTCTGGTGATGAAAGAACAGCTGACCAAGGTAAAGACCGGAAGATTGAAGAACTTTGGGTTCGGTTCTATTTTGACCGCCTTTGCCCTGGAGAGGATACCACTGATGCAGCCTCAGTACATTGCACTTGACTTACCTTCTCCTATCGAACCACGTATGCAGATATGGGTTGTTCACATGTCTCGGCATGCAGGCCAGTCTCAGATTTCCTTTTCTGATACCTTCTTCAGGTGGTTCGATCGTCAGGAGATGGCTTATGCCGAGTATCCATATGTTGGCATGGATTTATGGGGTGATCCAGATTTAGTACTGCCGGCTGGCGAGCAGTGGGGTGCTATTGGTAAAATCTCTGACCATATCACTGTTTATTGTTTTTGTTTATAATGTTCTTGTGCTTTATTCTATCAAAACTTTAATCAAACTCATGTGTACATGGAGATGTTGGTCCTGTTGGCCCAGTAGCCCGTCCGAGAGTGCCAGCTATCGCCCCAGCAGGAGAGGCTGCCGGGAGAGTTATTCTTCGCGATCTTGATGTGGCTGAGACTCTTTCAGCTGTGCAGGAGCAGGTCGAGAGCCTTACTCTCGGTATTCCAGATGTGAGGATTGACGAGTTGCCGTTGCAGCTACAGCGGCATACTACTGGTGTGCCTAGACGATGGACTCGTCTCTTGCGCATGATTGCACAGGCCGTGACTTGCTATCACGAGCATCATTAGACTAGGGTGCCCCCTAGCATTTTGAGTTTTTGGGTCATATGACCGATTTTGTCTTGGTTACAGAACATTATATGTAAACCATAAACAACTATATATATTTTTTATTTTCGGAGTTTTATTCTAGTTTATGTGATCCATATGTGAAACATTGATGATGCTTTTCTTTTTATCAATTTTGCAAATGTCTATCTAACACATAGTTTGCTAATGAGTCGGTTAATGTGTTTAAGTTTCTGGAAATGTGTTGATATTGAATAAAATCAAATTGTCTTTCCAAAATCTTAACCCTTAGGAACTTACGATAAATAGCTGGATTTCGGACAGAGTAGATACCAGTGAGTTGCAGTATTACGAGTTGTGAGTCTAGCCTGACGACTAGTCGGCGTATACCATGGGTGATGGCATCAGAGAGTAGTTCTATCAACGCGCTATACTCAGCGTTGTTATTCGTTGATTGACGAATACATACACCTCTGAAACTTACTAACTCGCCACTTGGATCAAAAATGGCCCAGGCTGCGGAGGATAGGTTCCGCGAACTACAAATCGCTCCGTCGGCATATCCAACACACGGTTCCAATGGATTTGACATCTGCAATAAATGTAAAAAGTGGATTACTTAACCAAAATAAACACTTTAGCGAAAACAAAAATGTAACAAAAGCATACAGGTTACTATTAGGCATAGTAACGCTTGAGGTACAACCCGTTACGAGGTTGCGCCAGTGGAATTCCGTCATAATCCATTAACTCGTAGGCTCCTTTTGCTAATACCCTTTTAACAATATAGGGGCCCATCCATAAAGACTTAAATTTACCAGCTCCCAATTTATCGGATTCTTGGTCGTAAAGCAAGACCAAATCACCTTCTGAGAAGACACGGAGTTTGACATTCTTGTCAAACTGCGCCTTGACTCATTTCTTATGGGCTTCGTTAGCCAATGCGGCGTCACGACGGGTTTCATCCAATTGGATTAAATCCAAGAAACGAGCCTCTTCTTCTGAAGTTCTGGGGAGGAGATCAATTGCGAGTTTAAGAGACGAGATTTCACACTGGATTGGTAGGATTGCTTCTAGGCCATACACCAGTTGGAAAGGTGTGAATCCAGTTGCATTCCTTATCGATGTTCGGTAGGCCCACAAAGCTGAGTACATGATTAGGTGCCATCTTCTTTTGTGAACCCCAATCATCCTTTGCAGCATGCGCTTCAGGACTTTGTTGATTGCTTCAACTTGTCCGTTAGCTTGCGGATAATATGGGGTAGAGCTGTCATGAGACAACCCTAGTTTGGCAGCTAATTTGACCATCATGTGATTGCGAAAATGTGATCCATGATCTGTAACTATAGCCTGTGGTACGCCGAATCTGGCGACTACATGATTGAAAAAGAATAGGGCAGCTGTTTCACTAGTATTATCTAATGTAGGCATCGCCTCGGCCCATTTGGTAAAATAGTCAACCGCGACTATGATATACCCATGCCCCCCGGTCGAGGTGGGGTTACATGTCATGAAATCGATGCCCCATTTGGCGAAAGGCCCCACAGCTACTATTGGCTGTAGCGGAGCGGGAGGTCTTCTGGTTTTGCTATCAAAAATCTGACAAGCATGGCAACTTCTGACTGCGGTTATGCAATCTTTGAACATGGTTGGCCAGAAGTATCCTGCTCGTAAGATTTTTTGTGTTGTAGCATAACCAGATTGATGCCCCCCATAGGCGCCTGAGTGACACTCATTCAGGGCTTTTTCGGCTTCCTCATGGGTGAGGCACCTCCTCAGAACTGTATCAACACCACGACGGTAAAGTGTATCACTGACGATCATGTAGTCTTTTGCTTGGTATCTAATACGTTTTTGTTCTGAGTGGGAGGTGTTTGGCTGAAATTTTTGGGTTTGGAGATAAACGATTATATCTCCGTACCACTCATTGCTTGTGGATATCAGAAACAAACTTTCGTCCACGATTGATTCTTGGGATGTTTCATCGTTGGACGACGATGGGAGATCGCATAATAATTCTGCGAAAACCAAAGCTTTCTTTGATTTGGATTTTACAAATTCCAGATCAAACTCTTGAAGGATTGCTATCCATTTTGAATATTTGCCCCCCAGCAACTGTCGCGACAATATATAAGTCATGGGGTTGCAATCTGATAGAATGGTAGTTTTCCAAAAGAGGACATAATGCCGAAATCTCTGTATCGCTTGAACAGCAGCGAGTGCTAGCTTTTCAACGTAAGAATATTTGCTTTCTGTATCATTCAAGTTTTTACTTAAATAATATATAGGATGTTCAATTCCATCGACTTCTTGAACTAAAACCATCGCAATGGTCGTATCCGCTGCAGCCAGATACAGGTTAAAATCTCTTTGATAGTCCGGGGCATACATTAATGATGCTTTTACTAGAGAATATTTTAGAGCGTCAAAGGAAGCTTGCGCCACCTGATCCCAGACAAATGGTACATCCTTTTTCAAAAGATGAGTATAACCTTTAGCAAGTTCTGCGTAATTTGGAATGAACCTCCTCAGAAAGTTTGCTTTCCCTTGGAGTTTCTGAATCTGAAGAAAATTTGAAGGTGGAGGCAAATTTATGATTGCCTGAACCTTACAGGGGTCGAGACGAATCCCGTCCTTGGAGACTACAAATCCAAGTAAACGACCAGAACTGACGCAAAATACACATTTGTGTGGATTGAGTCGTATCTTGTAGTGTCGGCAACGTAGAGATATCGCTCTTAAATGCTGCGTATGATCAGTCCGCTTTCGCGAGTGAGCTGGAAGGTCATCGAGGTATGGTTGAACGATGTTCTTAATGTCATGGAAGGCATAATTCATTGCCCTCTGAAACATCGCCCCAGTGTTCTTTAAACCAAAGGGTAATTTTCGATATGCGAATGTGCCCCATGGACAAATAAATGCAGTCTTTGACTGGTCCTGTGGGCGGATATTTATTTGATTATGCCCAGAGAATCCATCCATAAATGAAAAGATTTCACATCCGGCGCATTCATCAATTATCTGGTCGATGAAGGGTGTAGGGTAGTTGTCTTTTGGACAAGCTTGATTTACATCCCTATAATCGACGCACACTCTAATTGTTCCTTGTTTTTTCATAACAGGGACAATATTCGATACCCAATCGGTTAGAGGAGCCGGGTAGATGAAACCAGCATGGAGAAGTTTTTCAACTTCTGCCTTAATGGCAGCGGCTTTCTTGGGGTGCACCTGCCGAAGTCGTTGTCTTACTGGTTTGACATCAGGATACATCTTAATTTCATGTTCAACGATACTCGAGTCGATGCCTGACATTTCATCATATGACCAAGCAAAGACATCTCTGAACTCGCGAAAAAGAGCGTTATATATTTCCAGTTCTGAAGGAGAACAACATTTGCCAACATAAATATTCTCTACAACATCTATTTTGGTCGAGATATTTATGGCTATAGTCTCTTCAATATTGGCTAGGTTCCGCTCGGAATCCACCGTATTTACAGTATTTGATAGGAATTCAAAGATTGAAGGATGATAAAGGTCATCCTGAGTATCTTCTTCACAATCCGGAAGAAGGGAACGATGGTGGCTATCATTCCATGGTACCCCCTCAATCAACATTGATTGTATGATTCCTTCGTCGGTTCCATGCACTTGCGACCAAGGATCTAAGGGGGTGCCATATTCTCTAGACCTATCTACCCAAACGCACGATGAGCGTTGATTTGGGTTCGCCTCGCAAGCTAGGAACATTGATTGCTACAATATTTCCATTGGGCTTGGGGGCAAAACCATTGCATGATCCATGTTAATATCGTCTTCTGAAATCTTTTGTGCGGAAGATATCATGTTGCAGGCTCCTACCAACGCTACTTCTCCAATATAGATTGGAGGTGGAAGCGCGAAAGTTCCCATTAATGTGGGGTCTTTCAGTAGACCTACCCCGATATTTTGAAGCAAAGGGTTGCTCCCATGGATCATTGGAATGCTTCCCGTAACTTGAGAACCATTGGGGAGGAAGTTTTGCTGGTCGACGATTGTAATCCCTCCTTGGAAAGGGAATGCAATCTTTCTAAAATAGGTCGACACGACAGCTACCATGGCATAGATCCATGGTCTTCCTAGTAGGATGTTGTAGTCAAGGTTCCCATCAACGACTTCGACATCTATTTCTACTGTTTTCCCTCCTAGTTCAACTTTCAAGTTATTCAGGATACCATATGGGGTATACGATCGTCCATCAAATGCTTTTAATGTTGTCGATGATCGCGACAAGGTTGGAGATCCTAATGTTTTCCAGCAGCTCATCGACATAATACATGTGGATGCCCCCTCATCAATAATCGTTCGATGAACGGTTTTGTTGAGGGCTTTCACTTGAACAAGGAAAGCTAGTTGAGCCGGTAACTGAGGATCGTATCCTTTATGATCGAAGGATACAAGATTGGAATCCTTTGGGTCAACCCCACTGATAGCCGATAACAAGGCCTGCCTTTGGGATGGGCAATTCTGTAGTACTTCAAGAGTCGACATAGTGGATGGCGATTAGGCCAAATCTTCCACTATGTTATAATGCTGCGCTGCCCTAGCGCGAGGATTAAATGTCGACTTGTGTACTACTCCCTTTGGCGGTTTTATTGTTAATTCAGGAATGATGGGTGGTACAACTTCTGTCGAAGTTGTTGTCGAACTGCTTGGTTGATCTTTCTCCTTGCCGTTCGACAGCTGCGGATTCCCGTAATCTTTGTTCCTTGTCAAAATCAAAGCATCATTTTGTTGCTTGGAAATTGACAACATAAGCACTTGAGACGGGGAAGCATCTCCACTATCAACCAGATTTGTTCCTGGATTTGGAAACGGATCAGTTAACACTGCTGAGGTTTTCGAAATCTTAAAAAATTTCTTCAGTTCAGCTTTGTATGGACACTCCCTCGTCCAATGATCCTCATCGCATATACCGCATGGATATTTCCTATTTCCAGGAGGGTTTGAAGAAGGTTCTTCAGGTGATGGCTCATCCTGTTTCTTCTTCTTCCCTTTGTTTTGTTTCTTCTTGCTTCCTGGTTGTTTGGTTTCTTTGCCCTTATCTATCGATACGGCATTTACTTCCGAAGCAAGAATTTCCCCTTTTGCATTTTGATCTGAAGTCTTACGGGCCTTCTTGGAGTTGGCCTTTGTTGACTTCGCGTTTGTCGTGCCAATCACGCCATCGCCGGCGTGAGAGTCATTGTTTGATTTAGGAGGAGGAGGAATTGAGAATTCTGGTCTAGGGGCATCAGGTATTTTGTCGTAGAGCGTGCCAGACTGAGTATAGACCAAGTCTAGATATTGCACATGAGCGATAACTTGCTCTTCAGTTACTACTCCCCCCTTTGCCACATCTTCCGTGATGGTAGGAAGTAATGACTTTATAAACCATTCAGCTAACAGTTGATCGGGAACGTATGTTTTTACCATCCTACGACGACGTCGCCACTCATGTATATGATCAGATATGTGAGTGGCCGTTGTCTGTTTGAAGTTTGTAAGGATTTCCGTCCCTGTTTCATACCTTATAGGTAATTGAGAATGGGTTAAAAAGGTAGTGGCTAAGGTGCTGAAATTGTCGAACGAAGCTCTAGGTAATTCAATATACCATTTAGCCGTTGGACCCGTTAACGTCCTCTGAAAGAGGCGAAGCCTTATTGAATCATCATTTAAGGTGTTTGACGAACACCATAGATGAAATGTCATCACGTGATTCGATGGATCTTCACCCGGATTTCCGTTAAATTAAGGAATGTCTGATGGAAGTTTGTGTGGAATCGCTGGCCACCATGGGGCGTAAGCAATTGGATCGTTTGTTAACCGATGTAAATCAGGTAACTCTAGAGTTGCCATGAATGGTAACTGCTGGCTCAGGTTAGGTGAAGCATACCCAGGATACGATGGGATCGCCTAAGCAGTTGGTCTTTGCATACCAGCATAATGCAGCTGATGCTGGTATGACTGGTAAGGTTGGTGGACAAGACCATTATAAAATGGTTGATTTTGACCGTTTTGAATGTACGGTTGCCCACTATTTGCAAAGATCTGTTGCTCAGAACCTTGGTATACTTGTTGGAATTGTGGTTGTTGGTATTGCACCAGCCATGGTTGAGAAGCCATGTGCTGTTGCGCTATACTAACCATTGGACCAAGGTGTGGGGTAATTCTACTCGTTTGGACCTGTGTCGCCCCACTAGTTGGCGATTGTGGTTGAGTCACAGGGTCAAGGGGCTGTTGCATTACAACCTGAGAAATTTGAGGTTGACATACAATAGGCAACGTTTGAACTTGCGACACCGTCACAATCGCTGGTGTAGTTGGGATGTTTGACATAGGTACACATTGTTGCATCGAATAAACAACCCTTGGTTGTTGAGGTAGCATAGGCACCCAACCACTTGAAGCAATTCCAGTGTAACCTGAACTTTGTTGTGAACTCCCGTATGGATAGCCTCCCGGAGGGGGTAATGAAGGGGCATACTGCCCCCCATACGGTGGTGACCCAGCACTGAAGGGGATTGTTTGCCCTTGGGGACCGGATTGCCCAAATTGACCTCCAAACGGATCAATTTGTCGAGTTTCAACATAAGAGTTGCCGGGTATTATTCCGGAAGAACAAACAGGAACAGAACATACTGTCGTAATAGCCCCTGAATGGGCTCCTTCCAGCGGTTGAGAGCTAGTTGGGACAGATGGTATGCCGGCGAACATTGTTGGAGTGACGGCAGGGAGTTCTGCTGTCGCTGTGTCAGGTGCCACAGTCCTAGATGTTGACGGTTGTTCAGACATATTTAGTCTATCCAAGAGATTCCCTAGCGATTCTACAGGAACTTCCGCTGGGGTAGACTAACTTCTGAAGAAGGATATAGAGTGACCCCGACTCCAAAGTGAGTTGGAGTACTTGTTGGAGGGTCTTCTACAATTTCTTCAAACGCAATCAGACCAGGTGGAAGAGGAAGACCGTTAGGTCCGTAAAATATTTCTGGTGCCGAAGAAGGGGTTGTATCGACAACGACAGATGTTTGAAGAGCACCACTCTCTGGACCGGTTACTGATGGAACTGGTTCGGTAACACAAGTGTTTACTCTCAAACTAGGATTAGTATCATTGTCCCTCTGTGGCTATTGAACTTCTTCTGTAGAGGCAGGGATTCTAGAAATGTTTGGAGTAACCAGAACCTTCGATGTCGTCGGAACACTTGTTTTAACTTTAAGAGGAGATTTGGAACCGGTTAAACGAGTTCGCTTTGTCCGCACTGGTTTCGATTCCGGAGACAAAGACGGTTGACTCGTAAGCCTCCGCGAACGACGGGGTTTCAATTGACTTTCTTCCACGATTGCAGATTACTCGATCAACTAAAATAAACAGGGGAAGTATGTTTCCGAATTGAATGAATTTTAGACGCTTTTAGACACAACTTGCTTTTTCAATTTTAAAGAGTCGAGAAAAAGCTAAAGATGACTCTAGTCTCCTTCGATGTTTTAACGAGCCCGAAGTGACAAATGCTCGGATGGACTTTTTCCGTTATAGAGTCCGAAAAAGGCCAAAAGAAACTGCTCTGGAGTTCTAGGTAGAGGGTGTGCCAAACTTTTCGCAAAACCGCAGAATACTTTTTAAGGTATGGGCGGTCAATCTTCCTGAATGCTGTGTTCAGTGCATTGCGATCAGTAGGGCGGCCGACACGGCTTCCTAAGGATAAAGGTTTTATGCCTATAGGGGTCTCCCAATATATACTCGACGGTACGTGGGAGCACAATCCGTACTGGCGCTATCGTCCCTCAGGAGGAATCACCCACCATCAGCGAGATCGACAGTCACCAGGCTTTACGACGCCGGAACACGTCTCTAGCCTAGACCTCTATTTTGTGCGTTATGTTACAAAGCATTATTAAGTTCATTCAGTTTATTTTATGTTGATCTTTCTTAGAATTTTGCCTTTTGAGGTTCACCACGAGATGTATAGACAACTTCCTAAATGCAATCTAAAAGATGATAAGAAAATTTTATCTCTTTTTCAACAATGAAAATCCTATCTACAAAGGGAAAAGAAAGACACCATCTTTTCTCAGAGAGAAATCAGCACACTCTAAATGCACTTTTCCTAAATCAATCATGCAAACTATCAAAATGCAAATGCACAATGCAAGTGTTTTTTTTCCGCTTTCTTAATATTGATGCCTAAAAAGAAAGCTCTTTGCACAACTTTGAATTTGCTTTTAAATGACAAATACAAACAAGTTTACTTTTTCGAAATCAGAAAGGGTAGAAGAGATTACAATGCTTAACGATTTTCGAAATGAATACTTGTTTTGACACTCAAAAGAGACAAACTCAAACCAAAAGCAAAAATGAATGTATAACCAACTGTAAACAGCCAATGAACTCTCTCCTAAGATCACAATCAACAGATCTGAATCAAGGGCTACAGGATGACTATTTCACTCTTGCAAAGGGAAACTGTAAATGATGCCACAAACACATAAAAACACTCACAGTATTTTGTACAAAAGGAGGCAGAATTTAAGCAGAGAAAAGGGGCTATCAGACAGGTACTTATGCTGGTTACAGGCTGCAAAAATCAGAGATCAAAACAAGGCAAAACAGAGCAGAGAACCCCAGCTGCACAAGGCTTAACTGGATCAGCGCACCTGTATAACAGGGAAACTGAATTTCAACGCAGGTAGCCTTCATGGAACTACGTTGAAATGCAGAGTCTCTTCAGAGAGCCTACGTTGAAGGAGAAACGAGAGTTCCTCACTGGGTTCTGGGTCACGGTTTGCTATTTAATCTACAGTTTCAGGCCAAATCAAAGCAACAAGCAAGGTACAATCAAAGGGATGATTTAAAGGAGGACTAAGATCTATCACAAAGGATCATCAAATCATTTGTGAGTCCATTGTTCAGATCATAGACAAATCCAGTGATTGGATCAAAGCAGCAGCTGTCTACTTTGCATCTGAAAATAGCAGATGCAGTTCGATTGCTGCTCTTGAGTCTATGAAACAAACAATGATAGAAACACAAATAAAATGACTAAACAGATCTCCCTAGAGGAGTCGCCAATTTGTTGTGGGGAAAAATACCTATGCAGGACGATCCTATCCACCTAAGGTGTGACAGTGCCTTAGCAACAAACAGAAACAGCTATTCTAGTATTCTTCCTTTATGAATTAAGAATGAAGAGAGATGGATGGACTAATCGGTGTCTTCCGTTTGTCCCTCGATCCGGTTTCTATTCTCTTTGAGAGTTCCCAGCTACTTGCCTTCTCGCTCGCCTAGCTTCAACAGGTTCCTGCAAGATCACAAGAAGGGAACACTACACAAAGACATAGATTCATATTCATAACTAGTTCAGGATTAGAAATAAACTAAATACACTAATGCAATCATACATCAAAGACACATCAGCATATAGGAGAAACCAAGATAGCTTTATTGATGAATAACAAGGTTCAGGAGGAGATACAACCAAGAGAGTTCCAATCCAGCATCTCCTTCCCAGCAAATGAAATTCCTATCTTCACCTCCCTTCAAAGCATTAAGCACCCAATGATTCCAATCTCAAACCAACAGCAATTCTTTGCAATAACAAAATTCCAGCCTCCAGATCTCATGGAGAAGATATCCATATATAGATGTTTGGAGTGAGGATGAGTCAGCTTGTGATCTGACTAGTGTCCTCTCTCTCTGTCAGATCTTACTTCCACTTGGAGACTAAGAGCCTCTTACTCATCACTTAGTCGAACTCAACAAGGCAAGTGTCGTGGAGGAAGATTCTAGAAGCTTCCACAGTCTTGACACCTCTCACAAGAGACCCTGACATTTGTCACTTCCCGCTCAGCGCACCCTGGTAGTGCTTCCACCTGCATTGCAATGCAACTAGCCAGTGTAGCTTCTGCATTTCAACGTAGGCAGCTAGTGGAGCTTCTGAATTGATCCTGAATTGACTTGTTTTTGAGCAGTTTCTGGTGGAGAACTTCTGTGAATTGCTGTGGTTTGTTAGCCTTGTTCCTCTAGGGGTAGGAACAACATGTTTAGGGACTTTGGATCCCTTGGATTATGGACATTTCATGCTTATAGCTGTAAGGCACAAAAATGTCTATAACAAAGTGGTTGTTTTCAGGCTCCCCCTCTCATAGGTGACTGATATCTTTGAGGGGACCTCTCCCTGGGCGAAGTAGGGGTATCCTCTATAGTAATTAGGCTGCTGGATGGAGGTTGTGGCTTGCCCGTTTTTATTCTTACACTTCTCCAGGCTTTAAAATATAGAGGGATTTCCCTCTTTCTCTTTTCCTTCGGCTTAGGAGGTGTACTGAGGGCGGCCAGCACGGCTGCTGCCTCCCTTGCAAGAATGTCAGCTTTCTTTTCCTTGGGTTTTCCTTTCTCAGGGCTTCCTGTAGAAGGCCCTTTATCAGCTGATTTCTGGCTTCCTGTAGAAGCCGGTTTTGGTTTTCCTGTAGAAACAGGTGGCACCGCTTTAGTTTGTTTTGCTGAGTGCGTTTTGCTTTTTGACTTGGTCGAGGCTGCTGTCGAGGTGCCCTTACTGACATGGACTGGCTCAGTCCTGTCCACCCTACTTTGTAATCTTTTCTCTCTGGGCGTTAATATGGGTGTGTCATCCTTCTCTTTGGCAACCTTTTCCTTTTGTTTCTCTTTTTGCTCTTTCTTCTGTACTTTGGCCATAGGTCTTTGGCCTTTTTCTTTCTTCTCTGTGGGCACTGACTCCTTTTCCTCGTTGCTGGAGGAACCAAGCTCTTCGGTCAACATTTTTATATCGCCATCCTTCGTCAGATTCCGGAAGGCTTCCCACGAGAGAGGTACTTTGTAGGTGTGAAGTGCATCCTCCACGAGGAGCTTAATGAGCCCATGGTGGGCTACCTGGTCTGGTGTGCCTTCTCTCAACTTGGTGGCACATTCTGTCATAGACTGTAGTAGAAAGTAGGGAATACTTAGTTTGTTTTCTGCAGGTTGGTCCATCTGATGTCTCAATTCAGTGAGTAGCCAGAAATGGTACCCATACACAATGCTAAACCGACCTTCGCAGGTGATGTATTTCATAATTTGGAGGCTGACCTCGCTCCAAAGTGGCAGTAAGCTAGTTCTGTGGACCCCGTTCTTATCCTCTGAGAATTGCTCCTCTGGTGGAAAGAATTCCTTCTTGGCCTTCTGGCCTAATTTCCTCTCCTCCTTGTCCCACGGTACCCCCATTGGGAGCTCAGTGACTCGGCTGATGAATTGTGGGGTGAGTCTGAGACTCAAACCCTTGAAATTAACAGTGGCCAGTGTTTTGGATTTTGGCTTTAGAGCTCGCAAGAACTCCTCTGCCACCTCATCATCATATCCTTGCAATTTGTCGCAGAACGACATCCATTGAGCGCAAGTGAACAACTCTACTACTTCAAGGTTCTCCCTTAGTTTCTTTGAGTCGGTCGGTTCTTTTCGAATGAATCCACCCAACATGGTGAAAACCTGCTCTGTCAGCTGGAGGTGGCGGGTGCGTATTCAAAAACTTAGCCTTGTGGGACAGAGCCACGCACACAATTCACGAAGACTATCTATAGATGAGCCTTAAAAATCACCTCCTGTAGAAAACCTTACATACACTTCGACGACAATTCATGCAAACGGAAGACAATATTTGCAATTTTTATGATCAAACTGTAGCACGTCGACTCCACCATCCTCGAAACCAATTGCATGGGAGCACAGGTCAGGCTTACCTTCCAATTCGCCACCTTTGACGTGAAGAGCCCAATTTTCCTCGTGGCAGTGAGCTTCCTGTAGCGTAGCTTTCCTGTAGAAACAGCGCACGGGTTCTGAAGAGCACTGTAGTGGTTCTGCTCCTTCTGTGCCACTACCAGACACTCGAACAAGCCGAAGACTTGGAGCGACGAGCTTCAGATGAATTCGGACTCTCACTCGACTTCTAAACGGCTGATGATAAATGCGTGGGGTGGCGATTTAGCCGATAGATTTGAATCCGGCGGAATTCGTGGCGCGGGGGTGAGCTGTCCCTACCGGACCGTTGGACGACGTCACTTAATCATTCTACTGCAAGTTCCCTGACTACCGCATCATTCTCCACAGCTCCGACGCCGTCATTTCTGTTAAAACGCACTTCTCCCCGATTGGATGGTTCTCACGTGTCCACTACCCGTTCCTCTTGCCACGACCACCATTTTACACGTCCGAATGGACCATCTGACTGGTCGACGTGGCCAGTCGAATGGCCATACGACTGCTCAACCCATTCATTTCATACTTGCAAACATTTCAAAGTATTATTCATGTAATTCGACGAAAGAAAGGGCGAGGCACTTACCTGTGCGGCCGCGACATGATTTTCCAGGCTTTAGGACGATAATGATTCGATTTGCTTGCTGCTGCTATTTGCACAAGCCCGAAGGTCCTTCCTTTTTGCAGGCTGCTGATGGTCATGATGCTTATTACCTGGCTGCGGGTGGTGCATGTGCCCGTTCTATTACTGCATGTTGTAGGCGATTTAATGGTGTACACTTCTAGCTGGATGAACTGCTACGGGATTCCTGTAGGAAGTCCTGTAGCAGTTTTTCCTCCTCGGGTGCATGCTGAACAGTGGAGACGGTGGCATCACGATCATGAACGCAGGGCCCTTGGATAGCTGTGATGAGTATTGCATGGTGTTTCTGCATCTTTTTCATTTGAGAAGCGCTTCCTCTGATAATTCAGTGTTCTGTTTTGATTGTGCAGGTATTTCCATTGCATGGCGATAGGGGTGGTAGAAGGAGGTGACAGCAGTGTGTGATGGAGAAAATAGTAGCTTTCATTCCTCCATGCCGGACCTTGGTCGTTAGATCTCCCTACATAATTAGTTCTAGGCCATCCAAAACTCCTACAGGAAGTTTCCTGTGGAAATACAGAACTTCCTGTAGAAAGTCTGTAGCTTTCTGTAGAAGACTAAATTGTGATCAAATCGTGCCCATACCTTGGAGAAGATGAGTGTTTCTGGAGGGGGTGCTGGTGAGGTCACCTGGTAGCATAATAAGGACCCTTGTCTTTGAGTTGAGGGACCTCTCTTCCTTCATAGAATACCTGCAACCTGCATGCACTGCCACATTGTGAACTTGTTGTCCCTGTTTTTTTTTGTTTATTGTTTTTTTTCTCTTTTTTTTTTGAAAGACAGCAGGGGCGCCTCGATGAGGTTTTCACCCTTACTATCTGCCTTGAGCGCCTCAGAGAGGTTTTCACTCAAGGGTCTTTTTGAAACCTTTTTTTTTTTTTTTGAAAGACTGCAGGGGCACCTCAATGAGGTTTTCACCCCTACCATCTGCCTTGGGTGCCTTAGAAAGGTTTTCACCCAAGGATATTTTTTTTTTTTATTTTTTTTATTTTTTTTTATTTTTTTTTTAACTTCAGGGTGTGCCCAAAATAGAGGCAGAACCCTTCTCTATGACCAGCACTGATTTTTCCACAGTTTTGATGAATTCTTTCCTTGACAGAGGCTTTCTGTAGATCTTCAACCGATGCCCATTGACAAGCATAGGGATGGCCTCCTCATCAATGGTCCAAATGAGTACAGATCCATTGTCATTAAATTTTTCCACTGCATATGGTCCTAGCCATCTGGTTCTCAGCTTTCCCTTACAATATTTATGCCTGGAATCATACAACAGCGCCCAATCTCCCGGCTGAAATTACTTGTCATTGAGGTGTTGGTCATGCCACACCTTCCTCTGAAGTTGAACCACTTCTGAGTGAAGAAGGGCCTGCATTCGATGCTCATCCAATCCATTCAGCTGCAATAACCTTTCTTGTTGGGCATGGCTGAGATCTAGGTCCAGCTGAGTTGCCATCCTCAAAGTGTTGTACTCAAATTCAATTGACAGCAAATCTCTCTTTCCATAGACCAGCTCATAAGGTGTGAAGTCGGTTGTGGTCTTCCAAGTGGTGTTGTAAGCCCATGTGGCCTCAACCAGGCGATCTGCCCAATCTTTCCTGCTGCTGCTCACCACCTTAGTCAAGATCCCTTCCAATGCTCTATTGGTGACTTCCACCTGCCCATTTGCTTGAGGGTGATAGGGGGTGGAAGTCCTATGCTTGATTTTGTGATGAGCTAGTAGGTCTTCAATCAAGTTGGAGGTGAACTGGCTTCCTTGATCAGTGACTAGCTCTCTTGGGTAGCCAAATTTGTAGAAGATGTTTTCTCTTAAGAACTCAGCCACCTTTTCTTCTGTTGCTGCTTTGATTGCCTTGGTTTCTGCCCACTTTGTCAGGTAGTCTGTGCACACAATGATGTAAGATCTTTGCCTAGAAGGAGGGTTGATTGGACCCACAAAATCCATGCCCCACTTCTCAAATGACTCAAGAGTCACTTGAGCTTGGAGAGGCATTTCATCCCTTTGAGTCAGTTTCCCCATCCTTTGGCATCGGTCACATTGGTTGATATACCTTCTGACATCTTGATGGAGCGTGGGCCAATAGTAGTCTGCCTGCAAGATTTTGAAGGCAGTCCTCTTTGCTGCAAAATGTCCTCCACAAGGCCCATCATGACAGGTGAGGAGGATATCAAAGACTTCCTCCTCCCTTACACAACGCCTTAAAATCTGATCAGGGCCAAGCTTGAACAGGTTGCCCCCGATCCAAGTGAATGAGGCACTTTTTCTGACGATTCTGCTCTTCTCTCTTGAGGATAGGTGCGGAGGGAACTGTGCTGAAACAAGGTAGTTTGCTATATCAGCAAACCATGGAGAGAGTACTGAAATAGAAAACAGATGTTCATCGGGCATCTGGTCATCCACTGTTCCATCCTCATCTGCAGATAAATCCAATCTAGACAAAAAGTCAGCAACAACATTTTCTTTACCTAGTTTGTCAACGATAGTCAGATAAAACTGTTGTAACAAAAGTAACCATCTAATAATACGAGCATTCACATCTAGTTTATTCATTAAATATCTAATTGCAGCATGATCAGTATGTACAAATGTTTGATAGCCAGTGATATAATGTCGGAACTTGTTCAATGCATGGGCCACGGCCAAGAATTCTTTCTCAGTTACAGTGTAGTTCAGTTCTGCCTTGGATAAGTTTTTGCTGACAAAATAGATGGCATATGGAAGTTTTTGTTCAACTTGTCCTAAGGCTGCCCCTATGGCTTTGTTCGAGGCATCAGTGTGGATGTGGAAAGGTAGGGCCCTGTTTGGACCTCTCAAGATTGGGGCAGACACCAACTTGTCCTTTAATTCATTCAGAGCCCTCTGACAATCGTCATTCCATTTAAATTCCACATCTTTTGCCAAGAGGCCAAACAATGGCGAGGCTAGCTTGCTGAAGTCTTTAATGAATCTCCGATAATACCCTGCTAATCCTAAGAAACTTCGAACATCTCTTACCTTCTGAGGAGGTGGAACCTTCTTAATAAGAGAAATTTTGTTAGGATCCACCTGTAACCCTTGGCAAGAAATGGTATGGCCTAGCACGGTCCCTTCAGTCATCAAGAATTCACACTTTTCAGGGCTAAGGGACAGGTTCATCCCAATGCATTTGGTTAGGACTTTTCCCAGATTGGACAATGCTTCCTGGAAGTCGAACCCATAAGGAGTGAAGTCATCCATATAGATTTCCACCGCATCGTGGACCAGCTCAGAAAAGATGCTCAAGACGGCTCTCTGGAAGGTGGCAGGAGCATTGCATAGTCAAAAGGGAAGAACTCGGTAAGCAAAGGTACCCCAAGGACAAGTGAAGGTGGTCTTATCTTGGTCTTCCGGGCTGATCTGGATCTGGTTGTACCCGCTAAACCCATCCAAGAAAGAGAAAAACTTCTTTCCTACCAGTCCATCCAACACTTGATCTATGAAAGGTAGAGGAAAATGGTCTTTCTTGGTAGCTTTTTTCAGTTCTCGGTAGTCCACACAGATTCTCCACTTCCCATTTTTCTTGGGAACCAACACCAAGGGGGACACCCATTCGCTATCTGAGATGGGGTAAATGAATCCGGCATCCAATAGTTTCTGCAATTCTTCCTTCACGATGTCCTTAAGGGCTGGATTCATTCTCCTCTCGGGTTGCCTAACTGGTTTACAGTCCTCTTTGATGTAGATGTGATGGGTACAGACCGAAGGATGGACTCCTTTCATCTCCTTATAGCTCCAAGCAAAAGCATCTAGATGACTGGCCAACAGACTACACAACTCCTTTTCCTGGGAAGGAGATAGGGAGGAGCTGATCTTTAACGTTCTCTCAGGGCCGAACTCCACATTTTTGACTCTGGGAGTGGCAGGATTGGTCGCACAAAGGTCCACTAAGGTGCTGGCTTGGGCATCCTCCACCAATTCCTCTAAGGACAGTGCACTAGGAGGTGGATTCTGGATCAGGGTCTCAATCAAATCATCCTCGGTTGGGGGATCTCCCCTAGTGGTGTCTAGGGTGCACAAAGGTGCTGAGTACACCTCATCTTATTCTCCTTCCTCCAACCAAAGTGGTAAGTCATGCTCTAATGAGGGTTGGGCAGGAGGGTATAGGACTAGCTGCTTGGACATAGGACCATTTTTGATGGTCATGTTTCCTGCATGGCAGCTTATGTAAGCATCTACAGTGGCTAACCAAGGCCTTCCCAAAATAAGAGGGTATCCAGTAAGCTTTGCCTTTGGTTGCAGAACCAAGAAATCTGCAGGGTATTCCCAAGAGTCAACAGAGACCAAAACATCCTCTACAATCCCTTCGAGAGTCACGGTGGAGCGATCTGCTAGTTGTAGGACTGTCGAGGTCTTTCTCAAGGAACCCTGAAGATTGAGTTTGAGCATGGTATCTGATCCGGATTTAAACAGGAACGCAACAAATTACAGAGATAACCATATACACAAAGATGCAGCGGAAATAATACTTCATTTCATTAATGGAAAATACTGAAATATGCTTACAACCAGAAATGGAAATAAACTAGCTAGGGCGATGGTAGCTTATCTCTGAGAAGAGATGTGATGGCTACATGCCTCTGAACTGTGTTACAATGAGGCTCGAAGGCCTATTTATTGTTGAGAAACAATGGAAAACCCTTAACATTCCAAAACCTAACCCTAGGAGATGAAACGCCAAACTGTGGGCCCCGTTTGGGGGTAAGTTGGTACATCAACTCCCCGGGGTCGTAACTTTGGCATATGATCTCCGTTTGACGCGTACAATAGCTCATTAGAAAGATCTATCCGAGCACTATCATTGTTGCAACAGGCAACATCGACCAATGTTGCCCCTGGATTCCCCAAAAAACGTCGTTTAGGGCCTCAAAACGGCTCCGGAAGTTCAGGACCCGAAAAACTGCTAAAAATAGTAAGTTGTGCTACAATTAAGGAAACTGAAAATGCTGAGAAAGACAATGGTGGGGGTCCAGGTGGACTTGGCAGGTGGCCACCAATATCCACCTGGATCATTCCTCCCCCCTTAGGAAGCAATGGTCCCCATTGCGTTGAGCTCCTCCATGAGATGAGGAAACTTCTGCTGAACTTGTTCCCTGGTGAGCCACTTGCCCTGCTGAAGGAGTTGGCCTGCTTTGACAACTTGATACAGTTGGATATTCTGTTGGCGAGTGTTCTTGATCTGTGTGTCCATGATCCGATTAGTTGCAGCTTGTTCCATGCAATCTGTATTTAATTCTGTGGGTTTGAGCTGTTCTGCAATGTCGGATGTGTCTAGCAATGGTAGAAAGTATGGCCGAAGGCGGTTCACATTGAACACTGGGTGCAGGCCAAGGAATGGGGGAATGCTGAGCTCAAATGCATTGTCTCCCATAGCCTTAGTAATGGTGTAAGGACCATATCGGAGTGGTCTCAATTTCCGATAGGCTCCAGTAAGGCGTTCCTTTTGCAAATGCAACCAGACTTTGTCGCCCACCTGAAACTTGTGTGGCACCCGATGTTGATCATGTCGCTGCTTGTACCTGGCATTTGATTTCTCAAGAATGTCATGGACCTGCTGGCGAATATGTTGGATGTGCTCAATGAAGCTGGTGGCCTTATCTGTTTCGGACTGGACATGAGCTGAATTCATGTGAGTAGCTACAAGTGGCATGGCCACATCAATGGGGCATAGTGGCTGGAATCCCAAACCCACCTGAAAAGGGCTATGGCCAGTGGAGCTGTGAAGAGCTCAGTTGTAGCTGTGCTGAACATAGGGGAGGCTCTCGTCCTATGTGCGTGGATGCTTTGAGTTATACATGCCCAGAATGTGCACAACCATCCTATTGACAACCTCTGTCTAGCCATCAGTTTGAGGATGGAAGGCTGTGGACTTCGTGAGTTTGGTGTCCAGCATTGACCAAAGACTGGACCAAAATGTGCTGAGAAACCGACTGTCCCGATCTGAGATGATAGACTGTGGGATCCCAAAGTGCACCCACACTCGTTCAAAGAAGAGTTTAGCAGTGGCTTCTGTTGTGATATTCTTCTTGCAGGCCACCATAATGGCCATCTTCGAGAACCTGTCGACGACCACAAAAACACAGTCATTTCCATGCTTAGTGGAAGGAAGGCCTGACATGTAATCCATGGAGATGGATTCCCAAGGTCGACTAGGGGTAGGCAACAGGGTATAGAGGCCATGCTTCTTAATGGCCGGTTTGGCAATGGCACAGGCAGTACATGATCGGATGTACTTCCCAACATCCTATCGAAGATTTGGCCAATAGAAATAATTTTGCAGTACTGCCACTATTTTCTCAACCCCGAAATGCCCAGCAGCCCGACTGTAGTGTGCTTCCCAAATCATCTTGGCACGCTCGCTTGAAGGAACACAAAGGTGACCGAGGTGGCATAATAGGGCATCCTGGAGGTGAAAATATGCAACCTGCCGACCCTCCAAGAGTGTCTAGTATGTGTGGCCGAATTCTGGGTCGCTTTTGTAGAGAAGTGGCCAATCAGAAGTCTCGTGCCCACAAGAGTTGAGAACGGTGGTTAGCGCCATGATCGGTGGTCGACTGAGGCAATCTGCAACATTATTGGTGCTGCCCTTTTTATACTTGATATTCAAGTGAAACTATTGCAGGTATGTACACCACTTCTGATGGCGATCATTCTGCAATTTCCCTTGGGTCTGTATGAACTACAGAGGTCGGTGGTCTGTGTGGATGACCGTTTCCTTCCCCAAAATGTAATGCTTCCATTGTCGGCAGGCCTGTACAATGGAATACATCTCTTTATCATAAGTGGGGTACTTCCGGACTGTGTCTGAAAGTGTTTCACTGTGATATGCCACTGGATGTCCATGTTGAGTAAGGACTGCCCCAATAGCATAGTCAGAGGCATCTGTATCGACCTCAAATGGTTGTTGTAAATCTGGTAACGCGAGCACTGGTGCCGTGCAGAGGTGATCCTTCAACTCCCTGAATGCCTTCTGTTGAGATTCAAACCAAAAGAATTTTGCTTTCGCCCCGCCCTTGGTGACTTGACTCAAGGGCCAAGAAATATGAGAAAACCCCAACACAAACCTGCGGTAGAAGTTGGCAAGACCTAGAAAGCTGCGGAGCTCTATTAGAGTGGTTGGAGAGGGCCAATCCCGAATGACTTGGATCTTGGCTGGATCGACATGCACCCCCTGTTCATCAATGATGTATCCCAGATATTGAACCTGGGTCATGCCAAAAGTGCATTTCTCCAAATTGGCACATAGCTTGTGTTGCCGCAGTGTTTGGAGAACCTGTCGGATGTGGTGGAGGTGCTCTTCCCAACTCTGGCTGAAGATCAGAATGTCATCCAAGTATACTACTACAAAGGAGTTGGTGAATGGCCGCAAGATGTCATCCATTAGCCTCATAAAGGTTGCAGGAGCATTCGTCAATCCGAAAGGCATGACCAACCATTCGAAGAGGCCCTCCTTGGATTTGAAGGCAGTCTTCCACACATCGGAGGGTTCGATTGGTACCTGGTGATATCCCGACTTCAGGTCGATCTTGCTGAAATATTTCGCCCCCTTTAGTTGGTCTAGGAGGTCATCAATTCGCGGGATCGGGTACCTATTACGGACAGTGATCTTGTTCAGCGCCCGATAGTCAATACAGAGTCTCCACGTCCCATCCTTCTTCTGTACCAACACGATCGGGCTCCCACAGGGCGATGAACTCGGACGGATGTGACCTTTCTGCAGGAGCTCCTGAATCTGCCTCTTGATTTCATCGTTCTCCAGAGCGGAGCACCGATAAATTGGTCCATTGGGTAGCGGCGCACCTGGGGTCAGATCGATGGAGTGCTTGACTTGACAGTGCAGAGGAACCCCTACCGAGGAGGTGAAGATGTCCTCGTACTCCTCCACAATCTTGTCCATCTATAGTTGTCGTGCAGAGGGGCCCCGTTTGGAGGCCGCGGCCACTGTCTTCTTCTTTCCTTGAGGGCATATCATCAGGAAAACAAATTTCCTGGTTTTGGAAATGATCTTACTGCATTGTTTTGCAGTAATCAAAGAGAGGGCGGCAGGTGGTGCTACCTCTGGTATCCTGAACAACTTATTTCCCAATGTAATAATAACAGCACGGGGCCTTGATTCATACACAGCATGTCGCTTCCACAAGTATGGTTGTCCTAGTAATACATCACAAACTTCAAGGGGAGCAATGTCACACAATACCTCATCCGTGAAGGGCTTGATGTTGTATGGAAGGCGACACTGCTGGCTCACGCGAAGATCTCGTCCTTGGTGAAGCCACCCAATGGTGTATGGTTGCGGATGTGCTGTGGTCCGTAAGCCCAACCGCTTCACGACCTCTGCCGAAATGAGGTTCTTTTGACTCCCGCTATCAACAATGAACTGTATCGGGGAGCCCTTTACCCACATCTGGGAGTGGAAGAGACGCTCCTCCTCCTCTGGATCTTCGGGTTCATTTTTCTGGATCTTTGTGGTAGCAACAGTGGCGCTGGGGTCCGCATCAATGATTTGCTTCCCTTTTTCATACCCCTTATCGGGTTCTGACTCAGAGTCGGAACATGCATCTGATTCTGAAACCTTTAGCTCAGCCACCAGTGACTGCTTGGCCCGACACTCACTTGTGTTGTGAGTGGAGCTCTTATGGAACTCGCACCATTTTCCAGTGTCCTTTCACGGCTTCGCGGTGCTGTTCTTTGCTTGCAGCTTCGGCTGGTTGTCTTGGGCTGTCCCGCCTTGGCTTTGTCCTTTGTTCTGTGGTTTAGGGGCACCTTTCCCCTGCTTTGGATTCGCCGATCCAAAGTCTCACTTCTTTTGTTTAAACTTCTGCTCGACCTTGACGGCATACCGGTATGCTGTGCCGAGCGAGGGGATGTTTAGGAATTGTATTTCTTCCTGTATGTACTTGTGCAGGCAGCAACGGTATTTGAGTATCAAATGTTGCTCTGAATCCTTGATACCCAACTTTGTGCGAAGGGTATGGAAAATATTGGTGAACTCCGACACGTCTTGGTCCCTTCCCTGCCGCAGCGTGGTCCACTTTATGTATTCATCCTCATAGCTCCCGACAGGGTAGTACTGCTCCTTGATGACATCCCGGAACGAATCCCAGGTGGGTGCGGCTGAAAATAGTGAGCCAGTACTTTCATCCTTCTGCTCGCAGTAGGTTTCCCACCAGTCCTTGACATGGGGGGCTGCTTTGAGGAGAGCAAAAACAATCTTTTCCCGACTCGAAAATTCATGAACAGAAAAATAACCCTCTAGCAGATTTAACCATTTATCTACGGCATCTGCGTCTATCTGACCCTCGAATATGGGGATTTCAAAATTAACTTGTACCTTAAAGGGTGTGGCGTTTCCAGAGTAGCTGCTGGAAGCCGATGCGTTGCTTCTGGGTAGCCGCTGAAGGATCTGGGCAAAGTTGTCCATCATCGCGTTCTGTTGTCGCTCGAGGGCTTCTTCGAGCAAGATTTTGATGGGATCTCCTGCCCCCTCGTCTTTCTTCTCATCTGCCATGGGAGGCCGTCGGGATTTGCGAGGCTGGTCTTGCAAAGGTTCAACCAGTTCAAGCCCTAACTCCTTATATCCCGACCTTGTTGGGGACATGCAAAGAAAAACAGAGAAAAAAGCAGACCGCTCTGATACCACTGATCCGGATTTAAACAAGAACGCAACAAATTACAGAGATAAACATATACACAAAGATGCAGCGGAAATAATACTTCATTTCATTAATTGAAAATACTGAAATATGCTTACAACCAGAAATGGAAATAAACTAGCTAGGGCGATGGTAGCTTATCTCTGAGAAGAGATGTGATGGCTACATGCCTCTGAATTGTGTTACAATGAGGCTCGAAGGCCTATTTATTGTTGAGAAACAATGGAAAACCCTTAACATTCCAAAACCTAACCCTAGGAGATGAAACGCCAAACTGTGGGCCCCGTTTGGGGGTAAGTTGGTACATCAACTCCCCGGGGTCGTAACTTTGGCATATGATCTCCGTTTGACGCGTACAATAGCTCATTAGAAAGATCTATCCGAGCACTATCATTGTTGGAATGGGCAACATCGGTCCATTTCATGGACCCATGTTGCCCCCGGATTCCCCAAAAAACGTCGTTTAGGGCCTCAAAACGGCTCCGGAAGTTCAGGACCCGAAAAACTGCTAAAAATAGTAAGTTGTGCTACAATTAAGGAAACTGAAAATGCTGAGAAAGACAATGGTGGGGGTCCAGGTGGACTTGGCAGGTGGCCACCAATATCCACCTGGATCAGTATCTCTGGTCATCACATTAATGGCAGCCCCCAGATCAATCAAGGTGTGAGGTATGATGGTGCCATTGATGTGGACATCTACTACAAGACTCCCAGGATCTAGATACTTTGGGCAGATGACTTGTCCCAACATAAGATCAGACAGTTGTCCTATGACATTGATGGTTGAAGCATCTCTCTTTCGCCTGCCTGGTTGTCTAAAACACTTTTCCTTGACCAGTTTGTTGTATATCGGTACATCTTTGATGGCTTGGAGAAGTGGTATTTTCACACACAACTGTTTGAGCTCTCCCAGAAGCTCATCCTCCTCTGGGTTGGGTTGTGTGGTGGCTGTTAGTCTCTCAAGAAAGGGTGGAATGGCCTTTGGTTCACTTTCCCGGTTATCTTCCTCGTCCTCTGGGGAAGGAGGTTGGCGATCCGGAAGAGTCTTTCCCGATCGTAGATTGATCTCCTGGATCTCCACAGCATAGGTAGGGCATGATGTTTCCCCAGTATATACCTGCTGGGCCTGTCTGTTGTTGGGGTTCAGGTTCAGTTGAGCAGGCATTTGAGGTTGCCTTGGAGGAGCAGGAGGTAATGGTTGTGGTTGAACTGGTGGTGGAGGCAAAATGGCGGGAGGAGTATTGTACTGGGGCCTCCACCCCAATTGAGGTGCATTCCACTGAGGCTGTGGCTGGGCATGTGAGTGATACGACTGAGTAGTGGGTTGAGTATGGTACTGAAGTGGGTAAGACCATGGAGGAGGCATAGACCAGGAAGGATGAGCAGGGGGACCCCAGGAAGGCATAGGAGTAGATTGGTTGGGGCTGTAATAAGCTTGGGGTGTCCCTTGCATCCCCTGCTGGTAAGGTCTAGGTCCTTGTGGCCTCCTTTGGTTAAGGAAATAGAGAGGTTCAGTGGGTGCTTCTATCCCTTGGTACATGGCTTTAAGCCCAGGTAAGGTTGGACATTGGTTTGTGGGGTGGTCCTCCTCACAAACAAAACATACTTCAACCGAATGTAATGGGCATTTGTTCTTGGGATGTTTCCTCGTACACCTAGGGCAGAAGATAGCCAAGGCCCTCTCATCTTCTTCTTTCTTCTGCTGGATTCGGAATGTATCAAGTTGCATGGCAATGGTCTGTCTCACCTCACTCTTGAGATCCTCTAATTGATTTGAAAACTCATGTTTGGAGAAAGGAATACCAGCTGAGAGGAGGTTTCCTCTACCTCTTTTCCGGGCTGCCCTAGAGTGGTTTCTAAACACAGTCTTTATGTCCTCATAAGGTAGTTGGTAAATATCTCCTCCAGCTAGCATGTGAAGGGTATCTAAGATGTCTTCCGGGACTCCTCGGAGCAGAACCAACTTGAGGGATTTCGGGTCAAGTGTGCACCTGGCCCGTTTATAGCTAAGTTGGAACCTTTCCTCATAATCCTCTAAGGACTCATCATTTCCCATGGTCATCCGAAAGATTTCTCCCTTGGTTTCCTTGGACCTACAGTAGTCCCGGTATTTGGTATTGAAAGCTTGCTGCATCTGAGCCCAAGTGGTGATACTGTTCCCAGGTAGGCCCATGAACCAGCGTAATGCTGCATCCTTAAGGGTTGAGGGGAAGAGTTTCAGCTTCTGCTCATCTTCAGTATAGTCATAGGTTCGACAAAGGACAACAAACTCAAACAGGAAGGTATCAGGATCTTCGGTAGTCAGCCCATGGAAGTGAGGTAAAGCAGAGGGGCTGATGTTCTTCATTTTCATGTCTCCATTGGTCTCTCGGATGGGGAAGGCACGTTCTATTCTCTCATCTTCTCCCCTATGGTCAGCCATAGCTTCAGATGGAGTGGTCTCTAACTCTTCTTCTGCTATAGGATCTTCGTATATCTCAGGAGGTTCGCCTATAGGTTCTTCTGGATCACTGTCGCCACAGAAGAGAAAAGGGTGGCTCAGTGATGTGGTGGGGGTGTTGGGTAAGAATTTGCCTGTTTTATCTCGATTCCTACGAGGCATGAAATGGAAAGACTTTTGATTGCTTTGTTTTTTCTCTGGTACCTGCAAAAACTGAAGCAGATTGATCTACAACTAACTATCTTGCTGAAATGAAAATGTAGAATTGAAATAAAAGCAGGAAAGAACTAATCTACTTTGCTTAAATGAAATTGCAGGAATTGAAATGCTAGTCTACGCTTGCAGAATTGAAATGCTAATCTATGCTTGCAAAAATGAAATTGCGGAATTGAAATGTTAATCTATGAAAGCAGGAAATGTCTATGCTACTTTTGCAGAATGGAAATGGAATAAACTACTTAGCAGAAGGCAAGAATAGGAAAAGTAGAAGAAAAGCAACAATTACTAATACTCTGACGCTTCCCCGGCAACGGCGCCAAAAAGATGGTGGGCTCCAGTATTGTAGCAATAATGCTACAACTCCTGGAGCTTCCTTCTCTAACTTTATCAACCCGGTAGTTCGTAGCAAACTTGGAAGCGACGGTGCTGTATGCACAAGTACTAGCTCTTGTCGCAGCTGTCACTTAGTCAGCTGGCACAAGTCCGCTAGGGCTCAAGCCAACTTCTATGAGCTCTTAGAAGAAGCTTTTTAACCGATGAACAAAAGCTAACTCAGAGGGAATTAACCTACTTTGCAAAAATAAACTGAAAGCCAACAAGAAATGAAAACCCTAGCAAACCCTAATTCTACCAGCTAGTCCTACTGATGCAACGGTGAGACTGCAAACTACTGAAAGTGATGCCATTACTTCTATTAAGGTGAGATGCATGTGTCTAGACTACTTTCATTTGAAGAGAACATATTTTTGTATTTTTGCTCAAGTTGTTGAAATTATTATGCATGTGCTTCTAACTGGGTCTTTACTGTGCAGGGGTAGGTCAAGGGGAGAAATGTTTGGAAGAGGTCAGGAAGGCTCAGAGAGGGTCTAAGGGATCCCTAACATCCTTTCAGAGAGTCTCACAAAGACTGGATGCTAAGCAACCGTGTTTATGAGCTTCTACAGGAAGTCTGCAGGGGTTTTATAGGATGTTCAGAATTTCTACAGGAAGTTCAGTAATTCCTACAGGATGTCCTATAATCGGATTTTTGGGTGATGGATGAGTGGAAGAGGCTGCATGGATGGATAGGGAGGTAGGGGAGGAGTTTGTAGTGACTCAGTGACAGAGAGATGAGATGAAGAGGGGGTGTGCTAAACTAGGTTGTCTTAAAGAAGGGTAGAGGGAATGGAAGGCAGAAAAAGGTAGAATAACGAGGGTGATAGAATGGTTGAGAGATAGGGGTCTATTTGGGAAATGAGTAGTTGGTCTGTGCACGGATTAGAAGGATAAGAGTGTGAAGGAGTAGTACTACGCAGTGTAAATGAAACAAATCATCCACGTCCTGCACATAACCGAAATATCATGATCCTATTCTAACTGTTTCACAAAACCAAAGGACATCAATGTTATTGCTAATGAAAATCATGCATGGTACTGAAGCAAAGAATCATTCCACAAGATCTGAACGCATGGACAACTAGTACATCGAAAACATTGTATCAAAGATTGCATGAACATGTAAAACACTGTTTTAGGTGGGTGGCACTGTCTGCAATTCCAGTCCCTAAACAGAGGTGAAAATGAGTGTGCAATCAGCCCTTTTTGGAACTCTTATTAACTCCAATCTCCTTACTCTATTCTAAACTACTGAAGCAACTTTGTTCATAAAACTGACCTACTTAACCACACCAAGAAATTCAACTCAGCTAACTGCGTTTCCAAATGCATGTAAAGGAAAAGAAATACAATGTTGAAAGTGTTAACACCCAGGTTGTTCCCTTTGACTCCCAAGGGAATACGGCCGGGGTAACCACTAACCAATCTTTGGATTACAACTTCTAGCCAAACTGTAATCAGAGAGGGCTCTCTCTTTGAGGTTTGTCTCTGTTTTCTGAAGATTTTAGGCTAGTTATGAATTCAGGGTTTGGTTGTATGTTTTGGTTGAGGGATGTCTTCTGTAGCTAAGGTGGAAATCTTCAGATAGTTCTAGTCCATTGGGCAATGGAGTCTGTGGCTACAGGTTGTCTGAGATATTAAGTTGAGTTGCTGAAACTGCAGGGCCATTCAAATACATCATGAAACAAAGTTTAAATTGTGATTATGAACTGTGATTAACCAGTGAAAAGCAATTAAGAATTTTCCACTAAGGTGAGGGTGTAGGAAAGAGATATGTTGCACAGGAGCATACTCGAATTCCTGAAACAACAATCACTGTGAAAGATATAGTTTGGAGGTGCAGCAGTTAATAATTACACCTTATGACTATACCTGAAGAAAAACATTTATAACAGCATAGATTGAGTTCAGGGTATTCTGTGAATAAATCCTGGAACTATTCTTTTTCTTTGCCATTAACTATGAAACACAGAAACATGAATGAGCTATGAAAAGATAACAAAACATATAACGAAGAGTTTTTAAGGAGAACTTATTGTGCCATGAAGTACGCAGGAATCTTGTAACTTTCAGCAAAACACCAGAATGCCTCAGATAACACAGAGCTTTGGAAATTCCATCACTTTTGTATTAATACTCTGGAAATTTACAGCATAAGAAACTCTAGAAGAGAAATCAACAACAACCCCTGGAAACTTATGCGAGGGGGAATATATACAAACGGTGATACAAAATATCTCAAGCGTTGAGTCATCTGAGAAATAAATATGTTCACCAACTTGTACAGAACAACAGATAAGAAGTTATTACAACTTTGAATACAACATAAATGCTCTTCAATTATGTCAGAAGACTCTTTGACCTTTGGAGGCCACTGAGTCGGTTGAATGTTCTGTTATAAATGCTGGATGACGTGTCTTTGTGGCTCTGTCATCCTGTATCTTTTCGGCCCTGTCACCTATGACTGTCAGTGCTGCTTTAGTGGCCGAATAGTTTTGCTGAGTTGGCTCAGCCCATTCTTTTCCATACATGCTGATTTTGTCAAAATTTTCCTATGCATGATAACTTATATATTTAAATGAAAAAAAAATTGAATACAGGCACTGGTTTACAGTATTATCTTTATCATTTTGGTCCAGAATTCCTGTGTGGGCAATTGATGTCTCAAGATTTCCTCTAGAGTCTCATCTGCCTCTGTGTATTTGTAGAAATTTGGAGGCACTTCAAACAAATGTTGGATTTCATTCATGATGAAAAATAGGTTCTCAACCCTGTTGTAGAGACTCTGCCCTGATGCTGGCCCTGATTCTTCTGAAGTATTGGGCCTTTCTGTAATCTGATTTGTAGCAAATGTGTTGACCCTTTTGGCATAATGTTCATGGGAAAGTAGTCTTCCTGCGCTGTTCAGTAAGCTAGGAAGAGCTCTGTTTTGCAATGCCACAAATTTGTCTGTGAACTTATTAACCTCTGTCTGCATATCCTGGCTTCTTCTTTCCAGTGTTTGTACCAGGTTTCTTAGTGTGAGGACCCTCTTTATCAGCTGGATGGTTTCAGTTCTACTGGAGATTCCCATTGCTTCCAGCTGAGCACTTGTTCTGTTATTAAGCACATTAATCATTCTGTTGGCAACCTCAGGCATATTGCCTAGAGATGCCCTTGCTCTTTGGATTTCTCTATGTGCTTTCCCTATGAGCTCTATCTGCTCATGAATGATCTCAATGTATTGACATTGATCAGTTATGGATTGGCCAATGTTGGCCCATAGGACTGTCTTAAGCTCAGCTATCACTTTGTCAAGTGTGAGCTCCTTCTCTAGCTCCTTTATCTTATCCTTAAGGGCCTTTATTTCCCTTCTTTTTTCTGCTACAGTCTGCTTGGATTTATCATATTTTTCATTCAACTTGGCTAGACTCTCCCTGGCCTCATTTAATTCTGCCATTTGGGCTTCCAGGGCTTGGATTTCATTCTTGAGCTTCTGCATATCCAGGCTTGGAGCCTGCTCTGTTGTTGGCGCTGGTGCTGATGTGGAAGGCACTGCCTGTTCTGTTCGTTCAGTGGGAGGAGCAGCAGTTTGAGGAGGCTCCTCAAGGTTGATTATCTCTGGAGGAGGCTGAGATGTTTGTCCTCCTTCTTTTTGTTGTAATGTTGCCTGCAGTGCAGCCTGTGCAGCCTCTGATTCTCCCAATTTCTCTTGTGTTTGGATCAGCTGTTTGTATAGGGACACTAGCATAGCTGCTGCATCTTGGTCATGTCTCAGCTGGGCAACTTCTTTAGTTTGCGGGTGAATGGTTGCTGGGACTTTTACCATTTTCCTCAGTGCTGCCATATCTGCATCTCTTAACTTCAATAATGCTTGTACAGCCTTGATGTCCTTGGGATCATGCCCAAGTTCTATTATTATCTCCTCTAAGGCTTTGATTTTGTTGTCCTTTGCTTGAGAGGATGCTCTCTCCAACTCTAGTTGGGCAGCTGTATTATTTAGGCTATTTTCTAGCCTGTAGTTCTCCAATGTCTTATCTGCCAAGGAGGCATACACCATCTCACCCGTTTGCTTATGTAATTCGATTTTATCCATTGGGTGGATGTCCTTGGCAAGGACCTCAAGGTTGGTCCTTATGTAATATGCAGCTGACTGCGGCTGCAACACTGCTGGCATAAAGTGGCTCATGATCATCTTGCCCTCCTGGACATCATATGCAGACATTAGTCTTTGTTGGTTAGTGGGAGCCATTTTCAACAGATGATTATATAGCTGTACTCTTATGGGCTCATTCCTCTTCTTTATATCAATGAACTGCTGCTTGATGCCCACCTCAGCTCCTCTTTGCTGGCTTGAGGAGCTAACTTCTCCTCCCACTGTCCTCTCTTGTTCCTGCTGGAAGGAACTTGTAGATGCCTCCATGCTAGGTGGGCCCATGCCCAAAGATTGCCCTATTGGCATTTCTTCCTCAGAAAGGGGATTCATTCTGTGTCTTTTCTCCCCATGAGTTGTTGATGTTGTGAGGGGAGTCTATCTGTCCCTCTTTCTTCTTATGTCTTCTTTTTGTGGGGTTTGGAGGACTGAGGCCTCCACTGTTGTCTCCTGCCTAGGAGGCAGAGTGTCCTGAGCTTGCTGCCCGGTGGATTCTGGGGCCTGTGATGTTTGCGCTTGTTGCACTGGATGTTCCTTTTCTTGCTGCCCCCCTTGTTTCTGTTGTACCTGTGGCCGTTGCTGCACTTCCTGCTGTTGTACCTGTTCATGAGTTGGCTGCTCTGGCTCCATCTCTTTCTCTTTGCCTTTGCCAGAGGTTTGATCAGTAGCTTTGGCTGCTTGCTGATGTGCTGTGGAGGATGAGGCAGCTGCTCCCACTTGAGTGCCTAAAAGAGCAAATACCTGTGCACAAAGCTCTAAGTCAGCCATCTTTTGGAGATTTTTAACTGCTCTTTGTTTTAATTCTTCTTGTGTGACATCTTCCTCTAAGGTGCCTCTCCTCCACTTTATTTGATTTGCATATTTTTCTATGTGAGGCAACCTTACGTGGTCATAACTGGCCAGCCTATACTTGACCCTTCTTAAAGTTATGAAGTGATTGGGGTCATAAGGTTTCCAAAGGAAACTGGCCTGTAGGCCAAGGGATTCTAGCATTCTGTCTGCTTCTTGCCAACCTTCCTCCCTTTTGTTGTAAATGAAGTGGCCTAATTGGTTTCTTACTTTGAGCTGTGCTTTCTTGCCTTTGCCTGAAAAATGTAGCACATCAGCATTCCCAAACTGCCTGAAGTATTCAAGGGCAAACAATCTCATGGGCACATATTTGGGCAATCTGTATGGGGGCAACTCACACCCATATATTCTGATGACTGTGTGGTGTTGGTAATAGTACCAATCCCCAATGCTGTATACCTTGGACAGCTGAAGAATCCTCTGCATCTCATCAGTTAGTCTTGGAGGAGGTGAGCTCATAAGCAAAGACATGGCTGGGTGGATGAAGAGGTCTATAAACTCACAATAAGTGTATGGGGAACAAGATCTGCAGTGGAAGGCAGAGGACCAATAAACCACTGACCTTGGATTTCCTTGTGCATCCACTCTCTTCATAGCAAAGTGAAATTTCTCATGTTGATAATACAAAATTAAGTGGTAGATGTAGGAGGTGTATCTGAACACCCTTTCTCTTGATAAGTTCATCAATTGCTCATGTATTTTGTCAGATATGTAGGTGGCATAGTCATAGCAGATTGGAGACTTGCCAGGGGAAAACATGAGCATCATCACCAGCACAGTTTCATCAACAAACTCAATTGAATTATAGCCCAGAATGGGACTGATCATATCTACAAGGTCCCTGCCCAATTGGTTGAGGTAAACATGAGAAATGGGAGGGTATTTCACAGTGTCAGAGCCAATGTATAATTGATTTAGTTTGGTGACCTGAGCATCTGTCAATTTAGCTCCTTGCTTTATCAGATCAACCAGTGATAAAGGGACTAATTTCTTCTCAGTTTTGAAGTGCAGCATCTCTCTGATGGCTTCAGGGGTGACATAGAAAACAACTGAGCCTGAAGGGTCAATCACAGCCCTCTGAGTGGCATCGTAGCATTCAGCACATAGGTGGATTAGGTCAGGAAACTAGTTGACCTGAGGGAGCTTGAAGAGAGGGAGGAAAGAATCCCAAATGCCCAATACATCTGTCCCAGTCTCATGTTTAATCTTCAATTCGTTTAACAAGTGGATGTGGTACTTGCTGTGCATTAGCATTTCTTCTGATATTTGATAATCCAGGTCTGCTAATGGTTTCCATTCCAATTCTCTCTGAGGGGCATTTAATGGAGCAATATTCAAGGCTACAGGAGCTACTGGTGCATCCATGGTTACTTTAGAGCTCTGTTTGTATGTGAACTGGTGTTAATGAACAGAGCAACACAGAGGAGTATTTTTGCAATATAGATGTGAATTGCAAGGAAGAGAGGGTAAATTGTAATAGCAGCAATTGAAATACTGCACCGAGGACTACTAGAGCAAATGCTCGGCCTTTGAAAAACTCTCTTCAGGGTGAATTGGTGCAGCTTGGGTTCTTAGTTCACGAATGCGCGAACCAACGGTATGATTTGTGAAAACTTGGGTAAACAAGGCTCTGCCGGGGAATTTTGATTTTACAATTGAAAATGGAGGCTAGCCACAGGGGATTTGCCGGTAAATTATAAGCTTGCCCACTCTTTTAACTTTGTTTCCGACAATTATGGACACAACCGAGCGCAGGGGAGGTAAATTTGATAAATACCTGGTGAATTGCTTGGCAAAGTTTGCAAATGCAGGTGGGATGGAAGCGCCGGCGGTCTCCTGGTTGATTTCAGCTGGTCGGCGATGGAATTGGACGTAAAATGCATGCAGGGGGAGTAACAGTCTTTTTTGCAAAAGTAACGAAAAACATGAATTTTGGCCAAAATATAGACTTTTGGGTTATTTGGCGCCTTTTTTGGATGACGTCAGCATGACGTCATCAGGTGGGGTCAAAGTCGGATGACGTCAGCATGACGTCATCGAGTGATGTGGCGGCTTAAGAGTGGTCCACGGGGATGGTGAAGTGGCAGGCAGGTCAAAGCAGTGGCGGACGGGGGCGTTGACGTGGTGGTGATGCAGCAATGACGTGGTAATGACGTTGGCGTAGCGGGTTAACGGAAACCGGAAACAGTAAGCGGTTTGATATTGCACCGCCTTATATACAGAAGCGGGATTGTCAGAGGGTGCTCCGATACGATTTGGGGGTGACGCGTGGCAGAGGCCTGACGTCACCCTCTAACAAATTTCGGAAGCTATCCTTCGGACATCGGAGCCGCTCCGATATGCATGTGGGCCGTCGGATGAAAAAGGCCAGATCCGACGGTTGACAGATCGTTGAGATGCCAGGTCAATACGGATGTGGGCGGGGTTTAAAATAACATATTTTTTGGAAGAAGCGCCCGGTGGGAACCTTTGGAGTTTGGCAAACTTATATGGTTTTCAATGTATTTTTATAAAAAAACGCGCATAGCGCCCAAACTTTGGGTAAAATGAAAAAGTGGGTTTTTCATGTGTTTTCGCAAATAAAGCGGGTTATGGATGAAAATTGGATTTATTTACAAGGTTCTTTAGCAAATGAAGGGGTTAATGGTTTAGATAACTTCTGAAGGGGGAAGAGGGGTAGGGTTTGGGTTCTTAAACTGACCGGATGTCAATTTAATCCCTGACTGTGAACATATGGCTATAATGCCAGGGGGAAGGGATATTTATAGAATGCTTGGGGTTTATACACCATAGTGTTTATAGTAATAGGGAAAGGGTAACATAGGGGATTTAGATAATAAGAAGTTAGGGGTTAATATGAATGGAAGAGGTGAATGAGGATTGATATCACTAAGTTTATATGAAAAGAACTTAGCTTAGGGAGTAGATCAAAATGAAAAGAATTTTACACAAGAAATGTGGCTTTTAAAGGAATAAGAACCATCATAAAACCTTAAATTCTTTCATGAACACAACTGATGAAGGGATGTTAGTAATGAATGTGAAAGGGGAGAAAAGGGAGTTAGTCATGCTCCTTTGCTTTGATGCAACATGATGGAGAAGAGGAGCTTCTCTATCCACTGATGTTTCCTTTATGTTAGACTAGCAAGATTCAGTTGAAATGAATGACATTTCTGCAACCCCATCTACCTACCCATCTACTTGCCTAGCATTTTTTGTTTCTTCATGGAGGGTGCACTTAGACTTGCAGACCCTTATGTGCCTTTTCTTTTCTTTTGGCTTTTTCTTTTGACTTTCTATCTAAGGCTACCCTTATTGCTTCCAAGGTCCCAGATTAAGCAGTTGGGAACCTTAGTTCTCTACCTAACTACTGGTCTGCCAAGATTAAACAGTTTGGACAGACTTCTTTCTCTATTCTACAATAGAAAATTGAAACATGGCATGATCTAGATTAGGCTGTTGGACCATCCATCAAAATTGAGACAACATCAAGCTATATACACACCTTCTCTTCTCATGGAAATATGGGATCTTTGAATCACCAAAGCAGAGCATATTTGAAACTTTTATTTGCCAATCATGAAATATGAAACCTATTGGTATAGGTAGCTAACAGTCGCTCCACATGGGGATGGTTTTTCCATTTGAAAGACCAAGAACAGCAGGTCATAATGCCTTGGTCCATGAGTTCTCTTACCAAACTTCGAGTACTTCTCTTTGAAATCTCAAAATTGTGCTCTTCCCCTCTTGGTGCATCTCTGAACTTATTTGCCTTTTGCTGATCACTAATAAAACTTGAGAAACTGCATTTTTACATGTTAACAGAAAGTAATATATACACCTGAATATGTACAAGGGAAACTTAGGCTGCAGTTATGGATAGTAGTCAAAATAGTGCTTCAACATCCTGCCATTTACAGGACCTTCATCCAAATCAGTTTCATCAAGATTCCTAAGGAAGTAAGTATTATTTCCTTGCACTGCTTGAATAGCAAATGGTCCTCTCCAAAGGGAATCAAATTTTCCATGTTTTCCTTTATCTTCCCTTCTTGAATCCCACTTGAGGACTTTATCACCTATGTTGAAATCTTCAGCCTTAGTCCTTCTGTCAAAGGCTTTCTTTAACTTTTCTTGTAAAACTTGAACTCTGTGATAGACTTGGTCTCTAGTTTGCTGCAAACATATAATTTGATTTACCCTTCTTTGCACATCATTTGGTTCTGCCTGGTTTTCTTGAAGAAGTTTCATGACAGGGATCCCTAGTGATGAAGGAAATTTGGCTTCTAATCCATAGACTAATTCATATGGGCTGACCCCAATTGATCTCTTGGTTGTTAGTCTATCTGCCCATAGGGCATTGACAAGCTTCTTATGCCAATTCTTCTTATTTTCTTCCAACACCTTCTTTATGATGTTCACCAGGCTTTTATTCGATGATTCAGCTAGGCCATTTCCTTGGGGATAGTATGCAGTAGAATGGCCCAAGGTAATGTGAAATTTGTGGCAGAAATTCACCATCTTCTTAGATCTGAAGGCAGCAGCATTGTCTGTTATTATCTTATCAGGACAACCAAATCTAGAAAGAATATTGGTCTCAAGGAACTGAATGATAGTGGAATCATTTGCTTGTCTGCATGGGACAACTTCAATCCATTTAGTAAAGTAGTCTGTAGCTGTTAGAATCCATCTATGTTGGCCTGAAGATGAGGGGTGAATTTCCCCAATGAAATCCAAGCCCCATTGTTGAAAAGGTCTCTCTGTTGCAATGGGCCTCAAAGGAAGTGGCAGTAACTTTCTCTTTTCCTCAAACACTTGACATTTATGACATGAGGTGGTAAATTTCTTGACATCAAAGAAAACAATGGGCCAATAGTAACCAGCCCTCAGTATCTTATCCACAGTGGACTTCCAATACAAGTGTCCACCACAGTCACCTGCATGAAATTCTTTGGTGACATTGTTAGTCTCATTCTCAATCAGGCAGTTTAACAATATACCCTCATGGTTTTTCCAAAGCAAATTGCCATCCATGACACAAAATCTTGAAGCTTTCATTTTTAGGAACCTACATTTAGTTCTGGACAATCCTGGGGGAGCACACAGGTTTTGTAACACATAACAGATATCAAAATACCAAGGGGATTGTTCAAAGGCTACATTGATCTTTGGAGTCGCCAGCTCCGGTTCATTGTCCAGTTGGTTTATGTCTAAGGCTTGGAAGTTTGCTTCTGTCATTAGTTTGGCCAAACCTTGCCCTTTTATTAGTTTTGTAGGTTTTATTTCAATATCAAATTCCAAAATGTTGGCAATCCATTTTCCTCTTCTGCCCTCTAAGTTTTCTTGAGTGAGTATGTCTTTCACAATGGGATTTGGCACATAAGCTATAACATGGGAATAAAGGATGTAAATCCTGAAGTCTTTAATGGCCTTGACCAAATCATAAGCTTGTTTTTCCATGATCTGATATTTCAGAGGTGCATCTCTAAGAGCTCTACTAAAGAAAGCAATGGGTTTCTCATTTCCTTGGTCATCTTTCTGTAATAAAACAGTAGCAATAGTATGCTGAGAGGCAAAAGAGAAAATGATAAATTCTCTATCAAATTGAGGATTTGTTAGGACTGGGGTTTGGGTAAGGGCCAATTTTATACCTTCAAAGGCTTGATTTGCTTCTACTGTCCATTTCACTTTTGAATCCTTCTTTAGCATGTTGTTCAATAATCTGATCAGTTCTGCTAAGTTTGGGATAAACCTTCTTAAGAAATTGATCTTCCCTAGGAAAGCTTGCAATTCTTTGATGTTTCTTGGGTTCGGCATTTGTAAGATAGCTTGTATCCTGTCTGGGTCAATTCTTATGCAATCCTTTGAAATGATATGCCCTAACAGCTTACCTTCTTCCAAACCAAATAGAGACTTCTTGGGATTCAAGGAAATTCCATATTTCCTACATGTTAAGAAGATCTGCCTTAAATGCTTTAAGTGTTCTTGGTCAGATTTTGAGAAAGGTGTGAGGTCATCCAAATAAATGACAAGAAATTCATGAATCTCTTTGGCAAACGCAATATCCGTTGCTCTTTGAAATGTTGCTCCTGTATTTTTCAATCCAAAAGGCATTTTTACATATTTGAAAGTTCCCCATGGGGTTGTGAATGCAGTTTTGTCTTGATCATCAGGGTGCACTAGGATTTGATTAATGCCTGAGAATCCATCAAGTAATGAGATCCTTGAGGCTCCTACCACTCTTTGGAGAATGTGATCCATCTTAGGTAAGGGATAGTTGTCTTTGAGGGACACTTGGTTTAGATTTCTAAGATCAACACAAAGTCTTATCTCACCAGTTTTCTTTCTTGTAGGTACCAAATTAGAAATCCAATCAGAAAACCTGATGGGTGCTATGATGCCAGCTTTAAACATTTTTTGCAGTTCTTTTTCGATTGAAGGGAGAAGCATGGGATTGATCCTTCTCAATTTCTGCTTGAATGGCTTTTGATTAGGCTTGAGAGGGATAGTATGTTGGATAATAGAGGTGTCATAGGATTTTAAATCCTCATGACCCCATGCAAAGACATCTTGAAACTCTTTGAAGAGGTCAATGTATTTAGGTTTTTGATCAGGAGGTAAGGATGCAGACAATTTTATTATTTTGGGCTTCTCAATAGTTCCAATGTTGCATTCCTCAATGGCAGCATTAAGGGGCTCCATTTTTGGTTTTCTAGGGATATCATTTGAGTCAAAGATGTCCTCTAATGGAGTTAGGCCTGTTGGAAGAAAATTGTCTTTCAGCTCTATGATCTCAGCCTCTGTAGCAGCTATTTCTTCATAACTGGTTTGTTGAATTTCTTGTATGTTGTTTTTGTTAAAAATTGTTGGATGTAAGATTTGGTGAGCTGTCTTGGGTGATATTGGCTTGTTATTCTGTTCATTCTGTATTTGTGATTGACTTGCTCCCTCAGTGTCAATGTTTAATCCTGCAAATTCTTGTTGCAAGGTCAAGAAATTATTTATTTGTGTATCATCTTCAAATACTTGCCAATATTTAACATTGTTTGGGACAGAAGGTTTGTGTTTTACCTCAGCTGTAAAGCAATGGCTAGGTTCAAAGGGTAGTTTACAGGTGCTTGAAAATGTGGCCAGACTATGGGCATGCAGGTTATGGGTCCTAGCAATTTTGGTGATTTGAAATTCAGTGAAGGAGTTTAGTATTTCAGCAGCAGCAGATCTATAAGATCTCAGTCTTTTATCATTGGTGACAAAATTACCCTTTACTTGTTGGACAACTAGGTCTGAATCCCCTAGTATTGAAACCTTTATGGCTTGTAAGGATTTTACTAGTCTGAGGCCTAGTAAGAGAGCTTCGTATTCTGCCATATTGTTGGTGCACCTGAAGTTTAACCTATAGGCTCGGCCTTCTGCATGACTGTTTTGTTTATTATGTATCCAAACTCCAGCTCCTGCCCCTAATTTGTTGACTGACCCATCAAATTCAAGGAACCATAGGATCTCTTGTTCTAGGGGAGCATTAATAACTTCTCTGTGATCTGGGATTGTGAGTTGAAGTTCTGGTTTTTCATTTAGTTTGTCTTTTAGGACAGTCTCATCACTTGATTGGATCAACTTTATTTCTAGAGCAGCAGCTTGTTCATTAATGTCCTGATCTTGTTTGCGTGTCTTGGTTTCATCATCATTTGTAAGACCTGAATTATCATTGAAGAGAATATATGAATCAATATCAGAATGGACAGCATATATGGGAAAGTTTTGAGGTTTTTCTTCACTGCTGACCATGTATTTCATTAGTGACTCTCTATATAACCTCTTGGGTTGACCAAAGACTAAGATGGTTGCATACGACATGTCTAATTGTAGGGAACCTTGGAGTTTAGCCCCCCATGATCTTGATAACAGCATCCCATATTTGGGTGGGATATCAGCAACTACAACGTCCATCAGGATTGTCTTATTTGGGTACTGAACAAGGGACACACATAAGTCTTTTATTAAGCCTAAACACTTAACTTGGCTGGAGTCAAATGAGAATAGGTCCTTATATGGTCTTGTAATATCTAGATTCAATCTTTCCATGACTGATTTAGGCATTAAGTTGTGAGAGGCACCTGAGTCAAACATTGCATTGTGTAGTATCTTATCATGAACATGCAAGCTGACATAGAAAGGTAAAATCCCTGTAACTGCTGTCTTTCCATCAACCTCTGGACCGAAAAGCAATTCTGGGGTGTCATCCAACACATTGACATTATCTTTATTACGAGTAAGTTGAAGGGACTTCTTGATTTGTTGTCTATAAATGTCATGCTTGGCTAGTTCTGAAAGAGGAATAGCTACCTTCAATTTGCCAATTTCAGCTTCTAAGTCAAAGGGTCTTTCAGATGGGATCTTGGTGTTGTGGGTGACAGCCCTTTCCTTGTTCACTAAGTCTTCTTCTTGATTCTTTTCTTGACCTTGAGGCTTGTCCTTCTTACTCATCTCTTGAGGAATGTTGCTTGGGTTGTGCTGGAAGGGTGTTGTATCTACTGGTTGCTGTTTTGAGGGGGGTGTTTGAGTTATTTCCTCAACTGTTACCTCATCTGTAATTAGACCAGTTTTGTCACTTGGTTCTGTGACAATAGCTTTCTTAGGCTGTGGGGTGTCCTTTGTCTTTTCAGGCCGTGTCACATTTATAGTTCTGCTTCTTAGCTTGTATTGCTTATGAACTTCATAAACAGCTGTGTCATATCCTTGTTTAAAGTCAAATGACTCACCTAACCTGGTTTGGAATTGTTGAATGCCATCTTCCTTATGATCTTCTTGACTCAGAAAAACTTGTTGCTCATCATTCAGGCCCATCAGGTTGATGTGGGTGTCATCTGTTTGCTCATTCGGAGTGGATGCCTCAGTATAGTTTTCCTGGAAGGAGGTCTTATGTCTGGATCAGAACCGGCCTTGCCAGCGTTTGGGTTTTGATTTCTCCTAAAATTGGGATTCCTGATATGGTTATTTTGTGGTGCTTCCCATGATGACTTTCTCTCAACTGATTCTACCCTATCACCCAATCTCTTCATACCAGTGAGTATTGCATCTAGTTTTTGATCAAAGGCTGAGGGTTCTTCTTTGAAGGTGGTTCTCTTTTCCAATCTTGCCCTGTTTCTTTTGGCAATCAGGTTAGCCTCTACTGTGACAGCAACCTTTTGGGCATCTTCAAGGGTTTCAGGGGCTCTTTCCTTCAACTGATATGCCATATCAGGGTCAAAACCATCAGGAAATTTGTACAAGGCTAAATCGGGAGGAGGTCTTAAATTCTGTGGTATTGCGTTATATACGTTGTTGAATCTTGCACAATACTCCAAAACAGTCTCTTGAGGACTTCGTTTGATTGTATCATATTCACCAAGTATGTGCAAGGGATCTTTCTTTTTCTCCCATCTGTTAGTAAAGGCTTGATAAAGCTCATCAGGAGTTGTGATGGTATTTACAGCCAGGATCTAAACCAAGTTCTTACATCCCCTGTCAGGCTCTGAACAAAGATTCTCATTCTCACACTATCATCGTCTATCTCATTGTTCTCAAAATGGTCTTGCATCCTCTTGGCATGCTGAATTGCTGTGAAAGGGCCAGTGGAGTCAAAATATGAGATCTTGGATTGGTAGTCCTGAGGTAGAGTTACAGCATTAGCAGGCAACTGCAGGGGTGCATATCTATTAGCCATATTTGCAGGATTTATAGGGTTGACAGGGATAACTGGGATAACATGAATGACTGGTACAACAGGGGTAGTGGGAACGGTAGAAACTAGAGTGTTGGTCAAGGGAATATGTGCAGTGGATGGCGGTGTGAAAGGAGGGCTTTGAGAGGTGGAGGGTGAACTGGGGGAATCAAGGGTAGATCGAAATAGAACCTTGATTGGAGTTGGAACAGGGTTAGGATAAGCTGTCTCTGGACTTAAATCAACAAGAGTTTCCTGTCCTTGCTGCTTCCTAATGATTTTAGGGATTGTATTAGGATTTTCAAAAACAGTTGGGGGATTGGGGTCAGGATTTGACCTTGTATATCGCGGATTCTTCTTGGGAGCCAGCTTCTGAACTTGTTTTTGAGTATGTTTTCTTGAATATTTTTGTGTCTACAAGGGCCAGACAAGATCTTGGGGTGACTGTGTATATCTTAAAGCTAGCATGAAAATTGACTGAAGCAGCTTAAAGAAATATACAGAAATTAGAAAATCCTGAGGAAGTCCCCAGCGGAGTCACCAATTATGTTAACACCCAGGTTGTTCCCTTTGACTCCTAAGGGAATACGGCCGGGGTAACCACTAACCAATCTTTGGATTACAGCTTCTAGCCAAACTGTAATCAGAGAGGGCTATCTCTTTGAGGTTTGTCTCTGTTTTGTGAAGATTTTAGGCTAGTTATGAATTCAGGGTTTGGTTGTATGTTTTTGTTGAGGGATGTCTTCTGTAGCTAAGGTGGAAATCTTCAGATAGTTCTAGTCCATTGGGCAATGGAGTCTGTGGCTACAGGTTGTCTGAGATATTAAGTTGAGTTGCTGAAACTGCAGGGCCATTCAAATACATCATGAAACAAAGTTTAAATTGTGATTATGAACTTTGATTAACCAGTGAAAAGCAATTAAGAATTTTCCACTAAGGTGAGGGTGTAGGAAAGAGATATGTTGCACAGGAGCATACTCGAATTCCTGAAACAACAATCACTGTGAAAGATATAGTTTTGAGGTGCAGCAGTTAAGAATTACACCTTATGACTATACCTGAAGAAAAACATTTATAACAACATAGATTGAGTTCAGGGTATTCTGTGAATAAATCCTGGAACTATTCTTTTTCTTTGCCATTAACTATGAAACACAGAAACATGAATGAGCTATGAAAAGATAACAAAACATATAACGAAGAGTTTTTAAGGAGAACTTATTGTGCCATGAAGTACGCAGGAATCTTGTAACTTTCAGCAAAACACCAGAATGCCTCAGATAACACAGAGCTTTGGAAATTCCATCACTTTTGTATTAATACTCTGGAAATTTACAACATAAGAAACTCTAGAAGAGAAATCAACAACAACCCCTGCAAACTTATGCGAGGGGGAATATATACAAACGGTGATACAAAATATCTCAAGCGTTGAGTCATCTGAGAAATAAATATGTTCACCAACTTGTACAGAACAACAGATAAGAAGTTATTATAGCTTTGAATACAACATAAATGCTCTTCAATTCTGTCAAAAGACTCTTTGACCTTTGGAGGCCACTGAGTCGGTTGAATGTTCTGTTATAAATGCTAGATGACGTGTCTTTGTGGCTCTGTCGTCCTGTATCTTTTCGGCCCTGTCACCTATGACTGTCAGTGCTGCTTTAGTGGCCGAATAGTTTTGCTGAGTTGGCTCAGCCCATTCTTTTCCATACATGCTGATTTTGTCAAAATTTTCCTATGCATGATAACTTATATATTTAAATGAAAAAAAAATTGAATACAGGCACTGGTTTACAGTATTATCTGTATCATTTTGGTCTAGAATTCCTGTGTGGGCAATTGATGTCTCAGGATTGCCTCTAGAGTCTCATATGCCTCTGTGTATTTGTAGAAATTTGGAGGCACTTCAAACAAATGTTGGATTTCATTCATGATGAAAAATAGGTTCTCAACCCTGTTGTAGAGACTCTGCCCTGATGCTGGCCCTGATTCTTCTGAAGTACTGGGCCTTTCTGTAATCTGATTTGTAGCAAATGTGTTGACCCTTTTGGCATAATGTTCATGGGAAAGTAGTCTTCCTGCGCTGTTCAGTAAGCTAGGAAGACCTCTGTTTTGCAATGCCACAAATTTGTCTGTGAACTTATTAACCTCTGTCTGCATATCCTGGCTTCTTCTTTCCAGTGTTTGTACCAGGTTTCTTAGTGTGAGGACCCTCTTTATCAGCTGGATGGTTTCAGTTCTACTGGAGATTCCCATTGCTGCCAGCTGAGCACTTGTTCTGTTATTAAGCACATTAATCATTCTGTTGGCAACCTCAGGCATATTGCCTAGAGATGCCCTTGCTCTTTGGATTTCTCTATGTGCTTTCCCTATGAGCTCTATCTGCTCATGAATGGTCTCAATGTATTGCCATTGATCAGTTATGGATTGGCCAATGTTGGCCCATAGGACTGTCTTAAGCTCAGCTATCACTTTGTCAAGTGTGAGCTCCTTCTCTAGCTCCTTTATCTTATCCTTAAGGGCCTTTATTTCCCTTCCTTTTTCTGCTACAGTCTGCTTGGATTTATCATATTTTTCATTCAACTTGGCTAGACTCTCCCTGGCCTCATTTAATTCTGCCATTTGGGCTTCCAGGGCTTGGATTTCATTCTTGAGCTTCTGCATATCCAGGCTTGGAGCCTGCTCTGTTGTTGGCGCTGGTGCTGATGTGGAAGGCACTGCCTGTTCTGTTCATTCAGTGGGAGGAGCAGCAGTTTGAGGAGGCTCCTCAAGGTTAATTATCTCTGGAGGAGGCTGAGATGTTTGTCCTCCTTCTTTTTGTTGTAATGCTGCCTGCAGTGCAGCCTCTGATTCTCCCAATTTCTCTTGTGTTTGGATCAGCTGTTTGTATAGGGACACTAGCATAGCTGCTGCATCTTGGTCATGTCTCAGCTGGGCAACTTCTCCAGTTTGTGGGTGAATGGTTGCTGGGACTTTTACCATTTTCCTCAGTGCTGCCATATCTGCATCTCTTAACTTCAATAATGCTTGTACAGCCTTGATGTCCTTGGGATCATGCCCAAGTTCTATGATTATCTCCTCTAAGGCTTTGATTCTGTTGTCCTTTGCTTGAGAGGATGCTCTCTCCAACTCCAGTTGGGCAGCTGTATTATTTAGGCTATTTTCTAGCCTGTAGTTCTCCAATGTCTTATCTGCCAAGGAGGCATACACCATCTCACCCGTTTGCTTATGTAATTCGATTTTATCCATTGGGTGGATGTCCTTGGCAAGGACCTCAAGGTTGGTCCTTATGTAATCTGCAGCTGACTGCGGCTGCAACACTGCTGGCATAAAGTGGCTCATGATCATATTGCCCTCCTAGACATCATATGCAGACATTAGTCTTTGCTGGTTAGTGGGAGCCATTTTCAACAGATGATTATATAGCTGTACTCTTATGGGCTCATTCCTCTTCTTTATATCAATGAACTGCTGCTTGATGCCCACCTCAGCTCCTCTTTGCTGGCTTGAGGAGCTAACTTCTCCTCCCACTATCCTCTCTTGTTCCTGCTGGAAGGAACTTGCAGATGCCTCCATGCTAGGTGGGCCCATGCCCAAAGATTGCCCTATTGGCATTTCTTCCTCAGAAAGGGGATTCATTCTGTGTCTTTTCTCCCCATGAGTTGTTGATGTTGTGAGGGGAGTCTCTCTGTCCCTCTTTCTACTTATGTCTTCTTTTTGTGGGGTTTGGAGGACTGAGGCCTCCACTGTTGTCTCCTGCCTAGGAGGCAGAGTGTCCTGAGCTTGCTGCTCGGTGGATTCTGGGGCCTGTGATGTTTGCGCTTGTTGCACTGGCTGTTCCTTTTCTTGTTGCCCCCCTTGTTTCTGTTGTACCTGTGGCTGTTGCTGCACTTCCTGCTGCTGTACCTGTTCATGAGGTGGCTGCTCTGGCTCCATCTCTTTCTCTTTGCCTTTGCCAGAGGTTTGATCAGTAGCTTTGGCTGCTTGCTGATGTGCTGTGGAGGATGAGGCAGCTGCTCCCACTTGAGTGCCTGGAAGAGCAAATACCTGTGCACAAAGCTCTAAGTCAGCCATCTTTTGGAGATTTTTAACTGCTCTTTGATTTAATTCTTCTTGTGTGACAGCTTCCTCTAAGGTGCCTCTCCTCCACTTTATTTGATTTGCATATTTTTCTATGTGAGGCAACCTTACGTGGTCATAACTGGCCAGCCTATACTTGACCCTTCTTAAAGTTATGAAGTGATTGGGGTCATAAGGTTTCCAAAGGAAACTGGTCTGTAGGCCAAGGGATTCTAGCATTCTGTCTGCTTCTTGCCAACCTTCCTCCCTTTTGTTGTAAATGAAGTGGTCTAATTGGTTTCTTACTTTGAGCTGTGCTTTCTTGCCTTTTCCTGAAAAATGTAGCACATCAGCATTCCCAAACTGCCTGAAGTATTCAAGGGCAAACAATCTCATGGGCACATATTTGGGCAATCTGTATGGGGGCAACTCACACCCATATATTCTGATGACTGTGTGGTGTTGGTAATAGTACCAATCCCCAATGCTGTATACCTTGGACATCTGAAGAATCCTCTGCATCTCATCAGTTAGTCTTGGAGGAGGTGAGCTCATAAGCAAAGACATGCCTGGGTGGATGAAGAGGTCTATAAACTCACAATAAGTGTATGGGGAACAAGATCTGCAGTGGAAGGCAGAGGACCAATAAACCACTGACCTTGGATTTCCTTGTGCATCCACTCTCTTCATAGCAAAGTGAAATTTCTCATGTTGATAATACAAAATTAAGTGGTAAATGTAGGAGGTGTATCTGAACACCCTTTCTCTTGATAAGTTCATCAATTGCTCATGTATTTTGTCAGATATGTAGGTGGCATAGTCATAGCAGATTGGAGACTTGCCAGGGGAAAACATGAGCATCATCACCAGCACAGTTTCATCAACAAACTCAATTGAATTATAGCCCAGAATGGGACTGATCATATCTACAAGGTCCCTGCCCAATTGGTTGAGGTAAACATGAGAAATGGGAGGGTATTTCACAGTGTCAGAGCCAATGTATAATTGATTTAGTTTGGTGACCTGAACATCTGTCAATTTAGCTCCTTGCTTTATCAGATAAACTAGTGATAAAGGGACTAATTTCTTCTCAGTTTTGAAGTGCAGCATCTCTCTGATGGCTTCAGGGGTGACATAGAAAACAACTGAGCCTGAAGGGTCAATCACAGCCCTCTGAGTGGCGTCGTAGCATTCAGCACATAGGTGGATTAGGTCAGGAAACTGGTTGACCTGAGGGAGCTTGAAGAGAGGGAGGAAAGAATCCCAAATGCCCAATACATCTGTCCCAGTCTCATGTTTAATCTTTAATTCGTTTAACAAGTGGATGTGGTACTTGCTGTGCATTAGCATTTCTTCTGATATTTGATAATCCAGGTCTGCTAATGGTTTCCATTCCAATTCTCTCTGAGGGGCATTTAATGGAGCAATATTCAAGGCTACAGGAGCTACTGGTGCATCCATGGTTACTTTAGAGCTCTGTTTGTATGTGAACTGATGTTAATGAACAGAGCAACAAAGAGGAGTATTTTTGCAATATAGATGTGAAATTGCAATGAAGAGAGGGTAAATTGTAATAGCAGCAATTGAAATACTGCACCGAGGACTACTAGAGCAAATGCTTGGCCTTTGAAAAACTCTCTTCAGGGTGAATTGGTGCAGCTTGGGTTCTTAGTTCACGAATGCGCGAACCAACGGTATGATTTGTGAAAACTTGGGTAAACAAGGCTCTGCCGGGGAATTTTGATTTTACAATTGAAAATGGAGGCTAGCCACAGGGGATTTTCCGGTAAATTATAAGCTTGCCCACTCTTTTAACTTTGTTTCCGACAATTATGGACACAACCGAGCGCAGGGGAGGTAAATTTGATAAATACCTGGTGAATTGCTTGGCAAAGTTTTAAATGCAGATGGGATGGAAGTGCCAGCGGTCTCCTGGTTGATTTCAGCTGGTCGGCGATGGAATTGGACGTAAAATGCATGCAAGGGGAGTAACAGTCTTTTTTGCAAAAGTAATGAAAAACATGAATTTTGGCCAAAATATAGACTTTTGGGTTATTTGGCGCCTTTTTTGGATGACGTCAGCATGACGTCATTAGGTGGGGTCAGGGTCGGATGACGTCAGCATGACGTCATTGAGTGACGTGGCGGCTTAAGAGTGGTCCATGGGGATGGTGAAGTGGCAGGCAGGTCAGAGCAGTGGCAGACGGGGGCGTTGACGCGGTGGTGATGTAGCAATGACGTGGTAATGACGTTGGCATAGCGGGTTAACGGAAACCGGAAACAGTAAGCGGTTTGATATTGCACCGCCTTATATACGGAAGCGGGATTGTCAGAGGGTGCTCCGATACGATTTGGGGGTGACGCGTGGCAGAGGCCTGACGTCACCCTCTGACAAATTTTGGAAGCTATCCTTCGGACGTCGGAGCCGCTCCGATATGCATGTGGGCCGTCGGATGAAAAAGGCCAGATCCGACGGTTGACGGATCGTTGAGATGCCAGGTCAATACGGATGTGGGCGGGGTTTAAAATAATATATTTTTTGGAAGAAGCGCCCGGCGGGAACCTTTGGAGTTTGGCAAACTTATATGGTTTTCAATGTATTTTTATAAAAAACGCGCATAGCGCCCAAACTTTGGGTAAAATGAAAAAGTGGGTTTTTCATGTGTTTTCGCAAATAAAGCGGGTTATGGGTGAAAATGGGATTTATTTACAAGGTTCTTTAGCAAATGAAGGGGTTAATGGTTTAGATAACTTCTGAAGGGGGAAGAGGGGTAGGGTTTGGGTTCTTAAACTGACCGGATGTCAATTTAATCCCTGACTGTGAACATATGGCTATAATGCCAGGGGGAAGGGATATTTATAGAATGCTTGGGGTTTATACACCATAGTGTTTATAGTAATAGGGAAAGGGTAACATAGGGGATTTAGATAATAAGAAGTTAGGGGTTAATATGAATGGAAGAGGTGAATGAGGATTGATATCACTAAGTTTATATGAAAAGAACTTAGCTTAGGGAGTAGATCAAAATGAAAAGAATTTTACACAAGAAATGTGGCTTTTAAAGGAATAAGAACCATCATAAAACCTTAAATTCTTTCATGAACACAACTGATGAAGGGATGTTAGTAATGAATGTGAAAGGGGAGAAAAGGGAGTTAGTCATGCTCCTTTGCTTTGATGCAACATGATGGAGAAGAGGAGCTTCTCTATCCACTGATGTTTCCTTTATGTTAGACCAGCAAGATTTAGTTGAAATGAATGACATTTCTGCAACCCCATCTACCTACCCATCTACTTGCCTAGCATTTTTTGTTTCTTCATGGAGGGTGCACTTAGACTTGCAGACCCTTATGTGCCTTTTGTTTTCTTTTGGCTTTTTCTTTTGACTTTCTATCTAAGGCTACCCTTATTGCTTCCAAGGTCCCAGATTAAGCAGTTGGGAACCTTAGTTCTCTACCTAACTACTGGTCTGCCAAGATTAAACAGTTTGGACAGACTTCTTTCTCTATTCTACAACAGAAAATTGAAACATGGCATGATCCAGATTAGGCTGTTGGACCATCCATCAAAGTTGAGACAACATCAAGCTATATACACACCTTGTCTTCTCATGGAAATATGGGATCTTTGAATCACCAAAGCAGAGCATATTTGGAACTTTTATTTGCCAATCATGAAAATGAAACCTATTGGTATAGGTAGCTAAAAGAAAGAAAGGTAACGATACAAAGGAAGGAGGCCTTAGGCTCTCAGGTTGAGCCCAACCCCGAGAGCTATGGCTCCTTTAAGAACTCAGAACTGAACTCAAATCTGCCTGCTTTCCATTAAAAAGATAATAACCATAAGTTCAATAACATGCCAAAAATGGCTTACAAAAGAGCAAAATAGAGCTAACAACTCATAATCTAGAATATGCAACAAGGTTTCAAAAGTCCCCTTCGAAGGCCACAGCCTCATCATTTATACATTACGAGGGCTAAGCTGGCCTCCTAAATTAGTGGGATTTGGATGACCAAACTAAGAGTGATCTGCTGCTTCCTCAAAATCCGTTTGGCTGCCTTCTAACTCGGTGGTGGTGGCTATTGGAGCTCGGAGTTGGGGGTGAAGATCACGAGGAAGGCCATTCAATGCTGTGGACAAACTTCCTACAAAATCTCAATCCCATCTTGGCTGTCTCCTAGCCCTAATCTTCGTGGTTTTGCTCCATTAATACGTCAAAAAACCTGAAATAAGCACGTGTTAGCCACCTAGGAATAGTGACTGCCCTCATTCGTACAAATGACATAAATATACTAGAAAATGATGCATAAGTCATGAAAAATGAAGGGTTGAGCAAGGGTGAGTAGGCCAAATGAGCCCAAAATGTTACCAAATTTGGGGCTCATCACTTGTACACTCCACTTCCAGTTCCTTCTCGTCCTTGGGAAAGTGTTTCCATGGACTTTGTTGGGGGATTGCCAAAATCTAGAAAGGGTCACAATTATTTATATGTTATTGTGGGCAGGTTCAACAAAATGTATATTTTAATACCTTGTAACAAGCAAATTACAGCTCAACAAACAACAAAGTTGTTCTTTCAGCATGTATGGGCTCATTTTGGGTTACCCACTTCTATTGTACCTGATCAAGATTCCCGATTTGTTGGGAAGTTTTGGTCAAGTATGTGGGAATTGATGGACACCAGATTGAAGAAGAGCACAACATTTCATCCACAAACAGAGGTAGTCAACAAGATAGTGATCCAGTTTCTTAGAGGCTATTGTAGCAAGCATCCTAAGCTTTGGGATGAACATTTGTGTGATGTGAAACATGCTTACAACCATGCCAAGCACTCTTCTACACAAAGATCTACTTTTGAGACTTCTTTTGGTTTTACAGCAAGGTCTCCCTTGGATTTTGTCTTTAGTAAAGACATAGCAGTTGATGGACACAATGATGTGGACAAAGCAACCAAGTTCATTGAATAGATCCAAGAAATTCACTAAGCAGTGCAGGAACAGCTAGAAAGAAGCCAGGCCAAGTATAAGATAAGGCATGATAAGCATCGAATTGAGCATAGCTTCCAAGTTGGTGATCAAGTCTGGCTATACATCAACAAAGATAGAATGCAAGGTCAAGGTAAGAAGTTGAAGCCAATAAGGTATGCATCTTTCAAGATACTTGAGAAAATTAGTGAAAACGCTTTTCGCCTTGATTTTCCAACTTATATGCATATCTATTCAGTCATTAATTTAGAGAACTTGAGACTATATGAACCTTCATTGATTAAATATCCCGAAGAGTAAAGTCAGTTGCCTTCTATTGATGATTTGTTGCCTGAATATCTCAATGAGTTGTAGGAAGACATAGTTCTAGATAGGAAGGTGAGAAATATCAACAGAGGGGATGTTGAGTACCTGAGAATCGGACTTAAAGGTTCAAAACCAAGCAGTGCAAGATGGATAGAGATTGGACAAGTGAGGAAGCTATATCCTCACTTGATTGATGCTTATAAACCAACTTTTGGTGGTCCAAAAGCTTCTTCATTGGGAAGGCGTGATCCAAAATGGATCCTAAAAACCCTCTAAGTATTCAAAAAAAAAAAAAGACTATCGCAAAGGATGGACCTTTAAAAATGGTGGCAAACACTATTCGGAGTGAAAAACATGAAGAAACAGTGAAAAACAGAGCTAACGGGGACTTAAACAATGATGCATAGGAGCCGTCGGATCTGGCTGACCAACGGTCCAGATCCGATCGGCATATCACAGTCAGTGGTGGCAAGTGGAGTTTATCAGAGGTGGCCATATGAAATTTTTGATAGCGATCAACGCAAGTCAATGATGACTGTCGATCAAGCATGCAGATTGATGGCATAGGTTAACTTGCGACATTGCATCGGCAAAATATAAAGGAGCGCTTACCAACGGCCCATGGGCTATGTGATATGCGATCGCAATATATTGCATCACATTATCACATCAGAGAAATACAAAGAAGAGGGACCGATATACTTGCGACCTGCAACAGCCAGACCCAATGGGGTTTATAAATAAAATTTAATATAATTTGAGTTCTGGAAAAAGGGCTTTTTTTATGTAAAATCACATTTTTGTTAAATAAATGAAAAACGAAGGAAATGCATTTTGGGTGATAAAACAGACCCGAAAGGATTTTTATATGCAGCAATATGTGTTTTGAGCTATGAAACAAGTGGGATTTTGGGCGGGCCTTAGGCAGTAAGCAGTATTGGATGGGCTTCGCCCGAGGCCATACACTGGCTGACATGCAGCTAGGTGTTGAAGAGAGAAAAACACCTTTTTTAGGCAAGTAATCTCCATGTGCGTAAGCCACCCGAAATCAACAATAACTGTTGGATTAATGATCACTTGCGATAATGCCCGAAGACGGATCTGAAAGGATTATAGGGCGGAACTGATAATATTTCAGATCCAATAGACTGGACTTGGGCAGATTTTCCCGTGTTTTCTGTGTATTCTCTGTGTAAACAGAGAACAACTATTTTGGGGATTTCAAAGGGCATTGATGGTCCCTTCCATATTCTCTGTGTAAACAGAGAACAACCATTTTGGGGATTTCAAAGGGCATTGATGGTCCCTTCCATTGTAGAACAGGTGGCTACCATCCTTGAAGGCATTAACAAATGATTACTTAATGCTCAAAGGGGGATGTGAGCAGATAGAGGCCGGGAGCCACAGAGCCTAGAAGAGGAAACGAACAGACAACACCAATTGGCTTAAAAGCCACAGAATGAAAGAGATAGAGGCAAGCAGTGCTAAGACAGAAGGAAACAGAGACAGAGAGAGAGAGGGAGAGTCTGTGTACTCAGAGAGACTTGAGGGATTCAAGTAAACTCTTGCTGTTTTGTATCTATTGCGTTGAGACTCAAATTGAGCTCAGTTTTGTAAAAATATGCTCTTGAAGACATAATAGAGAGGTCACCACTGATGGCTAGACCAGAAGATGTAGCCCAAGAGTTTTGGGTGAACTCCATATTAAACTTGTTGTGTGATGCGTGTTTGTCTATTATGTTTCTCTAACTGCTCATTGTCCATATTATTCGCAATCTTATCAATCTGTTGCACTAAATAATATAGGCAAATCCATGCACGTGAGCATTTAATACCTTAATATTAGTCTAAGATCTCATTTTAAGATCAATTAGGATTACCAAGACATTCATTGAGTTGTCTAGCCACACCAAAGGTTCATCAACAAGCTAGTATCAACAACAAGTCATTCGATATGTTGTCAATTATGCATTACACCAACTCTACTTGCTTTCAGTACTCCAAGTATTGCTCTAGGGTTTACAAACCATAATTATTCCATATTATGTACCACAAAAGAATACTGAAACCTATTGGAACCCTTTGCAATTTCATCAAATTTTTCATGTGCAATTTATACCCGCTATACTCACAGAATTAATCATTGTCTCTTGAAGGATATTTGTCACTGATTCATCACAAGATGTTGCCACAACATCTCGAACCTTTGAATAACATTGAACATATGTAAATAAGAGTAATCATGTTAATATCATGATATAGGTAATAAAATGTGAACATGAGAATCTACTTTCTCACAATAGTAGGTGGGGAAGGATTCTCCTTAGATCCTTTTGGCTTTGAATTAATGTCTTTTTGATCACAGTCAATGCCACTATTATTTACTCTCAGAGGGTTTTCCACAGACTTCCGTCTATGTTAGTTAACCTTTCTCTACAATATTTCAGTTTTTTTTATTTATTCATAGGATATTAGCTCCTTTACATACTTACAAAACCACCTTCTTCTCAATTAGCAGTCTTATTCTTACCTACACCAATATCTTATCTGACGTGAGGCACTTCAACCCTTTATACTCACAAGTATGATACTTTTCGGCCTCCTCTACTCCCAATTGAGCCATATTAGCCATCCTGTACTTACTCTGAGGCATTTTAGCCCTCTTTTTTTAACTATGAGGCCTTTCAACCAACTTCTAGGGCTTCGACCCTCCTCTTGGGTGTTAGGATCCTATAATCTAGGAATCAAGGAGTGTTTGCCTCTTAATATTCATCTAGGATGTCTGCATGAATTAGAAAAAATACTCCAAGATTTCTACACCATCACACAGAAATTTCAAGCCTACCCATTTGATCCATTTTTCAGAGGAGGTGTGGAAACATACAGAGCATGGAGGGCTACTTGGACTTGCTATGAATTTGTTGCGAAATTGACTGTTTTTGTAATAATTTTGAAAATATGTTTCCAACCAATTGGAGCTGAAGTTTAGAAAACAAAAATAGTTTTTTTGTCAATAATGGACCAAAGAACAAAAACCTCCTTCAATTTATGCATAGGTGTCACATATTGGAAGGGTCAAATGCATGTTTATAGTATGTTTTTAGGTTTTGGGATTTCCCGTTTTAGTTATGATGTTTGGGTGAATATTGTGAGGATATGGAGAGGAATGTTTGGAAACTAAGAGATGTTTATCTCAAGGACTCTCTCATCTACAGAAACCTCCCTCAGTTTTTCAATAGTTGTCAGGATATATGAGCTCTTCTTTGAACCCTATTTTTCCATAAATTCTGGGTCCTATGTTGCGCATGCATATAAGTCAACTCTATTTTGGAAAATTTCAAAATTTGGAGATTCTAGAAGTCATTTTAGTTTTTGGATAAGTGCTTATAAGTTAAAATCACATAGTTTGAGTTGTTAAACAAAGATGCATTATTAAGTTGATGTTTCTAAATAGTATTAGTCTTTTTCATTTTTTCTACATAGCAAGTGAATATGCATTGCATCTAGACCATTTCACTTTTATGAAGTGAATTCAACCACCTAGAGTGGTGATTCAAATTCCTATTTATATATAATGATGTAAAGACATGGAAAATGGTTTGGTTGGTCAGATTAGAGAGTAAAGAACATTGTGCATATTGTAATTTTTTTTGAGTTTAAATGAAATTGGTGGATCAGAAGTACCTGGTTAAATATTTTTAAAGATTCATGTCATTCAACTCTCTTATGTGAGTGTTTCCTATTTTGTGTGTGTTATATTTCTTCCTATGATGTTTAAATGAAAAACTTGCTTTAGAATTCATCTAGTTAATGGTGCTTTGTTGTAATCATTTAGACATTCTATATGTTTTTTCTACGATAATCATTTTAAGATTCATCCATTGTTTGATGCCTCAAGATGGTTATCTACTTTCTTTATTCTTCTCACATCTACAACTATTAATTGGCATAAGGAAGTGTTTATATCTTGCCTTTGAACAACTTATCCCAGTTCTATTGGATGTGGAGCTTGATTATCTTCTATATTCAAAGGTATCGCTGCATTAGACCCCAATTGTAAAATATTCATTGTAGGGGGGGCGGCTGCAATATTTGGGAGCTCCCCCCGCCAGGGGCAGTGCCCCCAAAGCTAAAAATAGATGTAAAATTGCCTTGTAAAATGTTGTAATTTCGTAGTCAATCTGGGTCGTTCATTAGGCGGAGATCTGACAGTAGAAGCTATGTTTAATTTATGGTTTTTTCCCTAGAAAGCAACCCCTCGATATATATGAGGAAATTTTATTGCATCTATGTAGATCTATATTTTGAGTGAGGAAGAGAGAGGATATTGAGAGCGAAGAGGGAATTACAACAAATCTATTGTAGGTTGTATCTCTCCATTTTGCTGGATATTATAAAAGGAAGGACTGGCTGTTTCTCCATGGACATATCCCAAACTAGATGAATCACATATATCTGTGTCTCTCTTGTTTTATGTGTTTTCTATGTTTATTTCTGCAATATTTTATGTGTTCCATTGCTCTATAATATATAATTTTCTAACAACTTGTATCAGAGTCGAAGGACTATTTGGCTGATAAACTTGTAGGAGAGAACAGTTCCTAGTTCGAGTGGGAGCAATGACAGAAGATGGTAGGTTTAGGGTCGAAAAATTTAATGGCCAAAATTGCCATCTATGGAAGATGCAGATGGAAGATTATCTATATTAGAGAGATTTGTACCAACCATTGAGCAAAAAGGCAAAGAATCCGATGAGTATGACAAACACAAAATGGGATATTCTCAACATAAAGGCACTTGGAACAATACAGCTGTGCTTAGCGGTGTTGGTAGCATTTAATATTTCAAAGGAAACGACAATAGAGGGTTTAATGTCGACATTGGCCAAACTATATGAAAAACCCTCGGCCTCAAATAACGTATTTATTATGAAGCATTTATTTAATATGAAAATGTCAGTAGGTGGATCTATTGCTGACCATTTAAATGAATTTAATACAGTTACCAACCGGTTAAGTTCCGTAGGGGAAAATTTTGATGATGAAGTTAGGGTGTTGTTATTTCTCTTCTCATTGCCAGAAAGTTGTAATTGTTTAGTTATGGCCATTAGTAACTCTGTCTCTAGATATAGTACTTTAAAGTTTGATGATGTTGTCAGTGCAATCCTTAGTGAGGAAATTCAATGGAAAAGCTCCGGTGAGACATCAGGTAATGCTTTGACTGTAGAGACTAGGGGAAGAAAAATGGAAAGAGGAAAGAGCCCAGGATATCCCTGTAAGTCAAGGAAAGGCAGATCCAAGTCTAGATCGGGGATAGTGTGCTGGAAATACAGGAAGAAAGTGTTGAGTGATAAAAGGTGTATTTTTAACTCCTAATTATCTTCACATTAATTGTCAACCCAGGGACGACTTTTTATTTCAAGAGTGTACTCAGTCTAAGGCGGCTATTTACTCAAGAGTAATGTTTTGCAGTATAGTGCTTAAAATGCAAAAGTAAATGAATACTTGAAATAAAATCTACTTACAATTAAAAGAAACTTAACACTCTGAAACTTAAATCATTCATTGAAAAAACCACAACAATTACCAGTCAAGGATACAGTAGCAATAACTCATTCCTTGTTTAACTGATATAAATTAAATCAAGCATAAATAAGATCCACAATCTGAGAACTTAGGCAGCAATAGCCAATGTCCTTTACAGTTGTTGGTCTCACACACAACACTAAATAACCAATTGGAAATTGCAAAGAACTAAATCAATCGTGCTACTGCAACTTAATCGAAATGAGACAATTGTGCTAACTAGAAGAATGCTGAAAGGAAAGCTTAAATAATTGCAGAAAGTAAATGAACAACAGTGCTAAGTATTAGAAATGAACAACCAAACTATTATAGCTATAATGAATAGAAAACTGTTAAATTACTGGAGTGATCAACGAAACTCTGTAGATGAAATGAACAACAAAACAATATTCTTGGGAAAAGCAGTGATCTCTGTTAAGAAAGAAATGAACAGCAACGCAATTTAAGTACAGTATATAAAACAGATCAATTCATTCAGTCTGGAAATACCAAGAAGTAAAGTAATATGATTACGATAAATAGAAATAAAATCAAACCATCACATGGAATAAATTGTAAAGATATAATATACAGTACTAGTAGCGTACGCCACCAGAGGCTGGGCCCTTAGCCGCCACCGGATGCTGCTGGGCTACTTCAGACGAGAAGAATGAACAGCAACTCCCAAATCATATATTAATCATTAAACTTGGTTGGCATTACAATAGCAAAAGCCTTGAGAATTACAACATGCAACAATCCCTTTTTCCTCCTATCCTATCATGAATCATGAATCCTTAATTCTGAATCTCTAATTCTCAAATCATAATTCTGAATCCATCATTCCGAATTCTGCATTCTCTTAGCCATCCTCCTTAATACATAATACATACTCTCTTTTTATAATCATAAAGAGGAGAAATCAAATAGTAAATATGATCTCTCATAACAATATTAGATTTTTTCTAACCAATTGATGAAACAAAAAATATATTTCCATCCATCCTTCAACAAGAGCAAGGTGAATTTGGCTTTGCAGCTGAGATTTGGAAAACGGCCACACAACAAATATGAGAAAATTGTGCTCAAAGAACCCTATGTTTCTCTCAATACAAGCCGAATTTGCGCAAAATGTTCTTTCAATAAGTTAGTTTGGTCCGTTCTGGACAAAACCCATCTTCCGGATTTTCCAGATTCTTCTTCATTTGCCCAGAATATCAACCGCAAAATTGTCACTTCTTATTCCAGCGAATTTCTGAGTTGGAATATTTAATGATCAAATCTTCAATTTGGAAAACATCTTGGAGGCTAACAATGGTGAGTGATGTTACAAAATATATTAATAGACTATCATTAATAAAATCATGCATAATCATAAATTTATTAAAAATAAAGGAGAAGAAATAATATTAATCCATAAGAGCATAAATCATTATAAAATGGATTTATATAATAAATTATAATAAATGACATAATAAAGAAGAATAAAAATGGATGAAATAAGTGTTAAAAAGTGGTTGTATTCACAGCCCAACAGAAATGACACTTGAAGAAAGACTGCAAGTCTCAGAAGGGAAAAGAAGGAGACACGCAACAAGAAAACAATCATGAAGCAAATGTGAAAGGTGATGTGTTGCAAGATGCTTTGATTCTTTCTTTACAAAATATTATTGATGCTTGGGTGGTAGATTTAGGGGCCTCATTCCATGCCATAACTAATAGGAAACATTGTCATGATTATTTTCAAGGAGATTTTGGATAGGTTCGATTGGGTGATGATAAACCTTGTAAAATCATTGGAATGGGAACAATTTTTATAAAACAACATAACGGAAATTAATGGCTATTGAAGGAGGTAAGGCATGTTCCAGATCTAAAGAAAAATCGTATTTCAATAAGGCAGTTGGGTGGTGAAGGCTGTGTGACTACTTTTACAGATAAAACCTGGAAGGTCACTAAAGGATCCCTGGTAATATCAAAAGGAGAAAATGTTGGTAAATTGTATTTATGCAATGGTATTTCTAATTATGTTAATGCTTTAACCTCTACAGGAGAAGATACGACATTGTGGTATCATAGGCTCGGCCACATGAGTGAGAAGGGGATGCAGATTCTTCACTCAAGAATTTTTTTGCCAGGTTTGAAGCATGTTGATTTAAAATTATGTGAGAACTGTGTTTATGGAAAATAGAAGAGAGTCAGATTCCTCAGAGTTGGGAAAGAAAATAATAGCGAAAAGTTAGATCTTGAGCATACAGATCTATGGGGACTTGCTTAGGTATCATCTCTTGGTGGCTCTCATTATTATGTTACTTTTATTAATGATGCAACCAGAAAAACCTGGATTTATTGTATTCGAAATAAATCTGATGTATTTGATACTTTCAAGAAATGGAAAACTTTGGTTGAAAATGAGACAGGAAAAAGGTTGAAGTGTCTCAAATAAGAAAATGGAGGTGAATATTGCAGCAAATAGTTTGATAGGTAGGTTCAGAGAATGGAATTCATAGAGAGAAGAGAGTTCCAGGAACATCACAAGAAAATGGTGTGTCAGAAAGGATGAACAAGATAACCATGGAGTGTGCAAGGTGCATGAGATTGCATGTAAGATTGCCTTTACAATTTTGGGTAGATGCTGTAGATACTGTTGTTTATCTAATAAACAGAGGGCCTTCAAATTCCTTAAATGGTGATATTCCAGAGGAGGCATGGACAAGTAAAAAGGTAAACTACTCAATTTTAAAGACTTTTGGTTGTGAAGCCTTTGTCCACATTAATAAAGAAATAGAACAAAGCTTGAGGCAAAATCAAATAAATGTACTTTTATTGGATATGGTGGTATTGATTTTGGTTATCGATTTTATGATTATGAAAAACACAAAATCATTAGGAGCAGAGATGTCATATTCAATGGAAAGGTTTTGTATAAGGATCAGCTGTAGGAAGAGAAACAGGAAAAGCAAAACAAAAAATACATAGTGCTTGACGAGATCACAGAAAAAGTGATGGGCCCTAAAAATCATAATGATCAACATCCAGAACAACAACCACAATAGCAACAAGCAACTCAAACACCTAAAAGTGGTGTTAGAAGATCTACCAGGATAAGTAGACCCCCTGAACGATACTCTCCTTCATTATATTATGTATTGTTGATTGATTTTGGTGAACCAGAATGTTATGAAAAGCAGTGCAGGTAGAAACCAGGAAGAAGTGGGAGCAAGCCATGAAAGAAGAGATGGACTCCTTAGCACATAACTAGACTTGGAACTTAGTCAGGTTGCCTACACGTAAAACAACATTGCAAAATAAATGGGCTTACAAGTTGAAGGAAGAAGATGGAGGTAGAAAAAGGTATAAAGCTAGACTTGTGGTGAAACAGTTTGCATAGAAAAAGGGTATAGACTTTGATGAGATATTTTCTCTTGTTGTTAAAATGGCTTCAATCAGAACTATTTTAAGTCTAGTAGCAGCTGAAGATTTGCATCTTTAGCAGTTAGATGTAAAGACCACTTTTCTCCATGGGGATTTGCAGGAAGAGATATATATGCAGCAGCCACAAGGATATGAGGTAAAAGGGAAGGAGAAACTAGTGTGTAGGTTGAAGAAGAGCTTGTATGGCTTAAAACAGGCTCGAAGGCAGTGGTATCTAAAATTTGACAAGTTTATGTCTGAACAAGGTTATACTAGATGTCACTCTGATCATTGTGTTTATCTCGAAAGGCAAAATGATGGCAGCTGTTATCACAAAATCAAGCACTGAAGGCTGCTAATCAGCAAGACTCTGTGTAACTGTTTCAAACCAGGCTTTTAACTAAGGCTTAGCCTCCTTAGTCTGAGAGGGCTCTCTCATAGGTTATTGATATTGAACAAGATGGCTAACTCTTACAAGACACATGAAAAATGTACTGGCTGGACAGAATTGCTTCCCATTGGGCTTATGGAGTCACTAATATCTCAGTAAACAATAACACTATCCTTTCATAGAAATCAGGGCACTTTACATCTAATGTTCAAACATAACTTACATGAAACACAGTTTGCCTAGGCATACAGGAAGTCAGAGCATGATTCATGAGTTCTGAGTGATTATGCATTAACCAAACTGTAAAAGAACATTAAAGAGAATAAACCATCATACATTTGAACAATAAGATCTATTGTGAATCCTGAGAAGAAACAACAGTCATTTGCATTACTGAAATCTGCTATACATAAACCAAAACAGTCTTCTCCAAAAACATCCAACCCCAATTACCTAGATCATTCTCCTCTATATAGACACATACTTCTAACTACTTAGAGCTTCCACCTCCAGCATGAGGGGAGCTCGATGATTGCCATTAATTACTCCTATCCGCTATTGAACTAACCTATTAAATACATTAAGTGCTGACTGTAATTACAAAGAGTGCTAATTAAACTACATATCTAATTCTATCTTCCTCGTATCATGATCCTTCTTTGCTCTTGGACACCTGTCTCCTTTCAGTTTGGCCGAGATAACTGAGAAGCTGATGCAATGAACAAGGTTAGCATTGGATACTGAATGCGCTGATGGTTCATTGATCATAAGGATAAACCCCTGTTTTTCCGGTCCTTGTCTCCCACCATCCTTCGAAAGTTAAGAAACATGTTCCCAGCTCTTTAATACCCCAAAATTGATGAGCATCACCATATTTCAGATGTGTTGGAGGCTTCGTTGATGGACATGTGTATAAACCAAAACAATACTCCTCGTATGCCATTTCTGCCAAACCCTAACTGGTCATAAAGTACCTTTATAAAAGTTTTAACTTGAGACAAAATATTTCACCTTTACAAAAAGGCACACTTGTCATTATCTGAATGGCTAGGATAGCCTCATGTGGTCTCCCTTATGTTCCTTAGGCGTTTCCTTCAAAAATTTGCTGATCTTACCATTAAACTGTTTGTCTTCATCATAAAACAACACCTACAGCAGTTTCGTAGCGCGCTACGAAACTGCTGTTTTTGCTAAAACAGTGTTAATTTTCCTTTAGGAATTCTTTGCTTGATTTGCTCTGTCATGATGATGGTAATGCTTAAAGCATTTCACATACTACCCTACCCTTTAGTGCAGTCTCACAGCCACACTCTGTACTCTCTTCATTTTTTGTCTTCATAGATCCGTTCTTTGTAATCTCCATCTTTCTTACAAAAGTGAGGGTTATTATTCACAAGATTTTCCTTTGGCTAGTCTTTAAATACAATGAAGACATTACTATCAAAAAATTCGAAGGCAGAAATATGCTTATCATCGAAAATTCTGCTTCATGCACATGGATGTCATTGTCATTTGATATTTTCACATTCCCGGTTGGATTAAATATAGTTCAAAATCCAAGTTCTGGGTATAGCTTTTCACTCAAAGTGGTAAATTATGCACCATGACTAGAGGCATTACTTTGAGCAACTTGATATTTCTCTTTATCATGACACTCGTGCCACTGTTGTTTTGGAACACCAAGCACATCGTTATGATGTGGATCTTCATTCCATATATTATTTTCTTGATTTTTGGTATTGTGTTTAATAGGGAAGCTGATGGAAATATCATCAAAACAGAGTCCATCCTCCCGCCTCCAAATGCTCTGTCACCTTTTACATGGTAGAACTTTTAGCATTTCATATAAAATCTCATCCATTTCACTTATCCTTTTGAATGGCCTTACAGCAATGGTTAACACTTATATAATTCTGTCCCTTATAAGCCTCTTCAAATTGCTAGGCGCCCTTCGAATTTTGAATTTGATCCTCAATACTCAATGCATGTCTTCAAATCTGAAAATAATCCTCTAAAATCACTGGTATTTCTGGACACCCATAAATCTCTTTTCATTATCATCATTACTTTATAATCTTGCTATTAAATCCGATAATAGTTGCAGGTAGTCCATCTATCACTAAATTCATCCAGAGTAGTTGAACAGGTACAAAGTCTCTGGCATTTCTAGATCTTCCTTTTTGAGAGCAGGTGCATCATTTACACTGTTATCACCCCCGAGCAGACGTCCCAATTCGACCCCGATGTTGATACGATTGATATATATGGCGCAACTCGGCATCACCACAAAAAAGAAGAATCAGGAAACTTCACCCAATTTTAGCTGTTTGGCATGCATAAAGCTGAACGGAGAAACAAATTTTGTCGGTGACAATAAATGTTGCCAAAGTCTGATTGCGTTAGAGGAAAAGGCAGGGCGATCTCTCGTCCTCAAGAACGGCCAATTGAAGAAGAAGACCCAAAGGGCCAACAGTAAGTGACACAAATGAGGAGGGAGCTGCATTTTTGCCATTCCTTTGCATCCCGCCAATTCAACCTCAGTGATACTTGTGAGCTAACCGTTCCACAGCAGGTGGCATTGTTGCACTGAACATATATGTTGTTCTATATATCCACTTTTCGTCTAGCTCCTCATTCTCATTCTCAAGCTTCAAGTTGCTTGAAGGCATAGCATCTAAAACTCCAACAACTTGTGGCTCAAAACCGATGTCAATCATGCAATCTGCTTCATCCAGAACAACATATCTTCTTTCAAGACAGTCAAGCAGACGGCCAGGTGTTGCTATTACAATTTCACACCCCTGGCGCAAATTTGAATCCATTTGACTCGACAATATCAATTTTTCCTATATCTTAAGAAATAATAGCCCAAAAGCACAATCTTGATAGAGAAGAAACAAGTGACTTTCATCCACAGGAACCTGTAAAGGGACTACTACCAGAAGATGAGACAAGAGTCTGATGAAACAGGTATCATGATGATCCATAATGATAGAAGAATACGACTTTTCAGAACCATTAAAGACCATTTTATGAACTGCACAAAAAGGACTCTGAAGCTGTAAACTCTTTCATAATCATTCATGCCAGTCCAGTTTCTTAAAGAGTTAGACAAATTCAAACCAAAGCCAATATATTCTATAAGGGGCATTTTCCTATCCATCTGAATGCAATGACTATAGGCTTTTAACTGACAGTCATCCTTGGCATGAGACCGTTCACTCTCAAACTAGAAACCTTTCTTCTATTATACACCTGTGTGCTTTCCTTCTTATGATTGGCACCTTATTCAAAAGCCACCTTTCTATTAACATCAGCTGTCATTGACAGTGGAGCTGATTGAGGACTTTTATCCTGGTTAGCAAGCTTTAAACTCTCACTAGAAGGCAAGCAAACCTGTAGCCATAACTCAGATGAATTACAAACTTCACCATCAATTTGCAGAAACAGGCTTTTCTATGCATATATCATATTCCCACAGAACCCATAGGAGACAAAAGTGATATAGGTGAGATATTGGCTATGGATTTGAACAATTCCCCAATTTCGTAGCGCAGCCAGTGCAAAGTCAGTGATTTCGCTACGAAATCACTAAAACAGGTTGCGCTGCGAAACTGCTAAAGGATTTATGCGCTGCGAAATCACTTTGTCCTTAAGCTAGTCTGAGCAATTTTGGCAACAAAATTTTCAGTGATAACAGTGGCTCCACTTGGGATAGTGTGCCCTTGTGGTACACTAAGAACCTACAGTTCCAGTGCCTTATAAAATTTATTTGACAAACATCTTCTTTAATTTCCTTGGGACTTCACCTCGGGCTTTAGCTGAATGATCACTGTAGGAGAAAGAACACTACATCTACTGAAAAAAAGAAATGCTCAGTCAACCTTGAGCTTATTTGCATTCACCTACCTACCTACCCTAACAATTTAAACTTCTTTCAACTCAATCAATGTGAAATTTCCAATGTAGCCAATCATTTGTCTTATCTGACATTTGAGTCCTTTGGCTGTGCTTGAAACAAAAATAAATCAGATACTGAAGTAACCAAGGCAGCATGAGGTGTAACTGTTCTTCAAGATGAAAATATAACTGGAAACCTGAACAGTAAAACTTTTCCATGTATTCAGCTATAGGGTCAAAAAACACACGGTGAGTTTGCTGATTCTCATAACATTCTATATCTTCAAACAACTTATCCTCAGCCACACCAAATTTGTTTGATATGCTATCCAACTGCCTTTCTGAATGATGCTCACAAACAATGTAATTTTCCTCAGTATTATGATTATTATTTGAAGTAAGCTGCTGCAAGGAATTACAAAATCGAACAAGCTTATCCTCTGCCTGAGGGTCGTAGAAGCTATCTTCCAGTACTTCTTGCTGTTTGCAATCGATTTCATACTTATGATGATCTGAAGCCTGACAAATCTGCTGCATCTCTACATCAATATCAAAGGATGAAACATGGTTTTCACAAATAAACCCCTGCTGATCTTCATGCTACATTTCATGAGAGGTTATACTTTCTTCTCGGTGCTGAAATGCATTGTTATGAAGAGCCTCTAAAATTTCTTCATCCATAAATTCATCATCATCATAACAATCCTCCAAGAACTGAATAAGACTTAAAAACTGTCTACAACAATCTTTAAGCAGCAATAAGGAAGGATAACCTTCTTTATACTTTTCATGGAATTCATTATGAAAACTAGCAAGCGAATATATTGAACCATTTTCTAGACTTTTGTACCAAGACCATGCTTTTCCTTCTAAAGTGGTCATAAACATTTTCATGAGACAATCTTCAGGGAAATGAACCTTAAGACTGCGTACATGCATATGGAATTTAACCAAATGGAGAGTAGCATTATCCTTCTTTTCATCTTTGAATATTGGAAGATCATCTAACCAATCAAACTCTGGCATAGGATTTGGAAAACCAGGAATATGTGACCGATTCATAGGAGCATACCTGGCATTCATTCTTGCAGTGGAATTCATCTTGAAACTTCATCAAGCCACTGATCTTTTAGCAGTGGAGTCACCTACTAATTTGTTATTTGATGTGTGGAGTCGCCAAGGTAGTTTTGCAGCCTCAAAAGATGTTTTAGCTCCTGCTACCTTCAGAAGTTCAACCTCTTAATTTCGGGAATGAATAGACTTCAGGCTCCCGGCAGACGCACCAAAATGTTATCACAAAATCAAGCACTGAAGGCTGCTAATCAGCAAGACTCTGTGTAACTGTTTCAAACCAGGCTTTTAACTAAGGCTTAGCCTCCTTAGTCTGAGAGGGCTCTCTCATAGGTTATTGATATTGAACAAGATGGCTAACTCTTACAAGACACATGAAAAATGTACTGGCTGGACAGAATTGCTTCCCATTGGGCTTATGGAGTCACTAATATCTCAGTAAACAATAACACTATCCTTTCATAGAAATCAGGGCACTTTACATCTAATGTTCAAACATAACTTACATGAAACACAGTTTTCCTAGGCATACAGGAAGTCAGAGCATGATTCATGAGTTCTGAGTGATTATGCATTAACCAAACTGTAAAAGAACATTAAAGAGAATAAACCATCATACATTTGAACAATAAGATCTATTGTGAATCCTAAGAAGAAACAACAGTCATTTGCATTACTGAAATCTGCTATACATAAACCAAAACAGTCTTCCCCAAAAACATCCAACCCCCATTACCTAGATCATTCTCCTCTATATAGACACATACTTCTAACTACTTAGAGCTTCCACCTCCAGCATGAGGGGAGCTCGATGATTGCCATTAATTACTCCTATCCGCTATTGAACTAACCTATTAAATACATTAAGTGCTGACTGTAATTACAAAGAGTGCTAATTAAACTACATATCTAATTCTATCTTCCTCGTATCATGATCCTTCTTTGCTCTTGGACACCTGTCTCCTTTCAGTTTGGCCGAGATAACTGAGAAGCTGATGCAATGAACAAGGTTAGCATTGGATACTGAATGCGCTGATGGTTCATTGATCATAAGGATAAACCCCTGTTTTTCCGGTCCTTGTCTCCCACCATCCTTCGAAAGTTAAGCAACATGTTCCCAGCTCTTTAATACCCCAAAATTGATGAGCATCACCATATTTCAGATGTGTTGGAGGCTTCGTTGATGGACATGTGTATAAACCAAAACAATACTCCTCGTATGCCATTTCTGCCAAACCCTAACTGGTCATAAAGTAACTTTATAAAAGTTTTAACTTGAGACAAAATATTTCACCTTTACAAAAAGGCACACTTGTCATTATCTGAATGGCTAGGATAGCCTCATGTGGTCTCCCTTATGTTCCTTAGGCGTTTCCTTCAAAAATTTGCTGATCTTACCATTAAACTATTTGTCTTCATCATAAAACAACACCTACAGCAGTTTCGTAGCGCGCTACGAAACTGCTGTTTTTGCTAAAACAGTGTTTATTTGCCTTTAGGAATTCTTTGCTTGATTTGCTCTGTCATGATGATGGTAATGCTTAAAGCATTTCACATACTACCCTACCCTTTAGTGCAGTCTCACAGCCACACTCTGTACTGTCTTCATTTTTTGTCTTCATAGATCTGTTCTTTGTAATCTCCATCTTTCTTACAAAAGTGAGGGTTATTATTCACAAGATTTTCCTTTGGCTAGTCTTTAAATACAATGAAGACATTACTATCAAAAAATTCGAAGGCAGAAATATGCTTATCATCGAAAATTCTGCTTCATGCACATGGATGTCATTGTCATTTGATATTTTCACATTCCCGGTTGGATTAAATATAGTTCAAAATCCAAGTTCTGGGTATAGCTTTTCACTCAAAGTGGTAAATTATGCACCATGACTAGAGGCATTACTTTGAGCAGCTTGATATTTCTCTTTATCATGACACTCATGCCACTGTTGTTTTGGAACACCAAGCACATCGTTATGATGTGGATCTTCATTCCATATATTATTTTCTTGATTTTTGGTATTGTGTTTAATAGGGAAGCTGATGGAAATATCATCAAAACAGAGTCCATCCTCCCGCCTCCAAATGCTCTGTCACCTTTTACATGGTAGAACTTTTAGCATTTCATATAAAACCTCATCCATTTCACTTATCCTTTTGAATGGCCTTACAGCAATGGTTAACACTTATATAATTCTGTCCCTTATAAGCCTCTTCAAATTGCTAGGCGCCCTTCGAATTTTGAATTTGATCCTCAATACTCAATGCATGTCTTCAAATCTGAAAATAATCCTCTAAAATCACTGGTATTTCTAGACACCCATAAATCTCTTTTCATTATCATCATTACTTTATAATCTTGCTATTAAATCCGATAATAGTTGCAGGTAGTCCATCTATCACTAAATTCAACCAGAGTAGTTGAACAGGTACAAAGTCTCTGGCATTTCTAGATCTTCCTTTTTGAGAGCAGGTGCATCATTTACACTGTTATCACCCCCGAGCAGACGTCCCAATTCGACCCCGATGTTGATACGATTGATATATATGGCGCAACTCGGCATCACCACAAAAAAGAAGAATCGGGAAACTTCACCCAATTTTAGCTGTTTGGCATTCATAAAGCTGAACGGAGAAACAAATTTTGTCGGTGACAATAAATGTTGCCAAAGTCTGATTGCGTTAGAGGAAAAGGCAGGGCGATCTCTCGTCCTCAAGAACGGCCAATTGAAGAAGAAGACCCAAAGGGCCAACAGTAAGTGACACAAATGAGGAGGGAGCTGCATTTTTTCCATTCCTTTGCATCCCGCCAATTCAACCTCAGTGATACTTGTGAGCTAACCGTTCCACAGCAGGTGGCATTGTTGCACTGAACATATATGTTGTTCTATATATCCACTTTTCGTCTAGCTCCTCATTCTCATTCTCAAGCTTCAAGTTGCTTGAAGGCATAACATCTAAATCTCCAACAACTTGTGGCTCAAAACCGATGTCAATCATGCAATCTGCTTCATCCAGAACAGCATATCTTCTTTCAAGACAGTCAAGCAGACGGCCAGGTGTTGCTATTACAATTTCACACCCCTGGCGCAAATTTGAATCCATTTGACTCGGCAATATCAATTTTTCCTATATCTTAAGAAATAATAGCCCAAAAGCACAATCTTGATAGAGAAGAAACAAGGGACTTTCATCCACAGGAACCTGTAAAGGGACTACCACCAGAAGATGAGACAAGAGTCTGATGAAACAGGTATCATGATGATCCATAATGATAGAAGAATACGACTTTTCAGAACCATTAAAGACCATTTTATGAACTGCACAAAAAGGACTCTGAAGCTGTAAACTCTTTCATAATCATTCATGCCAGTCCAGTTTCTTGAAGAGTTAGACAAATTCAAACCAAAGCCAATATATTCTATAAGGGGCATTTTCCTATCCATCTGAATGCAATGACTATAGGCTTTTAACTGACAGTCATCCTTGGCATGAGACCGTTCACTCTCAAACTAGAAACCTTTCTTCTATTATACACCTGTGTGCTTTCCTTCTTATGATTGGCACCTTATTCAAAAGCCACCTTTCTATTAACATCAGCTGTCATTGACAGTGGAGCTGATTGAGGACTTTTATCCTGGTTTGCAAGCTTTAAACTCTCACTAGAAGGCAAGAAAACCTGTAGCCATAACTCAGATGAATTACAAACTTCACCATCAATTTGCAGAAACAGGCTTTTCTATGCATATATCATATTCCCACAGAACCCATAGGAGACAAAAGTAATATAGGTGAGATATTGGCTATGGATTTGAACAATTCCCCAATTTCGTAGCGCAGCCAGTGCAAAGTCAGTGATTTCGCTACGAAATCACTAAAACAGGTTGCGCTGCGAAACTGCTAAAGGATTTATGCGCTGCGAAATCACTTTGTCCTTAAGCTAGTCTGAGCAATTTTGGCAACAAAATTTTCAGTGATAACAACAGCTATATTATATTGTTATTCTATGTAGATGACATGCTTGTTGTAGGTTCTAACATGCAGGAAATAAATGTGCTCAAAAGAAAATTGGTGAACTCATTTGCAATGAAAGATTTGGGTGTTGCAAAACAAATTCTTGGTATGAGAATAGCTAGAGACAAGAAGAGTCGCAAATTAAAATTGTTTCAAAGTGAGTATATAGATGATCCGGATCTTGGGGGTAGGCCCCCAAGATCCAAAATATTGAAATGGATCTTGTGGGGGAGGCCCCTATTATCACTCCAGGAAGCTCTACTAGGTTGCAGCTTGGAGATGCCAGGTAGCATATAATCTTCAATACTATTCTCTGAACTATTGGAATAAATGATGGTTTGGATCAAGCCAGATAACCATTTCAACTATGTTTTTACTCAAGACATGCATGAACACCCTCAGGTTACAAGGCTTTAAACCACTAATGCTCAATAGTTTGTAGATTCAATGAATGGATGGAGAATACTGACCATATCGGCAGATGCATATATATAAACACATATGAATGGAAAGCTACATGAAGTAAATGAGAATATTGATTGTACTGGCAGATGCATATATAATAGCACATATGAATGGCTAGCTACAGGCAATAAATAAGCTTGCAAACCTAATTTATCAATTCAAAGATAAGATGATAGTTATCTGGCATTAGAAACAAAAGAAACATGAATAAACTATCCAAGTGAAAGCTTAGAATATAAGAGAAATCAACATTGAACATATAACAGCGAAAGAAGCTTGTATTACTAATGAATGCAGATGAGAAGCTTGAGTAGCAAAGTCTCAATAGTCTCCAGAAGTTGGACCCTTATTACATCTAGTTTGCAATCTTTTATAGGCCGTTTACAATGCTTCTAAACTCTTAAATGCTTAGAGTCTTAATCTGTTTGATCTGTCTTATTAACTAATTGATTCCCTCAATAGGCAAACATGGCTTGGAGGTTTTCTCTTCTAACAGAGTAATAACCACCTTAAGATATTTTGGGTATTTTTTTGTGCTATCTGGGATCTCTCTCCTGCCAGAAATGCCCCACAATCATTCTGTTTGTTCTGGTTGTGTTGTGTTGTGGTTCCATGACCATTTCTAGTTGATTTGGCTGTGTTGCGCTGTCTATGCTCCCTGATAAATTCTGTTGCAGGCTGCATTGTGATGTGCTGTCACATTTCCACTTCTAGCCTTATGTCTTTGTCTCTCGGCCTCTTTTAGGTGATGGAATGGATATTTGGGCCTCTGTGATCTCTTTAAAATGCTTAATAATGATTGTTTTCTGTTATATACAGAAAACACTATAATACCGAGAAATCCCACCCATTCTACTTCTTTCGGACTTCAAAAGTCCTAAAATTTGGTTTATTTATCTATCAGGTCTGCCCTTAGGGTCACTATCGCAAGTCACACATGGGTTGTTCCCTTGCTTCCCTTTGTATTTGGAAATACATGAAAAAATGCTAGAAATCGTGAAAAATCAGCCTTGGCGGACTTGAAACTATCTATATTTTCATTCCGGAAACCCATCAGGTCCAGGTTTCATTGCTATCGTACTGTCCCAAGCTTCCTTTTTATTTCATTTAAACAATGAAAGTACACAAAAATGCGTTGAAAATGGGCTTGGACGGACTTGAAATAATATATAATTTCACTCCGGAAACCCATCGGGTCCAGGTCTTATCGCATCGCGCACATATATGCAAAGGCCCCACTCTATGGTGATAGTTGATGTGATACCACGATGTGATCTGATCATAATCACATATAACCTGAGCCAGAGGTCCATGGTTAGCGCTCATAGTAATCCCCGATAATGATCGTCGATCGCCATCACAAGTTCCCTTGGGCACGCACCAATTTCCACTGATTGCCTCCCGCTACTCAGATCTGGACCATTGATCGGCCAGATCTAACGGCTGTTGTTCATTCCTCTGCTTAAGCCTATGATACTTGATTTTCATTGTTTTCTTTGGTTTTTTACCTCCCAATAGTGTATTTCCTCCATTCCAAGGGCTCTCCTCTTATGATGGTTTTGACTTTGAATTATCCTTAAGAGGATTTTGAAGACTTTTGGGGCATACTTGGATCCTTTAGCATGATTTTAAGCAAACCTTGGAGACTTTGGGAGTGTTTTGGGTCCATTTTTGGTCCAAACACCTCCAAGGCTAACATTGGCTCCTTCTGGGGATGAAATCCTCGCTGTGAGGTTTCAAGAACTACAGAACAATGCCTTTCCTGTAAAAAAACAAGATCAAATCTTCCTTCTAGTGTTGCATTGGGCATGTAGTCTCTTTAGCATGAAATAAAAACTTGAAAAAAAATATTTACAATACCAAGGCTTGAAAGCCTTAATTGAAATAAAGTTCCAAAACTTCCCATTGAATGGGCCATCAAAAACATCTCCTCCTTCCTTTGATGCATCCCTTTAGAGAGAACAGTCACCAAACTGAAAATTGACCCTTTTTACCTTTCTATCAAAGGTTTCTTTCTCTTGCTCAATGTGCATATCAGAAAAATCATCAAAGACTTGCAAAAGCCTATTGATTTGATCATCTACTTCAAAAAATTTCCAGCATTTGACATTATCAGGTAGAGATGGTCTATATTTCACCTCATATCTCTATGCTTTCAACCTTGGATGTTTTGCTTGGAAGGTTTTGTACACCTGCTGAATGATAAGGTCTCCTTCATACTCTGTTGTGTCATTTGTGATCTAAAAAGTTAATATAAAAGATGAATCAATGCATTCTTGTGTGGGGGACACAAGGACTTCACCTATTCCTGCAGCTTCGTTAGAGTAAGCCCCATCAAAGAACATGTCTCAAATCTATGGGCCTTCTTCCTCTATGATCTGGAAAACTGGTTTCTTAAGCTGAGTGGAGGCTTGGATGACTTTAGGCTCAAGAGCCTCAAGGATAGATGTCTTGAAGGACTCATTCTTTATGGTTGGAGCTTTGAGGATGATAGGATCAACTGCTAGTTGCTTCTTCTTATTATCTTGTTGTTCTACAGGGACAACAACTTTATGAACAAGAGTTTCCTTGACATTATTCATCATCGACCTCAAATTATATTGGTGCTAATCTTCAGTTTGTAGAACAACTTCACCATCCCATTCTTGGTTGATCTGGTCATTGAATAATGACATCTCATAGGTAGATTTGGTTAAAAAAGGGGCACTGCCTTTTTTTTCCATACAATGGATCTCATCCTCTTCTTCAATTTCTCTTCTTCCATGAATATATTCTAGAAAGGGGTCTTCACCCTTTTGTCTTCATTGGCATCTTTGTTTCTTTGCAAGATCTGAAATTGGTCATTTGCCCTTCTATATGGATTTGGATTTGGAGGAGTAAAGGTATTAGGAACCCTTCCTTTCCTAGAATGCTGCTCAACCTTTAATTTGGAAACTTTAGAGGCTAATGACTCTATCATCTTGGCCATTTTATCAATCTTGGGATCTGAAGACGATGAAGGCTCACCCCTCTGTCTCCTTTTCTCAGCATTACCTTTGAGATTTTCTGTAGCCGTGATGTTTGATTCCACTTCCAGGGCTGCATCTTGCATATCAGCCAAAGAAGCACATCACCTATCCTTCAAAAGTAAACAGAAGTTAGAATCAAAGGCATTGGCATAGATGAGTCTAGCGGAGGTAGTGGTGGGTTTCACTTCAACTGGTATCTTGTTGTACATGCGGTTAAATCTCTTATTAAAATCAGACAACATCTAACAATTTTACCTATTTAAGTTCCCAAATTTAGTGTGGTAGTAGAAGAGATCCTTCTTATCCCCCCAATGCTTTAGAAATGCATCATCTAAAGCCTCAATATCTGCTATAGATCTTGGGGTCAGTTCCCTGAACCATTTTCTAGCCTCTCCATCTAGGCTTTCGACAAAGACTCTCATCTAGACATCATCTTCAGTAATGTCTAGGTTATTAGCATAGCTATAGAATGACTCAAGATGTTCTTCAGCTAAAACACCTTCAGTTCCAGTGAACTTAGGCATATACCTTGGATATTCTCTAGTAGGCATAGCATTCAAAGGAGTGGGCAGTATTAGACGTCCATACCTAGCAGCTATGATTCTTTCCATTTTGGTAGGTGCTTGTGGACCTGCCATAGCTATGGTGGCTAAAAGAGCATTGGCAATCTGAATGATAGAGGGCTAAGGAGTGATTGATAAGACTAAAGGAGTATGATGGATAGGAGGTGAGGTTTCGTTTGGGCTTACAACAAAAGGAGAACCTAAAGAATAAGGAGATTTATGAATCTCTAATAGTTTTTCTTCACTTCTAGTATTAGATGCTATACTCTCAACATGTATTTGTTCTATTACAGGCCTTTCTTGAAGAGATATAGGAGTGTTGTGTGTGGAGCATGATTGTTCAGAGTTATTTGTTTCAGCTGGATGTATACCCCAGGAAATTTGTACACCCCTCCATGCGGGGGGGTGCGGGGGGGACTTGTCCCTCCCATGGGGGTCCGGGGGGGTGGGCGATCCCACCGGCTGGGGAGTCCCGGGGCCAGCAGTCCCCTAGCAGGGGCTCGAGGGCAGCGCCCCCAAAGCTAAAAATAGATGTAAAATTGCCTTGTAAAAGTGTAGTAATTTCTAGTCAATCTGGGTCGTTCATTAGGCAGATGATCTGACGGTAGAACTTATTTTTAGTTTAGGGATTTTTGCCCTAGAAGGCAACCCCTCTCTTTGTATGAGGGCATTGTATTTGAGGCTGTGTAATACATGTGTATACTGTGAGTGAGAAATAGAGAGGTGAGATTGTGAGAGAAAATAGAGGATATTACAGTGGATCTACTATAGGTTGTGTCTCTTCATTTTGCTAGATAATAGAAAGGAAGGACTCGTTGTTCGGGGTGGACGTAGCCCAAACTGGGTGAACCACGTATATCTGTGTCTCTCTTGTTTTATGTGTTTTCTGTGGGAGCAATGGCGGAAGATGGTAAGTTTAGGGTCGAGAAATTTAACGACCAAAACTTCTCGCTATGGAAGATGCAGATGGAAGATTATCTATATCAGAAAGATCTGTACCTACCATTGAGCAGAAAAACAAAGAAGCCGACAGCTATGTACAGATGAAGAATGGAACCTTCACGATAGAAAGGCACTCGAAACAATATGGTTGTGCCTCGCTGCGTCAGTCGCCTTCAACATTTCGAAGGAAACAACGACAGAGGGTTTGATTCAGGCGTTGTCGAAACTATATGAAAAACCCTTGGCCTCAAACAAGGTATTTCTTATGAAACAGTTATTTAATATGAAGATGTCAGAAGGTGGATCTGTTGCAGATCATTTAAATGATTTTAATATAGTTACAATTCAGTGAAGTTCTGTAGGGGTAAACTTTGAAGATGAAGTTAGAGCTTTGTTATTCTTATGCTCATTACCAGAAAGTTAGAATGGTTTAGTAATGGCCATTAGTAACTCTATCTCTAGATCTAGTACTTTAAAGTTTGATGATGTTGTCGATGTTATCCGTAGCAAGGAAATGTGACAGAAAAGCTCCGGTGAGACATCAGGTAATGCTTTGAGTGAAGAGTCTAGGGGAAGAAAAATGGAAAGAGGAAAGAGCTTAGGATATCGCAGTAAATCAAGGAAAGGCAGATCCAAGTCTAGATCGGGGATAGTATGCTAGAAATGCGGAAATAAAGGAAACCTAAAGAAAGACTGTAGATCTCAAAAGGGAAAAGAAGGAGATGCACAACAAGAAAACAATCATGAAGCAAATGTGACAGGTGAGGTGTTACAAGATGCTTTGATTCTTTCTTTCGAAAATATCACTGATTCCTGGGTGGTAGATTCAGGGGCCTCATTCCATGCAACACATGATAAGAAATACTTTCATGACTATGTTCAAGGAGATTTTGGACAAGTTAAACCCTGTAAAATTGTTGGAATGGGTAAGGTTCTTGTAAAACAACAGAATGGAAACTAATGGCCACTAAAGGAGGTAAGGCATGTTCTAGATCTAAAGAAAAATCTGATTTCAACAGGGTAGTTAGGCGGTGAAGGTTGTGTGACAACTTTCACAGATAAAGCTTGGAAGGTCACCAAAGGAGCCCTGGTAATAACAAAAGGCGAAAAGGTTGGTACATTGTATTTATGCAATGGTATTTCTAACTCTGTTAATGCTTTAACTTCCAAAGGAGCAGATGTAGCATTATGGCATCATAGGCTCGGACACATGAGTGAAAAGGAGATGAAGATTCTTCACTCAAGGAATTTGTTGCCGGGTTTGAAGAATGTTGATTTGGACTTCTGTGAGAATTTCATTTATGGAAAACAGAAGAGAGTCAGATTTCTCAAAGTTGGGAAAGAAAAAAAGAGCAAAAAGTTAGAGCTTGTGCATATAGATGTATGGGGACCTGCTCAGGTATCATCTCTCGGTGGCTCTCGTTATTATGTTACTTTTAATGATGATGCAACTAGAAAAACTTGGATTTATTGTATTAAGAATAAATATGATGTATTTGATACTTTCAAGAAGTGGAAAGCTTTGGTTGAGATTGAGACAGGAAAGAAATTGAAGTGTCTTAGATCAGACAATGGAGGTGAATATTGTAACAAAGAGTTTGATAGGTATTATTCAAAGCATGGAATTCACAGAGAGAAGATAGTTCCAAGAACACCACAAGTAAATGTTGTGTCAGAAAGGATGAACAAAACAATCATGGAGCGTGCAAGGTGCATGAGATTGCATGCAGGATTGCCTTTACAGTTTTGGGCAGATGCTGTAGATGCTGTTGTTAATCTAATAAACAGAGGGCCTTCAAGTTCCTTGGATGGTGGTGTTCCAGAGGAAGCATGGACAGGAAAAAAGGTAAAATACTCTTTTTAAAAGCCTTTTGGTTGTGAGGCTTTTGTCCATATTGATAAAGAAAATAGAACAAAGCTTGAGGCAAAGTCAAAGAAATGCACCTTTATTGGATATGGTGTTAATGATTTTGGTTGATTTTGGTTATCGCTTATATGATTACGAAAATCACAAAATCATTAGGAGTAGAGATGTAATATTCAATGAAAAGGTCTTGTATAAAAATCAGTTGCAGGAAAAGAAACAGGAAAAAGAAAACGAGGAATATGTAGTTCTTGATGAAATCACTGAAAAAGTAAAGGTGCCTGAAAATAATAATAATCAACAACAGCAACCACCACAATAGCAACAAGCACCCCAAACACCTGAAAGTGGTGTTATAAGATCTACCAGGATAAGTAGACCCCCTGAATGATACTCTCCTTCATTATATTGTTTATTGTTGACTGATTCTGGTGAACCGGAATGTTATGAAGAAGCAATGCAGGTTGAAAGCAAGAAGAAGTGGGAGGTAGCCATGGAAGAAGAGATGGACTCCTTAATGCATAAACAGACTTGGGACTTAGTCAAGATGCCTGCAGGAAAAACTACATTGAATAATAAATGGGTTTACAGGCTGAAGGAAGAAGATGGAGGAAAACAGAGGTACGAAGCTAGACTTGTGGTGAAGGGGTTTGCACAGAAGAAAGGTATTTATTTTGATGAAATATTTTCTCCTGTTATTAAAATGATTTCAATAAGAACTATTTTAAGTCTAGTAGCAGCTAAAGATTCGCATCTTGAGCAATTAGATGTAAAGATAGCCTTTCTCCATGGGGATTTGGAGGAAGAGATATATATACAGCAGCCACAAGGATATGAGGTGAAAGGGAAGGAGAAACTAGTGTGCAGGTTGAAGAAGAGCTTGTATGGCTTAAAATAGGCTCCAAGGCAGTGGTATCTAAAATTTGACAAGTTTATGTCTGAACAAGGTTATACTAGATGCCACTCTGATCATTGTGTTTATCTGAAAAAGCAAAATGATGGAAACTATATTATATTGTTATTGTATGTAGATGACATGCTTGTTGCAGGGTCTAACATGCAGGAAATAAATGTGCTCAAAAGAAAATTGGCAAATTCATTTGCAATGAAGGATTTGGGAGTTGCAAAACAAATCCTTGGTATGAGAATCACTAGAGACAGGAAAAATTGAAAATTAACATTGTCTCAGAATGAGTACATACAAAAGGTGTTGAAAAGATTTAATATGCACAATGCAAAACCAGTTAGTACACCTTTTGCTAGCCATTTCAAACTTAGTAAGGAAATGTGCCCAAAGACCCAAGAAGACATGGATTATATGTCTAAAGTTCCATATGCATCAGCAGTTGGAAGCTTAATGTATGTAATGGTCTGCAAAAGGCCTGATATTGCACATGCAGTGGGAGTTGTAAGCAGGTACATGAAAAATCCAGGAAAGGAACATTGGATGGCAGTGAAATGGATTCTCAGATATTTGAAAGGTACCACAAATCAAGCATTATGATTTGGTTGTGCAAACATTTCTCTACAGGGATATGTTGATGCAGATATGACAGGTGACAGAGATAACAGGAGGAGCACTACAAGATATGTATTTACTATTGGTGGAATAGCTGTCAGTTGGGTTTCAAAAATCCAAAGTGTTGTTGCACTTTCAACAATAGAAGCAGAGTATGTTGCTGCTACAGAGGCTAGTAAATAAATGATTTGCATAGAAAGGTTTATGGGTGAATTGGGTAAGGAGCATGCTATGGGCACGTTATATAGTGATAGCCAAAGTTCCATTCATCTTACAAAGAACTCAACATTTCATTATAGGACTAAACAAATACAGCTCAAGTACCATTTCATACGATCAGTGTTGAAAGATGGAGAGTTGAAGCTAGAAAAGATACACACTATCCAGAATCCTGCAGATATGCTAACAAAAGTTGTAACCAGGGAGAAACTGAGAATATGCTCAGTTTCAATTGGTCTTCAAGGATGACGATGAAGATGAGAAACAACCAGGTCAAAAGAGGAGTCATTGTCCAGCAAATGAAGCAGCGATGGAGTTGCTACAATCATTCTCCAAGTGGGAGATTGTTGTGTGTGGAGCATGATTGTTCAGAGGTCTTTGTTTCAGCCGGATGTATACCCCAAGAAGTTTGTACACCCCTCCACACAGGGGGGTGCGAGGGGGGGGGGAAATCCCCCCCGGCTGGGGGGTCCGAGGGCCATAGGTCCCCCGGCGGGCGCTTGAGGGCAACGCCCCCGAAGCTAAAAATAGATATAAAATTGCCTTGTAAAAGTATAGTAATTTCTAGTCAATCTGGGCCGTTCATTAGGCGAATGATCTGACGGTAGAACTTATGTTTACTTTTTGGTTTTTTGCCCTAGAAGGCAACCCCTTTCTTTGTATGAAGGCATTGTATTTGAGGCTGTGTAATAGATGTGTAGACTATGAGCAAGAAATAGAGAGGTGAGACTGTGAGAGAAAACAGAGGATATTAAAGTGGATCTACTATAGGTTGTGTCTCTTCATTTTGCTGGATAATAGAAAGGAAGGACTGGCTATTCGGGGTGGACGTAGCCCAAATTGGGTGAACCATGTATATCTGTGTCTCTCTTGTTTTATGCATTTTCTATGTTTATATTTCTGCAATATTTTATGTGTTCCATTGCTCCATAATATATAATTTTATGACAAGGAGATTGTTTAGGTTTACCTGAACCTGATGCTCCTTTCTGCAATACCCCTCTCTCTTTGATGATTTTTTTAGGGTCAGGTACTGGGTTAGCTTGTAGCTTCTGAGGATATCTCCAAGCATGCCTCACAAACTAAGCCAGAACTATGAAGTGGAGTTACCAAGAGGTTCGGCTTCCAATAGAGTCGCCAGATAGATGATTACAACCAAAAAAGTGCCCAGACTTTGTCTATCATCAAAGCTAGATCTATGTCGTTTCCCAAGGAAGCTAAGCTTCAGTTTCTTCTCCCCTACAATGGCACCAATTATGTTATCACTCCAGGAAACTCTCCTAGGTTGGAGCTCAGAGATGCCTGGTAACATATAATCTTCAATATTGTTCTCTGAACTATTGGAATAAATGATGGTTTGGATCAAGCCAGATAACCTTTTCAACTATGTTTTTACTCAAGACATGCATGGACACCCTCGGCTTACAAGGCCTTGGACCACTAATGCTCAATAGTTTGTAGATTCAATGAATGGATGGCTAATACTGACCATACCGACAGATGCATATATATAAACACATATGAATGGCTAGCTACAGGCAGTAAATAACATTGCCAATTTAATTTATCAATGCAGAGATAAGATGACAATTATCTGGCATTAGATATAGAAGAAACATGAATAAACTATCCAAGTGCAAGCTTAGAACAGAAGAGAAATGGACATTGAACATATAACAGAAAAAGAAGCTTATATTACTAATGAATGTAGATGAGAAGCTTGAGTAGTAAAGTCTCAATAGTCTCCAAAATTTGAACCCTTATTACATCTAGTTTGCAGCCTTTTATAGGCCTTTTACAATGCTTCTGAGCTCTCAAAGGCTTGGGGTCTTAATCTGTCTGATCTGTCTTGTTAACTGATTGATTCCCTTAATAGGCAAACATGGCTCGAAGGTTTTCTCCTTTTGACAAAGGAATAACCTCCTTCAGATATTTTGGGTATTTTGTTGCGCTGTCTGGGAGCTCTCACATGCTAGAGATGCCCCACAATCATTTTGTTTGTTTTGGCTGTGTTGTGTTGTGTTTCCATGATTGTTTCTTGTTGATTTGGTTATGTTGCATTGTCTATGCTCCCTGATCGATTCTGTTGCAGGTTTCATCATGTTGTGTTGTCACCTTTCCACTTCCAGCCTTTTGTCTCTGTCTCATGACCTCTTTTAGGTGATGGAATGGCTATTCAGGCCTCTGTGATCTCTTTAAAATGCTTAATAATGATTGTTTTTTGTTCTATACAGAAAACGTTGTAATACTGAGAAATCCGGCCCATTCTTCTTCTTTCAGACTTAAAAAGTCCTAGAATCTGGTTTATTTATCTATACATGAAAAAATGCTGAAAACCATGAAAAATCGGCCTTGGCGGACTTGAAACTATATATATTTTCATTCTGGAAACCCAGCGGGTCTGGGTTTCATCGCTATCACATTGCCCCAAGCTTCCTTTGTATTTCGTTAAACAACGAAAATACACAAAAATGCATTGAAAATGGTGTTATAGCTCCAAATCTCACCCTTGATATTTGTGATGCTCCATTTATGGCCTAGGGCAACCCCTCCTTCCAGACCTGGTCCAAATACTTAAAAGACAGTGTTTTACTCCCTATACGCGACATTGCCCTGAAATAAATCTGTGTACGCGGGTCAATCTATACCCAACCCACATATATGTCTTAAAACACTTAAAAAAACTAAATCTTCTTAATTTCAGACGGAGATCACAGGTTTTACCTGTTGATTACCTATTAGTGCCCATGGCCCAACTGTTCCCAACGAATTCCCAACTAAAAAACTACTTTGGGAGAAGTATAAAAAGTCTTCAATGGGAAGGTCTAAGGAGGAGAGAATAGAGAGAAAATTACTCTGCTGAGATTATCCCTAATCAAGTCTGAAGATCCTTGTGCTTCTGTTATCACTCAGGTTGTTCCCTTTGACTCCCAAGGGAATACGGCCGAGGTAACCACTAACCAATCTTTGGGTCGCAGGTTCTAGCCTACGTATGACCAGAGAGGGCTCTCTCTTTATGGTTTAACTTTGTTTGCGTAATATTTCAGGCTAGTTATGATGCTCAAGGTTTTGTTTTGAATTTTTGCTGGATGATGACTTCAGTCAAGTTAGATATATGTTTATCAAGGTGCTCTAGGCCATTGGACATGGAGTCAGTGATGCTTAATTTGCTTGATATGTCTGTGTTGATACAACAGTGATGCTGCAGAGCCAGATAAGTGTCTAAGAAACAATTCTTTAAATCTGTGATTGGGTGTGATGTAATCAGGGCATGAAAGGAAATTAAGGATCTTTCAGTAATCTGATATGGAGAACAGTGGGAATATTACCTAGGAGCACTGAAGAATTCCTATATAACATTCATATTTATAGAATTGATGTAAACATGAGCAACTAAGAATTCATGTTCATTATTAATTCTGAAGAAAACATTTTCAGCAACAGAGATTGAGCACAAGGTGTAATTAAACATTTCCTGTACTATTCTTTTTCTCTATTGTTAGATTAGTGAAGCATGTGTATGATTCAAACAAACATAAGAAGATAAAACATAGATTGAGAAAACTTATTGTTCCATTAGACAGCACAGGAATTCTGCAACAGCACGCAGAGCATCATCAAGACATCAAACATCCAAGAAATCACTGAGCTTTTCCAACCTCTTGCATTAGATTATCTGAAAGTATACAATACATTTGCCTTAGAGTGAAAATCACCAACCCCTAATACGTTGCCAGGGGAGGTATATATACAAAATTTACATCAGAAAATATCTAGCTAATGAGTTAATGGCTCATTAATATCGTGCCAACTCCTGGAGCATTGTAGCTGAGAAAATAAATGCTGTAGTAACTTCTGATTGTATTAGCTGTCCAAAATGGTCAGAGAATGTTGACTTTGTGACCATTGGAGTCGGCTGAAGATGTGCTGCCCAGAATTTGCGCATTTTCTATATTTGGCTTGCTGCCGCTGTCTTTATGCTGAGTCACCTTTTCGGCTGCCTTGTATGCTGCCCAGATTCTGCTTTTTGCTTTTGGCTGGGTGGAGGCTGACTAGGATTGATCAACTGAGATCACTGAGGCAAAATTTGCAGCATTGCCTGCCACCAATCCTCTTTGGGCAGCTGGTGCCTTCGAATTTTCACCAAAGTTTCATCTGCCTCCGTATATCTATAAAAATTTGGAGGAACCTCAAAAAGGTGATTGATTTCATGTTCTATGAAAAATAGATTTTCAAGTTTATCATATAGGCTCTGCCCTGTTGGTGGCCCTGTTTCCTCAGAAGTGCTGGCAGATGCAGTAATTTGATTTTCAACAAAATTTGTCAACCTGGTAGCATATTGCTCACGAGGGAGCAGTCTTCCTGTGCTAGTTAGTAGGCTGGGTAATCCCTTTCCTTGCAGTGTTCCTATTTTGAGCTTGTACTCATCTACCTCAGCCTGTATTTCATGGCATTTTCTCTCTACAGTCTGTACAAAATTCCTGAGAGTTAGCACCTTTTTAGCTGTAAGGACAGCCTCTGTTCTGTTAACAATGTTGATGGCTGCTAGTTCCTCCTTAGTCTGATTGTTCAGAAAATTTATCATTCTATTGGCCTGCTCAGGCCTGTTCCCCAGTACTGTTCTGGCCTTCTGAATCTCAATTTGTGCTTGGCCAATCAAATCCATTTGTTCATGCACAGTCTTGATTGACTTCCATTGTCTAGTAATGGATTGGTCAATCCGGGCCCACAAAATTCTCTTTATTTCTGCTAGAGCATTTTCCAGTTTGAGCTCCTTTTCTAAGGCCTTGATTTTGTCTTTGAGGGCCTTAATTTCTCTAGACTGCTCTGCTACAGTCATCTTTGACTTGTCATATTTGGCCTCTAGTTCTGCTAATTTTTCCTTGGCCTCCTTGATCTCAGTAGCTTGGAGCTCCATCTCTTTGATAGCCTTTGTCAAATCTTCCATGTTCAAGCTGGACTCAGGAGCTGTGGTTGTTGTTGCTACTGCTTCTGTTGTTGCTGTTGTAGTTGCAGGGGCTACTGCTGTAGGGGATACCGCTGTAGTGGTAGCAGTGGTTGAGGTAATCGGAGGAGGTTGGGATGTGGATTCTCCATGTTTATTTTGTAGTGCCCCTTCTAGCTCCTTCTCCAGATCAATGACCTTTTGATTGAGCTGCATGATTAGATCAAGTTGCTCATCGGCTTCCTTTTCCTTCTACAAGTCTGTTATTTGGGGGTGCTCAGTGGGAAGCAGTTTCATCCTTTTCTTCAATGCAATAAGATCATCATCCTTCTTTTTCATGAGGCCCCTCATGCCCTTTGGGTCCTTAGGATCATGTCCTAGGTCTATGATGATGTCCTCTAGTGATTTAATCCTGTTGTCCTTGGCCATGTAGGACATTCTCTCAAAATCCAACTGAATGTTGGTATTCTTCAGTGATTCTTTCAGTTCATGGGCCATTGTGGCCCTCTCTACCAAGGTAGCTGTTGTGGGGAAAAATGCCTATGCAGGACGATCCTATCCACCTACGGTGTGACAGTGCCTTAGCAACAAACAGAGATAGCTATTCTAGTTTCTTCCTTTATGAAATGCGAAAGAGGAGAGATCAATAGACTTACCGGTGTCTTCCGTTTGTCCCTCGATCCAGATCCTCTTCTCTTTGGGTGTTCACAGCTACTTGCCTCCTCGCTTGCGACAAGAGAACAGCTACTTGTGACAAGAGAAGAACACAACACGAAGGCAAATATTCATATTCATAAATGTTTCAGGATTAGAAATAAATTAAATACACTAATGCAATCATACATCAAGAAAACATCAGCATATAGGAGAAACCAAGATAGCTTTATTGATGAATAACAAGGTTCAGGAAGAGATACAACCCAGAGGGCTCCAATCCAGTATCTCCTTCCCAGCAAATGGAATTCCTATCTTCACCCCTTTCAAAGCATTAAGCACCCAATAGCTCCAGTCTCAAACCAACAACAATTCTTTGCAATAACAAAATTCCAGCCTCTTTAGATCTCATGGAAGAGAGATCCGTATATAGATGTTTGGAGAGAGGATGAGTCAGCTTGAGATGTGACTAGTGTCCTCTCCTTCTGTCAGTTCTTGAGTCCACTTGGAGGTTCTTGCTTCCACTTGGAGATTTGGAACCTCTTACTCATCACCAGTCGAATTCCCAAAGGCAAGTGTCATTTTGGAAGCTTCCTGGGTTTTGACACCTTGAGAAATGAGCCTGCCACTTGTCCACTCTCGTTCAGCGCAGGTAGCCAATGTTCAAGTTGACATTCAACGCAGGTAGCCAGTGTTGGCTTTGACATTCAGCGCAGACAGCTAGTGTAGCCACTGAAATGATCCTGAATTGACTTGTTTTGAGCAGTTTTCAGGTGGAGAACTTCTTTGAATTGTTGTGGTTTGTTAGCCTTGTTCCTCTAGGGGTAGGAACAACATGTTTAGGGACTTTGGATCCCTTAGATTATGGACATTTCATGCTCAATGCTGTAAGGCACAAAAATGTCTATAACAGTTGCCCCCTAAAGTATGAGGCTGTTTATCGGGTGAAATGCTTTATCAGGGGGATCCGAAGTTCATCCAATGCTGGGAGGAGACCTGTAATACAATACAATACAATACATTATTTTTCATGCTGCTTTCATGATCTAGCTGAGGCGGGCATTGCCATGCTCAGCTTTATAAATTCATTTTTCTGTACATAGAACAGACAATCGTCTGATGGTAGACTGATAATTTTGATGAAATTATCATCCTTTGAGTAGGATGACTATCTGCTGCAATGATGTACATGTCAAATGTCTTTATCTTTCCTGAATATATATCGCAGCCCGGATGGATGAAACTAGATCCGGGGTGTTCAAACTCATTCGATCTTCACTCTAAGTACAAGTCGATCCATGTGAGAATTGTTCTGAAGTCGAACATGGAAAGAAATCGCTTGATTACCGGTCAATGATGTAAACCGTTAACAAGCGTGAGAGGAATCACCGATAATGATAATGACCCTCAAGGTACTGCAGTACAATTCACGTGGTGTGAATAAAGGACTTGGCGTCGAACACCACGCAAAATCTTTCGGTCGAAGGTCATTGATGTATACCTGTCGCCGGAAGTGAGAAACTTGCCATTGTGGCATGCAAGCTTCAAAGTACTGAAGGGGGTGTTCCGAGATCAACTTCCTGGATAATGAGCTAATTTCGACAAGAAGCGATCCGTCAAAGGAGGGCCTTAATGAATCCCACATCAGTGACACGTAACGGAGCTAATGATTTTAGTGGAGGTGAAAACGATCTGTGACATATGATTCAGGGTGGCGGTCATGAAAGGATGAAGGATAATGTATGGTAGTGGATGGGACACGGTTGACTTTTCTAAACGACTTCTCTTGAACATATGGCGACACTGATGCGATGGATCGGTAGCATTACCCCAAAAATGGATGGTATGGCGAGACCATGGATGTGACCGGTGAATGAAACAACCCAACCCGATTGTGGTACGGAGGAAAAGTGTCATGTTCAAGAGCGACTTGCTACCATCAAAGTTTTCTTTAGTTTCTCCCAATTTTTCCCCAGTCATTGCTGACCAGTACCTCTTTATTTTTGTCAAGATTGAGGAGGATAACATATGCTTGTTCTATAACCTACCCTTCGGGCAAGCCCATCGCTATGTTTTAACGAGCCTAGCGACAGTAAAACTCGTTCTCGTCTAAAGACAAGTTTGTCGCTATTTAATGATTTTAACGAGTCTAACGACAAAGATAACTCGGTCCTTTTCATTTTTAGAGAGTCTGAAAAGGTACATAAAGTTAACTCCAAAAGTCCTTTTTCGTCATCTAATCCCTTAAGTCCGAAAAAGTATAAAACAATACAGAAGGGATGGGTTTTCGATAGTTTTAACGAGTCGAATAAAACAAGCGCTCGATCTTTTTGTGCAATAATCCCTCGGGTCCAAAAAGATTAAAATCTAGAGGAGGGATAGCTCTTCCGGTCGCTTTAACGAGCTGGAAGGCCAAAACTCGGCAATCTTTTCATATTTTACGAGTCAGATGAAAAGAGCTTAAAGAAGACTCGTCTTTTGAGGAACGAGTGATAAACAGGGTTAGCAGCTGATTCCAGGTACAGGTTGGAATTTTCCAATCACGGCAGTGTCACAAGGATGGCTAGGTGAAATCACTCTTCGCAGCTGTTCCTCAAAATGGGTAAACAAACATATGGAGGTGAACGATCAGCCAAACGAAAAGTGGAGGTGACGGTGCAAACACGACCAAGGCTTTAATGGCTGATGATATAACATTCACAGTGGTTATTTACCGGGATAGTTCATTTTTTAACAAGCTTAAACGTGGGTGGAAACATTTGCTCGATCTTATGTTTATTTTTTAACGAGCATGAACTTTATGCTAAAACTGCTCGGTTACCTAGTCATATTATAAGAGTGTCTCATTAAGATTCTATTTTTTATGGAGCTTCATCTCACTAAGCTTTGCTCCGGATCCTTTCGTTATGCAAGTTCAGGAACGACTAATCCTATGAGTTTAAAGGGTTAGAGGTCCTAAAAATTTAAAAAAATAAATAGCCGCCCCTTGCTTGCACTCCAAAAGGTTTGCATTCCCCCAGGCATAAAGTACGATTTCAAGGTTACCCCTCAATTTGCAGATAAAACATTTGTTTTACCGGGAGAGGCCTACCTCTTTCAGGCTACCCAAAGATTGTTCTGTTATTCTTTCAACAGAACACTTCTTTGGCAATGTCTACCGAGATAAACAAAGGTGAGTGACGAGACCCGCCCTCTCACATAACTTTGACAAGAGAATCATATTCTAGAATAACCCTCTTCCAACCACGGACGGGGTACAGACTAGTCATATTCTCCCGTGGAAACCTACCCTATACCTAAATTTCTCCTGCCGAAGCAGACTAGGATGCATGCCCCCTGGGTTCTAGTCATATCCTCTCGGATTACTCGCGCTCATTAGGAGGACGGACCGTGGGTTGAGACACTTCTTGCGTGTATAGACCATTTAGGGATGGTACATGACTATTTGCGATGCGTGATCCGGGAAATGAAAGTTGGTCCACGAGCTTGACCACTCTTCCTTCATGCGGAAAACACATTACTCTAAAGAGTGAGGAGACTATAGCTCCCATGCAATATATATAGTCTCGTCCAAGGAGTAGGTTATAATCCAAGGGTCCTTGAACGACCATCACGTTCATTTGAACGGTCTTCCCTTTCAATGTCATGGGCACATTGGGGAGGATCCCTAAAGGTCGACTGGTTCCTTTATCAAAGCCTGATAGATTTCTCATTTCAGGTAAAAGCGCTGGCGAACCAAGCGCTTTCCAAGCAATAGAGGAAAGGATACTCACAGATGCCCCCTCATCGATGATAGTGCCAGCCATTACCATTCTGTATATTTGAACGATAATTCTGAATGGTATGCTTGCTGGCAACCGGGGTGTGCCTAGTTGGTTCCAATCAAAGGACACAACCAGGTTGCTTGGTGGTGGGACTGAATAAACGGTCGGATATCGCTCTGACAAACTTCCTTCCTGCGATAAAGGAATGGGGGCATTGCCCCCTTGTTCATCAGAGTCAGTGTTGATGAAGAGAATTTGGACGGTGTCGTCTTTATTCTCCTCTGTGATGGTATCATTCGAAGATAGAGCCTCCGAAGGCAAAACCGGGTCAACTGCCGTATCAACCTTTTGACTTTCGTCAGGCATGGATCTAGATGGTTCATCTTCAATGATAGGTGCTTCGGCTGACCACCTGAGCGGGCCGGCCGGATTCTCAACTAGTGAAGGACTTGGCAGGAGTTTTTGATATCCAGGAGGAAGTTGCGCTCGTAAAATCGGGCGATCTTCCAAAACTCTTTTCGCCTCATCTAAGAAGGGACAACGGTGGATGGCGTGATCGCCTTCACACAGTTTGCAGGGAAATCTAGCTTTCCCTCTCTGTCCTGTGGCTTCACTTTCACTAGTTGACGGCGAGCAGTCAACATGGCTATCAGAGGTTGATGCTACCGAATTGTGCAAACGGGGAGACCAGTCCCTTAGTATCCGAGGGATGTAGGGACAATCTCTGTGGAAGTGGTCTCCCTTGCATATGACACATGGCGATTTAGGCCTTGTCAGTGCTGTGTGTGGATTTTTGTCAGACGACACTTGTTTGCCCCTAGTCGCTTTTGGCTCCTTCTTCTTCTTCTCTTTCTTCTTCTTTTCCTTCTTCTCCTTAGGAACTTGGTTTCTTGTTTTACCAGTTCCGTCAAGCGAAGAGGAAGGAGGAGAGGAAGAGTTAGATGAAGTAGAAGGCTAGTTGGCAATTCTGGTCTGGTCTAACTGTTGACTCGACTGTTCAGGAGTGGTGGTGTTCTGAACGACATTGGTTGAAAAGAGCCAGACCGGCAGGCCAATTGTCAGTCCTGGAAGCGACAATGTGGCCATGTGGGGCGCACCAACATCTCCCCAAGAGGAGAAGGGACTAGGATTTCCACCAAGGGGAATTCCTTGGTTGGTGTGCTCCATTTTTTCAACCTAAAGATCAGCGCATGAATAAAGGTTGATTGTTCCGTTTAAAATAAATTTTAACGACGCTTTAGACACAACTTGCTTTTTCACTTTTAAAGAGTCGAGAAAAAGCTAAAGATGACTCTAGTCTCCTTCGATGTTTTAACGAGCCCGAAGTGACAAATGCTCGGATGGACTTTTTCTGTTATAGAGTCTGAAAAAGGCCAAAAGAAACTACTCTGGAGTTCTAGGCAGAGGGTGTGCCAAACTTTTTGCAAAACCGCAGAATACTTTTTAGGGTACGGGCGGTCGATCTTCCTGAATGTTGTGTTCAGTGCATTGCGATCAGTAGGGCGGCCGACACAGCTTCCTAAGGATAAAGGATTTATGCCTATAGGGGTCTCCCAATATATACGCGACGGTAAGTGGGAGCACAATCCGTACTGGCGTTGTCGTCCCTCAGGAGGAATCACCCACCATCCACGAGATCGACAGTCACCAGGCTTAACGACGCCGGAACACGTCTCTAGCCTAGACCTCTATGTTGTGCATTATGTTACAAAGCGTTGTTAAGTTCATTCGATTTATTTTAAGTTGATCTTTTTAAAGTTTGCCTTTCAAGGTTCACCACGAGATGTATGATACAAATTCCTAAATGCAGTCTAAAGATGATAAGCAAGCTTTTTATTTTTTCAACTTTGAAAATCCTAACTACTAAGGGAAAAGAAAGACACCATCTTTTCTCAAAGAGCAATCAGCACACTCTAATGCACTTTTCCTAAATCAATCATGCAAACTTATCAAATGCAAATGCACAATGCAGGTGTTTGTTTTTCGCTTTCTTAATGTTGATGCCTACAAAAGAAAGCTTTTTGCACAACTTTGAATTTGCTTTTAAATGACAAATACAAACAAGTTTACTTTTTCGAAATCAGAAAGGGTAGAAGAGATTACAACACTTAACGATTTTCGAAATAAACTTTTGTTTCGACACTTTAAAAGAGACAAACTCAAACCAATAAGTAAAAGCAAATGTATAATCAACTGCAAACAACCAATGAGCTCTCTCCTAAGATCACAATCAACAGATCTGAATCAAGGGCTACAGGATGATTACTTTACTCATGCAAAGGAAGACTGTAAATGATGCCACAAACACATAAAAACACTCACAGTATTTTTGTACAAAAGGAGGCAGAATCTAAGCAGAGAAAAGGAGTTATCAGACTGGTACCTATGCTGGTTACAGGCTGCAAAAATCAGAGATCAAAACAAGGCAAAACAGAGCAGAGAAACCCAGCTGCATAAGAGCAAACTAGTTCAGCGCAACCTCAACATAGGGGTTTTGACATTCAGCGTAGGTAACCTTCACGGGACCTGCGTTGAAATGTAGAATCCCTTCACTGGGTCTACGCTGAAGGAGAAACTCTCGTTTCTCTCAGGTTCTGGGTCACAGATTGCTATTTAATCAACTGTTTCAGGCCAAATAAAAGCAACAAGCAAGGTACAACTAAAGGGATGCTTTGAGGGGTACTAAGATCTATCACAAGGATCATCAAATCATTTGTGAATCCATTTTTCAGATCATAGACAAGTCCAGCGATTGGATCAAGGCAGCAACTGTCTACTTTGCATCCGGGAAAAGCAGATGCAATTCGATTGTTGCTGTCAAGTCTATGAAGTAAACAATGATAGAAACACAAATAAAATGACTAAACAAATGTCCCCAGCGGAGTCGCCAATTTGTTGTGGGGAAAAATGCCTATGCAAGACGATCCTATCCACCTAAGGTGTGACAGTGCCTTAGCAACAAACAGAGACAGCTATTCTGGTTTCTTCCTTTATGAAATGTGAAAGAGGAGAGATCAATAGACTTACCGGTGTCTTCCGTTTGTCCCTCGATCCATATCCTCTTCTCTTTGGGTGTTCACAGCTACTTGCCTCCTCGCTTGCGACAAGAGAACAACTACTTGCGACAAGAGAAGAACACAACACAAAGGCAAATATTCATATTCATAAATGATTCAGGATTAGAAATAAATCAAATACACTAATGCAATCATACATCAAGAAAACATCAGCATATAGGAGAAACCAAGATAGCTTTATTGATGAATAACAAGGTTCAGGAAGAGATACAACCCAGAGGGCTCCAATCCAGTATCTCCTTCCCAGCAAATGGAATTCCTATCTTCACCCCTTTCAAAGAATTAAGCACCCAATAGCTCCAATCTCAAACCAACAACAATTCTTTGCAATAACAAAATTCCAGCCTCTTTAGATCTCATGGAAGAGAGATCCATATATAGATGTTTGGAGAGAGGATGAGTCAGCTTGAGATGTGACTAGTGTCCTCTCCTTCTGTCAGTTCTTGAGTCCACTTGGAGGTTCTTGCTTCCACTTGGAGATTTGGAACCTCTTACTCATCACCAGTCGAATTCCTTGAGGCAAGTGTCATTTTGGAAGCTTCCTGGGTTTTGACACCTTGAGAAATGAGCCTGCCACTTGTCCACTCTCGTTCAGCGCAGGTAGCCAGTGTTCCAGTTGACATTCAACGCAGGTAGCCAGTGTTGGCTTTGACATTCAGCGCAGACAGCTAGTGTAGCCACTGAAATGATCCTGAATTGACTTGTTTTGAGCAGTTTTCAGGTGGAGAACTTCTGTGAATTGCTGTGGTTTGTTAGCCTTGTTCCTCTAGGGGTGGGAACAACATGTTTAGGGACTTTGGATCCCTTATATTATGGACATTTCATGCTCAATGCTGTAAGGCACAAAAATGTCTATAACAGTAGCATAGACCATTTCCCCTGTTTGTTTGTGCAGCTCTATCTGGTCCATGGGGTGAATGTCCTTTGCCATGACTTCCACCCTTGTTCTTACAAAATCTGCAGCTGATTTAGGCTGCGGTACCTTGGGTTTGAAGTGACTGAGGATCATCTTCTCCTCTTGAATGTCATACACTAACATCAATCTCTCTTGCTTGGCTGGTGTTGCTTTGAGGAATTGTTTATACACCTCTATTCTTAACAGCTCATTTTGTGCTTTTATTTCTTTGAAGGAAGCCTTGGTGCTTGAAGGCTTCTTGCTCTGTTGAGAGGAGGAGGACACCTCCAAGCCAAGATGCAATCCTTGCTCTTGTTGGAAAGAGCTTGTGCCTGTTTGCTGACTGTCTTCCCCTTCTTTCCTTGGACTGTTAAGGACTTCTTCACTTATCTCTTCTATGATCGGGGTGTCAACCTTTTGCCTCTTGGCCTCAGGTTGCTGGGAGGATCCACTAGCAGGAGTGGACTCTTCTCTGTCTCTCTTCTTGCCCCTTTCCTCATGTGCAGGAGTCTGCACTATAGGTGTTGTTGGTGGTTCTGTTTGCGGTGGAGGGGTCTGCTCTTGTTGCTACCCAATGGAGGAGGCAGGCTGTTCTTTTACTGTTTCTTCTTCAGCACCCATTATTCCTTTACCCTTATCTGTACCTGATGCTATTGTAGATGGTGCCTGGGTGGCTGGTGCAGTTGTTGTAGCTGAAGTCCCTTCTCCCACTGGATGTGGTTGCTTGAAGATCACCTGCTGCACAGAATCTAAGTCAAGAGTTTTTTCCAAATCCTTGACATTCTTTTGCATTATTTCTTCTTCAGTTAGTTTCTCAATTAATGTATCTTGCAACCATTCTTGTTGATTGGCATACTGCTCAATATGTGGAAATTTACAGTGCTCATAGCCTAGTAGCCTGTACTTGACCCTTCTAGCACAGATGAAGCCTTCAGGGTCATAAGGGACCCACCGGAAGCTTTTTGATAGCTTGTACTTGTCTTTGAGGATTTGCTCAGCATCTTGCCATCCCTCTTTTTTGTTCATGATGAAGGGGCCCAGGTGGTGCTTAAACTTGAGATGGGCTTTCTTTTTGGCACTATGAAAGTGGGTGAGGTCAGAGTGAATGAGCTGCCTATAGTACTCCAAGGCAAACAGTCTCATTGGTACATATTTTGGGAGCCTGTATGGACAGAGCTCACAGCCATAAATTCTGATGACTGTATGATCTTGATATAGGTACCAATCACCTATTTTATAATTTTTGGACAGCTGCAGAGTTTTCTGGATTTCAAATGAGACTCTGGGAGGAGGGGACCTCATTAATAAGCAAGAGACTGGGTAGACAAACTCATCGATAAATTCACAGTATGAGTATGGTGAATCTTGGACTTGGTGATAAACTGATGTCCAGAAGATGACAAACCTTCTTTCCCCCTTAGAATCCAGCTTTTTGATGGGGCATTGAAAGGCCTCGGACTGGTAATACATGAACAAGTGGTAGATGTAAGATGAATATTTGAATATGCCCTCCCTGTCTACTTTGAACAGCTAGTCATGTATCTTGTTGGCTATGAATTTAGCAAAATTATATTTGTAGGCAGGGGGTTGGCCTGGGCTATAAGCAGCTAAAAACACCAGCACAGTCTCATCAACATACTCACTGGTTTTATAGCCCAACACATATGCAATCATGTCCAGCAGAAGTTTGCCTACATCAGTAAAATGGACATATAAGAAAGGAGGAGGCCTTGTGGGCTGGCAGTCAGCTCTCATAAATATCTTGGTGATCTTCTGAATGTCATCAGTGGAAAGCTTGGCACCTGTATCCAGCAGATAGTTCATGGAGAAAGGATGCAGCAGCTGAGTTTGTTTGAAGTTGAGCATCTGGTTAATGGACTCAGCATTAATGTGGAAGAGGATGCTCCCAGATGGAGACTTGACAGCTCTATGATTTGGATCATAATTCTCAGCACATAGGCGGATAATTTCTGGAAAAATGTTGACAGATGGGAGGAAGTAGTAAGGCAAATTAGATTCCCATATCCCATATGTATCTTTGTTATTCAAATAGTTATCCCTTAATTCCCGGAAGGTCTGCAAATGGTTCCTGTCACCCACAAAGTCTTGGATGAGGTAATCCCTGTCAGCAAGAGGCAGGGACTCAAGCTCTTTATTTGGTGGATTCATGGGGGCAACACTGAGAGCTGTGGGTGCTGGAGCAGCCATTGTGTAGCTTTTGGGTGCTGTTTTTAAATTGCAGTTTCTGAATGCAACAAGGTAAGTGCAATAGCTTGCAAACTTTTCTAGAAGTCAAGTGGCAGATTGAATGCAGATGATAGATATGTTCTTCAAAGAGGAGTAGGTGGATTGAGCAGGCTTGTTTCTGTTCTGCTCTGGTGAATTCACAGGGATTGTGAATTAATGAGGATGAATTGCAGAGGTAGGGCAGGACTAAAGTTGGTGAAATGTAGTTGTTCAAGTAAGTATTCGGCAAAAGGGAACAATGCCGGGCCGATTGGGAGGTCAATTTGCAAATTTAAGGCCGCGAATTATTGTTGTAACATCGAATTTTGGAGCAGGGGGCAATGCAGGTTATTTTAGTCCAGAATTGACTAAGAGACAATCTTTAATTTGGGAATTACTAGGTGTTTAATGGACAATATTGCAGAGAAATGGCATAAATACGGGAAAAACAGGTGAATTCTGGCAAATACCTGGATAAACGATGCCGAGAGCCTCCGGGTTGAACAGTGGATGAACAATGCAGCTAAATTGGTGGGTTGCGGCGTCTGTAGCTTTCAATTTCGCGGCTTGGAGGCAAATTTCGCAGTGAACAAATAAAACGGCGACTCTGTCTTTTTCGAGTGAAAATGACATAAAACGACTCTTTTGCGCGTTTTTAACGATAATTTTGGAAAATGTGGGTTATTGGCGCTTTTCTGCCGATGACGTCAGCATGACGTCATGGCGGGCCCGGGTACGGAAGGTGATGTGGGTGCTGAGCTGGAGGCCAGCATGGTAGGACACAGTGGCGGATGTGTGGGGTGGCAGGATGATGTGGAGGGCCATGAGGCGCGGTGGCGGGGGCCGGTGATATGACGTCACGATGATGTGGGGGTGACGTGACAGAGGAGGCGGTAAGAGGGAAGGCGGTAAGCGGTCTCCCCGCACCGCTTTTGGGAGAAGGCAGTATTGGGGAGGGGGGCTCTGAACACCTCCACCGGCTGCCACGCGTCCAGTGTACGGGAGCAAAACCACCCGCTCCCTGGACGCTAAACCGCGGCAGGTTTAAAACTGAAATTGCCTGCCCATCGTTGGATTGAGGGAGGCGGGAGATCGAGGGCTGGCGGGCGCCCCGACCCATCGTGCAAGTTTGGGTGGGGACCCGCCAGCGAATAAAATATTCGTTAAAATATTTTGGGTTTAAAACTTTAGGTTAGGGGGTTTTTCGTGGGTTTGGCGTATGCAGGTTAATCTGTTGGGTTTAGAAAAACCTTTGAATGCTAGGTTTGAGAGGGGGGGAAGGGGTTTTTTATGAATTTTTTCGGAAAAAGGGTAAATGAGGGTTTAGTATAGGTTATTACTCTAACCAGAGGTTAGGGTAATCCCAAAGCAAGGGTTGACTATAGCCCCTGGTGGGCTAATGTCTCCCTTAGAAGTGTTATTTAGCTATAATGCTAAAGGGGGGATATTTATACATTGTTTGGGGTTTTATACACCATGGTGTTATAGTAATAGGGAAAGGGGAACATAGGGGATTTAGTGTAGATAGAGTTAGTAGTTAGTATTGGAGGGGAATGTGAAGGGGAAGTGATAGATACTAAGCTTTTTAGGAAACAAACTTAGTTAGGGAGTAGATCAAAATGAAAAGAATTTTTACACAAGAAATGTGGCTGCTTTTCAAAAGAGGAGTCACTTCTGACATGAAGTTTTTACAAATGAGGAGTGTAAGGAGGACTGATCAGGCAGATCCTGCAGTGCTCATGGGGATGTTAGTAAGAAACTTTTGAAGGGAATGAGGGAAGTTAGTGATGATTTGGTAGTTCTGCCAAATAGGCCATTGCTATTGCCTTTCTCCTACTGGTGACATCATTGTGATTTTTCCCATGTCATATGCTTAGATCTTGCTTTCTGCAACCTTCAACTGCCTACCCTGCCTAATATGCCTAACATTTTTTCTTCCTTTGGGTGGGTGCTCTTAGCCTTGCAAACCCTGATAATTCTCTTTTCTTTTTGCTGCCCTCCTATCTAAGTCTACCCTTATGACTTCCAAGGGCCCAGATTAAGCAGTTGGGCTCCTTTCTTTCTCTATCCACCTAGTCATCTGTCAAGCTTGAACTGTTTGAACAGGTACTTCCTCTCTAGTCTACAACATACAATTTAAAACATGGTGAGGCCCAGCTTGAGCTGTTGGACCACCCATCAAAGTAGTAGTGGCAATTTGGACTAGCCACTTTCATGGTCTTTATTTGGGGTTCATTTCTTCTATTTTTTCTTTGACCAATTCATTTTCTTGCCCTTTGATTTTTCTTTTAAGGCATACCCTCTTTACATTTTTTAATTGTCTGCTTCTTTCACAAAAATGGAACCTTAGTAGCATGGAAGGTGAACATTTTTGGCACTTCCACTGTCAATCATGAGAAATGAAAACCTATTGGTATAGGAGGCTAACAGCTTCCATAACTCCCTCCATTATAGAAAACCCTTGTTTCCTTGAGCTTTGGTATTATTTCACTAGTTGAGATATCCTTGTATGAGTCATGGAAGGAGCCTTTTGAAGACTTGGGATTGGATGGACCCGGAGGATGGTTCTGCTTGGAGCCAACGAGAGGAAGATTCAGGTGATATCATTCCTTGTTTTGTTTTAGTTATCTACAATAAATAAACATTTGTCTTATTCCTGAAATCAATCTTCTTCATGCATATGATGTTAATGTTATGGTTTACATATGAATAATTGTTTCAATTGTATAACTAACTACCTTTCAATATGTTATGAAGTTGATTTCGATATGATACTTGGTCCATATACTGTTATGCTTCTTTGAATTGGTTGTTTTGCAGGTCTAAGGATCGAAAGGAACTCCAAGAGGGTTTGGACCCTGGCTGGATCTACCCAAATGAAGGACCCCCAAGTGCACCTCTCTTCATGTAGTTTGCTTATTTAAGTATCATGGCTATGTGGAATGCTTTTTTTTTACTATAGAGAACCCCCGCTCTGCTAGGGTGTTGACCCAAAACCCTAGGGGATTTAATCCCTCAACAGAATTGGCGACTCTGTTGGGGACAACAGTAATGTTGTTCTTAGTTTTGGTTATTTTAAGCCAATCATGGCTCAGCCATAGTTGTTCTTGTTGTAACTAGTTTGTCTCTTCCTGTAGGAACTCAGACTTTAAGTCTTAATAGTTTCTTCAGACCCCTTTTTTGCTTTTTCTTGTGAACTGTTATATACGCAAATTTGTCGAGTTAAAGAGGCGTATGTACGCAAGTTTCCCTATATGAACCCGAGTATACATAGGTTTCTTTGGGCCTAATCATGTATATACGGAGCTGTGCATTGACACAGTCATGTATACAATAATTTTCCAAGATTTTGTCAAATCTTTTTGTTTCTTAAAATTTGTTTGTTGGTCTGAGTGCTTCCTGACCAGTCAAGTTTGGTTGTCAGTCTGTGTTTTTACAGCAAGTTTCCGGTTTCGAATTCTCTCTAGTTGTGGAAAATTTTGGTCTTGATTTGTTTTGTTGCAAGTGTCATAATTTGTGTTTGAGAACATGAAATTTCTCTTTGAGAATCTTGGTTATTCTAGTCTTCCAGGGCAGAAAGATTAGTTTCAATCTTTGTGAAAAACTTTATCTTTGTGATCTTCGTGCTTTGTGTCAAAACTGCATCTTGTGGCCATTTGCTTTTCTTTCTTTTTGAAAGTTGTTGAGTGACGATTTTGAAAGTTGTCTTTCTTGATCTTTTGATCATTGTCACCAAGCTCTTTTTGCTACTTTTTGGTCATTAAGATCATCTTGAAACACCTATTTTGTTGATTTTTCGCCCATTTTGAGTTGATAACTTGCAAAGTGTTTTTGTTGCCTATTCTTTGGTCTCAAAGTTTTCAATAGTATTTGGAGCATTTTTGAAAAGTTGTTTTTTGTTTTTACTTTTGAAGAAAACTTCTTGAAAACTTGGTTTTTGCTTTCCTTGGCCTTGTTTTGATTTGTTTTCTTTTTGCAAGTGAAAGTGCATTTTGTTTGTCTTAAGATTTGCTTTTAGTGTTTGGATGAAAATGAGCATTAGCAACTTATATTCTATCTAAACATCTTAAGTGGCTATTTAGAGGCGATAAACAAGTTACTTTCATTCTTTCCTTTAGAGTAGTCTTAATTTTTTACATCGGCATATACTCATTGCATTAGGATAGTTTGTGCATCTTTTAGGGCATCCATAGATTTGTTAGTTGTTATGAGTGTGAAGCTTGTTAAAAGAAAAGAAAAGAGAAATTTATTGCTTTCTGTTAAAGCCCCGAAATCGGGTCGACAACAAGGGGGATACCCACCCAGTCCGGACCTTGGTTGGCAGCTCCTTATCCGTTTGGTGTAGCGGGTCCGACTGGGGATAATGGGACCAGTTTCCCAATCTAAGGGTGTGTGTGTGTGTGCAGAGTTGGATGATGCTGATTTAAGAGTTTTAATCTAAGCTACTTTAATCTAATTCTATGCTATTGTAATCTAATGAAAACAACACATCCAATCTATGCTAACCCGGGATGTATTTCTTCTATTATGCAATCTAAAGAGATTTCAAATAATAACCGGTAATAAAGATCATTCATCTATCATAAGAATGGAAATCAATTAAGATGAACCACTTTGCATAAACAGTTAGGCAAAACAGTTGTGAACAACATATTGCATAATAAGTTATTCATATATCAAACATAAATAAATGACTCCACCATACAAAAGTGCCAAATGGTAACTCAAACATTCATGCAATAACATATAAACAACTAAAAACTGTATATCACTTTAAGAATATAAGCAAAAATGGCCAAGAAATAAAAGTACCATTTATGACTGGTCCTACTCATAAGCTTCAAGCGACAATGATTTATCTCTACTTGTTCTAATATCTACCAAGAGTACAGAAGTGCAATATCAGTAGCAGATATCAAATGCAAACATTAATAAACCTTGATCCATTCATTCATCAAAACCTCCTCTGAGGGTGCAAAAGTGCATGTTCTGAGGACAAGTTTTTGACAAATTTCTGGACCCTTCTCTAAATGCATGAGAAGGGTTTAAATACTACTTCCTGATTCTAATAATAGTTTATTTACAAAATTTAGGATGCAGTTTTCAAATGACCATCCTTTTTCTAATCTAATTTTTAAGAAAAAACAACATTCTAAATTAAGTTACTTCTGAATCTGATCTTTAAAGCTGCATGCATTCATCATTGGTTTGAGGAGAGTTGGCTGGCTGATTTCTGCTTTGAGCTGGGCTGAGAAAACAGAATCTATGAGAGCTGGCACCACTTTTTCGGCCGCATTTATGATACAATTCACAGTCATCCACTGACTATGCGGCTTCACCAAGTATGCCTATTAACACTCCCAATTTAACCTGTTTAGTGCTTGGACCGCTTTTCCCTTTTCTTGCGCCTTCTGCTTCCATTCTGCTTGTTCTGCCTCCCTGATTTGATCGTCCCACTCATTGAAGAGAAACGCTGAGCCCACTTCTTGTGCTACCTGTGTATTGCTCACAGGTGTTTTTGGGGCCTGTCCTACAAGATTGATCAATTCGTTGAAGGTTCCCCATTCTTTATCTAATTCTGTTTTGACGGGTGGTGCTTCAATGACGAGAGGGGGGACATCTTTTGGCGAGGAGGCGATAACTTGTTGTTGTGGAAATTCCATTGACTGAGCGGTGTCTTTAGCTGACTCTTCGCCTCTATCTTGGTTGTTTTCGAATCTTTTAGAATGCTCAGGCATCTCTTGTCCAGTCTTAGATTTAGATCCGGAAGCGCTTGAATTCCCACTAAGGATAATGCTTGGAGTAGGTTCTCTGGCAAGTAGTTGCAGCTTTTCTAGAGGAACACTGGCTAGTCTTCTTTCCCTATATACCATGAATCTTTGGAGGTCATCTGGAGACAATCGCGATTGAGCTTCCCGCAAAATTTCCTGGAGTGAGCTTTTACTCTGAAATAAATCATCAAATAAATCCTTCTTTCCAACGAACACTTTTATCTTGACTGTCGTTGTGAAATCCTGGGCAACCTCATTTGGGTCAAATGGCCTTGCCGGGAATTTAAATAATTGTAGACACGTCATATTCTCTACTTCGGTGAACGCGTGACCTACATCGAACAATGAAAAGGCCCCACAAGCTACAGGAAACTGTGGCCATATGGCCTTCTTTTTGTCTTTTAGGTCTTTAGTTAGGCCGCCTTCTGAACAGGTTTGATATGCAATTTCTCGAGCTAGAAGTTTGTCAGGAATATACAAAGGCAGGACATGAGGGGGGACGGTGCTTCCAAATACTCTAATATAGGTGAACCATTCTTCTCTGAACCATCTTGCGATGGGGATGATATCTATCTGTGCCTCAGGTGAGCACCTCGGGGGTTCTTTATCATACATCATTCTATACATGGGTAAGATAAGCCCGTGACAAATCTGGTAGAAATGTGGAATGAACTAAGAATCCCATAATATCTTATGATAAACATGGAAGGGTAATGGGTCCTGAGTTGTCCATTTCCAACCCATAGCGGGAAATTTAGACACATAACAAATAGAATCCATAACATATGCGGATAGGTAAAAAGGAGGATAGATCCTTTGAGACATGGATCTTTTAGACTGGTAATTGATAATAGCCGTGAATAAGTTATCAGAAAAGATCTTGTCCCAATCTATAATAACGGCATTTGTGGAAGCATCGATCAATGGTAACCATTCAGACGAAAACTTATGATATCTGGCATCCCAAATAATCTACAAAGCATGGCCACAGCAAAACAATATGGATAGGTGAGGGAACCAGTGCTGTACATATCGCTTTTATCTTTCTTGAGCGGTTCATCTTTTCTGGACCAATCTTTGGTGGTCTCTGATAGGTTTGGGTTCTCTGCCACAAATTTTTTAATGAATTGTGCATTGTAAGTCGCCTGCGGTTCAGGAAGATGATACATGAGCTTTAAGTCTTGTGCAGTGAATGACCCGATGAGCCCATGTCCTTAAATCTTGAACTGTCTGTCAGTCATTTTTGCATTGTCAAGTATCCACTTGATCATATCTGTATATGGAAGAATTTTAGGCCTTGCTGCTATCCGATGAAGGAATGAGCACGCTAGTTCTTCTAAGGATGCTTCGGAAGAGCCCTGTGAGTCTGCGACAGTGGTAACCTTCATTATTCTGGGGTTTTCTTCTTCAAGCAGTCCGTACATGCTTTCCCACGTTGATATCCCTGCGTCTCTGCTACAAGCTGTGCCTGTATATAAAGGTGCCATTTCCTTCACCTCAGAGCCCTGAGCCTTGGTTTTCTTTCCCATTTCTTCCTGCGTATGGCTTGGTATCGTCCTTCATTCTTTGTTCATGCAGCTCACAAGCGAAATGGAAATGACTGATCAAGAAAGGTGATGGGAGAGTCTTAAATGCAGCAAATATATCAAATATGCCACCTTACGTGAAGTAATTCTTTGCAAAAGCACGCGTCTACATTTAATAGATGACAACTAATTCCTTTATTATCATTAAAAGCGCATGATCTTGAGTCAGATTATGGTAAGTGGCTTTTCTTGAATAGCGTGCCCGAAAGATTCGTGATGGAGTGATTTTACGATTTGGTTTGCAATCGTCGCAAATCGCGACATCACATTATTGCACTATCGCGCTCTCACACCGACTCACAAATATAACATCGCAGAGTTGATTTGGCTTAATATCGCAACCATCGCTTTATTGCGATATCGCAACATCGCATATCGCAGAAGTTTTATGCTTGCCATATTTTGTTAGCCCATTCCTTGCGATATGCGATCTTGCGATCGGGGTTATCGTAAATCGAAAAATCTTGAAGTCTTTCTTATTAGCATTACCTTATTGTGATGCGATATATTGCTTAGTACGAGAATCTTGCACATATTGGGATTATACCCAAATGGAGGTGTTTTTCTATCATTTTATGGTGTGACTTTTTAAAAGATTTTTTTTTATCATAAACTTAGGTTTTAAAGTATTCAAAAGATCTTCCTAAGCTTATGATGGTAACCTTACTTTGAAGAAAGGAAACTCTTGCTTTTCCTAAATTTTAACTAAGTGTCCCCATTCATTTATTATTTTGGACAACACTTAAATGAAAAAGGGGGGGGGGGGGTTGTTGCTGGCCACAACAATTGGTGATTCACTTGGGAGAACCAGTTATCTCTTATTTTCTATTGAACTTTTCAAATTTCCAAAACAAATTTTTTTAGAAAATTAAACTTTATTATAAAAAGATAAAGCACATTATACTCCAAACTGTCAATGACATTTTGTTCCAACCTCTTTCTATTTTAATTATTTGCTTCCTCAGCTTGTCCTTGCATTTACATCAGCCATTACTTGGTCTTGTAAACATAAAATAAGGTCTTCCTTGTGTACCAGTTTTTTAAATATGGTCATTTGTCGTAGGTAGAGCCTCTGCTGCCAGCAGGCGTTCATAGCCTCGACAGGGTTACCTATTACCCAGTAATGATCCTTTATCCTGCTTATGGTGATCTACAACTTTCAAAGAAAAAACCCATATTGACACTTTTTTTTCTTTTTTATTCTTAAAGAACAATGTCTTGGTTTGGTAGCCAAATAATGACACAGTCATTCACTTGATTTACACTTTTGTTGAACAAGCTGGCTCATGATGAGACCCCTCATCTTTTGATCTCAACAATCTTAAGTCATTGCCCTGTTTTGGTGGATAGTAATGGCAAAGACAACAAGTTATAATATCTGTGATCATGATAAGCCGGCTCGTGATGAGACCTCTTATTCTTCAAGATATAGTGTATTCTTGGGTCGTTTCTCTCAGTGCTGCGATTTTCTTTAGCAGGGAGGAAGTCATTTTTTTCCTTAAGAAAGCCCTGGATGACAATAATAGAGTTTTTTGGAAATCGCTGTTCTACATGTAACCCTAATTTTGTTATTGATACCTTTCATTGTACTGATATAAAACAATTTCTTCACTAAGATTGCTTTCGTCAATTTTTTTTTTGAAGTTGAAACTAGTATCATATCTGCTTTAAAGTTTTTAACTGTATCTATTAATAATAAAGATCAAGTTTCCAAAAGATTTGCTATTTATACAAGCAGAAGTTCAAATTCTGATAAAGAAATGGTGTCTTTAGTAAATGTCAAATGCTGTTAACCACAGGCAAATTTTATTAGGGAGGAAAATATTTAAAGAAATGAGAGGTAACTATTCCCTTGGATTATGTACATGATAGGGATAATTTCTTCTCTTATTTTGCCTACCAACATTTAAAAATTAAATTATCCACCTAATAACCTAGCTAAACTACCCCTACTCCTATTCTAACTATACACGGAAAAATTAACTAGGTAAAATGATATTTCCAGTGGAACCATCTTTTCATTTTTATTCCTACACGTATGTACCTTTCAAACATCAGTGTTAAGAATAAGACTTTTCTTGGACTGTGAATATTGAATGTATGATTAGAAAGTGTAACTTTAGTCGGAATTCCACCTGAAATTTCTTTCTTATGAAATCTTCTGTCCAATTGGATACCTATTGGATCATAAAAATCAGGATGAATTTCTGTTATGGATTGGTGATCATGTGATAGGAAAGATGACAAGCCAGGTTGCGAATATGATTTTTTAGTTTTAATGGCCTGTAATCTACTATGCGTTAAGTCAAGCTTTTAGCAATTTCTGGTAAAAGGAAAGTTTCCACATATAAATCACTAAATAAATCAATGAAGAATAGATGGAAATTTTTGGAAAGAGATTTATTAATTAACGTGAATTGCTGGCAAGTTTCCAAAAATACTTTCTTTCGTTGATGACGATTTGGATGACATAGAAGTTTCTTCTGAAAGGCTGATATTGATTGATCTTGGAATTGAAAAAGTTATGTATTTCCTTGACACAATTTAGTTTTCCAAAATGGTAATACATCTCTCGAATGTTCTTTGATAAGGTGCTCAATATACCATAGTAATCTATCAAAAGTCTGAAAATTTAAAATACAATCCGATTTTATACAAAATGAGTGCAAGCGAAAAAGAATGCAATGATTATCTGTACAACTAATATTACAGCACAACTGGTATTGACTTGAAATACCTTCTTTTTCACAAGAACTGGCCAGAATTACGGGATCCGAGTAATTTCGAATTACGTCTTGTGAATCAGAAAACAAGTTATGATTGGGAACAGGCATGGGGGTTTGCTCATGATACGAATCATAGATCGGGATATTGTTTTGGATAGTAAAATCATGCAAATGATCTATCACTCTAGAATGAGGATTGACTGATATGATTCTCGAATTAGAATATCTCTCATTATCTAAGCTCTGTTGAGTTACTTGAGATAAATCAACATCATCATCATCAAAGTAGCTATCATAAATGATTTTACAGGTTTCTCTAGATTTTTCTTTTTCATTCAATATTTTCAGAAAAGGAAGGTCAAGTCATTCTTGTTTGTAAATGACCAAAGGATGTTCTATAGCTGCCTCTTTATATTGAAAACCTAACGGTGATTCATTTGAATAATCCTCCGTACTTTTTGAGATATCATTAATACTGAGGGGGAAAAATTATCATCACTAAATACATCAGGATAAAGAGAAAAATGTGATTCTGAAACAATGCATTTGAAAATATCATCGTGAAAAAATTCTTCTTCATCACATTCATTGTAGACATCGGGCTTTAGATCATACCTTTGCGTGTTTGTATTTTCCAAAAGAGAATTAATTTGTTGTTCTAACCTTGGCGTCTGCATTTGTTGACTTGCGATGATATTATCTAACCTTGTCTCCAAGTTGCTTTCTGGTTCCAAGGCAGGCTTTCTTACAACGTTCTCACTTTTGTCTTCTTGCATTAGAGTAGGCATGTTTCCTAAGCTTTGGGAAGTTTCTTCATCATGAGTGATTCGCACATTCAAATTGGAATTTTCATTCCTATTAGAAGAAAATAAAACAAGACTTGGACTAATTTATGATGGATCGAACATAGGAGGTAGGGAATGCTCAGCATAATCTGAAGATTCTTCATTCATGAGTTCATTTTCAAGATCATATTTTAGACAATCAAGATGAAATCGCATATTAAAATCCCTAACAGATTCATCTTCTTTTTGTAGATACTCAATTTCATCATATACCTGATCATAATCATAGCAATCAAATTTACAAATGAAAGCCTTGACAAATTGGTCCCAGCTGTGAATTGAGGCAACTGGGAGGTTTCTACACCATTTTCTAGCTTCCGCCGTGAATGTGAGAGTAAAAATTCTGCATAAAATGCCTTCATCAATTCTTTGAACGTTCGAACTTGAAACACTTTGAATAAATTGAAGGGCATGATTAAAAGTAGAAGAATTATTCTTACCATTGAATTTTACTTGAGACAAGAGCCTTACCACTTCAGGTGGAGTGTTGTAAGAGGCACGAACATGGATGCAACTCCAAATGGGAAGTTTGTGAGTAGCCATCCTAATTCAAATGATTACGATTTCAAACCATTCCAACAGACACTATGCTCAGGCCCTCCTTCTAGCGCCAAATATGTTGAAGCCCCGAAAATCGGGTCAACAACAAGGGGGATACCCACCAGGTCCAGACCTTGGTTGGCAGCTCCTTATCCGTTTGGTGTAGCAGGTCCGACTGGGGATAATGGGACCAGTTTCCCAATCTAAGGGTGTGTGTGTGTGTGCAGAGTTGGATGATGCTGATTTAAGAGTTCTAATCTAAGCTACTTTAATCTAATTCTATGCTATTGTAATCTAATGAAAACAGCACATCTAATCTATGCTAACCCGGGATGTATTTCTTCTATTATGTGATCTAAAGAGATTTCAAATAATAACTGGTAATAAAGATCATTCAGCTATCATAAGAATGGAAATCAATTAAGATGAACCACTTTGCATAAACAGTTAGGCAAAACAGTTGTGAACAGCATATCGCATAATAAGTTATTCATATATCAAACATAAACAAATGACTCCACCGTACAAAAGTGCCAAATGGTAACTCAAACATTCATGCAATAACATATAAACAACTAAAAACTGTATATCACTTTAAGAATATAAGCAGAAATGGCCAAGAGATAAAAGTACCATTTATGACTGGTCCTACTCATAAGCTTCAAGCGACAATGATTTATCTCTACTTGTTCTAATATCTACCAAGAGTACAGAAGTGCAACATCAGTAGCAGATATCAAATGCAAACATTAATAAATCTTGATCCATTCATTCATCAAAACCTCCTCTGAGGGTGCAAAAGTGCATGTTCTGAGGACAAGTTTTTGACAAATTTATGGACTCTTCTCTAAATGCATGAGAAGGGTTTAAATACTACTTCCTAATTCTAATAATAGTTTATTTACAAAATTTAGGATGCGGTTTTCAAATGACCATCCTTTTTATAATCTAATTTTTAAGAAAAAACAACATTCTAAATTAAGTTACTTCTGAATTTGATCTTTAAAGCTGCATGCATTCATCATTGGTTTGAGGAGAGTCGGCTGGCTGATTTCTGCTTTGAGCTGGGCTGAGAAAACGAAATCTATGAGAGCTGGCACCACTTTTTCAGCCGCATTTATGATACATTTCACAGTCATCCACTGACTATGCGGCTTCACCAAGTATGCCCAGTAACACTCCCAATTTAACCTGTTTAGTGCTTGGACCACTTTTCCCTTTTCTTGCGCCTTCTGCTTCCATTCTACTTGTTCTGCCTCCCTGATTTGATCGTCCTACTCGTTGAAGAGCAACGCTGAGCCCACTTCTTGTGCTACCTGTGTATTGCTCGCAGATGTTTTTGGGGCCTGTCCTACAAGATTGATCAATTCGTTGAAGGTTCCCCATTCTTTATCTAATTCTGTTGTGACGGGTGGTGCTTCAATGACGAGAGGGGGGACATCTCTTGGCGAGGAGGCGATAACTTGTTGTTGTGGAAATTCCATTGACTGAGCGGTGTCTTTAGCTGACTCTTCACCTCTATCTTGGTTGTTTTCGGATCTTTTAGAATGCTCAGGCATCTCTTGTCCAGTCTTAGATTTAGATCCAGAAGCGCTTGAATTCCCACTAAGGCTAATGCTTGGAGTAAGTTCTCTGGCAGGTAGTTGCAGCTTTTCTAGAGGAACACTGGCTAGTCTTCTTTCCCTGTATACCATGAATCTTTGGAGGTCATCTGGAGAAAATCGCGATTGAGCTTCCCGCAAAATTTCCTGGAGTGAGCTTTTACTCTGAAATAAATCATCAAATAAATCCTTCTTTCCAACGAACACTTGTATCTTGACTGTCGTTGTGAAATCCTGGGCAACCTCATTTGGGTCAAATGGCCTTGCCGAGAATTTAAATAATTGTAGACACGTCATATTCTCTACTTCGGTGAATGCGTGACCTACATCGAACAACGAAAAGGCCCCACAAGCTACAGGAAACTGTGGCCATATGGCCTTCTTTTTGTCTTTTAGGTCTTTAGTTAGGCCGCCTTCTGAACAGGTTTGATATGCAATTACTCGAGCCAGAAGTTTGTCAGGAATATACAAAGGCAGGACATGAGGGGGGACGATGCTTCCAAAGACTCTAATATAGGTGAACCATTCTTCTCTGAACCATCTTGCGATGGGGATGATATCTATCTGTGCCTCAGGTGAGCACCTCGGGGGTTATTTATCATACATCATTCTATACATGGGTAAGATAAGCCCGTGACAAATCTGGTAGAAATGTGGAATGAACTGAGAATCCCATAATATCTTATGATAAACATGGATGGGTAATGGGTCCTAAGTTGTCCATTTCCAACCCATAGCGGGAAATTTAGACACATAACAAATAGAATCCATAACATATGCGGATAGGTAAAAAGGAGGATAGATCTTTTGAGACATGGATCTTTTAGACCGGTAATGGATAATAGCCGTGAATAAGTTATTAGAAAAGATCTTGGCCCAATCTATAATAACGGCATTTGTGGCAGCATCGATCAATGGTAACCATTCAGACGAAAACTTATTGATATCTGGCATCCCAAATAATCTACAAAGCATGGCCATAGCAAAACAATACGGAGAGGTGAGGGAACCAGTGTTGTACATATTGTTTTTATCTTTCTTGAGCAGTTCATCTTTTCTGGACCAATCTTTGGTGGTCTCTGATAGGTTTGGGTTCTCCGCCACAATTTTTTTAATGAATTGTGCATTGTAAGTCGCCTGCGGTTCAGGAAGATGATACATGAGCTTTAAGTCTTGTGCAGCGAATGACCCGATGAGCCCATGTCCTTGAATCTTGAACTGTCTGTCGTTCATTTTTGCATTGTCAAGTATCCACTTGATCATATCCGTATATGGGAGAATTTTAGGCCTTGCTGCTATCCGATGAAGGAATGAACATGCTAGTTCTTCTAAGGATTCTTCGGAAGAGCCCTATGAGTCTGCGACAGCGGTAACCTTCATTATTCTAGGGTTTTCTTCTTCAAGCAGTCTGTACATGCTTTCCCACGTCGATATCCCTGCGTCTCTGCTACAAGCTATGTCTGTATATAAAGGTGCCATTTCCTTCACCTCAGAGCCCTGAGCCTTGTTTTTCTTTCCCATTTCTTCCTGCGTATGGCTTGGTATCGTCCTTCGTTCTTCGTTCCTGCAGCTCACAAGTGAAATGGAAATGACTGATCAAGAAAGGTGATGGGAGAGTCTTAAATGCAGCAGATATATCAAATATGCCACCTTACGTGAAGTAATTCTTTGCAAAAGCACGCGTCTACATTTAATAGATGACAACTAATTCCTTTATTATCATTAAAAGTGCATGATCTTGAGTCAGATTATGGTAAGTGGCTTTTCTTGAATAGCGTGCCCAAAAGATTCGTGATGGAGTGATTTTGCGATTTGGTTCGCAATCGTCGCAGATCGCGACATCGCATTATTGCACTATCGTGCTCTTGCACTGACTCACAAATATAACATCGCAGAGTTGATTTGGCTTAATATCGCAACCATCTCTTTATCGCGATATCGCAACATCGCAGATCGCAGAAGTTTTATGCTTGCCATATTTTGTTAGCCCATTCCCTGCGATATGCGATCTTGCGATCGGGGTTATCGTAAATAGTAAAATCTTGAAGTCTTTCTTATTAGCATTACCTTATTGTGATGCGATATATTGCTTAGTACGAGAATCTTGCACATACCGGGATTATACCCAAATGGATGTGTTTTTCTATCATTTTATAATGCGACTTTTTTAAAGATTTTTTCTTATCATAAACTTAGGTTTTAAAGTATTCAAAAGATCTTCCTAAGCTTACGATGGTAACCTTACTTTGAAGAAAGGAAACTCTTGCTTTTCCTAAATTTTAACTAAGGGTCCCCATTCATTTAGTATTTTGGACAACACTTAAATGAAAAAGGTGGGGGTTGTTTCTGGCCACAACACTTTCTTAGAAGTTCCTTAGAACCTAGTAGAAATTTCTTTCATCGAAGAACAAAACAATTTCATTTGCATATAGTTTGGCTTTTATTAATTTCTTTTGCATCGGAAAACACCACAAGTTTAATTTCCATTTATCCCTTGACTTAAGAACAACCCATTTAAAAACAAGCACTAACTAAAATATACTAGAACTTTTTTATATTGTCAATTTAAACACACCAACAAGTTTTAGGATATTTGGGGCCTTGGATTAGGCGAGTGGAGAGAAAAATATCCAAGGCCATTTTAAACTGTCAAACATAGAAGTTTGAATAGCGAGTGCAAATCCAATAACGTTAGGGAGACCAGGAAAGCTTTGGATCTAGGAGTTAAGCACGAGGCTTTTTGAAGATAAGGAAGAGAGATACCCCCTCTCCTACTTATCGGATCTTACCTCAACACTGTTCCGCCTGGCTTCTGACACGAGTTGGTAGCCTTAGTTGCTTCTCCTAGGGATCTACACAGGTGGTTACAGAGGGGAATCTAGTGACACTTGAGGTCGACGTTGTATCACTCTCAGCAGTACTTCTGGAGGTCACCCTTGTGAATCTTGGGGGCTTGCACCAACACAGGCTATTGTTTGGAGTTTAGTGTAACTTCCTCTGATACCTTTGTTGGTAGGCCTGGGCCGTCATTATCCCAGACTATCTTTCGAAGGCCCCTACTTCAATTTCTTGTATTTTGGTGTCTGGTCCTCATCACCCAAAGAAGAAATACTTGAAAGTTTTTTGACTACCTGATATCTTTTAGGGACTTTTTTTAGTGTGTACTTTGTGCTCCTATTTGGCCTAGCTTTCATTTTTTGTTAAGTCTTAATTAGATCTTAATAAAAAATTCAAAGTGGCTGACCGATCGCCTAGACAGTCTCGAGGACTTTGTGGTCCTTCACCACCAAGTTCAGAGCCTTCTCCTAGAAGGCACAGAGGCAATAATACCTGTGGTTTTCACCCTGTGGCAGTCAACGCTTTGGGGATTGATCCTCCACTCGGGGGCATTAGTGTTCAGGATAGGCCTGGTACTTCCACAGAACTAGAGAGGAATACCCCAATTCTTTCTTGAGTTCTCTTCTGGTCGAAAGATAACATTGAGGTAGAAGAACTCTCAGAGTCATTATCGGCTCCAAATTCTCCTCTACCTTCTGATCATCCAGACGTATTATTATACATAGGGACTCCAACGCATAGAACGTCAAGTCCAGGTTATTACACACACATCTCTTCGATGACCACTCCTGGGAACATGGCATCTGTCACGAGTGCTACAACCATGCAGACTCCAACATTAGTACAAGGGGGAGGAACTATTTCCATCCCCTCTACATATTTATTTGGGTCTTTTGCTAGCACATCCTTAGTTGGGTCTACCTCCATTCCTTCTAGGAGTGGGAATTCCCAAGCCAATGCATCTAGTTCTGGATTTTTCCCATTTGGCACCCATTCACAAGTTATTCCTTCAGTTCCATTTAGTGCCTCCACATCCATGATGGGTGGATCGACTTCATTTCAGGGTTTTCCTTTTGGAAGTGATCATATACCACATTCCAACCTGACGATAGGATCTATGCCTTTCTCTTCTATAGGTCAAGGTAGTAATCCCTTTCAAGGTTGGACTAACCCTGTGGTTAGTGGCATAGGAACTGGGAATCTGTTTTTCGACCAACAAGGGAATAGGTCGTACTCCACAGTTAGTTTGTTTCAAGGTATTCCTCCTTTAGCTTCTACTTGGAATCCTTATCAGGGGTTATCGAATCCTTATAATGCTTTAGGAGGGAGCTCCACTGGTTATGGAGGTGTTTTGGCTGGAGTTGGTCAAACTTCGAGTTTTGCTGGACCACAAGGTTTAGCAGGTTCTGCTAGTCACTTCAGGCAGATTGGTGCCTTTCAAAATCCAAGCCAATCTTTTCAAAACTTTGGGAACTCTGCCCAATCTGGGTGGAATCCCCAAGGTCCTCCTAGGCTTCCTTTTCTGGCAACGTTGAATTTGCTAGATCTCACAAAATTAACAAATTATCCAATCAAATACAATCTAGCCTAGCCTCCAGTCCCAACCAAACTCCCTTCGAACATTCCAAAGTTCAAGGGGAAGGGTGGTGAAGACCCAAGTGACCATGTAACCACATTCCATTTGTGGTTCTCATCGAACTTCCTCATCAATGATTCGGTTAGGTTGAGACTTTTTCAATGCACCTTAACTGGTAATGCGGCCAAGTGGTATATAGAGCTGCCAGGGGGTAGCTTCACATCTTTCGCCGATTTGGCTAACATTTTTCTAAACCATTTCCAATTTCTCATCTAATATGATGCCCGAACTGAACTTATGGCCAAGTTCTGCCAAGATACGACAACTCACATTTTTTATCATATTTAGGAATGGAGATGGAGAAATAGGCTCATTAAGGCCGAAATTCCGCTTGAATACCATCTCGAATGGTTTTTGAAATCTTTACAACCTGAGATTTCCAAGGATGTCTCTCTATCTAGAGTCTATTCTGAAGAGTAAGCTATTTTTAGGGCCTAGCAGTTAAAATTGATTTACTCTCAGTCTTGGATTCTACAAAAAATCTTACTTGATGCTCCTAAGACTAAGGTTGATATAGCCAAGTCGAAGCTAGTTCCCGATGCGGATGGTATCGTTGGATCCATAGGTCACATTGTCTAACCCTTCGCCTTCTCAACCCTCTTCTGTTAATGCTGTCCAATCTTCTAACCCCAAGGGTAATCAAAATTCCAATGGGAAGAAAAAAGGACGAGGTAATAAAAAGAGTCAGGATGGGAAGGCTGATGCAAATAAACCTAGCAATAATGCTAATGGGGGTGGAAATGAGTCTAGAAAGAAAGTTAAGTTTCCATGCAAGATATGCAGTGGAGACCATTTAAATCATCTCTGCCCAAAACTTCAAGATGCTCAGCGCTTGTTAGGGCAGCAAAGGACTTCTAGCTCTCAAGTTGTGTTAACCAACCCTTTTCTGCAAGGGCAGCAAATTCTTACTGACGCGAATTCAAATCCCGGTACCTTTGCAGGGGGCAACCAGGAAGGGGATAAATCATCAAATGTTTTCATGATGGGTTCTAATGTCCATGTGGCCACTCGATCATCTGATTACAGTGAAACTAAAATATCCAAGGAAAAATCTACTCCCGAAACTACCGACCTTCATATTGAGCGACCTTTTGTCGAGACTATACCTCGAATATCGAAAGGTTCCACTAAACACGCAACTATCAATCCTAATGCTAGGGCCACCTAGAATTACTCCATTGTTGGGGATCTAGCTCAAAGTCCATGCGCTATGTCTGCTTTAGAGGTTCTCTAGTTGTGTCCAGCTCAATGAAGTGCTTTTCTTTCAGCGATTGGGGCAGTTGATCCAAATAATTCTTTAGTGCTCACTTTCAACATGCTTAATGTTAAAAAGCAACTCCCTCATCATATGGCTTTTCAAATAAAGTCTACCTACTAGAAAATTAACATTTTTCGAACCGTTATCAATGAGGGAGCTTCCACGTGCGTCATGTCAATGTCATGTTGGAAGGCCATTGGATCGCCTTCAGCTATTCCTTCACCTACCCTCTTGACAGCATTTGACAGGCATTCTCATAAGCCGCATGGGATTATCCTGGCCTTTCCCATATGTGTTGGGAGAAAAGTTGTTAATATCGAAGTAACAGTCATTGATGTTAACCTAGATTACAATCCGTTCACTCTGGCTATAGTGAACTTGATGATCCTCAGTGATAAGCTCTCAACGTGCTTGATTGGAATTTGTCTTCCAATCTTTTCCGGATGACACGGGCAATATATATGCACATAGTCCTCGATAGAGAGGCTACCTCATGATTTACCCGTGGAATTTACTACCTCTCTCCTTCAAGAAAGGCCTATGATGAAATAGATATCCTCAATCTCTATCTTCAGTGGCATTTGATCAATCATGAATGAGTCATCCTCGATGCTCCAGTAATGAATGAGCATTTCAAGAAAGCAAGTGTTTTCCTTCATATTTGGCATTTTGAAGAACTTTAGAAAACAACATCCTCTTAAGGCATCCAAAGCTTTTGGATCATTCATAACCTCATCATCCACTATGGCATGTTCCCTTTCCCTCCAAGTGACTGGAATCCTAAAGAAAAACAAGATTGGACCGTTAATTTTTTGTTTTAAAGTTTAAACGGGGTATATGTGGGTTTGTTTCATACACAGTCATGTCTAGGGCCTGCATATACAAAGGTTGCATATAGCCAACCCATTTATATGCGGAGACAAATTTTTTGACATAAATTCTGTTAGTTCCAGTCTTCGCAGCCTGTCACCAGGGATCAACATGAGCTATTACTATGTCTGGTTTTGTTAGATGTTTTGCACATGATGTTCAACACAAAACTTGTCACAAATGTGTCCATCAGAAGAAGCTCATAAAATTATTTCCAATGGTATATCACACTCCCATAACCGGTTCCTAGATTAGAAGAAATGAATGAGTGATTCTTGGTTATGCATCTTTTGAGGTCAGTTGCTGCACACAATGACAAGTTTAGTACAAAATCAGTTTGTGAAATAATGGTAAGGAATTTTTCAAAATTGAAAGAGGTTTTTGTTCATCACATACTAAATAACAAAAATTTCCTTCAGTTTATGCACAGGTGCTACTATGTGAGAGATATACAGTGATATTTGGAGCCTACATTAAAACAAAGTAAATTTTTCATATTTTTTACTGTTTTAGTCATTTTAGTGCGGGGCCATTTTATAACAGATGGAAAGTAATTTTTAAAAAACCAAGGAGGTGTTTGTTAAGAACGAGCCATATAACAAAAACCTCCTTCAGTTTATTCACAGGTAACATGAATTTGGAAATGTGATTAGATCTTTACAGCTCATTTTCACAGATTTAAATTTTTAATGATTTTCTGTTTTAGAGATGATTTTGTGGAACAGATTGCAAGCAACTGGAAACGAATTTCTCAAATTTGAGAGAGGTTTTTCTACAAAATGACATTATATAAAAATACCTCTTTAAGTTTTGTAACAGGTGCTATGTTTTATAAGATACGAGTTCACCTTCAACACCTATTTTCAGAAATTCGGCCCAAGTCTAATGTAACTAATTCTATTTTGAAAAAAATGGTTGAGCTCAATCCCTTAGTACAAGGATGAGAAAATGTATATATTTTATGAATTTCATAGTTTAGGGGTTGGATTTTGGTAGAATATTGAACTTTTGAGAAAGTCTTGAGCTTCATTGTACACTCATATCAGCATTTTGGCTAAGGAATTGAGACCAGGGTTTGCAGCACTCTTTGGGATCCATGTGGCAATTTGTATTGGTACAATGCTTTCTTTTGTAATTGTGAATTTTCTTATGTGTTATTTATGCCATTCTCTATCTTTTTTCTTCTTAACTAAACAAACAAGAGTGTAATTAGAATCCATTGAGATTGCAGTGCTTTACTTGAGGTTTGCTTTAGTTTCTTGATGTTTTCAGCTGTTTGGAGAGGATCCATGACTTTCCTTGCCCTCTTCAACTCCTCACATGTATAATCCCTCCACCTCATTCGATTTTAAGTGCCAAAAACAATTTCCTATCTTGCCCCATTGAGATCTCTACAAAACTGAACCTCAATCCCCACACCCAAAATCTACCTTTCCATCTGAGCCAACAAAAACATCATTTTATTCAATCAAACTTTTTCACACACATACCTAGCCTAAGATCAGTAGTTAAATCAGTCATATCTCAAGCCCTCATCGATCATAATTTGCTGAGATTGACCTGGAGAGAGCCCTCTCCCGGCCTAGTAGGGCTAGCGACCAGGTTAAGCATGGTTTGATGTTGGCCCTGGATCCTACCTTTCTCAGCCTGAGGTAAATCTAGGCACTAACATAGTGGCGGCCATACTGGGGAAGAGATTGTTTGTTTGTTAGTGTTCTTTGTTTTATTAACTACAGACGGAGCCTGAAGATTAGCCAAGTAACCTTCAAAATGCTTTTTCTTTGCATTAGCGCAAGTAGATAAATGCTACTTTAGTCAATCTCTTGTCTAGTCTTATAAATGGAATATCTAACTTGCAAATTGCCCTAGTAACATGTATCAAGTTCAGATCTGATTGTTGATGGTGGATAATGATCAGACACATATGAAGGCTGAAATCATCTACCCGGTGACTCCACTGTTCAAAGTCTCGAGTTTCAAAGTATTGATGGTGGCTCCACTGGCTAAATGAAGGACACAGATGTTGCTTCTATTTGTTCAAGGTATTCATGTATCGATTTTTCTAATATTCCTAGTTTTCCTAATCAATTACCAAAGGATGCATACATTTTGAGTAATGGCCCTAAATTCAATGGGGAAGATCTGACTTTGACATTAGAACATATAGAAAATTTTAAAACATTTGTGGAAATTCTTAGAGTTAAAAAGAAAGATGTCTTTATCAAATTGTTCTTTGATTCGTTTCAAGGTAAATGTAGAAAATGGATTGAAGGTTTTCCTATCAGATCTATTAATTCCTTTGCAGGTTTTTGGCATATCTTCCTTGAAACATGGATGGAGAAAGGGGAAGAATTCAAAATAGTGGTTCCCTCTATTCAAGGTTTTAGAGAATGGGAAGATATGTGCATGGATGATGAGGTAGATGAGAAATTTGCTTCATCTCTTTCTTCTTATCTGAAATCCCGTCGATGCAGCCATGAAGTTAAGCTCAATTTTCTGCAAGAGTTTGCCATAAAAATTGAAGGAGATCTAGCTGAGTTGGAGACCCAAATATAGTCCCACGATTTGGATTGTGGAGTTCCATTATTTGGGTACCTTTTTCAGTAGAAGGAACAGAAGGTAAGGCTGCCCGTGGATATTTTCATTGATAGTTTTCAGTTGGAAGCATGTATTGAGGAGTTGGGGTAGCAAATAGAGTTTGGTTTCTTCAATCCTATTGCAGTGTACATGGAATTTTTTTTCAGTTTAAATGATAGATCAGATTTCCTTTTACACAACCAAATTCATTATGTGCATGTATGGCTACCAGCCTTTCCAGTTGTGTCCTGGTTCGAGCACTTCCAAGCAGCGTCCTTGTCACAGTTACTTGATTGGTTGATCTAGCATTACATCGTTACTTGATTTATCAATTTTGTAGCAAAGTGGGTTAGATTTTTACATCAATAAGCTACACGAGGCAACATTTCAGTTTGCGGTATTTGTTTATGTACATGTTGCAGTATGTATATGTTTTTGGATTGGTATGAGTTGTTTTGGGTTTGTAGTTGTTTGACCATCCATGCCCAATGGAAGGGGCAATGTCTACTTTCTAGAGATCTGTAGTTCTTGGCACCTCCAAGGAGCTACCATCCCCATTGGAGCCGATGTTAGTTCCAGTTTTCGCAGCCTGTCACCAGGGATCAACATGAGCTCTTACTATGTCTGGTTTTGTTAGATGTTTTGCACATGATGTTCAGCACAAAACATGTTACAAGTGTGTCCATCAGAAGAAGCTCGTAAAAATATTTCCAACGGTATATCACACTCCCATAACCGGTTCCTGGATTAGAAGAAATGAATGAGTGATTCTTGGTTATGCATGTTTTGAGGTTAGTTGCTGCACACAATGACAAGTTTAGTACAAAATCAGTTTGTGAAATAATGGTAAGGAATTTTTCAAAAGTGAAAGAGGTTTTTGTTCATAAAATACTAAATAATAAAATCTCCTTCATTTTATGCACAGGTGCTACTATGTGGGATATATACAGTGATATTTGGAGCCTATATTAAAACAAAGTAAAATTTTCATTTTTTTTACTGTTTTAGTCATTTTATTCCGGGACCATTTTATAACAGATGGAAAGTAATTTTGCAAAACCCAAGGGTTTTTTTGTTAAGAACGAGTCATATAAAAAAAATCTCTTTCATTTTATTCATAGGTGTCATGAATTGGGAAATGTGACTAGATCTTTACAACTCATTTTCACAGATTTAAATTTTTAATGATTTTCTGTTTTAGAGATGATTTGGTGGAACAGATTGCGAGCAACTGGAAACTAGTTTCCCAAATTTGAGAGAGTTTTTTCTCCAAAATGACATTATCTACAAAAACCTCTTTTTGTTTTGTAACTTGTACTATGGTTTATGAGATACAAGTTCACCTTCAACACCTATTTTCAGAAATTCGGCCCAAGTTTAATGTAACTAATTCTATTTTGAAGAAAATGGTTGAGCTCAATCCCATAGTACAAGGATGAGAAAATGTATATATTTTATGAATGTCATAGTGTAGGGGTTGGATTTTGGTATAAGGTTGGACTTTTGAGAAAGCCTTGAGCTTCATTGTACACTCATATGAGCATTTTGGCTAAGGAATTGAGACCAGGGTTTGCAGCACTCTTTGGGATCCATGTGGCAATTTATCTTGGTACAGTGCTTTCTTTTGTAATTGTGAATTTTCTTATGTGTTATGTATGCCATTCTCTATTTTGTTTCTTCTTAACTAAACAAACAAGAGTGTAAGTAGAATCCATTGAAATTGCAGTGCTCTACTTGAGGTTTGCTTTAGTTTCTTGATGTTTTCAGTTGTTTGGAGAGGATCCATGACTTTCCTTGCCCTCTTCAACTCCTCACCTATCTAATCCATCCACCTCATTTGATTTGAAGTGCCAAAAACAATTGCCTACCTTGCCCCATTGAGATCTCTACAAGACTGAACCTCAATCCCTGCACCTAAAATCTACCTTTCCATCTGAGCCAACAAAAACATCATTTTATTCAATCAAACTTTTTCACACATATACCTAGCCTAAGATCAGTAGTTAAATCAATCATATCTCAAGCCCTCATCAATCATAATTTGCTGAGATTGACCTAGAGAGAGCCCTCTCTCGACCTGGTAGGGCTAGCTACCAGGTTAAGCGTGGTTTGATGTTGGCCCTGGATCCTACCTTTCTCAGCCTGAGGTAAATCTAGGCACTAAGAAATTCAACGGTGAAACTTGAATTAATTTTTTTTAAACCAATAAAAAATTAATACAAGATAATTTTGAGGGTTACCTAGTGATCTTGGGAAGATTTGAATGGTCGAATTCAGAAAATGGAAAAGCTTGCTTCTTTTTCTCCACTCCTTGTGCTCTCAACTCAAACAGTGATAATGGTGAGTCAAAAAACTATTTTATAAGCTTGGAAAATGTCAAATTTTTTCAAAACTTGATTTTGTTTTGTCTCATGTAACTTTTAACTTGGGAGCTTGGAATGTCGAGAATGGTTTGATATTCAGGACATTTTGGATGCTTTTTTTGACAGTTTTGAGTCGGTTCCATGACCGCAGACCAGTCGTGGAAGATATCGTTTTCTTACTGGCATATAGGTTATGGAACCGTTGCATTATGCATACTAGCCTCCATTTTTTAATACATTTGCCATAGGGTTGATCCCATCATGTTATGGTTCGTAAACCATCTTCACTCGCCAATTTTTTAAACCATGGCACGATGGTAGAGCCATCCTTTTCATGGGCATCGTAGTTAGCACCTCACTGACATTTGTTGCCCATGATGCTTCGATTTGAGTAGGCTCGGGAGTCCTCTATAGTCTCGACATGACTTATGCGATGAAGACTCATTCCTCTTTGCTTCTTTGCTTCGTTCTGGCCTTATACCCTAGAGGCTCCTTCGTGTTGAGTTGTACTACTGCATTGCATTTTGACAATTTGCACCTCTTGGTCTTGAGCTGGCTTCACTTGGACTTGTGTTTAAGCCACTTTTTTACCATGTCATCTACAAAATCAAACTTTCAATCCCTTAACTTCTCCAACTTGACACCTTATGACCCATGGAAGGAACATACCTTTGAGTGTCTTCGACTAGTTTTCGCCTCCCTGCATTGAGCATAGAATTGTTCAAATCCCAGGAACTAGATCATCTATTTCATCAGCACTCGTTCTTTCCACTATACTATAGCATTCTTTTATTCTTTTTCCAGCTTAAAGAAAAAGAAAAAAAATTCTATATTCCAAAAGAGCGGGAACAAGACAATATTTCCATTTATTGTTGGCAGCTAGAGTCAGTCGTGTCGCCCTTGAACAAAGCACTCAAAACAGAGTCTCCTCCATTTGGGCGGGATTTAGTTTGACTTAGGTACACCTTAACCTTGTTATTGAGTCAGTTCTCTTCTGATTGGTTACCTCTTCCAATCATATGGAGAGTTCGTTCATGCCTCCTACATGATGAACTTATACAGAGTCATCATATGCTACCACATAGTCATCATTGAGTCGTGCTTTTGTTCAAGGGAAGTTAGCCTGAGTCGGCGTCTCTGCAATGTCTCTTGACTCATTTTTCAGTCAGCCATCCCTGGTTGTCAGTGTCTTGTCTATCATCACTTCAGTTTTATTGGTACTTTACTTGTGCCAGTTTGAGAAGGTCTCCATTGACTTCTTGTTGGCTGGCCTTGTCCTTATCGATGACGACATCTTGCTCTAAGGATAGGCCTAGAGCAGCACCCTGGCCCTATTTTCATTATTCATAGGTCACTTTGTGATCAACATCGATCAGTATCATGGGTCTTTAACTGAGATTTTTCCCTTGTGTTCGACATCAGCTTACACTATCACACATTGGGATTTGTGCAGTACCTTGGTTTCCATTTTACCCTATTGGTGGATACCTTGCCTCTGTGTCAGCTTTCATTATTGGTTGGTTCAGAGGGTTTCTGTCGTGTACTAGCACATCTTGTGTACGCTGGAAACATGTTTCGGTTGGGTTACTACATCTTTTTTGTCTGATTCCTTCCACATTATTGCCTTACGGGTTACACTCACTCTAGATTGATGAAGGATGCCTTAATGCCTTCCTTCTAGTGAATATTTCCCCATTCACTACGACTCATTGCTCTGGGGTAAAGGTCTAGAGTCCATTTGGCAGTACCTTGGGGTTTGCAGTCATTAGTGGTAGATCCTTCACTATCAATAGTGGGAAACCATCATTGTCTCTTGATTGATAGATTATTACAGGTGTTTGACTCCAGCTCATCTATTCACACTTGTTGTATTGTACTAGGTGCCTTGACTCTCATTATCATTATCGGTGAGTAGTCTTGTGTTTGTTAACGGTATACATCAATGACCGGTAATCAAACAATTTCTCACATGGTTGACTTCAGATCATTTATTCCCATTGTGTAGAAATGTACCACGGCGGTCGGCGAAGACCTCGAGTTGCATCTACATTTATTGGTTCACTTGACAGTTTCTCTTGTTGCTACTAGTTGATACCATTCCACCTTATATGTTGCAATCATTCATCACGACATTCTATATTCTAGCACCTGAGTTTACAATGTAGTACCACCTTATTCCATCATGTTTATTTGGTACTTTTGATATCAGTCTTTGATATCAGTGATCAGCTTCATCCTTCAGCATTTTTGACATTCTTATATGTGATATTCAGACATGTACTTGTTTGATCATGATCAGATGATCCATTATTTATTTCCAGTCTTCTATACTTGTATACTTAGTGGATCCACTTGTACTTGATATGCAGACATGCTTTAATTTCTCTGAGCATGGGTATGCTTGCCTCAGACAGTGTTTCTTTCTAATCTCCTTTTGTGTCTTAGTAGGCTGAAATCTAGTGAAGTCTTTCTTAGTTTTTGACAGGTTTCCTTTCCATGTACTCAATACATTTCGGCCATCATGTACCCCTTATGACCTCATATATTAGGGGTCATCTGATATAGCTCCAAATCTCACCCTTGATATTTGTGATGCTCCATTTATGGCCTAGGGCAACCCCTCCTTCCAGACCTAGTCCAAATACTTAAAAATAAGTGTTTTACTCCCTATACGTGACATTGCCCTGAGCTAAATGCGTGTGTACGCTGGTCAGTCTATACCCAACCCTCGTATATGTCTTAAGACACTTAAAAAAACTAAATCTCCTTAATTTCTGGCTGAGATCATGGGTTTTACTTGTTGATTACCTATTAGTTTCCGTGGCTCAACTGTTCCCAACGAATTTCCAACTAAAAAACTACTTTGGGAGAGGAATAAAAAGGCTTAAATGGGAAGGCCTAAGGAGGAGAGAATAGAGAAAAAATTTCTCTACTAAGATTATCCCTGATCAGGTCTAAAGATCCTTGTGCTTCCGGCACTCCCCCATTACAGGAAACCCTTGTTTCCTTGAGCTTTGATGTTATTTCACTAGCTAAGATATCCTTGTATGAGTCATGGAAGGATCCTTTTGAAGACTTGGGATTTGATGGATGCAGAGGACGATTCTGCTTGGAGCCAACGAGAGGAAAATTTAGGTCATATCATTCCTTGTCTTGTTTTAATTATATACAATAAAGAAACATTTGTCTTGTTCCTAAAATCAATCTTGTTCATGCATATGATGTTAATGTTATGGTTTACGTATGAATAACTATTTCAATTGTATAACTAACTACCTTTCAATATGTTATGAATTTGATTTCGATATGATACTTGGTCCATATACGGCTATGCTTCTTTGAATTGGTTGTTTTGTTGGTCTAAGGATCGAAAGAAACTCCAAGATGGTTTGGACCCTGGCTAGATCTCCCCGAACGAAGGACCCCTAGGTGCACCTCTCTTCGTGCAGTTTTCTTATTTAAGTATCATGGCTGTGTGGAATGCTTATTTTTTTATTGTAGATAACCCCCGCTCTGCTAGGGTGTTAACCCAAAACCCTAGGGGATTTAATCCCTCAACAAATGGGCTTGGGTGGGCTTGACATAATATATAATTTCACTCCAGAAACCCATCAGGTCTGTGTCTTACCGCATCGCACACATATATGCAAAGGCCCTGCTCCATGGTGATTGTCGATGCGATATAGCGATGTGATCTGATCGCAATCACATATCACCCGAGCTAGAGCTCCATGGTTAGCACTCATAGTAATCCCCAATAGTGATCATCGATCGCCATCGCATGTTCCTTTGGGCCCACACTGATTTCTACTGATTGCCTCCCACCAATCAAATCTAGACCATTGATCGGCCAGATCTGATGGTTGTTGTTCATTCCTTTGCTTAAGCCTACGATACTTGATTTTCATTGTTTTCTTTGGTTTTTTACCTCCGATAGTGTATTTCCGCCCTTCCAAGGGCTCTCCTCTTGTGATGGTTTTGACTTTGAATGATCCTTAATAGGATTTTGAAGACTTTTGGAGCATACTTGGATCCTTTGGCATGATTTTAAGCAAAGCTTGGAGACTTCGGGAGTGTTTTGGGTCCATTTTTGGGCCAAACACCTCCAAGGCTAACAACCCCCAAGATCTGAAGAATTGCAATGCTAGAAAGAAAATGACAAAACACACAGTAAATAAAACCACAAAGAAACTTTTTATTAAAACCGATAATAACTATAAATGCTACATTGTGGCAGACCATCTGTCCTTTTACAAAATGTGACTTATTACTTATAGTATTTTTCAGTTACAATACCACGGGTCAATTCCATGGGTGAATGAATACCATGGGTGGATGTCACAATAACACGGGTCAATTTCATGGGTGAATGAATACCATGGGTGGATGTCACAATACCATGGGTTAATTCCATGGGTAGATGTCACAATACCACAGGTTAATTCCATGGGTGAATTAATATCATGGTGGATCACAATACCATGGGTGAATGAATACCATGGGTGGATGTCACAATCCCATGGGCAAATACAATGGGTGAATGAATACAATAGGTGGATGTTAGTTACAATACTATGGGTGGATAAATACCATGAGTGGATGCCACTTACAATACCATGGGTAAATTCCATGGGTGGATGGATATCATGAATTGATGCCATTTTCCATTCGGATCATTCCTCCGTCCTTAAGAAGCAATGGTCCCCATTGCATGAAGTCCCCTCCTGTGAAGCCTTTGTTAAATATGAAGAGCCACTGAAGAGAAGGGTTTTATGTGGTTAGCCGATAACCATGATGAACGAAAATCTGAAGATAGAGATACCCTGTAATGCTTGTGACCAACTGTGATACTGACAGTGTGTGGCCTAGAAAATTGACTTCAATGAAGTGTGGGTTTGTGGATGATCCACAACCATGACAAACGAAGATATGAGGATAGAGATACCTTGTAATGCTTGTGACCAACTGTGATGTTAGCAGTGTGCGGCCTAGCAAATGGACTTCGATGACAAGGATTTTGTGTGGTTGACCCATAACCATGATGTTGATTATTGATAAAGTAGCAAGTGCCTACATAGCCTTTGGTGGGAGGGCACGTCTCCAAAGAACCCAAGTCGAATGCTGCTATTCTAAAATTGAAGAATGTGAAGTGGGTGCTTACTAAAGCAAGGTGGGAGGGCATGTCTCCAAAGGGAACCAACTCCGAATGCTGCTCCAGATATAAAATGGACATAACTCGGTCTATATAGCTCATAATATTTATTATAACTTGTTTTTGGAAATAGAAGGACCATTTTTCATCTTCTCATGTGTTGGAAATATTTATCTAGACACTCTCGCATCTCATATTCATGCTGCAAATTTTATGCCATCACAAAAATTCTGAAAAAAAAATAGTTGATTTTAAATTAGTGATATCTCCCAACCCATTTTTTTTCTAAAATTGAGATATTTTTTTAGAAGAGCTCATATCTAAAATATTTTTTTTGAAATTCGGCACCAAAATTTCAAAAAAAGATAGGATATTCACTGTCCATGAATTTCCATCAAAAACATTTCTACAACATAGCTAATTTTAAATCAGCGATATCTCCCTCATACAGACTCTAATTCAACAGATTTTTTTTTTGTATTTTGGTATTTTTTCACAAGGAATCTAGATATGTTATTTTTTTTAATAATTTTTTCACCAAAAATTTCAAATCTGATCTACAAACTCGCCACTCCAAAACATTCTTGCAAAAACCAAATATGAAAAAAAAAATCTTCCCTCTTGGCCCAAGAAAATGCTCTATGGAGGACATAGAACATGTCTGAAGTTTGTTGAATATTGCTACAAAATTTGAAACTAAAATATGCATAAAACCCTCATTCCCATGGAATCATGACCTGCTCTGATACCACTAATCCAGATCTTAGGGGGAGGCCCCAAAGATCTAAAAGAATGAAATGGATCTTGTGGGGGAGGCCCCCAGTATTTGAAGAATTGCAATGCTAGAAAGAAAATGACGAAACAAAGTAAAAAATACCACAAAGAAATTTTTTATTAAAACCAATAATAACTATAAAGGCTACATTACGGCGGACCATCTGTCCTTTTACAAAATGTGACTTATTACTTATAGTGTTTTTTAGTTACAATACCATGGGTCAATTCCATAGGTGAATGAATACCATGGGTGGATGTCACAATACCACAGGTCAATTCCATGGGTGAATGAATACCACGGGTGGATGTCACAATACCATGGGTTAATTCCATGGGTGAATAAATAACATGGGTGGATGTCACAATACCATGGGTGAATGAATACCATGGGTGGATGTCCTTACAATACCATGGGTGGATAAATACCATGAGTGGATGCCACTTACAATACCATGGGTAAATTCCATGGGTGGATGAATATCATGGGTTGATGCCATTTTCCATTCAGATTAATAGAAAAGGTGTTGAAAAGGTTGAGTATGTAGAATGCAAAACTAGTTACTATACCTTTGGCTAGACATTTCAAATTAAGTAAGGAGTGTCCCAAGCATTAGGAAGAAATGGCTCATATGTCTAAAGTTCCATATGCATCAACAGTTGGAAGCTTAAGGCATGCAATGGTCTACACAAGGCTTGATATTTCACATGCAGTGGGAGTTGTAAGTAGGTACATGAACAATCCAGGAAAATAACATTGGATGGTGGTGAAGTTTCCATACCCGTTGGAGCCAATGTTAGGATCCTATAATCTCGGAATCAAAGTGTGTTTTCCTCTTACTATTCATCTGGGAGGTCTACAAGAATTGTAAAAAATACTCCAAGTGTTCTACACCATCACATAGACATTTAAAGCCTGCCCATTGATGAGCACCAATATTGCAGCAAGAATGCTGCAACTCCTGGGCTACCAACTTTACTTTATCAACCTGAGGTTCATACAAACTTGGAGGTGATAGTGCTGTATACACAAGTAAAAGTGATGGTTCTGCCTTTTGTCACTGTTTATCTGGCAAGATACCAATAGGGTTTTCAAGATAGAATTCTATGGATTATAAAGAAACTTGGTTCCTTGATGAAAGAAATAATAATCTACTCTAAGAGAGAGCTAATCTACTGTAATAATGAAAAAGACTAAAATTCAATGCTAAGGCACACCATTTTGCTAATTAACTACTAAGATATATGCTTTGCAATAATGATAAATTAACATGAACAAAATGCTAATGTCCTAAGAATGGAAGTTAAAAACATCAAACATCAGTGTCATGCATGTAAAGAACTGTAATAAATCTGTTTTGTCCTTTTATGCTTTTCATGAAAAATCAAGTGTGCAAGCTAATCTCTTTTGGTGATGTGGCAGGTGGCTTAGGGATGCTGGTGGATGGATCGAAGGTTCAAGAGATGGTTGGAAGGTTTGGGAGACCCATGGGTGACCTTGGGTGGCTTCCTAGAGGTTTTCCCTCAATTCGGCCTGAAAACAGGCCACTACAGGAAAAGATATAGGATGTACTAGAAACCTACAAGATTCCCTGTCTTTCACAGGATACAACCGAGAGAAAAAAGATGGGTGTTGGAGGTGATGGAAGGCTTAGGTAAGGTGGTTTATGGGTGGAATGGAGTGAGAAAAGCCCTAGGATCATTCAAAACCCAAAACCAAGTTTAGGAGATGGTTGGATTTGTTCAACATGCTTGTGGGAATTTATATGTAAAATGATGAAATTGGTGAAGGTCTTGATGAGAACAAGGAATTCATAAGGATGGATGAATTTGGAAGGTGGTTTCTTGCTATGAGATCTGTTTCTACTTCTAAAGCACCTGCTCTACATCAAAAATGTGTAATTTTCAAAAATTCATATAAACAAGAAGAATTCTAATGAGATATAAAAGCAAAATTTAATGAACTAATTGTCTACCTTATGCATGAGGAAATTGCTGAATAAAATGGAATCATGGATGAGATCTACTGCAAGAATGAAGATAAAATATATGGCAATGGAATCTTACACTTGCAAAACTGTTCAAATGCTAGTTCAAGTACAGTAAACTCTAAATCTTATGAAATAAATGGAAATCTATCTTTTTCGAGCTGCATAAGGGTCTTTTCCTCAAATCATGATCCTAGAAGGAAGAAGTGAGGCTAGAACACCTACTGAAAGATTTGTGGTGCTTCTTTTATCCCTTTTAACCTACCACTAAAGTAAGGCACAAATGGAAGCAAACTAATAAACAATTAATTAAATCTACACTACTTGTAATGAAATACCTCTAAAGACAGTTTAACCATGAATCTATGAAACTAAGCTAAGCATACAGATATAAGAAGAGGAGCCTTTGCTTCTAGAGTTGGGCCCTAACCCAAGAGCTTCAGCCCTCTGAGTTAACTCAATTTTGGATCAAGAAAAAGCTCATTCTTATTACCAAAACAAAAAATTACATCAAAGTCTTCCACAGTATGGAGCTCGAAAATAACTAGATTTTTTACAACAAAAATTTTGCATCCAAATGAGGCTCTAGGCTTCTCTACTTATCCAACTAAAGTCCCCAATGACTTCCTTAAATTTAGGGAGGCTTGGCTCCAAAACTCAATATGAACTAACTCTTTGTCTATCACTTGCTCGACTGTCTTCTAATCTTCATGACTTGGCTACTTGCACTCCAAGTTGTTGGGATTAATGGAGGAATATTTGAATGGGGGAGGAGTAAATGAGGAGGATTTACCTCCTACAATCTCTCTCCCTTGTCCCATTTGAGTTTCAAAACTTATTTTTGCCAAATTTCCTTGATTTTCTCTTCCAAACCTCGATTTAATGCATATTAGTTCACTAGGCATGATATCTCACTTTAACTCATCTCATTAAACAAAATATAATCAAAACATGTAATAAGTTGCAAGAAGAGTTGGTTTGACTAATTTAGGAGGTGAATTAAGGCGCATATAATTACCCAATGATGAGTGTTGGCTTGATGGGGCCTAACCCAGGTTCAGAGATAATTAGCCAAACAAATCACTATACTACTGGCCCTTTCGGCAACAGTCTGCAGAGTGCGGACTGAGGTCTCAGCTGAAGTAGTATGGGGGATGCTGCAACCAATTTTTTGCACCCTTGAGATGTCTAAGGGGTCAACTTAGTCCAGCTAGGAATTTCTTCGTGTAGGTCATTTCACGCACAGTCCTAACCTGCAAGACCTTCGTGACCTATTATAATCTCTATTGGGCGTGGAATCCCCCCAAGGCATGTTTTTGGCCTTAAAACCAAAGTTTTTACCAAGTCCATTGTAAAGACTCTGTGATTTGTGAGTGGAGAGCGTGAAGTCATAATAGAGTCACAGGGTTGTCCACCCTTTTTTTTAATGTAATGTCGACTTAAAAGATCTACCCAAGGTCTATAGACCATGGGATTGTATAAATAGAGCAAGTCTCTAAGTGTAGAAAAGAGAAGAAAGATAGAAGCATGGTGAGTCTAAGAAAGTGATTGAGTCGAAGTGTAAAGTGTGTATGTGGGTCATAGAGTAGGAGAAGGCTCTACAACTGAATGCACAGAGGCCTAGTAGTCCGCAGTTGAGTGCGCGCACCCCTCTAGTTGAGTGTGCAAGGAAGGTTGAGTCTGTAACCATTGAAAGCATTAATAAAGAGAAGTTTTATCATATTTATGTGTATCTTTCCTGTTTTATGTATTATTGGGTATAAATTGCAAGTTTACTATTTATTTTCTACGTAAACTCATATGAATGTGTTGTATAAATAAATATAACATAAGGCATCCATTTACGTGAAGATAATTAATGATGTAAGAAGATAAGTAAGTTCTTAGGTGTGACTTAGGGAAATAGTATAGAGTGTTGCTCTAGCAGCACAAAAGCCCCACAATCCCTGGTTAGGGCTACACGAAGGCGAATATATCAAGGCGCGAAGGACATGAAAGTGCGCGAAGTAACCTTCACGCAAGGACTAAAAATTGGACCGAATCAACCTCTCAGACATCTCAAGGGTGCAGAAATTTGGTTCCAACACCCCCCCATACTACTTTGGGTGAGACCTTAGTCCACGCTCCGCGAACTGTTGCTGAAAGGGCCATTAGTATAGGGATTTGTTTGGCTAATTAACTCTGAACCTGGGTCAGGCCCCAAAAAGCTAAAAATTGGTTCCATTGTTGGGACTGGGATCTGCGTAGAGATGTTTAATGTCGTATCAACTAAGAAAGGAATTGAGGATTGGTTGAATAGGAAGATTCACGAGTTCGGGGCATAGGAGAACATGAATTCGTGATTATCAAAAGAGTGGTTAGACTACCACTTATACATAGAGATCCACGAAATTTTCTTCACATATTTCCCTACTAAGCTATATGAGTGGATCACGAAGCTTGCAGATAGCCAAGGAAGGTGAAAGTTTGACAGACCTATTGTGTGGACTCCAGAATTGGTGCGAACATTGGAAGCATCAGAGGATAAGATCGTGCACACTATTGATCACTGGCTTTATCGAATTATAGGAGGATTCATCACTGAGTTCGCAGTAGATACTTCAGTAAGCTATAACGAGGTAGAATGACACTTCCTTAAAGGACCACGAGGTAAGTATGTTAAGTCCTTGAACACTTGGATTAAAATGCTACTATGTCAAAATTGGGTTATGAGAATAAATTTATGTTTGGGGTTACGCGAAGTGGGAGAATATACAGAAATGAAGGTAGTACAAAACTAGAAACTAGCCCCTTGATTTCACCTCCACGAGGGGACAAGGAAGAGCTCACAAAGGTCTCACCAAGAATTGTGATCAATTTTATAAGGTAGTAGATTCCTCACATAAAACCCCCACCCACACCACCACTATTTTCACCGTCTTCACCCCCATCTTCATCCATACCACCTCCGCCACCACAGCGAGTCAATATGGCAAGCACAATAAAGTTTCCAGTGTTCAAGGAGTAGGAAATGAAGATCTGGCCCAGTTTTGGTTCATGATAAAAGTTGTATGGGAAGTGTAGGGAGTTGCAGATGAGAATATAAAGAAAGAAACGTTGGTCAGCGCTCTGCAAGATTTTGCGCTAACCTGTTACATTAAGCATTCCAATGACAATCTAAATGAGGGGATCGTGGATATCCAAACTATACTAAACAAAGAATTTAGCAAGCTGAGGTTAGAGGTGTAGTCAATCATTGGATTCAATGAAATCACAATGCTACCAGGCGAGATCCCTTGGGAGTTGGAACAAAGATTTAAGTGCACAATTCATGAAGCTAACATGACTTTGATAGATGGACAACACCACGAATGATTTGTAGCATCGTTAATGTTGCATCTAAGGAACGTGCTATCACAACAGAGGCTAACAGCTCAGGCTGAGGCCTTGGAGATCACGATGAGACTGCACAAGACCCCAATAAAGGATCCCAACCCGGGAGTTCAGCAGATTCACCTGCAGTTGAAAAATTTGTGCCTTGAGATGCAGAGTCTGAAACAAGACAGGGCAACTCGCCCAGAAGTGTGTGACAAGGTATGGTGCGTAAAGTGAAAGGGTCAGGGACATGACAAGGACCAATGCCCAGTGTTTGGGAATTACCTTGCGGGAGGAAGACCAATGCCATTGAGACCAGAGGCACAAGCAGGACCTAGCGCAAAGCTTGCATTGTGGTGTGTGATTTGTCAAAAAGGAGGAAAGCATGCTACAGACAACTTCCATATGTTGCAGAAGTACATGCAGAATTCACAACAATTGTTCTGTAATTTTTGTAGATCAGTGGGACATGATGAGCACACCTGTAGAAGTTTCGAGTTGATGTGGATAGGACTCCTACATACAGAGTTCAGGCCAAAATGCAGCCCCTTGAACATAACACAAGGATGGTGTGAACTGGATTTCAGGGGTGTGGACGAGGCTGAGGTGGAGGAGGACCTAGAAGAAGTCACAGATAGTTGATATGTTACAATTGCAGAGGGCTAGGACATTATTCCCACGATTGTACAAATATGATGCATCCATTATGCTTGTATTGTACATTGTTTGATCATGAGATGGACAATTGTCCCACACTAATAGCGCGGTTGCACAATAAGGGAGCGCTCCAACCTCCCCCAACTCAGAACCTACAAATGATGAGGTCTGAGTTGTGTGAGGAAGACCCTAATGTGAATATTGTTCTCCGAAGTGGAATTAAGATGGGAGATGACAAAGGCAAGTAGCCTGAAGAGAGTACTTGTGTTTGCAAGGCTCCGACAAAAGAACCAGAGTTTGATTCGAAGCGTGGAAAGGAAACCTTCATGGAAGACAGGAAGAGCTTCGCTGATGCCTCCACTTCAGGAAGCAAAGATAGACCGAAGCCAGAAATGGACCCATCGATGCTCACAACATTCCTAAAAACATGCATGAAGCTATTGCATGATAGAAAGGCTGCAACAACTCATAAATAGATGCGCTCGGACCCCGCTAGGAGAACCGCGCATAGTCCGGAAGCTCAGAAAACACATGACGAGGATGGGAAGGGAGATGAGATTGACCGCATAGATTAGAGAATATGAGATGGACCAAGTGATTCTAGACCTAGGATTATATGCAAATGTTCTGCCGAAGTAAACATGGGAGCACATGGGAAGGCCTACACTGTAGTGGCCTCCTATCCAACTGCGAATGGCGAACCAGAAAAAGATCCTACCTATGGGAATATTGCAAGGAATCATAGTGGATATTGAAGGAAGAAGAGTGCTAGCAGACTTTGAAGTGATAGATATTTTTGATTACAACAATCCCTACCCTGCACTATTAGGAATAACTTAGGCCACTGACATGAATGGGGTGATAAATCTGAAGAAGTGTAAGATGATTTTTAAGAAAAAGTCTCTATGAATGGTTGTACCTTTGGACCTTGCAGAAGGACCACACTACACGGAGCCAGTACACAACTATGAAAGCGACGACAACTTGGACTGCATCTACAAGATAACTGCGTGAGAGAAAGACAGGGTAAGTCCAACCACGGATGGACGAATCTCATGGGAGCGCGAAAGCTCTTGCACATCAGATTCTAATGAGGAGATAGAATGACAGCAGAACTGGTTACACGAGGTAACCACGCTAAAATGTAACATGATGACGAGATCATTGATTGCGTATCAATGGAGGTAAGGGATCTGCCTATGTATGATGGGTTAAGTGAGGTAGATGACTTCTTGAATAGATTTGAAAGAGAGGTGTTGGAACAACAATGTTTCGAGGCTTTGAAATGGGTACTGCATGCTACGCTCGCGAGGTGGTGGGGTACACATCAAGGAAGCCTCAGGCACTGGTGTGAATGTAGGAGAATGATGTGTATATATTTTTGGAAGCCTCAAATGTGATTCACAGAAAAAAAGGCTGGAAAGAGCGATCCATGCGTGCACCTTTCCAGATGGGTGCATGTATATGTTACAAAACCTACGCAGATGCATACTGACTCTGCGTTAAGAAACATGGTCAGTAAGCATGTTCGGGTGAGGCAATAGCACGAAAGGCCTCTTAGGTTGGAATAATAGAGTATGGAAAGAGCGGGTGGGCAGAAACTTATCCACGCAGAAGCTTTTGACAAAGTATGCAAAGTATTGAACAAGGTACACTATGCGCAGCGAACTAATTGGGACCTACACGTACCAGCAGTTTTGTGGGCTTATAGGACAACATGCAAGAAACTGATGAAGTAGGCACCTCTGAGGCTGTATTCTGGAGTGAACCCTGTAATCCCCATAGAATATAAAATCCCTTGCCCGCACATAGCAGCACCGGTAGATACGACGGTTCGTGGAGCCTTGGAAGGAGGGATTGTGCAGCTGAAAGAAGCAGAATGCTTGGGACTTGGGGAAGAAATACGACAAGGTATTCTTAGGCTCCAAGAACTTATGAAAGATAGGGTGCGATTAAGGGAGAAAAGTGCTCTAATGGAAGTGGAAGTCAAGAAGCTTGAGGACGGGATCAAGAAGGATTTTTTCGATAAAGAACCTAGGGTGATAAAACAAGGTGTGCAGATCACATTGACGAATTTGGGGACTATCACCGAGAATTGATCAGCCTGATGATTTTGATTGGATCGCATATTACTAAAAGGATCAACCATGGTGGCGCGATGTCAATGATAAAGTGCGCGACACAACTAGTAATAATAAAAGGTGGGCATTTTCCAGGAAAAGTGATGGATGACCAGATGAAACCCTATACTGGTGGCGTGACCACCTGACTAGCTATGGGAAGTACAGTCTTAGCACTCCAAGTAGTTGAAAGGAGGCACAGGACTATAAACTACTCTGCCTGGGAGCTGCACAATGTTGGAGCTATGCCCAAAAGAAAAGTTTCACAAGGTCCGCGACCATGCAAGGGGGTTGTGCTACCGCGTGGGTTGGTTGGAAAGTGACCATTGGAGTCACTATTCATGATGTGATGCTCAACTTGAGACCAAAGGGAGTGGGTGGTAGGTATTTAACACGCACTTTATGTGCAAGATTTGGGAAAATCTGCCACCAAGGGAGCGTTAATGAACCAAATTTGGGGTGAACGGTCAAATTCAAATTAAAAAGGCGCTATAAATTACAAAGGGCTTCCCAGCAAACAACACTTGGTCATTTGCGAATTGAGCTATTGTATGCCCCACATATTACGAGTCGAGATCTATTTTCCCTGTGTTGAGCATTGATTAAGCCCCTGATTACATGATTGAAATATTTCTAGACCAGCAAGATGACAACGTCATAAGAAGTTAGGGAAATTGTAGAGATGATCGCTGAAGAGGCCGCATAGGCCCTAACTATGGGGGATGCCCTTGAAGGCACTGGGATTGTGGTGGAAATCCATAAATAACCATGCACGCCGAGGCTAAGGAAAGACAAATAACTGATGATTCCTATATGTGTGTCCCCTTGAAACCCAATGCGCACCAAGTTAACAATGGAGGATAAAGGAAAAGTAGTTAACTTGGAAACTGAGGAGGAGGAGGAAGACCTGGAGGACCTTATAAATTAAAAGATGAGGATAAAGGCATGGAGGAAGTAACTGAGCTTGCACACCCTCCAACAAAGATGCCCTCCTATATCCCCTCGCAGAAGGGGAAGGAAAAAGTGCCTAAGGATCTCAACGAGAGTAAGAGCTCTCTCCAAACTCCGCTCCTCCTAGACAACATCATATTTGAGGGCATGCACCTGGGGCAGGTGCCTAACTTGAAATTTGAAGATTGGGATCTTGCTAACCATGAGAATTTCTCTCATCTAGAGACTTTGTAGCTCATGAAGCCCTAGAAGAACACCACAACAGGGGTTATCGAATTGAAGCCGCGAAAGTGGTTACACGGAGTGGAAAAGGCAGGGTTATTAAAACTGCTTTGGGTGTCACATTTCCACTGCACCCCAATAACAATATGCATCATCAAGCAGCTGCTCTGCCTGGTGCATGGTGGGTGTTTGCCACTGGAGGAGCCCATCCCCATCATAGACCAGTTAATCCACCACATTACCTCACTCCCATGCAAAGGAGAGGACCCAGAAGACATCTTAGAGGGGAAGAGCAATGACTTGGCCATCGCAGAGGGCATGAAGAATAAATAAAAGTTGGAGAAGAAGAAAAGGGGCTACCCCATATCTAGCATCAACAACAAAGTAGTTAAAGTGGCGACCTAGATACAAGCAAGTAAAGTTATGCGCAAGTGCCTCGCGGATGAGGTACCCGCACCGGTGGTGGCCCTTGCTAAGAAGTGTGTGGAGGGGGTCTAGTTCAACTAGTCCGAGTTCTTATGTAAAGAGTTCCTGGAAAATTATCACGAGGCCCAGGAACAAGGAAAAATGTTCCACTATGCATGGCTTCTACTATCCATAGTTCTCGTGGTAGGGGAATTGACGAACGACAGTCAGTTCCCCACAATTGACAAGGATCCATTGGAGGCTGTGAAGTATGCTTCATTGTGGGCCATGAAAGACGTGAACTGGATCTGTGACAACAAGATATTATGGGTGTTCATGGAAATGAACATCAGAATGGGGATTTATCACAAGTTGCGTTATCACCCACTGTCTACAATAGCCTGCAAAGTTTTACAAAATTTAAAGCGAACCTCCACAACATATATATCAGAGCGCGCAAGGACCCGCCCAAGAAATTGAGCGAGCTACCCTTCGTAGCCACAGATGATGTAATTTTTGATGTACTAGAGACATGGCTTTTGGAGTGGCGTGCCTCAAACATCGTAGCGGTGGAGATGTCTGTGGCGTAGAGGAAGAAAGAGGAGGCCAAATTGTGCATGGCGTAGTTGGTAGAGAAGACAAGGCAAGAAGTAGAGATAGAACAAGTGTAGGAGGCATGGGACACTACATAGACAACAGCATAATAGAAAAAGGCCATAGCAGCAGCAATAGAAAAGGAGGCAACCGAGAAGGCACGTGAGGGCCAGGAGTCACCCTCACATGGGCAGGAAAAAGAAATGGAAACTGAGGAAGAGGAGGGCGGCACAGACCCAAAAACCACATTAACACAACTAAAGTGCCAGTGACCGAGCGAGTAGACAGGGCTGCGCAATAAGGTCAAGGCATCAAATTTGTCTATCAATCCGATCACCCTTACTAACAGTGATCTACACGACATTAGCAGGACAATGCATGATGTCACCTCCGAGGCCCTCTGAAACTTCATGCAAGAGAATCAGATTATGTTGGCAGCCCTTAGAGTGCAGGTTCAAGAGTAGTAAGTGTGCACTCCTCAGGCTGGTACCCTTTCAACCAGCCTCGCAGTAGGGATGGTTGCAGCCGAGTAGATGTTGCGTGCTCAGACAACAAACACAATAGTGATGTCAGAAGGGGCACTGGTTACAACAGATGAGGCCAACAGGCCTACGATTAGCGCCCTGAGAGGTATCAGTATCAACATGGCTGCACTCCCACAGGAGGTGTTATATGTTCTGCAGGATGGGATTACTGTAGAACTGTAGGCTAGGGAGAACCATGTGCTGCAAGTGCTAAGTGACCAAAAGATCAACATGGAGAAGTTGAGCTTACAGCGCGACAAAGTGGTGTCGCAGAACAGGTAGATGGTACAAGTACTGGAAGAAGCCTATTAGATGGTCCCTGAGCTGGCCATCCCTTCAGACACACTAGTAGAGGCACACATCCATAGACTATTAGCAAGGGTGCATGAGGAACGGGAAGAAATTACTAGGGTTCAGCTGGAGCTGAACCTTCAGATCGCAGAGCTGCGGTTGAAGGCATAGCCGTCCACCCCTCCAAAGGTAAGAGAATAGCATGCCAGCGCTATTACATCGGGGATGGAAGAGATCAACAATGTAGTAAGGGACTGGACCAGAATGTTAGAGGAGTCATTTGAGGTCCTCACTAATCTATAGGAGGACCCTAACATCTAGCTCTTAGAGATAGAGGCACGTGAGCTACAGTAGCAATATGATGGCATCAAAGGGACCATGCCAAAGGTGGCCCTCACTCAGAGTCTTGCACGAATGTAATAGGCCAAAGCACTGAAAGAGCAAGTGGACACCACACGACATCGACAACCAGTCTTGAAGGTGCATGTTCCACCTTGGATTGACGAGGCCTTCATCATTATAGCGACAATTGAAGGCAAGCTCGCGCAAATGTAGGGGATGCAGGAACAGATGTAGGGAAGCAATTCCGACACCGCGGTCTCAGAACAACGAGTATAGAAGATTCAACAGGCAGCTACTCAGTGTGTTGCCGACCTTGCAGTGATTCAAGCAGAGTTGGAGGGACTTCGCTTGAAGATCTCTGCACCAACAGAGTGACTTGAGGGCGAGTCACAATGTTTTTGTTGGGGGCATGTTGGGCATGGAATGCCCCCCAAGGCATGTTTTGGGGCCTAAAACCAAGTTTTGACCAAGCCCATTGTAATGACTCCGTGATTTGTTGGCGCATACCGCGAAGTCATAATAGAGTCACAAGGTTGTTCGTCCTTGTTTTTGTAATGTAATGTCAGCTTAAAATATCTACCCATGGTCCGTGGACCATGGGATTATATAAATAGAGTAAGGCTCTAAGTGTAGAAAAGATAAGAAAGATAGAAGCATGGTGAGTCTAAGGAAGTGATTGAGTCAAAGTGTAAAGTGTGTCTGTGGGTCATATAATAGGAGAAGGCTCTGCAACTGAGTGCATAGAGGCCTAGTAGTCACAGCTGAGTGCACGGACCCCTGCAACTAAGTGCACAGGGTAGGTCGAGTCTGTAACCATTGGAAGCATTAATAAAGAGAAGTTTTATCATATTTCTATGTATCTTTTCCTGTTTTATGTATTATTGGGTATAAATTGCAAGTTTACTATTTGTTTGCCGCCCAAAATCATATGAATGTGTTGTATAAATAAATATAACATAAGGCATCCATTTACGTGAAGATAATTAACCGGTGTAAGAAGGTATGTAAGATGTCAGGTGTGACTTAGGGAAATAGTGTAGAGTCCTGCTCCAACAGCGCGGAAGCCCCACACTCCCTATTTATGGTTGCGCAAAGGTGAATATATCAGGGCACGAAGGACAGGGAAGTGCGCGAAGTAACCTATGCTCAAGGACTAAGAGTTGGACCGAATCAACCTCTCATACATTTCAACGGTGCAGAAACTTGGTTCCAGCACCTCCCCATACTACTTTAAGTGAGACCTCAGTCCGCACTCCGCAGACTATTTCCAAAAGGGCCAATAGTATAGGGATTGTTTGGCTAATTAACTCTGAACCTGGGTCAGGCCCCAACAAGCCAACAATCACCTTCACGCAACCCTAACCAAGGGCTGAGATGCTTTCGTGTTGCTAAGGAAGTGATCTACGATATTTTCCCAAGTTCCCCATGGATCTTACTTATCTTCTTATAACTATTAGTTAACTTTGCGTAAACAAATACTTATCTTATATTCACTTGTTCAACACATTCATATGAGTTCTCACAGCAAATAAATAGTAAACTTGCAATTCATACCCAATATACTTCAATGCACAAAACAGGAAAAAGATACACATAAGGAAAAAAACTTCTCTTTATTATTTATCCAACGGTTATAGACCTAACTCACCCGGCACACTCAGCTGTAAGGGTCTACGCACTCAACTACGGACTACTAGGCCTCTACACACTTAGCTATAGAGCCTTCTCCTACTCTATGACCTAAAGACACAACTTTACACTTCCACTCAGACTCAATGCTTCTTCTTCATTCTCTTAGATTAGATTTGATATCTCTTTACAACTTAGAGCCTCACTCTATTTATACAATCCCATGGTCCATGGACCATGGGCAGAACTCTCAGGCTGACATTACATTACAAAAGTAAGGGAAGACAACCCTATGAGTCAATTACAACTTCGTGCTCTGCGCCCACAAATCGCAGAGTCTTTACATCGGACTTAGTCAAAAATTGGGCTTTAAGCCCCAAAACTTGCCTTGGGGGATCTTGTGCCCAATAGGCCCCCAACACAAACATCGTTACTCACCCTCGAGTCACTTTGTTGTTGTGTAGATCTTCGCGCAGAGACCTCCCAAGCCTGCTCGGACTGCTGCACAGTCGGAAACGCACTGAGTGGCTGCCTGTTGTATCTCCTGTACATGCTGTTTAGAGACTGCTATATCTAAACTGCTTCCCTATATCTGCTCTTGCATCCCCTGCATTTGTGTGACCTTGCCTTCAATCGTTGTTGTGCTGATGAAGGCCTCATCAATCCATGGTTGGATGCATGCCTTCAGAACTGCTTCTCTGTGTTGTGTCACGTCTACTTGCTCCTTCAGCGCTTTTTCCTGTTGCATCCATGTGAGCCTCTGTGTAAGGGATACCATCTACACGGTCCCTTTGACGTTGTCATACTGTTGATGTATATCACACATCTTTGTTTCCAAGTGTTGCATGTTCATTTCCTCCTGCAAAGCGATGAGGACCTCGAACATTCTTCCAATACTTTGGTGCAGTCCCTCACTGTACTGCTGATCTCTTCTATGCCTGTTGTGATGGTGTTCCCTCACCTTTGGAGGAATTGAAGGCTACACCTTCAATCACAACTCTTCTATCTGAAGTATCAGCTCCAGATGAACCTTGGTCATCTCTTCTCGTGCCTCATGCACCCCTACTGCTAACCTATGGATGTGCGCCTCTGTTAGTGCCTATACTAGGATGGCCAACTTAGGAACCATCTGGCAGGCCTCCTCAACCACCTGCACCATCTGTCGCTTCTACGCCACTACCTCATCGCATTGTAGGCTCAATTGTTCCATGTTGATTAGTTGTTCAATCAACACCTGCAGTGCACGGCCCTCCCTAGCTCGCAGTTTTGTAGTAACTCCATCGTACAAAACATAGACCATCTCCCGAGGGAGCGCAACCATGTTGATTCCTACTCCTTTCAATGCACTGACCGTAAGCCTATCAGCCTTGTTCTTTGTAACTTGTGCCCTCTCTGGAAGCACTATTGTGTTGGTTGTGCAGGCATGCAACATTTCCTTAGTCGCGGTCGTTCCTACTGTGAGGTTGGTTGAGAGAGTACCAGCCTAAGGAGTGCACACCTGCAACTCCTAAATCTATGCCTAGAAGGCCCCCAACACAATCTGATTCTCCTCTGCCAACTGTTGGAGGGCCTCTATGGTAACATCACGCATCGTCTCTCCTATATCGTGCACAACGAAGGGGGGCTCCGCCCCCCCTCTAACCCCCGGGTTAACTATGTGGGCTAGTCGTGGAAAGAATATAACACAACCCAACATTCTCCCACATGTTTTTTTCTTTCCACAGGGGGCCACAAGAAAGCTTAGTCATTTTTCTAGCCCTAAAATGCCCATTGTCTCTCTACACCAAGAGAACTTCTCGGAGCTCATAGATTTTTTCAATGCATTTGTAGTATTCTTCAAAGTGTCCACCTTTACCAGCAACACCTTTTTTGTCTTCTATCATATCCCTCACGAAGCGATACTGAACATCAATGTGCTTTGTCTTTGAATTATATGCGGGTTCTTTGCCAAGAAAATTGCACTTTGGCTGTCGTAGTCTATCCTTATAGCTCCCTGTACTAACCCCATACTTGAACACAATCTCTACAACCAAACTGCTTCCTTGCTTGCATGAGTGGCTACCGTGTATTCTGCCTCCATAGTTGATAGTGCCACTACAGATTGTTTCTTACTCATCCAACTGACTGCACCTCCAAATAGGTTAAACACATACCCACTTGTATATCTTCTCTAATCTAGATCTCTAGCCCAATCTGCATCAACAAAGCCATGAATATCCAACACTTTGTCCAATCCTGGTCTTCCTTGGTAGCACAAACCATAATCACTAGTGCCACGCAAATACCTGAAAACCCGCTTCACTGCTCTGTGCTCCTTCTGTGGTTTTGACATAAACCTGCTCAATACTCCCACTGCATGTGCAATGTCTAGTCTAGTACAGACCATTATATACATCAGGCCACCGACTGCACTTACATATGGAACACGGGACATGTCCTCTTCCTCTTCTTGTGTCTTGGGACATTGTTCAGCAGATAACCTCACACCTATAGGAATAGGAACCTTCACCGGTTTACTATCCTGCATATTAAACATTTGCAGTATTGTCTCGACATACTTCCTTTGGTTTAACCAGAGATTCCTCTTTGTATGATCTCTTTTAATTTCCATGCCCAAAATATAGTTTGCAGCACCAAGATCTTTCATGTCGAATTTGGAGGATAATTGGGTCTTCAAATCCTAGATAATTTATTTGTCATTTCCAACCAGCAAAATATCATCCACATACAAGACCAGATAAATAACACGGTCACCAATTAATTTAAAATACACACCATGATCTGCTTTGCTTCTAGTGAAGCCAAGTCCCCGTATAAATGTATCAAATTTCTGATACCACATCCTTGGTGGCTAATTTAACCCATACAGAGACTTCTTTAACTTGCATACCAGTTCTTTCTTACCCTTCACCGCAAATCCTTCAGGTTGCTTCATGTATATTTCCTCTTCTGGATCCTCGTGAAGAAATGTTGTCTTCACATCCATCTTTTCTACCTCAAAATCAAAAGCAGTAGCAACAGATAAAAGTAATCTAATAGAAGTTACCTTGGAAACAGGAGAGAAAATATCACCAAAATCAATTCTTAGCACCTGGGAATAAACTTTTGCTACCAACTGATCTTTTTATTTCTCCACCTTTCCTTCTACATTTGTCTCCTTCTTGAACACCCATTTACTACCAATGGGTTTCCTTCTAGTCGAAAACTCCACCAGATTTCAAGCCTCATTTTTGTACAAAGATGCCATTTCATCAAGCATGGCCTTCTTCCATAGTTTTCCATCCCCTAAATCTACTGCTTCCTTCACAGTTCTGGGATCATCGTCAGTAATAGATAAAGAAAAATTTGAACAGAAAGTATATGGACTATACCTTTCTGGTTGCCTTCTTTCTCGAATTGATCTTCTCACACTTGGAGTTTGTGGCTCTTCATCTTTTGATTCCTCCTCTACTATAGAGTTTGATTCTTCCTCCTTAAGCTCAAACTCTATCTTCGCAGGTTCCTTTGGCTAGACTTCATGTTTAATAACATCTTTTACCTCTCTAAGCACCACATCTCAGCTATACACAACCTTCCGTGTGACTTGGTTCCAAAGCTTATAACCCTTTAAACCATCCTTATACCCAATAAAGATGCACTTTTCAGATTTGCTATCCAACATGGTTCGTTTCTGCTTTGGAACATGTACATATGCATCACATCCAAATACCCTTAGATGTGAAAGAGAGGGTTTCTTACCAGTCCATACCTCTTGTGGAGTCTTATCCTCCAACGCTGATGAAGATGATCTGTTAACTAAGTAACATGCAGTATCCACCACCTCTGCCCAGAATTCCTGTCCTAACCTGGCATCACTGAGCATGCTTCTTGCCCTTTCCATCAACGTCTTGTTCATTCTTTATACAACTCCATTTTGTTGAGGTGCATATGGACTAGTCTTCTGTTGTGCTATACCACACTTCTCACAAAATTCTTCAAATTCCTTGCTGCAAAACTCTCCACCATTATCTTTCCTCAACACCTTTATCTTCCTCTATGTTTGATTTTCCATGAGAGCCTTAAATTCTTTAAACCTGTCAGAGGCTTCAAATTTCTTATTAAGGAAATATATCCATGTATTCCTTGAGAAGTCATCTATAAATGATACATAGTACATAGACTTACCCAGTGATGGAAACTTCACAGGTCCAAACACATCACTGTGCACAAGTTCTAATATATGTTTCGACCTCTTAGTACCAGAGGGGAAACTCACCTGATTCTGCTTCCCATATACACAATTTTCACAGAAATCAAAATCCAGAGAGTTATTACTCATACCTTCTACCATACCTTTACCATGAAGTATTTGAAGGCCCTTCTCTCCAATATGTCCAAGCCTTTGATGCCACAACATGGTCTTCTCTCCAGAGACCACTAGATTTTCTACTCCACTTTCAGGAACCACAAAACTATTGCACCCATCAATAACAGTGCTACCTTGTAGCTTGTATAGAGTTCCAATTCAAACTCCCTGCATCAATACCAGTGCTTCCCGAACTATTTTGCAGGTATCCTTCTCGAACACTGTTTTTACACTTGCATCATCCAGCTTGATTATAGAAATCAAATTTCTAGCCAATGCAGGAATATGCAGAACACCCAGAAGTGTTCTAACCCTTCCACCTTGCAACTTCAACTTTACTTTTCCACGACCAATGATTCTATCCTTCCTATCATCCCCTAAGAAGACATCACCACCATTGTATTTCTCATACTCGCAGAACCACTCTCTATGGGGAGTGAAGTGAAAGGATGCACCTGAGGCAATCAACCATGCCTCATGATCTACATGTGTACTTGAAGAAGCCAAGTACACATCCCCACCTTCATCTGAGGTGGTTTTCGCCTCTGCAGAAGGAGCATCATCAGATCCCTTTCCTTTATCAAGAGCTTTAGATTTATAGTCACTTTTGTAGTGCCCTTCCTTTCCGCATTTCCAGCACACCACCTTTACAGGTTTTCCTAGAGATTAGATCTCCCTTTAGATTTAGATCCCCCACTCGAGGAATTATTTTTCTTTCTGTTCTGGGACCGTCCTCGTATAGACAAGGCATCACCATTCTGGCTCTCCATATTTTTTCGTCTCATCTCCTCCATCAACATGGATGAGACTATTTCATCAAACTGCAAGGCAGTTGCATTGCTACCTATTGCAATAACTAGACTATCCCATGAATCTGGTAGAGAACACAACAAACTGATGCACTTATCTTCATCTGAAATTTTAATGTCAACAGATGCTAACTGACTTACGACAATATTAAATGTGTTTATATGCTCTGTCACTGAGTCTCCATCTTTCATCCTTAGGTTATACAACTTTTTCCGCATGAACATTTTATTCATCTGAGACTTATATTGGTACAAAGTCCCTAACTTGTCCCAGAGAGCCTTCGCCGTAGCTTCCCCTGATACATTTAGCAATACTGAATCTGAGACACACAATCATATTGTGCTCTTTGCCTTTCGATCCAACTTCTTCCATTCTTCATCAGACACTCCCGTTGGTTTAGTACCCGGATCTACCATGATCCACTGATCTTTATCGACGAGTAGATCCTCCATCTTAAGTTTCCACAACTCAAAACTCTGACCATTAAATTTCTTGATCTCTATCTTTCCACTGCTCACCATCTTCTTTCACCACCAGAATCGATCTCGCAGATCTCCCACTGAACAGGGTCTACCATAGGCCTAAGCAAAACCCCTTAGCAACAAAGGCATCCCCTTGAAGCCAAAACAACTCTGATACCAAATGTAGGTTTTAACCCGTACAGAAATTACCTACATATGAATTCTAAAACACAAAAAATAAACAATGTGAGAGCATAACACATAAAACACATATACATAGAGATTTTCCCTTGGATCCCAAAACCGAGACTACTAGCTTGATTTTTCATTACGCTCCTTTCAATGTTATAACACATATTTATACATGTCGAAGCATCCAATACCATGGACAAAAAACCATCACGTCCAATACCATGGACCAAAAACCATCGCGTCGAAAAACATGTGCAAAAATCATGCACAAAACCATAGGTGGGTCCACCCAACCTAACATAGGGTCCAAAACCAAAATTTTCTATGGTGTTGCCCCGGAATCCATAAAGTGGGCCTACAGGTACACCTCAAACCCCCTATGATCCCCCACTCCCCCCCCGATACACAATCGGCGCAACGAACAGGGGCTCCGCACCCCCTCTAACCCCCTGGTTAACTACATGGGCTAGTCGTGGAAAGAATATAACACAACCTAACATGCTAGTATGCATAGGTGCCCATCACTTCGTTGCACATTACATACCTTGTTCAGTGCTCCACACACTTTATTAAAGGCTTCCACATGGATAACCTTCTGTGCGCTCATTCTTTCCACATTTTGTTGTTCCAATTTGAGGAGTTGTTCATGCATTTTCCCTCCCAACACATGCTTATTTATCGTATTTCCCATCACAAATTTCATGTGAATCCATGCAATTTGTTTATCATCTACCTGTACCCACCTGGAAAGATGTGTGCACGGACTATCCCGACCATTGTATCTATCTACCGACTGCCCTGTAGGTTTCTCAAATCGTGTGCACATCATCCTCCTACATGCATGCCAATCATCAAATTTTCCTTTGTGCATACCCCACCACCTCGCGGGCGTAGCGCGTAGTACCCAATTCAAGGCTTCGAAATGTCCAACACCACCCTCTCAAATTGGTCCAGGAAAGCATCTACCTCACCTAATCCATCATAAGTAGGTAAATCTCTCATTTTCATTGATACACATTGCAGTGATATTGTCATCATGTTGTAGTTTAATGTGGTTACCTCGTGTAATCGGTTCTTCCACCACTCTACCTCCTCATCCAAATTAGAATTACAGGAGCTTTCACGCTCCCATGAAATTTGTCCATCCACTGTAGGATTTACCCAGTCTTGCTGCCACACAGTTATCTTGTAGATGAAGTCCAAATCATTGTCACTTTCATAGTCACACACTAGCTCTATGTAGCACGATCACTCAGTAGGGTCCAAGGGTATAACTATGCACAAAGACTTCTCAAAAATCATCTTGCGCTTCTTCAAATTAATCACCCCATTCATGTCAGTGGCCCAATCAATTCCTAAGAGCATGAGGGAGGGATTGTTGTCATCAACAATCTTTATCACCTCAAAGTCAACTAGAGCACTTGCTCCCTCAATATCCACTATGATTCCCTGCAATTTCCCAGGGGTATTATCTCCGCTACAAAATAGGCCTCCCCATGCGCTCCCATGTCTACTTTGGAAAAACGTTCATGTCTGACCCTAAATCCAGAATTACTTGGTCCATCTCATATTCTCCAATCTGCACAGTTAACCTCATTTATCTTCCTGTTCTTGTCTTATTCTTAACAATCTTCTGGACTATGTGTGGTTCTCCTAGCACAGTCCCAGGGCATCTATTAATGAATTCCTGTAATCACTTTATAGCCTTACTATCACGTAGTAACTTCATACATGTTTCCAGGAACATCGTGAGCATCGATGGGTCCATTTCTGGCTCTGGTCTGTCTTTGCTTCCTGAAGTGGAGACATCAACGAAGATGTTCTTAGCTTCAATAAAAGTTTCTCGAGTGTGTTCCACATCAATCTCTGCTTCCATTGCTAGAGCTTTGCGAACCCAAGTACTTTCTCCAAGTTGTTTGCCTTTATCATCTCCCATTGTAATTCCACTTCAGAGCACAATATTCACCTTTAGCTCTTCCTCATGCGGCTCAGAGCTCACAATTTGTAGGTTCAGAGTCGGGGGAGGTGGTAGCACTCCCTTATCACATATCCTAGCTATCAGCCTAGGACAATCTTCCGTCTCATGATCAAACAAGGTACAATACAAGCATGATGGATGCGTTGGATTCGTAAAATCGTGGGAATAATGTCCTGGCCCTCCGCAATTGTAGCATATTAGTTGTCCACGGCCTCTTTCAGGTCCTCCTCCACCTCGGCCTCGTCCGCGCCCCTGGAGTCTAGTTTTCACCATCCGTGCACCCTGGTCTAGGTGTTGTGTTTTGGCCTGAAGCTTGTAGGTGGGGGTTCTATCCATCATCAGCTCATAACTTCTACATGTGCGCTCATCATGTCCCACCGACTAACAGAAATTACAAAACAGCCGTTGTGAATTCTGCATGTACTTCTGTAACAAATGGCAACTATCCATAGCATGCTTTCCTCCTATTTAACAAATTGCACACCACATAGAAGGCGCCGCACTCGGTCTTGCTTGTGCTTCTGATCTTAATGGCATTGCTCCTCCTCCCATGAGGTAATTCACGAACACCGGGTAGTGGTCCTTGTGATGACCCTAACCCCTGCATTTCATGCACTAGACATCTTCACATGCTTCTCGTCAAACTGTCCTATCCTGTTTCAAACTCTGCATCTCAAGGCATAAGTTTTTCAATTGCGCATGGATCTATTGAACTCCCAAGTTAGGATCCTGTATTGGGGTCTCATGCAGTCTCATCATGATTTCTAAAGCTTCTACCTAAGTTATTAATCTCTGCTACGATAGCACATTCTCAAATGTGGCATTAGTGATGCTACAAACCTTTCATGATGTTTTCCATCCATCAAAGTCATATTAGCTTCGTGAATTATACACTTTAGCCTCTGATCCAGCTCCCACAGAGTCTCGTTTGGTAGCATCATTATCTCCTTGAAACTAATGATCGACTGCACCTCTCACTTTGGTTTGTTGAATTCTTTAGTTAGTGCAGCTTGGATAGCTGCGATTCCCACATTTGGATTATCACTTGAGTGCTTAATGTACCAGGTCAGTGTGCGATCCTACAGAGCACTAACTATTACACAGTAATTTGTCACTGACCTTGTATCCCCTGATCTCGGATAAAGTTAGTCCCTGAGCGACATCTTCTTTGTGTCATACCTCAAACAAATGTGTCCATATCTTCCCAATCATTCAAATACGATTAACAAATTCTCTTTAATCCTAAAGGTTGACCCTTTTAACCCATGTTTTAAGATCATCACAAGTAAACCTTATTCTACCTGCGACGATTTCCTGTAATGAACTATAATGTCGCTCTGTCATCACAGGGGTACATATTTTCTCTGCGATGGTTAGATTTTAGGGACCGTCACAAGTCCTCAATATCTTTCTTGAAACAATAACTCTGAATTCACTGTTGCCCCGCGACGTCATCTCTAAGTCCTAGTGTTTGACTCACGATGATTCAGAGATAGCGAATTAGTTCGAACAGAATGCTTCTGGGTGGTTCTCGAACTGGTTGTTGGGTCAAAGAAGTTTTCCTTTCCTCCTCTGGGATGGTGGTTCCACCTTTTTAGAAACCTACCTTGAGGATAAGCTCCCTCTCCCTCATTTATGGAGGCTCCTCCTCTTATAAAAGCATTCCCCACTGCTATGATCAGCTAGTTTTTGGTTTGGAGCAAAATAGCTAGTTTTGGTGTGAGATTGATAGTTTGCAATGTGAATTATTGACAGTCTAGCAATTGGTTGTGGATTTCCTTAGCCTTGTACTAGTTCTTTTGAGTGAGAGAGAGAGTTATCAGCCTCTTGGGAGGCCCTTTTGACAGTGAATGCTTGAAGAAACATACTGGCTAGACCCTTCGAGGAAGCTTGCGACATCAAGGCTTGGTTGTAAGCTTTGATTTTATTCATTTTAATACAATCAATGGTGATTTCCTATGTCATGTGTAAAATATACTTGATAGCTTATGATTCCTTGACTTTGTAAGTGAATATATCATTGTTGTGCTTTGTTATGTGTTCTATTGTTCTGTTGTGTTGTTTCAGGTGAATTTCTCATCAAGGAGAAGCAAACGATAACTAAAGCGGTACAATGAAAGCTCCATCGAACACCAGTTTGAGGCAGGCTCTTTCAACAATGACTGTTTAAGGAAATTAGCTATTGTTTTTTCTTGTCATGACTGCACCCACTCTAGGGCTAAAGGGGTTGCCTCTGTCCACAGAGGGAACATTACCTACATCAAAAGTTGGCGACTCCACTAGGGACTACTTTGTGTGTTGTCTCTTGTTTTACTCTTGATTTGTTTTTGGTTGAATTAAATAGTGTCTCTTGGTTTTGGGGTTGAACCATCAGTGTTCTGGGTTACTTGAGTCAATCTGATAGTCCCTCTCATTGTTTGAAAGATTAGTTTGGTGTTGTTTAGGGGTTTTTGCTTTGGTTTTTCTCTTAATTGAGATCGTCGTTGTTTATAGCTTAACAGTTGTGACGAGTCACGCTTGTCCTCTTTGGTCAAGCTATACATCATAGATATCCCATCATACAACTACGATGATTCCTGAAATCAGACCGTCACCAAGGACAGGTGTGCACTTGCGACGACATCGATGAGTTTCTAGCTTTGTGGTTGCGATGATTTGGCTTTCATCTCAGGTTCCTAGTTCAACCCTTGTGACGATTCCTGTAAGGTTGTTTTTCATAGCCTTACCTCCTGGATTAGCCAACACTACTTGTCCCCTGCTATCTCTTGTCTCTTATCACAATTGTGTTGACTATATTGGTTAAGACACTTTCTCCTTAAACCATTTATTTGAGTCTTGTGTTTTCAGATTGTGTGACCTAGCTCTTTTCAAGGTTTCATTAAGAAGTTGTTTGTTTTGGTTATTCGTCCATCCAAGAGTCATCCACAACCATCTGATTGATTTGTTTGAGGTTGTTCTACTGCTTGTCCTTTTTTTGGTTGGTCTCTAGTGTTTGGTTATTGAACCAGTTTCTCATATTGGTTTGATTTCCACACTATCAAACATAGATTACATTTGTTTGGATCAGTCAAGCTTGCACTTGTTTGTTTGTCATTAAAATTCCAAAAATAAAAAATATTGCATTCATACAGCATACAAAAGTGAAAGCGCATTTGCATTACTGAATTTTCATGATTGAGAAGTTAGAAGCAAATTTCAAATCTTTCATTAGTAGTTACGGGATAAGTGCATTGATGCATTGTGTTTCTTAGTGATTGGATTGCTTGCATGCACTGTTGTTCTTGCATTTTCTTGTCTTGGTTTGTGTTCGCTTGGAAATGAACTCCTTACCCTCATTTAGGTAGTTTTTCATCGAAAGGAATGGTTTTTTACTCATTGTAGTTGCATCCTAGAAATTGTTGAAATACATTTGGTAGGGCCTGAAAACCAAAACTTAATCCAAGATTAACTCTTAAAATCTATTGAATGAACCTAAAAACTCAATGGAACTTAATGCACACTTATTTAGAGGTCTAGGCTAGAGATGTGCTTCGGCGTCGTTAAACTTAGTTACTATTGTTTTCACTAAGGTTGGGTGATTCCTCCTTCTGTGCCAATAGGTACTGGCACAAATTTGTGCTCACCGTACCATCGAGTACATATTGGGAGACCCAACTAGTTTATCAGCCTATTATCCATAGGAAGCTGAGTCTGCCGCCTCATGAATCATAATGCACCGAACACAACATTCGGGAAGATTGACTACCGTACGGAAAGTCCTTGGTCATTTCTCTTTCATTTGATCACTAAGGTGTATATGCAGTTTTGTGATTTGTCTGGTAAACATCTTGTCTAGTACTCCAGAGAAGTCACTTTAGTTCCTTTTTGACTCCTTAAAAGTAAAAGGATCATCTGAGCACTTGTCCTTTCAGGCTCATTATTCATTCAAAGGTGACTAGAGTCATATTTTGTCCTTTTTATCAACTCTTTAAATATGAAAAGGTCAAGTTTCGTTCCTATGTAATAAAATTTATTTGTCCATCCTCACATTTTACCCATTAATCTTGGTCATGTTCTTAGTTCGTGTAGAGTTGCAACCCTACTCGATTATCTCTTTTTCCCAAGATTTTGAGTTAGGCCATCCTGGTGGACTCACCAATCCTGTCCCCTTTACCAAGTGATGAAGACTCTACATCCACTATATCTTCTGAGGTATCAGTTGTTGGTGGTACCCTTCCTATTATCCCGAGTATTCAACCTCTTGACTCTCAAGCTCAAGGATGGGAGCCTTACGATATCAACTGGAATCCTCTTTGGGAACCTTCAGAAGAAGACTTCCCGTTTACTCTCCCTAGTGTTTCAGTGGCAATGTCTTCTTCCGACATGGATGAGATGAGCCCTGTTACCAGTGAAGAGAACCTTGTGACAAGCGGAGAAATTCCTCTTCCCTCAGAGGGCTTCCCTTTTCACTCAGGTCTTGGCATGACATTTCCCTTTCACTATCATGCCTTGTCTAACATCATGAGTTCCATGTCTCTCAACCAAAGTTCTATGTGGTCTCGTGCTATAACCCCGACCTCAGAACCTTTCATACCTCAGATCCACGACATCATAGTCATGTATGTTCCATCACGGCCCACTATTTGTGTGGCTTCTATAGCTCCTGCTGTTAGTGCCATCATTTCATCCTCGGTGGTTACCACTGTTACTGGGCCTTCTGTTGAGCCGGCTAGTGGTGGTCCTTCATCCTCAATGTCTGGAGTTGTTAACCCTATGGGTAGTGTCCCACTTTCTTCAGGTTCCAATCTGGCAGGGTGGTCATATGAGCAATATATGATTGCTCTTCAAAACTCGAATCATAACCTTCTAGGCTCCCAACCACCGTCCTATCCACATAATCCCCTTGAGGGGGTCATATTTATCATACAGGGTCCCTCCCCCCTGAACCTACAGTTGAAGTTTTCGTTCTGTTATCAGTTGCCTGGACTCATACTACCTACCATGGTGGTCAAGGGCAACCGTATCAAGGGCAACCTTTAGGCCTACAAGGACAACCCTTACGGGGAGAACCTTCGGCCCTTACAGGTTCCTCTTTTGTTTATTTAGGGCAACCTTTTGGTCAACTAGGTCAATCTCAATTCCAGCTAGGCCAACCTATTTCCCAGCAAGGTCAACCCTCTGGTCAAGTAGACCAGCCTCAGAGTTAGCAAGGCCAACCTACTGTCTAGCTAGGTCAACCCTCTAGTCAAGTAGGCTAGCCTTAGATCTAGCAAGGCCAGCCAACTCAAGTCTTTGGTCAAATAGGCCAACCTCAATTTCAGCAAGGTCAACCTATTACCCAACAAGTTCAACCTTCTGGGTAAATGGGTCAACCTCAGTACTAACAAGGCCATCCTTCTAACCAGTTGGGTCAACCCTAGTTTCAACAAGGACATTAGTCTGGTCAAATCAATCTATCTCTCAATTGGTTAGGCATTCAAATGCTAAATTTTTCTCAAGCCCTGCCCAGTTTCCAGACTCAGGCTAGACTCCAAACTCAACCTGGTCTCCAAACTCAAATTGGATTTCAAGCCCAACCTGTTTATCAAATGCAGCCTGGGCCTCAAGCGCAGTTTGGAGCTTAGCCGCAAGACGGTCTTCAAGTACTTCGGCAACCCCAAGGGCAACCTCAAGGTGCTCCATATCAAAATTATCAGCAACCATAGGTCACTCCTTATCAAAATTTCCAGCAGCCCGATGCTGCCCCTTTCAGTCAAGCTGGTAACCAATGGGTTGCTGGTGGTCAAAACTCTGGTCAACCGTTCGGTTATACTTATAATCCATATGGACAAAACCCTTATGGGAAAAATCCTTCTGGCCAAAACCCATGGGGGCAACAAGGGGATATATGGAACCCTAATGTCGGCTCTTATCAGAAGCCTATGATGTCCTTTAATCCTCAATTACCTTTGCTAGCAACCATGGAATTGCCTAATGTGTCCAAGCTGATGAACTATCCGCTCCTTCATAATTCGTATTCGCCACTAGTTCTGACCAAAATTCCAGTGATTGTCGTAAATTTGACGATAAATCTAGAGAGGACCCTCAAATGCATTTCATGACTTATCTACCCTTTGGTCTCATCTAACCCATGGCTTGACAATTCTATCCACCTTTGTCTTTTCCAACAGGCTCTCACTGGTTCTACCATGAAATGGTATATTGAACTTGCTCATGGAACTTTCTAGGATTTCAATTCGCTTGCAATGGCATTTCTTACCCACTTTCAGTTGCCAATTCATTATGAAACAGGAACACACCTCCTTACTTCTCTGAAATAGGATACAGTGATGCACATCTCTGATCATATTCACGAACAAAGAAGGTGGCGATGTTTGATTAAGTTTTGGATCCCTGATCGGCTTCTGACTGACTAGTTTACTACCTCTTTTGTCGGTCCGATAGCCTGAGATATTGCCATGGGGGCATGTGTTACTAAAGAGCAAGCTATCGTACATGCTCAGTACCTCGATTTGGTTTATTCCCAATCTGGTATGTTGTATGATTACTTTCCTGACGCTCCACGACCCGGAACTACTAAGGCTCCGTCAATGCCATCTAAATGCAAACCCAAATACCCTTGTCTCATATGTGATGAATATCACTACACTAAAGACTATCCTAAATGGTATGAGGTTAGTCGTTTGCTTAAGGGGACTCCAGGAACTCCTGATGTGCTTAAAGAGCCTTTTCCCTCTCAACAAACCCAAATGGTGGTCGATCAACATCAATCCTCTTCCACTTTTGGCTCTCAAGTTTTTATGGCTAGGACTATTCCCATTCATATAAGTACTCGATCAAAAGAATATACTCTAACTGCCAGCAAGGAACCTGAAGTCCCCTCAAATGTTCCTTCATCCAGTTCTGGCCCTCTCCATATTGAATAGCCTGACACTGAGTCAGTCATTTGACCTCCTACCAAGGGAGTGCTCTGGAAATCTTCTTATAACCCCAATGCTCATGCCGCACAGCACTATAACATTGTTGAGGACTTAGCCCAAGCCCCATTGGCTATGTTCGCTTTTGCAGTCCTCTAGAGTTTTCCCTCCCAAACGAAGTCTCTATTATTAGCCATTGGTGGCATTGACCCAGCTGATTCAGACTTAATTACTTTCGATCTTGAAAATCATGTACTGTGATTGCCTCATTAGATTGATTTCCTCATCTAAGTCATTATTAACTCGAAAAATATTCACCGTACTATTATTGATGAGGGCGCCTCCACTTGCATCATGTTTGTTTCTTGTTGTAAGGCCATCAGTTCCCCGATGTTGAGTCAATCTCCCAATACTTTGCAAGCCTTCGATGGGAGAGATTGCCATCCATTTGGTATCCTCCCACATTTTCCTATCACTCTAGAGGGGAAGACAGTTGAGGTTGAAGTCAAAGCTGTTGACGCAAATTTTACTTATAACCTTTTGTTAGGTTGAAGCTGGACGTACACCATGCGCACTGTGGCCTCATCTCTATTCTGTGTCCTTTGTTTTCCCCACCAAGGGAATATTATCACGGTTGATCAATTGTCCTTCTTCGCCTCTTCTTCTTCAGATGGAAACGTCCCATTTGTGGAGCATACCACTGTTCCCTATGAAAGTGTGGGCACTGGACTCTTCAAAGGTCCTACTCATATGGGTGTCTTTTCACTCCCACCTCCCAACTTCACCCCCATTAACATGATTTCTATCTATTTTGATCCTTGGGTCATTCCCCCCGTCGATCAGGTAGACTCCTGGGGTAATGTCATGTCGTTGAGTCTCACTAAGCTCAACTATGTAGAAATTGTTTCAACATCAGCTTCATCCTCCAATCCTGCTCCATTGAGCAGATCTCTAGACACCTATGTGCAATCCCCTTCGCTTAGAGATATTGTTTCTTCGGATCCGTTACAGGAAACTTTTCCTTTCGATGAAGCAATTTTAGAGACTATGTCTTTTAAGGATCCTCCTTGGTCCAATCATCACCAACGTTCCTCATTTATCCCAAGCCATGGGGCCATGACTACCTATCTAGAGAAATTTGCTTCCTGTTCCTCTCAGCCACTTTAGACACCTATTTAGATTCATGAAGTTTTCTCTGAAGGAAATATGGGGAATATTACGCAAACTATGCCCATCGACATCTTTGTCAAACCAGGGATTGTCGAGAATATTCACATTGGAGTTACCTGTACTCTCGAGGAGATTCAACTGTATACCAACCTTTTCAAAGAGTTTCACGACATTTTCGCTTGGTCATATGAAGAAATGCCTAGTATTGACCCTAGTATCGTGGTACACAAGATCCCTACATATCCTTGTGCCAAACCAGTTCGACAACATTTATGCTCTGTGCACCCGAGAAAAGCCACGACTATTAAAGGAGAGGTTGAAAAACTTCTCAAGGAAGGGTTCATTTACCCTATCCCACTAACTGACTGGGTCTCTAATATTGTCCCTGTGACCAAAAAGTAGGGCATTATTAGGGTTTTTGTTCATTACCGCGACATCAATCACACGTGTCCTAAAGATAATTATCCTATGCCCTTTATTGACTAGCTCATCGTCAATTATGCTGGGAGTGATATTTTTTCATTTATGGATGGTTTTTTTGGTTACAACCAGATTAATATTTCGCTTGCTAATCAACACAAAAATGCCTTCATCTACCCGTGGGGTACCTTTTCTTGCAAGAAGCTTCCTTTCGTCTTTAAGAATGCTGGTGCCACCTTCTAGCGAGCAATGTCCTATGCATTTCATGACATCTGACACATTGTTCAGCCATATCTGGATGACCTTCTAGCTCATTCAGCTAAGCGTTCTGACCATTCGAACCACCTCTGCAAGATTTTTCTTCACTGTAGACATTATCATATTCATCTCAATCCACATAAGTGTGTCTTTTGCATCAAATCTGGCAGACTTCTCAGGTTTGTCGTCTCTAAAGAGGGCATTCGTCTTGATCCCCTCAAAGTTGAAGCTATACTGAATCTCCCGCCTCCTACTTCTTTGCATCAGTTGCAGAGTTTGTAGGGAAAAGCCAATTTCCTACGTCGTTTTATCCCTAAATATGCTGAGATTTCTAAAGGTTATGCGCATCTCCTTAAGCATGACACTCCCTTTGTTTGGGATGACACTGCCCTAAAGTCATTCGAGCAACTCCAGATGCTTCTTGTTTCTACTCCCTTATTGCGTCCACCTGATTACCTTCGTGACTATACTCTTTATCTTACTGCTATCGATAGCACTATTGGCATGGTTTTGGTTCAAGACAATGACAATGGTTCCGAGCACATTATCTATTATCTTAGCCGCAACCTCCTTGACGCTGAGACTCAATATGCTTATGTTGAGAAGCTCGCCTTGGCAACTGTTCACGCTTTCCAATGTTTCTATCATTATATTTTGTTGCGTACAACCACCGTGATTTCCAATTGCAACCCGATGATGTACATCTTGTCACATCAATTGCTGGGGGGCAAGTACTTGAAATGGATCGTTATCCTTCAAGAGTTCGATTTGGAGTTTACTACTACCAAGTCTAAGAAGTCACTCATCTTCACTGAGTTTATTTGCTCATTACAATCTGCTACCGCTCCCTCTCGGATAGAGGATCACATCCCAGATGACACTCTTTTCTTGATTAGTACCCTTGACCCCTGGTATGGTGACATTATTGTTTATCTCCAGACATCTTCTTTATGTCTTGATTTTTCTAAGGATGCTCGGCAACGTATTCGCCACCATTCTCAGCGTTATCGTATCATTGTGGATACTTTCTACCATCTCAACATTGATTTCATTCTCCATCATTTTTTGACGTTTGAGGATGCTGAAAGGGTCTTGAATGACTGCCACTCCAGGGCATGTGGTGGTCATATGTCTGGTTATGCTACTACCCAAAAAATTCTCTGTGTCGGTTACTTTTGGCCCACTATTTTTAAGGATTGCATTCTCGTTGTCCATTCCTACCACGTATGCCAAATTTACCAACAGAAGATGCCTACGCCACTATCCCCTTTGCATCCTGTCATTACCGTTGGCCGTTTTTCTAAGTGGGGCATAGATTTTATGATCTGTAACCCTTGCTTGGCCAGGGGGCATGGTTATATTATCGTTGTCATCGATTATTTTAAAAAATGGGCCGAAGCGATGCCTACATTGTCCAATGAAGGTAAGATAGTTGCGCAATTCCTATTCAATAATGTGATTACTCGATTCAGAGTCCCTTAGGCTATTGTCGTTGATCATGGTTCTCATTTCCATGGTCATATGATGACTAAGTTAACAACCCAGTTAGGCTTGCAACACGATAGTTCAACTCCTTATTACCCTCAGCGCAATGGCCAGGTCGAAGCCATCAACAAGGTGTTGGTTACGATGCTTTAGCATACCATTGGAATGCACAAGTCTAATTGGCATTTGATTTTGTTTTCCACCTTATGGACCTACCGTACCTCAGTGAAGGATGCAACTGGATTCACACCATTTCAACTCATTTATGGTCTGGTAGCTACCCTTCCGATTGAATGTGAAATACCTTATCTCAAGTTAGCTGTCGAATTACTCCTAAATACTACTCCTATATAAGAACATCTTCTTTATCTAGAGTGGCTAGACAAGACTCATTGACTTGCTTCTTTAGTCATTGAAGCGCAGAAGAAGAGAGTGAAAACTCATTTCGATTAGACTGTTGATCCTCATTCTTTCATCGAGGGAGATTTAGTCCTACTATATGATCAAGCGAATGATAAGCTGGGGGAAGGAAAATTCGAACCTATGTGGCATGGGCCTTATATTGTGAAATGAATTTTCTGAAAGGGGCCTATGAGCTAATTGACTATCAAGGAAACCCTTTAGATAAGCCTCGGAATGGACTTTATCTTAAAAAATATTATGCATGAGTCTTTCATGCATCTGTTGTGTACATAAGTGTGTTTTTCAGTGTGCACATGCTTGGCGTGGTGTGTAGGTGTTATTGTTGCTTATTGTGTCTTTTTACTTCTTATGCAGATGTCTATTGCACCTTATATTAGTTTCGCTCATGGTGCCTGTCGCAGTACCCAGAATCTTTCCTCCATGGCATGGGTGATCTACGATCCTCATGGTGAGTTAGTAGACCTTCAAGGTGTTTTTCTAGGGTGTACCATGAACAATGTCAGTGAATATAGCACCTTCATTGAGTTATTGGCTAAGGCTGTTAACCTCAATATTTGTGTGTTGATTGTGAATTTGGACTCTCAACTTGTTGTTCTTCGAATTAACGGGTGTTATTCCATTAGAAACCCTCAAATTTTAAGATTGTATTTACATGTTCACTTATTGGAAATAAATTTTGATTATATCACATATCAACACATTCCTAAAAGGCTAAATGCATTAACTAATGCATTGGAAAATCATGTATTTGATAGACATTTATGCAATTTATAAAAAACATTATATGCAAGTTTTCAGATGCAATAATAAAACATAGATAGTTGTATATTGTGTGTTGCGCACTGAAGCACTCAAAAAATAATGTATATGTCCAAAAATAATGTATATGTTTAGGTTACAATCTGAGACACATGTCTCTCAAAACTCCAAAAAAGGAAACCTAGGAGACTACTCTGGGTGCTGCTCTTTATAGCAGACCACTTCCCAAACTACTCGTCTGAGCAATCTACGAATCTTGTTTGACACACCCATGGTGTGTCATTGGTACTATCTCAGGATCTCCTCGAACCCTCGGTAATCAGGGATCCCCTTGGTCAAGCCCTCCAAGCTTCGGGCTATCTCCTCCTCCACATCTCCACCTAAAGGGGCAAAGCAAGCTCTTTATTCTCCCCCCGAGTCGTAGGAGCGAGACCCACTGGTCTCTCAAGTCTGATATCTATAAAATTTGAGCATAATTATTAGGGCATATACATTTAAAATCCAAAAACAATAAAAAAATAAAATATAAAAGTTTGGCGGTCAACCCAAGTATGTTACCTCTCTCATCCCATTGCTCTCCAGGTGGAAGCAGCATGTTCGGGTCTCCCTTGAAATCCATCCTTGCATAAGGCCAATCCTCAACCACCACCTACTGATGATGTAGCCACTCCATGAAGTCAGGACCCCAGGATACTGGGTGGCTGCTGCCTCCTTGCAGCATCACATGGGCCCACCAAGTGATTCGATTCTCCTGTGGTCTGGGCCACCTTATATGCATGTCTTGTAACTAAAGTATGGGTACCCGCTCCAGCATGAGCAGTATCAAATTGACCTATACAGTGTACCCGAACTACTTTGTCTCACCTCTTTGGTATTTAGTCAGTTGCCTCTTCATGTTTAGAGACACTGCCTCTGCCCAGTCGAATAGGCTAGGATTGAGGCAATCTAAAGCCAACCGCAGTTGTGTTTTAGTTGCCTCATGTCGAGCCTGAGAACTAGCTACTCTCATGATCATGAACAACAATACATGCAGTGACAGGTCGTTCACTGTTGGAATCTGTAATTTACTGCTATCAGGTAATTTTCGTGTCCCTAGGCACACTCATGCAATCAACATGTCTAAGGACTCTCTGATGATTTTCACACTACCCATGAGGGTTCCTTCCCTTTGTCGTGATAAACCAGTAAGAAAATATATATCTATGGAGTCGAATTCAACCTCCTGCCCTCGGATGATGAATTTACCCTCTGTTGGGTTCCATGATCAAATTAAGAATTCTAGGAGGCCTAATTCCACTCTTAATAGCGGCGTGAGGAAGAATTTGAGTAGTCCGCAGTTCCAGAGGACCTACAAACATTGAGGATCAGTTGCCCCTCTCTCATCATCTACATCATGTGTTCATTCTTGTGATGAAAATGCCATTTTTCACCCTGCACATATAGACATTCTCTTATTGGAAGTCATTCGATCCATTTTTATATGCCACAATGGTGTAATTTTTTTTTATTTTTGTTTTTCACGCTCGTCATAGCTGTTTCTAAAACAGTTGTGACGGTTTGATTAGAATAGTTCGCAATTTCTCAGATCATCGCAGGGGTACATCACTCTCCTACGACAATGCCGATTTTGGCCCATTGGAAATTCACGGTTGTCGCAACCCCGAGGGGAGAATCGACGATGATCGAAGCTTTAATTTTTGAAACAAAAATTCTTCCCAAACTTAGCCGAAACATGGAAATTATGGTTAAAATGAATTGAAAACACAAAGGAAAAGGCAGAATACTTACTTGGAGAGAGTTTGGAATGCAATGGATCACCACAACTCTAGAAATCGATACCCAATTTTGCAACATATATGTTGTTTGGAGTTTTACCACAGTTAAAAACGAAACAAAGTAAATTATGTTTTTACCATATGCCTTGTTATAGGCTGTTTTTTGAAATTTAGGGTTTTAACTATAGTTTCTTGGGTTTTTGCTATAGTTTTTAGGGTTTTTGGTTATGGTTTTTAGGATTTTTGACTTAGGTTTTCAAACGTTAATCATGTATCCTTGTGGAATGGGTCTTATGCCTAGGTTTCTTTGTGTAGGAACAGGTGTGTTGGATGCAGGTACTAATCGATACATGCTTGGCAAATACCATGAAAATTTATCACAGGTCCTCTTTAAGCTCTTTTTTGACTCATAAAAGATGAAAAGATTGCTGAGTATTTTTCCCTTTTTGACTCATTAAAGAGAATAAAAATGGAGGTCTGTTTTCAACTCTTTTCCAACCATTTAAAAATGAAAAGATGGCCAAGCTCTTGTCATTTCGAGCTCTTTCTTGGTTACAAAACGTCGTGTCTCCAGTATGTTTTTTACTTTTTTGGACTGGAAACACTATTTACGGAAAGTACTCCTTGACCGAAATGGTCAAGCAGTTCTCTCGAGTATCATTTTCTAACTTTTCGAGCTTGAGAGACACAAACTTATGAAAGGGCCCCCCTGGAGTTTTCTTTTCCATGTCTTTTTCAAACTCTCTAAACATGAAAAAGACTCTGATTTTTAACTATGTTGCACTCATTAAACCCTGACAACATTGGACTTGTCACCATGATGAGACTCGAGCTTCTCCTCCCTAGGGCTTGTTAAAATTTCACTAGGTTGGATTTGTTTGAAGGACGAACTTATATCACAAGCATATGCTATCCTCTTCAAGCTTGTTTTTCAAAAATAATTGGGGTACTCACCAGCAATGGTGGGGGGGGAATTTGGAAATATTCCCTTGGTTACCTACAGTAGCTAGTCACTCTTGAACATCAACACTTTTTCCTCTCGCCAGGTTTGGGATATCCTCACATCGTCATTGGCCTTCTGGGGTTTGGGTTGTCATTTTGCCTCATTCCATTTGATCCTTGTCGTCTCTGCCAGAACTTTGATCCCTTGGTACCAAAATGCTGCCGCATTCTGGAGTCGTGTCATCGATATGTTCAAGAGTTTAATCCTTCTGCAGTTTTCACCCTTACACCCTCCTCTGATTCTCTATCTCATTCATCTTCATCTTGTTCCCTGTCTCGTGTCGTTGATGTGGGAAACATTATGGCCCTCCTATGATGGGTCGCTTCCTGTTGACATCAACTCATTATCCAGGAAGTTTATCTAGAGATTCCTTTTGGTACCTTGGAGCTTGCATGCCTCAATGGCAAGTTCTTCATACTCGATGACAGGATTGCATTATTGGTCTTTGATCGGGTGATTGCATGAGTGTTCGACTCCAAATCATTCTTCACACTTTGTGGATTGTACTAACAGTACCTTGAGAACCATTGACATTACTAGTGGTCTCTCTTGCACTTGTTAATGGCTTACATCATTGGTCGGTGATCAAGTGATTTTCTAGTATGCTCGACTTCAGCACTTCTATTCGCATATTAGAAATTGTACCATGATTGGTTGGGATTCAAGACCCCGGACTAACATTACATAAGTTCGGGTTGTGTGGATTGGTTCGTGATTGCATACATGACTCTTTGATTTGATGGCTGTGACCATGCCTAAGTCTTTCTGGATGGCTATGAACATACCTCTATTTTTATATGGTCTTATCAACTGGATGGCTATGTCCATACCACAGACCAATTCTATTTGTCTTTTGGATGGCTACGCCCATGTCTAGACTATTTGTATTTCTTTCACTGTCAGAGATATCAATTGTACTTGCACTTGCAGGTTCTCAATGATGGTGTTCTAGTTTGGTTATGGTTTCGTAAAGAATTTCACCCCTCCCACTCTCTCAGCCTTCACGCTTTAGGGGGCATCTGTTACATAGTAATTTTTCATTGACCCTGTATCCCCTGATCTTGAATAAGGTCAGTCCCTGAGCGACATCTTCTCTGTGTCATACCTCAAACAAATGTGTCCATATCTTCCCAATCATTCAAAGAAGATTAACAAATTCTCTTTAATCCTGAAGATTGACCCTTTTAACCCATGTTTTAAGATCATCACAAGTAAACCTCATTCTTCTTGCAATGATTTCCTGTAATGAACTATAACGTCGCGCCGTTGTCACAGGGGTGCATCTATTCTTTGCAACGATTTGATTTTAGGTCTTGTCGCAAGTCCTCCATATCTTTCTTGCGACAATAACTTTGAATGCACTATTGCCCCGTGACATCATCTCTGAGTCCTAGTGTTTGACTCGCAATGATCCAGAGATGGCGAATTAGTTCAAATAGAATGCTTCTGGGTGGTTCTGGAACTGGTTGTTGGGTCAAGGAAGTTCGCCTTTCCTCCTCTAGGATGGTGGTTCTTCCTTTTGAGAAACATCCCTTGAGGATAAGATCCCTCTCCCTCATTTACAGAGGCTCCTACTCCTATAAAAGCATTCCCCATTGCTATGATCAGCTAGTTTTGGTTTGGAGCAAATTAGCTAGTTTTGGTGTGAGATTGATAGTTTGCAGTGTGAATTATTGATAGTCTAGCAATTGGTTGTGGATTGCCTTAGCCTTTTACTAGTTCTTTTGAGCGAGAGAGAGAGTTATCAGCCTCTTGGGAGACCCTTTTGAGAGTGAATTCTTGAAGAAACATACTGGTTGGACCCTTCGAGGAAGCTTACGACATCAAGGCTTGGTTGTAAGCTTTTCTTTTATTCATTTTAATACAATCAATGGTGATTTCATATGCCATGTGTAAAATATACTTGATAGCTTATGATTCCTTGACTTTATAAGTAAATTGATCATTTTTGTGCTCTGTTATGTGTTATTTTGTTCTCTTATGTTGTTTCAAGTGAATCGCTCATCAAGGAGAAGGAAATGATAGCTGAAGCGGTACAACGAAAGCTCCATCGAACATCAGTTTGAGGTAAGCTCTTTCAATAATGACTGTTTAAGGAAATTAGTTATTGTTTTGTCTTGTTGTGACTAGACCCACTCTAGGTCTAGAGGGGTTACCTCTGTCTGCAGAGGGAAAATTACCTACATCACACTAACCAATGTCACTTTCTTGATATTATCATCTGTAAGTCCCTGCGCTTCCCATACGGCCTTTACAATGAACCAGAACTAGTCTGAATATTCATTTCCCAATCCTTTGAAGACAAACAACTTTATCATGTTGGTCATGTTAAAATGCAATGGTGGCAGAGGTGGTACGTGTTAGTGTCAATGTATTCACACTACCATCAGTGATCAAAATTCACTCTTTTGCATTCATATTAGGAGTCCCGTTCTCAAAGTGTTGCATTCCATTAGGTCATGGATCAACTGATGGTAGGCACATTTCAGTTTTTTCCCTCATGACACATATCGGCTGACCACTTTTCATGTGTGATTTAGTTAATGGTTCAGGTCCAGGTTCATTTTCAGTCTATTTCATCAAATATGTCTTAGGTCTTAGGGTTTCAGTTTCATTAGGTATTAGGGATAGCTACCAGGTTAAGCGTGGCTTGTGGTTACCTTGGAATTGCCTCCCTTCAGCCTGAGGTCAATCTAGGCTCTAACATAGTGGTGACCATATTGGGAAAGAAAGACAAATCACCCCGGTAAAATTGAGAAGTTCTGAACTTTTGGATGATAGAGTTTAGAATTCGGTAGGCTAAAAAGTGGAAATTTGTAAAGCAATATCAAACTTTTGAGAAATTTTAACACACTAGCTTCAAGAAGATACACCAGGTCCAATCCCAATCCCGATCCTCCTCTCGTATTTGAAAATCCTAATCTTATCCCTCGAATACTTAGACAAGAAAGTGTATCAAGTCTTAGACCGATTTTCAGATCTTATTCATTCCCGGTAGAGTGGTTATTCCTTGAAGATCTTCCTTTTGACGAATACTTTGGTCTCTCCCTATTTAGAATCACATCTAATACTGAATTGCTAGATATAGTCGCAATCCCAGAATTCACCAGAGAACTTGAAATCCACGAGCTAACTTGATAAGTAACCGAAATGTTCAAAACTCTCCTCAGTCATCCATCACCATTAATCGAATTCCTGAGCTCTCTGATTCGCCTTCAACATCTTTTTCTTCGTCATCAATTCCCCATATTCTAGTGAATCATTTGACATCTTTGTTTATACCTTCCCTCCCTCATCAACCTATCATTACCCCTCAAATTCCCATTACTTTTGCTACATCAAAACTCTTGTTGTCATAAATTCTCCTCTTTCTCCACGACCAATTTCAAATCTGCCTCGAGTCATGGCTGCCAGATATGCACCTCTCGTTCTGCCTCAGAATTTGGATGATATGCCCACTGATTACCAAAGTAAAATACCTCTGTTAGATGCCACTCAAAGTATCATAGTGCAGTAGCATGTTGATAGGATGAACGACTTCTTTGATATTCACGTGGTAGATGCCGAAAATGTGTCCATGAGGTTATTTGTGCAGAGTTTTGGAGGTGAGGTTCGAAAGTGGTTCAGAGCATTACCTGCAGGATCTATCAATACTTTGCCAGTTCTTCATAGACAATTCCTAGACTGATGGGAGGTAAAGAAAAACCCACTCCAAATTCTATTTGAGTATGAAAATATTGAAATGAATGTAGGTGAAAGTGTCCAAGATTACTACGTAAGGTTCAATATAGTTTATAATGCTATTCCAGCTGACATTAAGCCACTGATGGGGTTAGCATTAATCAAACTTCCCGACGGCTTCGATGCTGATATGGCATATCAGTTGAGAGAAAGAGATCCTACCACACTTGAGGATATGCAGAAGAACGCAGTGAGTGTAGAGGAAAATCTGTTGGCCAAAAGAGCAAGGATTAAAATTGAAAAGAAAGTGACTATAAAGGAAGAAGCATCTTCCTTAGATGTTAAGACAGATCATATACTCTGGAAGCTTGAGAAGATGTTTGATCGGTTAACAATTGCAGAAAAGCGTGAAACTACAATCAGATATCCAAACTTCAAAGGACAACAACAACCTTAGTTCAAGATTAAACAAAGGGAGCAGAAGGCACAAGCTCAGTCATCACAGCAGCGAGTCAAAACTCCTTTGCAGAAAAACTATGTACATGGAATGGAGAGTGAATATGATGATGATCCAGTAGTGGAGGAAAATGTAATATCCCTTGTTAGGAATATTCCTCAAACACAAGAAAACTCCAACTAGAGATGGACTGGGAGGGCATTTACTAGATATGTCACCTCTGAAAAGAGGACGAGATCCGGAGGCTACCTAGCCCTTTCTACACTCTGTCTAAGAGTATAGGAGAAAGCACACAAGTCGTATAATAGCCGAGAATTCTCAAAGAGATACAAATAACAATGGTGCAACATATAACATTATAACCATAAGCAGATACTTAAGAAATGCAGAGAGAAATGCTAAGCCATTTTATTATACTGAGTAATAGAATGAGTACAGGAGGTGATCAGAAAGATGGCACCTTGACTTGCACAAGGCAAGTGAAGAAATACACTCAGGATAGCAAAGGAATGGCCCCTCTCTGAACTGCGTCCAAGCTGTTGGAGAATTGTAGTGCTGTTGTTGCTACTAGAAATCAAATGATGATTTGGGGTTTCTCCCCTCCTTAGAAAATGCTGAAAATTTGGAATCGGACTCTACTTAAGAAACCCAGAAAAACCCAGAAAGCTTTTCTGAAATGGCCGACCCCCTAAAATCACCCCCTTGGGGTTCTGGGCAGTCCCTCAATGCTCTACGCTGCCACTGGATGAATCCCTCTAGAAATCTACCTGAAACCTCTGCCAAATCTCTCCAATATTCATGGGCTGATCCCCTACTCTATCTCTCAGCACAAATCCTACTACAAACCCACAACCCAGAGCTCCTGCCAGAAAGAACTGTGTCCCCCTCTCAGTGTTGTGCAGTCCTCCAAAATGCTGATGAAACTAATGCTGAAATGCTAATGAAACTACTGTTGAAATTCCAATGGAAATACCTTTCCTGAGTAGGCACTTGAATTCCCCTGGGGCTAAGGGTGAGATCTTTGAACGAAGACACTCAATGCACTAAACAGTGCTGCAAACTAGCTAAAAAACGAGCGTGCTCTAAGTCGAAATGACTATCACAAATGCTCATAACAAAATGATCCAAAATGAGGGGGATCTTCTCTATTTTATAGCCTCTGTCTCTCATAATCCCCTAGGTTCACCTCCTCCTGTGTGATTCCCCTCTTGCCATGTGTTCTTCCCTCCTTCGCAGTCCATCCATGTGTCTGCGCGGGCCCCATTTCTGCATCCCCCTTTGGCCCCCTTGGCTCCACCTTAAGTCACAACGTTGTGCTACTAGGAAGTGACTTTTTTTTATTCTTAAAGTGAGTTATGTCCCCTATCCTCACTTTTTTTATTTATAAACAACTATAGAAGGCAAAAATCGAACAAAATCGAATATTCCAATTAGCCATAGCTAATCAGGAATATTATAGTCTCCCCCGGAAAAATGTTGCTTGTCCTCAAGCAATTGAAGTGATGGATGTTGTAAGATCTCCTCACTCTCCCAAGTGGCATCCTCATCCGGCAAATTCTTCCACCTCACCAAGAATTCCCAGACCATCCTGCTCCACAACTGTCTCTCCCTAGATTCAATGATAGCCTCCAGCTGCAATACCAAATGCCCCTCATCATCCATGGGTGGTAGCTCATTCGTCACGGTCACTTGCTGCCCCAATGCCTTCTTCAGGCATGCTACATGAAAAATGTTATGAATCTTGCTGCCTTGGGGCAGCTCCAACTCATATGCAACCTGTCCAATCCTGCGTATCACCCTTTATGGCCCATAAAAGTGGGGCTTGAGCTTCTCAGCCCCTTTCTGCTTCAGTGACAACTGTCAGTATGGCTGTAATCATAGGTAGACCATGTCCCCTACCTCGAACTATCTCTCCACCGGACCCCTATCAGCATATAGCTTCTGCTGGTTCTGCGCTGTAGCCATGTTATCCTTGAGAGCTCAGAGTATATCCTGACTCTCTTAGATCCAAATATTGGCTCTAGGAGCCTTGCTATCACCAAATATCATGTCAACAAAAGATAAAGGATGATACCCATATAAGGCATAGAATGGTGACATACCAATGGACATGTGATGTGAAGTAATGTAGCAGTACTCCCCCAGATGCAGCCACTTCAACCATGCTCGCTACTGCCCACTGACATAGTTACACAAGTAGCCCTCCAGCCACTTCTTAACTATCTCTGTCTGCCCATCCGTCTATGGGTGATAACTGGTACTCGGTGTCAACTCCGTCCCCACCAATTGGAAAAGCTCTTACCAAAACCCGCCCATGAAATGGCTATCCCTATCACTGACGATGGTCTTAGGAAGACCATGTAGCCTGAAAATCTCTCTAAAGAATAGCTCGGCCACCTATGCTACTGTATAGTGTGTGGATATGGAAAAAAAATGTGCGTACTTTGTCAGTCGATCAAGGACGACAAAGATACAATCCTTGCCCTGTACCATGGGCAACCCTGTGATGAAGTCCATCGAAATACTCTCCCATTTCCCCTCTGGAATGGGAAGAGGCTGCAATAAACCCACTGGATGGCTCATCTCTCCCTTGTTCCTCTGGCAAACATCGCACTCCTGGATGTGTTGGAGTATGTCCTCCTTGAGGCCCTTCCATGAGAACCTCTCTCTAATGGCCCTGTAGGTTTTGGTAAACCCCTGATGTCTTGCCAAAGGTGAATCATGTGATGCCTCTAGTATCTTCTTCTTGAGCTGAGACCCCTCAGTCAAGAAGATCTGGTCCCTATAATAGATGATCTCATCAACCACCCTGTACCTGTCATCTGCCACCTGCCCATCCAGGACCTCACATGCAAACTTGTCCTTGGAGTACTTTGCTAAGAGTCAAGCCCTCCAATTTGTATCCAAGCTCATAAGTGACAACGTGGCTAGTCTACGTGAAAGGGCATCCGCTACCATGTTGTTCCTACCCTTGACATACTCAATGTCAAATTCATATGCTTGGATCTTACTAATCCACTTCTGCTGCCTCTCCTGTGGCTACTTCTACTCCAAAAAGAACTTGAGGCTATTGTGATCAGTCCTCACCTTGAACCTGTTACCCACCAAATACTGCCGGTACTTAGCGAATGCATGCATGATGGCTAGCATCTCCTTGTCGTATATAGAATACAACCTCTTGTGCAGAAGTAGCTTCCATCTCTCAAAGGCTATAGGGTGACCTCCCTGCATCAATACTGCGCCGATCCCCTCTCCCGATGCATCACACTCCAAAACAAATGGCTGCATGAAATCTGGCAATGCAAGCATTGGGCAGCTGCTCATAACCTCCTTGAGCCTATCAAAGGCTCACTGCACTGTATCCAACCAACTAAAATCCCCCTTCCTTGTCAAATTTGTCAGGGGTGTAGCAAGCTGTGAGAAACATTTGACGAACTTCCAGTAGTAAGTACAAATTCCAATGAATCCTCAAATTTCTGTCATGTTTCTCGGCTCTGGCCATTCTCTGATGGCCCTGATCTTCTCCTCATGGACCCTCACTCCATCCACCCCTATGATGTGTCCCAGATACATCTCCGTCAACCAAAACTCACACTTGGAGAGTTTGGCATAGAACTACTGCTCCTGTAAGATACGCAATACTGTCTCAATGTGCTGGAGATGCTCCTCCCAAGTCCTGCTGTAAATGAGAATATCATGGAAGAATACCAGCACAAACTTCCTCAAGTGACTACGGAAGATGTGATTCATGCAGGACTGAAATGTAGTGGGGGCATTGGTTAGCCCAAAAGGCATCACCAAGAACTCAAATGTCCCATAGTGACATCTGAAGGCGGTCTTGGGAATGTCCTGCTCCCTCACGCGAATCTGATGGTACCTAGATCTCAAATCAATCTTTGAGAAGTAACGTGCCCCCATCAACTCGTCCATCAACTCATCGATCCTAGGTATGAGGTACCTATTCTTCAGGGTCTTCTTGTTCAGCGCCATGTAGTCCATGCACATCCTCAATGTACCGTCCTTCTTCTTCACTAACACCACAGAAGAAGCAAAAGGACTCATGCCTGTTCGGATATGCCCAAGAGCTAGTAACTCCTAGATAACCCGCTCAATCTCATCCCGATAGGCCTTGGGGTGCCTATAGGGGGTGGTAATCATGGCCTGTATGCCCTGCTCAAGCTTGATGGTGTGCTCAAATCCCTGATTCGGTGGCTGTCCTGGTGGAATCTCCCCAAACACTATGGCATACTGATCAAGGATAGACTGTATCTCTGGGTGTACTGTCTACCTTGTAGTCCCTGCCTCTGATGCACGCAGCTCCACTGCCCACTCTATGTCTCCCTTTCAGAAGACTGCCTCCATCCGATGAGCTGAAATAATCTGAGGCAGATATGTGTACTGTCCCTATATCTTCTCATGCCTCCCTGTCTTCTCATCATCCTACTCCATCTCCAGGGTCTTCCAATCAGTCATGACCTTCCCTAGAGTGATAAGCCACTGAACACCCAGTATCATGTTGGTGTCCGGAATATCAACCACGAAAAAGTGGTTAGTCAATGTGTAGGTGCCCATCGTCACTGAAAGCTCTAGAACATAACGAGAACACATCATGGTCTGATCTCATGGGACTAAGACTGAAAACCCATCGAAGCTCTCTGTCTGTATACCTCTCTGCTCAACCATCTAGGCATCGATGAAGTTGTGGGTCACCCCACTGTCAACCAAAAGTAATACTCTCTGGCCATGTACTATCCCTCATACACGTAGCATCATATACTTGGGAACTCCTCGCAATGCTCCAAGGGCCCCTCCGGTGGGTGCAAAAGATGCACCACCTGCTGCTGGCGGTGGTGGTGGCAAAGGCCCCTATACGGCATGGCTATCTCCTACCTCTACATCATCCTCGTCATCCTCCTCTCCACTACTCTTGGAGAAGACCTCAATAAAATGTGCTTTACCATCAGCACATCTATGTCCTGGTGCCCATGGCTCCTGACAAGTGAAGCACAACCGCTTCTTCTTCAGCTCCCTCCTGGCATCATCGTCAAGCTGTACTCGTCTAGGATTCCCCTTTGGAGGTGTGTCACACGGAATCTGTCAAGGGTGCGGACACGACTGACCTTCCTAGAAGTCTAAGACATTCTAATGACAAACAAGACAAAATGGAATGATCTTTCTCTAAATACACCTTTTACAACATGAAAACTACAAGTGTTTAGGCTTACCTTATTCCAAAACGCTGTTGTTGAAGTCCGTTCTTGACGATCCGGATGAGCTCCTCCTTCAAGTCAATTCCTGCAACCACAAACAATCAAACAATTACCAAGCACTTGCATTTCATATAATAAAACATATATTCAACATGCAGACCAAGGAACACATGAAATAACTCATTAACACAAGCTATTGAGAAAAATAAACCAGTTTGTATTAATAACGAAACAAAGAAACTCTTACAACCTGGCCTTGGTGTTGTGCAAATTCCTCCCAGGGTCCATCAAGGGTTTTCCTCTACTTTGACAAAGCTCACCCTCTCCCAAGTAGAATCAAGTGAAGACAATCTCTCCTCACAAAGGCTCTAATGGAAGACCTAAATCCTGCAGCATTTACCCAAAGAAAATGTATAGCTCCAACCTCCTCTCCTTCTGGCTCAATGCCTTTATTTATAGTGCTGTAAAGAGGTTATTCAGGTCCACTATCAATGGGATCATCCCCCTCTATGGGTGGGATAGCTCCCTTATTGATGGGATAAGTTCCCCCTTAATAGAGATACATGAACCAACTGGAGGCGCATCCATTTCATCAAACCGACCTCTAGAATGTTCTAGAAGTAACCACAAGTAACTTTTTCAAGATAAAACTCGCGCATTTTGCCTTTTACAGAGGGACGCACCTGTCCTTTAACATACAGAGCGTCCATGGACGCAGATTTTGTGAACATGGTCAGCGTCCCCGCAGGTAAGGCTAGAGAGAACCTGCGACCCCAGAGATAAACATGATTTTTACAAGACTTTCTCTCTTCTTTGAGTTTGAGATGGATAACAGAGGCATGAGACTTGCCTAAGAGGGTAGCATGACTTGTTGATTGGAGCCATACTAACTGTAAGTAGTCAAGGTGACATTTTTTAGTGTAACAGATTGCCCCCTAAAGTGCGAAGCCTGGAATAGAATAGGGTTTTGTAATTCTAGGAAGGGTGAAGCGCTTTATCATTTCAAGGATTGCCTTGTGGATGGCCTGGTTGGAACCTGCAATTTTCAACACAAAATACATGGATAAGATTATATCATCACTGAGGTAGGCATTCCCATACTCAGATTCAAAACTTTAACTAATGGACTAACTATTCTGATACAGGAATGATCTTGCAGTACATCATTTTTATAGACTTTTGTAGACACAGTATGGACGCAGCCATCTGTTTATGATTAGTCTACATAGATAATGAATACAAAACTCCTCGCAGCCTGGATGGTAGAAACTAGATCCAGGGTCTTCACTTCTACTTCCCGAATTGGTACGATTCTAGCCATGTGATTAAATGATTCGATGTCGAACATGGTAGAAACCACTTGATTACCAGTCAATGATGTAAACTGTTAACAAGCGTGAGAGAAACCACCAGTAATGTCAATGGTTCTCAAAGTACCAAGCACAACCCGTGAAATGTGAATAGATGTTTTGATGTCGAACACTTCACGGAATCCTCTGATCGAAAGTCAATGATGTAAACTGACGTCAAAGGCGAGAAACCTGCCATTGATGCATGCAGACTTCAAGGTACTGTCGATTCCTAAGTCATCTTTCTAGATAATGTGTCGATGTCGATAGAAAGCGACCCGTTGCAGGCAAGCCTGCAACACGAAATCATTGTTCAAGTTGAAGAAATGTTGCTGTAAGGACTGACTCAGGGATGGTCAATGGATGACAAGTATTTTGCAGATGAAAGTTTTGCTTGCAGACCTCTTGAACACATAACGACACAACAGATGGTTTGGTGACGAATAACTCAAAGTTGATCCCTGAACCCGGTTAAAGATTTTCAAAGTGATTTAGTCAACTGTGAGGTAAAAGATTTCCCAACCCAGGTGAATGAAAAGTGTCGTGTTCAAGAGCGGTAATAAAGTTTCTTCTGAGGTAAAAGGTGACAAATAGGTTCATTCTTCTCTTTTTTCCCCCACCATTTCTGGCAAGTACCTCTTTATTTTTAACAAGCTTGAGGAGGATAACATATGCTTGATTATAAGCTCATCCTTCGGACGAGTCCAACCTAGTTTAAATGCGAACCCTAGGAAGGAGTGGTTCGTTCCTGTTTGTAATTGAACAGGTCCTTTACTGTAAAAGTTTAACGAGCCCAGTATAGGAGAAACTCGGCGTTTTTCAATTTTAGAGAGTCTGAAAAACTTAAGGAAACTCCACGTTGAACTTTTTCGTATATTTGTGTCCCTCAAGCCCGAAAAAGTATAAAATAATACCTGGGGGAACCGCTTGATCTTGCGACCAAGGAGTACTTTCATAATAGTATCGTTGACCTGAAAAGTAAAAAGCGATCAAAGACACGTCGTTTTATTTCCTTATCGAGTTTGAAACGACAAAAACCCGGCAATCTTTTCCTGATTTTACGGTCAGAAAAGAGCTAAAAGGGGACCGTCTTTTAATTCCGTTTTAACGAGTGAAAAAGAAACACTCGGCGATCTTTTCATGTTTTAGGAGTCAGAAAAGGGCTTAAAAGATGACTCTGAAATTTTGTTTGTGAAAAATTACAATTTCCCTTGAAATCCCTTCGTCCTGCACAAAAGCGACACATTACTCATACCTGTTTAAAATAGGCAAAAATACATTTGAAAACATCTTTTCATGGTAAAAAATGAACTAATTCATCCAAAAAACCTATAAAAAGACCTTTTACCATGTCATTTTTACCGTTTCACTGTTGAGGTTGAAAAAGGAGCTTTTGACAAGAAACTTCCCGTGGTTGCTGCGGAAAATCTGACCGTCGGAATCGAACGCCGCTTCACCGAGGTATTTTACACATCCCACTCTTCATTTTTATCCGTTTAGTTTTTTGTTTTTGGTCTCTGTTTCATTTTTTGGGGGGTTTTGGGTTCAAAATGCGCCCCTCGGCGGACGCAGGTGCCCTTCGGGTGAGCCGCGTCCCCCGACTTTTTCTCACACGGGAAAAAGGTCTGGGGACGCAGTCCGCCTTCAGGCGAGCTGCGTCCGGACGCCCTGTGCTAAAAAGCCGGGGTGCGTCTTCCGCAAAGGGCGCATTTCAAAACCCTAACTCTCTCAAAAAACCACCAAATTTTCTCAAATTAATTTCTAATTGACTCTTTTGATGTGCAGGGCCCAAAACATGTTAGACTGGAGAGAGAGAGAGCACGTAGAAGACGATGAAGCTGCGATTAACCACCAACCCTCTCTGGATGCCTTAAGAACATGTGGATTGTACAAATATTGGACCATACCGGGCATGAGGGGCCAGGTAAGATTTTTGGAATGGCTAGTTGAGCGATGGAACGTTCAAGATCAATGCTTTTACATTGGAGGGCACCAGCTCGAGATAGAGCCCTCGGATGTATACTTTCTCACTGGCTTGCCAAACAGAGGTGAGCAACTCAACCTTGCGGGGACCAGGCCGGGTGGCCAATCCCTTGATGATCTCCGCGAGGAGTGGTGCAGACCAGGGACTCGCCATAAAAAGGGCGTGGAGATAAAGCACATCGCTCTGGCGGAACTTAGAGTTATTGCATTTACGGTCACTAGGATTTGTGGCGCGGCCGCCTTGCACATTGCTTCCGGATCCCAAATGCGGATGGCAGTTGACTGTTACCAAGGCACCATCTTCAACTGGTGCGAAGCTGTGTCGGCTCATATGAAGAGCCAACTAACCAAGGCAAAGAACGGACGACTAAAGACTTTTGGATATGGGCCTCTAGTCGTGAGCTTTGCCTTGGAGAGAGTTCCTATGCTGATCCCTCAGCAACTCACTGTTGATGACTTGGGTCCTCGGGAGCCAAAGCTTGTTCGATGGGTTGCGGTGATGGCCCGGCATCCTGACGAGGGTGCTGCAGTGGTTCGATTCTCTGACAGTTACTTCGACTGGCTAGAGGGCCAGCTTTTTGTGATACAAGACTTTCCATATGCCGGAATGGATTTCAGAGGTGATCCGGACATGGTTCTTCCACAGGGAGAACAATGGGATGACAGAGGTACTTTCATTTTCACAAGTTTTCTAATTATGTATTTTTTATTTTTCATATATATCGTCTCAACGTAACAGTAAAATTTTAAAAATGCAGATGTTGGACCACAGCGTCCAGCCAATCTCCGGCCTTACGACAGACGACATCCAGCTGCACCGGCACCGGCCTTACAGGATGCGACAGCAGAAGTACTAGCCGATTTGGAGCATGATCTAGAGCGTCTCACGGCAGATATACCTGAGACTACTATGGATGACATTCCAATGAGGCTTCAGCGCTTCGTGGTTGCAGTCCCTGGACCGTTTAGGAGATTTCTGCGCAAGATAGCCCGCGCAGTGGTGTCGTACAGAGAGCACCACCAGTGATTGACTAGTCACTTTTGTAGTCACATGTGACATTTTTGACTTTTTGCACTATCATTTTGCCGATCATAAGGTGTGTTAAACCTATGATCGAAGACGATGTATATATTTTTGGACACACTTCTATCTATATCTATATATCACTATTATCGGCTTATCTTGTTTAACATGTATGATGAAATGTCTTTAAATTTACTTGCATGATTATTATAAATGTCTGTCCAACACTTGAGAAGCAATTGCATCTGCTAATGTATTCAAAGACCTTGGAATATGTTGATATTCAATGTAATCAAATTCACGTTCCAAGAGACGCACTCTCAAAAACAACCTTAATAACACAGGATTTCTAATGGCATAAACTCTATTAAGCTGTAATACAACAAGTTCAGAATCTAACCTCACTATCAAACGTCGAATTCCAAATGAAATAGATTCGGATAATAATTCAACCACTGCACTGTATTCTGCAATGTTATTCGTTGTTTGACCGAGGCTTACCCCATGCATAGAAACTAACTCGTCAGAGGGCGAATAGATAACCCAAGCTGCGGAAGAGATATTCCGTGTACTACGACAAGCACCATCAGCAAATCCAATGTATGTTTGGAGAGGCGTCGACATCTACAATATCAAGAGTAAAACCAAGATGAGCCAAAATAATGACGAAAAACCACACTTGCTAAGCTAAGCACACTGACTAAACTAACACACTTGCTAGCTAGAAAGGAAATCTAACCTATCTAAAAATTTCTCCATCCACATTTTAAGCATAATACCTCTTTAGGTAAAGTCCATTTCTGGGTTTGCCCAAAGAGTCCCCATCAAAATCAACTAACTCATAAGCCCCTTTTGCTAGCTTTCGCTTTACAATGTAGGGCCCATGCCACATGGGAACGAATTTTCCAGCACCTAGCTTATCGTTTGCTTGATCATATAATAGTACTAGGTCTCCTTCCGAAAAACTTCGAGGGGTTACATTTTTATCGTACTGAGCTTTCATTCGTTTCGCGTGAGTCTCGATAGCTAAAGTAGCGTCACGTCGAGTCTCATCTAATTTAGCTAAGTATAACAACCGTTTCTCCTCTTCGGAAGTAGCTGGAAGTAATTCGACAGCCATTTGAAGTGATGGGATTTCGCACTCAATAGGTAACACAGCTTCTAAGCCATAAACTAGCTGAAAAGGGGTGAAACCTGTTGAATTTTTCACTGAAGTTCGATATGCCCATAGTGCCGAAAATAACATGTTATGCCAATTCGTTCGATGGATACCAATGATCCGTCGAATCATGACGACTAGAACTTTGTTGATTGACTCAACCAAACCGTTGGCTTGCGGATAATAAGGTGTAGAGCTATCGTGGCGCAAACCAAGCTGGCTTGTAAGTTCAGTCATCATGACATTTCGAAAATGGCTTCCATGGTCCGTAATGATTGCTTGTGGGACACCAAACCTAGTTATGATATGATTGAATACGAAAAGTGCAGCTGTCTTGCCGCTTGCGTCGAATGTAGGCATCGCCTCGGCCCACTTAGTAAAATAATCAACCGCAAGGATGATATACGCATGCCCCCCGGCCGAGTGAGGGTTACAAGTAATAAAGTCAATGCCCCATTTGGCGAATGGACCAGCGGCAATTATAGGGTGGAGAGGAGCAGGTGGAGCGCGCATCTTGCGATCAAACACTTGACAGTTGTGGCATTTTCTGACGGCAAGGATACAATCTTTAAACATAGACGGCCAGAAATAGCCAGCGCGCAACACCTTCTGAGCTGTGGCATACCCAGACATATGACCGCCACATGCTCCAGAGTGACAATCATTCAAAACTCTCTCAGCCTCATCGTGAGTTAAACAACGTCGAAAAACTAAGTCTGCCCCCAGGCGATAAAGTGTATCTCCAATAATTCTGTATTGCTGGGATTGAAACCGAATTTTTCGACGGTTTTCCTTGGAAGCTTCAGGCCGAAAGGTTTGGGTTTGGAGATAGATGATTATATCCCCATACCACGGATCTACAGTGCTAATAAGAAACAAAGATTCGTCCGCAATGGACTCCTCTGCCACAGTCTCTGTGTCAGCACTCGGGAAATCACACATCAATTCCGCGAAGACTAAAGATTTCTTAGACTTGGACTTCTCAAACTCCAAGTCGAACTCTTGCAGGATGACAATCCATTTAGAGTACTTGCCCCCTAGCAGTTGTTTTGTCAAGATATAAATCATAGGGTTGCAATCCGAAATAACAGTAGTTTTGCGGAGAAGAATGTAGTGACGAAAACGCTGGACAGCTTGAACGGCTGCCAGGGCCAATTTCTCCACATGCGAATATTTTAACTCAGTTGGATTTAAGGTTCTGCTAAGGTAATATATCACATGCTCTGCCTTGAATTCATCTTCTTGAACTAACACCATTCCAATGGTGGAATGCGAAGCTGCGAGGTATAAGAAGTAGTCCTGGTTGTAGTTGGGAGGATGCAATAACGGTGCATGGGTCAACGCGTGTTTCAGTGCATCAAAAGATTGTTGAGCAATCTCGTCCCAAAAGAATTGTACGTTCTGTTTCAACAACCGTGTAAAACCTTTAGTGACCTCGGCGTAGTTAGGGATGAATCGGCGTAAAAAGTTTGCTTTCCCTTGCAAGCTTTGGAGTTGGCGCAAACTCGAAGGAGGAGGCAATTGGATGATAGCCTCGACTTTCGAGGGATCGACGCGAATGCCGGTTTTGGAAACAACAAATCCCAGCAATCGACCTGTTTCTATACAGAAAACACACTTGTGGGGATTCAACCGAATTCGATAATGCCTACACCTCATAAAGATTGCTCGTAAATGGACAAGGTGATCAGCTCGGTGTAAAGAATGAGCAGGCAAATCATCGAGATAGGGTTGCACAATGTGCTTGATGTCATGAAATGCATAAGACATGGCCCGTTGAAAAGTAGCACCGGCATTCTTAAGGCCAAAAGGTAATTTGCAATAAGCAAATGTCCCCCATGGACAAATGAATGCCGTTTTTGGTTGATCGGCAGGTAGAATATTGATTTGATTATACCCGAGAAACCATCCATGAAGGAAAACATCTCACTTCCGGCACAATCATCAATAATTTGATCGATATAAGGCGTAGGATAGTTGTCTTTTGGACAAGCTCGATTGATATCCCTATAATCGATACAGATTCTTATTGTTCCTTGTTTTTTATTGACGGGAACAATATTCGATACCCAATCCGTTAACGGGATCGGATAAATGAAACCTGCTTTCAACAGCTTTTCGACTTCGGCTTTGATTGCAGCTGCTTTTCGAGGGTGAATCTGACGCAACCGTTGCCGAATGGGTTTAGCATCCGGGTAGGTTTTGATTTCATGAACAACAATGGCAGGATCGATTCCTGGCATTTCTTCGTAGGACCAGGCAAACACGTCGCGGAATTCTTGGAATAGGGCCTTGTAAGTTTCAATTTCTTCGTCAGTACATGCGGCACCTATATGAATGTTCTCCTTGATTCCGGGCTTCACTGAAATATCAATGGGAATAGTACGAGAAATATTCCCTAAATTCAGCTCTGAATCAGAATGTTTCGTTGGATCCTGAGCGTCTTTGACATATTCAGCGGTAAAGATAGATGAAAAATCATTTTCAAAGACATCATCCTTAGGTAAAAACGAAGATCTGTGATGGAGATCGTCCCATGGTAGATCATCTACACTTAGGATTTCGCGAAGTTGTTCGTCAGATGACACTTCTTCGGGAAACGTTATCCGTTCTAAGGGTGAGGTGAAAAGTGACTCTTCACTGACCACATTCATTTGGTCGGTTGAATGAAAGTCGGTAAAAGACATAAGAGCTTCATAAGCAATCTCATACGGACTCAACGGCATAACATCACCGAGTGAGTCTAGCTCAGAGTCAGAGGGAACATACCAAGGATCATCATAAATAATGTTTTCTGACGTGATCATATGAATTGTTGCGAACGAAGGGTCTGCATTGAGTGGAGGGAGAGGAAAAGTTCCCAGTAAACCGGAATCCTTAACTAAACCTACACCAATGTCCCTATAAGGGATTGTCGTTTTACCAACATGCTGGATAGTTTCTAAAGAGGTTGGGTCGGATGAAAAGTATGTCAGCTGATCAATAGTCACGATCTTACCGTTATGTGGAAACTTAATGACTCTGAAGACCGATGAAACGACCGCTGTCATAGCATATGACCAACTTCGACCCAAAAGAAGGTTGTAGTCTAGAGGGGCATCAACCACTTCCACATCCAGACTAACGGTTTTACCTTCGACCCCTATAGGCAATTCTTGTAGAATACCAAACGGACGGAACCCACGGCCATCAAAGGCCTTAAGGATGGTGGGGGATTGGTTCAACGAAGGAGAACCAAGCGATCTCCAACATTGAATCGACATAATACACGTAGAAGCTCCCTCATCAATCACAGTCCGATGAATAGGCCTGTTTTTGACTATCACTGGAATTTGGAAAGCCATTTGATGGGGGAGACGCGGTGTACTACTTTCTAGATCAAAGATCATTAGGTTCGGGTCCTGAACATCGACAGCTCCAATAGCCGACAAAAGCAATTTTCGTTGCGCTGGACATGATTGCAGCACTTCGAGTGCCGACATTGCTGAAGGTGAAACAGCTAAGTCTTCAACAATGTTGTAATTCTGGGCTGCTCTCGCATGTGGATTGAAAGCAGACCTTCGAAGTACACCCTTGGCGGGCGGCTTAATCACTAAGTCTGGGTTAGGTTTTTCGATCTGTAGTGGATCGGAACCAGGAGCTGAGGTTGATGGGTTAGAGTTAGAAGATTCTGCTTCTTTACCATCAACAGGAGCCTTACTACCATAATCTTGCGATCGAGTCGCAATCCTGACATGAGACATCATCAAAATGGGTTCTTCACTGGCATTCGAAGAAGAACCTATCATCTTATTTTCCTGCTCGGGGAATGGATTCTTTAACACAGCAGGAGTCGGAGAACCTTTAACTATTTTCACTACCTCGGCCCGATGAGGGCAGTCTCTCGTAAAATGATCTTCTTCACAAATGAGACAAGGATAACGAGGTTTGCGCTTTTCGTCATTAGTTTCCGACTTTTCCGTTTTCTCCTTTGGAGCCTTGTCTGCTTTAGCCTTCTTCTTTCCTTTCTTCTTTCCACCGTTTTTGGATTTGGCCGTAGATGACTCTACAGCGTGAATGTCGGCGGTAAGTTCAGGAGGAGAAGACTCTCCTGTCGGAGAATCAGGCAAAGTGATAATTGGAGTATTGGAGGTCTTGGAAGACTTCTTCTTACTCTTCGTAGTCACGATACCGATCATACCATCAGCGGCATGAGATCCCGAAGGAGCAGCAGCGATTTGGTTTGACTTTGGAAGATCCGGAATTTTCTCGTGTAACGTACCCGACTGAGTGTAAACTAAGTCAAGGTATTGTGCCTGAGCAATGACTTGCTCCTCAGTAACTACGCCGGCCTTAGCTACATCTTCAGTAATTCTTGGTAATAATGATTTTACAAACCATTCAGCTAAAATTTGGTCCGGGATAAAAACTTTCACTAATCTCCTTCGACGTCTCCACTCATGGATGTGATCAGAAATGTACGTGGATGTCGATTGTTTTAGCGAAGTTAATAATTCCGTACCATTATCGTATCTGACTGGTAACTGAAAATGAGTTAAGAATGAAGTAGCTAACTGGCTAAAGTTGTAAAAAGAAGCCCGTGGCAACTCAATGTACCACTTGGCTGCGAGACCAATGAGTGTACGCTGGAAAAGACGTAAGCGGATAGAATCATCTGAGATGGAATTTGATGCACACCAGAGGTGGTAAGTCATCACGTGATTAGACGGATCCTCTCCAGACTTACCTTCGAACTTGGGTATATCGCTGGGCAACTTATTTGGCATTGGCGGCCAGAACGGAAGATATTGAATTGGATCGTTCGTTAGGCGCGTCAAGTCGGGTAAATCTAAAGTCGCAATAAATGGTAACTGCCGGTTAGGATCTCGGAAACTCTGAGTCACAATACCAGCCCCAGGAGGAGGATATCCAGGATAACTAGGAACAGGATTCGCATTGGGGATATTATATCCTCCTGGAAAACCAGGATTAACCGGACCGTACTGGGGTTGTTGAGGTGGTTGATAATTGTACCCAGGATACGGTTGATACTGGTAAACCGGTTGTTGGGCAGCTTGACCAGGTTGATACTGTCCCTGGTACGGAGGTTGAACAAATTGAGGTTGAGTAGTAACAACCGTACTTGTACCAGGTTGACCTGCAGGCATCTGGACTGTGGTTTGAACCGTGGGTCCAGACAACGGTACAGATGTCTGAGGAACGGTTACAGGGACAGTAGAAACCGGAGCTGCCGATACTCCAGATGTAAGCATGGTAGATGAAGCGGTAGCTGCTGCAGCCGTGTGAGGTGGAGTACTCGGTGCAATTGGCGGCTGAGTAACTACAGAAGTTACAGGGGTCTGAACACTTGACTGGACAAGTTGCGGTTGCTGGGGTGGACCAGGAACTGCAGGTTGTCCTGCTTGAGGTACCGACTGTATACTTGGTTGCGACATCTGTTGACCCTGTGACGGATCCCATGTTAACATTCCAGGGTATTGACTCGTAACAGGTTGAGGATACTGAGATCCATAGCCGTATTGAGGATAGGGTTGATAACTGTAAGGTGTAGTCCCATATGATTGCCCTTGAGGTGGTTGATAACCTTGACCAGGGTATTGACCCGTAGGTTGATAACCTTGAGGTAAATACGAATACTGGGGTTGACCTTGACCTTGAGGTTGGTATCCTTGAGGTTGATACCCTTGGGGTTGATACCCTTGGGGTTGCCATCCTTGAGGTTGCCATCCTTGAGGTTGATACTGATACTGAGGTTGACTTTGGGGTACGTATTGAGGCTGGGGTTGATACCCTTGGGGTTGATACCCTTGAGGTTGCCCCCCAGTCACAAATGAAGTACCTTGAGGTTGCCCCCCAGGCATTAACGAAGGTTGCCCCCCAGGCGGTAATTGGCCACCTTGAGGTTGGTTAATGGGAGTTGAACCTGACATCATATAAACTTCACCTATACTCAATGGTACATTACCACTGTTTCCAACTAATAACCCATGATCAACAGGTTGAGGAGATGCTCCCGCAAAGGTACCAGAAAGTGACTGATACCCAGTAGGAACAGAAGGACCGCCATGTAAAAATGATTCAGGACTTTGCGAAAACACAGATGACTGACCAGACATATTTACAGGAGAATGAATTCCTCTAGGTGGAACCGGAGTACGAGGTGTAGAAAAACCTACTGAGTTGTCTAAAAAATTGGTTAATGCAAGGTACCAAGACTCACTTCTAGGAGGACTGTAAAAGATGGATTCACGCTCCCTTAGATCAAGGGTAATTAGATCTTCAGAATCAGAAACGCCTATTTCTTCCTCTGGAACAAGTTCTTCTATAGCAATTAATCCAACAGGAAGATTTTCGGTGATAATTCTTTCTATTCTTGGTGAATCAGGAACACTAGGAGTTGGAGTAACAGGTTCTGAAATTTCAGGTTCTTCGCCTGTTTCACTGGCAGATGAAAAACTACCAGCAAGCTCGGAAACTGTAACAGCTTCGGGATTGTAACCTGTTTCTAATCTTTGGTAATCTGGATGGACTACCAAAGAAGATTCTCCTTCTTCAGGTGAACCTACTCTACTGCCACTAGGAGGAGTTACAAGGACCTTTAACCCTTCTAAATGACCCGGAATGTTTTCAGGAGATTCACCCCGCGATTTACGGAGTTTTCTTAACAAATCTATCCCGGTAACAATCTCAGGAGACTTGCCCCGAAGTCTACGGGACTGTCTCGGTAATTCCGCCACAATTAAAGATTTTAACTACAACACACGAAATCAAAGTAAAAAATTTCAAATCAAACCACCTAAAGTCTTCTAAAGAACCAATCAAATTTGAAGCACACGCCTAAATAATCTAGAGCGTCAAACCACACACAAACAGTAGTCTTCCGGACCAAAAGCGCTAGTTGGTGATTAGGCCCAACCTCGCAGGATTCAGTACAGAAATAGTGGGTGGAACAGTTACCCCGGCAACCTGCTTAATGAATAGACTGGACCAAGTTCCTCCACTTTAACCGTCTCGAAGTGAAGCGAACCCCCCAGAAAATCCAAGTGAGTATAACCGACGTCTGCTCCAGGTACAGTGGGACCTTCCCTCCACCGTCACCTTGGGTAGAATCCTAGATATTATGGCCACTAAGGTTACCAATCACAACAATTACACCTGGGGGAACAGTCTAAACTCCGACAGCACGCAAGGGCAGAGTAGCAAGCTCCAATCCCCTTACCGGCTCCTTGACAACAATCCAAGGTTTACCGATAAGTGACCCCTGGCTCCTCGACAATGGTTAATCCGAGGTTTACCGTTTGTAATACGTACTGCCTGGCGTCGTTCCCAACGAGGGAGGAATGATCCCCTCACTGGTTCGGACACGAGCTCGTGTTTCTCCTTTAAGAGGAGCTTTCCCAGAATGTAACTGAAACAATTGGATTTGTTCTACTCAAGATAGACTATCTGTTTGGTTTTGTAGTCTTGGAGAGTTAAGTACTCACCTACTCCAAGACCCTAGCCTAAGCTATGTTGGTGCTTCAGAGCCCTAGAAAAATAAAGATTACTAGATTGATTTTAATTTAAGCGTTACTTTTAAGGTTGTTTCTTAAGTCAAAAGGTGATGGAAGTGAAACTAGTGGTATGTTGACTCGACTCGAAACCACTACAAAATGCACCTAAAATGATTTATCCACTACTTTACTTTTTCGATGAATTGCTTAACTAAAAAGTTGAGAGAATGCAATCCTTATAAAAGCAACTTTTTAATTGAAGACAATCAAAGAAACAATTCGTTTTTCTTTTCCAAGCATAAAAACATAACTTCTCTTTACATGCACGAAAAAACTCTTTTCTTCTTTTGAAAACAAAAAGCTACTTGAAACAAGACTTTTAAGAAGATGTTTTTGTATTTTTCTTTTAATAAAGCAAATAAATCTAAAATAACCAAAAATCAATCTTAACAACTCTTAAAATCTATGAAAATGCACTCATAAGCAAACTAAAGGCAAATTTACTCTAAGCAATCTTAACGAGGCCAAAACTAACAATGATTATTTCTAAGGTGTTTTACTTGATCACAATCAAATCAAGGACTAGCTTATTGCAGAACCAAAAACTAGTCAAAACAAAATTCTAATCTTTTTGTCCTTTTTGAAAATGGAAATCAATACTTTAAAAACAAGCAATTCGAAATTTGACCCAAAACAACTCAAATGACAAGTTGCTCAAACAAGGAGACTTTACGGCAGGCTCAACTTCTAAGAAGGTTGACTAACCAGAGATATCTAAGGCTGGACAACTTTCTAAGCTCAAAGTCACTACAAAGCCTTACCAAAAATCAAACCCTAGGTCTAAACTTCGTTGAAAACCACTAAAACACTCAAAGCTCACAAAACGAGTTCAGGTGAGAATTCTTGACAGGGTACTAAAGGATCTGGGCGGAAAACACTAAGAAAAAACAAAATCTAAAAGTAATTTAAGGCAAAAATGGAATTTTCTTAACTTTTACAGGAAGACGCAGGCCAGCAGTTGTCACAGGTGCGACCCCGCACTGTGCAGTCGGCAACAGCGCGTCCAAGGACGCACTGTGCAGCACACAGAGACTGCGTCTTTCTGGAAAAAGGAAGAAAAACTAAAGCCAACTAAAGCTACAGCTAAGCCACCCAAATACTAATTCTCACAGTCAAAAACCAGAAAATAAAAATGATTTTCTCAAAGCAAAGTTCATATAAAGGAAAAGACTCTCTCATTAATGGATTCCCCAGCGGAGTCGCCAATTTGTCACACGGAATCTGTCAAGGGTGCGGACACGACTGACCTTCCTAGAAGTCTAAGACATTCTAATGACAAACAAGACAAAATGGAATGATCTTTCTCTAAATACACCTTTTACAACATGAAAACTACAAGTGTTTAGGCTTACCTTATTCCAAAACGCTGTTGTTGAAGTCCGTTCTTGACGATCCGGATGAGCTCCTCCTTCAAGTCAATTCCTGCAACCACAAACAATCAAACAATTACCAAGCACTTGCATTTCATATAATAAAACATATATTCAACATGCAGACCAAGGAACACATGAAATAACTCATTAACACAAGCTATTGAGAAAAATAAACCAGTTTGTATTAATAACGAAACAAAGAAACTCTTACAACCTGGCCTTGGTGTTGTGCAAATTCCTCCCAGGGTCCATCAAGGGTTTTCCTCTACTTTGACAAAGCTCACCCTCTCCCAAGTAGAATCAAGTGAAGACAATCTCTCCTCACAAAGGCTCTAATGGAAGACCTAAATCCTGCAGCATTTACCCAAAGAAAATGTATAGCTCCAACCTCCTCTCCTTCTGGCTCAATGCCTTTATTTATAGTGCTGTAAAGAGGTTATTCAGGTCCACTATCAATGGGATCATCCCTCTCTATGGGTGGGATAGCTCCCTTATTGATGGGATAAGTTCCCCCTTAATAGAGATACATGAACCAACTGGAGGCGCATCCATTTCATCAAACCGACCTCTAGAATGTTCTAGAAGTAACCACAAGTAACTTTTTCAAGATAAAACTCGCGCATTTTGCCTTTTACAGAGGGACGCACCTGTCCTTTAACATACAGAGCGTCCATGGACGCAGATTTTGTGAACATGGTCAGCGTCCCCGCAGGTAAGGCTAGAGAGAACCTGCGACCCCAGAGATAAACATGATTTTTACAAGACTTTCTCTCTTCTTTGAGTTTGAGATGGATAACAGAGGCATGAGACTTGCCTAAGAGGGTAGCATGACTTGTTGATTGGAGCCATACTAACTGTAAGTAGTCAAGGTGACATTTTTTAGTGTAACAAGGTGGAATCCTCACATCCTTCCCCTTAGACTGGAAAGTTTGTATCTAGGGGTAAGGTGTCTGGGTCCTGGGTAAGACATCCTATAAGTCTTGGGTCCTACTGATAGTGTCCTGGAGTGTGGCTGGTCTAGTGGATCAGACTAAACCCCAAAGTGGCTTTGCTAACCCGTCGACATACATATAGACCCTCTGTGCTGTGGATAGGTCTGGCACCATCACAGAGACCCTCAAGAAATCTACAATGTAGGTCTCTGGGCTCCCTGTCTGTTTGAGCCTTGTCAGCTGAACAAAATGCTGCTTTGGATCCCTCCGATCAAATTGCTGCATCAGTCTCCTGGTAAACTCGGCATATGTTGTCACTGTGGAGTGCCCTAGTGTAACCATCCCATGAAACCACCAATCCTGGGCCTCACCATCCAAATGCAACGTTGCCACCTCGATGGTCTCTATTTCTGACATCTAGTTAAGCTAGAAAAAAATGTCCAACTTCTCCACCCAAGGCTTTGCCGAACGTTTTGATGAACCATCAAACGTAGGCAAGTGGAATCTACTCGCTGCACAGTGGGTGTCACTATCATGGTAATGCTGACACCCTCTGTGATGGTCGCAGGGTCTACTATCCTGCTAGAGCTAAACAAAATCTCTGAATGAGAGGGCTTCCCTGAACTCCTGCCCATAGGCCTAGTACTCTGCAAAATAATCGCCCATATTTCTGGGCTTTTCCTCCTGCTGGGCTACGGCCCCCGTGTCGGCTCCTAAGAAACTGGGCATGGTAGAGCATGTAGGGGCATGTGAGGCCACCTGCTATGCAGTATCACACTACTCTGGAAAATGGTGGGATGCACCCGATCCCTCACCAACCTGAAAAACCCGTGAGCTCTCACGTTGTCTGGCCTCTACTGCCATGAATCTCTTCCCCATCACCTCAATCTACCTCGATAGATCCTGCATGGATTTGAGGAGCATATTTGCAAATCTCTTCCCGTCATCATCTGCCATTGGATCCTCCTGCTCCACGTCCACCACAGGCTTTTCCTGTTCTGCGCCCACCACTAGAACACAGTCTCCCTCTCCATAAGTGTTCTCCAACCTATGCCCAGTGTCTCTGTATCTCTGACCTTTGTAACAGATATAGGGTTTTCCCTTCGGTGTCATAGATTGCTAGCTCCACAGGCTGAGCCAAATCTATGCTCTGATACCACTGTAATATCCCTTATCAGGAATATTCCTCAAACACAAGAAAACTCCAACCAGAGATGGACTGAGAGGCAATTTACTAGATGTGTCACCTCTGAAAAGAGGACAAGATCTAGAGGCTACCTGGCCCTTTCCAAAATCTATCTAAGAGTATAGGAGAAAACACACAAGTGGTATAATAGCTGAGAATGCTCAAAGAGATACAAATAACAATGGTGCAACATATAACAATATAACCATAAGCAGATACTCAAGAAATGCAAAGAGAAATGCTAAGCCATTTTATTATACTGAGTAATAGAATGAGTACAGGAGGTGATCAGAAAGATGGCACCTCGACTTGCACAAGGCAAGTGAAGAAATACACTCAGGATAGCAAAGGAATGGCCCCTCTCTGAACTGCGTCCAAGCTACTGGAGAATTGCAGTGCTACTGCTGCTGCTAGAAATCAAATGATGATTTGGGGTTTCTCCCCTCCTCGAAAAATGTTGAAAATCTGGAATCAGACTCTACTCAAGAAACCCAGAAAAACTCATAAAGCTTTTCTGAAATGGCCAACCCCCTAAAATCACCCCCTTGGGGTTTTGCGTAGTCCCTCAATGCTTTGCGGTGCCACTGAATGAATCCCTCCAGAAATCTACCTGAAACCTCTGTCAAATCTCTCCAATATGCACAAGATGATCCCCTGCTCTATCGCTTAGCACAAATCCTATTGCAAACCCACAACCTAGAGCTCCTGCTAGAAAGAATTGTTTCCCCCTCTCAGTGCTGTGCAGTCCTCTGAAACCCTGATGAAACTGATGCTGAAATGTTGATGAAACTACCGCTGAAATGCCAATGGAAATACATTTCCCGAGTAAGCACTCGAAGTCCCCTAGGGCTAAGGGTGAGATCTTCGAATGGAGACACTCAATGCACTAAATAGTGCTGCAGACTAGCTAAACAACCAGCATGCTCTAAGTCGAAATGACAATCACAAATACTCATAACAGAATGATCCAAAATGAGGGGGCTCTTCTCTATTTTATAGCCTCTGTCTCTCACAATCCCCTAGGCTCACCTCCTCCTGCGTGATTCCCCTCTTGCCATGTGTTCTTCCCTCCTGTGCAGTCCATCCATGTGTCTGTGTGGGCCCCATTTCTGTGTCCCCCTTTGCCCCCCTTGGCTCCACCTTAAGTCACAACGTTGTGCTACTGGGAAGTGACTTTTTTTTATTCTTAAAGTGAGTTATGTCCCTCATCCTCACTTTTTTAATTTATAAACAACTATAGAAGGAAAAAATCGAAAAAAAAAATCAAATATTCCAATTAGCCATAGCTAATCAGGAATATTACAGCAAATCATTTCTTTACTGCTGATGCTTTACCTATCTACCTCACGGAAGATGAAGAATATTCAGAGATCCCTGATGTGCAAAAGGATGAAGATTATATATTGGCAAATGAAGTAGTTTTGGAGGATGAGTCAGATGATTATCAGCGTGGATATATGAATGCATTGATAGCACAACAAAAACAATATTCATTGAGAAGTAGAGATGTACCATTCAGCCCAGTTCAAAAGAGAAAGGAAGCGCAACCTAAGAGTGACTCCTCAAACATTTAGAAGAAAGGCAAGGAGCCTTCTGATCCAACTTCCAGCAAAGTATCATCTGCAAATGAGAAGACAAATCAGCAAAGTGCAGCAAAGGAAAAGCTTGAAAAGAAGGACCCTCCAGTTAAAGAGGTAGATAAAGTTTCAACTTTTAGTTTAGAAAATGAGATTGCTAAATTAAAAGTTTCAATTCCTTTGACTGAATTGATGAAGAACAATAGTTATAAACACCAAGTGTCCAAAATTTTGAACATAGATCCTTTATCTGATATGGTCTGTTGGCTACTTGAATTGTTTATTGATTAAACAGTCAAGTACCACATTAATTTGTCAACCTGGGAAAGTCCTTTTATTTCAAATGTGACCTCGTACTGTATGTACTTAATTCTAAAAGCATTAAAAGCTGTAGTATACACAATTCTATTTCTGTCAAACTCCTTACTCTATGTTATAACAGTTACAGTATATTGCAAAGATAAAATGAAAGCAATTAACTAGAATACAAATCTGAAAAGAAAAGTAATGGTTGCTCTGTTAGCAGAGGATCAGGACCCTATCCTCAAGGTAAGGATGTTCAGCACTTGCCCCTGTAACCAGGTTGCTAATACAAACTGCAATTCTAATTCACCGGTGAAGTATTCTTTTACAACATCAAGTAATTAACAAAACAGAGTATCAGCAAAGGGAAATTATCAGAGGTAATGCTACAGAATCCAAAAAGAGTACCAGCAGAAAGGAAATTGTCAAACACACTCACACACTAATAGAAACTAAATGGGTGAATCTTGTGAAGAAGGTGGGCCCTGTCCCTCTCACAAGATTCCCCAGAACACAAATGCTGGATTAGATGCTCAGAACAACTTTTTATTCATCTACCAAAATGTCCAGTTACAATAAAGATTCAGACTTGCTTTTGTTCTTCAAAAATTTTCCTTACACTTGTTCCTCCCCCTTCTAATGTAGATGTCTCCTCTTTATAGAGGAGACATCTATTACAATAGACCGTCATAGTTCATTCAGTTAAACCTTCTTATCAAAAATAAGAAATCCATCCTTGTTACAGGATGTCGTTACAACAGTGTGATGGTGTATTCTTTCTTGGGTCTCTTACTGTTACACAGCTGGTAAACAAACTTCAACCGTCTTCTTCGAATCCTCGTACTATCCTTTGCCGCTTCCCCATTGTTGCTGATTTAGTAAACTCATGATGTTCCTGGTGTTTTAGCAACTGTAATCGTGTTTTACCCTTTCTGGACAGTTGCTGATCGTGCTGTGTCAGCATGGAACTCTGCCGGTCTTCTGATAGTTGCTGTTTGTCATTTCTGGTATTCCAGTTGTTGCAAAATAACGTTTTCCCTGCTTTAGATAGTTGTTGTTGCTGATGCTGCAGCAACTGCGTAGTTGCTGTTTATGGTGTTGCAGCAACTGCGTAGTTGCTGTTTCTGGTGTTACAGCAACTATGATTATAATTTCTGCAGACTTTAGACAGTTCAACGGTTACTTAGCAACTTGGTTAACTTTTCCAAAGATAATTACAAAGATAACATGAATATGTAATGAATAATTAAACATATAGTAATGCGGAGAGTTACTTGATACCTTGGAATGATTAGGTCATTATATAATCAAAGCTTTCAACTTATGGACTGAAAAAGGGTAATATTATAGCAAAAATACAAGGTCAAAAATGGTCAATTTGGAGTCCTAACATCCCCCCCAACTGAAAGGGTTGCATGTCCTCATGCAATGCTTACTCTGAATCTGAGTCGAAGTACTGGGATGAGCAGTGTAAATTACTGAGACAGTAGCTACAGGAAGTGTTATCAAACTTGTCTCTGAACCCACAGACAGTCTGTAGTTGCCTCCATGTTGCCTCCTCTTCTTTTTTGGATAATCCAAACTGACCCTTGTATTGCTGACCAGATAACCATAAAAGGGGAAATTTAAATCTGTAGCCAATCCAATTTTCAGCACATTGTTCCATACATCTAACATAGTAAGGTACCCTTGAAATTGCTGCCTGTAAATTAGGTGGATTGTAGGGATGATACTCCTACCTTTCCTTGGGACATTTTTCCCAGAATAGGTTGTTGGCTTTAATAGCAAAAGGTGCCTTCGTTCTCACATAGTGTTGACAATCTCGCAGGACCACTGCTTGTAGTTGCCTAATGTGATCATTCATTCCAGGTTCACTTAACATTCTTTGGTGCTGTGCAATGAAAGTAGCTGCATTTTGAGGTTCATCCCTAATCCAAAGGAGGCAGTTCTGTTCATTATGTTGTGCTGATATGAAGGCGTTTTGCCAAGTGAGTTGGTTGGCTAGAAAGGAAATGAAATCTCTGAGTTGTATGTCACAAACAAGAGGGAGTATATTCATTTTTCTGTCTTTAGACATGGCTTCATTGTGGAGATAAAGCTCACACAACAAATGCTGATCATTTTTGGGTGCCTCTGCAAAGGTTTCAATAAATTGTTCTGATGTAATCACCTGATGAGGTCTACCATCTCTAACTGCCTTTATCTGTAAGAATTTTAGTCGTTCCCTCAAAAATGCTACATAGTTGAAAGAGGGTTTCCTTGTGGCAAGTATTCTTTGAACCAACTCAAACATCTGGGACAGTCTAGCTTTTAGTTTCTTAATTTCTTTGTACTGAGCTCTAGACTGCTCAAGTGCTTCCCAGTTCTTATATGCATAATTGAACCAGATTCCCTTTTGCTGTTGGAATGCTTTCCCTTGTGACAGCTCATATTCTCTCCACCATTTTCCTTTTAATTCTTGAAAACTAGCGGTCTCTATGCATGCATCACTGACAGAGGGAGATTCAGTTTGTGTAAAGGCATCAACAAGAATTTTCTGCTCTGTGATAATTGGAGTAGGCCGGGGTGATTCGATGTCTTCTTTTCCATTTCCAGCCAATGTTTCTTCTTCTTGTTCTATAACAGTTTGGGTAGGCCAGGGTGATTTTATGTCTTCTTCTCCATTCCCTGCTGATTCCTGTGTAATTGCTTCTTCTTCTTGTTCCATAGAAATTTGGGTAGGCCGGGGTGACTTTATGTCTTCTTCTCCATTCCCTACTAATTCCTGTGTAACTGCTTCTTCTTCTTGTTCCATAGCAATTTGGGTAGGCCGGGGTGACTTTATGTCTTCTTCTCCATTCCCTGCTGATTCCTGTGTAACTGCTTCTTCTTCTTGTTCCATAGCAATTTGGGTAGGCCGGGGTGACTTTATGTCTTCTTCTCCATTCCCTGCTGATTCCTATGTAATTGCTTCTTCTTGTTCCATAGCGATTTGGGTAGGCCGGGGTGACTTTATGTCTTCTTCTCCATTCCCTGCTGATTCCTGTGTTACAACAAGCCCTTCTAGTTCTTTTACACTTTTTGGAGATCCTGCTGGTTCTTGTGTTACAGCAGGTTGCTCTATTTCCACCTGTATAGTTTTTGGCGAACCTGCTGGTTCTTGTGTTGTAGCAGGTTGCTCTGTTTGCTCCTGCACAGTTTCTGGAGAACCTACTGGTTCTTGTGTTACAGCAAGTTCTTCTGTTTGCTCCTGCACAGTTTCTGGAGAACCTACTTGTTCTTGTGTTACAGCAAGTTCTTCTGTTTGCTCCTGCACAGTTTCTGGAGAACCTACTGGTTCTTGTGTTACAGCAAGTTCTTTTGTTTGCTCCTGCACAGTTTCTGGAGAACCTACTGGTTCTTGTGTTGCAGCAAGTTCTTCTGTTTGCTCCTGCCCAGTTTCTGGAGAACCTACTGGTTCTTGTGTTACAGCAAGTTCTTCTGTTTGCTCCTGCATAGTTTCTGGAGAGCCTGCTGGTTCTTGTGTTACAGCAGGTTGCTTTGTTTCAGCAGAGGGTTGCAGTGGTTCTGTTTTTGCTTCTGCAGTTTGTGTAACAGCAGGTTCTTTCGTTTCAACCACAACAGCAGAAGATTCTGGAATGACTTCAGTCATTGGTTCTGCAACTATCTTATATCCTGCTTGAGTGTATATCTCACCACAGTTGGTGCACATGTATTCACTCTCTTTACTCTTCTCTGCTGCAGATGCTACCCGTGCTAAAATGTGCAGGCTACGTTCATTTTGATAAGCTTCTTTGACCCTTATTATTTCCTCCTGGTAATCCTGAATTTGGGATTTCAGAAATTCAATTTCTTCCTGCAGGGAAGATATGGTAGGTTGAGCTTGTGGAGCGGCAGGTTCCAGTGGAGGCAGAGGTTGTGTTTCAGCATTGATTTGAACATTTATACCCCCAACAGGTGGTTCTTGTGTGTCACCTGGTGGGGAAGTGGCTGTTTCTTGTGTTGCAGCCACTTGGCCAATATTACCTTGGGTGTCGGCAGCTGGTTCTTGTGTGACAGCTGCCTCAAAAGATAATGTCATGACACTGTGAACACTCTGCATCTCAGCCTCCGAGGGTGAGGGAGAGGAATTTCCAGGGCTGGTGGGAGTACGGGTTTTTAACATGATGGGTGGGGAGCTGGGGAGAGTGTGGCTAGGGGATTCAGCTATTACAGACGACTGAGTCCTTTGCTTGGGTAGAGAAGCAGGGAATTCAGAAATTTTTCTTTTTAGGCCAGCTTTCTTTAAAATAGGGGCAGTGGCGGAAATAGCAGCTGCTTTAGCCGAAGCCCTAGTTCTTCTTTTTTTCGGTGGGGTTTCATTTTTCTGCTGCATCTTTCATTTGAGAAGGGTAATAGGGATGTTATCATCAGAGTCATCAGTAGAAATACCAAATATAGGAACAGATGGGTCGGTTTTATTGGGGGATGGGGTTGTTTCCGTGGGTATTTATACTGCTGATTGTACATTTTCAGCAACTTGTGGGGGCGTTTGCTAGAGGATTTCCTTGGGCATTTGTTCTGGAATATCGTCTGTTTTCTGAGGGATTTCTTCGGGTATTTGCTCTAGAATGTCCTCTGTTTGCTGAGGGATTTCTTTGGGTATTTGCTCTGGAATGTCCTCTGTTTGTTGAGGGATTTCTTCATCCTGCTGAGGTATGTCCTCAGCTTGGTGAAGAATTTCCTCTTCCTGATGAGGAATTTCCTGCTCTGGCTGAGGGATTTCTGCCTCTTGATGGGGATTAATGAGGGGAGGGGGGTTATTTAAGGCAAGGCCTCTATTTATCAACAATTGAGTTAGACGATGGTGTTTCAAGGAATGGAGCGAACACTTTGCGTTGACAGTGTAACGTGACATATTTTTAAGACATCCCAATAGATAATATGGCATATTTATCAACTGACCATGCCTCAAGTGATTCAACAAGACAAAATCGTGTTGGTAAATTACCTGGTACCGGCCTTCGCACGTCAAGTATTGCTTTACGAACTCAGCGACTTTCGGCCATGGTTGAGGCAGTGATTGGAGTGCTACGCCTCTGCCCTTGGGTTCCACCTGCTCGCCTGGTTGAAGAAAATCCTACTACGCATTGAGGATCAGGTGCTTCCTACTGAACCATCGCATGCCATTAGCTGGTAGCCCGGTAACTTGGGCTATGACTTCCTCTGTGACTGGAATTTGAACCCCCTGAATGATGGAAAACCCCTCTGTTAAATTGCATGCAAACTCGAGGACTTGCTGTGCATCGAAGTCTGGAAGTCTCCTAAAATAATCTAGCCATCCCGCTTGCAGGAAGATTTGATAAGCCTCGGGATAGAGCTCAAGAAGTGCTATTGTGCCAGGTTCGTATGTGATGAGATTTCCTCCCATAGCTGTTGTTTTAGTGAAAATTCTCAGTTCAGAGTCGAGCTTCCGAGTTCAGTCCAGAGTAAATCATTACAAATGGTAACATGCCATGATGAGATCACTTTTACATATTACCGGGAGAGTTAAGGGTGGCAGCAGTTGGCGTGCTATACAATTATGACAGCGCTTTGGTAATCCCCCCCCAAAAAAGCTACGAGTAAGTGATATGATTGGAAGTACAATTATTTGGTAGTCCTATCAACGTCTCCACATTAACTATTATTTAATGTCCATACATAATCATGCATACCTTTATGTTTTACCTTTTTAGTTGCTGCGTCGAAAAGTCTTTTCTTGTCTTTTGCTGGATTCACAATGATTAAAGCGGATCTAACAGTATGAGAATACCGGCGATTTTTAGTAATGATGGGAAGTAATAGTGGAGAATTGTAATCATCATAGTGTATGGCTGGTTCTTTTGGTAGGAAATGCAAATAATAATTCATTTCTTGGAAGCTGAAGTGGAGAAACTGGTGCTTTTATAAATGAGAGAAATACTGAAAAAGGCATTACGGCATCGGGAAGTGGTGTTACAGCAACGGGAGTTGGTGTTGCAGCAACGGGGGTTGGTGTTGCAGCAACGGGGGTTGGTGTTGCAGCAACGAGAGTGATGTTGTAGCAATCGGGAAATGGTGTTGCAGCAATGGGAGTTGGTGTTGCAGCAATGGGAGTGATGTTGCAGCAATCAGGAAATGGTGTTGCAGCAATGGGAGTTGGTGTTGCAGCAACGGGAGTGATGTTGTAGCAATCGGGAAATGGTGTTGCAGCAACGGGAAATGGTGTTGCAGCAACGGGATTCCAAAGTCCGCAAAGTGATCTCTTTGAAGCTTTTGTTGTTAGCCCTTTTCCAAATCTAAGATCTGCAAAATAATGAATTGTAATATGGCAACCCTTGGCAGGGATTATTAGTTGAAAAGAATATCTAATCTAAAAAAAATGCATAAATAAACAGAAATTTAAGTGCCTTGAGGGACAGCAAGTTCCCCTAGGGAAGCATAGTGTCTATTTGCCATGCAAGTAGCTTTAAAATCTTCCTTAGAAACAGGCCGCTGATATAAACGGAGTCGATACCCATTCACTAGTAGTGGTGTTCTGCTTCCATCAATCGTTAAAAGTCTGACTATCCCATTTGGAAAAACAACATCCACTTCATAAGGCCCTAACCACCTTGTTCTTAACTTACCTTGGAAATACTCGAAACGGGAGTCATAGAGTAGAGCCCAGTTACCTTTCTGGAACTGCTTTTGTTTGATGGTTATGTCATGCCACCTGCTTCTTTGTTGTTGTATCATGGTTGTTTGATGGATGGCATCCAGTCTCTTCTCGTCCAATTCCTGAAGTTGCTGCAACCTGGTTGTCTGTGCATCAGTCAAGTTAAGGTTAACAGCTAAAGCAGTTCTTAAAGTTTTGATTTCAAACTCTACAGGGAAAACAACATTTTTTCCAAAAACTAATTCATAAGGTGAAAAGCCCGTAGTATTCCTCCAAGTAGTTCTATAGGCCCATAATGCCTCAGGCAACCTTTGAAACCAGTCCCTTCTATTCTCCTTTATTGTTTTTGTCAAAATGGCTTCTATGACTTTATTGGTGCTTTCTACCTGCCCATTTGCTTGGGGGTGATAAGGTGTAGTCATTTTGTGCTTAATATGATATTTCTGAAGTGTATCCTTGAAGCCATGAGAGTTGAAAGGAGGTCCTCCATCCGTGACTAGTTCTCTAGGCAATCCAAATCTAACAAAGATCTCTTCAAATAAAAATGTTAGTACTGCTTCTTCATTAGCTTTAAGGAGTGCCTTAGCTTCTACCCATTTAGTCATATAATCTGTGCATACTAATATGTACACTCTTTGATTGGATGGGGGATTAATGGGACCTATAAAATCTAATGCCCATCTCTCAAAAGGTTCAAGAATTACCTGGGGATTGAGTGGCATTTCATCCCTGTGATTAGGCTGGCCCATTCTTTGACAGTTATCACAGGCCTTCACATATTTCCTTGCATCTTTGAAGAGTGAGGGCCAATAATAACCCATTCTGAGTACCTTGTGTGTTGTTCTTTTATCTGCAAAATGCCCTCCACAAGGGCCATCGTGACAAGCTTTTAATACATCATAAATTTCATCTTCACCAATGCATCTCCGGATTTCCTGATCGATTCTTGTGTGGAAAAGACACCCGCTTATCCAGCTGTACCTAGCACTTTGCTGGATGATCTTTCTTTTTTCCCTGTGTGATAGGTGCGACGGTAATTTTCCTGCAACTAAATAGTTGGCAATGTCTGCATACCAAGGTGAGTGAGCAGATACTGCAAATAAATATTCATCGAGAAAAGAGTCATCTACTGGAATGTTTTCATCAGTTTTTAATCGAGAAAGGAAATCAGCAACTACATTTTCTTTTCCTGGCCTATCTACAATTGTGATATCAAATTTTTGTAATAATAATAACCATCTGGTAACTCGGGCATTTGTAACTGATTTATTCATTAGATATTTAATGGCCGACTGATCAATATGCACAAAAGTAGTGTAGCCAGTAATATAATGTCGAAACTTATTGATGGCATAAATGACTGCTAGGAATTCCTTCTCAGTGACTGTGTAATTTAGTTCAGCTGGTGTCATATTCTTACTGATAAAATAAATGGCATAGGGAAGACTATTTTCTTCTTGACCCAAGACAGCTCCAATTGTAGTATCTGAGGCGTCAGAGGATATATGAAAGGGTATTTCCCAATCAGGTCCTCTCAAAATGGGAGCTGTAGACAACAGATGTTTAAGTTCATTAAATGCTTTTTCACAATCATCAGTCCACTTAAATTCAGCATTTTTTGTTAATAACACAAATAGAGGAGAAGCTATTTTGGAAAAATTCTTGATAAATCTCCTATAGTATCCAGTATGTCCTAAGAAGCTTCTTACATTAGTTTGTGTTTTGGGGATAGGGAGGGTCTGAATTACCTGTATTTTGGCTGGATCGACTTGAATTCCTAGGAATGAGATGAAGTGACCCAATACAATACCTTGATTCATCATCATATGACATTTTTCAGTGCTTAAGGAAAGGTGTGCTTCTACACATTGCTTAAGTACTTTTTCAAGATTCTGCAGTGCATCCTCAAAAGTCACTCCATAAGGAGTAAAGTCATCCATAAATATTTCTAAGGAATCATTTAGCATATCAGAAAAAATCCCTATCACTGCTCTTTGAAATGTTGCTGGAGCATTACATAGCCCAAATGGAAGAACCTTGTAAGCAAAGGTCCCCCATGGGCTAGTAAATGTGGTCTTGTCCTGGTCTTGGGGTGCAATCTTAATCTGATTGTATCCACTAAATCCGTCCAACAATGAAAAGAATTTCTTACCTGCCAAATTATCTAATGCCTGATCAATGAATGGTAAAGGGAAATGGTCTTTCTGGGTGGCTTTATTCAGAGCTCTGTAATCCACACATACTCTCCATTTGCCATTTTTCTTGGGTACAATTACAAGTGGGGAAACCCACTCACTATCAGATATAGGGTATATAAATCCTGCATTCAACAGTTTTTAAAGTTCCTCCTTCACAATTTCCCTTAGATTGGGATTCATCCGTCGCTGGGGTTGACAGACTGGGCATGATCCTTCTTTAATATAAATGCGGTGAGTGCATAGCTCGGGAGAGATCCCCTTCATGTCTGTATAATCCCATGCAAATGCTTCTTTATTTTCCCGGAGTAACTTTATTAACTGCTGTTTTTCATTATCAGTTAAGTTAGGATTTATATTTAATGTTTTGCCAGGCTCAATTTCTATTGTTGTACTTTTGGAGGGGCTGCCTACTGTTGTCTGAGATAAATTTTTATCTTTCAGGTTTTGCTGAGATTCAGATTCCAAGATTGCAGTGAAGTGATTATACATTTCTGGGCTAACCGAAGAAGGTTCAGAAATGAAGCTGCTGATTAATTCATCTTCGGTAGAGTCTTTGAAAGTTAAAGCTTGTCCGATAGTCAAGATGGGTTGGGTTTCTTCATCCTCATAATCTACCCATACAGAATTGTCATTATTAATCATGGGTGTAGCATGAGGATAAAGGGTAAGCTGTTTGGTTTCCTGCCCATTAGAGATGGTCATTGATCCTGATCTACAGCTGATGAAAGCATCCGCTGTAGCTAGCCAAGGTCTTCCTAGAATCAGCGGATGACCCCCCAACTTTGTTTTAGTTTGTAACACCACAAAGTCAGCTGGGTAATTCCAGGATTCTACAGAAATTATTAGATCTTCAATGACTCCTTCAGGTTTAATTGTAGAGCGATCAGCCAACTCTAAGATGGTTGGAGTTTCCCTAATAAAGTTTTTTAACTGTAGCAACTGTGCTATTTCAAGTGTCATAATGTTTATTGCAGCACCTAAATCTACTAGAACTTTAGAGACAAAGGTTTTTCCAACCTAAACTGTTACTGTAGGGTGACCAGGGTCACCATATTTCACCGGAGGATCTTTTTCTGTCATTAAAGCAGTTAGCTCTCCCATCACATGAACTGTGAGGGGGTCCTTAGTTTTTCTTCCAGGTTTTTTTATGCAAATATCTCTAACAGTCCTAGCATAAACGGGAACATCTCTTAGCGCTTGCAACAATGGAATTTTAACATATAAATTCTGTAGTTCGCCTAAAAGGTTAAAAGCGAGTTGCTCAAGTGTTTTGGTGAGGGCCAGAGGTTCAGGGAATGGCGGATCTGCTGTTTGATCATTGTTGTTAGATGTTGATTCAACTGTTTCAGCATTATTGTTAGCTGGTTTTTCTTTTCTAACTTCCTCTTTATCAGAGTCAGTAATGTCATCAATGATGGGTTCAACAATTCTCCCTGAGCGAAGATGGATATCGTTACATTGCATGGGGGAGACAGGCTGATTTTGAATATGAATTACTTGCAGAGCTTTATTGTTATTTGGGTTGGGGTTGGGTTGCACAGGTAGTTGTGGTCTAATTGCTTGGTTATTCAGAGGAGTATTGGATGGTAAGGAAAGAGACTGTTGATGCTGAGGAAATGGCATCTGTTGGCCTACCCAGTTCGGATTCCATTGATTAAAATACGATTGCTGGGGAGCCCAAGGATTCCATATGTTAGGATCAGGAAAAGGAAGACTTGGTTGTTGCATGGGTAGAAAATTCATTGTGTTAAAGGGTGGGTACTGCATTTGGTTCATGGGTGGGTAATTTGTTTGAAAAGGAGAATGATTATTCCAATGACTAAATGCTGTGTTAGAATTCATACCTTGTCTTTGTGGCCATTGCCTCCTCTGTGTCATCAGGTACACTGCTTCAGCCTCTTCTTCAGTTGACGGCAATGCTGCTTTTATTCCAGGCAGAGAGGGGCATTGCTGGGTTTCATGTTCCTTTTCACAGATTGTGCAGATTGGTACCTTATCTAGTGGGCATTCCCTGAGTGGGTGTTTTTCTCTGCATTTAGAACAAAAAATAGCTAGGGCAGCTTCTGCTTCTGCCTGTTTCTTTTTTACCTGTAGAGCATCAATTTGTGAAGCAAAAGAGCTTAACATCTCAGTTTTAAATTCTTCCAATAAATTACCTATTTCAGCCCTTGTTGCTCCTCCACTTGCTGACTTCTGGACTCTTGAATATACGTTGTCCCTGCTTTTTGATCTGCTTACTGCTCCTCTTGAACATCTCATGCAGAGGTTGATAATTTCATCAAATGGTTCCTTGGAAATGTCCCCTTTTCCCAGCATATTCAACATGTCCAAGCAGTCATCTCGTACCCCTTTCAGCAATATTGTTTTCAGAATATCTTTACTCATGGTAGGGTGGTCAGACCGCTGCAGATTATACTGCAGTCTTTCCACAAAGTCCTCCAAATTCTTGTCCTCCTTCTGAACCATTTTAAACATCTCTTCCTTCCTTTCTCTTGTTCGGCAGTAATCCTGATATTTGTCCAGAAAGCTTTCTTTCATCTGATCCCAGGTAGTGATTGCCTGAGCTCCTAAGCTCATAAACCATCTTAACGCATTCCCTTTCAGTGTTGCTGGAAACAGTTTTAGTTTCTGATTAGGACTCACATAGTCATAACTCCTACATAGTATATCGAATTCAAAGAGGAATTCATCCGGGTCTTCAGAGGATAACCCATGAAAGTTGGGTAATGCTAAAAGTGGAATGTTCTTCATAGGGATCTCCAGGGTAAAGAGTGAGTTTTCCCCCCTTCCTTCTGCTCTGTTATCCTCCATTGGTCTTTTTCCTGAATCGCTTGCTTTATCCTCTGTATCTTCTGTCTCTTCAGGTTCTTCTACCGGTTCCTCAGTGTATTCTGGTACTTCCAGCTTCCTTTCAGGTCCTAGTACTTCCTCCGTCTGTTGATCTGTTTGTGAGGAATACTGGATCTGAGGTCTCCGGGAACTCGTCCTCTGTGATGTCTCAGCCTTTGAGATAATTTCGTCAATAAAGGTTTTTCTTCCTCCTCTGCCTTTGCCGCCTGTGAAATTAGGTTTCCTGCGTCCTCTCATGCACCTGTTATTCTTAAAAAGAAATCATTAATGCTTTTAAAATCTCTAGTTGCCTTCCCCAGCAACGGCGCCAAAATGTTGGCTACTTGAATTGTTTATTGATTAAACAGTCAAGTACCACATTAATTTGTCAACCTGGGAAAGTCCTGTTATTTCAAATGTGACCTCGTACTGTATGTACTTAATTCTAAAAGCATTAAAAGCTGTAGCATACACAATTCTGTTTCTGTCAAACTCCTTACTCTATGTTATAACAGTTACAGTATATTGCAAAGATAAAATGAAAGCAGTTAACTAGAATACAAATCTAAAAAGAAAAGTAATGGTTGCTCTGTTAGCAGAGGATTAGGACCCTATCCTCAAGGTAAGGATGTTCATCACCTGCCCCTGTAACCAAGTTGCTAATACACACTGCAATTCTAATTCACCGGTGAAGTATTCTTTTACAACATCAAGTAATTAACAAAACAGAGTATCAGCAAAAGGAAATTATCAGAGGTAATGCTACAGAATCCAAACAGAGTACCAGCAGAAAGGAAATTGCCAAACACACTCACACACTAACAAAAAATAAATGGGTGAATCTTGTGAAGAAGGTGGGCCCTGTCCCTCTCACAAGATTCCCCAGAACACAAATGCTGGATTAGATGCTCAGAACAACTTTTTATTCATCTGCCAAAATGTCCAGTTACAATAAAGATTCAGACTTGCTTTTGTTCTTCAAAATTTTTCCTTACAGTTGTTCCTCCCCCTTCTAATGTAGATGTCTCCTCTTTATAGAGGAGACATCTATTACAATAGACCGTCATAGTTCATTCAGTTAAACCTTCTTATCAAAAATAAGAAATCCATCCTTGTTACAGGATGGTGTTACAACAGTGTGACGGTGTATTCTTTCTTGGGTCTCTTACTGTTACACAGCTGGTAAACAAACTTCAACCGTCTTCTTAGAATCCTCGTACTATCCTTTGCCGCTTCCCCATTGTTGTTGATTTAGTAAACTCATGCTGTTCCTGGTGTTTTAGCAACTGTAACCGTGTTTTACCCTTTCTGGACAGTTGCTGATCGTGCTGTGTCAGCATGGAACTCTGCCGGTCTTCTGATAGTTGCTGTTTGTCATTTCCGGTATTCCAGTTGTTGAAAAATAACTTTTTCCTTGCTTTAGATAGTTGCTGTTGCTGATGCTGCAGCAACTGCGTAGTTGCTGTTTCTGGTGTTACAGCAACTATGATTATAATTTCTGCAGACTTTAGACAGTTCAACGGTTACTTAGCAACTTGGTTAACTTTTCCAAAGATAATTATAAAGATAACATGAATATGTAATGAATAATTAAACATATAGTAATGCGGAGAGTTACTTCATACCTTGGAATGATTAGGTCATTATATAATCAAAGCTTTCAACTTATGGACTGAAAAAGGGTAATATTATAGCAAAAATACAAGGTCAAAAATGGTCAATTTGGAGTCCTAACATGGTCAATGTAGAAGATGATCACCCTAAGCTCATCTTTGGCCCTGCTTTAGAAGGTCAGTCTGAGGATAGTGAGGTTCCTCCATTCTATATAAGCCTTAGAATGCACGAGTATGTACTCCACAATGCCATGTTCGATTTCGGAGCTTCCCATAATCTGATGCCACAAGCAATTATGGAGAAATTGGGCCTTGACATTACTCAAAATTATCATGACTTGTATTCTTTTTATTTGGGTAGAGTCTGTTGTATTGGTCTTATTAAAGACTTGGGGGTGTCTTTAGACCAAATTTCAGCAAAGAATGTTCTCATGGATGTGTTTGTTGCAGACATTCTGCCACGGTTTGGTATGCTTTTGTCCAGATCATGGGGTGCAAAGCTTAAAGGGACTTTACAACTAGATTTCTCCTATGCTACTATTCCCATGTTTGGTCAATTGAGAAAATTATATAGGGAGAAGAAAATGAAGTACATGATCACAAGCAAGGAGAAACCACTTAATCATCCAATTAATGTTGTACATATAGATTTAGAGTCATTTGTATTATATTTTGATAGTGGTTTGAATGATGTTGATAGTCAGTTAGTTGAAGTAGAAGATGTGCCAGAGATTTCAGAAAATTTTAGAGTAGTCCTTGACCAAGAAAGACAAAAAATTGCAAGTACCTCTAAGCAGTCAGCATTCAGACAACAGTAGAAAGGTAATGAATAGCAACAGATTGAAGAGATCAGTCAAGGTGAGAAAGAGGATGAAACATGATTTCAACACTTAGAAGAAGAAGCAGGCCTATGGAGCTTGGATTTTGACGAAGCCGTGGATAAGGATGGTGTCGGCGTATGGATTTGGATTCGCAGCCTTGTTTTCCAGCCAAATAGAGTCCCTAGTAGTGTTAGAATTTGTTCATATAAATTGGCCTTTCACTGTTCTAACAATGAAGCCGAATATGAAGCACTGATTGTAGGTTTGAAAATCCTTAAAAAGTTGAATGCAAAAAGGATATCAGTCTATGGAGATTCGGAGCTGGTAATCAAGCAAGTTAAGGGTGAATATCAAGCCAAACATCCTCGGATGAGGGCCTATCGTAATGCAGTTTTAGATATCTTAAGGATGTTTCTAGATCATACCTTGACATGTGTACCTCGTGCACAAAATGTAATTGCAGATTCACTTTCTATTGCTGCAAGTTATTTAAAGATCCCGATGAATTCCAACAACAAATTTGAGATCCATGTCAAGCATCACCCAGCTATTCCCGACAATCAAAGGTATTGGCAAGTGTTTTGGGATGATAAGGAGATCAATAATTTTTTACAGAATGAAGGAAATTACAAGGATGCTTCCATAGATTGTGATTATGATGATGGTTAAACAAAAATTGAGGTGAATAAGATGGAAATATTGCAGCTAAAAGACAATGTCATTCCTAAAGGTCTCATACCTTTAGAAGAACTTTTTAATCAAGACAATGTGGCTAGGAAGCCAAGCTTGGTGCCAATAGACAAGGGTGTTGAGGATGTGAATCTTGAAATAGTCGAGAAGCCCAAGTTTGTGAAATTGTTGAAGACATTGCCTCCTGAGGTAAAGTATAAATATGTTAGATTGTTATCTGAATTTGCTGATGTGTTTTCTTGGGATTATTCAGATCTAGAGGTGTATAACAAAGATATTCCCATCAAGACAAATTAGAATCCATTCAGACAGAAGCTGAGAAGAATTAATCCCAAGTTGCTGTCGTCCATTGAAAAAGAGGTAAACAGATTATACAAGGCTGATATAATTGTCCCAATTAGATTTTCTGATTGGATTTCTAATCTTTTTCCTATGAGAAAGAAGACCAGAGAGATCAGATTGTGTATCGATTTTTGGAATCTGAATAAAGTGTCATTGAAGGAAAATTACCCACTACTGAAGATGGATCATATCCTCCAGAGAGTGGTTGGAGCATCGCACATGTCACTGCTCGATGGATATTCCAGGTATAAACAAATTTTAGTGCAAGAATATGCCATAGATAAGATTGCATTCACCATCCCTTGGGGAACATTTCATTATGCTAAAATGCCATTTGGTTTGAAAAATGTCGGAGCCACATTTCAGCGTGCAATGGAAATTGCTTTTGCAAATGAAAAGGATGTATTTTTGGTTGTATATTTAGATGATTTGACAGTTTTTTCAAATTCAGATGATGAGAATCTTCACCATTTGAGGATTGTGTTTCAGCAATGTAAGAAATTTGGGATATCCCTCAATCCGAAGAAAATCCTTTTTTCTATGGATGAGAGGAAATTACTTGGCCATATTATCTTAAAGGAAGGAATTCGTATTGATCCTTCAAGGGTAGAAGTAATTCAGCAGATAGATTTTCCCTAGAATAAGAAGGAGATACAAGCATTCAACAGTAAGATGAATTTCCTACGAAGGTTTGTACCCAATCTACCTGAGCATTTGAGAGAAATTACTAATATGTTAAAGAAGGACAGCATGGTGAAATGGACAGAGGATGCTATGAAATCCTTTAATTTGGTAAAGTATGCTTTATCTACAGCTCTAATTTTAATTAGTCCTGATTATACACAAGATTTCATTTTATTCTCCTTTGCATCTGAGCATACCATGGCAACAGTTTTAATGCAAAAGAGAGATCGGCTAGAAAAGCCCATTGCATTCTTCAGCAAAACCATTAGAGATGTAGCTTTGAGGTACAACATAATTGAGAAACAAGCTCTTTCTCTTGTCAAAGCTTTGAAGGATTTCCGAGTGTATATTTTTCACTCCCACATCATAGCATACGTTCCTAATGTAGCAGTTAAGGATGTGCTGGTACAAACTGATTCGGATGGAAGGAGGGGAAAATGGATTGCAGTAATGTTAGAATATGATCTGGAGATCAAGCCTATAAAGTTGATCAAAGGACAAGGCTTGGCTAGGTTGATGGTGGAATCAAATTTGCATGTGTCAGATATAATTCTTATTGCAGCCATGTCCAAAGATGAAGAAGAAATCTCACTGATTCAAGTGTCTGAAATGTTCCTTTGGTCACTGTGTTATTCAGATATTGTGTATGTACTTCAACACCTCTCACCACCTTTGGAAATGTCGAAAAACAAAGGTAGAACTCTTAAACTTAAAGCTGCTAAATTCTGCATTTTGAATAATTTTCTTTATTAGAAGGATCTAGGAGGTGTTTTACTGAACTGTTTAATTGAAGATGAAGCCTAGCGGGTGATAAGTGACTTTCACAAGGGTGATTGTGGTGGTAACTTGTTCTTGAAGACAACAACAAACAAAATCTTGAGAGTAGGTTACTACTGGCCAACCTTATTTTCAGATGTCTATAAAACAATCATGAGCTGTCATGAATGTCAGGTCTTTGAAGGGAAAAGAAAGTTGTTGCCTCTTCCTCTAAAACCCGTTGAAGTCAATGCACCATTTCAGCAATGGGGACTCGATTTTATTGGGGAGATTCATCCAACATCATCGGCTCAGCACAAGTGGATCCAACCAACTATTTTACCAAGTGGATTGAAGCAATCCCAACCAGACAGGCAACAGACATGGTAATCATTTAATTTTTGGAATCAATTTTTGGAATCAAGAATTTTATCTCTTTTTGGTTGTCCTAGTAAAATTATCACAGATAACGTAACTACATTCAAATAAAGAATATGATCGAGTTTTGCAACAAGTATAAGATTACCTTGGGTCACTCCATAACATATTATCCGCAAGGTAATGGTTTGGTTGAGTCCTCCAATAAGTCATTGGTGAACATCATCAAGAAGCTACTGGAAACAAATAAGAAATGCTGGCGTAAGAAGTTAGTTAATGCTTTATGGTCGAATAGGGTGAGCCAAAAGAAGTCTATAGATATGTCTCCATTTGAAATAGTATATGGAATTGACACAGTCTTTCCGACATCCCTTGCAGTTCCGGTTGTGAAACGTTTACAGGAGTTTGGCAATGAGGAAGATGATTTTCAGCGAAGAATCAATCAGATGATCCATTTACAGCAGACAAGGGAGGAAGTCTTCCAAAATACTTTTAGATTGCAGGAGAAGATCAAAAAGATCTATGATCAAAAAACTAAAGTAGATAAATTCCAGCTTGAATATGTTGTGTTAAGGAATGAAGATAAAGGCAAGCATGGTACGTTTGAAAACTTATGGAAGGGACCTTATAAGATTGTTGCATATAGAGGACAAAATGCATTCCTGCTCAAAGAGATGGATGGAAAATATTATTCAGGAGGACCATTCAATGGTAGGCTCCTGAAGCGCTACTTCTTCTAAGGTGATTTCTAAAATCATGAAGTGATCATTGTATATACCATTTTCCTTTCATTGCAAGTGTTCAAAAGTTACAATTCATTTCAACTTGGGGCCCGAGGTGAAGGCTGTAAAGTTGATTGATTTGTATCAGTCTTTGAGTCTTGAGTCAGTCTTTGGGGTTTTGATTCATTTTGAGTCTTGAGTCCATTTTCATAGTTTGAGTCAGTTTCAGTCTTTGAAGTATATTGACCATATTGCCCAATGGAAGAGGCACTAGTCTACTTATTATAGAGATCTATGGTTCTTGGCACCTCCAAGGAGCTACCATCCCCATTGGAGCCAATGTTAGTGTCAGTGTCTTCACACTCCCATCAGTGATCAAAAATCACTCTTTTGCATTCATATTAGGAGTCCCATTCTCAAAGAGTTTCATTCCATTAGGTCATGGATTAACTGATGGTAAGCACATTTCAGGTTTTCCCTCATGACACATATCTGTTGACCACTTTTCATGTGTGATTTAGTTAATGGTTCAGGTCCAGGTTCATTTTCAGTCTATTTCATCAAATAGGTCTTAGGTCTTAGGGTTTCAATTTCATTAGGTATTAGGGCTAGCTACCAAGTTAAGCATGGTTTGTGGTTACCCTAGAATTGCCTCCCTTCAGCCTGAGGTCAATCTAGGCTCTAACAGTATAGGCAAAGATGGAGGTGATGGTGGTGAAACTGGCGGTGGTGCGGGTGGAGGTGGTATGCGCAGAATCATCTGCCTTATCAAATGGATCGCACTTAGGGGAGAGATCTTCCTCATCCCCTCACAGAGGTGAAATGAAGGGGCTAGTCTCTAGTCCCACACTTCCTTCGTTTCTACAAATTTTCCCACTTTGCATAGCCCCGAACTTCAATGTAACTGCATAATCCACTTTTCACACAGTAGCATTTTAATCCAAGTGTTCAGATACTTTACATACTTACTTCGCAGTCCTTTGAGAAAGTGTCACTCTGCCTCGCTATAGCTGACTGAAGTATCTATCATGAACTCAGTAATGAATCCTCCTATAGTTTGATCAAGCCAGTGATCAAAAGCACATGTGATCTTATCCTCCAATGCTTCCAATATGTGCACCAATTTAGGGGTCCACACAATAGGACCATTGAGCTTCCACCTTCCTTGGCTATTTGCTAGCTTCACGATCCACTTGTACAGCGTAGTAGGGAAAGACACGAACAAATTTCATGGATCTCTGTGTACAGGTAGCATTCTAACCACTCTTCCTTCGATAGTCACGGATTCTTGTTCTCCTGCACTGTAAATTTGTTAATTTTCTTGTCCAACCACCCTTAAATATCATTCTTAGTTGGATTCCAGTGATGTGACATGAGACATCTCTATGCAGATTCTAGTCCCGACAACAAAACCATTTTTGGCTTGATGGGGCCTGACCCAGGTTCAGAGTTAATTAGACAAACAAATCCTTGTACTACTAGCCCTTTCGATAACAGTCTGCGGAGCATGGACTGAGGTCTCACCCGAAGCAGTATGGGGGGATGCTGGAACCAAGTTTCTACACCCTTGAGATGTCTGAGGGGTAGAATTAGTTCAACTAGGAATGTCTTCGTCCAGATCACTTGGCACACTATCCTGACCTGCGAGACCTTCGTGACTTGTTATAACTTCCTTCGTGCAACCCTAACCAAGGGTTGAGATGCTTTTGTGCTGCTAAGGTAGCGATCTGTGTTATTTTCCCAAGTACTCCGCGGATCTTACTTATCTTCTTATAATTGTTAGTTAACTTCATGTAAATAGATACTTATCTTATATTCACTTGTTTAGCACATTCATATGAGTTCGTGCAACAAATAAATAGTAAACTTGCAATTCATACCCAATATACTTCAATGCATAAAATAGGAAAAAGATACACAAAAGGAAAAAAAACTTCTCTTTATTATTTCTCCAACGGTTACAGACCCAACCCTGTGCACTTAGCTACAGGGGTCCACGCACTCAGCTGTGGACTACTATGCCTCTACGCACTCAGCTGCAGAGCCTTCTCCTACTCTATGACCCAAAGACACGACTTTACACTTCCACTTAGACTCAATGCTTCTTCTTCATTCTCGTAGATCAGGTTCGATGTCTCTTTACAACTTGGAGCCTCGCTCTATTTATACAATCCCATGGTCCACGGACCATGGGTAGAACTTGTTATCACTCCAGGAAAATCTCCTAGGTTGTAGATCGGAGATGCCTAGTAACATATAATCTTCAATATTGTTCTTTGAACTATTGGAATAAATGATGTTTTGGATCAAGCCAGATAACCATTTCAACTATGTTTTTACTCAATACATGCATGAACACCCTCAGCTTACAAGGCTTTAGACCACTAATTCATAATAGTTTGTAGATTCAATGAATGGATGGAGAATACTGACCATACTGGCAGATGCATACATAAACATAAATGAATGGCTAGCTACATGCAGCTAAGAAGCCTGCAAATCTAATTCATCAATGCAGATATAAGATGACAGTTATCTGGCAGTAGACACAAAAGAAACATGAACAACCTGTTCAATTGGAAGCTTAGAGTAGAAGAGAAAATGGACATTGAACATATAACAACAAAAGAAGCTTGTATTACTAATGAATGAAGATGAGAAGCTTGAGTAGCAAAGTCTCATTAGTCTCTAGAAGTTGAACCCTTATTACATCTTACTTTCAGATATTTATAGCTCTTTACAATGCTCTCGAGCCTCTGAGGCTTGAGAGGTATCAATCTATCCCTTTGTCTCTTTAACAACTTTGATTCCCTCTAGGCAAGCATGGGATCGGAGGTTTCTTCTTCTAAAAGAAGAGTAACCACTTTCGGGTGGTTTGATGTGCTTTCTGGGAGCTCTCTCGTGCCAAATATGCCCCACAATTGATTCTGTTGTTATTGTTGAGCTACACTGTCTACGCTCCATGATGTTTCTATTTTGGGCAGCAACATGTTGTGGCTCTTATCTTTCCCTTTCCGATCTTTGTTTCCCAGCAATCTGTCTCCCAGACTTTGCTATGCGGTGGGATGAGTCTTCGGGCCATTGTTTTCCCTTTAAATGTTTAGAATGACTATTTATCTGTTAAACACATAAAAACGCTGCAATTGTGTAAAAATCTCGCCCATATTTGTTATTCCGGACTTCAAAAGTCCTTAAATATGGTTTATTTATCTATCAGGTCCGCCCATAGGGTCACTATTGCAAGTCGCACATGGCCTGTTCCCTTGCTTCCCTTGTATTTTGTTTAAAGAACGAAAATACAAAAAATATTAAAAAATGGGCTTTTGCGGACTTGAAACTATATATATTTTTCTTCTGAAACCCATCGGGTCCAGGTCTTATCACATCGCGCACATATATGCAAAGGCCTCACTCCATGGTGATCGCTGATGTAATATAGCGATGCAATCAATCGCCATCGCATGTCACTCATCCCAGAGGTCTTCCATATATCACGGCATATGTCCTCGCCAATTGCGACCCGCCAATGCAATCATCAGAGATCGCTAATCGGGGGTGTCCTTCGCCGAACCTTAAGTCCTCTCTACATGTCACTCATCCTAGAGGTCTTCCATATATCATGGCGTATGTCCTCGCCAATTTCTACCCGCCAATACAATCATCAGAGATCGCTGATCAGGGGTGTCCTCCGCCGAACCTTAAGTCCTCTCTACTTTCTGATTTATGGTTTGTTGCTTAGATTTGGGCTATTGATCGGCCAAATCTAACGGGTGCTGTGCATTGCACTGTGTAAGCCTACAATAATGGTTTTTTACTATTTTTCTTTGGTTTTTTTCCTCTCGATAGTGATCTTCCACCCTTCCAAGGGATCTTGGCATGCGACTGTTGGGATTTTTTAAATGATCTTAAGCAATCTTTGAAGACTTTGGGGCATACTTGGATCCTTTGGCATGATTGTAAGCAAACTTTGGAGAGTTTGGGAGTGTTTTGGGTCCATTTTTGGGCCAAACACCAACAAAGCTAACACTGGCTCCTTCTGGGGATGAAACTCTCCCTGTGAGGTTTCAAGAACTACAGAACAATGCCTTTCCTATAAAAAAACAAGATCAAATCTTCCTCCTAGTGTTGCATTGGGCATGGAGTCTATTTAGCATGAAATAAAATTCGAAAACAACATATTTACAATACCAAGGCTTAAAATCCTTAACTGAAATAAAGTTTGAAGAACAACTCATTGACTGGGCCATCAAAAACATCTCCTCCTTCCTTTAATGTATCCCTTTTGAGAAAACAGTCATCAAACTGAAAATTAACCCTTTTTACCTTTCTATCAAAGGTTTCTTTCTCTTGGTCAATGTGCATATCAGAAAAATCATCAAAGACTTGCAAAAGCCTATTAATTTGATTATCTACTTCAACAAATTTCTAGCATTTGACATTATCAAGCAGAGATGGTCTATATTTCACCTCATCTCTGTATGCTTTCAGCCTTGGATGTTTTGCTTGGAAGGTTTTGTACACTTGCTAAATAATAAGGTTTGATTTATACTCTGTTGTGTCATTTGTGACTTGAAAAGTTAATATAAAAGATGAATCAATGCATTCTTGTGTGTGGGACACAAGGACTACACTTGCCCTTGCAGCTTCTATAGAGCAAGTTCCTTCAAAAAACATGTCCCAAATCTATGGGCCTTCCTCCTTTGTGAACTGGTAAACTGGTTTTCTAAACTGCGTGGAGGCCAACTGAGATTCTTCAATCTAAAGAAAAAAAGCTCCAAAATTAGTGTCAACAGCATAGATGGGATGATTGGTGGGATTCCTTTCATCACTGATTATATAAGACAATTGAGCTTCTCTGTATAACCTCCTCCATTCACCTCCAAAAACTGGGACAATAGCATAAGATAGATAATTTTGCAATGTTCCACCTAATCTCTTGATCCAGCCTCTAGAAAGTAACATTCCAAACTTCGGGGGGACATTTGCTACCACAATATCCATCATCATGCTTTTCATGGGTAGCTGAGACAAAGTGATGGATAGATCTTTGATTAATCCCAAGCATTCCACTTTTCTAGAGTCAAAAGAAAATAGGTCATGGTAAGGCTTGGTAATGTCAAGACCCAATTTATCCATGACAGCCTTGGGCATTAGATTATGGTTGGCTCCAGTGTCCAAAAGGTAATTGTGAAGGATTTATCATGAATAAACAGAGAGATAAAGAATGATGGGGAGTTGTCTTCACAATTTTCAATCATTGGGCTGAGAATAATAGCGGGTTGGTCATCTTGTAGATTTACATAGTTAGTGGAGGCTTGGATGGCTTTAGGCTTAAGAGCCTCAAGGATGGATGCTTTGAACGACTCATTCTTCATTAGTTCAATCAGAGGCATAGGTATTCTTAGCTTCTGAATTTGTGATTGAAAACTGAAAGAAGAAGGGGACTTGTCAAGGCCTCTTACCTTTATGGTTGGAGCCTTGAGGATGATAGGACCAATGGCTGGTTGCTTCTACTTATTAGCTTGTTTCTCTACAGGGACAACAGCCTTATGAGCAAGATTTTCCTTGACATTATTCATCTTTGACCTTAGATTATATTTGTGTCGATATTCAGTTAGTAGAACAACTTCACCATCCCACTCTTGGCTGATATGGTTGTTGAATAATGACTTCTCGTAGGTAGCTAAGGTCAAAAAACGGGCAGTGCCTTTGTCTTCCATATAATGGATCTCATCATCCTTTTCAAATTTCTCTTCCTCGATGACTACATTTTGAAGAGGGGTCTTCACCCTTTGGTCTTCATTGGCATCTTTGCTTCTTTGCAAGATCTGCAACCGCTCATTAGCTCTTCTATATGGATCTATATCTCTAGGAACAAAGGTATTAGGAACCATTCCTATCCCAGAGTGCTACTCAACCTTTAAGTTGGAGATTTTAGAGGCTAATGACTCTATCATCTTGGTCATTTTATCAATATTGGGATTAGAGGATGATGAAGACTCACCCCTTTATCTCCTTCTATAAGCATTTCCCTTGAGCTTCTCTGCAGCCATGATGTTTGAATCTACTTCCAAGGCTACATCTTGCATATCAGTCAAAGTAACACATCGCCTCTCCCTCAATAGTAAACAAAAGTCAGAGTCAAAGGCACTGGCATAGATGAGTCTAGCAGAGGTAGTGGTGGGTTTCACTTTAGCTAGTATCTTGCTATACATGCGGTTAATTCTCTTATTAAAATCAGACAACAACTCTCCATTTTCCCTCTTTAAGTTCCCAAACTCAGTGTGGTAGAAAAGGAGATCCTTCTTATCCCCCCAATGCTTTAGGAATGCATCACCTAAGGCCTCAATATCTAATATAGATCTTGGGGTCAATTCCCTGAACCATTTTCTAGCCTCTCGATCTAGGCTTTGGACAAAGACTCTCATCCAGAAACCATCTTCACTAATGTCCAGGTTATCATCATAGCTATAGAATGAATCAAGATGTTCTTTCGCTGAAACACCTTCAGTCCCAGTGAACTTAGGCATATACTTATGATATTCTCTGGTAGGCGTGGCATTCAAAAGAGTGGGTAGTATTAAAGGTCCATACCTAGTAGCTATGATTCTTTCCATTTTGGTAGATGCTTGTCGACCTACCATAGCTATGGTGGCTAGAAGAGTACTGGCAGTCTGAATGATAGAGGGTTGAGGAGTGACTGATAAGACTAAAGGAGTATGATGGATAGGAGGTGAGGTTTCCTTTGGGCATACAACAAAAGGAAAACCTAAAGAATAAGGAGCTTTATGAATCTCTAAGAGCTTCTCTTTGCTGCTAGTATTAGAAGCTATACTCTCAACATGTATTTGTTCTATTACAGGCCTTCCTTGAAGATATATAGGAGATTGTTTAGGTTTACCTAAACCTGATGCTCCTTTTTGCAATAACTTTCTTTCTTTGATGATATTTTTAGGGTTAGATACTGGGTCAACTTGTAGCTTCTGAGGATTTCTCTAAAATATGCCTCACAAACTAAGCCAGAACTATGAAGTGGAGTTGCCAATAGGTTTGGCTTCCAGTAGACTCGCCAGATAGATCATTACAACCAAAAAAGTGCCTAGACTTTGTCTATCATCAAAGCTGAATCTACATCATTTCCCAGGGAAGTTGAGCTTAAATTTCCTCTCCTCGGCAACAACGTCAATTATGTTATCACTCTAGGAAACTGTCCTAGGTTGTAGATCGAAGATTCCTGGTAACATATAATCTTCAATATTGTTATCTAAACTATTGGAATAAATGATGGTTTAGATCAAGCTATATAACCATTTCAACTATTTTTTTACTCAAGACATGCATGAACACCCTCATCTTACAAGGCTTTAGACCACTAATGCTCAATAGTTTGTAGATTTAATGAATGAATGGAGAATACTGACCATACTGGTAGTTGCATACATAAACATAAATGAATGGCTAGCTATAGGCAAAAAAAGAGAGTCCTGACTGTACCGGCATATGCATAAATGACCACATATGAATGGCTAGCTACAGGAAGCAAAGAAGCTTGCAAATCTAATTCATCAACATGGAGATAAGATGAAACTTAGCTAGCATTAGACACAAAAGAAACATGAACAACCTGTTCATGTGAAAGCTTAGAGAAAATGGACATTGAACATATAACGGAAAAAGAAGCTTGTATTACTAATGAATGAAGATGAGAATCTCGAGTAGCAAAGTCTCATTAGTCTCCAGAAGTTGAATCCTTATTACATCTTACTTTCATATATTTATATCTCTTTACAATGTTTTGAAGCCTTCTGAGGCTCGAGAGGTCTCAATCTATCCCTCTATCTCTTCAACAACTTTGATGCCCTCTAGGCAAGCATGGGCTCGGAGGTTTCTACTTCTGACAGAATAGTAACTGCTTTCGAGTGGTTTGCTACACTGTCTGGGAGCTCTCTTGTGCCAGAGATGCCCCAGAGATGCCCCACAATTGATTATGTTGTTATGGATGAGTTGCATTGTCTACGCTTGATAATGTTTATGTTTCAGGTAGCAGCATGCTATGGCTCTTCTCTTTCCCTTTCTGGTCTCTATTTCCTAGCAATCTATCTCCCAGACTCTGCTATGTGGTGGGATGGGTCTTCGGGCCTTTGTTTTCCTTTTAAATGTTTAGAATCACTGTTTTTCTATTAAACACAGAAAAACGCTGCAATTGTGTAAAAATCCTTCCCATCTCTATTATTCAAGACTTCAAAAGTCCTTAAATATGGTTTGTCACACGGAATGAGTCGATCTTGCGGACAAGATAGACCTTCCTAGAATCTAACGATATCTAGTGAAAAACAAGCCAATCAAAAACTATCTTTCTCTAAATATGCAATTATAAACAAAGGCAAACAAGTGTTTTAGGCCTACCTTGGGTCCAATGCAAGTTTGTGGAAGCCTTGCTCCTTTGATCCAAATCAGCTCCCTTGTAGCGAATCTGCAAACAAAAACAAGCAAACAAATTAAATAGCACCTGAAAAGCCAATATCATAAAGCATACTTAACATGATGATCAAGGAATTCATGAAACAAATGACATAGGACAATTTGCTGAGAAAAATGAATCTAATTGTATTAATTCAAATAAAAGAAGAACTTTACAACCTGTGCCTTGATGCTATACAAGCTCCTCCCAGGGTCCAACAAGAAGTCTCCTCTACTTTGACAAGTTTCACTCTCTTCCCAATGAAGCCAAAAGGTATGTGATCTCTCCTCTCAAGCTTAACTAGGAAGTCTCAATTCCACCAGCATTTACCCTCAAAAATGTTCAACTTCTAATCTCCCAAGCAACCATCCCAACGCCTTAATTTATAGTGCAATGGAGGGAAGTTTCTAGGTCCTCCTTCAAAGGGATAAAGCCCTCCTTCAAAGGGATAGCTCCTCTCATCAAGGGATTAGCTCCTTCTCTTTTGGGATGCATGAACCACCTAAGAGCGACCAATCCACGTCAAAATTCCCTCTAGAATCATCTAGAATTAACCCAAAGTGAGTTTTTTAGAATAAAGTTGCGCCTTTTTTACTTTCATAGGGGTCCGCACCCACTCCTTTAGGGACAGAGCGAGCAGGTCCACAGTTTTTGTGAACAGGGGGTGCGGGACCACATGCAACAGTGAGAGAAAGTGCGGAACCAGAGCTTTGTTGATTTTCAATGTTTTTCTCTCATTTTCAAAGCTTGACTTGAAGAGCTAAGGTCTGAGACTTGCTTAGGAGGACAGTACAAGTGATGATAGACCCATACTGACTACAAATAGTCATGGTGACGATATTTTTGTGTAACAGATTGCCCCCTAAAGTGCGAAGTCTATAGTAGATGAGGATTTCATTTATCATTTAGGAAGAGTGAAGTACTTTATCATTTCGAGGATCATCTTGTGGAGAGCCCGGTCGAAACCTGTAAAACACATTCAATGCAAAATATATATATGAGATCATATCATCACTGAGGTAGGCATTCCCATACTCAGATCAAAACTGACTAGAAAACTAACTACTGCTCTGATATAGGAATGATCTTGTAATACATCACAAGTATAGACACATGTAGACACAGTATGGATGCAGCCATCTGTTTATGAATAGTCCACAATATAATGAATACAAATTCCTCACAGCCTGGATTGCAGAAACTAGATCCAGGGTCTTCATTTCTACTTCCGAAACAGTACGATTCTATCCATGCGAATGAATGTGTTGAAGTCGAACATGGTAGAAACCACTTGATTACCATTCAATGATGTAAACTGTTAACAAGTGTGAGAGAAACCACCAGTAATGTCAATGGCTCTCAAAGTACCCAGTACAATCCATGAGATGTGAATAGATGTGTTGATGTCGAACATGTCACGGAATCCTTTGATCGAAGGTCAATGATGCAACCTATTGTCAAAGGTGAGAAACCTGCCATTGAGGCATGCAAATCCCAAGGTACTGATGATTTCTAGATCATCTTTCCAGATAATGAGCTGAAGTCGATAGAAAGCGATCCGTCGTAGGCAAGCCCACAACACGAAATCATAGATCAAGTCGAACAAATTTAGTTGCAAGGACTGACTCAGGGATGGTCAAGATGGATGATAGATATTTTGCAGATGAATGGCTTATTGGCACTGACCTCTTGAACACATAACGACACAGCAGATGGTTTGGTGACAATTGACCCAAAGTTAATACCCAGAAACCAGCTGAAAACTTTCAATGTAGTTTGATCAACTGTTAGGCAAAGGATTTCCCAACCCAGGTGAATAAAAGTGTCGTGTTCAAGAGTGGTTACAAAGTATGACAAACAGACTCATTTTTCTCTCTTTTCCCCCACCATTTCTGGCAAGTACCTCTTTATTTTTGACAAGCTTGAGGAGGATAACATTTGCTTGATTATAAGCTCATCCTTCGGATGAGTCCAACTTAGTTTAAATTCGAACCCTAAGAAGGAGTGGTTCGTTCCTGTTTGTAATTGAACAGGTCCTTTACTGTTAAATTTTAACGAGTCCAGTATAGGAAAAACGCGACATTTTTCAATTTTAGAGAGTCTAAAAAACTTAAGAAGACTCTAGGGTTGACCTTTTTCATAAATTTGTGTCTCCCAAGCCCGAAAAAGTATAAAATAATACTTGAGAGAACCACTTGATCTTTACGACCAAGGAGTAATTTTCGTAATTAGTGCCCTTGATCCGAAAAAGTAAAAAAGCGATCAATGACACGTCGTTTTATGACCAATATCGAATTTGAAACGACAAAAATCCGGCAATCTTTTCATGTTTTTATGGTCAGAAAAAGAGCTGTAAGTGGACCATATTTTAGTTCCGTTTTAACGAGTTTAAAAAGAAAAACTCGGCGATCTTTTCATGTTTTAGAAGTCAGAAAAGAGCTTAAAGGTGACTCTAAATGTTTTTTCGTCGAAAATGACCGATTTCACCTGAAAAATCTGTTATCCTGAACAAAAATTGCAAACATTACTCATACCTATTTGAGATGGATAAAAATGCTGCAAAAGTTACCTTTCTAAAGTGAAACATAAACAAATTTACAATTCATTTATTCAAAAAACTTATAAAAAGGACTTTCGTCAATTCATTTTTACCGTTTGAGATTTGGGTGAGAAAATAGTGCTTTTGGTCAGAAAATTCCCGTGAAGATTGCGGAAAATCCATCCGTCGGAATCAAACGTCGTCTCCTCCAGGTAATCCACATCATCCTACTCTTCAATTTCAACCGTTTCAATTTGTTTTTTAGGGTTTTATTTCATTTTTTAGAGGGTTTTTGGGCTAGAAACCCGCGCGCTGGGGCCCGCAGGCATAGGATTGGCAGCCCTCGGACCCCAAATTTTTCTCAATGGGGAAAAAGTCAAGGGTCCGCACCTTCTGTGAAGGCAAGGTGCGGACCCACGCACTGTCTCTAATAGAGAGGGTGCGGTCCCCACAGTAAAGGTTTTTAACCCAAAAATTCTCAAAATTGACCCAAACAATTTAATTTCTTGCATTCTAATTCGCCTTTTTGTTGGATGTAGAGTATACATCATGTTTGATTGGTGAGAACGGGAGAATGAGGATGTAGATCTTGCCGCGTTGAATCACCAACCTTCGATCGATGCATTGAAGGCATGCGGCTTGTACAAATTCTGGGCCATACCTGGCATGAAGGCCCAGGTGGACTTCTTGCAGTGGCTGATAGACAGGTGGAGCATACAAGACCAGTGCTTCTTCATTGGTGGTCACCAGCTCAAAATTGAGCCGGCAGACATATACTTTTTGACTGGTTTGCCTAAGAGAGGTGAAGACTTGACTCTATTCGGGACTAGGCCAGGTGGCCAGTCTATCGATAGCCTCCGGCTAGAGTTCTGCAACAACCAGGCTAGAGACAAAGCGATAGACATTAAAACCATATCCTGTCTTGAACTCATGGTGATCACGTTTACTATTACCAGGCTTTGCGGGAGCGCCGCACTACACATTGCCACTGGATCCCAGATGCAGATGGCAGTTGACTGCTTTCGAGGCACCATCTTCAACTGGTGTGATGCTGTGTTGGCTAATGTAAAAGGCTAACTGATCAGAGCCAAGAATGGACAACTAAAGACCTTTGGTTATGGTGCTTTAGTTGTGAGCTTTGGTCTGGAGAGGGTCCCGATGTTGGTCCCGCAGCACCTCACTGTTGGAGCTGGGCTTCCTCGAGAGCCCAAACTGATGTGATGGGTTGCAGTTATGGCCCGTCATCCTGACGAGGGGACAGAGGTCGTTCGATTCAAACCTGAGTATTTCCATTGGTTGGAAAACCAGGTTTTTGCTATTCAGGACTTCCCTTACGCTGGGGTAGATTTTCGCGGTGACCCAGACATGGCTCTTCCACCAGGAGAGCAATGGGATGACTCAGGTAAAATCATTTTCAACATTTTCCTATTTAAAATTTTTTTTTATCTCGTCCCAAAACTGATAGTAAAAGTTTCAAATGTAGATGTGGGTTCACAGTGACCAGCCACTCTGTGGCCTTACAAGAGGAAACAACCAGCTGCAGCGGCACCAGCCCCACAAGACGAATCAGCATAGACCATGGCCGAGTTGGAGAGTCATCTAGAGCGCTTGACAGGGGACATTCCAGAGACCAACATAGATGGCATTCCTCGTCGACTACAGCGCTATGTGATTGGGGTCCCAGGACCTTTTAGGAGGTTCCTTTGTAAGGTGGCCCGTACAGTGGTTTCTTATCGAAATCATCACCAGTGATAGGATGATCACCTATTGTAGACACATATGACATTTTTGCTTTTTGTACTTATCATTTTTGTCGATCATAAGGTGTTTTTCAACCTATGATCGAGGACGATGTATATTTTGACACACTCCTATATTATACTATATCACTATTACCGGCTTATCTTGTAAAACATGTTATGGAATGCTTTTAAATTTACATGTATGATTATTGCAAATGTCTACTTAACATTCGAGAAGCAATTGCATCTGCTAATGTATTTAAAGATCTTGGAATATGCTGATATTCAATATAATCAAATTCACATTCCAAGAGACGCACTCTCAAAAATAATCTCAATAACACTGGATTTCTAATGGCATACACTCTATTAAGTTGTAATACAACGAGTTCAAAATATAACCTCACTATCAAACTCCGAATCCCAAATGAAATAGATTCAGATAATAACTCAATCACTGCACTATACTCTGCAATGTTGTTCATTGTTTGACTGAGGCTTACCCCATGCATAGACACCAACTCGTCAGAGGGTGAATAGATAACCCAAGCTGCGGAAGAAATGTTCCGTGTATTACGACAAGCACCATCAGCAAAACCAATGTATGTTTGAAGAGGCAATGACATCTGCATTATCAAGAGTAAAACCAAGATAAGCAGGAATGATGACGAAAAACACTCTCTAAGCTAAGCACACTTTCTAAACTAAAACACACCAGCTAGAAAGGAAACTATCCTAACTAAAAATCTCCACACCCATTCTTTAAGCATAATACCTCTTCAGGTAAAGACCATTTCTGGGTTTACCTAAAGAGTCCCCATCAAATTCTACCAATTCATAGGTCCCTTTTGCTAGCTTTCGCTTAACAACATAGGGACCATGCCACATAGGACGAATTTTCTAGCGCCTAATTTATCATTAGCTTGATCGTACAATAAGACTAGGTCTCCTTCCGAAAAATTTCGAGGGGTCACATTTTTATCATACTGAGCTTTAATACGTTTTGCATGAGTTTCGATTGCTAATGCAGCATCACGTCGATTCTCATCTAATTGAGCCAAGTATAACAAATGTTTTTCCTCTTCGGAAGTGGCTGGAAGTAACTCGATGGCCATTTACAATTACGGGATTTCGCATTCAATGGGTAACACAGCTTCCAGACCATAAACTAGTTGGAAAGGAGTGAACCCTGTTGACGTTTTTACTGAGGTTCGATACGCCCAAAGCGCTGAAAATAGCATGTTATGCCAATTCGACCGATGAGTCCCAATGATTTGTCGGATAATGATAACTAAAACTTTGTTGATGGATTCAACCAGACCATTAGCTTGTGGATAATAAGGAGTTGAACTATCGTGACGCAAGCCAAGCTGGCCTGTAAGTTCAGTCATCATAACGTTTTGAAAATGACGCCCATGATCAGTGATAATCACTTGTGGAACACCAAACCTAGCAATTATATGATTGAACACGAAAATTGCAGTTGTTTTGCCATCTGCCTCAAATGTAGGCATCGCCTCGGCCCACTTGGTAAAATAATCTACTGCAAGGATGATATACGCATGCCCCCCGGCCGAGTGAGGGTTACATGTAATAAAATCGATACCCCATTTGGCAAAAGGACCAACGACAATTATAGGGTGGAGAGGAGCAGGTGGAGCGCGCATCTTTTGATAAAAAATTTGGCAGTTGTGGCATTTTCAGACCGCGTTAATAAAATCTTTAAACAAGGACGGCCAGAAGTATGACCGCCACACACTCCAGAGTGGCAGTCATTTAGAACCCTTTCAGCTTCCTCGTGAGTTAAACAATGTCGAAAAACAGAGTCCGCCCCACGACGATAAAGAGTATCTCCAATAATTCTGAATTGTTGGGACTGGAATCGTATTTTTCGATGTTCTGACCTTGAAATTTTTGGCCGAAAGGATTGGGTCTGGAGATAAACGATGATATCCCCACACCACGGATCTAAAGTGCTGATTAGAAACAAGGATTCGTCCGCAATGGGCTCCTCCACCACAGTTTCCGTGTCAGCACGCGGGAATTCACACATTAACTCCGCAAAAACTAAAGATTTCTTAGACTTAGATTTTTCAAATTCCAATTCGAACTCTTGTAGGATCATAATCCATTTGGAGCACTTGCCCCATTGCAATTGCTTGGTCAAAATGTAGATCATAGGGTTGCAATTAGAAATTACTGTAGTTTTACGTAGTAAAATGTAGTGACGAAAACGTTGGACAGCTTGAACAGCTGCCAATGCCAATTTCTCCACATGTGAGTATTTTAGCTCAGTTGGATTTAAAGTTCGACTAAGGTAATATATCACATGTTCAGTACCGAATTCATCTTCCTGAACTAAGACCATTCCAATGGTGGAATGAGAGGTGGCGAGATACAAGAAGTAGTACTGGTTGTAGTTGGGAGGATGCAATAACGATGCATGGGTCAACGCGTGTTTTAGTGCATCAACAGATTTCTGAGCTATCTCATCCCAATAGAATGGAGTATTCTATTTCAACAACCGGGTAAAACCCTTTGTAACCTCGGCGTAGTTAGGAATGAATCATCGTAAAAAGTTTGCTTTCCCTTGCAAACTTTGGAGTTGGCGAAGACTTGAAGGAGGAGGCAATTTGACAATAGCTTCAACCTTTGAGGGATCGACGCAAATGTCAGCTTTCGAAACAACAAACCCCAGCAACCGACCCGTTTCTATACAGAAAACACACTTGTGTGGATTCAACCTAATCTGATAATGCCTACACCTCATAAAGATTGCTCGTAAATGGATGAGATGATTAGCTCGATGTAATGAATGAGCAAGCAAATCATCGAGATAGGGTTTCACAATGTGCTTGATGTCATGAAACGCATAAGACATGGCCCTTTGAAAATTTTCCCTGGCATTCTTGAGCCCAAAAGGTAATTTGCAATAAGCAAATGTCCCCCATGGACAAATGAAAGCCGTTTTTGGTTGATTGGCAGGTAGAATATTGATTTGATTGTATCCGGAAAAACCATCCATGAAGGAGAATATTTCGCTGCCGGCACAATCATCAATGATTTGATCGATATAGGGAGTTGGGTAATTGTCCTTTGGACAGGCTCGATTAATTTCCCTATAATCGATACATATTCTTATTGTTCCTCGCTTTTTGTTAACAGGAACAATATTCGATACCCAATCCGTTAACGGAATCGGATAAATGAAACCTGCTTTGAGTAATTTTTCAACTTCTGCTTTAATGGCAGCAGCTTTTCTTGGGTGAATCTGACGCAAATGTTGCTGGACAGGTTTAGTGTTCGGGTAAGTTTTGATTTCATGAACAATAATTGCAAGGTCAATTCCTGGCATTTCCTCATATGACCAGGCAAACACGTCACAGAATTCTTGAAATAGGGCCTTATATATTTGACTTTCATCTTCTGTACACGAGGCACCTATATGAATGTTTTCAACAATCCCAGGCTTAACTAAAATGTCAATAGGAATAGTTCAAGAAATGTTTCCCAAATTTAACTCTAAATCAGGATTTTTCATTGGATTCTGAGGTTCATTGACATATTCAGTCGTAAAAATTGATGAAAAATCTTTTTCAAAATGATCATTCTCGGGTAACAACGAAGATCTGTGATGGAGATTTTCCCATGGTAAATCATCGACACATAGGATTTCATGAATTTTCTCATCAGAGTGAACAAGTTCGAAAAACGTTGTTGAATCTGAGTTTGATGTGAAAAGTGATTCCTCGTGGACCACATTCATTAAGTCAATTTTTGTTGAAGATGGGTCGGAAAACGATTGCACGGCCTGATACGCAATTTCATATGGACTCAAAGGCATAACATCACCAAATGAGTCTATCTCAGATTCAGAAGGTACAATACAAGGATCATCATAAACAATGGTGTCTGACGAAATCATATGATTGGTTGCAAAAGAAGACAATGCGTTGATCAGAGGAAAAGGAAAAGTTCCCAGTAAATCGGCATCTTTAACTAGTCCTACTCCAACATCCTTATATGGGATAGTCGTTTTGCCAACATGCTGAATGCTTTCAAAAGAGGCTGGGTTGGATGAAAAGTAAGCCAGCTGGTCTATTGTTATGATCTTTCCATTATGAGGAAATTTTATAACCCGAATGACCGATGAAACGATAGCTATCATAGCGTAAGACCAACTACAACCCAAGAGAAGGTTGTAATCTAGAGGGGCATCAACCACCTCCACATCTAGATTAATAGTTTTTCCTTCAACCCCTATAGGTAAATCCTGTAGAATGCCAAAAGGATGAAACCCACAGCCATCAAAGGCCTTTAGAATCATCGGGGATTGATTTAGTGAAGGATAACCAAGTGATCTCCAACACTGTATCGACATAATACACGTTGAGGATCCCTCATCAATCACAATCCTATGAATAGGTCTGTTTTTTACTATCACTGGATCTGGAAAGCCATTTGATGAGGTAAGCGCAGTGTACTATTTTCTAGATAAAAAATTATAAGGTTCAAGTCCTAAACGTCAACAGCTCCTATAGCCGACAAAAGTAATTTACGCTATGCTGGACATGATTGCAGCACTTCCAAAGCCGACATTGGTGAAGGTGAAACAGCTAAATCTTCAAAAATGTTATAGTTCTGAGCCACTCTCGCATGTGGCTTGAAAGCTGACTTTCGAAGTATACCCTTGGCGGGCAGTTTGATTACTAAGTCTAGATTAGGTTTCTCGATCTGTAGCGGATCGGAACCGGGAGCTGAGGTTGATGGGTTAGAATGAGAAGATTCTGCTTCTTTACCATCAACAGGACTTTTACTACCATAATCATGCGATCGAGTCGCAATCCTAACATGGGACATCATCAGTATGGGTTCTTCATTGGAATTTGAGGAAGAACCTATCATCTTACTGTCTTGACATGGAAAAGGATCCTTCAAAACAGTAGGTGTTTGGGAACCTTTGACAATCTTCGCAACCTCTGCACGATGAGGGCAGTCTCTTGTAAAATGCTCTTCGTCACAAATGAGACAAGGATAATGAGGTTTGAGTTTCTCATCATTTGATTCCACTTTTTCTGGTTTCTCTTTCGAATTTTTATCTATTTTATTTTTCTTCTTCCCTTTCTTCTTACCACCGGATTTTGATTTGGCTGTAGATGATTCTACAACATGAATATCGGCGGAAATTTCCACGGAAGAATCTCCTGTCGGGGAATCTAGCAAAGTTATGATAGGAGAAGAATTCTTGGAAGACTTCTTCTTACTTTTGGTATTAACTGTACCAATCATACCGTTAGCGGCATGAGACCCTGAAGGAGCTGCAGCGATTTGATTTTGTTTAGGAAGATCAGGGATTTTCTCATGTAATGTCACTGACTGAGTATAAACTAAGTGAAGGTACTGCGCCTGAGCAATTACTTGCTCCTCAGTAATGACTCTGGCCTTAGCTACATCCTCAGTGATCTTTGGAAATAAAGATTTTACAAACCATTCAGCGAATATCTGATCCGGAATAAAAACCTTCACTAAACGTCGTCGACGTCTCCATTCATGAATGTGATCTGAAATGTAAGTGGATGTCTACTGCTTTAATGAAGTTAGTAATTCCGTGCCATTGTCATATCTGACTGGCAACTGAAAATGAGTTAAAAATGAGCTAGCTAATTGACTAAAGTTATAAAAAGTGGCTCGCGGTAACTCAATGCACCACTTGGCCGCAAGACCAATTAGAGTGCGCTAGAAAAGCCTTAAACGGATTGAATCATCTGAAATGGAATTAGACGCACACCAGAGGTGATAAGTCATCACATGGTTCGACGGGTCCTCTCCTGATTTGCCTTCAAACTTAGGAATATCACTAGGCAACTTATTTGACATTGGCGGCCAAAACGGAAGATAGTTAATGGGATCGTTCGTTAGGCACGACAAGTCAGGCAAGTCCAAAGTTGCAATAAACGGTAACTGATGATTAGGGTCCCTAAAACTCTGGGTCATGAGACCAGCCCCAGGAGGAGGATATCCAGGATAACTAGGAATTGGAATTGCATTTGGGATATTGTATCCTCCCGGAAAACCAGGATTAACCGGACCGTACTGGGGTTGTTGAGGTTGTTGATATGTATACCCAGGGTATGGTTGATACTGATAGACTAGCTGCTGCACAGCAGGACCGAATTGGTACTGGCCCTAGTATGGTTGATAAGTAAATTGTGGTTGACTTGTGATAACCGTACTTGAACCAGGTTGTCCTAGAGGCATCTGGACTAAAGTTTGAATTGTGGATCCAGACTGAGGTAAAGATGTCTGAGGAGTTGATACAAGAATAGTAGAAACCAGAGCTGTCGATACTCCAGAAGTAGGTGGGGTAGATTGAACATATGTTGCAGTAGTTGCAACAATCGTTTGAGGCGGAGTACGAGGCATACTAGGCCCAGGCTGAGAAACTACCGAAGGTACAGAAGTTTGAATAGTAGACTGAATAGGTTGCTGGGGTGAACCAGAAACTAAGGGTTGTCTAGTTTGAGATGACAACAATACATTCGGTTGCAAGACCTGTTGAGTTTGCGATGGATCCCACACTAAGTTCATTCCGGGGTACGGACCCATAGCAGGTTGAGAATATTGAGGACCATAACTGGGTTGAGGGTAAGGTTGATAATTCAAAGGTACATTTCCCGTTCCTTGAACATATGATTTACCAGAGAGTGGTTGGAAACCTTGGTTCGAGTACTGACCTTGGGGTTGATACCCTTGAGGCACGTACTGATACTGGGGTTGACCTTGACGTACATATTGATACTGGGGTTGACCTTGAGGTACATATTGAGTCTGGGGTTGACCTTGAGGAACGTACTGTCCCGTAGGTATGTACTGTCCTTGAGGTTGCCCCCCAGGTGCAAATTGGGTACCTTGAGGTTGCCCCCCAAGCGATAATTGAGGATTTTGAGGCTGCCCCCCAGGCGGTAACTTGCCACCTTGAGGTTGAGGATTAGGAATAGTACCTGACATCATGAGAATATCTTCTACACTCAACGGCTTAGTACCATTGTTTCCAGTTAATAACCCTTGTTCAATGGGTTGAGGAGATGCTCCCGCAAAAGTACCAGAAAGTGATTGATACCTAGAGGGAACAGAAGGACCGCCGTACAAAAAGGATTCTGGCGATTGAGAAAACATGGACGACTATCTTGACTTATTTAATGGAGGATAGTAACCTCTAGGTGTTGGGTGATAAGGAATACGAGGTGGTGAAAAATTTAGTCCCGGGTTTTCCAAAAAATTAGTCAATGAGAAATACCAAGCACTGCTCCTAGGTGGACTGTAAAAAATTGATTCACGCTCCCTAAGTTCAATAACAAGTTGATTTTCAGGGATAGGGATGCCTACTTCTTCCGGAGTAGCAATTTCTTCAATAGCTATAAGTCCTGAAGGAAGATTTTGAGTAATTATTCTTTCTACCCTGGGTGAACGAGGACCACTAGAAGTTGGAGAGGTAAACCCCAATGTTGGAGTAGCAGAAAATTCACTTTCAGGTTCGAATATTTCAGGTTCCTCACCTATATCACTAGTAGATGAAAAGCTACCAGTAATTTCGGACACAGACACTGATTGTGGATTATAATCTGCTACTAAAGCTTGAAAATCAGGATGTACCACCAAAGAAGACTCTCCTTCTTCAGGTGACCCAACTCTACTATCTTTAGGAGTTACGAGGGCTCTTAAACCTTCAGGCTGGCTCGATGAAAACTCGGGAGGTTGGCCCCGAAGTCTACGGGACTTCCTCGGTAATTTAGCCACGATTAAAAAAATTTAACTACTTCACACGAAAACAAAGTAAAATCTCAATCAAAACCACCTAAAGCCTCTAAAGAACCAAACAAATTTGAATCACACGCCTAAAGAATCTAGGAGGTCAAACGACACACAAACAGTAACTTCCTGTACTGAAAACACTAGTTGGTGATGAAGCACAACGTCGCAGAGTTCAATACAGAAATGGCGGTTGGAACAATTACCCCGGCAACCTTCTTAATGAACAGACTGGCACAAGTTCCTCCACTAAACCGTCTCGAGTGAAGAGAACCCCCCAGAAAATCCAAGTGAGTCTAGCTGACGTCTGCTCCAGGTACAGTGGGATCTTCCCACCACTGTCACCTTAGGAAGAATCCTATAGAATATGGTCACTAAGGTTACCAACGGAAACAAATATACCTGGGGGAACAGTCTACGATCCGATACGCACGCAAGGGCATAGTAACAAGCTCAATCCCCTTGAAGGCTCCTTGACATAATCCAAGGTTTACCAACAAGTGACCCCAGGCTCCTTGACAATGGTTAATCTGAGGTTTACTATTTTTAATACGTGAATATCTGGCGCCGTTCCCAATGAGGAAGGATTGATTCCCACACTGGTTCGGACACAATCTCGTGCTTCTCCTTTAAGAGGAGTTTTCCAATAGCATAAATGCAACAATTGGATTTCTCTCCTACTGCAAGATACAGCTACTTGTTTGTTTTACTGTCTTGGAGAGTTAATTACTCCCTACTCCAAGACACTAGCCTAAGCTATGTTGGTGTATCAAAGCCCTAGAAATAAAAATATTACTAGATAGATTTTACTTTAAGCGTTATTTTTATTGGTTTTTTGTTTAAGTCAAGAGGTGCGAAGATGAAACTCGTGGTGTGAAGACTCGACTCGAAATCACTAAAAAATTCACTTAAGATGATTAAGCAACTTTTCCCTTCAATGAACTTCTAGCTAGGAAAGAGTTTGAGAATGCAAATGCTTGTAAACGCAAATCTTTCTTAACAAACAAATTAAAAGAAGAGTTTTTTGTCTTTTCCAAAGCGCTCAAAACGAGACAACTAGTTATTTTCACAAAAGTTTCCCTTTTCTTTCAAAACACTCAAATACTACAAAAACAAACTTTTTTCCAAAAGAGATTTTTTATTTTTTATAAAACACTCAAAACTATGGAAATGACTAATCTTGAGATCTATAAACTATAAAAAAACTATTTGAAGTCAAAGCTTACAAGATGTCTTTTTCAAGGATGTTTTACTTAGCTATAAGCAAACTAAGGACTAATTTGTCCAGAATCACAAATCAGTCAAAAAACAACCAATTTTTGTTTTCTTTTCTAAAAATGAAATCCAAAATTTTAACACAAGTCTTTTCGAAGTTTTGTAAAGAGAAAACACAAGGTGGATTCCTCAATAAAGGTAGATTTGGCAAATGGTCAGACTCATAAGAAGACTAGTAAAAACCAAGGTAATCTGAGGCTTATACAGCTTCTAAGCTCTGAGCTACTACAAGACCAAAATGAAAACCAAACCCAACAATCAAAACTTCTAGGAATTTCACCTAAAACCCTAACACCAATGGAATTAACCTAAGGAAAGCTTCTGACAAGTTATATGCAGGTCTGGGTAGGGGATAATAACATCTAAACAAAAACTAAGTTGACTAACAAAGAAAATCTTAGGTTTTCCAAAATTTTGACAGGGTCCGCAGGCCCACTGTTCACACGGTGCTATATCGCTCTGTGCTAAAAGCAAAAGTGCGGATAGGTCCGCACTGTGTCCCAAGCCGAGGGTGCGGTCCTCTCCAAAAGTTATGAAAAACAAAAAATAATCCTAGATCTACTAAATCTACCCAATTCCACACACATCTACCCAATTCCACACACAACAAGCCAAAAACAGAAACAAAAACACAGTTTCTCAGGTCAAAGTAAAAACAAGAAAAAATCAAGTCCCAGTGGAGTCGCCATTTTGTCACACGGAATGAGTCGATCTTGCGGACAACATAGACCTTCCTAGAATCTAACGATATCTAGTGACAAACAAACCAATCAAAAACTATCTTTCTCTAAATATGCAATTATAAACAAAGACAAACAAGTGTTTTAGGCCTACCTTCGGTCCAATGCAAGTTTTTGGAAGCCTCGCTCCTTGATCCAAATGAGATCCCTTGTAGCGAATCTGCAAACACAAACAAGCAAACAAATTAAATAGCACCTAAAAAGCCAATATCATAAAGCATACTTAACATGATGATCAAGGAATTCATGAAACAAATGACATAGGACAATTTGTTGAGAAAAATGAATCTGATTGTATTAATTCAAATCAAAGAAGAACTTTACAACCTGTGCCTTGATGCTGTACAAGCTCCTCCCAGGGTCCAATAAGAAGTCTCCTCTACTTTGACAAGTTTCACTCTCTTCCCAATGAAGCCAAAAGGTATGTGATCTCTCCTCTCAAGCTTAACTAGGAAGTCTTAATTCCACCAGCATTTACCCTAAAAAATGTTCAACTTCTAACCTCCCTAGCAACCAGCCCAATGCCTTAATTTATAGTGCAATGGAGGGAAGTTACTAGGTCCTCCTTCAAAGGGATAGCTCCTCTCATCAAGGGATTAGCTCCTTCTCTTTTGGGATGCATGAACCACCTAAGAGCGACCAATCCACGTCAAAATTCCCTCTAGAATCATCTAGAATTAACCCAAAGTGAGTTTTTTAGAATAAACTTGCGCCTTTTTGACTTTCACAGGGTCCGCACCCACTCCTTTAGGGACAAAGCGAGCATGTCCGCAGTTTTTGTGAACAGGGGGGTGCGGGACTGCAGGCAACAGTGAGAGAAAGTGCGGAACCAGAGCTTTGTTGATTTTCAATGTCTTTCTCTCATTTTCAAAGCTTGACTTGAAGAGCTGAGGTCTGGGACTTGCTTAGGAGGACAGTACAAGTGATGATAGACCCATACTGACTGCAAATAGTCATGGTGATTATATTTTTGTGTAACATGGTTTAATTATCTATTGGGTCCACCCTTAGGATCATTATCACAAGTTGCACGCGGCTTGTTCCCTTGCTTCCCTTGTATTTCATTTAAACAACGAAAATACACAAAAAAATATTTAAAAATGGGCTTTTGCAGACTTGAAACTATATATATTTTTCTTCCGAAACCCATCGGGTCTGGGTCTTATTGTATCGTGCACATATATGCAAAGGCCCCACTTGATGGTGATCGTTGATGTGATATAGCGATGTGATCAATCACCATCGCATGTCGCTCATCCCAGAGGTCTTCCATATATCATGGCATATGTTCCCGCCGATTGTGACTCGCCGATCGAATCATTGGAGTTCGCTGATTGAGGGTGTCCTCTGCCGAACCTTAAGTCCTCTCCACTTGCCGATTTGTGATTTGCCACTTAGATCTAGGCCGTTGATCGGCTAGATCTAATGACTGATGTGCATTGCACTATTTAAGCCTACGATAATGGTTTTTTAATGCTATTGTTTGGTTTTTTCCTTCCGATAGTGATTTTCCGCCCTTCCAAGGTCTCTTGGCATGCGAATGTTGGGATTTTTAAATGATCTTAAGCAATATTGAAAGACTTTGGGGCATACTTGGATCCTTTGGCATGATTGTAAGCAAACTTTGGAGACTTTGGGAGTGTTTTGCGTCCATTTTTTGGCCAAACGCCAACAAAGCTAACAAAACTCTCAATCCGACATTACATTACAAAAGTGATGGCTAACAACCCTATGACTCAACTACAACTTCACACTTTGCGCCCACAAATCGTGGAGTCTTTACATCGGAATTAGTCAAAACTTGGGCTTTAGGCCCCAAAACTTGCCTTGGGGGATCCCGCGCCCAACAATGAGGCTCATCATCACCCCCTATTGAAATTGTTTCTCATCCTCTGAGCAACTCAATTAATATCCATGTATTTCATAGCTCTAGTGGTCTCCCTAACATCCCATGCCTCTGTTGTGGTTTCCTCTTCTTGTGCATAGAAACTTGCCTTCTTTTCTACCTCCTCCCACTGCCTCCTCTCTTCTTCTTCCTTCCTTCCTTCTAGAATCCCTAAGAGCAGTGATGGACTGAGTCTCAAGCCAATCCAATTGAATTTGAGCCTTTGAATAAATTTCTTGTACATGGGTATCCTATTCAGTGCTTCTCTCATTCCTTGAGGAGAGTGGGTATCCTATTAATGTGTTCCATCTCCTCAAGCAAGCTTGCATGCTATCATCCCCTAACAACCTGAACATGTCCTAAAAATTGTAATTGCTTGCTCTTGGACAACAAGATACTTGGGTGCATGCTAAGGATCATTTGCAATTAAATTATATGTATGGATGAGGGCCATTGGGTTGGATTTCTTAGCTCTAATCATAAGAGGCTCTGTTTGTTCTATTGCCAATATCTTCTTCATTTCTGCAGCCCTTTCTTCCTCATGGTTCATCCATGATGCCAAAGAAATCAAATCTAAATCTCATAGCTTGGAATGAGGGTCCCATACATTCATGTATGTTAAGGCCATCTTATGCAAATAAAACTCAGACACCTTGGCCCTATCTTCCAATGTAATTCAATCACAAAGATCAATGAACTATTTATAATCCTAAAATGGCATAGTGCCTCTCTATGCTAGGGTCTTGATTTGGAACTGCAGACGCTGTTCCTTAAGGTACAGGGCATAGGATTTAGCTGGAATTCTACACTTGATTTCTTCCAAAGAGAGACTGGCCATGGATGCCAATTGATTCTCTGTTTCTTGCAGTTTTCCCTTCAAGCATGCATTTTCTGTCTTTAGATGATTTTTCATTATAGCCTTTCTATCTCTCTAGATATTTAGCCCTTTGCCCATCTCCTTGAGATTCTCCTCCATGTGACGAGTGCCCTCCACCCCCGTAGACTTGGCAATCTGAATCCATATATGGGTTTTGGCTCTCTCCTACTCAAGCTCAAAGAATAATGGAATAGAAAAGTTTTGTGGAATAACCCTGCCCCCTTCAATAAAGCTATAGTAGGAGTCAAGGTTAGGTTGGGGGCTAGGTTCCCTTAGCTCTGGGTCCTCTTCTTTAGTTTCTTGCTGTAGGCTTCCCTCCTTATCCAATTTTTGAGTCTCCTGTAGGTTTAGCAGAGTCTTGTGTAGGATTGCTTCTGCTTCCTGTAGGTCCTGCTATGTATCCTGTAGGATTTATTTTCCTTTGGATGAGGTGGATCTAGTTACTTTCCTTCTCACATAGATGATAGGATACTTAAGGGATGTTTGTGTTGAGGATCCTATTTCTTGATTTTTCATAGGAAAATGCATCCTGCTGTTTAGGTGAGTCCTCAATTCGAGTGGTCAATTTTCAGACACATGTAGACAAAGGAGGATATCAAAGTCCTCACATATGATGTTAGTCCTACTGTCAATGAGAAGGACGAAGATGAGATAGATGAGGAGAGAGATGAGGAAGAAGAAGAGGAGGAAGAGAAAGAGGATGATGAAGAAATAGAAGAAGATGACAAAGAGGAAACTGATAAACAAGATGAGGATATACAAGGAGAAGGAGAAGGAAAAGACATAGGAGAAAATGGCAATGGGAAAGAGGGGGAAGAAGACAAGGAGGAGCCACCTACGGTGTCTCCAAAACCCACTAAGAGAGAAGTAGTAGCTGCCCTCACTGCTCTTATCAACCCTATCAATCAAAAAGGAAAAAGACAGAGGGAGACCCCCTTATATTTCAGAACAAGGAAAAGAACAAGGATTTGGCAAGGGAAACCCCAAACTCCCAAAAAGTGATGAGCACCAATATTTCATGAAGAATGCTGCAACTCCTGGCCTACCAGATTTACTTTATCAACTCGAGTTTCATACAAACTTGGAGGTGACAATGTTGTATACACAAGTAAAAGTGATGGTTTTGCCTTTTGTCACTGTTCAGCTGACAAGAGACCATTAGGGTTTTCAAGCCAGAATTCTATGGATTCAGAAGAAGCTTGGTTCCTTGATGAAAGAAATAGAAATCTACTCTAAGAGAGATCTGATATACTCTAATAATGAAAAAGACTGAAATTCAATGCTAAAGCACACCATTTCCTAATTAACTGCTAAGCGTTATGTTTTGCAATAATGCTAAATTAACATGAAAAAAATGCTACTTTCATAAGCTTGGAAGTTAAGAACATCAAACATCACTGTTATGCATGTAAAGGACTATAATAAATATTTTTTTCTTTTTATGCTTTTCATGAAAGATCAAGTGTGCAAGATAACCTCTTTTGGTGATGTGGAAGGTGGCTTAGGGATGCTGGTGGATGGTTGGTAGGTTTGGGTGATCCTTGGGTGACCTTGGGTGGCTTCATAGAGGTTTTCCCTCAATTCGTTGTTAAAACAGGCCACTACAGGAAAACCTACAGGATGTAAAGGACTGTAATAAATATTTTTTTCTTTTTATGCTTCTCATGAAAGATCAAGTGTGCAATCTAATATCTTTTGGTGATGTGGAAGGTGGCTTAGGTATACTAGAAACCTACAGAATTCCTTGTATTTCTATAGGATACAGTCGAGAGAAAAAATATGGGTATTGGAGGTGATGGAAGGCTTAGGGAAGGTGGTTGATGGGTGGAATGGAGTGAGAAAAGGCCTAGGATCACTCAGAACCCAAAACCAAGTTTAGGAGATGGTTGGATTTGTTAAACATGCTTGGGGGAATTTTTATGTCAAATGATGAAATTTGTGAAGGTCTTGATGAGAACAAGGAATGCCTATGGGTGGATGAAGTTGAAAGCGGTTGCTTGCTATGAGATATCTTTCTACTTCTGAAGCACCTGCTCTACATCAAACATATGTAATTTCCAAAAATTCATGTAACAAGAAGAATTCTCATGAGCTAGAAAAGTTGAATTTAATGAACTAATTGTCTACATTATGCATGAGAAAATTGCTGAATAAAATGGAATCATGGATGAGGTCTACTGTAAGAATGAAGATAGAAGAGATGGCAATGAAATCCTATGCTTGCAAAACTAATCAAATGCTGGTTCAAGTACAGTAAACTCTACATATTACGAAAGAAATGGAAATCTATCTTTTTGGGGCTGCATAAGGATCTTTTCCTCAAATCATGATCCCAAAAGAAAGAAGTGAGGCCAGGACACCTACTGAAAACTTTGTGGTGATTGATTTATCCCTTCTAACCTGCAACTGAAGAAAGGAGAAAATGGAGGCAAACTAATAAACAATTAATTAAATCTACACTACTTGTAATGAAATACGTCTAAAGATAGTTTAACCATGAATCTATGAAACTAAGCTAGGCATAAAAATACAAGAAGAGGAGCCTTTTCTACTAGGGTTGGGCCCTAATTGAAGAGCTTCATCCCTCTAAGTTAACTCAGTGTTGGATCAAGAAAAATCTCATTCTTATTACCAAAACAGGAAATTACATCAAGGTCTTCCACAAGTTTGGAGCTCGATAATAACTAGAGTTTTTACAACAAAAATTTGAATCCTAATGAGGCTATACGCCTCTCTACTTATCCAACTGAAGTCCCCAATGACTTCCTTAAATTTAGGGAGGCTTGGCTCCCAAACTTGAGATGAACTAACTCTTTGTCTATCACTTGCTTAGCTTCCTTTTGATCTTCATGACCTGGTTGCTTGCACTCTGATTTGGTGGGATTAATGGAGGAATATTCGAATGAGGGAGGAGTAAATGAGGAGGATTTACCTCCTAGAATCTCTATCCCTTTTCCTATTCAAGTTTCAAACCTTATTCATGCCAAAATTCCTTGACTTTCTCTTACAAACCTGCATCCAATGCATATTAGGACCTACTTTACTTTATCAACCAGGGGTTCATTCAAACTTGGAGGTGACAGTGTTGTATACACAAGTAAAAGTGATGGTTCTTCCTTTTGTCACTGTTTAGCTGGCGAGAGACCACTAGGGTTTTCAAGCCAGGCTTCTATGGATTCAGAAGAATCTTGATTCCTTGATGAAAGAAATAGAAATCTACTCTAAGAGAGAGTTGATCTACTGTAATAATGAAAAATATTGAAATTCAATGCTAAGGCATACCATTTCCTAATTAACTGATAAGAGCTATGCTTTACAATAATGCTAAATTAACATGAACAAAATGCTATTGTCCTAAGCATGGAAGTTAAAAAAATCAAACATCATTGTTATGCATGTAAAGAACTGTAATAAAACTCTCTTGCCTTTTTATGCTTTTCATGAAAAATTAATTGTGCAAGCTATTATACAGAAAAATGACCCCCTCATTAGCTTAGAGGGGAAGGACATGATAGATGAAGCAAAGACCAAAATCACAAGCCTTGTTTCCACACTAACATTGGCTAAACACTGACAACATGGTTTATAAAGCTTCTCTGTAAGCTTATGGGAGAGTTAGTGACCCTATTAACTCTAGTTGTTGGTTCAGGAGCAACATTAGTGGATCCTAATGAGAATCTTGAGGTCAAAGGAGTGAATTGACTCATAAATATCTCTATATTCCATCCTAAATCTACTCAAAAAAGCAAGGAAACATCTCAAGTTTGACCTATTTGTGGGATTTCTAATCCTAATGAAGGAGGCAAATGGGAAAGAGCTGAAAAGCATGGAAACATCATTTCTTTTACCTTAAGAGACTCATGGAGGAATTTGGAAACCCTAACTCGATTGCTACATAAGCAAAGCTAGGGCTATGGTGATGGAGGTTAGATCATTTGAAAGGGTAGCTTACTTGATTGTCAAGCATTATCTCAAATCTAAGCATAAGAAGTTGGTAAGAAGGGAGAGAGAGAGAGAAGCTGGAGGAGTAAGGGAAGGCTGATGCAATAGATGGTTGTAATCACTCTTCGACATTAATATAGAACTCCAGTTGTACTGTCTACTCCGTGGTGTTGGTACTATCATTCATTTACTTGTTTGTCCAATACCTTTTAGCATAAGTAGCTTAGTTATGTGTAACTAGATGTCTTTTATGTATTCATGTATTAGTTATCAAGGTTGTATGTTGTGATTATGCTTGTCTCTTCTATGTGCAGGACTTGATCTGGAGTCAGCTCAGGGGACTTCCACCTAGCTGCATTGCAGTCTCCAACAAATCTACACGGAGGCTTGAGGTAATCAATATGTTCTGGCTTTAATAGTTAGTTATTGTTTATGGACATGTATGTAACTTTTTGATAACTGCAGATAATCTTACAGTCTTCCAAAGGTCCCGAGAAGACCTTTGAGGGTATATTCATTCTCCATACACCATGCATTTTATCCTATAACAGAATTGACGACTCCGCTGAGGACTATACATCTAGTTTCCAGTTCACCCAGACAGTTCTCAGTTTCCTCCTTCTAAGACCTCCCTATACTTTTGCATTCCCTTTTTGACCCACCAAAGCCTTGTTGCATTCTTCCTTTAGATATCCAGCCTTGGATCTGATGCTAAAAGCCCTATTTTGACCTCTTTTCCCACACTAACACAGCTTAGCAGACTAAACAGTGCTTTATAAAGCTTTGTGTCTGCACATATAGTGCATTAGTGGACCCAATAACTCTCTATGGCCACTATTACAGAGCGTTAATCCCCCAAATCTTGGCATACAAGTGTGTCTGCAAACTCCAATGGATGGGAAGCCTGATCATGGACTAAAAAAGGATCTGTAACTGCATTTTGTTAGAAAGATCGGTGTCCTAAAAGAATTTTTTTTTAGGAAACATTTTTTTTCCTTCCTTAAAAAGTTTTTATAAAGGAAAAATCAACATTTGTTTATTCATTCTTTTACTTCGTTGGTTAAAATCTGCTTTATTTTGGTTTCAAATAGTTGTTAGAAAGCATCAAAAAGATTTCAGTTGGTTATGCATGTGTTATAATGACTAGGATGCATGGAACAAATATGAATATGTGAAAGACTCTCACCTATAGAATACAACTTATTTCATCGAATTGAATATTTTTTAAGAATTGTCCTTTGCATGATTTTGAGTCAGAGTCCCACCACATTTCATACGTCAACTTCCCTACCAAAGACAATAAAAATGTACACATAAAATTTACCTAAAATCAATCAGTAACTCTTCATTGAGAAAACAAACATTAGTTCAGGCTAGGATCTTGGGACAGGCAGTGTGAGTAAACTGCCCAAGATCAAAACCCAACACTAGTGTTATTAAAAGAGAGAAAATTCCTTCTGCACTCATACTACTAGGACCACTCTAGTAAAAGCGGAGCTAAATAGGAGACAACATCGGATTGTAAGTGAAGGTAGCCCGCCTTCTCTTACAATTCCTTTGGGTATTCTGTGTATTAGGGATCCCTTCAAGGATTTCGGAGCTGAGTTGGGGACTCAGGTATCCTACCCACACTGCATACTATCTGCGATTATGTCCCACTGGTGGTATCCTTAGTGGGAAAACTTTTAGGGACTTACACAAGGTGATTAGGGCGGGCTGCCCTAGTACCTAACACAGACAGATCTACTCTGTCTTCAGTTTTTGGAGGGTGCTCATCTTCACGAGAGTACTTGGCCTCTCAATCTGAGGTTTGGGTGAAGCTCTAGAGTAACCGTAACTATACATCTAGCCAGCCTTCTATGTTATTCATTGAGATACTAGGTTTCATCTCCAATGATCGGTGCGTATCAAACAGGGTCATTTCCCTCTATTTGTTGATTGATTCACTTAGTTTATTTTTTATATTTTTTAGGCACCCAATTATTATCATTGAGACTTTAACAAATATCATAATAAAATTTACTGATAAAAATTAACGATCATCGTGGCTACATCCGGCCATCGTCGTCAATCTAGACGATTGTTAGGACTTCCTCCACTCATTGTGGAAGATCCGCCGAGCTCTAGTGAACTAGATTCTCCATATTTGGGAAATTAGCCTCCAAGATCTCACATGGAATCTATTTGTACAATCGATGATTCAAGCTTATTGGAGGATTTCTTTACTGCAAGATTTCTTCCTCCCTATAACCCTCTGATCACGAATCCATTGGAGCCACTCTTGGTTCCTGTGGCAACAACACTCCCTGTGTCTTTAATGGGAACATTTCCATCCATCCCGTTGACAACTAATGGGTCGTGGAACTTTGTGGATACTTTTGGTCCCCCACCACTTCCCCAGTCGATAGTCACCAGCACAGCATTAATGGCAAACCTTACTATCCCATTTATCCCAGGTACAAACACTCACATGATGCCCTCCACGAGTGGAACCCAGCCTATGTCGGGTTCAACCCCTTTAGTCTCAAACTATATACCTTCGACAATTACTACATAAAACACTCCTTATAACACTCAATATAACACAGTTAGCGCGGCTCCCATCAACCAACAATATGGTTGGAATCCACTGTACAGTTCAAACCCCTAGATTCAAGTATCTAGGGGCACTCCCAATATGCATATACTAGTCAGGAACATAAAAATTCCCCCTCTGTTTTTAGGCATGCATGGTCAGTCACTAATTGACATGAGCACTCCTTATGTCAATCAAGGACATATGGTTAGTTTTGTGGCGGGCAAGAATCCTCAAGGAGGTCCCAACCAATCCATGTGGGCACCCTACTCACAATTTCAAATGGGTCAAGGGGGCATGACTTATCCTGGGGGATTCTATACCCCAGCATCACAATCCCCATGGAAATACACATTACAACACCATACCCCAAGGAAACTACTATACCACTAACCTACATATAATATTGGGACTCAAACGATGGGAGGACCGCAAGGATCCTCAAGTCATATGTCATCGCCTTGGTCCGAGTCGGGGTCACCACACACTCTAGCTTTCTTGGCAACATTGGATATCCCTGACTTGTACAAACTTACAAATGACCCCATCTATCATAACTTACTTTGGCCACCAATCCTGCATAAAATACCAACAGACATCCCCAAGCTCAATGGGAAACAAGGGGAGGATTTGAGCACCCATATCACCACCTATCATCTTTGGTGTGTTTCTAACTCCATGGTGGATGATAGTTTCTGGTTACGTATTTTTACTCGCACCCTAACTGGCAACGTAGCTAAGTGGTACATTGAGTTACAATGTGCGTCAGTAAATACCTTCGACACTCTAGCGATGGAATTCTTAAAGCACTTCCAGCTACCCATTTGCTATGACACTGGGACAGAGATCCTCACTTCATTACGTCAGGATACCACCACCCATATCTCTGATCATATACATGAATGGAGATGTAGGCAGAGGTTAGTCAAAGCTCCCCTACCAAACTATCTCTTAGTGGATTGGTTCTACAAGTCCCTACTCCAACAAATTGCTAAGGATGTCGCCTTAGGTGGTGCAGTCACAGAAAACCAATCCATACATTGTGCCCAAACATAGATCTGATATATTCACAGTCTTGCACTCTTTACGATGTAATCCTAATGCCCCTCGTAGCTCCAATGCTTCCACTACCCAGCACCCTGGAGCACACGTCAATGGAATTATAACCGCAACCTCTGGGGCTACCGTAAAACAACTCAGCGGTCACATTAGTCAGATGTCAGTGGACCCCTCTACAAAATCAACTGCTCTTCCTACCACAGCGATAAACTCTATGCAGCCTACGCAAAAAAGCGATGGTAAGAACAAGAAGAATAAGAAAAATACTACTCCTTCTAAGGAGCAATCAACAAAGCAGCAAAACCCAAAGCAGAAGGTTGTTGTGCTTCCTGATGAGGAAAAGGATAAACTCGCCAAATTCCCTTGCAATATCTATGTTTAAGACCACATGACCTATCACTACCCACATCTTCAGGAATGAACAGATTTCATTTCTAAAAAGGATACTGGTAGGATGCCCGCTGTCCTTAATAATCCTTTCCCCACTTAGCACCAACAACACCTCATTGCAAACCAACCCCAACCCCCACAAGGGAGCAATGGTGGTTCGCAACATCCTTCAGTTGGTGAAGGATATTCTACTATTATCACCTTTGAAATGGTAGATCTACAAACAAGAGCCAAATCCTATGGAGCTCCTGCCACTCATGTAGAGGAACCTTCCTCAAGTCAAAACCCACCACTACCCAATGATTTTCATATTGAAAGGTCAATTGCTAACCTTGTAATTTTCCCCCCTAAAGGGGCACTTCGATGCACAATGCACAATACATATGCATGTGCTGTTAGGATATTCTGATACATAGGAAATAGTTAAGTATAACTTGGTCTAGTGTAGAATTAGGTAAAATGTGTTTCTTTACTATGTACTTTTGTAACTTACAATCCAACGGTCACGATATGTAGTGATCCAACAGTTCATTCTCTCCTTGGTATTACTGACACTTGATTCATGGCTTAACACCTGATTGGTCCATGATCTCTGTTTAAAGAGCATGGAGGTTCATTTGTAGGGTAACTGTTCATGAGAGAAGCTTATGTAAATTTTCATTCTTTTATTAATAAATTGCCTTAAGTGGTCGCGTTGGCTCAGGCCGTGGACTGTTTCCCTCTTTGAAGGTTTTAACCACATCAACAACACTAGTGTATTGATATGTGATCTGTTTGTGAGCGATGTCCTTTGGTGTTCTATCTGAGGAACTTACCCTGTAAATTCCTACATGGTATCAGATCTATTTGAGGGTCGCATCCATTGGTGATCCAAATCTGAAGCTGGTAGAACTGCAGTCGGCTGTTGTTTCCTAGATCTACTGTTACTGAATGCTTTCCATCCGAGAGGACTACTCTATTATGTTAGGAGCATCTGTTCCAATGAGTAACCCATTTTTTTTGACGCGAAAAGGTTTCCGGTAGCCCTAGCTATGTCATTTTTAAGATCTGGAGGTATACAGTGTTTATTTGCAGTTTTTAGTTATTTTCTCTCTGTTTATTTTGGTTTATTTAACTATTTGATTTTTTTATTACCATATCTATACCTTTCATTTCTGCGTATGCTCTTTGTCCTATGACTCTGTGTGATTTGGGAAAATTAGAAACAAAAAGGAAGGATTTTTCTCATGCATATGCTCTTTTCCACCACGCCTTAGTATGATCTCGGAAAATCAAAAACATTGAGGAAAATATTTAGTTTCCGGCTAAAGCTAACTTTAAGCCGTAAGGTTTGTTTTTTTTTTATGTCTGTGTTGGGTGTTGTTCCTTTTTTTTTTGTAGGCAAAAAGAGCTTTCTCAAGTAAGCACGCACCCCAAAGCTTCAGTGACCATAAAAAAAAAAAAAAAAAAAAAAAAAAACCCTTCCTCTTTTCCAAAAATTACTAACCTTTTAAACTAGCTCACTTGGTCCAAAGCTACTTTATGAGAGTAGAGGTCTTGAGTTCAAGTCTTTCTTTTTGTTGAGCTGATTAGATTAAGTTTGGAAAGGGGGCGGATTTTTTTTAAATATAACATTATCATTCATTTCCACATATTCCTGCACTTCGTCAACATCTTCAACAACTTTTCTTGAAAAAGCCATAACTTCTTCATCCGGAAGCTATTTTCAGAGCCGGTTATTTTTTAATTAGCCTAATTTTTTGAGATATTTCCATTGGAACACTTAGTTTCAGCATCTATAGCTTTAGTTTCTATTAAAATGGAAATTCCATTCCAAGTTATTCTTGATAGCACCAACTACTTCCAATGGTGGTCCTACATTGTGGATTTACTTAGAAGTAAAGGTCTTTATAGAATAGCCTTAGGCCAAGAAACTAAACCGAAGGATGAAGATAAGGCAACCAAATGGGAAAATAGGCAATATAAAGCACGTGGGTTGATAGGGATGTCTATTTCTCAAGACCTTAGATTCCATATCGCAGAACTTGATACTCCTAATGAAGCAATGAAACAGATCACTAAAGTTTTTGGAATTAAAAATGAACTTAGAGCCCATCAACTCGAAAATGAGTTACTTACATTGGACCCCAATATTCCTCCATTGAAGATTTTTGTCCAAGTTCAAGACCCTTAGACTTCTCTTGGAAGGTGTTAAGGTTAAGAAAGAAGATGGTAACCTTATCTATTCCATTCTTACTAAGTTGGGACCAACCTACTCTGTGTTTGTTTCCACCTTCCATTCTACAAGAGAAGCCTTCATTTCTCAAGGAAAAGACTACAATTCTCCTTCCTTTGATGCCTTTTGTGATTCTTTAATAAGAGAACATGAAAAACTCTTACATCTTGGTCTTATTAATCTTGGAAACTCTTCTAAGAAAGCCTTAGCCGCCCAGCAGCAACCAAATTCAAAGAATCCTAAGAAACCGTATCCTAAAAAGAATGGTCCTAATCCAAACAAGGGTCCTAAGCCATTTTAATCTCAAAATGAAAAATCATTTCAACAAAATGATAAGGCAAATAAAAACAAAGGGAAGGAGACTGATAGACATTGCCACTTTGTAATTGAGATGGCCACTTAGAATCCAAATGCTTTAAGAAGATGGAAGCCTTGGAAGCAGCAATGAAGAAGCATAACATCCATTTGGAGCACTCAACAACTTCAACTTCATATTCAGGAATAACACTTTCTGCATGTGGTTGTCAAGAATCTCGGTCTAGAAATGCATCTCTGTCTGTATATCACGATGTTGTAATTAAGGACCTAAGAGATCCTAGACAGATTTTAGCTACTGTCATTGCTGATGATTCTACAAGGTTGTATAATTTTAACAACTTTGGGTCATCAAATATTCCCTTGGTATTTGTTGCTCATAATGATGAAGTGAGCAAACTTTGTCATAAGTGATTTGGTCACTTAAACTATCGCTGCCTTCAGAATCTATGTAAAGAAAATATGGTGATAGGTCTTCCAATGGTATCTTGCAGAGATGGTGTTTGTTCCAGATGTGTACTCGGAAAACATCATCAGGATAGTTTTGAAAAATGTGCCTCTTGGCATGCCTCAGCCCCTTTACAACTTGTGCATAGTGATTTATGTGGTCCACTTCCAGTTGTTTCATTCTATGGCGACAAGTATTTCTTAACATTCATTGATAATTTCTCCAGACAAACTTGGGTATACTTCTTAAAACTAAAGAGTGAAGTATTTAAAATGTTTTTGGCCTTTAAGGCCTTTGTTGAAAAACAATCTAGACATCAAATTCTTAAGCTAAGATTTGATAATGGCAGAGGATATGTTAATAACAAATTCGTCAACTTTTGCACTGAGAATGGAATTCAAATGCAACATACTATTCCATATACTCCACAACAAAATGGTGTAGTTTAAAGGAAGAATTGCACCTTAGAGGAAATGGCTAATTGTATGCTTCAATATAAAGGACTTAGTCTTAATTTTTGGGCAGAAGCAATTAACTATGCAAATTACATAATAAATCTCACTCCTACTAAGGTTTTAAATAATATCACTCCATAAGAAGCATGGAGCTCAATTAAAACAAATGTAAGTCACTTTTGTGTTTTTGGAAGTGAAGCATGGGCCTGTATTCCAAATGAGAAACATAATTCTTTAGAACCTAAGAGTGAAAAATGTATTTTTGTTGGATATTTTGAAGATGTCAAAGGATACATACTTATTCCACTTAAGTCCAAAAATGTTATTAATAGAAGAGATGTAAAGTTTGCTGAAAATATATCAGCCTACAATCCTAGTTCAGCGGATGTGCCACCTCTCTCTATCCCTTCTACTTCTGAAAATATTTCTTCTTTAGATGATGATAGTGAGGATGACAATCCTCCCCCACCTTCTAAGGATCCTCCTTCAGCTCCTCAGCTTCCAAAATGGGTCTGTGCTACTCAGGATGCAATAGGTGCTCTTGTTGGTGATCCTGCAGATCAGCGACGTATACGTTCTCAGTTCGATAGAACCTCTTCTTTACTAGCTCAAGCTTCAATTAATTATGATCCTGACACCTTTGTAGAAGCTTCAGGCCATCCAAATTAGGACACAACTATGAATGAAGAATATCATTCATTATTGGCAAATGATACATGGGATCTTGTTCCCCTTCCAAAGGCACAAAAACTTGTTAGATGGAAATAGGTTTACAGAACCAAGTTTGGACGAGATGGAAAAGTTGATAAACATAAAGCTCGTCTTGTTGCTAAGGGTTTTTCACAAGTTGAAGGCATTGACTATACAAAAACCTTCTCCCCTGTTTCCAAAATGAACTCTATCGACCTTGGTCTTTCCCTTGCTGCCTCTTTCAAATGGGAAGTCCATCAGATGGATGTTAAATCTACCTTCTTGCATGGGGACTTGTATGAATAAATCTATATGGAACAACCTACTGGCCTTATACAAATGGACTCCAGCCTTGTATGTTGGCTTAAGAAATCCCTTTATGGTCTCAAGCAAGCCCCTCGGGCTTGGTATGCCAAAACGGATAGCTTTATTTTAGAAACTGGATTTTCTAGGCGTCATCCTGACAATACTGTCTACACCAAGAAAGTGGGCAAGTATCTTATCATTCTTGTTCTTTATGTTGGTGATCTTATCCTTATTGGTAGTTATCCCAACCTTATAAACCATGTGAAGTCCAGCCTTAAAAAGAAGTTTGAAATGACAGACTTAGGACACTTGCATTATTTTCTTGGTCATCAAGTCTTACAATCCAAGGAAGGTATTTCCCTTTCCCAGTCCAAGTATGCATGTGATATTCTACGCCATTTTTCACATGGAAGACTGTAAGCCAACCCCTTCTCCCTTTCAGTCTGGAGCCAAACTTTTAGTCACTTTTACTCCCCTGAAGTTGATGCTAACTTATACCATCAACTTGTAGGAAAAAAAATTGTATCTAACCTATACTCGTCCTGACCTTTCATTTCCTGCTGGCCTTATTTCTTGGTTTATACAAAACCGACATGAAAGTCATTGGAAAGTAGCTAAAAGAACACTTTGTTATGTCTGAGGTACAGTTCAGTTTTGGATTCATTACAGTGCAGAAGCATCTCCTCTATTGGTTGGTTTCATTGATTCTGATTGGGTTGGTGACCCTGAAGATCGGAAGTCTACTGCAGGTTATGTGTTCACTCTTGGTTCAGGACCTATTACATGGGCTTGCAAGAAACAAAGCTCCATGTCTCTTTCTTCAGCAGAAGTAGAGTATCGTGGTGCCATAGAAGCTAGTAAGGAAGCCCTATGGCTTCGTCAGATCCTGTCAGAGTTTGGCCTTCAGCAGCAACATCCGACTACACTTCGGTGTGATAATCAAAGTGCCTTTCAACTATGCAAAGATCTAGTCCAACATCAGCGCAACAAACACATTGAACTACACATGTACTTCATTAGAAAACTCATTCACGACCATGTTCTTGAAGTGAAATATTGTTCAACAGATGATCAAGTTGCAGACATCTTTACAAAGGCTCTCACAGAGGCGAAGTTTACTAAACTTCGATTTATGGTTGGAGTTCAGGAAGTTGTCAGTAAGGGGGGATAGGCTCTGATGCCTCCTTCCTTCCCCTATTGTGTCATATTTGTACATCCTTCAATCCTATCCCAAGTTCTTCTTAAGGGGGGATGTTAGGATATTTCGACATATAGGAAATAGTTAAGTATAACTTGGTCTAGTGTAGAGTTAGGTAAAGTTTGTTTCTTTACTATGTACTTACAATCCAACAGTTGTGATATGTAGTGATCTAACGGTTCATTCTCTCCTCGGTATTACCGACACTTGATCCCTGGCTTAACACACGATTGGTCCATGATCTCTATTTAAAGAGCATGGAGGGTCATTGTTATAGCTCCAAATCTCACTCTTATGGTTTGTGATGCTGTACTCATGGCCTAGGGCAACCCCTCCTTGCAGACCTGGTCCTAAAATTTAAAAAACATTGTTTTATCCCTTATACGCGACATTGCCCTGAGTTAAACGCGTGTATACGCGGGTATGTGTATAGCCAACCCGCGTGTATGTATTAAAACACTTAAAAAATATAAAACTCCTCATTTTCGGGCGGAGATCGTGGGTTTTACCTGCTGATCACCTGTTAGTGCCCGTGGCCCAACTGTTCCCAACCAACTCCTAACTAAAAAACTACTTTGGAGATGGTATAAAATGACCTTAAAGGGAAGGCCTAAGGGAGGAGAGGATAGAGAGAAAGGTTATTATGCTGACATTTTTCCCTTGACCAGGTCTGAAGTCCCTTGTGCTTTCTGCACTTCCCCCATTTTGTACAAGAAACCTTTGTTTCCTTGTGTGTTGATGTTCATCCACCATTTATGACATCATGGAGAGAGTCATGGAAGGAGTTTTGTTAGAGGCTTGAGGCTGGAACGGATCCGGAAGGAAGCTTTGCTTGGAGCCTGCTGAAGGTGATTCAGGTGAACATATTCCTTTTTATGTACTTTATTTGTCTATAATAAAAGAAACACATGTCTTGGTTCCCGAAATGAATCTTATTTATGTTAATGATAGTCATGTTTAGAATTCATATGTAAATGGTTGTTTGAATTTCATAACTAACTATCTTTCTTTATAACATGAAGATGGTTTCTTTATAAGTTTTTGTCCATGTACTACTGTGTTCTTTGAATTGGTTGTTTTGCAGGACAAAAGAGAGGAAGGGAACTCCAAGAAGGGTTTGGACCCTAAAGGCCTTCTCAAACGTAGGACCAAAGGTACGAACCCTTATCATAGAATTTGCTTACAATAGCATAATCGTTGTATGAATGCATGTTTCTTTGAATAGATAACTTTCAGTCTGCTAGGTTTCAACCCAAAAATCCCTAGGGGAGTAATTCCCTCTATCAGAATTGGCGACTCCATTGGGGACAACACTCTTGTTGTTCCTAGTTTGGGTATTTTTCAAGCCAATCAGGGCTCAACTGCCTTGTTTGCTTGCTGTTACTGTCTGGTCTGTTCTTGAACTTTAAGCTTTGCCAGTTTCTTCAGTTTGTTTTTTATTTTTCTTGAAGCTTTTCATACACGCTGTTTTTCTTAGATACAGAGGTGTATATATGCTTGTTTCTTTGAGTGAACCCGTGTATATGCAGGTTTCCTCAAACACAGTCGCATATACACGCAATCTGTACTTAAGTGCAGTCGCGTATATATTGCAATTTTCGAGATTTATAAACCTTTTTAGTCTCTGAAGGCTTGTCTGGTGGTTTGAGTCAGTCTGAAACAGTCATTTTCCAGTATCAGTTATTTGTTTTACAGCGAGCATCTCGTTCTGAATTCTCTCTGATTATAAGGAGTATTGGTCTTGTTTTTGTTGATTGCAAGCGTCATCGTTTTTGGCTAAAGCACGCAAGATTTCTTATTAGGAATCTTGGCTGCTCTGTTTCAGCAGGGTCGGGAGATTGAATTCAATATTTGTGTTAATCTTGCTTTTGGTGACTTTTTATTTGCTTGACAAGATCGCTTTTTGTGACCATCCACTTCTTTATTTCATGAAAGTTGTTGTTTGACACTTTCTTGGAATTTGTCTTTTTGATCTTTTTGGTTTTCATTGCCAAGGCTTTCATTGCTGCTTTTGATTGTTAAGAGCGATTTCAAACACATTTATTTTTGTTGGGTTTTCGTCCATTAAGTGCTATTGATTCACAAAAGTGTTTAATTGCCTATTCTTCAATCACAAGTTTCAGTGTTGTTGAGAGCATTTTTTGAAAAGACTTTTTTGTTTGTTGCTTTGAAGAAAATCTTTTGAAAATCTTAGTTTTGCTTTCTTGAACTTGCTTTTCATTTGATTTCCTTTTAGTGAAGTGAAAGTTCTTTATGTTTGTCTTAGAACTTGTTTTTAGTGTTTAGACGAAATGAATGGTAACATCTCATATTCCATCTAGGCATTGTAAGTGGCAAGATAAAGATTGATAAGCAAGCAACTTTCATTTTTGGTTTTTAGAGTAGTTTTAGATCTTGCATCCACATATAGTTGTTGCATTAGGATAGATTTGCATCCCCTTTCAGGCACATATAGCTTTGTTAACTTTTGTGAGTGTGAAGTGTGAATTAACAAAAAGAAAATGAAAATTTGTTTTATTAGAAGTACCTCTGAACCCTATAGAAATTGCTCTTCATTGAAAAACGAAAAAGTGCATGTGCATGTAGTTAAGTTTTTATTAATTTCTTTTGCGTCAAAAAACACCACTAGTTTCACTTCCATTACCTTGTGACTTAAAGAACAGCCTAATAAAATCAAGCGCTAACTAAAATTCACTAGAACTTTTTGTTTTAGTCAGTTACACCAACAAGATTAGGATTTTAGGGCCTTGGATTAGGCGAGTGGAGAGTTAACTCTCCAAGGCCATATAAATGTCAAACATAGGAGTATGAATAACGAGAGAAAATCCAATAGCGTTAGGAAGACCAGGAAAGCTCCGGATCTGGGAGTTAAGCATGAGGGTATGTGAAGACAGGGAAGAGAGATACCCCCTCTCCTACTTGTCCGAACTTACCTCACAATTGTTCCGCCTAGCTTCTGCGACGAGTTGGTATCCATAGTTGCTACTCCTAGGGAACTACACAGGTGGCTGCGGAGGGGAATCCCATGGCACCTGAGGTTGACGTTGCATCACTCTCGACAGTACTACTGGAGGGCACCCTTGCGAAGCTTGGGGGCTTGCACCGACGCAGGCTGTTGTTAGGAGGTCAGCGTAACTTCCTCTGATACCTTCGCTGATAGGACTGGGCCCTCATCATCCCAGACTATCTTCGGAAGGCCCCTTATTTCACTTTCTCGTATTTTGGTGTCCGGTCTTAATCACCCGGAGCGGAAATACTTGTAAGTTGTTTGATTGGTTGTATCTTTAGGGACTTTATAGTGTGTGCTCTGTGCTCCTAGTTGGCCTAGCTTTCAATTTTTTGAGTCTTTAGTTAGATCATAACAAAAAATTCAAAGTGGCTGACCGATCTCCAAGACGGTCTCGAAGACTTCGTGGTCTCTCGCCACCAAGTTTAGAGCCTTCTCCTAGAAGGCGCAGAGGCAATACTACCGGTGGGTTCCGTCCCACGCCGGTTGACGCATCGGGGATTGATCCTCCTCTCGGGGGCATTAGCGGCCAAGCAAGGCCTAGCACTTCTAAACAAGAGAGGGACACTCCAGTCCTTTCTCGAGTTCTCTTTCAAGCGGAGAATAACATAGAGGTAGAAGAACTTTCAGAGTCATTAGCGGCTCCAAATTCTCCACTACCATCTAGTCATCCAGACGTACTGCAATACGTTGGGACTCCGACGCATAGACCGTCAAGTCCAGGTTACGCTACGCGCTTACCATCGCTGACCACTATTGGAAGTATGGCTTCTACGAGTGCTACGACTATGCAAACCCCAACATCGGTGCAAGGGGGAGGAACCATTTCCATCTCCTCTGCTTCCTTGTTTGGATCTTTTGCTAGCACATCTATAGTTGGGTCTACCTCCATTCCGTCCACGAGTGGAAATGCCCAAACCAATGCTTTTGGTACTGGATTCTTCCCATTTGGCACCCATTCACAGGGTATTCCATCGGTTCCGTTTAGTGCCGCTACGTCCATGATGGGCGGATCGGCTTCATTCCAGGGTTTTCCTTTTGGAAGTGGTCATATACCACATTCCAACCTGACGGTAGGATCCATGCCTTTTTCTTCTGTGGGACAAAGCAGCAATCCGTTCCAAGGCTGGAATAACCCTGGGGTTAGTAGCGCGGGAATTGGGAATCCGTTTATCAGCCAACAAGGGAATAGGCCGTACTCCACGGTTAGTATGTTTCAAAGTATTCCTCCCCTTGCTTCGGCTTGGAATCCGTATCAGGGGTTATCAACTCCCTACAATCCTTTAGGAGGGAACTTTGCTGGTTATGGAGGTCATACGGCTGGAGTTGGTCAAACTCCGAATTTTGCTGGACCACAAGGCTTGCCTTTTGGTTCAGCCGGTTCTACTGGTTACTTCGGGCAGCTTGGTGCCTCCCAAATTCCAGGACAATCTTTTCATATCTTTGGGAGTTCTGCCCAGTTTGGGTGGAATCCCCAAGGTCCTCCTAGGCTTCCGTTTCTGGCAACGTTGAATTTTCCAGATCTCACTAAGTTAACAAATGACCCAATCAAGTACAATCCAGCCTGGCCTCTGGTCCCAACTAAACTCCCTTCGGACATTCCAAAATTCGAAGGGAAGAGTGGCGAAGACCCAGGCGACCATGTAACCACATTCCATTTGTGGTGCTCATCTAACTCCCTTATCGATGACTCGATTAGGTTGAGACTCTTTCAGCGCACCTTGACTGGTAATGCGGCCAAATGGTATATAGAGTTGCCAGGGGGCAGCTTTACATCGTTCGCTGACTTAGCCAATATTTTCTTAAATCACTTCCAGTTGCCTGTCCGCTATGATGTCGGAACTGAAATTCTGGCCACCTTTCGTCAGGATAAGGCAACCCACATTTCCGACCATATTCGGGAATGGAGACGGAGAAAGAGGCTCATTAAAGCCGAAATCCCTCCGGAGTACCATCTCGAGTGGTTTTTGAAGTCTTTACAACCCGAGATCTCCAAAGATGTCTCCATGTCTGGGGTCTATTCTGAGGAGCAAGCCATTTTTAGGGCCCAGCAATTAGAATTGATCTATTGTCAATCTGGGATCCTACAAAAGTACTTGCCAGATGCTCCTGGATCTAAGGTTGATGTAGCTAAGTCGAAGCCAGGTCCGCACGCGGATGGTATTGTCGGGTCAGTAGACACAACTACCGTGAACTTGTTGAATCAATTGCAGAAGTTGTCCTTGCAAACTGCTTCTAACAACCAAGTCACATCGTCTAATCCCCCCACTTCCCAAACTTCTTCAATAAATGCTGTCCAATCTGATAACCCCAAAGGAAATCAAAATTCCAATGGGAAAAATAAAGGACGAGGTAAGAAAAAGAACCAGGATGAGAAGCCTGATGCAAATAAATCCGGCAACAACGCCGGTGGTGGTAGAAATGAGTTGAGAAAGAAAGTCAAGTTTCCTTGCAAATTGTGCAGTGTAGACCATCTAACTCATCTCTGCCCTAAGATTGAAGACGCTCAGCACTTGTTAGGATAGCAAGGGACTTCTAGTTCTCAAGCTGTGTTAACCAACCCGTTTCCCCAAGGGCAGCAACTTCTTGCTGGCGCGAGTTCAAATCCTGGAACCTCTGCTGGGGGCAACCAAGAAGGGGAAAAATCGTCAAATGTTTTCATGATGGGTTCTAACGTCCATGTGGCTACTCGATCACGTGATTATGGTGAAGCCGAAACTTCCAAGGACAAGACTGTTCCCGGAAGTACTGACCTTCATATTGAGCGACCCCCTGTCGAGACTATACCACAGATACCGAAGGTTCCGCTAAACGCGCGACGATTAATCCTAATGCTAGGGCCGCACAGAATTACTCCATTGTGGAGGATCTGGCTCAGAGTCCGTGCGCCATGTCCACTTTAGAGGTTCTCCAATCGTGTCCGGCTCAGAGAAGTGCTTTACTCTCCGCAATTAGATCAGTCGATCCAGCTAACTCTTTAGTGCTCACTTTTGACATGTTAAATGTCAAAAAGCAACTCCCTCATCATATGGCTTTCCAAATAAAGTCTACATACCGAAAAATCAATATTTTTCGCACTGTGATAGATGAAGGAGCTTCCACATGCGTTATGTCGATGTCATGCTAGAAGGCTATTGGATCACCCTCGGCTGTTCCTTCACCCACCATTTTGACTGCATTTGATGGTCATTCTCATAAGCTGCATGGGATTATCCCGGCCTTTCCTATATGTGTTGGGGGAAAGGTCATCAATATTGAAGTAGAGGTTGTAGACACTAACCTGGACTATAATCTCCTATTAGGAAGGAACTGGGTATACGAGATGGATGCCGTTGTTTCGACTTTGTTTCGTGTCATTTGCTTTCCTCATGAGGGGAAAATCGTTAAGGTTGATCAATTGGACTATTGTCCAGTCGATCCTCAAGTAAGCTCTAACTCTATTGTCCCTTTAGTGGATAACCCTCGCCCGCCAACTGAGAATTTAGGAGTAGGGATGTATTCCTCATTGATGGGTACATTTGATCTTCCCTCTCCTTTTGCTAAAATTAATGCTATTTCATCATCTAAGGAGTCTCCTAGAGAAGAGTTCTTTCGAACTCGTTATTTTTCAGACCCTTGGACCTTGCCTTCACCTATGACCACATTAGTTGAAGGACAAGTAAATGGAATGGCATTTCCTATATCTGCAGCTGAGCTTAGATATCAGTCTATCGTAGACTCTGCAGACAACCACTCTACTCCTTTTTCCGAAGAGGAGTTAGATGGTCATGTGGCCCCGGCTTGGAGCCTTGATTCTACCTCTGCCTTGGACTGCTTAGATTCGGTTCTACCTTCTGAAGAAGCAATCCTTGAAGTAATGATGGGTATAGATCGACCTTGGGAAGACTTACACCATCGTTCATACTTTCTTCCTCCATTGCAGGAAGTAGAATCTAGATTCTCCGAGCTCTTCACTAGTGATGTTTGTACGGTGTCAAACCCTTTGGCTCCAGCACACATTCGTGCCAAAGGTAATATGTTGGTAATTTCAAAAACGATACCTATAAACATCTCTAGGGACCCTAACGTCATCGAGAATATCTTCATCGGAATTGAGTGTTCCCCTGAAGAAATTCAAATCTACACCGACCTTTTCAAGGAATATTGTGATGTATTTGCTTGGTCTTATGAGGAAATGCCTGGCATTGATCCTTCTATTGTTCAACATGAGATCAAGACGTATGAAAACGCGAAACCGGTTCGTCAAAGGCTTCGGCCGGTTAACCCTAGGAAAGCAGCAGCTATCAAAGCTGAGGTTGAGAAGCTGCTAAGGGCGGGTTTTATATACCCTGTTCCTCTTACTGACTGGGTTTCTAATCCAGTCCATGTGGACAAAAAGCAAGGAACAATCCGAGTATGCATTGATTTTAGGGACCTAAAAAAGGCTTGTCCGAAAGATAATTACCCCATGCCATTCATTGATCAGATTCTCGACGAGTGTGCGGGTAATGAAATTTTTTCCTTCATGGATGGTTTTTCGAGTTATAATCAAAGCTCTATCCGTCCTGAAGATCAACATAAGATAGCTTTTATATGTCCCTGGGGTACCTTTGCATATAGAAATATGCCTTTTGGTCTTAAAAATGCTGGAGCCACTTTTCAGCGGGCCATGTCATATGCTTTCCACAACATCAAACATGTCATCGAGGCATACTTGGATGATCTCGCTGCTCGTTCTCGAAAGAGAACTGATCATCCTAGTCATCTTCGATTGGTTTTTGAACGTTGTCGTCTTTATAAAATCCGGTTGAATCCCAACAAGTTTGTTTTCGCGGTTACATCCGGTCGGTTGTTAGGGTTCATTGTGTCTAATGAAGGGATTCGGGTTGATCCCTTCAAGGTTGAGGCAATAGTTCAGTTGCCTCCCCCGTCCTCAATTAGACAACTTCAAAGTCTTCAAGGGAAGGCTAATTTCGTAAGACGGTTTATAGCAAACTACGCCGAGATCACTAAAGGGTTCATGCGTTTGCTACGAAAAGGAGTTCCATTTGTGTGGGACGACTTTGCGCAGTGGTCGTTTGATGCTTTGAAAAAGGCATTAGTCTCTGCCCCACTTTTCAGTCCACCAGATTATGGTAGAGACTTCCTTTTATATCTCGCCACAGCAGAATCAACCATTGGTATGGTTCTAGTTCAGGAGGATGATGCTCTTGCCGAGCACGTGATTTATTATTTGAGTCGAGGCTTAATAGGTCCTGAACTTCGCTATTCTCCGGTTGAGAAGTTGGCCTTGGCAGCTGTCCATGCTGTCCAGAGGCTCCGTCATTATATTTTGCTATGCAAAACTTTTGTCTTAGCGGCAGTCAATCCATTTCAATTTGTCCTTAGTAGGCGAGTGATTGGGGGCAAATATAATAGATGGATAGTCATTTTGCAAGAATTCGATCTCGAGTTCTTTTCTGCCAAGTCTCAGAAATCCATTGTTTTCGCGGAACTAATTTCTGAGCTTCCTTGTGGAGAGGATATTGTTTATGAGGAAAGTTTTCCCGACGAACATTTATTCCTCATCTCTTCACTCGACCCTTGGTATGGAGATATCATTGTCTATCTCCAGACTTCGAAGTTTCCCTCTACTTTCTCCAAGGATGAACGTCGAAAATTACGTCACCTGGCTAAAAACTATGTTATCATTGGTGACACATTATACCGTCGAGGGGTTGATTCAATCCTTCGGCGCTGTTTAACCTTAGAGGAAGCAGAGTCTGTGCTCAATGACTGCCACAGTGGAGCTTGTGGTGGTCATTTATCAGGGCTTGCTACAGCCCAGCGCATCTTACGTGCCGGCTATTTTTGGCCTTCACTCTTTAAAGACTGTGTGGAAGCGGTCAAACGCTGTCACTCGTGTCAAATTTTTACTTGGAAGATGCGCGCGCATCCAGCTCCCCTTTTTCCCATTGTCACCGTCGGTCCCTTTACCAAGTGGGGTATTGATTTTACAACTTGTAATCCGCCTTCAACAGCAAATCACAAGTACATTATCGTGGTTGTAGACTACTTTACGAAGTGGGCTGAGGCCACGCCCACTTATAAGAACGATAGTGACACGGCAGCTTTGTTTCTTTTCAATCAGGTTATCTCAAGATTCGGTATCCCAAGAGAGATTGTCACTGACCATGGCAGTCATTTCCAGAATCAACTAATGTCTGAATTGGCTCTTAAATTAGGTTTCCGTCAGGAGCATTCGTCCCCTTATTATCCTCAGGCCAATGGACAGGTCGAGGCAGTCAATAAAACTCTTAAGAAAATACTCCAATGGACAATCGATAAAAATCGGTCCAATTGGCACATCATGTTGTATTCGGCTCTTTGGGCATACCGAACCTCCGTCAAAACGGCTACTGGTTTTACTCCTTTTCAGTTGGTTTATGGGATGGAATCTATCTTTCTGGTCGAATGTGAAATTCCATCTCTTAAGTTGGCTGTTGAGGTTCTTCCTGAGACTTCGAGTCTCGAAGAGAACCTAGTTCACTTGGAACATCTTGATGAGCAGCATCGAGATGCCGCCACGATGAATGAGGCCCATAAGAAAAGGGTTAAAACGCAGTATGATAAGTCTGTCCGTCCTCGAGTCTTTTCTGAAGGTGACCTTGTCTTGGTCTATGACCAAGATAAGGACGCCTTGGGGGCAGGAAAATTTAAGCCTATGTGGTACGGTCCTTTCATTATTAAACGAGTTTTAGAAAAAGGATCGTATGAGTTAATTGATTTCGAGGGAAACAAGCTGGCGGAGCCCCGAAACGGGCTCTACCTAAAGAAGTACTTTGCTTAGTTTTGACCAGGCAATGGCTTCTTTGTATTTTATGTATATTTGTACATATATCATCGAGAGTTTTCTGATATCAGCACTTTTTGGTCTGCTGTGGCAGGTGTTGATGGATGATTTGGTCTATTTTGGGTTCGTCGATGGTGCTAGTCGGCACACTCGGAATCTTGCTTCCGCAGCTTGGGTACTCTATTATCCAACTGGTCAATTGATGGTATCAAGAGGCGTGTGCATCGGTCCTGCTTCAAACAATATGTCCGAGTATACTGCTGTTATTAATTTGTTATCCGAGGCAATCTCTCATGGGATCGACTCGTTGGTAGTATATCTTGATTCTCAATTGATAGTGTCTCAATTAAATAACATTTATCGGGTACGGGATCCATCTTTATATCGCCAGTATTTAAGGGTGAGGTTGTTGCAAAGATCATTTACTTATATTAATTATTTGCATATTCCAAGATCTCATAATTGGTTAGCTGATTCTATCGCTAATCAAGCATTAGACTGGCATATTAATCATTCATCACAATAAAATCAAGCATCAAAAGTCAAACTGTATATATATATATATATATATATATATATATATATATATATATATATAGATATATATATATATCGTAAAATGTCTCGATTGTACATATGTGTGTCCAAAAAATATACAAAATTGGGACTCAAATTCCCATAATCATGTCCGGCATATCTAATGCCTCGGCTCAGGATGAGCGTCTAAGTATGTCACTATAGCATTGGCCACGCGCCGAAAAATGCGAACCCAGTCACGTGGCATGCCAACCACATGACGCTGCATATCCTCAGGAAGGTCCTCTATGATGGCCATCGGTACTCGGCAGCTCAACCTCGCCAAGTGTCGTTGGATGTTGTTCAAAGTCCGTTCTGTATCAGCAGCCGCCTCTTCGGCTCCTCGGCCGCGCCGTCCATGCCGCGGGAATCCATCTGGTCGTACCGGCCTGATGTCTGGAACATGATCACCATATCAGTCATTTGAATCTCATCAAAAATATTTTTCAAACTTCATTATTATATTTGAAAAATCCAAAAAAAATCATAAAATCAAAAATCTTACCAATCTCGCCCCATGCTGCATTCGGTGGTAACACTAGATCAGGATCTCCTTGGAAATCCAGCCCAGCATAGGGGTAGTCATCCACGGCGATGATCTACTGATCCCACCAGGTGAAGAAGTCATCGTCAAAGGCAGTCCTTGGGACCTCCCCACCCCCCAGATGATTCATCAGATCAGCCCACCGGCCCATGCGTGGATCGCGTGGGGTGCTAATGGAAACTGCTACCCTGGGGCGGAGTGCGGGAACCTTCTTGAAAAAGAAAGTACACAAGATGCTCCCATATCCAAAGTTTTTAGTCTGACCCCTCCTGATAGAAGTGAGCTGGCCCTTCATGTTGGCCAGAAGAGGAGTACACCAGTCGAACATAGTAGTGAGACAGTCAACTGCCACGCTCATGTTTTGCCGTGACGCCTGATGCAGAGAGGATGATCCGTTCACCCGAGCCATGGTAAACAGGATTATCCGAAGTGATAAACTTACCACATGTGTGATGGAAATCTGGCTCCCAACCTTTTTGGGATGTCCTGGGCAGTATATCTATACGTAATCCTCTATCGAGAGGGCACTCCGTGTCCTGCCCCAGGACTGTACTACCTCTCCCCTTCGGGAAAGGCCCGTGATAAAATAAATATCCTCCACTTCTACCCTGAGCGACATTTGATCGATCATAAAAGCTTCCTCATCGACATCCCAATAATCATTGAGCATCTCAAGCAGACGCGTGTTCGCTTTCATATTTGGCAATTTGAAAAATTTAAGCAAACCGCATCCCCGTAGGGCATCTAATGCTTCTGGACTGTTCATAACTTCATTGTCTACCGCTGCGTGCTCTCTTTCACGCCACGTGACAGGCATCCTGAGAAAAAATTGATTCAAAGCCGTTAGTTTTCGTTTAAAATGGTTCGCGGCGTATACGCGGGTTCCTGTGCACACAGTCGCGTATAGGGCCCGCGTGTACACGGGTTCGATATTACCAACCCGCGTATACGCCGCGAGGAAATTTTGGACAAAAGTTCAACGGTGAAACCTCAATCAAAAATCCTAAAACTTGTCACAATCAATTGCAAGCTAAGTATAAGAGTTACCTGGAGGTTTTTGACAAGTTTGAACGGTTGAATCGGGCTGTGGGAAGTTTGCTCCTTTTGCTCCAAATCTTTTGCTCTCGAACTCAAATGGTAAAAATGGTGAGTCCAAAATGCTTTTTATAAGTTTTGAAAATGCAAAATTTTTTCAAGATTTTATTTTGTTTGACCTCATGTGACTTTTAACTTGGGAGCTTGGAATGTCGAGATTGGTCTGTTTTTCAGGACATTTTGGACAATTTTCAGTTTCGAGACGGTTCCATGACTGCTGACCCGTCATGGAAGGTATCGTGTTCTCACCGGCATATAGGTTAGGGACACCATTTTTCCGTTGCATTATGCATACTAGCCTCCATTTGACCGATACATCTGCCATAGGGTCGATCCCATCGTGTTATGGTTCATAATCCATCTTCACTCGCCGATTCCTTAAATCATGACACGATGGTAGAGCTATCCTTTACATGGGCATCCTAGTTAGCACCTCACTGACATTTGTTGCCCATGCTACTCCGTTTTGAGTAGGCTCGGGAGTCCTCTGTAGTCCCGCCATGACTTATGCGTTGAAGACTCATTCCTCTTAGCTTCTCTGCTTTGTTCTGGCCATATACCCTAGAGGTTCCTTTGTGTTGAGTTGTACTACTGCATTGCATGTTGACCACTTGCACCTTTTGGCCTAGAGCCGGCTTCACTTGGACTCATGTTTAAGCCAACTTTTGACCATGACATCTGCAAAATCAACCTTGCATACCCTTGACTTCTGCAGCTTGACACACCTTGACCCGTGGTAGGAACATACCTTTGAGTGTCACTGACCAGTTTTCACCTCCCTGCATTGAGCATAGGAACGTTCCTTTCTCAAGAACTAGATCATCTGTTTCATCGACACTCTTTCTTTCCACTGTACCATAGCATTCTTTTATTCTTTTTCCGGCTTAACAGAAAAAGACAAAAAAATTAAATATTCCAAAAAGTACAGGAACAGGACATTATTTCCATTTATTGTTGGCAGCTAGAGTCAGTCGTGTCGCCCTTGAACAAAGCACTCAAAACGAAGTCTCCTCCGTATGGGTGGGATTTAGTTTGACTTCGGTATGCCATAACCTTGTTATTGAGTCAGTTCTCCCCCAATTAGTTATCTCTTCCAATCATATGGAGGGTTCGTTCGTGCCTCCTGCATGGCAAACTTATACAGAGTCATCATATGCTGCCACATAGTCACATTGAGTCGTGCTTTTGTTCAAGGGAAGTTAGCCTGAGTCGGCCTCTTTGCGGTGTCTCTTGACTCATTTTTCAGTCGGCCATCCCTGGTTGTCAGTGTCATGTCTATCATCACATCAGTTATATTGGTCCTTAAATACTCGTGCCGGTTTGAGAAGGTCCCCATTGACTTCTTTCTGGCGGGTCTTGTCCTTATCGACGATGACATCTTGCTCTGAGGACAGGCCTAGAGCTGTACCCTGGCCCTATTTTCATTATTGATAGGTTACCTTATGCTCAGCATCGATCAGTATCATGGGTCTTTGACTGAGTGGTTTCCCTTGTGTTCAACATCAGCATACATTATCACACATTGGGATTCGTGCAGTACCTCGGTTTCCATTTGACACTATTGGTGGATACCTCGCCTCTGTGTCAGCTTTCATTATTGGTTGGTCCAGAGGGTTTCTGCCGTGCGCTAGCCACATCTTGTGTACGCCGGAAACGTACTTCGGTTGGGTTACTACATCTTTTTTCGTCCGATTCCTTCCACATTATTGGCCTACGGGTTACACTCACGCTAGATTGATGAAGGATGCCTCAACGCCTTCCTTCTAGCGGATCTTTCCCTATCGACTCTGACTCATTGCTCTGGGGCAAAGATCTAGAGTCCATTTGGCAGTACCTTGGGGTTTGCAGTCATTAGTTGCAGATCCTTCGCTATCGACAGTGGGAAACCATCATTGTCTCCTGATCGATAGATTCTTACAGGTGTTCGACTCCAGCTCATCTATTCACACTTGTTAGATTGTACTGGGTACCTTGACGTTCATTATCATTATCGGTGAGTAGTCTCGCGTTTGTTAACGGTATACATCAATGACTGGTAATCAAACGATTTCTCACATGGTCGACTTCAGATCATTTATTCCCATGGTATAGAAATGTACCACAGCGGTCAGTGAAGACCTCAGGTTGTATCAGCATTCATTGGTTCACTTAACAGTTGCTCCTGTTGCTGCTAGTTGACACCACTCCACTTTATATGTTGCAGTCAGTCATGGCGACATTCTATATGCTGGCACCTGAGTTTGCAGTGTAGTACCATCCTATTCCATCATGTTCAGTTGGTACCTTTTGGGATCAGTCTTTGATATCAGTGATCCGTTGCATCTTTCAGCATCATTGATAGTCTTATATGTGATATTCAGACATGTACTTGTTCATTATGATCAGATGATCCATTATGTATCTTTCAGTTATTTATACTTATATACTTAGTCGATCCGCTTGTACTTGATATGCGGACATGCTTTACTTTTTTTGAGCATGGGTATGCCCGCCTCAGACAGTGTTTCTTTCTGATCTCCTTTGGTGGCTTGGCAGGCTGAATTCTGGTGAAGTCCTCCTCGGTTTTTGACAGACTTCCTTTCCATGTACTCGCATAATATATTTCGGCCATCATGTACCCCTTCTGACCTCATATATTAGGGGGCATCTGTTATAGCTCCAAATCTCACTCTTATGGTTTGTGATGCTGTACTCATGGCCTAGGGCAACCCCTCCTTCCAGACCTGGTCCTAAAATTTAAAAAACAATGTTTTATCCCTTATACGCGACATTTCCCTGAGTTAAACGCGTGTATACACGGGTTTGTGTATAGCCAACCCGCGTGTATGTATTAAAACACTTAAAAAATATAAAACTCCTCATTTTCGGGCGGAGATCGCGGGTTTTACCTGCTGATCACCTGTTAGTGCCCGTGGCCCAACTGTTCCCAAACAACTCCTAACTAAAAAACTACTTTGGAGATGGTATAAAATGACCTTAAAGTGAAGGCCTAAGGGAGGAGAGGATAGAGAGAAAGGTTATTATGCTGAGATTTTCCCTTGACCAGGTCTGAAGTCCCTTGTACCTTCTGCACTTCCCCCATTTTGTACAGGAAACCTTTATTTCCTTGTGTGTTGATGTTCATCCACCATTTATGACATCATGGAGAGAGTCATGGAAGGAGTTTTGTTAGAGGCTTGAGGCTGGAATGGATCCGGAAGGAAGCTTTGCTTGGAGCCTGCTGAAGGTGATTCAAGTGAACATATTCCTTTTTATGTACTTTATTTGTCTATAATAAAAGAAACACATGTCTTGGTTCCCGAAATGAATCTTCTTTATGTTAATGATAGTCATGTTTAGAATTCATATGTAAATGGTTGTTTGAATTTCATAACTAACTACCTTTCTTTATAACATGAAGATGGTTTCTTTATAAGTTTTTGTCCATGTACTGCTATGTTCTTTGAATTGGTTGTTTTGCAGGACAAAAGAGAAGAAGGGAACTCCAAGAAGGGTTTGGACCCTAAAGGCCTTCTCAAATGTAGGACCAAAGGTACATACCCTTATCATAGAATTTGCTTACAATAGCATAATGGCTGTATGAATGCATGTTTCTTTGAATAGATAACTTTCAGTCTGCTAGGGTTTCAACCCAAAAAGCCCTAGGGGATTAATTCCCTCTATCAGTCATTTGTAGGGTAATCGTTCATGAGAGAAGCTTATGTAAATTTTCATTCTTTTATTAATAAATTGCATGAAGTGGCCGCGTTGTCTTAGGCCATGGACTATTTCCCTCTTTGAGGGTTTTAACCATATCAACAGTACTGGTGTATTGATCTATGATCTATTTGTGAGTGGTGTCCTTTGGTGTTTTGTCTGAGGAACTTACCCTATAAATTCCTACATGTTCCACCCAAAATTACAGCATTGTAGAAGATTTGGTGCAAGTGTCATCAACTATGTTAGTGCTCGAAGTATTACAAACATGTCCAACACAAAGGAAATCTTTGCTTTCGGCTATTGGTGGTATCAACCCACAAGATTCCATGCTTGCAATTTTGGACATGAAAAGTGTAAACCTACCCTTTCCCACCAGCTTGCATTTTAGGTGCAAATCTTTTCAAAAGGTAAAGGTATACATGGAACTGTCATCGACAAAGGTGCTTCTACCTATGTCATGTCAGCTTCATGTTGGCTCACTTTGGGTTCTCCAACCTTATCCCCACCGTTGAATTCCCTTAAAGCTTTTGATGACCACACTTTCATCCCAAAAGGTTACCTAGCTATCTACCCCATCACTTTGTATGGGAAAATGGTAAGATGGACATAGAAGTCATAGATAAAAAACTTGACTATAATCTCTTACTAGGTCACAGTTGGATATATGCCATGACGGCCATTGTATCAACTATCTTTCACATCATCCTATTTCCATTGGATGGAAAAGTAGTTACGATGGACCAATTGTCCTTCTGCACCCCTCATTATTCCCCATTACCAAGCAGCTTTGTACCCCTATTAGGTGGTGTACCTGACTCTTACATCAGTATCAGTACCGGTCTACTGAAGGCTTCTTCCCTGATGGGTTGTTTCCCTCTTCAGCCACCCAAGGTTTCATAGATGGTCAATATGCTTTCATCTATTCCTCATGAACAGACCGATCCATGGAGACTTCTAGCTCCTTCAGACATTGACACCTACGGAGAAAAAATGTCGTTGTCACTAGCTGAATCAGCCTACCAAGCCATTCAATTTTCATCTGAATCTCTGGCCACTTTGGTTACAGCCAATGGTACCACTGCCCTTCCCATCATTGTTCCTTTCAATCCACTCAATCAAGTCCTACCTATAGATGAAGCTATTAGAGAAATCATGAGTTTAGAAGAGCGACATTGGGATGAATCGCACCATCCTGTTTCGATATCTAATTCAAACACAATGCCCCTTCAAATCCTATCACATGACATACCAGAAATTGTTTCCTCACCCTATACGACTATCCAAACTTTGGATGTGGAAGGAAACATGGGCAATATTTCAAAGACATTGCTCACTGATATTTCTGTCAAGACAAGCATCATGGAAAACATCCAGATTGGAGTGGATTTCAATCCTGAGGAAATTTCAAGCTTCACCTACCTTTCCAAGGAATTTCACGATGTATTCGCCTAGTCTTATGAGGAAATGCCAGACATAGATCCATCTATTGTCAAGCATGAGATCAAGCTTTATGACAATGCTAAACCTATCCATCAAAGGCTTCGACTGGTCCATCCCAACAAAATGGAAGCCATTAAAAATGAAGTGGAAAAGTTGTTACATGCTAGTTTCATCTATATTGTTCCTTTAACGCAATGGGTTTCCAATCTAGTTCCTGCCGATAAAAATAAGGAACCATCCACGTATGTGTCGACTATCGAGACTTGAACGCCGCATGTCCTAAGGATAATTATCTGACACCGTTCATTAATCAAATCATCGATGACTGTGCTTGTTGTGAATCATTTTCATTCATAGATGGATTCTTAGGTTACAATGAGATTGCTATAAAACCCAAAGACTAGCACAAAATCGCCTTTGTCTGCCCATGGGGCATATTTTCCTATTGCAAACTCCCATTCAGTTTAAAGAATGATGGAGAAACTTTTCAAAGAGCCATGGACTATGCATTTCATGATCATATCATTCAATCTTACTTGGATGACCTTCCAGCCCATTCCAAGCAACGAATGCAACAGCTAAACCATTTAAGAGCCATCTTTCTTAGGTGTCGGTTTTACAACATCCACCTGAATCTGCATAAATGCATTTTCTTTATCGAATTTTGACGCTTATTTAGATTCATTGTCTCCAAGTACAAGATTAGTGTTGATCCTGATAAGGTAAAAGAAATTACTAAATTTCCCAAACCACAATCCATTCTACAGCTCCAACATTTGTAAGGGAAAGCAAACTTTTTACGATGGTTCACCGTAAATTATGGTGAGTTGAAGAAAGGATTTATGCACCTACTTAAGAAGGGAGTGTTGTATCTGTGGGATGATTAAGCTCAACGATCATTTGATGCCTTGAACAAGGCGCTTATATCAGGCCTACTCCTTAGCGCTCCTGACTATGGCCATGACTTTCTTCTATACTTGGTAGCCTCACCATCCTCTCTCGAAATGGTCTTGGTTGAGACTTGTTAGGTTGCTATACCAATAGGTGTCATATTTCATGATTGACTGTGGAAATGCCAAATATGATCATCCTTTCCATGCTGCAAAGATTCCATATTTGCAAAAAACCAAAAAATTTAAAAAATGTAAAGAGGGTATGCCCTAAAAGAAAAGTCAAAGGGCAAGAGAATGAATTGGTCAAGAAAGAAAGAAAATGAACCCCAAAGAAAAGACTAGGAAAGTACGCTAGTCAAAATGCCACTACTGTCCTATTTTTTGCAAACAAGTTCAAATTATGCAATCAGTGACTTCTTTCACACTTGATGGATGGCCAAATAGCTCAATCTTGGCCAGTCCATGTTTAAATTTCTTGTTTTAGAACTAGAGAATAAGCTCTTTCCAAACAGTTTAAGCTTGGCAAATCAGTATTTAGGTAGAGAAACAAGGGAACTCAACAGCTAAATCTGAGCCCCTGGAAGAGATAAGGGCAGACTTAGATAGGAGGACAGTTAAAGGAAAACAAGAGAAAAGGGTTTGCTAGTTCAAATGCACTCAATCAAAAGGAAGAAAAAATGTTAGGTGTGTTAGGCTGGGTAGGCAGTTTTGGGGTTGCAGAAGCAGGTTGGTTAGCAGTGCTGTCTATAGGAGGTAATTCATCTCTCATGAATATCATAAGTGCAATGGAAGTTGTTTGATTATAGTTCAGGTGGAGCATGACTAATTTCCCTTCTCATTTCCTCAGAAATCATTTACTAGCCTCCCCACAAGGACATTGAGATCTACTCAGTGTTCCTAGTTCACTTCATTTCATGAGAAAAACTAAGTAAAACTCTATTTATACTTAGAATATCAAAGCCACATTTCTTGTGTAAAAATGTTCTCCTTCTATCATACTAAGCTCTCCAAGTTCACCACCTAGATCCCTTTATTCCCTAAGCCTAAGTTTACCTTCAAACTTAGTGTTTTGTGTAAATATACCTTTCATATTAAACATCCCTTTCATATTGACATTCTAACTCTATTATATAGCTCCCATACAAAGTTTTTCCCGCCCATACTATGTAAATATATAAAAAATCCAAAAACCTTAAATATCCCACTCCCAGCTACACTATAGGCCATATGTTATAATCCAATCTGAGTCAAAAGGCGTATGTGAAACCCTTTGAATAATCCATGGTCTACTGCTTAAAAGGAATTAATCGACATTTGGTTGGTTAATTAACTTAACCCACCCGACAACCCATAAAAAATACACCCAAAAAACATTGAAAAGCGCTCAAATATTATGGCGGGTCCGTAGCATAGCCTTCCGCCTATTTTACATGCCGCCAACCGTTGGATCCGATCCCCCAGATCAGACGGCCCACATGCATATCGCAAGCCTTTATATGCCGAACGATAGCGTCCTGGGGATGGGCGGTATTTTCACCGTACAGCAGACACGTGGCGGGCGCCCGGGGTGATCGTTGTGCCCCCTCCAATACCACTATGGCCCAAAGGCGGTGCAGGGACCAAACCACTTACCGCCTATGCCCCCGCTCCACTGACATTACCCTCTCGTTACCCTCACGTCATCGGACATGTCATCTGCCACCCCGCCTCTGTATCATCCGCCTTGTCCGCCATGTCACTGCCAAGTTGGCCTCCGTATCTTTGTTATACGACAAAATCCTTGTGTCATGCTGACGTCACCCAACCAAAGCATGCCAAAACTCGCCAAAACCAAATTTTTTGTCAAATTGGCGTAAAAAGGTCATTTTTGTCCATTTCTATTTGTTTTTTCTACACGACGCATTCATGCGATTTTCAACCAAAATACATGTTTCACTGCACAGTCTGCCACCCAGCTAACTCCAGCCTATGAAACAGTCTTCAAGCTCGGCCCGCCACCTACAAATCGTACTATCTGCCGGATATAGTAGGTATTTACCGACATTCCATTCCCGAACCCCGCTTTCTTTAAATTCTCTGCAAAAAATTGCCCAGTGAACTCAAATTTCAATTAAAAAAACTGTGCTGCCTCTAAAAACTACACATTTTAACCACTATTCTACCCATCTTCTCTGAGAAATTGCTCAGAATTTGTCTCCCTCTGCAAATTCACCCATTTAGCTAAATTTCAAGCTCATTCTGGCCTGCAATTCCCGCAGAAAGCTCCAAAAACTTATATTTTACCTGTTGTCGCTGTGAAAACCCAAAATTTCAAATTAAATAATCACAAAGGATTGAAAAATGGAGGCTCCAGTGGCCCTCAATGTTGCTCCCCTTAATGCACCTCACAAGCAGTTGGAATGGTTGCCCTTAGCAGATAGGGACTTCGAAATACAAGACTTAATGGGTATCAAAGACCATCTGCAAACATTTTGTGAAATTAGAAATAGCTACCTGAACAAGACTGATCTATATGGCATATGGGAGTCGAATCTGCCCATATATTATCTTCCATCAGTTAATGTATTTCCAGATACAATCTGCTTGTGCTGTGCTAACTATAAACCTATTCAAAGAGCAGTCATGTCCCCAAATGGCACTGTCCTATTCTATATCACTCCTGACTCAATCAGTGAGATGTTGCATTTCAAGCCTAATCAGCCTTTGGCTCCTCTGTCTATGAAATATTTGCTGGACCAAGGCTCCAAACTATACTCTATAGAAATAGGCCGAATTGCCAAGTTATTCATGAGCCCAGACTCCCAGCCTAGAGACTCACCTCCTTTCCACCAGGTCTATTTCAATGAAGTTGGGAGAGCTCAGAAAGCCACCAAGGACAACATCATTTACTCAGTTTTGATACGGCGCCCTGAGCACAGCCCGAGATATTTTTTGCATTTATTTCTAGATAGGATTAGGTTAAGTAATCATTTTTCTTTCAACCTGATTAGGTCAAGATGTAATAAAGGAACTCTGTAGATAGTTTTTCCCTATATATACCACCCTCTACATTGTTTCAAGGGTTGGTTGATTGAGAATTTTCACTAGAGACTCGCATTGTATACCTGAGTTTTTTCTATAATCAAAGATTGTTGAAAGCTTGGAGAGCAAACTGTCTGTTGTAAATGAATGTTTTTGGAGATATGAAGATAGAATTCTTGTGCTGCAGCCTGAAGCAATAAGTGCATCTTACCTCTGTTTATTGTTTACCACTATCTAAATAGTAGAAAGAAAGAATAGCCTAGAATTAGTTTAAATACTCTCTATGCTCAATTTCTGTTGCAACAGGGTATCATTTTTCATGATTGACATTTTTACATGCCAAATATGTCATACTTTGCAAGCTGCAGTGTTCCATATTTCCAGAAGAGACCAAAGACGAAAGCCATGAAGTGTGCTAGTCCAAATGCCACTGCTGATTCCAATTTTTGATGAGTTGTTCCAGTTTTGAAGAAGTTTTCATTTAAGGGAGGTCCAAACAGTTTAATCTTGGTCTCCCTAGGTTTCAATTTCCTGTTTTAGAATATAGAGAATGATATATGTCCAAACAGTTTAATCTTGGCAGATCTTTAGATAGGTAGAGAATCAAAGGGACTCAACTGCTTAATCTGGGCCCTGGCAGAAATAAGTGTAGATTTAGATAGGAAAAATTCAAAAGAAAAATTGTAAAACTGGGTTTGCAAGTCTAAGTGCACCCAATTCAAAAGAAGAAAAAATGTTAGGAGAGTAGGCTGGGTAGGTAGCTGTGTGGTTGCAGAATGATAATTTATGATCAATTTTGTGTTACAAAGTGCTTTATCTTTACAGATCACAGTGTCGGAAGTTTTCATGCAAAGGAGCTCAAAGGTGGACATAACTAATTCCCCTTCTTCTAATTCCCCAAGTCCCTTACTAACTTCCCAAAGAGGTCAAGATCTGCTTGATTCCTCTTAAGTTTCATCATCATCCATAGTAGTTGCCTTGGTGAAGATCTGCTTCACTCAAGGATTCTATTTCTTTTCAAATTATTTTCCCCAAAATTAGCCTAAGGTCCCTTACCTTAGCGCTTGCTTATCACCTTCATATTAACTACTAACAATATTGTATAGCTCCCTATCAGTTTTCCCCTTTCCCCTATTAAAACTTTGTATATAAAATTCCCCTATATAAATATCCCCCCTGGCAATATAGCCATATTTTTGTAAGTTCAGGAAAGAACAGTCCATCTGGGGTTGCTTTTAGCCCATCCGTGTCCAAGTAGGGATTAATCTGACACCTGGCCAAATTAATAACCTCTTCCCTAGCCCTAAAACCCTCAAAACCCACTTTTTGCCCCCTTATCCTAAGTTTCGTGCAAACCCATAAAACCCCTTTCCCTAAGTCTTAACCCCCTGTGCACGTTATGTAATTTGGAATATTCCGCGCATATTCCCCGCCGTATACCCCCACCAACTCGCCACCGCCGCCAGCCGTTGGATCATCCACCCCATAGATCCACGGCCGATGGGCCCTCCCATCCCCAAACTGCCCGAGCTTTAGCATCCGGGAGATGGGCGGTATTACCCGCCGTACTCCCGCCACGCGTCGAGCTCTGGGGTGTGGCGGAGCCCCTTCCCCCAAAACCGCTCAGGCGCTAAGGCGGTGCGCCCAAAACCGCTTACCACCCTCCCCTGTGACGTAAGCCCCACGTCACCTGCCGCATCACCCCCCTGCACAGTCACCACGACACGTCGTCCGCCTGCGTGGCCCCCTGCCACCGTACTACCGAGTCACCTGCCACATGGCCTCCTGCCACCGTACCCTGCCACTGTACTTGCCACGTCATCGTCTGTACGTGATGACGTCATCATGCCATGTCATCATGCTGACATCATCACTGACGTCACCCGTCGTACGAAGTCACATCCGCTGACATCATGCTGACGTCATCAACACTTTTTGGCGCGAAGGAGAAAAAGTCGCACTTCGGAGCCCCAGAATCAGTTTCTGAGGCAGTTTTTGATGAGTTCATCGCTAGATTTTTTGGGCCTGAATGGGGAATCTTTAGGGAATCTTTTCATTTTGCGGCCCCCAGCAGGCCCGAAAGGCGCCGAATGACCCATTTTTCTTCGCGAAGCTTGCCGGAAGGAGCAGAAAACAGTTTTGAAGGAAACATAGGCCGAACAACGGCCATTAATTTGTGATTAGACCCACAGCACGTCAGAACAACATCTGTTTATTGCCAAAGAGTATCAGAGGAATAAGAGAAGCCAAAGAGTATCAGTCGAAGATCTTTTAGGGGCTTGAAGCACCTGAACATTGATGGCCCCCCCAGAAAGTCAAATCAGGAGGCGTAAGCCCATCCTTGCCCTCAAATCACAGTTAAAGCTTTAAATGTAGACAGACAGCAGAGATGCAGAAACCCATACACATTTATTTCAGAAAACACTGCAGAAAGCCACAAAGGACAACATCATTTACTCAGTTTTGATACGGCGGCCCTAAGCGCAGCCCGAGATATTTTTTGCATTTATTTCTGGATAAGATTAGGTTAAGTAATCATTTTTCTTTCAGACCTGATTATGTCAAGATGTAATAAAGGAACTCTGTAGATAGTTTTGCCCTATATATATTGCCCTCTACATTGTTTCAAGGGTTGGTTGATTGAGAATTTTCACCAGAGACTCGCATTGTATACCTGAGTTTTTTCTATAATCAAAGATTGTTGAAAGCTTGGAGAGCAAACTGTCTGTTGTAAATGAATGTTTTTGGAGATATGAAGATGGAATTCTTGTGCTGCAGCCTGAAGCAATAAGTGCATCTTACCTCTGTTTATTGTTTACCACTATCTAAATAGTAGAAAGAAAGAATAGCCTAGAATTAGTTTAAGTACTCTCTATGCTCAATTTCTGCTACTTCTTTATGTTTTCCTCTGATTGATTTGGTTATGAATATGAATTCCTCCTGGCTCATATTTACCCCAATTCACCTGTGTTTGCCAATTATCTAGGGATTCTTTACTGCCCCTAGGTAGCGCTATGTTACCTCCTCTGTTAAGATGATTGAGAGATTCTTAACTGCCTCTCATTACTTAGCATTCTTCCCATCATTTAAACCTGAAATATTGTTTCATGCTCAGCTATCTTGCTCCACTTTCCCTCTCTTGTGACCGAAGAAATGCACCAGCAGTTCTCCTCCTTAACTCCACGCCCAATGGTTTGAAACTCCCAAAGTGTGCCTTGCCTCTCTGTCTGAAAACATCAATTTTCCCACCAAAAAACAAAACAAAAACCCTCTGAACTCGAGACCTAGCCTAAAATCCTTTTCAACAAAGCTAAATCTTAAAGAGAGAGCCCTCTCTGATTGCAGGTTGGCTAGAACCTGCAGTCCAAAGTTGGTCTGTGGTTACCTCGGCCGTATCCTTTTCCAGAGCTTAAGGACAACCTGAGTGATAAAATAATGGCGACTCCACTGGGGAACTTCCTCAGATAGTTTCACGAAGAAGGTAAGAAAGCTCTGCTGAGACCATAAATCAAACTTTCCAATTGTTATTTATCTTTTAAAACTACAGATGAAGCCTGAATGTCAGCCAGGAAGCCTTTGAGACTGTTTTTGATTTGCATTAACAGGAGTAAATAAATGCTGCTTCAGTCAATCTTCATGCTAGTTTTAAGTTACAAACAAGTTGTCCCATATTTTAATTAGTCCCTTGTTGATTACAAAAACATTCCCCGAAAAACTACCCAAAAAACAATTCAGAAACTGGCTCCCAAGAAAAATCCACGATATACAAGGTCTAACCCAGACCCCAACCCTCCAGCTGTTTTTGAAAACCCTAACATAATCTTGAAAATCATTAGGAAGCAAGAAAGACAGGAAAATTTTGCTGATTTGAGCCCTGAAACAACTTACCCTAGCAGTATTCCGACTCCTGTCAAGGTTTTGTTCCATTCAACCCCTATTTCCCTTAGTTCATCATCTACATCCTGTAGTACTCCTTCCACACCTTCATTCACTGCACATACTAGCACTACTATTGTTTCCAGCGTTCCAGTTACTCCTGTGATCCCCGTTACTCCAGTTGTTCCACTTATCCCCGTTGTTCCACTTATACCTGCCAATATGGCTAATAGATATGCACCCCTGTAATTACCTGCTAATGCTGGGGCTTTACCTCAAGAGTACCAATCGAAAATCACATATTTTGATTCCACCGGTCCTTTCACAGCCCTTCAGCACACCAAAAAGATGCAAGACTATTTTGAAAACTATGAGATAGACGATGATACTGTAAGAATGAGAATTTTTGTTCAGAGTTTGACAGGTGATGTAAGATCTTGGTTCAAATCACTTGCTGCAAATTCCATAACCACCCCAGATAAGCTTTACCAATCCTTTACCAATAGATGGGAGAAAAAGAAAGACCCCTTGCACATACTAGCTGAATATGATACGATCAAACGAGGTCCTCAAGAGACTGTTTTGGAGTACTGTGCAAGATTCAATAATGTATATAACGCAATACCACAGAACTTAAGGCCTCCACCTGATTTGGCCTTGTACAAATTTCCCGATGGATTCGACCCGGATATGGCATACCAGTTAAAAGAAAGAGCTCCTCAAAACCTTGTGGACATGCAAAATGTTGCTGTCGACGTAGAAGCCAATTTAATTGCCAAAAGAAACCGAGCTAGAATGGAAAGAAGAGCCACCTTTAAGGAAGAACCCTCAGCTTTTGATCAAAAGCTTGATGCTATCATCAGTGGCCTGCAAAGGCTGGGAGAAAGAGTAGAAAATGTTGAGAGAAAAGCATCATGGGAAGGACAACAGTCTAATACCATAAGGAACCCAAATTTTAGAAAAACACAGAACACAAATGCTGGTAGGCCTAACCAAGACCATGATATAAGACCCCCTTTCCAAGATAATTATGTTGAAGGATCTACATCTAGTGAACCCATAGAGGACACTCACATGAACTTAATGGATCTAAAGGGTGAGCACCAAACTGTCCTGTCCCAAGAAGACCAAAATGAACCCGATTACAATCAGTTTCAGACTAGGTCTGGCGAGTCTTTTGATTTTAAACAAGGTTTTGATACCGCTGCGTATGAAGTACACAAACAATATAAGCTGAGAACTAGAACCATTGACATTTCCAAACCTAGTAAAACAAAGGAAGGCAAACAACCCAACAAGACTAAAGGTAAGGCTGTCGTAACAGAACCAGCTGATATACCTATTCCAAACCCGCATCAAGTCACTATAGAAGACATAACAGAGATACAGCCTTCCAAATATTAGCCTTTTCCACCTTCTTCCTCGAAATAAAGCTCGAACAGGGTTCCAAAAAACTTTCCTGAAGTTGAAAAACCGCAAGAAAAACTTCCCATAACACTGATAAACAAGAGCAAAACGCAGACAATTCAAATGAAACAGAAAAAACTGCCATTATCAACACCAAAACTCCACTGGAAAAGCCATTTAACTTAGAGACAAAAATAGCTAAGTTAAAAATATCCATTCCCCTCTCAGAATTGGCTAGACACGATGTATATAGGCAGCAAATTCAAAGATCACTTCAAATGCCAGAGGTTAAGGATGATGTAAATGTTTTAGATGACACCCCAGAGGTGCTATTTGGCCCAGAAGTTAACGGAAAATCAACACATGGACCTGTCCCACCCTTTTATGTCAGTTTGCATATACATGATAAGGTTTTGCACAATGTTATGTTTGACTCAGGGGCATCGCACAATCTTATGCCCAAAGCAGTAATGGAAAAACTGAATCTTGATGTTACAAGACCTTACAAAGATCTGTACTCATTTGACTCAAGTCAAGTGAAATGTCTAGGCCTCATCAAAGACTTGTGTGTCTCCTTAGTTCAATACCCAAACAAGACCATCCTCATGGATGTAGTGGTTGCTGACATTCCACCAAAGTACGGTATGCTCCTGTCAAGATCATGGGGAGCAAAACTCCAAGGATCCCTTCAATTAGACCTTTCCTATGCCACCATTTCAGTCTTTGGGCAACCAAAGAGACTGTATAGAGAAACGCTCATGAAATATGTGGTAAGTAGTGAGAGCAAGCCTGAAAATTTTCCCATTTACTCAATCCACTCTGATATGGATTCTTTTATTTTGTTTAATGATGATACAAATGTTTCAATTGATAATGAGCCCTTCGCTCTAGAGCAACAAGCACACATCAACGAAGATTCAGTTGCAAATATCCACGAAACTGTCATAGCAATTGATGCAACCAGCATACCAAAAGAACATTCCCAAATAGAAATTTTAAATCTGCCCAATCCTAAAACAGCTCAATCTCTTGATACTGACCATAAGCGAGAAATCACATGGTATTTAGAGTTTGATGGCTCTGTCAACAAGTTAGGAGCAGGGGCAGGTGTATGGATTCACAATACATATAACAACCATGCAGAAGGTCATGCCTACAAACTAAACTTCAAATGCACAAATAACATGGCAGAGTATGAGGCTTTGCTTTTAGGCCTTAAACTCCTCAAAACTCTAGGAGCTGCAAAAGTGTCTATTTTAGGAGACTCTAATTTAATCATACAACATATGAAAGGCAATTTTGTAACAAACGACAACAGAATGAGAGCCTATAGGACCGCTGCTACTAATATGTTGGAAATAATACTGAGAGGGGGGGGTGAATCAGTATTATCAGATCAATCAAACTTTTCAATTTCATACTCAGAAACATATACGCTACTTCAATTAAGTGAACCCGCGTGTACACGCTACTGTGTCTAATGAAACTCGCGTATATCCAGAGATCTTATAATTCAGTTAGCTTAATCTTCAGTAAATGCATCAGATCATTATTAAGCATATTAACAGTAAACAGGTGCAGAATAACAGAACAGAACATCACACAAGAGCCACACACATGAACACAAAGATATAAGGTGGAAACCCAATGTGGGTGAAAACCACCTGCTGCAAGTCATCTCAATCTTCTTCTTAATAAGAAAATCCTTTTACAATATTTGTACTGGTGCAGTCTTATACCAGTACGGGAGCTACAACCCCCTTTGCTCTTGTACTAGCTGATTCATTTACTAGTACGCAGGCTGCTACCTGCTACAATGCTCCAAAGATCTTCTTTAGATTTTGTACTAGCTTAGATACTAGTACGTAGGTGCTTGCCTACAATCTTCTCTCCTCCAGGTACCACGTTTCATCAATTTTCAGACTGGATACACTGAAGCACAACACATAATCTGTAAGGCCACTTTTCATCCAATTTTCATACTGGACCCATAACTATCATTGAAGCTCAAAACAATCATCAAACTCTGAATCACTGAAACCCTGTTAACAACAGTCACCAGAACACAGAGCAGACACAGAACTCTGTAATAACCATCAGATCCATCTGCAACTTCAAATATCAAGCTTTACAATGTATACGCTACTTCGATGAATCAAACCCGCGTGTATACGCGCTTTTGCCAAAGACAACCCGCGTACAGATCTAAAAATAATTTCTCATAACTTGCAGCTGTACCAGACATCAGTCATACTCATAACATTTATAGAACAATACATGCGTCAGTATGTAGATCTAGAATAAGCATCATAAAGATAGTTCATTTCAAACCATTTGATCCCGATCTCTCCTTAGATCTAGTTCTCCATCAACTGGTGAGATCTCTCCTTAGCTCAGATCAAGCAATGCATCATCAACCCATAACCCTGCATACTGGATCTAATGCTTCATCAGATATTCAAGACATTTCAGATGCACTTGCCTAATGATTTCCTTCTCCTTATATAGCCTTAGGCCTTGCTCAATACCAAGAGCCAAAACCATAGTAACACAATACCATCAACTTCAAAACTAGGGATCGACACGCCCGTCGAGACACAATGGTCCGAAACCATAGGCACAACTTCCAAGGACTAACCGCCATGGACCAAAGGTACTTTTCCACATACACGCGCTTTTGCTGAAGCCAACCTGCGTGTACACGCGACTTGGGCTTAACGAACCTGCGTGTATGAACTTTCTCTTCTTCTTATAGTCTGATCATCAATTCCTTGCTGCTGACCTTCTGTACTATGATTTGTCATCAGTGAGGTTTGCCATCAAGGACAACACTTATCTCATAATGCCAACAATCTCCCCCTTTGGACTTGATGGCAAAGCTAACTTGTCACACTTAGAACTATCATCTGATTCCTTTGAGCTGTCCTCCATCAGTCACATCTGATATCTCTTCTGAAGATTCATCCAGTTATACATAAGTGAGATATTCTTCTATGAGAGGGTTGCCATGATATCTCTTCTGAAGATTCACCCAGTTATACATAAGTGAGATATTCTTCTATGAGAGGGTTGCCATCAAGTACAACACATGCATCATAATGCCAACAATCTCCCCCTTTGGACTTGATGGCAACAACACCAAATCACTCTCCCCCTTTGACATCAAGGGCAAAGGGTGGACCAAGATATTCTCTTCCTTTGCTGAATCATTCCACTGTCCATACTCCCCCTGAGTACCTGCTGAAATCTTTGAATAGTCTCCCCCTTTGTATATGCCAAGGTGTACCAATCTGTCCATGCTCCCCCTGAGTACATGCTGAATCTCTGTACCGCTGAAGTGTGTTGTACATGCTCTTCCTGACTGTAGGCAAGATCTGCAAAAGATGTTCTTCAAGAAGAACATGACTCTATACATCATAAAAGACCTTCCTATCACCAAAGACTCATACATACATCCATCTCTCAACTAAGTGAGGATATACAAAAATTGACTCATCCACCCAACCAAGTGGGGATACATCAAAAGTTTACATATGGCAACCAATCACATTGCATCAATCATCCCAGGCATAGTGGGGAAACCAAAATAGGCCGTTACATGACCTTGACACCATGAAAGAGATACCACAAAAGAGATATATGACATAGAGACGAAATAACTAGACCAAGACTTATGAAAGTCACCAGCAACATCTGATAATCACCATTCAGATCAGCAACCAAGAGATCCTTCTGTTCTCCTTTCGCCTTTGTTCCTCCTGAAATCAACATCAAATGTGAACTAGAACCAAAAGCTTTAAGATAATGCCAACAATGCATCATTGGAAGATTATCTGCTCCCTCTGAACCTGTGCCAGATGATCTCTGTCAGATCCATATCAGACTTTCTGCAACCAACATCTGTCCCTGCTGATTTCCTTCAAAAACTCCATATACGCGTCTGCATCCACATAAACAAGCGTATATACGCAGATATCCCTTACGCAACACGCGTACACCATATACGCGACTATCCCCTTGTAAAACGGCGTATGCACGCGGATATCCTTTAAACAACACGCGTACACAAATTTCCATATCAGCAACCTGTAAATGTCCTGTAGAGAATAGGTCATCAACCTATAACAAGGTATGTCTGCATCAATTCATCCCTTTGAACAGAATTCAGAGTCATTCACATTGTATCATGTGTGAAACCACCATAGCCATTTCATCAAGCTCTACATGATCCAAGTATCATTACTTGGGAACATCTGCATCAATTAACATATGTAAGGATCAACCTATCATCATATAGATAAGAACTCATCACCATGTCTTCAATAAAGCAACTTTGAGTAGTCATCCATGTATCAGCACTATGTATCTTGAGCTCAAATCTTTTGACAAAGCTTCTTGATATCATCATCAGCAACAATCCTTATCCACATGAGTGCCTGCATCATAACTGTATGATCTTTATGCATATGACAACAGCAGAATATGAGTGACTCATCATCAAGTGAGGAAGATGTGTATTCAAGCTTTGTACGTCTCCTTGTCCTTATGAAGATCACCATGTAAGCACCATATATGCATCATCAAAGAATCAACCATAAATCTGATCTGAACATCTTCTATGTAACTTCAAGAATCATATGAGAGTTTATCATAGACAACTCACAACCACATCATAGCAAGATATATCATTTAGCCATATAAGAATCATCACCAAGGATTATTAACCATAATGCCAACAACGAATTACTAAAGGCATATGCTCCCCCTCAACCTGTGCCATCTGTTAGATCTGATCATGCATATATCAGCAATAAGCATCCAGACATCATCATCATCAAGTTAGGATCAAAACACTTCTAGACATCTTACAGGTATCAAAACATTTTTACACATCCTCAACAGACTGTAACAATTAACCAATAGAGCAAATAATGGACTGAATCATGTCAGATCCCTTTTCTGAGCCTGTCCCCACTGCTTTTCCTCAGACTGATATATACGCGATTTTTCAGTGTCTAACTCGCGTATATACGCGACTTCCCTTTAAGAAACTTGCGTATGAGATTCAGGACACTGAAGTTTTACACTTTCAGCTCCCCCTGAGTCTGATATGTCTGTGCTGTGCTGTGTCTCAGTACATTGTGCTGACTGTACTTCCTTCTTCCTCCATATCTTCAAGTGTGATGAGGTTTTCTTCCTTTTGTGTGATGTCCATCCTTTGTTCCTGCATTCCTTTGCTATATTTCCAAGCTTGTTACATGCATAACATCTAACATGTTTCATGTTCCTCCTGTAGCAATCAGCAGCTTTGTGACCAAACGTATTGCAAGCAAAACAATATCCATTAAAGTACCTTGAATGTGATGATCTTTCGACATGATGGTCTTGAACCCTTCTTCTTCCACATCTAGCTGCAACATGTCCAAGATTATGACATAGATAACATTCAACATTATTCATAGGAGGAGTAAAAGATTTTCTTTGAGGAGTCTCTTTCCTTGATTGTTGATGGGGTTGACCTTTCATCTCCTTGTTGATCATTATAAATTTCTCTTTAGAGTTCCTTGCCTCACCTTGTGAGCTAGATTCACCTTCAATAGATTCATGAAAACCAAGACCAGTCTTGATTGCAGGAGACCTTTGACTACTAAGAATATCATCCAAGGCTTTAGTACTATCTTGAAATCTCAAAAGTTTATCCTTTTCTTCTAATTTACCTTTCAAGATATTTACCTCAACCTGAAGCTGTTCTTCCTTTTCAAGAGATTGCTTTTTCAAATCTTCTTCATCTTTCCTTCCTTCTTCCATTTGTTCCCTTAGTTTGAGTATCTCCTTTTCTTGCTTTTCATACAGATCCTGCTGAATTTGACGAACTCTGAAGGCACATTCCAACTGTGATTTTAAGCTGATGACTTCATTGTCTTGTTTTTCAATTGCTTGGTGTAGATCTTCATTCTGCTCTTGGATTCTTCAAGATCTTCCTTTAGTGAGAGGATCGTAGCTTCAAGATTTTCATAGTAGCTGGATCTATCTTTGAGTTTCTTGATGGTTGTGCTTCTTTCGTTGACTTCTTTTCTTAATGATGTCACTTCATGCTGCAATTTTTGACATTGGTCTTCCTTGTCCTTGAGTAGCTTTCTTACCTTGTTTCCTTCTTCTAGTTGGGCCTTTAGTTTGGTAACTTCTTCTTTGAAAGCACATTCCCTTTTGTTCAATAGATCTTGTTGATCTTTAACTTTGTCTGTAAGCCTTCTAAATACTGCCTCTATTTGATACTTTTCTTGCTCACCCATAAAAGCATGTTCAGTAGTTTCACTATCACTTCCATCACTTTCACAAGGAAATATAGCAGGAACATCAGAGGGTAACACATTCATACCTGATAATGATTCTGAATCTGATTCTGAATCTAAAGAGCCTCTTATACCTAATCCCCAATCGATTCTCCCACTGTCATAGTCCTTCTGAGATGTCTTCTTCTTCTTATGAGCTTTCTTCTTAAGCTTCTTTCCCATTGTTCCACGGATCTCCTTCAAGCGATCAAGCTTCTATCAAAGGACCTGCTCTGATACCAATTGTTGGAAATAATATTGAGAGGGGGGGGTGAATCAGTATTATCAAATCAATCAAACTTTTCAATTTCATACTCAGAAACATATACGCTACTTCAATTAAGTGAACCCGCGTGTACACGCTACTGTGTCTAATGAAACTCGCGTATATCCAGAGATCTTATAATTCAGTTAGCTTAATCTTCAGTAAATGCATCAGATCATTATTAAGCATATTAACAGTAAACAGGTGCAGAATAACAGAACAGAACATCACACAAGAGCCACACACATGAACACAAAGATATAAGGTGGAAACCCAATGTGGGTGAAAACCACCTGCTGCAAGTCATCTCAATCTTCTTCTTAATAAGAAAATCCTTTTACAATATTTGTACTGGTGCAGTCTTATACCAGTACGGGAGCTACAACCCCCTTTGCTCTTGTACTAGCCAATTCATTTACTAGTACGCAGGCTGCTACCTGCTACAATGCTCCAAAGATCTCCTTTAGCTTTTGTACTAGCTTAGATACTAGTACGTAGGTGCTTGCCTACAATCTTCTCTCCTCCAGGTACCACGTTTCATCAATTTTCAGACTGGATACACTGAAGCACAACACATAATCTGTAAGGCCACTTTTCATCCAATTTTCATACTGGACCCATAACTATCATTGAAGCTCAAAACAATCATCAAACTCTGAATCACTGAAACCCTGTTAACAACAGTCACCAGAACACAGAGCAGACACATAACTCTGTAATAACCATCAGATCCATCTGCAACTTCAAATATCAAGCTTTACAATGTATACGCTACTTCGATGAATCAAACCCGCGTGTATACGCGCTTTTGCCAAAGACAACCCGCGTACAGATCTAAAAATAATTTCTCATAACTTGCAGCTGTACCAGACATCAGTCATACTCATAACATTTATAGAACAATACATGCGTCAGTATGTAGATCTAGAATAAGCATCATAAAGATAGTTCATTTCAAACCATTTGATCCCGATCTCTCCTTAGATCTAGTTCTCCATCAACCGGTGAGATCTCTCCTTAGCTCAGATCAAGCAATGCATCATCAACCCATAACCCTGCATACTGGATCTAATGCTTCATCAGATATTCAAGACATTTCAGATGCACTTGCCTAATGATTTCCTTCTCCTTATATAGCCTTAGGCCTTGCTCAATACCAAGAGCCAAAACCATAGTAACACAATACCATCAACTTCAAAACTAGGGATCGACATGCCCGTCGAGACACAATGGTCCGAAACCATAGGCACAACTTCCAAGGACTAACCGCCATGGACCAAAGGTACTTTTCCACATACACGCGCTTTTGCTGAAGCCAACCTGCGTGTACACGCGACTTGGGCTTAACGAACCTGCGTGTATGAACTTTCTCTTCTTCTTATAGTCTGATCATCAATTCCTTGCTGCTGACCTTCTGTACTATGATTTGTCATCAGTGAGGTTTGCCATCAAGGACAACACTTATCTCATAATGCCAACAATCTCCCCCTTTGGACTCGATGGCAAAGCTAACTTGTCACACTTAGAACTATCATCTGATTCCTTTGAGCTGTCCTCCATCAGTCACATCTGATATCTCTTCTGAAGATTCATCCAGTTATACATAAGTGAGATATTCTTCTATGAGAGGGTTGCCATGATATCTCTTCTGAAGATTCACCCAGTTATACATAAGTGAGATATTCTTCTATGAGAGGGTTGCCATCAAGTACAACACATGCATCATAATGCCAACATAATATACTCCAGGCATTCACTGAATTCAAGCTTGACAAGATTTCAAGAAATCACAACATTCATGCACATAGCCTAGCTACTTTTGCTAGTACATGCAAGCTTCCTTTTGACCCAAACCATCACTTTACAGCTGAAATAAAACATAGGCCCGCAGTCCCAAATAACGTTAAAGACTGGAAAGTATTCGAAAATGATGCCCAGATTAACAATTTCCTCACCCTTGAGCATGAGTTTTCGAATATTAACATCGACATGGATGCTATGACAGATACGGAACACCAAACAAATGAAACTCAGCAAGATGTAACAGCTGCAACAGTCAAGCAAATCCTCAAACCAACTATTTTTGACAAAGAAAACATAGAACAGCTGAAACAAATACACTTGGAAGAAATAGCCAAAACAGAGGCAGACATCATTGACTTAAAGGATAACTTTCTGCCTGCTGGCCTAACCCCATTAGAAGATATGTTTGATGCTAATGACGTGCCCAGAAAGCCAAAATTGCAGCTCATAAACACTGAGATAGAGGAACACAACATTGGGACAGTAGAAAAGCCAAAAATGATCAAACTGTCCAAAAACTAACCACCCGATCAAAAGCCCAAGTATATTGACTTATTCAAAGAATTCCAAGATGTATTTGCTTGGAGCTATGAGGATATAAAATCCTACGACACCTCAGTGATCCAATACACCATTCCTTTGAAACCAAACCAGAAACCCTTCAAGTAGAAACTTAGAAGAATTAACCCTATGCTTCTTCCCCCGATTGAGAAGGAAGTAAAGAGGATGTTTGAAGCAGGCATCATAGCACCCATCAAATTTTCCGAATGGGTGTCCAATCTTGTTCCTACGAGAAAAAAGACAGGCGAAATCAGACTTTGTGTAGACCTCAGAAATTTAAACCAAGTCTCCCTAAAAGACCATTACCCTTTGCCTAAAATGGACCACATCTTGCAAAGAGTAGTGGGATCATCTAGAATCTCTTTTCTAGATGGTTTTTCAGGTTTCAACCAAATACTTGTTCACCCGGACGACCAAGACAAAACTGCTTTTACTACACCCTAGGGAACATTCAAGTATGTAAAGATGCCATTTGGTCTTAAAAACGTTGGTGCTACCTTTCAACGAGCAATGGATATTGCTTTTGCCAAAGAAATACATGACTTCCTAGTTGTCTACCTTGATGACTTAACCCCATTTTCCAAATCTGTTGAAGAACACTTCAAGCATCTCAGGCAAATTTTCATGACATGTAGGAAATATGGCATTTCCTTGAACCCCAAGAAGTCTCTGTTTGGCCTTGAAGAAGGTAAATTAATTGGCCACATCATATCAAAGGATGGGATCAGAATTGATCCTGAAAGAATACAAGCCATCCTTCAAATCCCATTTCCAAGAAACATTAAAGAGCTACAAGCATTCCTTGGGAAAATCAACTTCTTGTTAAGATTTATTACAAATCTGGCTGAGCTGATAAGATTGTTAAGCAACATGTTAAAGAAGGATGCCAAGGTAAAATGGTCTCTTGAAACCAAGCAAGCATTTGAGAGTATCAAATCAGCCTTAACACAAACCCCTGTCCTAACTAGCCCACAGTTTGATAAAGATTTTATCATATTTTCGTTTGCATCTGATCACACTATAGCTGTTGTCCTTTTGCAAAAGGATGAACAGGGAGCTGAAAAACCAATTGCTTTTTTCAGCCGAGCCTTAAGAGACACCCCTTTGAAGTACCCAATAATGGAAAAGCAAGCCTATGCACTTGTTAAGGCCATCAAGGATTTCAAAGTGTACATTCTATATTCACACGTGATTGCCTATGTCCCACATGCTGTTGTAAAAGACATATTGACCCAAGAGGGATTAGAAGGCAAAAGAGGCAAATGGATTGCAAACATCCTTGAATATGACATAGAAATAAAACCAACCAAGCTGATAAAGGGGCAAGGTTTAGTTAAACTGATGTCCGAGACGAATTTTCAAGCCTTAGAAATTAACCAACTGGACAATGAACCGGAGTTGGCGACTCCACAGATCAGTGAAATATTTTTACAATCCCCATGGTACGCTGATATATGCTTTGTATTGTTAAACCTGTGTGCTCCCCCAGGATTGTCCAGAACCAAGAAAAGATTTTTGAAAATGAAGGCTTTAAAGTTTTGTGTTATAGATGGTGCATTATTTTGGAGGAATCATGAAGGTATATAGCTTAATTGTTTAACCATGAATGAAACTAACAATGTCATGAAAGAATTCCATGCAGGTGACTGTGGAGGACATCTATACTGGAAGTCCACTGCTGATAAAATTCTAAGGGCTGGTTTTTATTGGCCCTCTCTTTTTGCAGATGCAAAGAAGTTTGCCATGTCATGTCACAAATGCCAAATTTTTTAGGGCAAGAGAAAGTTGTTGCCCCTGCCCCTCAAATCCATCTCCACAGAAAAACCTTTTCAACAATGGGGTCTTGAATTCATTGGAGAAATCCATCCCTCTTCCTCAGGCCAGCACAAATGGATCCTAACAGCCACCGACTATTTCACTAAGTGGGTTGAAGCCATTCCCTGTAGACAAGCCAATGACACCATCATTATCCAATTCCTTGAGTGCAATATCCTTTCCAGATTTGGCTGCCCTGAGAAAATTATCACTGACAATGCCGCTGCCTTTAAGTCCAAAAAGATGATCAACTTTTGCCACAGATTTCACATTACCTTGGGCCACTCCACAGCCTATTACCCTCAAGGCAATGGCTTGGCCGAGTCATCTAACAAAAGCCTCATCAACATCATAAAGAAAGTGCTGGAAGAAAACAAAAAGAATTGGCACAACAAGCTGGTAAATTCCCTATGGGTAGATAGACTTTCGAGCAAAAGATCCATTGGGATGAGCCCTTATGAGCTAGTATATGGCATGGAGGCCAGATTTCCTTCATCCCTGGGCATTCCTACTATCAAGCTGTTACAAGAGATTCAGGCTGAACCGAATGACATTCAAAGAAGAATCAATCAGACCATCCATCTGCAGCAAACCAGAGAACAAGTTTACGACAGAGCTCAAATTGTGCAAGAAAAGCTCAAAAAGGTGTTTGATAAAAGAGCTAAGGCTGAGGATTTCAATGTTGGTGACAAAGTCCTAAGATGGGACTCAAAAAGGGAAGACAAGGGCAAACATGCCAAGTTTGATTTTCTATGGAGAGGTCCATTGGTTATTTCTGTTGTTCAGGGAAATAACACTTATTTTCTCAGATCTGTAGAGGATTGTTCTGCTGAAGAAGGCCTTGTCAATGGCCCTATGCTGAAGCATTACCATGACCCCTTTTAAAGGGACACAATGTAGCTTTGTATATATCTTTGTACAGTCTTATTTGTATATATCAGCACTTTGTTTTCATTTTTTTTAAGCAAGCCGATTATTTAAGAAGCAGCAGTAAATCTGTGAAGATCCAGCCGATGCAAGTATTCCAGTTTTAAAGGCCCTGTCTCTGCACTAATTTCAGCACAACAGCGAAGAATAGCACAGACACATCACAATATATCATGGTAAAGGAAAACTCTTGCAAAGTGTAATCTTCAGCCAAAAGAGTGTTGACAAGGAAGAAGAAATTGGTTAGTAACTGTTCAGGACCAGAGTCAGAGAAGACACATCAGTTTTGGCCCATGACTTTCAGAGGCATAATGCTCAAACAATGTTGTACATAATTATCAAGCACGCAGAAGAAAGCAGGCGATGCTATATAGTTCACAGTAATTCAGTTGAGGAGGAGGTTGTTCATAGTTCAAAGTTTATATTTTTAAAATCCAGAAAAAAGAAGTGTTTCCAGTCTACAACAACCACAGAAGATCAAGGCAATCTGGCCTGCTGTTCTTGGCTTTTCACAAGGAAAATCCATCCCCAAGTGGAGCCACTATTAGCCTCCTGTTGCAACAGGGTATCATTTTTCATGATTGACATTTTTACATGCCAAATATGTCATACTTTGCAAGCTGCAGTGTTCCATATTTCCAGAAGAGACCAAAGAAGAAAGCCATGAAGTGTGCTAGTCCAAATGCCACTGCTGATTCCAATTTTTGATGAGTTGTTCCAGTTTTGAAGAATTTTTCATTTAAGGGAGGTCCAAACAGTTTAATCTTGGTCTCCCTAGGTTTCAAATTCCTGTTTTAGAATATAAAGAATGATATCTGTCCAAACAGTTTAATCTTGGTAGATCTTTAGATAGGTAGAGAATCAAAGGGACTCAACTGCTTAATCTAGGCCCTGGCAGAAATAAGTGTAGATTTAGATAGGAAAAATTCAAAAGAAAAATTGTAAATCTGGGTTTGCAAGTCTAAGTGCACCCAATTCAAAAGAAGAAAAAATGTTAGGAGAGTAGGCTGGGTAGGTAGCTGTGTGGTTGCAGAATGATAATTTATGATCAATTTTGTGTTACAAAGTGCTTTATCTTTACAGATCACAGTGCAGGCAGTTTTCATGCAAAGGAGCTCAAAGGTGGACATAACTAACTTCCCCTTCTTCTAATTCCCCAAGTCCCTTACTAACTTCCCAAAGAGGTCAAGATCTGCTTGATTCCTCTTAAGTTTCATCATCATCCATAGCAGTTGCCTTGGTGAAGATCTGCTTCACTCAAGGATTCTATTTCTTTTCAAAGTCTTTTCCCCAAAATTAGCCTAAGGTCCCTGACCTTAGCGCTTGCTTATCACCTTCATATTAACTACTAACAATATTGTATAGCTCCCTATCAGTTTTCCCCTTTCCCCTATTAAAACTTTGTATATAAAATTCCCCTATATAAATATCCCCCCTGGCAATATAGCCATATTTTTGTAAGTTCAGGAAAGAACGGTCCATCTGGGGCTGCTTTTAGCCCATCCGTGTCCAAGTAGGGATTAATCTGACACCTGGATAGATTAATAACCTCTTCCCTAGCCCTAAAACCCTCAAAACCCACTTTTTGCCCCCTTATCCTAAGTTTCGGGCATAAATACACTAAATCGCGCTCGTATTAACCCATAAAACCCCTTTCCCTAAGTCTTAACCCCCTATGCGCGTTATGTAATTTGGAATATTCCGCGCATATTCCCCGCCGTATACCCCCGCCGACTCACCACCGCCGCTAGCCGTTGGATCATCCGCCCCGCAGATCCACGGCCGACGGGCCCTCCCATCCCCGAACTGCCCGAGCTTTAGCGTCCGGGAGATGGGCGGTATTACCCGCCGTACTCCTGCCACGCGTCGAGCTCTGGGGTGTGGCAGAGCCCCTTCCCCCAAAACCGCTCAGGCGCTAAGGCGGTGCGCCCAAAACTGCTTACCGCCCTCCCCTGTGACGTAAGCCCCACGTCACCTGCCGCATCACCCCCCTGCACAGTCACCGCGACACGTCGTCCGCTTGCGTGGCCCCCTGCCACCATACTGCCGAATCACCTGCCACGTGGCCTGTTGCCACCGTACCCTGCCACTTTACCTGCCACGTCACCGTCCGTACGTGATGACGTCATCATGCTGACATCATCCCGCCATGTCATCATGTTGACGTCATCGCTGATGTCACCCGTCGTACGAAGTCACATCCGCTGATGTCATTCTGACGTCATCAACACTTTTTGGCGCGAAGGAGCAAAAGTCGCACTTCGGAGCCCCACAATCAGTTTCTGAGGCAGTTTTTGATGAGCTCATCGCTAGATTTTTTGGGCCTGAATGTGGAATCTTTAGGGAATCTTTTCATTCTGCGGCCCCCAGCAGGCCCGAAAGGCGCCGAATGACCCATTTTTCTTCGCGAAGCTTGCCGGAAGGAGCAGAAAACAGTTTTGAAGGAAACAGAGGCCGAACAACGGCCATTAGTTTGTGATTAGACCCACAGCAGGTCAGAACAACATCTGTTTATTTCCAAAGAGTATCAGAGGAATAAGAGAAGCCAAAGAGTATCAGTCGAAGATTTTTTAGGGGCTCGAAGCACCTGAACATTGATGGGCCCCCCCAGAAAGTCAAATCAGGAGGCGTAAGCCCATCCTTGCCCTCAAATCACAATTAAAGCTTTAAATGCAGACAGACAGCAGAGATGCAGAAGCCCATACACATTTATTTCAGGAAACACTACAGAAAGCCACCAAGGACAACATCATTTACTCAGTTTTGATACGGCGGCCCTGACCGCAGCCCGAGATATTTTTTGCATTTATTTCTGGATAGGATTAGGTTAATTAATCATTTTTCTTTCAGACCTGATTAGGTCAAGATGTAATAAAGGAACTCTGTAGATAGTTTTGCCCTATATATACCGCCCTCTACATTGTTTCAAGGGTTGGTTGATTGAGAATTTTCACTAGAGACTCGCATTGTATACCTGAGTTTTTTCTATAATCAAAGATTGTTGAAAGCTTGGAGAGCAAACTGTCTATTGTAAATGAATGTTTTTGGAGATATGAAGATGGAATTCTTGTGTTGCAGCCTGAAGCAATAAGTGCATCTTACCTCTGTTTATTGTTTACCACTATCTAAATAGTAGAAAGAAAGAATAGCCTAGAATTAGTTTAAATACTCTCTATGCCCAATTTCTGCTATTTCTTTATGTTTTCCTCTGATTGAATTGGTTATGAATATGAATTCCTCTTGGCTCATATTTACCCCAATTCACCTGTGTTTGCCAATTATCTAGGGATTCTTTACTGCACCTAGGTAGTGCTCTGTTACCTCCTCTATTAAGCTGATTGAGAGATTCTTAACTGCCTCTCATTACTTAGCATTCTTCCCATCATTTAAACCTGAAATATTGTTTCATGCTCAGCTATCTTGCTCCACTTTCCCTCTCTTGTGACCGAAGAAATGCACCAGCAGTTCTCCTCCTTGACTCCACGCCCAATGGTTTGAAACTTCCAGACTGTGCCTTGCCTCTCTGTCTGAAAACATCAATTTTCCCACCAAAAACAAAACAAAAACCCTCTGAACTCGAGACCTAGCCTAAAATCCTTTTCAACAAAGCTAAATCTTAAAGAGAGAGCCCTCTCTGATTGCAGGTTGGCTAGAACCTGCAGTCCAAAGTTAGTCTGTTGTTACCTCGGCCGTATCCTTTTCCAGAGCTTAAGGACAACCTGAGTGATAACAACCGCCTATGCCCCTGCTCCACTGACATTACCCTCTCGTTACCCTCACGTCATCAGACATGTCATCCGCCACCCCGCCTCTGTATCATCCGCCTTGTCCGCGATGTCACTGCCAAGTTGGCCTCTGTACCTCTGCTATACGACAAAATCCTTGTGTCATGCTGACGTCACCCAACCAAAGCACGCCAAAACCCGCCAAAACCAAATTTTTTGTCAAATTGGCGTAAAAAGGTCATTTTTGTCCATTTCTGTTTGTTTGTTCTATACGACGCGTTCATGCGATTTTCAACCAAAATAAATGTTTCACTGCACAGTCTACCACCCAGCTAACTCCAGCCTATGAACCAGTCTTCAAGCTCGGCCCGCCACCTACAAATCATACTATCTGCCAGATATAGTAGGTATTTACCAACATTCCATTCCCGAACCCCGTTTTCTTTAAATTCTCTGCAAAAAATTGCCCAGTGAACTCAAATTTCAATTAAAAAAACTGTGTTGCCTATAAAAACTACACATTTTAACCACTGTTCTACCCATCTTCTCCAAGAAATTGCTCAGAATTTGTCTCCCTCTGCAAATTCACCCATTTAGCTAAAGTTCAAGCTCATTCCGGCCTACAATTCAAGCAGAAAGCTCCAAAAACTGATATTTTACCTGTTGTCGTTGTGAAAACCCAAAATTTCAAATTAAATAATCACAGAGGATTGAAAAATGGAGGCTCCAGTGGTCCTCAATGTTTCTCCCCTTAATGCACCTCACAAGCAGCTGGAATGGTTTCCCTTAGTAGATAGGGACTTCCAAATACAAGACTTAATGGGTATGAAAGACCATCTGCAAACATTTTGTGAAATTAGAAACAACTACCTGAACAAGACTGATCTCTATGGCATATGGGAGTCCAATCTGCCCATATATTATCTTCCATGAGTTAATGTATTTCCAGATATAACCCACTTGTGTTGTGCTAACTATAAACCTACTCAAAGAGCAGTCATGTCCCCAAATGGCACTGTCCTGTTCTATATCACTCCTGACTCAATCAGTGAGATGTTGCATTTTAAGCCTAATCAGCCTTTGGCTCCTCTGTCTATGAAATATTTGCTGGACCAAGGCTCCAAACTATACTCTATAGAAATAGGCTGAATTGCCAAGTTATTCATGAGCCCAGACTCCCAGCCTAGAGACTCACCTCCTTTTCACCAGGTCTATTTCAATGAAGTTGGGAGAACTGTTATTGACATGATATCCTATGTCCTGGATTTTAGAACAAGTGAGTATGTTGATGAAACCATTCTAGCTCTGATGTCTATATTTATTCCAGGACACCCACCTGCCATCAAGTTCAACTTTGCTACCTTCATTAGCAACAAAATCCATGAACAATTCATGAGCCTAAACAGAGAAGGAGTCTTCAAGAATACAGCATATATATATCATCTGTTCTTATACTATCAAACAGATAGTTTTCAGTTCCCTGTCAAGAAATTGGATGCAAAAGGAGAAAGGAGATATGTCATATTTTGGACCCCAGTCTTCCATATAGTCCATAATTCTCCTTATACTTTTTGTGAGTTCATTGAACTATTCATATATCCAGTCTCATCTGTACTGATGAGAAGTCTCCCTCCCAGACTCTCAGCTGAAATGCAAAAAATCTTGCTGTTGTCCAAAAGCTATAAAATAGGTGACTGGTACTTTTACCAAAATCACACAGAGATCAGGATTTATGGTTGTGAATTGTGCCCCTACAAGCTGCCAAAGTATGTACCTATGAGACTGTTTTCCCTTGAATACTTTAGGCAGCTTATTAGCTCAGATTTGACTCATTTTTATCCTGCCAAGAAAAAGGCTCAGCTGAAGTTAAGAAGCCAACTAGGCCCCTTCATTATTAACAAAAGGAAGGTTGGAAAGATGCTGAAAAGATATTAGGTGAGCAACTTAAACTAAAAAGGAGTTTTTGGTGGGTACCCTATGACCCAAAAGGATTTATCCATGATAGAAAGACAAAAAATAGGCTATCAGGCTATGATCATTGTAGAATCCCTGATATAGAACAGTATGCTAATCAAGATGAATGGATAGAGGGCACATTGGTAGAACAGATTACTGAGGAAGAGAAAATGGAGCAGGCAATGAAAAACCTTGAAAAAACTCTTGACCTGGACTCTTTTGGACAGGTCTCTTTCAAATTGCCTCAACACATTGGAGCGGGCACATCATCTGCTACAACTGCACAACAACCTGCCCAAGAAGATACTCCTCCTGCAGGGACATCCAAAGGCAAAGAAGTGATGCATTCATAACAACAAGAAATGATAGATCAACCAACATCATCACAGCAGCAAGGCCAAGGGAAAATTCTTCCTGCCCAGACCAATGCACCAGAGATACCAGCATTGCAGACTCCTCTCAATGAGGAGAAGGGTAGAAAAAGGGACCGGGAAGAGGCCACACCCATAAGTGGGCCAGTAGAGTAGCCAGGAGCAAAGAGGCAGAGAGTGGATCCTCTACCTGAAGAGGAGGTTATAGAGGAGATCATTGAAAGTCTAAGAAGTGAAAGGGCAGCCAGCCCAATAACTTCCCTAGTGATAGAATCACTTACCAGTTCTCATGGACAGCAATTGGGAAAACAGCCTAGTGTGGAAATTTCATCAGCATGACCACAAAGCAAACAAAGTTCTGATATTAAGATGCCATTCATGGACATCAAAGCACAAAATGAGCCAATAAGAATGCAGCTTTACAATCAGTTCCTCAAAATGACTCCTGCCAAAAAGCAGAGATTGATGTCTGCATATGATATCAAGGAAGGGAAAATGATCTTGAGTCATTTCAAGCCCAAAGTGCAGCAGCCACAGTCAGTTGTTGATCATATTAGAAAAAATCTGGAAGCTCTTGCCAAAGACATTCACCCTTTGGACCAGGTTGAGTTGCATAAGCAAACCGGTGAAATGGTCTATTCCACTTTGGCAGACAAAGCCATACAAGCTCAACAACTACAGAATTCACTAAACAATACATCTTCTCAATTACAGTTGGAAAAGGCATCCTCTCTAGCCAAGGACAACAGGATAAAGTCCTTGGAAGAAATCATCATTGTGCTGGGACATAATCCCAAGGATCCTAAGGCAATAAAACCACTAATAAAGAAAAAGGAGGATGACATAGCTGCCCTCAAGAAGCAGTTAAAACTGTCAGTTACTATGCATCCGCAGACCACAGAGATAGTGAAAGAAAAAGAAGAAGAAGACATGATGGAGTTGTTAATAAAAATGAATCAAAGGCTAAGTGAAATAGAGCAAGCTTTGGAGAAAGAATTGTAGGAAAAACAGGGAGAGTTGGCCTCTCAGCCATCTCAAATAGCCCCAACGGCTACAACTGCTCCTCCTACAGCAACAACAGCAGTCCCTCCCACTGCCCAAGCATCGACAAAAGGTACATTAGTCACAGACACTTCAGCAGCAGCAACAACAACAATACCAGATACTAGCATGAGCATGGAAAATATGATGAAGGAAATAAAAGAATTAGAACTCCAAATGGCAAAACTAAAGGAAGCCAAAGAAAAACTGGCCAAGTTAGAGGTAAGCTATGATAAATCTAAAATAAATGTGGCTGAAAAAACAAGAGAGGTAAAGGCCTTGGAAAATAAGGTAAAATCCTTGGTGAAAGATCTTACTCTTCATAAACCTCTATCAAAATCAAAACAATTTTGTGGACTAAGATTGGCCATTCCATTACTGATCAATGGAGATCAATACAGACTATCCATGGGAAAATTGAACTGATAGAAATAGCCCAAGTGGAGATTTAAAAGGCCAGAGCATTATTGAGAAACATGCCCGAACAGGCCAATAGACTAATTCATTTTTTGAATACTCATACCAAAGAGAAACTAGCATCTCTAGATATCAAGGACAGAACAGGTATCATTTTGACAGTTAAAAAGGTGCTGACTATGAATAATTTTATACAAAATCTGGAGAGAAAGTGTCAAGAAATGCAGATAGAAATAAATTCTTTTACAGAAAAGTTTACAGTCTTGCAGCAAAAGGGTCTACCCAGTTTGTTAACCAGCAATCAGAGGCTGTTGACACATGAACAATATGCTCACAGGGTGAATACATATGTTACCAATCAGATCACAGCATCATCAAGCACTTCAGAGGACATATTACCTCCCTTTGGACAGAGCTTATATGACAAGTTGGAAAATATTTTCTATATTGAGCATGAAATAACACATATTTTTGAAGTCCAGCCCAATTTCTATAGGTACACTGAAGCTGATGAAATATTGATAAAACTACAAAGACACTAGCTGCCAACAGACCAATGGTGGCAGAGCATGTTAGAGATTTTACTGATGTAGTTTTAGTTCTCTTTTTGATCATCTTCATTGAATCAAATTCAATGCACGTGCCACCTATCATAAAAATGAAAATAACAGAGGAAGGAATTCACGCCAAAATGCATTAAAGCAGAATCAAGAACAGATGAAAGGGTCGGGATAGCAACGTAGGAACACGAAATAAAGAGACAGCTACCAGCTGACTTGTTGAGTTAAAAAGTCAAATATATCAGACCACCTAAGGCAACCAGTACAGGGGAAATTACTCCCACATTCATTGCGCTCTATTTTCAATGTCATTTACTTCTTTTGAAGAAGTAGATGGATAAAGCTATTGCTTGATATTTTCTCTATGAGATATTTTGTAACTTTTTTTGTATAAATACCACCCTTAGAGATGTATTGTGGGTTGGTGAATATCATTCTGGACCTACGCTATAAATTTGAGAACTCTTCCGAATAAATATTGCTGGAATGCTTTGCTGATGAACTCTCTAGTTATGGAATTGATGGCAGAAGCCCATGTTGCAGAATTCTTGGATTATCTCATGGATCAATAAGTCTTTTTAACTCTTGTTCTACTTCATCTGTGTTTTATATATCATCTAAGTCTCATGTTCTAAATTGTAGGAAAAAATAATAGCCGAGAATTTACTTTGCTGTACTCTGTGCTCAATTCCTGTCATTTTTATGTTTTCTTCAGGACTATCATAGGCAGGAATTCTTGATTGCTCCTATCTTCCTTGTTCTTACACTGAATATATTTAAGGAATTCTTAACTGCTCCTTGATAATATTTATTCATTTTCCCTCTATTAGCATAATGAAAGATCCTTAATTTCCTTTCATTCCCTAACTCCATTTCATCCTATTCCAGCTTGAAGATTGTTCTATGCTTAATTATCTTGCTCTATAGTTCCTCCTTTGCCAAAGAAACCATACCCAAAGGTTTATTTTCATTTGACTCCATTAACCCAATGGTCTGAACTTCTCATACTTTGCAACCCTGTTTTATTGAATGTCACCATCCACAACTCAAACAAATACTTGTACTTCATAGCTAGCCTAACATATAGCAAAACAAAGCTAAAACATAAAGAGAGAGCCCTCTCTGGCTACATATTGGCTGGAATCTCCATCTAAAAGACTAGTTAGTGGCTACCTCGGCCGTATTCCCTTTTCCCACTGCTTTTGGGGAACAACCTGAGTGATAACATCATTGGCGACTCCACTGGGGAACTGAATGATTGTGTTAGTTACTGTTGTTTATTTCCTAAAGCTACAGATGGAGCCTAAAGTTATCCAGGTAGCCTTTGAAACTGTCCTTGCTGTGAAATTACAGGAGTAAATAAAAGTTGCTTCAGTCTATCTGTTATAGACATTTTTGTGCCTCGCTACATGGAGCATGAAATGTCAATAATTACAGGGATCCTCAGTCCCTAAACATGTTGTTCTTACCCCTAAAAGAACAAGGTCATCAAACAACAGCACTTCCAATCAGTTCTCCACCTGAAAACACTTCAAAACAGGCTAATTTTGGATCATGTCAGCTGCTCCACTGAGCATCTGCGCTGGAATGCAACTGCTCCTCTTTGTACCTGCGCTGGAAGTCAAATCTAATGAAGGCTACCTGCGCTGGGCGAGATTGGCCAAGTGGCACAGTCATTCTGCAAGGTGTCAACTGCCCAGGAAGCTTCCAAACTGACACTTGGTTCATGAGATTCGCCCTGTGATGAGTAAGAGGTACTTGATCACCATGTGTAAGCAAGGATCTCCAAGTGGACTCAAGAACTGAAGATTAACTGAAGAGGGAGAGGACACTAGTCAGCTCTATGCCAGCCTCAAGCTGACTCATCCTCTCTTCTTCTCTCCTATATATAGAGCTCTTCTATGAGGTCTAAGGAGGCTGGAATTTTGTGTAAAGCAAGGAGGTGCTGTTGGTTTACAGTTAGAGCTATTGGGTGATTGTTTTACTAGAGGTGAAGAGGAGAGTTCTTGCTGCTGGGGAGGTGCTGCTGGATTGGAGCCATCAATGGTTGTAACCTTCTCAGAACCCTGTTACTTCTATCAATAAAGTTTTGCATGTTCTCCTATATACTTGTATTGCATTGATGTATTGTATTTACTTGTATATTTGATTCACTCTAATCCATGCATCAGTTATGAGTACATGTATCTTGTAGTTTCCTCTCTTGTTCTGTGCAGGATCTGTGTGTAGCTGGACCGGCAAAGAGAGCAAGGAGCTGGGAACAAGAGACAAAGAGAGGGGATAAGGATCGACTAAGCGAAAGACACCAGGTTGGTTAATCTTTTCTTCCTTCTCTCTGTACTTTCATAAAGGAAAATATCAAAGCTTTACTTTCAGTTGTTGCTAAAGACTGTCACCTTTAGAGTAGGGATAGGGTCATCCGAGTCGGATACTTTTCCCCACAACACTATCTCCAGTATAGCTTTAGGCTTTAAACAGCTGTCTCAAAAATTTGATCAGTTTTCTCTTGTTTTCAAAAGATCTTCAAGAAAATTCAAGACCCTCACAATTTATAATTTCCTACAAAGATATTGTGAGAAGCAGTGTTCTTCAAGTACTTCCAGGAAATACCAAAACCAGATTTAGAAGCTAGCTCCAAAGAAGAAAACTCGTTACACTAGATCAAATCCAGATCCTAATCCTCCAGTTATTTTTGAAAATCCTAACTTAATCTCTAAGAACCTTAGAAGACAAGAAAGTCTAGAAAATTCTGCTGATTTAAACCTTGATATACTTCAGCAAAACCTTACCCAATCACCTCCTGGAAAAGCAGCAATCCTTTCTACTGTTGTTGCAGCTTCTTCTAGTTCGCCATCATCATTTCAAAGCACCTTTTCCACTCCTCCATCCACTCCACTCATCTCAGCTGTTATCCTTGTGCTTCCAACTGTCCCATTTATACCTATAAATATGGCAAACTGATATGCTCCTCTACAGTTGCCTACGAATCCAGGGGCTATGCCTCAAGATTATCAAAGCAAAATTACATATTTTGATGGTACTGTCTCCTACACAGCACAACAACACACTAAGAAAATGATGGACTACTTTGAGAACTATGAAATTGATGATAACGATGTCAGGATGAAAATTTTTGTCCAAAGCTTAACAGGTGATGTAAGGACCTGGTTTAGGGCACTTGCTGCAAACACAATTGATGATCCGGATGCCCTTTACCAAACCTTTTTGAACAGATGGGAAAAGAAGAAGGACCCATTGCATATCCTATCAGAATATGAGAGTTTGAAAAGGGGCCCACAAGAAACAGTCCAAGACTACTATGCTAGATTCAATAATGTGTACAATACTATCCCTCAGAACCTTAGACCTCCACCTGACTTAGCCTTGATCAAATTCCCTGATGGATTTGATTCCAACATGGCATATCAACTAAGGAAAAGAGCTCCTCCAAGCTTAGAAGACATGCAGAGCATAGCTGTTAGTGTAGAGGCCAATCTGATCTCTAAAAGAGCCCGAGCTAGAGTTGAAAGAAGGACTCCCTTCAAAGAAGATCCTTCTTCCTTTGAGCAAAAAATAGATGCAATCATTAAAGGAATGGATAGACTGGGTGATAGAGTGGAAACCATTGAAAGGAAATCTTCTTGGGAAGGTCAACCAAGTAACACCACTAGAAATCCAAACTTTAGAAAAAATCAAAATCCTAACACTGGGAAGGCTGGCCCTGATCAGAATATCATACATCCATTTCAAGAGAACTATGCTGAAGCTTCAACCCCTAGTGAGCTAACAGAGGATACTCAAATCAACCTAATGGGTCTAAACACTGACCAACAAATATTTTTAACACAAGATGACCAAGAAGCTCATAATTTCAACCAATTTCAAACCAAATTCGGAGAATCATTTGATTTTAGAGAGGGGTATGACACTGCTGTCTATGAGGTTCATAAACAATAAAAATTGAGAAGCAGAACAGTAGATGTTCCTGAACCCAGCAAGCTGAAAGATATCAAGCAACCTAAAAAAGCAAAGGATAAAACTGCCCTGACAGAACTCCCTGCTAAAATAGACCTCAACCCAAAAGAACCCATGGTTGAGGACATATCAGACTTGCAACCATCAAGTGATCAACCATCCACCTCCTTTCCTCCAAAAGAAAATGTAAACAGCTCTCCTGAATGCAACTTTAAAACAGATTTAGTTCATAACAGCACTCCTGATAGAGAAAAAACCACTGAAAGCACAGCAGAAAAGGAAAGCCTTGCTGCCCGGAATACAAAAATTCAAGTGGAAAAACCTTTCAACCTAGAAACAGAAATAGGCAAGTTAAAAATAGCCATTCCACTGTCTGAATTAGATAAACATGAGGTTTACAAGGAACAAATCAGCAGGTCACTTCAAATATCAGAGAACAGAGATGCAGTGAATGTTTTAGATGACCAACCAGAACTAATTTTTGGTCCTGAGGTAAATGGTAAAACAGTAGATGGAGGAGTCCCTCCATTCTATGTAAGCTTAAACATCCATGAAAAAGTATTGCATAATGCAATGTTTGATTCAGGAGCTTCCCATAACCTAATGCCTAAGTCTGTGATGGAAAGATTGGACCTAGATATCACACGGACATATAAAGACTTGTTTTCATTTGATTCCAGCCAGGTCAGGTGTCTAGGCCTAATCAAAGATTTGTGTGTATCTCTAGTGCAATACCCTTCCAAGACTATTTTAATGGATGTAGTGGTAGCTGATATCCCACCAAAGTATGGAATGCTTTTGTCCAGATCTTGGGGTGCAAAACTCCAAGGATCTTTGCAGCTAGACATGTCCTATGCCACCATTTCAGTCTTTGGCCAACCAAAGAGATTGTACCGGGAAACATTGATGAAATATGTGGTCAGCAGTCAAGAGAAACCCAAAAATTTCCCCATTTATTCCATGCATTCTGATATGGATTCGTTCATCTTATACAATGCTGAAATGTCTCCCAAAACTGATGACAAGTTTCTAGAATCAGTACAAGCAAGAAACATAAATGAACAATCCACTACTCAAGATCAAAAAATTGTTGAAGTGATTGATGCAACAAACAAACAAGCCAAACCATATGAGTTACAAAATCCAAATCTGCCCACTGAGCAAGTTTTCAAAACTCCTAATGCTAGTTACAATCAAGAAATCTTATGGTACTTAGAGTTTGATGGGTCAGTGAATAAATTAGGAGTAGGGGCAGGGATTTGGATACACAATATGCAAAATGATCATGTTGAAGGGCATGCATATAGGCTGAATTTTAGATGTACAAACAATATAGTCGAATATGAGGCCCTTTTTCTGGGACTCAAACTGATTAGAAGTCTAGGGGCAACTAGGATTTCAATTCTATGGGACTCAGATTTGATTATCCAACAGATGAAGGGAAACTTTGTTACAAACGATCTTAGGCTAAGGGTTTATAGAGGGGCAGCAATTCAAAAACTCAACACCTTCTTAGATTCTCAGCTAACCAAAATTCCGAGAAACCACAATTTACATGCTCACAGTTTGGAAACATTTGCCAGCACTTGTAAGCTGCCATTCGAGCCCAACCATCACTTTACTGCTGAGATTAAACACAGACCTGTTGTTCCAGACAATGTTAAAAATTGGTAGGTGTTTGACAATGACACGCAAATTAATAATTTCCTGACTTTGAAAGATGAATTCTCAAGCACAAATATAGACACAAGCGCCATTTGTGAAGAACAACAAATAGACAAAATGGAGAAAAATATATCAGTTGAAATAGCAAATCACATTTTTCATCCAACAATCTTTACCAGTAAAAATTTACAAGAGCTAAAACATATGGACCTTAATGAAATTGCTGAGGGAGAATCTGAAGTAATTGAGTTGAAGGATAATTTTTTTCCCACAGGCTTGACTCCTTTGGAGGATATTTTTGATTCAAATGATATACCAAGAAAGCCAAAAATGCAGCCTTTAAATGCAAAAATTGAGGACTGTAATATAGGAACTGTAAAAAATCCTAAGATGGTAAAATTGTCAAAAGCCTTGCCTCTTGACCAAAAACTGAAATATATTGAGTTGTTTAAACAATTTCAAGATGTCTTTGCATGGAGCTATGAGGACCTCAAGTCCTATGATACTTCGGTCATCCAACACACAATACCTTTAAAAGAAAATCAAAAACCTTTTAAACAAAAACTTAGAAGGGTTAATCCAGTCCTCCTTCCTCTCATTGAAAAGGAAGTCAAAAGAATGTACCAAGCTGGAATAATTGCACCTATTAGATTCTCAGAATGGATTTCAAATCTAGTGCCCACTAGGAAGAAAACGGGAGAGATAAGACTATGTGTTGACTTAAGAAATCTGAATAAAGTTTCTCTCAAAGACCATTACCCCTTACCCAAGATGGATCACATTTTACAAAGGGTAGTGGGAGCTTCTAGGATCTCACTGTTAGATGGATTCTCAGGATTTAATCAGATCCTAGTTCACCCAGATGACCAAGATAAAACTTCCTTTACAACACCTTGGGGAACCTTCAAATATGTAAAAATGCCTTTTGGACTTAAGAATGCAGGGGCCACATTTCAACGAGCAATGGACATAGCCTTTGCAAAAGAGATTCATGATTTTTTAGTCATATATCTTGATGACCTCACTGCTTTTTCCAAATCAGATCAAGAACATTTAGAACATCTCAGACAAGTGTTCCTAATTTGCAGAAAATATGGCATATCATTGAACCCAAAGAAATCATTGTTTGGCCTAGAAGAAGGCAAACTCATAGGTCACATAATCTCAAAAGATGGCATCAGAATTGACCCGGACAGAATACAAGCTATTCTCCAAGTGCCTCACCCAAGGAACATCAAAGAACTACAAGCCTTCCTAGGAAAGATCAATTTCCTAAGAAGATTCATACCCAACTTGGTTGAACTAATAACATTGTTGAATAACATGCTGAAGAAAGATTCCAGAGTCAAATGGACAATAGAAGCTAAACAAGCCTTATAAGAAATCAAAATAGCTTTAACCAAAACACCAGTCCTCACAAGCCCGAAGTTTTATAGGGATTTCATAATCTTTTCCTTTGCCTCAGAACATACTATGGCTATTGTCCTATTGCAAAAGGATGATCAAGGATGTGAGAAGCCCATTGCTTTTTTCAGCAAAGCACTAAGAGATGCTCCACTCAAATATCAAATCATGGAAAAACAAGCTTACGCCCTTGTGAAAGCTATCAAGGATTTTAGAGTTTATATCTTGTACTTTCATGTAATAGCTTATGTCCCAAATGTCGTGGTCAAACATATTCTAACTCAAGAAGGAATAGAAGGAAAGAGAGGCAAATGGATAGCTAACATTTTGGAATATGACATTGAAATTAAGCCAACAACACTGATAAAAGCACAAGGATTAGCCAAATTGATGACTGAAACCAATTTTCAGGCCCTTGACATCAATGAATTGGATAACGAATAGGAGATGGCGACTCCATAGATCAATCAAGCCTTCTTACAATCACCTTGGTATGCTGATATAATTTATGTATTGTTAAACCTGCAAGCTCCTCCAGGGTTGTCCAGAACTAAAAAGAGATTCTTGAAAATGAAAGCTTCAAGATTTTGTATTCTAGATAATGCTTTGTTTTGGAAAAATCATGAAGGTATTTTGCTAAATTGCTTAACAAAGGGTGAAACTGACAAAGTGCTGAAAGAATTTCATGCAGGGGACTGTTGTGGACATTTGTATTGGAAATCAACAGTTGATAAAATCCTAAGAGCGGGGTTTTATTGGCCCTCCCTATTTGCTGATGTAAAGAAATTTGTAGTTTCCTGCCATAAGTGTCAAATCTTTGAAGGCAAGAGAAAACTGTTACCTTTACCCCTAAAACCCATTTCCACTGAAAGACCATTTCAACAATGGGCTTTAGATTTCATTGGGGAGATTCACCCTCCCTCTTCTGGCCAGCATAAGTGGATTTTGACTGCCACAGATTATTTTACCAAGTGGATAGAAGACATCCCTTGTAGGCAAGCCAATGACTCAGTCATCATGCAATTTTTAGAAACCAATATCCTATCTAGATTTGGCTGTCCAGAAAAGATAAGAACTGACAATGCTGTTGCCTTTAAATCTAAAAGAATGATCAATTTTTTCCACAAGTACGACATTACCTTGGGCCACTCCACAGCCTATTACCCTCAAGTTAATGGTCTAGCTGAGTCATCCAACAAAAGCTTAATCAATATCATAAAGAAAGTATTGGAGGAAAATAAGAAGATTTGGCACAAAAAGCTTATTAATGCACTGTGGGCAGAAATGTTAACTACAAAGAGATCTATTGGAACAAGCCCCTATAAGTTGGTTTATGGCATTGAGGTTGTATTCCCTTCATCCTTGGGAATCCCTGTGATAAAATTACTGCAAGAAATACAGGCAAAACCAAATGATATTCAGAGGAGAATCAATCAAACAATTCATTTACAGCAGACTAGAGAGGAAGTGTATCAAAGATCTCAGATCCTACAAGAGAAACTGAAGAAGATTTTTGAAAAAAGGACAAAGGAAAAGGATTTTTTCATAGGAGACAAAGTGTTGAAATGGGATTCCAGAAGGGAAGATAAAGGAAAACATGGCAAATTCGATTTCCTATGGAAAGGACCTTTTGCTATTCAGGTTGTACAAGGAAACAACACTTACTTTTTGAGATGTTTGGATGGTACAGAAGTAGAGGATGGGACAGTCAATGGGCAGATGCTCAAGCATTATTTTGATCCTCTTTGTTAAGGTGTTAGGATTGTATTTTTTACATAATAGTGTTTATTTTCTGCACTTTATTTCAGTAATAAGATAGGAAATAAGATGCAGCAAGTTTGAGAAAAAGATCAAGCAATTGTGCCTCCTTTTGTGTTACATTTTGAGTTTATCAGAAGAAATGAAGAAGGAAACTTGGGAGCTATAAACATGATGAAAAATACTTAGACAAACTGTCAGATACAGAGCTGTAATAGTTCAGACCAGCTTATGGAAAAGCATATATGTTACAGAGATACAGTTTGTTTGTTTTCAACAAAAGGAAATTTCAGATTATAGCAAGAGTTGAATGTAAGGCTATCTGACCTGCTATTCTTGGCTTTTCATCTGGAAAAACCATCTCCAAGTGGAGCCACTATTAGTTTGTTATACCAATAGGTGTCATATTTCATGATTGACTGTGGAAATGCCAAATATGATCATCCTTTCCATGCTGCAAAGATTCCATATTTGCAAAAACCAAAAAATTTAAAAAATGTAAAGAGGGTATGCCCTAAAAGAAAAATCAAAGGGCAAGAGAATGAAATGGTCAAGAAAGAAAGAAAATGAACCCCAAAGAAAAGACCAGGAAAGTGTGCTAGTCAAAATGCCACTACTGTCCTATTTTTTGAAAACAAGTTCAAATTATGCAATCAGTGACTTCTGTCACACTTGATGGATGGCCAAACAGCTCAATCTTGGCCAATCCATGTTTAAATTTCTTGTTTTAGAACTAGAGAATAAGCTCTGTCCAAACAATTTAAGCTTGGCAGATCAGTAGTTAGGTAGAGAAACAAGGGCACTCAACAGCTAAATCTGAGCCCCTGGAAGAGATAAGGGAAGACTTAGATAGGAGGATAGTTAAAGGAAAATAAGAGAAAAGGGTTTGCTAGTTCAAATGCACTCAATCAAAAGGAAGAAAAAATGTTAGGTGTGTTAGGCTGGGTAAGCAGTTTTTAGGTTGCAGAAGCAGGTTGGTTAGTAGTGTTGTCTATAGGAGGTAATTCATCTCTCATGAATATCATAAGTGCAATGGCAGTTGTTTGATTACAGTTTAGGTGGAGCATGACTAATTTCCCTTCTCATTTCCCCAGAAATCATTTACTAACCTCCCCACAAGGACATTGAGATCTGCTCAGTGTTCCTAGTTCACTTCATTTCATGAGAAAAACTAATTAAAACTCTGTTTATACTTAGAATATCAAAGCCACATTTCTTGTGTAAAAATGTTCTCCTTCTATCATACTAAGTTCTCCAAGTTCACCACCTAGATCCCTTTATTCCCTAAGCCTAAGTTTACCTTCAAACTTAGTGTTTTGTGTAAATCTACCTTTCATATTAAACATCCCTTTCATATTGACATTCTAACTCTATTATATAGCTCCCATATAAAGTTTTCCCCGCCCATACTATGTAAATATATAAAAAATCCCAAAACCTTAAATATCCCACTCCCAGCTACACTATAGGCCATATGTTATAATCCTATCTGAGTCAAAAGGTGTATGTGAAACCCTTTGAATAATCCACAATCCGCTGCTTAAAAGGAATTAATCGACATTTGGTTGGTTAATTAACTTAACCCGCCTGACAAACCATAACAAATACACCCAAAAAACATTGAAAAGCACTCAAATATTATGGCGGGTCCCGTAGCATAACCTTCTGCCTATTTTACATGCCGCCATCCATTGGATCCGATCTCCCAGATCGGACGACCCACATGCATATCGCAAGCCTTTATATGTCGAACAATAGCGTCCGGGCGATGGGCGGTGCCCGGGGTGATCGTTGTGGCCCCCTCCAATACCACTATGGCCCAAAGGCGGTGCGGGGGCCAAACCGCTTACCGCCTATGCCCCCGCCCCACTGACATTACCCTCTTGTCACCCTCATGTCATCAGACATGTCATCCGCCACCCCGCCTATGTATCATCCGCCTTGTCTGCCACGTCACTGCCAAGTCGGCCTCCATAACTCCGCTATACGACAAAATCCTTGCGTCATGCTGACATCACCCAACCAAAGCACGCCAAAACCCACCAAAACCAAATTTTTTGTCAAATTGGCGTAAAAAGGTCATTTTTGTCCATTTCTATTTGTTTGTTCTATACGACACGTTCATGCGAATTTCAACCGAAATACCTGTTTCACTGCACAGTCCCCCACCCAGCTAACTCTAGCCTATGAACCAGTCTTCAAGCTCGGCCCGCCACCTGCAAATCACACTATCAGCTAGATATAGTAGGTATTTACCGACATTACATTCCTGAACCCCATTTTCTTTAAATTCTCTACAAAAAATTGCCCAGTGAACTCAAATTTCAATTAAAAAAAAATCGTGCTGCCTCTAAAAACTGCACATTTTAACCACTGTTCTGCCCATCTTCTTCGAGAAATTGCTCAAAATTTGTCTCCCTGTACAAATTCACCCATTTAGCTAAAGTTCAAGCTCCTTCCGGCTTGCAATTCCCGCAAAAAGCCCCAGAAACTAATATTTTACCTGCTGCAAATTAAATAATCACAAAGGATTGAAAAATAGAGGCTCCAGTGGCCCTCAATGTTTCTCCCCTTAATGCACCTCACAAGTAGCTGGAATGGTTGCCCTTAGTAGATAGGGAATTCCAAATACAAGACTTAGTGGGTATCAAAGACCATCTACAAACATTTTGTGAAATCAGAAACAGCTACCTGAACAAGACTAATCTTTATGGCATATGGGAGTCCAATCTGCCCATATATTATCTTCCATCAGTTAATGTATTTCCAGATATAATCCACTTGTGTTGTGCTAACTATGAACCTACTCAAAGAGCAGTCATGTCCCCAAATGGCACTGTCTTGTTCTATATCACTCCTGACTCAATCAATGAGATGTTGCATTTCAAGCCTAATCAGCCTCTGGCTCCTCTGTCTATGAAATATTTGTTGGACCAAGGCTCCAAACTATACTGTGCAGAAATAGGCTGAATTGCCAAGTTATTCATGAGCCTATACTCCCAGCCCAGAGACTCACCTCCTTTTCACCAAGTCTATTTCAATGAAGTTGGGAGAATTGTTATTGACATGATATCATATGTCCTGGGTTTTAGAACAAGTGAGTATGTTGATGAAACCATTCTAGCTCTGATGTCTATATTTATTCCAAGACACCCACCTGCCATCAAGTTCAACTTTGCTACCTTCATTAGCAACAAAATCAATGAAAAATTCATGAGCCTAAATAGAGAAGGAGTCTTCAAGTATACATCATATATATATCATCTGTTCTTACACTATCAAACAGATAGTTTTCAGTTCCCTGTCAAGAAATTGGATGCAAAAGGAGAAAGGAGGTCTGTCATATTTTGGACCCCAGTCTTCCATATAGTTCATAATTCTCCTTATACTTTTTGTGAGTTCATTGATCTATTCATATATCCAGTCGCATCTCTGCTAATTGGAAGTCCCCCTCCCAGACTCTCAGCTGAAATGCAGAAAATCTTGCAGCTGTCCAAAAGCTATAAAATAGGTGACTGGTACTTTTACCAAAATCACACAGAGATCAGGATTTATGGTTGTGAATTGTGCCCCTACAAGCTGCCAAAGTATGTACCTATGAGACTGTTTTCCCTTGAATACTTTATTCAATTTATTAGCTCAGATTTGACTCATTTTTATGCTGCCAAGAAAAAGGCTCAACTAAAGCTAAGAAACCAACTAGGCCCCTTCATTATTAACAAAAAGGAAGGGTGGAAAGATGCTGAAAAGATATTAGGTGAGCAACTCAAACTAAAAAGGAGTTTTTGGTGGGTACCCTATGACCCAAAAGGATTTATCCATGATAGAAAGACAAAAAATAGGCTATCAGGCTATGATCATTGTAGAATCCCTGATATAGAACAGTATGCTAATCAAGATGAATGGGTAGAGGGCACATTGGTAGAACAGATTACTGAGGAAGAGAAAATGGAGCAGGCAATGAAAAACCTTGAAAAAACTCTTGACCTGGACTCTTTTGGACAGGTCTCTTTCAAATTGCCTCAACACATTGGAGCAGGCACATCATCTGCTGCAACTGCACAGCAACCTGCCTAAGAAGATACTCCTCCTGCAGGGACATCCAAAAGCAAAGAAGTGATGCATTCAGAACAACAAGAAATTACATATCAGCCAACATCATCACAGCAGCAAGGCCAAGGGAAAATTCCTCCTGCCCAGACCAATGCACCAGAGATACCAACATTGCAGACTCCTCTCAATGAGGAGAAGGGCAGAAAAACGGACCAGGAAGAGGCCACACCCATAAGTGGGCCAGCAGAGCAGCCAGAAGCAAAGATGCAGAGAGTGGATCCTCTACGTGAAGAGGAAGTTATAGTGGAGATCATTGAAATTCCAAGAAGTGAAAGGGCAGCCAACCCACTAACTTCCCCAATGATAGAATCACCTACCAGTTCTCATGGACAGCAATTGGGAAAACAGCCTAGTATGGAAATTTCATCAGCACGGCCACAAAGCAAACAAAGTTCTGATATTAAGAGGCCATTCATGGACATCAAAGCACAAAATGAGCCAATAAGAATGCAGCTTTACGATCAGTTCCTCAAAATGACTCCTGCCAAACAGCAGAGATTGATGTCTGCATATGATATCAAGGAAGGGAAAATGATCTTGAGTCATTTCAAGCCCAAAATGTAGCAGCCACAATCAGCTGCCGATTATATTAGAAAAAATATGGAAGCTCTTGCCAAAGACATTCACCCTTTGGACCAAGTTGAGTTGCACAAGCAAATCGGTGAAATGGTCTATTCCACTTCGGCAGACAAAGCCATACAAGCTCAACAATTGCAGAATTCACTAAACAATACATCTTCTCAATTACAGTTGGAAAAGGCATCCTCTCTGGCCAAGGACAACAGGATAAAGTCCTTGGAAGAAATCATCATTGAGCTAGGACATAATCCCAAGGATCCTAAGGCAATAAAAGCACTAATAAAGAAAAATGAGGATGACATAGCTGCCCTCAAGAAGCAGTTAAAACTGTTAGTTACTATGCATCCGCAGACCACAGAGATAGTGAAAGAAAAAGAAGAAGAAGACATGATGGAGTTGTCAATAAAAATGAATCAAAGTCTAAGTGAAACAGAGCAGGCTTTGGAGAAAGCATTGAAAGAAAAACAGGGACAGTTGGCCTCTCAGCCATCTCAAATAGCCCCAACGGCTACAACTGCTCCTCATATAGCAACAACAACATTTCCTCCCACTGCCCCAGCATCAACAACAGGTACATCAGTCATAGATACTTCAGTAGCAGCAACAACAATAGTACCAGATACCAACATGAGCATGGAAAAGATGATGAAGGAAATAAAAGAATTAGAACTCCAAATGGCAGAACTAAAGGAAGCCAAAGAAAAAATGGCCAAGTTAGAGGTAAGCTATGATAAATCTAAAATAATTGTGGCTGAAAAAACAAGAGAGGTAAAGGCCTTGGAGAATAAGGTAAAATCCTTGGAGAAAGATCTTACTCTTCATAAATCTCTATCAGAAATCAAAACAATTTTGTGGACTAAGATTTGCTAGTCCATTACTGATCAATGGAGATCAATACAGACTATCCATGAGCAAATTGAATTGCTAGAAATAGCCCAAGTGGAGATTCAAAAGGCCAGAGCATTATTGAGAAACATGCCCGAATAGGCCAATAGACTAATTCATTTTTTGAATACTCATACCAAAGAGAAACTAGCAGCTCTAGATATCAAGGACAGAATGGGTACCATTTTGACAGTTAAAAAGGTGCTGACTATGAAGAATTTTATACAAAATTTGGAGAGAAAGTGTCAAGAAATGTAGATAGCTTTTACAGAAAAGTTTACAGTCTTGCAGCAAAAGGGTCTACCCAGTTTGTTAACCAGCAATCAAAGGTTGTTGACACATGAACAATATGCTCACAGGGTGAATACATATGTTACCAATCAGATCACAGCATCATCAAGCACTTCAGAGGACATAGTACCTCCCTCTGGACAGAGCTTATATGACAAGTTGGAAAATCTGTTCTATATTGAGCATGAAATAACACATATTTTTGAAGTCCAGCCCAATTTCTACAGGTATACTGAAGCTGATGAAATATTGATAAAACTACAAAGACACCAGTTGCCAACAGACCAATGGTGGCAGAGCATGTTAGAGATTTTACCAATGTAGTTTTAGTTCTCTTTTTGATCATCTTCATTGAATCAAATTCAATGCACGTGCCACCTATCATAAAAATGAAAATAACAGAGGAAGGAATTCACGCCAAAATGCATTAAAGTAGAATCAGGCACAGATGAAAGGGCTGGGACAGCAATGCAGGAACACGAAATAAAGAGACAGCTACCAGCCGACTTGTTGAGTTAAAAAGTCAAATATATCAGACCACCTAAGGCAGCCAGTACAGTGGAAATTACTCCTACATTCATTGCGCTCTATTTTCAATGTCATTTACTTCCTTTGAAGAAGTAGATGGATAAAGTTATTGCTTGATATTTTCTCTATGAGATATTTTGTAACTCTTTTTGTATAAATACCTCCCTTAGAGATGTATTGTGGGTTGGTGAATATCATTCTGGACCTGCACTGTAAATTTGAGAACTCTTCTGAATAAAGATTGTTGGAATGCTTTGCTGATGAACTCTCTGGTTATGGAATTGATGGCAGAAGCCCATGTTGCAGAATTCTTGGATTATCTCATGGATCAATAAGTCTTTTTAACTCTTGTTCTACTTCATCTGTGTTTTATATATCATCTAAGTCTCATGTTCTAAATTGCAGGAAAAAAGAATAGCCCAGAATTTACTTTGCTGTACTCTATGCTCAATTCCTGTCACTTTTATGTTTTCTTCAGGACTACCATAGGTAGGAATTCTTGACTGCTCCTGTCTTCCTGGTTCTTACACTGAATATATTTAAGGAATTCTTAACTGCTCCTTGGTAATATTTATTCATTTTCCCTCTGTTAGCATAATGAAAGATCCTTAATTGCCTTTCATTCCCTTACTCCATTTCATCCTATTCCAGCTTGAATATTGTTCTATGTTTAATTATCTTGCTCTGTAGTTCCTCCTTTGCCAAAGAAACCATACCCAGAAGTTTATTTTCATTTGACTCCATTAACCCAATGGTCTGAAATTCTCATACTTTGCAGCCCTGTTCTACTGAATGTCACCATCCACAACTCAAACAAATACTTGTACTTCATAGCTAGCCTAACATATAGCAAAACAAAGCTAAAACATAAAGAGAGAGCCCTCTCTGGCTACAGATTGGATAGAATCTGCATCTAAAAGACTGGTTAGTGGTTACCTCGGCCATATTCCCTTTTCCCACTGCTTTTGGGGAACAACCTATTTGATAACAAGACTCATGATGACCAGAGTGAACATGTGATCTATTATCTGTCAAAAGTCCTAGCTAGTCCTGAACTTAGATATTCAAATGTGGAAAAACTGTCATTGGTAGTTGTCATTGTTGTCAACCAATTTCGACACTACATTCTGCTGCGATAGACTGATGTCATCACCTTGGAGAATCCCATGAGACATATTTTGTCTCGACAAGTAATTGGAGGAAAATATTCAAAATGGATCGTAATCCTAAAACAATTTGATCTAGTTTTCATAGCTGCCATGGCGAAGAACTCCTTAGTCTTCACTGAAATTTTGTCAAACCTTTCCATCGTCGATCCTAACGCGATAGCACATGATCCTCTTCTGGATGAAGCTGTCTATCTTATTGTCACCACTGACCCTTGGTATGGTGACATTCTTGTCTACCTCCAAGCACAATGGTTTCACCCTGAACTATCGACAGGTGACCATCATCGCATCCGCCACCAAGCGCGACACTATCTAGTGATTAACGATATGTTATATTTTCGTGGTGTGGATATAGTTCTTTGACGTTGCCTCACTCATGAAGAGGTGGAACATGTTTTAAATGACTGCCATTCTGGGGCATGTGAAGGTCATCCTTCTGGCATATCTACTACACAGAAAATCTTGCGTGTAGGCTATTACTGGCCGACCTTGTTCAAAGATTGCGTCAAGGCCATCTGGAAATGCCATCCTTGTCAAGTGTTCACAAAGAAAATGTGCGCTCCTCCAGCCCTACTGCACCTGGTTATCTCTGTCGGCCCCTTTGCCAAATGGGGGATAGACTTTGTAACTTGCAATCTTGTTTCCTCTGCTGGACACAAATATATCATAGTAGTTGTGGACTATTTCGTGAAATGGGCTGAAGCCCTTCCCACTTGCAAGGTCGATGGAGAAACCGTGGTGCTATTCCTATTTAATCAGGTTATCTATCATTTTTGTGTACCCCACACAATCATTACTGACCATGGATCTCATTTCCAGAACCATATGATGTCTGACTTAACATCGCTGCTAGGTTTTTGTCAGGAACAATCATCCTCCTACTACCCCCAAGCTAATGGTCAAGTAGAGGCCGTCAATGGCGTCTTAAAAACCATGATCCGTAGGTTGGTAGGAAATCATAAAACCAATTGGCACTAAATTTTATATTCGCCACTATGGGCTTATGTAACTTCAGTAAAAACTGCCATGGGCTTTACACCTTTTCAACTAGCTTATGGCCTAGAAGAATTTTTACCAATAGAGTGTCAAATCCCTTCCCTGCAAATAGCCATTGAACTCCTGCCCGACACTATTGCCGAAGAAGAGTGCCTATTTTACCTCAATCAATTGGATGAAACCCGTCGAGATGCCGAATTGGCACTCAAGGCCCACAAGCACTGGGTCAAAGCCCTGTATGACAAAAAATTCAAGCCTCGGTCTTACCAAGAGGGTGATCTTGTTTTTCTCTATGATCAAAAACATGATCTCTTGACGGCAGGAACACTTCAACCCTTATGGCTAGGTACCTATGTCATCAAAAAGGCCCTCTCAAAATGGGCATATGACCATTAGGACTAGGAAGGAGTCCCGCTCGCTGAGCCCAGAAATGGGCTTTATCTGAAAAAGTATTATGCCTAGTATGGCACTAGGCATGTGCTTTGTAATTTTATGTATCTATAAGGTTTGCTTCCTTTTTTTGGTGTGATTGGATTGTTTTTATATTTATTGAAGTATTTGTCTCATACATCCTTCTCGCAATGTAGATGTCTTCGTTACCCTTAGCATATGTAGGATATGTGGATGGTGCCAGTCATCACACACGACACGTTGCATTAGTTCCTTGGGTCATCTACACACCTGAGTCAGAACTATTTTGTTTCGGAGGAGTCTTTCTAGGTACAACCACCAACAATATTGTTGAGTACATGTCCATAATTTCACTTCTCACTGAAGCGTCATCAAGGGACAACTCCAATCTAGTGGTCAGATTAGACTCTCAGCTAGTTGTTATGCAATTGACAAATCATTATCACATTTTTAATATGAACTTGTTACGTCATTATTTAAGGGTACGACTCTTGGAATGTCAATTTGAAGTAATAACATACGAACACATCCCTAGAGAATTTAATATGGTTTTTGATTCATTAGCTAACTATGTATTAGATTGGCATCTGTCTCATTCACTATAGAAGCATGCATGAAAAGTAAAAATTTACAGAGTTAATTTTTTTTAAAAATACATTTACACCATCAAAATACCAAAAATGTGTGTATATATAGATAAAATCCAATCTTTTATATCGAAATATTACAAAACTTGTATGTTTTAAGTACAAAATCGCTACGAAGCCTAGCTACAAACACCCATTGTCTACTTGAAAACACCTGCTAAAAAGAGCCTACTACTCCTGAAATGCTAAAACTGCTCTAGCTATCCTCCGAAGAGGAACCAGAAACTGCTTAGGTACCTGTGTGCCGCTGCATATGAGTGGGAATCTCCATCATAGGAAGGGGGGGGAACACCCACGCTCAAGCCATCCAAGTTCCTCAAAACCTCATGAAGATTGTTGGAATCAACCCCCCCAATAGGTAGTTGGCCTCCTCGTTGCATATGGCGGGGTTTGCCTACAGGTTGTAATGGCACCACATCTTTGTTAAGCATAAAGCTTCATGTCAATACTTTTTCACCCATAAAAACATTACATAAACATTCAAAAGCTAAAAAATACTTGAAGTACTTTCAAAAATCATTCTCACCTTGAGGACCCCAGTTGGTCCCGGGCAACAGCATCAAGTTAGGGTCACCGGTAAAGTCCATGCCCTCATAAGCATAGTCATCAATCATCACAATTTGGCGACAAAGCCACTAGAATAAATATTCCTTGAAGAAATACTGGATCGGTCCTCATCCTGTGTGAGGATCGAGTGATGACCATCGCCCTTGTCTTGGCTCCCTCAGATCAAAGGGACCTAAGCTCATCCTTGGGTGCATAACAGGCACCCTCTCAAGAATGAATGAGAATATGAGAGTACTATTAGCGTCGGTATCTTCATCCCTCCGTCAGAGATCAAATTCTCTTGTTGCATTGCATGTTAGGTGTCCTGCTCAGTCAGCTACATTCCATTAGGAGCATGGATCATCTGACAGTAGTGGCTTTTTGTACATTTTCCCTCATGTCCTTTACCTGCTGGCCCATTTCCATTCATCAAGATCATTTTCAAGAACTTTTTGTCTTTAAATTTGCAAGAGTCATTTCTGGGGTTTCAATTTCATTAGGTCTAGGGTTTCATCAAAAAGGTCTCCAAAATGTCCAATAACAGTCAGCAGGTGCATGAGGTGGTGGAATAAAGTTCCAATACCAATAAATTTCACATAGAAATGTATTTTTCCTCAAAACAGTATTTTAGGTTTTTACTATATAAATTTGATGTAATTTCAGTTTTTCCATATGTAATAACTTCAGTGGCAACCCTGGTCACCTTGCCAAGCTTCAACATCTCCATCACCTACAAGGCAAACAAAAAATCAAAGCATTCAGTTCATCACAGGCAAAAATAAAGCAAACTGCCCAAAAACAGAGTTTGAAAAGTAAGTCACATTGCAAACATTGTAAAAGTGGGTTTTATGAAGGAAAAAACAAAAGCTCTTGTATATAAATCATCTTTACAATTCAAAAATCTCATTGGCACTCAAAGAAGATAGATTGAGCAAAGTGAAAGTCGTGTTGGAGAAAGGAAGCAAAATCACAGCAAAAAGTTCTAGTTTTGGAGGTGTGGCACATTGGGTGAGAGGCGCGGTGCATACAAGTGGTGTGACGCATTGGGCCACCCTCCACAGTTTTAAATTTATAGTGGCGCGCGCGGAGGCGCGACGCGTTGGGTTTGTGGCACGGCGCATAGAGCTACCAAGCCCAATTTCATCATAAACTCCCTCAAATTTCCAAAATTGGTCAAATTTTCTAGTGTGCAAGTAAGTCAAGATCTTTTCCTTGCTAGTAAAGGGGTTTTTCTTAAAATTTATGGTGGTTGTGTAAAAGAAAATTCAAACCCTAATACCTTGCAATTTCTCAAAAGCCATTGCCTAGGGTTTCTACTTGTTATTTTTCTTCCAAGCTTATTCTTCCACTCCTTCATTTTTTCACTCCCTCACTCCTTCATTCCGTCATTCATTTTTTCCTTCTCATTACATTTTCATCAACGCCATATCCTTAAATTATTAATCCCAAATCCCTAGTCCTAACTATCCCAAACCCTAGTTAAAAATTCCCAAACCCTAATTGTTGTCCCAAGAGCTTCATATCGCCATTCAGCTAAGTGGACCATCATTCAGAGGGTTTTCATCATCATGTCAGGTTCCAATGGGTCATTTTACACCTTGTTCATGCTTCAGTTGTGCCTAGGTAAGGTTCATTTCCCTCTCTTATGGTTTTGAAGGTAATTTCTCTTATATGGTCAAATCATCAGCAAAACTTGTATCCTGATGTTCATACACCTTCCCCTATCCTTAATGTACCTTATTAAATGCTTCCCATCACTGATATTCTTCAAATTCTTCATTTTCGCACAAACCCTAGTTTCTTGCTTTAACTTGACAATTTTCTAGGCTAGGCCTGTGTTTTTCCCTTTTGTACCCCTTCCCCTCACTCAATCTTTGAAATCCCACTTTCCCCTACTTCCCAACATCCCTCCCTACTTCCAAAAATTTTCTCAAGAATTTAGAAGCCCTTTATCCCCTTCATTTCACTTCATTTCGACAAATCCCCTGTTCCACACATCGGGATAGGTTTTACTCCAATGATTTTTCTGAGAAATAAAAGATTAATTTGGGAAAACTGAGAGATTATTTTGTCCATATTAGGCCAAGGAAGAAAAACCTCCTTCACTTTTTACACAGATGTCCTGGTTTTAGAGAAATGTTAAAAATACAGTTGCCTCGGGAGAATTGATCTACCTCTAAAGTGACCTTTGTAAATTCAAGTTTTCTCCTAGCTTGGTTCGCCAAATGACTTGCTTGATGAGTCAAATGATAATTAGACCCAATAATATTTCCAACAAGCTATTGTGCACCCAATTTGGACACCGGTAAGGCCCTCAAAACTGGTCTGCAAAAAGGCACTATGCATAGAAATTGTTAACACAGAATTTTCTGCGCTATGCGCCGTGCCACGTGGCGCTCGCTTTTGCTAGGAGCCTATAAATAAATAAAAAAATCATCATTTTTGGATTTTTCATGGAAAAATATGTTTCCCTACCAATGGCCAAGAAATTTGGACAGATTTTGAATCCTCAAAAAGGTCAAAAACACTGGAAAAATGACCTCACTGCCCCTATTTTGACACATATGAAGTAGTGTTGGAAGAACTAACTTTTGGAGGGGCAAATTGAGGCCAAATTACAAAATTCTACTTGGGTTGGAAAGTAGACAGGAATACCTTTCCAACAAGCACCCTATGAGCAAATTTGGACACTAGTAAGGCCTTCAAAAGTGGGTCTAAATAGGCACTACGCATAGAGAATCAGGCGCGGTGCATTGAGGAAATTTTGCTAGTTTGACCAAGTATTACTCTGTTTTTCACCCAGCTTTGGCCAGTTTGAATTTTTCACTTTCTTAATGGAAAATTTGTGATGTAATGTAATGTATATTTATGGATCATGATGTAAATGTGTCAAATGTTCACTTATAGAGGTAGATTCATCAGTTTAAAAGTTGTTTGAAACTGAATGAATCAGTTCCCTAGTTTATAGAGGCAAGTTGTTCCATTGCCTAATTTGTAGTTCTCAGTTTAGAATTAGTTGGAAAAGCTCCTAATATTGTGAGCTCGACCCCTAGAGGCTAGGATGAGTCATGGTTTGTCTATATCTTGTGATCTTTCAGTCATTAACATGGTTGGACTTTTGAGAAAGCCTTGAGCTTCATTGTACACTCATATTAGCATTTTGGCTAAGGAATTGAGACCAAAGTTTGCAGCACTCTTTGGGATCCATGTGGCAATTTGTCTTGGTAAAATGTTTTCCTTTGTAATTGTGAATTTATTTATGTGATTGTATGCCATTATCTCTCTTATTTCTTCTCGGCTAAATCAAATAAGAGTGTAAGTAGAATCCATTGAAATTGCAGTGCTCTACTTGAGGTTTGCTTTAGTCTTTGATGTTTTCAAATGTTTGGAGAGGATCCATGAGCTTTCTTACTTTCTTCAGCTCCTCACCTGTCTAATCCTTCCATCTCATTCAATTTTAAGTGCCAAAAACAATTGCCTACCCCATTGAGATCTCTACAAGATTGAGCCTCAATCCCTACACCCAAAATCTACCTTTCCATCTGAGCCAACAAAAACATCATTTTATTCAATCAAACTTTTTCACACATATACCTAGCCTAAGATAAATATTTCTATCAGTCATCTCAAGCCCTCATCAGTTATAATTTGCTGAGATTGACCCAGAGAGAGCCCTCTCCCTACCTGGTAGGGCTAGCTACTAGGTTAAGCGTGGTTTGATGTTGTCCCTGGACCCTACCTTCCTCAACCTAAGGTAAATCTAGGCACTAACATAGTGGCAACCATACTAGGGAAGAAATTGTTTGTTTGTTAGTGTTCTTCATTTTATAAACTACAGACGGAGCTTGAAGTTATTCCAGGTAGCCTTTGAAATGCTCTTGCTTTGCATTAGCGAAAGTAGATAAACGTTGCTTCAGTCAATCTCCGGTCTAGCCTTATAAACAAAAACATCTAACTTGCAAATTTCCTCAGTAAAATGTAATCAATTTCATACCTGATTGTTGATGGTGGACAATAGTCAGACAAATATGAAGGCTAAAATCATTCACTTGGCGACTCCAGTGTCAAAGAATCCCAAGGTTCAGAATTTTTATGGCGACTCTACCCTTCCAGAACCAGTAGCCTGAAAAATTTCTTGGTCAATTCATTGTTATCAAAATGGATTTGCTTGCTCGATGGTATGCTCCCATGAGCTGAGATCACATTCTAGGTTTTCCAAATAAAATTCCTAAGGTAAATTGGCAAAGGAATTTGCCTATGTTTAAAGATGATGATAAGAATGATGCTGCTTTACATTTGGTTAGATTTCACATACATATTCACAAGTTGAAGGTTGATTTTCCTAAAGATTGCTTGATGAAGATATTCATGGCCACTCTGGAAGGTGAAGCCCGATCTTGGTATGAAAGTTTGCCTCCTGCTTGTATTTACTATTTGAAGGATTTTCATACCATGTTCTTTGAAAGGTACAAAGAATCTTATCCATCATTAAATTTAGTTCAGAACTGTTGTAGCCATGTTCATAGTTTTATTGAAAATCTTGAAAAAGTTTATGAAGATGATGACTTCATTGATGATGAGATCATGGAGGCCCTGTATGAAAGTCCATTTCAGTAGCATAAAAAGAGTTTAGAAGATACTCATCAAGATGCTCAAGAAACTTTACAGTAGGATCAAGATCTTCACACAATGAAAATGATGAAAGAGAAGGTTTTATTTCAGATCTGTCCATAGAAGAAGACAGTATGCAGGGAAGTCAAGTTTCAATTTCAGAATGTGACAAAGTCAAGTCAGCTATTTCAGTTCTAGATTTAGATTGTGATGATGAAGACAACCTTGTTCTGAATCCCATGAATGAGAGCTCTGTTGTTGAGATCATCTGGAATGAATAAGACAGAGTTATTGAACAAAGCCTTCATGAGGAGGTAATCCAGTCATTTTATGAAAAACAAGATGAAATCTTTGTTCGAGTAAGTGAAAAATCTTCTTTCGATAACTCAATGATAAATGATAATTTGGATAGTTTAATTGCCATGTCATATGAATATGATCAACAATGTTTCCAAATTTCAGAAGATCAGGACTATCATTTAGATTTTTCATGTTTTTCATGTTATTTCAAGAAGAAAAAAAATCACTTGAGCAAAACAAAACAGAAAGTATTATCTCCTTTGTCTGAAGATGAGATAGATCAACTCTTGAAAGTTCAGGTTACAGCCAAAGCTAATGTAGGTCTGCAATGTGCACATGGTCAAGGCAGTGTTTGTGAAACTTTTTCTTCTTTTGAAAATGATGACAGTCTTGAAATTAGAGTTATAGATCAGCGAACAGATAATATTTTCTTTCATGAAGATGATAAGGATGTCATGTTTGATAATCTAGAAGATTGTTTTCTGTTTAAGAATGACCTTGACCATGAAATTGACGAATATGAGCTTGAGAGAGATAATATGCCAGAATTTCTTATGCTCGAGGAATTTACAGCTAACACTCAGATGGCAGAAGCTTATACTTCTCTATGCCTTCCTATCACTCGGCAATCAATTGGTCTTTCAGATCAGAATGAAGGGAGTACTTGTATTTTTACTGCTGGATCTCAAGACAAGCTAGTGCTTCATGATTTTCAAGATCCCTTCGGCATTCTTTTGCAAGCATTAGAAAAGATAAATGTTGCCTGGTTCGTTATCATAAAACTTGGTTTCAGTGGTTATTGTGAGTTGCCTACATGTACATCATTCTACTTGCTCGGGAAAAGTGAGAGCAGAATTTCGGTATGTAGCCATCTGTTGGATTGGTTACATTGGAAGGCTCACTACACATGATTGTACATATTTCATCAGTAGGTAGGTGGTTGTCATCATGATTTGAAGCTCTCAAATCTCGATGGTCTGATGCCATTAAAAAGCTTTGTAAGTACTTGTTTCAGTTAAGTCTTGAGTCATATTTTGTTTTCGTCAGTTTGGAGTGTCTAGTTTCAGCTTTTGAGTATCTCGTTTCAGTCTGAGTTAGTCTTACTCATTTCAATTATGAGTCTTGAGTATTGCATGTAGTCAACTCTGCCTTCAACTGGAGAAGCACTACTTCACACCAATTGAACATCTCTCGCTGGACACAGTCAACTACAAGCAACAGTTGGGCCTTTGTTGCAATGTGAGGACTCTTTGACCTAGCCAACCGCACAATCAACCATAAAATGGCCCCCGTAGACGTGGACCATTTCCTCTCTATGGGGACTCTGTTGCTGACTAGTCTGCTCTTAGGGATTTAGTAGGATTTCACCAGCTCCAGGGTAGATCATGGATCTGGCCTACCCCGGTAAGGTTTTCTTGTGCCCCATGGCACGACAAACCAGTTAAAAATTATATGTCATCACAGTCAATAGCCAGCTCATGATCTGTAATCTTGAACACTTGCTCATGTTCATCCCAGTGCTGGATAATGCATCTCAATAGATCCTCCTGCCCTTTCATCAACTCCAACTTTGCATACTTCAATAAAATGCAGCAACACAAAGCAAGTATGCATGTTGGATCATTTCGCATCGGTAATTCTTGGCTATCATTGGCCCGTTCTCTCCATAGGCTAGTCATTATGGCCTGAAACCTACACAAAATAACCCTAAAAATAGTCAAAATGGGGCAATACAACTTCAGGAATCATTGCATGAGGTATTAAACTGCGCCCTTAAGCTCTAACGCTCCCCCCAGTGGTACATAGGGAGGATTAATGCCCTTCCGTAGGTCATACAGGGTGTTTAACACTCCCTACAGGCCATCTGGAGGGCGTTAGTGTGCAAACTCTGCTTTAGGGCACCTCAAATCTACAAAAATCCACCCCAAAAACTGATAAGAAAGGTTACGAAATGCATAGAGCAAGGTTTTAACCTCTACCTGGGACTGACAACACATCGAATGGTTGCATGGATCTCCTACAATGGTCCACAGAAAATCTACTCTTCTTTAGCTCCAAAATGCTCTCATAGTTCTAAAATAGTGAAAATGGTGAATGTGAAAGCTCAAAAAAATTCCTTATATTTATTTTTGGAGACATGATTTTTGAAATCATTAAAGAGGAAGTAGTCCATTCCCCATGATTTTTTATCATACATGAACCCATATGGATAGGAATTGCTGCTCTTTTTATACTTTTTCTGCTTTTGATGAAATTACCCTTAGGAATGAAAAGCAGTAAATGCTGCATGCAATTCTCAAGGATTACTTTTCTTGTATGGGATATTTTCTCACTCTAAAAACTGAAAAATCCCCGAGTTTTTCATCGTTGGGCTCGTTAAACACATACAACGATAGTCTGAGCAACTCTTTTTCACTCTTTTTCTAGCTCATTAAACTGAAAAAGATCATTAGAGCATTATTTTTAGGCACTTTTTCTCTCTCATAAAACTGAAAAAATCTCGAGTTTTTTTCTTTAGGCTCATTAAAAATTTATAAAGATGACCCGAGCATTCTTTTATGTACTTTTCTCACTCGTTAAACTGAAAAACCCGGAGTTTTTGTCACCGGGCTCGTTAAAAATCTATGGCAACAACCAAGGCACTTGCGTTTTTGGGACCATTTCTCGCTCTTAAAATCGAAGCAATCCCCTAGTTTTTCCCCTTCTTTGGGCTCGTTAAATCTACGAAGAAGGAATCAGCAGTTCTTTTACCTCTTTTTTCTCGCTCAATAAACTGAAAAATATACTTTGAGTTTTCTTTATTTGACTCGTTAAAATTTGATAAAGGTATTCAGTTTTCTTCATTTGACTCGTTAAAATTTGAGGAAGGTATTGAGTTTGTTGTCACATGACTCATTAAAAATTCACGATGAAAAATGAGTTTAGTCCATCTCCTCATACTCATAACAAAATGAGGTCAACATCTATTGAGCATAGGTTTCTCTTTATCCGAAATCAATAGATTAACTCACGGAAAAGTAACCGATCCAGGTATACTATTAACCTTTTGTCACACCTGGTTAACAACTATGACAAAGGGACCACCATGGAGTCATTCTTTATGATCTTTTCAAACTCTCTAAATATGAAAAGACCATTGGGTTGTCTCATTTGGACTCATTAAATTAAATAGACAAGGTACATAGTCACTCTTTTTACGATCCTTTTCAGACTCTTAAAACATGAAAATATCAATAGGTTTACCTGTTTGGACTCATTAGACTAATCAGATAGGGCATAGAGTCGCTCTTTTTGCGGTCCTTTTTAGACTCTTAAAATATGAAAAGATCGATGAGTTTACCCGTCTAGACTCACTAAACTAATCAAACGGGGAAAGTGGACAATACAACTGTATTTCAGTATTAGAAAGTGTGGTTTGGTAGCAGTCGTTCCTTTGAACATGGCACTTCCTCAGATAAACCTTCCTTGTGATGGCCTCTCAATATGAATCCTACCATCCTATGAGTTTAGCCTAAATACCCTGGTGTTATTGCATCTTTGTATCCTAACACTCTTTGGTGTTCATGAGTCTAGTGTTGCATGGTTAAAACTGTTTTCGTGCCTTCTATTGTTCAAGGGTTAACATTTTGTTTCCTCCATCAACCCATCAAGCATATACTTTCATCATGCCCTCTGTCGTTTAGACCCAATGCTCAAAGATTCCTCAAAAAACAAATCATTCTTGTCCCGTTTCATGTCGATTGATGTAGGACACATTATTGCCTACCTTTCGACAGGTATCTTCCTATCGACTTCAACACTCTATCTAGGAAGACAACCCAGAAACACATTCAGTGCCTTGGTACTTGCAAACATTAGTGGCAGGTCACCTTGTGTTTGATCAGGGGTTCTCATTATTGGCTCCTGGTTAAGCGATTCTACGGGTGTTCAACGTCAAAAACATATTTCACACTCATTAGATTGTATTGTACATCTTGGAGACCATCACCATTATTGGTGGCATTCCTCATGTCCGTTAATGGTCTCCATTATTGACTGGTAATCATATGATTTCGTGCATGTTCGACATCAAAGCATATATTCACATTTATCGATCTATGTTGTTCGGTGAAGCAAAAATCAAGACCTTGGGTAGAGTCTTGCATCACTCAGCCTTGCTTCCTCTGCCAAGTTGTGTATATTGTTTTTTGGAGACACCTCATCAGAATGATCCTATTATGACACCGGATCCACATTATACTTATCAGCGGCCAACATCATCATATCTTTTTTTTGAGAAAATCACTCTGACATAGCTACTGAGCATGGGAATGCCCAACTCAGGACATGATTTTAAGTTGTTTTATATATATGTGTGTTGTATCAAGTTTCCCCTACCACCCGAACCTCCGATACTCTCTCTCTTTGTCAAAGAACGAAATTATAGTTAAGTAAAGTATTTTAGCCATCATCGCAGCCTCTGATCTCACACTTTAGGGGGCATCTACTATACAACAAAATGACCCCCTCATCAGCTTAGAGGGGAAAGACATGATAGCTGAAGCAAAGAGCAAAATCACAAGCCTTGTTTCCACACTAGCACTAGCTAAACATTGATAACATGCTTTATAAAGCTTCTCTGTAAGCTTAATGGAGCGTTAGTGACCCTACTAACTCTAGTTGTTAGTTCGGGAGTAGTGTTAGTGGATCCTAATGAGCATCTTGAGGTGAAAGGAGAGAATTGACTCATAAATATCTCTATATTCCCTCCTAAAGCTACTCAGAAAGGTAGGGAAACATCTCAAGTTCGACCTATTTGTGGGATTTCTAATCCAAATGAAGGAGGAAAATGGGAAAGAGCTGAAAAAGCATGGCAATATCATTGCTTTTACCTTAAGAGACTTATGGAGGAACTTGGAAACCCTAACTTGATTGCTACATAAGCAAAGCTAGGCCTATGGTGATGGAGGTCAGATCATTTAAAAGGATAGCTTACTTGATTGTCGAGCATTGTCTCAAATCTAAGCATAAGAAGTTGGTAAGAAGGGAGAGAGAAAGAGAAGTTGGAGGGGTAAGGGAAGGTTGATGCAACATATGGTTGTAATCACTCTTTCGACATTAATATAGAACTACAGTTGTATTTTCTACTCCGTGGTGTTGGTACTATCATTCATTTACTTGTTTGTCCAATACCTTTTTGCATGAGTAGCTTAGTTATGTGTAACTAGATGTCTTTGGTGTATTCATGTATTAGTTATCAAGGTTGTATGCTATGATTATGCTTGTCTCTTCTATGTGCAGGACTTGATCTGGAGCCAACTCAAGGGACTTCCACCTACCTGCATTATGCTCTCCAACAAATCTACACAGAGGCTTGAGGTAATCAATCTGTTATGGCTTTGATAGTTAGTTATTGTTTATGGACATGCATGTGACTTTGTTATAGCTAGAGATAATCTTACAGTCTGCCAAAGGACCCAGGAAGACCTTTGAGGGTATCTTCATTCTCCATACACCATGCATTTTATCCTATAGCACAAGCTAATCTCTTTTTGGTGATGTGGCAGGTGGCTTAGGGATGTTGGTGGATGGTTGGAAGGTTCAGGAGATGGTTGGAAGGTTTTGGAGACCCTTGGGTGACCTTGGCTGGCTTCCTAGAGTTTTTCCCTCAATTAGTCCTCAAAAAAAGCCACTACAGGAAAACCTATAGGATGTGCTAGAAACCTACAACATTCCTTGTATTTCTATAGGATATAGATGAGAGTAAAATGATGGGTTTTGGAGGTGATGAAAGGCTTAGAGAAGGTGGTTGATGGGTGGAATTGAGTGAGAAAAGTCCTAGGATCACTCAGAACCCAAAACCAAGTTTAGGATATGGTTGGATTTGTTCAACATGCTTAGGGGAATTTCTATGTAAAATGATGAAATTGGTCAAGGTCTTCATGAGAACAAGGAATGCTTATGGGTGGATGAAGTTGGAAGGTGGTTGCTTGCTATGATATCTCTTTCTACTTCTGAAGCACTTTCTCTGCATCAAACATGTGTAATTTCCAAAAAGTCATGTAAACAAGAAGAATTCTCATGAGCTAGAAAAGAAGAATTTAATGAACTAACTGTCTACCTTATGCATGAGGAAATTGTTCAACAAAATGGAATCATGGATGATATATAATGCAAGAATGAAGATAGAAGAGATGGAAATGAAATCCTATGCTTGCAGAACTAATAAAATGCTGGTTCTAGTATAGTAAACTCTAAATCTTATGAAAGAAATGGAAATCTGTCTTTTTGGGGCTACATAAGGGTGTTTTCCTCAAATCATGATCCCAGAAGGAAGAAGTGAGGCCAAGACACCTACTGAAAACTTTCTGGTTCTTCTTTTATCCCTTCTAACCTTCTACTGAAGTAAGGCACAAATGGAAGCAAACTAATAAACAATTAATCAAATGTACACTACTTGCAATGAAATACTTCTAAAGACAGTTTAACCATGAATCTATGAAACTAAGCTACGCATACAGATACAATAAGAGGAGATTTTGTTGATAGGGTTAGGCCCTAACCCAAGAGATTCAACCCTCTAAGTTAACTTAGTGTTGGATCAAGAAAAATCTCATTCTTATTAGCAAAACAGAAAATTACATCAAAGTCTTCCAAAAGTCTGGAGCTCGAAAATAGCTACAGTTTTTACAACAAAAATTTGAAAATATTTGCCCTGGCTTAACAATAATGCCATGTTAACGGTGTAAAAAAGTGATGAGCATCAATATTGCATCGCGAATGCTGCAAATTATGGGCTACCAACTTTACTTTATCAACCCGAGGTTTGTACAAACTTGGAGGTGATAGTACTGTATACACAAGTAAAAGTGATGGTTCTGCCTTTTTTCACTGTTCAACTGGCGAGAGACGACTAGGGTTTTCAAGCCAGACCTTTATGGATTCAGAATAATCTTGGTTCCTTGATGAAATAAATATAAATCTACTCTAAGAGAGATTTGATCTACTGTAATAATGAAAAAGACTAAAATTCAACACTAAGGCACATCGCTTCCTAATTAATTCCTAAGAACTATGATTTGCAATAATGTTAAATTAACATGAACTAAATTCTACTATACTAAGCATAGAAGTTAAAAACATCAAACATCACTATTATGCATGTAAAGGACTGTAATAAATCTATTTTGCTTATTTATGCTTTCGATAAAAAATCAAGTGTGCAAGCTAATCTCTTTTGGTGATGTGGCAGGTGGCTTAGGGATGCTAGTGGATGGTTGGAAGGTTTGGGAGATGGTTGGAAGGTTTGGAAGACCCTTGGGTGACCTTGGGATGCTTCCTAAAGGTTTTCCCTCAATTCAGCCTCAAAACAGGCCACTATAGGAAAGCCTACAGGATGTAATAGAAACCTACAGGATTCCCGGTATTTCTATAGGAAAAAATGAGAGAAAAACAATGGGTGTTGGAGGTGATGGAAGGCTTAGGGAAGGTGTTTGATGGGTGGAATGGAGTGAGAAAATGCCTAGGATCACTCAGAACCCAAAACCAAGTTTAGGAGATGGTTGGATTTTTTCAACATGCTTGGGGAAATTTCTATGTAAAATGATGAAATTGGTGAAGGTCTTGATGGAAACAAGGAATGCCTATGGGTGGATGAAGTTGGAAGGTGGTTGCTTGATATGAGATCTCTTTCTACTTTTGAAGCACCTGCTCTGCATCAAACATATGTAATTTCCAAAAAGTCATGTAAACAAGAAGAATTCTCATGAGCTAGAAAAGCAGAATTTAATGAACTAACTGTCTACCTTATGCATTAGGAAAATTTTGAATAAAATGGAATCATGGATGATATCTAATTCAAGAATGAAGATAGAAGAGATGGCAATGAAATCCTACACTTGCAAAACTGATCAAATGTTGGTTCAAGTATAGTAAACTCTAAATATTATGAAAGAAATGGAAATTTGTCTTTTTGGGGCTACATAAGGGTCTTTTCCTCAAATCATGATCCCAAAAGGAAGAAGTGAGGCCAAGACACCTACTGATAGCTTTGTGGTGCTTCTTTTATCCCTTCTAATCTGCTATTGAAGTAAGACACAAATGGAGGAAAACTAATAAACAATTAATCAAATCTACACTACTTGCAATGAAGTACTTCTAAAGACAGTTTAACCATGAATCTATGAAACTAGGCTAATCATACATATACAAGAAGAGGAGCCATTGCTGCTAGGGTTGGGCCCTAACCCAAGAGCTTCAGCCCTCTGATTTAACTCAGTGCTGGATCAAGAAAAATCTCATTCTTATTACCAAAATAGAAAATTACATCAAAGTCTTCCACAGGTTTGGAGCTTGAAAATAACTAGAGTTTTTACAACAAAAATTAGAAACCTAATGAGGCTCTAGGCCTCTCTACTTATCCAATTGAAGTCCCCAATGACTTCCTTAAATTTAGGGAGGCTCGACTTCCAAACTTGAGATGAACTAACTCTTTGTCTGTCACTTGCTCGACTTGTTGGCTTGTCGAGGCCTGACCCAGCTTCAGAAGTGTTTAGCCAAACAAATCTCGAAACTATCGGCCCTTTCGGCAATAGTCCATGGAGTGCGGACTGAGGTATCACCTGAGGTAGTATGGGAGGGTGCTAGAACTAGGGTTCTACACCCTAAGGATGTCTTGATAAGGTCTGGAAGGTTCACTAACCGATCCTACACGCTATGCTACTTCCGTGCAGCCGTTTGTTTAGTGTAACTACCTTCGCGTGGCTAGGATGACCAACATGAACGTTCTTTACCATTTCTGTGCTTAGTATTATTATAGATCTTGAATTAAATTAAGTAGGCCCAATACTTTTAGTTACCAATTAACATAAACAGACATGCGCACAATTATAAACCATAAACAAATGCATAAACTGAAATATAGAAACAGATACGGAATATTCCAAAAACAAATTATCTTTATTAATGCCTTTTCTAGTTACAATCCACTTCCTACCCTACGCACACAGATGCAGGGGTCTGTGCACACAGCTACAAGCTCTACCAGGCCTCCGCACACAACTGCGAAGCCTCTATCTCCTACTAGAACCCAAAACTTGGACTTACAGACTCAGATTGAATACCACATTTAGAAAACCATATCACTTCTTAACATCACCAAAAGCTACATTCTACACTTAGAGCCACACTCTATTTATACATTCCCATGGTCCACAGACCTTGGGTAGGCCGACACATTATAGATTAAATTACAATATTTTAGAGTGGACTACTCTTTGACCTAACTCATTACAACTCAGGCTCCACGCAATTCAAGAGCCTTTATAATACCAATACCCAAAATTGTGGGCTTTAAGCCCCAAAACCATTACGTAGGGGATCCACTACCCAACAGGCCCCCAACACAAACATCATGACTCATCCTGAGTCACCTAGATGGTGTAGTAATCTTCGTGCGAAGTTCACCCAACAAACTATGCGCTTCACTTACGTCCACACCACATTCTTTTGCTTTCTGTTGTATCCGTTGTACGTGTATCTATGATGTTTTATTGTTAGTCGCAAGTCCTTGCCTGAGTACATATATAGCCTGCATGTGTGCCAGATTTCCCTCGATCTTGGTGGTGACCTTGAATGCTTCCTCAAGCCAAGGTTGGATGCGTTCTTTTAGCAATGCTTCTTTCTAACGCGCGGCGTCTACTTGGGCATTTAGACCCTAGTCCTCCATCTTGGCTAGCCGTTGCCTAAGGGTGACCATCTGCGTGGTCCCCTAGACATTGTTGTAATCCTGCTGCAACTCCCACACTTCTGTCTCTAGCCATTGGAGTGTGGGGTCCTCCTGCAGTGAAGTGAGGGTGAAAAGTGACTGATCTAGCAAAGCAGTACAATCCTGTATGGCACTCTCTATTGCTTCCAACCCTACTTGAATGGCATGGCGCCACTACTCTCTAACCTCTGGTGGTGTAGATGGTTGTGCCTTCAGCCTCAAATCTGCAATCTGCAAGTTGAGGTCCAATTAGATCCTTGTTGCGTCCTCCTTTGCCTTGCGGAATCCACTGGCCAATTTGTAGATCCATATGCCTACTGGTAAGTCTGCTGCAATCTCGAGCTTGGGGGCATGGTGACATGCTTCCTCGACAATTTGTTCCAATTGCTGAGTCTATGCTACTACTTCATCACGTTGGAGGCTCAATTACTCGATGTTGATTCACTGTTCACTGAGCATCTGTACTGCGCATCCTTCCCTAGTGTGGAGCTCTGTCGTCGCTCCATCCTGTATCTAGTATAATATTTCTCGTGGGAAGGTAGCCATGTTTAATCCAAGTCCCTTGAGCCTGCCTACCACGGCTCTATCCTTTGCATTGTCTATTGTTAGTGCTCCTTCTGGCAGTGCTACAGCGTTAGCCATTTTGGCCCGTAGCAACTACTTGGTTGCTGATGTAACCGTAGCCCCATAGGTGGCCATCATTCCCTGCTATGGGGGTTGCACCTAAAGTTTTTGAAGTTGCATCCAGAGTGCCCCCAACACAGTTTGTTGCTCCGTCATTACCTCCTGGAGCGCCTCCCTGGTGACTTCACGAACTATATCACCGATGTCGCATAGGTCACCCTCGGCCAGCATGATAGGCTCCCCATCCAACTTGGACGCCTTGGTCTTCTTCCGAGGCCCTATTCATTCTATCGTGTGTGGCCGTTTTAAGGGTGTAGCAGTGATTCTTGGGTCTGTGCCTTTTGTCGTATCATCTGCCTCATGCCCTGTGTTCAAGTTCAAGCCTCTTTCTTCTTGTGATGTAGTGGCCCCTACTACTACTGTCTTTTCCATAGTGGCCTTTCCTACCTCCTCGGACGTCCGTACTTCTTCAGCTAGCTATTCGTTCTGCTTCTGTTGTGCTAGAAACCTGGTGGCATTCTTTTGTCTTTAAATCTTTGTCTCATCGCCCATGACCATGTCTGGTGCGTGCCATTCCGGTGGCCATGTGTCGAGCATCGTGAAAACGATGTCATCTATTGCAATGAATGGGAGTGTGGTCCACTTCTATTCTGGATCCTTCCGCACCCTGATATACACATGGTGCATATCTGCTTTAAAGTCTGTAAAAATCTTCAACTGTCATATACAGAAGCGGATAGGCACAGCCACTTGTTGATCCATAGCTGTATGCTCGCCTCCATTAGTGCCCAAAAGATATTGGTTTCCTGGATTCATATGGCATCCTTCATTGCCCATAGTGAGGCATATTTTGCTGCCTCTAGCCAGTCCTGGTCAAGGGGAGGATATTGACTATCCTCAGGCAATTCGCCTGTAACCAACAATATGGATAAGAGCAACCATGCGTAGCAGAAGGTCCTACCCTGTTCTTGGGCCTCCCTGTAGTTTTTTAGGAACTTGTCACAGAGGAATTGTGCCCAGTTGAATTGTACCCCTGCTGCGCATTTCTCAGCCAACGTGATGATCGTTGCCAGTACCTCATTGCCTCGGCATTTTATCATCACCTTTCCCACCAACAAATGGGTGGCGAATCAGACCCCTTTGTATTGAATACTAGTAATAACTAACCCCCTATGCTTTTTCTCCAACTCATATTTCTTTTTCATGGCCTCTACAAGCGTCACATCTCCACTTGTGCCAGGTATTTCTGCGGGGTCCCTTCTCACACAGGGAAGCTGAGAAATCCTATGAGTGAGTTCTGCATGATGGGAATGGGTTCTTCTAGCCACAAGTACCCATCATGCACTAGGAAAAGTAGTTGCCTGATGACAAATATTGTGATCGAGGCTCGATGAAAGTGTGGAATCGATAGGAGGTGGAGTAGCCCAACCTCCTCCACCCTGCGCATCCATGTCCATGGATATAGTGTTGTAATGGCCCCCTCCGTGCTTTGTTCCATCAGCTCGCTAGTTTCCAAATGAGGAAAGTTCTCGATGTCCACGAGGCCCCATATTCAAAGTTCATATTGGGAATGCGGCCCACAGCCATTCTTTTAAATAGAACCCCTTCATGGAGGGATGGGGTGTTGAGTGTACTTTTAACGACATCCAAATCTTTAGGTACCTTTACCCTCCCTTTATGTGGAGGGACATACTTGGGTAGTTTTACTATGGCACATACTAGCTGGATGTCTTCATCCATCTCTTCTTCTGGTTCCACCTCTTCGACAAAGGTTGACAGATCCTCTTCCTCTTCCTCGTCGTCGCTCTCAATATTAACAATTTTTCCTTTTTCTTCCATCGACAGTTTGATGAATCGTGGATTTCGCGGAGACATAAGAATCGGTCCTTCTACCTGTGGATCCTCTTGGGCCTCGATGTCTATGGTGATTTAGGGATTTTTGGTGCATCCCCTACTAGTGGCATAGAACTTTGCAAGGCTCCCTTGGTTGTTGACATGATTCTGATCAGGGACTCCTGTGTATCCTTTGGCAAGGCTTCAAACCATGGACTTGCTCTTACAACCTCCTCATTCATCAGGTTCATGCCCGCTTGATAATGCAATAACTCTATTCGCAAAATGCCAAGGGTTTTCCGATGGAGGGCCATCCATGATTTATAGGCCCGTTGTAATTCCAACTCGACCATCCCCCCATTTTCTGGCTCATTAATGCTATACTGGTGGTAGATCATTTCAAATCGAGTTCTGACTTCGTGTCTTAAATGCCCACCGCCCACTTCTTTTTGCCTTAATTTGGACATCTTTTCATGAACAATGACACCAACAGTCACTTCCTTGTTTATCAGCACAATAGCATAGCCCATTCTGTGCAATCGTGACCCTTGGGACGTACCAACCCTGCACGCACCCGTGTTGTCGCGTAGCTCCCTAACATACTATTTTATAGTCCCGCACTCTCTTTCAACTTTCTGGAGTATTGAGACTGTCTCCTCTTCAGCTAGTCAAGTGGTCACACCCCCTTGGTGCACTGCTAGCACATCCTGGTGAACATCTCGTGACACGGTTTCTGATGTCACCACTATGTGCACTATTGGATGCGGCGAGCTCTCCTGATTTCCCTTGAGAGTGAGGCGCGACCTTACCCATGGTATTTGACCAATTACCTTGTAGTCATACTCCTCTAATTCATCCTTAGGGTTCCGCGTATCCGGCTGCAAATTTTCAGGTTTTTCGTTCAAAAATTCCTCCTTTAGTTCCTTTTCCAACTGTTTAACTTCCACATCCAGCATCATATTCTGCATTCTGAGTAGTACCCTGCTTTTTTCCAATTTGTGAAGTTGTGCATTCCCTTGCCGAATGGCTTCATAAATCCCTTCATACTCCTCTTCACACGGTTTTATGAGTTCTTCAGCCCAGACTTCACGTGTTGTTCTCTTCTCTGACATTACTACATCCACAGCCTTCTGCAGAGGTGCTTCAGGGACCTCAGTTCTTGTACCATTCTTCAGCCTCAACTTCACGGCTAGGTTTTTGCATAGTGTCATATATGCCCATCTAACCTGGGGGACACATAGATCCCATTTTTTACATTGTATCCACTAACCCTTATTCATGACTTCGCGTACCTTGGCAAATGCTCCCCCCTTGCACTTGGTAGTACGATCCACTGTTGCATCCTGTTAGGGCCTGCGCTTGTAATATTGCCATGCGCCGGAACAATCTATTCTGTATACGTCTGTATCCATTAGCAAAGGCATGTTTACCAACTATTCTACCCTTCTCCACCAATCTGCCCTGGCTGCGGTCTATCAACTTGCAATCGCATCCGTCGTCTACCTTCGCGCCAAATTCCAATATTCTTCTGACGTATACGCCCCCATCATGCGAGTGTTGTGGGCAACACCCATTCAAGCAAAGCACACCGCTGCCATTTTGGTACCATACTTTCGACTTTGTCTAAGGATTCATCTAATCTTGTTATGCCCTCATTTGTTAGCATTTCCTTTGCTTCGGTCGTCACATGTCATAGTGATTGAATCATCAGGTTGCAATTCAGCATGGTTACTTCATGCAATCGATTCTGCCAGCATTCTATTTCTTCATCTAAATCCAAAGTACAGGAACTGTCACACTCCCATGATATTCTCCCATCTTCAATCAGGTTCACTCGATCTTGGTCTTTCACAGTTATTTGGTAAATGCAATCTAGCTCATCATTGTTGTCATCATCGCACACAGATTCAATGTAGCGTTCTCCTTTGGCTGGATCCGGCGGAACTACTACACGTAGGGACCTTTTCTCGAAAATCATTTTCCACTTCTTCATGTTGATGACTCCATTCGTATCCGTGGCCTAATCTATTCCTAGCAACGCTAGATAAGGGTTACTGTCATCTACAATCTCTATTACTTCGAAGTCTATCTGTGTGCTCACACCTTCGATATCCACTATCACCCCTTTCAATCTTCCCATAGGCAAGACCTTTTTTGGTTTTCCATCTGTAATTAAATAGGAGACTACTATAATGCGGGCCTGCCCATGAGTTCCCATGTCTGTTTCGATAACACATTTGCGTCCGAACCCAAGTCTAAGATTACTTGATCCATTTCATACTTGCCAATCTGCACTGTCAATCTCATTTCTCTCCCAGTACGTAGTGCATCTTTCCCAATTCCAGACTATGTGCAGTTCCCCTGACCCTGTGCACCTAGCGATAAGCTCTTGTAGTCCTTTGACTACCTTATTGTCATGTAGCAGCTTCATGCATATCCCTAAAAAGGTAGTTAGCATAGAAGGATCTAGTCCTGTCTCTGGGTGATCCTTATTACCTGAAGTAGGGGCCTCCGCGAAGCTCTTCATAGCTTCCATAAACATTTCCTTGGCATGTTCTAAGTCAAACTCAAGTTCCTTTGTAGGAGCTTTGCCTACCCAAGTATCTTCCTTAGGCTCCTTCCCCTTATCTTCCCCTATGGTCGTTCCACTTCTGAGCATCGTGTTCACATTGGGGTCTTCTTTGCATGGTTCAAACCTCATCATTTGGATATTTTGCGTCAAAGTAAGTTGTAGCACCCCTTTTTCACGCATTTGTGTGATCTGCGTCGGACAATCTACCATTTCATGATTAAACTACTCACTTCACAAACAAGATATTCTTGTTGGGTTGGTACAATCATGAGTGTAGTGCCCGGGTCCTCCGCAACTATAACAGATTAACTATCCGCGCCCTCATCCAGGTCCCATTCCTTCTCGTCCTCAACCTCGCCCTTGAAATCCACCCCACACTATTGCTACAGTTGGATCAAAGCCTTGTGTTTCTCTCTGCATTCAATAAGATGGGGTCCTATCCATCATTAGCTCATAGCTCCGACATGTCCACTCATCGTGGCCCACTGATCTATAGAAATTACAATACAGTTGCTGCAGAGTCTGTGTGTATTTCTGCAACATGTGATAGTTGTCCGTCGTGTGCTTTCCTCCCACTTGATAGATCACACACCAGAGCACAGGTGCCACACTTGGGCCCACTTATGCCTCTAGTCTCAATGGCATTAGTCCCCCTCCCACCAAATAGCTCGCGAATACTAGAAAGTGATCCTTATTGTGGCCTTAGCCTTTACATTTTACGCACCACACTTCTTCGCGTGCCTCTGGCTGGGGCACCCTATCCTGCTTCAAACTCTGCATCTCCAAGCATAGCTTTTGTAGTTGCACGTGGATTTATTGGACTCCCAACCTAAAATCCTGTATCGGTGTTTCATGGAACCTCATCGCCATTTCTAATGTTTCTTCTTGGGTTTGAGAGCTTCTTTTGTGACAGTGTCATCCTCAGGTGTGGTGTCAAAGACGCCACAAACCATGCGTGGTGCTACGCATCCGTCAGTGCCATATTAGCCTCACGGATTGTACTTTTCAGCCTTTGATCCAGACCCCAGGGAGTTTCACCTGGAAGCATCGCAATTTCCTTAAATCCAATGATCGACTGCATCTTTGAATTCGGCGGCCTAAATTCTTTATTCAACGTAATATGGATCTCCACTATTCTGGCATACGGGTGATCATTTGAGTGCTTGATTTACCATGTCAGTGCGCGATCCTACAGCGCACTTACCAATGTGGCCTTCTTAATGTTATCTTTCGTAACCCCGTGTGCTTCCCACACTACTCTTACTACGAACCAAAACTGATCTGGATCTTTGTTCCCTACTCCTCTGAATATAGGTAGCTTGATCGCACTCGCCATGCTAAACTACTGGTGTGGTGGAGGTGTGATCCGGATTTAAACAGGAACACAACAAATTACAGAGATAACCATATACACAAAGATGCAGCGGAAATAATACTTCATTTCATTAATGGAAAATACTGAAATATGCTTACAACCAGAAATGGAAATCAACCAGCTAGGGCGATGGTAGCTTATCTCTGAGAAGAGATGTGATGGCTACATGCCTCTGAACTGTGTTACAATGAGGCTCGAAGGCCTATTTATTGTTGAGAAACAATGGAAAACCATTAACATTCCAAAACCTAACCCTAGGAGATGAAACGCCAAACTGTGGGCCCCGTTTGGGGGTAAATTGGTACATCAACTTCCCGGGGTCGTAACTTTGGCATATGATCTCCGTTTGACGCATACAATAGCTCGTTAGAAAGATCTATCCGAGTACTACCATTGTTGGAACGAGCAACATCATTCCATTCCATGGACCCATGTTGCCCCTGGAATCCCAAAAAAACGTCGTTTAGGGCCTCAAAACGACTCCGGAAGTTCAGGACCCGAAAAACTGCTAAAAATAGTAAGTTGTGCTACAATTAAGGAAACTGAAAATGCTGAGAAAGACAATGGTGGGGGTCCAGGTGGACTTGGCAGGTGGCCACCAATATCCACCTGGATCATTCCTCCCCCCTTAGGAAGCAATGGTCCCCATTGCGTTGAGCTCCTCCATGAGATGAGGAAACTTTTGCTGAACCTGTTCCCTGGTGAGCCACTTGCCCTGCTGAAGGAGTTGGCCTGCTTTGACAACTCGATACAGTTGGATATTCTGTTGGCGAGTGTTCTTGATCTGTGTGTCCATGATCCGATCAGTTGCAGCTTGTTCCATGCAATCTGGATTTAATTCTGTGGGTTGGAGCTGTTCTGCAATGTCGGATGTGTCTAGTAATGGTGGAAAGTATGGCCGAAGGCGGTCCACATTGAACACTAGGTGCAGGCCAAGGAATGGGGGAATTCTGAGCTCAAATGCATTGTCTCCCATAGCCTTAGTAATGGTGTAAGGACCATATCGGAGTGGTCTCAATTTCCGATAGGCTCCAGTAAGGCGTTCCTTTTGCAAATGCAACCAGACTTTGTCGCCCACCTGAAACTTGTGTGGCACCCGATGTTGATCATGTCGCTGCTTGTACTTGGCATTTGATTTCTCAAGAATGTCATGGACTTGCTGGCGAATATGTTGGATGCGCTCAATGAAGTTGGTGGCCTTATCTGTTTCGGACTGGACATGAGCTGAATTCATGTGAGTAGCTGCAAGTGGCATGGCCACATCGATGGGGCATAGTGGCTGGAATCCCAAACCCACCTGAAAAGGGCTATGGCCAGTGGAGCTGTGAAGAGCTCGGTTGTAGCTGTGCTGAACATAGGGGAAGCTCTCGTCCCATGTGCGTGGATGCTTTGAGTTATACATGCGCAGAATGTGCACAATCATCCTATTGACAACCTCTGTCTGGCCATCAGTTTGAGGATGGAAGGCTGTGGACTTCGTGAGTTTGGTGTCCAGCATTGACCAGAGACTGGACCAAAATGTGCTGAGAAACCGACTGTCCCGATCTGAGATGATAGACTGTGGGATCCCAAAGTGCACCCACACTCGTTCAAAGAAGAGTTTAGCAGTGGCTTCTGCTGTGATATTCTTCTTGCAGGCCACCATAATGGCCATCTTCGAGAACCTGTCGACGACCACAAAAACACAGTCATTTCCATGCTTAGTGGAAGGAAGGCCTGACATGTAATCCATGGAGATGGATTCCCAAGGTCGACTAGGGGTAGGCAACGGGGTATAGAGGCCGTGCTTCTTAATGGTCGGTTTGGTAATGGCACAGGCAGTACATGATCTGATGTACTTCCCAACATCCTGTCGAAGATTCTGCCAATAGAAATAATTTTGCAGTACTGCCACTGTTTTCTCGACCCCGAAATGCCTAGCAGCCCGACTGTAGTGTGCTTCCCAAATCATCTTGGCATGCTCGCTTGAAGGAACACAAAGATGACCGAGGTGGCATAATAGGGCATCCTGGAGGTGAAAATCTGCAACACGCCGACCCTCCAAGAGTGTCTGGTATGTATGGCCGAATTCTGGGTCGCTTTTGTAGAGAAGTGGCCAATCAAAAGTCTCGTGCCCACAAGAGTTGAGCACGGTGGTTAACGCCATGATCGGTGGTCGACTGAGGCAATCTGCAACATTATTGGTGCTGCCCTTCTTATACTTGATATTCAAGTGGAACTGTTGCAGGTATGTAGACCACTTCTGATGGCGATCATTCTGCAATTTCCCTTGGGTCTGTATGAACTGCAGGGGTCGGTGGTCTGTGTGGATGACCGTTTCCTTCCCCAAAATGTAATGCTTCCATTGTCGGAAGGCCTGTACAATGGAATACATCTCTTTATCATAAGTGGGGTACTTCCGGACTGTATATGAAAGTGTTTCACTGTGATATGCCACTGGATGTCCATGTTGAGTAAGGACTGCCCCAATAGCATAGTCAGAGGCATCTGTCTCGACCTCAAATGGTTGTTGTAAATCTGGTAACGCGAGCACTGGTGCCATGCAGAGGCGATCCTTCAACTCCATGAATTCCTTCTGTTGAGATTCAGACCAAAAGAATTTTGCTTTCGCCCCTCCCTTGGTGACCTGACTCAAGGGCCAAGAAATATGAGAAAACCCCAACACAAACCTGCGGTAGAAGTTGGCAAGACCTAGAAAGCTGTGGAGCTCTGTTAGAGTGGTTGGAGAGGGCCAATCCCGAATGACTTGGATCTTGGCTGGATCGACATGCACCCCTTGTTCATCAATGATGTATCCCAGATACTGAACCTGGGTCATGCCAAAAGTGCATTTCTCCAAATTGGCACATAGCTTGTGTTGCTGCAGTGTTTGGAGAACCTGTCGGATGTGGTGGAGGTGCTCTTCCCAACTCTGGCTGAAGATCAGAATGTCATCCAAGTATACTACTACAAAGGAGTTGGTGAATGGCCGCAAGATGTCATCCATTAGCCTCATAAAGGTTGCAGGAGCATTCGTCAATCCGAAAGGCATGACCAACCATTCGAAGAGGCCCTCCTTGGATTTGAAGGCAGTCTTCCACACATCAGAGGGTTCGATTGGTACCTGGTGATATCCTGACTTCAGATCGATCTTGCTGAAATATTTCGCCCCCTTTAGTTGGTCTAGGAGGTCATCAATCCGCGGGATCGGGTACCTATTACGAACAGTGATCTTGTTCAGCACCCGATAGTCAATACAGAGTCTCCACGTCCCATCCTTCTTCTGTACCAACACGATCGGGCTCCCACAGGGCAATGAACTCGGACGGATGTGACCTTTCTGCAGGAGCTCCTGAATCTGCCTCTTGATTTCATTGTTCTCCAGAATGGAGTGCCGATAAATTGGTCCATTGGGTAGCAGCGCACCTGGGGTCAGATCGATGGAGTGCTTGACTTGACAGTGCAGAGGAACCCCCGCCGGGGAGGTGAAGATGTCCTCGTACTCCTCCACAATCTTGTCCATCTGTAGTTGTCGTGCAGAGGGACCCCGTCTGGAGGCCGCGGCCACTGTCTTCTTCTTTCCTTGAGGGCGTATCATCAGGAAGACAAATTTCCTGGTTTTGGAAATGATCTTACTGCATTGTTTTGCAGTAATCAAAGAGATGGCGGCAGGTGGTGCTACCTCTGGTATCCTGAACAACTTATTTCCCAATGTAATAATAACAACACGGGGCCTTGATTCATACACAGCATGTCGCTTCCACAAGTATGGTTGTCCTAGTAACACATCACAAACTTCAAGTGGAGAAATGTCACACAATACCTCATCCGTGAAGGGCTTGATGTTGTATGGAAGGCGACACTGCCGGCTCACGCGAAGATCTCGTCCTTGGTGAAGCCACCCAATGGTGTATGGTTGTGGATGTGCTGTGGTTGGTAAGCCCAACCGCTTCACGACCTCTGCCGAAATGAGGTTCTTTTGACTCCCGCTATCAACAATGAACTGTATCGGGGAGCCCTCTACCCACATCTGAGAGTGGAAGAGACGCTCCTCCTCCTCTGGATCTTCGGGTTCATTTTTCTGGATCTTTGCGGTAGCAACAGTGACGCTAGGATCCGCATCAATGATCTGCTTCCCTTTTTCATACCCCTTATCGGGTTCTGACTCAGAGTCGGAACATGCATTTGATTCTGAAACCTTTAGCTCAGCCACCAGTGACTGCTTGGCCCGACACTCACTTGTGTTGTGAGTGGAGCTCTTATGGAACTCGCACCATTTTCCAGTGTCCTTTCTCAGCTTCGCGGCGCTGTTCTTTGCTTGCAGCTTCGGCTGGTTGTCTTGGGCTGTCCCGCCTGGGCTTTGTCCTTTGTTCTGTGGTTTCGGGGCACCTTTCGCCTGCTTTGGATTCGCAGATCCAAAGTCTCGCTTCTTTTGTTTAAACTTCTGCTCGACCTTGATGGCATATCGGTATGCTGCACCGAGCGAGGGGATGTTTAGGAATTGTATTTCTTCCTGGATGTACTTGTGCAGGCAGCCACGGTATTTGAGTATCAAATGTTGCTCCAAATCCTTGATACCCAACTTTGTGTGAAGGGTATGGAAAAGATTGGTGAACTCCAGCACGTCTTGGTCCCTTCCCTACCGCAGCGTGGTCCACTTTATGTATTCATCCTCATAGCTTCCAACAGGGTAGTACTGCTCCTTGACGGCATCCCGGAATGAATCCCAGGTGGGTGCAGCTGAAAATAGTGAGCCAGTACTTTCATCCTTCTGCTCGCAGTAGGTTTCCCACCAGTCCTTGACGTGGGGGCTGCTTTGAGGAGAGCAAAAACAATCTTTTCCCAACTCGAAAATTCATGAACAGAAAAATAACCCTCTAGCAGATTTAACCATTTATCTACGGCATCTGCATCTATCTGACCCTCGAATATGGGGATTTCAAAATTAACTTGTACCTTAAAGGGTGTGGCATTTCCAGAGTAGCTGCTGGAAGCCGATGCGCCGCTTCTGGGTAGCCGCTGAAGGATCTGGGCAAAGTTGTCCATCATCGTGTTCCGTTGTCGCTCGAGGGCTTCTTCGAGCAAGATTTTGATGGGATCTCCTGCCCCCTCGTCTTTCTTCTCGTCCGCCATGGGAGGCCGTCGGGATTTGCGAGGCTGGTCTTACAAAGGTTCAACCAGTTCAAGCCCTAACTCCTTATATCCCGACCTTGTTGGGGCCATGCAAAGAAAAACAGAGAAAAAGCAGACCGCTCTGATACCACTGATCCGGATTTAAACAGGAACGCAACAAATTACAGAGATAACCATATACACAAAGATGCAGTGGAAATAATACTTCATTTCATTAATGGAAAATACTGAAATATGCTTACAACCAGAAATGGAAATCAACCAGCTAGGGCGATGGTAGCTTATCTCTGAGAAGAGATGTGATGGCTACATGCCTCTGAACTGTGTTACAATGAGGCTCGAAGGCCTATTTATTGTTGAGAAACAATGGAAAACCCTTAACATTCCAAAACCTAACCCTAGGAGATGAAACGCCAAACTGTGGGCCCCGTTTGGGGGTAAATTGGTACATCAACTTCCCGGGGTCGTAACTTTGGCATATGATCTCCGTTTGACGCATACAATAGCTCGTTAGAAAGATCTATCCGAGTACTACCATTGTTGGAATCCCAAAAAAACATCGTTTAGGGCCTCAAAACGGCTCCGGAAGTTCAGGACCCGAAAAACTGCTAAAAATAGTAAGTTGTGCTACAATTAAGGAAACTGAAAATGCTGAGAAAGATAATGGTGGGGGTCCAGGTGGACTTGGCAGGTGGCCACCAATATCCACCTGGATCAAGGTGGTGTGGGCGAAGATGGAGGTGAAGGAGGATGTGAATGGTGGCATTAGCGGGCATGATAAGTGCCGAATGTGTTGCCTTATTAAACTGACTACACTCCTCGGAGAAGCCCAAGTGCACTCTTCCTCGTCCTCTCGGGGAGGTGAAATTAAAGGACTATTTCCTAACCCTTTGATACCTTTGTAAACCTTTTCGCTCCACATAGTTCCACTCATTAATGTATTCACATCACCCATTTTTCACATAATAGCATCTTAATCCAGGTATTCAAAGATTTGATGTATTTACCTCGCGGTCCCTTGAGAAAACATCTTTTTGCTTCATTGTAGCTGATAGTCATGTCTATCGCGAATTCAGTGATAAGCCCTCCTATTATCCAATCCAGCCAATGGTCTACGGCCCGTGTGATCTTATCTTTATATGCCTTTAGACTACGCACCAACTCTGGAGTCCACATTATTGGTTGATCGAGCTTGCACCTTCCCTGGCTATCTACTAGCCTCGTGATCCAATCATACAACTCTGAAGAGAAGGTCATGAAGAAGGTCTCGTGAATTTCCTATATATGAAGCGATCCAACCACCTCTTCTTGGATATCTGTGGGATCTTTTTTTCCTGTATTACGAACTCGTGAGGCTTTTTATCCAACCAATATTCAATTTCCTTCTTCATAGGGTTCCAGTGTTTCGACATCAGACATCCCTTAGGCAAATCCCAGTCCCGACAATGGAACCATTTGTTGGCTTGTTGGGGCCTGACCCAAGTTCAGAAGTGTTTAGCCAAACAAATCCCGAAACTATCGGCCCTTTCAGCAACAATCCATGGAGTGCAGACTGAGGTCTCACCCAAGGTAGTATGGGAGGGTGCTGGAACCAAGTTTCCACACCCTAGGGATGTCTTGATGAGGTCTAGAAGGTTCGCAAACCGATCCTACACACTGTGCTACTTCCGCACAACCGTCTATTCAATGCAACTACCTTTGCGCAGCTAGGATGATGAGCATGAACATTCTTTACCTTTCTTTGCTTAGTATTATTATAGATCTTGAATTAAATTAAGTAGGCCCAATAATTAATTTACCAATTAACATAAATAGACATGCGCACAATTATAAACCATAAACAAATGCATAAACCATAATATAGAAACAGATATGAAATATTCCAAAACCAGCTTATTTTTATTAATGCCTTTTCCAGTTACAATCCACTTCCTACCCTGCACACACAGTTGAAGGGGTCCGCGCACACAGCTGTAGACTCTACCATGCCTCCGCACACACAACTGCGGAGCCTCTATCTCCTACTACAACCCAAAACTCAGACTTATAGACTCAGATCTAATACCACATTCAGAAAACCATATCACTTCTTAATATCACCAAAAGATACCTTCTACACTTAGAGCCTCACTCTATTTATACATTCCCCTTGTTCGCGGACCATGGGTAGGCCGCCACATTCTAGATTAAATTACAATATTTTAGAGTAGACTACTCTTTGACTTGACTCATTACAACTCACGCTCCGCTCACTTCACGGAGCCTTTATAATACCAATACCCAAAATTCTGGGCTTTAAGCCCCAAAAATGTTACGCGGGGGATCCACTACCTAACACAGCTGCCTTCAAGTGATAGACAAGAAAAAGAAAGACTTTGGAGCTATGTAATTCTTGTTGTCTATCACTGTCTACCTTATGCATGAGGAAATTGATGAATAAAATGGAATCATGGATGACATATATTACAAGAATGAAGATAGAAGAGATGGGAATGAAATACTACACTTTCAAAATTGATCAAATGCTGGTTCAAGTACAGTAAACTCTAAATCTTATGAAAGAAATGGAAATATGTCTTATTGGGGCTGCATAAGATTATTTTCCTCAAATCATGATCCCAAAAGGAAGAAGTGAGGCCAGGACACCTACTGACAGCTTTGTGGTGCTTCTTTTATCCCTTCTAACCTGCTACTGAGGTAAGACACAAATGGAAGCAAACTAATAAACAATTAATCAAATCTACCCTACTTGAAATGAAATACTTCTAAAGACAATTTAACCATGAATCTATGAAACTAAGCTAAGCATACAGATACAGGAAGAGAATCCTTTGCTGCTAGGGTTAGGCCTAACCCAAGAGATTCAACTCTCTAAGTTAACTCGGTGGTGGATCAAGAAAAATCTCATTCTGATTACCAAAATAGAAAATTACATCAAAGTCTTGCACAAGTCTGGAGCTTGAAAATAACTAGAGTTTTTACAATAAAAATTCGAATCCTAATGAGGCTCTAGGCCTCTCTACTTATCCAACTGAAGTCCTGAATGACTTCCTTAAATTTAGGGAGGCTCTGCTCCCAAACTACAGATGAGCTAACTCTTTATCTATCACTTAGTTTCCTTTTGATCTTCATGACTTGGCTTCTTGCACTCTAAGCTTGTGGGATCAATGGATGAATATTCGAATGGGGGAGGAGTAAATGAGGAGGATTTACCTCCTACAACCTCTCTCCCTTGTCCCATTCAAGTTTGAAATCTTAATCTTGCCAAAATTCCTTGATTTTCTCTTCCAAACCTGCATTCAATGCATGTTAGTTCACTAGGAATAATATCTTACTTTAACTCATCTCATTAAACAAAATATAATCAAAACATGTAATAAGTTGTGAGAAGAGTTGTTTTGACTAAGCTAGAAGGTGAGTTAAGGCCCATATAATTACCCAATAATGAGGCTCATCATCACCCCTACTGAAAGTGTTGCTCATCCTCTGAGCAACTCAATCAAAATCCATGTATTTCATAGTTCTAGTGGCCTCCCTGACATCTCATGCCTCTGTTGTGGTCTCCTATTCTTGTGCATAGAAACCTGCCTTCTTTTCTACCTCCTCCCACTGCCTCCTTTCTTATTCTTCCTTCTTTCCTTCTAGCATGCCTAAGAACCATGGTGGACTGAGTCTCAAGCGAATCCAATTGACTTTGAGCCTTTGATTAGATTACTTGTACATGGGTGTCATGTTCAGTGCTTCTCTCATTCTTTGAGGAGAGTGGTACTCTTTTATCTTTAAACTTTATGGAAATGTGTTCCATCTCCTCAGGAAATCTTGCATGTTTTCATCCCCTAACAACCTGAACATGTCCTCAAAATGTGTAATTTCTTTCTCTTGGGTAGCAAGATACCTGGGTACAAGCTGAGGATCATTTAGAATTAAATTATGTGTACTGATGAGGGCCATTGGGTAGGACTACTCAGCTCTAATCATAAGAGGCTCTGTTTGTTCTCCTGCCAATATATTCTTCATTTCTGTAGCCCTTTCTTCCTTATGGTTCATCCATGATGCCAAAGCCATCAACTGTAAATCTCCTAGCTTGGCATTAGCGTCCCATACATTCATGTTTGTTAAGTCCATGTTATGCAAATAAAACTCAAACATCTTGGCCCCATCTTCCAATGTACTTTGATCACAAAGATCAATGAACTATCTATAATCCTAAAATGGAATAGTTCCTCTCTATGCTAGGGTCTTGATTCTGCAATTGTTCCTTAAGGTATAAGGCATAAGATTTAGCTGGCATCTTACACTAGATTGCTTGCAAAGAGAGACTAGCCATGGATGCCAATTTATTCTCTCTTTCTTGTAGTTGTCCTTTCAACCATGCATTTTCTGTCTCTAACTAATTTTCATTATGGCCTCTGTGTCTCTCAAGCTACTTAGTTTTGTGCCCATCTCCTTGAGCTTCTACTCCATGTGACCAATGTCCTCCACCCCCTTGGACTTGGCAATCTGCATCCATCTATAAGTTCTAGTTCTCTCCTTCTCAAGCTCAAAGAATAATGGAATAGAAATTTTTTGTAGAATGACCCTACCCCCTTCAATAAATCTGTATTTGGATTCAAGGTTAGGTTGTAGGCTAGGTTCCCTTAGCTCTGGGCCCTCTTCTTTAGTTTCTTGCCGCAAGCTTCCCTCCTTATCCAATTTTTGAGTCTCCTATAGGTTTAGCAGAGTCTCCTGTAGGACTGCTTTTTCTTCCTGTAGGTCCTGATGTGTATCCTGTAGGATACATTTTCCTTTGGATGAGGTGGATCTAGTTATAGGCCTTCTCACATAGGTGATAGGAGACATAGGGGATTTTTTTGCTGAGGATCCTCTTTCTTGAGTTTTGATAGGAGGAGGCATTTTCTCCTACTATTTAGGTGAATCCTAAATTACAATGGGAACTTTGGTTGGAGTTTGGGTTTTCCACTGCATTATCCTTGTGCTTTTCCTTGTTCTGAAATACAAGGGGGGTTACCTCTATCTTTTGCATTTTTGTTTCATAAGGGTGCTAAGAGTAGTGAGGGTAGCTTCTTCTTCTCACTTAGTGGGTTCTGGAGACACCCTATCCTTGTCTTCTGCCCCCTCTTTCCCATTTCCCTTTTCTCCTATGTCTTTCCCTTCTCCTTCTCCTTGCAGATCCTCAACTTGTTTATTAGTTTCCTCTTTTCATCTCCTTCTTTTTCTTCATCATCCTCTTTCTCTTCCTCCTCTTCTTCTTCCTAATCTCTCTCCTCATCTATCTCATCTTCATCCTTCTCACTGACAGTAGGACTAACATCATATGTGAGGGCTTCGATATCCTCCTTTGTTTGCATGTCTCTGAAAATTGACCATTGGATAGGAATTTTGAGGTTGTGGAGGGAATCTTCTATAATGATTATCTTTAATCGATGGTGAGCTAACTGTTGGGGGCTTCCCTCCTGCACCTTTATTCTTGTGTCTATCAGTGATTGCAAAAGGAAGTATGGTATGCTGAGCCTATGGTGAGGAGGTGTTTCTGCTCCAAACCTCAATTCTTCAAGAAGCCTAATATGATATCCATGAACCACACTATACCTACCCTCACATGATATGTATTTGATAATGTGGTGGCTCACCTCATTCCAGGGATATGGTAGGCTTTTTCTCCTTACTCCATTCTTGTCCTCAATGGGCTCCTCACCCTCTAAAAATAATTTCTTCTTGGCAGTCTGGCTATCTCCCGCATCTTCCTTTCTCCAAGGCACTCCTAGGGGAAGTGTAGTAATTCTACTTATGAGTTCGGGGGGGAGCTATATGGATAGGCCTCTCACCACAATAGTGGCATGGACTCAAGTTAGTGGAATGAGGGAGAGAGAAAAATCTCGGGCCACTTCATCATCATACCCTTTTAATTTTTCAAAATACCCCATCTAATTATGCCTTGTGAAGATTTCTAACACTTGATGGTGTTGGTGGATTCTCACAGTGCTAATGGGCTCCCTTCTATTAAACCCCCCTGTCATTTTGGTTGGTGAATTTTGAGGAGCTGAGATGGTTGATACAATTTTTAAATGCAGAAGTAAATAAATGAAAGAACTGTGGAGACAATTCCCTTACAGAGTTGTCAAATTCACTCAATATTAGGGTATTTTTTATTCAATTCACTTTGAAAAAAGGAAGTAATTATAGCGCCTACCTCCTAATAGTGTTTCTTGTAGCCAACCCCCATGTTTTCCCCTCTGAAACTCCTCTCGACCAATCTTGTAGACTATTTGTTTGTATCATGTAGGATTCTTGTGCGATCCTGGAGGATTTCCTGTGTAATCCTATAGGAACTCTTGCACAGGAGAAACAAGGAATTTTCCTCTTCTATAGGTTGCCTGGGTATGAGAGCGATTTTGCTAGAGTGAGCCTCGAGGAAATGAATGAATGAGTGCCTAGGGATCGACGATTATTTCCTCTTATGGCCAAGTTGGGTGAGGTGGTGTGCTGGCAGCCAAGGTACGTTTTCCATTTTTGGACCGTTGGTTCCCACTACCACCTCATCATTCCCCTCGCCTCGTAAATAACTCCCACTTCATCCATCCGTAGCCTCAACTACTTTTGTCCTTCTCCTTTCTTTTCTTGACTTGACTACTGCCACATGTGAGAGGACCAATTGTTTTGTCTTTGTTGACTAAATGAAGGTGGCCAAGTTAACTGGCCACCTTTCGCTTATAAACCAACTTGCTCGTAACCTTTACATATTTTGACTACATTATGCAAATGAGAGAGTGAACTGAGATACTTATATGTGGTGCTAATACCTTGTTGTAGTTGTTGAAGACTTGAGGTGCTTGTTGTGTGTTGGCTGCATGCTATCTCTCCTTTTTATTTTTTGAGGGTTCCCTTGATGTGTAGGTACTTTGTGTTGAAGATAATGGTGGTGCTGCTACTCAGGAGCATTTTTTCCCCATGGATCTTCATGCTAGAATCTTGTTGCAATCATGATTTGTATTTTGTGGGATAGGCTGCCACAAGATGTCTTATAGGGTGTTCTGTATCTGCTTCTCCCTTAGAATTTCTAATCATTTCTTCTGCTGGGATTTTGAGGACGATGACATGGATTGAGAGGAAGACTAGGAGTGTGGAGAATGAGAAATACTCAGGTGTTTCTCCCTTCTACTCTCTGTTCCATTTTTTTCTCTTTATGTTTTCTCTTGAAGACTGAAATATATATATATATATATATTTGAAACTGATTTTTCTTAATGGTGAATGCAAGGGTGATGAAGGTGAAGACATGTATGATAATGAAGTTGTGATGTAGGGATGTTATTATTTGACATGGTAGTTCAATTGCTCATCCTAGGGTCACTTTCTGTAGGATTCCTGAGCGACTGTAATTCCTATAGGATCATCCTGTAGAGTTTTAGGGGATCCTATAGGTTTACAGGGGATCCTGTAGAAAACACAGTCCCCTTGTAAACTGAAGCAAATGATAGAAAAAAATGAAATAAATGGTGGAATGATGAATGACAATGGGTGGAAAAATAAACATGGGAGTGGAACATGTTCCTTTTTTATTCTCCTCGGTTCTCTGATCGTCCTCGCTGACCTGCAGATAGAAATTTTCATGATTTTTTTCTCTCTCTTTTTTTTCGAAAACAACTAGTCTACCTCTAAAAGGTTTTCATCCTAGCTGTTTGCCCTAGGTGCCCCAAGAGAGGTTTTCACCTAGAGATATTTTCATTTTCTCTTTTTTTTTTGGTTTTTTGTGCTCTTTTTTCTGACACCATTGGGCTGCCCCAAAAGGTTTTAAACCCAATAGTGGGACTCAAGCCCCGCATGGAGGTTTTCACCTGAGTCTCCTTATTTTTTTCTTCTTAGTGACTTGATGAGGTAGGAGCTGAGACTTGCTCCATTACCATTATTTTTTATTGATACCATCAATGAATTGTTGCTTTGACAGTGGTATTTTGTAAAATTTCAATCTGTGTCACATAACAAGTAAAGGAATGGCCTCTGCATCTATGGTTTTGATCTACGTTGAACCATTATCATAACATATTTCTATAACATAAGGCCCTAGCCATCTTTTCCTTAACTTTCCCTTAAATTCTTTATATCTGGAATCATATAACAAATCCCAATCTGTTAGGTGTGGAGCCTGATTATCTTCTATATTCAAAGGTAATATCGCATTCGACCCTAGTTGAAATGGGGCAGCAACGCCACCCGTAAAATATTTGCTGTAGGGGGGGTCCAGCGAGGGGTGGTTGTGACCTTTTGGAAGCCAACCCCCTGGCAGGAGGATTGGGGGCAGCTACCCGGAAGCTAAGAATAGATGTGAAATTGTCTTGTAAAATGTTGTAATTTTGTAGTCAATCTAGGCCGTTCATTAGGTGGAGATCTGACGGTAGAAGTTATATTTAATTTAGGGTTTTTTACCCTAGAAGGCAACTCCTTGCTATATATGAGGGAATTGTATTGCGTCTAAGTAGATTGGTATTCTGAGTGAGGAAGAGAGAGGAGATTGAGAGTGAAGAGAGAGTTATAGTCAATTTGTTGTAGGTTGTATCTCTTCAGTTTACTAGATAATATAGAAAGAAGGACTGGCTGTTTCCCCGTGGACGTAGCCCAAACTAGGTGAACCACGTATATTTGTGTCTCTCTTTTTTTATGCGTTTTCTATGTTTATATTTCTACAATAATTTATGTGTTCCATTTCTCTATAATATATAATTTTCTAACAATAGGTATCAGAGCCGAAGGTCTATTTGGCTAATAAACTTGCAGGAGAAAAGGGTTCCTAGTTCGAGTGGGAGTAATGGCGAAAGACAATAGGTTTAGGGTCGAAAAATTCAACGGCCAAAACTACCAGCTGTGGAAGATGCAAATGGAAGATTATCTGTATTAGAGAGATCTGTACCAACCATTGAGCAGAAAGACAAAGAAGCCGACGAGCATGACAGGTACAGAATGGGATATTCTCGACAAAAAGGCACTTGGAACAATACGGCTGTGCCTAGCAGCATCGATAGTGTTTAATATTTCAAAGGAAATGACAATAGAGGGTTTAATGTCGACATTAGCCAAACTATATGAAAAACCCTTGGCCACAAATAAGTTATTTCTTATGAAGCATTTATTTAATATGAAGATGTCAGAAGGTGGATCTGTTGCTGATCATTTAAATGAGTTTAATACAGTTACTAGTCAGTTAAGTTCTGTAGGGGTAACTTTTGATGATGAAGTTAGGGCTTTGTTATTTTTGTGCTCATTGCCAAAAAGTTGGAATGGTTTAGTTATGGCCATTAGTAACTCTGTCTCTAGATCTAGTACTTTAAAGTTTGATGATGTTGTCGGTGTAATCATTAGAAAGGAGATGCGACTGAAAAGCTCCGGTGAGACATCAGGTAATGCTTTGACTATAGAGACTAAGGGAAGAAAAATGGAAAGAGGAAAGAGCCCTGGATATCGCAGTAAGTCAAGAATAGGCAAATCCAAGTCTAGATCGAGGATAGTGTGCTAGAAATGCAGGAAGAAAGGACACCTGAAGAAAGACTACAAGTCTCAAAAGGGAAAAGAAGGAGACGGGCAGCAAGAAACTAATCATGAAGCGAATGTAACAGGTTATTTGTTGCAAGATGCTTTGATTCTTTCATTAGAAAATATTATTGATGCTTGGGTGGTAGATTCAGGGGCCTCATTCCATGCCACACCTGATAGGAAACATTTTTATGATTATGTTCAAGGAGATTTTGGACAGGTTTGATTGGGTGATGATAAACCCTGTAAAATCATTGGAATGGGTACAGTTTTCATAAAATAGAAAAATGGAAATCAGTGGCTATTGAAGGAGGTAAGGCATGTTCCAGATCTGAAGAAAAATCTAATTTCAACAGGGCAGTTAGGAGGTGAAGTTTGTGTAACTCCTTTCACAGATAAAACCTGGAGGGTCACTAAAGGATCCCTAGTAATAGAGAAAGGAGGAAAGGTTGGTACATTGTATTTATGCAATGGTATTTCTAATTCTGTTAATGCTTTAACCTCTACATGAGAAGATACGACATTGTGGCATCATAGGATCAGGCACATGAGTGAGAAGGGGATGCAGATTCTTCACTCAAGAAATTTGATTTCAGGTTTGAAGCATGTTGATTTAAAATTCTGTGAGAATTTTGTTTATGGAAAACAGAAGAGAGTCAGATTCCTGAGAGTTGGGAAAGAAAATAAGATCGAAAAATTAGAGCTTGTGCATAAAACTGTATGGGGACTTGCTCAGGTATCATCTCTTGGTGGCTCTCATTATTACGTTTCTTTTATTGATGATGCAACCAGAAAAACCTGGATTTATTGTATTCGAAATAAATATGATGTATTTGATACTTTCAAGAAATGGAAAGCTTTGGTTGAAAATGAGACAGGAAAAAGGCTGAAGTGTCTCAAATCAGATAGTGGAGGTGAATATTTCATCAAATAGTTTGATAGGTACTATTCAGAGAATGGAATTCATAGAGAGAAGAGAGTTCCAAGAACACCACAAGAAAATGGTGTGTCTAAAAGGATGAACAGGACAATCATGGAGCGTGCAAAGTGCATGAGATTGCATGCAGGATTGCCTTTACAATTTTGGGTAGATGTTGTAGATATTGTTGTTTATCTAATAAATAGAGAGCCTTCAAGTTCCTTGGATGGTGGTATTCCAGAGGAGGCATGGACAGGTAAAAAGGTAAACTACTCTTTTTTAAAGACCTTTGGTTGTGAAGCCTTTGTCCACATTAATAAAGAAAATATAACAAAGCTTGAGGAAAAATCAAAGAAATGTACCTTTATTGGATATGGTGTTAATGATTTTGGTTATCGCTTTTATGGTTATGAAAAACACAAAATCATTAGGAGCAGAGATGTCATATTCAATGAAAAGGTTTTGTATAAGGATCAACTCTAGGAAAGGAAACCAAAAAAAGAAAATAGAGAATACACAGTTCTTGACGAGATCACAGAAAAAATGATGGTGCTTGAAAATCATAATGATCAATAGCCAGAACAACAACCACAATAGCAAGAAGCACCTCAAACACTTGAAAGTGGTGTTAGAAGATATACCAGGATAAGTAGACCCCATGAACGATACTCTCCTTCATTATATTATGTATTGTTGACTGATTCTAGTGAAACAAAATGTTATGAAGAAGCAGTGCAGGTAGAAACCAGGAAGAAGTGGAAGCAAGCCATGAAAGAAGAGATGGACTCCTTACCACATAACCAAACTTGGGACTTAGTCAGCTTGCTTGTAGGTAAAAAAAATTGCAGAATAAATGGTTTTACAAGTTGAAGGAAGAAGATGGAGGTAGAAAAAGGTATAAAGCTAGACTTATGGTGAAAGGGTTTGCATAGGAAGAGGGTATAGACTTTGATGAAATATTTTCTCCTGTTGCTAAAATGACTTCAATCAGAACTATTTTAAGTCTAGTAGTAATTGAGGGTTTGCATCTTGAGCAGTTAGATGTAAAGACAACCTTTCTGCATGGGGATTTGGAGGAAGAGATATATATGTAGCAGCCACAAGGATATGAGATAAAAGGGAAGGAGAAACTAGTGTGCAGGTTGAATAAGAGCTTGTATGGCTTAAAACAGGCTCCAAGGTAGTGGTATCTAAAATTTGAAAAGTTTATGTCTGAACAAGGTTATACTAGATGTCCATCTAATCATTGTGTTTATCTCAAAAGTAAAAATGATGGCAGCTATATTATATTGTTATTATATGTAGATGACATGCTTGTTGCAGGTTCTAACATGCAGGAAATAAATGTGCTCAAAAGAAAATTGGAAAAATCATTTGCAATGAAGGATTTGGGTGCTGCAAAACAAATCCTTGGTATGAGAATAAATAGAGATAGGAAGAATTGAAAATTGACATTGTCTCAAAGTGAGTACATAGACAAGGTGTTGAAAAGGTTTAATATGCAGAATGCAAAACTAGTTAGTATACCTTTGGCTATCCATTTCAAATTAAGTAAGGAGGAGTGTCCCAAGACTGAGGAAGACATGGCTCATATGTCTAAAGTTCCATATGCATCAGCAATTGAAATCTTAATGTATGCAATGGCCTGCACAAGGCCTGATATTGCACATGTAGTGGGAGTTGTAAGCAGGTACATGAATAATCCAGGAAAAGAACATTGGATGGCAGTGAAGTGGATTGTCAGGTATTTGAGAGCTACCACAAATCAAGCATTATGCTTTGGTGATTCAAACATTTCTCTACAGGGATATGTTGATGCAGATATGGCGGGTGATAGAGATAACAGGAGGAGCACAAAAAGGTATGTGTTTACTATAGGTGGAACAACTGTCAGTTGGGTCTCAAAATTGCATAGTGTTGTTGCACTCTCAAGAACATAAGTAAAGTATGTTGCTACTACAGAGGCTAGTAAAGAAATGTGTTGGGTAGCGAAGGTCCCACGTAAGGGTTTGGGGGAAAAAAGCCCAAGAAGTAGGATTAAAATATTGTAAAAACTCCAGAGTATGCAAAGTGCGAAGTGTAATAAATTGAGTCAAAGGGTAGTCCACCTGAAATTAATAAAAAGTAACGTAAATAGAGTTGGCACGTCCAGGGATCGCGGGTCAGGGAAGGGTATAAATAGAGTGTGTCTCTATGAGGGAAAGGCAACTCTTTTGATTGATGGAATGTAATGGGTTCTTGAGGAAGATAGGCTGAAAGCGTCTGTAAGTCCAAGACGAGGGTTGGGTAGTAGGTAGAGGCTCTGCAGCTATGTGTGCAGAGGCCTGGAAAGTCCACAACTGTGTGCGTGGATGCCTACAGGTGGGTGCGCAGGGTAGATCTGGATGTATTGGTGGAGAATAATAATAAAAGATAAGTTTGCTTCTATAAATTCTATGTTATTGCTCATCTATCTTTATGGTTTACCTTTCTATATCTGGTTAATGTAAATGTGATAAGTGTATGTGAATCTAGGTTCATTTAGTGTTTGAATTAATTATGTTGGTTAAATGTTGGTTTAAAGACCCTATTGAGTAGTTCTGAATCATAACCACTTCCTTCAGTAGAAGAGCACATTATTAAGAAAGATATAATCACTCTGGATTTGTGCAAGTACCAAGCAACGCAGAGCTATAAATCAGTGCGTGAAACCTCCAAACCACACCAAGACATCCCTAGGGTGCAGAAACCTGGTTCCAGCACCCTCCCCTACTACCTCAGGTGAGACCTCAGTCCGCGCTCCACGGGTTGTTGCCGAAAGGGCTGATAGCTGTGCGATTTGTTTGGCTAAATAACTCTTCCAACCTGAGTCAGGCCCATATAAGCCAACAAATGGTTTTGTTGCCAGGACCGGGATCTACGTAAGGGGTGTTTAGGTGTGGGACGTGGGGACCCTATAGAGAAAGAGCGTTGAAAATTCAAGAGGATCAGGGATGGTAATAGACCAAGGGTAACGATGACAAACACAATTCAGTTACCAGTATTTAAGGGAGTTGGAGGCGAAGACCCGGAACAATTTTGGTTTATGCTAACATTAGTATTGAACGCATAGCAAGTCACGGATGATAACATCAAGAAAGCCATCTTAGTCAACACACTACAGGACCGAGAGCTAACATGGTACATGAAGCATTCAAGCATTGTGATGCAAGAAAGTGTTCCCTCTGCGGACAGAGGCAACCCCTCTAGCCCTAGAGTGGGTCTAGTCACAAACAAGGACAGATCAACAATAGATTTCCTTAAATAGTCATAGTTGGAGGCCTACCTCAACCGGTGGTCGATGGAGTTCCGTTGTGCTACTCCAAATTCTACTTCTTAATGAGTAATCAACCTGAAACAATGCAAAGGAAATACAACAAAGCACGTAACTAGAACAACAATGATCTATTTACCCATAAAGTCAAGAAGTCATGAGCTATCAAGTACATCACATACAAGACATAGGAAAACATCATTGATTGCATTAATTATGAAATAAGAGTAAGCTTACAACCAAATTCTTGACGTCACAAGCCTTCTCAGAAGGGATCCAGCCAGCTTGTTACTCAAGCATTCACTCTTTGAAGATGGATCTCCCAATACACAACTCTCTCTCACTCACAAGTTTTACACAAGATTAAGGGAAATTCAAAACCTTCCTCAAGCTATCAACAAACCCACACTTGTCACATTCACACCAGCTATCTAGCAAACTCACAAGCACTAACAACACTATCAGCAACCGTTCCAAAAACTTAGAACTCCAGCATATAGCAATGGTGAGAGTTTAAATAGGAGAAGGAGTCTCCATGAAAGGTGGAAGAATGAGCTTATCTCCTAGGAAGGTAGCACAAATGACGGAACAGCCACCCCAGAGAAAGGAGGGCGACATAAACTATGCCAACAACCAAGTATGGAGTCATCTGGAAGGCCGACTGTTGGAACAAATTTTCCCAATCTGGATCATCGCGGGCACATAACTGATCTTCCGCGTTGACATCGCTATTGAATAACGTATCTAGTCAGGTCATCACTGAAGACTACAGGAGACAATCGCGCTGGCGCATAAAATCGGACCATCGCGGGAATCAGGTGTACTTCCATGATGGCAGTGCTTCTGGGTTGTTTTTGAGCACCCTTCAGCGCGTTCATTTAGCCAACAGATGCGATGAGGCAGAAACCTTTGGAAAAGTGGGTCATTTGGAAACATCAGAGAGCATTTGTCTAAAATGAGCATGAATGACTTGGACACATGACACAGTAGGAAGACTGGAATGAAGACAGTGACAAATTATTGTGTAACAGATGCCCCCTAAAGTATGAAGCCCAAGAGAGTGGGAGGGGTGAAATGCTTTATGAAACTGGATGAGATGTAACACCATCTGGAAGAACCTGCACGCAAGTACAACTAATATCTCTGATAATGAAGTACATGTAGTCTAGGCATGGGCGCAGCCATCCAAAAGACATACGAAATAGGTCTGTGGTATGGACGCAGCCATCCAACTAATGAGACCATGAAAATGATAAAGGTATGGTCGCAGCCATCCATGAAGACTCAGGTATGGCCGCAGCCATCCATCAATGAGTCATGTAATCATAAACCAATCCACGTAGCCCGAACATGTGTAATCTGAGTCCGGGGTCTTGAACCCATCCGATCATAGTACAAATTCTAACATGTGAATAGATGTGTTGAATTCGAGCATGATAGAAAGTCGCTTGATTACCGGTCAATGATGAAAACCATTAACAAGCACGAGAGAGACCACCAATAATGCCAATGGCTCTCAAGGTACTTTCTAGCACAATCCACGAAATTTGAAGAAGGAGCTAAAGTCGAACACTCGTGGAATCACCCAATCAATGACCAATGATGAAATTCGACCATTAGGTGCGAAGAACTTGCCATTGAGGCATGCAAGCTCTAAGGTACCAAAGGGGATCTATAGATCAATCTCCTGGATAATGAGCTGACGTCAACAGGAGACGACCCGTCGCAGGAGGGCCATAATGTTTCCCCCATCAATGACACAAGAAAAGGAACAAGTGGTAGATGGAGAAACAGAATATTGGAGGTGTTGAAAATGCAACAAGATGATGGAGCTTAGAGGAAAGGAGTCGCCTTCACTAAGTGGGCCCACAGGCTATTTTTGGTGCAAAGTCTATTTTTTGACTATGTCTATTTTCAGACATATGGATCATGGTCTATGAGTTGCAAGATGTTGTTTATGGATGATTGGTCATGTTGGTAAAAATAGAAGGAATTCTATTTTTAGACATATGGGTGGAGTCTATTTTTAGACTGCTAGTCTAAATATAGAACAGTCAAAAATTATTAGCTCTTAATAATATTTGGACTATAAACATTATCTTATCCTCTTAGAGCACTTCAGTTTGAGCTATAGATGTGGCACATTCAGATTTCAGAAGGAAATATGCTTTTCTTATGGGTCAGTTGAGCTATTGCATGGTGGACTTCAGTTAGAACTCATGTGGTTGAGTTTGGTGGAGTTGATTGAGGAGTTGATGGAGTTGTGTTTAGTTTGACTTGGTTAAACTGGTTGTATTTAGTCTAACTGCAAATACACTAGTGATGAGTGATGTGAATTAATTATTAATTAATTCACTAATTATTAACTCATAAAGAAACTAAAGAATACATCAGTTAACTCAGTGCATGGAAGTTCAGTGGAGAGAGGTGTTAGAGGTGAGTGAAAGGGCAAGACAGCTGTCAGTTGTGACTATAGTTGTCCATGAGATTTGCACAATCAATGGATTGAGTATTTCCAATGAGGATTTTGTGGTTCACCCAAGTGAAATATGAGTTTGGATCAGCCATTATCATTCATTCTCATGCAATATTACGCAGTGGAGGTAAGCAAGAAGTGGAGGAGATTTGAACCTGTGATTGATTCAGATCTGAGCTAGTTTGTGTGTAACAGGTGGAGATAGTACTGAGTACTTGTGGAGGAGTATTTTACTATGTATTGTTACATGTTCTCAGTCAATATAATATACATATAGTTGGGGGTTTTCAGCTGTATGATTTCCCCGTGATATACTGTTTTGATATGTGTGATTGATGCTTCAATGTGCACATGCGATTGTTTCTGAATACTGCAAATTGATGATAAATGGTAGAGGAGGTTATGTATTATGCATGCATTCTGCAAATAGTGTATAATCAGGATAATCTCTGTGAATAAGTGTTAAATTATTTAAAATTTCTACATAGTATTAGAGCAAAGTTGATCATCAGATCTATTATTCAGAAAGTGATTACATTTTATTTCTTCAGGCAGAGTCTGTAATCGGGCCAGGTAGCCTCTGGATTCATCTTTCCTTTGGAAGGTGAGATATCCGGTAAAATCCCATACAGTCAATCTCTGTACAAGAAATACTTTGTTCTCACGAATTTTAGATCAGAAGCGGTTGAGTTCTTGAGCTAGTGGAATTTGAATTTGCAGCAGTGTTTTCTTGGTGTCAAAGTTGAAATGTCTTTCAATGGATTGCGATTGGAGTATGCTCTTGAAGGCAGCTCGAATTATATTGCATGGAAAGACAAGATGGAGGCGGTGTTAGATGGAAATGGGCTGAAGGAGTTCATAGAGGCTAAGGTCCCAAAGCCTACTGATATTGCTCAAGTTGAGGCTTGGCAAAAGAAGAAAGCAAAGTGTCGAAGGATTCTGTTGGAGGGCATGAAGGATCACATTGTGTCCAGCGTGCATGGAAAGGATTCTCCATACTTGATGTGGAAAGCGTTGACAGATCTATTCCAAAGCAAGAGTGATTAGAGGAAGTTGGCACTCAAGGATAAACTCAGAAACATTAAGTGTGAGAATGGAGACAGTATGCCCAAGTATCTCACGAAGTTCACCCAATGCTGGGATGAGCTAGGAAGTGTGGGGGTGACTGTCGATGATGAGGACTTGGTGAGCTTGGCTCTCCTTGGTCTTCTGAAGAGTTGGCATTCCTATCAGGACTCTGTCAATGGTCGAGAGAAATTGCTAGGATGGGAGAGACTTTGGTTAGATCTTATGCAAGAGGAGATCAGGCGGAATACCAGGGACGGATCTTCATCAAAGGCATCTGATGAAGAAAATTATGCTTTGGCTGCCAAAGCAAAGAAGGGAAAGGAGAAGGGTTCTCTTTCTAAAACCAGTTCTTCCAATGATGGGAAGAAGGTTGACAAGTCGAAGGTAAGATGCTTTCGTTGTCATGAGTTGGGCCATTATGCTACTAATTGCCCAAAGAGGAAATCCAAGAAGGGATCTGGGGAAGGATCTGAAGGTGAGGCACTTGCTTCACAGTTTGAGTTAGATTTCACAATCTTCACATGCATGGTTTCATCCATGGTGTGAAGTGGTTGGTTTCTTGACAATGGAGCTTCTTTCCACATGACCAGTGACAAGAGTTTGTTCAGTACTTTGGAGGAGAAATATCTCCAGATACTCATAGCGATGGGTAATGATGAGAAGTATAGTGTCTCAGGTGTAGGCACGATTATTTTTCAGGGGGAGGATGGAGCTTGCCTTACCTTGACCGATGTTAAGTATGTACCAGGACTAGAGAGAAACTTGGTGTCGATCGTGATGCTAGAAGACAGAGGCTGTGATGTAGTCTTCAGTAAGGGAAAGGTTTTCCTTAGACACATCATCACTAGACAGGTGAAGCAGATTGGTTCACGGGTCAAGAACCTATATGCTCTTAAGGTTCAAGATGCATGCAAAGCCTTGAGCAGCGAGGAAACTGATGGAGACTTGGTGGTTGAGAGGGAGCGTATATTACCTCTCAACATGCAGAGCCAGAAGAGTCTCAGACAATTGTGGAGGAGCCACGATTGGTGTAGCAGCTTCAAGAGGTTGTGGAGTAGCCACAACAAGGGAAGCTGAGAGGAGATCGATTAGAGACATCTACTCATGAAGAGACCTCCAGTAGGGGGAAACTTTGAGCCAGGTGGGCAGAAGGATCGCATGCAGCCATACCTCCAGGTAGGAGGTGGGGTGATGTGGATTGATCGTCCCAAGGAGGAGGGGCAGGATCCTTGAGGTACCCAACCTCTTGGATGAGACCTTGCTACGGGAGCCCTAATGTGGAGTAGCAGGAACTGACTGATTGGGTGGAGACAGATGCGGATGGAGCGGCAGAGAGAGCGACAGTGTAGGGAATCCCAAGACAGTGCATAGCTAGCAGGCTGTAGCAATGCGAGAGGCACAAGTGTTTTGCACAGTGCTAGGTGGCACAGAGAGGTGTGTAATGGTGCGAGATGCATGGAGATGTTGCAGTAGCGCAGATTTCAAAGAGGGAGCACTTGTCAGTAGCAAGTAGATCTTTAGTATTAGAGTATGTTCCTAGCCCAACAGAGTGGTCAGTTGGGAGTGTTTTTGTTCCAAGTGTTGTTGGAGCAAGTGGATCGGGCAAATGTGTTTCATGCAGAACATTCCAGAGTTGTAGGATAGGGATTGCAGATAATCCATATCTTGTTGAGAGGGAGTCTTGAAAATGCAACAAGATGATGGAGCTTAGAGGAAAGGAGTCGCCTTCACTAAGTGGGCCCACAGGCTATTTTTGGTGCAAAGTATATTTTTAGACTATGTCTATTTTTAGACATATGGATCATGGTCTATGAGTTGCAGGATGTTGTTTATGGATGATTGGTCATGTTGGTAAAAATAGATGGACTTCTATTTTTAGACATATGGGCGGAGTCTATTTTTAGACTGCTAGTCTAAATATAGAACAGTCGAATATTATTAGCTCTTAATAATATTTGGACTATAAACATTATCTTATCCTCTTGGAGCACTTCAATTTGAGCTATAGATGTGGCACATGCAGCTGTCAGAAGGAAATACGATTTTCTTATGGGTCAATTGAGCTATTGCATGGTGGACTTCAGTTAGAACTCATGTGGTTGAGTTTGGTGGAGTTGATTGAGGAGTTGATGGAGTTGTGTTCAGTTTGACTTGGTTGAACTAGTTGTATTTAGTCTAACTGCAAATACACTAGTGATGAGTGATGTGAATTAATTATTAATTAATTCACTAATTATTAACTCATAAAGAAACTAAAGAATACATCAGTTAACTCAGTGCATGGACAGTTCAGTGGAGACAGGTGTTAGAGGTGAGTGAAAGGGCAATACAGCTGTCAGTTGTGACTATAGTTGTGCATGAGATTTGCACAATCAATGGATTGAGTATTGCCAATGAGGATTGCGTGGTTCAGCCAAGTGAAATACGAGTTTGTATCAGCCATTCTCATTCATTCTCATGTAGGATTGCGTAGTGGAGGCAGGCAAGTAGCGGAGGAGATTTGAACTTGTGATTGATTTAGATCTGAGCTAGTTTGTCTGTAACAGGTGGAGATAGTACTGAGTACTTGTGGAGGAGTATTGTACTATGTATTGTTACATGTTCTCAATCAATATAATATACAGATAGTTGGGGGTTTTCAGCTGTATGCTTTCCCCGTGATATACTGTGTTGATATGTGTGATTGATGCTTCAATGTGTGCATGCGATTGTTTCTGAATACTGCAAATTGATGATCAATGGTAGAGGAGGTTATGTATTATGCATGCATTCCACAAATAGTGTATAATCAGGATAATCTTTGTGAATAAGTGTTATATTATTCAAAATTTATACAGGAGGAGAAGACGAGGGTGTAAACTACAGAAGGATTATACTCTTGAACATGTCGGCGACACGACTCCGGAGGGGGGCGACAGCATTCAGGCACCAAGGGATCAGAGGCTCGAAGAAGATGGCATGAATTAGATGGAATGAGGCTAGAATGATAACCCAAACCCGCGGAGGGGCAAATGACGATGTATGGATATCCCAACCCAACAAGAAGCAAAAGTGTCGATGTTCAAGAGCGATTAGCTGCCATAGACAATCAATGATAAACCTGCTGTTGAGTCCAACCTAGTAATAGTTTAATGAGCCATAGGAAGGAGAAGCTCAAGTCTCGTCATGGTGACGAGTCCAATGTCGTCAGGATTTAACGAGTCTAACATAGGTAAAACTCGGAGCCTTTTTCATGTTTAGAGAGTTTGAAAAAGACATGGAAAAGAAAAATCCAGGGGACCCCTTTTTCATAAATTTTTGTCTCTCGAGCCCGAAAAAGTATAAAATGATACTCGAGAGAACCGCCCGACCATTACGATCAAGGAATACTTTTTGTAACTAGTGACTTCGACCCGAAAAAGTAGAAAAGCAGTTGGAAGCACGTCGTTTCGTAACCGATAACGAGCTTGAAACGACAAAGGCCCGACAATCTTTTTGTGTTTAAACAGTCGGAAAAGAGATTTAAAGGTGGCCACCTCTTGTTTCTTTTAAACGAGTCAAGAGGAAAACTCAGCTATCTTTTCATTTTTCAAGTCAGAAAAGAGCTTAAAGACGACTTCCCAGGATCAAGTGCTCACAAAGCCGGCATAGTTCCACTACCTGAAGCTCTGCACAAAAACACGTCACACGTAAACCCATTCGAGATAAAATGAACAATATACATAGTTATAGTTAAAAAAACAAAATTTGACTAACTATGTGGCAAAACGATGAGAAAAAACCCACATTTATAAAATATAATTCTTTAATTTTCAAAAATTACTATAAAAAGGGGTTAATCCAACAATTTTTACCATAGTTACTGTTCATTGCACTGTGGAGCATTTTGGAGCATCGAATTTGGCAAGCTAAAGTCGGCTTTGATTGTCCATCATTCACCCCAAAACTTGTTCCAGGCAAGTAGTCCTTGTCCTGCGCTTCAATTTCATACCTTTTTCACGCATTTTGAACGTTAAATGTGTTAATTTTGACAGGTTTTTGAACCGAGCTCTGCCACTCGGTCATCGCGGCTATAGCCTTTGGGTCCACGATGGTCGAAAAAATTAACACATAGCATGCTCCAATCATCACGGAAAAGTGGTGTACTTCCACAATTATCACGAAAAAAATGAACTAGGGACCTCGCGTCATCGCGTCTGTTTTTAAAATAGAGGCAATGACGATGCGAACTTATGTTTTATACAAATTATGCATTGAAATTTGATAACCGAAGTGCTAATTCAATTTTCTTCGTCATGCAGGTAATAATGGCATTTGTTTGGCAAGAGCAGACGCATGATGACAATGATATAGAAGATTTCACCGACGTGGGGTGCCAAAATGCATTACGAGCATGCAGATTGCTCAAATTCTTCCTAACTCCGCATCTCCGATCACAACTTGATTTGCTGGAGCTACTGATTCGGGCCTGGAATCCCATAGATGGGAAATTCATCATCCGAGGTTGGGATATTGAGGAGGTCCCCAGAGCATTCTAGATCCACACAGTAGGAGTGGAACCCAGGGTGCACCGCCTGTTGAGGTGGGGGACACGAGCGGTGGTATGCTATAGGGAGAATAACCCACCACAGTAGACACCTAGGTTTTTATTTCCTGCTGGTGATTTTTTGAGAGACATGCATCTCAAATGTACGGAGAACACAGACTCAATTTGGACATGTACACTTATTTTTTGAGCGCCTTGGTGAACCACACGAGATATATATATATATATATATATATATATATATATGGTTTTATTATTGTTTTTTACATGCTTCTTGTATGTTGTTTTGATTACATGTTACACAAATGTCTGTCTAATACATGATTAGCCAATGAATCAGTTAACGTGTTTAATCATCGTAGAATATGGTGATATGTGATAAAATCAAAATTCCTCTCTAATAATTTAACATGCAAATACAACCTTAAAATCCACTGATCTCTGACGGAATATTGCCCATTGAGCTAGTGGACGACAAGCTAAGAGTCCAGGTTCACAACCAATGTATGAATACCGAGATTAATCGCCTCGTCCAGTAACTCAATCACAACACTATATTCAATGACATTGTTTGTGGTACAACCTAAACAGACACCTTGAAGGTCTATCAACTCACCATGAGGATCGTAGATCACCGACACTGCAGAAGATAAGTTGCGGGTACCGCAGCAGGCACCATACGCGAAACCAACGTAAGGTGCACCAGACATCTGCAGAAGAAGCAAAAGACACAATAAGCAGCAATCACGCCTACACACCAAGCCAAAAACATGAAAACACACACACAACACACTTGCTAAAACACACGTATGTACAAACCAAAGTGCATGGAATTCACGCATAATACTTTTTCAAGTAAAGCCCATTTCAGGGCTTATCGAGAGGATTCCCTTCATAATCAATTAGCTCGTAGGCCCCTTTCTACAAAACTCTCTTTACAATATAAGGCCTGTGTCACATGGGCTCAAATTTTCCTACCCCCAGCTTATCATTCGCTTGATCGTAGAGCAGGACTAAATCTCCCTCTACAAAAGAACGAGGATGGACAGTATGATCGAAGTGAGTTTTCACTCTCTTCTTCTATGCTTCGATAGCTAGAGAGGCTAGCCAACAGGTCTCGTCCAGCCATTCTAGGTAAGGAAGGTGTTCTTCTACCGGAGTAGTGTCGGGGAGTAATTCAATGGCCAATTTCAAGGAAGGGATCTCGCACTCGATTGGAAGGGTAGCCTCTAGTCCGTAAACTAATTGAAATGGAGTGAAACTGGTGGCATCCTTTACAGAGGTTTGGTAGGTCCACAAGGCGGAGAACAACATCAAGTGCCAGTTAGACTTGTGCATGCCAACAGTACGCTGAAGCATCGTAACTAGAACCTTGTTGACGGCTTCTACTTGGCCATTGGCCTGAGGATAGTATGGAGTCAAACTATCATGCCGCAAGCCTAGTTGGGTTGTTAGCTCAGTCATCATGTGATTACGAAAATGCTTCCCGTGATCAGTGACGATGGCTTGAGGGACTCTGAACCGTGAAATAACATGATTAAACAAAAATTGCGTTGTTGTGTGACCGTCTTCAGATAATGTGGGCATCGCCTCAGCCCATTTTGTGAAGTAATCAACGGCAACGATGATGTACCCATGCCCCCCAGCCGAGCGAGGCTTACAGGTCGTATAATCAATGCCCCATTTTGCAAAAGGGCCGACGGTAACAACAGGGTGCAATGGAGTGGGAGGATAACGCATCTTCTGTTGGTAGATCTGGCACTCGTGACAAGAGCGGATGGCAAGAATGCAATCCTCAAAGATGGAGGGCCAGAAATAACCGGCGCGGAGGATCTTTTGAGCGGTAGCATATGTTTGGTCAATTTAGAGTGTCCTAAATTGCTATATTAATTGTCAATCTAGGATTCGTAAACTGTTGAAGTGTGGTGCACTATATGTGCAAGATAACCTATTTCTTACTTTTTGAGTTTTTTATTTTTATTTCATTTTTGGGTTTATCTTTGTTGATTTCCTAATGTGAGATGAAAATTCTAAAAGACAAGTATGGATATAAATGTTCAAGGCAATGATGTCCTTTAAAATGATTTCCAAAACTTCAAACTTTTCAAAAAGGTTTTAAAACATGCAATGATGAAATTAATTCCTAAAAGAGAATGAAAATGTGCCACTATTCTAAATAAACAAACTGTAAACTATCGATCATGAAACCATTATCCTTGCTGCTGTCTAAATACAAAAGAAATTGAACTCAAAGAAATCCAAAAATTGCAAGCAAAGTAAAGCTAAAATCAAATTACATCAACTCATATTCTGACACCTCACCATTAGCCTCACTATGGCTTTCGGAGGTAACTGATAATGACATGAGAAATTTAATATCTAATTTGCAGAAAAATAAACTACATCAAATTACACACTCATACTTCAATCCCTCACCATTAGTCTCGCTATGGCTTTTGGAGGTAACTGACAATGATAAGAGTAATTTAATATCTAATCTAACTAATAAAACCAATGAACATAACTGAAATAAAAAAAACAGTGCTGGAATTAAAAACTAAGAAAAATAAATCAGCAGAAAGACAAGACTGATTCCATGTCATTAGTCATTGTGGAAACTATATGCAAATGCCCGAGTTGCCTACTGTAATCTGGAACAAATACACTGATCAGTTAACAACAGTATAATGCATGTAAAATTATGGACAGAAATAACACGTTAATATCATAAGAAATGCAATATATACAAGTGAATAATTATGGAATAATGAACGTAAAGAAACACAGCGTGAAAATGTACAGTAGTATGAAACAACACCTTGGTGTGTACAGGGGCCTTCTGCACAACCTCGGGCAACAACTATCAACCACAAGTTATGCTTAGAAATAGAGTCTTCTCATATATTTAGAATGTAGTCATAACAAAGAAATAATGTCACGGCATAGTGGGCTTTCTTAACAGTCAAAAATACATTACAAAAGACTCACTACTATGTGTATGGAAATGCATTATTTATAGCAGACGTTTACATAACATATTTCCTAAAAACTGCGCTGACAGAGGACACGTGAACAACGACATCCAGGGATCTAGCATCATGGTTGCCGTGATGATTAAATCTATTGAGGGTGGCTGTTGGATTCGCCTTATGGAGCAGTCCACAGGTGTTGATATGTCCCCAGAGATCTAGGAATGGCCACGCAAGTCTTCACGTGGTGAAAAACAGAGTCTTGTTGCTATGGGATTCTTATATTTGACCACCTTTGACCACCTTTGACCATGGCCTTCTTTGATGAATTCGACTGAGCCAATAGGACTCGGTCCATGTCCACGTCATTCCCAGCTTGCCCATGTGGCTCGATTTGCCTGAAGACACCTGTAACATAGACTTTAACAAAAAGGTTGCGAAAAGTTGAACTGGCTGCGGAAAGTGACAAGATTCCGCAGCTCAATGAGCAAAAATCTAATTCAAACAGCAGACACAAAACATAGTTAGGAAACCACTTTATGTGCTCTTTTAAACTCAATATGCAATGATGTTGACAGCTTAGGAGGTCCAGGTAAATGGAAAAAGTCTAGAAAGGTGTGTAGGAAAGATGCAAGTTTGGGGCTCAACAGCATATCCAGACATGTGACCACCACAGGCGCCAGAATGGAAGTCATTCAAAACTCGCTCAGCTTCTTCGAATGTTAAGCATCGACAGAGAACAGAGTCGGCACCGAGACGGTAAAGGGTGTCCCCAATAATACGATAGGGCTGAGACTGATGACGAATCCATCGTCGAGCATCCTTAGACACATCAGGATGAAAAGAGGACATCTGTAGATATACGATGATATCCCCGTACCAGGGATCGAGGGTGCCAATTAGGAACAGAGTTTCATCCAAGATATGGTCCTCTGATTGAGAGGGCACGGTAGAAGATGGCAAAGAGCAACGCAACTCAGCAAAAAACAAGGGATTTCTTAGATTTGGTGGTGGTGAACTCCAAATCGAACTCTTGGAGGATAACGATACACTTCGAGTACTTGCCCCCAGCAATTGACGTGATAGAATGTACGTCATCGGGTTGCAATCAGAAACCACGATCGTAGTGCGCAACAAGATATAATGGCGGAAACGTTGGATGGCACAAACGGCGACAAATGCCAACTTCTCGACGTAAGCGTATCAAGTTTTTGTATCTAGAAGATTGTGGCTAAGATAATATATGACATGCTCAGTGTCATCATCGTCATCTTGAACAAGAACCATGCCAATAGTGGTATCAGCAGCGGCCAAATACAGAGTGTAGTCGTGATGATAATTCGGAGGACACAAAAATGGAGCAGAAACAAGGAGACCCTTGAGACGCTCGAAGGACTCTTGAGCAACAGCATCCCAATGAAAAGGGGTATCTCGCTTTAATAACCACGTGAAACCTTTAGCCACTTCGGCATAGTTCGGAATGAATCGTCTTAAAAAATTTGCTTTGCCCTGCAAACTCTGCAATTGCTACAAAGAAGCCGGGGGAGGAAGATTCAGAATAGCCTCGACTTTAAGGGGATCCAAACGGATGCCCTCTCGGGAGATGATAAACCCAAGTAGTCTGCCTGACTCAACGCAGAAGACACACTTATGAGGATTAAGCCTAATACGATAGTGTCGATAGCGGAGAAAGATTCCGCGAAGATGAGCAGGATGGTCCTGGCGTTCTGCTGAATGAGCTAGTGGATCATCCAGGTACGGTTGTACAATCTGTCGGATGTCATGGAATGCATATGACATTGCACGTTGGAAGGTAGCACCGACATTCTTCAAACCGAAAGGGAGCTTTTTGTAGGCAAAAGTGCCCCATGGACAGATAAAGGCAATCTTGTGTTGATCTGCAGGTGCAATGTTGATTTGGTTATACCCAGAAAAACCGTCCATGAATGAATACATTTCGCTCCTAGCACACTCATCAATGAGCTGGTCCATGAAGGGTGTGGGAAATTTATCTTTGGGACAGGCCCAATTAATATCATGGTAATCAACACAGACTCGAATAGTACCCTGTTTTTTAGTCACAGCGACGATATTGGAGACCCAATCTATGAGTGGGATGGGGTAAATAAAACCAGCCTTAAGAAGCTTTTCAACTTCTGCTTTAATAGCCTCAGCCTTTTGGTGGTGCACAAGGCGTAGACGCTGGAAAATAGGCTTAGCACCCAGATACGTAGGTATCTCATGCACCACGATACTAGGATCAATGTCGAGCATTTCTTCGTAGGACCAAGCAAACACATCACGAAATTCGCGAAAAAGATCAGTATAGAGTTGAATTTCCTCCGAAGTACAAGTTACTCCGACATGGATATGCTCGATAATCCCTGGTTTCACAAAGATGTCGATGGGTTGGGTCTGCGTGATGTTTCCCATATTTCCTTCAGAAGACACTTGATAAATGTGGATGGGCACCTGAAGGGGTTGGGATGGGAGACAAGGAGCAAACCGATTGAGACAGGTAAGGATTTCCCGGTGGGCAGGGAGAAACGAGGAACAATGGTGATGATCAGACAAAGGGGGCTCCTCGAGAGACATGGTCTCGATAATGGCTTCATCAGAAGGAAATATTTCCTTTAAAGGATCCAAAGAAGCGTCATCTCCAAGCCAACAAGAATGAGCATACGAGTCAAGAGCTCTGCTCAAGGGAGCAGGTTCAAAAGGTGGAGCCGATGCAGAAACAATTTCGACGTAGTTGAGCTTGACAGGACTCAACGGCATCTCATCGCCCCAAGATTCTACTTGATCAGTGGGGGGAAGAACCCATGGATCAAAGTGAACAGAAATCATATTGATAGGAGTGACGTTAAGAGGTGGGAGTGAAAAAACACCCATCAGGGTAGGATCTTTAAAAAGTCCGGCTCCCACACTCATATGGAACAGAGGTATGCTCCACGAAGGGCACATTGCCTTCGGAAGAGGAGGTGAAGAAGGATAGCTGGTCTACTGTGACAATCTTCCCCTGATGAGGGAAATGAATGACATGAAATAGAGATGAAGCCATGGCTCGCATGGCGTATGTCCAGTTGCGTCCTAGAAGGAGGTTGTAGGTAAGATTAGCATCAACAACTTCAACTTCCACTTCGACCATCTTCCCTTCCATAGTAATGGGCAAATGTTGGAGTATACCATAAGGGCAATAATCTCTCCCATCAAAGGCTTCCAAGGTCGTAGGAGACTGGCTCAGAGTCAGAGAACCAATAACCTTCCAATAGGCAACAGACATGATGCAAGTTGAAGTGCCTTCATCAATGACTGTATGATGAATTGTTTTGGAATTGATGATGACCTGAATGAGGAAGGCAATTTGGTGAGGTAGTCTTGGTATATGGCTTTCCAAGTCAAAAAAAATCAAATCCAAGTCAGCCGGGTCTATGCCACCGATGGCCGATAGCAAGGAATTCCTTTGAGAGGGGCAACTCTAGAGTACTTCTTAGCTGACGGAGCCTGTGCTAAGTCCTCAACGATGCTATAGTGCTGGGCAGCATGAGCATTAGGGTTGTAAGAAGATTTCTGGAGTACACCTTTAGGAGGGGGTCGGATGGACGTCTCAGTGCTAGGTCTCTCGATATGGAGTGGACCAGAACTGGACGGAGGAGCGCTAGAGGGGACCTCAGGCTCTTTCTCGGTAGGTGATGGATACTCTTTTTCCTGAGTACTGATGTGGACAGGAATCGTCCTAGCCATAAATACTTGAGAACCAAAGGGAGAAGAGGATTAGGATGGATCAGCCACCATTTGCGTTTCTGCGATGGGAAAAGGCTCTTTGAGCACAGTAGGAGTCCCGGGAGCACCTTTCAACAAATGACTAACTTTAGACCACCTTGGGCAGTCTTTGGTATAGTGATCCTCATCACAGATAAGAAAAGGGTACTTGGCTTTGCATTTGGCGCCTTCCTCGGGTGGAGGCTTAGGGGAATCTTACTTAGGTTGATCTGCTTTATTCTTTCCTTTTCCCTTCTTCTTTCCTTTCGAGGCTTTTTCTGCCATGGTGGACTGAACGGCGTTAACCTCGGAAGTACTACCAGAATTCGATACAGCCTGAGAAGTATTTTCATTCGGAGCATTCGACTTTTTCTTCCCAGGGTTCGAGGAAGTTTTCTTTAAAGGCGGATTAATAGAGTCGATGACACCGTCAACAGAGGGTGTTGGCAGGGCTTTGGAAGTTCCAGGTCTCGGGGCATCAGGCAAATAATCATATAGCGTACTAGGCTGGGAGTAAACCAAGTCAAGGTACTGAGCACGCGTAATAGCCTACTCTTCAGTTACACATGCCCCCATAGAAATTTCCCGTTCTATCGGACCGACAAATGAGGTCGTGAACCAGTGGGTGAGAAGCTGGTCAGGAATCCAAAACTTAATCAAACGACGACGTCGTCTCCATTCATGGATATGATCTGAGATATGCGTAGCCATTGTCTGTTTCAAGGATGTCAAGAGGTGTGTGCCCATTTCATATCGAATCGGCAACTGAAAATGAGTTAAAAATGCCATAGCCAACGAGTTAAAATCCTGAAAAGATCCGCGAGATAATTCAATATACCATTTAGCAGTAGAGCCAGTGAGAGTCCTTTGAAAAAGGTGGAGCCAAATTGAATCATCAAGCCACGAATTCAATGAACACCATAGATGATAAGTCATGATGTGAGCCTAGAGATCTTCTCCAGCTTTGCCATCGAATTTGGGACAATCACCGGGAATCTTAGTTGGTACTGGGGGCCAATACGGATTATGAAGAATAGGATCATTTGTCAATTTGGACACATCCGGTAATTCCAACATTGCTAAAAAGGGTAATTGAGGGTTAAAGGACATCTGAGGCCACAGGTAGGAGGTAGCACCAGAGTTCCAGCTAGCTGCCGGTTGCCCCCATTGATTTTGTCCAGACGGATTTGGCCCAGGAGGGTTTTTTCCGTAGGGATTTTGTCCATAGGGGTTATAGGATGGCTGACCCTGGATTTTCCCCCCAGCATTCCATTGATTACCAACTTGGCCTGTAGGAGCAACATAAGGTTGCTGGTAATTTTGATAAGGACTCACCTGCAGTTCTTGATAATTTTGATACGGGGCAAATTGAGTTTTCCCTTGGGATTGCTGGAAACCATGAGGCGGTTGGGCTCCAAACTAAGCCTGGGAGGCAGGCTGCATTTGATAGGTCGGTTGGGATTGAGATCCAACTTGCATTCAAAGACTGGATTGGGTCTGGAGCCTAACCTGGGGCTGAAAACTGAGTTGAGCTTGAGAAGCAACAATCATTTGAGTGCCCAGTTGAGTGGGCCTAAAAGGATGTCCTTGAGAGAACTGAGGCTGAGCCATCTGGCCAGAAGGTTGACCTAGTTGAGATTGAGATTGACCCATCTGCCCAAAAGGTTGAGCTTGCTAGGTGTTGGGCTACCCTTGCACAACTGAGGGTTGTCCTGATAGACCAGATGGCTAAGCGGACTGGGCATTTGGTTGACTTGATTGTATTTGAGGCTGACCGACTTGTCCATATGGTTAACCATACTGGATAGTGGGTTGGCCTTGTTGAACGTAAGGTTGACTGACTTGCCCAGATGGGTAGCCTTGCTGGACACCAGGTTGGCCTTGTTGCATGTAAGGTTGTCCAGGATTACCAGAAGGTTGAGCGAAATAGGTAATAAACGGACCACCAGAGGCCGAAGGTTGTCCCTGGAAGGGTTGTCTTTGTGGGCCTCTAGGTTGCCCTGGATAAGACTGCCCATAATACTGCTGCCCATAAGAGGGTTGCGTGTAAGACGATTGGCCTTGATAAGGTGGTCCTTGAAGATGTGCAGGCGATACTTGGCCACCGCCATAACCAGTGGTGGTCCAAGCAATGGATAATGGGACCATGACCTCAACCATAGGCTAAGGTGGCAAAGGTCCATGGTGATAAAGATGAGCCCCTCTAGAATCATAATATTGAAACAGATTTTGAGGGTCCGGATTCTGAAGAGCATGTAGATATTGATCATATGCCCCCCCTGCTGAAATAGAACATGAAGAAGGTGGGGCACTTAGTGTAGGATCAACAACTCCGGGTACAGGTGCCTATGGGCCACTATTAGCTAAGCCTGAAGAAGGTCCAGCAGTAGTGGTCACAACTGAGGATGCAGTAACAACACCAACAACGGGGGTTGAAGAAGCCACACAGACAGTTGGAATAGTCGGGATGGAAGTGACAGACACATTATGAATTTGAGGAATAAAGGACTCCGAGGTTGGAGTGATGGTGTGCGACCACATAGAACTCATAAGGGGGGTCCTAGAAGACATAACATCCCTCAACGCCTTATAGCGTAAAGGCAATGTAACACCAAGAGGGGTGATACGAAAAGGTGTAGTTTCCATTGAGGTGGGAATTTCATCGCTCGTCGCAATGGATTCTTCACTTGTGACAGGGGATGTGTCCTCCATATCAGAAGAAGACATTGGGACCAAAACGCTAGGAGGAGTATCGGGAATATCTTCTTCGGAAGGCTCCCAAATGAGGTTCCAGTGAATATCGTAAGTCTCATCCTCTAGAACGTGAGAGTTAATCGGTTGGATACTCAGAATAACTAGGAGAGTATCACTCACAACTGGTACCTCAGGAGAAACAGAAGAAGGAGACCCTTGGTCACTCAGAACGGGAGACGGGACCAGCGATTCCACCAGGATGATGACTCAAAAATCCTAGGAAAACTAACGAGGAAGGACCCTACTCAAGCTAACGCAAACAAGATCTAACAAGGTAAATGTGAATCGTGGCCAAATAAATTTTAAGACACAGGAACAAAACTTGACCTTTTCATTTTTAAAGAATCGAGAAAAGGACAAAAGATGACTCTAGTCGCCTTCGAATATTTAATGAGCCTGAAGTGACAAGTGCTCAGATGGACCTTTTCTTTTAGGGAGTCTGAAAAGGAACGAAAGTGACTACTCTGGAGAACTAGGAAAACGGTTTACCAGACAAATATGTAAAACTGCATATACACCTTGGCAGTCATATGAAAACCAAGGACTTTCTGTACGGCAGTCAATCTTCCCGAATGTTGTGTTCAGTGCGTTACAGCTTGTAAGGTGGCAGACACAGCTTCCTATGGATAAAGGATGATAACCTAGTGGGGTCTCCCAGCATATACTTTATGGTACATGGGAGCACAATTCCGTGCTAGACCACTATTGAGTCACAGAAGGAGGAATCACCCAATCTTTAGTGAAAACAAAAGTGACTAGGTTTAATGACGTCGGAGCACGTCTCTAACCTAGACCTCTAAATGTGTGCGTTATGTTCCAATGCATTGTTAGATTTACTTAGTTACTTTTAGAGTTGATCTTGGATTATGTTTGAGTTTTCAGGCCTTACCATATGTATATAACAAAACCTAGGATGCAGCTAGAATGAATGAAATATCCTTTTTCGATGAACATCTACCTATGGGAGGGTAGAGAGATCATTCCTAAACTAAGAAAACTGTTACACTAAAAAATGTCACCTTGACTACTTACAGTTAGTATGGCTCAAATCAACAGTCATGCTACCCTCTTAGGCAAGTCTCATGCCTCTGTTATCCATCTCAAACTCAAAGAAGAGAGAAAGTCTTGTAAAAACTATGTTTATCTCTGGGGTCGCAGGTTCTCTCTAGCCTTACCTGCGGGGACGCTGACCATGTTCACAAAATCTGCGTCCATGGACGCTCTGTATGTTAAGGGACAGGTGCGTCCCTCTGTAAAAGGCAAAATGCGCGAGTTTTATCTTGAAAAAGTTACTTGTGGTTACTTCTAGAACATTCTAGAGGTCGGTTTGATGAAATGGATGCGCCTCCAGTTGGTTCATGTATCTCTATTAAGGGGGAACTTATCCCATCAATAAGGGAGCTATCCCACCCATAGAGGGGGATGATCCCATTGATAGTGGACCTGAATAACCTCTTTACAGCACTATAAATAAAGGCATTGAGCCAAAAGGAGAAGAGGTTGGAGCTATACATTTTCTTTGGGTAAATGCTGCAGGATTTAGGTCTTCCATTAGAGCCTTTGTGAGGAGAGATTGTCTTCACTTGATTCTACTTGGGAGAGGGTGAGCTTTGTCAAAGTAGAGGAAAACCCTTGATGGACCCTGGGAGGAACTTGCACAACACCAAGGCCAGGTTGTAAGAGTTTCTTTGTTTCGTTATTAATACAAACTGGTTTATTTTTCTCAATAGCTTGTGTTAATGAGTTATTTCATGTGTTCCTTGGTCTGCATGTTGAATATATTTTTTATTATATGAAATGCAAGTGCTTGGTAATTGTTTGATTGTTTGTGGTTGCAGGAATTGACTTGAAGGAGGAGCTCATCCGGATCGTCAAGAACGGACTTCAACAACAGCGTTTTGGAATAAGGTAAGCCTAAACACTTGTAGTTTTCATGTGTAAAAGGTGTATTTAGAGAAAGATCACTCCATTTTGTCTTGTTTGTCATTAGAATGTCTTAGACTTCTAGGAAGGTCAGTCGTGTCCGCACCCTTGACAGATTCCGTGTGACAAATTGGCGACTCCACTGGGGAATCCATTAATGAGAGAGTCTTTTCCTTTATATGAACTTTGCTTTGAGAAAATCATTTTTATTTTCTGGTTTTTGACTGTGAGAATTAGTATTTGGGTGGCTTAGCTGTAGATTTAGTTGGCTTTAGTTTTTCTTCCTTTTTCCAGAAGGACGCAGTCTCTGTGTGCTGCACAGTGCGTCCTTGGACGCGCTGTTGTCGACTGCACAGTGCGGGGCCGCACCTGTGACAACGGGTGGCCTGCGTCTTCCTGTAAAAGTTAAGAAAATTCCATTTTTGCTTTAAATTACTTTTAGATTTTGTTTTTTCTTAGTGTTTTCTGCCCAGATCCTTTAGTACCCTGTCAAGAATTCTCACCTGAACTAGTTTTGTGAGCTTTGAGTGTTTTAGTGGTTTTCAACGAAGTTTAGACCTAGGGTTTGATTTTTGGAAAGGCTTTGTAGTGACTTTGATAGTAGAAAGTTGTCCAGCCTTAGATATCTCTGGTTAGTCAACCTTCTTAGAAGTTGAGCCTGTCGTAAAGTCTCCTTGTTTGAGCAACTTGTCATTTGAGTTGTTTTGGGTCAAATTTCGCTTTGCTTGTTTTTAAAGTATTGATTTCCATTTTACAAAAAGAACAAAAAGATTAGAGTTTTGTTTTGGATAGTTTTTGATTCTGCAATAAGCTAGTCCTTGATTTGATTGTGATCAAGTAAAACACCTTAGAAATAATCATTGTTAGTTTTGGCCTCGTTAAGATTGCTTAGAGTAAATTTGCCTTTAGTTTGCTTATGAGTGCATTTTCATAGATTTTAAGAGTTGTTAAGATTGATTTTTGGTTATATTAGATTTACTTGCTTTATTAAAAGAAAAATACAAAAACATCTTCTTAAAAAGTCTTGTTTCAAGTAGCTTTTTGTTTTCAAAAGAAGAAAAGAGTTTTTCGTGCATGTAAAGAGAAGTTATGTTTTTATGCTTGGAAAAGAAAAACGAATTGTTTCTTTGATTGTCTTCAATTAAGAAGTTGCTTTTATAAAGATTGCATTCTCTCAACTTTTTAGTTAAGCAATTCATCGAAAAAGTAAAGTAGTGGATAAATCATTTTAGGTGCATTTTGTAGTGGTTTCGAGTCGAGTCAACACACCACTAGTTTCACTTCCATCACCTTTTGACTTAAAAAACAACCTTAAAAGTAACGCTTAAATTAAAATCAATCTAGTAATCTTTATTTTTCTAGGGCTCTGAAGCACCAACATAGCTTAGGCTAGGGTCTTGGAGTAGGTGAGTACTTAACTCTCCAAGACTACAAAACCAAACAGATAGTCTATCTTGAGTAGAACAAATCCAATTGTTTCAGTTACATTCTGGGAAAGCTCCTCTTAAAGGAGAAACACGAGCTCGTGTCCGAACCAGTGAGGGGATCATTCCTCCCTCGTTGGGAACGACGCCAGGCAGTACGTATTACAAACGGTAAACCTCGGATTAACCATTGTCGAGGAGCCAGGGGTCACTTATCGGTAAACCTTGGATTGTTGTCAAGGAGCCGGTAAGGGGATTGGAGCTTGCTACTCTGCCCTTGCGTGCTGTCGGAGTTTAGACTGTTCCCCCAGGTGTAATTGTTGTGATTGGTAACCTTAGTGGCCATAATATCTAGGATTCTACCCAAGGTGACGGTGGAGGGAAGGTCCCACTGTACCTGGAGCAGACGTCGGTTATACTCACTTGGATTTTCTGGGGGGTTCGCTTCACTTCGAGACGGTTAAAGTGGAGGAACTTGGTCCAGTCTATTCATTAAGCAGGTTGCCGGGGTAACTGTTCCACCCACTATTTCTGTACTGAATCCTGCGAGGTTGGGCCTAATCACCAACTAGCGCTTTTGGTCCGGAAGACTACTGTTTGTGTGTGGTTTGACGCTCTAGATTATTTAGGCGTGTGCTTCAAATTTGATTGGTTCTTTAGAAGACTTTAGGTGGTTTGATTTGAAATTTTTTACTTTGATTTCGTGTGTTGTAGTTAAAATCTTTAATTGTGGCGGAATTACCGAGACAGTCCCGTAGACTTCGGGGCAAGTCTCCTGAGATTGTTACCGGGATAGATTTGTTAAGAAAACTCCGTAAATCGCGGGGTGAATCTCCTGAAGACATTCCGGGTCATTTAGAAGGGTTAAAGGTCCTTGTAACTCCTCCTAGTGGCAGTAGAGTAGGATCACCTGAAGAAGGAGAATCTTCCTTGGTAGTCCATCCAGATTACCAAAGATTAGAAACAGGTTACAATCCCGAAGCTGTTACAGTTTCCGAGCTTGCTGGTAGTTTTTCATCTGCCAGTGAAACAGGCGAAGAACCTGAAATTTCAGAACCTGTTACTCCAACTCCTAGTGTTCCTGATTCACCAAGAATAGAAAGAATTATCACCGAAAATCTTCCTGTTGGATTAATTGCTATAGAAGAACTTGTTCCAGAGGAAGAAATAGGCGTTTCTGATTCTGAAGATCTAATTACCCTTGATCTAAGGGAGCGTGAATCCATCTTTTACAGTCCTCCTAGAAGTGAATCTTGGTACCTTGCATTAACCAATTTTTTAGACAACTCAGTAGGTTTTTCTACACCTCGTACTCCGGTTCCACCTAGAGGAATTCATTCTCCTGTAAATATGTCTGGTCAGTCATCTGTGTTTTCACAAAGTCCTGAATCATTTTTACATGGCGGTCCTTCTGTTCCTACTGGGTATCAATCACTTTCTGGTACCTTTGCGGGAGCATCTCCTCAACCCATTGATCATGGGTTATTAGTTGGAAACAGTGGTAATGTACCATTGAGTATAGGTGAAGTTTATATGATGTCAGGTTCAACTCCCATTAACCAACCTCAAGGTGGCCAATTACCGCCTGGGGGGCAACCTTCGTTAATGCCTGGGGGGCAACCTCAAGGTACTTCATTTGTGACTGGGGGGCAACCTCAAGGGTATCAACCCCAAGGGTATCAACCCCAGCCTCAATATGTACCCCAAAGTCAACCTCAGTATCAGTATCAACCTCAAGGATGGCAACCTCAAGGATGGCAACCCCAAGGGTATCAACCCCAAGGGTATCAACCTCAAGGATACCAACCTCAAGGTCAAGGTCAACCCCAGTATTCGTATTTACCTCAAGGTTATCAACCTACGGGTCAATACCCTGGTCAAGGTTATCAACCACCTCAAGGGCAATCATATGGGACTACACCTTACAGTTATCAACCCTATCCTCAATACGGCTATGGATCTCAGTATCCTCAACCTGTTACGAGTCAATACCCTGGAATGTTAACATGGGATCCGTCACAGGGTCAACAGATGTCGCAACCAAGTATACAGTCGGTACCTCAAGCAGGACAACCTGCAGTTCCTGGTCCACCCCAGCAACCGCAACCTGTCCAGTCAAGTGTTCAGACCCCTGTAACTTCCGTAGTTACTCAGCCGCCAATTGCACCTAGTACTCCTCCTCACACGGCTGCAGCAACTACCGCTTCATCTACCATGCTTACTTCTGGAGTATCGGCAGCTCCGGTTTCTACTGTCCCTGTAACCGCTCCTCAGACATCTGTACCGTTGTCTGGACCCACGGTTCAAACCACAGTCCAGATGCCTGCAGGCCAACCTGGTACAAGTACGGTTGTTACTACTCAACCTCAATTTGTTCAACCTCCGTACCAGGGACAGTATCAACCTGGGCAAGCTGCCCAACAACCGGTTTACCAGTATCAACCGTATCCTGGGTACACTTATCAACCACCTCAGCAACCCCAGTACGGTCCGGTTAATCCTGGTTTTCCAGGAGGATATAATATCCCAAATGCGACTCCTGTTCCTAGTTATCCTGGATATCCTCCTCCTGGGGCTGGTATTGTGACTCAGAGTTTTAGAGATCCTAACCGGCAGTTACCGTTTATTGCGACTTTAGATTTACCCGACTTGACGCGCCTAACGAACGATCCAATTCAATATCTTCCGTTCTGGCCGCCAATGCCAAATAAGTTGCCCAGCGATATACCCAAGTTCGAAGGTAAGTCTGGAGAGGATCCGTCTAATCACGTGATGACTTACCACCTCTGGTGTGCATCAAATTCCATCTCAGATGATTCTATCCGCTTACGTCTTTTCCAGCGTACACTCATTGGTCTCGCAGCCAAGTGGTACATTGAGTTGCCACGGGCTTCTTTTTACAACTTTAGCCAGTTAGCTACTTCATTCTTAACTCATTTTCAGTTACCAGTCAGATACGATAATGGTACAGAATTATTAACTTCGCTAAAACAATCGACATCCACGTACATTTCTGATCACATCCATGAGTGGAGACGTCGAAGAAGATTAGTGAAAGTTTTTATCCCGGACCAAATTTTAGCTGAATGGTTTGTAAAATCATTATTACCAAGAATTACTGAAGATGTAGCTAAGGCCGGCGTAGTTACTGAGGAGCAAGTCATTGCTCAGGCACAATACCTTGACTTAGTTTACACTCAGTCGGGTACGTTACACGAGAAAATTCCGGATCTTCCAAAGTCAAACCAAATCGCTGCTGCTCCTTCGGGATCTCATGCCGCTGATGGTATGATCGGTATCGTGACTACGAAGAGTAAGAAGAAGTCTTCCAAGACCTCCAATACTCCAATTATCACTTTGCCTGATTCTCCGACAGGAGAGTCTTCTCCTCCTGAACTTACCGCCGACATTCACGCTGTAGAGTCATCTACGGCCAAATCCAAAAACGGTGGAAAGAAGAAAGGAAAGAAGAAGGCTAAAGCAGACAAGGCTCCAAAGGAGAAAACGGAAAAGTCGGAAACCAATGACGAAAAGCGCAAACCTCGTTATCCTTGTCTTATTTGTGAAGAAGATCATTTTACGAGAGACTGCCCTCATCGGGCCGAGGTAGTGAAAATAGTCAAAGGTTCTCCGACTCCTGCTGTGTTAAAGAATCCATTTCCCGAGCAGGAAAATAAGATGATAGGTTCTTCTTCGAATGCCAGTGAAGAACCCATTTTGATGATGTCTCATGTCAGGATTGCGACTCGATCGCAAGATTATGGTAGTAAGGCTCCTGTTGATGGTAAAGAAGCAGAATCTTCTCACTCTAACCCATCAACCTCAGCTCCTGGTTCCGATCCACTACAGATCGAAAAACCTAACCCAGACTTAGTGATTAAGCCGCCCGCCAAGGGTGTACTTCGAAGGTCTGCTTTCAATCCACATGCGAGAGCAGCCCAGAATTACAACATTGTTGAAGACTTAGCTGTTTCACCTTCAGCAATGTCGGCACTCGAAGTGCTGCAATCATGTCCAGCGCAACGAAAATTGCTTTTGTCGGCTATTGGAGCTGTCGATGTTCAGGACCCGAACCTAATGATCTTTGATCTAGAAAGTAGTACACCGCGTCTCCCCCATCAAATGGCTTTCCAAATTCCAGTGATAGTCAAAAACAGGCCTATTCATCGGACTGTGATTGATGAGGGAGCTTCTACGTGTATTATGTCGATTCAATGTTGGAGATCGCTTGGTTCTCCTTCGTTGAACCAATCCCCCACCATCCTTAAGGCCTTTGATGGCCGTGGGTTCCGTCCGTTTGGTATTCTACAAGAATTGCCTATAGGGGTCGAAGGTAAAACCGTTAGTCTGGATGTGGAAGTGGTTGATGCCCCTCTAGACTACAACCTTCTTTTGGGTCGAAGTTGGTCATATGCTATGACAGCGGTCGTTTCATCGGTCTTCAGAGTCATTAAGTTTCCACATAACGGTAAGATCGTGACTATTGATCAGCTGACATACTTTTCATCCGACCCAACCTCTTTAGAAACTATCCAGCATGTTGGTAAAACGACAATCCCTTATAGGGACATTGGTGTAGGTTTAGTTAAGGATTCCGGTTTACTGGGAACTTTTCCTCTCCCTCCACTCAATGCAGACCCTTCGTTCGCAACAATTCATATGATCACGTCAGAAAACATTATTTATGATGATCCTTGGTATGTTCCCTCTGACTCTGAGCTAGACTCACTCGGTGATGTTATGCCGTTGAGTCCGTATGAGATTGCTTATGAAGCTCTTATGTCTTTTACCGACTTTCATTCAACCGACCAAATGAATGTGGTCAGTGAAGAGTCACTTTTCACCTCACCCTTAGAACGGATAACGTTTCCCGAAGAAGTGTCATCTGACGAACAACTTCGCGAAATCCTAAGTGTAGATGATCTACCATGGGAAGATCTCCATCACAGATCTTCGTTTTTACCTAAGGATGATGCATTTGAAAATGATTTTTCATCTATCTTTACCGCTGAATATGTCAAAGACGCTCAGGATCCAACGAAACATTCTGATTCAGAGCTGAATTTAGGGAATATTTCTCGTACTATTCCCATTGATATTTCAGTGAAGCCCGGAATCGAGGAGAACATTCATATAGGTGCCGCATGTACTGAAGAAGAAATTGAAACTTACAAGGCCCTATTCCAAGAATTCCGCGACGTGTTTGCCTGGTCCTACGAAGAAATGCCAGGAATCGATCCTGCCATTGTTGTTCATGAAATCAAAACCTACCCGGATGCTAAACCCATTCGGCAACGGTTGCGTCAGATTCACCCTCGAAAAGCAGCTGCAATCAAAGCCGAAGTCGAAAAGCTGTTGAAAGCAGGTTTCATTTATCCGATCCCGTTAACGGATTGGGTATCGAATATTGTTCCCGTCAATAAAAAACAAGGAACAATAAGAATCTGTATCGACTATAGGGATATCAATCGAGCTTGTCCAAAAGACAACTATCCTACGCCTTATATCGATCAAATTATTGATGATTGTGCCGGAAGTGAGATGTTTTCCTTCATGGATGGTTTCTCAGGTTATAATCAAATCAATATTCTACCTGCCGATCAACCAAAAACGGCATTCATTTGTCCATGGGGGACATTTGCTTATTGCAAATTACCTTTTGGCCTTAAGAATGCCGGTGCTACTTTTCAACGGGCCATGTCTTATGCATTTCATGACATCAAGCACATTGTGCAACCCTATCTCGATGATTTGCCTGCTCATTCTTTACACCGAGCTGATCACCTTGTCCATTTACGAGCAATCTTTATGAGGTGTAGGCATTATCGAATTCGGTTGAATCCCCACAAGTGTGTTTTCTGTATAGAAACAGGTCGATTGCTGGGATTTGTTGTTTCCAAAACCGGCATTCGCGTCGATCCCTCGAAAGTCGAGGCTATCATCCAATTGCCTCCTCCTTCGAGTTTGCGCCAACTCCAAAGTTTGCAAGGGAAAGCGAACTTTTTACGCCGATTCATCCCTAACTACGCCGAGGTCACTAAAGGTTTTACACGGTTGTTGAAACAGAACGTACAATTCTTTTGGGACGAGATTGCTCAACAATCTTTTGATGCATTAAAACACGCGTTGACCCATGCACCGTTATTGCATCCTCCCAACTACAACCAGGACTACTTCTTATACCTCGCAGCTTCGCATTCCACCATTGGAATGGTGTTAGTTCAAGAAGATGAATTCAAGGCAGAGCATGTGATATATTACCTTAGCAGAACCTTAAATCCAACTGAGTTAAAATATTCACATGTGGAGAAATTGGCCCTGGCAGCCGTTCAAGCTGTCCAGCGTTTTCGTCACTACATTCTTCTCCGCAAAACTACTGTTATTTCGGATTGCAACCCTATGATTTATATCTTGACAAAACAACTGCTAGGGGGCAAGTACTCTAAATGGATCGTCATCCTGCAAGAGTTCGACTTGGAGTTTGAGAAGTCCAAGTCTAAGAAATCTTTAGTCTTCGCGGAATTAATGTGTGATTTCCCGAGTGCTGACACAGAGACTGTGGCAGAGGAGTCCATTGCGGACGAATCTTTGTTTCTTATTAGCACTGTAGATCCGTGGTATGGGGATATAATCATCTATCTCCAAACCCAAACCTTTCGGCCTGAAGCTTCCAAGGAAAACCGTCGAAAAATTCGGTTTCAATCCCAGCAATACAGAATTATTGGAGATACACTTTATCGCCTGGGGGCAGACTTAGTTTTTCGACGTTGTTTAACTCACGATGAGGCTGAGAGAGTTTTGAATGATTGTCACTCTGGAGCATGTGGCGGTCATATGTCTGGGTATGCCACAGCTCAGAAGGTGTTGCGCGCTGGCTATTTCTGGCCGTCTATGTTTAAAGATTGTATCCTTGCCGTCAGAAAATGCCACAACTGTCAAGTGTTTGATCGCAAGATGCGCGCTCCACCTGCTCCTCTCCACCCTATAATTGCCGCTGGTCCATTCGCCAAATGGGGCATTGACTTTATTACTTGTAACCCTCACTCGGCCGGGGGGCATGCGTATATCATCCTTGCGGTTGATTATTTTACTAAGTGGGCCGAGGCGATGCCTACATTCGACGCAAGCGGCAAGACAGCTGCACTTTTCGTATTCAATCATATCATAACTAGGTTTGGTGTCCCACAAGCAATCATTACGGACCATGGAAGCCATTTTCGAAATGTCATGATGACTGAGCTTACAAGCCAGCTTGGTTTGCGCCACGATAGCTCTACACCTTATTATCCGCAAGCCAACGGTTTGGTTGAGTCAATCAACAAAGTTCTAGTCGTCATGATTCGACGGATCATTGGTATCCATCGAACGAATTGGCATAACATGTTATTTTCGGCGCTATGGGCATATCGAACTTCAGTGAAAAATTCAACAGGTTTCACCCCTTTTCAGCTAGTTTATGGCTTAGAAGCTGTGTTACCTATTGAGTGCGAAATCCCATCACTTCAAATGGCTGTCGAATTACTTCCAGCTACTTCCGAAGAGGAGAAACGGTTGTTATACTTGGCTAAATTAGATGAGACTCGACGTGACGCTACTTTAGCTATCGAGACTCACGCAAAACGAATGAAAGCTCAGTACGATAAAAATGTAACCCCTCGAAGTTTTTCGGAAGGAGACCTAGTACTATTATATGATCAAGCGAACGATAAGCTAGGTGCTGGAAAATTCGTTCCCATGTGGCATGGGCCCTACATTGTAAAGCGAAAGCTAGCAAAAGGGGCTTATGAGTTAGTTGATTTTGATGGGGACTCTTTGGGCAAACCCAGAAATGGACTTTACCTAAAGAGGTATTATGCTTAAAATGATGGATGGAGAAATTTTTAGATAGGTTAGATTTCCTTTCTAGCTAGCAAGTGTGTTAGTTTAGTCAGTGTGCTTAGCTTAGCAAGTGTGGTTTTTCGTCATTATTTTGGCTCATCTTGGTTTTACTCTTGATATTGTAGATGTCGACGCCTCTCCAAACATACATTGGATTTGCTGATGGTGCTTGTCGTAGTACACGGAATATCTCTTCCGCAGCTTGGGTTATCTATTCACCCTCTGACGAGTTAGTTTCTATGCATGGGGTAAGCCTCGGTCAAACAACGAATAACATTGCAGAATACAGTGCAGTGGTTGAATTATTATCCGAATCTATTTCATTTGGAATTCGACGTTTGATAGTGAGGTTAGATTCTGAACTTGTTGTATTACAGCTTAATAGAGTTTATGCCATTAGAAATCCTGTGTTATTAAGGTTGTTTTTGAGAGTGCGTCTCTTGGAACGTGAATTTGATTACATTGAATATCAACATATTCCAAGGTCTTTGAATACATTAGCAGATGCAATTGCTTCTCGAGTGTTGGACAGACATTTATAATAATCATGCAAGTAAATTTAAAGACATTTCATCATACATGTTAAACAAGATAAGCCGGTAATAGTGATATATAGATATAGATAGAAGTGTGTCCAAAAATATATACATCGTCTTCGATCATAGGTTTAACACACCTTATGATCGGCAAAATGATAGTACAAAAAGTCAAAAATGTCACATGTGACTACAAAAGTGACTAGTCAATCACTGGTGGTGCTCTCTGTACGACACCACTGCGCGGGCTACCTTACGCAAAAATCTCCTAAACGGTCCAGGGACCGCGACTACGAAGCGCTGAAGCCTCATAGGAATATCATCCATAGTAGTCTCAGGTATATCTGCCGTGAGACGCTCTAGATCATGCTCCAAATCAGCTAGTACTTCTGCAGCGCGTCCTGTGGGGCCGGTGCCGGTGCAGCTGGATGTCGTCTGTCGTAAGGCCGGAGATTGGCTGGACGCTGTGGTCCAACATCTGCATTTTTAAAATTTTACTGTTACTTTGAGACGATATATATGAAAAATAAAAAATACATAATTAGAAAACTTGTGAAAATGAAAGTACCTCTGTCATCCCATTGTTCTCCCTGTGGAAGAACCATGTCCGGATCACCTCTGAAATCCATTCCGGCATATGGAAAGTCTTGTATCACAAAAAGCTGGCCCTCTAGCCAGTCGAAGTAACTGTCTGAGAATCGAACCACTGCAGCACCCTCGTCAGGATGCCGGGCCATCACCGCAACCCATCGAACAAGCTTTGGCTCCCGAGGACCCAAGTCATCAACAGTGAGTTGCTGAGGGATCAGCATAGGAACTCTCTCCAAGGCAAAGCTCACGACTATAGGCCCATATCCAAAAGTTTTTAGTCGTCCGTTCTTTGCCTTGGTTAGTTGGCTCTTCATATGAGCCGACACAGCTTCGCACCAGTTGAAGATGGTGCCTTGGTAACAGTCAACTGCCATCCGCATTTGGGATCCGGAGGCAATGTGCAAGGCGGCCGCGCCACAAATCCTGGTGACCGTAAATGCAATAACTCTAAGTTCCGCCAGAGCGATGTGCTTTATCTCCACGCCTTTTTTATGGCGAGTCCCTGGTCTGCACCACTCCTCGCGGAGATCATCAAGGGATTGGCCACCCGGCCTGGTCCCCGCAAGGTTGAGTTGCTCACCTCTGTTTGGCAAGCCAGTGAGAAAGTATACATCCGAGGGCTCTATCTCGAGCTGGTGCCCTCCAATGTAAAAACATTGATCTTGAACGTTCCATCGCTCAACCAGCCATTCCAAAAATCTTACCTGGCCCCTCATGCCCGGTATGGTCCAATATTTGTACAATCCACATGTTCTTAAGGCATCCAGAGAGGGTTGGTGGTTAATCGCAGCTTCATCGTCCTCTACGTGCTCTCTCTCTCTCCAGTCTAACATGTTTTAGGTCCTGCACATCAAAAGAGTCAATTAGAAATTAATTTGAGCAAATTTGGTGGTTTTTTGAGAGAGTTGGGGTTTTGAAATGCGCCCTTTGCGGAAGACGCACCCCGGCTTTGTAGCACAGGGCGTCCGGACGCAGCTCGCCTGAAGGCGGACTGCGTCCCCCAACCTTTTTCCCGTGTGAGAAAAAGTCGGGGGACGCAGGTCACCCGAAGGGCACCTGCGTCCGCCGAGGGGCGCATTCTGAACCCAAAACCCCCCCAAAAAATGAAACAGAGACCAAAAACAAAAAACTAAACGGATAAAAATGAAGAGTGGGATGTGTAAAATACCTCGGTGAAGCGGCGTTCGATTCCGACGGTCAGATTTTCCGCAGCAACCACGGGAAGTTTCTTGTCAAAAGCTCCTTTTTCAACCTCAACAGTGAAACGGTAAAAATGACATGGTAAAAGGTCTTTTTATAGGTTTTTTGGATGAATTAGTTCATTTTTTACCATGAAAAGATGTTTTCGAATGTATTTTTGCCTATTTTAAACAGGTATGAGTAATGTGTCGCTTTTGTGCAGGACGAAGGGATTTCGAGGGAAATTGTAATTTTTCACAAACAAAATTTCAGAGTCATCTTTTAAGCCCTTTTCTGACTCCTAAAACATGAAAAGATCGCCGAGTGTTTCTTTTTCACTCGTTAAAACGGAATTAAAAGACGGTCCCCTTTTAGCTCTTTTCTGACCGCAAAATCAGGAAAAGATTGCCGGGTTTTTGTCGTTTCAAACTCGATAAGGAAATAAAACGACGTGTCTTTGATCGCTTTTTACTTTTCAGGTCAACGACACTATTATGAAAGTACTCCTTGGTCGCAAGATCAAGCGGTTCCCCCAGGTATTATTTTATACTTTTTCGGGCTTGAGGGACACAAACTTACGAAAAAGTTCAACGTGGAGTATCCTTTAGTTTTTTCAGACTCTCTAAAATTGAAAAACGCCGAGTTTCTCCTATACTGGGCTCGTTAAACTTTTACAGTAGAGGACCTGTTCAATTACAAACAGGAACGAACCACTCCTTCCTAGGGTTCGAATTTAAACTAGGTTGGACTCGTCCGAAGGATGAGCTTATAATCAAGCATATGTTATCCTCCTCAAGCTTGTTAAAAATAAAGAGGTACTTGCCAGAAATGGTGGGGGAAAAAAGAGAAGAATGAACCTGTTTGTCACCTTTTGTCTCAAAGAAACTTTATTACCACTCTTGAGCACGACACTTTTTCATTCACCTGGGTTGGGAAATCTTTTACCTCACAGTTGACCAAATCACTTTGAAAATCTTTAACCGGGTTCAGGGATCAACTTTGAGTTATTCGTCACCAAACCATCTGTTGTGTCGTTATGTGTTCAAGAGGTCTGCAAGCAAAACTTTCATCTGCAAAATACTTGTCATCCATTTGACCATCCCTGAGTCAGTCCTTACAGCAACATTTCTTCAACTTGAACAATGATTTCGTGTTGCGGGCTTGCCTGCAACGGGTCGCTTTCTATCGACATCGACACATTATCTAGAAAGATGACTTAGGAATCGACAGTACCTTGAAGTCTGCATGCATCAATGGCAGGTTTCTCGCCTTTGACGTCAGTTTACATCATTGACTTTCGATCAGAGGATTCCGTGAAGTGTTCGACATCAAAACATCTATTCACATTTCACGGGTTGTGCTTGGTACTTTGAGGACCATTGACATTACTGGTGGTTTCTCTCACGCTTGTTAACAGTTTACATCATTGACTGGTAATCAAGTGGTTTCTACCATGTTCGACATCGAATCATTTAATCACATGGCTAGAATCGTACCAATTCGGGAAGTAGAAGTGAAGACCCTGGATCTAGTTTCTACCATCCAGGCTGCGAGGAGTTTTGTATTCATTGTCTATGTAGACTTATCATAAACAGATGGCTGCGTCCATACTGTATCTACAAAAGTCTATAAAAATGATGTACTGCAAGATCATTCCTGTATCAGAATAGTTAGTCCATTAGTTAAAGTTTTAAATCTGAGTATGGGAATGCCTACCTCAGTGATGATATAATCTTATCCATGTATTTTGTGTTGAAAATTGCAGGTTCCAACCAGGCCATCCACAAGGCAATCCTTGAAATGATAAAGCGCTTCACCCTTCCTAGAATTACAAAACCCTATTCTATTCCAGGCTTCGCACTTTAGGGGGCAATCTGTTACACTAAAAAATGTCACCTTGACTACTTACAGTTAGTATGGCTCAAATCAACAGTCATGCTACCCTCTTAGGCAAGTCTCATGCCTCTGTTATCCATCTCAAACTCAAAGAAGAGAGAAAGTCTTGTAAAAACTATGTTTATCTCTGGGGTCGCAGGTTCTCTCTAGCCTTACCTGCGGGGACGCTGACCATGTTCACAAAATCTGCGTCCATGGACGCTCTGTATGTTAAGGGACAGGTGCGTCCCTCTGTAAAAGGCAAAATGCGCGAGTTTTATCTTGAAAAAGTTACTTGTGGTTACTTCTAGAACATTCTAGAGGTCGGTTTGATGAAATGGATGCGCCTCCAGTTGGTTCATGTATCTCTATTAAGGGGGAACTTATCCCATCAATAAGGGAGCTATCCCACCCATAGAGGGGGATGATCCCATTGATAGTGGACCTGAATAACCTCTTTACAGCACTATAAATAAAGGCATTGAGCCAAAAGGAGAAGAGGTTGGAGCTATACATTTTCTTTGGGTAAATGCTGCAGGATTTAGGTCTTCCATTAGAGCCTTTGTGAGGAGAAATTGTCTTCACTTGATTCTACTTGGGAGAGGGTGAGCTTTGTCAAAGTAGAAGAAAACCCTTGATGGACCCTGGGAGGAACTTGCACAACACCAAGGCCAGGTTGTAAGAGTTTCTTTGTTTCGTTATTAATACAAACTGGTTTATTTTTCTCAATAGCTTGTGTTAATGAGTTATTTCATGTGTTCCTTGGTCTGCATGTTGAATATATTTTTTATTATATGAAATGCAAGTGCTTGGTAATTGTTTGATTGTTTGTGGTTGCAGGAATTGACTTGAAGGAAGAGCTCATCCGGATCGTCAAGAACGGACTTCAACAACAGCGTTTTGGAATAAGGTAAGCCTAAACACTTGTAGTTTTCATGTTGTAAAAGGTGTATTTAGAGAAAGATCACTCCATTTTGTCTTGTTTGTCATTAGAATGTCTTAGACTTCTAGGAAGGTCAGTCGTGTCCGCACCCTTGACAGATTCCGTGTGACAAAAACCAAGACAACAAAGTAGTCACTCAATGCAAACATACATCAATCCCTAAAGTTCACGAATATTGCTAATGAGAGATTTAATCATTCGCTTTTCAATATGCAACTTGAAATGAAAATTCACTTTCAGTAGACCAAATGAATTCGCGGGCGATCTTGAGGCAAACGGAATTAACAGCCATTCAAATATGATTCAAGGAATCTGACACCCATTTCGTTAAGAAACAGGTGGCCACCTCCCTATGAAGCGTTACACAGTGATGATGACACAAAGCAGGGGAATTCAAACAGACAGAGGAAGGAAAACCAGAATGCCGAGCAGCGAAAATGAACCAATAGAAAGAATACTGGCTTTAAAGCCATGAACTAATAGACAGAGAGGAAGAGAGGAGTTAGTTAGTTGTAGAAAGCTAAGAGCAGAGAATAGAGAGTAGGAGCTGAGCTGACCTGGAGGCAGCATCGAGCCAGACAGAGCCAGAGAGAGAGCCAGAGAGTTTGTGCACTCCAAAGAAAGCTTGAGAGGTTCAAGTGAGCTCCTTGATTTAGGCCCGTCAAGTATGAGTTTCAGATTGGGCTCATACTACTGTGACCAGTAGAGGTCAAGTGCCAGTAAGGAGAGTTTGTGTACTCAAATCCTACTGATTCATATCTATTGAGTGAGACTCAAATTGAGCTCACTGTTGTAAAGAAACTTTGCTTTGAAAACATAATAGAAAGGCCACCACTGAAAGCAGGACCAGGAGACGTAGCCCAGGAGTATTTGGTGAACTCCTTATTAAACTTGTTGTATTACAGGTTTTCCTGTTATGTTTTCTATAACTACCCTAGTGTCTACGTATTTTGCAATATTATTGATCCATTGCATAAAGTCACATAGGCATATCCATGCACATGAGTCTGTAATACCTTTAAATTCTTTGTTCTGGATAAATTCCATATCAGATAATTGAGGTGTTGAGCTCTCAGGCACGTATGAACCGTGAGTACTTTGAAGCTTTGATAACGAGTTCAGTGTTTGATAAGTTGCCAAAGGAAACGCAGGAGTTGTTGTCTAGTATCATGTCAGCACCTGAAAAAACCGCGATCGCTAGAGAAGCAATGGCAGCTGAGGGAACTGCCCCAGAAGTATCAATGGTAGCTAAGGGGGCTGCCACGGAGGTTACGAGCATTGAAGTACTGGCAGAAGTGCCTAAATCACTGAGGTCGCCTAGGATGAGGCCTACGTTGACCAAAGAGGGTCCAAAAATAAAGAAATATAAGCAGAAAGTGCCACAGCCGGTGCGCGCATCACCCAAAAAGCAGCCAGAGAAGGAAAAGCCCATTATGCAAGAGAAGGGCAAGCTAATTGACCTGGAGCCTGAAGAGGATGTTGAAGAAATCCATATGGATGAGGAAGACATTGACATGGGACATGGGGGTAGAGAACATTGATGTTGAGGTGTCTGTCCCTATCTATAAGCTACCTAAGTACATTCCTCCATGAAGAGGCAAGACAAAGGTTTCGAAGGACATTGATGAAAGCAAGGTCATGTATACACCCCTACTGTCAAACAAAATCGTCATTGAAGGACCACACCAGGGACGCATCCCCCATTTAAAATTGGAGGATTAGGATTTGGTTGATACGGAGCGCTTTCCCCACTTAGTGACAGATCAACTCATGCACCGCATCTTCTATAAAGACTCTGGTGTGACCACGCTGGAGCCAAGAAAGTGGGTAAAAGGGGTGGATAAGGCTGGTCTGTTAAACATGTTATGGGTACCGCATTACAACCGCACACCCATAACCATGATAGTGATCAAGTAGCTGATGTGCTTGGTGCATGATGGGTGCTTGTGGCTAGAGGAGCCGATACCGATCACTGACATGCTGATCTATAGCATCACCCGGCTGCCACACACAGGAGAAAATATGGCCATGGAATTTGGTGAAAATACAGGTGGGCACAACCTTGCCGAAGCAATGAAGGATAAATTTAAGCTCGCTAAGAAGCTGCATGGTTACTCTATCACTAGCATAATCCCGCAATCAAGGTAGCCACTCAGATCCTGGTAGGAAATATTATGAGGAAGTGTTGCACCAATGAAGTGTTGGCACCAATAGTGTCATTAGCGGCCCAGTGAACGAAGGGCGTACAGTTCAACTAGGTGCACTACCTCTGGAGTGAGTTCCTTGTGAACTATAGAGAGGCACAAGATCAAAGAAAAACATTTCACTATGCATGGTTGTTGCTATCTGTAGTGCTGGTTGCGTGGGAGGTGCCAGAGTATAGTCATTTTCCTCTGGTCGTGCAGGACCTACTGGAAGCGGTGAAGTTCACTTCACTCTGAGCTATGAAGAACCCCCAAAGGGTCAAGGACAGGAAGGTCTTCTGGATCTTTATGGAGATGAATATCCACCTGACCATCAACCACAAGCCACGTTATCGCCAATAGTTTATGATCAGCTGACAGAGTATTTGGAGTTTAAGGCAGACTTCCACTGGGTCTCCATGCACACGTTGAAGGATCCTGAACAAAAGTGGTATGACCTTCCATACCAAGCCACAAACGATGTGATTGCAGCATTCCTTGACCACTAGCCGGCAGATTAGCACACCACTTCAAACCTGACAACTAGGTCTAGAAAGTTTGTAGCGAAGCGAAAAAAGGAAGAGGCTAGGTTGAAGATGGAACAATTAGCTGAGAAGAGGAAGAAGAATTTTGAGGATAAAATCAATATGGAGCACTCTACTGCAAAGAAAACAGGAGGACAGGAAGAAGAGGAGGAGCGTGGCTCTGACAGGAGTCAAAAGTCACCTTCCCCAAAGACAGAGGAGGAAGAACAGCAATCAGAGCAGGGAGGAGTGGACTCGGAGACTACTCCATTCCAGATTAAGCGCATCAGGGAACAGGAGAAAGTAGGGCCGCGGAAGAAGTCCAAGGCCAGCAAGACTTCCCTCGACCCAATCACAAAGTTGACTAAAGGTGATTTGAATGAAATTAGTGATGTGGTGAGGGATGCGACAACAGAACTGCTACAGCAACAGAAATAGGCCTTATGCACCATTCAAACAGGTCTGCATGAGTTGCAGATCCAGGCGTTGCAGGTATAGACCGGTGTGGGATGAAGTAGTGCGGCATCAACTAGTTTGGCGCCTAGCACCTTGGAAGCAGCAGGGATGGTGTGCACACTAGATCCCAGGGCAATAGCACTGACGAATGGAGCGTTGACTACAAAAGCAGAATCTGACAAGGCCACTATCAGTGCCCTCAAGGGCACTGGACTCAATCTGGTCGTGCTTCCAAGTGAAGCCGTTCACCCTTTGCAAGATGGTGTGATCGCAGAACTTTGGGCCCGCGAACAGTGCATGCTACAGGTTATCAATGAGAAGAGGATGAAAAATGCTCAGATGGTTGCACATAAGAAATTCGTTATTGATATCTTTAACGCCATCACGAACAAGAATGAGCACACGACCAAGGTAGTGGCTAAGGCATGAAAGTCTGTACCAGAACTGGAAATTACCAAAGATGAGCCAATGGATGTGCAAATTCAGAAGCTCACTATCAGAGTGCGTGATGTGAGAATAGAGTTGGAAAAGGTTCAGTTTGAATTGAACCTTAAGATTGCAGAACTTTAATTGAAGGCCCAGCCTTCGACTCTGCCATAAGTCAGACAGCAGCGCAAGGTAGCTGTTAAGGACATTGTTGCAACCATAGATAGCGCAGTAAAGGATTGCACTGTGCTCTTTGGGTAGTCGCTCGAAGTAGTCACCAATTTACAGGAGGATACCAACGTGTAGAGGCTGGAAACAAAGGCACGGGAGCTGCAGCAATGATATGATGAGGTTAAAGTGATAGCACGCACTGTCGCCCTTACCCAAAGGCTAGAAAATTTGTAGGAATAAAAGGCACTGAAAGAGAAGGTGGACGTAGCACATCACAGGGAAGTATTATTGAAGGCTCGATTGAAGCCTTGGCTAGATGAAGCATATGTGCTCACAGCCACCATTGAAGGCAAACTGGCTAGTCTATAGGAAATGCAACAGAAGGTTTAGGTAGATGATGCAGAGCCAGCGACGGAGCAGCTGGTCAAGCAGATGAAGCAGGTGCAACACAGTTCACCGCTGAAGTTGCAGTGGTACAAGTGGAGCTGGGAGGTCTTCACAACAGGATCTCCACGCTAGCAGAGTGACTCAAGGGCGAGTCACAAAATTTGTGTTGGGGGTCTATTGCAAACGAGTCCCATGCGGTAAATTTTGGGGCTAAAGGCCCAATTTTGTAGTAAAGAATGTAAAGTCTCCGCATTTTGTGGAGCACGAACATGTAGGCAATCAAAAATGGTTTTCCGCCCTTAGTTTAGATAGTTGTGTCAGCTTGATGAGATATGCCCTTGGTCCACAGACCATGGGATTGTATAAAAAGGGAGTCTTAGAAGAGTCTAAGGCAGTTCAATTCAGGGAGTCTTGTTATGTTTTTATGCATGGGTCTATGAGAGCTTAGAACGAAGAGTCTTAGCCTAGGAATAGGCTCTGCAGTTGAGTGTGTAGAGGCCTTGTTTCTGGGAAAACTTGTATTCCTAAAGAATGCTAGCCCTCTAGGTTTGGCAGCTACCCTAGAAACAACAGTTTAAAGAAATTCAACGATTTCTTCTATGTGTAACAGATAAGAGAAAGATAATGGAACCAACCTGGAACTTCCACTTAATCCCTTGCTTGATATCTCTCCCCTTTGACAGATCCTGCAACTTCTCCCCATACTTAACACGCTCGGAGAGTACCTGGACATGTACAGCAACAAAGAACCATCAAAGCATCGTGATCTATTACAATATAAACATTACAGAATCAAATATATAATGAAAAAATGATAGCATTCACAATGGCACAATCATATGGAAGAAAACTTGAAGAGATTTATTGATAAAAGGGAGAATTACAACCTAGTTGTCTAATCCAGCATCATCCTCCCAGCTTCAATCCTTCTTCACCTCATGAAATAGCAAGATCACTCCAACAAGAATATAATGCTCTCTCCTCACTTACAAACTATCAACACTTTCTTGCAATTCACAACATTTCAGCCTCTAGATCTCTTGGATGAGGGATCCATTTATAGATGTGTGCAAGGGTGTGAGTCATCCATGGGGTTTGATTAGTTTCATTTCACTTGTTACAATTGGTTCCATAAGTGAAGGGATAATATATGGTTTTAGATCCCTTATTAATCCTTGGGAAAATTCAGAGAGGCAAGTGGCACAGGAGAAGTTTCTAGAAGATTCCATGAGCATCCACTTAGAAAATTATCCTGGAAATTTGTCCATACTCGCCCATCGCACCCTATAGAAGGCCTAATCAGTATGCATCACACCCTGGCAGTGTACCACTCAGTATGCATCACACTTTGCCAGTGGAGCAGTCACTATGGTTCAATTTAGGCCATTTCTAGATGGTTTCTCAGATGGAACGTTTGGGGAATGATGTATTCAAATGACCATGTTCCTTTAGGGTATGAAACAACTCTTTTAGGGGTTGATGAGCCCTAGTATATAGACATATAAGTTTGGGGTTGATGTGCCCAAATATGTCTATAACAGTTATCCCCTAATCATGAGGTCGTAAATATTCATGTCGGGCAAAATGCTTTATCATGATGATCTGAAATTTCGAACTAGAAGATGACCTACATCAGTTACAATACAATACATTATCATAATATGATTTCCATGATCTAGTTGAGGGAGGCATTCCCATGCTTAGCTTTATAAATTTCATTACATGTACATAGATCAGATAGTCGTCTACAGATACAAACTAGTGATTCTTCATATATAGAGTCATCATCCATGGTTAGGATGACCATCTATGTAGAGCCTTTGTGTTGAGAGTGCAACAAGATGATGGAGCTTAGTGGAAAGAAGTCGCCTTCACTAAGTGGGCCCGCAGGTTATTTTTGGCGCAAAGTCTATTTTTAGACATATGGATCATGTCTATGAGTTGCACGATGTTGTTTATGGATGATTGGTCATGTTGGGAAAAATAGATGGACTTCTATTTCTGGTTCACAACGGAGTGATCAAAGTCTATTTTTAGACTGCCATGCTAAAAATAGAAAAGTCAAATATTATTGTCTCATAATAATATTTAGACTATAAACATTATCTTATCCTCTTGGAGCACTTCAGTTTGAGCTACATATGTGGCACATGCAGCTGTCAGAAGGAAATATGCTTTTCTTGTGGGTCAGTTGAGCTATTGCATGTAGGACTTCAGTTAGAACTCATGTGGTTGAGTTTGGTGGAGTTGATGGAGTTGTGTTCAGTTTGACTTGGTTAAACTAGTTGTAATTAGTCTAACTGCAAATAGACTAATGACGAGTTGTGTGAATTAATTGTTAAACTAATTCACTAATTATTAACTCATAATGCAACTGAAGAATACATCAGTTAACTCAGTGCATGTACAGTTCAGTGGAGACAGGTGTTAGAGGTTGAGATTGCTATCAGTTGTGACTATAGTTGTGCATGAGATCTTGCACAATCAATGGATTGAGTATGCCCATGAGAATTGCGCAGTATATGCCCAGTGAAATAGCCTGTGCTCACGTGATTTTCACTTGGTATTGTGCAATAGAGGCAAGCAAAGCAGCGGAGAATATTTGAACTTGTGACTTGTTCGGATTTGAGCTAGTTTTGTGTGTAGCAAGTGGAGATAGTGCTGGATACTTGTGAGGAGTATTGTACTATGTATTGTTACAAGTTCTCAATCATTAATATACAGATAGTGTGGGGTTTTCAGCTCTATGCTTTCCCCATGATATACTGTGTTGATATGTGCGATTGATGCTTCAATGTGCGCATGTGATTGTTTCTAAATGCTGCTAAATTGATGATCAACATAGAGGAGATTATGTATTGTGCATGTATTCCGCAATAGTGTATAATCGAGATAATCTCTGTGAATAAGTGTCATATTATTCAAAATTTCTACATGGTATCAGAGTTGTTGATCATCAGATCTATTATTCAGAAAGTGTTTACATATTATTTCTTCAGGCAGAGTATGTAATCGGGCCAGGTAGCCATTGGATTCATCCTTCCTTTGGAAGGTGAGATATCCGATAAAAGCCCATACAGTCAATCTCTGTACGAGAAATAATTTGTTCTCACAAATTCTAGATCAGAGGCGGTTGAGTTTGGAGCTGGTGGAATTCGAATTTGCAGCAGTGTTTCTTGGTATCAACGTGGCAATGTCTTTCAACGGATTGCGATTGGAGTATGCTCTTGAGGGCAGCTCAAACTATATTGCATGGAAGGATAGGATGGAGGTAGTGTTGGATGATAATGGGCTGAAGGATTTCATAGAGGCTGATGTCCCAAAGCCTACTGATGCTGTGCAAGTTGATGCTTGGCAAAAGAAGACAACAAAGTGTTGAAGGATTCTATTGGAGGGTGTGAAGGATCACATTGTGTCCAGCATGCATGGAAAGGCTTCTCCATACTTGATGTGGAAAGCATTGACAGATCTATTCCAAAGCAAGAGCGATCAGAGGAAGCTGGTGCTCAAGGATAAACTCAGAAACATAAAATGTGAGAAGGGAGACAGTATGCCCAAGTATCTCACAAAGTTCACTTAGTGTCGGGAGGAGCTGGGAAGTGTGGGGGTGACTGTCAATGATGAGGACTTGGTGAGCTTGGCTCTCCTTCGTCTTCCGAAGAGTTGGCATTCCTATCAGGACTCTGTCAATGGTCGGGAGAAATTGCCAGGATGGGAGAGACTTTGGTCAGATATTGTGCAGGAGGAGATCAGGCGGAATACCAGGGACAGATCTTCATCAAAGGGACCTGATGAAGAAAATTTCACTTTGGCTGCCAAAGCAAAGAAGGGGAAGAACAAGAAGGCTTCTCATTTCGGTGTGAAAGGCAAGAAGCAGGATATGTCTAAGGTGAAGTGTTTTCACTGTCACCAGCACGGACACTATGCCACTAATTGTCCGCAGAAGAAGAAGAACAAGAAAGTTGCTGGATCTGCATCAGGAGAGGCTCTAGCCTCGCAGTTTGAGCTTGATTTTTCATTGATTGCATGCTTGGTTTCAAGTGTGATGGGATCGGTGTGGTTCTTGGATAGTGGTGCGTCTTTTCACATGACAGGAGATCAAGATTTTTTTTTTGATCTGGAGGAGAAAGATATTGGAGTGCACATCGAGATGGGCGATGATGGTAGATACAGCGTGACCGGTATCGGTACCATTTCCTTTGAGAGGGAGTCTGGTAAACCCTTCAGATTGAAGGAAGTGATGCATGTTCCAGGATTGAAGAAGAATCTTATCTCTGTGGCGATGTTAGAAGGCAAGGGATATGATTTTGTCTTCAGCGAGGGAAAGGCTTTCCTGCGCAGTAAGACAACTGGAGAAACCCGGAAGATAGGGGTTCGAGTGAGGAACATTTATCGGTTACATGTAGACGGTTGCGTAGTAATGGCATGCAAGGTAGAAGGATTGGTGAGGCGGGATGATGGTGAGCTGTGGCACAGGAGATTGGGTCACCTTCACCATGGAGCCTTGAAGATACTACAGCAGATCACTACAGGGCTTCCTAAAGGCACTCTTGCGCAGTCAGATCAGTGCAAGGGGTGTACTTTGGGAAAGTTTGTGAAAGCCACCTTTCACGAGAAGGATAGTCGTGCCACGACAATCCTTGAGAGAATTCAAACAGACATGTGTCGACCTTTCTCAGTAGCTTCAACAGCAAAACACAGGTATTATGTGATCTTTGTTGATGATTTCTCTCATAAGTGCTGGATCTTCTTCATACAAAAGAAGAGCGAGACATACTCAAAGTTCTGTGAGTTCAAAGCACTGGTCGAGAAGGAGTCAGGGAAGAAGGCGAAGGCTCTTAGGAGCGATAATGGTGGTGAATACATCTCTGGCGAATTCAAGGACTTTTGTAGTGCAGAAGGGATTCGAAGAGAGCTCATAGCTCCCCATAACCCATAGCAGAACAGGGTTGCTGAGTGGAAGAACAGAACGATCGTGGGTGCTGCACGAGCGATTTTGCATGATCAAGGCCTACCCCTTCACTTGTGGGTGGAAGCATGCAATACTACAGTATATGTACAGAACCGTTGTCCTCACAGGATACTTGGCATGAGTACACTCGAGGAGGCTTATTCTGGTAAGAAGCCTGATCTTTCTCATTTGAGGATTTTTGGTGCTAACGTTTAAATGCATGTGACGAAGGATGCCAGGAAGAAGTTGGAGCCGACCGCAGAGGTTGGGATATTTGTGGGGTACACTGATACACCCCACAACTATCGTGTGTATTTGCCAGACAGTGGTAATACTGTTGTGCAACGGGATATAAAATTTCAGGAGGAGAAAGCCATGAAGTGTTCGCTAGAGAGGGAGCCACACTTGCATGTAGATGAGGAGCTATTAGTTCCTAAGGATGAGCTTCAGGATTTGGATCAGCCATAGCACGAGGTTCATGGAGTGGAAGAGACCACTCATGCAGCGCCAACCACCAGAGGGCGAAAGCGCTTGACAGAAGCTGAGCGACTGGCTCAAGATGTAGAGAAAGTTGTAGGACCACCTACAGCCCAACGCAGGTAGAGACAGTCACCTGATGGGTACACTGGATACATGGCTCTTATGAGCAAATGTGTTGTGATTGAACCATCCTATTTCGAAGAAGCTGTGGAGGATCCCGCATGGGTAGACGCCATGGTGGAAGAGTATGATTCGATTGTCAGAAACAGTGCATGGGAGATTGTCCCAAGACCGGAATGGAAATCAGTGGTGGGTTCGAGATGGATCTACAAAGTTAAGCAGGCAGCTGACGGGAGTGTGGAGAAGTACAAGGCAAGATTTGTTGCCTAAGGCTTTTCACAGATAGAGGGGATCGATTATGAGGAGACCTTTGCACCTGTCGCAAGGTATTCTTCCATACGGACGATTCTTGCTCTCTCAGTGCAGATGGGGTGGCACATTCATCAGATGGATGTGAAGACTGTGTTCCTCAATGGATTCATTGAGGAGGAGGTGTACATAGAACATCTCGAAGGTTTTGAGATCTTCAGCAGCGAGTCGCATGTGTGCAGGCTCAAGAGAGTGCTATATGGGTTGAAACAAGCACCACGTGCTTGGTACACACGGATAGACAGTTATTTCACCAGACTTGGATTCTCCAAGAGTGAGGCGGATCCTAACCTATACCAGATTGTGGTGGAGGGTAAGTTGATTATCATTGTACTTTATGTAGATGATTTGATTCTAACGGGTGATGAGCTGTTGATACTTTCATGCAAGGAAGATCTTGCTAAGGAGTTTGAAATGAAGGACTTGGGCCTCGTTCATTATTTCCTGGGATTGGAAATTTGGCAGCGCAGTGATGGACTATTTGTTTCTCAGGGTAAGTATGCTCAAGAGATATTGGAGAAGTTCAACATGCATGGCTGCAAGCCTGTTGATACTCCTCTTCCTAGAGGTTGGAGGAAGGAGGATGCCACTGTTTATCAACAGTTGGCGGGGTCGCTTATGTATCTAGTCAATACACGACCCGATATATGCTATGCTGTTAACCAGCTTTCACAAGCTATGGTTAAGCCAACCAAGCTCTTCTGGAAGGCAGGCAAGCATGTATTGCGTTATTTGAGAGGCACATCGGGATATGGATTGTGGTACAAACAGGAGGATGAGGTGAAGCTATGTGGCTTCACAGATGCAGATTGGGCAGGGAGCCCAACGGATAGAAAGAGCACATCAGAAGGGGTCTTCAGTATCGGGTCGACAGCAGTTTCTTGGTACAGTAGGAAGCAGAGATCCATGGCACTCAGTTCAGTAGAGGCCGAGTATATGGCAGTAAGATTGGCTGCATGCAAGGCTATATGGATGAGGAAGATTCTAGTTGGTTTGTTCGGTTCTTACTTGGAGACTATTGTGATGTATTGTGATAATCAGAGTTTCATTAAACTCTTGTCTAATCTTGTATTTCATGATAGATCTAAGCACATTGACATCAGGTACCATCATATCAGAGATTGTGTGCAGTGGAGAATCATGTTACTTTCATACATTCCAACGGAGGATCAGGATGTTGGTATCTTAACGAAGGCGCTCACCAGGAGAAAATTCGAATACCATTGATGCAGGTTAGGGGTTGCTGATAATCCATATCTTGTTGAGAGGGAGTGTTGAGAATGCAACAAGATGATGGAGCTTAGTGGAAAGAAGTCGCCTTCACTAAGTGGGCCCGCGGGGTATTTTTGGCGCAAAGTCTATTTTTAGACTATGTCTATTTTTAGACATATGGATCATGGTCTATGAGTTGCAAGATGTTGTTTATGGATGATTGGTCATGTTGGGAAAAATAGATGGACTTCTATTTCTAGTTCACAGTGGAGTGATCAAAGTCTATTTTTAGACTGCCAGGCTAAAAATAGAAAAGTCAAATATTATTGTCTCATAATAATATTTAGACTATAAACATTATCTTATCCTCTTGGAGCACTTTAATTTGAGCTACAGATGTGGCACATGCAGCTGTCAGAAGGAAATACGCTTTTCTTGTGGGTCAGTTGAGCTATTGCATGTAGGACTTCAGTTAGAACTCATGTGGTTGAGTTTGGTGGAGTTGATTGTGGAGTTAATGGAGTTGTGTTCAGTTTGACTTGGTTAAACTAGTTGTAATTAGTCTGACTGCAAATAGACTAATGATGAGTTGTGTGAATTAATTGTTAAACTAATTCACTAATTATTAACTCATAATGCAACTAAAGAATACATCAGTTAACTCAGTGCATGTACAGTTCAGTGGAGATAGGTGTTAGAGGTTTAGATTGCTATCAGTTGTGACTATAGTTGTGCATGAGATCTTGCACAATCAATGGATTGAGTATGCCCATGAGGATTGCATAGTATATGCCTAGTGAAATAGCCTGTTCTCACGTGATTTTCACTTGGTATTGTGCAATAGAGGTAGGCAAAGCAGCGGAGAATATTTGAACATGTGACTTGTTCGGATCTGAGCTAGTTTTGTGTGTAACATGTGGAGATAGTGATAGATACTTGTGAGGAGTATTGTACTATGTATTGTTACATATTCTCAATCAATAATATACAGATAGTGTGGGGTTTTCAGCTGTATGCTTTCCTCGTGATATACTGTGTTGATATGTGTGATTGATGCTTCAATGTGCGCATGTTATTGTTTCTGAATGCTGCTTAATTGATGATCAACGTAGAGGAGATTATGTATTGTGCATGTATTCCGCAATAGTGTATAATCGGGATAATCTCTATGAATAAGTGTCATATTATTCAAAATTTCTACACTTTGTACATTTGATGTTTTTATATCCCTGAATATATCACAGCCCGGATGGATGAAACTAGATCCGGGGTCTTCGAAACTCATTCAATCTTTGCTCGATGTACAAGTCAATCCATGTGAAGATATGTTCTGGAGTCGAACATGGAAAGACATCGTCTAATTACTAGCCAATGATGTGAGCTGTTAACAGACACGAGATGAATCACCGATAATGATAATGACCCTCAAGGTACTACAGTACAATTCACGTGGTGTGAATATATGGTCCGATGTCGAACACCACACAAAATCTTCCGGTCGAAGGCCATTGATGTCAACCTGTTTCCAGAAGTGAAAAACTTTCCATTGATGTGTGCAAGCTTCAAAGCACTGAAGGGGTTGTTTCTAAGTCAAATTCTTTGATAATGAGCTGATGTCGACAAGAAGCGACTCATCGTAGGAGGGCATTGATGTATCCCACATCTACGACACGAAACGAAGCAAATGATTTCTGGAGGTGAAAAAGAATTGACGACATAAGGTTCAGGAATGGTGATCATGAAAAATTAAGGTTGGAGGTATTGTAGTGGATGAGACATTAACTGAATGGTGATTTCTCAACTGAATGACTTCTCTTGAACATGTCGATGACACTAAGATGAATTGGTAGCGTTAACCCAAAAATATGGATGGTATGAAAGACCAATGGTGAGATGACCAGTGAACGGAATAACCCAACCCAACTCAATAATGGAGATGAAGTGAAAGTGTCATGTTCAAGAGCAACCTGCTACCATAAATTCTTCAAGTTTTTTTCCCCTTTTTTCCCCAGTGATTGCTGACCAGTACCTCTTTATTTTTGTCAAGCTTGAGGAGGATAACATATGCTTGTTCTATAATTTTCCCTTTGGGTGAACCTGTCGCTATTTAATGTTTTAATGAGTCTAGCGACAGTGAAACTCAGTCTCGTCTAGATGGACAAGTTTTTCGCTATTGTTTTAACGAGTTTAAAAACAAGGATAACTTGGTCCTTTTCATGTTTAGAGAGTTTGAAAAGAGATGAAAAGAAAACTCCATAATTTCTTTCTCGTAAAGTAATCCCTCAAGTCCGAAAAATGATAAAATAATACAAGAGGGATGACATTTCCAATACTTTAACGAGTTGGAAAAGACAAGCGCTCGACAATCTTTTCATATTTAACAAATCTGAAAAGGGTTTAAAGAGGACTCTATTTTGAGGAAAGAGCGGTATCTAGGGTAGCAACTAGTTCCGGTGATGTTGGAACTTCTCAAAACATGTTAATTTATGTGAAGAGACTGGCTAATAAGACCACTCATTGAAATTGTTCCTCAAAAGGGAAAAACGACCAAGTGAAAGTGTATGATCAGCTAAACAGATGGTGGTGATGGGACGTACACAACCAAGGTTCAAAAGGCTGATAGAATGGCAATCACAAGGGTTAAAAATTGAAAATGGGTTCATTTTTAGAAAAGCTTAAATCATGGGGGAACTATGCTTGGATTCAGTTTCATGTTTACACAAGCTTGAAACGAAAAAACTTTGCTTGAAATTAGTTTCATTTTTACACAAGCTTGAAACAAAAAAACTTTACTTGAATTCGGTTTCATGTTTACACAACCTTGAAATGAAAAAACTATGATTGAATTGATTTACATGCCCCCAGCATGATGAAAAGGAGAGTCTCTTGTAACCAGATGGAATTCGTTGTGGTGAAGTAGGACGGTTATCCAACGCCTCTTTGGCTTCGTTCAGATAGAAAAAGGTGAATGGTGTGAAAGACCAATCACATAACCTATATGGAGGCTTATCTTTACCACAAGGTGCATGCCCCCCAAGCTTCATTACATTCACCTAAGTAGACTTCTCATGGTTATCAGGTGGATGGAATGAAGGTTCTTTTACGATATTAAGTGAAAGACTCGACTTTGAACTTGGGACCTTGTTTCATTTTTAAAAGAGCTTGACACAAGACAAGGAACTATGTTCAGAGACCCTTGGTTTCATTTTTTAATGAGGTTGACCCAAGATAACGAACTATCCTCTAAGACCCTTCGGTCACAACTCATAAGTGGTCATGAAGGTAAGATTTGGTTGTAGTGTCCCCAGTACATAATGTACTACATCACTAAATTGATCGTCAGTCGATGTAGGTATGGAACAGGTTGCCACATAATTAACCCATGGCAGGGATGATACCATTGACATAAGTGGACCATTTAGGGATGATGGTTGACTTGGAGCTATATTTGGACTGGGAAATGAAAGCTGGTCAATGCTGACAATCTTGCCTTCATGCGAGAAACACATCACTCAGAAGAGTGTTGAAACAATAGCTTCCATGTTATAAACATAGTCACGCCCAAGAAGTAAATTGTAATCTAAAGGTACTGGGACTACCAACATGTTTAGATAAATGGTTTTTCCTCCCAAAGTAATAGGTAACTTAGGAAGGATCCCTGTTATAGAAATTTTTGTGCCTTACAGCTATAAGCATGAAATGTCCATAATCCAAGGGATCCAAAGTCCCTAAACATGTTTTTTCTACCCCTAGAGGAACAAGGCTAACAAACCACAGCAATTCATAGAAGTTCTCCACCAGAAACTGCTCAAAAACAAGTCAATTCAGCATCAATTCAGAAGCTCCACTAGCTGCCTACGTTGAAATGCAGAAGCTACACTGGCTAGTTGCATTGCAACGCAGGTGGAAGAACTACCAGGGTGCGCTGAGAGGGAAGTGACAAATGTCAGGGTCTCTTGTGAGAGGTGTCAAGACTGTGGAAGCTTCCAGAATCTTCCTCCACGACACTTGCCTTGCTGAGTTCGACTAAGTGATGAGTAAGAGGCTCTTAGTCTCCAAGTGGAAGTAAGAACTGACAGAGAGAGAAGACACTAGTCAGATCACAAGCTGACACATCCTCACTCCAAACATCTATATATGGATATCTTCTCCATGAGATCTAGGGGTTGGAATTTTGTTATTACAAAGAATTGCTGTTGGTTTGAGATTGGAATCATTGGGTGCTTAATGCTTTGAAGGGAGGTGAAGATAGGAATTTCATTTGCTGGGAAGGAGATGCTGGATTGGAACTCTCTTGGTTGTATCTCCTCTTGAACCTTGTTATTCATCAATAAAGCTATCTTGGTTTCTCCTATATGCTGATGTGTCTTTGATGTATGATTGCATTAGTGTATTTAGTTTATTTCTAATCCTGAACTAGTTATGAATATGAATCTATGTCTTTGTGTAGTGTTCCCTTCTTGTGATCTTGCAGGAACCTGTTGAAGCTGGGCGAGCGAGAAGGCAAGTAGCTGGGAACTCTCAAAGAGAAGAGAAACCGGATCGAGGGACAAACGGAAGACACCGGTTAGTCCATCCATCTCTCTTCATTCTTAATTCATAAAGGAAGAATACTAGAATAGCTGTTTCTGTTTGTTGCTAAGGCACTGTCACACCTTAGGTGGATAGGATCATCCTGCATAGGCATTTTTCCCCACAACAAATTGGCGACTCCACTGGGGAGATCTGTTTAGTCATTTTATTTGTGTTTCTATCATTGTTTGTTTCATAGACTCAACATCAGCAATTGAACTGCATCTGCTATTTTCAGATGCAAAGTAGACAGCTGCTGCTTTGATCCAATCACTGGATTTATCTATGATCTGAACAATGGACTCACAAATGATTTGATGATCCTTTGTGATAGATCTTAGTCCTCCTTCAAATCATCCCTTTGATTGTACCTTGCTTGTTGCTTTGATTTGGCCTGAAACTGTAGATTAAATAGCAAACCGTGACCCAGAACCCAGTGAGGAACTCTCGTTTCTCCTTCAACGCAGGCTCTGTGAAGAGACTCTACATTTCAACGCAGTTCCCGTGAAGGCTACCTGCGTTGAAATTCAGTTTCCCTGTTATACAGGTGCGCTGATCCAGTTAAGCCTTGTGCAGCTGGGGTTCTCTGCTCTATTTTGCCTTGTTTTGATCTCTGATTTTTGCAGCGTGTAACCAGCATAGGTACCTGTCTGATAGCCCCTTTTCTTTGCTTAAATTCTGCCTCCTTTTGTACAAAATACTATGAGTGTTTTTATGTGTTTGTGGCATCATTTACAGTTTCCCTTTGCAAGAGTGAAATAATCATCCTGTAACCCTTGATTCAGATCTGATTGATTGTGATCTTAGGAGAGAGTTCATTGGCTATTTACAATTGGTTATACATTCATTTTTGCTTTTGGTTTGAGTTTGTCTCTTTTGAGTGTCAAAACAAGTATTCATTTCGAAAATCGTTAAGTGTTGTAATCTCTTCTACCCTTTCTGATTTCGAAAAAGTAAACTTGTTTTTATTGTCATTTAAAAGCAAATTCAAAGTTGTGCAAAGAGCTTTCTTTTTAGGATTCAATATTAAGAAAGCGGAAAACAAACACTTGCATTGTGCATTTGCATTTTGATAGTTTGCATGATTTATTTAGGAAAAGTGCATTTAGAGTGTGTTGATTGCTCTCTGAGAAAAGATGGTGTCTTTCTTTTCCCTTTGTAGCTAGGATTTTCATTGTTGAAAAAGAGATAAAATTTGCTTATCATCTTTTAGATTGCATTTAGGAAGTTGTCTATACATCTCGTGGTGAACCTCAAAAGGCAAACTTCTAAGAAAGATCAACATAAAATAAACTGAATGAACTTAATAACGCTTTGTAACATAATGCACAACATAGAGGTCTAGGCTAGAGACGTGTTCCGGCGTCGTAAAGCCTAGTGACTGTCGATGTCGCTGATGGTGGGTGATTCCTCCTGAGGGACGATAGCACCAGTACGGATTGTGCTCCCACGTACCGTCGAGTATTTATTGGGAGACCCCTATAGGCATAAAACCTTTATCCTTAGGAAGCCATGTCGGCCGCCCTACTAATCGCAATGCACTGAACATAGCATTCAGGAAGATTGACCGCCCGTACCTTAAAAAGTATTCTGCGGTTTTGTGAAAAATTTGGCACACCCTCTACCTAGAACTCTAGAGCAGTTCCTTTTGGCCTTTTTCGGACTCTATAACGGAAAAATTCCATCCGAGCATTTGTCACTTCGGGCTCGTTAAAACATCGAAGGAGACTAGAGTCATCTTTAGCTTTTTCTCGACTCTTTAAAATTGAAAAAGCAAGTTGTGTCTAAAGCGTCATTAAAAATTATTTTAACGGAATAATCAATCACCCTTATTCCCGCGTTGATCTTTCAGTTGAGAAAATGGAGCCATCCAACCAAGGAATTCCCCTTGGTGGAAGTCCTAGTCCCTTCTCCTCTTGGGGAGATGTTGGAGCACCCCATATGGCCACATTGTCGCTTCCAGGACTGACAATCGGCTTGCCTGTCTGGCTCTTCTCAACTAATGTTGTTCAAAACACCACTATTCCTGAACAATCGAATCAGCAGGTAGACCAGTCCAGAGCTGCCCACCAGCCTTCCACTTCCTCTAACTCTTCCTCTCCTCCTTCCTCTTCTCTTGATGGAGCTGGCAAAGCCAAAAGCCAAGCTCCTAAGGAGAAGAAGGAGAAGAAGAAGAAAGAAAAGAAGAAGAAGGAGCCAAAAGCGACTGGGGGCAAGCGAATGGCGTCTAATGAAAATCCACACACTGCACTGACCAGGCCTAAATCGCCATGTGTCATATGCAAGGGAGACCACTTTCACAGAGATTGTCCTTGCATCCCTCGGATACTAAGGGACTGGTCTCCCCGCTTGCACAATTCGGTGGCGTCAACCTCTGATAGCCATGTTGACAGCACACCGTCAACTAGTGAAAGTGAAGCCACAGGAAAGAGAGGGAGAGCTAGATTTCCCTACAAACTGTGTGAAGGCGACCATGCCATCCACCGTTGCCCCTTCTTAGACGAGGCTAAAAGAGTTTTGGAAGATCGCCCGATTTTACGAGCGCAACTTCCTCCTGGATATCAAAAACTCCTGCCAAGTCCTTCACCAGTTGAAAACCCGGCTGGCCCGCTCAGGTGGTCAGCCGAAGCACCTGTCATTGAGGATGAACCGTCTGAATCCATACCTGACGAAAGTCAAAAGGTTGAAGCGGCAGTCGACCCGTTTTTGCCTTCAGAGGCTCCATCTTCGAATGATACCATCACAGAGGAGAATAAAGACGACACCGTCCAAATTCTCTTCATCAACACAAACTCCGACAAACAAGGGGGCAATTTGCCCATTCCTTTATCGCAGGAAGGAACTTCGTCAGAGTCATACCCGATCGTCTATTCGGTCCCACCACCAAGCAACCTAGTTGTATCCTTCGACTGGAACCAACTAGGCAGACCCTGATTGCCAGCAAGCATACCATTCAGAATTATCGTTCAAATATACAGAATGGTAATGGTTGGCACCATCATTGATGAGGGGGAATCTGTGAGTATCCTTTCCTCTATTGCTTGGAAAGCGCTTGGTTCGCCAGCGCTTTTGCCTGAAATGAGAAATCTGACAGGCTTCGATAAAGGAACCAGTCGACCTTTAGGGATTCTTCCCAATGTGCCAATCACATTGAAAAGGAAGACCGTTCAAATGAACGTGATGGTCGTTCAAGGACCCTTGGATTATAACCTACTCCTTGGACGAGACTATATATATTGCATGGGAGCCATCGTCTCCTCACTCTTTAGAGTAATGTGTTTTCCGCATGAAGGAAGAATGGTCAAGCTCGTGGACCAACTTTCATTCCCCGGATCACGCATCGCAAATAGTCATATACCATCCCTAAATGGTCTCTTCACTCAAGAAATGTCTCAACCCACGGTCCGTCCTCCTGATGAGAACGAGTAATCCGGGAGGATATGACTGGAACCCAGGGGGCATGCGTCCTGGTCTGCTTCGGCAGGAAAAACTTTGGGTATAGGGTAGGTTTCCGCGGGAGAATATGACTAGTCTGTACCCCGTCCATGGTTGGAAGAGGGGTTATTCTAGAATATGATTCTCTTGTCAAAGCTACGTGTTTGGCGCCTCACCTTTGTCTATCTCGGTAGACACTGCCGAAGAAATGTTTTGTTGAAAGAATAACAAAACAATCTTTGGGTAGCCTGAAAGAGGTAGGCCTATCTCGGTAAAACAATTGTTTTGACGGAAGTGAAGTAGAGGTAACCTTGAAACTCTGTTTTATATCTCGGGGCATGCAAACCTTTTGGAGTGCAAGCAAGGGCGGCTATTTATTTTTTAAATTTTTAGGTCCTTCCCTTTAAACCTGTAGGTCTAACCCTTTAAACTCGTAGGATTAGTCGTTTTCGAACTTGCATAAAGAAAGGATGTGGGGAAAAATCTAAATGTTTCCGTTTTACATGAGACATTCTTATCATATGACTGGATTAATTGAGCAGTTTTAGCACACAGTTCATGCTCGTTAAAAAATAAACGCAAGATCCGAGCAGTTTTAGCGCATAGTTCATGCTCGTTAAAAAATAAACATAAGACCGAGCAAATGTTTCCACCCGCGTTTAAGCTCGTTAAAAAATGAACTATTCTGGTAAATAACCACCGTGAATGTAATATCATCAGCCATTAAAGCCTTGGTCGTGTTTGCCCACCACCTCCACTTTTCCATTGGCCGATCATTCACCTCCATATGATTGTTTACCCATTTTGAGGAACAGCTGCGAAGAGTGATTTCACTAGCCATCCTTGTCACACCGCCATGATTTGGAAATTCCAAACCTTACCTGGAATTAGCTGCTAACCCGTTTTATCACTCGTTCCTCAAAAGACGAGTCTTCTTTAAGCTCTTTTCATCTGACTTGTAAAAAATGAAAAGATTGCCGAGTTTTGGCCTTCCAGCTCGTTAAAGTCACCGGAAGAGCTATCCCTCCTCTAGATTTTAATCTTTTTGGACCTGAGGGATTATTTCACAAAAAGATCGAGTGCTTGTTTTATTCGGCTCGTTAAAACTATCGAAAATTCATCCCTTCTGTATTGTTTTATACTTTTTCGGACTTAAGGGATTAGATGACGAAAAAGGACTTCCGGAGTTGACTTTATGTACCTTTTTAGACTCTCTAAAAATGAAAAGGACCGAGTTATCCTTGTCGTTAGACTCGTTAAATGCATTAAATAGCGACAAACTTGTCTTTAGACGAGAACGAGTTTCCCTATCGCTAGGCTCGTTAAAACATAGCGATGGGCTTGCCTGAAGGGCAAGTTATAGAACAAGCATATGTTATCCTCCTCAAGCTTGACAAAAATAAAGAGGTACTGGTCAGCAATGGCTGGGGAAAAATTGGGAGAAACTCAAGAAAACTTTGATGGTAGCAAGTCGCTCTTGAACATGACACTTTTCCTCCGTACCACAATCGGGTTGGGTTGTTTCATTCACCAGTCACATCACCATGTCTCGCCATACCATCCATACTTGGGGTAATGCTACCAATCCATCGCATCAGTGTCGCCATATGTTCAAGAGAAGTCGTACAGAGAAGTCACCTGTGTCCCATCCACTACCATACATTATACTCTTTCATGACCGCCACCCTGAATCATATGTCATCAGATCGTTTTCACCTCCATCAAAATCATTAGCTCCGCTCCGTGTCATCGATGTGGGATTCATTAAGGCCCTCCTTTGACGGATCGCTTCTTGTCGACATCAGCTCATTATCCAAGAAGTTGATCTAGGAACACCCCCTTCAGTACTTTGAAGCTTGCATGCCTCAATGGCAAGTTTCTCACTTCCGGCGACAGGTATACATCAATGACCTTCGACCGAAAGATTTTGCGTGGTGTTCGACGCCAAGTCCTCTATTCACACCACGTGAATTGTACTGCAGTACCTTGAGGGTCATCTTCATTATCGGTGATTCCTCTCGCGCTTGTTAATAGTTTACATCATTGACTGGTAATCAAGCGATGTCTTTCCATGTTCGACTTCAGAGCAATTCTCACATGGATCGACTTGTACTTAGAGTGAAGATCGGACGGGATTGAAGACCCCGGATCTAGTTTCATCCATCCGGGCTGCGATATATATTCAGAAAATAAAGACATGGAAATGTACAGCTTTGCAGCACAGATAATCATCCTACCAAAAGGATGATGGCCCTATCAGAGTCATCAGTCTATCATCAGACGATTGTCTGTTATATGTACATGAAAATGAATTTATAAAGCTGAGCATGGGAATGCCCGCCTCAGCTAGATCATGGAAAAAGTATGAAAATAATGTATTGTATTGTATTGTATTACAGGTCTCCTCCCAGCATTGAAAGAACTTCGGATCCTCCTAATAAAGCATTTCACCCGATAAACGGCCTCATACTTTAGGGGGCAACTGTTATAGACATTTTTGTGCCTTACAGCTATAAGCATGAAATGTCCATAATCCAAGGGATCCAAAGTCCCTAAACATGTTGTTCCTACCCCTAGAGGAACAAGGCTAACAAACCACAGCAATTCACAGAAGTTCTCCACCAGAAACTGCTCAAAAACAAGTCAATTCAGGATCAATTCAGAAGCTCCACTAGCTGCCTGTGTTGAAATGCAGAAGCTACACTAGCTAGTTGCATTGCAACGCAGGTGGAAGCACTACCAAGGTGCGCTGAGCGGGAAGTGACAAATGTCAGGGTCTCTTGTGAGAGGTGTCAAGACTGTGGAAGCTTCCAGAATCTTCCTCCACGACACTTGCCTTGCTGAGTTCGACTAAGTGATGAGTAAGAGGCTCTTAGTCTCCAAGTGGAAGTAAGAACTGACAGAGAGAGAAGACACTAGTCAAATCACAAGCTGACTCATCCTCACTCCAAACATCTATATATGGATCTCTTCTCCATGAGATCTAGGGGTTGGAATTTTGTTATTGCAAAGAATTGTTGTTGGTTTGAGATTGGAATCATTGGGTGCTTAATGCTTTGAAGGGAGGTGAAGATAGGAATTTCATTTGCTGGGAAGGAGATGCTGGATTGGAACTCTCTTGGTTGTATCTCCTCTTGAACCTTGTTATTCATCAATAAAGCTATCTTGGTTTCTCCTATATGCTTATGTGTCTTTGATGTATGATTGCATTAGTGTATTTAGTTTATTTCTAATCCTGAACTAGTTATGAATATGAATCTATGTCTTTGTGTAGTGTTCCCTTCTTGTGATCTTGCAGGAACCTGTTGAAGCTGGGCGAGCGAGAAGGCAAGTAGCTGTGAACTCTCAAAGATAAGAGAAACTAGATCGAGGGACAAACGGAAGACCCCGGTTAGTCCATCCATCTCTCTTCATTCTTAATTCATAAAGGAAGAATACTAGAATAGTTGTTTCTGTTTGTTGCTAAGGCACTGTCACACCTTAGGTGGATAGGATCGTCCTGCATAGGCATTTTTCCCCACAACAATCTCTAACGGTTGACTGGTTCTTTTGTTAAAGCCTAACAAATTCTGTGTAATAAGAACAAGCAGTGGTGAACCAAGTGCTTTCCAAGCAGTTGAGGAAAGGATACTCACGGATGCACCTTCATCTATAATAGTGCCAGACATAGTCATTTTACAAACTTGTATTATGATCTGGAAAGGCACATAAGAAGGAAGGCAGGATCCTACCTGTCGATTCTAGTCAAAGGAAGTGACTAGACTACTTGGAGGGGGTTCCGAAGAAACGAGAGAATTAACCTCTTGAGTTACGAGAACTGGAGGGTTTTCCTCCTGCCTTGACGGAACAGACAGATTGCCTCCAAAGTCGTTAGAATCTAAAGTAACAAAAAGAACTTGAACGGTATCATTTTCACTCTCTTCGGGAAAGGTACGATTAGCTGAAGGTGAAATCGGGTCAACTGCTACCTCGACTTGTTGATTTTGGTTGCGTATAGACTCATACGATTCACTTTCAGAGAGAGTGGTTTTGACCGATGGTTAATTTAAGTCAGTTGATTCATCATCTAATGAAGGATTCAGGGATAGTTTCCTGTAACCAGATGGAAGTCGCTGCGGTGAAGCAGGACGGTTATCCAACACTCTTTTGGCTTCATCCAAAAAGGGACAAAGGCAAAGGGAATGATTACCTTCACATAACCTACATGGAATCCTGACCCTTCCCTTCTGTCCATGAACTTTACTTCACTATTTGATGGTGTGTTACCAACATGATCCCCAGAGGTTAATGACACGGGATGGCATGAACGGGAAGACCATTCTTTCAAGATCCGAGGAAAGTAAGGTCAATTTCGATGAAAATGGTCTTCCACACAAATTATGCATGGATATTTGGCTTTGGGAAGCTTAATGGACAGATTTTCATTAGATGTTGCTTTGTTGCCCCCTTGTTGAATTGGCTTCTTCTTCTTCTCCTGCCCTTTCTTCTTCTTCTTAGCCACCTGGTTACTAGTATTAATACTTTCACCAAGCGAAGAGGAAGAAGGGGAGGAAGAAACAAACGAGGAAGAAGGCAAAGGTTAACTTCAGAATCAACTGGAGGTGTACTCGATTATGGAGAAATCACGACATTTTGAACCAAAGAGGTTGAAAAAAACCATACTAGCAGGCCAATGGTAATTCCCGGAAGGGACAATGTAGCCATATAAGTAGCACCAATATTTCCGAAAGGAGGAAAAGGACTAGGATTCCCATCAAAAGGGATTCCTTGATCAGTTGACTTCGGATTTGTCTCCATATATCTCAACTTAAGATCAACTAAGAAATAGGGATGTTATTCCAAATTCAATTTTTTTTAATGATGCTTGGACACAACTTAGCTTTTTCAGTTTTTAAGAGTCGAGAAAAAGCTAAAGATGACTCTAGTCTCCTTCAATTTTTAATGAGTCTGAAAGGACAAGTGCTCAGATGGACCTTTTCTTTTAAAGAGTCGAAAAGGAATGAAAGTGACTACTCTGGAGAATCTAGACAAAGGGATTACCAAACCAATCGGAAAACTGCAATATGGTGATAAATTAAAAAGAAATTACCAAGGACTTATGTACGGCAGTCAATCTTTCCTCATGTTGTGTTCAGTGCATTGCGATCAATAAGGCGGCAGACTCAGTTTCCTATGGATAAAAGATTTAAGCCTATTGTGGTCTCCCAATATATACGCGATGGTACAGGGAGCACAAGTCCGTGCTATCACTTGTCATATCAAGGAGGAAGAATCACCCAACCTTCAATGAAAACAATAGCCACTAGTTTTAATGACGTCGAAACACATCCCTAACCTAGACCTCTAGATATGTTGCATTAAGTTCCAAATCATTGTTAGATTCATTGAAATTCATTTTAAAGTTGATCTTGTTTAGAGTTTTCCTTTCAATGGTTCACCGTGTGATGATGATCTGAAATTCCTAAGATGTAATCTACAATGATAAACAATCTTTGTTTACTTTGAGCAATGAAAATCCTAGCTACTAGGGAAAGAAGATAACAGTGCTTTTAAGCAAAGAGCAAAGAGCACACACTAGTGCATTTCCCTAAATCATCTTTTCACACAAAAATCAAAAAAATGCTAAATGCAAATGCATGTATTTGTTTTCATTCTCCTTAATGTGAAAAATGCCAAAAGGAAAACTAAATGCAGCAAAGATCTGAAATATTTCACTCAAAATGACATTTTCGACAATTTCTTCTTCAAAAGAGAAAGGAAGACTCTAAATGACACTTTCAATTTTGAATAAAAATGCTTTTGACACTTTTAATATAATCAAATCAAATCAAATGCATCAAGAAAATTTCAATCGACCATCAAGGGAAGGAAGAATTTACGACACTTCTCTTTTCGACACAAAACAATAATTACGACACTTTTTGTACCAAAGCGACAAATCGATTTAAACAACTTTTCTACAAAGAATTGTAAATGAGGAACAAATACACAAAAAATTCACTAATCCTAATGTACATGAGGTTGAAAGGTTGTGAATTGCAAGTAATATTTAGTAAAGAGGCATTGTTCATATACAGCAAAACAACCAAACAAAACTGAAAACAAGGTCAAAACCCTCAATTTCTAGATGGAAAAAGAGTTCAGTCAATAAATCTTCACAGAATATGAGATGCTTCACACTTACTACACTCGGGAGGTGCTATGCATACTCAGTCATAGTGGAAGATAGTGCGATGGTCCAGGGAGCGCAACTGAAATGGGTTTTGGCTCAAATGTGGAGTTGTTTTCAATGAGTTAAGGTGGGTTTTGATGAACAATGATGAGCAAAGTATGATGGAATGTCTTGAGAGGTTAATGAGCTACCAAAAGGGCATCTAGATGTGCTTGCAAGTCAAATTTTTAAATCATAAACTAAACCAGAGGTTGACTGAAGAAGCATTCATTTACTATGCAATTGCAGAGCAAGAGCAGTTCGAAGGCTACCTGGCTGACTTCAAACTTTGTTTATAGTTTATCAAATCAAACATAAAACAAACAATAACAACAAACAAACATCTATTCGATCCCCAGTGGAGTCGCCAATTTGTTTCTGGGAAAACTAGTATTCCTAAAGAATGCTAACCCTCTAGGTCTGGCAGCTACCCAAGAAACAATAGTTTAAAGCAATCCAATGATTTCTTCTATATGTAACAGATAAGAGAAAGATAATGGAATGAACCTGGAACTTCTGCTTAATCCCTTGCTTTATCTCTCTCCCCTTTGACAGATCCTGCAACTCCTCCCTGTACTTAACACGCTTGTAGAGTACCTACACATGTACAGCAACAAAGAACCATCAAAGCATCGTGATCTATTACAACATAAACATTACAGAATCATATATATAATGAACAAATGATAACATTCACAACTGCACAATCATATGGAAGAAAACTTGAAGAGCTTTATTGATAAAAGAGAGAATTACAACCCAGTTGTTTGATCCAGCATCATCCTCCCAATTTCAATCCTTCTTCACCTCATGAAATAGTAAGATCACTCCAAGAAGAATACAATGCTCTCTCCTCACTTACAAACTATCAGCACTTTCTTGCAATTCACAACATTTCAGCCTCTAGATCTCTTGGATGAGGGATCCATTTATAGATGTGTGCAAGGGTGTTAGTCATCCATGGGGTTTGATAAGTGTCATTCCACTTGTTGCAATTGGTTCCATAAGAGAATGGATAACAGATGGTTTTAGATCCCTTATTCATCCTTGGGCGAATTCAGAGAGGCAAGTGGCACAGGAGAAGTTTCTAGAAGATTCCATGAGCATCCACTTAGAAAACTATCCCAGAAATTTGTCCATCCTCACCCTTCGCACCCTATAGAAGGCCTAATCAGTATGCATCGCACCCTGGCAGTGTACCACTCAGTATGCATCGCACGTTTCCAGTGGAGCAGTCAATATGGTTCATTTTAGGCCATTTCTGGATGGTTTCTCAGATGGAAATTTTGGGGAATGATGTATTCAGATGACCATGTTCCTTTAGGGTATGAAACAACTCTTTTAGGGGTTGATGAGCCCTAATACATCGACATATAAGTTTGGGGTCGATGTGCCCAAATATTTCTATAACAGGCCTAGGGTAGAAGTCCGCAGCTGAGTGCGAAGACCCCTACAGCTATGTGCGCAGGGTAGTCAAACTCTGTACTAGGAATCTGGATTATCAATAAAGAGAATTATTTTGCAATTATCTGTGTCTACGTTATTTTACTTCTATTATGAATGTGTGATTATGTTATGTTGAATATTGGGGTTATGAATTAATGCTATATTGATGCATGAATTCATGTATTTTACTTTTTCATATGAACGCAAGTAAGAATATCTGTGTACGTGAAGATAACCATAATGCATGTTAAAGTTAACCAATAATTAAGTGAATCTGAGTAAGTATAGAAGTAAGAGTAATTATAGAGGCATTTAAGTGCTTCATCTATCTATTTAGGGTCCATGAAGGATGATCGAAGACTTTAGTGGAGGCTTCAAGAAAAAATAAGAGAAGTACTTTGATAAACCCTAAAGGGCTTATCAGTCTGCATGAAGGAAGTTTAGGGCATATAACCGACATCACAACCATCTCAGGGTGTGGAAACTTGTTTCCTGCATCCCCCCATACTACTTCAAGTGAGACTTCATTCCGTGCTCCACAGATTGATGTCGAAAGGGCCAATGGTGTAGGGATTTGCTTGGTTGGTTAATGCTAAACCTGAGTCAGGGCCCATCAAGCCAACAATAATAATCACAGAGAGAGGTCTAGACTCATATACAGCATGTCACTTCCACAAGTATGGTTGGCCCAATAATACATCAAAAACTTCAAGAGCAATGACATCACATAGTACCTTATCCATGAAGGGCTTGATGTTGTAGGGAAGGAAGCATTTTTGTCTAACGTGAAGATCTTGTCCTTTGTGAATCCACCTAGTGGTGTACGGCTGTGGATTTGTTGTAGTATTTAGGCCAAACCACTTCATGACCTCTGCTAAAATGATGTTCTTTTGGTTCCCACTGTTGACAATGAACTACAAGAGAGAACCCTTCACCCACATTTGTGATTGGAATAGGCATTCCCCCTCCTCTAAATCTCCAGGCTCAATCTTCTAGATCTTTGTGGTGGCCACAGTGGCACTAGGCTCCGCATCAATGATTTGCTTCCCTTTGTCAATTACCTTATCAGGTTCTGATTCAGAGTCAGAACCTGCGTTTGATTCAGAAGCATTCATCTCGACCACCAGTGACTGCTTGGCCCAACACTCACTTGTATTGTGAGTGGAGCTCTTATGGAACTCACACCATTTTCCCATGTCCTTCTTCATCTTCGTGGTGTTGTTATTTTCTTGCGGCTTTGGCGAGCTATCCTGGGTAGCCCCGCCTTGGCTTGGTCCTTTGTTATGTGGTTTGGGGGCACCTTTTCCTTGCTTTGGATTCATAGATCCAAAGTCTCGTTTCTCTTGTTTAAACTTTTTCTCAATCTTGACACTGTACCGGTACGCCATGCTGAGCGAGGAAATGTCCAGGGACTCCATCTCGTCCTAGATGTACTTGTGTAGACAGTCGTAGTACTATAGCACCAAATGTCGCTCTGTATCCTTGATACCCAACTTCATGTGAAGAGTATGGAAAATAATTGTGAACTCCAACACATCTTGGTCCCTTCCCTGCCGTAGTGTGGTCCACTTTATGTATTTGTCTTCATAGCTCCTGACAGGGTAATATTGTTCCTTGATGGTGTCATGGAAAGAATCCCAAGTGGGTGCGGCTGAAAACAACAAGGGTTCACTCTCGCCCTTTTGTTCACACTAGGTTTCCCACTAATCCTTGACGTGTGGGGTGGCTTTGAGAAGTGAAAAAGTAACCTTTTCTGGATTGGAAAAGTCATGAACTAAAAAAATATCCTTCCAACAGATTTAACCATTTATCTATGACGTCTGCATCTATCAGGCCTTAAAATATGGGAATATCGAAGTTAACTTGTACCCTAAAAGGAGTAGCAACTCCAGAGTGGCTTATGGATGAAGATGCATTGTATGTGGGTAGTCGTCAAAGAATCTGGGCAAAGTTATCCATCATCGCATCCCTCTGTCACTTGAGGGCTTCCTTGAGCAACATTTTGAAAGGATCTCCTACCCCTCGTCTTTCTTTTCTTTCGCCATGGGAGGTCGTTGGGTTTTGCGAGGCTAGTCTTGCAATGGTTCAACCAGATCGAGCCTAACTCCTTATACCCTGACCTCAATGGGGACATACAAAGAAAAATAGAGAAAGAATAGACCACTCTGATACCACTGATCTAAACTTAAACAAGAATGCAACAACTTACAGATATAATCATAAATACAAAGATGCAGCAGAAAAACACTTCATTTCATTAATAAAAAAATATTGAATTATTCTTACAAACAGAATGGAAATAAGATAGCTCAGGCGATGGTAGCTTATCTCTGAGAAGAGATGTGGTAGCTACATGCCTCTAAACCGTGTTACAATGAGGCTCAAAGGCCTATTTATTATTGAGAAACAATGGAAAACCCTAAACATCCAAAAACCTAACCCTAGGAGATGAAGCGCCAAAACTGTGGGCCCCATTTGGGTAAATTGGTACATCAAGGTCCCAAGGTCGTAACTTTGGCATACGATCTCAGTTTGGCTATCATAATACCTTGTTTTGAATATATTGAATAGAAGGCCAAAAACTATTAGGCAAGCTAATTTGGGACATCATTGGTCTCTTCATTTTCCCTAAAAACGTTGCATTGGGCCTCAAAACGGCTCTAGAAATTCACGACCCGAAAAACTGCCAAAAATAGTAATTGTGCTACAATTAAGGAAACCAAAAGAGACAGTGTTGGGGGTCCAAGTGGAATAGTCGAGTGGCCACCAATATCCACCTGGGTCAATAATTTCCATGAGTAACATTGTTCGAGGGATAAAGAAGGTTGGGGTTGGCTTGAGGTTCAAGTTAGGTCCCTATAATACTAGTGATTACCCCATTACTATTGTAGTTGTATCCCTTATTAATATTGTTGTGCCCCTATTGTCCCCATATTGTTATTACTGTGCCCCATAGTATCCTTCTATTGTTATTTTTGTGGCTTTATATTATTATTGTTAGGTCGGCTGGGTTATATTGTGACTCCTTAGACTCCTATATATAGAAAGGAGGTTTTGTCATTTGAATCATCCAAGAATTGTTAATTTATGTAATGTAAAGCAGGTTGCCCCTTCGAAGAGGCTGAATTATAAGGCGTTGATCTATATTTTCTATCTTTTTGTGAGCTGGTTTCATAACATTTGGTATCAGAGATTTGGATTCTAGGGTTTTGCTGCTCCAAATAGGTCATTGTGGCATTTTCGTTTTAACTTTCTTTCTGCGATGTTTCAAAAGCTAAAAAAAAAACCCATTTGAGACGAAATTGCATTGAACCTTGGATCCGAATTTCAAATATTTTAACACTAAATTTGCGGAGATATGATCTGAGGAAGTTGGTCTTTTTGCAGACCCCTGAATTACATTCCAAACAGGTGACCTGGGGAAAATTATCATAACTTTCTCTCTGAGCATCGAATTGAAATTTCGTAAGAAGGTACAGAAAGAGGATGGATTGTAGTTTCTTGTATATATTTTTCAAAGCCAAAGGTTGAAACAGTGACTCGTGGCACGTCGTACAATTTTTCTCTACTGAACTAGTCTATAATCAGGTCACTATGGGAGATTTGGCATAACTCTTCCCTGGAGAATCCAATTTGGAACAAACTGGTGGCATTGGAAAGAGGACACAGAGGGATACTGCAAGTTGTAATTTTTGAACTAGATGATCCGAAATTACAAAGATACATCAAATTCAATATCAAGCTCCTACAAAGTGAAAAAAGGTGTGTAGTTTTTTTAAATTTTTGCATAAGCTTGGTTTGAAAAATTAGTTTGAAGGAATTCAAAGGGCATAGTAAAGCATTATTATCGGTAATTGATACCCCGAGGAAAGAAAATGCAAACACCTAGTAAGCAACCTGAAAGCTCTAGCATGACTCATGAAGGAGAGGAAGAAATGCAACATGATTTATCAAAATTATGAGACCAAGTGCAACAAGTGTCACTTGCACAAAAAGTAACAGAATCTAAGATGGATGGTTTAAAGAAAGATGTAGAAGCTAAGATGGATGGTTTAAAGAAAGACAAAGAAGCTAAGATGGATTGTTTAAAGAAAGGCGTAGAAGCTAAGATGAATGATGTGGAAGCTAAGATGGACGATTTGAAGATAGATTTGAAGACATGCATGGAAAATTTGAAGATAGGCATGGAAGATTTGAAGACAGATTTGACGAAGTTTCTATAAGAAATGCTTGCTAATGGTGAAAGGGTAGTAAAGGAAACTCATGATGAGAAAAAAAGAAATGTTAATCATGATTTCATAGACTCTAATGTTGGACCAAAGACCCACCATATTCTAAAAGTTGATATGAGGAAGTTTGATGGCAAGGATCCCGCAACATGGATATTACAGATGGAGCAATTTTTCGATCTCAATAATGTGCAAAACACACAAAAGGTATGTATTGCAACTTTATATTTGGAACCAAATTAGTTTGTATGGTATCAATGGCTTTTCTCTCGTAAACAAATTATCACTTTGGCAATTTTTACGGAAGAATTTACAGCACATTATGAGGATACAAAAAGCAACACCTTTTTTAGCCAATTGATAAGTCTCAAACAAAAGGGTTCAATAATGGAGCACATTGAGGAGTTCCAAAAATTGAACATAAGGGTAAAAAATATTCCAGAGGAGCATAGGATTGATGTGTTCATAGGGACTTTAAAGGATAATATCCAACATGAGGTTCGCCTTTTGGAACCTGATTCATTGGAGAAGGCATCCAGGTTAGCAAGAAAAATGGAAAGCAAAATTATGGCAGCTAGGAAGCCTACCACTATAAAGATGGAAGTGTTGCTACCCCTAGCCTTCCACAACCTACAAGGTTGACACTACAACAATTGGAAGAAGAAAGAGAAAAAGGGCTTTGTTACAGTTGTGATAGAAAATACACTAAAGGTCATAAGTATGCTGAGAAGAAATTATTCTACATAGATTGTGAAGAGGAGGAAGAAAAGGAACAAGAAATGTCAAGAAACTTGGTATGCATGAAATTTCAAGATGTGCACATTCAAGATAAATGATTTAGTGTTTTTATATGACATCAAGTTCAAGAAATTTCCTAGGAAACTCATAATGCATTGGTTAGGACCATATGTGGTAAAGGAGGTCACAGACGGAGGCACGGTCCAGCTAGAAAAACTTAATGGAGAGCCCTTTCTAGGAAGAGTAAATGGCAATCACCTAAAGACCTACACGGGTGGGATGACTATCTGACTAATTGACTGAAGCACAGTCTCAGCACTCCAAGTAGTTGAAAGAAGGCGCGAGACTATAAACAAGTCTACAGGAGAGTTGTGCGGAAAGGGGGTTCCGCATAGGGCTAGTATGTCACAGGGATCGCGGTTGCACATAAGGTGCTACGCTGCCACGCGAACAAGCTGGAAAGTGACCATTGATGTCACTGTTCATGACAAGATGTCAGAGTTATGGCAAATAGTAGCGGGCAGCGGGCAATTAAGACACGGAGTCAGAACTAGATTTGAAACGATCTGTCGCCAGTATAGCATTAATGAGCTAGAGAAGGGAGGAATGACTGAATTTGAATTTCAACAGGCCTATAAATCACAGCTGGTCATCCACCGAACAAACCATGGCATCTTGAGACTTAGGTTATTGTGCTATCCAATAGGTATGGACTTGTCGAACTTCGACGCTCTGAGAATAAGCCCAGTGGTTGCAACAATGCCAAAAGAGATGCAGGACCTTCGGGACAGCGTAATGTCGACAGCCATGACTGTCATGTTGAGCCCATCACCAATGGTGGGAGATGAACCAGAAATTCCTAGACAGATAGCAGGACCGATCCGAATGTCACCGCGAAACCCATGGTCTGGTAAGCGATCTATGAAAGATAAGGGCAAGACAGTGAATCTTGGGACGAAAGGCAGAATGTCATTGAAAAGTGCATCCCTAGGACACTTGCCCATGATGAAACTTGAAGATTGGGACCTCGTGGATAGCAACAACTCTCTTGCAAAAATGCAACACAAGCTTCAGCAAACATTGAGTATATTGGACCAGAGATCGCAAGCTTGCTGCTCTTGCACAAAAAGTTCACGCATTTGACATCTCAGCTAGAGCTAAAATCCTATGAGGGGTCGCTTTTTGTTAACCTAGCAGAGTAGAGTGAGCATCATTAATTAAGTGAATTAGTAGGGGCAATGGAGCAAGAGCTTGAAGAAGTGTTGCAGGAGGCAAATATGGAGCAACATATTGTAGTGTGTCACTCACAGGGATGGTGGAGCACGAGGCCTTGGCAGCGTGCCTCGCCACACCGACGAGTGACTCGGGACGAGTCACGATGATTATGTTGGGGGCCTGTTGGGTAGCGGATCCCCCAAATAACGGTTTTGGGGCTTAAAGCCAAGTTTTGGGTCAATGTAATGTAAAGACCCCACAAAATGCGGGCGCGGAGCGAGAGAGTCTAGGGTAGTCTGCCTTAAAATATTGTAATTTAAATATAGAATGTGTCGGCCTACCCATGGTTTGTGGACCATGGGAATGTATAAATAGAGCGAGGTTCTAAGTGTAGAAGTTAGTTCTAGATCAGATCTTAAGTGATATGGGATTTTGAAAGCGATATTCACTCTGAGTACCAAGACACGAAAATAATTCTGACATGAAAACTTGGTATGCATGAAACTTGGGATATTCTTAAAAGAACTAGTCATCAAATAGGAAGACATGACATGGAGTTGGTGAGTTAGCTAGGTAGGGATCAGGAGTGGCCTCTTAGTCTAGAGTGGGAGATGAAAGTTCAGGATATATAAACTCCCACCCATAGGAAGTAATATGATTCTCCCTTTCAAGCTTGTATTGTCTCTTAGCTTCAAAGAGTATTTGACAAGTCATGAGGACTCTCATAAAGGTTACACCAAAACTAGGGTTGCAAAGGCATGGGTAAACAAGGGAGATCATGAATAAATTTATCAAAGAGGGTTGACCCTACAATAATAGGGTACCAATATTTTGCCTCTCTAGAAAGGGTGAAAGGAAATAAATGAGAGGCAGTAAGTGTGTCATGAACCTCTACATATTAGAAAAAAATTATCAAGTTATCAACATGAGCATGGGAAGACTTTGTAGGATGAGAATTGAACGTGCGGTAAATATGTCAAGGAAAACTATCAATCAAAATTTGAAAAGAACTGTGCATGTTATACAAAATGAAAAACTGAGGAAAATTAATCTCATTCCCCAGTATGGTCACTAGAAATATGTTGATATTTCAAAATGGCTCAATCTGGACACCAACCCTTTGAACTTCTCAGCATCTTGCAAGAAGCATTGGGTGCACCTGCCCTTGTATTTATAGTTGTGTAGGTAGAGTATGTAGGTTTTAACCCTGTACAGAAATTACTTGCATACGAATTCTAGAACACAGAAAATAAACAATGCGAGAGCACAACACATAAAACACATATACACAGGGATTTTCCCCTAGATCCCAAAACGGGGACTACCAGCTTGATTTTTCATTATATTCCTTTCAATGTTACAATACATATTTATACATACCGAAGCATCCAATACAATGGACCGAAAACCATCATGTCAAAAACCATTGTTGGCTTGTTGGGGCCTGACCCAGGTTAAGAAGTGTTTTAGCCAAACAAATCCCGAAACTACCGGCCCTTTCGGCAACAGCCTGCGGAGCGCGGACTGAGGTCTCATCCGAGGTAGTATGGAAGGGTGTTAGAACCAGGTTTCCACACCCTAGGGATTTCTTGATGAGATCTAGAAAGCTTGCGAACTGATCCTACGCGTTGCTCTACTTCCGCGCCACTGTCTGTTCAGTGCGACTACCTGCGCGTGGCTTGGATGACGAGCACGAATGTTCTTTACCCTTTATTTTGCTTATTATTATTATAGATCTTAAATTAAATTAAGTGGGCCTGATACTTTCATTCACCATTCAACATAAACAGACATATGCGCAATCATAAACTGTGAATAGATGCATAACAGAAACATAGAAACAGATACGCGATATTCCAAAACCAACTTATCTTTATTAATGTGTTCTTCAGTTACAATCCACTTCCTACCCTGTGCACATAGCTGCAGGGGTCCGCGCACATAGCTGCGGAGCCTCTATCTACTACTACGACCCAAGACTTGGACTTAAAGACTTACAGTGAATATCACATTCAAAATCTCATATCACTTAAGATCTGATCTAGAACTAACTTCTACACTTAGAGCCTCACTCTATTTATACATTCCCATGGTTCACGAACCATGGGTAGGCTGACACATTCTATATTTAAATTACAATATTTTAGGGTAGACTACCCTAGACTCTCTCACTTTGCACTCGGATTTTGTGTGGTCTTTACATTACATTGACCCAAAACTTGGCTTTAAGCCCCAAAACCATTAAGCGGGGGATCCGCTACCCAACAGGCCCCCAACACAATCATCGTGACTCATCCTAAGTCACTCGTCGATGTGGCAAGACGTGTTGCCAAGGCTTCACGGTCCACCATCCCTGTGAGTGACACACTACAATCTGTTGCTCCATCATTGCCTCCTGCAATGCTTCTTCAAGCTCTTGCTCCATTTCCCCTACTAATTCGCTTAATTGATGATGCTCATTCTACTCTGCTAGGTTAACAAAAAGCGACCCCTCATAGGATTTTAGTTCTAGTTGAGATGTCAAATGTGTGAACTTTTGTGCAAGAGCAGCAAGCTTGCGATCTCTGGTCCAGTATACTCAATGTCTGCTAAAGCTTGTGTTGCATTTTTGCAAGAGAGTTGTTGCTATCCACGAGGTCCCAATCTTCAAGTTTCGTTGTGGGCACACAACCCAGGGACGCACTTTTCAAGGACATTCTGCCTTTCGTCCCAAGATTCACCATCTTGCCCTTATCTTTCATAGATCGCTTACCAGACCGCAGGTTTCGCGATGACATCCGGACTGATCCTGCTATCTGTTTGGGAATTTCTGGTACATCTCCCACCATTGGCGATGGGCTCGGCGCGGCGATCGTGGCTGTCGACATTACGCTGTCCCAAAGGTCCTACATCTCTTTTGGCATTGTTGCAACCACTGGGCTTACTCTCAAAGCATCGAAGTTCGACGGGTCCATACCTATTGGATAGCGCAATAACTTAAGTCTCAAGATGCCACGGTTTGTTCGGTGGATGACCAGCTATGATTTATAGGCCTGTTGATATTCAAATTCGGTCGTTCCCCCCTTCTGTAGCTCATTAATGCTATACTAGTGACAAATCGTTTCAAATCTAGTTCTGACTTCGTGTCTTAATTGCCCGCCGCCCGCTCCTATTCACCGTAACTCTGACATCTTGTCATGAATAGTGACATCAATAGTCACTTTCCAACCTGTCTGCGCAGCAGCGTAGCACCTTCTGCGTGACCACAATCCCTATGACATACTAGCCCTACGTGGAACCCCCTTTCCACGCAACTCTCCTGTAGACTCATTTATAGTCCCGCGCCTTCTTTCAACTACTTGGAGCACTAAGATTGTGCTTCAGTCAGTTAATCAGACAATCGGCCCACCCGTGTAGGGATTTAGGTGACTGCCATTAACTCTTCCTGGGAAGGGCTCTCCATTAAGTTTGGCTAGCTGGACTACGCCTCCGTTTGTGACCTCCTTTACTACATATGGTGCTAACCAATGCATTTTGATTTTCCCAGGAAATTTCTCGAACTTATTTTCATACAACAACACTAAATCATTTATCTTGAACGTGCGCATATTTATATGGAAATTGTGCCAAGCTTTCTTGCATTGTTTCTGTACTTGCTAATGGAATCCTGCCAGAAACCGTTCTTCCTCAAGTTATTCCAATTGCGTGAGCCTCTCTTCCAAGGTTGTGTGTCTACCATGCCTGTCGTCACTGCTATCCACAAACTGGGTACAATGTATTTCATTGGCATGACTGCTTTTGTACCATATACTAACCTGAATGGTGTCTGACCCGTCAACTTCTTGCATGTAGTTCTGTATGCCCATAACATGGTAGGTATGTGAAAGTCCCAATCATTTTGTTGCAAGTTACACACTTTGGTCAGCGCAGTCTCTAGAATCTTGTTGAATGCTTCTACTCTCCCATTAGCTTGCGAATGGTATGGCATACTTTGCTGATGATACACCTGGAACTCCTCAGTGAGTGCGCTAATAGTTTTATTTAAGAAGTGCATTTCATGGTCACTCATTAAAATTTTCAGGCACCCAAACCATGTCAACACGTTGTCGAACAAAAAATTTGTAGCTGTAGCGGCCGTGCATTTCTTAACCGACTATGCTTTTGCCCATCGAGTCAGGTACTCTGTTGCGATGATAATGTAGCACGCACCCGTCTTCCCTTGAGGTTTGATGGGCCCCACAAAGTATCACCCATTTTTCGAATGGCTGCAGCGTCATCTGTGGATTGAGTGGCATCTCATCTCTTCGCGATGGATTCCTAGTCTGTTGACATATGTCGCAGGCCTGATAGTACGCTTTTGAATCTTGATGTAGAGTTGGCCACCATAGTCTGGCGTGAAGAATATTCTGTGTCATTGCCCATCCTGTATAGTGTCCTCCTGCAACTCCCCTATGTGCTTTTGCAAGGATCTATCCTTGTTCAAATTCATGTACATATCTTCGTAGTATCTCATTGTTTCCCATTTTGTAGAGGTGCCCCGCGATAACGGAAAAATCCATCACGCATACCACCAATTCTTTCTTCTGCTAGACAGAATATCCCTACGGTTCGGTCCCTGTGGTTAAGAAATGGATTATATCTTCGAAGTGGTCGTCTGCGACGCGCACTGCATAGAACTGTGCATCAGGTAGTCCTTCCTCCAAATTTGTTGGCTCCTCACCATTCTCAATTCGTGACAGGTGATCTGGTCTTGCATTTAAGCGTCCCGACTTTACAATGACCTCGAAGTCATACTCTTGAAATAGTAAAAGCCATATGCATATGCGCCCCCCCAACACAGGCTTTTTCACCAAGTATTTCAACGCGGAATGATCGGTATACATCTTGAAGTGCCCACCAAGTAGATAGTGGCGATATTTCTAGAGAACATATACCATCGCCAATCCCTCGCACTCAGTAGTAGAGTAGTTCTTTTCAGCTTTGGACAACTGCTGACTTGCAAATGCAATCAGGTGATCGATGCCTTCTGCACCTTCCTGCATGAGTACAGCGCCCAGCATGATACACGACTCATCAACATGTACATGAAATTCGATGTCCCATTTTGGGAAGACCAAAATGGGAGTGGATGCCATTTTTTCCTTGAAAACCTCCAGAATTTTCTTACAATCGTCATTCCAACAATATGTAGCATCCTTTTTAAACAACTGTTCCATTGGTGTCGTGATTTGTGCATAGCTCTTAATAAACTTTCGATAGTAGCCAGTGTGCCCCAACATGGCGCGTAGTTGTTTGACACCTTGCGGTGCTTCTAGATTGAGAATGACAGCAATCTTCGCATGGTCCAACATTAGGCCTTGTTTGCAGACCACATGGTCGAGCAAATTTCCAAAGTGGACGAGGAAGGTGCACTTCTTAAGATTCAATGCAATCTGGTGTCATTGACAAGTATCTAGCATCAACCGTAAGCTTGCTATATGGTTTTTAACTAACCCAAATACAGTCCAATCATCGAAATAGACCTCCAAAAACTTGTGGATGAATTCCTTGAACACGGCCACCACTACGCGCGAAAATATCGTTGGCGCGTTCTTCAGTCCAAAGGGCATAACAATGTACTAAAAACAACCCCATTCAGTTTCAAAGGTTGTCTTGTTCCTATCTTCCGACGTGATCTTGATCTGATGATACCTTGAGAACCCATCCGTGAATGAGTAAGCTTCCTGTCCACCCACATTCTCCAATACTTCATCTATAAATAGCATCGGGAATCGATCGTGAACACAGGCGTCATTAAGCTTCCTGAGGTCCACGCAAATTTGAATTTCACCCTTCTGTTTTTTCTCCTGCACTACCATAGGACTCACCCAGTCGGATTCTTCCACTGGTTCAATAATTGCTGCTGCAAGCATTTTTTCCAACTCTTCACAGACCTTTTCCTTGTACTTCGGGTTCAAACAGTAAGGGTGCTACTTAACTGGCTTCACATCCAGTTTCATATTAATCTTCATCATCCCTAAGTCACCAAGGAACTCCTTTAAATCCGTGATTTTGGTCAGGAACAAATCCTGATATTCGCGAAGTAACTCGACGACTTTATCCACCGAGGCATCATCTCAATAGTCCCCAAGCGTCGTGTACTTCGGCTCCGCATCTATACCAATGTTTACCTGCTTGGTTTTCAGTGGTACAGTGATGTCGGGGTCCTCAATTGATGGTCCTTAAATATTAATATTCAGGGGTCGTCATCATCATCCTCCACTTGTATGTTGTAACATTCTAGGGTATGGCTTAACTGAGGTGACCATACTGGTTGAACTATTTCCCGTGGTTCTTGTGGTATTTTATAATGGCAGCTTTCACAACTTGTAACACGTCGTCAACAGTATCCGCCCATGGGTCCTCAAATGAGAATGTTAACAAAAATCCCTCGTGCAACACATCCCATTCGCCCATACCATGTCGGAGTTTTGTCTAGGTATACTAGTTCCTTGGTATGACATCTAGGGTATGATAGAATAAGTGTACCCATTCAGGCTAAGGTTCTTCTCCATAGGCCTTGGTCCATTTTATGAGGTGCGTGAACGGTTCATCGCATCCATCATATGCTGTTATCTGTAGTTCTAGTTTCCCAAACCATAGCCGCATCATCCTCCTGCAGCTGCGCCATTTTTCAAAGTTTCCTTTATGTGTTCCCCACCAACGTGCAGGTGTCGCACGCAGCACCCACTTCAATGCATCGAACTATTGGTGCTCTGGTACTACGCTCTCAAACTCATTCAAGAATTCATCTACTGCTATCAATCCATCATATGTCGGTAGATCTTGGACCTAGGCTGTTACACAACGCAATGATTTAGTCATCATGTTACAATTCAGCGTTGTCACTTCGTTCAACCGATTGTGCTAGCGTTCATCTTCTTCGTCTGAATCTGAGATTCAAGACCCTGCGCGCTCCCATGAGACCCTTCCATCTGCTGCCAGATTCACCAACTCCTGATCTCGCATAGTTATCTTGTAGTTACAATCCAACTCATCGTCGTTGTCATCCTCGCGCACAGGTTCAGTGTAGCGTGCTCCTTTGGCTGAATCTAGCAAAACTACTATGCATAGGGACTTTTTCTCGAAAATCATCTTCTGCTTCTTCAGGTTGATGACTCCATTCATATCTGTGGCCTAGTCTATTCCTAGCAATGCAGGGTAAGGGTTGTTGTCATCCACAATCTCTATTACCTCAAAGTCCATCTGTGTGCTCACACCTTCGATATCCACTATTACCCCTTGCAATCTTCCCATAGGCAAGATCTTTTGTTGGTCCGCCATCCGTAATTGAATAGGAGACCACTGTAATGCAGGCCTACCCATGCATTCCCATGTCTGTTTTGGTAACACATTCGCATCCGAACCCAAGTCCAGGATTACCTGATCCATCTCATATTTGCCAATCTCCGCCGTCAATTACATTTCCCTCCAGGTGTGCAATGCATGCTTTCCCAATTTCCGGACTATGCGCAGTTCACCCGACCCTGTGCACCTAGTGATCACCTCTTGTAGTCCCTTAACTGCTTTATTGTCACGCAACAGCTTCATGCATGTCTCTAAGAAGGTAGTTAGCATAGAAGGATCCATTCTTGTCTATGGTTGATCCTTACTACCTGAAGTAGAGGCCTCCGCGAAGCTCTTCTTAGCTTCCATAAATGTCTCCTTTGCGCATTCCAAGTCAAACTCAGGTTCCTTTGTAGGAGCCTTGTGAACCCATGTATCTTCCTCGGGTTGTTTCCCCTTATCTTCCCCTATAGTTGTGCCACTTCTTAGCATCATGTTCACGTTGGGATCTTCTTCGCGCAGTTCGGACCTCATCATTTGGATATTTTGAGTCGGAGCAGGCTGTAGTACCTCTTTCTCGTGCATTTGTGTGATCAGCGTCGGACAATCGACCATTCATGATGAAACTACTCACAGTACGAATAAGATATTCTCATTGGGTTGGTACAATCACAAGTGTAGTGCCCTGGTCCTCCACAATTATAATATATTTGCTGCCCGCAGCCCCTTCCGGGCCCCATTCCTCCTCGTCCTTACCCTCACCCTTGGAATCCACTACGTGCTATTGTTGCGGCTGGATCCTGACCTCACGCCTCGGTCTGCATCCTGTAGGTAGGTGTTTGATCCATCAACAATTCATAACTTCGACAGTTTCGCTCATCGTGGCCCACTGATCTACAGAAATTACAAAATAGTTGTTGCGGAGTCTATGTATACTTCTTCAACAAGTGACAGTTGTTTGTCGTGTGCTTTCCTCTCACCTAACAGATCGTGCACCAGAGCGCGGGTGCCGCAATTGGGCCTGCCTGTGCCTCTGGTCTCAATGGCCTTGGCCCCACTCCTACCAGATAGTTCGCGAATACTAGGCAGTGATCCTTATCGTGGCCCTGGCCTTTACACTTTATGCACCACACTTCTTCGCACACCTCTAGCCATGATTCCCTATCCTACTTCAATCTCTACATCTCCAAGCATAGGTTTTATTATTGCATGTGGATCTGTTGGACTCCCAACCCAGGATCCTGTATCATGGTTTCATGCAACCTCATCGCCATCGCCAACGCTTTTGCCTGGGTTGAAAGCTTCTGCTTTGACAACGTCGTCCTCAGGTGCAGTGTCAAAGACACCACAAACCAGCGCGGTGCTACACATCTATTAGCATCATATTAGCCTCTCGGATCATACTCTTCAGTATCTCATCCAGATCTCAGGGGGTCTCACCTGGAAGCATCACGATCTCTTTAAATCCGATGATTGACTATGTCTCTGATTTCGGTTGGCTAAACTCTTTGGTCAACACATTATGGATCTCCGTTATTCCTGCATTTGGGTGATCATTCGAGTGCTTGATATACCAGGTCAGCACATGATCCTACAATGCGCTCACCAACGTGGCCTTCTTAATGTTGTCATCCGTGACTCCTTGGGCTTCCCACACTACTCTTACCGTGAACCAGAACTGGTCTGGATCTTCGTTTCCTACTCCTTTGAATACAGGTAGCTTGATCGTGCTTACCATGCTGAACTACGGGTTTGGTGGAGGTGGGGTGGGTTAAGATGGAGGTGAAGTAGGTGAAGTGGGTGATGGCATAAGTGGAGGTGATAACTGCAGAAAGCGTTGCCTTATCAGACTGACTACACTTCTCAAGGAAGCCCGAGCGCACTCTTCCTCGCTCGCTCACGGTGGTGAAATTAAAGGACTATTTCCTAACCCTTCGATCCCTTTGTAGATCTTCCCACTTTGCATCGTTCCAATCATTAATGTATTCACATAACCCGCTTCTCACATAACAGCATCTTAATCTAGGTATTGAGGGATTTGACGTACCTACCTCACGGTCCCTTGAGAAAGCGTCGTTCTGCTTCGCTATAGCCCATGGTTGTGTCTATCACGAACTCAGTGATGAACCCTCCTATTATCCGGTCGAGCCAATGGTCCATGGCCCGCGCGATCTTATCTTCTGATGCCTCTAGTATGCGCACTAACTCTGGAGTCTACACTATCGGTTGATCAAGCTTGTACCTTCCCTGGCTATCGGCTAACCTCATGATCCAATCATACAGCTCCAAAGAGAAGATCGCGAAGAAGATCTCGTGGATTTCCGTATATACGTAGCAATCCAGCCACCTCTTCTCGAATATCTGTGGATTTATGTTCTCCTGTGTTACGAACTCGTGAAGCTTTCGATCCAACCAATCTTCAATTTCCTTCTTTGTAGGGTTCCAGTGTTCCGACATTAGACATCCCTTAGGCAGATCCTGATCCCGGCAATGGAACCATTTGTTGGCTTGTTGGGGCCTAACCCAGGTTCAGAAGTGTTTTAGCCAAACAAATCCCGAAACTACCAGCACTTTCGGCAACAGACCGTGGAGCGCAGACTGAGGTCTCACCCGAGGTAGTACGGGAGGGTGTTGGAACCAGATTTCCGCACCCTAGGGATGTCATGATGAGATCTGGAAAGCTCGCGAACCGATCCTACGTGCTGCGCTACTTCCGCGCAGCTATCTGTTCAGTGCAACTACCTTCACGTGGCTTGGATGACGAGCGTGAATGTTCTTTACCCTTTACTGTGCTTATTATTATTATAGATCTTGAATTAAATTAAGTGGGCCTGATACTTTCATTCACCATTCAACATAAACAGACATGTGCGCAATCATAAACTATGAATAGATGCATAATAGGAACATAGAAACAGATACGCGATATTCCAAAACAAACTTATCTTTATTAATGTGTTCTTCAGTTACAATCCACTTCCTACCATGCGCACACAGCTGCAGGGGTCCGCGCACACAACTGCAGACTCTACTAGGTCTCCTCGCACACAGCTGCGGAGCCTCTATCTACTACTACGATTCAAAACTTGGACTTACAGACTTAGAGCGAATATCGCATTCAAAATCCCATATCACTTAAGATCTAATCTAGAACTGACTTCTACACTTAGAGCCTTGCTCTATTTATACATTCCCATGGTCCATGAACCATGGGTAGGCCGACATATTCTATATTTAAATTACAATATTTTAGGGCAGACTACCCTAGACTCTCACGCTCCGCATTACATTGACCCAAAACTTGGCTTTAAGCCCCAAAACCGTTACGCAGGGGATCCTCTACCCAACAGCCATGGACCGAAAACCATAGGTAGGTCCGCCCAACCTAATATAGGGTCCAAAAAAAATTTCCAAGGGCACTGCCCCGATGATCAGGTGTTCATGTCCTAGGTGTTGTAAAAATGCTCAAAATTCAAAGTGCTCAGAACTGGTTCACAGCTGAACAACTGGAAAGTGCTCGTCCTCACGATTCCGGCGCCGCAAACGGTTCGGAAAACGGTCGCCGTATGAGGGAGATATGGCCAAAACAATATCTTGCCCAAAACATTAGAAAATTGATTTTTTTTTAAAAAATTAAAAAAAGAATATTCCGAAGAATATCCCTTGGAATATTCCAGGGAATATTCTTTCTGAAGCAGCCAATGACAGGCCGCCACGTGGCAGGCCCGGAGGAGGCCACGTGGCCCCATGATGACGTCAGCCAAATTGGATGGGCGGTGTGGTGTATTTAAAAGTTTTTGGCATTGGTCGGGTTTGAACCCGAGACCTCCCACACGCTACTGAACATGCTTACCGTTGCACCACCGCAGCTACGTTTGAAATATTGGCGGCACAAATTAAAGTTAAGGTTTAAAAATTCATGGGCGGGAAAACAAAGGGGGCCAGCCCCTAAGGGCCAGCCCGCCCTCCATATGACCTTGACCCGGAACCAGGAGCTTAAGCTAACCGCCAGCCCAAACGGTCAGCACGCAACCCGAGGAAGACATTTATTGTAACTGCAGATATGGCGGAGTTTTTGGCGGAGCGCTCCAAAATTGGCGGAATTGCCATATTTGTCGGGGTTAACTGCAGTTAGCTAAAGTTAGCTGGAGTGCTTTTAGGGGAAACTGGCAGTCTGGAGTAAATGGCCATAACTTTGGCCCAGAAAATCGGTTTTGGACGAATTTTTTTTTGATTTTGGATAATTTCGACCTTCTGAAGCCATTGGTGCAGGTCTTACAGCCATCAGAGGTCATTTGCATACGTTTTGGAGCCGTGAAAGTTCTAGGAGCCACCAGGGGCCAGTATTGGGAAGACTGTACAGGGTTGCAGGTATCCATTGGAGGTGATCCAATAGTCAATCCTGAAGGATTCATGTGTTCTGAATCCATTTCTACCATCTATTTCTCCTGTAGATGCTTCTATTCAGCTGTATTTTCAATTTGAGCATTTAATAAAAACAAGGACAAGCCCATTTGGAGGCTTTGGACCCAGCAGACGTAGCCCTGGAGGGGGTGAACTGCTTTATCAACTTCTTGTGCATATGTGGTTGGTTTATTTTGCAGAACAATTTCGTTTTTATGTGTTAAACAGTAAAAGGAAATAATTCTGCTATGCTTAAATGGGTTGTAATCAGCTGAAAAGTTCATGTGTTTCATTTCTGCAAGACATGGGAAGCTTTTAAATATGTTTATTTCTGAATTGAATACCTTGCAAACAAATTTCAAGTAGTTTCATATTCAGATCAAGTTGGTATCAGAGCTCAGGGTTTTTGTGCAAAGATCTTCTAATTGTCTTGCAAGTATTGATGCTTACCAGGTTGAAACTTAAAAGAGGGGAAGGACAGTTGACTAGAGAAAGAGAGAATCCTCAGTCAAGGAAGGCCAGAGAGCCATCACCTACACCTTCAATTTCACCCTCAAGAGTCTCAGCAGAAGCTTCAAGGATGTCTGAGCATGGAGGAGAAATTCCTCTAGAGACAGATTCAAGAGAAGAAGAAAGAGTCTTCAGAAAGGCTTTCTTAGATCTCACTGAAATGGTGAGGATATTGTACCAAGAAAGAAATGAGAAATTGTCTGGAGAAGGGTCCAAACATCCACCTGAAGGAGAAGGCTCTTCAGGAGGTAAGAAGGATGATGATCATTCCAAGAAAGGACATGGAGGAAATGGTGATCCACCACCCCCATCTTCACCTTCTTCCTCTTCATCTTCGTCTTCTTCTGTTCATAAGCATAGATCCTCTGGAAAAAGTCCTTTTTTAAAGCTTGATGTAAAATTCGAATTACCTATGTTTAATGGTGAAGTGAATGCAGAAAAGCTTGACAACTGGATTAGGCAGTTGGAAGTTTACTTGAGGATCCAAAATATGCATGATGATGCCACAAAGATTCAGTTGGCTTCTTTGAGAATGGATGGAGCAGCCTTAGTCTGGTGGGAAGCCAAGACTAAAGAGGAGATCAAGAAATTTGGTAAGGTTACCTTAACATGGCCTGAATTTCTGTTAGCTATTAAAAAGCAATTTTATCCTCTTGCTCACATGCAGAAAGCCATTATGAACTGGCAAAATTTCAGACAACTTAAGGGTCAGAGTGTCCAAGACTACACCCAAGAATTCAGGAGAAGAGCTCTCTTGCTAGGGGTAGATTTACAGACCCAAGACACCTTGCTGAAATACATTGGTGGCTTGCATAGCTACCTTAGACACACCATCTTGATGTTTAACCCTACTAGCCTGGACGAGGTTTGTGTCCAAGCTACCCATTTAGAGGCAAGGGGAAAAAACACATTTGAAGAGGGTAGAAACAAGCCCCCCAAGGGGAAAAGCAAAGAGAAAACCTCCAAGGGAAAGGGCAAAAAGAATGCATCTATCAAACAGGAGAGTGAGAAAGTGATATGTAAACACTGTTCTAAACCAGGCCATGAGGAGAAAAACTGTTGGAAATTACATCCTGAAAAAAGACCTCAATTTAACAAATCCAAAGGGAAACAGAAAACTGCTGCTACTACATCTACACCACAAGATTTAGGGGAAGATTCAGGTGATGAAACCAAAATTACAGCCATGGGTTTGAAAAACTTGAAGGGAAAAGAAATAGAAACTCAAGCCAGCACTAGTACCTCAAACTGCCATGTACAAGCTCCTAATGAGGAAGAAAGAATTGAACTGTTTCATGTGAGGGTGATTTCAAAACATACTAAGATTGACACACTTTTTGATAGTGGGTCACAATCAAATCTTATATCAGAGGACTTGGTCAAGCAGCTTAAACTTGAGACCGTTCCACATCCGAAGCCATATCCACTTGGATGGATTTGCAAGGATGCAAATTTACAAGTTTCAAGAAAGTGCACATTGCGCTTTGCAATTACTGCACATTTTATTGATACAGTTGAACTTGATGTGGTACCTTTTGATATAGCAGGAATTGTTTTGGGAAGTCCTTATTTGTTTGACAGGAAAGCTATCTTTCATCGCCATGAAAACAAATATCATCTGTTCAAAGATGGTAAGGAGTTCATTGTTAGAGCTCATCGCAAGAAGACAAATATAGCGATGGTGAATGCAGGACAGGTAAAAAGGCTGGTCAATTCAAGTAAGAATTTTTTTCTTCTTATGATTAAGCCCAAGGTTGATGTGAATCATGAGTCATTTGACAATTGTGATCCAAAACTTAAATCAGATCTGTATGATGTAGTTGATGTATATCATGAGATGTTTCAGGAGCCTACAGGTTTGCCTCCTAAGAGGGAGATTCAGCATGAAATCCATTTGCATCCAGATTGTCCTCTTCCAAACATAGGCATGTACCGCATGTCTATTATGGAGAATGCTGAAATAAAGAAGCAAATCAAGGACTTGTTGGACAAGGGTTTCATAAGGCCAAGTACTTCGCCATGTGGGTCACCGATTGTATTGATTCCAAAGAAAGATGGCACTTGGCGTATGTGTGTTGATTTCAGGGCCTTGAACAAGATAACGGTAAAGAATCGTTACCCACTCCCAAGGATAGATGATTTGCTAGACCAGCTGAAAGATGCTCGATATTTCACTAAGTTAGACTTGCGTAGTGGATATCATCAAGTAAGAATTGAAGAAAGTGACATTTGGAAGACAGCATTTAAAACCAAACAAGGACTCTTTGAGTGGCTTGTGATGCCATTTGGTTTGTGCAATGCACCTGCAACTTTCATGCGGGTAATGGATGATGTCTTGCGTCCTTTTCTTGATGATTTCGTTATTGTCTACTTAGATGACATCTTAATTTTCAGCAAGTCTAGAGAAGATCATGTCATGCATGTTAGAAAAGTACTTGATGTTTTGAAGAAGAATCAGTTATTTCTTAAAATGTCAAAGTGTGAATTTGGAAAGACTTCTTTGGTTTATTTGGGACACATAGTAGGAGGAGGTGCTTTGAGAATTGATCCTGCTAAGATTGAGGCTATTGTGAAGTGGCCTACTCCCAAATCCATAACAGAGGTAAGAAGTTTTTTGGGTGCAGCTCAATATTGGAGGAAGTTCATCTCTAACTTCTCTTCTATAGCAGCTCCTATGCATGCAGTGACAAGTGTGAAGCATGCTTTCCAATGGGGAGGCAAGCAGCAAAAAGCTTTCGAATCTTTGAAAGAGAAGATTAGTTCAGCTCCAGTCCTTGCATTACCGGATTTGAGACAGCCATTTGAGATACAAACTGATGCTAGTGATTATGCTATGGGTGCAGTTCTTCTACAGCATGGTAAGCCTATTGCATTTCATTCTGAAACTTTTAATGGTGCTGTTGTAAATTATCCTACATATGATAAGGAGTTGTATGCGTTGGTACAAAGCGTCAAAAAGTGGAAACACTATTTGATGGGCAAAGAAACTGTTATACATACCGACCATCAGCCCTTACAGTACTTGCAATCACAAAGCAAGTTACAACAGTCACGACACTTCAGATGGATGGGCTTCTTGCAACAGTTCCATTTGGTAATAAGGTACAAGAAAGGTACTTTGAATAAGGTTGCTGATATGCTTTCAAGGCCTATTATTGGTGCTGTTACTTTACTTAAGAATGATTCCATTGTACATGATAGTTACATAGAACAATATGCATCTGATGATGACTTTAAAGATGTGTATGCTAACTTGAGTAAAGGGAATCATGTAGAGGAAAATGATTATCACATGCATAACAATTTGCTGTTTCATTTGGGCAAGTTGTGTATACCACAGGGGGAGAGAATAAATGTCATGAGAGAAGCTCATTCTTCTCTTATTGCTGGCCATTTTGGTGTGAGCAAAACAGTTGCACATCTACAGAGGTATTGCTATTGGCCTCGCATGGTAGATTCGGTTTCAAGGTTCATAAGAGGTTGTTCATTATGTGCTACAAGCAAGCCTAGCAATAGGAAGCTTGGTTTGTATACTCCTTTGCCGGTACCTTCTAGACCATGGGAGAGCATCTCTATGGATTTTGTAGGAGGTTTGCCCACATCTAGAAAGCAGCATGATTATTTATATGTAGTAGTTGATCGTTTCAGCAAAATGTGTATACTTATGCCTTGTAAGAAAACTATAACTGCTGAACAAACTGCTGAATTATTTTTTCATCATGTATGGATTCACTTTGGTTTGCCTACTTCCATTATTAGTGACAGGGATTCAAGATTTGTGGGGAATTTTTGGTCCAACCTATGGGAGATGATGGACACCAAGTTGAAGAAAAGTACTGCTTTCCATCCGCAAACAGATGGACAAACTGAAGTTGTGAACAGAACCATTGTGCACCTCTTGAGAGGTTATTGCAGCAAGCATCCCAAGCTTTGGGATGAACATTTGCACTACATACAGCATGCTTACAACCGTGCCAAGCACTCTTCCACAAACACCTCACCGTTTGAAGCTTGTTTTGGTTACTTGCCAAAATCACCTCTTGATTTCATTCTTGAGAAAGATGTCGCCATTGAGGGACATAGTGACATTGACAAAGCTCGTTCATTCATTGAAAGAATTCAGCAAATACATCAGCAAATTCAAGAACAGCTTGAGAAAAGTCAAGGCAAGTACAAGGAAAGGCACGACAAGCATAGAGTCGATCACAAGTTTCAAGAAGGGGATGAGGTATGGCTGTACATTAGTAAGGAAAGAATGCAAGGAGAAGGTAAAAATCTGAAGCCTATTCGTTATGGTCCATTCAAAATCCTCAAGAAGGTTGGAAATAATGCTTTTCAATTAGATTTGCCTTCCTACATGCAAATGTATTCTGTTGTCAATGTGGAGAACTTATGTTTGTATGAACCTCCTTTGATTGCTGATCATGAAAGTGCTGTTCAGCTGCCATCTATAGAAGATTTCTCGCCAGAATTCTTAGATGAGCTGAAAGAAGATACAATCCTTGACAGAAGGACACGCACTTCAAGGAGGGGCAGTGTAGATTATGTTCGGGTTGGTTTCAAAGGCAGCAAACCGAACAAGGCAAAGTGGATGGAGGTGGACAGAGTGAGGGAGCTGTACCCTCACCTCTTTAACAGGTAATTGAAGGCTTTTGGGGTCCAAAAGCTTCCCAATGGGGAGGCGTGATCAGGTGTTCATGTCCTAGGTGTTGTAAAAATGCTCAAAATTCAAAGTGCTCAGAACTGGTTCACAGCTGAACAACTGGAAAGTGCTCGTCCTCACGATTCCGGCGCCGCAAACGGTTCGGAAAACGATCGCCGTATGAGGGAGATATGGCCAAAACAATATCTTGCCCAAAACATTAGAAAATTGATTTTTTTAAAAAAAATTAAAAAAAGAATATTCCGAAGAATATCCCTTGGAATATTCCAGGGAATATTCTTTCTGAAGCAGCCAATGACAGGCCGCCACGTGGCAGGTCCGGAGGAGGCCACGTGGCCCCATGATGACGTCAGCCAAATTGGATGGGCGGTGTGGTGTATTTAAAAGTTTTTGGCATTGGTCGGGTTTGAACCCGAGACCTCCCACACGCTACTGAACATGCTTACCGTTGCACCACCGCAGCTACGTTTGAAATATTGGCGGCACAAATTAAAGTTAAGGTTTAAAAATTCATGGGCGGGAAAACAAAGGGGGCCAGCCCCTAAGGGCCAGCCCGCCCTCCATATGACCTTGACCCGGAACCAGGAGCTTAAGCTAACCGCCAGCCCAAACGGTCAGCACGCAACCCGAGGAAGACATTTATTGTAACTGCAGATATGGCGGAGTTTTTGGCGGAGCGCTCCAAAATTGGCGGAATTGCCATATTTGTCGGGGTTAACTGCAGTTAGCTAAAGTTCGCTGGAGTGCTTTTAGGGGAAACTGGCAGTCTGGAGTAAATGGCCATAACTTTGGCCCAGAAAATCGGTTTTGGACGAATTTTTTTTTGATTTTGGATAATTTCGACCTTCTGAAGCCATTGGTGCAGGTCTTACAGCCATCAGAGGTCATTTGCATACGTTTTGGAGCCGTGAAAGTTCTAGGAGCCACCAGGGGCCAGTATTGGGAAGACTGTACAGGGTTGCAGGTATCCATTGGAGGTGATCCAATAGTCAATCCTGAAGGATTCATGTGTTCTGAATCCATTTCTACCATCTATTTCTCCTGTAGATGCTTCTATTCAGCTTTATTTTCAATTTGAGCATTTAATAAAAACAAGGACAAGCCCATTTGGAGGCTTTGGACCCAGCAGACGTAGCCCTGGAGGGGGTGAACTGCTTTATCAACTTCTTGTGCATATGTGGTTGGTTTATTTTGCAGAACAATTTCGTTTTTATGTGTTAAACAGTAAAAGGAAATATTTCTGCTATGCTTAAATGGGTTGTAATCAGCTGAAAAGTTCATGTGTTTCATTTCTGCAAGACATGGGAAGCTTTTAAATATGTTTATTTCTGAATTGAATACCTTGCAAACAAATTTCAAGTAGTTTCATATTCAGATCAAGTTGGTATCAGAGCTCAGGGTTTTTGTGCAAAGATCTTCTAATTGTCTTGCAAGTATTGATGCTTACCAGGTTGAAACTTAAAAGAGGGGAAGGACAGTTGACTAGAGAAAGAGAGAATCCTCAGTCAAGGAAGGCCAGAGAGCCATCACCTACACCTTCAATTTCACCCTCAAGAGTCTCAGCAGAAGCTTCAAGGATGTCTGAGCATGGAGGAGAAATTCCTCTAGAGACAGATTCAAGAGAAGAAGAAAGAGTCTTCAGAAAGGCTTTCTTAGATCTCACTGAAATGGTGAGGATATTGTACCAAGAAAGAAATGAGAAATTGTCTGGAGAAGGGTCCAAACATCCACCTGAAGGAGAAGGCTCTTCAGGAGGTAAGAAGGATGATGATCATTCCAAGAAAGGACATGGAGGAAATGGTGATCCACCACCCCCATCTTCACCTTCTTCCTCTTCATCTTCGTCTTCTTCTGTTCATAAGCATAGATCCTCTGGAAAAAGTCCTTTTTTAAAGCTTGATGTAAAATTCGAATTACCTATGTTTAATGGTGAAGTGAATGCAGAAAAGCTTGACAACTGGATTAGGCAGTTGGAAGTTTACTTGAGGATCCAAAATATGCATGATGATGCCACAAAGATTCAGTTGGCTTCTTTGAGAATGGATGGAGCAGCCTTAGTCTGGTGGGAAGCCAAGACTAAAGAGGAGATCAAGAAATTTGGTAAGGTTACCTTAACATGGCCTGAATTTCTGTTAGCTATTAAAAAGCAATTTTATCCTCTTGCTCACATGCAGAAAGCCATTATGAACTGGCAAAATTTCAGACAACTTAAGGGTCAGAGTGTCCAAGACTACACCCAAGAATTCAGGAGAAGAGCTCTCTTGCTAGGGGTAGATTTACAGACCCAAGACACCTTGCTGAAATACATTGGTGGCTTGCATAGCTACCTTAGACACACCATCTTGATGTTTAACCCTACTAGCCTGGACGAGGTTTGTGTCCAAGCTACCCATTTAGAGGCAAGGGGAAAAAACACATTTGAAGAGGGTAGAAACAAGCCCCCCAAGGGGAAAAGCAAAGAGAAAACCTCCAAGGGAAAGGGCAAAAAGAATGCATCTATCAAACAGGAGAGTGAGAAAGTGATATGTAAACACTGTTCTAAACCAGGCCATGAGGAGAAAAACTGTTGGAAATTACATCCTGAAAAAAGACCTCAATTTAACAAATCCAAAGGGAAACAGAAAACTGCTGCTACTACATCTACACCACAAGATTTAGGGGAAGATTCAGGTGATGAAACCAAAATTACAGCCATGGGTTTGAAAAACTTGAAGGGAAAAGAAATAGAAACTCAAGCCAGCACTAGTACCTCAAACTGCCATGTACAAGCTCCTAATGAGGAAGAAAGAATTGAACTGTTTCATGTGAGGGTGATTTCAAAACATACTAAGATTGACACACTTTTTGATAGTGGGTCACAATCAAATCTTATATCAGAGGACTTGGTCAAGCAGCTTAAACTTGAGACCGTTCCACATCCGAAGCCATATCCACTTGGATGGATTTGCAAGGATGCAAATTTACAAGTTTCAAGAAAGTGCACATTGCGCTTTGCAATTACTGCACATTTTATTGATACAGTTGAACTTGATGTGGTACCTTTTGATATAGCAGGAATTGTTTTGGGAAGTCCTTATTTGTTTGACAGGAAAGCTATCTTTCATCGCCATGAAAACAAATATCATCTGTTCAAAGATGGTAAGGAGTTCATTGTTAGAGCTCATCGCAAGAAGACAAATATAGCGATGGTGAATGCAGGACAGGTAAAAAGGCTGGTCAATTCAAGTAAGAATTTTGTTCTTCTTATGATTAAGCCCAAGGTTGATGTGAATCATGAGTCATTTGACAATTGTGATCCAAAACTTAAATCAGATCTGTATGATGTAGTTGATGTATATCATGAGATGTTTCAGGAGCCTACAGGTTTGCCTCCTAAGAGGGAGATTCAGCATGAAATCCATTTGCATCCAGATTGTCCTCTTCCAAACATAGGCATGTACCGCATGTCTATTATGGAGAATGCTGAAATAAAGAAGCAAATCAAGGACTTGTTGGACAAGGGTTTCATAAGGCCAAGTACTTCGCCATGTGGGTCACCGATTGTATTGATTCCAAAGAAAGATGGCACTTGGCGTATGTGTGTTGATTTCAGGGCCTTGAACAAGATAACGGTAAAGAATCGTTACCCACTCCCAAGGATAGATGATTTGCTAGACCAGCTGAAAGATGCTCGATATTTCACTAAGTTAGACTTGCGTAGTGGATATCATCAAGTAAGAATTGAAGAAAGTGACATTTGGAAGACAGCATTTAAAACCAAACAAGGACTCTTTGAGTGGCTTGTGATGCCATTTGGTTTGTGCAATGCACCTGCAACTTTCATGCGGGTAATGGATGATGTCTTGCGTCCTTTTCTTGATGATTTCGTTATTGTCTACTTAGATGACATCTTAATTTTCAGCAAGTCTAGAGAAGATCATGTCATGCATGTTAGAAAAGTACTTGATGTTTTGAAGAAGAATCAGTTATTTCTTAAAATGTCAAAGTGTGAATTTGGAAAGACTTCTTTGGTTTATTTGGGACACATAGTAGGAGGAGGTGCTTTGAGAATTGATCCTGCTAAGATTGAGGCTATTGTGAAGTGGCCTACTCCCAAATCCATAACAGAGGTAAGAAGTTTTTTGGGTGCAGCTCAATATTGGAGGAAGTTCATCTCTAACTTCTCTTCTATAGCAGCTCCTATGCATGCAGTGACAAGTGTGAAGCATGCTTTCCAATGGGGAGGCAAGCAGCAAAAAGCTTTCGAATCTTTGAAAGAGAAGATTAGTTCAGCTCCAGTCCTTGCATTACCGAATTTGAGACAGCCATTTGAGATACAAACTGATGCTAGTGATTATGCTATGGGTGCAGTTCTTCTACAGCATGGTAAGCCTATTGCATTTCATTCTGAAACTTTTAATGGTGCTGTTGTAAATTATCCTACATATGATAAGGAGTTGTATGCGTTGGTACAAAGCGTCAAAAAGTGGAAACACTATTTGATGGGCAAAGAAACTGTTATACATACCGACCATCAGCCCTTACAGTACTTGCAATCACAAAGCAAGTTACAACAGTCACGACACTTCAGATGGATGGGCTTCTTGCAACAGTTCCATTTGGTAATAAGGTACAAGAAAGGTACTTTGAATAAGGTTGCTGATATGCTTTCAAGGCCTATTATTGGTGCTGTTACTTTACTTAAGAATGATTCCATTGTACATGATAGTTACATAGAACAATATGCATCTGATGATGACTTTAAAGATGTGTATGCTAACTTGAGTAAAGGGAATCATGTAGAGGAAAATGATTATCACATGCATAACAATTTGCTGTTTCATTTGGGCAAGTTGTGTATACCACAGGGGGAGAGAATAAATGTCATGAGAGAAGCTCATTCTTCTCTTATTGCTGGCCATTTTGGTGTGAGCAAAACAGTTGCACATCTACAGAGGTATTGCTATTGGCCTCGCATGGTAGATTCGGTTTCAAGGTTCATAAGAGGTTGTTCATTATGTGCTACAAGCAAGCCTAGCAATAGGAAGCTTGGTTTGTATACTCCTTTGCCGGTACCTTCTAGACCATGGGAGAGCATCTCTATGGATTTTGTAGGAGGTTTGCCCACATCTAGAAAGCAGCATGATTATTTATATGTAGTAGTTGATCGTTTCAGCAAAATGTGTATACTTATGCCTTGTAAGAAAACTATAACTGCTGAACAAACTGCTGAATTATTTTTTCATCATGTATGGATTCACTTTGGTTTGCCTACTTCCATTATTAGTGACAGGGATTCAAGATTTGTGGGGAATTTTTGGTCCAACCTATGGGAGATGATGGACACCAAGTTGAAGAAAAGTACTGCTTTCCATCCGCAAACAGATGGACATACTGAAGTTGTGAACAGAACCATTGTGCACCTCTTGAGAGGTTATTGCAGCAAGCATCCCAAGCTTTGGGATGAACATTTGCACTACATACAGCATGCTTACAACCGTGCCAAGCACTCTTCCACAAACACCTCACCGTTTGAAGCTTGTTTTGGTTACTTGCCAAAATCACCTCTTGATTTCATTCTTGAGAAAGATGTCGCCATTGAGGGACATAGTGACATTGACAAAGCTCGTTCATTCATTGAAAGAATTCAGCCAATACATCAGCAAATTCAAGAACAGCTTGAGAAAAGTCAAGGCAAGTACAAGGAAAGGCACGACAAGCATAGAGTCGATCACAAGTTTCAAGAAGGGGATGAGGTATGGCTGTACATTAGTAAGGAAAGAATGCAAGGAGAAGGTAAAAAGCTGAAGCCTATTCGTTATGGTCCATTCAAAATCCTCAAGAAGGTTGGAAATAATGCTTTTCAATTAGATTTGCCTTCCTACATGCAAATGTATTCTGTTGTCAATGTGGAGAACTTACGTTTGTATGAACCTCCTTTGATTGCTGATCATGAAAGTGCTGTTCAGCTGCCATCTATAGAAGATTTCTCGCCAGAATTCTTAGATGAGCTGAAAGAAGATACAATCCTTGACAGAAGGACACGCACTTCAAGGAGGGGCAGTGTAGATTATGTTCGGGTTGGTTTCAAAGGCAGCAAACCGAACAAGGCAAAGTGGATGGAGGTGGACAGAGTGAGGGAGCTGTACCCTCACCTCTTTAACAGGTAATTGAAGGCTTTTGGGGTCCAAAAGCTTCCCAATGGGGAGGCGTGATCAGGTGTTCATGTCCTAGGTGTTGTAAAAATGCTCAAAATTCAAAGTGCTCAGAACTGGTTCACAGCTGAACAACTGGAAAGTGCTCGTCCTCACGATTCCGGCGCCGCAAACGGTTCGGAAAACGGTCGCCGTATGAGGGAGATATGGCCAAAACAATATCTTGCCCAAAACATTAGAAAATTGATTTTTTTTTAAAAAATTAAAAAAAGAATATTCCGAAGAATATCCCTTGGAATATTCCAGGGAATATTCTTTCTGAAGCAGCCAATGACAGGCCGCCACGTGGCAGGCCCGGAGGAGGCCACGTGGCCCCATGATGACGTCAGCCAAATTGGATGGGCGGTGTGGTGTATTTAAAAGTTTTTGGCATTGGTCGGGTTTGAACCCGAGACCTCCCACACGCTACTGAACATGCTTACCGTTGCACCACCGCAGCTACGTTTGAAATATTGGCAGCACAAATTAAAGTTAAGGTTTAAAAATTCATGGGCGGGAAAACAAAGGGGGCCAGCCCCTAAGGGCCAGCCCGCCCTCCATATGACCTTGACCCGGAACCAGGAGCTTAAGCTAACCGCCAGCCCAAACGGTCAGCACGCAACCCGAGGAAGACATTTATTGTAACTGCAGATATGGCGGAGTTTTTGGCGGAGCGCTCCAAAATTGGCGGAATTGCCATATTTGTCGGGGTTAACTGCAGTTAGCTAAAGTTCGCTGGAGTGCTTTTAGGGGAAACTGGCAGTCTGGAGTAAATGGCCATAACTTTGGCCCAGAAAATCGGTTTTGGACGAATTTTTTTTTGATTTTGGATAATTTCGACCTTCTGAAGCCATTGGTGCAGGTCTTACAGCCATCAGAGGTCATTTGCATACGTTTTGGAGCCGTGAAAGTTCTAGGAGCCACCAGGGGCCAGTATTGGGAAGACTGTACAGGGTTGCAGGTATCCATTGGAGGTGATCCAATAGTCAATCCTGAAGGATTCATGTGTTCTGAATCCATTTCTACCATCTATTTCTCCTGTAGATGCTTCTATTCAGCTGTATTTTCAATTTGAGCATTTAATAAAAACAAGGACAAGCCCATTTGGAGGCTTTGGACCCAGCAGACGTAGCCCTGGAGGGGGTGAACTGCTTTATCAACTTCTTGTGCATATGTGGTTGGTTTATTTTGCAGAACAATTTCGTTTTTATGTGTTAAACAGTAAAAGGAAATAATTCTGCTATGCTTAAATGGGTTGTAATCAGCTGAAAAGTTCATGTGTTTCATTTCTGCAAGACATGGGAAGCTTTTAAATATGTTTATTTCTGAATTGAATACCTTGCAAACAAATTTCAAGTAGTTTCATATTCAGATCACCCGAACCCCATAGAGGAGGGGGCTGCCCACCCCCCTCAAACACCCCCCGCCCCCCCCCCCCCGCTGCGCAATCGGCGCAATGAAAGGGGGGGATCTTCCCCCCTCTAACCCCCCAGTTCACTATGTAGATTAGTCGTCGAAAGAATATCACACAACCCAACAGAGTAAAGTCCACTCCGAGACTAGCACAACTCAAACTCATCATCTTTCTCGAGAGAATCATGGCCCACAAGGAAATGTCAACTTGACAAAAGAAGTGAAAAGTAAAAAAAAAACTACCTACCTTAACCCTAAAAACATATAAGTTAAATTATAGTATTTCTTAAATGCAATAGAATAGATTAAAATAAACACCATCTTTTTAAAATAGAAATATTTAAATAATTTAAGTTTATAAAACTAAAGAAGAAAAATTAATTTTTTGAATGATTTTAACGATTGTTAAATTATAATTATCACTTTGCATTAAATGTAAAATTGAATATTAATCACATAAAAAAATACAAAATATTTAACAACAATTAAATAAAAGAAATTTGTAATCTATTAAAAAAATTAAATAAATAAAACAAAATTTATATTATATTATACCCTTAGTGCATATAATGAACATACAGTAAAATTAACCAAAAATAAAATGAATATTCACATGCATGCCAAGAAATATGTTATTTTTTGTATTTCTAAAATTTCAATTATTTTTCATTTTAGTAAAAATAATGAAAATAAAAAATTTAAAGAATATATACAAACACAATCAAAATATAAAACAAAACTTTAATAAATAATTAAAACCCTAAGAACAAACCATGTAGATTTGAATGCATCATGCAAATATAGGTAAATTCCCACAGCTATAATTACGCAGTAAGGCGTTCCCTTTAAAAGAAACTTTTCTCTCTGGCCCATGTGTCATCAATGTGCACTGTTAGATGATATGTTAGATGATTTAACCATGTTGAGTCGTTCCATTACGCTGAGGTAGTTGAAGTAGTTGGAACTCCCTAACCGCCTTACCAGCACAAATTTGATCCCTCCAAAACGATTTCGGTCCGGTTTCAGCTTTGCTTCGTCAATTGAAGGCTGTAAAACACTATGAGCTCTTTATCACAATAATTGGACCACAATTCTTTTGATTTGCTGAAATCCAAATGGCAGTCAATAGCAAAACCTCTCAGTGGAAGACGCCGGGCAATGTTGAAGTAGTGAAAGACGCCATGCAGTTTTGAAGGAGAAAAAATGACCAACTTTTTTTTTTTATTTCAACTACATTTGCTTTCTCTAGTCACACAACAATATTTGATGGGATTTTACTAAATTTCTTAATCGCAGGCTGCAGTTGTTGCTGAGAAAAGGGGCCAGGAAGATGGAAATCCTTGGTTAAATCTTCCAGAGGTAACCTGGACATTCCTCAAACAGAACAATATTGCAGTTCATTTCCATCTTCTGTGTTCTTTCTATTCAAATCTATTTATTTCAGGGATTGATAATTTGTGTGTTGCAGGCTGCGGCATTCACAAAGGGATTTTCCTCGGCTGTTCGAATGGTGGACTCAGGGTGGTTTGAAATGAACTGCGAAGAGACCAAATTGGGGTTGCCAGCGTTCAGGCAAAAGCGTGTAGGAGACGTTGTTGGTGTGCGAAGGATCTATTCGGGAGGTAAAAATCATGACAAATTATCTTACTGTTGTCTTGCTTTATTGAAGTCTTACTTCACAAAGAGCAACGGTTTGCATTCCTATACATTCTATGATTCCATGGATGGTAAGCGTATAATTGGACTGGGGAAGTGGGAAAGTGTAGATGCAGTGTCTGCTGCGTTGAGTAAGCCAAATGGCTGCTCTGCAGAAGCATTTTGGAAGAGTTTAGAAGCCAAGAAGCTCAAGTATGATGTCTGTCGAGTTTTGTATGCCTCAAAGAAATATTGAGGAGATCTGTTTGATTCTTCTCACAGTTGTTCTCACTTGATTTTGTTATGAGGGATTTGATGTGCGTGGGTAGTCTCATTTTTGTGACTCGCAAGCAGTTTTTGGACTCTGCATCGGATCACTTCTCGGATGAAATGGAGTCCTATTGTGGTAAAAACACAACCTCCCTATTTTTGACTTGTTTACTTCAAATAATGGGGACCCTTTCTATAAAATTTTTGGCTAAACATCTTTTTGAATTTTTATTTAGTTGATTACCCTACGCTTTTGTTAATTTTTTATTTTCTTTGGATTCTTGTTTTGATTGTTTTGTTAGAATCGATTTTTTATAAGCTTCCCATTGACACTTGTTTTGCCTCATTTGGTCAACTGGTTTGAAAATGGCACTCCTTTGAAAATCTGATAATTTATGTAGCCTGGGTTAAAAATGCATAAAATGTACAATATTGCATTTTGTAAATAAATTAGTTCAATAATGCATCCATTTTAAATATTAACCCCTAGTTAGTTCTTACTAACATTTTTTCGTTTTTTAACTTATACAACCAAATCATGAAGCAACTGGATTTTAGTAATTTACTCCAATAAATTACTAATCTCGAAAAATCATAATTTCGAAGTGGCTGTAATTTATTTTTTATTTAGTTTCAAAATAGTTGTAGTTTAATTTTCATTTTTATTAAAAGTGGCTGTAGTTTATAAAATAAACCTCATAAAATAAAACCAAAATAAAAATTGATCTTTAATATTAAATCTTAAATTAATTATTATTTAAAATATAATTAATTTAATTAAATTAAAATTTAATATATAAAAAATATATATATATAAATTATTTCGCAATCGGAGGATCGCATCGGGACTTTTTAATAAACACATCTCTTAAATCCCCGATACCCCTCCCAACGCTGATTGCGAAAAAGCATGTCACATGGCAAGTTCATTGGTTTAATATTAAAATATTTTTTTCCATTACCCAATCGGATCGGAGCTATTGCATATGACAAAGTTTGAAAACCCCCGATAGCCTCCTTCCCCGATCGCCGATATGCGATGGTTCAATAAGGCATGGGGCATTAAAACAAAGGCATGTCTTAAGTTTTATATTTGTTTGAATTTTCAAATCGTATGAGTGAATTAAATAAAAATGAGGTTAGTGTATATTTATATTTTTAATATTAGTTTTTATATTAATATTTTATATGTAATATATTATATTAATTAAATTAATTAATAATATGTAATATTTAATTAATTTAATTAAAATTTAAATATTATTTATATTTATATTAATTAGTTTATAAATAGTCAATATTTTAGTTAATTAGATATTAATTAATTAGTTTAGTTTATAATTAACAAATAAATTAGGATTAGATTTTTAATTAAAAATTCTGATTTTTAGCCCAGCGACAGAAATTCCAGAATTGTGTTAGAATTGACTCACCAACTTTGGAGGCTCATAGATTGAGTTTTACTTGGCCAAATGAGGCCCAAGACAGCTCATTGGAAAGATAAAATCAAGGAAAATATTTCTAAGGAGGTTTCACTAATAGATTTGGTTATTTATTGGATTAAAAATCAGGCAGAAAATCAAGCTCTGAATTTCTAAAACAAAATCAATTTTCTGAGTTATTTTCTGCATTTTCATTTGTCCAAGCCTCTTCTAATTGCAGATCCATTTGTCAATAATATCCTTGGCCAATTAAACTATCCCAGGCATCAATAGAGAGCTTATATTTTATTTTCAATTATTTATTTAAATAGAATTTGATTGGATTTGATTTAAATGCCAGCAATGCCATTTTGATTTTATTGTTGCATTTTAATTTATTTTGATTTCTTCTTGCAGGAAAACAGTAGAAGAGATATGGAGAAAAGGATTTCAATCAATGATAATGCTCCAACAATTAAATATTGGACTTTTGAACAAATAAAATTGTATTTGGCAGATTTCTCTTCAACAAACTCTCCTCTCCAAAATTCCTTTGCAAATAGTATAAATAATAGATTGCAGAATGTAATGAGGGGCTGCTCTCCTCTGCAATTTTAGACTTCTGAAAGCACTACTGTAGTAGGAATTTAGAGTTGTAGGAGAGAGGAGAGAAAATCTCAGATCTGGGGTTTATTGAGGATTTTTCCTTTGTATCTTGAATTATGCATGAGAGGCAGAGTTTGCACTATTGTGGCTCTAGTTTTGAAGGCAGAAGTTCAAGCAATGTAAAGGACTGTTGGAGACCAAGATCAGAGAAATGGATGCAATAAATTGGTATTTTTAATACTACTGTTTCAAATATTAGTTTCATTTTTATGGTAACAAAAATATCTCATTTTATTCATATTTGTGCACTATTGTCAATATGGGTAATTTCTCTTAATCTCGTTATTATGTATCTCTGTTTTTATGGATTAATTTCTCATTTTTGAGTAACTACTTACTGAGAAATCTGTCTTATAAAACTGATTTATTGAATGGTAATGTGTTGTGAACTATTTCCGCATATCATTATTCAATTATTGGATTTATTAATTTGATAATCAATATCATTTTTGTGAACTACTTCATGAATGTTGATGGTTTATTATTTCAGTTAAGAGGTCTCAATAGGATGTGTTTTGGTATCCATAACGTCAGTTAATTGAACTACTTCATTAATTTGATATTCATTATAAACAAGACATATCTAAATCCCAATACTTTAATTATCTTGCTCTTAGTTGGGTTAGATCTATATCTACCTAATTAAGATAGGATTTAGATTAGTTTCTTTTGTTTGCATCATAGAATAAGCTTGCATTTAGAGTAATTTCTACATTCTTTTAAGTCCTCTCCTCAAAGAGGCAAAACTTTAGTTGTGGCTTGGCTGAACTCAAATCAGCTTAAGGGTCATTCTCTTGCCTAATCAGCAAGAAGAAGTGATATGATATCCCCGTCTATTGGTAGGTAAAGATACATCATAAACCAATAGCAATAGGGAGAATGTAACTGGACCTAGTTAAACCAGTCGGACCCACCACACCAAACGAAAAAGGAGCTGCTTTAAGGTCCGGACCGGGTGGTTATCCCCTGATGTTGATGCAACGATTTTCGAGGCATCAACATTTTTGGCGCTAGAAGGAGGGCAGAGACTTTTTGTCTATTGGAGTCTTTTCAATTTTAACGTTTGATTTATTGTGATGGCTCCTCTTAAGCTTCCAATTTGGAGTTGTATCCATGGACGTGCATCTTCCAATACTCCACCCAAAGTGGTAAGACTCTTGTCTCAGGCAAAGTTCAATGGTAAGAGAAATTATTCTGCTTTTAACCATGTCTTTCAATTTATTCAAAATGTTTCAAATTATGATTTTCAAGGGATTGATGAAGGCATTTTATGAAGAATTTTTACTCTCACATTTGCGGCAAAAGCCAGAAGCTGGTGTAGAACTCTTCCAGTTGCTTCAATCCACAACTGGGATCAATTTTTTACAATTTTCATTTGTAAATTTGACGTTTATGATTATGAACAAGTATGTGAAGAAATTGAATATCTGCGAAGATTTGAAAATAAATCCGTTCAAGATTTCAATATTCGATTTCATTTGAATTGTTTAAAATTTAAAGTTGAAGATAAGCCTACGGAAGAAGAATCACTAGATTGGTTTGAATATATTTGTTCTCTTCCTTCCATTTCCAATCCATATGAAATTAGTTCAAGTTTTGTACCATCCCCTTCCAACATAAATGAGAATTCCAATTTGGATGTACAAATAAATTGTGATGAAGTGGTTTCACAAAGCTTGAAAAATATTTCTATTCAAATGCAAGAAAACAACAGCAGCAATTTTGGAGAAAGAGTTGTCTTAGAATCTGAAAATTACTTTGCGGTCAATTCAGAAAATCAGATCGTAAATCAACAAGTGCAAGCAGCAATCAAAGTAAATAATAGCATGCAAACTGCTGTGCAAATTTCTGAATTTTTCCATAATGAGCAAATGTCAAAATCAGAGCAGCAAAGCAGCCTTCTTCAAGAAAGAATGAGCGCACAAAGGAATGATTTACAATCTGAAATTTACAATGAGCATAATGCACAAGAGTTCTCAAACAGAGACAGTTTTAAATGCATTGTTTCAGGTTCACATTTTTCCCTTTATCCTGATATTTTTAATAATGGTAATTTTTCCCCTCTTGGTATTAATGATATTTCAGAAATTAAAGAGGATGATTTAAATGAATTACCAATAAATTTTTATCAAGATAAAGAAACAATAATTGATCATTCTTTTGCCATTAATGAACATGAAATTCTTGTTCCTCCTTGTTTGGATATATTAGATGGGATTGAAGGGAATTCTAGACAATCTTATGAAGTCATTTATGATGATTACTCTGACATTGAGGATGGTGATTTCTATTTTTCTCAAGAGAATCCTCATGATAAAATTCAAATAACATCTAAGAATGAGAAACGCTTCAATTTAGAAATTATTCCAACCTATCCTCATTTTAGAGTAGCAAATTATCTTCATGATTTCACCATTCGAGAAAACATTCCAATTTATGATTCATGTCATGATCAAACTCTCATTTCTACTCATAATCATAATTCGTTTTCTAGTTCACAAGTTGGAATTCGAAATTACTCAAATTCCATAATTCTGGCCAATCCTTGTGAAAAAAAAAATCATTTCAAAACGATCCCAATCGTGCTGTAACGTTAGTTGTAAAAATAGTGATTTCATTTTATTTTTATTTCCTCACTTATTTTGTATAAAATAAAATTTTATTTTTCAAATTTTTGATATATTACGCTGGCATATTGAGCACTTTACCATGAAACATTCAATTGATGCATTGCCCTGTTGGAAAATTGAAATTTTATATTATAATCAAGAGCAACAAAAGCTATTTCAATTTCAATTTCAATCGATGCTAATATTTTATCAAAAGCTTCTATCTTCTCAAAGGAAATATCAACAAGAGAATGTATTTTTAGAAATCTGCCAGCTATCCAATTTAATTAATAATTTTTCATTTCATTTGAAAGATTTTCATCCATTTTTCATTAATTTATTTGAAAAATATTTGGAAATTTTTCCCTCAAAGAAAATTGTCAATAAGTTAATATTTGTACATAACACTAACAATTTTTTTCAGGCCTTTAAATCTAAAAGTTCATCTTTACAATCTGACTTGTTATTTCTTCCTTTGAACATTTCCCAATTTTTAATAGAAATCCATCCAGATTTTTATGATCCAATTGGTATTCAATTGGAAAGGAAATTTCAAGAGAAAGAGGTTTTAATTAAGTTGCTAACAATAACTGTACATTCTCATTTCATATTTATTTTCCTTAGCTTAGTTAGATTTGTATTCTTATTACTAACATTTGAACTGTACATATATGCGGGAATAAAAATGAGATAATGGTTACACTGGAAATATGACTATACCTAGTCATTTCCATGTATATGGTTAGAATAGGAGTAGAATTAATTTAGTTATTTTGTTTTATGTAGTTAATTTATTTTCAACAGTTGTAGATTAAATAAAAAAAAGTAATCAGCCATTCTCATACATGTTCAGTGAAAACATTTTTTCCTATCAGAAAATTTTAATTCTTGCTTTCTTTTTTAAGTTTTTTACAGCAATACCTCTACTCTGCCTATTTTTTAATAATGTCTTGATTAAATTCAATTAAGATTGCACTTGGAATCAATCGTCTCAAAGCCACTTTTCTTCATTTCAGGATTTCCTTTTAAGATTTTCTTTCGAAATTTATATGATAAAGGTTTTGAGGATATAAAAGCTTCACGATCTCATTATCTCATGAAATGTATGACTGTCTATGATAAGCTTAATTCTGACTCAATCATTATTAGTCAGTCTAACCTTTCATGGTAATCATATGAAGTTCATATTATCTTCCTTGAAATTTGCTAAGCTGACCTTAAGGATGCCCATTTTGTTGTGCACACATACAAATCTGTTTTGACATTTTTCCACAATTAGTGGCTTTATCCCATTCTGATCTTTAGTTTATTATTTGATGTTGTAATGCACATCATATTTATTTACTAAAAGCATTATTGAACAGTCACTATAACAATACAGATTTTTCTCAAGTTAATTCGGAATGAGCAGAGGTAATAAATGGCTGTTGTAATTCAAAAGGGAAGCATAGTTTCATATTTATTTCTGGTAAATTTTATATATTTCCTGAACATGAATAATTGATTTCCTTCGGTTGATTGCACACTCCGATTTAGAATAAATGATGAGATGATTTTGAACAAAGTCAAAATTTTGATAAATCCAAGGAAGGATTTGAAGATTCATGAGGTAAAAACTACAGAGAATTTCCTTCCATGTACGCATTTACAAGTTCGTTCTCATCTATTATTAGTTTCTCTTTTTCTTATTTTATTTTTGATTCGTGTTCTGTTTTATTTGCAGGTTTTTATTTGTTTTCAAAACATAAAGTAGGTAGCAAATCCATTTCAAATTTGCAACAGGTTCAGGGAAATTTTACTTTTGATTCATTAGCATTTAAGCATTTTTTAGCTTTGCTTTCATTCATTAGAAAACCCAATTGAAATTTCAAGGAATATCATAAGACTATTAGCATCATAAGATTTCATCAGAAGTAGTTCTTAGCATTTCTTTTGATAACAAATTGTTCATAAAAGACCTTCGATATATTATCTTACTTATATGCCATATCGCATTTCGCATATCGGAGCTTTGCAGTTGAAGTATACTTCCATTATCGTGAATCGCCAATCTTTGATAATCGACTTTACCGATATTGCGATGACCACATAATTTCGGACCCGATATGCAATTCAAATCAAATTTAAAAAAATATCGTGTCCTTTTAATTGCAATAATGGTAGGAGCATAACTTTAAAAGGGCCGATGTCTCGGATTCGATATGTTATTAAAATCTCATCATAAAAAGTTATCGGGTCCGCTCTTCATCGCATATCGGCATTGCAAGAAATATATTGTGTTACATCAGATGCTTAAGTTTGTCAATCGCCGATTAGTTATGATATCCATCGCATCGCCCATATTGCAATCTCTTCATCACATTTTTATGGCCATATCACTATTCCAAATTTGCAATGCGCAATGTGCAATGTGCAAAATACAAATCGCGAGATACGATGTGAAATATAAGAATCGCAACATGACTGTCCCCGATTCGCAATATAACAGTGCTTCAATAATGCGATCACTACAGCTCACCGCATATATTTTCTTCACATGATCTCATATCTGCAATTTGATATTTCAACCACCGATGCAATACCTTCCAATGCATGCCTTTGAGCCATTAACATTTAATCTACATATGGCATAGCAAAAAAGGTGAAGTCTTGCAAATTAAACTTGAAGCATGGTGAAGAAACATGTTATGTGAATCATCCGATACGGCGATGTGTTATTTTAAAAGCGAGCTTGGGTAACCACTATGGGAAAAAAAGCAATTGATGAAAAATTTGCAACATATAAAAATCATTTCAATTTCTCATACATTTTAGTTTGAAATATATAATTCCATAATTAAAAATGGAATTCAAGACCTCTCTATATTCATATTTAAATTTTATTATCTTGGATTTGGTCTTGATTCTGAACAATTTATAAAATCATGGAGTTTATATGAAACTTATAATATTTTGAGAAACATTCGCTACTGCAAATTCTCATTCTCATTTCTGATGCATTTCTTTTAATTTCAATTCCCTTGAGCACTAAGCATTCTATTTTTACATTTTACTACTTGCTTTAGTGTAAATAAAATAAATAATGATTTTGGGTTATAGAATTTTGGTTAGTTTGACTTCTTCATGTTTTTAATGATAATTAAAATAAGAAGTCAGCTAGTTTGAAGACACTGATACATTTTAGGTAAGATCAAAAGCAATTATCCAATGGTAAGATTCATGTACCCACTTTCATTAATTTCCATTTTGTTGCTTTAGTTTCAGTTTTGTTTTTCTGATATATAAATCTGTTTTGCAGCTCTTCATAAAAACTTTCAATCCTCTGCCGGATCATATTTTCGAAGTCCTATACTTTTCTCCTGGCTTTATTTCAATAAGTAGCGATAATCCTGATTGAAACAGCTACACCAGGAAGTTTCAGAACCTTTAGCTTGTTTCTTTAAGCATTCATTTTATTAGAAAATGATTAAGATGATGCTTTGAAACAAGAAGATTGATATCAGACAGAAATTTTCATTGTGGCTGAATTTTATTGTTGCTGCTATCCTAAAAGCCTAAAACACTTACAACCCTGCAAGGTATGATTTTTCTAAATCTCGACATAAGAAGAAATGATTATACGATTATTTTCTTTTTCTTCATATTGTTGAGACATTGGTATAAACATTCTTGTTTGAGTTTATCTTTTAAAACTTGGATTTTCCTTTCCACTTTTAAAATTTCTTCATTTTTATTTTGTTTGTTGATTTCTTTTTCACTTTGGCTTAAGATTTTTTTTTTAGTTTTCAATTTTGATTTTGATGACTTTACCATGATTTATATGGAAGGCCTTTTTGTTACCAAACTATGGTCAGCATACATGGAGAAAAATTGTTAATAGTCACCTATTAGCTTTTTCTTAAATCTCTTAGTAAAGTTTGATTTTCTTATTATAAATGTAGACATACTTAAGGAAGAGATTACCAATCAAGAGAAGTTGGCAAAGAAAACATCTGGTTTATGATAATCTTTATGGCTCGAGCTGCGGAAGGTCTGGGCAGGAGCGCGAGGCGATGGAGCGCAGGGGTATCGATGACGATGGATATGGCTAGCTAGGGTTCGACATTTTTTTGCAGGTTACTGAGCCTGCGAGATATCCCTGACCCGCTACCACTGGACGCATCTGCCCTTACTTTTGGCGGACGATCTCGTCCTGTATCTACAGTCCCCTAACACCTGCTCTCTGATCTACTGTCACTCTGGAACCTGCTGTTCTCATGGGAGATTATGAAGCTGTCGATTACACTGCCGACCCTCTGGAAGGTGTACCTATCTGGCGTACCCCAAATGCTTCACGAGGTATGTATAACCAGGCTTCTTTTTCTATTGGGGATCTGTCGCTCTCTTGTCCGGCGACTCATCCGATCCTTACACCTTCCTGGCATGACCTCTCTTCTCCGGCGACCCTCGGATCTACGGTGGATTGTGCTCCCCCTTCCCCCCCCCCTCCTTCCTTCTCTGCTTCAGTTCAGGGTCTCGCTCATACTGTACCGCCTCCCATCACTTTCTCCGTATCACCGTCTTCAGATCCCCTCCATGGAGGTCACCCTAGTCATCCTTCTCCCTCTGATCCGATTAACACTTTCGGCGGCTACGCTATCCCCACATCCTCCTTTGTCCCTCCTCCTGTCTCAGGTGCCTCCCCGCCACCGCATCGTGCGCGGTGTTCACCTCTGGATCCAAAACCAAAAAGGAATAACATATGTTTTAAATCCAAAGCAGAGGATGTCTTTCTCAGACTTGAGGAGGATGTCCAGTGGGGTGAGATAATGGATCATTCTGACAAAGTCTTGGTGGGCCGAATAAGGGGTCAGAAATACTCGGTTTCTCGATTGAAGGCCTGGATATCTGATATTTGGGGACACCATCTGAGGGATCCCCCCTTAGTACAGATATTAGCTAGAGGATGGTTTGCAATAAAATTTGTTCTTGCCGAACACACAGACTGGGTCTTATCTGCTCATTGGCATTTTCAACATGCCCCAGTCCTCCTTAAACGTTGGACTCCCATGTTTGACCCCGAATCGGAGCTGATCGGCACTGGGCCTATATGGATTCGGCTCCCAGGCCTCCCTATAGAGTATTGGTCTGAAGACATCTTCAGAAGAATTGGGAATGCATTGGGCTCTTACTTGGATTATGATCGATCCTTCCTCCATACAGGTGTGATGACTTATGCTCGTCTACTCATCAATCTGGACACCAGGGGTGGCCTTCAAGAACACATTACTATTCACTGGCGGGACTTGGCGTGTAAACAGATTATCGATTACGAAGGGATCCCGTATAGATGTCGCCGATGTCACCAAGTTGGACATCTATACCGGGATTTCCCTCTCCTTCACAAGGGTAAGCAGAGACCACAGGATGAGGCTACTGAACTTCCCCCTCACTACCCTGATCTGCATGAATCGGAGACGCCTTCATCGGAGCATATTCAGGCTACTGATGTTACACATGACCCTCCGGGCTGCGCTATTGATCCCACTTCTTGTACATTGTCTGACCAAGCGCAAGAGTTTCCTCATCAGATGGGTGATAGTTCATCGATCCCTCATACCTCCTCCCCTCCAATACATCCATCTCCCATTGTTGATACTGCTCCGCACCTAAACCCTTGCCCTTCTGGATCTGAACCTCTTTCAGGGTTTCCCCCTCCCTCCCTCTTTTGCTCCATTCCGCCTCTGGCTCCCGCTTTTCCCCATGTTCGCCCTCCTTGAGCACTCCATCCATATCCGCCTCCCTTGCTCCATCCCCCCCAAATTCCCCTCGATATGCCCTCAGATCCAGATCTAAAGACAGAGGTGGCGATGCTTTCGGCCTTGACATTATAACATCTCCTATTAAGCTATCTCGTGGTCGACCATCGCGTATTTCTAAAGCCAGACACACTGCCGATGCTGAAGTTGCCATTGGGCGACAACAAACCATCCCCTGGGCCCTTAGAGCAAAGCATGGCCCTGCCCCTCTTCCCTCATGAAGGTACTCTCTTTCAACTGCAGGGTGTTTGCTAGTTCCCCCAAAAAATTAGCGCTCAGGAGATTGCTCTCCATATCTCAACCAGATATCGTACTACTACAATAGACCCTCTGTCCTGCAGACACTCTCATCCAGTCCTTCAAATCTTGGATGCCATACTGGACATTTCATGCTATTGACGCATCAGGGAGATCGGGCGGATTAGCTATTGGGATCCTCAACAAAGCTATCAAGATCTGTAACATTTGGGGCGGCAGGGGCTTCATAGGCCTAGACATCTATGTTCTCTCCATGGAAATGAGCCTGCGTATTGTCAACGTTTATGGTCCATGCACTAGCAGGGCTCCCTTCTGGAGTGCGCTACTTGAATCTGACCTATTGAAGGAGGACAATATTATGCTTGGTGGCGACTTAAACTTCACAATGGGTCAGTGTGAGTCATGGGGTCACTCTGCCTTGACAGACCCTTTCTCGGACACCATATCCAACCTGTTGGAGGAGCATCATTGGGTAGACATACCCTCTGCCAGACTACAGCACACCTGGACGAATAACAGAAGTGGAAATCAGAGCTTGGCTAGAAGATTAGACAGGTTCCTGCTTAAAGAAACCCTCTATAACCATCTCCCTCGCACTAGGCAGTGGGTCGGCTCCGGCGGCATCTCCGATCATCGCCCTATCTTCCTGGAGACAGCTGATTTCTATGACAAGATCAAGAGCCCTTTTAAATTCAATTCTACTTGGTTAAAGGATCCCTCCTATATTCACTTGGTCACCAAATATTGGCAGAACAATCCAATTCGAGAACATGAGGAACTCTCGGCCGGATTTGTGAGGAAACTAGCTGAATTAAAGCGCTTATCCAAGCATTGGGCACACCAGAAGCGGGTCCGGGACGATCACACTTTAAAAGAAGCTAAAAAATCCATTGCAGCATATGAGACCTCTTCTGACGGCATCTACACTACCGCAGGAAGCAAAGAGCAATTCAACTCCCTCATTACCGAGCGCACACAGATTCTGAAAATCAGAGAGGAAAGCTGGCGGCTGCGCAGCAGGGCCATTTGGCTTAACGAGGGAGATGCTAACACTACTTTCTATCACAAGTTCGCCAACGGTCGAAAAGCTATCAATTCTATTTGGGAGCTAAGGGATGAACAAAATCAGTCAATTACATCTCAGAAGAACCTGGCCCGTTTAGCGATTGATCACTTCAAAGGCATTTATAATGCCCCCAGAGTGGCAAACATCCTGGAGATTATGAGAGTGGCAGAGCATTTTCCCAGATTCGTCCTTCAAGATGATACAGAGGAGCTCACTAAGGCTGTCACCATGGAGGAGCTAGAATCCACCATTAAGTGGTTCAAGAAGGATAGAAGCCTCGGTCCTGATGGCTGGACCATCGAATTCTACATTGCATTCCTTGATCTGCTGGGCAATGATCTCCTCAATATTATTGAGCAAAGCAGAAGATCTGGCAGGATTTCATCAGCTATTAAATCCACCTTCATCGCTCTCATCCCGAAAGCCAATCGCCCTTCATCCTACAATGACTTCCGCCCCATCTCCCTCTGCAACTGCCTATACAAAATCATCGCTAAAATCATCGCCAATCGTCTTAAACCCATTTTATCTCGCCACATATCCCCTGAACAGTTTGCTTTCCTCCATCATCGACAGATTCATGAGGCCATCGCCACCGCACAAGAGCTCCTACATACTCTCCATACTAAAAAACAAAAGGGCCTGATTTTAAAGGTTGACCTGTCAGAAGCATTCGATAGAGCCAACTGGCTCTACATCAGGCTTCTCCTGACTCATCTCGGCTTTCCCTATAGCTACACTAAATGGATAATGGGCTGCATCTCTGATGTGCCCTACAGCATTCTTCTTAATGGTGAAGCCACATCCTTCTTTACCTCTGAACGAGGGCTCAGGCAAGGATGCCCATTATCACCGCTTCTATTCCTCCTCATCATGGAAGGTTTGACTCGGCTTATCATATCTGCCCGAGACAGGAATCAACTAAATGGCATCAACATCTTAGAGTATTTTCATCTTATGCACCTCTTGTTTGTCGATGACATACTCATCTTTCTTAATGGTTGCACAGGTGACACCACTACTCTCCAGAACATTTTTGCTCTCTTTCAACAGGCCACAGGCATGCAGATCAATGAGAACAAATCCACAATTACGGTTGTAGGCTGCTCACAACATGAATATACCTTTGCTCTTCAGCGCTTCCCCTTCATCTCTTTATCATTAACTGAAGGCATCAAATACCTGGGGTACAGATTAAAACCTGTTGGCTATCGGATTGCAGATTGGTCGTGGTTAATAGCAAAGGTGGAGAAAAGATTGCAGGTTTGGTATCACCGATATCTTTCCAGAGCCGGTAGATTGACTCTTATCAAAGCAGTCATTGAGGCCACTCCAGTATACTGGATGACCTTGGCATGGATACCTCGGGGCATCCTGAACAGATTACAAACCATATGTGCTAAATTTTTATGGAATGGGCATCATACAGGGAAGCATTTTGCCTGGGTGAATTGGGCTACCATAGCAAAACCCAAGCGATGGGGAGGCTGGGGCATTAAAAACCTCGACTACTTTGCAAATGCGTTGGCTGCCAAACTTGGGTGGTGCCTCTTGACCACGGACAGCCTATGGACTAGAGTCGCACAGGCAAAATACATCAAACCAATGCACCTTATGGACTGGCTACGTCTACAACACAACCCGGGCAGAAATACTTCAAATATCTGGAAAGTAGTCCTCCATTCGTTGCCACTGTTGAGGGAAGGAATCACCTGGCGCATCAAAGAGGGTAACAGTGTTAGGATTGGAGTGGATCCGTGGGTTGGGTGTGGTAATTCACACAGGTTACCAGATGAGTTATTAGCGCACCTCCATGCCAATGGAATCTCACATATCAGGCAAATCGGGGACAGGGCGAACACCACCTTCCTGCATCAAGCGTGGGCATCTCCCCGTACCTTAGAATTACCTGAACAATGGCATCCAGTTTGGCGGGATTATACCGATGCTCTGTCGCAAGCCCACATTCGACTTACCGAAGGCCACGACGAATTAATCTGGGCAATCACACCCCATGGCACCTATTCGCCCAGGCTGGGATATATTACTCTTATGGAGCCATACAAGCCCACGGTTATTCTCCCTGTCTGGAAAGAGCTCTGGAAATTGGACGCTGCCCCCCGAACTTGCCTCCTTATGTGGAACATCCTTGCTGATAAAATTCCAACTGGTTCCAAACTCATGAAGCGTGCATTCCACGGCCCGTTCAGATGTCACTTGTGCCGTTCAGGTGAGGAAAGCACTGCACATTTGTTCCTCTTTTGTCAGGTCACTTTTGCATTTTGGCAAAGCATCGTTACACATTATCCATCCCTCAAGACCTGGTAGGGACAGAATCTCTTGGATACATGGAGCGATTGGTGTCGATCCCACACAGGCAAATCCGTCAACATGCCCTTACTTGTTTGCTGGGCAATATGGATTGCCCGAAACCAGGTTATTTTTCAAAACAGGGAGCCACAGTGGCCTGTCATACTGAGACACACTATAGCAGATTTTGATTTACTTCCCACAGTTGTACCAAAAAATACCTCACGCACCTTTAGACAAATCAACCTGGATAAATCGATGCCCTGGGCTTTTTTCGATGACTCTGCACAAGAAATAGGCTGTGGTGGAGGAGCGCTCCTTTATCTCAGCGATACCCATTTCTATAAAATTCAGATAAATCTGGGTCGTGGTACCAACAATTTTGATGAATTATGTACAGCAAAGCATATCATCCACTTTGCCATACAGAAACATTGCAGCCATCTTCAGTTATTCGGAGATTCACAAATTGTATGCAATTGGTTGAACGATATAGCACACTGCCATACATACTCTCTGAGCCACATTCTCCTAGAGACAAAAAGGCTGATAGCATCACTTGAATCCTTCAACTGCAGCCACATATACAGGGAACAGAACACTGAGGCGGACCAGCTTTCCAAAGTAGCAACTCAAATTCAAAGGGACGGCTGGCTAATCCAAGAGGAGATTGATGGATCATCCCATCAATACTACCACAGACCATTTCAAAATTTTCCATAGATCTGGGCTTGGTCCCTCATAATCTAGGTTTTTTGTTTGTAGTTTACATGATCAGCTGTTACATTTTATTTATAACATTTTTGTAGTTGTACCAGCAACAGCTGGGCTCTCTGCGCAGAGCTGGAATGTGAAAGTTCATTACAGGCATATTACAGCATTAGCTGTTAGGACTCCATACCAGACGATAACCGTTCCACAATCTCGAATGCAACTACATCTGTAAAATGTAATTTCTCAATTAATAGAAGTTACGATATTTTCCTCATGGGAAAAAAAGAGAAGTTGGCAAAGTATCATAAAATTTGGAGAAATTTCTTTTTCATCAAAATTGTAATCATTTTGAGATTTCAAAATTTTATTAGGATCTTTCAAAGTTCTATTATCAGTCAAGAAAAGTTATTTTCAACCAAGTAAAGACACTTGACAGCAAAGCACATGTAACTCTGAAATTCTCATTCTTAACTCTTAAGGAGTCAATGATTCTCCCCGTCCCAAAGAGTTTTATTTTTCTAGAGTGTAATCCAAAAATATATTTAAACTTAAAAGATAAGAGGTCTCATCATGAGCCTGCTTACCATGATCATAGGGGAAAAATAGGCTGACATTACCAACACTGCTAAACAAACTAGGGTAATGGCTTATGATTGCCAACAATTATAAGACAAGGGGTCTCATCACGAGCCAGCTTGTTCAGTCCAATTATAACTAGCGAATGGCATTGTCAATTATCTGGCTACCAAACTAGGGCAATGGCTTTTAAGAATAATAAAAAATAAAAATTCAAAGAAAATAGACATATATAAATGGATTTATCTCTAGGTCAATAATTTTTAATGAGACTATAGACGTTTGCTGGCAGCAGTGGCTCTACCTGTGACAAATGAGTATATTTTAAAAGCTAAGTTGTAAAGTGACCCCTGCTTTATCTGTTCAACTAATTAATGACTGATATAGAGTTTTGCAATATTTTAATTTATGAGAAATTTTGAGAAATATTACAGTTAGATGATTCTTGTTTTTATCCATACTAATGAACCTAGTCAAGCATTTCAAACATAATTTTCTCTTCTTTAATTATTTTTACTTTAATTTTAGGAAAATCTCATTCATATCAAACATAGATAATTGGTTCTTCTCCCATGTGTTGCCATTGTTGTGGTAAAAACACAACCCCCTATTTTTGACTTGTTTACTTCAAATAATGGGGACCCTTTCTATAAAATTTTTGGCTAAACATCTTTTTGAATTTTTATTTAGTTGATTACCCTATGCTTTTGTTAATTTTTTATCTTGCTTTGATTGCTTTGTTAGAATCGATTTTTTATAAGCTTCCCATTGACGTTTGTTTTGCCTCATTTGGTCAACTGGTTTGAAAATGGCACTCCTTTGAAAATCTGATTATTTATGTAGCCTGGGTTAAAAATGCATAAAATGTACAATATTGCATTTTGTAAATAAATTAGTTCAATTTTGCATCCATTTTAAATATTAACCCCTAGTTAGTTCTTACTAACATTTTTTCGTTTTTTAAATTATACAGCCAAATCATGAAGCAACTGGATTTTAGTAATTTACTCCAATAAATTACTAATCTCGAAAAATCATAATTTCGAAGTGGCTGTAATTTATTTTTTATTTAGTTTCAAAATCGTTGTGGTTTAATTTTCATTTTTATTAAAAGTGGCTGTAGTTTATAAAATAAATCTCATAAAATAAAAACCAAAATAAAAATTGATCTTTAATATTAAATCTTAAATTAATTATTATTTAAAATATAATTAATTAAATTAAATTAAAATTTAATATATAAAAATATATGTAAAAAAATTATTTCGCAATCTGAGGATCGCATCGGGACTTTTTAATAAACACATCTCTTAAATCCCTGATACCCCTCCCAACATCGATTGCGAAAAGGCATGTCACATGGCAAGTTCATTGGTTTAATATTAAAATATTTTTTTTCATTACCCGATCGGATCAGAGCTATTGCATATGACAAAGTTTGAAAACCCCCGATAACCTCCTTCCCCGATCGCCGATATGCGATGGTTCAATAAGGCATGGGGCATTAAAACAAAGGCATGTCTTAAGTTTTATATTTGTTTGAATTTTCAAATCACTCATACGTATGAGTGAATTAAATAAAAATGAGGTTAGTGTATACTTATATTTTTAATATTAGTTTTTATATTAATATTTTATATGTAATATATTATATTAATTAAATTAATTAATAATATGTAAGATTTAATTAATTTAATTAAAATTTAAATATTATTTATATTTATATTAATTAGTTTATAAATAGTTAATATTTTAGTTAATTAGATATTAATTAATTAGTTTAGTTTATAATTAACAAATAAATTAGAATTTTAAATTATTATTAGATTTCTAATTAAAAATCTTGATTTTTAGCCCAGCGACAGAAATTCCAGAATTGTGCCAGAATTGATTCACCAACTTTGGAGGCCCATAGATTGAGTTTTACTTGGCCAAATGAGGCCCAGGACAGCTCATTGGAAAGATAAAATCAAGGAAAATATTTCTAAGGAGGTTTCACTAATAGATTTGGTCATTTATTGGATCAAAAATCAGGCAGAAAATCAAGCTCCGAATTTCTAAAGCAAAATCAATTTTCTGAGTTATTTTCTGCATTTTCATTTGTCCAAGCCTCTTCTAATTGTAGATCCATTCGTCAATAATATCCTTGGCCAATTAAACTATCCCAAGCATCAATAGAGAGCTTATATTTTATTTTCAATTAGTTATTTAAATAGAATTTGATTGGATTTGAATTAAATGCCAGCAATGCCATTTTGATTTTATTGTTGCATTTTAATTTATTTTGATTTCTTCTTGCAGGGAAACAGTAGAAGAGATATGGAGAAAAGGATTTCAATCAATGAGAATGCTCCAACAATTAAAGATTGGACTTTTGAACAAATAAAATTGTATTTGGCGGATTTCTCTTCAACAAACTCTCCTCTCCAAAATTCCTTTGCAAATAGTATAAATAATAGATTGCAGAATGTAATGAGGGGCTGCTCTCCTCTGCAATTTTAGACTTCTGAAAGCACTACTGTAGTAGGAATTTAGAGTTGTAGGAGAGAAGAGAGAAAATCTCAGATTTGGGGATTATTGAGGATTTTTCCTTTGTATCTTGAATTATGTATGAGGGGCAGAGTTTGCACTATTGTGGCTCTAGTTTTGAAGGCAGAAGTTCAAGCAATGTAAAGGACTGTTGGAGACCAAGATCAAAGAAATGGATGCAGTAAATTGGTATTTTTAATACTATTGTTTCAAATATCAGTTTCATTTTTATGGTAACAAGAATGTCTCATTTTATTCATATTTGTGCACTATTGTCAATATGGGTAATTTGTCTCAATCTCGTTATTATGTATCTCTGTTTTTATGGATTAATTTCTCATTTTTGAGTAACTACTTACTCAGAAATCTATCTTATAAAACTGATTTATTGAATGGTAATGTGTTGTGAACTATTTCCACATATCATTATTCAATTATTGGATATATTGATTTGATAATCAATATCATTTTTGTGAACTACTTCCTGAATGTTGTTGGTTTATTATTTCAGTTAAGAGGTTTCAATAGTATGTGTTTTGGCATCCATAATGTCAGTTAATTGAACTACTTAATTAATTTGATATTCATTATAAACAAGACATATCTAAATCCCAATACTTTAATTATCTTGCTCTTAGTTGGGTTAGATCTATATCTACCTAATTAAGATAGGATTTAGATTAGTTTCTTTTGCTTGCATCATAGAATAAGCTTGCATTTAGAGTAATTTCTACATTCTTTTAAGTCCTCTCCTCAAAGAGGCAAAACTTTAGTTGTGGCTTGGCTGAACCCAAATCAGCTTAAGGGTCATTCTCTTACCTGATCAGTAAGAAGAAGTGATCTGATATCCCTGTCTATTGGTAGGTAGAGATACATCATAAACCAATAGCAATAGGGAGAAGGTAACTGAACCTAGTTAAACCAATCGGAGCCACCACACCAAATGAAAAAGGAGCTGCTTTAAGGTCCGGACCGGGTGGTTATCCCCCGATGTTGATGCAACGATTTTCGAGGCATCAACAAGTCCATAACCAAAACTTCAAAATTCCATTTCACATCGACCAAGTTCCACCTGACCTTGCATCGTCCAGAGTGAATTATTCTTCATTGCAGGAAGGAAACAAGAACTTTATTTGGGATCCACATCATAATAGCAGCCACAAAACTGTTCTCAGAACTAAAGTCCTAATTTTCAGTGAAGGAGCTATATCTGAGACGCTGATCTCAAAGTTGTGTTCTTGACTATTAGTGAGTATTTCTCGAATAATTCTTGATCCATTCTTCGCCTCTGCCTCTATTGCATCATGCCTTCATACTTTATGGCTTACTTCATATATCAGTCGAGTCAGGTAAGAAAAGACCAGAGCGAGGTTCCCTATTTTCGGGGATTCAGACAAGGTTGTTTAGACTTTGAATGTAACATGCAGAAAACAAATAGTTTGTCTATCTCCATATGGATTTTCTCTTACAAAGATTTATTTGATGAGAATAGGGTTAATTGAATTGTGACAAATTTTTGCTTACAAATATTTTATGTCATGAGAAGATTGTTAATTGAAATTGTGATGAAAATTTTTGTCAAATAGTGGTTACCTATATAAATCCTTATTTTTGTGTTTACAATCAAGGAAAATTTTAAGGATGGAAAATTTTCTTGAAGTTTAAAACATTGGCGAATCTCACTAATCCCTAATATGCAAATTATAAATGTTTATTGATATATTTGTAAAATTATTCAAATTTATAATTATTTTATATATAGTCTCTATATAATGTTGGCGATTTTTAAGGTAAAATAATTTTATATTCTAAAATTTGGGCGAATCATCTTTTATAAAATTGGAAATTGGCGAATCTTTTTTGTGGAAAAATCATGGAAAATTAGCCCACTGGGCGAACATTAGCCCCTAAAATTTTCCATGTTTACAATAGTGTGGCATGATGATTTATGACTTTTTCAATATTGAGTAAAACACACAGGAATTAGAGGATAAGAGGTAGAACCTATTTTTCACCTGGCCATCACCTTAAATTGTTATTGTTATTGGGTTAGTGTCACATCTTGTTGCATTCACTAGGTTGATCATGTTGCATTCAATGGGTTGATTCAGAAGAAGGAATTCCAGATTTTTGAATATTGAAAAAGAGTGTTGCATTCACTGGGTTGATTCAGAAGGAAGGAATTCCAGATTTTTGAATATTGAAAAAGGGTGTTGCATTCACTGGGTTGATTCAGAATGAAGGAATTCCAGATTTTTGAATATTGAAAAAGGGTAGTTTCTGTTTTCTTTTGAGTTATGAACTCTGAATAGTGAATATTTTCTATAAAAAAATAACAAAAATAGGTAGAACCTATTTTTCTCCGAGACATGAGGTAATCGTTTTATAGATCAATATCACATTTTCTTGAATTAACCGTGTTGATTCAGAGAGGAGTTCCAAATCTCTAAATATTGAATAAGAGAGGAGTTCCAAATCTTTGAATACTGAATATTGAATAAGAGAGGAGTTCCAAATCTTTGAATATTTTACAAGGCAGCTCGTTTTGATTATGATCTGGTCAATGATCCAGAGGGAGCAAGTTCCAGATATATATTGAATAGGGCAGGTTCATTTTTCTTTTTCATGAATATTATTGATTTCAATAAGAGCATTCAAAAAAGAAAGCAAAGGACTAACATTTTCAATAAAACGAGCAGTAAGGAGGCAAAGGAGTAATATTTTCAATAAAACAAGCAGCAAGGAATATGATTAAATTGTTTCAAATTGTTATGATACCATATATATATATATATATATATATATATATATCTTAACTGCAGTGAGAAGGATGGAATTTTTGTAGCTACAAATCATATATATATCAATGCCAAAATATTTTTTTATTATTTATGGATTTTTAGGTGGAAATATATATATATATATATATATATATATATATATATATATATATATATATATATATATATATATATATATATATATATATATATATATATATATATATATATATATATATATATATGTTAATTTTTGTATTACTTAAATTGTATTTTTGAATATATAAATAGATTTCATGATTGAAAATTGGGTACTCAGATTGTATATTTTAAATCACTATTTGGGTTACTTGGATTGTGCATTCTAAACTTAAATTGTATTTTTGAATCTATAAATAGATTTCATGATTAAATGTGGGCACTTAGATTGTATGTTTTAAATAACTATTTGAGCTACTTGGATTGTGTATTCTAAACAACTATTTGGGTTAATGATTGAGAACAACAATTTGGATTAATGATTGAAAATTGGGCATTTGGATTGTGTACTAAACAACTATTTGGGGTAAGGGTACTTGGATTGTGTAATCTAAACAATTATTTGGAGTACTTGGATTGTGTACTCTACACAATTTAAATCTACACAAAGTAAATCTACTCAACTTAAATCTGTAATTCCAATAAAATTTTAGTTGGACACTTATTGTATAGTCTACACAATTTAAATATGCAGTTTCAACAATTTTTTTAGTGAAAATTGACAAAAACAAATAAAATTTTAGTTGGACACTTATTGTATAGTCTACACAATTTAAATATGTAGTTTCAACAATTTTTTTAGTGAAAATTGACAAAAAAAAATATACTTGAAAAGTCTTCACAACTTAAATTTGCAATTTCAACAAAGTTTTACTCAAAATTGACAAAAAATATACCTAAAAAACACTGAAATATAAAGTAGTAAAACTATTTGAAATGTTTTAGGAATATTTTTTTCAAAAACAAGTTTTTATTTGTAATTAATCCGTAAGGCGTTCCCTTTGAAAGAAACTTTGCTCCCTCTAAAAGAAACTTTTCTCTCTGGCCCACGTGTCATTACTATGCACCATTAGATGATATGCTAGACGATTGAACCATGTTGAGGCATTCGATTATGCTGAGGTAGTTGGAACTCCCTAATCGCCTTACGAGCACAAATTTGATCCTTCCAAAATGGTTTCGACTTTACATTGTCGATTGAAGGCTAGTTAACACTATGAGCTCTCTATCACAGTAATTGAACCACAATTCTTTTGATTTGCTGAAATCCAAATTGCAGTCAATAGCAAAAACTCTTAGTGAAAGACGTTGGGCAATTTTGAAGTAGTGAAAGATGCCATGCAGTTTTGATGGAGATAAAATGACCAACAACAATGCAGGACTTAGTTGAAAATAAACAGAACCACCCTACTTACTTTTGGCTACCAAGCCGACCAATTTTTAAATTACTTCAATTTAGAAATATTCATTCTATTGTGAAATTCTCTTTAACTAGTTTCTTGATGTCTATTTGACTCTTTGTTCTATAAGCTCGAACTTAGTCAATGTATGGTTATAGTTATTTGCTTATATTTCTAGATTGGAGGTTTATTCATATAGGGTAATTAAACCCCATAAAGCTCGAACTCAGTCAATGTATGGTTATAATTATTTGCTTATATTTCTAGGTTGGAGGTTTATTCATATAGGGTAATTAAACCCCACACTAGAATAAGATCCTAGAGAAGATATTGGTTATAGTTATTTGCTTATATTTCTAGATTGGAGGTTTATTCATATAGGGTAATTAAACCCCATAAAGCTCGAACTCAGTCAATGTATGGTTATAATTATTTGCTTATATTTCTAGATTGGAGGTTTATTCATATATGGCAATTAAACCCCATACTAGAATAAGATCCTAGAGAAGATATTATTCATTCTTCATGTAAGTCTACTCAAATTATCATTTTAATGAATGGAAGGAGGAAGGAATATATGGACAAACTAAGCTGCCCTACACTACACGCAGACAAGATAAAATAGCAATATGTTATAGTAAAAAATGATAAAGATAATAATTATGTTTTTGTTGAGAAATATAATAGTTAGTTATGCCTTATGGCATTCCTTTGCAACATCTGGTGCAATTGCTAGTAAATAACTACCCAGTACATGAGATTAACATGACACGAAAATATGTTCCTTATGATTTTATTGTGGGTTTGTTTATCATGTAAAGTGAAATTTCCTTTTAATAGAAATAAAATCTAATTTCTCACATCCATTTTACATATATCTTTCATTGTACAAATATAATTCATTGTACATATATCATTATTTCTGCTACATTGACTTGGATGGTTGCGTGGGCTATAACTTTGATGGTCCCACATGCAGCGTGGTCAGGTCTTGGCACTGGTGTGCCAATCGAAATTTTTGTTGGCATCATATACATAACATGTATTTGTTTAAATGAATTTTATATCCCACATACATGGGGTAAGATAGTATATATGACACATATCCTGGCGTTGATACCATTATTTCGTAAATATGGAGAACTCCTCACAGACTATGGGTCGTGAGACATGTGGTTCGGGCCTCTCTCGATTATGACGTGGAGTATGGAAAGTATGAATTTCTTACCAGATAACACAAACAGGTCCTTCACATCAAGACCATTGCTAGCAAAATATTGATGTGATTTGTGAGAAATTCCCAGTGGGTGGGGGAAGTTTAGTGACCATTGCTAGCAAATATTGATGGTGATTTGTGAGAAATTCCCGGTGGGTGGGGGAAGTTCAGTGAGAGCTTCGTTCTGGATAGACACCACACCACTCCCGTCTTGCGTCCCATTAGAACGTTCCAGAATAGACCAAAGGGATTGAGCTTAGCGAGGTCTTGGGTAATAAAACATAGCTTTCGTTAGGGAAAACTTCATTTCCCTTTTTTTATTAAAAAAAAAAAAAACTAATGAGGACTTTTAACAATAGTGGGTAAGTAATAAGCCTTTTTTTTTCTTCATAGGAAGGGAATGATCCCTTTTATTTAAAGGGCACATGAAAATTCACATAACATGTTAGGCTTATACCAATGTAGCCAAGAAATTTCGGCAAGAAGGAGGTGAAGCTATATAATGAGAAGTTGAGGCGGAAAACTTGGATGTGGTGAGGCAAGAGAATTAGTTGAGCTTGCATGAGGTAACATTGCTGAAAGTGACGGCAATTGACGAATTGCGCTGTTAAGGCAGCGATAGGTGCATGTGGGTACTTAGGTTAGTCTTAACTATTGCTGAAAGTGGTGTCAACATAATACTCGTTGATGTGAGAGTTGCAACACTTCAACTATTAATCCAAAGTTGCAACGTGATCTAATCATGGTGTCACAATAAGTGTTGTTTCCATACAAATAGATTAGTGAAATTGCAACAACAGAGTTGCAGTGTGTTAGTCAATTTAATTTCTTAAATTTCAAACATTAAGTTATCAATCCAAGAGCATAAACTTAAAGATACTACACCATATGTGTGGACGTCAGAACATTAATGTTCCTTCTATCTTATCACTACAAAAATGAAATATCATAAGAAAACAAACAAATTGCAATCCAAGGCTACAAGGAACTTATTCACTAGATGGGATGGGTAAGGGAAGTTTTGTGAGGGTATAGGAGATACTATTTCACTCAATTGTGAACATAGTGTTCCTATCTCATTTACAAAACAAAGTCTCAAACCTTGTCTTCAGTAGGACCTAGTCCATTGTAGCTACTAACAAAGAAAAGCATTCGCAAATGAAATCTAAGGGATGTTTTCTATTTGGGGTATTAATACAAGGTCTATTCACCATAATTGTTTAAAATATTCTTGCAACCAAAGAAAATTTACAATGCATGTCATTCCCTTCAATAAGCAATCCCCTTTTATCAATCATTCCTACAAATGCAAAAGAAAGGAAATCTAAGAGATATTGTGATCATTGGGATGACAAAATAAATCCCCTTCATGACAAGCTACAATCTTCCATGATGTTTCTATAAAGTGTTCATCGAACCATGAAGAGTTGTAGACCAAAACAAAGCATCAATGTATTCCACGAAATGAAATGAAAATAGAATCATAAATTAAAGAGTGAGCACTCATTTTTTATTATGAAACCAAGGGATATCAAATCACAACTTTGATCATAGATGCAATTAGTCACATTGTAGAGGATTCAATACACAAGTGTCAAAGAGTATTCTTACATCTTTTTCATAAAAATTAAATTGATGCACAATCTAGTTACAATGATTATCAATCATTCTAGTCATGTTGCAATACACAATTTGGTTATCAAAGAACAATCACACAACCTGCTCATGAAAACGAATTGATGTGTAGTCTAGTTACAATCCAAAGAATTTATCACACACTTTATAAATGAAACACAAACCAAATATACTACAAAACTAATGAAAACAAAGGCAACGTGGCAACGTGGCTGAGTTTCTTGTAGAAATTCCCACTGTAGATTAACCTGATTATGCAATATAACTAAAGCAAAATACTTAATCTACTTCTACAATCAAACTTGCGGAATCTTAATCGATTTGAGCAAGATCAAATAGAACACATATAACAGAGAAGAAGAATCAATACACATGAAACACAGAAGAATACGATGGGGAAAGCCTTAGCTAAAAACCTTGCTATCTGTATTATCATACAAGTGGAAATATCTCAGGATTACACACAGCTTTAGCTGTCACAGCTATCTAGCTCTCAGTACAATCCCTCACTGCTGCTCATAGACAGAATAAACAACTCATATGCCTTCTCCTTTGTCCTTTGAGCCTCCTATTTCCTTATGCAGTTTTCCCTGGGTGCTCCAGCTGTAACCTTGTGTGACACTGATCTCACACACTGCTCCAACATACTGTAAAACTGCACAAATCTCAAGGAATGAATTCCTTCTGCATGCAAGAGATTTTCTTATAGGAAAATTCTTGCAAATGATAGTACATTGTCCTTGCCTTTAATCTCAACTGGGTCTTTCTCTGAACTGACATGCATGAGTTATTTATGAGAGAATATTCAGTTATCTGGAGTACACTAGTTTCATGCATGAATGCATTAATTGACTGAACTCACAATTAGTTCCTCAAACTGTTTGGAACTAATTTAACTCGACTTAACTCAATTAACTGAGCTAACTAATTACAACTCATCCTTATCTCCTTAACTAAGGGATAATCTCCTTAATTTAAGAGATAACTGTTGCATGAATTCACAAAGACTTCTAGCTTGAATTTCTCCAACTAATTAACTCAAGATGAATTAATTAATTATTTTTCAAGCAGCTGGTGAGACTAAATTCGAATTTTAATTCAGGGACAAATTAAAATTGGAATATTCTTGTTGCCACATTTTGTAGAAATTTTGAATAATATGACACTTATTCACAGATATTATCCAGATTATACACTATTTCGGAATACATGCATAATACATAACCTCCTCTACGTTGATCATCAATTTTGCGGAATTAAAAACAATGAAACATCAATCGCATGTGCACATTAACACAGTATGTAACTCGGGGAAAGCATACAGATGAAAACCCCACACTATCTGTATATTATAATGATTGAGAACATGTAACAATACATAGTACAATACTCCTCACAAATACTCAGTACTATCTCCACCTGTTACACACAAAACTAGATCAGATCTGAATCAATCACAGGTTCAAATCTCCTCCACTGCTTTGCCTGCCTCCATTGTGCAATCCTGCATGAGAATATATGAGTATGGCTGATCCAAACTCGTATTTCCTTGGCTGAACCACGCAATCCTCATTGGCATTACTCAATCCATTGATTGTGCAAGATCTCATGCACAATTATAGTCACAACTGATAGCAATCTCAACCTCTAACACCTGTCTCCACTGAACTGTCCATGCACTGAGTTAACTGATGTATTCTTTAGTTGCTTTATGAGTTAATAATTAGTGAATTAATTAACAATTAATTCACATCACTCATCACTAATGTATTTTGCAGTTAGACTAAATACAACTAGTTCAACCAAGTCAAACTGAACACAACTCCATCAACTCCACATTCAACTCCACCAAACGCAACCACTTGAGTTCTAACTGAAGTCCACCATGCAATAGCTCAACTGACCCACAAGAAAAGCGTATTTCCTTCTGACAGCTGCATGTGCCACATCTGTAGCTCAAACTGAAGTGCTCCAAGAGGATAAGATAATGTTTATAGTCCAAATATTATTATGAGCTAATAATATTCAACTGTTCTATTTTTAGCCTGGCAGTCTAAAAATAGAATCCGCCCATATGTCTAAAAATAGAAGTCCATCTATTTTTACCAACATTACCAATCACCCACAACTAGCATCCTGCAACTCATAGACCATGATCCATATGTCTAAAAATAGACATAGTCTAAAAATAGACTTTGCACCAAAAATAGCCTGCGGGCCCACTTAGTGAAGGCGACTTCTTTCCACTAAACTCCATCATCTTGTTGCATTCTCAACACATTTCAATATTTCTAGGCTCCCTCCCAACTAACTCATGTTTCGTGAGGACAAACTAAATTATATGCAAGAAACAAGCCACAATCATATCATGGAAAACACCAGTAAATGGGCTTTATATTACTCAAGCACATATAAATGTACAAGCTCCCAACGATCAAATCAATTGAATCACAAACTCAAACAATGTATTCTAATTATCCTTAGACTAGTCGACCATTAAAGCACGAGGGTTTAATTATATAAGTATTTACATGATAGATATGAAAGTAGGTGGATTCCATGATTCCCCTATCTTGTGCCTGGGACTAATCGATACATAATAGAACGAAAAGAAATAAGTAATCCAGATGAATTCGTTTACATATTTAGATTCAAACTCAACTACACAACTACAATTATTTGTTGGCATGTTGATTTGGGTGAATTTTTTGTGCTAACCTAGTACTCTATTTGAATGCTCAATTTTGGGGTTTTGTTGACTACTGCCTTAAGCAACAGTGAACACATACCTCAAACAACCTGGGGTCTGACCTATGAACATGAGAGCTTCACAAAGGGGCTTGAAAGAAAACCCATTGCATGGTTTTCACTATAGAGATGTGAAACCATGTCAATCATGGAGGCAAGTTACTAGATGCCATGTGGGTTATAGGACCTGGCTAAAAAATTTCATTAGTGCCAATTAATCTCAATTAAGTCCCTTTTACTCATTAAAAGAATGGTTTTAATAATAAATAAAAATAATTTACCATAAGGCCCCTTTAAGTGGATATTTCTCATTAATGACGCGAAAACAAGGGTAATACTCAAATAAGAGTGGAATTTATGGGATCAAAAAGGGTTGAATAGAAGCGATGACAATGTCAATTCAAAGCCTTAACATCTTCCTCGTTCCTAATTATTTGTATTTCCTCATGCAAAAAAAGATGTATTTATTACTCTATATAATCTCAATCAAAATTGGGCACAACCAAGCAAAATTGAGCAAAACTTGGGAAAAACATGATTTACAGTTTAATAGTTGCTAATGGAGATTATCATACTGGCCCCACTCCTTTTCCTTGTTACCTGAAGCTTTTTTTGTTGGGTGTGGAGCCTGATTATCTTCTTTATTCAGAGGTATCACCACATTGGACCCCGAAGCCAAAATTAGATGTAAAATTGCCTTGTAAAATATTGTAAGTTGTAGTCAATCTGAGTCATTCATTAGGAGAATGATCTAACAGTAGAAGTTATGTTTAATTTAGGGGTTTTTTCTCTAAAAGGAAACCCCTCGCTATATATGAGGAATATATTGAGGCTAAGTATGTGTGTATTCTGAGCGAGAAAGAGAGAGGAGACCGTGTGACAGCGAAGAGGAAATTACATTGGATCTATTGTAGGTTGTATCTCTTCATTTTGTTGGATAATATAAAGGAAGTACTGGTTGTTTCTCCGTGGAAGTAGCCCAAATTGGGTGAACCACGTATATCTATGTCTCTCTTGTTTTATGTGTTTTATGTATTTGTGTTTCTGCAATATTTTATGTGTTCCATTACTTCGTAATATAATTTTCTATCAATGGGTATCAGAGTTGAAGGTCTATTTGGCTGATAAACTCGCAGGAGATAAGGGTTCCTAGTTCAAGTGGGAGTAATGGCAGAAGATGGTAGGTTTAGGGTTGAGAAATTTAATGTCCAAAACTACCAACTATGGAAGATGCAGATAGAATATTATTTGTATCAAAAGTATTTATACCTACCATTGAGCGGAAAAACAAAGACGACGATGAGTATGACAAACACAGAATGGGAAATTCTTGACAGAAAGCCACTTGGAACAATACGGTTGTGCCTAGCGACTTCGGTAAGCTTTAATATTTCAAAGGAAATGACAACATAGGGTTTAATGTCAGCATTGACCAAACTATATAAAATCCCCTCGCCTCAAATAAGGTATTCCTTATGAAGCGTTTATTTAATATGAAGATGTCAGAAGGTGGATCTATTGTTGATCATTTAAATGAATTTAATACGATTACCAGTCAATTAAGTTCTGTAGGGGTAAATTTTCATGATGAAGTTAGGGCTCTGTTATTTTTGTGCTCATTGCCAGAAAGTTGGAATGGTTTAGTTATGGCCATTACTAACTTTGTCTCTGGACTAGTACTTTAAAGTTTGATGATGTTGTTAGTGAAATCCTTAGTGAGGAAATGTGATGGAAAAGCTTCGGTGAGACATCAGGTAACACTTTGACTGTAGAGACTAGGGGAGGAAAAATGAAAAAAGGAAAGAGCCTAGGATAAGTAAGTCAAGGAAAGGTAGATCCAAGTCTATATCAGGGATAGTGTGCTGGAAATGCGGGAAGAAAAGACACCTAAAGAAAGATTGTAAGTCTCGGAAGGGAAAAGAAGGAGACACACAGTAATAAAATAATCATGAAGTGAATGTGACACGTGATGTGTTGCAATATGATTTGATTCTTTCATTAGAAAATATTATTAATTATTGGGTGGTAGATTCAGGGGTCTCATTCCATGCCACACCTAATAGGAAACATTTTCATGATTATGTTCAAGGATATTTTAGACAGGTTCGTCTGGGTGATGATAAACCCTGTAAAATTGTTGGAATGGGTAAGTTTTTTATAAAACAACAGAATGGATTCCAGATCTTAATAAAAATCTAATTTCAATAGGGAAGTTGGGAAGTGAAGGTTGTGTAACTACTTTTACACATAAAACCTGGATGGTCGCTAAAGGAGTTCTGGTAATAGAAAAAGGAGAAAAGGTTGGTACATTGTATTTATGCAATCATATTTCTAATTTTTTTAATTCTTTAACCTCTACATGAGCAGATACAAAATTATGGCATCATAGGTTCAATCACATGAGTGAGAAGGGGATGCAGATTCTTCACTCAAGAAATTTTTTGTCAGGTTTGAAGCATGTTGATTTTGATTTCTGTGAGAATCGTGTTTATGGAAAACAAAAGAAAGTTGGATTCCTTAGAGTTGGGAAAGAAAAGAAGAGCAAAAAATTAGATCTTGTGCATACATATGTATGGGGACCTGCTCAGGTATCATCTCTTGGTGCTCTTGTTATTATGTTACTTTTATTGATGATGCAACCAGAAAAACCTAGATTTATTGTATTCAAAATAAATCTGATGCCTTTGATACTTTCAAGAAATCGAAAGCTTTGGTTGAGAATGAGATAGGAAAGAAGTTGAAGTGTCTCGGATCAAATAATGGAGGTGAATATTGCAACAAAGAGTTCGATAAGCATTGTTCAGATCATGGAATTCGCAGAGAGAAGACAGTTCCAGGAACACCACAGGAAAATGGTGTGTCAAAAAGGATGAACAAGACAATCGTGGAGCGTGCAAGGTGCATGAGATTGCATGCAGGATTGCCTTTACAATTTTGGGCAGATGTTGTAGATACTATTGTTTACCTAATAAACAGAGGACCTTCAAATTCCCTGGATGGTAGTATTCCAAAGGAGGGATGGACTGGTAAAATGGTAAACTAATCATTTTTAAAGACTTTCGGTTGTGAAGCCTTTGTCCACATTAATAAATAAAATAGAACAAAGCTTGAGGAAAAATCAAAGAAATGTGCCTTTATTGGATATTGTGTTAATGATTTTGGTTATCGCTTTTATTATTATGAAAATCACAAAATCATTAGGAGTAGAGATTTCATATTTAATGAAAGGGTATTGTATAAGGATTAAATGTAGGAAAATAAACAGGAAAAAGAAAATAGAGAATACACAGTGCTTGATGAGATCACAAAAAAAGTAAAGGTGTCTGAAAATCATAATGATCAACAGCCATAACAACAACCACAATAGCAACATGCACCTCAAACACCTAAAAGTGGTGTTACAAGATCTACAAGGATAAGTATACCCCTTGAACGAAACTCTCCTTCATTATATTATGTATTGTTGACTGATTCTGGTGAACTAAAATGTTATGAAGAAGCAATGCAGGTAGAAATCGAGAAGAAGTGGGAGCTAGACATGGAAGAAGATATGGACTCCTTGGTACATAACCGGACTTTGGACTTAGTCAGATTGCCTGCAGGTAAAAAAACATTGCAGAATAAATGGGTTTATAGTTTGAATGAAGAAAATAGATGTAGAAAAAGATATAAAAATAGACTTGTGGTAAAGGGGTTTGCACAGAAGAAAGGTATAGACTTTGATGAAATATTTTCTCTTGTTGTTAAAATGACTTCAATCAAAACTATTTTAAGTCTAGTAGTAGCAGAAGATTTACATCTTGAGTAGTTAGATGTAAATATGACCTTTCTCCATGGGGATTTGGAGGAAGAGATCTATATGTAGCAACCACAAGGATATGAGGTCAAAGGGAAGGAGAAATTAGTGTGCAAGTTGAAGAAGAGCTTGTATGGCTTAAAATAGGCTCCAAGGTAGTGGTATCTAAAATTTGACAGGTTTATGTATAAACAAGGTTATACTAGATGTCACTCTTATCATTATGTTTATCTCAAAAGGCAAAATGATAGCAGTTATATTATATTGTTATTGTATCTAGATGACGTTCTTGTTCCAGGGTCTAACATGCAGGAAATAAATGTGCTCAAAGGAAAATTGGAAAATTCATTTGCAATGAAGGATTTGGGTGTTGCAAAACAAATCACTGGTATGAGAATAACTAGAGACAAGAAAAATCGCAAATTAACATTGTCTCAAAGTGAGTACATACAAAAGGTCTTGGAAAGATTTAATGTGAAGAATGCAAAACCAGTTAGTACACCTTTAGCTAGCCATTTCAAACTAAGTAAGGAGATGTGTCCCAAGACTCATGAAGAGATGGATTATATGTCTAAAGTTCCATATGCATAAGCAGTTGGAAGATCAATATATCCAATGGTCTGCACAAGGCCTGATATTCACATGCAGTGAGAGTTGTAAGCAGGTACATGAATAGTCGTGGAAAAGAACATTGGATGGAAGTGAAGGGGATTCTCAAGTATTTGAGAGGTACCACAAATCAAGCATTATGCTTTGGTGGTTAAAACATTGCTCTATAGGGACATGTTGATGCATATATGGCAAGTGATAGAGATAACAGGAGGAGCACCATAGGGTATGTGTTTACTGTAGATGGAACAACTATCAGTTGGGTTTCAAAAATGAAAAGTGTTGTTACACTTTCAACGATAAAATCAGAGTATGTCGCTGCTACAGAGGCTAATAAATAAATGGTTTGGTTACAAAGGTTTATGGATAAAATGGGTAAGAAGAAAGAGATGGGTAGGTTATACAGTGACATCCAGAGTGTCATTCATCTTGTAAAGAACTCAACATTTCATTCCAAGACTAAACATATACAACTAAAGTACCATTTGATACGGTCAGTGTTGGAAGATGGACAGTTGAAGCTGGAAAAGATACACACTAGCCAAAATCCTGCAGATATGTTAAAAAAAGTTGTAACCAGGGAGAAACTGAGATTTTGCTCAGTTTCAATTGATCTTCAAGTATGATGATGAAGATGAGAAACATCCATGTCCAAAGTGGAAGCATTTTCTAGCAAATGAAGTAGTGGTGGAGTTGCACTAATTAGTCTCTAGGTTAGGAGATTGTTGGGTATGGAGCCTAATTATCTTCTTTGTTCAGAGGTATCGCCGGGTTGGACCCCAAAGATAAAAGTAGATGTAAAGTTTCCTTGCAAAATATTGTAATTTCGTAGTCAATTTGAGCCGTTCATTATGTGGATGATCAGACGATAGAAGTTATGTTTAATTTAGGGTTTTTTCCCTAGAATACAACCCGTCACTATATATGAGGAAATTGTATTGATGCTAAGTATGTGTGTATTATGAGCAAAAAATTATAGGAGACTGTATGAGAGAGAAGAGGAAATTACAGCGGATCTGTTTTAGGTTATATCTCTTTGTTTTGCTAGATAATATAAAGGAAGGACTGCATGTTTCTCCATGGACATATCCCAAATTGGTGAACCACGTATATATGTGTCTCTCTTGTTTTATGCGTTTTATGTGTTTGTGTTTCTACAATATTTTATGTGTTCCATTGCTCTATAATATATAATTTTCTAACACTTTTCCAGGGCCCTATTACGCATTTCTAGCTAATGATTTTTTTTAAACCACTTTTAGGACAACTCGAATGTCTTCTTGTAATTGGGTGTTCTTACTCTTCAAGATATAATTCTCATATTTAATGTATCTATATAGGACCTTAAATTCTTCAACCTCAACCTTCAACTTCTCAATTTTCTTGTTCTTCTTCCTAAGTTTGGATGTTGCAAGTGTACTTAGAGTGATCAAAGACACAGTGGTTTTGATGGGCTCATAGTAATCAGTGGTATGCTCAAAATAATTTTGCATTGATGAGTTAGTCGAGTAATACAAATGGAAATCAAGAATCTAATGTTATGAAAACTTGGTTCTAGGTTTCCTAAATAAGGAGGTCATGGATTCTTTCTACATAACATGGCTATGTGTAGTGGGCATATGCTCATAATTGGCACCTTTAAAAGGTGTAGGGGATATCAAGGTAGCCTTTTTAAAGGGTTCATGAGGAGGTGATGGAGCCTTTTCAATCTGCTTTGGAGGTTCTCTCTTATCCATTCTTTTGGTGACCCTTCCTAGTGTGACAATAGGTTTTCCACCCTTCCTTTTGGTTCTCTTAGATCTCTTCCCACAAGGAGTGAATTCCTCAACTTCATGAATATTGTCAACCCCACTATGATCTTTATCACCATGCATAGAATCTTCTTTATGATCAATTTATTTGTGTTTCTTTAACATGTTTCTTGGGTGTTTCCTCTGGTGGTTTTGGAATACCATCAGGGGTTGATTTATTTCTTGTCAAGAAGGAATCCCATGTGTCACCCTACTTTTGTAGCTCTTCTATAATTAATTTTTTTATCAAGTGGTGGTGATAGAGGCTATGACCAATATTCTTAGGGTTCTATTGAACTTGTTTACGATGTGGCCTAGAATCTTGCAAAGATAAAAGGGGAAATTTAAATGTTCATCAGCCTCAAAATGGAGAAGCAACCAGATGTGGTAAAGAAATGTGATGGCATACCTGCCTTCACACATTATGTATTTTTTCAAGATGAATAACAAGTTCCTCTACTTTTCCACGATCCACAATTGATGCATGTTCTTCCCCCAATACAAATTTAGTTCAATTAAACATAGGAAACTCGCTCATAGCCCCTTTTCCACTTCTTTGTTCTTGAACCAATGATCCCCTATTTATGGAAGTCTAGTGTCTTGGTAAATGGATTCCTCTATCACTGACATTCACAAATCACCAATTCAGGAAATTAGTCCATCAAATCCCTATGTGAACACCATTCTCATGGTGTAATCATGCCTATGTAATTTGAGGGGAAATGAGAGAAATCATGTCAATTTCTCCCATTTTTATAAGAAGAAAGTTTGGGAATATTTCCCTACGAGTTGTCTAGTTTTCAAGCAAAATTCTTATCCAATTCACTAAAAGAATGGTTTTCAAAATTGAGCCCTTATTTTTATCTTTACCTTTTTACTATTTTTCTTTTTCTTTTAATGTTTTTTAAAGAAAATAATGGATCAAGAAGTTACAATAGGTTGAGATTCTTCCCTAAACACTATCTATACCTTAGAGTACTATAAAACATGTTGAACAAATTCTTCTTGGTTAATAGGCTTTTGGTACACTTTTAATCAATGCCCATTAACTAGAAAAGAGATTCCTTCCCCATCAATAATTTTAATTATGACTGAACCATTATCAAATACTTGATTAATTTCATAAGAGCCTAACTAGCATGTAATGAACCTTCCTTTAAAATCCTTGAATTTTGGATCAAAAAGTAGAAACTAATCACTTGGTTTAAATTGCATTTTCCAAGCAAACTTTTCATGCCACTTACTCCTTTTGTGTAGGATGAGAGTGGTGTGTTTAATGGTTTCCAAGTGAATGTCATCCAAATCATTTAATTGGGTTGTATTCTCTAGTGTTGTGCTTCTGAAAGATCCATACCCAACTGAATTCTATTCCTAAAGGTCTTCACCTAGAACTCTATTGGAATTATTCTCTAGTGTTGTGCCTCTGAAAGATCCATACCCAACTGAATTCTATTCTTAAAGGTCTTCACCTAGAACTCTATTGGAATAAGAGCATGTTTTCCATATACAAGCTCATATGGTGTAAATATTTGTATGTCCCTCCATGTAGTTATGTAGGCCCAAAGTTCCTTAAGAAGTTGATATGCCCAATCCTTATGATGTAACTATATTTTATTGGTCATGATTGCTACAAGGACCTTGTTATTTGACTCCACTTACATGTCCTTCCATGTAGTTATGTAGGCCTAGAGTACCTCAAGAAGTTGATACTCCCAATCCTTATGATATAACTATATTTAGTTGGTCATAAATGCTTCACGGACCTTGTTAGTTGGATCCACTTGCCCATTAGATTGTGGATGGTATGGGTAAGACTTTTCGTGTTTAATATTATATCGTTGAGTGATAGCTTCCTCCAATTTTGATGTGAACTAGTCTCGTTAATTTGTCACAACTTCTCTTGGCACACCAAAATGGGTAAAAATACCCTTGAATAGAAATGCTACAACTATTGGTTCAATAACAGAGAAAGAAGCTTTTGCTTCTACCCAATTTTTACATAATCAATACAAACTAAAATATAGCTCTTTTTCCTCAATGTTGGAGCAATGGGTCCCATGAAGTATAGAGCTCACATTTTGAAAGTTTTAATGAGTACATGTGGTTCTAGAGGCATATCATAAAATCGTATCAAGGGGCCCATCTATTGGCAACTATCACATCTTTGAATATACTCTTTAGTATCCCTAAAAAGGGTAGACCAATAGTATATTGAATGAAGAACTTTGTAGGTTATTATTTTGTTAGTGAAGTGTCCTCCACATGATTCATAATGACAGTATTTTAAAATATCAAACATCTAGTCCTCACATACACATTTTATGATGATCATATCAGGTCTTGTGCATAAGATATCTCCTCCATTTGAGGAATAGGAGGCATTGAGTTTGATGATTCTCTGATTCTCCTTAGGTGAGAGATGTTGTGGTAACTTCCATGCAACCAAATAATTTATGATATCTACAAACCATGGAGCATTATAAAACACAACAAAAAAATGTTCCTTAGGAAAATCATCAGCTACAAGAATTTTTTATCCTTCATTATCAATCATAGAAAGAAAATCCACTACTATATTTGTTTTTTCAAGTTTTCCTAAGATAGTATTGTTAAACTCGACAATAATAAAATCCACCTAGTGATTCTACCATTAGACACAGACTTGTTCATTAAATATTTTACGGCATAATGGTTGGTATGAATGAAACCTCATACCTAAATTTATTGATTGCATGCATGATTGCTAACAATTATTTTTCCATGGTTGTATAGTTCATTTTAGTAGGCGTTATATTCGTGCTAATGAAATAAATGGCATAATATAACCAATTTTCTTATTGTACTAAAACCACTGCAAAGGTCATGTCCAAGGAATCTGTTGAAATATGAAATGGAAGAGACCAATTAGGTCCCCTCAAGATGGGTGCCTTAGTTAGTTTGTATTTTAATCCCTCGAAAGAAACTTGGTAGTATTCATCCCAAGAAAAGTTAATATCTTTTTTAAGCAATTTAAACAGAATGAAAATTTCCATGGAATTCTCTATAAATCTTATATAAAAACTAGCATGGCCTAAAACGCTTCCTACATCCTTTGGATATTTCAAAAACAATTAGCTTTGTAATACTTTCAATATTTGTTGGACCAACCTGAATCGCTGCACAAGATATGAGATGTTCAAGAAAAATCCTTGTAGTCTACATCATATGACATTTAACATCACTCAAACCAAGGTTAGCTTCCTGACATCTAATCAAAACCTTCTCTAAAATATTTAATGCTTCATCAAAAGAATCAGCATACATAGAAAATTCATCTATATATATTTCTACACAATCATGAATGAGATCATAAAAGATAGCTAATATTATTCTCAGGAAAGTGACAAGAGCATTGCATACCCAAAGGGAAATAATCGGTAGGAAAATGTTCCCTAAGGACATGTAAAATTAGTCTTATCTTGATCTTTAGGTGTGATTCATATCTAGTTATAACCACTGAAACCATCAAGAAAATAGAAGTACTTCTTACAAGCTACCAAAACCCAATCATTAAAAGGAAGGGGAAAATAATCTTTTAAAGTAGCTTTATTAAGTTCTTTGTCGTCGACACAAATTTGCCACTTACTACTCATTTAGGCACTATTACTACGGGTGAAGCCTACTCTTTATAGTCAACACAAATCCACCACTTACAGTTTGTTTTGGGCACTATTGCTAGGGTTGAAACCCATTCTTTGTAGTCAATGCAAATACACCACTTACTTTTCATTTTAGGCACTATTACCAGGGGTGAAGTCCATTGGCTATCAGAAATTGGATAAGTGAAATTAGCATTTAACAATTTTTGAAACTCCTCTTTGACAATTTCTTTTAAGGCCCGGTTCATGAGGCTGCCTAATGGGGTAGGTATCTTCCCGAGTAGAAATATGATGTGTACAAGTGTTGGGATGGATATATCTCATGTCATAATAGTTCCAGGTAAATGCATCAATATGTTTCTGCAACATGTTAACTAATAGATCCTATTGAGACGGTTCAAGTTGAGAAATTATATGTAAGGTTTTTCTTGGGTTGATTTCAATGGAAATGTTATATTATCATGAATTTCTTGTGGCTATTGCAACAATTTATAGTGATGATAGATCATGTGAATTTTAATTTTCTTGAAAATTTGTACTAAAAATATTATTAAAAGGATTAAGGATTTTGTAAAGTTTATAAATTAACAAGAAAATTTTGGATCTGTTTTTCTTCAATAGATTCTTTGAATTTCATAATTTGATCGACTGTAAAGATAAGTTCAATATTGTAGGTTTTAAACCTGTATAGAAACTACCTACAAATGAATTCTTCAAACAGAAAAAATATACAATGGCAGGAACATAAAACAAATATACACAAAGATTTTCCCTTGGATCCCAAAATCGAGACTACCAGATTTATTTTTCATTATTTTCCTTTCAATGTTAGGATACATATATATACATGCCGAAGAATTCATAAACCCGAATCCACTAACCCTTTATTAGAACAAAATTGTAGTTCCCTTGACTGGATCTACAAAATACCAGGTGAAGAAAACCATCATGCCAAAACCATGTGCAAAAGCTCCCATGAGACAGTCATAGAAACAATATAACACATACCCAACAAATATTTTCTTCATCACCATTAGTGTTATCAAGCCACAAAGTATCTTCATGAGTGGTTTTAGCAAGCATATATAAAGTCATATTTGTCATAGAATCATTATGTGAGATAATGTTTCTAGATCGACAATAAATTAAAGAATTTGTAGTAGTTAGCCATGGCCTTCCTAGGATCATGTGATGTCTAGCTACAAAAACTTTAGGTTGTAGCACCATAAAATCCACAGGGTACTCCTAGGAATCTAAGGAGACAATTATGTCATCCAATACACCCTCTGGTCTAACTTTTTATCTATCAAGTAATCTAAGACAATGGGTGTAGGATGGAGATTAAAAAATTTAATTTTTCCATGGTTTGCTTGGTCGTTATGTTGATGGTTGCTCCTAAATCAATTAAAACATTTGGGATAAGGATTCCATTAATATAGACAAAAACAATGGGACTACCACAATCTAATTATTTTTTATATTATTTTGTCCTGACATAAGTTTTTTCATTTTTCCAATAAATAGAATAGATTTTGCTTCCATTTTTTTCTTTCTTGGTTTCTTTAAACAAAATTCCCTAACAGCTTTGGCATAGGTTGGGATGTTGTTAGTTTCTTGTAATAGGGAAAATTTAATCTAGGCATTCTTTAATTATATCATCAACTCATATTCAAAGTGTGTTGTAACCAAAATTTGCATGACAAAATTTGTTATTGTTAGTTGCGCATTAAGAATCACAATAAGAGAAATTTCTGTTTAATGAGGCAACTTATAACCTACACGACCATGGTTTTGAAATTCACGATTATTAAGAATAAATGGAGGTGTTTGTTGTAAATATGAATTCGACTCAAGCCCCAATACTATCAAACAAATCTCACCATCATCCAATTAGAAAGGCTTCATTCTACATGACTTTACTTATGTTACATTGATAGATGGATATTGCAAAGAAAAACTGAAAGAACCTCATCTTCCTCATATTCTTCTATTGTATGATTTTCAAATCTTAATTGTTTATCATTAGAAGGAGCTATATGATAAAGAAATTTGTTATATTTTGCAAACACACTAAAGAAATCAAACAAAATATTGTTGTAGAATCATATGATCTAGAATATATTGGGGAACCATTTACAGTTCATGAAAACTAAAATCTAAACCAGTTGTTTCTATTGGGGGCACATATTATTTAATTGATGTACCAATGAGCAATTGTATCAATAGTGGAATTCTTACACAGTTCAATTCAGCTTCTCAATCGACACCTTGCACGGGCCTACAATTGTTGGCATTCCAAATGACACCTTGCCAAGTCAAAGTGGCAATTATTTCATTGACTTTTCTAACTAGTTTTCCTAGATCATCTATTTTTTGAGGAGTATTGTAATAAAAAATCAATAGATCACTGGTCTTCTGGTGTTAATGTTAGGTCCCTATAATACTAGTGATTCCCCCATTACTATTGTCGTTGTATCCCTTATTGTTATTGTTGTGCCCCTATTTTCCCTATATTTTTATTATTGTGCCCCATAGAATCCCTCTATTGTTATTTTTGTGCCTTTATATTATTATTGTTAGGTCGGCTTGGTTATATTGTGACCCCTTAGACTCCTATATATAGAAAGGAGGTTTTGTCATTTGAATCATCCAAGAATTGTTCATTTGTGTAATGTAAAGCAGTTTCCCCCCTTGAAGAGGATTATTTCTAAGGCATTCATCTATCTTTTCTATCTTTTTGTGAGCTGGTTTCATAACATTTGGTATCAGAGCTTTGGATTCTAGGGTTTCACTGCTCCAAACAGGCCATCATGGAATTTTCGCTATAACTTTTTTTCTGCGACGTTTCAGAAGCTAAAGAACAAACCCATTTGAGACGAAATCGTGTTGAACCTCTGGTCTAAATTTCATATTTTGTCTCACTATATTTTCAGAGATATGATCTGAGGAAGTTAGGGTTTTTGCAAGCTCCAAAATTTCATCTAAAACAGGAAAATCGTGGGACTTTCACTATAACTATTTCACTACAAAGTTTCAGAAGCTAAAAAAAACCCATTTGAAAGGAAATCGTTCTGAATCTCAAGCCAAATTTCAGATCATGTCTCGCTATATTTTCGGAGATATAATCTAAGGAAGTTAGGGTTTTTGCAGACCCCCGAATTACATTCCAAACAAGTCGCCTTGGCAAAATTGTCATAACTTTCGCTTTGATCATCAGATTGAATTTTCATAAGAAGTTGCAGAAGGAGGACAGACTGTAGTTTTCTTGGGTATCATTTTTAGAACCTAAGGTTGAAACAGTGACCCGCAGCACGTCGTACAAGTTCGCTCTACTGAACCAGTCTATACTCAGATCATCGTGGGAGATTTGGCCTAACTATTTATTGGAGAATTCAATCTTGATCAGACTTGTGGGGTTAGAAATATTGCTTAGAGGGTTACCACAGGAAGAAATTTCAAACCTGGGAGATCCAAAATTATAGAGATACATCAGATTCAATATCGAGCTCCTACAAAGTGAAAAAAGGTGTGTAGTTATTTTTTAAATTTTTGCATAAGCTTGGTTTGAAAAATTAGTTTGAAGGAATTCAAAGGGAATAGTGAAGCATTATTATCGGTAATTGATGTCTCGAAGAAAGAAAATGGAAACAACTAGTAAGCAACCTGAAAGATCTAGCATGACTCATGAAGAAGAGGAAGAAATGGAACATGATATATCAAAATTACGAGACCAAGTGCAACAAATTTCACTCGCACAAAAAGTAATAGAAAATAAGATGGATGGTTTAAAGAAAGACGTAGAAGCTAAGATGGATGGTTTAAAGAAAGGCGTATAAGCTAAGATGGATGGTTTAAAGAAATGTGTAGAAGCTAAGATGAATGATGTGGAAGCTAAGATGGGCGATGTGGAAGCTAAGATGGATGGCATGGAAGCTAAGATGGATGGCGTGGAAGATAAGATGGATGATTTAGAGAAAGGCGTGGAAGATTTGCAAACAAATTTGAAGACAGATTTGACAAAGTTTCTACAAGAAATGCTTACTAATGGCGAAAGGGTAGGAAAGGGAACTCATCATGAGAACAAAATAAATGTTAATCATGATTTCATAGAATCTGATGTTGGATCGAAGAACCACCATGTTCCAAATATCGATATGAGGAACTTTGATGGCAAGGATCCCGGAACATGGATACTATAGATGGAGCAATTTTTCGATCTCCATAATTTGCAAAACAAACAAAAGGTATGCATTACAAGTTTATATATGGAACCAAATCAGTTTGTATGGTATCGATGGTTTTTCTTTCGTAAACAAATTGCCACTTGGGCTATTTTTACGGATGAAATGATAGCACATTATGAGGATACAAAAAGCAACACCTTTTTTAGCCAATTGATAAATCTCAAACAAAAGGGTTCAATGATGGAGCACATTGAGGACTTCCAAAAATTGACCATAAGGGTAAAATATATTCCATAGGAGCATAGGATTGATGTTTTCATAGGGACTTTAAAAGATAACATCCAACATGAAGTTCGCCTTTGGGAACAAGATTCATTGGAGAAGGCATTCAGGTTGGCAAGAAAATTTGAAAGAAAAATTATGGCAACAAGGAAGCCTACCACTAAATCATAAAGATGGAAGTGTTACTGCCCCTATCCATCCACAACCTACAAGGTTGACACCACAAAAATTGGAAGAAAAAATATAAAAAGGGCTTAGTTACATTTGTGATAGCAAATACACTAAAGGTCATAAGTGTGCAAAGAAGAAATAATTTTACATAGATTGTGAAGAGGAAGAAAAGGAACAAGAAATGTCAAAAGAAGAAGATATACACCAGGAACAAACCCTAAAAAAAGAAGAAATGAATCCAATCATATCTTGTAATGCATTAGTTGGAATTACCACTCCTCAAACTATTAATATAGAAGGGCATATCAAGAAGAAAAAGGTAATAGTGTTGATTGATTCGGGAAGTACCCATAATTTTATTCATTGTAAGATAGCCAAGGAATTGAATTGCTTCCTATATCCAGCACTAGAGTGTCAAGTGATGGTTGCAAGTGGAGGAACCATAAATTGCTTAGGAAGGTGCAAAAATATCAAGCTATCCATGGGAGAATATGTATTGAATAGCCCAATGCTTTCCATTCCAATGGGTGGTGCTGATGTTGTACTAGGAGTCCAATGGCTACAATCCTTGGGTACAATAACTTTTAATTTTCAAGAACTTTTCATGAAATTCTCTTCAGAAGGAAAGGAAGTTGAATTAATGGGTACTGCAGGAAAACCAAGAAAGATAATCAGCTCTAACGGAATGAAAAAGCTTCTAAAGAAAGAACAATGAAGCATAATTGCACAAGTATGTTCACTAGAGGTTCCCACATTGAAATCATCCATTTCTCCAGATCTCCAAAAACTCTTGGACAATCATTCCATGGTATTTGAGACTCCCAAAGTTCTCCCACCTATTTGTGATCATGATCATGCTATTAATTTGATTCCAGGAAGTGTTCCTCCAAACATCAGGCCTTACAGATATCCTTATGTCCAAAAGAGTGAAATTGAACGTATGGTTGTAGAAATGCTAGAGGCTGGTATAATTCAACCTAGTCAAAGTTCTTTCTCTCCTCCAGTAGTATTGGTTCACAAGAAGGATAGATCATGGCGCATGTGTCCACATTATAGGGATCTCAACAAGCTCACTATTAAAGATAAATTTCCCATTCCTGTCATTGATTATTTATTGGATGAATTGCATGGATCAATTTACTTCACCAATTTTGATCTTCATTGATGATATCATCAAATCAAAATGAAGAATGAAGACATTCCAAAAATAGCATTTAGAACTCATGAGGGTCATTATGAATTTTTGGTGATGCCTTTTGGCCTTACTAATGCACCTTCTACATTTCAAGGTTTGATGAATTCCATTTTCAAACCCTTCCTTAGAAAATTTGTGTAAGTATTTTTTGATGATATACTAATCTACAGCAAGTCTTGGAAGGATCATGTCCAACATGTTGACATGGTGCTCAAACTATTGGAGGAGAAACAATTATATGCAAAAATCTCCAAATGTTTCTTTGGAGTACAAGAGGTGGAATATCTAGGTCATATTGTATCTCGTGAAGGTGTTAAGGTAGACCATAACAAAATTAAAACCATTAAGTAATGGAAAATCCCCACATCCATAAAGCATCTCCAAGGATTTCTCAGGTTGACAGGGTATTATTTCAAGTTTGTTAAGAATTATGGGAGGATAGCAGCACCTCTAACAACATTATTGAGGAAAGATGCATTTTCATGGACTCCAAAAGCAATGAAGGCCTTTGAACATCTTAAAGAGGCAATGTGCCAATCACCAGTCTTAGCTACACCAAAGTTCACAAAAACCTTTATTGTGGAATGTGATGCCTCAGGAAATGGAATTGATGTTGTTTTAATGCAAGAAGAAAGACCTATTGCTTTGAAAAGTTGTCCAATCAAAGGAAAGTATTTACACAAAGCTATTTATGAGAAGGAAACATTGGCAATACTACATGCACTTAAGAAATGTCAACCCTACCTAATGGGAAGACACTTCAAGGTAAAAACAGATCATGATAGTCTTAAATACTTTCTAGAACAAAGATTATCTTCAGAAGAGCAGAAAAAATGGGTCACAAAGATGTTGGGTTATGACTTTGAAATCATCTACAAAAAAGGGAATCAAAATGTTGTGGAAGATGCACTCTCAAGAAAGGATGAGGATGTGGAAGCATTTCTTTGTGCCATTTCTATTATCCAACCAGATTGGATAAACAAAGCAAGGTATGATTGGAAGAATGACAAGGAAGTGTGGGCACTCATTCAAAAGATACAACAAGATCCCAATACATCTGATACATTTAGCTAGAAAAATGATTTGTTATGGTACAAGGATCAGTTATACCTATGTAAGAATTCCCAATTCAAACGAAATATTCTTTGGGAATTGCACACCTCTCCCTTAGGAGAGCACTCAGGATTTCTAAAAACCTACCACAGGGTTAAGAAGGATTTTTTTTGGGATGGCCTAAAATCAAATATTCAAAAGTTTGTGGTTGAATGTTTGGTTTTCCAACAAAACAAAGTTAAAACAATTAAGAACCCAACACTATTACAACCTTTATCCATTCCAAGCCAACGTTGGGAGGAGGTTTCAATGGATTTTATCATAGGTTTACCCAAGTCCAAAGGAAAGAGTGTTATCATGGTGGTCGTTGACAGACTTACCAAGTATGCACACTTTTTTGCATTATCTCATACATTTAAAGTGAGTACAGTTTCTACTACATTTATGGAAACAATTCAAAAGCTACATGGAAACCCAAAGATTATTGTAAGTGACAAAGATCCCATTTTCACTGGAAATTTTTGGACAAAATTATTTTCTTGTGTTGGTACTCAGTTAGCTCATAGCTCATCTTATCATCCTCAATCTGATGGGAAAACTGAGATAGTAAACGAATGTTTGGAAGGATATCTTCATTGCTTTGTATCTAATAGACAGGCACAAAGGGTCGAATGGTTGCCTCTAGCTGAATGGTGGTATAACATATCCTTCCATACTGCAACAAAAATGACCCCATTTATGGAACTTTATGGATATCATCCACCATCCATAACATCATATTTAAGAGAAAATTCTAAGTTTCAAACAGTGGAAGATCACATCAAGCATCAGCAACAAGTTCTCCAACTCTTAAAGGATAACCTCACCTTGGCGCAGAATAGAATGAAACAATAGGTAGATCAACATCGCAGTGAAAGAAGTTTTGATGTAGGTGATTGGGTATTCCTATGGCTACAACCATATAAACAAATGTCCCTCAAGAAAGCTAAGAAAGATAATAAATTATCACCAAAGTGTTATGGTTCGTAAAAGGTGTTGCAAAAGATAGGTACTATGGCATACAAATTGGAGCTTCCTGTAGCTTCCTGAGTGCACCCAGTAGCCAGAACTTGATGAGGAAGGAAAAATCATATTGGAACCTGAAACATTCACAGAAACAAGAACTCGATAGCTATGAAATCGATCAATTTCATAGTATCTCATCAAGTGGAAGAACTTACCCATTGTAGATTCTACATGGGAGGATGGGAATTTTATACATAAGCATCCAAAACTACTCAGGCATTGAGGACAACACTTTTTTGAAGGAGAGAGGCATGTTAGGTCCCTATAATACTAGTGATTTCTCCATTACTATTGTCGGTGTATCCCTTATTGTTATTGTTTTGCCCCTATTGTCCCCATATTGTTATTATTGTGCCCCATAGAATCCCTCTATTGTTATTTTTGTGCCTTTATATTATTATTGTTAGGTCGGCTTGGTTATATTGTGACCCCTTAGACTCCTATATATAGAAAAGAGGTTTTTCATTTGAATCATCCAAGAATTGTTCATTTGTGTAATGTAAAGGAGGTTGCCCCCTCAAAGAGGCTTATTTCTAAGGCGTTCATCTATCTTTTCTATCTTTCTGTGAGTTGGTTTCATAAAAGTTAAGCTCAGGGATAGTAAAGAATTATTTTTCAAAAGCTAGTCATCTAAAAATCTATGACCATTATTCATTCCAACAGGTACCCTACATTTCTAGAAACCGTTAGAGGTACCCATCAAAAAGCTACCACCAGTTTCCATGAAACTAAAAATGGTTTTTGATAAGTGCATGACAACAACCAATGACATGCATAATCCTTCACACATTCCAAACAATTTTTATATATATGGTGGAGATCTATATTTGTTGTGGAGGTAAATCCCCTCTGTAGACAGAGGCGATCCCTACTAGCCCAAATGGGGTCTAGCAACAATCAAACAACACTAACATGCAGGTTCCTAATTGCAAATCAAAGACCGATGATCAGGGCCTACCTGGATTCCAACGCTAATATTTGTAGAAGAGTCATTGCTCCCGTTCCTTTGCTTCAGCCGGTCACAATCCCCACGATCCTCATGAACGGACACCTGCACATGCAAAGAACGACACAAATACAAACATAAAATCCAATAGATGCAACTATATATCAGTCAGAAAGGATATAACTCAATCATCATTACAAAGACAATAAGAGTGGAACCATAATGATAGTCGTATATTATTGATAAACAAAAAAGAATACAACCATAGTTCTGACGTCAAATCCTCCTTTGGCTGGGTGATCAGCAGCACATGCCTTGCAAAGCTTGTTGGGAATGGGGAACAAGCCTCTCTCTCCTTGGTTACTTGGACAAGAATCTCCTCACTTTAGATTTAGCTTCATGGGAATGAAGAAGGATTCTTGTAGCATGAGCTTAGCAATTCTCAGACTTTGGGACTTAGAATTTGGAACTTGGAGACTAACTTATCAAAGGAAAAAGGACAAGCTTTTATAGATAGAGGAGAAGGAGTTAGGGTCATCCACAAGATTCATGGGATTGGCTTTATCACTAAGAAGCTTCCATGAGAGGTGGAGAACTACTTCCCTTCTATGGAGATTTGAAGCCCAACTGAACTAACTCAAGATGGAATCAGTTCATGAATAGGTTAGGAAGAACCTTCGTAAGTTGGTTTGTTAAAAACTTTACCCAACTGAGCTAGCGTGAGTGTGACTCTGAGACAGAGCGCCAGCTGGCGCGCCCTCTTTGGAGGATTTCCCCCATTGGCGCGAGTGATACACAGTGGAACCGCGCCAATGGAAAAAGGGCTATTTTTATGGGTATTTTGCAGAAGGTGTCTTCAGGGCATATGAAGTACATACTCAAGGGGATACAATGGAAGTGTTTTTAGGTTATGTCACTTCTCACAGGTCCCAGAATAAGTCCTCCAATGTGTGGGAAAAGGGGTAACAAGGACGGTGACAAATTACTATGTAACAGATGCCCCCTAAAGCATGAAGCCTGAGAGAGAGAGAGGGGTGAAATGCTTTACAAGAACATGGCCAACTGAAAACAATGCCGCTGGAGAACCTGCATGAAGAAGTACAACTGATATCTCAAGTACATGATATATGTGGTATGGGCACAGCCATCCATAGCAGAGTACATGAAAATCCAGATCCCAGGCATGGGCGTAGCCATCCAGTAAGGATCGATAAGTAGACTCAGGCATGGTCGCAGCCATCCAGTGAATGAGTCATGTAATGATCATAATAATCCACAAAATCGCAACCTGGATCTCAACAGACAAAATCCAGGGTCTTGCGCTCCATCTCGACCCGAACAAAGTACAAGTTCAAGCATGCGAATATGGGAGTCGAAGTCGAACATGCAAGAACAATGTCTGATTACCAGCCAATGGTGAAAGTTGTTAACATACGCGAGAGGTACCACCAATAATGACAATGGTCCTCAAGGTACTATAGGTACAATCTACAGCGTGCGAATCAGTGAGATGGCATCGAACACCCGTAGAATCATTTGATCGGAGGCCAATGATGAAAACCTCGCGTCGAACATGAAGAACCTGCCATTGAGGCATGCAGGCTCTAAGGCACCTGAAGGGAGTCTCTAGGTCAACTTCCTGGATAATGAGCTGAAGTCGACAGGAAGTGACCTTGATCGAAGGTGGGCCATAATGTTTCCCACATCATCGACACGAGACAGAGAAGGATAAGATGTTTTGTGTGAGGTATCAGAGGGAGGTTGAGTATTCTGTAGAGTTCAACTTCTCTTGAACATATTAGCGGCACGACAGTGGACTTGGTAGTATTTGACATCAAATGATCAAGGGTCATGGTGACGAGGTAATGAGCAGATGAGAGGTCAAATAGGATAACCCAAACCCACGGAGGCAAGTGTAAAAACAAAATGAGATGTCCCCACCCAGACACAAATGCAGACAAGTGCCATGTTTAAGAGCGACATACTACCGACACGACAATGATTGTGGTTCTGTTTTTCCCCACCATTTCTTGCAAGTACCCCAGTTATTTTTATCAACAAGCTTGACGAGGATAGCATATGCTTTAAAGCGTCATTTCGACGGAATCCGGTGTCATTAAGTTTTAATGAGTCTGACAAAGGAAGAACTCAGCGTCTTTTCATGTTTAGAGAGTTTGAAAAGACAGCAGAAAAGGAAACTCCAGGGGTGTCCTTTTTCGTAAAGTTGTGTCTCTCGAGCCCGAAAAAGTATAAAACAATGCTCAAAAGAACCGCCCGACCATTACGATCGAGGAGTACTTTTCATGAGTAGTGATTTCGACCTGAAAAAAGTAAAAAAGCGATCGAAACCACGTCACTTCGTAACCGTTAACGAACCTGAAACGACAAGGGTCCAACGATCTTTTCGTTTTTACACGGTCATAAAAGAGTTTAAAGACGACCGCCTCTTATTTACGTTTAACGAGTCAAGAGGAATAACTCGACAATCTTTTCATATTTAGATGGTCAGAAAAGAGCTAAAAGCAGACCTCCATTTTTATTCTCTTTAACGAGTCAAAAAGGGAAAATACTTGGCAATCTTTTCATATTTTACGAGTCAGAAATGAGCTGACTCATCCTAGAGGAACGAGTGGTATAAAAGGTAGCAACTAGTTCCGGCAATGGTGGAACTACTCAAAACATGTAGTGGTCAAGAGGCTGGCTAATAAAACCACTCATCGATGTGGTTCCTCAGGAAAGGAAAAACAACCAAGTGAAAGCATATGATCAGCCAAAGAGATGGTGGCAATGGAATGAAAAAACCAAGGCTCATCTAGCAGAATTTAGCAGATAAACGGCAATCACGAGATGTAAACCAGGTATGGGTTCATTTTTACACAAGCTTGAACCATGGAGAACTCTGCTTGGATTTCGTTTCATGTTTACACAATCTTGAAACGAAAAACTATGGTTGTTATAAGTTCGCATGCCCCCAGCATAATGACGCAAATCGAGGTACATGCCCCCCAAGCTTCATTGCATTCAACAAAGTGGATGGAATGAAGGTTCACTTTCGAGATCTTGGAAAGACTCGACTTGGATTTTACGAGATCTTAATCAAAGACTCGATTTGGAAAAGGGAGTTGTTTCATTTTTTAATGAGGTTGACACAGTAAAAGAACTATCCTCATAACCCTTGTTTCATTTTTTTAACGAGCTTGAAACAAGATCAAGAACTATGCTCGACCAGATCTAGTTTCATTTTTTAAGGAGCTTGACATAGGAAGGCGAACTATGCTCTGACCAGACCAAACCTAGTTTCATTTTTTAGGGAGCTTGACATAGGAAAGGAACTATGCTCCGACCATACCTAGTTTCATTTTTTAAGGAGCTTACATAGGAACACGAACTATGCTCCGACCGAACTTCATCATAATGAACAGGAAGTCAAGGCTTCCAAGAGGGCCACTCCTGGTGGAAGGAAAACATATCGGAAGTCAGGACCCAATGCCCCCAGGACATCATGCACAACGGCATAATCACTGGATACAGGCACGAGATAAGTAGCCACGTAGTTGACTTGTGGTGGGGCAGATACAACTGGTGGATAAAAACCAGGAGGGGATGACAACTGCGTAGGAGGCACCGGGGGACTAAAGAATGATAATTGATCTATAGTCATGATTCTTTTGTCGTGTGGAAAACAAACCACACGGAAAAGTGAAGAGACAAGGGCCACCATGGCGTAAACATAGTCACGGCCAAGGAGAAGACTGAAATCTAAAGCACCTTGGGTAACCAGTACGTCTATATAGACGGTTTTGCCTCCCAAAGTAATAGGAAACTTCGGGAGGATCCCTAACGGTTGACTGGTTCCTCCGTCAAATGCCAACAGATTCTGTGTGGTTGGCACAAGCTGTGGGGAGCCCAAAGCTTGCCAAGTAGTGAAAGGCATGAGACTGACAGATGCACCCTCATCCAAGACAGTGCCAGGTATTGCATTATCATAGGCATGTACTGTAATCTGGAAAGGCACATGGGATGGAAGGCGGAATGTAGTCAAATGATTCCAGTCGAAGGAAACGACTAAACTACTTGGTGGGGGAATCGTATGATTGCCCCCCTGTGCTACAGGAGACGAAGAAGGACCCTCTTGATCAGCGAGGATAGGAGGGTCGTTCTGAGACTCAGGAGAATCTGACGAGATGAGAAGAACATGAGCAGTAGAATCATGATGCTCCTCTGGAACAGAGTAATCAACAGGTGGTGAACCCAAGTCAACACTCTCTCTGACCAATGGTTGGTCTGGAGCAGGCTTGGCACAGCCAGGTTCGGAAGGAGGAGGACAGACAAGAGAAGAATCTAAGTCGATCTCTTTGTCCACAAGGAGGGGGTCAGAAGAGAGCCTCTGATAACCAACAGGAAGTTGGGGTGAAGAAGCTGTAAGACTTTCCAAAACAACGGAAGCTTTATCCATGAGCGAACAAAGGTGAAGGGGATGATTGCCTTCACATAGTCTATAGGGGATTCGAATCTTCCCTTTCTCCTGAATGTTGTTAGTTGATAGGGTGGCATCGCCATGAGCTTTAAAGGACGATGAGGTATGAGCCAGATCGCGAGACCATACTTCTAGGATCCTGGGAATGCCAGGACAATCACAAAGAAGGTGGTCATCCTTGCACAATCTACAAGGAAATTTGACCTTCCGCGGAGGAGCAGAAGGTGGCTCGACTTGAGTTGTACTTTTAACCTCTCGCTTAGGAGACTTCTTCTTCTTTTTCTTCTTCTTCTTCTTCTTAGCCACCTGGTTACTTGAATCCAAACTTTCACCAGGAGAAGTAGAAGATGAGGACGCAGAAACAGGCGAAGAAGGGGAGAGGTCCACCTTAGAATCAACATGATGTTGTTCGGGTGGAGGAACTGATTGACCAGCAGTTGAGATGGTAGGGACCAGAGCGGTTGGGAACAACAAAATAGGCAACCCAACAGTTAACCCAGGAAGGTACAATGTTGCCATTTAAGGAGCACCAACATTTCCAAAAGGAGGGAAATGACCAGGATTCCCATCAGAGGGGATGCCTGGGTTGGTAAACTCCAGAAAAGTTTCCATCACAAACGAGAAAGAACCCTACTCAAGCTAACGCAAACAAGATCTAACCGGGTAAATGTGAACCGTGGCCGAATAAATTATAAGATGCAAGGACATAACTTGACCTTTTCATTTTTTAAGATTCGAGAAAAGGACAAAAAGATGACTCTAGTCGCCTTCGAATGTTTAATGAGCCTGAAGTGACAAGTGCTAAGATGAGCATTTTCTTTTAGGGAGTCCGAAAAGGATCAAAAAGTGACTACTCTGGAGAACTAGGCAAAAGGTTTACCAAACAAATCCGTAAAACCGCATATACACCTTGGCAGTCATATGAAAACCAAGGACTTTCCGTACAACAGTCAATCTTCTCGAATGCTGTGTTTGGTGCGTTATGGCTTGTAAGGCGGCAGACACGGCTTCCCATGGATAAAGGATGATAACCTAGTGGGGTCTCCCCATATACTCGACGGTACGTGGGAGCTCAAATCTGTACTAGACCACTATTGCGTCATGGAAGGAGGAATCACCCAACCTTGAGTGAAACAAAAGTGACTAGGTTTAACGACGCCGGAGCACGTCTCTAGCCTAGACCTCTAAATGTGTGCATTATGTTCCAATGCGTTGTTAGATTTATTCAGTTCATTTTAAAGTTGATCTTGTATTAGGTTTCAGTTTTCAGGCCTTACCGTATGTAATCTCTCAAAATTCCCTAAATGTAAACTATATGCCAAAATATGTCATTTCATTCGATGAATGCTAGTTACGAGAGGGTTTGAGAGCTTTCACGCAAACGAAATGATCACAAAACAACAAATAACTTCCCTAATGCAGCTAATGGAAATTAACAAACTTTTCTTCGAGATCACTAATCACTAATCAAAATGAAAAGCTTCTAATTCTCATTAACTAATACAAAGCAAAAGAGATTTTTTCTTTTGTTGATGGCAAAGTGCATTAAACAAACTTTGAGAAACGATAACAAACAAATTCTATTCAATACAAGCACATTCAGTTCCCTAAATCACCAAGCAAACCTCCAAAGAACAAGAAAAGTCCCAAAGATACCAATGGGTCGTGTAATCTAGGCTCAAAGTGAAACAAAGCAGAATTCAAGTGAAAACAAAACAAGTCACCCAAATAACACAATAAAACGATTAACAACCACTAAACGAGTGCAAGGGAGCAATTTGAAAGTTGACTGGACTAATAGAAGACGAAAACTCCTAAGGAAGGCTTGACACACAAAGCCACTAGATGCCCTAGGGCTAGAAATGTGAAATCGATAGAAAATGGAAAACATCCAAAGGGTAAAGGTAATCTATGCACAATTCACTTGAAAAGTATGCAAATGTAATCTATGCACATTCTAAAAATGAGAATTCTAATTATGCAAGTGTGATCTATGCAAGAGAATTCTCAAACACAAGATGATTCTAATGTAATCCAAGAACCAATCAAGTGCAAATCAAGAAAATTGGGTGAGAGTTCCAAAGATCAAAAAAAATAAAAACACTCAAAGGCGATTAACACTCAAGGGGACAAACCTCCAAGTAATGACCAAAGGAAATCAAATTAATAATTTCTCAAAAAAGATACTCAAAACCAGTCAAACAAGACTCCAACACACTCAAGTAGTCGAAAAAAGGTACCCAGAACAAAAACCAAGCTCAGGAGGCTCAGAAACGAGCAAACTTCAAAAGTTCCCAGGCCCAGCGCGACTGTCAGGCTAAAAATAGCGCCTTTCAAGTATTGGTGCGGGTTGTCAATGTGCAACTAGCGCCAACTAGTGCGACTGTAACGCTATAAAAAAGCGCCAGCCGAGTTTGATATGGAAAAATAAAAAACAAACGAGCCAAAGCTAAGTCAATAGTACCCAGGTACACCGAAGAGCAAGAAGCAACACAGGGATTCAACCCAGAAGGCTAACCAAGTAGGAGAAACCAAGAAACAAGGCAAGTTCCAAGCCGTTCAGTTCGTAAACCAAAACGGAGATGGACTAAAGTGGCGTTGATCTACTTTGCTAATGCGAAGCAATAGCGTTTCGAAGGCTATCTGGCCGTACTTCAGGCTCCGTCTAAAGTTTATAAATCAAACAACAAGACAAAACAAACAACAAGGCAAAAATCCAACTCCCCAGCGGAGTCGCCAAATTTTTGTGGAGGTAAATCCCCTCTACGGACAGAGGCAATCCCTACTAGCCCAAATGGGGTCTAGCAACAATCAAACAATGCTAACACGCAGGTTCCTAATTTCAAATCAAAGACCGATGATCAGGGCCTACCTGGATTCCAACGCTAATATTTGTAGAAGAGTCGTCGCTCCCGTTCCTTTGCTTCGGCTGGTCACAATCCCCACGATCCTCGTGAACGAACACCTGCACATGTAAAGAACGACACAAATACAAGCATAAAATCCAATAGATGCAACTATATATCAATCAAAAAGGATATAACTCAATCATCATTACAAAGACAATAAGAGTGGAACCATAATGATAGTCGTCTATTATTAATAAACAAAGAAGAATACAACCATAGTTCTGATGTCAAATCCTCCTTAGGCTGGGTGATCAGCAACACATGCCTTGCAAAGCTTGTTGAGAATGGGGAACAAGCCTCTCTCTCCTTGGTTACTTGGACAAGAATCTCCTCACTTTAGATTTAGCTTCATGGGAATGAAGAAGGCTTCTTGTAGCATGAGCTTAGCAATTCTCAGACTTTGGGACTTAGAATTTGGAACTTGGAGACTAACTTGTCAAAGGCAAAAGGACAAGCTTTTATAGATAGAGGAGAAGGAGTTAGGGGCATCCACAAGATTCATGGGATTGGCTTTATCACTAAGAAGCTTCCATGAGAGGTGGAGAACTACTTCCCTTCTATGGAGATTCGAAGCCCAACTGAACTAACTCAAGATGGAATCAGTTCATGAATAGGTTAGGAAGAACCTTCGTAAGTTGGTTTGTTAAAAACTTTACCCAACTGGGCTAGCGCGAGTGCGACTTTAAGACAGAGCGCCCGTTGGCGCACCCTCTTTGGAGGATTTCCCCCCATTGGCGTGAGTGATACACAGTGGAACCGCGCCAATGGAAAAAGGGTTATTTTTATGGGTATTTTGCAGAAGGTGTCTTCAGGGCATATGAAGTACATACTCAAGGGGATACAATGCAAGTGTTTTCAGGTTATGTCACTTCTCACAGGTCCCAGAATAAGTCCTCCAATGTGCGGGAAAAGGGGTAACACGGACGGTGACAAATTACTATGTAACAATATTCATCCATTTAGTTAAAACTTCATTGTATATACAAATGTATTATTACAAAGTTTGGGGAGCAGAATTCTATTTTGTCACAAACAAGGATTTAATATTATATATATTTTTATATATAATATTTAAATGTTTTAAATGTTTAAGTTAACCCGATTTAAAAGATAAAACAGTTTTATAATTGCTTGGAAAAATTGTTCCATAATTGATCAAAGCAGTTAGCCTGGGAAAGAGGACAAAAATTTAAAATGAACATTTTGTAAGGGTTCAGAGTTTGAGAATTGGAAAGGAAGGTCATGATGAAGTCTCGCAAGAATTGTATCAATGAAATACCAATTTGATTCCAGCATTGAATAAATTGCAATATAATCATCCTTTCTATGTGTTTACTATTTCATTTACGTTTTTCTTCAACTGACTATGTGTATGTAGAAGTGGGGCTATTTAAAATTAGGACTATGAATTTACCTCATAAATGGTACTCATGTTTTGATTTAAATCCGTTAATATGAGCTGCACTTTTTCGAGAAATTCATTCACAGTTTCTTGTTCATTTCGCCATTGTTTCTGCATGGTTAAAGCTCAAATTCTTAAGTGCGTGATTTATTAGACCTTGTTCTTCTTCATATTGCTTCTAACCATCTCCTTAGTTTAAAATCTCTACAATCCTCATTGACCTTTCCGTTTTGGTTGTAAATAATAGGCTTTGGAACTAGAATGTTTATTACACCCCTCATGATCCTGCTCCTGCCTTTTATTTAAAAGTTTTCATCAATTTCAATGAATGTGTTGGGATGGGGTCCCTTGGATCAGTTTTGGGGTTAAAAACCCAAGTTTTGATGTACTTTTTATGAAAAGATGTAAAGTCTCTGTGATTTGTGGATGCAGAGCACGTAGGTAATTAGGAGTAAAAGGGTTTTAGCCCCTTGTCTATGTAAAGTTGAGTTGGTTTTGAGATCCACCCATGATCTGCGGACCATGGGATTTTATAAGTGTGTCTTAAAGAGTCTAAGGATGATAATCTGATGATGATGGATGTAATGGGTCGATAGAAGATAGCGTAGAGAAGTGAGTCATAGGTGAGAGAAAGGCTCTACAGCTGAGTGTGCAGAGGCCTAGAGTAGCGTCCACAGCTGAGTGCGCGACCCCTGCAGCTAAGTGTGCAAAGAGGTTTTGAGTCTGTAACACCATATTGAAGATCAATAAAGAACACTGTTGAAGAATCCCTGTGTTTATCTGTTTACTTCTATTATTTATGTTTGTGATATATGCTGTGATTGAATAATGTCTTAATGAAATATTGATCTACTAATGTGTGACTCTATGGGATAAGTCTTAATAATGGTACGCAATGCATGTTAAGTACTTTTGCGAAGATTATAATACATTTGGTTATGTTTATTAAATACTTAAGTAGATCCGTGTGAACTTAGATCTAGGGCTATTTTCTGATGTGCGTAAGTGGATAATTCAACTGCTAAGGGTCCGCAAAGACCTATCGTAGACCTTCGCGAAGGGCTAGAGGCCTTTTAAAGGAAGTTGCAGTACTGAGCCCTAGGGTCTCATAGATTTGCATAAAGGAAAATCTAGGTCCATAAAAGACATCACACTAATCTCTGGATGCGGAAACTTGGTTCCAGCATCCCCCCATACTACTACGGGTGAGACTGCAGCCTGCGCTACGTGGGTTGATGCAAATAGGGCTAGTAGTGTAGGGCTTTTTTTGTGCAATTAACTCTGAACCTACATCAGGACCCACTAAGCCAACAAATGGTTCTGTTGCCAGGATCGGGATTTGCTTAAGGAGATGTGTGATGTCGCGTGACTGGAAACCGACCAAGAAGGAAATTGAAAAGTGGTTGGATAGAAAGATTCACGAATTCGCGGTGCAGGAAAAAAATAATTCGTGCCTGTCAAAGGAGTAGTGGTTGGATAGATATGTGTACACATAAATACACGAAATTTTCTTTTGCACTTTCCCGATCGAATTATACGAGTGGATAACTAAGTTGGCAGATGTCCAAGGGAGGTGGAAGCTTGATGATGCAATAATGTGGATTCCAGAGCTAGTACGAAGGTCGGAAGCTTCTGAAGATAAGATCACACAGGTTTTTTATCACTGGCTCGATCGGATTATAGGAGGATTTGTAACAGAATTCGCAGTTGATACCTCAGTTAGCTACAGCGAAGCAGAGCGATGCTTCTTCAAGGGACCACGAGGTAAGTATCTGAGATCTTTGAATACCTAGATTAAGATGTTCTTGTGTGAGAAACGGGTTATGTCATTACCTTGATGTTTGGATCTACGTGAAATGGAAAACTCTTTAGAAATCGAGAGAAAGGAGGTCCTAAATATAGCCCATTGATTGGACCTCCTTCAAGCGACGACAAGGGAACGGTACATGCCTCACAGCAGAGTGTTGTCTAGCTAACAAGATAGGGTTTTCCGCAGATACATCATCCATCCACTCCACCTCCACCTTCACCTCCATAGCATACGCCCTTGCCCACACCTCCGCCACCACCACCGTTGTTCAACATGTCGTACACAATAAAGCTGCCAATTTTCAAGGGTATAGGGAGCGAAGATACAGATTAGTTCTGGTTTGTTGTGAATTCTGTGTGGACCATGTAGTAGATCACTGATGAAAACATAAATAAGGTGTAGTTAGTTACTGATCTGCAAGATCGTGCACTGACATATTATATTAAGTACTGTGTTGATCATCCTATAGCAACACTAGCAGAGACTAAGGATGATTTAAACAAAGAGTTTAGTAAGCCTAAGTTTGACCGCAGTCAGTGGTTGGATTTAAGGAGATCACGATGAGGGTCAATGAAATGCCTTGGGAGTTAGATCAAAGGTTGAAATGTGTGATCCGCAAAGCTAATATGCAGCTCACCGATGGTCAGCACTGCGAGTGGTTTATAACCTCACTTCTGCCCCACCTAAGGATTACTTTTTCACAACAAAATATAGGAGCTCAGGTAGAAGCCCTATAAATCGCGATGAGATTGCATGTGACACCTATTTAGACATGACTTTGGAAGTCCAACAAATTCATGCGTGGTTGCATAACCTCTTCTTGGAATTGCACAGCTTGAAAAAAGAGAAGGAGGCTAGGTCAGAGGTGCGCGAGGAAGTTTGGTGCCTAAAGTGTAAAAGTCAGGGGCATGATAAATACCATTTCCTTATCTTTGCAAATTATATTATAGGTGGGGACCAATTCCCCTGAGGCCAGGAGCTCCAATAGGACTGAGTGCGGGGGTCGCATTGTGGCGTGTTATTTGTTAGGTGCCTGGAAAACATGTAATGAATAATTGTCATTTGTTGCCCTAGAACAGGAAGTTAGTTTTGATTTGGTGCGTGCGAAGGAAATGTTTATGGAAGCCAAGAAAAACTTCGTTGAGGCCTACACCTTAGGAAGCCAAAACAAGGTACCAGAAACCAGCTCGCCATCAGAGGTTGATCCCTCTATTCTTACCACGTTCTTGGAGACCTGCATGAAACTTCTGTGTGATAGGTAGGTTGTGAAGGGTCTACATGAGTTAATAAATAAATTTGGTGGAAAAGAAAACACTCTTGATGGACACCATGTAGTAAGAAAAATTGGCAAACATAAGGCAAGAATAGGGCGCGAGATGGAGCTCACCGCGCAGATAGGAGATTATGAGATGAACCAAGTCCTTCTGGATTTGGGGTCTAACATGAAAATTTTGCCTAAACAAACATGGGAGAGAATGGGGAGACCTACACTACAGTGGTCTCTGATCCAGCTTAGAATGGCCAACCAGCAGAAGATCATTCCTATGGGACAACTACATGGAGTAACAGTCGATATAGAAGGTGCAAGCGTGCTGGCTAATTTTGATGTAATAGAGATCATCGACGACAACAATCCATACCCCGCACTCCTTGGAATTGACTGGACCATAGATATGAACGGATTCATCAACTTGAAAAAGAGGACAATGTCATTTGAGAGGAAATTGCTACAGGTTGTAGCACCGTTGGACCCTGCAGAAGGACTGCATTGTACTAAACCGGTCCATGACTATGAAGAAAATGATGATGACTTGGATCAAATCTACAAAATAACTGCGTGAGACCAGGACTGAGCTAACCTGACGGCGGATGGAAGGATTGCATGGGACCAGGAAAGTTCTTGTACCTCAAATTTAGATGAAGAGTTGGAGCACTGGCAAAATAGGTTGCATGAAGTATCTACGCTGTGTTGTAACATGATGACTAAATCGCTGCATTGTGTGTCATTAGAGGTAAGAAATTTACCCTATTATGATGGTTTAACTGATGTAGATAATTTTTTGGATGTCTTTGAATGAGAATTCCCTCAGGATCACCACTTCCAAGCACTAGATTTGGAGTTTCGCGTTATGCCCGCATGATGGTGAGGTATGTACAAGGATAGCTTTGATGAATGGAGAGATTATAAAAGGATGATGAGGTTGCAATTTGGTCATCCTAAAATTTGACTGACTGAGAAATACGATGGGAGAAATGATCCACGTGATCATCTAGTGAAGAGGACTAAAGCTTATGGAATGGAGCTGCAGCCGGAGTGGGTGCACTTATTCTGTCATACTCTGGATACAATTCCTATGAATTGGTATCTAGAAATAGAGCTCCGCCATGGCACCGCAGAGTGGGATATATTAAGGGACCAATTATTAATGACCTTCAATTTTGAACATGGGCTCGAGAGCAGTGATGAAGCCCTGCAAGATATTAAGGCAGTAATCTTTATAATACCACAAGACCCTTTGGAATGGGTTCAACTAGATTAGAGCACCCAGCTGTGCCATGCGCTGGAATGATATAATGTGACCACTGAAGGGGAGGATGAAGATCCAAGAAATATTAATATTCTAGAGGCAGAAGGCCATCACGAGGTCGAAGGTTTACAAATAGAAAACCCGGACATCACCGCGCCATTAAAAACCAAGCAAGTGAACATTGGTACTGAAGCAAAGCCAAAATTTGCGAATATTGGGGATTACTGGGACGATGCCACAGTGGATAAAGTTGTTGAGTTACTCCACGAGTACCAAGATCTTTTTCCTACCAATTTTTCAGACCTGAAGGGCATAATAGGAAACTTGGGTGTGATGAAAATCACTTTGAAACCAGATGCGAAGCCTATTAAGTAGAGGTCCTATCGCCTTAATCCAAAATACAAGGAAAAGGCCTACTTGGAGTTGGATAAGATGTTAGAAGTAGGCATCATCGAAACTGTGGATGAATCTGATTGGGTGAGCCCGATGGTGTTTCAGGAGAAGAAACAGAAGGGGGAAATAAGAATTTGCATACATCTGAGGAAGCTTAATGATGCATGTGTCCATGACCCATTCCTGACACTGTTTACAGATGAGGTATAAGACAATGTCAGAGGGCAGGAGACCTACTCGTTCACTGATGGGTTTTCGGGGTACCATCTGATCAAGATCACGCCAAAGGGGAGGAGAAAAACAACCTTTGAGACAGAATGGGGTTGTTTCCAGTACACTGTAATTCCATTTGGACTCAAGAATGTGCCTGTGATATTCTCTCGCGTAGTTATAGCAGCATTTAAGGAGTCCAATGATAAGTTATTGGAGGTGCATTTTGATGACTGGACGGTGTTTTGTTTAGTGAAGCACCATGTAGAAAGTCTATGACTGATGCTAGATAAGTGTCATAGATACCAGATCACGCTGAATCTGAAGAAGTGTTTGTTCTGTCTCCCCTTTGGAATCTTGCTGGGTCATGTGGTGTGCAAGAAAGGGTTGATGGTGGACCCTTTCAAGATCACGGTGATAGTAAATTTGGAGGCCCCAAGAAGTGTCAAATAGTTGCACGCAATGCTCGGGCATATAGGATATTACAGGAAGTTCATCAAGTCTTATGCTCAAATTACCGTGCCCATGGAAAAACTACTGAAGAAGGATGCTACATTCTGTTGGGATGAAGAATGTCAGCGTAGTTTGGATGGATTAAAGGAGAAGTTGGTCACCGTGCCAATTTTGGTCTTCTTGGATTGGAAGAAAGAATTCCATGTAAATGTCAATACCTCTTGCTTTACGTTGGGAACAGTGATAACGCAAACCAGTGAAGGAGAAATGGACCACCCTATAGCCTTCACGAGAAGGAAATTATCGAAGGCTGATAAAAATTACTCAAAGATAGAGCGCGAAGGATTGGCTATGGTGTATGCACTTCAAAAGTTCAGGCACTATCTTTTGGGTGGACATTTCAAAATGTACACAGATCATTCTACCTTGGAATACTTGGTAAATAATCATGTGTTGGGGGGGAAGATCTGTCAATGGTTGCTACTATTCCACGAGTATGACTTTGAGGTGATTGTGAAGCCAAGAAGGTTGAATGCAAGACCTGTCCATATATCGCAGATCAAGACAGGAGAGGAGCCTACCAATTTGGATGAAGGGTTGCCCAATATGCAGCTCTTTGCGATGTAAGTAGAAGATAACCACTCTGCAGATATTATTCACTTTTTGACTACAAGAATGGCACCAAAAGGGTATACAAGTCAGCAAAAGAAGGAACTAGTAGTGCGTGCGGTGGATTTCTCAGTGATTGCAGGACATTTGTATAAGATGGGTGCAGACAAGATATTGTGATGATATGTGCCATATTTTGAGTGGAATAGCATCGCTAAAGCTCATAAAGGGGTTGCGGGAGGACATTATGTAGGAAAGGCAACAACACAAAAGATTTTGCACATAGGTTTATGGTTGCCTATGCTGAATAAAGATTATAAGCTATACTATAGGGCATGCGATGCATGTCAACAAACGGCTAGACCATCGTGGAGGGATGAGTTTCCACTGAATCCTCAAGTATCATTGCAGCCATTTGAAAAATGGGCAACTGATTTCGTTGGGCCAATTCAGTCCCCAGGGAAGAAGACAGGTGCGCGCTATATCATCAATGTGACGGAGTATCTAACTAGATGGGACGAGGCACAACCAGTTAAGGATTACATAGGGGCTACAATAGTGAAGTTTTTGTTTGAATATGTGTTAACCAGATTTGGCTGCCCAAAAGCATTGATGAGTGATCGAGGTACGCACTTCCTAAATGAGACAATCATTGCGTTGATTGAGGAGTTCTAGGTCTATCATCAGAAGAGAACCCTGTATCATCCTCAAGCTAATGTAATAGTAGAGGCCTGTAATAATATTTTGGAGACGCACTGATGAAGATTTGTAACGCACAATGAAATGACTGGGATGTGTGTGTACTTGCAGTACTATGGGCATATAGGACTACTTGTAAAAAGTTGACAGGGCATACACCTTTTGGATTGGTCTATGGTGTAGAAGTTGTGATGTCTATGGAACATATCATCCCTAGTCTATGCATAGTAGCTTTCACAGGTATGGTAGATCGTGAAGCCTTGGAAGAATGGATCGCACAACTGATGGAACTTGAAGAAGATGGATTCTTCGTTGGATTCCATCAAAGGTGCAGAAGGAATGTGAAAAATCATGGCATGATCGATACATCAAGCTTCGCACCTTCAAAGTAAATGATCTGGTATTATTATATGATAGTAAATTCACTAAGTTTCCAGAGAAATTTCAGATGCATTGACTGGGCCCATATATTATCAAAGAAATTATTGATGGAGGCACAATTCAGCTATCAAAGTTGAATGGAGAACCTTTTACGGGAAGGGTGAATGGAAGCTGATTGAAGCCATATACAGGGGATCCTGCATAATGACTATATGGCGGCAGAACAGTCTTAGTGCTCCAGGTAGTTGTAAGGGAGTGCGAGACTATAAACTACACAGCCAGGGTTGGAGGACTATGCGACAGGCGAGATGCGTAGAAAGTGGTGAAGTTGTAGTATAAGAAGTTGCCCACAAGAAGTTGCGCTATGGAGGGAGGTCTCATGCAACACAGCAGGAAAGTGATCGTTGGAGTCATTGTTCATGATTTGACAGCTAGAAGATGGTTGAGAGGAGTAGTTTGGCAGCATTTAAGGCCAAAATCTTTGAATATCTGCTACCAAAACAACATTAATAGTTGAATTTTGGGGGGAACGATTGAATTTGAATTAGAAAACCCCTATAAATTACACATGCCAGTCCAACAGAGAACATTTTTCACCCTTAGAGTTTTTGTTGAGTTGTGTTATTTGTTGGCTATGAACTGCGTGTATTTTGAGGATTTGGTCGCGAGCCCTGCATTTCCCAAGTTATCGGAGTTGAATCATAAATTCATCCTTGAAACCATGTTAGGACCAAGCCCTGCAGAGACTATGAACACTGGGGGATATGTCACCTCTGAAGGAGCTGCTCCAAAGGTAATAAGTATGGAAGCTCTGGCTCGTGTGTCTATAGCGCTGAGGTCGCCTAGGCTGAAGCCTACCCCTGTTAGAGAAACCTAGAAACCAAAGAAGGATAAATAGAAGAAGCTGGTACCAATACGCGAATCACCCAGAAAACACTCTACAACTCAAAAACAGAAGAAAGATAAGCATCTCGTGAAGGTTTCAATTTGGAGGCCCAGGAAGGATAGGGCAGTGAAGACATAGATGCTGAGGGGATGGAGCCCATTACAAAGTTGCCTGACTATATCCCTTTACGTAAGGGGAAGGAAAATCTCACCAAGGACCCAAACTCCAACAAATTTGTCATTTCTACACCCCTGCTATCGGAGCAAGTTCCCCTCAAAGGTATGTGCCTTGCACGGATCCCCCTGCTAAAGATGGAAGATTGGGACCTTGCAGATCATGATGGGTTCCCTCACCTAGCGACAGCCAACTATATGAAGTGCATCTACTACGCGGACTCAGGAGTCACCGAGCTAGAGATGGTGTAATGGATCAGTGAAGTGGAGAACTCAAGGTTGTTGAACCTATTGTGGTTGCCCCATTATCATCGCACCACTATTAACACCACTTGAGTGCGTCAACTACTTACTCTGGTGCATGATGGGTGATTATAGCTAGGTGGGCCTATACCCATCACTGATATGTTCATCCATAGGATCAAGCACCTGCCATGTGAGGGTTTGAATCCAGCCAAGGAGTTTGGCAAAAAGATAGGAGAAAAGGATTTGGCAGAAAATATGAAGAAGGAATTTTCCCTTGTGAAAAAGTCATGCGGATACTCAATCATTTTCGTAAACGACCCCGCGGTGCAAATTTCCACACAAATCTTAGCATGGAAGGTAATGATGAAGTGTCATGTTGTTATAGACATTTTTGGGAACTGCAACCCCAATCATAAATGTCCATAAACCAAGGGCTCTTAAATCCCTAAAAGTGTTGTTCCAACCCCTAAAATAACAAGGTCAGATGATTACATCATCTCCCAGAAGTTCTCCATGAAAAACTACTCAGAACTGGTCAAAATTGGACCATCTCACCTGCTCCATGGTCAAAGTGTGCTGCATCCCACCTAAATGCACACAGGAGGTGCGATACATAGTGAAAATCCCTTCTATGGGGTGCGATGGGCGAGAGTGGACAAATGGCAGGGTCAATCTGTGAGGTGGAAGATCATGGAATCTTCCAGAAACTTCTCCTGTGACACTTGCCTCTCTGCATTCGCCCAGGGATGAGTAAGAGATCATCAATCTCCAAGTGGAATCAAGAACTATCAGAGAGAGGACACTAATCAAATCTCAAAAGCTGACTCACCCCCCTTTCAAACATCTATATATGGATCCCTCATCCCAGACATCCAGGGGGCTGGAATTTTGTATCTTGTATGGAAGTGTTGCTGGTTTCTTGGTGTAACATCATAGTGTTGGGTGATCTAAGCTTTTCATGAGGTGAAGAAGGGCTTTCTTGCTAAGAGGATGACACTGGGTCAGAACAATTGGTTGTAATCCTCTTTGCTATTCTTGATTATTAATAAATCTATTCAAGTTTTCCTCCACATTCTTGTATGATTGATGATATATGCATTTGTGTGGTCAATAAATATCTGGTCCTATATTGTTTATGATAGTAGATCTATGTTCTTGGATAGTGTTATGATGATTTGATTCTCCAGGTGCTCTTTGAAGCTGGGAAGACGAGGAAGCGAGTGGCAAAGATCTATCAGAAGGGAGAGGAATCAAGCAAGGAACCAAGCGTAAGACAGAGGTTGGTCTCCTTTGTTCCCCCTCTTATCTACTTCTCATAAAGGAAAATGAAAGTGGTTTTAGTTTGTTTGTTTCTAAGGTAGCTACCAGCCTTAGTGGGACTAGCAGCTCTACATAGACACTAGATTTCCCGATAACAAAATGGCAACTCCGCTAGGGAGCGAATAGATTTTTTGTTTGTCTATATTTGTTTGCTTTATAAACTTACAGATGGAGCCTGAAGTCAAGCCAGCTAGCCTTCGAACTGCATTTGCTATGCAAGTGCAAAGTAGATCAATGCTGCTTCAGTCTATCTCTGGGTTTTGTTTATGAATTGAACAATCAATTTACAAGCTCTCTAATTGCCCTTGTGGTGGCTCTAGTAACCTCTTTAGATCTACCCCTGTGATTTATTTACTGATTACCACTTGCTCGGCCTAAATCCCTTAACTAAGCTGCAAACTGTGACCCAGAACCCAGTTGAAGTCTCGTCCCTGAACCATCGCACTGTCTCTTCTTTGGAATCTGGATGCATCGCACTTCCCATGTGTAGTAGGTGCGTTGCATCTCACTTTCCTTGTGTTACAGGTGCGCTGATTAGACAAGACCTCTTCTGCTCTTAGATTTTGGTTTCTGTGTTCACTTTTTTCAACTCTATTCAGGAGTTTTGCTATCTGTAGTCAGTATACCTCTATTGGAACCCCCTTCCTCACCATTATTCTGCCTCCATTGTGCAAAGAACTGTAAATGTTTTTATGTATTTTGAGCCATTTTCAGTTCTCTTTTACAAAGAAGTAGCATAATTGAACTGTCGTTTCTTGATTTGGAAGTGTCGCAAGTGTCGTTTTCAGTCATAGAAGAGAATTCAGTTGTTCTTGATAGTCAATTACACTGTTACTCTTGTATTTGATTTGAATTAATAGTTTTTCAAGTGTCGAAAGAAAGTTTTCAATTCCAAATCGCAAAGTGTCATCATTATCTTCATTTTGTCTTGAAAAGAAGCTTGTTAGTAATGTCGCTTTGAAAAATAATTTAGATTTGCGCTTAGCTTTCTTTTTATCATTCACACATTAAGAAGGCTGAAAACAAATACATGCATGTGCATTTGCATTTAGACTGTTTGTTGGTTTGATTTAGGACAGTGCATATAGTGTGTGCTCTATGCTCTATGTTGAAAGAATATCGTCTCTCTTTCCTTAGTAGCTAGGATTTTCATTGCAAAAAGAAGATTAAACGATTGTTTATCATCTTAGATTTCATTTTAGGAAATTGTATATCTACATCACGCTGTGAACCTGAAAGGAAAATTTCTTAAGCAAGATCAACTGTAAAATAAATTTAATGAATCTAAAAACACTTTGGAACCTAACGCACAACATTTAGAAGTCTAGGCTAGAGACGTATTCATGCGTCGTAAAGCCTGGTAACTGTTGTTTTCATCGCTGGTTGGGTGATTCCTCCACTTTGAGACGATAAGTGCCAGTATGGACTTGTTCTCCCACGTACCGTCAAGTATACATTGGGAGACCACAATAGGCTTTATCCTTTATCCATAGGAAGCCATGTCTACCGCCCTATCGATCGCAATGCACTGAACAAAGCATTCGAGAAGATTGACTGCCGTACCGTAAAATGTATTCTGCAGTTTTGCGATTGGTTTGGTAATCCCTCTGTCAAGGTTTCCAGAGTAGTCTCTTTCGTTCCTTTTCAGACTCCTTAAAGGAAAAGGTACATCTGAGCACTTGTCACTTCAAGCTCATTAAAAATCGAAGGCGACTAGAGTCATCTTTTGTTTTCTCTCGACTCTTAGAAATTGAAAAAACAAGTTGTGTCAAAGCATCTAAAATTTATTTTAATCGGAATAATCATCACCTTTCCCGCGTTGGTCTTAGGTTGAGAAAAATGGAGTCCACCAACCAAGGATTTCCCCTTGGAGGAAATCCTAGTCCTTTCTCCTCTTGGGGAGATGTTGGTGCACCCCATATGGCCACATTGTCGCTTCCAGTATTGACAATCGGCTTACCCGTATGGCTCTTCTCAACCTCTGTCATTCAGAACACCGTGATTCTTGAATAATCAAATCAGCAACTAAACGATACTAGAGTTACCCCCCCAACCTTCTACTTCATCCATTTCTCCCTCTCCTCCTTCCTCTTCGCTTGATGAAGCTGGTAAAGCCAAAAATCAAGTAACCGAGAAGAAGAAGGAGAAGAAGAAGAAAGAGAAGAAGAAGAAGGAGCCAAAGGCAAAAAGGGGCAACCAGGCATCGTCTAGCAAAAATCCACACACTGCATCGTCCAGGCCTAAATCGCCATGTGTCATTTGCAAAGAAGACCACTATCATCGAGATTGTCCTTGCATCCCTCAGATCTTAAGGGACTAGTCTCCTCATTTGCACAATCTGGTGTCATCAACCTCTGATGATCATGTTGAAAATACACCGTCAACTAGTGAAAGTGATACCCCTGGACAAAAAGGAAAATGTAAATTTCCTTGTAAAATGTGTGAAGGTGATCACGCCATTCACCGTTGTCCCTTCTTAGATGAGGCTAAAAGAGTTTTGGACGACCGTCCTGTTTCACCGTTACGACTTCCTCCTGGATAGAAGAAACTCTTGCCAAGTCCGTCACTAGTTGAAAATCCGGCTGACACGCCATTGTGGTCGACCGAAGCATCTATCATTGAAGATAAACCATCTGAATCCACACCAGATGAAAGTCAAAAGGTCGAGGCGGTAGTTGACCCGGTCTTACCTTCAGAGGATCCATCTTCAGATGATACAGTCACCGGAGAGAACAAGAACGACACCGTCCAAATTCTCTTTGTAAGAACAGACTCCGATGAACATGGGAGCAGTCGACCCATTCCTTTACTGCAGGAAGGAAGTTCGTCAGAGTCGTATCCAGCCGTCTATTTGGTCCCACCTCCAAGAAACCTAGTTGTTTCCTTCGATTGGAATCTACTAGGCAGACCCCACTTACCGGCTAGTGTACCATTTCGAATCATTGCTCAAATATATAGAATGGTCATGGCCGGTACCATCATAGATGAAGGGGCTTCTGTGAGTATCCTTTCCTCAACTGCTTGGAAATCGCTTGGTTCGCCATCGCTTTTGCCTGAAATGAGAAATCTAACAGGCTTTGACAAAGGAACCAGTCGACCATTAGGGATCCTTCCCAATGTGTCGATAACATTGAGAAGGAAAATCGTTCACATGAACGTAATGGTCGTCCAAGGACCCCTGGATTATAATCTACTCCTTGGACGCGACTATATTTATTGCATGGGAGCCATTGTCTCCTCACTCTTTAGAGTAATGTGTTTTCCGCATGAAGGAAGAGTGGTCAAGCTCATAGACCAGCTTTCATTCCTCGGTTCACACATAGCAAATAGTAAAATACCATCCTTGAATGGTCTTTTCACGCAAGGAATGTCTCATCAATCCCCAGTCCTTCCTACAGATGAGCGCAAGTGATTCGGAGGACATGACTGAAACCCAAGGGGCATGCACCCTGGCTTGTTTCGACAGGAAAACCTTGGGTGTAGAGTAGGTTTCCGCGAAGGATATATGACTAGTTTATGAAATTAGACTGGAATAAGATTCCTTTGTCAAAGTTATGTGAGTGGAGCTAGTTGCGCCACTCACCTTTGTTTATTTCGGTAGACATCGCCGAGGAAGTGTTTTGCCTGAAGTATGGATAGAACAATCTTTGGTAACCTGGAAATTTTTCGTTATACCTGGGGGCATGCAAACATTTTGGCGTGCAAGCAAAGAGTGACCATTTATTTTTTAAATTTGTAGGTCCTCTAACCCTTTAAACTCGTAGGATTGGTCGTTTCCTAACTTGCACAAAGAAAGGATGCGGGACAAAGCTTTGAAAAAATGCCATTTTTAAATGAGAAATCCTTATTATACGACTGGATCGAGCATTTTTAACACGAAATTCAAGCTCGTTAAAAAATAAACATAAGCAATGAGCAAATGTTCCCCCAGAGTTTAAGCTCATTAAAAATGAACCAATTTCCGATAAATAACAATCGTGAATGCATTATCATCAGCCTTTGAAACCTTGGTCATGTTCTCATCATCACCTCCACTCTATATTGGCCAATCATTCGCCCCCATTTGATTGTTTACCCTTTTTTAGGAACAGCTGCGAAGAGTGATCCTGTTAGCCATCCTTGTGACACTGCCGTGATTGGAAAATTCCAAACCTTACCTGGAATTAGCTGTTACCCGAATTTATCACTCGTTCCTCAAAAGACGAGTCTCCTTTAAGCTCTTTTCAACTGACTCGTAAAATATGAAAAGATTGCCGAGCGATTGGCCTCTCCAGCTCGTTAAAGTGACCGGAAGTGCTATCCCTCCTTTATATTTTAATCTTTTTGGACCTGAGGGATTATTACACAAAAAGATCGAGTGTTTGTTTCGTTCGGCTCGTTAAAATTACCGAAAATTCATCCCTTTTGTATTGTTTTATACTTTTTCGGACTCAAGGGATTATATGACGAAAAAGGATTATTGGATTTTTCTTTACGTCCCTTTTCAGACTCTCTAAAATTGAAAAGGACTGAGTTATCTTTGTCGTTAAACTCGTTAAAACCGAATAGCGACAAAATTGTCCATACAGACAAGAACGAGTTTCACTATTGCTAGGCTCATTAAAACATAGCGATGGGTTTGCCCGAAGGGAAGATTATAGAACAAGCATATGTTATCCTCCTCAAGCTTGACAAAAATAAAGAGGTAGTAGTTAGCAATGACTGGGGAAAAATTGGGAAGAAAACTTGAAGAAACTTTATTGGTAGCAAGTCGCTCTTGAACATGACACTTTCACTCCGCATCTGAGTCAGGTTGGGTTGTTCCATTCACTGGTCATATCACCATTGGTCCATCACACCATCCATATTTGGGGTTAATGCTACCAATCCATCATGTCAGTGTCGCCGATATGTTCAAGAGAAGTCGCTCAGAGAATTCACCTATGTCTCATCCACTGCAATACATTTACGCTCCATTCTTTCATGACCGCCACCCTGAATCTTATGTCATCAGATCGTTTTCACCTCCATTAAAATCATTTGCTCCATTCCGTGTCATTGATGTGGGATTCACTAAGGCCCTCCTATGACGGATCGCTTCTTGTCGACATCAGCTCATTATCCAGGAATTCGATCTAGGAACAACCCTTTCAGTACTTTGAATCTTGCATGCCTCAATGGCAAGTTTCTCACTTCCGGCGACAGGTTTACATCAATGGCCTTCGATCAAAAGATTTTGCGTGGTGTTCGACACCAAGTCCCTTATTCACACCACGTGAATTGTACTATAGTACCTTGAGGGTCATCATCATTATTGGTAATCCCTCTCGTGCCTGTTAACAGCGTACATCATTGGCTGGTAATCAGGCGATGTCTTTCCATGTTCGACTCCAGAACATCTCTCACATGGATCGACTTGTACTTTGAGTGAAGATCAAACAAGATTGAAGACCCCGGATCTAGTTTCATCCATCCGGGCTGTGATATATATTCAGGAAAATAAAGACATCGAATGTACATCATTGCTGCACAGATAATCATCCAATCCAAGGGATGATGGCTCTACCAGAATCATCAATCTGCACATAGACGATTGTCTGTCTTATGTACATGAAAATGAATTTATAAAGTTGAGCATGGGAATGCCCGCCTCAGCTAGATCATGAAAATGTTATGAAGATAATGTGTTGTATTGTATCTTATTACAGGTCGCCTTCTAGCTTAAAAAAAAAACTTCGGATCTTCATGATAAAGCATTTCACCCGACATCAAAAAAGATTAACGACCTCATGCTTTAGGGGGAAACTGTTATAGACATTTTTGGGCACTGCAACCCCAATCATAAATGTCCATAAACCAAGGGCTCTTAAATCCATAAAAGTGTTGTTCCAACCCCTAAAAGAACAAGGTCAGCTGATTACATCATCTCCCAGAAGTTCTCCATGAAAAACTACTCAGAACTGATCAAAATTGGACCATCTCACATGCTCCATGGTCAAAGTGTGCTGCATCCCACCTAAATGCACACGGGAGGTTTGATGCATACTTAAAAGCCCTTCTATGAGGTGCGATGGGTGAGAGTGGACAAATGGCAGGGTCAATCTGTGAGGTGGAAGATCATGGAATCTTCCAAAAACTTCTCCTGTGACACTTGCCTCTCTGCATTCGCCCAGGGATGAGTAAGATATCATCAATCTCCAAGTGGAATCAAGAACTATCAGAGAGAGGACACTAATCAAATCTCAAAAGCTGACTCACCCCCCTTGCAAACATCTATATATGGATCCCTCATCCCATAGATCCAGGGGGCTGGAATTTTGTATCTTGTAAGGAAGTGTTGCTGGTTTCTTGGTGTAACATCATAGTGTTGGGTGATCTAAGCTTTTCATGAGGTGAAGAAGGGATTTCTTGCTAAGAGGATGACACTGGGTCAGAACAATTGGTTGTAATCCTCTTTGCTATTCTTGATTATTAATAAAGCTATTCAAGTTTTCCTCCACATTCTTGTATGATTAATAATATATGCATTTGTGTGGTCAATATATATCTGGTCCTATATTGTTTATGATAGTAGATCTATGTTCTTGAATAGTGTTATGCTGCTTTGATTCTACAGGTGCTATTTGAAGCTAGGTACACAAGGAAGCGAGTGGCAAAGATCTATCAGAAGGGAGAGGAATCAAGCAAGGAACCAAGCGTAAGACAGAGGTTGGTCTCCTTTGTTCCCCCTCTTATCTACTTCTCATAAAGGAAAACGAAAGTGGTTTTAGTTTGTTTGTTTCTAAGGTAGCTACCAGCCTTAGTGGGACTAGCAGCTCTGCATACACACTAGATTTCCTGATAACACATGTGGAGGAAGTTTTGGCACCTGTGGTCTCTCTAGCTGCACAATGCACGAAGGGTGTGCAATTCAAATAGTCAAGGTACCTCTGCCAGGAGTTCCTCACGAATTACCACGAGGTCCAGGATGAGACCAAGCCATTCCATTGTGCTTGGTTGTTGCTTTCCATTGTGTTGGTCGCATGGGAGCTGCCGGAGGATAGCCAGTTTCCTCCATTAAAAGAAGGATTGTCGGAGGCCGCGTAGTTTGCCTCCCTATGGGCCACAAAGGACCCCGCGCGAGTCATGGAAACCAAAATATTCTGGGTTTTGATGGAATCAAGCCTCCTCATGGCCATCAACCAGCGCCCAAGGTTGTCCCCGACCTTATACAAGCAGTTTTTAACTTATGTCGCATTCAAAGATAACTTCCACCAAGTTTACATTCATGCATGAAAGGACCTGCAGCAGAAATTGCATGACTTTCCATATTTGGTCACATATACAAACATATAGGAGGTAATCAAGCAATGGCCAGTAGAGTGGCACACCCCCTCAGACTTGGATGTCGGAACTAGTAAGGGAGATTTCCCTTTTGAGGGGTCAAATGACCTCCAAATGCAAAAATTCAAGATATTCCAGAAACTAGACAGGAATACCTTTCAAATGAGCTATATTGTGCTCAATTTGGCTAAATGGAAGACCTCCAAAAGTGGCTACGAAGCGAAGCTATGCACCTGGCTAGTGGCGTTGCACATAGAGCCGGTTTGCCTAAAAATCCAGTTTTCGCCTTTTTTCACTGCAAGTTGACTTTTTCTCTCTTCATAGATGAATTTATGATTGTAATTAATGCCTTGGTATGTAAATGTAATAATTAAATGATCTTAGAGGGTATATTCATCAGTTTGAGGTAGTTTGAGGGTCATTGAATCAGTTTCCATGCTTATAGAGGCAAGTTGTTCCACTACCTATATTCCTGTTCCTTGTTTGGAAATGGTTGTAACAGTTCCTTATCTCTTGGATTCGACCCCTAATGGCTAGCATAGGTGGTTTGATGTGTATATTATGTATTTTTTCTGTCATTAGAAAAGGTTGGACTCTCTTAGATGCTCTGAGCTATATTGTACATCTTTACCAACAGTTTGGCAAGGAAATAAACCAGGATTTGCAGCTATTTTTATGGGATACTTGTGGTAAAGTGTTTTTGCATAGTTTATCCTTTTGTTATTATTTTTTCTCATGTGTTATGTGTGCCACAATCTAATTCATTTCTTCTAGCTAAATGATATCAAGATAGATAGGTAGTATACATTGGTTACAGTGCTCTACTTGGGAAACCATTTAGTTTTTGATGTTTTCTATTGTTTGAGAAGGATACATGATCTTTGCATGCACTCCTTAGCTCCTCACCAGTTTTAGACCTACCATCTCACTCAATTTCAAGTGCCAAAATACCTACCTACCTCAGCCCATAGAAAACCCTTCATTCCTGACTTGATTTCCCGGACCCAAAGCTGCCTGCTCCTTTGATCCAGCAACAAAACCAACAAAATCAATCAAAAACCCTAGAGCTACTATACCTAGCCTAAAATCAAAATTTAATCCAGTCATCTTGACTGAGATTGATAAGGAGAGAGCCCTCTCCCAACTTGGTAGGGCTAGCTACCAGGTTAAGCTTGGTTTGTGGTTATCCTAGGATTGCCTCCCTTCAACTTGAGGTCAAACTAGGCTCTAACAAGCCTTTGTCTCAGGAGGGATGTTTTCTTCTTCTTCTTCCCCTATAGGTTCTTCAAATATCTTTGGTTGTTCACCTAAAGGTTCTGTTAGATCCTAGATTTACCTCAGGCTGAAAAGGTAAGATTCTAGGTCTACATCAAACCACGCTCAGCCTCGTAGCTAACCCTACGAGGACAGGAGAGGGCTCTCTCCGAGTCAATCTCAGCAAAAGATAATCGATGGGGCTTGAGATGACTGAAATAAAAGCTGATATTAGGCTAGGTATGAAGTGCAAGGATTTGATTTGATTTTTTTGGAGTTTTGTTGGAAAAAGGGAAAGGCAAATTTGGGTCTGGGGATGAGGCCAAATTTTTGCAGAGTTCTGGTTGGGGCAAGGTAGGTAGTAGTTTTAATGCTTTAGATTAAATGAATAGATAGAAAAGACCACTGAGGAGTTGAAGAGGGCAAGAGGCTGCAAGAATCCTCTCCAAACAGATGAAAACATGTAAAACTAAACAAAGTTTAAGGTAGAGCACAACAAACTCATGAATTCTACCTTTGTCATTCAATTTGTTTAATTTCAGAAGCAAAGAGAAGGGAAATGGAATACATAAAAAATCAATGAACTTACAATTACATGAAGAAAAATACCATCAAAACACAGTGCCACAAGGATCCCAACAAGTGCTGCAAAACCCTGGTCTTTCCTTTGCCAAAAATGTTGAAAATGAATGTACAATGAAGTGCTAAGCAATCCCAAGTGTCCAACCCTGAAAATGACTGAGAAATTACATGATATAGACAAGCCTAACTCCTTCCCATGCCTCTAGGGGTCGAGCTCATCATTCTAGGAGCTGTTTCAACCATATCTAAACAAGGAACTGAAAAATAGGCAATGAAACAACTTGCCTCTATATAAAAGGAAACTGATTCATTCAGTTTCAAACAACCTTTAAACTGATGAATCTACCTCCACAAGTGAAAATCTAACATATTTACATCATGATCCATCAATATACATCAAATTACATCACAAATTTTCCATTAGGAAAGTGAAAAAGTCAAACTAGGCAAAACTAGACGATTTCTGAGCTGCTGAGTGAAAAATAGGCCAAATTTCCCTATGCGTCGCGCCTAAAATCTGTATGCATAGCACAACTTTGAGGCTGATTTTGAGGGCCTTCCCGAAGTCCAAATTGAGCTCATGATAGCTCGTTGGAAATCCCTACCTGTCTACTTTCCAACCCAAGTGGAATTTCTAGATTTGGTGTCCATTTGACCCTCCAAAAATCCAATCTCCCAACACTGCTTCCTGTGGGTGCAAAAGGTGGCAAAGAGGTCATTTTTAGGGTGTTTTTGACCCCTTAGGCAACCCAGAACTTGATGAAATCCTTAGGTAATCCATGAGCATGCATAAATTTTGATGAAAAATCCAAAAATGTAAAGTTTTCCTCCAGATGATCTCCCAATTATAAGCGTGCGCCAAGTGGCGCTACGCGTTGGGCAGGAAAATCTGTTTTGAAGCCAAAAAATTAAAAATTGACAAAATTTTCTCCAAATTTGCTGAAATTTGGATTTAAGGTCCATCATCAAGTATCATGCTCAGCCAAGGAAGCTTTGGCCAAGTTTCAGAGCCTATCATGCCTTTTGCGTCATTTTAGTGCTTTCCTTAGTCTTGCCTTCAGGATTTTGATCCTCGCTTTGCAAACATGATTTCGTGCCCAATAATGGTTTTTCATGTGCTTGAGCATGTCCTTGTCCTTGCTTGATTTCGCCAATAGCCTCTCAAGATGAATGTTGATCCTCTCAAGCCAAATCTCTCGATCAGCCTCTATCTCCTGCTGAATGGGTGTCATCTCATTTAGGCTTCTTTAGGCAGCGTGCCGGTCTTCACGGATGTTTTTCCACCTCTATGAGGCCTCCTCGATGCATGAAGCTCTGTGGTAGAATCACTATCTTGTTCATATGATGAATCAGTGTCTGTCATGGTGCTGAAAAAGTGTATGTCAAGTATGCGTTTGGTTTGGTTTGAAAATGAGAAATAGGTGTTTTGTTTTCAATGCCAAATGTGCCACAGGGAAATGATGGACTGTGATAAATAGGGACAGTGGGAAAAGTGGAGTTTGTCAAGTGAAATTAAGGTGTGCAATAATAATCACTTGACTGTTGGGAATTGGGGATTTAGGGATTTTGCAAATGATATGGGAGAGGGAGAATGATAGGGAATGATAGGATTTTAGGATAGGGAAAATGGGAAGCAGGGATATGAGTGGTTTGGGAGGTTAGGGCATAAGGGATTAACTATAATGATAGAATTATGAAAGGGAAAGGATCACAGGTAGGAAAGGAGACTTGGCACCAAAATCACAATTTCAAAACACCAATTCCAAAACCCAAAGGAGCAGATTTCGATATAAATATAGGGTTTATATTTTCAAACTTTAAATTTTCAAATCTTCCCTCCAAACAATACCCAACACAAGCTAATTTCAATGGCAAGAACTCTCAAACTTACTTGGAGCAGAAGAAATGGAGTTGTTTGATTTTTTGATGACAGCAATGATATAAAATTGGCTCGTCGGCTCTGTGCGCCGTGCACAAACCCAGTGCGTCGCGCCTCCTGGATGCGCCACGACAGTGCAATTTTACACAGCGTAAATTGGCCCAATGCGTCGCGCGGCCTGTGTGCATCATGCTTTCCTCCAATGCGCCACACACACTCCAACACACAGTCTTGGATTTCATACACAAAATTTGCTCTTTCCCAACTCAAGTCGACTTCAATTGATCTCTTGGCATTCCAATGGGTGTTTCAAACAGTGAAAATATCTTATATATTGATGGGTTTGATTTTTTTTTCTCAAAAACCACTTTCTTATGTTTTAGTTTTGGCACTTTTTCATTTTAATACAACTCTGTTCTTTTTGTTTCCTCTTTGATTTTTGGCTAGAATGATGAAACTTTTGTCAATTTTTTGCCAAGATGATGGCCTAGATGTCGACAAAGGATGACCAGGGTTGCATCTGAAATATCCAAGAACTAAAAATTTTGAAATTTACATGGCAATTTATTACAAAAGACGAAATGTGGAATTTTCTTCAAAATAGAGTTTTGAAGAAAAGTCATAGTCCAACTATATGACGATGAAATTTTTGAAATAAAAACTTGTTTAAAACCTCCCTCTGGCCTGCTGGCATTATTGGACACTTTGAAAACTAAATTCGCTAAACCCTAGACCTAATGACTGAAATGACCCAATTTTTGCTTGAAGACTCACTGAAATGACAAAATTTGACCTTGACACCTTAAAATCACTTTGTAAGAGCATGTTTGATCACTGGAGGAAGGCTGCAAAGATTGACACTAACAAGTTCTTCTTGATCACTGCCATCGAAGAAGAGAGAAGGTTGGCTATGTGATGTAGTGGGGGTGTTGGGCAAGAATTTTCTTGAATTATCTTTGTTTCTACGAGGCATGAAAGGAAATATTTTTGGTTGGTTTTTGTTTTTTCACTTCTTGTACCTGCAAAACTGAAATTGATTGAACAAACAAATTGCAACTAACTGAAATGAAATTGCAGAACTGTAAAGGAAAGCAAATGAAATGCAAAACTGAAAGCAAGGAAATGACTAATCTACTTTTGCTGAAATGGAAATTGCAAAATTGAAAATGAAAGCAGGGAAATTGCTGAAATGGAAATTTCAGAATTGAAAAGGAAAGCAAGGAAATGCAGAAACTGAAAGAAACAACTACTCTACTTTTGCTGAAATAAACTACTTAGTAGAATGTTGCGATAGAAAAGTAATCACAAAATACTCTAACGCTTCCCCGAAAATGGCGCCAAAAAGTGGTGGGCAACAGTATTGTAGCAATAATGTTGCAACTCCTGGGCTTCCTACTTTACTTTTATCAACCCAGTAGTTCGTAACAAACTTAGAAGCGACAGTGCTGTATGCACAAGTACTAGTTCTTACTGCAGGCTGTCACTTGGTCAGCTAGCGCAAGATCACTAGGAGCTCAAACCAACTTCTATGGATTCCAAAAGAAGCTTTATATGTGATGAAAGAAAAGAAAGCTTACTCTACAGAGGCTACTCTACTTGCAGAAAGGAAGACTGAAATGTGAAGCAAACCTAGCAGACCCTACTTAACCAACTAATCCTACTTTTGTAGAAAGCACTATGAAAACCATGAAATGAATGCCATTACCTATTATAGGAAGTAAACAACATCTATTCAAGCTATTTCTAGAAGGAAATGAGGAAAAAACATCTTTTTGGATTTTTATGTATTTTTATATGAAATTGTCATGCATGTAATTTATTTGTTTGTGAATGTGGCAGTGATTAGGTGGCGATGGAGGGTGGTTTTGGGACTTGAGAGGATGTAGGAAGGTGTGGATGGGTCCTAGGAGGTCTTAGGAGGCCTTCTAGAGACTTTTCCTACAATCGGACTTCAAACGGAAGCCTACAGGAAAATCTACAGGGGGATGCAAGGGATCTACGGGAGGTCTACAAGAGGATGCACGGGTTCTACAGGAGGTATACAAGAGGATGCTGAGAGCCATTTTGAAGGTTTTGAAGGTGTGAGAGTGGCTGGAAAGGGTAGCTGAAGGCTGGGATGATGTGTTAAGGCACCTAGGGGTCACCAAGGATTGCTAGGAGAGGAAAAGATGGTCGAGAGAGAGGAAGAAATCCTATGGAAAAATGCAAAAAACTAAGGCAGATTTGAGGTGAACTTTGGGCGACATGTAGGGCATAGATCAGGGAGAGAATGTGATGGCTGGTAGGTTGACTTGCTATGAGAAGATATTTGCTACAAAAGGACCTAAAAATCAAACAAGGAGATCAAGCAAGCAAGGAAACTAAGAACATCAAAAAACATAATTTTGCATCAAGATAATCTAGATTATGAGCTATGGAAAGAAATGCTAAAAAATGCTATAATGAGAAAAAGCATGGAAGGAAACTTATTGCAAGTCAAAAATGAGCACGGTGAAAGAGATCTAAAGAAAAGCATTAACCTTCTAACAAACTGCAACACTAGAAATCCTATGGAGGATGCGAATCTGTGTTTTTTTGTGGCATCAAGAGGGTCTTGGCCTTAGTTCATGGTCCCAAAGGGAGGAAAGGAGGCCAAGGCTCTATTGATGGCCTTTTTGTATCTTCTTTCTATCCCTATTCAACCTGCTATAGAAAAATCAAATGGAAACAACCTTCTAAATTACCAAAAGCAACCTATTCTTAACCAAGAAAGAAATTTATCTAGCAGCAACTAATCCTTAAATTGAAACAAAGAATATAAATAAAAAAAAGAGGAGCTTGGCTACTTGGATTGGGCCCTAACCCAAGAGCTTCAGCCCTCTGAGGTAACTCAGTGGTAGCTCAAAAAGGATCTCATCTTTATTATCAAAATAATAATAGGATTACGTGAAACTGTCAACAAAAGTAAGCTCGAAGTTGAGCAGAGCAATGCTGCAACAAAAAGTCAAAAATTTGACTAACTCCCTAATGAGGCCGGCCTCTCTACTTATAAAACTGAAGCTCCCAACAACTTCCTTAAAATCAGGGAAGCTTAGCTCCCAAAACTTGACATAAATAGAAGTTATCCTTCAATTACTCGATTGCCTCCTAGTGCATTGATTTGGTTGTTTTTGCTCCAAGCTGCATGAAGGAGAATTTGAATTTGGGAGTCATAAATGAGGGGTATACCCTCCTATAAACCCTCTCCTTTGTCCACTTCAAATTATTGCTGCCAATTGTCCATTAAATCTTTGACTTTGTCTTCAAAATTCAACAAAAATCTGCCTTAAACACATATTAGACTCCATGGCATCATAACCAACCCAACTCACCCCATAGGCATGAATATAATAAAAAAACATGCAATAAGCTAAGAGAATGTTTGATTAAACTATTTTAGGAGGCAAAATAAGCCCATATAATTACCCATTTATGGGGCTCATCAGAAATACATAGGAACTATACAAAGCCTTAGCTCTCACAACTAGCCATCTCTCAGTAAAATCCTCACAGATGCTCACAAGCAATCTTGGCTTCTCTCCAGCCTTCCTCTCTACCCTCCAAGCTCCTATTTCCTTATGTTTTTCCTTGTGGATGATCTCCTTCAACCAAGTGGAAAACTCTGATCTGACACACTGTCAGAACTGCGCAATCCCCAAGGCATGATGCCTTGACTGCATGCATGAGTTTTCTTTTTAAGAAAACACATGCAACTGATAGTACATTATCCTTGTTTTTAATCTCAACTGCGTCATTCTCAGAATAAACATGCATGAGTTTCTAATGAGGGAATCTTCAATTACCTAGAGCACACTAGTTGAGTGCATGCATGCATCAACTGACTCTTAACTCTCTATTAGTTCCTCAAATAGTTTGGAACTAATTTAACTGGACTTAACTCAGTCAATTGAGTTAACTAATTACAACTCAAATATAACTCAATCTTATCTCCTTAATTTAAGGGATAACTCTTTCATGACTTCAGAAAGACTTCTAACTTGAATTTCTCCAACTAATTAATTCAAAATAAATTAATTAATTATTTCCAAGTAGCTGTTAAGACTAAATTTGATTTTAATTCACAATTTAATTCAAGGAAAAATTAAATTGGAATATTCTTGTTGCCACATTTCAACAGAATTCATCAAACCTTGAAATGTAGAAGGTGCATGGTAAGGTAAAAAGGCATGACCAAGAATTCATAATGACCCTCATGAGTTCTAAATGTTGTTTTCAGAATGTCTTCAGTCTTCATTCTGATTTGATGATATCTTGAACGAAGGTCCAACTTGGTGAAGTAAATTTCTCCATTCAATTCATCCAATAATTCATCGATGACAGGAATGGGAAATTTATCTTTAATAGTGAGCTTGTTGAGCTCCCTATAATATGGACATATGCACCATGATCCATCCTTCTTGTGCACCAATACTATTGGAGCAAAGAAAGAACTTTGACTAGGTTGAATTATACCAGCCTCTAGCATTTCTGCAACCATACATTCAATTTCACTCTTTTGGGCATAGGGATATCTGTAAGGCCTGATGTTTGGAAGAACAATTCTTGGAATCAACTGAATAGCATGATCATGATCACGAATAGGTGGGAGGCCTTTGGGAGTCTCAAATACCTTGGAATGATTGTCCAAGACTTTTTAGAGATCTGGATAAATAGATGATTTCGATGTGGGAACCTCTAGCAAACATAATTATGAAATTACACCACATTGTTCTTTCTTTAGAAGCTTTGTCATGATGTTAGAGCGGATTATCTTTCCCGGTTTCCCTGTGATACCCCTTAATTCAACTTCCTTTCCCTCTAAAAAAAAATTGAGAAAAGTTCTTCAAAATTAAAAGCTATCGTACCCAAAGATTGTAGCCATTGGACTCCTAGTACAACATCAGCACCACCCATTGGAATGGAAAACATTGGACTATTCAACAGATATTCTCCCATGGATAGTTTGATATTATGGCACTTTCTAAAGCAATTTATGGTTCTTCCATTTGCAACCATCACTTGACACTTTGGTGCTGGATATAGGAAGCAATTCAATTCCTTCACTATCTTACAATGAATAAAATTATGGGTACTTCCCGAATCAATCAACACTATTACCTTTTTCTTCTTGATATGTCCTTCTATGTTGATAGTTTGAGGAGTGGTAATTCCACCCAATGCATTACAATATATTGTCAGATTCATTTCTTATTTCTCTAGGGTTTTTTCCTAGTGTGTATCCTCTTCTTTTGATGTTTCTTGTTCCATTTCTTCTTCCTCTTCACAATCTATGTAAAAAAATTTCTTCTCAACACACTTATGACCTTAGTGTATTTGCTATCACAACTATAACAAATCCCTTTTTCTCTTTTTTTTTCCAATTGTTGTGGTGTCAACCTTATAGGTTGTGGAAGGCTAGGGGAAAAAACACTTCCATCTTTATAGTTGTGATTGGTAGGCTTCCTTGTTGCCATAATTTTGCTTTCAAATTTTCTTGCCAACCTGAATGCCTTCTCTAATGAATCGGGTTCCCAAAGGCAAACCTCATGTTGGATGTTATCCTTTAAACTCCCTATGAACACATCAATCCTATGCTCCTCTGGAATATATTTTACCCTTATATTCAATTTTTGGAAGTCCTCAATGTGCTCCACCATTGAACACTTTTATTTGAGATTTATCAATTGGCTAAAAAAAGTGTTGATTTTGTATCCTCATAATGTGCTATCATTTCTTCCGTAAAAATCTCCCAAGTGACAATTTGTTTATGAGATCAAATCCATCGTTACCATACAAATTGATTGGGTTCCAAATATAAAGTCACAATGCATACCTTTTGTGTGTTTTGCACATTATGGAGATCAAAATATTGCTCCATCTGTAGTATCCATGTTACGAGTTCCTTTCCATAAAACTTTCTCATATCAATCTTTGGAACATAGTGGATCTTCAATCCAATGTTAGATTCTATGAAATCATGACTAACATTTCTTTTTTTCTCATCATGAGTTTCCTCTACTACCTTTTCGCCATTAGGAAGCATTTCTTGTAGCAACTTTGCCAAACCTCCTTCCAAACCTTCCATGTCTTTCTTCAAATATTCCATGTTTACTTCTAAAACATCCATCTTAGCTTCCACACCATCCATCTTAGCTTCCATGCCTTTCTTTAAACCATCCATCTTAGCTTCTATTACTTTTTGTGAGAGTGAAATTTGTTGCACTTGGTCTCGTAATTTTGATATATCATGTTGTTTGGTCAATTTAGTGTGTCCTAAATTGGTACATTAATTATCAATCCGGGAGTCGTAAACTAATGAAGTGTGGCGCACTTTATGTGCAAGATAATCTTTCCTTACTTTTTGTCGTTTTCGATTTTTATTTTGTTTTGGGGGTTTTTATCTTCGTTTATCTCCTATTATGAATGAAAATCCTATTCTTAAGTCTCTAGAAGGCAAGTATGGATATAGATTTTAGGCAATTATGTCCTCTATAATGATTTCTAGCACTTAACACTCCAGAAGATCTTAGAATATACTAGTGATGACAGTAATACTTGAACAAGAATGAAAGATGTGCTGCTATCTAAAACAAGTAAGTAATGAACTATTGATCATGAAACTATCATCTCTGCTGCTGTCTAAATACAGAAAAATGATTTAAGCTACTGCACTCAAAGAAATCAAAAATTGCAAGGAAAGTAAAACTAAAATCAAATTACATCATTCATAGTTCGACCTCTCTCCAGTTAGTCTAGCTATGGCTTTCGGAGATAATCGTCAATAACATGAGCAATCTGATATCTAATTGCAGAAAAGTAAAACTAAAATCAAATCACAACATTCATAATCTGATTCCTCGCCAGTTAGTCTAGCTATGGCTTTCGGAGATAATCATCAATGACATGAGCAATCTGATATCTAATTGCAGAAAAGTAAAACTAAAATCAAATCACAACATTCATAATCTGATTCCTCGCCAGTTAGTCTAGCTATGGCTTTCGGAGATAATCATCAATGACATGAGCAATCTAATATCTAATTGCAGAAAAGTAAAACTAAAATCAAATCACACATTCATAATTCGATCCCTCGCTAGTTAGTCTAGCTATGGCTTTCGGAGGTAACCATCAATGATATGAGCAATTTAATATCTAATTGCAGAAAAGTAAAACTAAAATCAAATCACACATTCATAATTTGATCCCTCGCAAGTTAGTCTAGCTATGGCTTTCAGAGGTAACCATCAATGATATGAGCAATTTAATATCTAAGTCAACTAACAAAGCAAGTAAACAAAACTGAAATCAACAAAACGGAATTGGAACTAAAAAACTAGGAAAAGCAAAGTCAGCAGAGAATTAATCCCATGTCATTAGTCATTGTGAAAATTATATGCAGATGCCCGGGCTGCCTACTCTATCCTGAAACATACATGCACTGATCAGTGTTATGCAGATGCCCGGGCTGCCTACTCTATCCTGAAACATACATGCACTGATCAGTGTTATACAAAGCTGTAAAATCATGAACAGAAGTGGAATGTTAATATCATGACAATTGAAATATACACATGTGGAATATATGCAATGGAAATAAGAAAACGATGCATAAAACTTTACAGCAACAAGGGAAACGAAACCTCAGCGTACAGGGGCCCTCTGCACAGCCTCGGTCAACAGGCTATCAATCCAAGATTATATTCACGCAATCATGTAGAAACAGAGTCTTCTCATATATTTCAAAACACAGTTACAGCAATAAAACTAGTGTCACGACACAGTGGGTTTTTAACAGCAAAATTACATTCAAAAAGACTAAGACTATGCGTTATAGAAACGCGTTATTTATAACAAAGTTTACATAACTATTTTCTTGTAGAACTGCGTGAACAGGGGACACGTAAAAGACAACGTACATGGATTTAGCGTACTGGTTGGCGAGAATATTAAATCTATCAACTGTGGTTCTTAGATTCTCGTCATGGGTTAGTCTACAGGTGGCAACAGACCCCAGAGAGTTAGGAACAGCCACGCATCCTTCAGAATCCTTCACGTGTTGGAACACAGAGTCTTGCTGTCGTAGGACTCTTACATTGGACCACCGTTTGACCACCATTGACCACAGCTTCCCTTGATGAATTCAGCTGAACCAATAGGACTTGATCCATGTCCAAGTCATTTCTAACTTGCCCATGTGGCTTGTTTTGCCTGGTGACACTTGCAACATAAAGTTTAACAAAAACAGCTGCAGAAAGTTGAATCAGCTGCGGAAAGTGATTGGATTCCGCAGCTAATGAGCAAAATCTAGTTCAAATAGCAAACACAAAAATATAGTCAGAAAACGACTTAAATGCTCTTTTAAAATCAATATGCAATGATCTCTGATAGCTTATGGAGTGCTGGTAAGGGAGAAAAGTTTGGGAAAATGTGTAGGAGAGGTGTAATTTCAAAGCTCTACACATGTTGCATTTCTTCCTCTTCTTCATACATCATGCTAGAGCTTTCAGGTTGCTTACTAGCTATTTCCATTTTATTTCTTCAGGGCATCAATTAATGATAAATATGATTCACTGTGCCCTTTGAATCACTTCAAACAAATTTTTCAAACCAAACTTATGCAATTTTTTTAAAAAGACTACGCACCTTTTTTTCTCTTCGTAGGATCTCGATATTGAATTTGTTGTATATCTGTAATTTCATATCTCCAAGGTCTAAAATTTCATCCTATGATATCCCTCTGTGTCCTCTTTCCAACCCCATAAGTCTTATCTATATTGGATTCTCCGAGAAAGAGTTATGTCAAAGCCCCCACGATGACCTTGTTATAGATTGGTAAAGTAGAGTGAACTTGTACGAAGTGCCACATGTCACTGTTTCGACCTTCAGACCTAAAAACGATACACAAAAAACTAAATTTCATCCTCTTTCTTTCACTGTTTATGAAATTTCAATATAATGCTCAGAGAAAAATTTATAACTATTTTCCCAAGGTGACATGTTTGAGATCAAATTCGGGAGCCTACAAAAAACCCTAACTTCCTCAGTTCAGGCCTCCGAAAATATAGTGAGACAAGATCTAAAATTTGGTCTCGTAGTTCATCACGATTTCAGCTCAAATGGGTTTTAATTTAAGCTTCTGAATATTCGTAGAAAAAAAGTTATAGCGAAAATTCTATGATGGCTTGTTTGAAGCAGCGAAACCCTAGAATCCAAAGCTTTGATACCAATTGTTATGCAACCAGTTCACAAAATATAAGAATGAGATAGATCAATGACTTCAAAAGTAGCCTCTTTGAGCAGGAAAAATCCTTTACATTACATAAATGAACAATTCTTGGATGATAAAAATGACAAGACCTCCTTTTTATATATAGGAGTCTAAGGGGTCACAATATAATCAGAGCCGACATAACAATAATAATGTAAGGGCACAACAATAAAAATAGTGGGCTTCTATGGGGCACAATAATAACAATATGGGGACAACATGGGAACAACAATAACAATAAGGGGCTACAATGACAATAATAATAAGGGAATACACTAGTATTATAGGGACCTAACAAACTCCCATCAAATTGAGAAGATTAATGGATTCATCTAAAACTCCTCTTAAAAAGATGATTCTAATGTTACCTCAATTAAGCTTGTTTTTCTTAGATTGTTGGAGATTGTACAAAAATATTTCAAGGTAATCCTCTAGACTTTCTTCATCTTTTTGTGTCATCTTAAAAATATAATCTCTTAAATTGATGGCTTTACAATATTCTTGATATTTCATAAGAAAGACTTTACACATTTAATCTCATGTTTGGATTGTATTTCTCCCAATCCCATGATTATTACGCATAAATTATTAAACCATTGACGAATCTTAATTTTTGAGGCTGAAAGGGTATCTAATGGCCAAAATACATTATATAAAATTGAGAGGATAATGTGAGTGGCCCTAGGAAGTGTTTACCATAAATGAACCAAAACAACACCTACATAAAGAAACCAAGTTAAGACATTTTTTTTTCTTGAGGTGGGCATACCCATGCTCAGAGATAGAAAAACATGGCCACCAAGCAATAACATTGTGGATCCATTAAGTATGCATAAAGAATGACAAGGATGGCCACAAAGAGAATACACAAGGGATCAATGTCATTAGATCATAGCCACAAAAAATATACAATGGAATTGTGTCTCAATTCATAAAGCGGGAGGATATCTAGAGAAATGAAATGAACAAATAGATCCCCTTTTGAAGTACCAACATCATGAGGATAAGAGTGGTATTGTCCAAAAATTCAGGGGAAATCATGAAAGATAAAAATTATAACATTTTGTGACATGCAAATAACTCAGATGTGTACATATAATATACTAACAAAATATATGAATGTATAATCAAATGATATGATAATAATAGGTCCCCAATGACGAGTGTGAAGTCCAGCCAGATGTCATAACCATGTAGAAGGCTTGCATATTAGACAGCCATATGTATCACATAAACACCTTTGCAAGTTGACATGTTCGGATTTATTCGAGAGTGATGGATGTACTCTTATATTTCAGGTTTTGGTACGAGATATCTCTCGTGGCTCGTAGATTAATCATGAGACCTCATTATTATGAGGAAAGGTTTTAATTGGGGTTGTGTGAGGGTAGCATCATGGCCAACCAACACACTTCCTCAAATTTATATCCATACCAGGTGTGGTGCTTGTTTCCCACCACCTGTGGGTGACACCCATAAGAGAATTTTTTTATCCTAGATTTTCTTCAACTGGTAGCTAGCAGCCCCTTATAGCCACCAGATAGCCCAATGTGCCAATATCTCCACCACATGAGCTATCCATTATGCACCCTCGCCCATTTTTCATGATCATATATTTGAAGGTGGGCCTTCCAACCTGTTAACACCCAGGTTGTTCCCTATGACTCCCAAGGGAATACGGCCGGGGTAACCACTAACCAATCTTTGGATCACAGTCTCTAGCCAAACTGTGATCAGAGAGGGCTCTCTCTTTATGATTTGTCTCTGTTATGATGGTGTTTTTAGGCTAGCTATTATGCTCAGGTTTTGGTTTATGTTTTGGTTGGAGGATTTCCTTTAGGTCTTATGATATAGTGTTTAGATAGTATAATACCATTGGGCAATGGAGTCTGGAGTTGTGAAATGATCTGATACGCTGGATTGGTGGTGTTCAAACTGCAGGGCCTATTGTTTATTTTAGACAGACAAAATTAGATCAAATGGTGATGTATGTCAACCAACAGAAAGCAATTAAGGATTTTCTATTAAGTTGGTGGGGTGAAGGTGAGCGCACTGCACAGGAGCAAAATTTGAATTCCTGTGACAAGGGCCACTGTGAAAGGTGTATTCTGAAAGTGCAGCAATTAAGAAATACACTTATCTAGATTAAACCTGAAGAAAACATTCATAAACAACACAGATTGAACTCAGGGTATTCAGTGAATAAATCCTGAAAGTTATTCTTTCTCTTTGTTGCTTAGTATCGGAAATCAGATAACATGTGTGGGTTCTTAACTAAATAAATAATTGACAAAGAGAGTTACAGAGACTTATTGTATGATGAAATACACAGGAATCTAGCAGTTATCAACGGGCACCAGAACGCATTCAGCACTTCAGAAATCCGAGAAATCCCATTGCTTTCTTTATTAACTTCTGAAAGGATTACAGCATAAGAACTTCTTCAGGAGAAATCAACAACAACCCTTGCAATCTTATGCGAAGGGGACTTTATAGAAATGCGTATACAAAATATCTCAGGCATTGAGTCATCTGAGAGAGAAAATATCTTCATTATTACGTTCAGAAAGTAGGCAAGGAGTTATTACAATTTTGAATGCAGCGTAAATGCTCTTTATGTCTGTCAGAGGATTGTTTTGACTTTTGAGAGTCACTCAGTCGGTTGCATTACTCTGTTTTAATTCTGGAAATACGCATTTACTTTTGGCTGCGCAGTGCATTCTCGGGTTTTGCCAGCTGTGGTCTTCTATTTCTGCTTTGTTGGCTGCTACATCCGCTGAGTTGGCTCAGCTTTGATTTATGCTGCATGCTGACTTTGCTGAACTGTGCTTTTTATAAAAATTTGTAAAAAACAGAAATTTGGTGAATGCCTTACTGATTACAAAATTCTCTGTATTGCATCTGTCCACCATTCCTGTGTAGGGAGCTGATGCCTGAGGATGGCCTCTATTGTCTCTTCTGCTTCTGTATATTTGAAAAAATTTGGGGCCACATCAAACAAGTGATTAATCTCATTCATTATAAAAAATAGATTTTCTATCTTACTATAGAAAACCTGTCCTGTAATAGGCCCTGTGTCTTCTGAAGTGCTGGCCCTCTCATTGATCTGTGCTGAGGCAAAAACATTTACTCTTTTAGCATACTGCTCATGGGTGAATAATTTCCCTCCGCTGTTCAGTAAGCTAGGGAGTCCTCTACTTTGCAATACCTGAAATTTCTCCATGAACCTATTCACCTCTGTCTGCATATCCTGGGTTCTTCTGTCCAATGTCTGTACCAGATTTCTAAGAGTAAGAACCCTCTTGATCATTTGAATAGTCTCAGTTCTATTTGTGATTCCAATGGTGGCTAACTGAGAACTTGTTTTGTGGTTAAGCACATTGATCATTCTTGTAGCAACTTCAGGCATATTTCCTAATAAGGCTCTTGATGTTCGGATTTCCTTCTGTGCCTTTGGGATGAGCTCTAGTTGCTCATGGATTGTCTCAATATATGGCCATTGGTTGGTGATGGATTGGCCAATATTGGACCATATCATTGCTCTGATCTCAGATATGATTTTATCTAGCTTGAGCTCATTCTCAAGTTCCTTGATCCTATCTTTAAGGGCTTTGATTTCCTTGGCCTTTTCTCCCACCTCTCTTTTTGTCTTATCATGCCTTTCATTGACCTTGGCCAGCTTATCTCTGGTTTCATGCAGCTCTGTCATCTGAGCTTCCAAGATTTGTATTTCATTCTTTAATTTCTGCATGTCTAGGCTATGTGCCTGTTCTGTACTTGTAGGTGCTGCTGAAGTGGATGTAGCTGTTTGTTCAGTTTGTTGAGGTGGAGGCACAGTGGTAGGAGCAGCATCCTCAAGATTGATAACTTGAGGAGGAGGCTGAGAAGTCTGACCCTCTTGTCTTTGCTTTAGTGCTGCTTGTAAGGCCGCTTGAGTAGCCTCAGACTCTCCTAATTTCTCTTGTGTTTGCAGGAGCTGCTTATATATAGATATTAGCAGATCTGTGGCATCCTTTTCCATCCTTTGTTGGGCTACCTCATCTGTTTGGGGGTGAATGGTAGCTGGGAGTTTGATTTTCTTCCTTAATGCAGCCATGTCAGCATCCCTTAGTTTCAAGATCTCCTGTATCCCTTTGATGTCATTGGGGTTATGCCCAATTTCCACGATGATGTCCTCTAGGGATCTTATCCTGTTGTCTTTGGCCTGAGATGAAGCCCTCTCCAATTCTAGTTGAGAGGCTGTGGCATTGAGGCTGCTTGTTAATTTGTAATTCTCCAACGTTTTGTCTGCTAAGGAGGCATACACCATTTCGCCAGTTTGCTTGTGCAGCTCAATTTTATCCATTGGGTGGATGTCCTTGGCCAGGACCTCTAGATTAGTCCTGAGATAATCTGCAGTAGATTGTGGCTGGAGTGCGGTTGGTATGAAGTGACTCATAGTCAACTTGCCTTCGTCCACATCAAAGGCAGCCATTAATCTTTGTTGGTTGGAGGGAGCCATTTTCAACAAATGGTTATATAATTTGACCTTCATGGGCTCACTCCTTCTTTTGATGTCTATAAACTGTTGTTTGATGCCTACCTCTCCTTCCCTCTGCTGGCTGGAGGAAGTGACCTCCCCTCCCATGATTCTGTCTTGTTCTTGGTGGAAGGAACTGACCGAGGCTTCCCTGCTGGGTGGGCCCATACCCATTGCTTGTCTAATTGCCGCATCATCCTCTGAGAAGTCATTTAATCTTTGTCTCTTCTCCCCTTGGTTGATGGATGAAGTCATGGGTGTTTCTCTGTCTCTTTTTCTACTTAGGTCCTCCTTCTGTGGAGTTTGAAGGACCGAGGCATCAGTAATGTTTTCAGGCCTTGAGTGTTCTACATTTTGGGCCTGCTGCTCAGTGGTAGGTGGGGTATCTACCACTCTTTCTTGCTGCAAGGGCTGCTATGTTTCAGATTGCCCTTCTCCTTGCTGCTGTTGTTGTTTTTGTTGTTGCTGCTGCTCTGCCTGTTCTTTCTCTCGCTGCTCTGGCTCTATCTCCATCACCTGTTCTTTTCCCTTTTCTGATATATTTCCAGCAACCCTTGTAGCTTGCTGTTGGGCGGTTGAAGAGGATGCTGCTGCTCCAATTTGTGTGCTCGGCAGTGAGCTGACCTGTGAATAAAACTCAAGGTCAGCCATTTTCTCTAGGTTTCTTAGAGCTCTTTGATTAAGCTCTTCTTGAGTAACAGCTTCTTCTAAAGTCCCTCTCCTCCATTTACTTTGATTGGCATGTTTTTCTATGTGAGGAAGGCTGCAATGATCATAAGCAGACAACTTGTATTTAAGCCTCCTCATGGTAATGAAGTTGTTAGGGTCATAAGGTTTCCATAGGAAGCTGTATTTGAGACCAAGGCCCCCAAGTATTCTATCTGCTTCCTTCCACCCTTCCTCCCTTTCGTTATAGAGGAAATGGCCAAGTTGACTTTTGACCTTTAGCTGTGCCTTCTTACCTTTGCCTGAAAAGTGGAACATATCCACAAAGCCAAACTGCCTGAAGTATTCTAAGGCAAGTAGTCTCATAGGCACAAATCTGGGTAGTCTAAATGGGGGCAACTCACACCCATATATTCTGATGACGGTGTGGTGTTGGTAGAAGTACCAATCCCCAATACTGTATGCTTTTGATAAATGCAGGAGTCTTTGCATCTCATCTGTCAATCTGGGAGGAGGTGAGCCCAAAAGTAGAGTCATGGCTGGATGAATGAAGTGATCAATGAACTCACAGTAGGTGTACGGAGAATAGAAATTGAGGTGGAAAGCAGATGTCCAGTACACCACCGATCTCAAATTTCCCTGTGCATCTTCTCTTTTCATTGGGAAGGAGAACTTCTCATGCTGGAAGTATAGAAGCAAATGATATATGTATGAAGTGTATTTAAATACCCTATCTCTTGATAGGTTCATCAACTGCTCATGCATCTTGTCAGAGATGTATGTGGCATAGTCATAGCAGACTGGTCTTCTAGCTGGAGCAAACATGAGCATTATGTGCATAACCGTTTCATCCACATGTTCCACTGAATCATATCCCAGGATGGAACTGATCATGTCAACAAGGTCCAGGCCCAATTGGTTGAGGTAGACACAGTTGATGGGAGGAGTTTGTACAGTGTCAGCTTTGATGAATAACTGGTTGAGCTTTGTAATCTGGGCCTCTGTCATTCTGTCTCCCTCCATTATCAAATCAGCTAATGATAGGGGAACCAACTTCTTATCTGTTTTGAACTGCAGCATTTCCCTGATGGCTTCAGGGGTAATGAGAAACAGAATTGCACCTGAAGAATCAAGCACCGCCCTCTGGGATGCATCATAATACTCAGCACATAGGTGGATGAGTTCTGGGAATTGGTTGACCTGAGGTAGCTTGAAAATTGGGAGAGAGGAATCCCAAATTCCCAAGATGTCTGTCCCATTCTGATGTTTGATTTTAATTTCATTTAGTATTTGGAGATGAAACCTGCTCCTGCTTAGCATTTCTTCTGATATGTTATAGTCTAAGTCAGCTAATGCTTTCCAGCCCAATGCTTTGTGAGGGGCATTCAGAGGAGCTACATTGAGGGCTATAGGAGCCACAAGGGGATCCATGGTTCTTCTTAGGATTCTGTTTTTTCAAGGACTGGTGTTACTATGCAGAGTAACACAAACAGCGCTTTTTCTGAGGAAAATGAGAATTTCTGAGGACAAAGAGTGAATGGGAAAGGTTGTAGCGATTGAAATGCTGCTTTTGAGTTAATAGGTGAGTTGCAGACCTTAGCAGAGTTTGTTTTTGAGGCAAATTAGCTTCTTGCAGGTGACTGGTTCACGATTGCGCGAACCAGTAATAAGTTTACGTTCAACTTGCCCAATGTGGCCCTATAAACGTGTAGTGGCAGCTCTGGTTTGGTCTGAATGCTAGTTCAGTGGTCCTTTAATGGTGAATTTTGAGTTTGGAGGTCTGTTACTAGTTATACCCGAAATTCAGTGAAAATGGAGCTTTAGAGTGCAAATGAGAAGTACCTGTAGAATCTGGTCGGTTAGAACTTGCTAGCACTTTGAGGGATGGACGTTCTAGCGGTCTGGAAGTCTTTTCCACGGCTGGTGCAGGTTTGGACGTGAATTTACATGCAGAACAAACAACAAAGCTTGCGCCCAAAAATAGCAAAAAACACGATTTTTGGCATAAATATATCTTTTGGTGATTTTGGCGCGTTTTCGCGCTGACGTCAGCATGATGTCACCGGTGGGGTCAGGGTCGGATGACGTCAGCAGGACGTCATCCGGCCAGGTGGCGGCCCCTGGTTGGTCCACGGGGACAGTGAGATGGCAGGACAAGTGGACCAGTGGTTGAGCGGAGAAATGATGCGACGGCGTACCTGGGGGTGACGTGGGGTGACGGAGCAGTGACGTGGCGGTGAGGTAATACAAGCGGGAATGATAAAACCGGAAACCGAGGCGGTTTCATATCGCACCGCCTACGGTACGGTGGCGGTATGCGTCAGTGGTACCTCCGATGGGCTGTGGAGTGGACGCGTGGCTGCCGCATGACGTAGCCAAAATACGGCCGTCGGGAGATATCGTTCGGGCAGCGGATCGGCTCCGATGCTGTAGTGGCCGTCGGATCTGGAGGAGCAAGATCTAACGGTTGTCGGGAGCTTGACGTGACAGGAGGATAGTACAGTTAATGATCGGGCGTCGGAAGGGGTCCGATGTGATAAGGGCCGTCGGATCTGGAGTTGCTTGATCAGACGGTCATCGGGAAGGTGAAGCGATAACCAAGTACGGGGAAAGGCAGAGGCCTATTTTAATATTGTCCTGGGGATCTGTGCACTGGCGGAAGCTTTGGAACAGTGGGTTTTCATGATTTTTGTTGAAAATAGACCCGCCCTTTAGACTTAGGATAAGAGAAAAATGTTGGTTTTTTGATGTTTTTAGCCATTTTGAAGCGGGTAAGGGTAGAAATTGGGCTTTTAGGGGGGTTTTCATGAGCAACTGGGGGTCAAAAAATGAGGAAATGAATTTGCAGAGGAAAAGGGAGATTTAGCTTAGGTTTATCAAGATGACCAGGTGTCATCTGATCCCTGACATGTAACTTATTGGCTATAGTACCAAAGGGGTGGGTATTTATATAAAATTTGGGGTTTATACACCATGGTGTTAGTAATATTAGGGAAAAGGTGATATAAGGGATCTATATAATAGAGTTAGTGTTAGCATGGATGATGGAAGTGAATGGGGGGGAAAAACACTAAGTTCATTTGAAACTTACTTAGTTTAGGGAGTAGATCAAAATGAAAAGATTTTTAGACAAGAAATGTGGCTTTGGATGAACAAGAATCATTATGAAACCATGATCTTCCTCCCTGAATCTCAGCTCATAGAGGGATGTTAGCAAATGAAAAAGAAAGGGGGAAGGAGGGAGGTTAGTTACGGTCCTTGCTGCAACTTGATGAATATGCACCCCTTGTCATTTGATAGACTTTGCCTTGGTAATCATAGTCACCATGCCTGCAATGGTGAAGGTAGCCTTTTTCTGCAACCACCACTACCTACCCAACTATTTGCCTAGCATTTTTTATTTCTTCTTGGAGGGTGCACTTGGACTTGCAGACCCTTACTTGCCTTTTCTTTTCTTTGGCTTTTTCTTTTATTTTCCTATCTACTTCTAACCTTATTGCTTCCAAGGTCCCAGATTAAGCGGTTGGGAGCCTTTTCTTCTCTACCTGAACTACTTGTCTGCCAAGATTAAACAGTTTGGACAGACTCCTTTCTCTATTCTACAACTGTAAATTTAAACCATGGAATGATTCAGATTAAGCTGTTGAATCATCCATCAAAATTTGAAGCTCATACCAAGCTATAAGCATAGATTGGGTTCTCTTGGAAATATGTGATCTTTGAGTCATCAAAGCAGAACAAATTTGGACCTTCCATAGCCAATCATGAAATATGAAACCTATTGGTATAGGTATCTAACAGTGGCTCCACATGGGGATGGTGTTTCTTTTGAAAGACCAAGAACAGCAGGTCAGATTGCCTTGCTCCATTGCTGCCTATATCATCCTTAAAGTTTGCTGCTTTGAAGTACCAAATTTCGTGCTTCCCTTCTTGGTAGACTTCTGATTCTATTTACCTTTTGCTGGTTGGTGAATCACTTGGAAAACTGCATTTTTACAATCTAAACAGAAAATAATATGTACATCTGCATATATACAAGGGAACCTCAGGTTGCACTCATGGGAAATAGTCAAAATAATGCTTCAGCATCCTGCCATTGACAGGACCTTCATCCAAGTCAGCTTCAGTTAGACTTTTGAGGAAGTAAGTGTTGTTACCTTGTACTGCTTGGACAGCAAATGGTCCCCTCCATAAGGAATCAAATTTTCCATGCTTTCCCTTTTCTTCTCTTCTTGCATCCCACTTTAGGACTTTGTCTCCCACATTGAAATCTTCTGCTTTGGTTCTCCTGTCAAAGGCCTTCTTTAATTTTTCTTGTAACCCTTGAACTCTGCTGAACACCTGATCTCTAGTTTGCTGCAGACATATGATTTGATTTATCCTTCTTTGCATATCATTTGGTTCAGCTTGGTTTTCTTGAAGAAGCTTCATAACAGGTACTCCTATTGATGAGGGAAATTTGGCTTCTAGTCCATAAACCAACTCATATGGGCTGGTGCCAATTGATCTTTTGGTTGTTAGTCTATCTGCCCATAAGGCATTGACTAGTTTCTTGTGCCAATTCTTTTTGTTTTCTTCCAGCACCTTTTTTATGATGTTCACCAGGCTCTTGTTAGATGATTCAGCTAGGCCATTTCCTTGGGGATAGTATGCAGTAGAGTGACCCAAAGTAATATGATATTTGTGGCAGAAGTTTACCATTTTCTTGGATCTGAAAGCAGCAGCATTGTCTGTTATTATTTTGTCAGGACAGCCAAACCTAGCCAGTATGTTGTTTTCCAAAAACTGAATGATTACTGAGTCATTTGCTTGTCTGCATGGGGCAGCTTCAATCCATTTGGTGAAGTAGTCTGTGGCTGTCAAAATCCATCTATGTTGGCCTGAAGATGAGGGATGAATTTCCCCAATGAAATCCAAGCCCCATTGTTGAAAAGGTCTCTCTGTTGCAATGGGTCTTAGGGGAAGTGGCAGCAACTGTCTTTTGCCCTCAAACACTTGGCATTTGTGGCATGAGGTTGTGAATTTCTTGACATCAGAGAACATGGTGGGCCAGTAATAACCAGCCCTCAGTATTTTGTCCACAGTGGATTTCCAGTACAAATGTCCACCACAGTCTCCTGCATGAAAATCTTGCATGATATTGTCAGTTTCATTTTCCATTAAACAGTGCAGCAATATACCTTCATGGTTTTTCCAAAGTAAATTTCCATCCATCACACAAAATCTAGATGTTTTCATTTTTAAGAACCTACACTTAGTTCTGGACAGTCCTGGGGGAGCACACAGGTTTTGTAACACATAACAGATGTCAGAGTACCAAGGGGATTGTTCAAAGGCTACATTGATCTTTGGAGTTGCCAGCTCTGTTTCACTGTCCAGCTGATTGATATCTAAGGCTTGAAAATTTGTTTCCGTCATTAATTTGGCCAAGCCTTGCCCTTTTATTAGTTTTGTGGTTTTATCTCAATGTCAAATTCCAAGATACTGGCTATCCATTTTCCTCTTCTGCCTTCTAAGTTTTCTTGGGTGAGAATGTCTTTGACAATAGGACTTGGCACATATGCTATGACATGGGAATAAAGGATATAAATCCTAAAATCCTTAATTGCTTTGACCAAAGCATAAGCTTGCTTTTCCATGATTTGGTATTTCAGAGGTGCGTCTCTAAGGGCTTTACTAAAGAAAGCAATTGGTTTCTCATTTCCTTGGTCATCTTTTTGCAGCAAAACAGCAGCAATAGTATACTGGGAGGCGAAAGAGAAAATGATAAAGTCTCTGTCAAACTGAGGATTGGTTAACACTGGGGTTTGAGTCAAGGCCAATTTTATACCTTCAAAGGCTTGTTTTGCTTCAACAGTCCACTTTACTTTTGAATCCTTTTTTAACATGTTGTTTAATAATCTGATTAGTTCTGCTAAGTTTGGGATAAACCTTCTTAAAAAATTGATTTTTCCTAAGAATCCCTGCAACTCCTTGACATTCCTTGGGTGGGGCATTTGTAGGATAGCTTGTATCCTATCTGGATCAATTCTTATGCCATCTTTTGAAATAATGTGTCCTAAGAGTTTACCTTCTTCCAAGCCAAATAATGACTTCTTGGGATTTAAGGAAATACCATATTTCCTGCATGTTAGGAAAATCTGTCTCAAATGTTTCAGATGTTCTTGGTCAGATTTTGAAAAGGGTGTAAGATCATCTAAGTAAATGACTAGGAAGTCATGAATCTCTTTTGCAAAAGCAATATCCATTGCTCTTTGAAATGTTGCCCCTGCATTTTTCAATCCAAAGGGCATCTTTACATATTTGAAAGTTCCCCATGGGGTTGTGAATGCAGTTTTGTCTTGGTCATCAGGGTGTACCAAGATTTGATTAAAGCCTGAGAATCCATCAAGCAATGAAATCCTTGAAGCCCCCACCACTCTTTGGAGAATGTGATCCATTTTGGGTAAAGGGTAGTTATCTTTGAGTGATACTTGATTTAGATTCCTTAAGTCTACACAAAGTCTAATCTCACCAGTCTTTTTTCTTGTAGGGACTAAGTTGGAAATCCATTCAGAGAATCTGATTGGTGCTATGATGCCAGCTTTGAACATTTTTTGCAATTCCTTCTCAATGGAAGGAAGGAGTATAGGATTGATCCTTCTCAACTTCTGCTTGAATGGTTTTTGATTAGGCTTGAGGGGAATGGTATGCTGGATGACAGAATTATCATAGGACTTTAGATCCTCATAACCCCATGCAAAGACATCTTGGAACTCTTTAAAGAGGTCAATGTACTTGGGTTTTTGATCAGGGGGCAAAGAAGCAGACAGCTTTAGTATTTTGGGCTTGTCAATGGTACCAATATTGCATTCTTCAATGGCTGCATCTAATGGCTGCATTTTTGGCTTCCTAGGGATGTCATTTGAATCAAAAATGTCCTCTAGCGGGGTAAGGCCTGTTGGAAGGAAATTGTCTTTGAGTTCTATGATTTCAGCTTCAGCGCTGGTCACCTCTTCACAGTCAATTTGGTGAATTTGCTGAATGTTTTCGTTGTTGAAAATGGTTGGATTCAGTAATTGTTTTGCTGTTCTAGGTGATATTGGATGAACCATTTGTTGAAAAAGTATTTGTGATTGACTTGCTGACTCAAGTATTTGTGATTGACTTGCTCTGTCAATGTCAATATTTAATCCTGCAAACTCTTGTTGTAAGGTTAGAAAATTGTTTATTTGCATATCATCCTCAAATACTTGCCATTCTTTGACATTGTTTGGAATGGAGGGTCTGTACTTGACCTCGGCTGTGAAGCAGTTGTTGGGTTTTAGTGGAAATTTGAAGGTGCTGGCAAATGTTGCCAAACTGTGCGCATGGAGATTGTGGCTCCTTGAAATTTTTGTGATAAGGAACTCGGAGAAAGTGTCCAATAGTTCAATTACAGCAGATCTGTAAGACCTCAACCTTTTGTCATTGGTGACAAAATTTCCTTTTACTTGTTGAATCACTAGATCAGAATCTCCCATGATGGAGACCCTAGGAGCTTGTAATGACTTTGCTAGTTTGAGACCTAGTATCAGAGCTTCATACTCTGCCATGTTATTAGTGCATCTAAAGTTTAATCTATAAGCTCTGCCTTCCGCATGGTCTTTCCCTTTGTTATGTATCCAAACTCCAGCTCCTGCCCCTAACTTGTTGACTGAGCCATCAAATTCTAAGACCCACAGAATATCTTGCTTGACAGGAGATTTAAAGATCTGTTCATGGGATGGCAATGTAAGCAGGAGTTGGGGTTTCTTCTCTAGCTTGTGTTCTAGGACAGTTTCATCACTTGATTGAAAATCTTTGACAACCAGAGGAGGGGTAGTGTCCAGTGCTTGACTGATCGATGTTTTATGGGTGGTACTTCCTTGATTAATGTTTTGTTCTTGCATGAGTGTTTTGGTCCTAATATCATTGTTTGAGAGGCTTGCGCTGTCATTGAAGAGAATGAACGAATCTATGTCTAAATGGACAGCATATACAGGAAAGTTTTGAGGCTTTTCCTCACTGCTGACCATGTATTTCATGAGTGTTTCTCTGTAGAGTCTATTTGGTTGCCCAAAGACAGAGATGGTGGCATATGACATATCTAATTGCAGGGAGCCTTGGAGTTTAGCTCCCCATGATCTTGATAACAGCATCCCATATTTAGGTGGGATATCAGCGACTACAACATCCATTAGAATGGTTTTGTTGGGGTATTGAACCAGAGACACACATAAATCTTTTATTAGACCTAAACACTTGACTTGGCTGGAGTCAAAGGAAAACAGGTCCTTGTATGGTCTTGTTATATCCAAATTCAATCTTTCCATGACTGCTTTTGGCATGAGGTTATGAGAGGCACCTGAGTCAAACATCGCATTATGCAGTATTTTGTCATGAATATGCAAGCTGACATAAAAAGGTAATATCCCTGTAACTACTGTTTTTCCATCTACCTCTGGGCCAAACAGTAATTCCGGAGTGTCATCTAACACATTTACATCATCTTTGCTATTAGTGAGTTGAAGGGATTTCTTAATCTGTTGCTTATAGATGTCATGCTTGGCTAGTTCTGAGAGGGGAATTGCTATCTTTAGCTTGCCAATCTCTGTGCCTAGGTCAAAAGGTTTGTCAGCTTGGGTTTTGGAGTCACGGATAGCAGCCCTTTCTTTGTTCATTAAATCTTCTTGTTGGTTTTCATCTTGACTTCGAGACCTGCCCCTTTCACTCATGTCTTGAGGGGTAATATTTAAATCAGGGTGAGAGGACGACGTTGCCATAGGCTGTTGTAGTGGTGACAATAGTTCAGTAACCTCTTCAACCACTACTTCTTCTGCAGGCAAGTTTGTTTTGTCATTAGGTTATGTGACTATGGCTCCTTTAGACTTCTGTTTATCCTTTATCTTATCAGGCTGATTTACATTCACGGTCCTACTCCTTAGCTTGTACTGTTTATGGACTTCATAGACAGCAGTATCATATCCTTGTTTAAAATCAAAGGATTCTCCTGATTTAGTTTGGAATGTTTTGATTTCATCATCCTCATGATCCTCTTGTGTTAAGAAAACTTGGCTTTTACCATCTAGACCCATTAGATTAATCTCAGGGTCTTCATTGGGTTCAGTTGATGTTGAAGTTTCTGCATAATTTTCTTGGAAAGGGGTTCTTATGTCTTGGTCAGCACTTGTCCTACCAATGTTTTGGTTTTGAGTTCTCCTAAAATTCGGATTTCTAGGAGGGTTGTTTTGTGGTGCTTCCCATGATGACTTTCTTTCAACCGATTCCACTCTTTCACCCAATCTCTTCATGCTATTTAGTATTGCATCCAGCTTTTGATCAAAGCCCGAGGGTTCTTCTTTGAAGGCAGTCCTTTTTTCCAACTTTGCCCTGTTTCTTTTGGCAATTAGGTTAGCTTCCACTGTGACAGCAACCCTTTGAGCTTCTTCAAGGGTTGGAGGATCTCTTTCCTTCAACTGATAGGCCATATCAGGGTCAAAACCATCAGGGAATTTATACAGGGCTAAATCAGGAGGGGGCCTTAAGTTCTGTGGGATAGCATTATATACATTGTTAAACCTAGCACAATATTCCAAAACTGTCTCTTGGGGACCTCTCTTAATAGTGTCATATTCACCAAGTACGTGGAGAGGATCTTTCTTCTTTTCCCATCTGTCAGTAAAAACTTCGTAAAGCTGATCAGGAGTTGTGATGGAGTTTGCATTCAGGGATCTGAACCAAGTTCTAACATCCCCAGTTAAGCTTTGAACAAAAATTCTCATTCTGACACTGTCATCATCTATTTCATAGGTCTCAAAGTGGTCTTGCATCTTCTTAGCATGCTGGATAGCTGTTAGGGAGCCATTGGAGTCAAAATATGAGATTTTGCTTTGATAATCTTGAGGTAAAGCCGCAGCATTAGCTGGTATCTGCAGAGGTGCATACCTGTTAGCCATATTTATGAGGTTTAGAGGGTTAATAGGAACAAACGGGACAGCAGGGATCACTGGTATAACAGGGTTAATGGGATGAGTAGCTAGTGGGAGACTGGTTAAAGGAGTATGTGCAGTGGATGAAGATGTGAGAGGAGGACTTTGCGATGTTGATGGTGAACTAGGGGAACTAAGGGTGGACCGGAAAAGAACTTTGCAAGGAGTGGGAATGAGGCTGGGATGATCCGAACTTATATTTGCATCAGCAGGCTTCTCTTGCTTTTGTTGTCTCCTGATGTTTCTTCGGATGGTATTTGGATTATCAACAATGATGGGTGGATTAGGGTCAGGATTTGCCCTAGTATGCCGTGGATTATTCTTAGGAGCCAGCTTCCAACCTGTTTTTTTTGGATTTTGTAGGAAGTTTTTATATCTGCAAGGACTGGATGAAGATTTTGGAATGGCTATATATTCTCAGAGCTAAGACGAAGATTCCCCAAACAAGCTCCTCCTTAAAGCTGTTAATGTGATGCAGAAACAGTTCTAAGGCCTCTTGGCTGGTTTCAGGCTTGATGGTAGCTTTGTAAGACAGATAGTAATTGAAAAAATCCTAAGAAGTCCCCAGTGGAGTCGCCAATTATGTTAACACCCAGGTTGTTCCCTATGACTCCCAAGGGAATACGGCTGGGGTAACCACTAACCAATCTTTGGATCACAGTCTCTAGCCAAACTGTGATCAGAGAGGGCTCTCTCTTTATGATTTGTCTCTGTTATGATGGTGTTTTTAGGCTAGCTATTATGCTCAGGTTTTGGTTTATGTTTTGGTTGGAGGATTTCCTTTAGGTCTTATGATATAGTGTTTAGATAGTATAATACCATTGGGCAATGGAGTCTGGAGTTGTGAAATGATCTGATACGCTGGATTGGTGGTGTTCAAACTGCAGGGCCTATTGTGTATTTTAGACAGACAAAATTAGATCAAATGGTGATGTATGTCAACCAACAGAAAGCAATTAAGGATTTTCTATTAAGTTGGTGGGGTGAAGGTGAGCGCACTGCACAGGAGCAAAATTTGAATTCCTGTGACAAGGGCCACTGTGAAAGGTGTATTCTGAAAGTGCAGCAATTAAGAAATACACTTATCTAGATTAAACCTGAAGAAAACATTCATAAACAACACAGATTGAACTCAGGGTATTCAGTGAATAAATCCTGAAAGTTATTCTTTCTCTTTGTTGCTTAGTATCGGAAATCAGATAACATGTGTGGGTTCTTAACTAAATAAATAATTGACAAAGAGAGTTACAGAGACTTATTGTATGATGAAATACACAGGAATCTAGCAGTTATCAACGGGCACCAGAACGCATTCAGCACTTCAGAAATCCGAGAAATCCCATTGCTTTCTTTATTAACTTCTGAAAGGATTACAGCATAAGAACTTCTTCAGGAGAAATCAACAACAACCCTTGCAATCTTATGCGAAGGGGACTTTATAGAAATGCGTATACAAAATATCTCAGGCATTGAGTCATCTGAGAGAGAAAATATCTTCATTATTACGTTCAGAAAGTAGGCAAGGAGTTATTACAATTTTGAATGCAGCGTAAATGCTCTTTATGTCTGTCAGAGGATTGTTTTGACTTTTGAGAGTCACTGAGTCGGTTGCATTACTCTGTTTTAATTCTGGAAATACGCATTTACTTTTGGCTGCGCAGTGCATTCTCGGGTTTTGCCAGCTGTGGTCTTCTATTTCTGCTTTGTTGGCCGCTACATCCGCTGAGTTGGCTCAGCTTTGATTTATGCTGCATGCTGACTTTGCTGAACTGTGCTTTTTATAAAAATTTGTAAAAAACAGAAATTTGGTGAATGCCTTACTGATTACAAAATTCTCTGTATTGCATCTGTCCACCATTCCTGTGTAGGGAGCTGATGCCTGAGGATGGCCTCTATTGTCTCTTCTGCTTCTGTATATTTGAAAAAATTTGGGGCCACATCAAACAAGTGATTAATTTCATTCATTATAAAAAATAGATTTTCTATCTTACTATAGAAAACCTGTCCTGTAATAGGCCCTGTGTCTTCTGAAGTGCTGGCCCTCTCATTGATCTGTGCTGAGGCAAAAACATTTACTCTTTTAGCATACTGCTCATGGGTGAATAATTTCCCTCCGCTGTTCAGTAAGCTAGGGAGTCCTCTACTTTGCAATACCTAAAATTTCTCCATGAACCTATTCACCTCTGTCTGCATATCCTGGGTTCTTCTGTCCAATGTCTGTACCAGATTTCTAAGAGTAAGAACCCTCTTGATCATTTGAATAGTCTCAGTTCTATTTGTGATTCCAATGGTGGCTAACTGAGAACTTGTTTTGTGGTTAAGCACATTGATCATTCTTGTAGCAACTTCAGGCATATTTCCTAATAAGGCTCTTGATGTTCGGATTTCCTTCTGTGCCTTTGGGATGAGCTCTAGTTGCTCATGGATTGTCTCAATATATGGCCATTGGTTGGTGATGGATTGGCCAATATTGGACCATATCATTGCTCTGATCTCAGATATGATTTTATCTAGCTTGAGCTCATTCTCAAGTTCCTTGATCCTATCTTTAAGGGCTTTGATTTCCTTGGACTTTTCTCCCACCTCTCTTTTTGTCTTATCATGCCTTTCATTGACCTTGGCCAGCTTATCTCTGGTTTCATGCAGCTCTGTCATCTGAGCTTCCAAGATTTGTATTTCATTCTTTAATTTCTGCATGTCTAGGCTATGTGCCTGTTCTGTACTTGTAGGTGCTGCTGAAGTGGATGTAGCTGTTTGTTCAGTTTGTTGAGGTGGAGGCACAGTGGTAGGAGCAGCATCCTCAAGATTGATAACTTGAGGAGGAGGCTGAGAAGTCTGACCCTCTTGTCTTTGCTTTAGTGCTGCTTGTAAGGCCGCTTGAGTAGCCTCAGACTCTCCTAATTTCTCTTGTGTCTGCAGGAGCTGCTTATATATAGATATTAGCAGATCTGTGGCATCCTTTTCCATCCTTTGTTGGGCTACCTCATCTGTTTGGGGGTGAATGGTAGCTGGGAGTTTGATTTTCTTCCTTAATGCAGCCATGTCAGCATCCCTTAGTTTCAAGATCTCCTGTATCCCTTTGATGTCATTGGGGTTATGCCCAATTTCCACGATGATGTCCTCTAGGGATCTTATCCTGTTGTCTTTGGCCTGAGATGAAGCCCTCTCCAATTCTAGTTGAGAGGCTGTGGCATTGAGGCTGCTTGTTAATTTGTAATTCTCCAACGTTTTGTCTGCTAAGGAGGCATACACCATTTCGCCAGTTTGCTTGTGCAGCTCAATTTTATCCATTGGGTGGATGTCCTTGGCCAGGACCTCTAGATTAGTCCTGAGATAATCTGCAGTAGATTGTGGCTGGAGTGTGGTTGGTATGAAGTGACTCATAGTCAACTTGCCTTCGTCCACATCAAAGGCAGCCATTAATCTTTGTTGGTTGGAGGGAGCCATTTTCAACAAATGGTTATATAATTTGACCTTCATGGGCTCACTCCTTCTTTTGATGTCTATAAACTGCTGTTTGATGCCTACCTCTCCTTCCCTCTGCTGGCTGGAGGAAGTGACCTCCCCTCCCATGATTCTGTCTTGTTCTTGGTGGAAGGAACTGACCGAGGCTTCCCTGCTGGGTGGGCCCATACCCATTGCTTGTCTAATTGCCGCATCATCCTCTGAGAAGTCATTTAATCTTTGTCTCTTCTCCCCTTGGTTGATGGATGAAGTCATGGGTGTTTCTATGTCTCTTTTTCTACTTAGGTCCTCCTTCTGTGGAGTTTGAAGGACCGAGGCATCAGTAATGTTTTCAGGCCTTGAGTGTTCTACATTTTGGGCCTGCTGCTCAGTGGTAGGTGGGGTATCTACCACTCTTTCTTGCTGCAAGGGCTGCTGTGTTTCAGATTGCCCTTCTCCTTGCTGCTGTTGTTGTTTTTGTTGTTGCTGCTGCTCTGCCTGTTCTTTCTCTCGCTGCTCTGGCTCTATCTCCATCACCTGTTCTTTTCCCTTTTCTGATATATTTCCAGCAACTCTTGTAGCTTGCTGTTGGGCGGTTGAAGAGGATGCTGCTGCTCCAATTTGTGTGCTCGGCAGTGAGCTGACCTGTGAATAAAACTCAAGGTCAGCCATTTTCTCTAGGTTTCTTAGAGCTCTTTGATTAAGCTCTTCTTGAGTAACAGCTTCTTCTAAAGTCCCTCTCCTCCATTTACTTTGATTGGCATGTTTTTCTATGTGAGGAAGGCTGCAATGATCATAAGCAGACAACTTGTATTTAAGCCTCCTCATGGTAATGAAGTTGTTAGGGTCATAAGGTTTCCATAGGAAGCTGTATTTGAGACCAAGGCCCCCAAGTATTCTATCTGCTTCCTTCCACCCTTCCTCCCTTTCGTTATAGAGGAAATGGCCAAGTTGACTTTTGACCTTTAGCTGTGCCTTCTTACCTTTGCCTGAAAAGTGGAACATATCCACAAAGCCAAACTGCCTGAAGTATTCTAAGGCAAGTAGTCTCATAGGCACAAATCTGGGTAGTCTAAATGGGGGCAACTCACACCCATATATTCTGATGACGGTGTGGTGTTGGTAGAAGTACCAATCCCCAATACTGTATGCTTTTGATAAATGCAGGAGTCTTTGCATCTCATCTGTCAATCTGGGAGGAGGTGAGCCCAAAAGTAGAGTCATGGCTGGATGAATGAAGTGATCAATGAACTCACAGTAGGTGTACGGAGAATAGAAATTGAGGTGGAAAGCAGATGTCCAGTACACCACCGATCTCAAATTTCCCTGTGCATCTTCTCTTTTCATTGGGAAGGAGAACTTCTCATGCTAGAAGTATAGAAGCAAATGATATATGTAGGAAGTGTATTTAAATACCCTATCTCTTGATAGGTTCATCAACTGCTCATGCATCTTGTCAGAGATGTATGTGGCATAGTCATAGCAGACTGGTCTTCTAGCTGGAGCAAACATGAGCATTATGTGCATAACCGTTTCATCCACATGTTCCACTGAATCATATCCCAGGATGGGACTGATCATGTCAACAAGGTCCAGGCCCAATTGGTTGAGGTAGACACAGTTGATGGGAGGAGTTTGTACAGTGTCAGCTTTGATGAATAACTGGTTGAGCTTTGTAATCTGGGCCTCTGTCATTCTGGCTCCCTCCATTATCAAATCAGCTAATGATAGGGGAACCAACTTCTTATCTGTTTTGAACTGCAGCATTTCCCTGATGGCTTCAGGGGTAATGAGAAACAGAATTGCACCTGAAGAATCAAGCACCGCCCTCTGGGATGCATCATAATACTCAGCACATAGGTGGATGAGTTCTGGGAATTGGTTGACCTGAGGTAGCTTGAAAATTGGGAGAGAGGAATCCCAAATTCCCAAGATGTCTGTCCCATTCTGATGTTTGATTTTAATTTCATTTAGTATTTGGAGATGAAACCTGCTCCTGCTTAGCATTTCTTCTGATATGTTATAGTCTAAGTCAGCTAATGCTTTCCAGCCCAATGCTTTGTGAGGGGCATTCAGAGGAGCTACATTGAGGGCTATAGGAGCCACAGGGGGATCCATGGTTCTTCTTAGGATTCTGTTTTTTCAAGGACTGGTGTTACTATGCAGAGTAACACAAACAGCGCTTTTTCTGAGGAAAATGAGAATTTCTGAGGACAAAGAGTGAATGGGAAAGGTTGTAGCGATTGAAATGCTGCTTTTGAGTTAATAGGTGAGTTGCAGACCTTAGCAGAGTTTGTTTTTGAGGCAAATTAGCTTCTTGCAGGTGACTGGTTCACGATTGCGCGAACCAGTAATAAGTTTACGTTCAACTTGCCCAATGTGGCCCTATAAACGTGTAGTGGCAGCTCTGGTTTGGTCTGAATGCTAGTTCAGTGGTCCTTTAATGGTGAATTTTGAGTTTGGAGGTCTGTTACTAGTTATACCCGAAATTCAGTGAAAATGGAGCTTTAGAGTGCAAATGAGAAGTACCTGTAGAATCTGGTCGGTTAGAACTTGCTAGCACTTTGAGGGATGGACGTTCTAGCGGTCCGGAAGTCTTTTCCACGGCTGGTGCAGGTTTGGACGTGAATTTACATGCAGAACAAACAACAAAGCTTGCGCCCAAAAATAGCAAAAAACACGATTTTTGGCATAAATATATCTTTTGGTGATTTTGGCGCGTTTTCGCGCTGACGTCAGCATGACGTCACCGGTGGGGTCAGGGTCGGATGACGTCAGCAGGACATCATCCGGCCAGGTGGCGGCCTCTGGTTGGTCCACGGGGACAGTGAGATGGCAGGACAAGTGGACCAGTGGTTGAGCGGAGAAATGATGCGACGGCGTACCTGGGGGTGACGTGGGGTGACGGAGCAGTGACGTGGCGGTGAGGTAATACAAGCGGGAATGATAAAACCAGAAACCGAGGCGGTTTCATATCGCACCACCTACGGTACGGTGGAGGTATGCATCAGTGGTACCTCCGATGGGCTGTGGAGTGGACGCGTGGCTGCCGCATGACGTAGCCAAAATACGGCCGTCGGGAGATATCGTTCGGGCAGCGGATCGGCTCCGATGCTGTAGTGGCCGTCGGATCTGGAGGAGCAAGATCTAACGGTTGTCGGGAGCTTGACGTGACAGGAGGATAGTACAGTTAATGATCGGGCGTCGGAAGGGGTCCGATGTGATAAGGGCCGTCGGATCTGGAGTTGCTTGATCGGACGGTCATCGGGAAGGTGAAGCGATAACCAAGTACGGGGAAAGGCAGAGGCCTATTTTAATATTGTCCTGGGGATCTGTGCACTGGCGGAAGCTTTGGAACAGTGGGTTTTCATGATTTTTGTTGAAAATAGACCCGCCCTTTAGACTTAGGATAAGAGAAAAATGTTGGTTTTTTGATGTTTTTAGCCATTTTGAAGCGGGTAAGGGTAGAAATTGGGCTTTTAGGGGGGTTTTCATGAGCAACTGGGGGTCAAAAAATGAGGAAATGAATTTGCAGAGGAAAAGGGAGATTTAGCTTAGGTTTATCAAGATGACCAGGTGTCATCTGATCCCTGACATGTAACTTATTGGCTATAGTACCAAAGGGGTGGGTATTTATATAAAATTTGGGGTTTATACACCATGGTGTTAGTAATATTAGGGAAAAGGTGATATAAGGGATCTATATAATAGAGTTAGTGTTAGCATGGATGATGGAAGTGAATGGGGGGAAAAACACTAAGTTCATTTGAAACTTACTTAGTTTAGGGAGTAGATCAAAATGAAAAGATTTTTAGACAAGAAATGTGGCTTTGGATGAACAAGAATCATTATGAAACCATGATCTTCCTCCCTGAATCTCAGCTCATAGAGGGATGTTAGCAAATGAAAAAGAAAGGGGGAAGGAGGGAGGTTAGTTACGGTCCTTGCTGCAACTTGATGAATATGCACCCCTTGTCATTTGATAGACTTTGCCTTGGTAATCATAGTCACCATGCCTGCAATGGTGAAGGTAGCCTTTTTCTGCAACCACCACTACCTACCCAACTATTTGCCTAGCATTTTTTATTTCTTCTTGGAGGGTGCACTTGGACTTGCAGACCCTTACTTGCCTTTTCTTTTCTTTGGCTTTTTCTTTTATTTTCCTATCTACTTCTAACCTTATTGCTTCCAAGGTCCCAGATTAAGTGGTTGGGAGCCTTTTCTTCTCTACCTGAACTACTTGTCTGCCAAGATTAAACAGTTTGGACAGACTCCTTTCTCTATTCTACAACTGTAAATTTAAACCATGGAATGATTCAGATTAAGCTGTTGAATCATCCATCAAAATTTGAAGCTCATACCAAGCTATAAGCATAGATTGGGTTCTCTTGGAAATATGTGATCTTTGAGTCATCAAAGCAGAACAAATTTGGACCTTCCATAGCCAATCATGAAATATGAAACCTATTGGTATAGGTATCTAACACAACCCTGAAGGTATGGCTTTCATTATGTATGTGGGTATTTTTACTTACTTACCATGGACATTTCTGGGCATGGATTAGTGGGGGGATTCGATGGAAAGAATGGGCTTGGTATGTACTCTTGTCCCCTTGTCTAACTTGGTTGTTAACCTTGTATCCTAGTATCGTGGGATCTCCTATATTAGCTACTAGCTTTAGGAGTGGCACTACAGGGGAAATCCTAATTTTGGTTGTGTGGTCCCATTTCCATAAACCATATACATCACTCCCCTCCACTCATTATAACCCCTTTTCACATATTTCCCATCCCAATCCACATTTATACATTGGGTACACAAGGAGTTAGCTTCCCCCTCCCCTTGTCCACACTTTAGGTTGGTCCTAGAACAATGCCTTGGAGGTTAATGCAACTAAAAGAAAAGTTATAAGCATAATCTAGCCACTTGCAACATGATTTGTACCATAAAATGCAAAATATGGTTGGGACATAAAAATTTAGCATGTGGGCAAATCCAAACATGAGCTCTACCCCTATCATTATGGCCCTCACCTTGGTTCCTAGGGCCCTTATGTGAGCCCCCTGCATTAGTAAGGAACCCATGATTGTCCCAAACCTTGGTGGGAAATGAACTACCTTACCCTAAGGGGGTATTCATTAATATATCATTCACATCATTCCCTAGAACCCCAAGCAGCTATAAAAAGAAAAATGAATAAAAGGTGAAAGGTATATGAAGAAGGGTGGAAAAATAAAGGTTGGGGTAACTCATGTACCATGATTTCTCCCTCCAACATCTATACACTCATGTGTCGGATTCCCTCATTTTAGATACCCTTGTACTATGGCATGTGGCTTTAAGCCTTCCCCTGTTGCCCCATGTTGTCCCATCATTATTTCATAGGACACTTATCATCTGATAGATGTACCATGGACCTCTCACTCCCTTAGAGGTTTTAAACCACCTAATAGTGTCCTTGATTAACCTCCCTCTTATTCCTAGAGACACTTGTACGTTCTAAAGCCCATTATGGAAGGGCATGCCACTATGAAGTGCCCACTTGGTTCCATGATTTGTAAACCCATTTTCTCAAATGAACTAATGAATTGTTGTACTATAAGGTGAGGATATGCATTGGATCTTATACAAGATTGCAGGTGGGTCTTCATCTTGGGGTTTGGTTTCCCTATTGATATCCAAGCCCTCCAAAGGTTCTTAATGGCACTTATAGGGTGAGCGTTGAGATCCATGGGCCTCCACCATAGCAGAAAGCAGATAACCACACCATGGGATCCTTCACCACCATTCATTGATCGCTCATGTCCAACTTATTTGATGACGATAATGCACCAAGACCACCTTGCATAATCAAATACACATTTTCACCACACACTTGGCATTTGATCCATGACCCAAATGTGGTTTTGTCTCACCATGGGAGAAAAGGGAGGGATTGGACCATTGTTCTAGCCCTTTCAAATGGGATACATGCTTGTTTGATTTATTTGGAGACCATGAGGATGATTTTGTGCCCCCACAACCACTTGGGAGAACCACAGGTCATTTTCTTGGAGATCAAGCGGCCACCCCCTTCATCACTGTTATTGAATCCCTCTTATTCATTATAGCACATGAGGGACTTCATTAGGCCTTTCAACAGACCTTCTAGTTATTGTATTATCATTTTGGCCCTCTTGAGAGGCTTATTTTTCATATTATGGAACTATTTGGTGGGATTGTCACCAAAATGATGTTATTTTTCCCATTATTTTTATTGTATGGGAATTATTATGAATAATTAGGCCATTTGAACCCCTGAGAGGATTGTATAAATATAAGAGAGGTGTTCTTTCTCAATCATCATCACTTGGATTTGTATCTCTTCGGAGAAAATATTTCAGGCCTGCTATTTTTGGATGAATGGGTGATTATTTGATGCATTTTGATGTTTGGATAATTGGTATCTTGTCTTGGAGCTTCATTCTTGCAGTTATAATGGATGGATATAATCTTCTTGTCATGTAAGTGATGATTATGCGAACTTTTTCATGTTATTATCTAATGTATGGAACATTACACTATGGTTATTTTGTTCCCTAATTATTAATGTGAAATTCATAAAAATTTGGTAATCTTGGCTCATTTTATATGTTACTCATCTTAGCAAGAAGATCAAACTATACCTAGGGGTGGGTTAACCTTTTACACCTTGAAACTCCATTAATTGGCAAGTCAAAGTATAAATTCTTGTTATGGCCTTGTAGTTGCTTCTCTAGGCATGAAAAGTTGCAACTAGGCTCCTTGGAAGAGTGAAAACCCTAAATCGAAAACACTTTGACTCCATTCTCTACAATTGGATAGGAACTGGTCTTAAGTCCTTGGTGATCACCCTAAATTTTCCTTCTTTCACAATTTTTTTCCCTAACCCTAGATGGTTAAGCTAGGGCATCAATTGAATTCTATTAGAGCCATCATATTGCTCAGGGAGTTGGCTAGGAACTGTGTTTGGGTGTCCTCCACATGCCCTACAAATTTGAAGTTAATCCCATAGTCAGTTTGTGATATACACCAAGCCCTAGGTCCAAAATCATTTGGCTCTTGGTCCTACTAGGTTAGCAACATTCTTAAGGATCCTTTGTGCTTGAAAACTCAAAGGAAGTTCATCATTTACTGATCCCTTCTTCTTCCTTGCTTGGCCTAGACTTTTTGTCTGAAGTTTCACCTAAAACCCTGGGTATCATTCAGGTGCCCTTGGGATTCTTTGTGTTCCCACATCTCTATCATTTCTTATCTCACAAGGCCACTTAGAGAACTTGTTTCTGAAATGAATCTTAGGTATAGGGCATCCCGCATTAAGGAATACCCCTAATCCCTAGGCCTAGGCCTCCCTTGAACTTTCTTGGAGAGCCTTTCACCTTGCTTCTAAAGCAAGCAAACCCTACTATTTGAGCCTCTCTTGTGAATGGGACCTAGAAATTACTACCTAACCTATCATTAATTCATCATTCCTAGTGATTTACTTATACAGGGACTCCTCACATCGATGAAATTCTGTAAAGAGGAGGAGACATCAACTGAGGTGACAATGGGTCCTCATCCCACTGTTTCCACTTGATCTAGTACTAGTCCCGTTGGAACTGTTACATATTAATTTGTCATTGTCTTCACTCCAGTCCTTCTACTGTGTCATGTTTCCAAGTCAAACATGCTCATGTTAGACGAATTCTCTTTGATGTTGCCAAATGACCCACTTTTCCTAAGTTATCTGCCTCATTGCGTCTGTTGGCTAAATAAACGCGTTGAAGGGCGCTCATAAACAGTCCAAAAGTGTTGCCATCGTGGCAGTACACCTGATTCCCACGATGGTTCGATTTTATGTCCCAGCGCGAGGTTGTTTATAATCTTTGGCGATGATCTGACTAGTTACGTTGTTTAATGGCGATGTCAGTGCTATAGATCAGTTATGCCCCCGCGATGATCTAGATTGGGCGAACTTGTTCCAACAGTCGGCCTTCCAGATGACTCCAGACCTAGTTGTTGGCATAGTTTGTATCGCCCTCCTTTCTCTGGCATGGTTGTTCCATCATTTTTGCTACCTTCCTTGGAGATAAGCTCACTCTTCCACCTTTCATGGAGACTCCTTCTCCTATTTAAACTCTCACCATTGCTATGCATTGCTAGTTTCTAATAGTTGGCTAGTTGAGCAGTGTTGTTAGTGTTTGTGAGTTTGCTAGATAGCTAGTGTGAGTGTGGGATTGTTGATAGCTTGTGGAAGGTTTTGAAGTGCCCTTAATCTTGTGTAAAACTTGTGAGTTAGAAAGACTTGCATGTTGGGAGATCCATCTTCAAAGAGTGAATGCTTGAAGAACAGGCTAGCTGGATCCCTCTGAGAAGGCTTGTGACGTCAAGACTTTGGTTGTAAGCTTACTCTTATTTCATTATTAATGCAATCAATGATGTTTTCCTATGTCTTGTATGTAATGTACTTGATAGCTCATGACTTCTTGACTTTGTGAGTAAATAGATCATTGTTGTTTCGGTTACGCGCTTTGTTGTATTTCCTTTGCATTATTTCAGGTTGATCACTCGTAAGGAGAAGGAAGTGGAAGCTGGAGCAGCGCAACAGAACTCCATCGACCACTGGTTGAGGTAGGCCTACAACTATGACTATTTAAGGAAAACTATTGTTGATTTATCCTTGTTTGTGACTAGACCCACTCTAGGGCTAGAGGGGTTGCCTCTGTCCGTAGAGGGAACATTTTCTTGCATCACAAATTGGCGACTCCGCGGGGGAGATTTGGCCTTTGTTCTTTTCTTGTTTACTCTTGTTTTGATTTTTGATTTGGTCTCTTTTGAAGTTTTGGGGATTAGTTACCAGTCTTCTGAGTTTCCTGGGTTGATCTAGGAAATACCCCTATTTGACTGAAGGATTGTCTGCTTTTGATTTGGGAGTTTTGGTTCGCCTATTATTGTTTTGAACATCATTGCGGCTTTAAATTTAACAGTCGCATTGTCATCGTGCTCACCCCTTTGTAATATCCTGTTCATCGCGTAATTATGCCTTACAATCGCGACAGTTCTGAAAATTGGACCATCGCGGAAAAGTCACGTACTTCTGTGCTAACATCGCTTTGTTGCTACAGCTAGTGCTTTATCAACACTTGTTGCTTGTGTATTACTCGCGCTGATTGCTGTAGAATTGATTTTCTCAATTCTGCCTCCTGAGTCCATCAGTCCTACTGGTCCCTTGCTTTTCTCACTTGTTTGATAATTTGTTTTTCACTGTTTATGATTAAGGCACTCTCTTGTGAGCTTTGTTGAATGAATCTTGTTTTTGCTTATGTGACCTAGTTCATTGTTTCAAGTCTCTTGGATCAGTTTGGCTTGGTTGCTTGTTTGCTCAAAGATTCTTTTGCAGCTTGTTGTTGGTTTGATTGAACCTTCCCCTTTGCTTGTTTTTGGTTGATTGTTTAGTGACTGTTATTGAAACAATATTTGGCATTGATTCGATTTATTTTCACTACCAAACATAGATCACAATTGTTTGGATCAACCGGGTTTTTCCACACTTGCTTGTTGCTTATTTGTTTCTTCTAGATTAAAAGGCATCAAAATCAAAAAGATTGCATTCATTTAGTATATGAAAGTGAAAGTGAATTTGCATTTCAAGTTTACATATTGGAAAGAAAAATATAAGATTTCTCATTAGTAGTATCCGTGCACTTTAGGAATTGATGTTTGTATGCATTGAGTGACTGCCTTTGTTATCTTGGTTTTCTTGGTTTGGGAATGATCTCTCTACCCTCCCGTAGGTAAGTGTTCATCGAAGAAAAAGGATATTTCATTCATTCTAGCTGCATCCTAGGATTTGTTGTATACATACAGTAAGGCCTGAAAACTGAAGCATAATCCAAGATCAACTCTAAAATGAACTGAATAAATATAACAACGCATTGGAACATAACGCACACTGTTTAGAGGTCTAGGCTAGAGACGTGCTCCGACGTCGTTAAACCTAGTCACTTTTGTTTCCACTCAAGGTTGGGTGATTCCTCCTTCTGTGACTCAATAGTGGTCTAGCACGGAATTGTGCTCCCATTTACCATCGAGTATATGTTGGGAGACCCCACTAGGTTATCATCCTTTATCCTTAGGAAGTCGTGTCTGCCGCCTTACAAACCGTAACGCACCGAACATAGCATTTAGTAAGATTGATTGCCGTACGGAAAGTCCTTGGTTTTCATATGACTGCCAAGGTGTATATGCAGTTTTACGGATTTGTCTGGTAAACCTTTTGCCTAGTTCTCCAGAGTAGTCACTTTCGTTCCTTGTCAGACTCTTTAAAAGAAAAGGTCCATCTGAGCACTTGTCACTTCAGACTCATTAAATATTCGAAGGTGACTAGAGTCATATTTTTGTCCTTTTCTCGACTCTTTAAAGATGAAAAGGTCAAGTTCTGTTCCTGTGTCTTAAAATTTATTCGGCCACGATTCACATTTACCCTGTTAGATCTTGTTTGCGTTAGCTTGAGTAGGGTTCTTTCTCATTAGTTTTCCTAGGGTTTTTGAATCATCATCCTGGCGGAATCACCGATCCCATCTCCCATTCCAAGTGACCAAGGGTCTCCTTCTTCTGTTGCTCCTGAGGTACCGGTTGTTAGTGATACTCTCCCTGTTATTCTGAGTATCCAACCGATTAACTCTCGCGCTCCAGAAGACGAGTCTTATGATATTCACTGGAACCTCGTTTGGCAGCCTTTCGAAGAATATATTCCCGGTACTCCTCCTAGTGTTTTGGTCCCAATGTCTTCTTCCGAAATGGAGGACACATCCCCCGTTACGAGTGAAGAATCCGTTGCAACCAGCAATGAAATTCCTATCTCAACGGAAACTACACCTTTTCGTGTCACCCCTCTTGGTGTCACATTGCCTTTACGCTATAAGGCTTTGAGGGATGTTATGGGTTCTAAGACCTCCCTTACGAGTTCTATGTGGTCTCACACCGTCACTCTGACCTCAGAGTCTTTTATTCCTCAAATTCACAATGTGTCTGTCACTTCAGTCCCGACTATTCCAACTGTCTGTGTGGCTTCTTCAACCCCTGTTGTTGGTGTCGTTACTGCATCCACAGTTGTGACCACTGTTACTAAACCTTCCTCCAGATCGGAAAATAGTGGCCCATCGGCATCTGTACCCGGAGTTGTTGATCCTACACTAAGTGCCCCACCTTCTTGTGGTTCTATTCCAACAGGGGGGCATACGATCAATATTTGCATGCTCTTCAGAATTCAGACCCTCAAGATCCGTTTCATTATTACGATTCTCGAGGAGCTCACATCTATCACCCCGGACCTTTACCCTCTCAGCCTACGGTTGAGGTTACAGTCCCGTTATCTGTTGCTTGGGGTACCACCAGTTATCATGGTGCCCAAGTATCCCCTGCGAATTTTCAAGGACCACCTTATCAAGGTCAGCCGTCTTACACGCACCCCTCCTATGGGCAGCAGTATTACGAATAGCCTTATCCAGGGCAACCTAGAGGCCCATAAGGACAACCCTTCCAGGGACAACCTTTGGCCTCTGGTGGTTCATCTTTTACCTATTTCAGGCAACCTTTTGGTAATCCGGGACAACCTTACATGCAACAAGGCCAACCTGGTGTCCAGCAAGGCTACCCTTCTGGGCAAGTTGGTCAACCTTACATTCAGCAAGGCCAACCCACTGTCCAGTCTGGTTAACCGTCTGGACAAGTTGGTCAGCCTCAAATCCAATCAGGTCAACAAATTGTCCAGTCTGCTCAGCCATCCGGTCCATCAGGACAGCCCTCAGTTGTGCAAGGACAACCCGATACCCAGCAAGTTCAACCTTCTGGGCAAATGGGACAATCTCAATCTCAACTAGGTCAACCTTCTAGCCAAATCGCTCAGCCTCAATTCTCTCAAGGACATCCATCTGGGCCTGCTTAAGCGGGCACTCAAATGATTGTTGCTTCTCAAGCTCAACCCAGTTTTCAGCCCCAGTCTGGGCTCCAGACCCAATCTGGTTTTCAAATGCAAGTTGGATCTCAATCTCAACCGGCCTATCAAATGTAGCCTGGCTCCCAGGCTTAGTTCGAAGCCCAGCCGCCTTATGGTTTCCAGCAATCCCAAGGGCAAACCCAATTTGCCCCGTACCAAAATTATCAACAACTGCAGGTGAGTCCTTATCAAAATTACCAGCAACCGTATCTTGCTCCTGCAGGCCAAGTTGGTAATCAATGGAATGCTGGGGGGCAGATCTAGGGTCAGCCATCCTATAACCCCTATGGACAGAATCCCTACGGACAGAACCCTCCTGGGCCAAATCCGTCCTGACAAAATTAATGGGGGCAATAAGCAGCTGGCTGGAACTCTGGTGCTACCTCCTACCCACGACCTCAGATGTCTTTTAACCCTCAATTACCCTTTTTAGCCATGTTGGAATTACTGGATGTGTCCAAACTAACAAATGATCAAATTCTTCATAATCTGTATTGGCCACCGGTTCCAACTAAGATTCCCGGTGATTGTCTCAAATTCGATGGTAAAGCTGGAGAAGATACCCAAGCCCACGTTATGACTTATCATCTATGGTGTTCGTCAAATTCGTGGCTTGATGATTCAATCCGGCTCCTCCTTTTTCAACGAACCCTCACTGGCTCTGCTGCTAAATGGTATATTGAGTTAGCTCGCAGATCTTTTCAGGATTTTAACTCGTTGGCTATGGCATTTTTAACTCATTTTTAGTTGCCGATTCGATATGAAACAAGCACACACCTCCTAACATCCTTGAAACAAACAACGGCTACACATATCTCTGATCATATCCATGAATGGAGACGGCGTCGCCATTTGACTAAGTTTTGGATTCCCGATGTTGTTGGGAAAAGTATCCAATACGGAATGACCCTATCCCACTCTAAGGGTGATAGTTCCTTAGCAACAATCAAAGCAAAGCTATCTAAGATTACTTCTTTATGAGATGTAAAAGAGGGGAGAAAGAGATCCACTAACCGATGTCTTTCGCTAATGGTTGATCCAATCTTCTCTCCTTGCTGCTTGCCCCCAGCTCCTTGCTCTTTCACTGGCCCAGCTACACCAAGATCCTGCAAAATGGCAAGAGAGGGAAACTACAAGAAGCATACATTCATAATTGATTCAAGGATTAGAATAAATCAAATACACAAGTATAACAATACATCATTGAGACACATGTATATAGAAGAACCTCAAATGCTTTATTAATGGAAGAAGTAAGGTTCAGGAAGTGATACAACCATAAGAGGCCCAATCCAGCATCACCTTCCCAGCAGAAAGAAATCTCCTCTTCACCTCCTTCAAAGCAAATCACCCAATAGTTCTAAACTCAAACCAACAGCAATTCTTTACATTCACAAGATTCCAGCCTCCCTAGACCTCATGAGAGAGATCTATATATAGGATTTTTGGAGAAAGGATGAGTCAGCTTGAGGCTGGCATGAAGCTGACTAGTGTCCTCTCCCACTTCAGTTCTAGAGTCCACTTGGAGGTTCTTGCTTCCACTTGGAGATTTGGAACCTCTTACTCATCACCAGTCGAATTCCCTGATCCAAGTGTCATTTTGGAAGCTTCCTGGGCGTTGACACCTTGAGGAATGACTCTGCCACATGTCCAAACTCGCCCAGCGCAGGTAGCCTTCTTTGCAGTTGACATTCAACGCAGGTAGACAGTGGAGCAGTTGACATTCAGCGTAGATGCTCAGTGGAGCAGTTGACATGATCCAGAATTGGCTTGTTTTTGAGTGTTTTCAGGTGGAGAACTTTTGTTGAGTGTTGTGGTTTGCTGGCCTTGTTCCTCTAGGGGTAGGAACAACATGTTTAGGGACTTTGGATCCCTTAGATTATGGACATTTCATGCTTCATGCTGCAAGGCACAAAAATGTCTATAACAGTTGCCCCCTAAAGTATGAGGTCGTTTATCGGGTGAAATGCTTTATCAGGAAGATCCGAAGTTCATTCAATCGCTGAGAGGTGACCTGTAATAAGATACAATACAATACATTATTTTTCATATTTCTTTCATGATCTAGATGAGGCGGGCATTCCCATGCTCAGCTTTATAAATACATTTTCTGTACATAGAACAGACAATCGTCTGATGGTAGACTGATAATTCTCTGTGGGAATTATCATCCTTTGAGTAGGATGATCATCTGCTGCACATGTTAATGTTTTTATTTCCTGAATATATATCGCAGCCCGGATGGATGAAACTAGATCCGGGGTCTTCAAACTCGTCCGATCTTCACTCTAAGTACAAGTCGATCCATGTGAGGATTTCTTGGAGTCGAACATGGAAAGACATCGCTTGATTACCAGTCAATGATGTAAACTGTTAACAAGCGTGAGAGGAATCACCGATAATGATGATGACCCTCAAGGTACGGCAGTACAATCCACGTGGTGTGAATAAAGGACTTGGCGTCGAACACCACGCAGAATCTTTTCGGTCGAAGGTCATTGATGTATACCTGTCGCCGGAAGTGAGAAACTTGCCATTGAGGCATGCAAGCTTCAAAGTACTGAGGGGGTTATTCCTAGATCAACTTCTTGGATAATGAGCTGAAGTCGACAAGAAGCAATCTGTCAAAGGAGGGCCTTAATGAATCCCACATCAGTGACACAGAACGGAGCTAATGATTGTGATGAAGGTGAAAACGATCTGTGAAATATGATTCAGGGTGGCGGTCATGAAAGGATGAAAGATGATGTATGGTAGTGGATGGGACACGGTTGACTCTTTCTGAACAACATCTCTTGAACATATAATGACACTGATGCGAGGGATCAGTAGCATTACCCCAAATGTGGATGGTTTGGCGAGACCATGGTGATGAGACCGGTGAATGAAACAACCCAACCCGATGTGGTACGGAGGAAAAGTGTCATGTTCAAGAGCGACTTGCTACCATTAAAGCTTTGAGGTTCTCCCAATTTTTCCCCAGTCATTTCTGACCAGTACCTCTTTATTTTTGTCAAGCTTGAGGAGGATAACATATGCTTGTTCTATAACCTGCCCTTCGGGCAAGCCCATCGCTATGTTTTAACGAGCCTAGGGATAGGGAAACTCGTTCTCGTCTAAAGACAAGTTTGTCGCTATTTAATGCATTTTAACGAGTCTAGCGACAAAGACAACTCGGTCCTTTTCATTTTTAGAGAGTCTGAAAAGGTACGTAAATTTAACTCCAAAGGTCCTTTTTCGTCATCTAATCCCTTAAGTCCGACAAAGTATAAAACATTACAGAAGGGATGAATGTTCGATAGTTTTATCAAGCCGAACCAGACAAGTGCTCGATCTTTTTGTGCAATAATCCCTCAGGTCCAAAAAGATTAAAATCTAGAGGAGGGATAGCTCTTCCGGTCATTTTAACGAGCTGGAAGGCCAAAACTCGGCAAACTTTTCATATTTTACGAGTCAGGAGAAAAGAGCTCAAAGAAGACTCGTATTTTGAGGAACGAGTGATAAACAGGGATAGCAGCAGATTCCAGGTACAGGTTGGAATTTTCCAATCACGGCAGTGTCACAAGGATGGCTAGGTGAAATCACTCTTCGCAGCTGTTCCTCAAAATAGGTAAACAATCAAGTGGAGGTGAATGATCGGCCAAATGAAAAGTGGAGGTGACGGTGCAAACACGACCAAGGCTTTTATGGCTGATGAATTTACGGTCTCAAATGGTTATTTACCGGTACTGGGTTCATTTTTTAACGAGCTTGAATGCGCCAAAACACTGTTCAAGCTTATGTTTATTTTTTAACGAGCATGAATTCCGCGTTAAAACTGCTCGGATCTTTGCTTTTCTATTTTTTAACGAGCATAAATTCCGCGGTAAAACTGCTCGAAATACCAGTCATATGATAAGAGTGTCTCATTGGAGATCGCTATTTTTTATGGAGCTTCATCTCACCACGCTTTGCTCCGCATCCTTTCTTTATGCAAGCTTGGAAACGACTAATCCTACGAGTTTAAAGGGTTAGACCTACAGGTTTAAAGGGAAGGACCTAAAAATTTAAAAAATAAATAGTCGCCCCTTGCAAGCACTCCAAAAGGTTTGCATGCCCCCAGGTATAAAATACAATTTCAAGGTTGCCCCTCCTCCTTCTCACTTCTGTTTTTCTTTGGGTGTTCACAGCTACTTGTCGTCTTGCTAGTCCAGTTTTAACGATACTTGTCTTCTCGTTAATTTTAACGGGTCTATACGGTACTCTCGTTAGCCCAACTTTTAATAGATTTTTCGCAAGATCGCAAGAGAACAGCTACTTGTGACAAGAGAAGAACACTACTCAAAGACAAAACATTTGTGTTACGGAGGGAAGCTTACCTCTTTCTGGTTACCCAAAGATTGTCTCGTTAGCAGATTAAACAAAACACTTCCTCGGCAATGCCTACCGAAATAGACAAAGGTGAATGACCCTGTTCTGTCAAACACATAACTTTGACAAAAGAATCTTATTCCAGAACAACCCCTCTTCCTAGATGGATGGGGTACGGACTAGTCATATTCTCCCACGGAAACCTACCCTATACCTGAGGTTTTCTCTGCCCGAAGCAGACCAGGACGCATGCCCCCTGGGTTCCAGTCCCATCTTTCCGAATCACTCGCACTCATCGGGAAGAAGGACTGGGGGTGGAGACATTTCTTGATTGAATAGACCATTCAAGGTTGGTATGTGACTATTTGCGATGCGTGATCCCAGAAATGAAAGTTGGTCTACGAGCTTGACCATTCTTCCTTCGTGTGGAAAACACATTACTCTAAAGAGTGAGGAGACTATTGCTCCCATGCAATATATATAGTCTCGTCCAAGGAGTAGGTTATAATCCAAGGGTCCTTGAACAACCATCACATTCATTTGAACGGCCTTCCCTTTCAATGTAATGGGCACATTGGGGAGGATCCCTAATGGTCGACTGGTTCCTTTATCGAAACCCGAGAGATTTCTTATCTCAGGTAAAAGCGTCGGGGCACCCAGTGCTTTCCAAGCAACAGAGGAAAGGATACTCACAAATGCCCCTTCATCAATGATAGTGCCAGCCATTACCATTCTGTATATTTGGACTATGATTCTGAATGGTATACTGGCTGGCAACCGGGGTCTGCCTAGTTGGTTCCAATCAAAGGACACAACCAGGTTGCTTGGTGGTGGGACCGAATACACGGCTGGATATGACCCTGACGATGTTCCTTCCTGCGATAAAGGAATGGGCGCATTACCCTGACGCTTGTCAGAGTCTGTGTTGATGAAAAGAATCTGGATGGTGTCATCCTTATTCTCTTCGGTGAGGGTGTCATTTGAAGATAAATCTTCATTGACGGTGTCATTTGAAGATGAAACTTCTGAAGGAAGAACCGGGTCAACTGCCGTTTCGACCTTTGGACTTTCGTCCGGTCTGGATTCAGTAGGTTCATTTTCAGTGACTGACGCTTCAGCTGACCACTTGAGCGGGCCAGCTGTATTCTCAACCAACGAAGGACTTGGCACGAGTTTTTTGTATCCAGGAGGAAGTCTCAACTGTGAAACCGGACGAGCTTCCAAAAATCTCTTCGCTTCGTCTAAGAAGGGACAACGGTGGATGGCGTGATCGCCTTCACACAGTCTGCAGGGGGATCTTTCTCCCCCTCTTTGTCTTGAACCTTCACTTTCGCTGGTTGACGGTAAGCATTCAACATGGCTATCAGAGGTTGATGCTCCCGAACTGTGCAAACGAGGGGACCAGTCCCTTAGTATCCAGGGAATACAGGGACAATCTCTATGGAAGTGGTCTCCTCTACATATGACACATGGAGATTTAGGCCCGGTCTGTGCTGTGTGTGAATTTTTGTCAGATGTCTTTTGCTTGCCCCCAGTCGCCTTAGGCTCCTTCTTCTTCTTCTCTCTCTTCTTCTTCTCCTTCTTCTCCATGGGAGCTTGGCTTTTTCCGGCTCTACCTTGCGAAGATGAAGGATTGGAGAAAGAGTTATAGGAAGTAGAAGGCTGGTGGGCAGCTCTAGACTGATCTAACTATTGACTCGACTGTTTAGGAACCATGGTGTTCTGAACTACATTAGTTGAGAATAGCCAGATTGGCAGGCCAATTGTCAGTCCTGGAAGCGACAATGTGGCCATGTGGGGCGCACCAACTTCTCCCCAAGAGGAGAAAGGACTAGGATTTCCATCATGGGGAATTCCTTGGTTGGTGTGTTCCATGTTCTCAACCTACAGATCAACGCAGGAATAGGAGGTGATTATGTTCCGTTTTAAAATAAATTTTATAACGACGCTTTAGACACAACTTGCTTTTTCACTTTTTAAGAGTCGAGAAAAAGCTAAAGATGACTCTAGTCTCCTTCGATGTTTTAACGAGCCCGAAGTGACAAATGCTCGAATGGACTTTTTCAGTTATAGAGTTTGAAAAAGGCAAAAAGAAACTACTCTGGAGTTCTAGGCAGAGGGTGTGCCAAACTTTTCGCAAAACCACAGAATACGTTTTACGGTACGGGTGGTCGATCTTCGTGAATGCTGTGTTCACTGCATTGCGATCAGTAGGGCGGCCAACACGACTTCCTATGGATAAAGGCTTTGTTCCTATAGGGGTCTCCCAATATATACGCGACGGTACGTGGGAGCACAAGTCCGTATTGATACTTATCGCTTCACCGTGGAGGAATCACCCAACCACTCAACGCTAAGATATCACGTTTAACGACGCCGGAACACGTCTCTAGCTTAGACCTCTATGTGTTTGCGTTATGTTTCAAAGCGTTGTTATGTAAATTCAATTTATTTTAGGTTGATCTTGTTTAGCAATTTGCCTTTATGGATCACCACGAGATGTATGGTACAACTCCTAAATGCAATCTAAAGATGAGAAGCAAGCTTTTTCAATCTTTTCAACTTATGAAAATCTTAACTACTGAGGGAAAAGAAAGACATCATCTTTTCACACAGATCATAGAGCACACACTAATGCACTTTTTCTTAAATCAACATGCACGCTGTCAAAATGCACATGCACAATGCAGGTATTTCTTTTCTCTTTCTTAATGTTGATGTACTACAAAAAGAAAGCTGTTGTATAACTTTGAATTCAATTTCAAGTGAAAGCAAACAAGCTTTTGTCCAAAATCAAAAGACACCTTAAGTTTTACTTGTTTTAACACTATAAATACATAAATTCAAACCATATGACAAAAGCAAAAGCTCAATCAGCTATGAACAGCAAACAAACTAACTCTTAAGATCAGAACGACACTTATCACAGGTCTAGATCTAAGAGGCCACAGCAAGACTAGTTCACTTTCGTTATGGGAAACTGCAAATGATGTAAGAAATACACAAAGAAAAAATACAATTTCTTTATACAACCGAGGTGGAATAGTGGCAAAGAAAGGTGGTTTCAGATAGGTACATTGACTGATAACAGGCTGCAAAAACAGGGATGAAAACAGGGCAACAGAAAGCAGAGAACCCCAGTTGCACAAGGCCTCACTGGTTCAGCGCAGGTAGAACACTGTCAGTTTGACATTTAGCGCAGGTAGCCCCTTCGGGACCTGCATTGAAATGCAGACTACCTTCACAGTGCCTGCAATGAAGAGAGAAACTCTCGTTTCTCTTGGTTTCCGGGTCACAGATTGCTCAAAAATCAACAGTTTTTGGCCAAATCAAAGCTACCAATCAAGTACACACTAAAGGATGATTCAAAGGAGGATGAAAAGTTATCACTAAGAGCTGTTCAGAGTCCTTGTGGATCAGCTCTTCAAATCATAAACATGCCCAGAAACTGAGCTAGAGTAGCTGCCCTCTACTTTGCATTTGAAAGATCCAAATGCAGTTCGATTCGGTACTCCCTGTGTTTAGGAAATGAATAGCAAAAACACAAACAACCAACAAGATACGATCCCCAGCGGAGTTGCCAATTTGTTGTTGGGAAAAGTATCCAATACGGAATGACCCTATCCCACTCTAAGGGTGATAGTTCCTTAGCAACAATCAAAGCAAAGCTATCTAAGATTACTTCTTTATGAGATGTAAAAGAGGGGAGAAAGAGATCCACTAACCGATGTCTTTCATTAATGGTTGATCCAATCTTCTCTCCTTGCTGCTTGCCCCCAGCTCCTTGCTCTTTCACTGGCCAAGCTACACCAAGATCCTGCAAAATGGCAAGAGAGGGAAACTACAAGAAGCATACATTCATAATTGATTCAAGGATTAGAATAAATCAAATACACAAGTATAACAATACATCATTGAGACACATGTATATAGAAGAACCTCAAATGCTTTATTAATGGAAGAAGTAAGGTTCAGGAAGTGATACAACCATAAGAGGCCCAATCCAGCATCACCTTCCCAGCAGAAAGAAATCTCCTCTTCACCTCCTTCAAAGCAAATCACCCAATAGTTCTAAACTCAAACCAACAGCAATTCTTTACATTCACAAGATTCCAGCCTCCCTAGACCTCATGAGAGAGATATATATATAGGAGTTTTGGAGAAAGGATGAGTCAGCTTGAGGCTGGCATGAAGCTGACTAGTGTCCTCTCCCACTTCAGTTCTAGAGTCCACTTGGAGGTTCTTGCTTCCACTTGGAGATTTGGAACCTCTTACTCATCACCAGTCGAATTCCCTGATCCAAGTGTCATTTTGGAAGCTTCCTGGGCGTTGACACCTTGAGGAATGACTCTGCCACATGTCCAAACTCGCCCAGCGCAGGTAGCCTTCTTTGCAGTTGACATTCAACGCAGGTAGACAGTGGAGCAATTGACATTCAGCGTAGATGCTCAGTGGAGCAGTTGACATGATCCAGAATTGGCTTGCTTTTGAGTGTTTTCAGGTGGAGAACTTTTGTTGAGTGCTGTGGTTTGCTGGCCTTGTTCCTCTAGGGGTAGGAACAACATGTTTAGGGACTTTGGATCCCTTAGATTATGGACATTTCATGCTTCATGCTGCAAGGCACAAAAATGTCTATAACACCCGATCAACTTCTGACCGACTGGTTTACGACCTCATTTGTCGGTCCGATAGCGCGGGACATTGCTATGGGGGCATGTGTAACTAAGGAGCAGGCTATCGCGCGTGCTCAATACCTTGACTTGGTTTACTCCCAGTCCGGTACGCTATATGATTATTTGCCTGATGCCCCAAGACCCGAAACTTCCAAAGCCCCGCCAACACCATCTGTTGACGGTGTCATTGGTTCTGTTAATCCGCCTTCTAAGAAATCTTCCATGAACCCTGGGAAGCAAAAGTCGAATGCTCCGAATGAAAATACTTCTCAGGCTGTATCCAATTCTGGTAATACTTCTGAGGTTAACGTCGGCCAGTCCACCATGGCGAATAAAGCCTCGAAAGGAAAGAAGAAGGGGAAGGGAAAGAATAAAGCTGATCAACCCAAGCAGGATTCCCCTAAACCTCCACCCGAGGAAGGTGCCAAACGCAAGCCCAAGTATCCTTGCCTTATCCGTGATGAGGATCACTATACAAAAGACTGCCCGAGGTGGTCTAAAGTTAGTCGTTTGTTGAAAGGTGCTCCCGGGACTCCTGCCACGCTCAAAGAGCATTTTCCCTCGCAACAAATGTAAATGGTGGCTGATCCATCCCAATCCTCTTCTCCCTTCGGTTCTCAAGTGTTTATGGCTAGGACGATTCCCGTCCACATTAGTACTCGGGAAAAAGAGTATCCGTTGCCTGCTGGGAAAGAACCCGAGGTCCCCTCTAGCACTCCTCCATCCAGTTCTGGTCTGCTCCATATCGAGAGACCTAGCACTGAGACGCCCATCTGACCCCCTCCTAAAGGTGTACTCTGGAAATCTTCTTACAACCCTAATGCTCATGCTGCTCAGCACTATAGCATCGTTGAGGACTTAGCCCAGGCTCCGTCAGCTATGTCCGCTTTAGAAGTTCTCCAGAGCTGCCCCTCTCAGAGGAAGTCCTTGCTATCGGCTATCGGTGGCATTGACCCAACCGACTCGGATCTGATCACTTTTGACCTAGAGAGCTATATACCACAACTGCCTCACCAAATTGCCTTCCCTATCTAGGTCATCATCAATTCTAAAACGATTCATCGTACCGTCATTGATGAAGGCGCTTCAACTTGCATAATGTCTGTTTCTTGTTGGAAGGCTATTGGTTCTCTGACTCTGAGCCAATCTCCTACGACCTTGGAAGCCTTTGATGGGAGAGAGTCTCACCCTTATGGTATACTCCAACGCTTGCCTATTACTTTGGAAGGGAAGACGGTCGAAGTGGAAGTTGAAGTTGTTGATGCCAATCTTACTTACAATCTCCTTCTAGGACAAAGCTAGACATATGCCATGCGAGCCGTGGCTTCATCTCTATTTCGTGTCATTCGTTTCCCTCATCAGGGGAAGATCGTCACAGTAGACCAGCTGTCTTTCTTCGCCTCCTCTTCCGAAGGCAACGTGCCTTTTGTGGAGCATACCTCTATCCCATGTGAGAGTGTGGGAGCTGGACTTTTTAAAGATCCTGCCTTTATGGGTGCTTTTTCACTCCCACCTACCAACATCGATCCTATTAATATGATTTCTGTTCGCTCTGATCCTTGGGTTCTTCCCCCCATGCTGGAGTGACTTGTACTCCGGAGGAGATCCAGCTCTATACTGATTTTTCGCGAATTCCGTGATGTCTTTGCTTGGTCTTACGAAGAAATGCCCGGCATCAATCCTAGTATCGTGGTGCATGAAATACCTACATATCCAGGTCCTAAGCCTGTTCGCCAGCATCTACGCCCCGTGCACCCCCGAAAGGTAGCGGCTATTAAATCGGAAGTTGAAAAGCTTCTTAAGGCTGGTTTTATTTACCCCATCCCACTCATAGATTGGGTCTCCAATATCGTCCCTGTGACTAAAAAACAAGGCACTATCAGAGTCTGTGTTGATTACCGTGATATTAATCGGGCCTGTCCCAAAGATAACTTCCCCACACCCTTCATTGATCAGCTCATTGATGAGTGTGCTGGGAGTGAAATGTATTCATTCATGGATGGTTTTTCTGGTTATAACCAGATTAATATTACACCCGCCGATCAGCACAAGACCGCCTTTATCTGTCCGTGGGGCACTTTCGCCTACAAAAAGCTCCCTTTTGGTTTGAAAAACGCTGGTGCTACCTTCCAACGTGCAATGTCTTATGCATTCCATGATATTCGACACATTGTGCAACTGTACCTGAATGACCTACCAGCTCATTCAGCTAAATGCCAGGGGCACCCCGCTCACCTTCGCGAAATCTTTCTCCGCTATCGACACTACCTGTTAGGGTCCCACCCTAACCCCCTTATTTATGTCATGGGATCACGTCATAGTCAAGATTCAATAAAGCCCATATTAATATTTGTAAGTGGTTAACCCGCAATTAATAACGGGACCACAGTTAGTTGCAAATGGGCGGTAGTATTAGATAGATGGTAAATGGGCGGTAGTATTAGATAGATGGTATTAATAAAACCCACGATATTGGCTCGTGGTATTGCATGTATGAGTCATATATAAAGGATAGAGACTCCCTGCGAGGAGCATTGTGTCTTGTTTTGTAATCGAGCTCTGCTCTATTGGAGGTTGCCCCCTCGAAGAGGCTTGTGAACATTTCTCTCTGAATAATAAAATCATTGCTATTCTGTGCTCTGGGTATATTTTCTTCGCATATTCTGTGTTCTCAGTATCTTTTCTTCGCAAATTCTATGTTTGGGTATTGCTTTGCAGGTTAAGAGCATAACAAGTGGTATCAGAGCACTTTCCAGGGCTCGGTGGGATCTCCAAATTTTAGCAAAAATTTTTTAGGCTAGAGACATGTTCCGGCGTCTTTAAACCACGGGATCTGTCGTTAAGCGCATAAACCTGCGGATTTGGGGAGGCATGCACGCAGGAAATACAAGAGGTGGTCACGTCTGTAGGACTCCCTTGTAACCCCTGTGGGTACCCCTTCGAGTAGTAGCGCATTAGAGAGAACCGCGAACGGACTGTCTTCCACGTACCCTCTGGGTATATAGGAAGCCCCCTAGCTCCCTTGAAACCTCGCCATAGATAAACCTTCGGCCGTCTTGTGGCTACAGTACACCGAGAACAGCACTCGGAGAGATTACTCGCCCGTACGATAGGGTAGTCGGGTTGTACGGCTAAGGGTACGGTCGATCCTCCTTAGTTAGAGCCCTGAAACATTGGGCCGAGTACTACTGTCAGACCCTTATGTATATTGCGATCTGTAGCACCTGACACTCCCCAAGACCATAGTTCCCTTTCTATCGGGGGATCACACATCACCTATTCCAGATCAGCAGCAGTAGTTGTTCCACCATTCAGATCTCTCAGATCCACCAGATCGGATATTCCAGAGCAGCAGCAGCAGTTGTTCCACCATTTAGATCTCTCAGATCCACCAGAGCGGATATTCCAGATCAGCAGCAGCACCAGATCGGAGTAGTTGTGAAGGGTTCCTGTACTTGGATATAATTTTCGCAGGACTTTTTGCGGCATTGACATTTTGAGGATTTGGCGACTGCAGTATTGATCAGGAAGGAGTAAAACTCCGTTAAAAGTTTTCCAAAAAAAAAAAAAGTTTGAGATCTTCCGCGACGCTTATTGGTGACCTAGCCCATCAGTATCAGGACGACGAGCTGAGCAAGGTGGTACCATTCAATTTCTTAGTAAAAAATTTTCGGCGGTCCCAATTTTTCATCAGGTTGGTGTATGGTAGAAACTCGTGCCCAAGCGATGGCCAATGAAAGGATCGACAAAATTGAAAACCATATGCAGTCCCTCCAAACTACGATGAACAAGATCGAACATGAGCTTCAAGGAATGAGTAACTTCATACAACTTGAGCTTAAAGGAATGAGTAACCAGATACAGCAAGCACTCCCAAAAGGCAAGGAGCCAGCCCACGAGGAGGAGTATAATGGCCATGACTACCATGAGGGTGAGTCTAGCCACTCTCCTCACGTTTGGCACTCCCGTCCACCACCCAGTCAGCGTCCTCCTAAGTTGGATATGCAGAAATTTGACGGTTCTCACATGTCAGCATGGCTAGCACAAATGGAGCAGTATTTCCAATTGAATCATATCACAGATGAGGGGACTAAGCTTATGGTGGGCACCATGTACTTGGACAATGAAAGATGGCAATGGAAGGAATGGCATCAACGTTGCAATGGACATTTTCAGAATTGGGCCCAATTTTCCAAAACTCTTCGCAGTCGCTTTGAACAGGAAGACTCTTTTTTGGGGCGTCTCACTAAGCTTCGACAGACGGGTACAGTGGAGGAATATATGACTGCTTTTGAAGCTTTAGCCTTCCGCACTAAGGGTCTCACAGATGAGTTCTACATGGAATGCTTTATCAGCGGTCTTAAAGAAGCCATCAAAGCTCAGGTTCTACTCCACCACCCTCCCACATGGACCGAGGCTTGCCAGGTAGCCCATAAGGTGGAACGTGCATTAATAGCCCAATCCAGCCGCCCCAAATTCCCCGCTAAAGGTCGTCCCTCATAGGCTCCCAATATGACTCAAACACTTAAGATTCAAAAGGTGTCACCTGCGGAAATGGCCGAAAGAAGGAAGCAAGGACTATGTTACTACTGTGATGAAAAATATTCCTCGGGTCATAAATGCAAAGAGCACAAGTTTTTTCAAATAGATGCCACTGACTACAGCTCCACCGAGGAAGATCCACCACTTGAGGAACCAGAGGCAATCGAAGAAGATAACCAACAGGAGATGGTATTTGATGAACCAATTATTTCGCTACATGCATTGGCAGGAATTTCTTCCCCTCAAACTCTCAAAATCAGGGGTTTTCTTAAACATCGCCCAGTAGTAGTCTTGATTGATAGTGGAAGTACCCATAATTTCATCCACCAAAAGATTGCTGAAGCAGCACATTGTTTTGTCCGGGCAGTTTCTAACTTCCAAGTCTAGATTGCAGATGGGGGCACAATGAAATGTGAAGGTCGCTGTGAAAATGTCAAAATTCAAATGGGGGATTATCAATTGAAAACCCACATGTTTGCAATACACATGGGGGGTTGCGACATTGTCCTCGGTGCGGAATGGCTCCGCACTCTTGGGCCAATCACAATGGATTTCCATGAGTTATATATGAGTTTTAAGCAGAACAACTCCACACATACCCTCCGTGGACTACAGGCGGGAGCCCCCTCTATCATAAGCTCGCATAGGATGGAAAAATTGTTAAAAAAGGGCCATCATGGAGTGGTAGCTCAATTTAATGCCATCCAGGTGATAGACACCATGTCTCCGCCAATTCATCCTGAGATGCAACAGATTTTAAATAAACATCGGACGGTCTTTGACAAACCTCATGAACTTCCACCCTCGCGAGGGGAACATGATCATAGCATCACATTGGTTCCAGGGGCCCAACCCCCAAATGTGCGGCCATACAGATATCCGTTCATCCAAAAGAATGAAATAGAAAAAATCATCAAGGAATTGTTGGAAGCAGGTGTCATTCGTCCCAGCATTAGCCCTTATTCATCTCCAGTCGTCATGGTCCTCAAGAAAGATGGAGAGTGGCAGATGTGTCCAGACTTCAGGGCCCTCAATAAGTTAACAGTCAAAGATAAATTTCCCATCCCAGTGGTTGACGATTTGCTGGACGAACTCAATGGGGCTCAATTCTTCACTAAGTTGGATCTTCGCTCAGGCTACCACCAAATTCGCATGAAGTCGACATTCCCAAGACAGCTTTCAGAACTCATGAAGGCCATTATGAGTTCCTGGTCATGCCATTTGGTCTCTGTAATGCCCCCTCTACTTTTCAGAGCCTTATGAATCACCTCCTCAAACCATATCTCAGAAAATTTGCCCTGGTCTTCTTCGATGACATCCTCATCTATAGTGGCACTTGGGCAGCACATCTTCAGCATGTAGATCTCCTCTTGCAACTGCTCCGCACGCATAAATTATTTGTCAAGATGTCTAAGTGTGCGTTTGGCATGGAAGAAGTTGAGTATTTAGGCCACATTGTGGGGCGTGAAGGTGTCAAGGTGGACCCAAAAAATATCCAGGCAATGCAAGAATGGCCTCAACCTAAGACCTTGAAAAGTTTGAGAGGATTTTTGGGTCTCACAGGCTATTATCGAAAATTTGTCCGCAACTATGGCCGCATAGCGAAGCCCCTAACGCAACTGCTAAAGAAAAATTCCTTCTTCTGGAACGAAGAAGCACAACAGGCATTTACCGCTCTCAAAACCGCCATGTGTTCCACTCCGGTCTTAGCACTACCAGACTTCACCAAATCATTTGTCATTGAATCTAATGCTTCGGGAACAGGTATTGGAGCAGTCTTAATGCAGGAAGGGTGACCATTGGCCTTCACCAGCCAACAACTAAGTGGGAAAAACTTGGGCCAATCTACCTATGAGAAGGAAATGATGGCCATCTTACATGTAGTCGAGACCTGGCGACCCTACTTGTTGGGGCAACGTTTCCAAATCCGCACAGATCATCACAGTCTTAAATATTTTTTGGAGCAACGCCTATCTTCCCCACAACAAAATAAATGGTTAGCCAAAATGCTGGGATATGATTATGAGATCATTTACAAGAAAGGGAAAGACAACAGGGTAGCAGATGCATTGTCGCGCCAATTTGAGGAGGAAAGTACTCTGCTCGCAATATCCCTCCCCATTCCAGACTGGATTGAAGAGGCTCGTAGGGAATGGTTTTCACATCCCGGGCTCTCCCAACTCATTTCTCAATTGCAGGCAGATCCTAATTCCAGCAAGGGCTACTCGTGGCAGAATGATATTCTTCGCTACAAGGACAGAGTCGTAATATCACCAACATCCACCCTCAAAAGTCGCATTTTGGCAGAATTGCACTCATCTCCCATTACAGGACATTCGAGCTTTCAGAAGACATATGCTCGCACCAGAAGATCAATTTTTTGGGCCGGAATGAAACAGGACATCCTTACTTTCGTAGCAAAATGTGACGTTTGTCAACGCCACAAAGGGGAAACCGTCAACACACCAGGCACATTACAACCATTGCCCATTCCGGCGTCAATTTGGACGGAGGTCTCCATGGATTTCATTACAGGTCTTCCAAAGTCTGGGAACAAATCAGTCATCATGGTGGTTGTGGACCGACTGTCGAAGTATGCTCATTTCTGCGCCCTACCCCAACCATTCACACCCACTTTGGTTGCTCAAACTTTCATGGATCAGATCTTCAAATTGCATGGCATGCCCACTTCTATTGTGTCCGACCGCGACCCAATCTTCACCAGTAATTTTTGGCAGGAGCTCTTCAGAATACAAGGCACTCAACTCAAACTCAGTACTTTATATCATCCGCAAACAGATGGTCAAACCGAAGCCGTCAACAAATGTCTAGAAACCTACCTTAGGTGTTTCACTTCAGAAAAACAACACCTTTGGGTACAGTGGTTACCTCTGGCGGAATGGTGGTATACCACCAACTATCATGCCACCACCAAAATGACTCCCTATGAAGCCGTCTATGGAGAACTTCCGCCTTCCCCTACTTCTTATCTCACGGGGTGCTCCAAAGTACAAGTCGTGGATCAACTCCTACAACACCGTGCAACCATGCTTGCCCACCTGCGCGAGAATCTTCATCAAGCTCAGAACCGTATGAAGCAACAGGCCGACCAACATCGCTCAGAGCGCCAATTTCAAGAAGGGGATCAAGTCTTTTTGAGGCTGCAACCATATAAGCAAACATCACTCAAAGACAAGGGCTGTCAAAAGCTCTCTCCAAAATTCTACGGACCATATCAAGTACTTCAGCGCATTGGAGAAGTGGCTTACAAGTTGGCTTTGCCACCTACAGCAAAAATCCACCCAGTTTTCCATGTATCGTGCCTCAAGAAAGTGATTGGGAACAATTGCCGAGTTCAAACCAGTCTACCTGAATTGGACGAAGAAGGGTCAATCTGGCTTCAACCTGAACAGGTTCTAGACACACGAGACAAGCACCTGCGCAGCCGCATGATTAAGGAGGTCCTCGTAAAATGGAAAGACACCTCACCGGAAGATGCAACTTGGGAACCAGCCACTATTCTTCAGCAGTTTCCGCAGCTTCAACCTTGAGGACAAGGCTAGTCTTAAGGGGGAGGGCATGTTAGGGTCCCACCCTAACCCCCTTATTTATGTCATGGGATCACGTCATAGTCAAGAGTCAATAAAGCCCATATTAATATTTGTAAGTGGTTAACCCGCAATTAATGACGGGACCACAGTTAGTTGCAAATGGGCGGTAGTATTAGATAGATGGTATTAATAAAACCCACGATATTGGCTCGTGGTATTGCATGTATGAGTCATATATAAAGGATAGAGACTCCCTGCGAGGAGCATTGTGTCTTGTTTTGTAATCGAGCTCTGCTCTATTGGAGGTTGCCCCCTCGAAGAGGCCTGTGAACATTTCTCTCTGAATAATAAAATCATTGCTATTCTGTGCTCTGGGTATATTTTCTTCGCATATTCTGTGTTCTCGGTATCTTTTCTTCGCAAATTCTATGTTTGGGTATTGCTTTGCAGGTTAAGAGCATAACACTACCGCATTTGGCTTAATCCGCATAAGTGTGTCTTCTGCATCGAGTCAGGCAGACTTCTCGGGTTCATCGTCTCCTGAGAGGGCATCCGTTTGGATCCCCTTAAAGTCGAGGCTATTTTGAATCTTCCTCCCCCTGCTTCTTTGCAGCAATTCCAAAGTTTGCAAGGCAAAGCTAATTTTTTACGACGATTCATTTCGAACTATGCCGTGGCCAAAGGTCTTACACGGTTATTTAAGTGGGATACCCCTTTTCTGTGGGATGTCGCTTCTCAAGAGTCCTTCGAGTGTCTCAAGGTTCTCCTTGTTTCTGCTCCATTGTTGCGTCCTCCAAATTATCATCGTGACTACACTTTGTATTTGGCCACTACCGATACCACTATTGGCATGGTTCTCGTTCAAGATGATGACGATGACACTGAGCATGTCATTTATTATCTCAGCTGCAATCTTCTAGATACGGAAACTCGATATGCTTATGTCGAGAAGTTGGCATTGGGCGCCATTTGTGCCGTCCAACATTTCCGCCATTATATCTTGTTGCACACTACGACAGTGATTTCTGATTGCAACCCGGTGACGTACATCCTGTTACGTTAGCTTCTGGGGGACAAGTACTCAAAGTGGATTGTTATCCTCCAAGAGTTTGACTTGGACTTCACCACCGCCAAGTCTAAGAAATCCCTCGTCTTTGCTGAGTTGCTTTGCTCTCTACCATCTCTTACCACACCCTCTCGGTTAGAGGACCATATTCCGGATGAAACTCTATTCTTAATTAGCACCCTCAATCCCTGGTGCGAGGATATTATTGTCTATCTGCAGATGTCCTCTTTTCGTCCCAATGTGTCTAAGGATGCTCGGCGACGGATTCGTCATCAGTCTCAACCCTATCATGTATTATTGGGGACACCCTATACTGTCTCGGCGCCGACTCTATTCTCCGCCGATGCTTAACATTCGAGGAAGCTGAGCAAGTTTTGAATGATTGCCATTCTGGTGCCTATGGTGGTCACATGTCCAGATATGCTACTGCTCAAAATATCCTCCGTGCCGGTTGTTTTTGCCCTCCATCTTTAAGGATTGCATTCTAGCCGTCCGCTCCTATCACGAGTGCCAAATCTACCAGCGAAAGATGCGTGCGCCCCCCACTCCATTGCACCCTGTTGTTACCGTTGGCCCTTTTGCAAAATGGGGCATTGATTATATGACCTGTAACCCTCACTCGGCCGGGGGGCATGGGTATATCATCGTTGTTGTTGATTACTTCACAAAATGGGTCAAGGCGATGCCCACACTATCTGAAGACAGTCACACAGTGGCGCAATTTTTGTTTAATCATGTTATCTCACGGTTCAAAGTCCCTCAGGCTATCGTCACTAATCACGGTAAGCATTTCTGTAATCATATGATGACTGAGCTAACAACCCAGCTAGGCTTGAGGCACGATAGCTCGACTCCATACTATCCTCAGGCCAATGGCCAAGTAGAAGGCGTCAACAAGGTTCTAGTTACGATGCTTCAACGCACCATTGGCATGCACAAGTCTAACTAGCACTTGATGTTGTTCTCTGCCTTATGGGCCTACCGAACTTCTCTGAAGGATGCCACCAATTTCACTCCATTCCAATTAGTTTACGGACTGGAGGCTACCCTTCCCATCGAGTGCAAGATCCCTTCTTTGAAATTAGCCTTCGAATTACTCCCCAACACTACTTTGGTAGAAGAACACCTTCTCTACCTAGTGCGGCTGGACGAGACTCGTCGACTAGCCTCTCTAGCTATTTAAGCATAGAAGGAGTGAAAGCTAACTTCAATCATACTGTCCATCCTCGTTCTTTTGTTGAAGGAGATTTAGTCTTGCTCTACGATCAAGTGAATGATAAGCTGGGGGCAGGCAAATTCGAGCCCATGTGGCACGGGCCTTATATTGTAAAGCGATTTTTGAAAAAAGGGGCCTATGAGCTAATTGATTATGAAGGGAATCCTCTGGATAAGCCTCGAAATGGGCTTTACTTGAAAAAGTATTATGCGTGAATTCCATGCACTTTGATTTGTACATACATGTGTTTTTAGCAGGTGTGTTGTGTGTGTGTTTTCATGTTTTGGCTTGGTCTGTAGGCATGATTGCCGCTTATTGTGTCTTTTGCTTCTTGTGTAGATGTCTGGTTCATCTTACATTGGTTTCGCTGATGGTGCCTGCCGCAGTACTCGGCCTGCTGCAGTACTCGCAACTTGTCTTCTGTGGCATGGGTGATCTACGATCCTCATGGTGAGTTAATAGACCTTCAAGATGTTTGTCTAGGTTGTACCACGAACGATGTCGCTGAATATAGTGCTATTATTGAGTTACTGGCCGAGGTGATCAATCTCAGTATTCATACATTGGTTGTGAACTTGGACTCTCAGCTTGTCGTCCACCAGCTCAATGGGCGATATTCCATCAGAGACCATCGGATTTTAAGGTTGTATTTATGTGTTAAATTGTTAGAAAGGAATTTTGATTTCATCACATATCAGCATATTCCACGAAGATTAAACACGTTAATTGATGCATTGGCAAATTATGTATTAGACAGACATTTGCGTAACATGTAATCAAAACAGCATATAAGAAGCATGTAAAACACAATAATGAACCATAGGAATATGTATATATATATATATAGATATATAGATATATAGATATATATATCTCATGTGGTGCACTGAGGCGCTCAAAAAATAAGTGTACATGTCCAAATAGAGTCTGTGTTCTCCATACATCTGAGACACATGTCTCTCAAAAAATCATCAGCAGGAAATAAAACCTAGGCGTCTACTGCTGCAAGTTATGCTCCCTATAGCATACCACCACTTGTGCCACCCACCTCAGCAGGTGGTGCACCCTAGGTTCCACTCCTACTGTATGGATCTGGAATGCTATGGGGACCTCCTCGATCCCCATGTAATCTGGAATCCCTACTATTAGGCCCTCAAGGTTCCGGGCCACTGTCTCCGCCATATCATTAGCTGGGGGAGCCAAGGCTAGTGCTGCAATGCCCTGCGCATCCCTCCGCGCCTATGGAGCCAGCCCGACAGGTCTCACTGGTCCTACGTCTATATACTATAGTGTTCGTCATTAGGACATGTACATGAAAAATCAAAAAACATCATATAAAATAAAATAAAAAATGTGATCAAGTGTCTTACCACCATCATCCCACTGCTCTCCAGCGGGCAGCTGCATGTCAGGATCTCCGCGGAAGTCCATGCCAGCATATGGCCAATCCTCAAAGAAGATCGTCTAGCGCTCCAACCTTGAAACAGTGTCCCCCATGACACTGGTCGTCCACCACCTCCTCGTGGCATGACGTGTGCCCACCGTGTGGCCCTGGGCTCATGTGGTCTACGCAAATCCAGAACCATGTCCTGTAACTGTAGTGCTGGCACCAGCTCCAGCATGAGCGGGACTAAGATTGACCCGTAGCCAAACTGCTTCATCTCTCCTCGACGGCAGTTGGTAAGTTGCCTCTTCATGTTTGCCGTCACCGTTTCTGCCCAGTTAAACATGGTTGGATTGAGACATTCGAGAGCCAGCCGAAGATGGGTCTTCGAAGCCTCGTGTTAGGCTTGGGAGCCCACTGCCCGTGTCACCATGAATAGCATAGCATGAAGGACTACGTCCTCCACTGTCGAGATTGCCACCTTCCCGCTCCTCATCTTGTGTGCCCATGGGCACACTTGAGCCATCAGCATCTCTAAGGAATCGCCCCCGGGTCGCTGCCCCTCCAGAATGGGCCTCTCACCACGACGGGATAGCCCGGTCAAAAAATATATGTCTGTAGCGTCAAACTCGATATCCCAGCCTCGGATGATGAATTTCCCATCTGTGGGATTCCAGGCCCGGATCAGTAGCTCCAGTAAATCAGGTTGTGACCGAAGGTGCGGAGTAAGGAAGAATTTGAGCAATCTGCATGCTCGTAATGCATTTCGGCACCCCACATCAGTGAAAGCTTCCACATCATTTTCATCATGCGTTCGTTCTTGCCAGACAAACACCATTATGGCCTGCATAACGAGAAAAAATGAATTAGCACTTCGTTTGCAAAATTCAACGCGTAATTTGCATAAAAATATAAGTTCGTGTCGTCATCGCGTCTGTTTTTAAAACAGACATGATGACGCGAGGTCGTTAGTTCTATTTTTTCGCGGTCATCGTGGAAGTACACCACTTTCCTGTGATGATCGGAGCGCATTATGTGTGAATTTTTTCGGTCATCGCGGACCCGAGGGGTATACCCGCGATGATCGAGCGGCAAAGCCTGGTCCAAAAATCCGCCTAAACTAACACATTTAACGTTCAAAATGCATGAAAAAAGTATTGAATTGAAGTGCAGGAGAAGGACTGTTTACCTGGAACTAGTTTTAGGGTGAATGGTGGACGAACAAGGCCGAAATTAGCTCGCCAACTTTGGTGCTCCAAAATGCTCCACAGTGGAACGAACAGTAACAATGGTAAAAATGGATGGATTAACCTCTTTTTATAGTAATTTTTCAGAATTAAAAAAATATATTTTATAAATGAGGGTTTTTCTCATTTTTTGTCACATGGTTAGTAAAAATTTGGCTTTTTAACTATGTTTCTACAATTATTGTTAATTTTATATCGAATGGGTTTACGTTTGACATGCTTTGTGTAGAGCTACAGGTAGTGGAATTATGTCAGCTTCGTGAACACTTGATCCGAAAAGTCGTCTTTAAGCTCTTTTCCGGCTTGAAAAAGAAAAGATAGCCGAGTTTTCCCTCTTGACTCGTTAAAAGAAACAAGAGACGGTCGCTTTTAATCTCTTTTCCGACCGTGTAAAAACGAAAAGATTGTCGAGCCTTTGTCGTTTCAAGCTCGTTATTGGTTCCAAAACGACATGATTCCGACCGTTTTTCTACTTTTTCGGGTCGAAGTCACTAGTTACGAAAAGTACTCCTCAATCGTAATGGTCGGGTGGTTCTTTCAAGTATCGTTTTATACTTTTTCGGGCTCAAGAGACACAAATCTACAAAAAAGGACCCCCTGGAGTTTTCTTTTCCGTGTCTTTTTCAAACTCTCTAAATATGAAAAAGGCTCTAAGTTTCACCTATTTCGGACTCGTTAAACCCTGACGACATTGGACTCGTCACCATGATGAGACTCGAGCTTCTCCTTCCTAGGACTCATTAAACTATTACTAGGTTGGATTCAACATCAGGTTTATCATTGATTGTCTATGGCAGCTAATCACTCTTGAACATCGACTCTTGTCGGGTTGGGCCTTCCATACATCGTCATTTGGCCTTCCACGGGTCAGTATTGTCATTTAACCTCATTCCATCTGATTCATGCCTTTTCCATTGAGCCTCTGATCCCTTGGTACCTGAATGTTGCCACCCTCTGGAGTTGGGTCGCCGACATGTTCAAGAGTATAATCCTTCTGCAGTTTACACCCTCACCTTCTCCTCTGATACTCTGTTTCGCCATCTACCGCTTGTTCCTTATCTCGTGTCGTTGATGGGGGAAACATTATGGCCCTCCTGCGACGGGTCGTCTCCTGTCGACATCAGCTCATTATCCAGGAGATTGATCTGGAGATCCCCGTTGGTACCTTAGAGCTTGCATGCCTCAATGGAAAGTTCTTTGCACCTGATAGTCGGCTTTCATCATTGGTCGTCGATTGGGTGATTCCACGAGTGTTCAACTTCAGCTCCTTCTTCACACTTCATGGATTGTGCTAGACAGTACCTTGAGAACCATTGGCATTATTGGTGGTTTCTCTCGCGCTTGTTAATGGTTTTCATCATTGACCGGTAATCAAGTGACTTTCTATCATGCTTGACCTCAGCACCTCTATTCGCATGCTAGAATTTGTACTATGATCGGATGGGTTCAAGACCCCGAACTCAGATTACCTGTGTTCAGGCTGCGTGGATTGGTTTATGATTACATGACTCATTGATGGATGGTTGCGACCATACCTGAGTCTTCATGGATGGCTACGACCATACCTTTATCATTATCATGGTCTCATTCGTTGGATGGCTGCGTCCATACCATAAACCTATTTCGTATGTCTTTTGGATGGTTGCGCCCGTGCCTAGACTACATGTACTTCATTATCAGAGATATCAGTTGTACTTGTGCACAGGTTCTTCCAATTGGTGTTCCAGCTCAATCAGTTTCGTAAAGCATTTCACCCCTCCCACTCTCTCAGGCTTCATACTTTAGGGGGCATCTGTTACACAGTAATTTGTCACTGTCTTCACTCCAGTCCTTCTACTGTGTCATGTGTTCAAGTCAAACATGCTCATGTTAGAAGAATTCTCTCTGATGTTGCCAAATGACCCACTTTTCCTAAGTTATCTTCCTCATCACGTCTGTTGGCTAAATAAACGCGCTGAAGGGCGCTCATAAACAGTCCAGAAGCGCTGTCATCGCAGAAGTACACCTGATTCCCATGATGGTCCGATTTTATGTCCTAGTGCGAGGTTGTTTATAATATTTTGCGATGACCTGACTAGCTATGTTGTTCAATGGCGATGTCAGTGCTATAGATCAGTTATGCCCCCGCGATGATCCAGATTGGGCGAATTTGTTCCAACATTCGGCCTTCCAGATGACTCTAGACTTGGTTGTTGGCATAGTTTGTATCGCCCTCCTTTCTCTAGCATGGTTGTTCCGTCATTTGTGCTACCTTCCTTGGAGATAAGCTCACTCTTCCACCTTTCATGGAGACTCCTTCTCCTATTTAAACTCTCACCATTGCTATGCATTGCTAGCTTCTAATAGTTGGCTAGTTGAGCAGTGCTGTTAGTGTTTGTGAGTTTGCTAGATAGCTGGCGTGAGTGTGACAAGTGTGGGATTTTTGATAGCTTGTGGAAGGTTTTGAAGTGCCCTTAATATTGTGTAAAACTTGTGAGTGAGAGAGACTTGCATTTTGGGAGATCCATCTTCAAAGAGTGAATGCTTGAAGAACAGGCTGGCTGGATCCCTCGAGAAGGCTTGTGACGTCAAGACTTTGGTTGTAAGCTTACTCTTATTTCATTATTAATGCAATCAATGATGTTTTCCTATGTCTTGTATGTAATGTACTTGATAGCTCATGACTTCTTGACTTTGTGAGTAAATAGATCATTGTTGTTCCGTTACATGCTTTGTTGTATTTCCTTTGCATTGTTTCAGGTTGATCACTCGTAAGGAGAAGGAAGCAGAAGCTGGAGCAGTGCAACGGAACTCCATCGACCACCAGTTGAGGTAGGCCTCCAACTATGACTATTTAAGGAAAACTATTGTTGATCTGTCCTTGTTTGTGACTAGACCCACTCTAGGGCTAGAGGGGTTGCCTTTGTCCGTAGAGGGAACACTTTCCTGCATCACAGGAACCCCTCCTAGGACACCTATTAAATTGAGCGATAACATTTTTGGCATCGTTGTCGAATACATGAGACATATGCCTTGTTCCCTTACAACAATATTGACATATCTATTGGTGACTCCATTAGAGGAATGAAGCCCTATTTCCTCATTAAACTTTAAAGCTAATGCTTGTAGGGTGAAGAAAAAAATTGTGAAGGCAATTTCAATCACCCTGGAGAATCCTCATATGACCAACATAGAATACTCAACACAACGTGGGATCACGAAGAAAACCACCCAACATTAGATATTAAATGGTTTCTGGGATACATAAATTCCATTAATTGTAATCATAAGGAACCCTTGCCATTGTTTGATGGTGACCCATCTACAACAATTAACCATGTGGCTAATTTCAAAGCATATATCTCAAATGTCAATGTGGTTCATGAAGATGTTCTTATTTTAATATTCATCACCTCAGTTGAGACCAAGTCTCAAGGTTGGCTTGAAAAATCATGTGGACCCAAAAGTGTCCCTTATTTATCTACTTTAGTTGACCGATTCCTAACACATGAGAAGCTCAAATTGCAAGTGGTTGAAGATGCCATCCAAAGCTTAAATTCATTCAAAGCACCCCATTACTCCTCACCTGTTATTTGCTAAACATCATGGGTGGTTTCCCAAGTTTAATGGAAGCAATGTTGATGCCAAAAAGCATGTGGATGACTCTATATGGGAAGTTAATTTTTGAATTCCTAATCAAGATGATGAGGATAATTTTATGATGCTCTTTTGCATTTTCACTTGAGGGAAAGACTAGTGACAAGTGTGCCAACCTCCCTTCAAAAGTATTAAATATTTTGATCAATTTGAGGATATCTTCATGAAGATATGGACTAATTAAGGCAATATTAGCAATGCTCAAGAGAGCAAATAAAACCAAACTCACTTTCGTCTTGATGAATCCAAATGTGAGGTAAATGAATAAGTAGAGAGTAAAAAATACCCCTTTCTACATTATCAACATGAATTAAGCGATGGAACGAGTAATATCAATGAAGAATGCACCTCGAAAGAAGAGGCTAGGGCTGTCCCTCCACTTGTTAAGGATAATCTTCCTCTCATCACCCATGATGAAGCCCTTGAGGAGGTTCCTCCATTTCCCATTTGGATATTTCTAACCATTCTTATGTTGAAAGGGAAATAATGGACCTCCACTATAACTGAGGAGCCTTACCTATGATACCATTGACACCATTAGGGCCCATATCTCTCCCTATGACCCCGAAGGAATATCTAATTTATCAATTGATCCTTCTCTTTGTAGGAATTTACAGGGTAAGTTCCTCAGAAAGAATACCAAAAGGACACCGCTCACAACCAGATCTCAAATCAATACACCAGTATTTTTGACGTGGTTAAAACCCTCAGAGTGCAAGGAGGGAAACAGTCCACGGCCTGTCCCAACGTGGGTACAGACAATTTATTAATCAAAGAATGAAAATTTACATAAGCTTCTCTCATGCACGGATTACCCGAACAATGACCCTCCATGCGCTTTAAATAGAACTCATGGACCAATCGGGTGTCAAGCCACGGATCAAGTGTCGATAATACCGAGGTGAGAGTGAACCGTCGGATCACTACATATCGTGACCGTCGGATTGTAAGTTACAATATGTACAACGGTAAAGAAAGACACTTTACCTAACTCTATACCTAACTCTAAACTAGACCAAGTTGATCTTAACTATATCCTATGTGTCGGAATATCCTAACATCCCCCCTTAAGAACAACTTGGGATAGGATTGAAGGATTTACAAATATGACACAATAGGAGAAGGAAGGAGGCACTAGAGCCTATCCCCCCTTAGTGACAACTTCCTGAACTCTAAGCATATATCGAAGTTTAGTGAACTTCGCCTCTGTGAGAGCCTTTGTGAAGATGTCTGCAATCTGATCATCTGTTGGACAATATTGTACTTCAAGAGCATGGTCATGAATGAGTTTTCTGATGAAGTGCATGTGTAGTTCGATGTGTTTGCTGCGCTGATGCTGGACTGGATCTTTGCATAGCTGAATGGCACTTTGATTATCACACCAAAGGGAGGTTGGATGCTGCTGCTCAAAGCCAAACTCTGATAGGATCTGACGAAGCCATAAGGCTTCCTTACTAGCTTCCACGGCACCACGATACTCTGCTTCTGCTGACGAAAGAGAAATGGCAGCCTGTTTCTTACAAGCCCATGTAATAGGTCCTGAACCAAGAGTGAAGACATAACCGGCAGTAGACTTCCGATCATCAGGGTCACCAGCCCAATCAGAATCAGTGAAACCAACTAACAGAGGAGCTGCTTTGGCACTGTAATGAATCCCAAACTGTACTGTACCTCGAACATAACGAAGTATTCTTTTGGCTGCTTTCCAGTGACTTTCACGGGGGTTTTGCATAAAACGAGCAACAAGGCCAACAGCAAAGGAAAGATCAGGACGAGTATGGGTTAAGTACAAGAGTTTTCCTACAAGTTGACGGTATAAGGTAGCATCAACTTCAGGAGAAGAACAAGAGACTGAAAGTTTGACTCCAGACTGAAAGGGAGAAGGGGCTGGCTTACAGTCTTCCATGTGAAAATGACGAAGAATATCACAAGCATACTTGGACTGGGAAAGGGAAATACCCTCCTTGGATTGCAAGACTTGAAGACCGAGAAAATAGTGTAAGTGTCCTAAGTCTGTCATTTCAAATTTCTTTTTAAGGATAGACTTCACATGGTTTATAAGGTTGGGATCACTACCAGTAAGGATAAGATCATCAACATAAAGAACAAGGATGATAAGAGAGTCACCCACTTTCTTGGTGTAGACAGTATTGTCAGAATGACACCTAGAAAAGCCAGATTCTAAAAGAAAGCTATCCATTTTGGCATACCAAGCCCGAGGAGCCTGCTTGAGACCATAAAGGGATTTCTTAAGTTGACACACAAGGCTTGAGTCTGTTTGTATGAAGCCAATGGGTTGTTCCATATAGATTTCTTCCTGCAAGTCCCCATGCAAGAAGGCAGATTTAACATCCATTTGATGGACTTCCCATTTTAAAGAGGCAGCAAGGGAAAGAACAAGGCGGATAGAGTTCATTTTGGCAACAGGGGCGAAGGTTTCAGTGTAGTCAATTCCTTCAACCTGTGAAAAGCCCTTAGCAACAAGACGAGCTTTATGTTTATCAATTTTGCCATCTGGTCCATACTTGGTTCTGTAAACCCATTTACATCTTACAAGTTTTCGTCCCGTTGGTAGAGGAACAAGATCCCATGTATCATTTGTCATCAATGAATGATATTCTTCATTCATAGCTGCTTCCCAATGTGGATGGCCTGAAGCTTCTGCAAAAGTGTCAGGATCATGATTTACTGGAGCTTGAGCCAGTAAAGAAGAGGCTCTTTCAAACTGAGAACGTGTACGTCGCTGATCTGTAGGATCACCGGCAAGATCACCTGCTGCATCTCGAGTAGCACGGACCCATCTTGGAAGTTGAGGATCCTGAGAAGGTGGGGGAGGATTGTCATCCTCACTTTCATCATCTGAAGAAGAAATGTTTTCAAAAGTAGAAGAGATAGGAAGAGGTGGCACATCCGCCGGACTAGGCTCGCAGGTCGATTTATTTTCATCAAATTTTACATCTCTTCTAATGATAACATTTTTGGACTTAAATGGAATAAGTCTGTAACCTTTTACATCTTCAGAATATCCAACAAAAGTGCATTTCTCACTCTTAGGTTCTAAAGCTTTATGCTTTTCATCTGGAATATGGGCCCATGCTTCACTTCCAAACACACGAAAGTGACTTACATCTGGTTTAATGGAACTCCAAGCTTCTTCTGGAGTGATATTCTCTAGAACCTTAGTAGGAGTGCGATTGATTATATAATTTGCACAATTAATTGCTTCGGCCCAAAAACTAAGACTGAGTCCTTTAGATTGCAGCATACAATTAGCCATTTCCTTTAAGGTGCGATTTTTCCTTTCAGCTACACCATTTTGTTGTGGAGTGTATGGAACAGTATGTTGCATTTGAATTCCATTTTCAGTGCAAAAGTTGATGAATGTGTTTTTAACATATTCTCCACCATTATCAGTTCGTAGCTTAAGAATTTGATGTCCAGATTGTTTTTCAACAAAGGCTTTGAAGGCCAAAAAAGTGTTAAATACTTCGCTCTTGAGTTTTAAGAAGTATACCCAAGTGCGTCTGGAGAAATCATCAATGAAGGTTAAGAAGTACTTGCAACCAGAGAATGAAGCAACAGGAAGAGGACCACATAAATCACTGTGCACAAGCTGTAAAGGGGCTGAGGCGTGCCAAGAGGCACGTTTGTCAAAACTGTCCCGATGATGTTTTCCGAGTACACATCCGGAACAAACACCATCTCTGCAAGATATCATAGGAAGACCTGTCACCATATTTTCTTTACATAGATGCTGAAGGGAGCGATAGTTTAAGTGACCAAATCGCTCATGCCAAAGTTTGCTCACTTCATCATTATGAGCAACAAATGCTGAGGGAAGATTTGATGACCCAAAGTTGTGAAACTTATACAACCTTGTGGAATCATCAGCAAGACCAGTAGCTAGAATCTGTTTAGGATCTTTTAGATCCTTGATTACAACATCATGAGGTGAAAATTCAACAATTTTGCCTTCACCTGAATGAGTTATCTGATAGACAGATAGAAGGTTGGAGGATAAGGTTGGAACACATAATACATCATTAAACTGACCATTGTCTAGATGAACAGTTCCAGTCCCTACAACACTAAGAGATCTATCATCACCAACATATATATATTTGGTGTTACAATCTTTTAAAGAAGAAAACATGGCTTGGTTTTTGGCCATGTGATAAGAGGCTCCAGAATCAATGAGCCACTCATGAGAATGAGAAGAAGAAGAAGATACATTTAAAGCATAACCAGACTGAGATGATTGACAACGACATGCAGAAAGTGCCATTCCGGAAGTTGAAGTTGAAGTAGGCTCCACATGGATGTTATGTTTCTTCATTGCGGCTTCCAAGGCTTCCATCTTCTTAAAGCATTTAGATTCTAAGTGGCCATCTCGATTACAAAAGTTACAATGTCTGTCAGTCCTCTTCCATTTGTTTTTATTGGTCTTGTCATTTTGCTGAAATGATCTTTCATCTTGAGGCTGAGTTGGTTTAGGACCATTCCTTTGAGGATAAGACTTCTTAGGATTCTTTGAATTTGGTTGCTGCTGGGCGGCTAACGCTTTCGAGGAAGAGTTTCCAAGATTAAGAAGACCAAGGTGTAAGAGTTTTTCTTGTTCTCTTATTAAGGAATCACAAAAGGAGTCAAAGGAAGGGGGTTTGTAGTCTTTGCCTTGACAAATGAAAGCTTCCCTTGTAGAATGGAAAGTGGAAACAAATACAGAGTAGGCTGGTCCCAACTTAGTAAGGATGGAATAAATAAGGTTACCATCTTCTTTCTTAACTTTAACACCTTCCAAGAGATATCTAAGGGTCTTGAATTTGGACAAGAAATCTTCAATGCAAGAAAAATTATTAGGATCCAAAGTAAGCAACTCATTCTCAAGTTGATGGGCTCTAATTTCATTTTTAATCCCAAAAACTTTAGCAAGTTTTTCTAATGCTTCATGAGGAGTTTCAATTTCTGCAATGTGGAATCTAAGATCAGGAGAAACAGACATTCCTATCAAACCACGTGCTTGATCTTGTCTATTTTCCCATTTTTCGGCCTTGTCTTCATCTTTGGGTTTCTTCTCTTGGTCTGTGGCTATTCTGAAGAGACCTTTACTTCTAAGTAAATCTCCCATGTAGGCTACCCATTGGAAGTAGTTAGTGCTGTCAAGAATGACTTGGCATGGACTTTCCATTTTTTGAAAAAAACCTGAAGCTGAAGATGCTGAAAGTAAGTGGTCCAATGGATAGATCTCGAAAAAATAGGCGGTTTTAAAAAAAACGGCTCTGAAAAAGGCTTCCGGATGAAGAAGTTATGGCTTTTTGAAAAAAAAATTGTTGACGTTGCCGGCAAAGTGCGCGAATGTGCGGGAATGAAAAAATCCGCCCCCACAAAATGGAGACTTGAACCCAAGACCTCTACTCTCTTAAAAGGTCTTTGAACTAATTGATCTATACAAAATATTTGAGAGAGAGAGAGAGAGAGAGAGGGGGGGGGGCCTCGATTTGCGTGCTTGCCTTGGGAAGGCTCTTTTCCCCTACAAAACACAAAACACAAAACCCAACACGAATATGCAAAGAAAAACGAACCTTACGGCTCAAAGTTAGCTTTAGCCAAAAAACTAGAATTTTTAAAAAAAAATCTCAAAGTTAGCTTTTAACCGAAAAACTAAATATTTTTCTCAATGTTTCTGATTTTCCAAGATCACACTAAGGTGCAGGGAAAAGAGCATACGCATGAGAAAAATCCTTTCTTTCTGTTTCTGATTTGCCCAGATCGCACAGAGTCGCAGGGCAAAGAGCATACGCAGAAATGAAAGGTATAGATCCGGGAAAAAAAAGGCTAAATAAACCGAAACCGAAATAAGCAGAGAGAAAATGACAGTAAACTGCAAAAAAAACACTGTATACCTCCCGATCTGAAAAATGACGCAGCTAGGGCTACCGGAAACCTTTTCGCGTGAAACGAAAGGGGTTCCTCACTGAAACAGATGCTCCGAACGCAACAGAGCAATCCTCTCGGCCCGAAAGCAGTCAGAAACAGCAGATCTAGGAAACGACAGCCGCATGCAGTTCTATCGGCTTCAGATTTGGATCACCAACGGACGCGGCCCTCAAATAGCTCCGATACCATGTAGGAATTTACAGGGTAAGTTCCTCAGAAAGAATACCAAAAGGACACCGCTCACAACCAGATCTCAAATCAATACACTAGTATTTTTGACGTGGTTAAAACCCTCAGAGTGCAAGGAGGGAAACAGTCCACGGCCTGTCCCAACGTGGGTACAGACAATTTATTAATCAAAGAATGAAAATTTACATAAGCTTCTCTCATGCACGGATTACCCGAACAATGACCCTCCATGCGCTTTAAATAGAACTCATGGACCAATCGGGTGTCAAGCCACGGATCAAGTGTCGATAATACCGAGGTGAGAGTGAACCGTCGGATCACTACATATCGTGACCGTCGGATTGTAAGTTACAATATGTACAACGGTAAAGAAAGACACTTTACCTAACTCTATACCTAACTCTAAACTAGACCAAGTTGATCTTAACTATATCCTATGTGTCGGAATATCCTAACACTCTTACTCCTTGTCAATCTCCCATTAGTGATCCTTATTCCATTTATAAGTTTGATAATTTGGGAAAGCGCCTAGTAGACTCTGACCCCGTGTTCCATCTTGTTCTTTCTCATCATGACCTTAAATAAACCATGAAACATGCTACCATTAAGGATCGTGACGAGGATGATATGCCTGAAGTTTCCATTCATCGAAGATTTATGATCCTGATTGTTGATATATCCCTCTTTTGGTTGCAAGAAGGGTGCACATTCCATTCTTCTTTTCTCTCATCATCCACGATCCTTAATACAAGGTAATTTCATTTACCCACCTCCCACCCTCGTGACTCTATCTATGATTTTTGTTATTTTTGTTATCACGTGGGTAATATTAGGGTCGATTATTATCACATTGACTAAGTGATATGTTGGTTGCATTGGATTTATGATTTCACTTAACATTTTCTCAATGTAATCATGCATGTTAGAGTAGGATGCATTGCATATTGATTTTTTCATATCTAACATCACCAGATTATGTTCTCATACTGGAATAGATGCATTTAGATTAAATTTTCATTTTAGAAACAAATTTTATTTCTTACTGATTTTTATGGCCTAACATAAGCATTGATGATCAGCTGGCAATGAAAAAACATGTTTCCCCATGTGCTTCGTCTTTGATGTGCAGGTAATATGTCTATAATCCCAAGAGATTGTTAGTGTTCTCATGACCTCCCATTTCACGTATGTTAATGCACTCTACTGAGAGATCATGTCCCAATTGGAGCCAGATGTTACCCACCACCTGTAGGTGACACCCGTAGGAGAAATTTTTCTCCTAGATTATCTTAAATTGACAGCCAACAACCCCTTACAACTGCCAGATAAATCGATTTTCCAACATCTTCACCAACTTAGCCAACCATGATGCACCCTCGCCCATATGTCATGATCGTATGCTTAAAGGTGGGCCTTCCAACTCCGAAGGTATGGCTTTCATTACGTAGTTGGGTATTTTTACTTACTTATCATGGACACTTCTAGGCATGGATTAGTGGGGGGATTTAGTGGAAAGAATGGGCTTGGTCTGTACTCTTGTCCCCTTGTCCAACTTGGTGGTTAACCTTGTATCCTAGTCTCATGGAATCTCCTCTATTGGCTACTAGTTTTAGGAGTGGCACTACAAGGGAAACCTTGATTTTGGTTGTGAGGTCCCACTTCTCGACACCATATACATTACTCCCCTACACTCATTATAACCCCTTTTCACATGTTTCCCATCACGGTCCACATTTTTCCATTGGCTCCACAAGAAGTTAGTGTTCCCCTCCCCTTGTCCACACTTTGGATTGGGCTTAGAACGATGGCCCAAAAGTTGATGCAGCTAAAAGAAAATTTAAAAGCATAATTTGGCCACTTGCAACAGGAAATGTACCATAAAATGTAAAATATGGTTGGGACATAAAAATTTAGCACGTGTAAAAAAGCCAAACATGAGCTCTATCCCTATCATTATGGCCCTTACCCTAGTTCCTAGGGCCCTTATGTGAGCCCCCTGCATCATTAAGGAAAACATGGTTGTCCCAACCCCTGGTAGGCAATGAAATTCCTTACCCTAAGGGGGTATTCATTGTTATATCATTCATTTCACGCTCTCATTCCTTGGAGCCTCGAGTAGTTATAAAAATAAAAATTAATAAAAGGAAAAAAAACATATGAAGAGGGGTGGAAAAACAAAGGTCGGAGTAACTCATGTACCACGATTTCTACCTACCACATCTATACACCCATGTGTTGGATTTCCTCATTATAGCTACCCTCTTACCATAACATGTGGCTTGGAGCTTTCCTCTACTACCCCAATATGTCACATCATTATTTCATATGACACCTATCATTTGACAGATGTACCATGGACCTGTCACTCCATTAGAGGTTGAAACCCCATAATAGGGTCCTTGATTAAACTCCTTCTTGAGCCTAGGGACGTCTTCACATTCGAAAGTCAATTATGGAAGGGCATGCCACTATGAAGTGCCCACTTGGTTCCATGATTTGTAAGTTCATTTACTCAATTACACTAATGAATTTTTGTATTGGAATGTGAGGATATGCATTGGATCTTATATAGGATTGTAAGTGGGTCTTCATATCCTCCACCATAGAAGAAAGTAGATAGCCACACCATGGGATCCTTCACCACCATTCATTGCTCACTCATGTCCAACTTATTTGATGATGGTGATGCACCTAGACCACCTTGCCAAGTTGGTTGCACATTTTCACCACACACTTGTGTTGAGTGATAAAAAGGTGTCTGTTAACCCCTATTTACCCTACATTAATTATCAATCCAAGTAAGATTTTTATCTCAAGAGTGTACTCAGTCTGAGGTGATCACTTGTTCAAGAGTAATGTTTGCAGTATAGTGCTTACAAAAGTAACTGAATGCTGGAAACAAAATCTAATTGTAATGGCAAGAAACTTAAATGCTTTGTAACTAAATCTTTCACTCAAGGAACTACAACAATCATCAGCCAAGGATGCAGTAACGATAACTCTTTCCCCCGTAAACTTATGTAAATGAAAATTAATCATAGATAAGGTCTCCAATCTGAGAACTCGGACAGCAGTAGTCAATGTTCATTACAGTTGTAGATATTTCTATCCACACCAAAGCAAATGCGGGAAATAACAATTCGATTAGCAGAAAAGGAACAGCAACTAGTCTATTGGAAAGATCGAACAACAAAGCTTAATCTACAGGAATGAATTGAGCAGCAAAGCTTAAATTAATTGAACAACAATCTTCAACTAATAAAGGAATTGAACAGCAATCCGAGAAAGGAACAGCAAATCGAATTAAGTGTAAGCACATAGCGAATATAGAGTAATTGAATTAGTAATTGTATTCTAGCATGCGGGAAATTAACCACAGATATAAAGGAACGGAAATTGCAGTTATAATGGAACAATGATCAAATTAACAACAATCACAATTGTAAGTGAACCGTAGCTAAATGAACAGAAATCGCAACTGTAAATGCATAGCAATATCAATCTGTAAATGAATAGCATAATCCGAATTATACAGTGCAATATTATTTCAGAATGAACGAATCCAAATTAGACAGTGCAATATTATTTCAGAATGAACAGCATAACAATTTTGTTGGAAATAACAATCTGGCTATCTAATTACAATTTCGATATAACAGAGAAATTTATTGAAATGTTCAAAAACAGAAGATTACTGAGTAAAGCAAGTTAAGGAAATGCAAAGGAAATCAAACCACACACAACTGTAATCATACAATAATGATACAAGAAGCAAGTGGATCCACTAGGGCCGGGCCCTTAGACACCAGGGAAGCACTGCTGTGGTTACTCCAGAATCAGGTAATGGAACAACAACTGAGTTATATATTAATCATAAATGGTAGAGTTACAGCTATCGCTCTTCAAAGAGAGTCGATGATCAAAGTTAAGATTACAACAATAAGTTCTACAAATTGAAAATAATCCGCCCCCCTAGACTACCAGCGCTGTCCCTTTTTATAATGGCCAGGCGGAAGTATCAAGAATACAGATAAGCCTTGAAGCAGTGATCCCTCAGGATCACAGGATCCTGAGGGATTCGTTATATCTTTAATCTCCAGTTCATCGTTTTGTCTTCTTGCGCTGATGCCACTGTTTCTCTTCCTTTTCCTGGATCATGCGCTCCGATCTTGATCTCCTCATCTGGATAGGACTTCCTATCAAAGGGACAGCAGTTGCTTCTACTTTGTCTTTTCCTCTTGAATAGTGATTTTCCATTTTCTTCACTTTCTGTATAGAAAAAGACAATAATTAGTCATTTTGCATCAATCACAAATCTCATTAATTCTATCATAATTCAGTAACATATTGTTATCTTAGAATGTAAAGGAGTTATGATTCAAAGAAAAAGATAAAGAAATAAATGGTAAATACATACCTTTTCCAATGCTCAACACACCCCCCTGCTTACCCTTTTTCATGCCCTCATGAAAACATTGTAATTTACATGCAAGGGAGTTAGGGAATAGGCCGGAGAAGGATTTTCATACAGTGGTCTGAAACCATGGTGTCTAGCTAAAACTTCAAAAATATGCCCTGTCTGGCCTTCAGGAAATTCATATGGGGCCTTATACCCTGGTGCAGGATACCAAATAATTGGACTTCGAAACCTACAACATAGCTAATACGGGCTTTCTCTCAGGATGAGGTTACTATAGGTGACCAAGCAATCAGCAGCTGACTTAAAATTTTCGTAATTGAATGGCTCTGTGTCCTAAACATTCCGATTGGAAGTCTTTTATCGGAGTTTAGTTGCTGCTATAGCAAGGTCTTTGATGGATAGGAAGTATTCTACCCCTTGTTAGACAACTGCTGTGTGAATGGGTCCCAATGTCTGGATCACACCCTTCTTTCTCATTAAGCTCCTATGCTTATTCCACAGTCGTAATGGGTTTCTTGGTTCACCCCTTATCCACAGATCTAACCCGTTCTCCCGTCTCTGAAAGGTATTATGGGCTTTAAGCCACTTTATCTGGTTAACAACAAAAGAGATGAATGCCTGAACTTGAATATCAGCCACAAAAGGACTAGGGTTCTCTTCCGCTTCACCGTCCAACACAAGATTATGCAAATAAAACTCACATAGCAATCGTTGGACTTTCACCCCGTAATGTTTACAACAGTTTATAAAATAATCAATAGTTTTTAAATCTATAGGAACCCTTGCCTTGACAGCTTTAATTTTTAATTGTAAGTACCTTTCCATCAAAAACAAAGCATAGTTTTTGGCAGGTGCCCTACATGCTAGAACATCAGTATATAGGGAACAGAGAGTATCCATTTGACTCAGAACTATGTCTAGTCTATAGGTTACCTTTTTAACTTTTTCCTCTGCTCTCTGACATCTATCGAAGGCCTTGTTCTCCAATGCATTGATGTTCTTTACTTGCTACTGTAATTTTTGATATTTCTCATGAGGAACAGTTTCCTCTGTGAGCTTTTCTATCGTTTGCTGGGCCTATGCTAGATCCTTTTGAAGTCTCAATATCCTCGGATCATTGTCCATCAAAAATTTTTTGGGCTGGAGATCTACCTGGATCTCCTTATTGCGACATCTGGTTCCTATAGTCTGCGTTTCCTTCTCATGAACTGTCTGATCAGTCATGGTGCTAGAGGACAATGGCTCTGTCTAGACGTCCTTATTAGAGACTGGTGCATCTTCTGTTTGGGCCTCTGCATTTGCAACAGCCGCATGCTGTTCCTTGCGGTCCTGAATGATAATGGGTTTAGTTTGAGTATTTTTGGTCTTCATTTTATGGGGTTTCATCTGGGTGGCTGCATCCTTTGTTTCAGGGGTTCTTTTTTAGATTCTCCCCATTTTTAGGACCCTTATTTGTTGTCTGAGCTATTTTACTACATTTAGTAGTCTCTGTTGTTCCTTTCGCAGCCTTTTGATTTCATTCGTTTTCTTCAAAGGAACAACTGTTTCTTTTCTCGGGCTTGGGCTTTGTTCTTCAGGGATTGTACCCTCGCCCTGGCTTATCTCCATGTTTTCTGCTTGGAACACTTCTTCAATGTTCTTGTCCTCCTTATTAGGTTTCTCAGGGGAGGAAACCCTGGTTTGATCTGCTATTTCTTGGGCGGCTTCTGCTTCTACTTCCTCTTTGTCATTCATTTCTTCGGATGCACTCTTACTATGAGCAGAGTGTTCCTATGATGGTCCTGCCTCAATATCAAGGTTGAGTGGGCTGTGGGGCTGGATGTATTCACCCATATTAGCCAAAATTTGGGCCAATTCATCTTCTTGCAAATGGTTTTGTAATGGGCCTTCGTTGGGTTGCTCTGCTTCCTCCCCTTCTTCCTCACCAGAGTGCTCAGTTTCCTCTTCCAGTTCCTCTTCTTCATTTTCTTCTAATTCTTCTTCTTCATTTTCCCCTCCTTCAAGTTGTGGGGGTTGCTCGTCCTCTGAGTCATATATCTCTAATGGCTAGCTACTGTTTTCTTGGGGATTTCCCAACCTTCCTCTACTTCTCTCCAGTCTGGCAGACTGTCTGCGTTTCTATGGTCTAAGTGATGTGCTAGCAATTCTTTTTCATTTTGGGGCTGGTAAGGCCAATCCCCCATCTATTGAGAAAACCAATTCTTCCCAACTACTCTACTGTTGAGTGAGACTATAACTGACTATTAGCCGAATTAAGCTGTGATGACTTACTACCGTTTCTACATGACGAGATTTTCTCATACTTCGAGCAGCATCATGCAATAAAGAATTTAAGTATGCAGGCAAATTCACAACACATTTTTGTTTTAATACAGCTAACAGTTTAAGATGGTGTGGTCTTACCACATCTTTTCTGCCATCGCATGTGATGTAACTTTGCACAATCCTGGCTAATTCTTCCCAAGGTTCTCCCAGGGTTGTAGGCAGGACTCCTTTTCCTTTGACCGTAAGGCTCTGTCCCTCGTCCCGAAAGATGGTTATAGCATCTTGAAGTCTCACTTTTTTCTGGGTCCATACTAGTCCAATAGCTGGCAATCCTAATACTTCAACAATTATCGCATCTGTTACTATTATTTTCCTCCCCCTCAACATGGAACAATCTTCTTGCAAATTCTGCAGAAATTCAATGGCCACCATCTCATTAGACTACTATAGTCAGTTAAGGTAGGCAATCCATCATGCTCTTATTAAAATTTCGCATGTTGCGTCGGAGATCATTAACACCTATGGTTTGTTGCGTATTGATCTGCCTCCCATTTTGTTCAAGCTTAGCACATTGTTACTTTTTTACAGAGCAAAAACATAGAGATGATGATGGAACAGCAAGTTGTTCAAGCTTTAGCACAGAACAAAAACACAAAGATGATGATGGAACAGCAAGTTGTTCAAGCTTTAGCACACTGTTAATTTTTTACAGAGAAAAAACATAGAAATGATGATGGAACAACAAGCTGTGCATATTGGGAAATATCAATACCGTTAAACTTGCTATTCCCAAGTTTTGATGGAGTCATAGTACCTCCAAATAAGGAGTTGACACGTATGCCAGTGTATTATGGAGGTCACCCGCACCCCCCTGAAATGTGATAGGCCGTCCTCGGCTGGCAAATAAAGGAGCAGCATGCTGGACTACAGTCATACAGTAAAATAAAGGAACGGCATATATATCCATGACATGATTACAAAAATCAGCAGATTACTGAAATCGAGGCTTATGATGGAAATTGCAAATAGATATGGAAATGCCATGAAATGATGCAAAAAATAGAGGACAGGACAGCTGATGTAAGTAAAAGTTCTTATGCGGTCATTATCCACTTTAACCATTATGATTGATTTATAAATGATTTTTCATGTATGAAAGGTTTGAAAGTGTTATATAACATAATCTCATTTGACATCAATATAAAGATATAAGAAAAAGGGTTTATAATGACTATTGTTGTATGAAAAATATGACTTCAATACTATTAGCAGAGCTTTGTTGCCCACAGGTGTCCATAACCTTGATAGAGTTGCTTGTTTCACCCTTGGAACCATAATCCTTTGTGTATGCCTAGGAAAGTGTTGTGCGATGTCAGAATGGAGGCCATAGTGCTGGCTTGGTAACCAGATGAATCACAGTGCCATTCACCAGGAAGGAGTGAAAGGTGGGCAGGCTGGCTCGTGATCAGACCTCATGTTCCAAGGAAATTTTTATTTTTTTGATATGCCTCTTGGATCATATCCTTGGTGTGGTGGCCATAGCAGGAATGCCACTTCACTTGCTTCCTTATGATCATGGTAGGATGGCTCTTGATGAGACTCCCTATCCTTCATCTGACAAATCATGTTAGTAATCATATAGATATATATTTTCTCTTTTCTTTTTCTTTTCTTTTATATAGCACTTTCCTATTTATATACAAAGGATGGCTCAACACTCCTTAAGAGTAGGGATGGTGGAAGAAGTCTAAACATCTCAATAGAGGAAAATATGCCCTTATTCTTATTCAATAATAATGATCAAAGAGAATTATGAAGATTAAGAAAGAACCAACATGATAAAAATAATCAATCAAATTGGTTTTAGTGAAAATAAAGACAGCAAAGTGATATAAATAGTTGTGTCCTTTCCTCTTTTTTCTTATTGATTCAAAGCAATTTCTCTAAAGATAACGATTTTTCTTTGGTTTGTCGATTTCAGTATCCTCTAGTTTTTGTGTTCTTGCATAAATGTATACATGTGCCTTAAATGAACCATCATTCACAAAAATCCTCTAAATGATGAAACACACACACACGAAAAACAAAAATGCACTCAAAAAGTGTTGTTCCTTAGATGGAACAGTTGTTGTTCCTTAAAAGGGACAGCAAAAGAACATCTGCATGCAAAAACCATGGTTCCTTTAAGAGGAACAACAAACAAAAGAAAAAAATACACTCGAAACTGTTGTTCCTTAAGAGGAACAGCAGTTGTTCCTTAAACAGAACAGCAAATAAAGCAAGCGTGAAATAAAATACCAGTCCTTTGGCGAAACAGTCTAAGATCATCAGAAATCGAAACTGTTGTTCCTTCGGAAAGAACGGAAAAAAGAAAAAAAATGCGAAAATGTTGTTCCGTCGGAAAGGAACAGCAAAAAAATGAAAGTTTTGTTCCTTCAGAAAGGAACAGCAAAAATGCATAAATGTTGTTCCTTTGCAAAGGAACAGCAAAAATGCGAAAGTGTTGTTCCTTTGAAAAGGAACAGCAAAATGTGACAGTGTTGTTCCTTCGGAAAGGAACAACAAAAATGCGGAAATGTTGTTCCTTCGGAAAGGAACAGCAAAATTCAAAAGTATTATTCCTTCGGAAAGGAACAGCAAAAAGGTGGAAATGTTGTTCCTTCATAAAAGAACAGCAAAATGCAGAAGTGTTGTTCCTTCGGAAAGGAACAGCAAAAAAGGTGGAAATGCTATTCCTTCAGAAAGGAACAACAAAAAGGAGGAAATGTTGTTCTTTTGGAAAGGAATAGCAAAATGCAAAAGTGTTGTTCCTTCGAAAAGGAACAGCAAAAAGGCAGAAATGCCATTCCTTCGGAAAGGAACAACAAAATGCAGAAGTGTTGTTCCTTCGGAAAGGAACAGCAAAACGGCGAAAATGTTGTTCCTCCGGAAAGGAACACCAAAATGCAAAAGTGTTGTTCCTTCGAAAAGGAATAGCAAAAAGGCAAAAATGTTGTTCCTTCGGAAAGGAACAACAAAATGCAACAGTGTTGTTCCTTAGGAAAGGAACAGCAAAAAGGCGGAAATGTTGTTCCTTAGGAAAGGAACAACAAAATGCAAAAAAAATAAAAAAATGCAAAAATTTGTACAGAAAGTAGTTTATACAAGCAGAAAAGAAAAACTTATGTACAAAATTTAAGAAAAAAGAAATTATTTAGTGAACCAATGTCGAGGAAGGATTATCTTCCTCAGCAAGAATCTGCATATCAAAATCTTCCCAAAGCTGCTAGTAAAAGGATTCCCGAGTAAGCGAATTATGGTACAGTCGCACTTGGTGAACATGTGCTCTAAATGTATGTCCAGATCCATCAATAGTAGTCAAGGTAATGGTGTCATTGTCATGCACTTTTTGGATTTCATATGGTCCAAGCCATCGAGTTTGAAGTTTTCCCGAAAAATCTTGAAACCTGGAACCGTATAGGAGTGCCCAATCTCCTTCATGGAAGATTTTCTTTTTTATCAGGCGTTGTGCCATTTTGCTCTCTGTTGTTGAATTAATGCAGTGTGTTGAAGAGCTAAGAGCCTAATTTCATCTAGCTCGTTAATATTTTGTAGTCTGTTAGTCTGGGCCTCATTTAAATCCAGACTGATCTCCTGTGTTGTTCTTAAGGTTTGTATTTCGAACTCTATTGGAAAGATGGGTTCCTTTCCAAATACTAGCTGATATGGTGAATAACTAGTGGTGTTTCTCCACGTTGTTCAGTATGCCCACAAGGATTCAGGCAATCTTGAAGCCCAATCACACCTGTGTGATGCAATAGTTTTTGTCAATATTGCCTCTATCACCTTGTTCGTGCTCTCTACTTGGCCATTTTCCTGTGGGTCATACAGAGTGGTAATTTTGTGTTGAATGTGATAATTTTTTAATGTTGCAGCCATTTTATTACCTACAAATTGCAGTCCTCCATCCATGATTATGTCCCTTGGGAGGCCATATCGCATAAATATTTGGAACAGGAAATGAATTACAGAGTCCTCTGTAGCTCTTGGGAGTGCCTCTGCTTCAACCCATTTGGTAACATACTCTGTTGCTACTAGAATATATGTTTTCTGATTTGATGATGGGTTGATCAGACCAACAAAATCAAGCACCCAACGCTCAAATGGTTCGATTACTAACTGTGGGTTTAAAGGCATTTTGTCAGACTATCCAAGGCATCCTGCTCTTTGGCAATTTTCATAGGCTTGCACAAACTTCTTAGTGTCTTTAAAGATTGTGGGCCAGTAATAACCTATTTGCAAAAACTTGTGACTAGTCCTGCGATCTGCAAAATGTCCACTGCACGGTCCGTATGACAGGCTTTCAGAATGTCAAATATTTTGTCTTCTCGAACGCATCTTCTGATGTGCATATCTGCCCCTATATGAAATAGGTAGCCCCCAATCCAAGAAAATCGGGTACTACGTTGCACAATCTATTTTTGTTCATTGGAGGTTAGATGCCTTGGTAATTTTCCTACTGCTAAATAAGTTGCAACATCAGCATACCAAGGTGTCTTGACAGTAACAGCAAACAAATGCTCATCTGAGAATTGATCTTCGACTACTACTGCATCCACTAGCTTCGGCATTCGTGAGAGAAAGTCATCTACAGGATTCTCTTTCCCAGGTCGATATTTTATTGTGATGTCAAATTCCTGCAATAAAATCAACCATCTTGTTACTCTACCATTTGTAATAGGTTTATTTTCTAAATATTTTATGGCAGAGTGATCTGTATATAAAACAACAAGATATCCAATGATATAATGCCTAAATTTATTTACAGCATGTATTACAGTTAAAAACTCTTTTTCAGTAACGGTATAGTTTAGCTCAGCAGGAGACAAATTTTTACTAATATAATAAATTGTATATGGTTTTTTGTCTTCTTCCTGCCCCAGGACTACTCCAATAGCTGTGTCTGAAGCATCTGATGAAATTTGAAATGGCAAGTCCCAATTTGGGCCTCTGAGCACTAGGGCTGTTGATGTTGAAAATGCAACAAGATGGTGGAGCTTAGTGGAAAGAAGTCGCCTTCACTAAGTGGGCCCGCAGGCTATTTTTGGCGCAAAGTCTATTTTTAGACTATGTCTATTTTTAGACATATGGATCATGGTATATGAGTTGCAGGATGTTATTTGTGGATGATTGGTCATGTTGGTAAAAATAGATGGACTTTTATTTTTAGACATATGGGCAGGTTTCTATTTTTAGACTGCCAGGCTAAAAATAGAACAGTCGAATATTATTGTCTCATATTAATATTTGGACTATAAACATTATCTTATCCTCTTGGAGCACTTCAGTTTGAGCTACAGATGTGGCACATGCAGCTGTCAGAAGGAAATATGCTTTCTTTGTGGGTCAGTTGAGCTATTGCATGCAAGACTTCAGTTAGAACACATGTGGTTGAGTTTTGGTGGAGTTGATTATGGAGTTGATGGAGTTGTGTTCAGTTTGACTTGGTTGAACTAGTTGTATTTAGTTTAGCTGAAAATACACTAGTGATGATTGATGTGAATTAATTGTTAATTAATTCACTAATTATTAACTCATAAAGCAACTAAAGAATACATCAGTTAACTCAATGCATGGACAGTTCAGTGGAGACAAGTGTTAGAGGTTGAGATTGCTATCAGTTGTGACTATAGTTGTGCATGAGATCTTGCACAATCAGTGGGATTGAGTAATGCCAATGAGGATTGCATGGTTCAGCCAAGGAAATACAAGTTTGATTTAGTCATTCATCATTATTCTCTTGCAGGATTGTGCAGTGGAGGTAGGCAGCCAGTGGAGAAGATTTGAACCTGTGATTGATTCAGATCTGAGCTAGTTTTGTGTGTAACAGGTGGAGATAATACTGAGTACTTGAGAGGAGTATTGTACTATGTATTGTTACATGTTCTCAATCATTATAATATACAGATAGTTGGGGGTTTTTAGCTGTATGCTTTCCCCGGGTTACATACTGTGTTAATGTGCGCATGCGATTGATGTTTCATTGTTTTTAATGCTGCTAAATTGATGATCAACGTAGAGGAGGTTATGTATTATGCATGTATTCTGCAATAGTGTATAATCGGGATAATCTCTGTGAATAAGTGTCATATTATTCAAAATTTATACATGGTATCAGAGCTGTTGATCATCAGATCTATTATTCAAAAAGTGTTTACATTTTATTTCTTCAGGCAGAGTCTGTAATCGGGCCAGGTAGCCTCTGGATTCATCCTTCTTTTGGAAGGTGAGATATCCGGTAAAAGCCCATACAGTCAATCTCTGTACAAGAAATACTTTTTTCTCACGAATTATAGATCAGAGGTAGTTGAGTTTTGAGCTGGTGGAATTAGAATTTGTAGCAGTGTTTTCTTGGTGTCAATGTGGCAATGTCTTTCAACGGATTACGATTAGAGTATGCTCTTGAGGGCAGCTCGAACTATATTGCATGGAAGGACAAGATGGAGGCGGTGTTAGATGATAATGGGCTGAAGGATTTCATAGAGGCTGAGGTCCCAAAGCCTACTGATACTGCTCAACTTGAGGCTTGGCAAAAGAAGACAGCAAAGTGTCGAAGGATTCTGTTGGAGGGCTTGAAGGATCACATTATGTCTAGCCTGCATGGAAAGGTTTCTCCATACTTGATGTGGAAAGTGTTGACAGATCTATTCCAAAGAAAGAGCGACCAGAGGAAGTTGGCGCTCAAGGATAAACTTAGAAACATTAAGTGTGAGAATGGAGACAGTATGCCCAGGTATCTCACAAAGTTCACCCAGTGCCGGGATGAGCTGGGAAGTGTGGGGGTGACTGTCGATGATGAGGACTTGGTGAGCTTGGCTCTCCTTGGTCTTCTGAAGAGTTGGCATTCCTATCAGGACTCTGTCAATGGTCAGGAGAAATTGCCAGGATGGGAGATACTTTGGTCAGATCTTGTGCAAGAGGAGATCAGGCGGAATACGAGGGATGGATCTTCATCAAAGGCATCTGATGAAGAAAATTGTGCTTTGGCTGCCAAAGAAAAGAAGGGGAAGGAGAAGGGTTCTCTTTCCAAATCCAATTCTTCCAATGATGGGAAGAAGGTTTACAAATCGAAAGTGCGATGCTTTTGTTGTCATGAGTTGGGCCATTATGCTGCTAATTGCCCAAAGAAGATATCCAAGAAGGGATCCGAGGAAGGATCTGAAGGTGAGGCACTTGCTTCACAGTTTGAGTTGGATTTCACACTCCTCGCATGCATGGTTTCATCCATGGTGGGAAGTGGTTGGTTTCTTGATAGTGGAGCTTCTTTCCACATGATCGGTGACAAGACTTTGTTCAGTACTTTGGAGAAGAAAGATCTCCAGATACTCATAGCAATGAGAAGTATAGTGTCTCATGTGTAGGCATAGTTATTTTTCAGAGGGAGCATGGAGCTCGCCTTACCTTGACCGATGTCAAGTATGTACCAGGACTGAAGAGAAACTTGGTGTCGATCGCGATGCTGGAAGATGGAGGCTATGATGTAGTCTTCAGTAAGGGAAAGGTTTTCCTTGGACACATCATCAATAGACAGGTGAAGCAGATTGGTTCACGGGTCAAGAACCTGTATGCTCTTGAGGTTCAAGATGCATGCAAAGCCTTGAGCAACGAGGCAACTGATGGAGACTTGGTGGTTGAGAGGGAGCGTATATTACCTCTCAACATGCAGAGCCAGAAGAAGTCTCAGACGATTGTGGAGGAGCCACGATTGGTGCAGCAGCTTCAGGAGGTTGTGGAGCAGCCACAACAAGGGAAGCTGAGAGGAGATTGAGTAGAGACATATACTCATGCAGAGACCTCTAGTAGAGGGAAACTTTGAGCCAGGTGGGAAGAGGGATCGCATGCAGCCATACCTCCAAGTAGGAGGAGGGTGATGTGGATTGATCATCCCAAGGAGGAGGGGTAGGATCCTTGAGGTACCCAACCTCTTGGATGAGACTTTGCTATGGGAGCCCCCATGTGGAGTAGCAGGAACTGACTGATTGGGTAGAGACAGATGTGGATGGAGCGGCAGAGAGAGCGATAGTGTAGGGAATCCCAGGACAGCGCATAGCTAGCAGGCTGCAGCAATGCGAGAGGCACAAGTGTTTTACACAGTGCTAGGTGGGACAGAGAAGTGTGCAATGGTGAGAGATGCATGGAGATGTTGTAGTAGCGCAGATGTCAGAGAGGGAGCACTTGTCAGCAGCAGGTAGAGCTTCAGCATCAGAGTATGTTCCTAGCCCAACAGAGTGGTCGGTTGGGAGTGTTTTTGTTCCAAGTGTTGTTGGAGCAAGTGGACCGGGAAAATGTGTTGCATGCAGAACATTCCAGAGTTGTGGGATAGGGGTTGCAGATAATCCATATCTTGTTGAGAGGGAGTGTTGAAAATGCAACAAGATGATGGAGCTTAGTGGAAAGAAGTCACCTTCACTAAGTGGGCCCGCAGGCTATTTTTGGCGCAAAGTCTGTTTTTAGACTATGTCTATTTTTAGACATATGGATCATGGTCTATGAGTTGTAGGATGCTATTCCGCAATAGTGTATAATCAGGATAATCTCTGTGAATAAGTGTCATATTATTCAAAATTTCTACAGTTGACACAAGTATTTTTAGATCCTAAAAAGCACGGTCGCATTTATCTGTCCAAATAAAATCAACATTCCCTGTCAATGCGTATAGAGGTGCAGCTATTTGAGAAAAATGTTCTATGAATCTCCTATAATAACTAGAAAATCCTAGGAAACTCTGTACCTCTGTCTGTGTGGTAGGAGTAGGTATTAACAAAATTATTTGAATTTTGGCCGAGTCTACCTGTATTCCAGCTGCTGAGATATAATGACCTAGGATGAGCCCTTCGGTCATCATCATATAGAACTTTTCATGGCTCAAGCAGAGCCTGGTGGCAATACATCGTTGCAGCACATTTTCCAATGTGTCTAGTGCTGGCTCAAAATCGTCTCCATATGGTGTGAAATCATCCATGTATACTTCGAGACCTTCATTTATTAAATCTGAAAAGATGTTGTGGATGGCCCTCTGAAATGTGGCAGGGGCATTGCATAGGCCAAAGGGTAGGACTCTGTAAGCGAATGTTCCCCAAGGACAGGTAAAAGTAGTTTTGTCCTGGTCTTCAGGGGCAATCTGAATCTGATTGTATCCACTAAAGCCATCCAAGAAAGAAAAGAATTTCTTTTCTACTACTGTGTCTAATACCTGATCAATGAATGGAAGGGGAAAGTGGTCTTTCTGGGTTGTTTTGTTTAATTCTTTGTAATCTACACAAATCCTCCACTTTCCATTCTTCTTTGACACCACTACTAGTGGAGAGACCCACTTGCTACCGAAGATTGGATAAATAAAGTTTATATCCAAAAAATTTTGTAATTCAGCTTTCACAATATCTTTCAGGTGAGGGTTGAGTCTCTATTGGGGTTGGCGAACGGGTCTAACATCCTTTTCTGTATAAATGTGGTGCATACATAGCTGGGGATCAATTCCCTTCATGTCCAGATAATCCCATGCAAAAGCTTCCTTATATTTTCTCAGTAGTTGGACCAGCTTTTCTTCTTTTTCAGGAGTCAGGTTATTGTTAATGTTCAAGGTTTTTCCTGGCTCAATCTCTATAGTTTTGCTGTTTGAAACAGAGGTAGTGGGTGTTGTTTGATCATGAGTGTCTTTGAGGGGATCTTCTTCTAGATCATTGTCAAATGTTGCCTCTATCATGTGACATTGTACATGGGATCTGGATTCAGATTGGTTAATGAAGTTGTTAATAACATCATCCTCTGTTTGATCTTCAAAATCGAGGGCAACTTCTATGGTTAATGTGGACCTAATGTTTTCTGTGAGGTATGATACAAGTTGCTTGTTAGTTTTCATTATTGTCAAACTTGGCTGGGCTGGAGGGTATAGAGCTAGATTCTTGATATTTCTCCCTCTAGTTATAGTCATACTGCCTTGTCAGCAGCCAATGTAAGCATCAGCAGTCGCAAGCCAAGGTCTACCTAAGATTAAAGGGTGTTCATCGAGTCGGTTTTTGGGGTTGGTTATCAGAAAGTCGGCAGGGTATTCACAGGAATCTACGGATACCATTACATCATGTAGTGTACCTTCTGGCCTAACTACTGATCGGTCAACTAGTTCCAATAAGGTGGAGGTTGGTTCCACTAATGTAATGCCCAGTTTTTGAAAAGTGGTGGTTGTTAAAATATTAATTGCAGCCCCTAAATCAACTAGGGCATTTGAAAAGTTTTGTTCATTGATTTGCACCATCACTATAGGATTCCCTAGGTCTTCATATTTGACAGGTGCTTCTCTTCCTGATAACAGATCAGATAGGGTGCCAACTACTTGGACGGTTGGGTTAGTTTTTATCCTCCTCTTTGGCTTTCTTATGCATAACCCTTTGATTGATTTTGCATGTATTGGGATATCTTGGATAGCTTGGACGAGTGGGATTTTTATACGCAAGTTTCTTAGTTCTCCCAGAATATCAAAGTCACGATGTTCTATAGGGCGTGATATGATTAATCGTTCTAGGAATGGGGGAGAAGACGTGGTTGCTTGGTTGTGAGTTTGTTGTCTGACCACCTCTTCTTCTTGTAATGGTTGTTCTATAGGTAACTGATTTTCAATTTGAGCATGATTAGCTCCCTTAGTTTCTATTATGCACCCAGACCTTAATTGAAGGTCATTGCACTCCCTTACATTCGTTTCTAGTTCTGGTGTTTCAATTATTTGAACAGATTGAACCGGTCTATTATTTGGGTTCGAGTTGGGTTGGGCTAGGAGTTATGGTCTTAAGTTGGACTGGGGATTTTGTTGTAGTGTATATGGCGCTGGCAGTGTGGGTTGAGGGAGTGGGATGGTTCCAGCTGGCTGATTCATCGGTCTTTGCCAGTTTGACTGCCAAGCTTGACTCTGTGAAGTGGGAGGGGACCATTGTGTTGGATATGCATTGTTTTGCCAATATGGTGGAGAGTAGGGAAAATTTGGCCAATTAGTTTGGCTTGTTTGATTTGGCCATGGTGATGAAGGAAATGGTTGTTGTGCCCAGTTTGAAAAGGGTGGCTGATTTTGCCACATTGTATTATATTGTTGAGCATGATATTGCGGAGATTGAAAAGAAGAAGATGGATCAGAGGGCATATCTGGTTGTCATGGCTGCCATTGACGGCGCTGATTGAGTAGGTACATTGGTTCTAATTCTTCCTTCGCTTCCTTGTACACTACTTTCAAACCTGGGAGTGAGGGGCAGTTCTCTGTGGAGTGTTCTTTTATACAAATAACGTAGACTTGAACTGCATCCAGTGGGCGCTCTTTATGGTTGTGTTTCATTCTGCATCTAGGGCAGAATATTGCCAGGTTTTGCTCTGCTTTTGCTTGTTTTTGTTTAGCTTGCATAATGTCGAGCTGCGTTTTCAGAGTCCCCAATATATCAGTTTTTAAATTCTCCAGTAAATTCCCGATTTCTGCGCAGGTTACTCCTCCACCTGAGATCTTGTTGTCCCTTGTGAGCATGTCACATTCTGCTAGTTTTAGCCTTGTACTACCTCGTGAACTCCTAATGCACAAATCAATAATATCAGCAAAATTTTCTTGATAGGTGTCACCTTTTCCCATAATATTTAGTGTTTCAACCCATTGTTCCTTCATTCCTTTAATTAATGTCATTTTTAATACATTGTCAGGTAAGGGTAATGATGCATAAGGAGATCTCTGAAGATTATATTGAAAACGTTCAACGTACTCTTCTAATGTCTCATTAGGTCTAGCTACCATCTGAAATATTTCATCCTTTAATTCTCTAGACCTACAATAATCCTGATATTTCTTTAGAAAAGCACCTTTCATCTATTCCTAGTCGTTTATAACACCCCCACCTAACCCCATAAACCATAGTAAAGCTGCTCGTTTTAATGTGGAGGGAAACAATTTTATCTTTTGGGGATCGGTGGTATAGTCATACCCCCGGCATAATACATCGAATTTGAACAGAAATGCATTTGGATCTTCTGATGTTAAGCCATGGAATGTAGGAATATGCTGGAGAGGGATGCCCTTCATAGGTGCATTAACTGCAGTATCTACAATGGGATATTGCAGTGTGGAGGTTTGAGGTGTTTGATGGTTCTGGGCCATTTGGTCAAATATGTGCCAATATCCTTCTGGGATTTCTAGGGGTGTATTCCTAGGCTAGTTAGAAGGAGCAGGAATGGCCTTATCAGCACTTCCTTTGTCTGGGATGATGAGAGTTCCTTGCTAAACTAATGTCTGGGGGGATCCTAACTTTTCAAGTTCTTCAGCTTTGTTCTGAATGATTTTGACAGCACTTCCCTTATCTAGGCTACTTAATGGCTGAACTATTCCAAGAGGAGATCTTGGCTCTTTGGTTTCCCCTGTTTCTCCTCCTCCTTCACAGAGATTACTAAGGTTCCCTTCTTGTAATGATTTTGGGCTAGAATTCTCAATTTCTTGAAAATCTTGCTCCTTTATTTGGTTGTGCACCTCAGCAAAGGCTACAGATGGTGATTCTGTGGCCCGAAGGGAACTAGTAGGTTGTCTAGAAGCAGCTTTCCTATGTCCTACCGATGGCTGAGATTCTACTTTTTTAAGTATTTCATCTATAAAGGTCGATCAGCCAAGGGTCACCGGTCCCTTAGCTTTATCAGGTTTGGGTAGCGGTTTAAGATTCTTTTCAAGCTTTTTCTTCTTATTCATGCACACAAATCAAATACTTATTTCTACCCAAAATAACAACAAATCTACAGGAAAGCGGGTGGGGGAGCAGGGTTGTTACATGCTCCGTACACAGGTTCTTACCTTCCATTTTTAGAACCCAACTCTCTCCTAGCAGGTACTTACACTACTCTCTTTTCAAAAGAAACAAATGGCTACACTCTCCCTGGCAACGGCGCCAAAATGTTGAGTGATAAAAAGGTGTCTGTTAATCCCTATTTCCCCTACATTAATTATCAATCCAGGTACAGTTTTTTATTTCAAGAGTGTACTCAATCTGAGGTGATCACTTGTTCAAGAGTAATGTTTGCAGTATAGTGCTTACAAAAGTAACTGAATGCTGGAAACAAAATCTAATTTTAATGGCAAGAAACTTAAATGCTTTGTAGCTAAATCATTCACTCAAGGAACTACAGAAATCATCAGTAAAGGATGCAGTAACGATAAATCTTTCCCCTGTAAACTAATGTAAATGAAAATCAATCACAGATAAGATCTCCAATTTGAGAACTTGGACAGCAGTAGTCAATGTTCGTTACAGTTGTAGATTGTTCCATCCACACAAAAGCAAATGCGGGAAATAACAATTCAATTAGTAGAAAAGGAACAGCAACTAATCTATTGGAAAGATCGAACAGCAAAGCTTAATCTACAGGAATGAATTGAGTAGCAAAGCTTAAATGAATTGAACAGCAATCTTCAACTAATAAAGGAATTGAACAGCAATCCAAGAAAGGAACAGCAAACCGAATTAAGTGTAAGCACAGCGAATATAGAGTAATTGAATCAGTAATCTTATTCTAGCGTGCAGGACATTAACCACAGATATAAAGGAACGACAATTGCAGTTATAATGGAATAGTAATCAAATGAATAGCAATCGCAATTGTAAGTGAACCGTAGCTAAATGAACAGCAATCACAACTGTAAATGCACAGAAATATCAATCTGTAAATGAACAGAAGAATCCGAATTAGACAGTGCAATATTATTTCAGAATGAACGAATCCGAATTAGATAGTGCAATATTATTTCAAAATGAATAGCATAACAATTCAGTTGTAAATAACAATCTAGCTATCCAATTACGATTTCAATATAACAGAGCAATTCAGTGAAATGTTCAGAAACAGAAGATTACTGAGTAAAGCAAGTTAAGGAAATGTAAAGGAAATCAAACCACACACAACTGTAATCGTAAAATAATGATACAAGAAGCAAGTGGATCCACTAGGGTCGGGCCCTTAGCCACCATGGAAGCACTGCTGCAATTACTCCAGAATCAGGTAATGGAATAGCAATTGAGTTATATATTAATCATAAATGGCAGAGTTACAGCTATCGCTCTTCAAAGAGAGTCGATGATCAAAGTTAAGATTACAACAATAAGTTCTACAAATTGACAATAATCTGCCCCCCTAGGCTACCAGCGTTGTCCCTTTTTATAATGGCTAGGCAAAAGTATCAAGAATACAGATAAGCCTTGAAGCAACGATCCCTCAGGATCACAGGATCCTCAGGGATTCGCTATATCTTTAATCTCCAGTTCATCGTTTTGTCTTCTTGCGTTGATGTCGTGCTTTCTCTTCCTTTTCCTAGATCATGCACTCTGATCTTGATCTCCTCGTCTAGATATGGCTTCCTATCAAAGGGACAGCAGTTGCTTCTGCTTCGTCTTTTCCTCCTGAATAGTGATTTTCCATTTTCTTCACTTTCTGTATAGAAAAAGACAATAATTAGTCATTTTGCATCAATCACAAATCTCCTTAATTCTATCATAACTCTTTAACATATTATTATCTTAGAATGTAAAGGAGTTATGATTCAAAGAAAAAGATAAAGAAATAAATGGTAAATACATACATTTTCCAATGCTCAACAAGTTGGTAGATTATCCATGACCCAGATGTGGTTTTGTCTCGCCATGGGAGATAAGGGAGGGATTACATCATTGTTCTAGCCATTGCATATGGGAAATAGGTTTGTCTGATTCACTTGGAGAACATGAGGATTATTTTGTGCCCCCACAGCCACTTAGGAGCACCACAAGTCATTTGCTTTGAGATCAAGGGGCCACCCCCTTCATCATTTTTATTCGAGCCCTCCTATTCATTATAACACATGAGGGACTTCACTAGGCCTTTCGACGGCCCTCGTAGCTACTGTATTATCATTTTGGCCATCTAGAGAGGCTTATTTCCCATACTATGGAGCTATTAAGCGGGCTTGTCACAAAAAGGATGTTATTTTTCCCATTATTTTTATTATAGGGGCATTATTAGGCATAATTAGGCCATTCGAACCCCTTAGAAGATTGTAAAATATAAGAGAGGTCTTCTCTCTCATTCATCATCACTTGTATTTGTATCTCTTTGGAGAAAAGATTTCAAACCTGTTATTGTAGGAAAAATTGGACATTATTTGATGCATTTTGATATTTGGATAATTGTTATCTTTCCTTGTAGCTTCATTCTTGTAATTCTAATGGATGGATATAATCTTCTTGTCTTGTAATTGCTCTTTATGTGAAATTTTTCATGTTTATTTTCTAATGTATGGAACATTATGCAATGCTTATTTTTGTGCCCTAACTATTAATGTGAATTCATAAACACTTGGTAATCTTGGCTCATTGTATATGTTATTCATCTTGGCAAGAAGATCGAACTATTCCTAGGGGTGGGTTAACTCTTTACACCTTGAAACTCCATTAATTGGCAAGTCGAAGTATAAATCCTTGTTGTGACCTTGTAGTTGCTTCTCTAGGGCATGCGAAGTTGCAGCTAGGCTCCTTGGAAGAGCGGAAACCCTAAATCAAAATCACTTTGACTCCATTCTCTATAGTTGGCTAGGCATTGGTCTTAAGTCCTTTCTGATCACCCTAAATTTTACTTCTTTCAAAAAATTTCTACCCTAACCCTAGACAGTCAAACAAGGGCATCCACCAAATTCTATTATAGCCATCATCTTGCTTATCGATTTGGCTAGGAACTGCATTGGGGTGTCCTCCACATGCCCTCCAAATTTGAAGTCAATCCCACGGTTGGTTTGTGAGATACGCCAAGCCCTAAGTCCAAAATCATTTGGCTTTTGGTCCTACTAGGTTAGTGACATTCTTAGGGATCCTTTATGCTTGAAAACTTGAAGGAAGTTCATCATTTATTGATCCCTTATTCTCCCTTGCTTGGCCTAGAATTTTTGTTTGAAGTTTCACCTGAAACCCTAGGTCTCATTTAGGTGCCTTTGGGCTTCTTTGTGGTCCCGCATCTCTATCATTTCTTATCTCACAAGGCTACTTAGAAACCTTGTTTCTAAAATGAATATTAGATCTAGGGAATCCCTCATTAAGGAATACCCTTAATCCATGGGCCTAGGCCTCCCTTGGCCTTTCTTAGAGATCCTTTCACCTTGCTTCTAAAGCAAGCGAAAACCTACTATTTGAGTCTATCTTATGAATGGGCCTTAGAAATTACTACCTATCCTATCACTAATTCATAATTCCTAGTGATTTCCTTATACCGATATTCTTCCCATCAGTGAAGGTCTGTAGAGAGTATCGTACATTGAATGAGGTGACAGTGGGTCCTTGTCCCATTGTTGCCACTTGTTTTATTAGTAGTTGTTACAGATCCATTTGGGCACATCAACCCCAACTTACAGATCGATACTATTAAGGCCCATCAACTCCTAATGCAGTTGTTACATGTCCTAAAGAAGTTAAACATCAAAATGCCTCACTTCCCAAGAAGTTCCATCACCGAAAACATCCAGAAACTTCCTTTAAGAAGATCAGCACAGGTAGGCCTTCATTAGGGTGCGCTGCAATGCAAACCATACACTGTCAGGGTGCTATGCAGTGCACTTGGTCCCTCTTTGGCCTGTGCTGGATGAATTTAAGTGAATTTCCATGAGGATTTGAAAGATTCCTTATCCATTGGATGCCTCTAGAAGTTTCTCAAGGCTATCCACTCCTTTGAGTTCACATTTGGATGAGGAAGGGAGTTAAGGAACATCAATCCCCTTATCCCTTCTTCCATGGAACTGAATTCTAAATTTATGAGGGCATTCATTATCACCATTCATGGCATAACCTCCTTCATTCACCTATAAAAAGACCACTCATGTAAGTAATCAGGGGATGGAAATTATTGAATTGTAGAGAGATGTTGTTGGTATGAGATTTGAGTTGATTGCGAGTATTGTAATGATGTCAAAGTGTCTTGCTTGTTGTGAGGAGAGGATGGGATTAAACTGGAGGAGTGATGCTGAATCAGGCAAATTGGGTTGTAACTCTTCCTTTTACTAATAAAGTGTTCAAATCTTTTTCCATATGATTGTATTGTCTTTTGATGCTTTCATATGTTTATCGTGTACTTGATTCCATGCTATGTTTAATCAATATATCATTATCATATGATTTGATTGGTTCTTGTTTCTGTCTGTGTGCAGGTACTTCGCAAGCGGCTTAAGTACGGGAAGGAGCAACAAAATCGGTCAAGGGAGATAAGAAACAAGCAGAAGCTGCAAGTAGGTTCTCTATTCTCTTATTTTATCTATTGTTTATAGAAAAGGTAGAGAATGCTTTGCACTATTGTTTCTAGATTAAGCTACTAGTCTAGAGGGTTAGGCTTTTATCCAAGAACACTAAAATTTCCCAAAACAAATTGGCAACTCTGCTGGGGAGAATTCATCAATCTTAGTAGCTTATTAGCCTCTTAAGACATTTCTACATACTGTACTTGTGGTCTTTGATTGAATTTCAGTCTTCTTTCATTGAAAATTGAGTCGAAACTGTGTCCAAATAACCTTCAGAATGGCTTACTGTCACCAGCGCAGTCTAATGAAGGACACAGTGCACTGCAGTGCACTTCCCACATAGATCCAGTGCAATTCAGTGCACTGTCTCTAACAGAGGGTCAGTTTCGCATCTAGGAACTGAAAGTTTTTGCCAATTTTCTCTTGGTTGAATGAGTTGCTGAATGTCAATGATGTTTTGTCTCTAAAAATAGTTTTTCATTTCCTTAACTTGGCACTACTTAGACTAGGATTGATAAATGTTCCTTATGTATTTACTTTGTCATTTTCAATCTATAGTCGAAAGTTAGTTTTGATCGAATGGTCTTTAGCAAAAGAAAGTGTCGTAAAATCGCTTTTCCCTTCGAAAGTTGAATTGTCTTCAAATCTTCATTCATGAAAGATCGATTGGTTGATATGTGCATATGATTAGTATTTTCTTTGAAAGTGTCGTAATTCCTCATTTCTTTGAAAATGTAAGTTTCATAGAGTCTTCTTTTCCTTGAAAAGAAATTTTCGCAAAATCGTCATTTTTGTGAAAAGAGTTTGCTAATCATTTGTGCATTAGTTTTCCTTTCTAAATCATTCACATTAAGGGAAATTGAAAAGAAATACATGCATCTTGCATTGAAAAGAGTTTGTGTGTGCTAAAAGGAATAGTGTAGGGAATTTGCATTTAGATTGTGCTTTTTGCTCTTTGATCAAAAGAAATCTGATTGCTCTATCCCTAAGTAGCTAGGATTTTCATTGTTAAAACTGAATGGAAAGAATGCTTATCATGATAGTTGCATTCCTAGGAATTTCAGAATACGTCACATGGTGAACTTGAAAGACAAATTCCAAAGCAAGATCAACTTAAAATAAACATCAATTTACCTAATGGAGCGTTGTCATTAACGAAAAAATTTAGTGGTTCTAGGCTAGAGACATGTTATGGCGTCGTTAAACCAAGCAGTTGTCGCTAACTTGTCTGCAATACATCCTGAGTGTGATACCTCATTCCAGTACGTGAGTATATCGTAGCTCGTCCACGTACCTTCGGGTATATAGGGTGGTGTTACAGTACATAAAGTATATGAGAATGCTCTCACTGTGCGGTTTTGCATTAAATAGCGCTTATACAGACTAAGCCTCCACGTACCTTTGAGTATATATGGGAGGACAACACTAGGTTTCTCTCCATCCTTAAGTAACTGAGTTGGCCGCCTTGCAAGTGTGATACACTGAACACAGCATTCAGGGAGATTGCCTGCCTATACTTCTTGGTTCACCAGGAGGTATTCTGCAGTTCACAGTTGCTTGGTAAACCTTTTGCCTAGTTACCCCTTTTTGTTTATTTCTTTTTTATAATAAAATTAATCAGAAATCGTGGAGGAACATCAACCCATACCCCATCATTCGCAGAGAATAGCGAGCCAACCGCCTTTGCCTCCTGAAGTGACATCAATTCGGACAAAGCGGTCTCGTTTAACTGAGTCTAGTACATCAAAAACTCCTAGTTATTCATCTGAGTTACTTGAAACATCTATTTCAGTAAGTACAGAGACTCCAGTTACTCCGGCTATTTTTGGTACATCCGTTCCTAAAGAAGAAGTTTCACAATTACCTGAGGACATTAACACTGATCCTAGAGAAACAGTAACCGAAGTTGTCCAACAACAAGTTGATACTCAACTTGAAATTGTTCAAAAAGAAAGTGCTTCTGAACTTGAATCAGTTTAACCAGAAGTTAGTTCAAAATCTATCCTAGTTCAAATAGAGGTTACATCTGAACCTGAAGTTTTTCAGGAACCTCCCTTTGACACTGTTGTTCATTTACCTAAACATCTAGACTTCGAATTTTGACATTCAGAAGTTGTTACCCCTCAGACATCAGTAACTGTTGAAACTACACTTTCATCAACACCAGAAATCTTTTATGGACCTGACGGTCAAGTTCTTCCACCAGATTTGATTGCCATAGAGGAGGAATCAATAGAAGATTCCACACCTAGAACCCCGTTTCACTTTGGAACTGGGCTTTATCTTTACCCTACTACTCCTAATTACTTTGCTTCATCTAATCCTACTTCCTTTAAAGTAGCCATCGAATCTTTAGGACAAATTTTGGGCTAGTTAACTATGGCTGAACAACCGTTAACATCCCAGACTGTAGCATTTGATGCAGCTGCAACAAAATCTTCTGTTGTAACTCCTTAATGTTTTCTACCACACGTGATTCGCACCTGTATGGTGAATCATCCATCTCGATTGGTTACCAATCATTGTCAGGAACCCACTCAGGGGTTGCTTCTGCACCATGGTCATCACCCATGTCCTCAACTAGAATTTTACTTGGTTCTTCTCTAATGGGAACTCAACAATTTGATCCTGCACATTAGTATCAGGCTGGGAAATCTGGTCAACAAAGACCTATGTATCCATTAAATATTGGATTGCCACCATATGGAGAGCAATATGCTTATTCATCATATCCTCCTTATCCCGGAGGACAACCATATGGTAATTTCCCACAATATTCAAGTCAACCTGGAATTAGAGTTTGTCAATGGAAACCAGCAATGCCAACTCAACTAAGGCTTGTGTATCCAACACAACCAATGCAAATTGTGTCAACTATTCCTACTACACCTGTTGTTACTACTGTGCCACAGTCACAAGCTCAAACTATTGTATCTCAACCGGTACAAACTGATCCTTCTCCCTTGCAACCACAAGTTTCAAGTCAAGAGGTTCAAGTTTCTCAAGTTGTTATACGACAACCACTTGTTTCTAGAGTTCAGCAACAACCTTAGGTTAGTATACCTTTATCTGGACTGACCCAGGCTTACACAGGTATAGTTGATTCACAACCTGGTCAATCTTTCATTGCTGAGCAACAACAATTAAGTCCACAACAGTTGGTTCAACAACCGTGGATGCCGCAATTCTAACAACCCTAGTTCCAGTAGTTCCAACCTCAGTTTGGACTTGGTTCACAAGCTCAACCTAAATTTGGTCAATATCAAGCTTACCAAGGTCCTAGACAATAAGGCTTTGCAGGTTATGGACAACCACAAATTCAGTCTAGCTATCAACAACCACCTTATACTGGTTTTTTTCAACAACCATAACAAGTTTACCAAATGCATATGCCCTATGTTGGTATGCAAAGACCTATTGCACAGGAAATTCCATCATATCCTGGGTATGCTCAACCTGACTTGAATCAACAGTTGCCATTCGTAGCAACTTTAGAATTACCAGATTTAAACCGGCTCACCAATTATCCAATCTCATGTGCACCTTGGTGGCCAGTAATTATGCATAAGTTACCATATGATATTCTGAAGTTTAATGGAAATCCTGGAGAAGACCCATCGAATCATGTTATGACCTTTCATTTATGGTGTTCATCCAACATTTTGAATGATGATTCAATCAGACTTCGTCTTTTCCAAAGAACACTTACTGGTCCAGCTACTAAATGGTACATTGAATTACCAAGAGCTTCTTTCGGTAACTTCACCACTTTAGCCACTACCTTTTTGATCCAATTCCGGTTACCTATCAGATACAAGACTGGAACGGAGCTCTTGACCAACTTTAAATAGACCACTACTACCCATATATCAGATCATATTCATGAGCGGTAGCGTCGTCGTCGAATGGTTAAGACATATGTTCCCAATCGGTTTTTAGCTGAGTGGTTCATAAAGTCCTTGTTTCCATCAATCACTGAGGATGTGGCAAAAGGTGGAGTTGTCAAAGAAGAGCAAGTCATCACTCGTGCCTAATACTTGGATTTGATTTACACACAATCTAGCACGCTCTATGATAAAATTCCCAATGCACCTAGACCAGCTTTCACTGTTCCACCACCTCCACAATCAAGGACTCTCATGCCGGCGACAGTGTGATCGACTCTTCAAGCACACGGGTGGTAGGAAGATCATCTGGTCAAACTCTTGTTGTTTCCAATCAAACTATAAATGCATCAGAAAACACTCTTACCTCAAAGATTAATGCCATGTCATCTAAAAAAGGCAAAAATCCAAAGCAACCAGGAGGTAAGAAAAAGGGAAAGAATAAAAAGTAAACAAGAAAATTCCTCTCCCGAGAAATCATCTGATTCCCCTACCACAGCCAGGAAACCTCATTATCCATGTATGATATGTAATGATGAGCTTTATAGAAGAGATTTTCCACATCGCTCTGAGGTCTCTACATTTTCAAAGACTTCAACTATATCAGTAGTGTTGATAGATCTGTTTCCAGCCCCGGAGACACATTTGGTTGCACCTGACCATGTTTCCACATCCCAAGTACTCATGTTATCCATCACAAATCCACAAAACGATGTTTTGGTGTCTACAAGAAACAAATATTATGGAAATCCATCGTCGTTGAATAATAAGGCCATTGATCAACCTAGTACTTCGACCTCGACTTCATCTGAAGTTGTTCCACTAGTTGTACCTGAATTGACAATAAAACCACCAAAGGGGTTTGTGCACAAATCAACATTCAACCCTTGTGCTTGAGTAGCTGAAAACTATAATATAGTGGAAGATCTGGCTCAATCACCTTCTGCTATGTCGACACTCGAGGTGTTGCAAAACTGTCCCTCCCAGAAACAGGCTTTATTGTCAGCAATAGGTGGAATAGATCCTATGGATTCAATTCTTCTGGTTTTTAACCATGTGGGATATTCACAATAGTTACCGGTGCAATTAGCTTCCTAATCCAAGTAAACACTGTCAATAAGAATGTTCACCAAACTATTATTGATGAGGGGTCATCTACTTGCATTATGTCCATGAGCTGTTGAAAAACACTTGGTTCACCACCATTGTCATGATCACCAACTACGTTAAAAGCCTTTGATCGAAGAACATATACTCCATATGGGATTTTGAGTAACCTGCAAATCAAAGTAGGGGTAAAAATAGTTACTGTTGAAGTTGAGGTAGTTGACGACTCCTCTATTACAACATTTTACTAGGGAGGCCTTGGGTATATGCTATCGCTGCTATCGTTTCCACATACTTTCATACAATTGCAATCCCTTTAAAGGGTGGAATCACAGTCATTTATCAACTAGCCTTCTTTTCCAATAGTTCACAAGCTACGGGAAGCATTTTGTTGATACACGGACCCTCGACAAAGTGTTGGAGTAGGTCTCCTTAAAGATCCTTCCCTAATGGGCACTTTCACCCTCCCGTCACCATCTGGTTTGGCGGAAGTGGCAAGAGTAAAGACTTGCAACATAATTTCTTCTACATCATCTGATTTTACGAGGATTTCCAACCACTTTGAAATTGATGGTCATAGTGAGGTGTTGCCATTAAGCCCCATTGAATCATCATAGCAATCAAACTTTTGAGCTTGTGCGGCAAACCCTAATCCCCACTCAACAATTGTATAGGTAGATATATCGTTAGAATATGGTACCTCTTCAGATCCTTTTTCACGTATACATTCTACGGATGAAAGAATCGTCAAATCAATGATGATAGGAGAGTGTTATAGCTCCAAATCTCACTCTTATGGTTTGTGATGTTGTACTCATGGCCTAGGGAAACCCTTCCTTCCAGACCTGGTCCTAAAATTTAAAAAACAGTGTTTTATCCCTTACACGCGACATTGACCTGAGTTAAACGCATATATACACGGGTCTGTGTATACCCAACCCACGTATATGTATTAAAACACTTAAAAAAATATAAAACTCCTTATTTTCGGGCGGAGATCGTGGGTTTTACCTGTTGATCACCTGTTAGTGCCCGTGGCCCAACTGTTCCCAACCAACTCCCAACTAAAAAACTACTTTGGGAGGGGTATAAAAAGACCTCAAAGGGAAGGCCTAAGGGAGGAGAGAAGAGAGAGAAAGGTTATTATGCTGAGATTTTTCCCCTGACTAGGTCTGAAGTCCCTTGTGCCTTCTACACTTCCCCCATTTGTCTAGGAAACCTTTGTTTCCTTGTGTGTTGATGTTCATCCACCATTTATGACATCATGGAGAGAGTCATGGAAGGAGTTTGTTAAAGGCTTGAGGCTGGAATGGATCCGAAAGGAAGCTTTGCTTGGAGCCTACTGAAGGTGATTCAGGTGAAAATATTCCTTTTTATGTGCTTTATTTGTCTATAATAAAAGAAACACATGTCTTGGTTCCCGAAATGAATATTCTTTATGTTAATGATATTCATGTTAGAATTCATATGTAAATGGTTGTTTGGATTTCATAACTAACTACCTTTCTTTATAACATGAAGATGGTTTCTTTATAAGGTTTTGTCCATATACTATTGTGTTCTTTGGAATTGGTTGTTTTGCAGGACAAAAGAGAAGAAGGGAACTCCAAGAAGGGTTTGGACCCTAAAGGCCTTCTCAAACGTAGGACTTAAGGTACGTACCCTTTACAATAGAATTTGCTTATAATAGCGTAATGGTTGTGTGAATGTGTGCTTCTTTGAATAGACAACTTTCAGTCTGCTAGGGTTTCAACCCAAAAATCCCTAGAGGAACATTTCCCTCCATCAGAATTGGCGACTCCACTGTGGACAACACTCTTGTTGTTCCTATTTTGGGTGTTTTTCAAGCCAATCAGGGCTCAGTTGCCTGTTTGTTTGTTGTTGTTGTCTGGTCTGTTTTTGAACTTTAAGTTTTGCCAGTTTCTTCAGTTTGTTTTTTTTTTTTTTTTCTTGAAACCTTTTATATACATTGTTTTTCTTAGTTACAGAGGCGTATGTACGCATGTTTCTTTAAGTGAACCCATGTATACGCAAGTTTCCTTAGTTACAGTAGCATATACACGCATTCTATACATAAGCACAGTCGCGTTTATCTTTCAATTTTCAAGATTTGTAAATCTTTTTGTCCCTGAAGGTCTGTCTGGTAGTTTGAGTCAGTCTGAAACAATCATTTTCCAGTATCAGTTATTTGTTTTACAGCAAGCATCTTGTTCCGAATTCTCTCTGATTACAAGGAGTATTGGTCTTGTTTTTGTTGATTGCAAGCATCATCGTTTTTGCTAAAGCACGCAAGATTTCTTGCTAGGAATCTTGGCTACTCTGATTCATCAGGGTAGGAAGATTGATCACAATCTTTGTGCTAATCTTGCTTTTGGTGACTTTTTGTTTTCTTGACAAAACCGCTTTTTGTGGCCATCTACTTCTTTGTTTCATGAAAATTGTTGTTTGACACTTTTTTGGAATTTGTCTTTTTGATCTTTTTGGTTTTCATTGCCAAAGCTTTCATTACTGCTTTTGATTGTTAAGAGCACTTTTTAACACATTTATTTTTGTTGAGTTTTCATCCGTTGTGTGGTGTCAACTTGCAAAAGTGTTTGATTGCCTATTCTTCAATCACAAGTTTCAGTGTTGTTGAGAGCATTTTTCGAAAAGACTTTTCTATTGTTGTTGCTGTAGAAAATCTTTTGAAAAACTTAGTTTTTCTTTCTTGAACTTGGATTTCATTTGGTTTCCTTTTAGTGACTGAAAGTGCTTTATGTTTGTCTTAAAACTTGTTTTTAGGGTTTAGATGAAATGAATTGTAACATCTCATATTCCATCTAGGCATTTTAAGTGGCAAGATAAAGATTGATAAGCAAGCAACTTTCATTTTTTGTTTTAGAGTAGTTTTAAATCTTGCATCCGCATATATTTGTTGCATTAGGATAGATTTGCATCCCCTTTTAGGCATACATAGTTTTGTTAGCTTTTGTGAGTGTGAAGCGTGAATTAACGAAAAGAAAAGAAAATTTGTTTTATTAGAAGTTCCTCTGAACCCTATAGAAATTGCTCTTCATCGAAAAATGAAAAAGTGCATGTGCATGTAGTTAAGTTTTTATTAATTTCTTTTGCGTCAAAAAACACCACTAGTTTCACTTCTATTACCTTGTGACTTAAAGAACAGCCTAATTTAAAATCAAGCGCTAACTAAAATTCACTAGAACTTTTTGTTTTAGTCAGTTACACCCACAAGTTTAGGATTTTAGGGCCTTGGATTAGGTGAGTGGAGAGTTAACTCTCCAAGGCCATATAAATGTCAAACGTAGGAGTCTGAATAACGAGAGAAAATCCAATAGCGTTAGGAAGACCAGGAAAGCTCCGGATCTGGGAGTTAAGCACGAGGGTCTGTGAAGACAAGGAAGAGAGATACCCCCTCTCCTACTTGTCCAAACTTACCTCACGACTGTTCCGCCTGGCTTCTGCGACGAGTTGGTATCCATAGTTGCTACTCCTAGGGATCTACACAGGTGGCTGCGGAGGGGAATCCCATGGCACCTGAGGTCGACGTTGCATCACTCTCGACAGTACTACTGGAGGGCACCCTTGCGAAGCTTGGGGGCTTGCACCGGCGCAGGCTGTTGTTAGGAGGTCAGCGTAACTTCCTCTGATACCTTCGCTGATAGGACTGGGCCCTCATCATCCCAGACTATCTTTGGAAGGCCCCTTAATTCGCTTTCTCATATTTTGGTGTCCGGTCTTAATCACCCGGAGCGGAAATACTTGGAAGTTGTTTGACTGGCTGTACCTTTAGGGACTTTATAGTGTGTGCTCTGTGCTCTTAGTTGGCCTAGCTTTCAATTTTTTGAGTCTTTAGTTAGATCATAACAAAAAATTCAAAGTGGTTGACTGATCTCCCAGACGGTCTCGAAGACTTTGTGGTCTTTCGCCACCAAGTTTAGAGCCTTCTCCTAGAAGGCGCAGAGGCAATACTACCAGCGGGTTACGTCCCACGCCGGTTGATGCATCGGGGATTGATCCTCCTCTCGGGGGCATTAGTGTTTAAGCAAGGCCTGGCACTTCTGAACAAGAGAGGGACACTCCAGTCCTTTCTCGAGTTCTCTTTCAAGCGAAGAATAACATAGAGGTAAAAGAACTCTCAAAGTCGTTAGCGGCTCCAAATTCTCCACTACCATCTAGTCATCCAGACATATTACAATACGTTGGGACTCCGACGCATAGACCGTCAAGTCCAGGTTATGCTACGCGCTTACCATCGATGACCACTACTGGAAGCATGGCTTCTACAAGTTCTACGACTATGCAAACCCCAACATCGGTGCAAGGGGGAGGAACCATTTCCATCTCCTCTGCTTCCTTGTTTGGATCTTTTGCTAGCACATCTTTAGTTGGGTCTACCTCCATTCCGTCCACGAGTGGAAATGCCCAAACCAATGCTATTGGTACTGGATTCTTCCCATTTGGCACCCACCCATAGGGTATTCCATCGGTTCCGTTTAGTGCCGCTACGACCATGATGGGCGGATCGGCTTCATTCCAGGGTTTTCCTTTTGGAAGTGGTCATATACCACATTCCAACCTGACGATAGGATCCATGCCTTTTTCTTCTGTAGGACAAAGCAGCAATCCTTTCCAAGGTTGGAATAACCCTGGGGTTAGTGGCGCGGGAGCTAGGAATCCGTTTATCGGCCAACAAGGGAATAGGCCGTACTCCACAGTTAGTTCGTTTCAAAGTATTCCTCCCCTAGCTTCAGCTTGGAAACCTTATCAGGGGTTATCAACTCCTTATAATCCTTTAGGAGGAAACTTTGCTGGTTATGGAGGTTTTGCGGCTAGAGTTGGTCAAACTCCGAATTTTTCTGGATCACAAGGCTTGCCTTTTGGTTCAGCCGGTTCTACGGGTTACTTCGGGCAGCCTGGTGCCTTCCAAAACCTAGGACAATCTTTTCAGAACTTTGGGAGTTCTACCCAGTCTAGGTGGAATCCCCAAGGTCCTCCTAGGCTTCCATTTCTGGCAACGTTGAACTTGCCAGATCTCACTAAGTTAACAAATGAACCAATCAAATACAATCCGGCCTAGCCTCTGGTCCCAACCAAACTCCCTTCGGACATTCCAAAATTCGAAGGGAAGAGCGGTGAAGACCCAGGCGACCATGTAACCACATTCCATTTGTGGTGCTCATCTAACTCCCTTATCGATGACTCGATTAGGTTGAGACTCTTTCAGCGCACCTTGATTGGTAATGTGGCCAAATGGTATATAGAGTTGCCAGGGGGCAGCTTCACATCTTTCATTGACTTAGCCAATATTTTCTTAAATCATTTCCAGTTGCCTGCCTGCTATGATGTCGGAACTGAACTTCTGGCCACTTTTCGTCATGATAAGGCAACTCACATTTCTGACCATATTCAGGAATGGAGACGGAGAAAGAGGCTCATTAAAGCCAAAATCCCTCCGGAGTACCGTCTCGAGTGGTTTTTTAAATCTTTACAACTCGAGATCTCCAAGGATGTCTCCATGTCTGGGGTCTATTCTGAGCAGCAAGCCATTTTTAGGGCCCAGCAATTAGAATTGATCTACTCTCAGTCTGGGATCCTACAAAAATACTTGCCAGATGCTCCTGGGTCTAAGGTTGATGTAACTAAGTCGAAGCTCGGTCCGCACGTAGATGGTATCATCGGGTCAGTAGACACAACTACCATGAACTTGTTGAATCAATTGCAGTAGTTGTCCTTACAAACTGCTTCTAACAACCAAGTCACATCGTCTAATCCCCCGGCTTCCCAAACTTCTTCAATTAATGCCGTCCAATCTGATAACCCCAAAGGAAATCAAAATTCCAATGGGAAAAAGAAAGGACGAGGTAAGAAAAAGAACCAGGATGGGAAGCCTGGTGCAAATAAATCCGGCAACAACGCTGGTGGTGGTAGAAATGGGCCGAGAAAGAAAGTCAAGTTTCCATGCAAGTTGTGCAATGGAGACCACTTAGCTCATCTCTGCCCTAAGATTGAAGATGCTTAGCGCTTGTTAGGACAGCAAGGGACTTCTAGTTCTCAAGCTGTGTTAACTAACCCGTTTCCCCAAGGGCAGCAACTTCTTGCTGGCGCGAGTTCAAACCCTGGAACCTCCATGGGAGGCAACCAGGAAGGGGAAAAATCATCGAATGTTTTCATGATGGGTTCTAACGTCCATGTGACTACTCGGTCACGTGATTATGGTGAAGCCGAAACTTCCAAGGACAAGACTGTTCCCAAAAGCACAGACCTTCATATTGAGCGACCCCCTGTCGAGACTATACCACGGATACCGAAAGGTTCCGCTAAACGTGCGACGATTAATCCTAATGCTAGGGCCGCCCAGAATTACTCCATTGTGGAGGATCTGGCTCAGAGTTCGTGCGCCATGTCCGCTTTAGAGGTTCTCCAGTCGTGTCTGGCTCAGAGAAGTGCTTTACTTTCCGCGATTGGAGCAATCAATCCAGCTAATTCTTTAGTGCTCACTTTTGACATGTTAAATGTCAAAAAGCGACTCCCTCATCATATGGCTTTCCAAATAAAGTCTACATACTGGAAAACTAATATTTTTCGTACCATTATAGATGAAGGAGCTTCCACGTGTGTCATGTCGATGTCATGCTGGAAGGCTATTGGATCACCTTTGGTTGTTCCTTCACCCAACGTCTTGACTGCATTTGATGGTCATTCTCATAAGCCACATCGGATTATCCCGGCCTTTCCTATATGTGTTGGGGGGAAGGTCGTCAATGTTGAAGTAGAGGTCATAGATGCTAACCTAGACTATAATCTCCTATTAGGAAGGAACTGGGTATATGAAATGGATGTCGTTGTTTCGACTCCGTTTTGTGTCATTTTCTTTCCTCATGAGGGGAAAATCGTTAAGGTTGATCAAATGGATTATTGTCCAGTCGATCCTCAAGCAAGCTCTGACTCTACTATTCCTTTAGTGGATAACCCTCGCCCGCCTACTGAGAATTTAGGAGTGGGAATGTATTCCTCATTGATGGGTACCTTTGATCTTCCTTCTCCTTTCGCTAAAATCAATGCCATTTCATCGTCTAAGGAGCCTCCTCAAGAAGAGTTCTTACGAACTCGTTATTTTTCAGACCCTTGGACCTTGCCTTCACCTATGACCACATTAGTTGAGGGACAAGTAAATGGAATGGCATTCCCTATATCTGTAGCTGAGCTTAGATATCAGTCTATCGTAGACACTGCAGACAACCACTATGCTCCTTTTTCCGAAGAGGAGTTAGATGGTGATGTGGCTCTAGCTTGGAGCCTTGATTCTACCTCTGCCTTGGACTGCTTAGATACGGTTTTACCTTCCGAAGAAGCAATCCTCAAAGCAATGATGGGTATAGATCGACCTTGGGAAGACTTACACCATCGTTCGTACTTTCTTCCTCCATTGCAAGAAGTAGAATCTAGATTCTCCGAGCTCTTTACTAGTGATGTTTGTACGGTGTCAAATCCTTTGGCTCCAGCACACATTCGTGCCGAAGGTAATATGTCGGTAATTTCAAAAACGATACCTATAAACATCTATAGGGACCCTAACGTCATCGAGAATCTCTTCATCGGAATTGAGTGTTCCCCTGAAGAAATTCAAATTTACACCGACCTATTTAAGGAATTTCGAGATGTATTTGCTTGGTCTTATGAGGAAATGCCTGGCATTGATCCTTCTATAGTTCAGCATGAGATCAAGATGTATGAGAATGCCAAACCAGTTCGTCAAAGGCTTCGGTCGGTTAACCCTAGGAAAGCAGCAGCTATCAAAGCTGAAGTTGAGAAGCTGCTAAAGGCGGGTTTCATATACCCTGTTCCTCTTACTGATTGGGTTTCTAATCCAGTCGCTGTGGATAAAAGGCAAGGAACAATCCGAGTATGCATCGATTTTAGGGACTTAAACAAGGCTTGTCCAAAAGATAATTACCCCATGCCATTCATTGATCAGATTATCGACGAGTGTGCGGGTAATGAGATTTTTTCCTTCATGGATAGTTTTTTGGGTTATAATCAAATTTCTATCCGTCCTGAAGATCAACATAAGACAGCCTTTATACGTCCCTGGGGTACCTTTGCATATAGAAAGATGCCTTTTGGTCTTAAAAATGCTGGAGCAACTTTTCAGCGGGCCATGTCATATGCTTTCCACGACATCAAACATGTCATCGAGGCATACTTGGATGATCTCGCTGCTCGTTCTCGAAAGAGAACTAATCACCTTAGTCATCTTCGATTGGTTTTCGAGCGATGTCGTTTTTATAAATCCGGTTGAATCCCAACAAGTGCGTTTTCGCGGTTACGTCTGATCGGTTGTTAGGGTTCATCGTGTCCAATGAAGGGATTCGGGTTGATCCCTTCAAGGTTGAGGAAATAGTTCAGTTTCCTCCCCCGTCCTCGATTCGACAACTTCAAAGTCTTCAAGGGAAGGCTAATTTCTTAAGACGGTTTATAGCAAACTATGCCGAGATCACTAAAGGGTTCATGCGTTTGCTACGGAAAGGAGTTCCATTTGTGTGGGACGACTTTGCGTAGCGGTCGTTTGATGCTTTGAAAAAGGCATTAGTCTCTACCCCACTTTTGAGTCCACCGGATTATGGTAGAGACTTCCTTTTATATCTTGCGGCAGCAGAATCAACCATTGGTATGGTTCTCGTTTAGGAGGACGATGCTCTCACCGAGCATGTGATTTATTATTTGAGCCGAGGCTTAATAGGTCCTGAACTTCGCTATTCTCCGGTTGAGAAGTTGGCCTTGGCAGCTGTCCATGCTATCCAGCGGCTCCATCATTATATTCTGCTACGCAAAACTTTTGTCTTAGCGGCGGTCAATCCATTCCAATTTGTTCTCAGTAGGCGAGTGATTGGGGGAAAATATAATCGATGGATAGTCATTTTGCAAGAATTCTTTCTCGAGTTCTTGTCTGCCAAGTATAAGAAATCCATGGTTTTCGCGGAGCTAATTTCTGAGCTACCTTGTGGAGAGGATACTGTTTATGAGGAAAGTTTTCCCGATGAACATTTATTCCTCATCTCTTCACTCGACCCTTGGTATGGAAATTTCATTGTCTATCTCTAGACTTCGAAGTTTCCCTCTACTTTCTCCAAGGATGAACGTCGAAAATTACGTCACCTCGCTAAAAACTATGTTATCATCGGTGACACATTATACCGTCGAGGGGTTGATTCAATCCTTCGACGTTGTTTAACCTTAGAGGAAGCAGATTCAGTGCTCAATGACTGCCACAGTGGAGCTTGTGGTGGTCATCTATCAGGGCTTGCTACAGCCCAGTGCATCTTACGTGCCGGCTATTTTTGGCCTTCACTCTTTAAAGACTGTGTGGAAGCGTTCAAACGCTGTCACCCATGTCAAAGTTTTACTCGGAAGATGCGCGCGCATCCAGCTCCCCTTTTTCCCGTTGTCACTGTCGGTCCCTTTACTAAGTGGGGCATTGACTTTACAACTTGTAATCCGCCTTCAGCGGCAAATCACAGGTACATTATCGTGGCCGTAGACTACTTTTCGAAGTGGGCTGAGGCCATGCCTACTTATAAGAACGATAGTGACACGGCAGCATTGTTTCTTTTCAATCAAGTTATCTCAAGATTCGGTATCCCAAGAGAGATTGTCACTGACTATGGCAGTCATTTTCAGAATCAACTGATGTCTGAATTTGCTCTCAAATTAGGTTTCCGGCAGGAGCATTCGTCTCCTTATTATCCTCAGGCCAATGGACAGGTCGAGGCAGTCAATAAAACTCTTAAGATGATACTCCAACGGACAATTGATAAAAATCAGTCCAATTGGCATGTTATGTTGTATTCGGCTCTTTGGGCATACCGAACCTCCGTGAAAACGGCTATTGGTTTTACACCTTTTCAGTTGGTTTATGGGATGGAATCTATCTTTCCGGTTGAATGTGAAATTCCATCTCTTAAACTGGCTGTTGAGCTCCTTCCAGAGACTTCGAGTCTCGAAGAGCACCTACTTCACTTGGAACATCTCGATGAGTAGCGTCGAGATGCCGCCACGATGAATGAGGCTCATAAGAAAAGGGTTAAAATGCAGTATGATAAATCTGTCCGTCCTCAAGTATTTTCTGAAGGTGACCTTGTCCTGGTCTATGACCAAGATAAAGACACCTTGGGGGCAGGCAAATTTAAGCCTATGTGGTACGGTCCTTTCATTATTAAACGAGTTTTAGAAAAAGGGTCGTATGAGTTAATCGACTTTGAGGGAAACAAGCTGGCGGAGCCCCAAAACGGGCTCTACCTCAAGAAGTACTTTGCTTAGTTTCGACCAGGCAATGGCTTCTTTGTACTTTATGTATATTTGTACATATATCGTCGAGAGTTTTCTGATATCAGCACTTTTTGGTCTGCTGTGGCAGGTGTTGATGGATGATTTGTCTATTTTGGGTTCGCTGATGGTGCTAGTCGGCACACTCGGAATCTTGCTTCCGCAGCTTGGGTACTTTATTATCCAACTGGTCAATTGATGGCGTCAAGAGGCATGTGTATCAATCCTGCTTCAAACAATATGGCCGATTATACTGTCGTTATTAATTTATTATCCGAGGCAATCTCTCATGGGATCGACTCGTTGGTAGTGTATCTTGATTCTCAATTGATAGTGTCTCAATTAAATAACATTTATCGGGTACGGGATCCATCTTTATATCGCCAGTATTTAAGGGTGAGGTTGTTGCAAAGATCATTTACTTATATTAATTATTTGCACATTCCAAGATCTCATAATTAGTTAGCTGATTCTATCGCTAATCAGGCATTAGACTGGCACATCAATCATTCATCATAATAAAATCAAGCATCAAAAAGTCAAACTGTATATATATCTATATATCATAAAGCGTCTCGAGTGTACATATGTGTGTCCAAAAATATACAAAATTGGGACTCAAATGCCCATAATCATGTCCGGCATATCTAATGCCTCGGCTCAGGATGAGCGTCTAAGTATGTAACTATCGCAGTGGCCACACGCCGAAAAGTGCAAACCCAGTCACGTGGCATGCCAACCACATGACGCTGCATATCCTCAGGAAGGTCCTCTATGACGGCCATCGGTACTCGGCAGCTTAGTCTCGCCAAGTGTCGCTGGACATTGTTTAGAGTCCGTTCTGTATCAGCGGCCGCCTCTTCGGCTCCTCGGCCACGCCGTCCATGCCGTGGGAACCCATCTGGTCGTACCGGCTCAATATCTGGAACATGATCATCATATCAGTCATTTGAATCTCATCAAAAATATTTTTCAAAATGCATCATTATATTTGAAAAATCCAAAAAAATCATAAAAACAAAAAATTCTTACCAATCTCGCCCCATGCTGCGTTCGGTGGTAACACTAGATCAGGATCTCCTCGGAAATCCAGCCCAGCATAGGGGTAGTCATCCACGGCGATGATCTGCTGATCCCACCAGGTGAAGAAGTCATCGTCGAAGGCAGTCCTTGGGACCTCCCCACCCCCCAGACGTTTCATCAGATCAGCCCACCGGCCCATGCGTGGATCGCATGGGGTGCTGATGGAAACCGCTACCCTAGGGCGGAGTGCGGGAACCTTCTCGAAAAGAAAGTACACAGGATAGTCCCATATCCAAAGTTCTTGGTCTGTCCCCTCCTGATAGAAGTGAGCTGGCTCTTCATGTTGGCTAGAAGAGGAGTACACCAGTCAAACACAGTAGTGAGACAGTCAACTGCCACGCTCATGGTGACCCGTGATGCCTGATGCAGAGAGGATGATCCGTTCACTCGAGCTATGGTGAACAGGATTATCCTAAGTGACAAACTCGCCACATGTGTGATGGAAATCTGGCTCCCAACCTTCTTGGGATGTCTCGGGTAGTATATCTGTACATAGTCCTCTATTGAGAGGCTACTCTGTGTCCTGCCTCAGGAATGTACTACCTCTCCCCTTCAGGAAAGGCCCGTGATAAAATAGATATCCTCCACTTCTACCGTGAGTGGCATCTGACCAATCATAAAGGCTTCCTCCTCGACGTCCCAATAATCAATGAGCATCTCAAGCAGACGCGTGTTCGCTTTCATGTTTGGCAATTTGAAAAATTTAAGCAAACTGCATCCCTGTAGGGCATCTAATGCTTCAGGACTGTTCATAACTTCATTATCTACCACTGCGTGCTCTCTTTCACGCCACGTGACAGGCATCCTGAGAAAAAATCGATTTAAAACCGTTAGTTTTTGTTTAAAAATGGTTCGCGGCGTATACGCGGGTCCCTGTGCACACAGTGGCGGGTTCAATATTACCAACCCGCGTATACGCTGCGGGGAAATTTTTGACAAAAGTTCAACGGTGAAACATCAATCAAAAATCTTAAAAATTGTCACAATCAATTGCAAGCTAAGTATAAGAGTTACCTGGAGGTTTTTGATGAATTTGGACGGTTGAATCTGGCTGTGGAAAGTTTGCTCCTTTTGCTCCAAATCCTTTGCTCTCAAACTCAAATGGTAAAAATGGTGAGTCCAAAATGCTTTTTATAAGTTTTGAAAATGCAAAAATTTTTCAAAATTTTATTTTGTTTGGCCTCATGTGACTTTTAACTTGGGAGCTTGGAATGTTGAGAATGGTTTGTTTTTCAGGACATTTTGGACGTTTTTCAGTTTCGAGACGGTTCCATGACTGCTGACCCGTCATGGCAAGTATTGTTTTCTCACTGGCATATAGGTTAGGGACACCATTTTTTCGTTGCATTATGCATACTAGCCTCCATTTGCCGATACATCTGCCATAGGGTCGATCCCATCGTGTTATGGTTCGTAAGCCATTTTCACTCGCCGATTCTTTAAATCATGACACGATGGTAGAGCCATCCTTTACATGGGCATCGTAGTTAGTACCTCACTGACATTTGTTGCCCATGCTGCTCCATTGAGTAGGCTCAGGAGTCCTCTGTAGTCTCGCCATGACTTATGCATTGAAGCCTCATTCCTCTTAGCTTCTCTGCTTTGTTCTGGCCCTATACCCTAGAGGCTCCTTTGTGTTCAGTTGTACTACTGCATTGCATGTTGACCACTTGCACCTTTTGGCCTAGAGCCGGCTTCACTTGGACTCGTGTTTAAGCCAACTTTTGACCATGACGACTACAAAATCAACCTTGCATACCTTTGACTTCTGCAGCTTGACACACCGTGACCCGTGGAAGGAACACACCTTTGAGTGTCACTGACCAGTTTTCACCTCCCTGCATTGAGCATAGGAACGTTCCATTCCCAGGAACTAGATCATCTGTTTCACCGACACTCATTCTTTCCACTGTACCATAGCATTATTTTATTCTTTTTCCGGCTTAACAGAAAAAGACAAAAAAAATAAATATTCCACAAAAGAGTGGGAACAGGACAGTGTTTCCATTTATTGTTGGCAGCTAGAGTCAATCGTGTTGCCCTTGAACAAAGCACTCAAAACAAAGTCTCCTCCACATGGGTGGGATTTAGTTTGACTTAGGTACGCCATAACCTTATTATTGAGTCAGTTCTCCCCGATTGGTTATCTCTTCCAATCATATGGAGGGTTCGTTCGTGCCTCTTGCATGGCAAACTTATACAGAGTCATCATATGCTGCCACATAGTCACATTGAGTCGTGCTTTTTTTCAAGGGAAGTTAGCCTGAGTCGGCCTCTCTGCGGTGTCTCTTGACTCATTTTTCAGTCGGCCATCCCTGGTTGTCAGTGTCATGTCTATCATCACATTAGCTATATTGGTCCTTTACTCGTGCCGGTTTGAGAAGGTCCCCATTGACTTCTTGCTGGCGGATCTTGTCCTTATCGACGACGACACCTTGCTCTGAGGACAGGCCTAGAGCTGCACCCTGGCCCTATTTTCATTATTGATAGGTCACCTTGTGCTCAGCATCGATCAGTATCATCGGTCTTTGACTGAGTGGTTTCCCTTGTGTTCGACTTCAGCTTACATTATCACACATTGGGATTCGTGCAGTACCTTGGTTTCCATTTGACCCTATTGGTGGATACCTCGCCTCTGTGTCAGCTTTCATTATTGGTTGGTTCAGAGGGTTTCTGTCATGTGCTAGCCACATCTTGTGTACGCCGGAAACGTACTTCGGTTGGGTTACTACATCTTTTTCGTCCAATTCCTTCCACATTATTGGCCTACGGGTTACACTCGCACTAGACTGATGAAGGATGCCTTAATGCCTTCCTTCTAGCGGATCTTTCCCTATCGACTCCGACTCATTTCTCTGGGGCAAAGATCTAGAGTCCATTTGGCAGTACCTTGGGGTTTGCAGTCATTAGTGGCAGATCCTTCGCTATCGACAGTGGGAAATCATCATTGTCTCCTGATCGATAGATTCTTACAGGTGTTCGACTCCAGCTCATCTATTCACACTTGTTAGATTGTACTGGGTACCTTGACACTCATTATCATTATCAGTGAGTAGTCTCGCGTTTTTTAACAGTATACATCAATGACCGGTAATCAAATGATTTCTCACATGGTCGACTTCAGATCATTTATTCCCATGGTGTAGAAATGTACCACGGCGCTCGATGAAGACCTCAGGTTGTATCAGCATTCATTGGTTCACTTGACAGTTGCTCCTGTTGCTGCTAGTTGATACCGCTCCACTTTATATGTTGCAGTCAGTCATGGCAACATTCTATATGCTGGCACCTGATTTTGCAGTGTAGTACCATCCTATTCCATCATGTTCAGTTGGTACCTTTTGGGATCAGTCTTTGATATCAGTGATCCGTTGCATCTTTCAGCATCATTGACAGTCTTATATGTGATATTCAGACATGTACTTGTTCATTATGATCAGATGATCCATTATGCATCTTTCGGTCATTTATACTTGTATACTTAGTAGATCCGCTTGTACTTGATATGTGGACATGCTTTACTTTTTCTGAGCATGGGTATGCCCGCCTCAGACAGTGTTTCTTTCTGATCTCCTTTGGTGGCTTGGCAGGCTGAATTCTGGTGAAGTCCTCCTCGGTTTTTGATAGACTTCCTTTCCATGTACTCGCATAATATATTTCGGCCATCATGTACCCCTTCTGACCTCATATATTAGGGGGCATCTGTTATAGCTCCAAATCTCACTCTTATGGTTTGTGATGCTGTACTCATGGCCTAGGGCAACCCTTCCTTCCAGACCTGGTCCTAAAATTTAAAAAACAGTGTTTTATCCCTTATATGCGACATTGCCCTGAGTTAAACGCGTGTATACGTGGGTCTGTGTATACCCAACCCGCGTATATGTATTAAAACACTTAAAAAAATATAAAACCCTTTATTTTCGGGCGGAGATCGCGGGTTTTACCTGCTGATCACCTGTTAGTGCTCGTGGCCCAACTGTTCCCAACCAACTCCCAACTAAAAAACTACTTTGGGAGGGGTATAAAAATACCTCAAAGGGAAGGCCTAAGGGAGGAGAGAAGAGAGAGAAAGGTTATTATGCTGAGATTTTTCCCTGACCAGGTCTGAAGTCCCTTGTGCCTTCTGCACTTCCCCCATTTGTCTAGGAAACCTTTGTTTCCTTGTGTGTTGATGTTCATCCACCATTTATGACATCATGGAGAGAGTCATGGAAGGAGCTTGTTAAAGGCTTGAGGCTAGAATGGATCCTAAAGGAAGCTTTGCTTGGAGCCTGCTGAAGGTGATTCAAGTGAAAATATTCCTTTTTATGTACTTTATTTGTCTATAATAAAAGAAACACATGTCTTGGTTCCCGAAATGAATCTTCTTTATGTTAATGATATTCATGTTTAGAATTCATATGTAAATGGTTGTTTGGATTTCATAACTAACTACCTTTCTTTATAGCATGAAGATGGTTTCTTTATAAGGTTTTGTCCATATACTGTTGTGTTCTTTAGAATTGGTTGTTTTGCAGGACAAAAGAGAAGAAGGGAACTCCAAGAAGGGTTTGGACCCTAAAGGCCTTCTCAAACGTAGGACTTAAGGTACGTACCCTTTACAATATAATTTTCTTATAATAGCGTAATGGCTGTGTGAATGTGTGCTTCTTTGAATAGACAACTTTCAGTCTGCTAGGGTTTCAACCCAAAAATCCCTAGGGGAACATTTCCCTCCATCAAAGAGGCACGATGGTAGGATTATCATCATCGTTCCCACCTTCTAGATGACATTGAAGATTATTCAAATGAACTAAATCACCCATCGATCGTTGATTTCTTGTCAAATTCTGTAAATATTGTAGATTCCGAGCATAATTTGTCAAACATAGAAGAAACAATTTCTATAAACATTTCAACCAAGCCTAACATTATAGAAATCATTCATGTCGGCAAATCATGTTCTCCATTGGAACTTGATAATTACCGTGCTTTGTTTCATGAATTTAGAGATATTTTTGCATGCTCTTACAAGGAGATGTCGGGCATTGACTCAAGTATTGTTGAACATGAGATTAAAATTTACCCTGATGTCAAACCAGTACGACAGCAGCTTCGACCTGTTCATCCTAAGAAAGCCACTGCCATTAAAACAGAGGTTGAAAAAATTTTGCGTGCTGGTTTCATTTTTCCTGTACTTCTTACCGACTGGGTATCAAACATTGTTCCAGTGATGAAAAAACAAGGGACAATTCGAGTGTGCGTCGATTATAGGGATGTAAATCAAGCATGTCCAAAAGACAATTATCCTACACCTTTTATCGACTAGATTATTGACGAATGTGCCGGATGTGAAATCTTTTCATTCATGGATGGATTTTCTAGCTACAATCAAATCAATATCTGCCCATAGGACCCATCAAAAACCACTTTTATTTGTCCATGGGGCACATTCGCATATCAAAAGTTACCTTTTGGTTTGAAGAATGTAGTGGCTACATTTCAGAGGGTGATGAATTATGCCTTCCATGACATCAAGCACATTGTTCAACCTTATCTTGATGATTTTCCTGCTCATTCACGAAAACGGACTAATCACCTGCAACATTTGAGAGCAATATTCTTATGGTGTCGACACTACAAGATAAGACTCAATCCACATAAATGTGTGTTTTGTGTTGGCTTTGGTCGATTGCTTGGGTTCGTAGTTTCAAAAGATGGAATTCGACTTGATCCCATTAAAGTTCAGGCAATCCTTGACTTGCCTCCACCTTCAAATTTGTTACAGATACAGAGACTTCAAGGGAAGGCAAACTTTCTGAGGAGGTTCATTCCAAACTATGATGAATTGGCTAAAGGTTTTACGCGTCTATTGAAGAAATGGGTACCCTTCCATTGGGACCAAGTCGCAAGCTTCTTTTTATGCTCTCAAAGATTCCCTGATTAGAGCATCATTAATGTATGCCCCAAACTATCAAAAATACATTTACCTGTATCTCACCGCTGCAGATACAACCATTGGTATGGTTTTAGTCCAAGAAGAAAGTGGAACTGAACATCCTATTTATTATTTGAGTTGTAATCTCAACGATACAGAAAGTAAGTATTCACATGTCGAAAAGTTATCCTTGGCAGTCGTTCAAGCTATGCAGAGATTTCGTCATTATATCCTCCTCCGCAAAAATACCATTATATTAGATTGCAACCCTATGACATACATTTTGTCACGTCAATTTTTGGGGGGCAAATATTCTAAATGGATAGTTATCTTGTAGGAGTTTGATTTGGAATTCATCAAATATAAATCAAAGAAATCTCCTCTTTTCCGAGTTACTTTGCGATCTTCCCTCATCCTCTAATGATTTAACATCATAAGCATCAATCTTGGATGAGTCTATGTTTCTTATCTCGTCAAGTGATCCATGGTATGGAGATATACTGATCTATCTCCAGACCCAAGCTTTTCAGCCTAATACCTCTCACTCTAAACAATAATGTACTCGATACCAAGCCAAAGATTATCTAATCATTGGTGATACACTCTATCGTCATGGTGTCGATACGATTTTACATAGGTGCCTTACTCATGAGGAGGCTGAAAAAGTTTTGAATGAGTGTCATTCAAGTGCTTGTGGGGGGCATTTATCTGGTTACGCAACTGAACAAAAAAATTTACGTGTTGGTTACTTCTGGCCAACCATATTCAAAGATTGCATTCTTGTTGTCAAAAGTTGCCATGCTTGCCAGATATTTGACAGTAAAACTAGATTACCACCTGCACCACTACATCTAGTCGTTGTTGTTGGCCCATTCACAAAATTGGGCATTGACTTTATGACATGTAACCCCACCTCAGCTGGGGGGCATGGGTATATTATAGTCATCGTTGACTATTTTACCAAATGGGCCGAGACGATGCTAACATTGAACAACAGTGGCGAAACGGCTGCTTTGTTTTTCTTCAACAATGTGGTTGCTAGGTTTGGTGTACCACAAGCCATAGTTACAGATCATGGGCCACATTTTCGCAATCACATGATGGTTGAATTAGCTGCCAAATTAGGACTGTCACATGATAGTTCTACTCCATACTACCCACAAGCTAATGGACAAGTTGAGGCTATCAACAAAGTCCTTAAGCGCATGTTGCAAAGAATGATTGGAGTTGATAAAAGGAATTGGCATTTAATCCTGTACTCGGCTTTGTCGACATATCGAACCTCGATGAGAAATGCGACTGGATTTACACCCTTCCAATTGGTGTATGGTTTGGAAGTAGTCTTAACAATTCAATGTGAAATTTTGTCTCTGAAACTCGTGATTGACCTGCTACCTGACACTTCTAAAGAAGAAGTATGTTTCTTAGAGTTAATCCATCTAGACGAAATCCATCGTGATGTCGCATTGGCTAACGAAGCGCATAAGAAACGTATGAAGGCACAATATGATAAAAATGTCAAGCCTCGTGTCTTCTCAGAAGGTGACCTGCTCTTGCTTTATGATCAGGAGTCTGATAAACTTGGAGCGGGAAAATTTGAACCACTATGGATGGGCCCTTATATTGTTAAGCATGTGTTGATGAAAGGTGCCTACGACTTAGTGGACTATGATGGGATTCCATTGTCGCAGCCCTAAAATAGGTTGTACCTTAAACGTTATGCTTTGATTGCATGTGTGTGTGTGTGTTTCTTTTAGAGTTCTTATTTGGTTAAGTAATCCACTTCGCATTTGTTGCAGATGTCAAACTTTTTGGAACCATTTGTTGGTTATGCCGATGGAGCTAGTCGTAGTAAGCAGAATTTATCTTTTGCAGCATGGGCCATTTTCGCTCTAGGTGGTGAGTTAGTGAGTTTTAGAGGGACATGTATTGGACAATTGAAAAACAGTGCGTTGATTGAACTCCTCTCTGATGCCATTTCACTTGGCATACGCTGAATCATCATTAGGTTAGACTCACAACTATACTACAACTTACTGGTGTCTATACCGTCCGAAACCCAGCAAATCATCACATGTTCCTTAGAGTTTGTATTTTGGAAAGGTATTTTGAGTTTATTCAATATCAGCATATTTCTAGAAATCTAAACACATTAATTTATTCTCTAGCGAATTATGTGTTAAATAGACATTTGCGACATATGTAAAGTAAATATTTTCAATTCACATCATCAGTTGAATAGGATTGCATCACTTAACCATAATAAAACTCTGAAAGTAAAATAGATAGTTGTATATAAGTTTTTACAAACAGTTTGTGTCCAAGACAAAAATTGGTCATCTGACCCAAAAAACTCAAAAATGTATGCAGAAAATATCCAAGTAGACTAGTGCTGCTCATGATAACAGGTCACAGCCTGTGCTATCATGCATAGGAGTCTCATCCAACGACTCGGCACACCAATGGTGTGGCGCTGCAATTGCATAGGTAACTCCTTGATCCAGACATCCAAAATACCCAGGGTCAAACCCTCTATGTGATCTTGTAGCTTGGCCAATGTCTCTGCTAAATCCAAGTCTCAGAGAACTACTCTCCCAACAGATCTCTGTACTGGCACACCCACCTCTTATTGGTGTCCCGCAGGTCGCACAGGTCCAACATCTGCAAACATATAAAAAAAATGTTTGTTTAATCTTGGCAATAATAAAAAAACACAAAAAAAGTAGAAAATTTAAAAAGAAAAAATACTTTGGTCAAACAATTTACCAATAGCACTCCATTGCGATCCAACCAGTAACATCAGATCTGGATCACCACAGAAATCCATTCCTGAATATGGATATTCTATGAAGGCCATGTCCTATCAGTCAAACCACTCAAAGAAAGTAGAGGTAAATGAGATCAATGACTGCCAGCATGCCTAGCCGTAAGCTCTACCCACCTCTGCATCCATGGGTCTCTAGGTCCAAGTACTCCTAGTGAGATGAGTTGTGGCTACATGAGTGGAATTCTCTCCAAGGCAAAAGAAATCAAGATTGACCCATAGCCAAAAATTTTTGTTTTTCCATTCTTTACCTTGGTCAGTTGTTCTTTCATGGATAAAAGAACTGTCGCACACTAGTTGAACACTTTTGGCTCCAAACACCCTAAAGCATACTGCATATATGACTTGTTTTCCAAGTGTAATGTCGTGCTGCTAGCCAGTTTGGCGAGGGTAAAAAGGATCATTCTCAACAGTACATCACTAACATCCTTGATGTTAATCTTTCCATCTCTGCTAGGTTGAGCTCCTTCCTGGCAGAACTGTCATATATAGTCTCTTACTAATTCACCTCCTCTGGTAAATCCTGATAATGAGATGGGGGCACCCTGCCTCGACAGTCCAATTAGAAAATAGATTTCATCGATGGTAAAAGGGATCACTTTTCCCCTAATGTGAAAGACCTGATCGGTAGGATCCCAAGAACGAACAAGGAACTATAAAAGCTCAATCTGTTGCCGCATGCTAGATAATCAAAAATACATGAGTAACCCACAATTTCTTAGGGTATCAACTATTCCCTAATTATTTAGGGCAATCATATCTTGTTCTTCATGCTCTCATTCTCTCCATATTGTCACCATTTTGATTCGATGAATGTCTACAATGCATTAGACAAATTAGGATCCATTTTTTGCAAAAAAACAGTGGAAAATTTGGGAGAAAACAGTTGTCAAAATTTGGTTTTTGCGCCCATCACACCCCTCCCTTAGAGACAGTGTGTTGTAATGCATACAGCCTTCTAGGTGTGTGCAATGCAGTGCACCTTTCGATATTGAAAGGGTGCGCTGATCCAGAGTTCGAAAAATGAAACCCTAGGGGCCTCAAAAACCCAAATTTTTTGCTTAAAACTGAAAATAAATGGAATAAAATTAAAGAGAACAGGGATAGCTCCTACCTGGCCCGAATAGCATGAGAAAAAATCCACTGAATCCTACGTAATCAGCTAGTGAACTTCGAGGTAGAAAACTGCTCCAGAGCACCAAAGTCAAAGGGTAAAAGTGAAATGGTAAAAATGAATAATAAAACTTGTTTTTATGTTTATTTCTTGCATGTTAATCGAGTAAACATTAGTTTTTATTCATTTTATCCATGAGGAGGTACTTTTAATCCACTTTGATGGATTTTTGAGCAGGTTTAACAGCTGAAAAGTAGAATTTGACGTACTCAAGTGTAAATTGAACATCTTTGACCACAAAGCAAACTTTTGTCTCTTTTTCAAGATTTGTTAAAAACGAAAAAGGAACCCCCTTGGAGTCCTCTTTAAACTCTTTTTAGACTCTCTAAATATGAAAAGATTGTCGAGCGCTTGTCTATTCCAACTCGTTAAAGGATTGGAAATGATATCTCTTGTATTATTTTACGCTTTTTCAGACTTGAGAGATTATTTTACGAAAAAGAACTTGTTGAGTTTCCTTTTCATCCCTTTTAAAACTCTCTAAACATGAAAAGGACCAAGTTGTCTTTGTTGTTAAACTCGTTAAAAACATCAAATAGCGACAAACTTGTCCATCTAGACAAGGCTGAGTTTCACCTTCGCTAGACTCGTTAAAGCATCAAATAGCGATGGATTCACCTGAAGGGTGCATTTATACAACAATAATATGTTATCCTCCTCAAGCTTGATAAAAAATAAAGAGGTATTGGTCAGCAGTGACTGGGGAAAGTGGAGAAAGCCGAGAAACTTTATGGTAGCAAGTCACTCTTGAACATGACACTGTTATGAAACCAGCTCACAAAAAGATAGAAAAGAGAGATCCACGCCTTAGAATTCAGCCTCTTCGAGGGGGCAACCTCCTTTACATTACATAAATGAACAATTCTTGGATGATACAAATGAAAATACCTCCTTTCTATATATAGGAGTCTAAGTGGTCCCAATACAATCAAAGCCTACATAACAATAATATTGTAGGGCACAACAATAACAATAGTGGGCTTCTATGTGGCACAATAGTAACAATATGGGCACTACATGGGTACATCAATATAAATAAGGGGTATAACTACAATAGTAATGGGGTAATCACTAGTATTATAGGGACCCAACATGCCCCTCTCCTTCAAAAAAGTGTTGTCCTCAACGCTTGAGTAGTTCAGGATACTTCTGCATAAAATTCTCGTCCTCCCATGTGGAATCTTCAGCGGATAAGTTCTTCCACTTGATAAGGTACTCTGAAATTGATCGATTTCGTAGCTGTCGAGTTCTTGTTTCTATAACTGCTTCCGGTTCCAATATAATTTTTCCTTCTTCGTCAAGTTCTGGCAATATTGTTTGAACTGGGAGCTTGTCGCCTATAACCTTCTTTAAGCATGAAACATGGAAAACTGGGTGCAATCGAGAAGCTGCAGGAAGCTCCAATTTGTATGCCATAGTACCAATCTTTTGCAACACCTTGTACGGACCATAATACTTTGGTGATAATTTATTATCCTTCTTAGCTTGCTTGAGGGACATTTGCTTATATGGTTGTAGCCGTAGGAATACCCAATCACCTACATCAAAACTTCTTTCACTGCGATGTTGATCTGCCTGTTGTTTCATTCTATTCTGTGCCAACACAAGGTTATCCTTTAAGAGTTGGAGGACTTGTTGTTGATGTTCGATGTGATGTTCCACTGCCTGAACCTTAGAATTTTCTCTTAAATATGATGTGATGGATGGTGGTTGATACCCATAAAGTGCCATAAATGGGGTCATTTTTGTTGCTGTATGAAAGGAAGTGTTATACCACCATTCAGCCAGAGGCAACCATTTGACCCATTGTGTCTGTTTATCAGATACAAAGCAACGAAGATATCCTTCCAAACATTTGTTTACTATCTCAGTTTGCCCATCAGATTGAGGATGATAAGATGAGCTATGAGCTAACTGAGTACCAAGACAAGAAAATAATTCTGTCCAAAAATTTCCAGTGAAAATGGGATCTCTGTCACTTACAATAATCTTTGGGTTTCCATGTAGCTTTTGAATTGTTTCCATAAATGCAGTAGAAACTGTACTGGCTTTAAATGGATGTGATAATGCACAAAAGTGTGCATACTTGGTAAGTCTGTCAACTACCACCATGATGACACTCTTTCCCTCAGACTTGGGTAAACCTGTGATAAAATCCATTGAAACCTCCTCCCAACGTTGGCTTGGAATGGATAAAGGTTGTAATAGACCCGGTGTCTTAATTGTTTCAACTTTATTTTGCTGGCAAACCAAACATTCTGCCACAAACTTTTGAATATCTGATTTAAGGCCATCCCAAAAAAATTCCTTCTTAACCCTGTGGTAAGTTTTTAAAAATCCTGAGTGCCCTCCTAAGGGAGAAGTGTGCAATTCCATAAGAATCTTTTGTTTTAGCTGGGAATTCTTACAGAGGTATAAGCGATCTTTGTACCATAACGAATCATTTTTCCAGCTAAATGTATCAGACGTACTGGAATCTTGTTGTAGCTTTCGAATAAGTGCCCACACTTCTTCGTCATTCTTCCATTCCTCCCTTGCTTCATTTATCCAATCTGGTTGGATAATAGAAATAGCGCACAACAATGCTTCCACATCCTCATCCTTTCTTGAGAGTGCATCTGCCACCACATTTTGCTTCCCTTTTTTGTAGATGATTTCAAAGTCATAACCCAACATCTTTGTGACCCACTTTTGTTGCTCTTCAGAGGATAATCTTTGTTCTAAAAAGTATTTAAGGCTATCATGATCTGTTTTTACCTTGAAGTGTCTTCCCATTAGGTAGGGTCGCCATTTCTTAAGTGCATGGAGTATTGCCAACATTTCCTTCTCATAAATAGCTTTTCTTAAAAACTTTCCCTTGATTGGACGACTTTCAAAAGCAATGGGTCTTTCATCTTGCATTAGAACAGCACCAATTCCATTTCCTGAAGCATCACATTCCACAATAAAGGTTTTTGTGAAGTCCGGTGTAGCTAAGACCGGTGCTTGGCACATTGCCTCTTTAAGATGTTCAAAGGCCTTTGTTGCTTCCGGAGTCCATGAAAATGCATCTTTCTTCAATAATGTTGTTAGAGGTGCTGCTATTCTCCCATAATTCTTAACAAACTTGCGATAATACCCTGTCAACCCAAGAAATCCTCGCAGATGCTTTATGGATGTGGGGATTTTCCATTCCTTAATGGCTTTAATTTTGCTAGGGTCTACCTTAACTCCTTCATGAGATACAATATGACCCAAATATTCCACCTCCTGGACTCCAAAGAAACATTTGGATCTTTTGGCATATAATTGTTTCTCCTCCAATAGTTGTAGCACCCTGTCAACATGTTCAACATGATCCTTCCAAGACTTGCTGTAGATTAGTATATCATCAAAAAATACTAACACAAATTTTCTAAGGAATGGTTTGAAAATTGAATTCATCAAACCTTGAAATGTTGAAGGTGCATTGGTAAGGCCAAAAGGCATGACCAAAAATTCATAATGACCCTCATGAGTTCTAAATGCCGTTTTCGGAATGTCTTCAATCTTCATTCTGATTTGATGATATCCTGAACGAAGATCCAACTTGGTGAAGTAAATTGATCCATGCAATTCATCCAGTAATTCATCAATGACAGGAATGGGGAACTTATCTTTAATAGTGAGCTTGTTGAGCTCCCTATAATCCGGACACATGCGCCATGATCCATCCTTCTTGTGCACCAATACTACTGGAGCAGAGAAAGAACTTTGACTCGGTTGAATTATACCAGCCTCTAGCATTTCTGCAACCATACGTTCAATTTCACTTTTTTGGACATAGGGATATCTGTACGGCCTGATGTTTGGAGGAACACTTCCTGGAATCAGATGAATAGCATGATCATGATCACGCATAGGTGGGAGACCTTTGGGAGTCTCAAATACCTTGGAATGATTGTCCAGGACTTTTTGGAGATCTGGAGAAATAGATGATTCTAATGTGGAAACATCTAGCGAACATAATTGTGCAATTACACCCCTTTGCTCCTTTTTTAGAAGCTTTGTCATACCATTAGAGCTGATTATCTTTCCTGGTTTCCCTGCAATACCCCTTAATTCAACTTCCTTTCCTTCCACAGAAAATTTCATGAAAAGTTCTTGAAAATTAAAAGCTATTGTACCCAAGGATTGTAGCCATTGGACTCCTAGTACAACATCAGCACCTCCCATTGGAATGGAAAGCATTGGGCTAGTCAATACATATTCTCCCATGGATAGCTTGATATTATGGCACTTTCCAGAGCAATTTATTGTTCCTCCATTTGCAATCATCACTTGACACTCTGGTGCTGGATATAGGAAGCAATTCAATTCTTTTGCTACCCTACAATGAATAAAATTGTGGGTGCTTCCTGAATCAATCAACACTATTACCTTTTTCTTCTTGATTTGTCCTTCTATCTTGATGGTTTGAGGAGTGGTAATTCCCGCCAATGCATTACAAGATATGGTCGGATTTATTTGTTCTTCATCTAGGCTTTGTTCCTGGAATATATCCTCTTCTTTTGACCTTTCTTGCTCCTTTTCTTCTTCCTCTTCACAATCTATGTAGAATAATTTCTTCTCAGCACACTTATGACCTTTTGTGTATTTGCTATCACAATTGTAACAAAGCCCTTTTGCTCTTTTTTCTTCCAATTGTTGTGGTGTCAACCTTGTAGGTTGTGGAAGACTATGGGCAACAACACTTCCATCTTTATAGTTGTGAATGGTATGCTTCCTAGTTGCCATAATTTTGCTTTCCATTTTTCTTGCTAACCTGAATGCCTTCTCTAATGAATCAGGTTCCCAAAGGCGCACATCATGTTGGATATTATCCTTTAAAGACCCTATGAACACATCAATCCTATGCTCCTCTGGAATATCTTTTACCCTTATGTTCAATTTTTGGAACTCCTCAATGTGCTCCATTATTGAACCCTTTTGTTTGAGATTATCAATTGGCTAAAAAAAGTGTTGCTTTTTGTATCCTCATAATGTGCTATCAATTCTTCCGTAAAAATTGCCCAAGTGATAAATTGTTTACGAGAACAAAGCCATTGATACCATACAAACTGATTTGGTTCCAAATATAAAGTTGCCATACGTACCTTTTGTGTGTTTTGCACATTATTGAGATCGAAGAATTGCTCCATCTGTAATATCCATGTGGCGGGATCCTTGCCATCAAACTTCCTCATATCGATTTTTGGAACATGGTGAGTCTTCGATCCAACATTAGAGTCTATGGAATCATGATTAACATTTCTTTTATTCTCATCATGAGTTTCCTTTACTACCTTTTCACCATTAGTGACCCTTTCTTGTAGCAACTTCTTCAATTCATCCATCTTATCATCCATGCCATCAATTTTAGCATCCATGCCATCAATTTTAGCGTCAATCTTAGCTTCCATGCCATCCATCTTAGCTTCCATTCCCTTTATCTTAGATTCCACGCCATTTACCTTAGATTCCACGCCACTTATCTTAGCTTCTGTTAGCTTTTGTGAGCGTGACATTTGTTGCACTTGTTCTTGTAATTTTGATATATCATGTAGCATTTCTTCCTCTTCTTCATGAGTCATGCTAGAGCTTTCAGGTTCCTTACTAGGTGTTTGCATTTTCTTTCCTCGGGGCATCAGTTACCGATAATAAAGTTTTACTATGCCCTTTGAATTCCGTTAAAGCAAGCTTACACAAAAATTAAAAAAAAAACTACACACCTTTTTTCACTTTATAGAAGCCTGATATTGAATCTGATGTATCTTTGTAATTTCGGATCCTCCAATTCTGAAATTGCTACCTGTAGTAGCCTTCTGCGTCCTCTTTCCAATGCCACCAGTCTGAGCCAAATTGGATTCTCCAAGGAAGAGTTATGTGAAATCTCCCACAGTGACTTGCTTTTAGACTGGTTCAGTAGAGCGAACTTGTACGACGTGCCACGAGTCACTGTTTCAACCTTTGAATCTGAAACACACACACAAGAAACTACAGTCCGTCCTCTTTCTATACCTTTTTACGAAATTTCAATCCGATCCTCAGAGAGAGAGTTATGACGATTTTCCCCAGGTCACCTGTTTTGAATGTAATTCAGGAGTCTGAAAAAGGCCAACTTCCTCAGATCATATCTCCGAAAATATCGCGCGAAAAGCTCTGAAATTCGGACCGAAGGTTCAGCGCCAATTCTTCTCAAATGGGTTTTTTTTTTCGACTTCTGAAACGTCACAGAAAAAAGTTATAGCGAAAATGCCACGATGACCTGTTTGGAGCAGCGAAACCCTAAAATCCAAAGCTCTGATACCAAATGTTATGAAACCAGCTCACAAAAAGATAGAAAAGAGAGATCCACGCCTTAGAATTCAGCCTCTTCGAGGGGGCAACCTCCTTTACATTACATAAATGAACAATTCTTGGATGATACAAATGAAAATACCTCCTTTCTATATATAGGAGTCTAAGTGGTCCCAATACAATCAAAGCCTACATAACAATAATATTGTAGGGCACAACAATAACAATAGTGGGCTTCTATGTGGCACAATAGTAACAATATGGGCACTACATGGGTACATCAATATAAATAAGGGGTATAACTACAATAGTAATGGGGTAATCACTAGTATTATAGGGACCCAACAGACACTTTCACCTCATCACCGTGACTATGTGAGATGGGTTATTCAGCTTGATGGTTATCACACTGTTGGTCTATCACACCTTCCATTACATTGTTGTGGGTCAATGCTACCAATTCATCTTAGTGTCACCGACATGTTCAAGAGAAGTCATTCAGTTCAAACTTCATCCTTTGCAATACCATAAACCTTCATTTTCATGACCACCATTCCTGAACCTTGTGTCGTCAGTCAATTTTTCATCTCCAAAATCATTTACCTCGTTTCGTGTCGTTGATGTGGGATACATCAAGGCCCTCCTACAATGAGTCGCTTCTTGTTGACATCAACAGATTATCCAAGAAGTTGACTTAGAAACACCCCTTCAGTACCTTGAAGCTTGCATACATCAATGGCAGGTTTCTTGCTTCCAGAGATAGGTTGACATCACTGGCCTTCGACCGAAAGACTTTGTATGGTGTTCGACATCAAATCATTTATTCACACCATGCGAAATTTAATGTAGTACCTTCAGGGTCATTATCATTATCGGTGATTCCTCTCGTGTCTGCTAACAGCTTACATTATTGGCTGGTAATCAGATGAAGTCTTCCCATGTTTAACTTCAGAACATCTATTCACATGGTTAGACTTGTACTTGAGCGAATGATTAGACAAGATTGAAGACCCTGGATCTAGTTTCATCCATCCGGGCTACGATATATTCAGGAGTACTATATCAAATGTACAATGGCCTTACATTCATGGTCAACCATTCATGGGTCTATATCTGTAGACGACTATATTTGTACATGTAATGAAATTTTATAAGATGAGCATGGGTATGCCTTCCCTCAGCTAGTTCATGAGAAAAATCAAATTATCATGATCTATGTATTGTAATTGATGCAGGTCACCTTCCGTTTCGAAACCTCCTCTCCTCGTGATAAAACATTTCACTCGACATATATATTTACCACTTCATGCTTTAGGGGGCAACTATTACAGATCCATTTGGGCACATCAACCCCAACTTATAGATCGATACTATTATGGCCCATCAACCCCTAATGCAGTTGTTGCATGTCATAAAGAAGTTAAACATCAGAATGCCTCACTTCCCAAGAAGTTCCATCACCGAAAACATCCAAGAACTGCCTCTAAGAAGATCAGCGCAGGTAGGCCTTCATTAGGGTGTGCTGCAATGCAAACCATACACTGTCAGGGTGTTATGCAGTGCACTTGGTCCCTCTTTGGCCTGCATTGGGTGAATTTGAGCGAATTTTCATGAGAGTTTGAAAGATTCCTTATCCATTAGATGCCTCTAGAAGTTTCTCAAGGCTATCCACTCCTTTGAGTTCGCATTTGGATGAGGAAGGGAGTTAAGGAACATCAATCCCCTTATCCCTTCTTCCATGGAATTGAATTCTAAATTTAGGAGGGCATTCATTATCACCATTCATGGCATAACCTCCTTCATTCACCTATAAAAAGACCACTCATCTAAGTGATCAGGGGATGGAAATTATTGAATTGTAAAGAGTGTTGGAAATAATACTGAGAGGGGGGGTGAATCAGTATTATCAATTTCTTTTAATAAATCTTCCTTATTTATACTTTGAATTATTCTTGTATGTCAGCACCATAAAATAATGAGCATGAACAAGAAAAACAGATAGTCACACCAAAGAACACCAGATATAAGGTGGAAACCCAATGTGGGTGAAAACCACCTGCTGCAATATGTCTCTATCTTCTTTCAATTAGAAACTCCTTTTACAATGATTTTGTACTGGTGCAGTCCTTTACCAGTACGCAGGCTGCAACCTGCAGAGAGATACAACTCTCTCTCATTTTCCAGTCTCTCCTGGAAGGGAGCTACAACCCCCTTAGCTCTTTTCTTTCAAGGACCACTTTTCATAAATTTTCAAACTGGATCCAAGAATATCAAATAATCATCAAGTACATGAAAATTGCCCAAACTCCTTATACAATCAACCAAGAATCACCCAACTTCTCAGAATGTTGTAAACAGAAAGATAGTACCAGAAATATAAACTCAGAACTCTGCAGCAATAAATAAAATATGACCAACAAATGTTTTAAGACAGATTAGCAATTTATCTTTATCTGGGCTGCGTGGCTTCGCACTTCACCTTCTGCGTCTCTGCGTATCCCCGTAGAGATCCTTCCGCTGCACCGCGTACCCACGCACTGTTCCTTCAATCACGCTGCGTACTACCACTGTGGCCACGCACCCTCGGCTTCTATCGCGTCGCGTATATCGCACCTGCAGCTTCTGTAGCGTCGCGTACTTTCACTGTGCCTCCGCACCTGAACCTCTGCCATGCCGCGTACCTTTACTGTTCTTCCGCACCTGAACCTCTATCACACCGCGTACTTCCGCACTGGGACTTTGCCTTCGCTGCGTACCCTCGCACTTTCACTGTGTATCACCTGCGTTCCTCCGCACCGGGACTTTCGCTCTGCTGCGTGCGCCCGCACTTTCACAGTGAATCGTCTGCGTACCTCTGATTAGGACCCAATTAAATGATCCACCAAAGTGCCTCTGACAGTCAGATACACAGATCTGATCATGCGCCCGAGAGATCACAACTTAATAGATTCACTTTCAACTTCACTTTTATATAGATCAAGCTTTTTAAACCGATAACCCAATATTTCAGATCTTAAGATATTCAATTTGCAAAGATACATTGGCCAAGTGATCTCCTTCCCTATTTATAGTCAAGCCCTTATCCACACCATGGGACAAAACCATCAATAACCAATACAAGGGATCCAAACCGGGGCTAAATTAGATCCTATACCATGGGCCAAAACCATAGGATCAAGAACGGCGGGCTAAATACCATGGGCCAAACATAAGAAACCCCACGTGAGTGCGCTTCTCTGCCTTGAAGTGAGTGAACTGGGGGACCGCACCTTCTGAACGGATAACCTGCGGGTATGACCGCACCTCCTCAACGCAGAACCTGTGGGTCCGCACCTTTTGAACCATTCACCTGCGAACCTCTTAATTTCCATCATTTTGAGAGCCTGAACAGAGTATTGCCACTTGAGTGAGTTGCCATCAAGTACAACACCTGTAACACCTGTAACATAGAGCCATACCAGAATCATAATGCCAACAATCTCCCCCTTTGGACTTGATGGCAACCTCAAAAATCCGCAACGCCATTCTCCCCCTTTGACATCAAGGGAAAAGGGTTATGCTCCCCCTAAGAACATGCTCCCCCTGACTATAAACCAGATCTGCAAAGAAGAATCATAATCCACCAAACACCATAAATGACCATGAAAGAAATAGAGACATATTGCAGCAATATTCAGACCATCATCCATGATCTCCTTCTGTACTTCCTCCATAATGCCAACAATGCATTATATGCTCCCCCTGAACCTGTGCCATTCGATCTTCAACCAATCCGCAACCCAGCACATGTACGCATATACCCCAGATGAACCTTGCGTACAACCAACAATCAGAAGAGATTCAACAACAAGATGATGCATCAACAACCCCCAGCTTTTGCCTGAGGTATTCAAAGGTCTCCCTGGGCAATGGTTTGGTGAGTATATCAGCAACTTGTTCCTTAGAAGGAACATACTCCAACTTGACCTTTTGTTCAAGTACTTGTTCCCGGAGAAAATGATACTTGATCGGTATGTGCTTGGTCTTTGAATGCATGACTGGGTTCTTTGAAATGCCGATTGCACTTGTATTATCACATAAGATGGAGATGGGTGGTATACAAATGATTTGAAAATCCTGCAAGGTCTGCATCATCCAAAGGAGTTGAGTGCAACAAGATGCAGCAGCAACATATTCCGCTTCAGCTGTAGACAAGGCAATCGAACTCTGTTTCTTGCTGAACCAAGATACTAATCTGGAACCCATAAAGAATGCACCACCACTTGTGCTCTTCCTGTCATCCACGCTTCCGGCCCAATCTCCATCTGTATAAGCATGAAGTGTGAGATCTGTATCTCTAGGATACCATAGGCCATAATTTTGAGTCCCTTGAAGATATTTGAAAATTCTCTTCACTGCCTGAAGATGAGTTTCCTTTGGATTTGCCTGAAATCTTCCAACTATTCCCACTGCATGCATGATTTCTGGTCGGGTACCTGTCAAATAAAGTAGACTTCCAATCATAGACCTGTAGGTTGGTTAATGCACTGTTGTTGATTCATCATTTGCACTGAGGTTACATCCTGTGACCATGGGAGTACATACTGGTTTTGCATCTTCCATGCCATATTTCTTCAAAATCTGCTTGAGATACTTGGTTTGAGACAAGAAGATCCCTCCTTCCTTTTGTTGGATTTGCAAACCAAGAAAATATGTCAATTCTCCAAGCAAGGACATTTCGAATTCTTTCTGCATCACTGAGGCAAAGCTTTGACTCATAGATTCTTCATTGCTGCCAAAGATAATTTCATCTACATACACAATAAGTATTAGCAATTTGTCATTTTCAATTTTTATATAAAGATTGCTATCTGCTGATCCTTTTGAAAAACCTTGTTGATGAAGATATTTGTCCAACCGATAGTACCAAGCCCTTGGAGCTTGTTTAAGACCATAGAGAGCCTTCTTCAGTCTGCATACAAGATTTGGATCATTTCCAAGAATGAAACCATCTGGTTGCTCAATGTATACTTCTTCTTCTAAGTCTCCATTCAGAAAGGCTGATTTCACGTCCATTTGAAATACTTTGAACTTTTGAAAGCTTGAGAGAGCAAGGAACATTCGGATGGCCTCAAGTCTTGAAACAGGAGCAAAAGTTTCTTCAAAATCTATTCCTTCTTGCTGCGCATACCCTTTACAAACAAGTCTGGCCTTGTTTCTAATTACTTCCCCATTTTCATTCAACTTATTTTTGAAGACCCATTTTGTCCCTATAACATTCTTATCCTTTCGTCTAGGAACCAACTCCCACGTGTTTTTCTTTTCGATCTGCTCAAGTTCGTCATCCATTGCTTTGACCCAACATTCATCTTTGCATGCTTCTTTCACATTTTGTGGTTCAGTGGAGGAGACTAATGCCAAATAGCTTGAAGCTTCTGCAATTGTTCTTCTTGTTTGTACACCTGCTTCTTTCTGCCCCAAAATCTGAGATTCTGGATGATTCTTCTGAACGTACCGGGATGGAGTCTTCTCTTCTATCCTTATTTGTTCTTCTGGTGCTTCTTGAGGTTCTTCTTCTTCATCATTCTATCTTTGAGGGTAGTCTTCATCTTCTTCGATATTTTCATGATTTACTTGCCTAGGAATGTATCCCTTTTCATCAACCACTACATCAATGTTGTCAACAATTCTTCCAAGTCTTTTATTGTAGCACTTATATGCTTTGCTGTGTGGAGACTAACCAAGAAGAATGCCTTCATCTGCTCTAGGTTCAAGTTTGCCAAGTTGCTCATCAGTATTCTTAATATAGCATTTGCTCCCAAAGATTTTGAAGTGCTTTACCGAAGGAGTCTCACCATACCAGAGCTCATGAGGAGTTTGAGTGCTGTTCACTCGGACATTTGTTTTGTTGAGAATAACAACCGCAGCATATGCAGCTTCACCCCAGAAAGTTGCGGGAGTTCCAGACTCATCCAGCATAGCATGAGCCATTTGTTGGACTGTTCTATTCATCATTTCCACCACTCCATTTTGCTGAGGAGTTCTAGCTGTAGAGAATTCTCTTCTTATCCCATGTTCTTCACAGAAATCGAAAAATTCATTTGAGGTAAACTCCCCACCTCTGTCGGACCTGAGGCACTTAATTTTGTAACCTGATTCATTTTCAACCAAGGCTTTGAAGGATTTGAATTTTTTGAATGCTTCGTCTTTGTGCTTCATAAGTCCTAACCAAACAAACCTGGAGAAATCGTCAATGAATAATATCAAGTATTCTTCTCCTCGAGGTGTCCTTTTCCTAAATGGACCACATACATCTGTATGGACTAGCTCAAGAGGCATGCTAGCTAATCCTTCCTTCTCTGGGAAGTTAGTTCTGGTTTGCTTTCCAAACTGACATGATTTGCATATGGTGTTGTCTGGAATTTTGATATCTGGAAGACCACGAACTGCCTGATATTTGCATGCTTTCCTTATTTGTGAAAAGCTTAGATGCCCCAACCTCTGGTGCCATAACCAGTGTTCATCATCCTTGCTCAAATAGCATTGCTGTTGTCCTTCTTCAAATATGTATAGATTATTTGGAGTTCTTACACCTTTGATCACTGTTTCACCTGTATTAAGATCACGAACACGACATCCATTTGATCTAAATATTACCTCGGTTCCTTGATCACACATCTGGCTGACACTCAAAAGATTATGCTTCAATCCATCAACATACAAAACATTTCCAGCTTTGACCTTTTCTTTTAACTGAGCAGTGCCTTTTCCTTTTATAGCTGCAGGAGTATCATTGCCAAAAGAAACTTTCTTTCCCTTTTCTAAAGCAGAATATGATTCAAGTTTTTCTTTATCACCTGTCATATGCTTCGAGCATCCACTGTCGATGTACCATAGATTTTCTTGTCCCTCTGCATAAAAGGCTATCCCACATCTTTCTGTTTGTGGTTCCTTTATTCTCCATGTTCTGGTGCTTGAGGCTTGTTCCTTTGTCTGCTGAAACTTGCTCCTGCATTCAGAATCTTCATGACCAAAGTTATTGCAAATAGAACATTCAACTTCATTTTCAAGAGTCGAAAAGTTGTTATAGGTCCTTTTTGTAATCCCAGTCATACTTCTTTGTTTTTGAGCTTCTCTAGTCATGATTGTTTTATATGCAACACATTGAGCTGCTTTGTGACCAAAGTTATGGCAAGAGAAGCATTGTCCATTGAAGAAACTTCTGCGGTTATCAAATCTACCAGCCAAATGATTGTAATTTCTATTGTCATCCATTCTTGAAGCAAATTGAGAGGATTTTACCTGTGGTTGGTTGTAGCTTTTGTTCATCCTTAAGACGGATTGCCCCTGGTTTACCTGATAGTCTTTGTTTGTTCTTGATGTAATTCGTCCCTGCTTTACCTGGTGATCTCCATTGTGCTTTTTCTCATTCCTTCTTGCTGCATCAAGATAACTCTTTGAGGTGGATGTTTGAGAAGTTTCTCCATTATACCCCAGACCTGTCTTGTTTAGTGGAGAACGATGTACATTGATGATCTCATCCAGAGTTTCAGATCCTTTGACAAACTTAAGATTAATAGCCTTTGTTTTCTCAATCTCTTTTCTAAGACCAACAATTTCACCTTCTAACTTTTCAAGATATTTTTCTTTTTCATCAATTTGAAATTGTAGAGTATCAATGATCATATTCTTTTCTTCTATACATGTCTTGAGTCTAGAAATTTCTTCATAAAAGCTATCCACATCTATATCATCCATGTAATCATCATCTTCAAATGCCATTAAAAGTTTATAGTCATTACCTCGTTCTTCTTCATCACTATTTGATAGACCATAACTATCTTCATGAGTGTAGTAGCTTTTCTTATTTGCATTCTGTTTCTTGTTCCATCTAGCAGGTTCCTTTCCTTTGTCAATCTTATCCTTATGAGGACATTTTGCAGCATAATGACCTACTCTTCCACAAGCAAAACATTTAAAAGGTAACTTACCTCTGAACCTTCCAGTTCCCCGTTGAAGATTTCTGACAAAATTTGATTCTTCTTCTTCTTCTGGCACGTGACTTGCTTCATAGTAGTCTCCTTTGCCTGAAGCCTTGAAAGCAGCTTCTTTCCTGTCTGATGGACCTCCTTTTCTCATTTCATAAGCAGTTAGAATTCCGTGTAGCTGAGACATAGTAAGAGTTCGTAGATTTTCCTTTTCTTCTATTGCAGACACTTTAGATTCAAACTTGGGGGACAATGATCTTAGAACTTTTTCAACCACAATAGCCTCTTTTATTTCTTCACCCAAGTTTTTCATGCAATTAACAATCTCGTCTACTCGAAGGAAATAGTTAGCCACACTTTCATCATTATACATTCTGAGATTCTCATACTGAATCCTGAGGGTTTGAAGTTTAGCACGCTTTACCTGTTCATCTCCTTCGTAGCTCAAGACAATCTTGTCCCATATTTCTTTTGCAGATTTATATTGCATAACCTTCACGAATTCTGTTTGAGATAAGCATCCCAGCAGAGTATTGACTGCTTTAGCATTTGTTTCATATTTCTTCTTCTCGGCCGGATCTATAGGAGTAGCTGAAGGAAAAGTGTAGCCTGTATCTATGATATCCCAAACTTCTGTACCAAGAGATTGAAGATAGGCAGTAACTCTTACCTTCCAATAATTGAAGTTTGTCCCATCAAAAATTGGTGGCCTAATTGATGCTTCCCTCTCGTAGTTGCTCATGATGAATGATCTTCCTTCAAGCGATCAAGCTTCTCTGAAGGACCTGCTCTGATACCAATTGTTGGAAATAATACTGAAAGGGGGGTGAATCAGTATTATCAAGTTCTTTTAATAAATCTTCCTTATTTATACTTTGAATTATTCTTGTATGTCAGCACCATAAAATAATGAGCATGAACAATAAAAACAGATAGTCACACCAAAGAACACCAAATATAAGGTGGAAACCCAATGTGGGTGAAAACCACCTGCTGCAATATGTCTCTATCTTCTTTCAATTAGAAACTCCTTTTACAATGATTTTGTACTGGTGCAGTCCTTTACCAGTACGCAGGCTACAACCTGCAGAGAGCTACAACTCTCTCTCGTTTTCCAGTCTCTCCTGGAAGGGAGCTACAACCCCCTTAGCTCTTTTCTTTCAAGGACCACTTTTCATAAATTTTCAAACTGGATCCAAGAATATCAAATAATCATCAAGTACATGCAAATTGCCCAAACTCCTTATACAATCAACCAAAAATCACCCAACTTCTCAGAATGCTGTAAACAGAAAGATAGTACCAGAAATATAAACCCAGAACTCTGCAGCAATAAATAAAAGATGACCAACAAATGTTTTAAGACAGATTCGCAATTTATCTTTATCTGGGCTGCGTGGCTTCGCACTTCACCTTCTGCATCTCTGCGTATCCCCGCAGAGAGCCTTCTGCTGCACCGCGTACCCACGCACTGTTCCTTCAATCACGCCGCGTACTACTACTGTGGCCACGCACCCTCGGCTTCTATCGTGCCGCGTATCTACGCACCTGCGGCTTCTGTAGCGCCGCGTACTTTCACTGTGCCTCCAAACTTGAACCTCTGCCATGACGCGTACCTTTACTATTCTTCCGCACCTGAACCTCTATCACGCCGTGTACTTCCGCACTAGGACTTTGCCTTCGCTGCGTACCCTCGCACTTTCACTGTGTATCACCTGCGTTCCTCCGCACCGGGACTTTCGCTCTGCTGCGTGCGCCCGCACTTTCACAGTGAATCGTCTGCATACCTCTGATTAGGACCCAATTAAATGATCCACCAAAGTGCCTGACAGTCAGATACACAGATCTGATCATGCGCCTGAGAGATCACAACTTAATAGATTCACTTTCAACTTCACTTTTATATAGATCAAGCTTTTTAAACCAATAACCCAATATTTCAGATTTTAAGATATTCAATTTGGAAAGATACATTGGCCAAGTGATCTCCTTCCCTATTTATAGTCAAGCACTTATCCACACCATGGGACAAAACCATCAATAACCAATACAAGGGATCCAAACCGGGGCTAAATTAGATCCTATACCACGGGCCAAAACCATAGGATCAAGAACGGCGGGCTAAATACCATGGGCCAAACATAAGAAACCCCACGTGAGCGCGCTTCTCTGCCTTGAAGTGAGTGAACTGGGGGACCGCACCTTCTGAACGGATAACCTGCGGGTATGACCGCACCTCCTCAACGCAGAACCTGCGGGTCTGCACCTTTTGAACCATTCACCTGTGAACCTCTTAATTTCCATCATTTTGAGAGCCTGAACAGAGTATTGCCACTTGAGTGAGTTGCCATCAAGTACAACACCTGTAACACCTGTAACATAGAGCCATACCAGAATCATAATGCCAACAAAGAGACGCTATTGGTATGAGATTTGACTTGATTGCAAGTATTGTAATGATGTCAAAGTGTCTTGCTTGTTGTGGGGAGAGGATGGGATTGAACTGGAGGAGTGATGCTGAATTAGGAAAATAGGGTTGTAACTCTTCCTTTTACTAATAAAGTGTTCAAAACTTTTTCCATATGCTTGTATTGTATTTTGATGCTTTCATATGTTTGTCATGTACTTGATTCCATGCTATGTTTAATCAATAAATCATTATCATATGCTTTAATGGGTTCTTGTTTCTATCTGTGTGCAGGTAATTCTCAAGCGGCTTAAGTACTGGAAGAAGCAACAGAATCGATCAAGGGAGATAAGGAACAAGTGGAAGCTGCAAGTAGGTTCTCTATTCTCTTATTTTATCTATTTTTTATAGAAAAGGTAGAGAATGCTTTGTACTGTTGTTTCTAGATTAAGCTACTAGTCTAGAGGGTTAGGCGTTTATCCAAGAACACTAAAATTTCCCAAAACAGTAGTCCCTTTGGAACCCCTCCTATGACCCCTCCTAAATTGAGTGGTAACAATGCTCAATAATGTCATTACTCTCTTCGACTATGTTTTGTGCTTACCTTTTGTCGGTTCATCGTTGTCATGCATGCCTTCCTGGTTATCTCCATGAAATGGTTGGTTGGCCCCTACATTGGATTGCACTAGTCTTCATTAAATTAGAGTGTCAATATATACATCCTCCTCTATTTTGGAAACTTTCATCCTCCAGTGAGAACATGGGGAATATTGGGCTTCACCTAGCCTTCTCGATTCTCTTTGATGGCGTGCCTCTCAAGGAAAGTACTCTGCTTCCTCTCGGCGAGCGAGAGGCTTTAATAATTCCTCATTTCGATGGTATATTTCCTCTTAACCAACAACAGCCTCTTATTTTCATCTCGAGAATTAGTCTTGTCGACTTGGTTCTACATGTTGAGGGGCCTAAAAGCCTCCCTTTGACATTTCAAGAAATTCGTGGCTTCAGGTGGGGTTTTTTTTCAGATCGTGCTCTGCTCAACTTACTCATCTTCTATTGTCGTTGGGAAGGTGTCATCGGGGTTATCAAGCTTCACTAGTTTGTTATGGCAGCTCCTTGATGGCTCATCATCGTTGTCGAGGCACTTGGTCAACTTATAGTTCGTGGGTGGCTTGTTTTTGCATGGCTCTACACCCGTGGATTTCAACATGGATCCTCCTATTCTATGGTAGCTTTCCATCACAACCGATGTTCTTGGTCAACTAGTGGTTTTTTGGAGGAACATCTAAGGGTGGCTTTGCACATGTGGCTTTCACCATGGTTCCTCTAGCTCTATGGTGGCTCATCGTTGCAGCGAGGTTCTTGGTCATCTTGTGGTCTATGGGTGGAAAGTCCACGCATGTCTCTACCCTAGTGGCTTTCAACATGGTTCCTTTAGGTTATAGTAAAGCCTTACTTTATGTTTTAAGTTCTAATAGGAAGCTCAATTTTGTCATGGTTCATGTAACAACCCTGAGTTAAAAATCCATGTAATAAATTTAATAAAGGAAAAATAATACCAAGGTCATAAGACACTTATTCCAAGTTGAATGTTGGGCAAAACATCCTAGTGTGGGTGTTCATTTGGTTTATTATGGCTAAAGAAATTGGTAAAGGCAATGGAGAAGGCTTTGAAAAGGCAAAGAGGCATTAATTAGCATTTATATTTATGAAAATAAAGAAAATTAGGAGAAAAGTAAGGTGAAAGGTCATAGGGTGCATGTGAGGAGGAAATGAAGTAAAATAATTGACAATGAATAAAATGGTGGCCTCATTAATAAAAAGGATTATGAGGATCAGTTCACAACCTTTTTTCAGTTTAGCTTTGGAGCTCTCTCTCTATTCTCTTTAATATCTCATACTCTCATACACTTATAGTATTCGTGGAGGACTTTAGCATTGGAGGAAGAAAGGAAAAGGAGGGACAAGAAAGCAAAGGGAAGAAAAGATCAAGCAAGAAAGAGAGGGATCAAGATGTTACAGCAGGATTACTTGTAGGTATCGAGTTGTGTATGATTTCTTTGCTAGTTTTGGCATACATGGTACATGCATGTGTGTACTTGTTTCTCTTGTCTTCATTGGCATGGGTCTTGCTGTTGGAAATAATACTGAGAGGGGGGGGGGGGGGTGAATCAGTATTAGCAAATCAATAATCTTTTTCTTTTCTAGACTTAGATTTATGTACGCTACTTCAGTTAAGGGAACCTGTGTGTACATGAAACTTTGTCTAATGCAACTAGCATATGTCCAGTAAACTTATGATTCATTAAATGTCGATCTTTAATCAGTGTATTAGAACTTCACTAACCATATGAACATTAAACAGGTGCAGTAAAACAGAACAGATCATCACACATGAGAAGCACGCATGAACACCATGATATAAGGTGGAAACCCAATGTGGGTGAAACCACCTGCTGCAATTCGTCTCTATCTTATTTTAATAAGAAACTTCTTTTTACATTTCTGTACTGGTGCAGTCTTATACCAGTATGAAAGCTTCTACCTACAGAAGGCTACAACCTTCTCTCATTCTCTAGCTTCTCCTAGAAGGGAGCTACAACCCCCTTAGTTCTTGTACTAGCTAATATACTAGTACGTAGGTGCTAACCTACAGAAGGCTACAACCTTCTTTCTTCCTCCATGTACCACGTTTCATAAATTTTCAGACTGGATACTCGTGGAACACAACATCATAATCTGAAGGACACATTTCATCCAATTTTCATACTGGACCCATCAATATCATTGAAGCATAAAATCAATCACCACTTGCATCATCAATCTCTGAATCACCCAATACTGAATCACTGAAACCCTGTCAACAAAATACAGTCACCGGAACACAGAGCAGAACACAGAACTCTAAAACAATATTTAGAGCCAACTGTATCATAAAAAATCATGCATCAGAGTGCATACGCTACTTGGAAGAGCCTAACCAGCATGTATATGCAACTTCACCAAGACGAACCAGTGTATATGTCATCAAATACTTACTTATAACTTCGCTGCACTTCCAAACTTTAGACATACCCAAATCATTACATACAAAAGGATAATACGTGTGTTAGAAACCAGATCTAGTCCATTAGATCACATAAAGATAAGTCATTATGATCCTGATCCATTATTAGATCTCATCCATCAACACTGAAGCTAAACACAATCAACCAATCTGAATATGCAGAATACTGACACCAGTAAACAGTCACCAGAACTCAAAACTTTGCATCAACAACCAGAACCACCTATAACTTCAAACATCATAGTTTATATGGTATACGCTATTTAGATGTATCTAACCTGTGTATGTACGTGCTTTTATCAAAGTCAACCAGCGTATACATCTGTAAATATTCATTCATGATTTGCAGCTATTCCAAACTTGAGTTATACCCAAATCATAATATTTACATAACATTACATGTGTCAGTATACAGATCTAGAATAAGCATGATTAAACCATATAGAGATGATTCATTCCAAGCCATAAGATCCTGATCCACCATTAGATCTTGTCCTCCATCAACCACTGAGATTCCTCCTTGGCTCAAATCAAGTAAAGCATTATAAACCCATAACCTGCATATTGGATCTCACACTTCATCAGATATTTGAGACTTTCTGAGTGCTTTTGCCTAATGATCTTCTCCTCCTTTTATCGTCTTAGGCCTTACTCAATACCATGGTCCAAAACCACTTAGAACAATACCTTGGACCAAATACCTGGGGTCAACACGTCGGACAAGATACCTTGGACCAATACCATGGATCATAATACCATGGTCCAAATACCATGGACCAAAACCAAATGCACACGCCTTTCCTTGCATGAAAGTGCGTGTATACGTATACGCGCCTTCTGTATTGCTAACTTGCGTATATATGTGACTTGGTCAAGGGGAACCTGCATATATATCTTTTCTTCATTCTGAGAGCCTGAACTGTCATCTGAGTGAGTTGCCATCTGAACTGATTCCTTGAAGCTGCCCTGCAAATACTACTGTCATGCATTCTGTCACATCTGATATCTCTTCTGTAGATTCATCTAGTTACCATGTATAAGTGAGTTGTTCTACTACAGGAGGGTTGCCATCAAGTACAACACATTCATCATAATGCCAAAACTTGCTAGGTGTGACAATGGATTTTAGCCTTGCATTTCCATTTCCGGATAGCCATGGTGTGATGAGGTCTCTCTTACTTGGTTGATTTGGATTGCCATATGGTTTCGAAACTAAGTGGGGTGGTCTCAGGAAAAATCACAAGGCCTAGGAATCCCTTGACCGGTAATGGCGGGATACACGGTAAATCTTGGTTGTGAATACCCTCGTTGGGCCTAGGAATCCCTTAACCAGTAATGGCAAGATACACGGTAAAGCCTAAAGGTGTATACCCTCGTTGGGCCTAGGAATCCCTTGACCGGTAATGGTGGGATACATAGTAAATCCTAGAGGGTGGAGATAGACAAATTCCTCACAGTTTAGGTGGAGAGATATGGAGGCATCCATGCTTGTTTAGGGCCTAGTGATCCCTTGATCGATATATGGCGGGATTTTCATAAAGCCTGTAGTGTATGTTTATTGTTTGGGACTAGAAATCCCTTGGTGGGATACACGGTAAAGCCCGAGGAAGCCTTGATTGGTTTTGTTATGAGTCCCACATTCATGCTTGGAATATGGCACGGGGGTGATTGTCTGAAAGAAATATTTGGTTCAACCAATTTATGGTCGTGTGGTATGTGGAAGTCCCTGGCTTGGTTTCATTTTTCATATGTTGATAAGAGCTCTTTTCCTCTTGTGTATTATGTGTAAATATGTTTATTATTATGTGATGATAATGGTTGTTCTATCATTATTATTATTTTGGTTACATGCTAGTTATAAGCATGGTTTATGACAAACTTGAGTTATGGATCTCATCATGTTTTGATTAGTAAATGAATGAATAATAAATGTATGACCTAATAGATGATAATGTAGCTATTATGAGAGGGCATCATACCTTCTTGACAAATCTCAGATAAGTATGAAGTCCATATGCTCATATGTGTTTATATGACCTATAAATTACATGTTCATGATGTGTTTGATGGAATGTATGTCATGGCTAGGCCTTTTCAGGTCAGGTCCTTGTTCAAGTTTTGCATTAGAGGCCTTGTAATCTTATTATCATCTTATTATTTATCATCTCTGGAAGTTTCATGAAGTTCTGGGCAGAGGCCTGAACCCTGGCCCTGAAAATGTGGCTCATAATTCAAGGTCGTTGGCACAAAACTACCTAAGAAATTCACAGTCGCATGGAGGCCTTGCTATGGGAGTGAGTAGAGGGTCTCAGTCACATGGAGGGCTTTTCATGGGAGCATTTGGGGGTCTAGTTCAGTCCAGAAACAAGTTCTCTCAGAGGTTGGACATCTAGAGGGGTTGGTTGGCTCCTAAAGGTCTGTAGGTCCTAAGGAAGGTCAGTTTGGCTTTGGTTTTCTGATTCCACTTCCTTAACTGTACTTGGGGAGTTGAATCATATCATAGTAACTCTTCGTCACATTTTTACCCCAGTGGACTGGTTCGCTTAGGTAAATGTGGAGGAGGGTGTTACGGTTCAGCCAAATATACTCCGCAAAGCATAGCTCCCATAATTTTTCTCTCTTGCATCTCTATGTATTCATTGGAAATGTTTTCTTTTTGTCTACCAAACTATTAAAAAGGGACATATGTAATCTTAAGACTCTCAATATATGTTACTGGTCTAGTTTTGCTGGAGGGCAAACCAATAACACAAAGAATTATCTTATGTAAATCTCTATTTCAGTAATAAAAAGGAAAACTTCACACAAAAGAAGATATGATAATATTAGTTTTATGGTATTATTATTATTATTATTATAAATCATAATATTATATTACTTATATTATTAGCACTATAATATTATCATTAATATTTATATGTATACTTCTCATATTATATTATCAATGCTATAATTTTCATTTTTTTCCAAATAAAAAATCATAACTTTTTTATTAACATACAATATATGCATCAAGTGCATTCAGCCACTGTCCCAAAGGAACAAAAAAAGACAAAAAACGGGTTGCAAAAACTAGCCCTGAAATCATGAAAATAAAGTATATCATCCTGAAGATAAAAATGTTATAGTATTCATATTTATATTTATATTTTTAATACTTTTATATTATAGTATTATTATTATTATCACTGATATTTATATTATTTATTTTATATGGTGTGTTTCCTCTTTCTAATTTTTATAGGTTTCTTGTGTAGTTAACCTCTCCTTTTCCTTATCATTATCCTCCCCTAGTCCTCCTATCTCTCACCCATTAATAACGGATCTCTTCCTTTTTTCTTACTCAACACTTGGTCCTGATCAAGAATCAAATTTAGGATTCGAAACATTGACTATTCTAGAATATGAACACTATGAAAGTTGCTACTAAAATGGAGAGCAAAATAACAAGGAAGGTGTACTAATAGAAATTGATGATGCTTCCAGTTAAACGAATATGCTGACACAAACTCAAGGTCTTCAAATTGACTTTTGAAGATACAAATCTAGACCATGTGAATAGATTAGTTGGAGTTGAACATGAAATAAATCGTTTTATTACCGATCATTAATGTATATCGTTAACAAACATTAAAAAAACCCATCATTGATGATAACGAGCATCAATGTACCTAGTACATTCTAACAAGTGTGAATAGATGTGTTGAAGTTGAACACTTGTCAAATCTATCGATTAAGGGACATTGATGGATTTCCACAGTTAATAGCGAGGGAATTTTCCACCGATGACTACAAAACCCAAGGCACTAAATGAACTTTAGACCTCATTCCTAGAGAAAAAGAGTTGATGCAAATGGGAAAATATCTAATGGAAGGAGGGCATTGAGGCATCCCCCATTAACCAACATGAGTGTAAAAAAAAGGCCAATTATTTGGAAGGAATCAGACGAAATATTGTAAGGACCACAACCAAGTACATCTCTTGCATAAATCAGATAGAATAATTCATGAAAGAGACCCTTTGAGTAATAACTGAGAATGAAAGCTACTGACATATGTGAGGAATTCCATGAATGAGGAAAATGGAGCCCAAGGTGCTGAATGAATACCAATGTGTGATAATGTGAGTTGACATCAAACACATGGGGAAACCACCCAGACAATGACCAACGATGAAAATAATTATTAAGCACAAGGCCTTCTATAAATGATGGAAATAGGGCTAAGGTGCTACTCTAGATTCGAATCTTATAGCAATTTGTCGAAGTTGATAAGAGAAGATGTATTAGCAACAAGAAGTCAATGAATACCCTTTATATTGACACAAGTACATGAAAAATAAATTTTTGATAATGAAAGCGAATTGGCAACCAAGAAATGAGTTAAGAGACAACTGCAAAATAGCCAACACAGATTTAACTTCCCTTGAACATAAGCATGACATAATGATGGCTTGGGTAAACATATACTCAAGAATGAAGAATGATAAAAGTATGTGGCATATGAGGAATCAACACACTCCCCATATGATTGGAAGAGTATCCAATTGAAGGAGTAAAAATCAAAAAACAAGGTTTAGTTTCTTCAGGTCACACTATAATGCAACTTGATAAGGAAAGACTCATAACTTGGTGCTTTGTTCAAGGGAAATATGATGCAAGACTACTGCCAATAAAATATTGAAGAAACTCATATGTCTTTTCTTCTCTTTTATTGTTATTATTTTTTTTTTGTCTTTTTCCTATTATAAAAATCCTGAAAAGGAATAAAAGAATGTTTTGATGCAGTGGAGGGAATGGGTGTCATGAATAGGAAAACTAGTTTCAATGCTTAGAAAATTCCTATGCTCAATGCAAGGGAGGTGTGAAAGATATGGACATGTAGGGGATGCTCCCTCCAGATTTAAAGGTTTTGAGCTGCAAAAGAAATAGATGCAAATCTAGCAATTGAAGAGAATGCACAGGAAATATGATATAAGTGAGCAAGCTGAAGTTGACATTAGGTTCTGTTGTGCTCTACAACAACCCCCCATTTCATATCAAGTTTGTTCTCAAAACTATAATATGAAATGGGCCCCTTTTTATTTTAATTGGTATCAACTTAGTATTATTCAAAAAGATCCGAAAGCAAAATGAAAACATTACAAAACCTTTTTGATAAACCAATTAATTGGTCTTATAATATATAAATGAGTAGTCTTTTATCATTGCGATAAAGCGATCGCAAGATCGCATATCGCAATGACAAAGGAGGCATAACTTAAAGACCCATTGGTTTTCTCCGATGCGACAACACGCAAAAGGCTATCGGATATCGGCAATAACGAGTTATCATAACAAAAGTCCCTTTCGCTCCGATGCGATGCGATATCGCTATCGGTGATCGGAGATGTACCGTACATGCTTTTCAAAGTTATCAGTTAATACTCCGATGCGAATTGGTGATATCGCTATCGGCAATCGGGGATTCCAAAAGGAACCAATATAACGATTTAAGTTTTCCCCGACGGCCGATTGCGATAAAGCTAAAAGCGCGAATTTCAAAAAATTGATAAAGCAGGGATATTACGGTTAATTCGTATTAAAGGCCTTATCTTCCCAATAGCGATTCACTTGCGCTCAACCGCCAAAACATCCAAGACACGCTTAAACGAATCATTCGGCCAATAAACGATATGATGGGCAATTAAAGGATTGACAGGTTTTAACGGCCATTTAATGAAATAGTAAGTCTAAAAATCTTTTCACAGATTGTATCCGCGGCCACTTTAAGTCAATCCTTCATCATGCATTGATTAATATATCTCGCTCATATTTCGTTTGCGCTACCAATTCTTTGTATTACGTTCATTTTCACTCCTGTGCAGAGCTCTTCCGAAGCAGTAGATTTAAGCAGAATGGGGAAGAAGTCTAAGAAGACTGCAATAGCCTCCGCTTCGCCAGCCACAGGCCAACTCATTGCTGATCCAGGAACTAAAAGAAAAGGATTGATATCCGACACTACATGTCTAGGACTCGGCAAAACTACTTGGCAAAGTACCTATAATTTGATTGAGGTCGAAGAACCCGAGGTGACAGCAGTACAAGCCACAGCAGATACGACTCGAAAATCTGATGCTACTCTAAAGGATTTAGCCGACTCTTTCCTTCATCGAATAGCAGCCCGGGAACAAATTCTCCCATATACAGATGTAGTGAGGTGGGCAATTGAACAAATCCCAATCACAAATAGAACCTTTTGCACCATGGATGGGAGAATCTTCGGTTCATTTCAACCTAATGATTTGAGGAAAATGTATCATTTGCCTGTACCGGAGAAGAAGTACAACAAGGCATTCCTGGAGAAATTCAAAAAAGAGAACGAAATTGAATCTGAACCCATTCGGGATTGGAGGCAAATCTAGCAAAACACAAGCATGAGTCTTCGAGTAAGTACTCTGTTGATTCTCTGTGTTCTCCTTATTGTTATGCCGGGATAATGATGTGTAGATTGTGGGGGTTACATGATTCCGCAAATTTCACTATAGAAATGGTTCCTTTAATGGAGGCAGCATGTAATAGTGAAATAATGGATTGGGCAATTGTACTATCGGATAAGCTAGCAACCACAGTTCTTGATTTTAGAAGCAAAACCCGCATCACTGAAAGGTTTATTCCCCCATTCTACTATAGTGCTTATATCTTGGACACCCTGTGTTTTAATTCTGAATTTCCCGTGCTTGGATGGAGGTGGACTCCACAAGACCTCATGCCCATTCATATATACCATCAAAAGTTGTGGAAAACTTACTATAAGCACCATTTATATCAAGTTTGCAATGGTTTTATGTTACCCATTCACTACTCTATTTTTGATAAACCTGCTCCTAAGATTTCCTACCAAGCAGGGGTTGATTTGACATCCATAGGAAGATGGTTCGGAGAGGAAAAATTTACCTATGTAAGAATTTTCGGCAGCCAAGCCAAACCTCATGTCCTCCCTTTGTACATACCTGATAAACTGTTGGCTAGGGAGATAGCCTATCAGATTACATCTGAAGGAGTTACACAAACTCTAAAGCACAAAAAGAAGCAGGTTTGGCCCTCTTTTCCTCTAAGATGCGGTGTCTACGCTTTGCATGACTTTAAACATGCAGAGAAAGAAGCTGAAAAAATAAAGGAATTAAGTCTAGAAACTCTTCCTAATAGGCGATTTGATCCAAACAAAGTCGCCTACAATGCACTTGAACAGGCAAAATTGAAAAAGTTTGATCATAAAGAAGATATGTTTGATGACCTGTTCTCCTCAGTCGAGTCAATGTCCCAAGTTAAATCGTTGGCCAGAATGGAATATAAGGATGACGGGTTAGTTGAATTTAACAGACTTAGAGAACAGAGGTTGCAAACTCTGCCTCTAGATCTGTTAGCAACAACCCCAACGACAGAATCAAGCGAGCCTGAGCAGCGACTCACTAAGGAACCTCCTGTTACATCAAAAGAACAGGAGGAAGTGCATATGAAAAAACAAGAGGAAACCCAGACAAAAGAGCAGGAATAGAGCAGCACAGAGATGAATGTAGATGCCCAGATTGACCCGAAATTGCTCCAGGAATGGCAGCAATTCGACTCAATCATCAGCAATCTTGAGTGCTCGAAGGAAGCCGAAACATCAAAAGCGGCTGACACAGAGGAGACAACTTCAAAATAGGTTCCAAGTGGAACCAGCGGCCTACCCAGTTCTAAAGAAGTAGAGATAATCCCTAAGGATCCCTCCGATCATATTATTTTGCAAGTAGAAGAAATTCCTCCCTTAGATGTCTTTTACAACCCAAAACACAAGGCTGTAGTAAAACGACAGCGGAAAAGGAGAAGGACTGATCAACCTTCCCTATTCCCTGAACAAACAGTGACGGGCAACGTGGTTTGGAAAGAGGAATTTGATCCCTCTGATGACCTAACAAAACTATCCCAATATGCTGGAGCCTATTCGGCAGCTACAATAGACAAGGCATCAGAGGTGAGTAATTTATTAAAAGGAAAAGACCAGGAGATCTTTTCACTACAAGCACAACTATCGGAGGCACAGCAGAAGGCAGAGCAAGCAGAACGGCAATTGTTTACACAGCAACAAATAAATAATCAATTGAATAAACAATTGCAGGAAGAGAAACAGAGGATTGATTACAGTGCAGCTCAAAAGCAGAAAGAGTTGTTTAAGGCATTGGCACAACTAAAAGCAGTGAATGAACAAATGCTGAAGTCGAAAGATGAGCAAATTGCTCAACTATCAGCCCAGCTAGAGAAAACAAAGAATCTTCCACAGCCGGCTGAATTTAGAGCAGAGGCATTACAGATAAACAAGGCATTGATAACACAGATAAAGCTTTTATGTCAACAAATCGCCCAAGCGGAACCTTTATGCGACTTGACGACATCAATAGGTGAAAAATCGGAAAAATCTAGAACAGACTTGGATCAAGCCGATGAAACACTAACTAATTTTCTTGAGTGGCAAGACACCGATGAGGGACAGGCAGCTAATTTGCCAAAAATCCTAGAATCACATAAGGAGATATTATTTACGGAATGGCAGTCCCAGTTAATGAAAGCAGAGAGCAGTTTCAAGATGCAAATTAACCACAAGTAATTTGGTTGAATTGGTTAATGATACTCTCTACTTGTCTAACATGATTTCTCAATGTACCCCAGGTAAATTGATAGTGGCTAAAACATTGGAGCAGTCATGTTATCCAGAACTAGAGAAAATTGGGAGATTGATCACAGGAATTAACAGTTTGACATGGGACACCTATTGGTTGTTCTTAGTCAAACCATACAGCCAGAGAGCCGCCCTCAAATGCCTCACAGATGCAATCCGGTATATCATTCCCGATATATAGGATGCCACCTATGCTGCCCAACTCAATTCTCGTCTCAACAGACCACCAGAAGTTGAACCAATGCTTGCGATATGCCAGCTCAGGTCTAAAGGCAAACAGCCTAAGTGATGATTCATGCCGCCGACTGCCAGATTGCCGTGAAGGAGATATTCAAAATCAAGTTTTACCAATTAAGTAGGATTTTAGTTTCATAGGTAGTTAGCTTAATCAAGTATTTATAGACCCTTTCATGTATTTAGAAAGGGTCGTAAGTTTTGTATATGACTTAAAACCTGAAGTTGCACTAATGTACTTCAGGCATATTCTTTTATAAAACTGGGCCAATCATTCTGATTTTGACAACGAAGCTTTTATGCGAATGTGCACTACTGTCTTTGTTTGAATTATTTCTGAGTCAGAAGAAGAATTTCAAATAGCGATTGATATTGGGAGTGATTAGTAGCTCATATGGTACTATTATCTGTGTTTGATTTCATTCTTTTTATATGAATTGTCGTTTGATCGCTTTTGCTATTATCGGATATATGCATGTGTTTTTAACAGCATTCTTTATTCCTTCCACTATTGGATGTTTACAACATGCTTTTCTTTTGATCATATATGTATCGATAATATAAATGATAAGTGTAGCAATATTGTGTTAATCACTTTGTTTAACTATTTAAACAAAGTAATCATTGAATGAATAAATGTCTATGTTTATTAGATAGAATCATCTATATGCCTGTCAATAAACAAAGATCATCAAGTGCTACATTTCAAAGAATAATAGTTCCCGGGATTAGTAGTAGTTCTTTTATTTTTGCTGCTAGATTAAATTATTCACCTATCGTTAGATTAGAAAATCAATCATTCATCCACCCCTTTTATTCATTATTGGGAAATTGTCCCATTATACCTAGTCGGAGCCACCATTCCAAACGGAGAAGGAGCTGTATTAAGGTCTGGACCGGGTGGTTATCCCCCAATGTTGATACAACGATTTTCGGGGCATCAACATTTTTGGCGCTAGAAGGAGGGCCTCAACTGTGAATGGCAAGCAAACCCAAATCTACAGACCATTCTAAGAGTAATTCTCCCTCCACATCACCTCGTACTTCCCAATTGCATGCTGGTTCTCCAGTATCCAAACAAGAAGAAGAGGAATCAACTACCACTGCTCAAACCCACGATACTCCAGAACAATTAAGTCTTGAATCTCCTGAAGTTCAGTCTCTCATCCATAAACTTCAGAGCTTCTCGATATCACCACAGAAATCTGAGGTATCTCAAAGCAGTGTGACTTCGCAATTCAATTTACCTCACCCTCTCACCAGACTTCAGAGTGGAAAGCTCGGTATTGAACCTACTGAGTTCCCTTTACCCAAAAGGAAAAAGGCGAAGAAGAACACTGAAGGATCTGACAGTGAAGCACTTTCATCCACATCCTCCATCTCATCTTCCCCAGTGCGAAGTCAACCATCCACTCCCTCATTACACATTGTTGTTCATCAGGGATTAGCAACTTCAACATCCCAACCTGCGCAATCCTCAATATCAACTCCTTCCCAAACATCTGGAATTTCAACAGTAGTATCATCCACTACTGCAGTTACAATGGCAGATCCATGGAACAGGCCTGGTGCAGTCAACATGCCTACACCATTGCATGCATTACCTAATGCTCCTGAGAAATGGCTACCCAAGTTTAATCCAGATGATGGAACACAAGCTGAGGAACATATTAATAACTTCATGTTAGCAGTTAATTTGAAGGGAGTAACAGAGCAAGATGTTGTCGTTAGGCTTTTCCCTTATACTTTGCAAGGATCAGCAGGATCCTGGTATTTTTCCTTGCCTTCTGGTTCCATTACCAGTTGGACCACTTGCCAAGAACAGTTTCTTACTAAGTATGGTGATGATAGGTCTTTAGCTACATTAATAAATGATCTCTCCAATCTTAGGATAGAGCATAGGGAACCGATTAAAGAATTTAATGCGCGATTCAATAAACTCTTGAATAAAATCCCAACGGCCTCCAAACCAAGTGAGAAAATCAGAAGCAAGTGGTATATAACTACCCTACCTGCCAATATAGCTATTTTTGTAGATAGGGCTGGAAAACCAACTTTAGCTGAAAACATGAAAGAAGCACTTGCTGTGGAGAAACGTATTAATGCTCTAGAGAAGAAAGCTACTCTTGAAGATAGAAAAACCAAAAAAGTTTCTTTTAAAGATGATTCAAAGAACAAAACCCCTAAAGATCCATATGACATGGAGGGTCTACAAAAGGTCCTCAAGACTATGTCAAATGAAATGGTTGAAATCAAAAAACAAGTAGCTGAAACCTCAACCAAAAGGCCCTTTAAGAATTACAAGAAAACTGAATCAAAACCACCGAATGTTATATCTAATGTAGATTCAGATCCTGAAGAAGGAGAAGAGAAAACAGTCTCACCAACTGATGAAGAAGAGGAAGTTGTTGAATGTCATGGAATGTGGGATTTTATATTGCCTAACTCTGATACAGAAAATGAAGAAGAAGTATTTCCTGTCACTACTAGGAGTAAAAGTACGTCCGAACCTGTTCAGACAACTTCAAAGAAAAGGAGTGTAGGTGCTACTACAACAAAGGAAAAGGTACCCCCAAAGAAGCCACCTGCAACAGTTCCGCAAAACCAACCTTCGACCTCAAATATTCCGTCAACATCTAAGACATTGGTAGTATCTGATTCAATGGATTACAATATTGTTGATGACATGAAAAGGACTAAGGCAAACATTACCATGTTTGAACTTAGTAAATTGAAACATCAGCAAAAATTGCTTCTCAAAGAATTGAATGATGTTCCTTCTTCACCCCTTCCCAGTGCTAAAGCTGCAAATGATTTAGGTCAACCACCTTCTGGTATGGTCGAAGCTACTGATGCAGTTCTGATTGGAGATAGATCAAATTCTCATACTCCACCTTTCCTTCTAACCTATGAGATCTACAATAGAAACCTGCACAACTGTTTGATTGACTCAGGGGCATCCTCTAATATAATGCCAGCTTCAGTTTGTTCCAAACTGAACATTAAACCCCAAAAGTCCGCTATTCATATTGTGCAGTTGGACAGGACTAAAGTCCAGGTTTTAGGGGAAATCAACTCAGTAACTATCAGGCTATCAGCTGATCCTAGAGTAGTTCAAAGAATTGATATCTTAATCGCGGATATACCTGAATTTTATGGTTTGATATTGAGTAGGGATTGGTCTGAAAAACTCCATGGGTATATTTCTACCGATTGGTCCCATATGTGGCTTCCCTACAAGGGAAAGCCAAATCAAATAAAAATCGATCGGGAGAAACACATGACCCATACAGTTACAAAATTTGAACAAGAAAATCAACCAATAGAATTTAATAACAACATTTTGGGGAATTATTCATCTGAGTCATTCTTTGGCAACTTCACTGCCCAACCATCTCCTTTCTCAGTAAACAATTCTACATCTCAGATCGAAAATTATTCACAAACAGATAGGTCAAGATGTTTTAATGATACTGAGGAAACTGTAAATAAAATTGTTAATACTTCTTTATTTTGGTCACTATATTTCGATGGGTCTAAGTCTAGCGAAGGCTCGGGAGCAGGATGTATTTTGGTTAGCCCTCAGGGAGAAAAAACAATGTTGTCCTGTAGGTTGGAGTTTGAATGCACGAATAATACAGCTGAGTATGAAGCCTTAGTCCAAGGACTATATAAAGCGATTGGCCTCAAGGTTCAATATTTGAAAGTGTTTGGAGATTCTGAAATTATTATTAAACAGGTGAGGAATATAATTCATTGTCTTTCTAGCCATCTCAAACATTATCAGTCGCTAGTACAGGAACTCACCTCCCACTTTTCAGCATTCAATATTTCTTCCATCCCCAGGTCTCAAAATTCAGCAGCCGACTTGCTAGCCAATGTTGCTTCCAAGCTCCTACCTTCCGAAGATTATAGCCCAGATAGATTTTCAGTAGAATTACTTTTTAGGCCATCGATTCCTGACAATGTCACTAATTGGAGAGTATTCAATCACGATGAAGACATTTTACAATTTTTAACTTCCGAAAAGTCCTATGATGATCAAATCATTGAGGAAAGCAAGCATGACCTTCAAATGAGAGGAAAACATGAGGAAAACTCAATACCAAAGCCTGTGGTGAAGCTTGAGGATATTTATGATATTAAAGACAGGTTTAAACCTGTGACCAATACAAAGCTCCAAAGTTCCACCTTAAGGTTTGAATTGATAAACCTTGGCACTGAGCAAAATCCTCAAAACATTAATTTAGGATTAGGACTTTCCGTGGAAGAAAAGGAAGCATTCATTAGACTGTTACGGAAAAATAAACATGTTTTCGCTTGGAAATATGACGATTTAAAGACATACGATACATCCATCATCCAGCATACCATTCCAATGCTTCCCGAACAGAAACCAATTCAACAAAAGTTGAGGAAAATACATCCGAACTTAGAGAGTTAAATAAAATCAGAACTCAATAAACTCTTGAAAGCTAAGATTATTTTTCCCGTTCGGCACTCAAACTGGGTCTCCAATATGGTGCCTGTCAGAAAGAAAAATGGCGACATCAGGATTTGTATAGATTTCAGAAATCTGAATAAGGCAAGCCTAAAAGATAATTTCCCATTACCTACTATGGAGCAGATACTCCAATCAGTGGCAGGCTCTGAGTTGATGTCCTTTTTAGACGGTTTTTCAGGATATAACCAAGTTTTGGTCCATCTTGATGACCGACTCAAAACCACATTCAGAACAAAATGGGGAACTTATGCTTATCAGAAAATGCCTTTCGGACTTATTAATGCAGGAGCCACGTTCCAAAGAGCGATGGATATAGCTTTCAAAGGATTGATTAGCAAAACAGTAGTTGTCTACTTAGACGATATTACTGTATTTTCTAAAAAAAAATCCAATCATATGCATGATTTAAATCAAATCTTTCAATGCTGCAAAAGGTACGGTATTTCACTTAATCCAAAAAAATCCTTCTTCGCTCTTGACCAAGGAAAGCTCTTAGGCTTTATTGTTTCTAAAGATGGCATTTATATTGATCCGGATAGGATTAAAGAAATCTCTGAAATCCCTTTCCCTCATAATAAAAAATCCATGCAATCATTTCTAGGCCAAATGAATTTTGTCAAAAGATTTGTTCCAGACTTTTCTCAAATCATTTTGCCACTTCAAACTATGATTAAGAAAAATTCAGTCTTTAGATGGGTATCAGCAGAAAAGGAAGCGTTTGATTTAATCAAACAATCAATAATCAATGCCCCCGCTTTAAATACTCCTAATTTTTCTAATCATTTCACATTGTATACTATCGCATCCGATTTGTCTTATGCAGCAGTACTCACACAGATTAACAATCACAACTTGGAAGCACCCATTTCATTCTATAGTTCAAATCTTCAGGGTGCTAAATTGAATTACTCCGAAGTAGAAAAACAAGCCTTTGATGTATATAAAGCTGTCAAACATTACAGACCCTTCCTTTTAAAAGCCCATACAAAAGTTATAGTTCCTTTCCCTGCAGTAAGGCAACTATTAATCCAAAGGGAATTAGGTGAAAAAAGGGCAAATTGGGTTACAGCACTTCAAGAATATGACTTGGAAATTAAACCAGCAAATATTGTTAGAGGCCAACGTTTTTGCAGGTTATTGGCAGGAGCATCCAACATTCAAGAATCAAATGATATAGATCAAACCGAAGCGATCAACCAGATAAGTATTACTGATTCTGAATCACAATATGCTGACCTGATCTTTTATTTGAAAAATGGATATGCACCTCCTAACCTGTCTTACATAAACAAAAGGGCCATTAGATTAAAAGCAAAAAATTTCACAATTATTGATGATGTGCTTTTTAGGCAAAATTATGATTCAATCTTATTAAGATGCCTAGAAAAACCTGAAGCACAAAAGGTTTTGCAGGAATTACATGATGGACCAGCAGGAGGACACTTTGGAGCTGACACAACGGCCCACAAAATCATTCAAGCTGGATATTATTGGCCCACTCTGTTTAGAGATGCTCATGAATATGTAAGGAAATGCCGAAATTGTCAAACTTCTAGTGGAAGACAAAGAAAGCCAGCTTTCCCTTTGCAACCAGTCAACATTGAACAACCATTTGAGCAATGGGGATTGGACATCATTAGAGAAATTACTCCACATTCTTCCAAACAGCATAAGTATATCCTTACCGCTACTGATTATTTTACTGAGTCGGTTGAAGCAATTCCTTTAAAGACAACAAATTCTGAGGCAATTATAGAATTCATAGATCAATTCATCATTACCAGGTTTGGTGTCCCAAATGCTCTTGTTTTTGATAATGCATCTTACTTCTCAGGCAATGCTATGTTTGATTTTGCTATTAAAAGAGGATTTAAATTGAAATATTCTACTAATTACTATCCCCAGGGTAATGGTTTAGCAAAATCCACAAATAAAAATCTAATTAAAATTATTAAGCAGACTATCGAACAAATCATAAAAAATGGCACAAATCCTTAATATTTGCACTATGGGCTTATAGGATAAGGCAGAAGGCTTCCATAGGTTCTTCTCCGTTCAATCTCGTATATGGAAAAGAAGCAGTGCTACCAACAAATCTTGTCCTTCCTTCTCTAGCCCTAGTTCAGTTTATTGAGGAAAGCCCTTCTTCTTCTATTCAACTTAGACATGACTAAATTCTAAAATTAGAAGAGGAAAGAGAAAAATCCAAGGTTATTCATGCAAAACATCAGCGAATTATCAAGTCATCCTTTGATTCAGCTTCATCCGGTTCAAAACAATTTCAAGTCGGTGATTTAGTTCTGAAATGGGACAAAGCCCATGAAGATAAGGGAAAACACACCAAGTTCCAGAAGATGTGGCTTGGGCCATTTCCGATCTGTGAGAAGATAGGCCATTCGACCTTCATATTATAAGATTTATCAGGTTTGAGAGATTCTCTCCCTGTTAATGGCCTTATCTTAAAAAAATTCTTCAATTGAGGAGGTAACCCCTTCTCCTTTTTAGTTTAGTGGAATTTTGTAGTTTGTAGGACCATTAGAAAATAAAGTTGTAAGGTATCTTCCATTGACCTTTGCTGTATTTAAAAGTTGCTCAAAAGAAGTAGTGTTGATATTTTCTTTTAAAATAATAGAAGTCTTAAACAAAAGGGATAATTTCTAGGAAACTAGGTATAATTGCATTCTGAAACCACACTTCAATTTTTGTGAACGCTTCTCAAAGTTTAGAAGTACTATAAATCATTTTATGTTTTCAAATTGGTCACAAAAAGGTTATCAATATCAAAACAGGAACTAATCCAACTTCAGCATCTTTAACTCTTACCATGTCATCCATTTACTCTTAAGGAGAAAATTGTCCATCCCACTCACCAAAGCTTATGATTACTCAGAGTGTAATTCTAAAATATTTGATATAAAAGATAAGAGGTCTTATTACAAGCCTGCTTACCATGATCATAGGGAAATAGTTTAACCGACATTACCAATACTGCATACCAAAACAGGGTAATGGCTTAGGATTATAAGACAAGGGGTCTCATCACGAGCCAGCTTGTTCGGTTAAATTACTACCAGTGAATGGCATTGTCACTCAGCTGGTCACCAAACCAGGACAATGGCTTTTTATCTTACAAAATAACAGAAAAGTAAAAAAGAAATGCAAAATATGAAAGCATGTTTTGAATTCATTCTGTTAATCATACTCTGAAATGGATGGGATAATGGACAATAACATGGTTAAAAGGTATCCCTATCGAAACTATGAACGTTTGCTGGCAGCAGAGGCTCTACCTATGACAAAGGAGTCAATTCTAAAAGCTGATTTGGAAGGGTTTTCTGTTTTATCATTATCAACCAATAGATGCCAATTTAAAACTTAGAATGTATCTAATTTTAAACAAGAGAGGAAATTAGCAAAGATAGTTTCATTTTATTTGGAATGCATATATACCTAGTTATATTAGAATTTTCCCCTTTGATGAGATTCCTATTTTGAAAAAGTTTAAGTATTTCCGTACTTTTCAGAGATAACTGTTTCTTCCAGCAAATCGCCAATTGTTGTGCTCTACAATAACCCCCCATTTCATATCAAGTTTGTTCTCAAAACTATAATATGAAATGGGCCCCTTTTTATTTTAATTGGTATCAACTTATTATTATTCAAAAAGATCCGAAAACAAAATGAAAACATTACAAAACTTTTTTGATAAACCAATTAATTGGTCTTATAATATATAAATGAGTAATCTTTTATCATTGCGATAAAGCGATCGCAAGATCGCATATCGCAATGACAAAGGAGGCATAACTTAAAGACCCATTGGTTTTCTCCGACGTGACAACACGCAAAAGGCTATCGGATATCGGCAATAACGAGTTATCATAACAAAAGTCCCTTTCGCTTCGATGCGATGCGATATCGCTATCGGCGATCGGAGATGTACCATGCATGCTTTTCAAAGTTCTCAATTAATACTCCCGATGCGAATTGGCGATATCGCTATCGGCAATCGGGGATTTCAAAAGGAACCAATATAACGATTTAAGTTTTCCCCGACAGCCGATTGCGATAAAGCTAAAAGCGCGAATTTCAAAAAATTGATAAAGCGGGGATATTACGGTTAATTCGTATTAAAGGCCTTATCTTCCCAATAGCGATTCACTTGCGCTCAACCGCCAAAACATCCAAGACACTCTTAAACGAATCATTCGAACAATAAACGATATGATGGGCAATTAAAGGATTGACAGGTTTTAACGACCATTTAATGAAATAGTAAGTCTAAAAATCTTTTCACAGATTGTATCCGCGACCACTTTAAGTTAATCCTTCATCATGCATTGATTAATATATCTCGCTCATATTTGGTTTGCACTACCAATTCTCTGTATTACGTTCATTTTCACTCCTGTGCATAGCTCTTCCGAAGCAGTAGATTTAAGCAGAATGGGGAAGAAGTCTAAGAAGACTGCAATAGCCTCCGCTTCGCCAGCCACAGGACAACTCATCGCTGATCCAGGAACTAAAAGAAAAGGATTGATATCCGACACTACATGTCTAGGACTCGGCAAAACTACTTGGCAAAGTACCTATAATTTGATTGAGGCCGAAGAACCCGAGGTGACAGCAGTACAAGCCACAGCAGATACGACTCGAAAATCTGATGCTACTCTAAAGGATTTAGCCGACTCTTTCCTTCATCGGATAGCAGCCCGGGAACAAATTCTCCCATATACAGATGTAGTGAGGTGGGCAATTGAAGAAATCCCAATCACAAACAGAAACTTTTGCACCATGGATGGGAGAATCTTCGATTCATTTCAACCTAATGATTTGAGGAAAATGTATCATTTGCCTGTACCGGAGAAGAAGTACAACAAGGCATTCCTGGAGAAATTCAGAAAAGAGAATGAAATTGAATCCGAACCCATCCAGGATTGGAGGAAAAATCCAGCAAAACACAAGCATGAGTCTTTGGGTAAGTACTCTGTTGATTCTCTGTGTTCTCCTTATTGTTATGCCGGGATAATGATGTGTAGATTGTGGGGGTTACATGATTCCGCAAATTTCACTATAGAAATGGTTCCTTTAATGGAGGCAGCATGTAATAGTGAAATAATGGATTGGGAAACTGTACTGTCGGATAAGCTAGCAACCGTAGTTCTTGATTTTAGAAGCAAAACTCGCATCATTGAAAGGTTTATTCCCCCATTCTACTATAGTGCTTATATCTTGGACACCCTGTGTTTTAATTCTGAATTTCCTATGCTTGGATGGAGGTGGATTCCACAAGACCCCATGCCCATTCATATATACCATCAGAAGTTGTGGAAAACTTACTATAAGCACCATTTATATCAAGTTTGCAATGGTTTTATGTTACCCATTCACTACTCTATTTTTGATAAACCTGCTCCTAAGATTTCCTACCAAGCAGGGGTTGATTTGACATCCATAGGAAGATGGTTCGGAGAGGAAAAATTTACCTATGTAAGAATTTTCGGCAGCCAAGCCAAACCTCATGTCCTCCCTTTGTACATACCTGATAAACTGTTGGCTAGGGAGATAGCCTATCAGATTACATCCGAAGGAGTTACACAAACTCTAAAGAACAAAAAGAAGCAGGTTTGGCCCTCTTTTCCTCTAAGATGCGGTGTCTACGCTCTGCATGACTTTAAACATGCAGAGAAAGAAGCTGAAAAAATAAAGGCATTAAGTCTAGCAACTCTTCCTAATAGGCGATTTGATCCAAACAAAGTCGCCTACAATGCACTTGAACAGGCAAAATTGACAAAGTTTGATCATAAAGAAGATATGTTCGATGACCTGTTCTCCTCAGCCGAGTCAATGTCCCAAGTTAAATCACTGGCCAGAATGGAATATAAGGATGACGGGTTAGTTTAATTCAACAGACTTAGAGAACAGAGGTTGCAAACTCTGCCTCTAGATCTGTTAGCAACAACCCCAACGACAGAATCAAGCGAGCCTGAGCAGTGACTCTGTTATCACAAAATCAGGTACTAAGGGCTGCCACTTAGCAAGATCTTATGTAACTATTTCAAACCAGGCTTTAGACTAAGGCTTAGCCTCCTTAGTCAGAGAGGGCTCTCTCACAGATTATGAATATGGATTAATGACAAGGAAAGATGGCTAACTCTTTAAACAACACATGAAAAATAAGCTGGTTGGACAAATATCAAATTAATCTCCATTGGGCTTATGGAGTCTCACACATCTCAGCAAACAAAAACACTATCTTTTCATGGAAATCAAGGCTCTTTACATCAGATGTTCAAACATACTTTACATAAAACACAGCTTGCAAAGCATATAGGAAGTTAGAGCATGAAACATGAATTCTGAGTGATTATGCTGTAACAAGACTGTAAAAGAACACTAAGAGAATAAACCACCATACATTTGAACAATAAGATCTATTGAGAATCTTGAGAAGAAACAACAGCTGTTTGTATTACTGAAATCTGCTTTTTTTACATAAACCAAAATAGACTTGTTCTTTATCAAAATCTCCAACCCCAATTACATCCAAGTCTGATCCATACATAGGAATACATGCTTAACCACCTCGAGCTTCCTCCTCTAGCATGAGGGGAGCATCAAAGGCTGCTATTAACTATCCCTATCTACTATGTAACTAATTCATTAATTACATAATTGCTGAACTGTAACTACAAAGGGTCCTAATTTATTCAAAACTCAAAATCTGTCCTCCTCGTATCATGCTTCCTTCCTGACTCTTTGACACATGTCTTTTTTCTGTTTTGGTCGAGATATCTTGGAGGAGAATACACTGAACAAGCTGGCTTTGGATACTGGCTGCGTAGATGGCTCATTAATCAATCAAGATAAGTGCCCTGTTTTCACGGTCCTTGTCTCCCATCATTCTTCACTACTTAAAGAACATGTTCCCCTCTCTTTAATTCTTCAAAAACAACGCATATCACCATACTCCCCAATGAGCTGGAAGCCTTGTGGACTGAACAGGTGTACAAACCAAAATCTCCGGTAACCTTAACCAGAACCCTAACAATTCGGTCATAAAGTACCTTTAACGAAGCTTTAGCTAAAAACAAAATATTTCACCTTTCCCAAAATGTACATCTGTCATTCTCTGAATAGCTAGGAGAGTCTTTTATGGTCTCCATTATGTTCTTGAGTCATTTCCTTCAAAAATTTGTTGACCTCATCATTAAACTCTTTGTTTTTCTTATAAAACAGCACCTACAGCAGTTTCGTAGCGCGCTACGAAACTGCTGTTTTTGCTAAAACAGAGTACATTTGCACTAAAGCGTCTTTTGTTTGAACTTATGACTTTTCAAACTTCTTCTACAGGTGTCAAAGACTTAGGTAATCTCAAAATAGTGGAACTTAAACAAAATTGACCAAAACTAAGAATATCACCTTTTCCTCAAATCAGTGAGCTAGTTGACCTAGCTGTGTCTTCAAATTTGCAATCTCCTTCTTCAAAGCTTTGTTTTTAGCTCTCAGGGTCATGTTCATTTTCCTGATATGTTTAGCTTGTTTGGGGGCTGGAACCGTCCAGGTAAATACATCAGCCACTGAATCTACATGACTCACTAGGCTTCTGCTACCCTTTAACACAGCTTTTCTATAGTTGGCATACCTAACTGCACGCTCCTTAATCACATTCTTTGTTTTGACAATTTCCTCTTTGGCTGCTCCCACTTGATTCTTTATGGCAATCACATTTCCTCCTTGGGTGATGATAACCTTTCTGTTCTTGTCTTTATGTTTGACTGCCTCCACTGTTTTGGTCAATACTTCAATTACCTCTGTTCTGGGTGACTTTACAGCTTTCTCTCCTTTATGCACTTTCTCCTTTACAGCTTCTTCTCCTTTATGCACTTTCTCAGCTTCTCTAATTTGTTTCCTTGTAACTGGCCTTCTTGGCTTGAACATAAACTCCTCACTAGTCTCATCAAACCTTAATCTCTTTGAAGCTTTTGATTTCTTAGTGCTCTCAGGAGAAGATTGGGTCAAATCAATATGCATGGGTTCAAGATGAACTGGTTCTTCCTGCTCAAATTCAATAGCCTCAAGTAAATCACTTAGGCTGGCCTTTGAAATTGGACCTTCCTCCACAGCTACTGATTTGCCCTTCTCTTTGCTTAATTGACCTCTTGTTTTAACTCTTGATACACTTTCATACCCAGCTGATCCAGGTACCTCTTTCTTGTGCTTGACCTTTTCCTTTGATGATGACTGAGGTGGCTGAGATGGCTCTTTAATAACCAAGGGCTTGACTGGTTTGTTCAACTAAGATTTAACCTTCTTTTTCTCCCTAGCCTCCTTTCTAAGCTCAGCAATAGTAGGTTCCTCCACTGATTCTTCTCTTTATCTAAGTGGCTGTGGGGTGAGGCCTATCTTACTCTGGAAACCAGCCATATAGATGAAAGAATTCCAATCCCTACCAATCTTCTGCAAACCATCCAGCACTAACAGTTTAACTAGGCCATGGTGAAACAATGATGTCTCACAATCATCCTTCCTCAATTGGATTTTATCACACATCTTGCTGAGGCTACGAAACAAGTAAAATGGGAGGTCTAGAGATGCTTTACCCGTAAAATGCAGCAACAACTTGAAATGATAGGAATAAACTTTGTTATATCTACCCTCACAAGTTAAATACTTTTGAATACAAGTAAGAAGCATAGCATAACTCTCCTTAACATAACTTCTAGGCACAGCCTTGGTTAAATCTTCATTCACATAGACTTCTTTCAAGAATTCTTTACAAGGGCTCATATCAAATTTGAAATTTTTAAACCACTCCTGCCCCCCTCTGGGAATCTCAGTTACACTAGCAATAACCTCTGGAGATACTGGGAATTCTAACATAGATACCTTGGAACTTAAGCCTGTAAAATTCAAGGCAAACTCTTTTGTTACCTGAGTGTGACCTCCCTTCAGCTTTTCACAGAAACTCCAGCAACCAGCGTCTTTAAAGGCCTTTTTAACACCTTCATCCCTCAATGCCAGGTCCAATCCTTCGGGCTCTACCCTCTGACACCTTCCAGACCGATGCTCCTTCTTCTCCATTACGCTTTGAAATCTTTTGCACAGAGAAACACCGGCAGCCTCAACTCAAAAAGCAAGTTCAAATTTTAGAACGCGGGCTCGCTTGAAATGCAACTCCTTTGAAGAAGAAACTCGGGTTCATTTCAATTCAAATATCTTAACATATAAGCTGGCCACTTCATGTAATGTTAACAGAACATCATGACACAACTATGCATGACAAAAACATTTGAATGGACTTAATGCACATGACTATGAACCTATTGGTGGAATGATGGCTCGTAAGTGTTTAGAATGTACGCCAACTGACAATAACTGGACGGACACAATGACTCATCCCCAGACATGATATTTTAAGGATCTGCGCTACAAAATCCCCGAATCCGCGATTTCGTAGCGCAGACAGTTATAACTTAGCGACATGTGCTGCGAAATGGCTGGCGCTACGAAAAGGCTAAAACATTATTGCGCTTCAAAATCAACCAATCAAACTGCGCTGCGAAACTGCGAAAAGGACAAATGACATATACGAGATAAGACATGTCTTAATCAATCATGATGGAGGATGACTAACGGTTTTGAAAATGATTCTCATCAATATCATTGAAAAACATGACCCCTAAGTAGTAAACATAAGACAACAACCATTTGACACCCATTTTTGACAATGAAATTTTGGACACAATTTATGTACATGTGACTACAGTTCTAGGTGATAACAGACTCACTAAGGAACCTCCTGTTACATCAAAAGAATAGGAGGAAGTGCATATGAAAAAACAAGAGGAAACCCAGACAAAAGAGCAGGAACAGAGCAGCACAAAGATGAATGTAGATGCCCAGATTGACCCAAAATTGCTCCAGGAATGGCAGCAATTCGACTCAATCATCAGCAATCTTGAGTGCTCGAAGGAAGCCGAAACATCAAAAGTGGCTGACACACAGGAGACAACTTCAAAACAGGTTCCAAGTGGAATCAGCGGCCTACCCAGTTCTAAAGAAGTAGAGATAATCCCTAAGGATCCCTCCGATCATATTATTTTGCAAGTAGAAGAAATTCCTCCCTTAGATGTCTTTTACAACCCAAAACACAAGGCTGTAGTAAAACGACAGTGGAAAAGGAGAAGTACTGATCAACCTTCCCTATTCCCTGAACAAACAGTGACGGGAAACGTGGTTTAGAAAGAGGAATTTGATCCCTCTGATGACCTAAAAAAACTATCCCAATATGTTGGAGCCTATTCGGCAGCTACAATAGACAAGGCATCAGAGGTGAGTAATTTATTAAAAGGAAAAGACCAGGAGATCTTTTCACTACAAGCACAACTATCAGAGGCACAGCATAAGGTAGAGCAAGCAGAATGGCAATTGTTTACATAGCAACAAATAAATAATCAATTGAATAAACAATTGGAGGAAGAGAAACAGAGGATTGATTACAGTGCAGCTCAAAAGCAGAAAGAGCTGTCTGAGGCATTGGCACAACTAAAAGCAGTGAATGAACAAATGTTGAAGTTGAAAGATGAGAAAATTGCTCAACTATCAGCCCAGCTAGAGAAAACAAAGAATCTTCCACAGCCGGCTGAATTCAGAGCAGAGGCATTAAAGATAAACAAGGCATTGATAACACAGATAAAGCTTTTATGTCAACAAATCGCCCAGCAGAACCTTTATGCGACTTGACAACATCAATAGCTGAAAAATCGGAAAAAGCTAGAACAGACTTAGATCAAGCCGATGAAACACTAACTAATTTTCTTGAGTGGCAAGACACCGATGAGGGACAGGAGGCTAATTTGCCAAAAATCCTAGAATCACATAAGGAGATATTATTTACGGAATGGCAGTCCCAGTTAATGAAAGCAGAGGGAGCAGTTTCAAGATGCAAATTAACCACAAGTAATTTGGTTGAATTGGTTAATGATACTCTCTACTTGTCTAACATGATTTCTCAATGTACCCTAGGTAAATTGACAGCGGCTAAAACATTGGAGCAGTCATGTTATCCGGAACTAGAGAAAATTGGGAGATTGATCGTAGGAATTAACAGTTTGACATGGGACACCTATTGGTTGTTCTTAGTCAAACCATATAGCCAGAGAGCTGCCCTCAAATGCCTCACAGATGCAATCGGGTATATCATTCCCGATATACAGGATGCCACCTATGCTGCCCAACTCAATTCTCATCTCAACAGACCACCAGAAGTGGAACCAATGCTTGCGATATGCCAGCTCAGGTATAAAGGCAAACAGCCTAAGTGATGATTCATGCCACCGACTGCCAGATTGCCGTGAAGGAGATATTTAGAATCAAGTTATACCAATTAAGTAGGATTTTAGTTTCATAGGTAGTTAGCTTAATCAAGTATTTATAGACCCTTTCATGTATTTAGAAAGGGTCGTAAGTTTTGTATATGACTTAAAACCTGAAGTTGCACTACTGTACTTCAGGCATATTCTTTTATAAAACTGGGCCAATCATTTTGATTTTGACAACGAAGCTTTTATGCGAATGTGCACTACTATCTTTGTTTGAAAGTATTTCTGAGTCAAAAGAAGAATTTCAAATAGCGATTGATATTGGGAGTGATTAGCAGCTCATATGGTACCATTATCTGTGTCTGAGTTCATTCTTTTTATATGAATTGTCGTTTGATCGCTTTTGCTATTATCGGATATATGCATGTCTTTTTAACAACATTCTTTATTCCTTCCACTATTGGATGTTTACAACATGCTTTTCTTTTGATCATATATGTATCGATAATATAAATGATAAGTGTAGCAATATTGTGTTAATCACTTTGTTTAACTATTTAAACAAAGTAATCATTGAATGAATAAATGTCTATGTTTATTAGATAGAATCATCTATATGCCTGTCAATAAACAAAGATCATCAAGCGCTCATTTCAAAGAATAATAGTTCCCGGGATTAGTAGTAGTTCTTTTATTTTTGCTGCTAGATTAAATTATTCACCTATCGTTAGATTAGAAAATCAATCGTTCATCCACCCCTTTTATTCATTATTGGGAAACTGGTCCCATTATACCCAGTCGGAGCCACCATTCCAAACGGAGAAGGAGCTGTATTAAGGTCCGGACCGGGTGGTTATCCCCCAATGTTGATACAACGATTTTCGAGGCATCAACAGGTTCAAAAATGTAAGAAATTTAATGTAATGCAATAGTACAACTCAACATTGGGTTCCCCTTGGGAAATGGGAAAAGCAATATCTAAGAGGAAGTATGCAGCTTCATTAACAGTCGTGCCAAGGCTAAAATAGACTCACAAACTTATGAAGAAAACTTCATCATGGGTGCCAAATAACAACAAGATACTAACTAGGGCACCCATGAATGGTAGACTCTACCACACAAATTATGACACTTCTAGGGTGAGAAGGTTTAATGTTACAATTTGGTGGGGTTGATCCTATGGAAAAAATGGACAAGAAAATAATAATGCACAATGCAAGGTGGCGAACCTAACCTATATGCTAGTTTATAGATTCATTATATGTCAAAGCATATCAACCTATAAAATACCAAATAAGGAGTCTTTGAAGTCCTATAAACATAATTAACTACAATAGACCAAAAATTAATAAATCCAATACATAACCTTGGATAATAGCTTGTGTTATGCAATACAAAACTTGAAAAACAACAAACCTTATATATGCATTATGGTACAAAGAGCCACACAACCTTGCAACTTACCCATGATTGTTCTTCAAGTCAAGCCCCTTGCGAGGATGAATCCAAGGACTCATTTGGTAATGAAACCCTAAAGCATCCAGTTCAATAAGAAAATGCAATCGATAACCATAGTCATAACTTCAAGGAAAGCCTCATGTGAATGCAATTCAACATCCAATAAATCATGAGAACTAGATATATCAATAAGGGGAAGCAAGGGATCTCATGCCCCATTGGAGAAATCACTTGATCAATTGTAGAGACCATGCCCTAAGAAGGAAAACCTAAGCATAAAGTCCCATTCTTATAATCACTTTAACTTTGAGGGTATGATGCCACATAATTCATGTGTGGCAGGGTAGAGTTGACCTGAACGTCGGGAACATAAAAAGGGGAACTATGAGATAAAGTAGAATTAGGATGGTGATTGTTAGATGCAAGTTGTTCAATAGTGGAAATACTTCCATTATGAGGAAAATGCATCACTTGAAAGAGTGCACACACCACATCATTCATAGCATAGACATAATCACGCCCAAGGAGAATATTGCAGTCTAATGAGCGATCCACCGCTACCATATTGATAAAGATAGTCTTCCCACCTAATTTGATAAACTTAGAAGGAATCCCCAAAGATTCACTAGGTCTTCTATCAAAATCCAATAACTAACTAGCAGCTATCATTAGCTTTGGATAACCCATAACCTTCCAAGCCAAGGAGGATAAAATACAACACCCTCCTCCCACACTTACCCAAGCTTATCGGTCCACCGAGGTAAATATATGATGAAGAGATACTATGATATGATTCAACCTCCTAGATAAGGAAGTGGTGTTATAGCTCCAAATCTCACTCTTGATGTTTGTGATGCTACATTTAAGGCCTAGGGCAACCCCTCCTTCCAGACCTGGTCCCAATACTTAAAAAACAGTGTTTTACTCCCTATACTCGACATTGCCCTAAGCTAAATGCGTGTGTACACGGGTCTGAGTATACCCAACCCACGTATATGTCTTAAAACACTTAAAAAAATTAAATCTCCTTAATTTCGAATGGAGATCATGGGTTTTACATGTTCATTACCTATTAGTGCCCATGGCCCAACTATTCCCAACAAATTCCCAACTAAAGAACTACTTTGGGAGAAGTATAAAAAGACTTCAATGGGAAGGCGTAAGGGAGGAGAGAATAGAGAGAAAAATAACTCTGCTGAGATTATCCCTGATCATGTCTAAAGATCCTTGTGCTTCCAGCACTTCCCCCATTACAGGAAACCCTTGTTTCCTTAAGTTATGATGTCTTTTTACTAGTTGAGATATCCTTGTGTGAGTCATGGAAGGAGCCTTTTGAAGACTTGGGATTGGACAAATCTGGAGGACGGTTCCACTTGGAGCCAACGAGAGGAAGATTCAAGTGATATCATTCCTTACTTTGTTTTAGTTATCTGCAATAAAGAAACACTTGTCTTTTTCCCGAAATCAATCTTCTTCATGCTTATGATGTTGTTGTTATGGTTTACATATGAATCGTTGTTTCAATTGTATAACTAACTACCTTTCAATATGTTATGAAGTTGATTTCCATATGATGCTTGGTCTGCAATGCTTCTTTGAATTGATTGTTTTGCAGGTTTAAGGATTGAAAATAATTCCAAGAGGGTTTGGACCCTTGCTGGATCTACCTGAATGAAAGACCTCCAAGTGCACCTCTCTTCGCGTAGTTTGCTTATTTTAGTATCATGGATGTGTGGAATGCTTTTTTTTTACTATAGATAACCCCTGCTCTGCTAGGGTATTGACCCAAAACCCTAGGGGACTTTGTCCCTCAACAGAATTGGTGACTCTATGCGATAAACAAGTTACTTTCATTCTTTTCTTTAGAATAGTCTTAAGTTTTTGCATCAACATATACTCATTGCATTAGGATAGTTTATGCATATTGTAGGGCATCCATAGTTTTGTTAGTTTTTGTGAGTGTGAAGCTTGTTAAAAGAAAAGAAAAGAAAAATTTATTGCTTTCTTAGAAGTTCCTTAGAACCTGGTAGAAATTTCTTTCATCGAAGAACGAAACGAGTGCATTTGCATATAGTTTGGTTTTTATTAATTTATTTTGCGTTGGAAAACACCACAAGTTTCATTCCTGCTTATCCTTTGACTTAATAACAACCCATTTAAAAACAAGCACTAATTAAAATATACTAGAACTTTTTTATATTGTCAATTTAGACACACCAACAAGTTTTAGGATATTTTAGGGCCTTGGATTAGGTGTGTGGAGAGAAAACTCTCCCAGGCCACTTTAAACTGTCAAACATAGTAGTCTGAATAACGAGTGCAAATCCAATAGCGTTAGAGAGACCAGGAAAGCTCCGGATCTGGGAGTTAAGCATGAGGATTTTTGAAGATAAGGAAGAGAGATGCCCCCTCTCCTACTTGTTAGATCTTACCTCAAGACTGTTCCGCCTGGCTTCTGACACGAGTTGGTAACCTTAGTTGCTTCTCCTAGGGATCTACACAGGTGGCTGCGAAGGGGAATCCCATGGCACCTGCGGTCGATGTTGTATCACTCTCAACAGTACTTCTGGAGGGCACCCTTGCGAAGCTTGGGGGCTTGCACCAGCACAGGCTGTTGTTAGGAGGTCAGCGTAACTTCCTCTGTTACCTTCACTGGTAGGACTGGGCAATCATTATCCCAAACTATCTTTGGAAGGCCCCTTACTTCACTTTCCTTTAGTTTGGTGTTCGCTCTTTATCACCTAGAGCAGAAATACTTGAAACTTGTTTGACTGGCTGACATATTTTAGGGACCTTTTAGTGTGTGCTCTGTGCTCTTAGTTGGCCTAGCTTTCATTTTTTCTTGAGCCTTTAATTAGATCTTAATAAAAAATTCAAAATGGCTGACCGATCACCTAGATGGTCTCGAAGACTTTGTGGTCTTTCACCACCAAGTGTAGAGCCTTCCCCTAGAAGGCACAGAGGTAATACTGCCGGTGGGTTTCATCCCATGGTAGCCGACGCATCAGGGATTGATCCTCCCCTCGGGGGAATTAGTTTTTAGGATAGGCCTGGTACTTCCGCAGAACTAGAGAGGAACACCCCAGTTCTTTCTCGAGTTCTCTTTCAATCGAAAGATAACATCGAGGTAGAAGAACTCCCAGAGTCGTTAGCGGCTCTGAATTCTCCTCTACCTTCTAAACATCTAGACATACTACAATACATTGGGACTCCGATGCATAGACCATCAAGTCCAAGTCATATTATGCGCTTACCTTCGATGACCACCACTGGAAGCATGGCTTCTACCACAAGTGCTACAACCATGCAGACTCCAACATCAGTACAAGGGGGAGGAACTATTTCCATCCCCTCTGCATCTTTATTTGGGTCTTTTGCTAGCACATCCTTAGTTGGGTCTACCTCCATTCCTTCTACAAGTGGAAATTCCCAAGCCAATGCATCTAGTTCTGGATTTTTCCCGTTTGGCACCCATTCACAGGGTATTCCGTCAGTTCCATTTAGTGCCTCCACATCCATGATGGGTGGGTCAGCTTCATTTCAGGGTTTTCCTTTTGGAAGTGGTCATATACCACATTCCAACCCGACAATAGGATCTATGCCTTTTTCTTCTACAGGTCAAGGCAGCAATCCCTTTCAAGGTTGGACTAACCCTGTGGTTAGTGGCATAGGAATTGGGAATCCATTTTTCGGCCAACAAGGGAATAGGCCGTACTCCACAGTTAGCTTGTTTCGATGTATTCCTCCTTTAGAATCCTTACCAAGGGTTATCGACTCCCTATAATGCTTTAGGAGGGAACTTCGTTGGTTATGGAGGTTTTTCGGCCAGAGTTGGTCAAACTCCGAGTTTTGCTGGATCACAAGGTTTGCCTTTTGGTTCAGCTGGTTCTGCTGGTTACTTCGGGCAGCCTAGTGCCTTACAAAATCCAGGCCAATATTTTCAGAACTTTGGGAACTCTGCCCAATCTGGGTGGAACCCCCAAGGTCCTCCTAGACTTCCTTTTTTGGCAACGCTGAATTTGCCAGATCTCACGAAATTAACAAACGATCCAATCAAACACAATCCGATCTGGCCTCCGGTCCCAACCAAACTCCCATCAGACATTCCAAATTTCGAGGGGAAGGGTGGTGAAGACCCAAGCAACCATGTAACCACATTCCATTTGTGGTGCTCATCAAACTGCCTCATTGATGACTTGGTTAGGTTGAGACTTTTTCAACGCACCTTAACTGGAAATGCGGCCAAGTGGTATATAGAGTTGCCAGGGGGCAGCTTTACATATTTTTCCGATTTGGCTAACATTTTTCTAAACCATTTCCAATTTCCCGTCCATTATGATGCTGGAACTGAACTTCTGGCCAATTGCCGTCAGGATATGGCAACCCACATTTCTGATCATATTCAGGAATGGAGATGGAGAAAGAGGCTCATTAAAGCTAAAATTCCTCCTGAATACCATCTCGAATGGTTTTTGAAATCCTTACAACCTGAGATCTCTAAGGATGTCTCTCTGTCCGGAGTCTATTCTGAAGAGCAAGCTATTTTTAGGGCCCAACAGTTAGAATTGATTTACTCTCAGTCTGGGATTCTACAAAAAATATTGCCTGATGCTCCTAGGACTAAGGTTGATATGGCCAAGTCAAATCTAGGTCCCCATGTGGATGGTATCATTGGATCCATAGACACCAATGCGGTGAACTTGTTGAGCCAATTGCAATAATTGTATTTTACAAACTGCTCCTACCAATCAGGTCACATCATCTAACCCTTCATCTTCTCAACCCTCTTCTGTTAATGTCGTCCAATCTTCCAACCCCAAAGGAAATCAAAATTCCAATGGGAAAAAGAAAGGATGAGGTAAGAAAAAGAGTCAAGATGGGAAGACTAACGCAAATAAACCTGGCAATAATGCTGGTGGTGGTGGAAATGAGTCTAGAAAGAAAGTCAAGTTTCCATGCAAGCTATGCAATGGAGACCATTTAACTCATCTCTGCCCAAAAATTCAAGACGCTCAGTGCTTGTTAGGGTAGCAAGGGACTTCTAGCTCTCAAGCTGTGTTAACCAACCCTTTTCCCCAAGGGCAACAGATGCTTGCTAGTGCGAATTTAAATCCTGGTACCTCTGTAGGGGGAACCAGGAAGGGGAGAAATCATCAAATGTTTTCATGATGGGTTCTAACGTCCATGTGGCCACTCGGTCACGTGATTACAGAAACTGGAACATCCAAGGCCAAATCTACTCCCGGAACTACCGACCTTCATATTGAGCGACCCTCTGTGGAGACTATACCTAGGATACCGAAAGGTTCCGCTAAATGCACGACTATCAATCCTAATGCTAGGGCTGCCCAGAATTACTCCATTGTTGAGGATCTGGCTCAGAGTCCATGCGCTATGTCTGCTTTAGAGGTTATCCAGTCGTGTCCAACTCAACGGAGTGCTTTGCTTTCGGCGATAGGGTCATTTGATCCAAATAATTCTCTCGTGCTCACTTTCGACATGCTTAATGTCAAAAAGCGACTCCCTCATCACACGTCTTTTCAAATAAAGTCTACCTACCGGAAAATTAACATTTTTCAAACAGTTATTGATGAAGGAGCTTCCATGTGTGTCATGTCGATGTCATGTTGGAAGGCCATTGGATCGCCTTTGGTTGTTCCTTCACCTACCCTCCTGACAGAATTTGATGGGCATTCTCATAGGCCGCATGGGATTATCCCGGCCTTTGCCATATGTGTTGGGGGAAAGGTCATTAATATCGAAGTAGAAGTCATTGATGCTAACCTAGATTACAATCTCCTCTTAGGAAGGAACTGGGTATACGAAATGGATGTTGTTGTTTCGACTCTGTTTCATGTCATTTGCTTTCCTCATGAGGGGAAAATTGTTAAGGTTGATCAATTGGATTATTCTCTAGTTGATCCTCAAGCAACTTCGGACTCTACTGTTCCCTTAGTGGATAACCCTCGTCCACCTACTAAGAATCTAGGAGTTGGGATGTATTCTTCATTGATGGGTACATTTGATTTTCCCTCTCCTATCGCTAGAATCAATGTCGTTTCATCATCCAAGGAGTCTTCACGAGAAGAGTTCTTCCGAACTCATTATTTTTCAAACCCTTGGACCTTGCCTTCACCTACGACCACATTAGATGAAGGACAAGTTGGTGGAATGGAATTTCCTATGTCTGCAGCAGAGCTTACATATCAGTCTATCGTCAACTCTGCAGACAACCATTTTACTCCTTTCTCTGAAGAGGAGTTAGATGGTGATGTGGCCCCAGCTTGGACCCTTGATTCTACCTCTGCTATGGACTACTTAGATATGGTTTTACCATCTGAGGAAGCAATACTAGAAGTAATGATGGGTGTAGATCGACCTTGGGAATACTTACACCATCATTCATATTTTCTTCCTCCGTTGTAGGAAGTAAAATATAGGTTCTCTGAGCTGTTTATTAGTGATGTTTGTACAGTATCAAATCCTTTGGCTCCAACACACTTTCGTGCCGAAGGTAATATGTCGGTGATTTCAAAAATGATATCTATAAACATCTCTAGAAACCCTAATGAAATCGAGAATCTCTTCGTCGGAGCCGAATGTTCCCCTAAAGAAATTAAAATTTACACCGACCTCTTTAAGGAGTTTCGAGATGTATTCGCTTGGTCTTATAAAGAAATGCCTGGCATTGATCCATCCATAGTTCAACATGAGATCAAGACGTATGAAAAAGTTAAGCCGATTCATCAGAAGCTTTGGCCAGTTAATCCTAGGAAATTAGCAGCTATTAAAGCTGAAGTGGAGAAGCTGCTCAAGGCGGGTTTTATATACCCTGTTCCTCTTACGGATTGGGTTTCTAATCTAGTCCCTGTAGATAAAAAGCAAGGAACAATCTGAGTATGCATTGAATTTAGAGACCTAAACAAAGCTTGTCCCAAAGATAATTACCCCACACAATTTATTGATCAGATTATTAATGAATGTGCGGGTAATGAGATTTTCTCCTTCATGGACGGTTTTTCTGGTTATAATTAGATCTATATCCATCCTGAAGATCAGCATAAGACAGCTTTTATATGTCCCTGGGGTACCTTTGCATACAGAAAGATGCCTTTTGGTCTTAAAAATACTGAAGCTACCTTCCATGTCATACGCTTTTCATGACATCAAACATATCATCAAAGCATACTTGGATGATTTAGCTGCTCGTTCTCGAAAGAGAATTGATCATCCTAGTCACCTTCGATTGGTTTTTTAGCGATGTCGATTTTACAAGATCCAGTTGAATCCCAATAAGTGCGTTTTCACGATTACATCTAGTCGGTTATTAGGGTTCATTATGTCAACTGAAGGGATTCGAGTTGATCCCTTCAAGGTAGAGGCAATAATTCAATTGCCTCCCCCGTCCTCAATTCGACAACTTCAAAGTCTTCAAGGGAAGGCTAATTTCTTAAGAAGGTTTATAGCGAATTATGCCAAGATCACTAAAGGGTTTATGTGTTTGCTATGGAAAGGAGTTCCATTCGGATGGGACAACTTTGTGCAGCGGTCGTTTGATGCCTTGAAAAAGGTATTAGTCTCTGCCCTACTTTTGAGTCCACCGGATTATGGTAGGGATTTCCTTTTATATCTCGTTGCTGCAGAATCAACCATAGGTATGCTTCTCGTTCAGGAAGACGATGCTCTCATGGAGCATGTGATTTATTACTTGAGCCAAGGCTTGGTAGTGTTTCAGGGGAAACTGGTGTCGATTCGAACTGCTAGTCCCACTAAGATGGGCAACTATCTTAGAAACAAACAATCAAGGCCTTTCGAGAGTTCCTTTAAGTGTGATAGATTAGAGGGAAGAAAAGAGGACCAACCTAGATCTCTCATTTGGATCCTTGCTTGATTCCTCTCTCCCTTGATAGAATTTGCCACTCCTCTCCTACTTGTCCCGCTTCAAAGAGTACCTGCAAAGTCAAAGTAACAGAAAACCATCAAAGCATCTCCATCTAAAACATAATAAACAATGCAGAATCAAAAACACGTTGACCATACAATTGCATTCATAAACAATAAGATTCACAAATACATGATTATATGGAGGAAAACTCGAAGAACTTTATTAATAATGAAAGAGATGATTACAACCCAGCTGTCTAATCCAGCATCATCCTCCCAGTGTAGAAGCCCTCTTCACCTCATGAATAAGCAAATCACCCAACAATGCAATGTCTCTTCTCACAGATAAACCAATAGCACTTCCTTACAAAATACAAAATTCCAGCCTCCTAGATCTCTCAAATGAGGGATCCATTTATAGATGTCTTACAAGGGTGTGAGTCAGCTCTGGGTTTTCTATTAGTGTCATTCCACTAATATTTCTTGGTTCCACTTGGAGATTTCATTGATCTCTTACTCATCCTTGGGCAAATTCAGAGAGGCAAGCGTCACATGAGAAGTTTCTAGTCCATGATCATCCACTTAGCAAACTGTCTCTACCATTTGTCTATTCTCGCTCATCGCCCCCCACAGAAGGCCATTTCAGTATGAATCGCACCTGGCTAGTGTGGCAGCCAGTATGCATCACACCTAGCTAGTGTGGCAGCCAGTATGCATTGCACCTTGACCATGGAGCAGTCAGTATGGTCCAGTTTTGGCCAGTTCTGAGTAGTTTTTCAGGTGGAACTTCTAGGAAATGATGTAATTAGTTGACCATGATCCTTTAGGGTATGAAACAACACTTTTAGGGACTTAAAGAGACCTTATTTTATGGACATATGAGTTTGGGGTTGCAGTGCCCAAATATGTCTATAACAGCTGCCCACTAAAGCATGAGGTCGTAAATCTTCTGATGTCGGGTGAAATGCTTTATCATGAGGATCTGAGGTATTCGAGCTGGAAGGTGACCTGTATAAGATACAATAAAATACATCATCGTCATATTATTTTCATGATCTAGCTGAGGCGGGCATTCCCATTCTCAGCTTTATAAATTCATTTTCATGTACATAGGACAGACAATTGTCTGTTGTTGCAGACTGGTGATTCTTCGCATGAAGAGTCATCTTCTTTTTGCTTAGATGACTATCTGTGTAGATTCCATGCACATTTGATGTCTTTATATTCCTGAATATATCGCAACCCGGATGGATGAAACTAGATCCAAGGTCTTCAAAACTCGTTCAATCTTCGCCTGATGTACAAGTCGATCCATGTGAAAAGATGTTCTGAAGTCAAACATGGAAAGACATCGCCTAATTACTAGCCAATAATGTAAGTTGTTAACAGATGCGAGAGGAGTCACCGATAATGATGATGACCCTCAAGGTACTATAGTACAATTCACGTGGTGTGAATATATGAGCCGATGTCGAACACCACGCAAAATCTTTCAGTCGAAGGTCATTGATGTAAACCTGTCGGCGGAAGTGAGAAACTTGCCATTGAGGCATGCAAGCTTTAAAGTACTGAAAGGGTTGTTTGTAAGTCAACTTCTTGGATAATGAGCTGATGTCGACAAGAAGTGACCTGTTGTAGGAGGGCCTTGATGTATCCCACATCTACAATGCGAAACGAAGCAAATGATTTTTCTGGAGGTGAAAACGATCTGATGACATAAGGTTCAGGAATGGCTGTCATTAAAAATGAAGGGTGGAAGTATTGCAGTAGATGAGGTGTTTGCTGGATGGAAAATTCTCTAAATGAATTCTCTAGAAAATATTGGTGACACTGATATGGACTGGTAGAATTAACTCCATGGATGGTAAGGAGGACCAATGGTGATTGTGAACAGAAAAAACCCAACCCAACTCAATCATGGTGATGGAGTGAAAGTGTCATGTTCAAGAGCGACTTACTACTAATAAAATTCTTCAAGTTTTCTTCCCTTTTTCCCCAATCATTGTTGACCAGTACCTCTTTATTTTTGTCAAGCTTGAGGAGGATAATATATGCTTGGTCTATAATTTTCCCTTCAGGCAAACCTGTCGCTCTGTTTTTAGCGAGCCTAGCGTCAATGAGACTCGTTCTTGTCTAGGTGGACAAGTTTTGTCGCTATTGTTTTAATGAGTTTAACGGCAAATATAACTCAATCCTTTTCATGTTTATAGATTTTGAAAAGGGATGAAAAGGAAACTCCAACAGTACTTTTTGGTGGCATAATCCCTTAAGTCTGAAAAAGTATAAAATAATATGAAAGGGGTGACTTTTCGATCACTTTAACGAGCCGACAAAGACAAGCGCTTGATCTTTTTGTTTAATAATCCATCAGGTCCAAAAAGATTAAAATATATGGGATGGATGGCATTCCCCTTACTTTAACGAGCTGGAAAGGCCAATGGCTCGACAATCTTTTTATATTTAACGAGTCTAAAAAGAGTTTAAAAGGGACTCGTTTTTTAGGAACGAGTGATATTTTCAGGTAGCAACCGGTTCCAGGTAAGTTTGGAACTTCTCAAAACATGGCAGTGTGAAGAGGGTGGCAATCAGAATCACTCGTCGCAGTTGTTCCTCAAAAGGGTAAACAATCAAGTGGAAGCGTATGGTTGGTCAAATTAATGGAGGTGACAGTAGGAACACAACCAAGGTTCAAAAGGGCTGATAGCAAGGCGATCACAAAGGTTATTTACCAAAGGTGGTTTCATTTTTTAATGAGCTTGAACCAGGAGAAACTATGCTCAGTGGCAGGTTTATTTTTTAACGAGCTTGAACCTTACGGGAACATTGCTCTTACCAGTCTTTTGAAGATGTCTCTTGGTAGATTTTTTTTTTTTTTTGAGCTTGAATGCTACTATAACATGTGCTCATTGCCTTTTTATGTAGGTTAGAAATGACCAAGCGATGAGGTTAAAGGGTTGAGAACCTACAAATAAAAAAAATCAAAGTTCGTTTTTCGCTTACATATAAAGGTTTGCATGCCCCTAGGTGTTTCAGTAAAAGGAGAGTTTCCAGGTTACCAAATGGAAGTCCTTGAGGTTCGGCAGGATTATTTCTGTCGGCCGACAAAAAATCTTCCTTTGCTTTTTCCATCAAGGTGAATGGTGTGAGCTTTCAATCACATAACGTAGACGAAGGTGAATGGTGTGAGCTTCCAATCACATAACATACAAGGAAATATTTGTTTCAGACTGATCACATAACCTACACGGGAATGTTTCTTCAGTCCAATCATTATGACCTTCAAGAAAATCTCTCTTTTCCTCTGGGTTCGCCTGCCAAAGCAGACTAGGTTGCATGCCCCCTAAACTTCGTTACATTCATCAAACTACTCGCGGTAATTAGGTGGATGGGATGAAGGTTGAAGAGACATTGTTGACGCAGAGAGACCATTTAGGGATGATGGTTGATTCATAGTTGTGTTTGAACTAGGAAATGAAAGCTGGTCGACTTGCACCAGTTGGCCTTCATGTGGAAAACACATCACTCGAAAGAATGTGGAAACAATGGCTTCCATGCTATATATATAGTCACGTCCAAGGAGTAGATTGTAATCTAGTGGCCCTTGGACTACCATCACATTCAAATGAACGGTTTTCTTTCTCAAAGTTATTGGTAACTTTGGAAGGATCCCTAACAATCAACTGGTTCCTTTGTTGAAGCCCGACAAATTTTGTTTTTCAAGAAAAAGTGATGGAGAACCAAGTGCTTTCCAAGCAGTTAAGGAAAGGATACTCACTGAAGCCCCTTCATCTATGATAGTGCTAGATACGATCATTTTGTAAACTTGTACTATGATTCGGAATGGTACATTAGATGGAAGGCAGGGTTTTTCTAGTTGATTCCAATCAAAGAAAACGGTTAGACTGCTCGAAGGGGGTACCGGATAAATGGCTGAATAAATCTCATGAACTAGGGGGGTCTCTTCTTGTTGTAAAGGAATGGGTGGATTGCCCCCAAGTTCATTAGACTCTGTTTCGACAAAAAGGATTTGAATGGTGTCATTCTCATTCTCTTTGAAAATTGTATCATCCGAAGGTGGGCCTTTCGAAGGCAAGATTAGGTCGACTGCCATCTCGACCAGTTGACTTTGGTCCGGTATGGACTCAGAAGGTTCACTTTCAATGATAGGTGATTCGATCGACAATTGAGTTATGTCAATCGAGTTTTCAACTAGCGAAGGACTTGGCAGGAGTTTCCTGTATCCAGGCTGAAGTCGCTGCGGTGAAGTAGTATGGTTATCCAAAATGTTTATGGCTTCATCCAGAAAAGGACAACGGTGAAGAGTATGATTACCATCACATAACCTACATGGAAATCTGACTTTTCCTTTCTGTCTATTGACTTCATTTTCACTAGTTGATGATGTGTTGTCAACCTGACTGCTAGAGGTTGATGATACCAAATGGTGCAAATGGGGAGACCATTCTCTCAAGATCTGCGGAATGCAAGGGAAATCTCGATGGTAGTGGTCTCCCTTGAAAATTGCACATGGAGTTTTTGGTTTGGAAAGTTTAGTGTGTGGAATTTCACCGGATGATGCATGGTTGCCTCCTTGTTTAGCTGCGTCTTCTTCTTCTCCTTCCATTTCTTTTTCTTCTCAGTTACTTGGTTTTTAGTGTCACTAGTTTCATCAAGCGAAGAGGAAGAAGGGAAGGAGAAACAAACGAAGTAGAAGGTGAAGGGGTAACTTCAGTATCATCTGGTTGTTGATTAGATTGTTGAGGAATTACGGTGTTTTGAATGACAGATGTCGAGAAAAGCCATACCAGTAGGCCAATTGTGATTCCTGGAAGGGACAATGTAGCCATATATGGAGAACCAATATCTCCCCAAGAGGAGAAAGGATTAGGATTCCCTCCAAGAAGGATTCCTTGATTGGTGGACTCCATTATCTCAACCTCAGATCAATGAAGGAATAGGGATGTTATTTCGATTTAAATAAATTTTAAGACACTTTGATGCAACTTGCTTTTTCAATTTTTAAGAGTCGAGAAAAAGCTAAAGTTACTTTAGTCACCTTCAATTTTTAATGAGTCTGAAGTGACAAGTGCTTAGATGGACCTTTTCTTTTAAGGAGTCGAAAAGGAATGAAAGTGACTACTCTGAAAATCTAGACAGAGGGATTACCAAATCGATCGCAAAACTGCAAAATGCACCTTGGTGATAAATGATAGAGAAATTACCAAGGACTTATGTATGACAGTCAATCTCCCCGAATGTTGTGTTCAGTGCATTGCGATTGATAGGGCGGTAGACACGGCTTCCTAAGGATAAAGGATATCAGCCTATTGTGGTCTCCCAATATATACTCGACGGTATGGGGAGCACAAGTCCGTACTGGCACTTGTCGTATCAAAGAGGAGGAATCACCAAACCTTCGATGAAAACGATAGTTACCAGGTTTTACGATGCGGAAACACGTCTCTAGCCTAGACTTCTAGATGTGTTGCGTTAGGTTCCAAAGTGTTTTTATGTTCATTGAGATTTATTTTAGAGTTGATCTTGCTTAGAACTTTGTCTTTCAAGGTTCACCACATGATGTAGATGTAAAATTCATAAATATGCAATCTAAAATGATAAACAGTTGTTTATTTTCTTTTAGCAATGAAAATCCTAGCTACAAAGGAAAGAAGATTATGATTTTTTCTTTCGGCAGAGAGCATAGAGCACACACTAGATGCACTTTTCTAAATCAAATTTCTCATGCAGTCAAAATGCAAATGCACATGCATGTATTTGTTTTCCGCTTCCTTAATCTGTGAATGCCAAAAAGGAAAGCTAAGTACAGATCTGAACTATTTTTTTTAAAGCGACATTTCTAACATTTTCTTTTCAAAACGAAAGGAAGGCTAAAACTACACTTTTCGATTTCGAATTGAAAACTGTTTTTGACACTTCAAATACTAATAATTCAAATCAAGCACAATGACAAAAGTACAATCATCTATCTAGAAGAGGAAGACTTTACGACACTCTTCTTTCGATTCAAAATGACAATTACGACACTTGCATCAAAAACGACAATTCGATTAAGCTACTTTCGATAAAGGAAGACTGTAAATGATTCACAAATACACAAAAACATTTACAATTCCTAACTAATGGAGGCTGAAATATGTGAAGGAAGAAGGTTTCAGCAAGAAGATATTGATCATGAATAGCAAAACTACTGAATAGAGCTTAAAACAAGGAGAAAAAACCAACTCTCGGAGAGAAAAACAGTATCACTAAATCATCGCACTTGCAACACAAGGAAAGAGGGATGCATCTCACCTGCAACACATGGGAGGTGCGATGCATACAGGTTACCAAGTTACAGACAGTGTGATGGACCAGGGAGCGAAACTAAGCTTGGTTTTTGCTCAAAATTTGTGGCTAAGTTCAGTGATTTAGGCTGAGTTATGATGGACAGTGAAAACAAAGTATAGGGGTAAGATCTTATCAGGTTATGAGCTACCACAAGGGCACTTAGAATGCTTTGTAAGTCAGATGTTCAGTTCATAAACCAACCCGAAAATTGACTGAAGCAACATTCATCTACTTCGCAATTGCATAACGAAGGCATTTCGAAAGCTAGCTAGCTAACTTCAGGCTCCGTCAGCAATTTATAAACAAAACAATAAACAAACAAAACAAACTATTCGATCCCCAGCGGAGTCGCCAATTTGTTTCAGGGAAAACTAGTGTTGATTTGAATTGCTAGTCCCACTAAGATGGGTAGCTATCTTAGAAACAAACAATCCAAGTCTTTCGAGAGTTCCTTTAAGTGTGATAGATTAGAGGGAAGAAAAGAGGACCAACCTGGTGTTATAGACATTTTTGTGCCTTATAGCTTTGAGCATGAAATGTCCATAATCCAAGGGATCCAAAGTCCCTAAAGATGTTTTTACAGCTCCTAAAGGAACAAGGTCAACCAATGACAGCTTCTCCCAGAAGTTCTCCACCAAAAACCACTCAGAACTAGTCAAATCAGGATCAATTCAGAAGCTCCACTAGCTGCCTGCATTGCAAAGCACCCAAATACACTGGCTAGGTGCGTTGAAACGCACTTGAATGCACTACCCAGGTGCATTGAGCGGGAAATGACAAGTGGCAAAGTCATTCAACGAGGTGGAAAGACCATGGAAGCTTCCAGAATCTTCTCCAATGACACTTGCCTCACTGAATTCGACCAAGTGATGAGTAAGAGGCTCTCAGTCTCCAAGTGGAAGCAAGAACTGACAGAGAGAAGCCACAAGTCAAAACATAAGCTGACTCATCCTCTCTGCTTACATCTATATATGGATCCCTCATCCCAGAGATCCAGAGGCTGGAATTTTGTACTTTGCAGAGAATTGCTGTTGGTTTGAGATTGAGATTAGTACATTGGGTGATTTATGCTTTGTTGGAGGAGAGGAAGGGATTCCTTTGCTGGGAGGTAGATGCTGCATCGGGACTCACTTGGTTGTATCTCCTCTTGGACTTTCTTATCATATCAATAAAATTATTTGAGTTTCTCCTACATGCTGTGTATCAATGATGTTTTGTTATATTTGCATGTTTAGCTTAATCTGATCCTGAGCTTTTTATGAATGTATATCTATATCTTTGTGTAGTTTCTCTCTCTTGTGATCTTGCAGGAATTCGGTGAAGCTGGGCCGGTAAGGGAGCAGGGAGCTGGGAGCTATTGAAGAGAGGAGCGATTGGATCAACAAACTAGCGAAAGACACAGGTTAGTTACATCCTCCCTCTTCATTTACATTTCATAAAGAAGAATACTCAAGTAGTTTTCCTTGTTTGTTGCTAAGGCACTATCACACCTTAGAGTGGGATAGGGGCGTTCTGAATAGATACTTTTCCCAACAACAAATTGGCGACTCCGCTGGGGATCGTATCTAGTTAGTTTGTTTGTGTTTCTATTGTTGTTCTTCTCATAAACTTAGGAGTGGCGAATCGAACTGCATTTGCCATTTACAAATGCAAAGTAGAGATCTGCCACTCTAGTCCACTCACTGGGCCTGTTTATGATCTGAACAAGCTGATCCACAAATGCTCTAACTGCCCTTTGTGATAGCTCTTAGTCCTCCTTTAAATCATCCTTCTAATTGTACCTTATTGATAGCTTTTATCCGACCAAAAACCATAGACTAAACTGCAAACCGTGACCCAGAACTCGGAGACAATTCTCGTTTCTGCTTCAGCGCAGGCTCTGTGAAGAGGTTCTGCATTTCAACGTAGGTCCCGAGAGGGCTACCTGCGCTGCAATTCAGTTTCTCTGTGCAACAGGTGCGCTGATCAGCTTTTGCCCTGTGCAGCTGTGGTTCTTTGCATCCTTGTGTTCAGTTTTATCTCTGTTTTTTGTAGCCTGTTATCAATGTGTGTACCTATCTGAAAACCCCTTTTCTCTGCCTTAATTCCGCCTCAGTTGTATAAAAGAAACTGTATTTTTTTTTGTGTATTTGTTACATCATTTGCAGTTTCCCATTACAAAAGTAAACTAGTCATACTGTCGCACTTAGATCTAGACCTGTCGTAAGTGTCGTTTTGATCTTAGGAGAAAGTTTGTTGTTGTTGACAGTTGATTGCGCTTTTACTTTTGTCTTTTGGTTTGAATTGATGAATTCCTAGTGTCGAAACAAGTGTTTACTTCAAAATCATAAAGTGTCGTAATCGTCTTTTTGATTTCAAAAAGAAACTTGTTTGTGTTTTCACTTGAAATCAAATTCAAATTTGTACAACAGCTTTCTTTTTAGGAATCAATATTAAGAAAGTGAAAACAAATACATGCATTTGAGCATTTGCATATTGATAGTTTGTATGGTTTGATTTAGGAAAAGTGAATTTACAGTGTGCTCTATGCTCTTTGAGAAAAGATTGTGTCTTTCTTTTCCCCTTGTAGCTAGGATTTTCATTGTTGAAAAGAGATAAAAGCTTGCTTATCATCTTTAGACTGCATTTAGGAATTGTATCTACATCTCGTGGTGGTCCAAAAAGGCAAACTTCTAAGAAAGATCAACCTAAAATAAATTGAATTAACTTAACAACGCTTTGTAACTTAACGCACAACATAGAGGTCTAGGCTAGAGACGTGTTCCGACGTCGTAAAACCTGATTACTGTCGGCCTCACTGATGGTTGGGTGATTCCTCCTGAGAGACGATAGGTGCCAGTACGGATTGTGCTCCCACGTACTGTCGAGTATATATTGGGAGACCCCTATAGGCATAAAACCTTTATCCATAGGAAACCGTGTCGGTCGCCCTACTGATCGCAATGCACTGAACACAGCATTCGGGAAGATTGACCGCCCGTACCTTAAAAAGTATTCTGCGGTTTTGCGATTGGTTTGGCACACCCTCTACCTAGAACTCCAGAGCAGTCCCTTTCATTCCTTTTCAAACTCCTTAATGGAAAAGGTCCATCTGAGCACTTGTCACTTTAGGCTCATTAAAAATCGAAGGAGACTAGAGTCATCTTTTGCTTTTTCTCGACTCTTTAAAATTGAAAAAGCAAGTTGTGTCTAAAGCGTCTAAAATTCATTTAATTCGGAAACATATTTCCCCTTTTGTATTTTAGTTGATCGAGTAATCCGCAATCGTGGAAGAAAGTCAATTGAAACCCCGTCGTTCGCGGAGGCTTACGAGTCAACCGTCTTTGTCTCTGGAATCGAAAACAGTACGGACAAAGCGAACTCGTTTAACTGGTTCGAAATCTCCTATTAAAGTTAGAACAAGTGTTCCAACAACATCCGAGATTCCGGTTACTCCAAACATTTCTGGAAACCCTGCCTCTACAGAAGAAGTTCAACAGCCACAGAGGGACAGTGATACTGATCCTAGTCTGAGAGCAAACACTTGTGTTACTGAACCAGTTCCATCTGCAATTGGTTCGGAGAGTCTTGCTCCTCAAACATCTGTCGCTGTCGATTCAACCCCTTCTTCGGCACCAAAAATATTTTACGGACCTGACGGTCTTCCCCTTCCACCTGGTTTGATTACGATAGAGGAAATTGTAGAAGATCCGCAAGCGAGTACTCCAACACATTTTGGAGTTGGGGTCACTCTATTTCCTTCGACATCAGAAGTTAGTCTACCACCAGTGGAAGTTCTTGTAGAATCGCTAGGTAATCTTTTGGATAGACTCAAAATGTCTGAACAACCGTCAACATCTAGGACTGTGTCGACTGACACAGCGACAGAAGAACTCCCTGCCGTCACTTCGACAATGTTTGCCGGCGTAACATCTGTCCCGACTAGCTCACAACCGCTAGAAGGAGTCCATCCAGGGCCTATTTCGACAGTATGGTCTGTTCCTGTTTGTTCCTCCGGAATAATATCCGGTAACTCTTATGTTGAGACTCGCCAAATTGATCCATTTGGAGGTTAATTTGGGCAATCCAGTCCCCAAGGGCAGACAATCCCCTTGAGTTCCGGATTGCCACCGTATGGGGGGCAGTATGCCCTTTCATTACCCCCTCCGGGAGGATATCCATACGGGAGTTCACAACAGTATTCAGGTTATACTAGAGTTACATCAAATGGTTGGGTACCTATACTACCCCAACAACCAAGGGTTGTGTATTCTATGCAACAATGTGTACCTATGTCGAACATCCCGACTACACCAGCTATTGTGACAGTGTCACAAGTTCAAACGCTGCCTGTTGTATGTCAACCTTAGATTTCTCAGGTTGTAATGCAACAGCCCCTTGACCCTGTGACTCAACCACAATCGCCGACTGGTGGGGCGACACAGGTCCAAACGGGTACAATTACCCCACACCTTGGTCCAACGGTTAGTATAGCGCAACAGAACATGGCTTCGCAACCGTGGCTGGTGCAATACCAGCAACCACAATTCCAACAAGTGTACCAAGGTTCTAAGCAGCAGATCTTTGCGAACAGTGGACAGTCGTACATTCAAAACGGTCAAAATCAACCATTTTACAATGGTCATGTCCACCAACTGTATCAGTCGTACCAGCATCAACTACATTATGCTGGTATGCAAAGGCCAACTGCTCACGCAATTCCATCATATCCTGGGTATGCTTCACCTAACCTGAATCAACAGTTACCATTCGTGGCAACTTTAGAATTACCTTATTTACACCGGTTAACAAACGATCCAATTGCTTACGCCCATTGGTGGCCAGCGATCCCTCATAAACTTCCATCAGATATTCCTAAATTTAATGGAAATCCAGGTGAAGATCCATCGAATCACGTGATGGGTTCTAACGTCCATGTGGCCACTCGGTCACGTGATTACAGAAACTGGAACATCCAAGGCCAAATCTACTCCCGGAACTACCGACCTTCATATTGAGCGACCCTCTGTGGAGACTATACCTAGGATACCGAAAGGTTCCGCTAAACGCACGACTATCAATCCTAATGCTAGGGCTGCCCAGAATTACTCCATTGTTGAGGATCTGGCTCAGAGTCCATGCGCTATGTCTGCTTTAGAGGTTATCCAGTCGTGTCCAACTCAACGGAGTGCTTTGCTTTCGGCGATAGGGTCATTTGATCCAAATAATTCTCTCGTGCTCACTTTCGACATGCTTAATGTCAAAAAGTGACTCCCTCATCACACGTCTTTTCAAATAAAGTCTACCTACCGGAAAATTAACATTTTTCGAACAGTTATTGATGAAGGAGCTTCCATGTGTGTCATGTCGATGTCATGTTGGAAGGCCATTGGATCGCCTTTGGTTGTTCCTTCACCTACCCTCCTGACAGAATTTGACGGGCATTCTCATAGGCCGCATGGGAATATCCCGGCCTTTGCCATATGTGTTGGGGGAAAGGTCATTAATATCGAAGTAGAATTCATTGATGCTAACCTAGATTACAATCTCCTCTTAGGAAGGAACTGGGTATACGAAATGGATGTTGTTGTTTCGACTCTGTTTCATGTCATTTGCTTTCCTCATGAGGGGAAAATTTTTAAGGTTGATCAATTGGATTATTCTCTAGTTGATCCTCAAGCAACTTCGGACTCTACTGTTCCCTTATTGGATAACCCTCGTCCACCTACTAAGAATCTAAGAGTTGGGATATATTCTTCATTGATGGGTACATTTGATTTTCCCTCTCCTATCGCTAGAATCAATGTCGTTTCATCATCCAAGGAGTCTTCACGAGAAGAGTTCTTCCGAACTCATTATTTTTCAAACCCTTGGACCTTTCCTTCACCTATGACCACATTAGATGAAGGACAAGTTGGTGGAATGGCATTTCCTATGTCTGCAGCAGAGCTTACATATCAGTCTATCGTCAACTCTGCAGACAACCATTTTACTCCTTTCTCTGAAGAGGAGTTAGATGGTGATGTGGCCCCAGCTTGGACCCTTGATTCTACCTCTTCTATGGACTACTTAGATATGGTTTTACCATCTGAGGAAGCAATAGAAGTAATGATGGGTGTAGATCGACCTTGGGAATACTTACACCATCATTCATATTTTCTTCCTCCGTTGTAGGAAGTAAAATATAGGTTCTCTGAGCTGTTTATTAGTGATGTTTGTACAGTATCAAATCCTTTGGCTCCAACACACTTTCGTGCCGAAGGTAATATGTCAGTGATTTCAAAAATGATATCTATAAACATCTCTAGAAACCCTAATGTGATCGAGAATCTCTTCATCGGAGCCGAATGTTCCCCTAAAGAAATTAAAATTTACACCGACCTCTTTAAGGAGTTTCGAGATGTATTCACTTGGTCTTATAAAGAAATGCCTGGCATTGATCCATCCATAGTTCAACATGAGATCAAGACGTATGAAAAAGTTAAGCCGATTCATCATAAGCTTTGGCCAGTTAATCCTAGGAAATTAGCAGCTATTAAAGCTGAAGTGGAGAAGCTACTCAAGGCGGGTTTTATATACCCTGTTCCTCTTACGGATTGGGTTTCTAATCTAGTCCCTGTAGATAAAAAGCAAGGAACAATCCGAGTATGCATTGAATTTAGAGACCTAAACAAAGCTTGTCCCAAAGATAATTACCCCACACCATTTATTGATCAGATTATTAATGAATGTGCGGGTAATGAGATTTTCTCCTTCATGGATGGTTTTTCTGGTTATAATTAGATCTATATCCATCCTGAAGATCAGCATAAGACAGCTTTTATATGTCCCTGGGGTACCTTTGCATACAGAAAGATGCCTTTTGGTCTTAAAAATACTGAAGCTACCTTCCATGTCATACGCTTTTCATGACATCAAACATATCATCAAAGCATACTTGGATGATTTAGCTGCTCGTTCTCGAAAGAGAATTGATCATCCTAGTCACCTTCGATTGGTTTTTTAGCGATGTCGATTTTACAAGATCCAGTTGAATCCCAATAAGTGCGTTTTCACGATTACATCTAGTCGGTTATTAGGGTTCATTATGTCAACTGAAGGGATTCGAGTTGATCCCTTCAAGGTGGAGGCAATAATTCAATTGCCTCCCCCGTCCTCAATTTGACAACTTCAAAGTCTTCAAGGGAAGGCTAATTTCTTAAGAAGGTTTATAGCGAATTATGCCAAGATCACTAAAGGGTTTATGCGTTTGCTATGGAAAGGAGTTCCATTCGGATGGGACAACTTTGTGCAGCGGTCGTTTGATGCCTTGAAAAAGGTATTAGTCTCTGCCCTACTTTTGAGTCCACCGGATTATGGTAGGGATTTCCTTTTATATCTCGTTGCTGCAGAATCAACCATAGGTATGGTTCTCATTCAGGAAGACGATGCTCTCATGGAGCATGTGATTTATTACTTGAGCCAAGGCTTGGTAGTGTTTCAGGGGAAACTGGTGTCGATTCGAACTGCTAGTCCCACTAAGATGGGAAACTATCTTAGAAACAAACAATCAAGGCCTTTCGAGAGTTCCTTTAAGTGTGATAGATTAGAGGGAAGAAAAGAGGACCAACCTAGATCTCTCATTTGGATCCTTGCTTGATTTCTCTCTCCCTTGATAGAATTTGCCACTCCTCTCCTACTTGTCCCGCTTCAAAGAGTACCTGCAAAGTCAAAGTAACAGAAAACCATCAAAGCATCTCCATCTAAAACATAATAAACAATGCAGAATCAAAAACACGTTGACCATACAATTGCATTCATAAACAATAAGATTCACAAATACATGATTATATGGAGGAAAACTCGAAGAACTTTATTAATAGTGAAAGAGATGATTACAACCCAGATGTCTAATCCAGCATCATCCTCCCAGTGTAGAAGCCCTCTTCACCTCATGAATAAGCAAATCACCCAACAATTTAATGTCTCTTCTCACAGATAAACCAATAGCACTTCCTTACAAAATACAAAATTCCAGCCTCCTAGATCTCTCAGATGAGGGATCCATTTATAGATGTCTTACAAGGGTGTGAGTCAGCTCTGGGTTTTCTATTAGTGTCATTCCACTAATATTTCTTGGTTCCACTTGGAGATTTCATTGATCTCTTACTCATCCTTGGGCAAATTCAGAGAGGCAAGCGTCACATGAGAAGTTTCTAGTCCATGATCATCCACTTAGCAAACTGTCTCTACCATTTGTCTATTCTCGCTCATCGCCCCCCACAGAAGGCCATTTCAGTATGAATCGCACCTGGCTAGTGTGGAAGCCAGTATGCATCACACCTAGCTAGTGTGGCAGCCAGTATGCATTGAACCTTGACCATGGAGCAGTCAGTATGGTCCAGTTTTGGCCAGTTCTGAGTAGTTTTTCAAGTGGAACTTCTAGGAAATGATGTAATTAGTTGACCATGATCCTTTAGGGTATGAAACAACACTTTTAGGGACTTAAAGAGACCTTAGTTTATGGACATATGAGTTTGGGGTTGCAGTGCCCAAATATGTCTATAACAGCTGCCCACTAAAGCATGAGGTCGTAAATCTTCTGATGTCGGGTGAAATGCTTTATCATGAGGATCTGAGGTATTCGAGCTGGAAGGTGACCTGTATAAGATACAATACAATACATCATCGTCATATTATTTTCATGATCTTGCTGAGGCGGGCATTCCCATTCTCAGCTTTATAAATTCATTTTCATGTACATAGGACAGACAATTGTCTGCTGTTGCAGACTGGTGATTCTTCGCATGAAGAGTCATCTTCTTTTTGCTTAGATGACTATCTGTGTAGATTCCATGCACATTTGATGTCTTTATATTCCTGAATATATCGCAACCCGGATGGATGAAACTAGATCCAAGGTCTTCAAAACTCGTTCAATCTTCGCCTGATGTACAAGTCGATCCATGTGAAAAGATGTTCTGAAGTCAAACATGGAAAGACATCGCCTAATTACTAGCCAATAATGTAAGTTGTTAACAGATGCGAGAGGAGTCACCGATAATGATGATGACCCTCAAGGTACTATAGTACAATTCACGTGGTGTGAATATATGAGCCGATGTCGAACACCACGCAAAATCTTTCAGTCGAAGGTCATTGATGTAAACCTGTCGGCGGAAGTGAGAAACTTGCCATTGAGGCATGCAAGCTTTAAAGTACTGAAAGGGTTGTTTCTAAGTCAACTTCTTGGATAATGAGCTGAAGTCGACAAGAAGTGACCTGTTGTAGGAGGGCCTTGATGTATCCCACATCTACAACGCGAAACGAAGCAAATGATTTTTCTGGAGGTGAAAACGATCTGATGACATAAGGTTCAGGAATGGCTATCATTAAAAATGAAGGGTGGAAGTATTGCAGTAGATGAGGTGTTTGCTGGATGGAAAATTCTCTAAATGAATTCTCTTGAAAATATTGGTGACACTGATATGGACTGGTAGAATTAACTCCATGGATGGTAAGGAGGACCAATGGTGATTGTGAACAGAAAAAACCCAACCCAACTCAATCATGGTGATGGAGTGAAAGTGTCATGTTCAAGAGCGACTTACTACTAATAAAATTCTTCAAGTTTTCTTCCCTTTTTCCCCAATCATTGTTGACCAGTACCTCTTTATTTTTGTCAAGCTTGAGGAGGATAATATATGCTTGGTCTATAATTTTCCCTTCAGGCAAACCTGTCGCTCTGTTTTTAGCGAGCCTAGCGTCAATGAGACTCGTTCTTGTCTAGGTGGACAAGTTTTGTCGCTATTGTTTTAATGAGTTTAACGGCAAATATAACTCAATCCTTTTCATGTTTAGAGAGTTTGAAAAGGGATGAAAAGGAAACTCCAACAGTACTTTTTGGTGGCATAATCCCTTAAGTCTGAAAAAGTATAAAATAATATGAAAGGGGTGACTTTTCGATCACTTTAACGAGCCGACAAAGACAAGCGCTTGATCTTTTTGTTTAATAATCCATCAGGTCCAAAAAGATTAAAATATATGGGAGGGATGGCATTCCCCTTACTTTAACGAGCTGGAAAGGCCAATGGCTCGACAATCTTTTTATATCTAACGAGTCTAAAAAGAGTTTAAAAGGGACTCGTTTTTGAGGAACGAGTGATATTTTCAGGTAGCAACCGGTTCCAGGTAAGTTTGGAAATTCTCAAAACATGGCAGTGTGAAGAGGGTGGCAATCAGAATCACTCGTCGCAGTTGTTCCTCAAAAGGGTAAACAATCAAGTGGAAGCGTATGGTTGGTCAAATTAATGGAGGTGACAGTAGGAACACAACCAAGGTTCAAAAGGGCTGATAGAAAGGTGATCACAATGTTATTTACCAAAGGTGGTTTCATTTTTTAATGAGCTTGAACCAGGAGAAACTATGCTCAGTGGCAAGTTTATTTTTTAACGAGCTTGAACCTTACGGGAACATTGCTCTTACCAGTCTTTTGAAGATGTCTCTTGGTAGATTTTTTTTTTTTTGTTGAGCTTGAACACTACTATAACATGTGCTCATTGCCTTTTTATGTAGGTTAGAAACGACCAAGCGACGAGGTTAAAGGGTTGAGAACCTACAAATAAAAAAAATCAAAGGTCGTTTTTCGCTTACATATAAAGGTTTGCATGCCCCTAGGTGTTTCAGTAAAAGGAGAGTTTCCAGGTTACCAAATGGAAGTCCCTGAGGTTAGGCAGGATTATTTCTGTCGGCCGACAAAAACTCTTCCTTTGCTTTTTCCATCAAGGTGAATGGTGTGAGCTTTCAATCACATAACGTAGACGAAGGTGAATGGTGTGAGCTTCCAATCACATAACATACAAGGAAATATTTGTTTCAGACTGATCACATAACCTACACGGGAATGTTTCTTCAGTCCAATCATTATGACCTTCAAGAAAATCTCTCTTTTCCTCTGGGTTCGCCTGCCGAAGCAGACTAGGTTGCATGCCCCCTAAACTTCGTTACATTCATCAAACTACTCGCGGTAATTAGGTGGATGGGATGAAGGTTGAAGAGACATTGTTGACGCAGAGAGACCATTTAGGGATGATGGTTGATTCATAGTTGTGTTTGAACTAGGAAATGAAAGCTGGTCTACTTCCACCAGTTGGCCTTCATGTGGAAAACACATCACTCGAAAGAATGTGGAAACAATGGCTTCCATGCTATATATATAGTCACGTCCAAGGAGTAGATTGTAATCTAGTGGCCCTTGGACTACCATCACATTCAAATGAACGGTTTTCTTTCTCAAAGTTATTGGTAACTTTGGAAGGATCCCTAACAATCAACTGGTTCCTTTGTTGAAGCCCGACAAATTTTGTTTTTCAAGAAAAAGTGATGGAGAACCAAGTGCTTTCCAAGCAGTTAAGGAAAGGATACTCACTGAAGCCCCTTCATCTATGATAGTGCTAGATACGATCATTTTGTAAACTTGTACTATGATTCGGAATGGTACATTAGATGGAAGGCAGGTTTTTCTAGTTGATTCCAATCAAAGAAAACGGTTAGACTGCTCGAAGGGGGTACCGGATAAATGGCTGAATAAATCTCATGAACTAGGGGGGTCTCTTCTTGTTGTAAAGGAATGGGTGGATTGCCCCCAAGTTCATTAGACTCTGTTTCGACAAAAAGGATTTGAATGGTGTCATTCTCATTCTCTTTGAAAATTGTATCATCCGAAGGTGGGCCTTCCGAAGGCAAGATTAGGTCGACTGCCATCTCGACCAGTTGACTTTGGTCCGGTATGGACTCAGAAGGTTCACTTTCAATGATAGGTGATTCGATCGACAATTGAGTTATGTCAATCGAGTTTTCAACTAGCGAAGGACTTGGCAGGAGTTTCCTGTATCCAGGTTGAAGTCGCTGCGGTGAAGTAGTATGGTTATCCAAAATGCTTATGGCTTCATCCAGAAAAGGACAACGGTGAAGAGTATGATTACCATCACATAACCTACATGGAAATCTGACTTTTCCTTTCTGTCTATTGACTTCATTTTCACTAGTTGATGATGTGTTGTCAACCTGACTGCTAGAGGTTGATGATACCAAATGGTGCAAATGGGGAGACCATTCTCTCAAGATCTGCGGAATGCAAGGGAAATCTCGATGGTAGTGGTCTCCCTTGAAAATTGCACATGGAGTTTTTGGTTTGGAAAGTTTAGTGTGTGGAATTTCACCGGATGATGCATGGTTGCCTCCTTGTTTAGCTGCATCTTCTTCTTCTCCTTCCATTTCTTTTTCTTCTCAGTTACTTGGTTTTTAGTGTCACTAGTTTCACCAAGCGAAGAGGAAGAAGGGGAAGGAGAAACAAACGAAGTAGAAGGTGAAGGGGTAACTTCAGTATCATCTGGTTGTTGATTAGATTGTTGAGGAATTACGGTGTTTTGAATGACAGAGGTCGAGAAAAGCCATACCAGTAGGCCAATTGTGATTCCTGGAAGGGACAATGTAGCCATATATGGAGAACCAATATCTCCCCAAGAGGAGAAAGGATTAGGATTCCCTCCAAGAAGGATTCCTTGATTGGTGGACTCCATTATCTCAACCTCAGATCAATGAAGGAATAGGGATGTTATTTCGATTTAAATAAATTTTAAGACGCTTTGATGCAACTTGCTTTTTCAATTTTTAAGAGTCGAGAAAAAGCTAAAGTTACTTTAGTCACCTTCGATTTTTAATGAGTCTGAAGTGACAAGTGCTTAGATGGACCTTTTCTTTTAAGGAGTCGAAAAGGAATGAAAGTGACTACTCTGAAAATCTAGACAGAGGGATTACCAAACCAATCGCAAAACTGCAAAATACACCTTGGTGATAAATGATAGAGAAATTACCAAGGACTTATGTATGACAGTCAATCTTCCCGAATGTTGTGTTCAGTGCATTGCGATTGATAGGGCGGTAGACACGGCTTCCTAAGGATAAAGGATATCAGCCTATTGTGGTCTCCCAATATATACTCGACGGTATGGGGAGCACAAGTCCGTACTGGCACTTGTCGTATCAAAGAGGAGGAATCACCCAACCTTCGATGAAAACGATAGTTACCAGGTTTTACGATGCCGAAACACGTCTCTAGCCTAGACTTCTAGATGTGTTGCGTTAGGTTCCAAAGTGTTTTTATGTTCATTGAGATTTATTTTAGAGTTGATCTTGCTTAGAAGTTTGTCTTTCAAGGTTCACCACATGATGTAGATGTAAAATTCCTAAATATGCAATCTAAAATGATAAACAGTTGTTTATTTTCTTTTAGCAATGAAAATCCTAGCTACAAAGGAAAGAAGATTATGATTTTTTCTTTCGGCAGAGAGCATAGAGCACACACTAGATGCACTTTTCTAAATCAAATTTCTCATGCAGTCAAAATGCAAATGCACATGCATGTATTTGTTTTCCGCTTCCTTAATCTGTGAATGCCAAAAAGGAAAGCTAAGTACAGATCTGAACTATTTTGTTTTAAAGCGACATTTCTAACATTTTCTTTTCAAAACGAAAGGAAGGCTAAAACTACACTTTTCGATTTCGAATTGAAAACTGTTTTTGACACTTCAAATACTAATAATTCAAATCAAGCACAATGACAAAATTACAATCAACTATCTAGAAGAGGAAGACTTTACGACACTCTTCTTTTGATTCAAAATGACAATTACGACACTTGCATCAAAAACGACAATTCGATTAAGCTACTTTCGACAAAGGAAGACTGTAAATGATTCACAAATACACAAAAACATTTACAATTCCTAACTAATGGAGGCTGAAATATGTGAAGGAAGAAGGTTTCAGCAAGAAGATATTGATCATGAATAGCAAAACTACTGAATAGAGCTGAAAACAAGGAGAAAAAACCAACTCTCGGAGAGAAAAACAGTATCACTCAATCATCGCACCTGCAACACAAGGAAACAGGGATGCATCTCACCTGCAACACATGGGAGGTGCGATGCATACAGGTTACCTAGTTACAGACAGTGTGATGGACCAGGGAGCGAAACTAAGCTTGGTTTTTGCTCAAAATTTGTGGCTAAGTTCAGTGATTTAGGCTGAGTTATGATGGACAGTGAAAACAAAGTATAGGGGTAAGATATTATCAGGTTATGAGCTACCACAAGGGCACTTAGAATGCTTTGTAAGTCAGATGTTCAGTTCATAAACCAACCTGAAAATTGACTGAAGCAACATTCATCTACTTCGCAATTGCATAACGAAGGCATTTCGAAAGCTAGCTGGCTAACTTCAGGCTCCGTCTGCAATTTATAAAAAAAACAATAAACAAACAAAACAACCTATTCGATCCCCAGCGGAGTCGCCAATTTGTTTCAGGGAAAACTAGTGTTGATTTGAATTGCTAGTCCCACTAAGATGGGTAGCTATCTTAGAAACAAACAATCCAAGCCTTTCGAGAGTTCCTTTAAGTGTGATAGATTAGAGGGAAGAAAAGAGGACCAACCTGGTGTTTTAAACATTTTTGTGCCTTACAACTTTGAGCATGAAATGTCCATAATCCAAGGGATCCAAAGTCCCTAAAGATGTTTTTACAGCTCCTAAAGGAACAAGGTCAATGACAGCTTCTCCCAGAAGTTCTCCACCAAAAACCACTCAGAACTAGTCAAATCAGGATCAATTCAGAAGCTCCACTAGCTGCCTGCGTTGCAAAGCACCCAAATACACTGGCTAGGTGCGTTGCAACGCACTTGAATGCACTACCCAGGTGTGTTGAGCGGGAAATGACAAGTGGCAGAGTCATTCAACGAGGTGGAAAGACCATGGAAGCTTCCAAAATCTTCTCCAATGACACTTGCCTCACTGAATTCGACCAAGTGATGAGTAAGAGGCTCTCAGTCTCCAAGTGGAAGCAAGAACTGACAGAGAGAAGCCACAAGTCAAAACATAAGCTGACTCATCCTCTCTGCTTACATCTATATATGGATCCCTCATCCCAGAGATCCAGAGGCTGGAATTTTGTACTTTGCAGAGAATTGTTGTTGGTTTGAGATTGAGATTAGTACATTGGGTGATTTATGCTTTGTTGGAGGAGAGGAAGGGATTCCTTTGCTGGGAGGTAGATGCTGGATCGGGACTCACTTGGTTGTATCTCCTCTTGGACTTTCTTATCATATCAATAAAATTATTTGAGTTTCTCCTACATGCTGTGTATCAATGATGTTTTGTTATATTTGCATGTTTAGCTTAATCTGATCCTGAGCTTTTTATGAATGTATATCTATATCTTCGTGTAGTTTCTCTCTCTTGTGATCTTGCAGGAATTCGGTGAAGCTGGGCCGGCAAGGGAGCAGGGAGCTGGGAGCTATTGAAGAGAGGAGCGATTGGATCAACAAACTAGCGAAAGACACAGGTTAGTTACATCCTCCCTCTTCATTTACATTTCATAAAGAAGAATACTCAAGTAGTTTTCCTTGTTTGTTGCTAAGGCACTATCACACCTTAGAGTGGGATAGGGGCGTTCTGAATAGATACTTTTCCCAACAACAAATTGGCGACTCCGCTGGGGATTGTATCTAGTTAGTTTGTTTGTGTTTCTATTGTTGTTCTTCTCATAAACTTAGGAGTGGCGAATCGAACTGCATTTGCCATTTACAAATGCAAAGTAGAGATCTGCCACTCTATTCCACTCACTGGGCCTGTTTATGATCTGAACAAGCTGATCCACAAATGCTCTAACTGCCCTTTGTGATAGCTCTTAGTCCTCCTTTAAATCATCCTTCTAATTGTACCTTATTGATAGCTTTTATCCGGCCAAAAACCATAGACTAAACTGCAAACCGTGACCCAGAACCCGGAGACAATTCTCGTTTCTGCTTCAGCGCAGGCTCTGTGAAGAGGTTCTGCATTTCAACGCAGGTCCCGAGAGGGCTACCTGCGCTGCAATTCAGTTTCTCTGTGCAACAGGTGCGCTGATCAGCCTTTGCCCTATGCAGCTGTGGTTCTTTGCATCCTTGTGTTCAGTTTTATCTCTGTTTTTTGTAGCCTGTTATCAGTGTGTGTACCTATCTGAAAACCCCTTTTCTCTGCCTTAATTCCGCCTCAGTTGTATAAAAGAAACTGTATTTGTTTTTGTGTATTTGTTACATCATTTGCAGTTTCCCATTACAAAAGTAAACTAGTCATACTGTCGCCCTTAGATCTAGACCTGTCGTAAGTGTCGTTTTGATCTTAGGAGAAAGTTTGTTGCTGTTGACAGTTGATTGCGCTTTTACTTTTGTCTTTTGGTTTGAATTTATGAATTCCTAGTGTCGAAACAAGTGTTTACTTCAAAATCATAAAGTGTCGTAATCGTCTTTTTGATTTCAAAAAGAAACTTGTTTGTGTTTTCACTTGAAATCAAATTCAAATTTGTACAACAGCTTTCTTTTTAGGCATCAATATTAAGAAAGTGAAAACAAATACATGCATTTGAGCATTTGCATATTGATAGTTTGTATGGTTTGATTTAGGAAAAGTGAATTTACAGTGTGCTCTATGCTCTTTGAGAAAAGATTGTGTCTTTCTTTTCCCCTTGTAGCTAGGATTTTCATTGTTGAAAAGAGATAAAAGCTTGCTTATCATCTTTAGACTGCATTTAGGAATTGTATCTACATCTCATGGTGATCCAAAAAGGCAAACTTCTAATAAAGATCAACCTAAAATAAATTGAATTAACTTAACAACGCTTTGTAACTTAACGCACAACATAGAGGTCTAGGCTAGAGACGTGTTCCGGCGTCGTAAAACCTGATTACTGTCGGCCTCACTGATGGTTGGGTGATTCCTCCTGAGAGACGATAGGTGCCAGTACGGATTGTGCTCCCACGTACTGTCGAGTATATATTGGGAGACCCCTATAGGCATAAAACCTTTATCCATAGGAAACCGTGTCGGTCGCCCTACTGATCGCAATGCACTGAACACAGCATTCGGGAAGATTGACCGCCCGTACCTTAAAAAGTATTCTGCGGTTTTGCGATTGGTTTGGCACACCCTCTACCTAGAACTCCAGAGCAGTCCCTTTTGTTCCTTTTCAGACTCCTTAATGGAAAAGGTCCATCTGAGCACTTGTCACTTCAGGCTCATTAAAAATCGAAGGAGACTAGAGTCATCTTTTGCTTTTTCTCGACTCTTTAAAATTGAAAAAGCAAGTTGTGTCTAAAGCGTCTAAAATTCATTTAATTCGGAAACATATTTCCCCTTTTGTATTTTAGTTGATCGAGTAATCCGCAATCGTGGAAGAAAGTCAATTGAAACCCCGTCGTTCGCGGAGGCTTACGAGTCAACCGTCTTTGTCTCCGGAATCGAAAACAGTACGGACAAAGCGAACTCGTTTAACCGGTTCGAAATCTCCTATTAAAGTTAGAACAAGTGTTCCAACAACATCCGAGATTCCGGTTACTCCAAACATTTCTGGAAACCCTGCCTCTACAGAAGAAGTTCAACAGCCACAGAGGGACAGTGATACTGATCCTAGTCTGAGAGCAAACACTTGTGTTACTGAACCAGTTCCATCTGCAACCGGTTCGGAGAGTCTTGCTCCTCAAACATCTGTCGCTGTCGATTCAACCCCTTCTTCGGCACCAGAAATATTTTACGGACCTGACGGTCTTCCCCTTCCACCTGGTTTGATTACGATAGAGGAAATTGTAGAAGATCCGCAAGCGAGTACTCCAACACATTTTGGAGTCGGGGTCACTCTATTTCCTTCGACATCAGAAGTTAGTCTACCACCAGTGGAAGTTCCTGTAGAATCGCTAGGTAATCTTTTGGATAGACTCAAAATGTCTGAACAACCGTCAACATCTAGGACTGTGTCGACTGACACAGCGACAGCAGAACTCCCTGCCGTCACTTCGACAATGTTTGCCGGCGTACCATCTGTCCCGACTAGCTCACAACCGCTAGAAGGAGTCCATCCAGGGACTATTTCGACAGTATGGTCCGTTCCTGTTTGTTCCTCCGGAATAATATCCGGTAACTCTTATGTTGAGACTCGCCAAATTGATCCATTTGGAGGTCAATTTGGGCAATCCAGTCCCCAAGGGCAGACAATCCCCTTGATTTCCGGATTGCCACCGTATGGGGGGCAGTATGCCCTTTCATTACCCCCTCCGGGAGGATATCCATACGGGAGTTCACAACAGTATTCAGGTTATACTGGAGTTACATCAAATGGTTGGGTACCTATACTACCCCAACAACCAAGGGTTGTGTATTCTATGCAACAATGTGTACCTATGTCGAACATCCCGACTACACCAGCTATTGTGACAGTGTCACAAGTTCAAACGCTGCCTATTGTATGTCAACCTTAGATTTCTCAGGTTGTAATGCAACAGCCCCTTGACCCTGTGACTCAACCACAATCGCCGACTGGTGGGGCGACACAGGTCCAAACGGGTACAATTACCCCACACCTTGGTCCAACGGTTAGTATAGCGCAACAGAACATGGCTTCGCAACCGTGGCTGGTGCAATACCAGCAACCACAATTCCAACAAGTGTACCAAGGTTCTGAGCAGCAGATCTTTACGAATAGTGGACAGCCGTACACTCAAAACGGTCAAAATCAACCATTTTACAATGGTCATGTCCACCAACCGTATCAGTCGTACCAGCATCAACTACATTATGCTGGTATGCAAAGGCCAACTGCTCACGCAATTCCATCATATCCTGGGTATGCTTCACCTAACCTGAATCAACAGTTACCATTCGTGGCAACTTTAGAATTACCTTATTTACACCGGTTAACAAACGATCCAATTGCTTACGCCCCTTGGTGGCCAGCGATCCCTCATAAACTTCCATCAGATATTCCTAAATTTAATGGAAATCCAGGTGAAGATCCATCAAATCACGTGATGACATTTCATCTATGGTGTTCGTCAAACACCCTAAACGATGATTCGATAAGGCTTCGCCTTTTTCAGAGGACGTTAACGGGTCCAGCGGCAAAATGGTATACTGAATTGCCTAGAGCTTCGTTCAACAACTTCAGTACCTTAGCCACAACCTTTTTAACCCATTTTCAATTACCGATAAGGTATGAAACGGGAACAGATATCTTAACCAACTTCAAAAGAGACAACGGCCACTCACATATCTGATCATATACATGAGTGGCGACGTCGTCGTAGGATGGTAAAAACGTACGTTCCCGATCAGCTATTAGCTGAATGGTTTATCAAGTCGTTACTTCCTGCCATAACGGAAGATGTGGCAAAGGGGGGAGTCGTAACGAAAGAGCAAGTTATCGCTCGTGCGCAATATCTAGACTTGGTCTATACTCAGTCTGGCACGCTCTACGACAAAATACCTGACGCCCCTAGACCGGAATTCTCAATTCCTCCTCCTCCTAAATCAAACAATGACTCTCACGCCAGCGATGGCGTGATTGGCACTACAAACGCGAAATCGACAAAGGCTACGTCCAAGAAAGCCCGTAAGATTTCAGATCAAAATGCAAAAGACGAAATTCTTGCTTCGAAAGTAAATGTCGTATCAGCAGATAAAGGCAAAGAAACCAAACAACCAGGAAGCAAGAAGAAACAAGGCAAAGGGAAGAAGAAGAAACAGGGTGAGTCATCTCCTGAAAAAACTTCTTCAAACCCTCCTGGAAATAGGAAACTGAAATATCCATCTCAAATATGTGATGAGGATCATCGGACAGCGGAATGTCCATACAAAGCTGAGCTTAAAATATTCTTTAAGAGTTCGAAAACCTCAGCTGTGTTAACTGATCCGTTTCCAAATCCAGGAACAAATCTGGTTGAAGGTGGAAATGCTTCCCCGTCACAAGTGCTAATGTTGTTGATTTCAAAACAGCAAAATGATGCTTTGATTTCGACAAGGAACAAAGATTACGGGAATCCGCAGCTGTCGAACAACAAGGATAAAGATCAACCAAGTAGTTCGACAACAACTTCGACAGAAGTTGTACCACCCATCATTCCTGAATTAACAATAAAACCGCCAAAGGAGTAGTACACAAGTCGATGTTTAATCCCCGCGCTAGAGCGGCGCAGCATTATAACATAGTGGAAGATTTGGCCCAATCGCCATCCGTTATGTCGACTCTTGAGCTGCTACAAAATTGCCCATCCCAAAGGCAGGCTTTGTTATCAGCCATTGGTGGGGTTGATCCTAAGAATTCCAATCTTGTATCCTTCGACCACAAAGGATACGATCCTCAGTTACCAGCCCAACTAGCTTTCCTTATTCAAGTGAAAGCCCTCAACAAAACTATTCATCAAACAATTATTGATGAGGGGGCATCTACATGTATTATGTCGATGAGTTGCTGGAAAACTTTAGGATCTCCAACCTTGTCGCGATCTTCGATGACATTAAAAGCATTCGATGGAAGGTCATATACCCCATATGGTATCCTAAATAACTTGAAGGTTGAACTAGGGGGAAAAACAGTAGAAATAGATGTTGAAGTCATCGATGGAAATCTTGATTACAACATCCTACTAGGAAGACCGTGGATATATGCCATGGCAGCTGTTGTGTCGACCTATTTTAGAAAGATTGCATTCCCCTTCCAAGGAGGGATTACAATCGTCGATCAACAAAACTTCCTCCCTAATGGTTCTCAAGTTACTGGAAGCATTCCCATGATCCATGGAAGCACCCATTCACTTCAGAATATCGGAGTAGGCCTACTAAAAGATCCTATACTAATGGAAACTTTCGCTCTTCCACCTCCAATCAACTTGGCGGAAGTAGCGTCGATAGGAACCTGCAATATGATATCTTCCACAAAGATCTCAGAAAACGATATCAACATGGATCATGCAATGGTTTTGCCCCCAAACCCAATAGAAATATTGTAGCAATCAATGTTTCTAGCATGGGAGGCAAACCCGAATCAACGCTCATCAAGCGTTTGGGTAGATAGGTCTAGAGAATATGGTACCCCTTCAGATCCTTGGTCGCGAGTGCATGGAACCGACGAAGGAATTGTACAATCAATGTTGATTGAAGGAGCACCATGGAATGATTGCCACCATCGTTCCCTTCTTCCGGATTATGAAGAAGATACTCAAGATGACCTTTATCATCCTTCAGTTTTTGAATTCCTTTCAAATACTGTAAATACGGTGGATTCCGAGCGAAACTTATCCAACATTGAAGAGACTATAGCCATAAATATCTCGACTAAAACATATGTTGTAGAGAATATTTATGTTGGCAAATGTTGTTCTCCTTCAGAACTGGAAATATATAACGCTCTTTTTCGCGAATTCAGAGATGTCTTTGCTTGGTCATACAGTGAAATGCCAGGCATCGACTCGAGTATCGTTGAACACGAAATTAAGATGTATCCAGATGTCAAACCGGTAAGACAACGGCTCAGGCAGGTGCACCCAAAGAAAGTCGCTGCCATTAAGGCAGAAGTTGAAAAACTTCTCCATGCTGGTTTCATCTACCCGGTTCCTCTAACCGATTGGGTATCGAATATTGTCCCTGTTATGAAAAAACAAGGGACAATTAGAGTGTGTGTCGATTATAGGGATGTAAATCAAGCTTGTCCAAAAGACAACTACCCTACACCCTTCATCGACTAGATAATTGATGAATGCGCCAGATGCGAAATCTTTTCATTCATGGATGGATTTTCCGGGTATAATCAAATAAATATCCGCCCACAGGACCAGTCAAAGACTGCATTCATTTGTCCATGGGGCACATTCGCATATCAAAAATTACCCTTTGGTTTAAAGAACGCAGGGGCGACCTTTCAGAGGGCAATGAATTATGCCTTCCATGACATCAAGAACATCGTTCAACCATACCTCGACGACCTTCCGGCTCATTCGCCAAAGCGGACTGATCATCCGCAGCACTTAAGAGCAATATTTCTACGTTGCCGACACTACAAGATACGACTCAATCCGCACAAATGTGTATTTTGCGTCAGTTCTGGTCGTTTACTTGGCTTTGTAGTCTCCAAGGATGGGATTCGTCTCGACCCGTGCAAGGTACAGGCAATCATAAATTTGCCTCCACCTTCAAATTTGCTTCAGATTCAGAGACTCCAAGGGAAAGCAAACTTTCTAAGGAGGTTCATTCCGAATTACGCCGAACTTGCTAAAGGTTATACACGTCTTTTGAAAAAGGAGGTACCCTTCGTCTGGGATCAGGTTGCGCAAGCTTCCTTTGATGCTTTAAAAGATTCCCTAATGAAAGCATCATTAATGTATGCCCCCGATTATCAAAGAGATTTTAACCTGTATCTGGCTGCAGCAGATACGACCATCGCAATGGTTTTAGTTCAAGAAGTCGATGGAATTGAACACCCTATATATTATTTAAGTAAAAACTTAAATGATACAGAAAGTAAATATTCTTATGTTGAAAAACTAGTGCTTGCAGCTGTTCAAGCGATACAAAGGTTTCGACACTATGTCCTCTTTCGGAAAACTACCATTCTGTCTGATTGCAACCCCATGACTTATATATTGTCGCGACAGTTGCTGGGGGGCAAATATTCAAAATGGATAGCAATCCTTCAAGAGTTTGATCTGGAATTCGTAAAATCCAAATCAAAGAAAGCTCTAGTTTTTGCAGAATTATTATGCGATCTCCCATCGTCGTCCAACGATGAAACATCCGAAGAATCAATCGTGGATGAGAATCTGTTTCTGATATCTACAAGCAATGAGCGGTATGGAGATATAATAATTTATCTCCAAACCCAAAAGTTTAGGCCTAACACATCTCACTTCGAACAGAAACGTATACGATACCAAGCAAAAGACTACATGATCGTCGGTGATACACTTTACCGTCGTGGTATCGATATAGTTCTGAGAAGGTGCCTCACCCATGAGGAGGCCGAGAAAGCCCTGAATGAGTGTCATTCAGGAGCTTGTGGGGGGCATCAAACTGGATATGCTACAGCACAAAAAATCTTACGAGCAGGATACTTCTGGCCAACAATGTTCAAAGATTGCATAACCGCAGTCAGAAGTTGCCATGCTTGTCAAATTTTAGATAGCAAAACCAGAAGACCACCCGCACCTCTGCAGCCAATAGTTGTTGTTGGGCCGTTCGCCAAATGGGGCATCGATTTCATGACATGTAACCCCACCTCGACCGGGGGGCATGGGTATATCATAGTCGCAGTTGACTATTTTACCAAATGGGCCGAGGCGATGCCTCCATTAGATAACACTGGTGAAACAACTGCCCTTTTCTTTTTCAATCATGTAGTCGCCAGATTTGGTGTACCACAGGCTATAGTCACGGATCATGGATCGCATTTTCGCAATCACATGATGCTTGAATTAGCTGCCAAGCTAGGATTGTCTCACGACAGCTCTACTCCGTATTATCCGCAAGCCAACGGACAAGTTGAAGCGATCAACAAGGTCCTGAAGCGTATGTTGCAAAGGATGATCGGAGTTCACAAAAGAAGGTGGCACCTAATCCTGTACTCAGCTTTGTGGGCTTACCGAACATCGGTAAGGAATGCAACCGGGTTCACACCCTTCCAACTGGTATATGGCCTGGAAGCAGTCCTACCAGTCCAGTGTGAAATCTCGTCTCTTAAACTCGCAATCGATCTCCTCCCCGGAACTTCAGAAGAAGAGGCCCGTTTCTTGGAATTAATCCAATTGGATGAAACCCGTTGTGATGCCGCTTTGGCTAACGAAGCCCATAAGAAACGAGTCAAGGCGCAGTTCGACAAAAATGTCAAACCCCGTGTCTTCTCAGAAGGTGACTTGGTCTTGCTTTACGACCAAGAATCCGATAAATTGGGAGCAGGTAAATTTAATTCTTTATGGATGGGCCCCTATATTGTTAAACGATTGTTAGCAAAAGGAGCCTACGAGTTAATGGATTATGACGGAATTCCACTGGCGCAACCTCGTAATGGGTTGTACCTCAAACGTTACTATGCTTAAATAGTGACCAATATGCTTTTGTTGTATTTTGTTTTCGCTAAAGTGTTCGTTTTGGTCAAGTAATCCACCTTTTTACATTTATTGCAGATGTCAAACCTTTTGGAGACATGTGTTGGATATGCCGACGGAGCGAGTCGTAGTTCGCGGAACATGTCCTCCGCAGCCTGGGCCATTTTTTATCCAAGTGGCGAGTTAGTAAGTTTCAGAGGTGTATGTATCAGTCAATCAACGAATAACATCGCTGAGTATAGCGCGTTGATAGAACTTCTCTCTGATGCCATCACCCATGGTATACGCCGACTAATCGTCAGGCTAGACTCACAACTCGTAATACTACAACTCAACGGTATATATTCCGTCTGAAACCCAGCTATTTATCGCATGTTCCTAAGGCTTAAGATTTTGGAAAGACAATTTGATTTTATTCAATACCAACATATTTCAAGAAACTTAAACACATTAACCGACTCATTAGCAAATTATGTGTTAGATAGACATTTGTGACATTTATAAAAAGAAACACATCATCAATGTTTTACATGTGGATCATATAACTCAACCAGAATAAAACCCCGAAAATCAAAATATATATATATAGTTGTTTATGGTTTACATATAGTGTTCTGTAACCAAGACAAAATTGGTCACATGACCCAAAAACTCAAAATGCTAGGGGGCACCCTAGTCTAATGATGCTTGTGATAGCAAGTCACAGCCTATGCGATCATGCGTAAGAGCCGAGTCCATCGTCTAGGCACACCAGTAGTATGTCGTTGTAACTGCAAAGGTAGCTCGTCGATCCTCACATCGGGAATACCGGGAGTAAGGCTCTCAACCTGCTCCTGCACAGCTGTGAGAGTCTCGGCCACATCAAGGTCACGAAGAATAACCCTCCCGGCAGCCTCTCCTGCTGGGGCAGCGGCTGGCACTCTCAAACGGACTACTGGACAAACAGGACCAACATCTGCATGAACACAAGAGTTTGATTAAAAGTCTTGATAGAATAAAGCACGAGGACATTATAAATAAAAACAGTAAACAGTGATATGGTCAAAGATTTTACCAATAGTGCCCCACTGCTCGCCATCTGGCAGTACTAAATCCGGATCACCCCGGAAGTCCATGCCAGCATATGGGTACTCGGCATAAGCCATCTCCTGCCGATCAAACCACCTGAAGAAGGTATCAAAAAACGAAATCTGAGACTGACCAGCATGCCTAGACATATGGTCAACCCATCTTTGCATACGTGGTTCAGTAGGAGGAGGTATGTCAAGTGCAATGTACTGCGGCTGCATCAGTGGTATCTTCTCCAAGGCAAAGGCGGTCAAAATAGAACCAAACCCAAAGTTCTTCAACCTCCCATCCTTTATCTTGGTCAACTGACTCTTCATCACAAGAAGTACTACATCACACCAGTTGAATATTTTCGATTGGAGGCATGCTGCATATAGGACCTGTTGGCTACATGAAGAGATGCACTCCCGGCCATCCTACCAAAAGTGAACAGGATAGACCTGAGGGACCTGTCAGTGACGTCTCGGATGATGATCTTGCCGTCTTTACTCGGCTGAGATCCTTCCCTGCAATACTGGCGGACATAATCTCTCACAGAGTCACTCCCTCGGGCCGAACCTGACAAAGAAATGGGGGCACCCCGCCGCGACAAGCCAGTCAAGAAGTAAATGTCTACTGCAGTCAAGGGGATGGATTTGCCCCTAATCTGGAAAACTTGATTGATAGGATCCCAAGCATCGAGCAAATACTGCAGTAGGTTGATCTGCTGTCTCATGCTAGAGATGCAGAAGAACTTCAGCAAACCACAGTTCCGCAGCGCGTTCACTGTAACAGGATCATGTAGGGAAATCATGTCCTCTTCTTCATGTTCTCGTTCTCGCCATGTAAGGGTCATTTTGCTCCAATATCTCTGCAAAAACAAACAAGAGAGGAGATTAAATCCTAATTTTGATGAGAAACAGGGAAAAATTTCATTAAAAACTGTGCTACATCTTTCCTTTCTGCGCCCAACGCACCTACACATGTGTTATGGGTGCGTTGAATGTCAAGTCACCTTCATGATGACCCACAATCAGCGCAGGTTTCGATAGGCCTAGGGTGCGTTGATGGCAAAACACACCCATCAAACCCCAGGGGCTCAGAAAAGCAGGGACTAAAGCACAAAATGCAGAAAAGAAACCATGAAATGAAAGAGCTCAGGTTTAGCTCCTACCTGGTCCAGACGGCGCCGAGAATCGTCCACAGAATCTCCCAAAATCAGCTGATGAAAATCAAGGGGGAAGAGGCACCTCCAAAGCTCCAACAAGCCAAGTTCAAATGAAATGGTAAAATGAGAGGTAAAAACACTTTTTAATTGCTTTTTACGTAGTTCAAAGTAAAATATTAGCGTTTTAATCTCATTTTCAAGCAAATGTTGTTCATTTCTAACTAGTTTGATGAAGCAATTGAAAGAACAGTACTATCTTTGAAAAAGCAAAGCTATTTATGGTAAAAAATCAAAACAAGACCATGTTATCGAGCAGTTTTAGCACATAGTTCATGCTCGTTAAAAAATAAACATAAGATCGAGCAGTTTTAGCACATAGTTCATGCTCGTTAAAAAATAAACATAAGATCGAGCAGTTTTAGCACATAGTTCATGCTCGTTAAAAAATAAACATAAGATCGAGCAAATGTTTCAATCCGCGTTTAAGCTCGTTAAAAAATGAACTACCCTCCGGTAAATAACCACCGTGAATGCAACATTATCAGCCATTAAAGCCTTGGTCGTGTTTGCACCGTCACCTCCACTTTTCCATTGGCCGATCATTCACCTCCATTTGATTGTTTACCCATTTTTAGGAACAACTGCGAAGAGTGATTTCACTAGCCATCCTTGTGACTCTGCCGTGCTTGGAAAATTCCAACCCTTACCTGGAATCAGCTGCTACCCATTTTATCACTCGTTCCTCAAAAGACAAGTCTTCTTTAAGCTCTTTTCATCTGACTCGTAAAATATGAAAAGATTGCCGAGTTTTGGCCTTCCAGCTCGTTAAAGCGACCGGAAGAGCTATCCCTCCTCTAGATTTTAATCTTTTTGGACCTGGGGGATTATTGCACAAAAAGATCAAGCGCTTGTTTTGTTCGGCTCGTTAAAACTATCGAAAATTCATCCCTTCTGTATTGTTTTATACTTTTTCGGACTTAAGGGATTAGATGACGAAAAAGGACTTCCGGAGTTAACTTTACGTACCTTTTCAGACTCTCTAAAAATGAAAAGGACCGAGTTATCTTTGTCGTTAGACTCGTTAAAAACATTAATAGCGACAAACTTGTCTTTAGATGAGAACGAGTTTCACTATCGCTAGGCTCGTTAAAACATAGCGATGGGTTTGCCCGAAGGGCAAATTATAGAACAAGCATATGTTATCCTCCTCAAGCTTGACAAAAATAAAGAGGTACTGGTTAGCAATGACTGGGGAAAAATTGGGAAGAAACTCAAAGAACCTTTATTGGTAGCAAGTCGCTCTTGAACATGACACTTCCACTCCGTGCCTGAGTCGGGTTGGGTTGTTTCATTCACCGGTCACATCACCATGGTCTCGCCATACCATCCACCTTTGGGGTAAATGCTACCAATCCATCACACAAGTGTCGCCGATATGTTCAAGAGAAGTCATCCAGAGAAGTCAACCATGTCCCATCCACTACCATACATTATACTTCATTCTTTCATGACCGCCACCCTGAACCATATATCATCAGATCGTTTTCACCTCCATCAAAATCATTTGCTCCGTTCCGTGTCACTGATGTGGGATACATTAAGGCCCTCCTTTGACGGATCGCTTCTTGTCGACATCAGCTCATTATCCAAGAAGTTGATCTAGGAACACCCCCTTCAGTACTTTGAAGCTTGCATGCCTCAATGGCAAGTTTCTCACTTCCGGCGACAGGTATACATCAATGACCTTCGACTGAAAGATTTTGTGTGGTGTTCGACGCCAAGTCCTTTATTCACACCACGTGAATTGTACTGCAGTACCTTGAGGGTCATTATCATTATCGGTGATTCCTCTCGCGCTTGTTAACAGTTTACATCATTGACTGGTAATCAAGCGATGTCTTTCCATGTTCGACTTCAAAACATTTCTCACATGGATCGACTTGTACTTCGAGTGAAGATCGGACGAGATTGAAGACCCCGGATCTAGTTTCATCCATCCGGGCTGCGATATATATTCAGGAAAAATAAAGACATTGACATGTACAGCATTGCAGAACAGATGATCATCCTACCAAAAGGATGATGATTTCATCAGAATCATCAGTCTACCATCAGACGATTGTCTGTCCTATGTACATAAAAATGAATTTATAAAGCTGAGCATGGGAATGCCCGCCTCAGCTAGATCATGAAAACAGTATGAAAAATAATGTATTGTATTGTATCTTATTACAGGTCTCCTCCCAGCATTGAATGAACTTCGGATCCTCCTAATAAATCATTTCACCCGATAAACGGCCTCATACTTTAGGGGGCAACTGTTATAGACATTTTTGTGCCTTACAGCTTTGAGCATGAAATGTCCATAATCCAAGGGATCCAAAGTCCCTAAAGATGTTGCTACAGCTCCTAAAGGAACAAGGTCAACCAATGAGAGCTTCTCCCAGAAGTTCTCCACCAAAAACCACTCAGAACTAGTCAAATCAGGATCAATTCAGAAGCTCCACTAGCTTCCTGCGTTGTAAAGCACCCAAATACACTGGCTAGGTGCGTTGCAATGCACTTGAATGCACTACCCAGGTGCGTTGAGCGGGAAATGACAAGTGGCAGAGTCATTCAACGAGGTGGAAAGACCATGGAAGCTTCCAGAATCTTCTCCAATGACACTTGCCTCACTGAATTCGACCAAGTGATGAGTAAGAGGCTCTCAGTCTCCAAGTGGAAGCAAGAACTGACAGAGAGAAGCCACAAGTCAAAACATAAGCTGACTCATCCTCTCTGCTTACATCTATATATGGATCCCTCATCCCAGAGATCCAGAGGCTGGAATTTTGTACTTTGCAGAGAATTGCTGTTGGTTTGAGATTGAGATTAGTACATTGGGTGATTTATGCTTTGTTGGAGGAGGGGAAGGGATTCCTTTGCTGGGAGGTAGATGCTGGATCAGGACTCACTTGGTTGTATCTCCTCTTGGACTTTCTTATCATATCAATAAAATTATTTGAGTTTCTCCTACATGATGTGTATCAATGATGTTTTGTTATATTTGCATGTTTAGCTTAATCTGATCCTGAGCTTTTTATGAATGTATATCTATATCTTCGTGTAGTTTCTCTCTCTTGTGATCTTGCAGGAATCCGGTGAAGCTGGGCCGGCAAGGGAGCAAGGAGCTAGGAGCTATTGAAGAGAGGAGCGATTGGATCAACAAACTAGCGAAAGACACGGGTTAGTTACATCCTCCCTCTTCATTTACATTTCATAAAGAAGAATACTCAAGTAGTTTTCCTTGTTTGTTGCTAAGGCACTATCACACCTTAGAGTGGGATAGGGGCGTTCTGAATAGATACTTTTCCCAACAACACCTCGATCTCTCATTTGGATCCTTGCTTGATTTCTCTCTCCCTTAATAGAATTTGCCACTCCTCTCCTACTTGTCCCGCTTCAAAGAGTACCTGTAGAGTCAAAGTAATAGAAAACCATCAAAGCATCTCCATCTAAAACATCATAAACAATGTAGAATCAGAAATGCATTGACCATACAATTGCATTCATAAACAATAAGATTCACAAATACACGATTATATGGAGGAAAACTCAAAGAACTTTATTAATAGTGAAAGAGACGATTACAACCCAGCTGTCTGATCCAGCATCATCCTCCCAGTGTAGAAGCCCTCTTCACCTCATGAATAAGCAACTCACCCAACAATGCAATGTATCTTCTCACAGATAAACCAATAGTACTTCCTTACAAAATACAAAATTCCAGCCTCCTAGATCTCTCAGATGAGGGATCCATTTATAGATGTTTTGCAAGGGTGTGAGTCAGCTCTGGGTTTTTGATTAGTTTCATTCCACTGATAGTTCTTGGTTCCAATTGGAGATTTCATTGATCTCTTACTCATCCATGGGCGAATTCAAAGAGGCAAGTGTCACATGAGAAGTTTCTGGTCCATGATCATCCACTTAGCAAATTGTCTCTGCCATTTGTCTATTCTTGCTCATCGCACCCCACAGAAGGCCATTTCAATATCATCACACTTGGCTAGTGTGCCAGCCAGTATGCATCGCACCTTGACCATGGAGCAGTCAATATGGTCCATTTTTGGCCAGTTCTGAGTAGTTTTTCAAGTGGAACTTCTGGGAAATGATGTAATCAGTTGACCATGATCCTTTAGGGTATGAAACAACACTTTTAGGGACTTAAAGAGCCCTTAGTTTATGGACATATGAGTTTGGGGTTGCAATGCCCAAATATGTCTATAACAGGTAGGTCCTGAACTTCACTATTCTCCTGTTGAGAAGTTGGCTTTGGCAGTTGTCCATGATGTCCAGCGGCTCTGTCATATATCTTCTACGCAAAACTTTTGTCTTAGCGACAGCCAATCCATTCCAATTTGTCCTCAGTAGGCAAGTGATTGGGGGCAAATATAATCGATGGATCGTCATATTACAAGAATTCGATCTCGAGTTCTTGTCTGCCAAGTCTAAGAAATCTATGGTTTTTGCGGAGTTAATTTCCGAGCTACCTTTTGGAAAGAATACTATATATGAGGAAAGTTTTCCCGATGAACATCTATTCCTCATCTCTTCACTTGACACCTAGTATGGAGATATCATTGTCTATCTCTAGACTTCGAAGTTTCCCTCTACTTTCTCTAAGGATGAACGTCAAAAATTACGTCATCTGGCTAAGAACTATGTCATCATTAGTGACACGCTATATCGCCGAGGGTTGATTTGATCCTTAGGCGTTGTTTAACCTTAGAGGAAGTAGAGTTAGTGCTCAATGATTGCCACAGTGGAGCTTGTGGTGGTCATCTTTAAGGGCTTGCTACAGCGCAGCGTATCTTGCATGCCAACTAATTTTGGCCTTCGCTCTTCAAAGATTGTGTTGAAGTGGTCAAAAGTTGTCACCCTTGTCAAGTTTATACTCGAAAGATGCGCTCACATCTAGCTCCTCTTTTCCCCGTTGTCATTGTCGGTCCTTTTACTAAGTGGGGTATTGATTTTACAACTTGTAATCCACCTTCAGCAGCGAATCACATGTACATTATCGTGGTTGTAGAATACTTCACAAAGTGGGCTGAGGCCATGCCCACTTATAAAAATGATAGTGAAACAATGACATTGTTCCTTTTCAATCATATTATCTCAAGGTTCGGTATCCCGAGAGAGATTGTCACTGACCATGGCAGTCATTTCCAAAACCAACTAATGTCTGAATTGGCTCTTAAATTGGGTTTCCAGCAGGAGCATTCATCTCCATATTATCCTCAGGCCAATGGACGGGTCGAGGCTGTGAACAAAACCCTTAAGATGATCCTGCAAAGGACAATCGATAAAAATCAGTCCAATTGGCATCTTATGTTGTATCCAGCTCTTTGGGCATACCGAACCTCCGTAAAAACTGCTACAGGTTTTACACCTTTTCAGTTAGTTTATGGGATGGAATCTATCTTCCCTGTTGAATGCGAAATTCCATCTCTTAAGTTAGCTGTTGAGCTCCTTCCAAAGGCCTCTAGTCTCGAAGAGCACCTCCTTCATTTGGAACATCTTGATGAGCAGCGTCAAGATGTCGCCACAATCAATGAGGCTCATAAGAAAAGGGTTAAAACTCAGTACGATAAAGTTGTCCATCCTCGAGTCTTTTCTGAAGGTGACCTTGTCTTGGTCTATGACCAAGATAAGGATGCCTTAGGGGCAGGCAAGTTCAAGCCTATGTGGTACAGTTTCTTTATAATTAAACAAGTTTTAGAAAAAGGGGCGTATGAGTTAGTCGATTTTGAAGGAAACAAGTTGGCAGAGCCCCGAAACGGGCTCTACCTTAAGAAGTACTTTGCTTAAGTAGCAGCTAGGCAATGGCTTCTTTGTACATTTTGTATTTTTGTACATATCTCATCGGGATTTTTCTGATATCAACACTTTTTGGTCTGTTGTGGCAGGTGTTGATGGATGACTTGGTCTATTTTGGATTCGCCGATGGTGCTAGTCGGCACACTTGGAACCTCGCTTCTGTAGTTTGGGTAATCTACTATCCAACTGGTTAGTTGATGGTGTGTTGTGGCCAGTAACAACCCCCCTTCTTATTTAGTGTAATTCCTAATACTAAATAAGTGGGGACCCTTAGTTAAAAATTTAAAAATCAAAGTAGTGTTTAAATTTCCTTTTTTGAATAAAATTACCATCATAAGCTTAGGAAGCCCCCTTGAAAAATCCAAAAAATCTAAGTTTTATGATAAGGTAAGACACAAATCTTTCCTTAGGAATATCACATCGCAAAAAGATAACGCGATACCTCCTTATGAGCTGAATTTTAAACATTGCGAGATTGCGATATGCGATAAAAATATCGCATCGCATACAGCACAATTTACATTGAAAAACTTTAATTTGCCGATATGCGATGACGCCGATCGCAAATCGCATTTCGTAGAAAACGAGTTAACAAAGTTTATCATATATAACGTTCTTGCGATCTGCGATATTGCGAATGCGATCTCGCGATACAGCGATAATGCGACAATGCGATAATGCGATGTTACGATTCTGTGATGTTATCATTTCGTGATGTTGCGATCTGCGATATTGCGAAGCAAATCGCAAAATCGCTCCATCGCAGATCTTTCGGGCGCGTTATTCAAGAAAAGTATTTTCCATAAGCTGACACCTAGTTATGTGCTTTAATGCTAATAAATGAGGTAGTTGCCAGTTATTAATGGAATATGGGTTCGTGCTTATCGAAAAATCATCTCACGTAAGGTGGTATATTTGATGTGTCTTCAGCATTTAAAACTTTCCCATCACCCTTCCTTGTCATTATTTTCACTTCACTTGTGAATTGCAGGAACGGAGAACAGAGGACGATACAAAGCAATACGCAGGTTAAAATGGGAAAGAAAAGCAAAGCTCCGAGCTCCGAAGAAAAAGAAATGGCACCCTTGTATACAGACACGACCTGTAACAGAGACGCAGGAATTGCTATGTGGGAAGGCATGTATAATCTGCTTGAAGAGGAGAATCCAAGAGTAATGGAAGTTGCTGCTACTACGGGCTCAAATAGTTCATCTGAGGCATCCATCACAGAGCTAGCTTGCTCATTCTTACACCGGATAGCAGCAAAACCCAAAATTCTCCCATATACGGACATGGTGAAGAGGATACTGGACAGCGTGGATATCAGAAACAGACAGTTTAAAACTTAGGGTCAAGAGCTTACGGAATTATTATTTTTACAAATTTTGAACTTTATATCTGCTGGAAGGAAAAAGTGCAAAAGGCGAAAAACGCATCAAGGAAACCCGGACCAAGAAACAGAAGCAGTTTCTGACGCGCCATCGCCGAGAAAAATTGCTCGAAAAGGCAAGCTGCTAATTGCCCAGTCACCTGCAAGCCCCAAAAATTGCAAGAAAAAACAACTAGAGGCAGATTGGAAGCAAAAGGCAAAAGAAAATGCACAAGCAATCCAAGGGTTAACCAAGTTGAACTGGGATTATTACTGGGCATACTTGGTAAAGCCACATAGCTAGTGGATAACTCTTAAGTGTATCATCAATTCGGCCAAAAAGATGGCGCCAGCTCTTGTCGATTCTATTTTCTCAGCTCAGCTAAAATTGGAAGTCAGCCAGTCGACTCTTCTCAAACAGATGGTGCATGCGTGCGATTTCAAGGACCAAATACAGAAGTAGTTTTAATTTTAGATTCTAGCTTTAATTTTGTTTTATTTTCCTGAAATGAGGACGGTCATTTAAACCGCATCCTACATTTTTGTAATAATTTATTTTTAGATTTAGTTAGTAGTATTTAAACCCTTCTCATGCATTTAGAGAAGGGTCCTGAAATTTATCAAAAACTTATCCCCAGAACATGCACTTCTGTACCCTCTTAGGAGGTTTTGATGAATGAATGTAACAGGATTTATTGATGTTTGCATTTGATATCTGCTACTGATGTTGCAATTTTGTACTCTTAGTGGATATTTGATCAAGAAGAGATAAATCGTTATCACTTGAAGCTCATGAGTAGGACTAGTTATAAATGGTATTTCTATCTCTTAACTATTTATGCCCTTGTGTTAGAGTGATTTTCATGTTCAGTTATTTATATATTGATGTATGAATGCCTGAGTTATCATTTGGCACTATTGTACGGTGATAGCTATTTATTTATGCTTATTGTATGAATAGCTTATTATGCGATATGTTTTTCACAACTGTTTCATCTAACTTTTTATACAAAGTGGTTCATCCTTATTGAATTATTTTCTCATAACGGTTGAATGATCTTTATTACCAGTTGTTATTTGAAATCATTTTAGATCGCATAAAAGAAAGATTACGCCCCAGGTTAGTGTAGATTTAGATATTTCTGCTTATTAGAATAAAATTTCCTTATTTTTAGATTAGAATTAGAGTAGAAGTATTCCATTTAGAAACTGTTAGAAACAGAAATATCAGTCCAACACACACACACACACCTAAATTGGGAAACTGGTCCCACATCCCCAGTCGGACCCACTACACCAAACAGAAAAGGAGCTGCTAACCAAGGTCCGAACCGGGTGGGTATCCCCCTTGTTGTAGACCCGATTTTTTGGGCTTCAACATGGTGTCAAGGGGAGTATGCATTGGTCCCGCATCAAATAATATGGCGGAGTATACTGCCGTTATTAATTTACTATCCGAAGCAATTTCTTATGGAATCAATTCGTTGGTAGTCTATTTTGATTCACAACTGATATTGTCACAATTGAATAACACTTATCGAGTAAGGGATCCATGTTTATATCGCCGGTGTTTAAGGGTGAGGTTGTTGCAAAAATAATTTACTTACATTAATTATTTGCACATTCCAAGATCTCATAATTGGTTAGCAGATTCTATCGCTAATCAAGCTTTAGACTGGCACATCATTCATTCATCACAATAAAATCAAGCATCAAAAAGTTGAAACTGTATATATATATATATATATATATATATATATATACATAAAACTTGAGTGTACATAAGTGTGTCCAAAATAATATACAAAATTGGGACTCAAATGCCCATAATCATGTCCAGTACATCTAATGCCCCAGCTCAGGATGAGCGGCTAAGTATGCAACTACTGCGTTGGCCACACGCCTAAGAGTCTGAACCCAGTCCCGTGGCATGCCAACCATGTGACGCTGCATATCTATAGGGAAATCATCTACAGCCTCCATCGGCACTTGGTGAGTTAATCTCACCAAGTGCCGCTGAACTGTGTGTAGGAGTCGCTCTGTATCGGCAGCCGCCTGTTCAGCACCTTGGCCGCGACATCCATGCCGTGGGAATCCATCTAGTCGTACTGGCCTAATATCTAGAACATGATCATCATATTATTCATTTTAATCCTATCAAAAATATTTTTCAAAGTTCATTTTAATATTTGAAAAATCATAAAAATCAAAAAATCAAAAACATTTGTTACCTATATTACCCCATGCCACGGCTGGTGGTAAAGCTAGATCAGGATCTCCTCAGAAGTCCAAGCTGGCATAGGGGTAATCATCCACTGCGATGATTTGCTACTCCTACCAGGAGAAGAAGTCATCGTCGAAAGCAGACCATGGAACGTCCCCACCTCCTAGTCGTTTCATCAGGTCAGCCCACTTGCCCATCCGTGGATCTCGCAGGCTGCTGATCGAAACTAATACTCTAGGGTGGAGTGCTAGGACCCTCTCAAAGAAGAAAGAGCACAAAATTGTTCCATACCCAAAGTTTTTGGTCTGGCCCTTTTTGATAGATGTTAACTGGCTCTTCAAGTTGGCGAGAAGAGGAGTACACCAATCAAATATTGTGGTGAGACAGTCTACCGCCAAGCTCATGGCAACCTGTGAATCCTGGTGTAAGGAAGCTGATCCATTCACTCTGGCTATAGTGAACAAGATGATCCTCAATGATAAACTCTCCACGTGCTTGATTGGAATTTGACTTCCAAACTTTTCTGGATGACCCGAGCAATATATATGCACATAGTCCTTGATAGAGAGGCTACCTCGTGATCTGCCTGCGGAATGTACTACCTCTCCCCTCCGGGAAAGGCCTGTGATGAAATAAATATCCTCAATCTCTATCTTTAATGGCATTTGATCAATCATGAATGAATCATCCTCGATGCTCCAATAGTGAATGAGCATTTCGAGCAAGCGAGTGTTTCCCTTCATGTTTGGCATTTTGAAGAACTTTAGCAAATCGTATCCTCTTAAGGCATCCAAGGCCTGTGGATTGTTCATAACCTCATCATCCACTATGGCGTGCTCTCTTTCCCTCCAAGTGACTGGAATCCTGAGGAAAAAACAATTTTGGACCGTTAGTTTTTTGTTTTTAAGATTTCACGGCATATACGTGGGTCTATTTCATACACAATCGTGTCTAAGGCCTGTGTAAACGCGCGTTGCATATAGCCAACCCGCGTATACGCCGCGACAAATTTTTTGACATAAATTCAATGGTGAAACTTGAATTAAAATTTTTAAAACCAATCACAAATGAATGCAAGATGAGTTTAAGGGTTACCTGGTGATTTTGGGAAGATTTGAACGGTCGAATTCGGCAAATGGCAAAGCTTGCTTCTTTTTCTCCACTCCTTGTGCTCTCAACTCAAACGGTGATAATGGTGAGTCAAAAAACTATTTTATAAGCTTTGAAAATGTCAAATTTTTTCAAAACTTGATTTTGTTTTGTCTCATGTAACTTTTAACTTGGGAGCTTGGAATGTCGAGAATGGTTTGATTTTCAGGACATTTTGGACGCTTTTTCGATAGTTTTGAGTCGGTTCCATGACTGCTGACCCGTCATGGCAGGTATCATTTTCTCACTAGAATATAGGTTAGGGAAGCCATTTTTCCATTGCATTATGCATACTAGCCTCCATTTGTCGATACACTTGCCATAGGGTCGATCCCATCGTATTATGGTTCGTAAACCATCTTCACTCGTCGATTTTTAAATCATGGCATGATGGTAGAGCCATCCTTTTCATGGGCATCGTAGTTAGCACCTCACTGACATTTGTTGCCCATGCTGCTTCGATTTGAGTAGGCTCAGGAGTCCTCTGTAGTCCCACCATGACTTATGCGATGAAGACTCATTCCTCTTTGCTTCTTCGCTTCGTTCTGGCCTTATACCCTAGAGGCTCCTTTGTGTTGAGTTGTACTACTGCATTGCATATTGACCATTTGCACCTTTTGGCCTTGAGCCGGCTTCACTTGGACTTGTGTTTAAGCCAACTTTTGACCATGACGTCTGCAAAATCAAACTTGCATCCCCTTGACTTCTGCAACTTGACACACCCTGACCCGTGGAAGGAACATACCTTTGAGTGTCTTTGACTAGTTTTCGCCTCCCTTCATTGAGCATAGGATTGTTCCAATCCCAGGAACTAGATCATCTGTTTCACCTGACACTCTTTCTTTCCATTGTACTATAGCATTATTTTATTCTTTTTCCAGCTTAAAGAAAAAGAAAAAATATATATATATTCCAAAAAGAGCGGGAATGGGACAATATTTCCACTTAATTTTGGCAGCTAGAGTTAGTGGTGTCGCCCTTGAACAAAGCACTCAAAACAAAGTCTCCTCCATTTGGGCGGGATTTAGTTTGACTTAGGTACGCCTTAACCTTGTTATTGAGTCAGTTCTCCCCCGATTGGTTATCTCTTCCAATCATATGGAGAGTTTGTTTGTGCCTCCTGCATGACGAACTTATACAAAGTCATCATATGCTGCCACATAGTCACATTGATTCGTGCTTTTGTTCAAGGGAAGTTAGCCTAAGTCAACCTCTTTGCGGTGTCTCTTGACTCAATTTTGAGTCGGCCATCCTTGTTTGTCAGTGTCTTGTCTATCATCACATTAGTTGTATTGGTCCTTTACTCGTGCCAGTTTGAGAAGGTCTCCATTGACTTCTTGCTGGAAGGTCTTGTCCTTATCGATGATGACATCTTGCTCTGAGCACAGGCCTAGAGCCACACCCTCACCCTATTTTCATTATTGATAGGTCACCTTGTGCTCAACATCGATCAATATCATGGGTCTTTGACTGAGTGGTTTCCCTTGTGTTCGACATCAGCTTACACTATCACACATTGGGATTCGTGCAGTACATTGGTTTCCATTTGACCCTATTGGTGGATACCTCGCCTCTGTGTCAGCTTTCATTAATGGTTGGTTCAGAGGGTTTCTGTCGTGAGCTAGCCATATCTTGTGTACGCCAGAAACATGCTTCGGTCAGGTTACTACATCTTTTTCGTCCGATTCCTTCCACATTATTGGCCTACGGGTTACACTTGCACTAGATTGAAGCAGGATGCCTTAATGCCTTCCTTCTAGTGGATCTTTCCCCATCAACTACGACTCATTGCTCTGGGTAAAGGTCTAGAGTCCATTTGGCAGTACCTTGGGGTTTGCAGTCATCAGTGGCAGATCCTTCGCTATTGACAGTGGGAAACCATGATTGTCTCCTGATTGATAAATTCTTACAGGTGTTCGACTTCAGCTCATCTATTCGCACTTGTTAGATTGTACTGGATACCTTGACTCTCATTATCCTTATTGGTGAGTAGTCTCGCGTTTGTTAACGGTATACATCAATGACCGGTAATCAAACGATTTCTCACATGGTTGACTTCGGATCATTCATTCCCATTGTGTAGAAATGTACCATGGCGTTCGGTGAAGACCTCGGGTTGCATCAGCATTCATTGGTTCACTTGACAATTTCTCCTAATGCTGCTAGTTGATACCATTCCACTTTATATGTTGCAGTCATTCATGGTGACATTCTATATGCTGGCACCCGAGTTTGCAGTGTAGTACCATCTTATTCCATCATGTTCATTTGGTACTTTTCGGATCAGTCTTTGATATCAGTGATTAGCTTCATCCTTCAGCATCATTGACATTCTTATATGTGATATTCAAACATGTACTTGTTCGATTGTGATCAGATGATCCATTATGTATTTTCCAGTTCTCTATACTTGTATACTTAGTGGATCCGCTTGTACTTGATATGCGGACATGCTTTACTTTCTCTGAGCATGGGTATGCCCACCTCAGACAGTGTTTCTTTTTTATCTCCTTTTGTGGCTTGGCAGGCTGAATTCTGGTGAAGGCCTTCCCAGTTTTTGACAGGTTTCCTTTCCATGTACTTACTTAATACATTTTGGCCATCATGTACCCCTTCTGACCTCATATATTAAGGGGCATCTGTTATAGCTCCAAATCTCACTCTTGATGTTTGTGATGCTGCATTTATGGCCTAGGGCAACCCCTCCTTCCAGACCTGGTCCAAATACTTAAAAAACAATGTTTTACTCCCTATACGCGACATTGCCCTAAGCTAAACGTGTGTGTACGCGGGTCTGAGTATACCCAACCCACGTATATGTCTTAAAACACGTTAAAAAATTAAATCTCCTTAATTTCAAGCTGAGATCATGGGTTTTACCTGTTCATTACCTATTAGTGCCTGTCGCCCAACTGTTCCCAGTGAATAGCCAACTAAAAAACTACTTTGGGAGAAGTATAAAAAGGCTTCAATGGGAAGGCATAAGGGAGGAGAGAATAGAGAGAAAAATCACTCTGCTGAGATTATCCCTGATCAAGTCTGAAGATCCTTGTGCTTCTAGCACTTCGCCCATTACAGGAAACCCTTATCTCCTTAAGTTATGATGTCTTTTCACTAGTTGAGATATCCTTGTGTGAGTCATGGAAGGAGCCTTTTGAAGACTTGGGATTGGACAAATCTGGAGGATGGTTCTGTTTGGAGCCAATGAGAGGAAGATTCTGGTGATATCATTCCTTACTTTGTTTTAGTTATCTACGATAAAGAAACACTTGTCTTGTTCCTAAAATCAATCTTCTTCATGCTTATGATGTTGTTGTTATGGTTTACATATGAATTGTTATTTCAATTGTATAACTAACTACCTTTCAATATGTTATGAAGTTGGTTTCCATATGATGCTTGGTCCATATACTGTTATGCTTCTTTGAATTGATTGTTTTGCAGGTTTAAGGATCGAAAAGAACTCCAAGAGGGTTTGGACCCTGGCTGGATTTACCCGAACGAAGGACCCACAGGTACACCTCTCTTCGTGTAGTTTTCTTATTTTAGTATCATGGCTATGTGGAATGCTTGTTTTATATTGTAGATAACCCCCGCTCTGCTAGGGTATTGACCCAAAACCCTAGGGGACTTTGTCCCTCAACAAGTGGAATCGACAAAACCAAGACCTTACTAACCTCCCTTGGGTGCTATAGGACTCCCAAGGGCTAAACCACCCTTCCAGGTGCGCAGACCCTGAGTTAAACCTCTATTTTTGTGTCCTGGCCACTATATGTTGGCATAACATTGTTGGAATTCAACTGTAACCCTCCAGTCACATGCACAAGCCTGCAAGGGAGTGACTGCAATCTTTTTCACTTAGTTCTATGCCCACGACCGCGAGATATGAGGCACTTTTTCAATGCTAGTCTTGAGACCACTACCCAGAAATTAATGAAACTCTCAATAATGATAAATGACATAGGGAAAATGTCTTCCATACAAAACTTAGACAAGAACCTGACCTAACAAGGCCTAGCCATGATAGTCATTTTGTCAAACACATCATGAATATGTAATGTACAGGTCATAAATACACATCTGAACATAGGGAGCTCATACTTATCTGAGAATCATTAAGAAGGTATGATGCCCTCTCATAATATTTGCATTATCATCTATTAGGTCATGTATTCATTAACATTTCATTTACTAACAAAAAAATGATGAGATCCATAACTCAAGTCTGTCATAAACCACGCTTATAACCAACATATGACCAGAGAAATATCAATGATAAAACAACCATTAAAGCCACATAATAACAAGTACATGTACTCATAAAATATATTATGAAAAGAGCTCTTATTAACATGTGAAAAATCCAACCAAGTCATGGACTTCCATGTACCACCTGACCATATATTGGGCTGAACCAAGTCTTTCTTTTAGTCAATCACCCCTATGCCATAATCAAGCATGAACGTGGGATCTCATGGAATAACCAAAACAAAACCAAACCAGGGCTTCTAGAGGCAAAACCACCTCAACCCTCAACAAGTGATTCCACCTCACAGCCAAACATCACTAACCATCATAAGATCAGTCTCTAGGGCTCCAAAGAATTTGTTCCAACCCAACTCGAAGACTAGTAACTCAACCAATAGCTACTGTAGGTATCTGAAGCGTTTGTCCAACCAAGGCTCTAGGACTATGTTGAGGGACAAGTCCCCTAGGGTCTTGGGTCAAAATCCTAGCAGAACAGGGGTTATCTACAATGAAGAACAAGCATTCCATACAGCCATGATACTAATATAAGAAAACTATGCGAAGAAAGGTGCACCTGGGGGTCCTTTGTTTGGGTAGATCCAGCCAGGGTCCAAACCCTCTTGGAGTTCCTTTTGATCCTTCAACTTGCAAAATAATCAATTCAAGAAAGCATAGTAGTATATGGACCAAGCATCATAAGGAAATCAATTTCATAGCATATTGAAAGTTAGTTATACAATTGAAACAACCATTCATATGTAAATCATAACATTAATATCATAAGCATGAAGAAGATTCATATCAGGAACAAGACAAGTGTTTCTTTTATTATAGATAACTAAAATACAGTAAGGAATGATTTCACCTGAATATTCCTTTCACAAGCTCCAAGCGGAACCATCCTCCGGATTCATCCAATCTCAAGCCTTCAACAAACTCCTTCCATGACTCATACCAAAGTATCTCAACTAGTGAAATAACATGAAAGCTCAAGGAAACAAGGGTTTCCTATAATGGGGGGAAGTGTTGAAAGCACAAGGATCTTCGGACCTAATCAGGGATAATCTCAACAGGGTGATTTTTCTCTCTATTCTCTCCTCCTTAGGCCTTCCCATTGAGGCCTTTTTATACTTCTCCCAAAGTAGTTTTTTAGTTGGGAATTCATTGGGAATAGTTAGGCCACAGGCACTAATAGGTAATCAACAAGTAAACCCCGTGATCTCCACCCAAAATTAAGGAGATTTAATTTCTTTAAGTGTTTTAAGACATATACGCAGGTTGGGTATACACAGACCCGCATACACACTTTTTTAGCTCAGGGCAATGTTGCGTATAAGGAGTAAAACATTTTTTTTTAAGTATTTGGACCAGGTCTGGAAGGAGGGGTTGCCCTAGGCCATGAGTGCAGCATCACAAACATCAAGAGTGAGATTTGGAGCTATAACAAATGCCCCCTAATATATGAGGTCAGAAGGGGTACATGATGGCCGAAATGTATTAAGTGCATGGAAAGGAAACCTGTCAAAAACTGAGAAGGACTTCACCAGAGTTCAGCCTGCCAAGCCACAAAAGTAGATCAGAAAGAAACACTTCCGAGGCAGGCATACCCATGCTCAGAAAAAGTAAATCATGTCCGCATATCAAGTATAAGCGGATCCATTAAGTATACAAGTATAAAAGACTGGAAAATACATAATGGATCATCTGATCATGATCGAACAAGTACATGTCTGAATATCACATATAAGAATGTCAATGATGTTGAAGGATGAAGTTGATCACTGATATCAAAGACTGATCCCAAAACTACCAAATGAACATGATGGAATAAGATGGTACTACACTGCAAACTCGGGTGCCAGCATATAGAATGTCACCATGAATGACTGCAACATATAAAGTGGAGTGGTATCAACTAGCAGCAACAGGAGCAACTGTCAAGTGAACCAATGAATGTTGATGCAACTTGAGGTCTTCACCGACCACCGTGGTACATTTCTACACCATAGGAATAAATGATCTGAAGTCGACCATGTGAGAAATCATTTGATTATCGGTCACTAATGTATACCATTAGTAAACGTGAGACTACCCACTGATAATGATAATGAACGTCAAGGTACCCAGTACAATCAAACAAGTGTGAATAGATGAGTTGGAGTCGAACACATGTAAGAATCTATCAATCAGGAGACAATGATGGTTTCCCACTGTCGATAGCGAAGGATCTGCCACTAATGACTCCAAACCCCAAGGTACTGCCAAATGGACTCTAGATCTTTGCCCCAAAGCAATGAGTCGTAGTCGATAGGGAAAGATCCGCTAGAAGGAAGGCACTAAGGCAACCTTCATCAATCTAGTGCGAGTGTAACCCGTAGGCCAATAATGTGGAAGGAATCGGACGAAGAAGATGTAGTAACCCGATCGAAGCACGTTTCCGGCGTACACAAGATGTGGCTAGTGCACGACAGAAACCCTCTGAACCAACCAATAATGAAAGCTGACACAGAGGCAAGTTATCCACCAATAGGGTCAAATGGAAACCAAGGTACTGCATGAATCTCAATGTGTGATAGTGTAAGCTGATGTTGAACACAAGGGAAACCACTCAGTAAAAGACCCATGATACTGATCGATGCTGAGCACAAGGTGACCTATAAATAATGAAAATAGGGCCAAGGTGCGGCTCTAGGCCTGTCCTCAGAGCAAGATGTCGTCGTCGATAAGGACAAGACCAGCAAGAATTCAATGGAGACCTTCTCAAACCAACACGAGTAAAGGACCAATATAACTGATGTGACGATAGACAATACACTGACAACCAGGGATGGCCAACTGGAAAATGAGTCAAGAGACACCGCAGAGAGGCTGACTTAGGCTAACTTCCCTTGAACAAAAGCATGACTCAATGTGACTATGTGGCAGCACATGATGACTCTGTATAAGTTTATCATGCAGGAGGCACAAACGAACCCTCCATATGATTGAAAGAGATAACCAATCGTGGGAGAACTGACTCAATAACAAGGTTAAGGCGTACCTAAGTCAAACTAAATCTCACCCAAACGAAGGAGACTTCGTTTTGAGTGCTTTGTTCAAGGGAGACATGATTGACTCTAACTGTCAACAATAAGTGGAAATATTGTCCCATTCCGGCTCTTTTTGGAATATATAATTTTTTTTGTCTTTTTCTTTAAGCTGGAAAAAGAATAAAAGAATGTTATAATGCAGTGGAAAGAATGAGTGTCGATGAAACAGATGATCTAGTTCCTGGGATTGGAACAATCCTATGCTCAATGCAGGGAGGTGAAAACGGGTTAAAGACACTCAAAGGTGTGTTCCTTCCACAGGTCAAGGTGTGTCAAGTTGCAGAAGTTAAGGGAATGCAAGTTTGACTTTGCAGTCATCATGGTCAAAAGTTGGCTTAAACACAAGTCCAAGTGAAGCCGGCTCAAGGCCAAAAGGTGCAAATGGCCAAAATGCAATGCAGTAGTGTTGAGTCCCAAACTTGCATCTTCCCTATACACCTTTTCAGCCTTCTTTTCCATTTACTTGACCCACCAAGCTGTCAAATCATTGGATATTAGTTTAAAAAGAGCTTATAAAATGGTTTCCTAACTATGTTTTTGACTGCTGTTTGATTTAGATTTTTGTTCAATCAGCTGCGGAAACTTGGCACTTTCCGCAGCCAGCTCAAGTTTCCGCAGCCATTTTGTTGAAAACTATGTTACAGGTGTCCAATGGAGAATCCGGCCATATGGGCAAGCTGCAAATGACATGTACATGGAGTGTGTCCCCTTGGTTCAGCCAAATCACTCACAAACAGCCATGGTCAAGGACGGTCAAAGTAGTGGTCAAACCAAGAGTTTTGCAGTGGCACGGCTCTATTTTGCCCACGTGAAGTTTTGCGTGGCAAGCTCCTCAATCTCCGAAGGTGTGCTAACACCTGTGGATCAATCCGTGAACCAAATCGAACAACCACCACTCCATAGATTTATTTGTCACGGCTACCATACTGCTAGATCTCAGGACGTGGAGATTTACGTGTCTGTTTGGCAGCGTAGAATTTAGGAATCAGTTATAGCATCTTCAGTTATAAATAATGCGTTATCATACGCTTGATAGTTAGCTTTTACATGTAATCTTGACTGTGTTTACGAGCCCACTGTGTCGTGCTCTATCTTTATGTTTTTACTGCACTTTAATATATGAGAAGACAACGTTCTTAAGTTCAATTTGTGACTGAGAATTGATTGGCCGAGGTTGCAGAGGGCCCCTGTACACCAAGGCTCTGTATCTACTGTATAGTTTCTTGCTTTCTTTCATTATGTCACTGCTTTTATAATCATTTGCTTGTATATATTACATTGTTCTGATATTCATGTTAACTGATGTCTATCTTTTCTTTTATGCTTTCTCATGATTGTTAGCTGATCAGCATTTTTCTTTCAGGTTCTTGTAGGCAGCCTAGGAAGATTACATATTTTTAATGACTAATGACATGAGATCATCTTGTCCTTTCTACTGATCCATTTTCTGAGTTTTAATTCCATCATTGTCATTTCTTTCAGTTCTGTTTTGCTTATTTATTTTTATGCAATTTAGATATCATATTACTCATTTGTTTATGATTACCTTCCTATAGCCAAGCGACTCAAATAGTGAGGAATCAAAATATTACTTAATGTAGTATGATTTAGTTTACTTTCCTGCAAGTTAGTGATTAAATTACTTATGTTATTTTCAGGGATTGAAGTATGAATGAGTAGTTTAATCTTAGTTTCATTTTATGCAATTTCATTTCCTGCAATTTAGATATCATATTACTCAATTTGTTTATAATTACTTCCTATAGCCAGAGCGAGTCGAAAGGTGAAGGGTCATAATATGAGTTGAAGTAGTGTGATTTAGTTTGATTTGCTTACGGTCTTTGAATTGCTTTGAGTTCAGTTTTTATTTTCTTTTTATACAGCAGTAAGGATATTGGGCTTCATTGTCACTAGTTCACTATTTTGGTACATTTTTATTTTCTTTTGAGAATTGATTTCATCACAGCCAGTTTGAAACCTTTTTGAGAACTTTAAAGTTTGGAAAATCATTGTAGAAATCACCATTACCATCCATACTTGACTTTCAAATCTTCCATCTCACATTAGGGAATCAATAGAAGATAAACCCAAAAACAAACCAAAAACTCAAAAACGACAAAGAACTAAGAAATCGGTTATCTTGCATATATAGTGCACTTCACTTCAGCAGTTTACGACTCTCGAATTGATATTTTAAATAGCAATTTAGGACACACTAAATTGACCAAACATTTTGGCACCGTTGCCGGGGAAGTGAAACTAGGTAGCAAATTTCTTAAAAAAAAAAACAATAAAATTTCAAGGTAAAAATTGATAACTTCTCAAAGTATGCTCTCCTCTTGCACCTAGTGTGATCTGGAGGATCAGAAAAGAGAGTTATTGGTTTAATAATTTCTTGAGTATGCTCTCTTTTTGCACCTAGAGTGACCTGGAAGATCAGAAAGAGAATTATTAGCCCGACTTGCAGAAAAGTAAAAAAAATGACATGCATAGAGCAAGAGATTCTAGGGGAAGGTTTTTAGCTAGGGCCAAGAGTTCGATTTTTACAACTCCATCTACTTCAAGGAATAGACAAGAGACACCTCCATCATCTCCAACTCACACTCCTAGCCTTAGGATTCCTAGAATTCAAGAGGCAGTAGTTGAATTAGGAGACTCTCCCACACCATCCACCGAATCTGAATTAGGAAAAGACCCGTTCTTTACTTCTACAGGAAAACACATTGTAATTGAAGAAGTAGAATCACCTGAAGAAGAAGAGGGAGAAATTCCTCCTCGTTCGCCATTAGTAGAGGAACTAGAGGACTCTGAAGTCTCTGAGGAAACTATCATGACAAAGGAAGTAGTAAACGGATTTGGTAGAGGTAGAGGTAGAGGAGGAGGAGGAAACAATGGAGGAGGTAGAGGTAACAATGGGGGAAATAGGGATGGAGATAACTCATTCGGATTTCCTATAGTTGATGAGGATTCTCGAGCAACAATGAAAAACATCTCACCATCTATCCTCCCAAACTTTCATGGGTTAAGAAATGAGGATCCTGAAACATTTCTATTTGAGTTTGAAGTCGTGTGTCGAACTTATGATTATCTGGAAGACTCTCAAAAACTCAAATTGTTTCCTTCAACATTGAAAGGAGCTGCTTTGAAATGGTTCATGGGATTAGTCACTCAATCCATTAGGACTTGGAATGATATGAAACAAACATTTTTGGATAGATACCTGGACTATTGTATGCCCACCAATCACAAGGATGAGGTATTCAAAATGGTGCAAAGAGAAGATTAAAACTTGGAGGATTTACTTGAAAGATTTCAATACAACTTGAAAAGAGCAAAAATGAATAACTTAGATGAGGAAACCTTGAAAGCCCTTCTATTAAAAGCCATTAGAGATGAGTGGATAGATATTTTGAACATGTTGGGAAAAGGAGATATATCTCAACTTCCACTTCATGATATAGCAGAGCTATGTGTCCATCTCTCAAGGGGAAAATCTAAAACTGGAAAAGGGCCTAGAGATCCTTCTCTCATTAGAGCAAACAAATCTGCAACTGGATCAGTAAGTAGGGCTGAGATTGGCAACATGCTTGATGAATTCAAAACTAATATCTTAGGGAGTCTTAGTGAGCAACTAGACACCCTTAAGATACAAAACAAGCATAAAGAAGAAGCTGAAGCTTTGGCCATCTTTTGCCCAAAATGTAGAAAGAAACATGCTCTAAGGAATGTCCCTTGGATGCAAAATTTGTAGAAACATGTGTGATTTGTTTAGAAAACCATGAGACCAAGGATTGTCCTTCAATTCCTAGGCTCAAAGCTGTCTTTCAAGAAGATCCAAATTCAATTGAGTCTCTCTGTTTTGTTGCAAGGAGACCTTGGCAAGGGCAACAAAATCAAGGGTTTAACAACTCTATGAACTTTCAACCCCCACCAAATTGGAATCCTTAGCAACAACCTTGGTCCCAACCTCAAAATCCTTTTCAATCATGGGTACAAGGTATGAAAAATCATTATGGGAGATTTGCTCAATTTTATCAATATCCTCCTTCTTTTCAAAATCAACAAGCTCCACAACTTCCAAATCAAAATCCACAACTATCATCGCCATTTCCACAACAACAACAACCTTCTCAACAGAATCCAAATTCTCAACTCTTGCTTCCATTCCAACATAAGACAAATCAACTACCTTCCCAGCCATTGCTGAACCCCAACAATAAAAACCCTCAAAATGCTTACATGGTAGAAGGACAACAATTTCCTACCTATATGATTGTTCCTCTCAATGATGTACAACTCAGATCTGGTAGAGTTTTAGATAAGCCTTCTATAGATGCTCAAAAGCAAAGCATTTCTGAGGAAGATTCTCTTGAAGCCAATAAAGGTTCTGAAGCATCTCTTCAAAACCCAAGCACTCAAAAAGAAAAAGAAAAAGAGTCAACCCCCACAACTCCTATAGTTGAGCAACCTGCATGTTCATCCACACCTCCTTTTCCTGAAAGATTACAAATTGACAAAGGGGTGGAAAAACAAATCTTGTTGCATGACTATGATTTTCTAGATGAATTAAAGAATGTTTGTATCAAGATTCCCTTGTTACAAGCCATTAAAGAGATTCCTATTCTAGCAAAAACAATAAAGGAGTTGAGTCTTAAAAGACCAGGAAGGAAACCAAGAGATACAAGAAGAATCCACCTGGTAGGAAAAATTGCAGATATCATGATGGGAAAAAGTACTATGCAGAAGCATGTAGATCCCGGTAGTCCAATTGTCAAAACACATATCAATGGGGTAGAAATTCCAAATACTTTGACTGATTTAGGGGCTGCTATCAACATTATGAGTAGACAGACTATGGAACAGCTAAAACTTCCTAATCTTCTTTTTACACCTACTTTACTGCAACTTGCAGATCGATCAATTATCAAACCAGATGGTGTATTAGAAGACATTTCGGTCTCCTTAGATTCTTGGGAATATCCAATAGATTTCATGCTTTTAACTCCCAAGAGTAATTTAGGAAGACACCCTCTCATCTTAGGAAGACCTTGGCTAGCCACAGCTGATGCTTTTATCAGTTGTAGATCTGGGGATATGTATATTTCTGATGGTAATTCGACAAAGAAATTCAATCTGTATCGTCCAGCAAAAGCAATTACAGAAATAGGAGATAATGAGTGGGTTGATGATGAGGATACTATACAACCTGTCTTTACCATTTCTGAAATCAGTGAAGAAAGTCAATTTCTGAACACATTAGAAAACTTTGAAACATCTTCAGAATATGACCACACACAATTTCAGTTAGATTCTGACATTGGGTATCTATCATCTAGACAAATGTCTCTTTTCTCTATGGAAGAGTTTGGTAGTTCCGCCATTGAGATCTTTCCAGGTAAAACATTGAATATCAACAAAAACTTGGAAAAATCACAACAGGGAGAGCTAACCAAAATCTTGCAAAAACATTCTACTGCATTTGCATGGGAGTATACTGATATGAAAGGTATTGACCCTAAGACTTGCATTCATAACATCTACATCGAGGAAAACAGTAGACCAATCAGACAACCTCAGAGAAGGATGAATCCAAACCTTAGGGAGATAGTGAAAGAAGAACTCCAAAAACTAGTCAATGTAAACTTCATTTATCCAATTTCAGATAGCCGATGGGTTTCTCCTTTGGTTATAGTACGTAAAAGAATGGTAAATGGAGGGTATGCATTGATTACAGGGAATTGAACAAAGCAACTTTGAAGGATCACTTTCCTTTACCCTTTATCGATCAGGTATTAGATACTCTAGCAGGCAAGAAGTACTTTTCATTCTTGGATGGTTTTAGTGGCTATAATCAGATTTAGGTAGCACCTGAAGATCAAGATAAGACCACATTTACCTGTCCATGGGGAACTTTTGCTTACCAAGTACTTCCTTTTGGATTATGTAATGCACCCGCAACATTTCAAAGGGCAGTACTAGGAATCTTTTCTGATTTAATCCATGATTGTGTAGAGGTTTATATGGATGATTTTACAATTTATGGTGATTCATTTGAAGAGGCATTAGAGAATTTGGAAAAAGTCCTTATAAGGTGTAAAGAAACAAACCTTTCATTGAGTCATGAAAAATGCTTTATGATGTTTACTTAAGGTATTGTTTTGGGACATCATATTTCAGGGGATGGGATTAAATTTGATAGATCAAAAGTCGAAGTCATCTCCAAGTTGCCTATTCCAAATTGTCAAAAAGATGTTAGAAGTTTTCTGGGATTTACTGGATACTATAGAAGATTTATAGAAAACTTCACCAAAATAGCATCTCCACTCTTCAAATTACTTACAAAAGACTGTGAATTCAAATGGGATCCTGATTGTCAATCTACATTTGAAACTTTGAAAACAAGAATATCTGAAGCACCCATTTTGAGAGGGCCAAATTGGAAACTTCCTTTCCATATTTCTACAGATGCTTCAGACACAGCTCTAGGAGCTTTGTTGGGTCAAAAGGATTTAGTTTCTTATGCCATTTACTACACTAGTAAAAATTTGACTCCCACTGAGTTGAACTATACTATGACTGAAAAAGAGTTCTTAGCTGTTGTTCATGCAATCAATAAGTTTAGACATTATATAACAGGCTATGAAACTTTCGTCCATACTAATCATTCTGCCATTAGATATCTAATGAACAAACCTGTTACTAATGGCAGAGTTACAAGATGGCTCTTAATTTTACAAGAATTCAATATTACTGTATTGGATAGACCAGGGAAACAAAATACAGTAGCTGATTTCTTGTCTAGGATCCAAAATACTAATGAAGATTCTCCTGTAGAGGATAAGTTTCCAGATGAATATTTATTTGCAGTAACTACTAAACTCCTTGGTATGTAGATATTGCTAACTATTTGGTTACAGGGAAGCTACCTCTACATTTATTTCCTAGTGAAAAAAGAAGAATTATTCAGGAGAGTTCAAATTATTCATGGATTTCTAACGAATTGTTTAAAACAGGGCTAGATTGTGTGATCAGAAGATGTGTTCGGGAAGATGAAATGCCTGACATCCTCAAGGCATGTCATGATGAACCATGCGGTGGACACTTTGCTGACAAAAGGACGGCCTATAAAATCCTTTCTTTAGGATATTATTAGCCTTCCCTCTTCAAAGATACAAAATAATATGTCAGAAGGTGTGACAACTGCCAAAGAGTTGGGAGACCGACTCTTTCAAATGAAATGCCATTACAACCACAGGTACTCATCGAACCCTTTGAAAAATGGGCTTTAGATTTCATTGGACCCATTAATCCACCATCTAAACAGAAGAAGTATATATTGGTATGCACTGATTATGTCACTAAATGGGTAGAAGCCAAAGCATTGCCTTCTGCCACTGAAAATTCAGTTTTTAATTTTCTTTATGAGGATATTTTTACTCGTTTTGGTGTCCCAAGAGAAATTGTGACAAATCAGGGAAGTCAATTTACATCTAACTTGATGGAGAAGCTGATGGAAGAATACAAAATCAAGCACAGAAAATCTACTCCTTACCATCCGCAAGCAAATGGCCAAGTGGAGTCTACAAACAAAGTTCTTGAGAGCATCATCCCCAAAACTGTCCATCTACACATAAGAGATTGGGCAGAAAGGCTTCCTGAAGCCTTGTGGGCCTACAGAACTACATGGAGGAATACAACAGGACATTCTCGCTATGAACTCATTTATGGGAAAGAAGTCCTGCTCCCCATTGAGTTTCAAGTCAAGACTTTCAAGATGGCGGTTCAGTTGGGGATGAATCTATCAGAAGCCCAAAAGCACAGAATGGAGGAGCTGAATGAGCTGGATGAGATCAGACAAGAAGCAATCTTAAGAACTGATCTAGTTCAACATCAAAGAGCTAAGTGGCATGACAGATACATCAAAGAGAAAAAGTTTCAAGAGGGAGATTGGGCACTACTGTTTGATTCCAAGTTTAAAGACTTCAAAGGTAAATTTCAGACCCATTGGCTTGGGCCATATGAAATTGACAAAGTCTTTAGCAATGGAGCGGTAAGAATCAAGACCATTGATGAATTTCAAACTCCTCTTATTGTGAATGGCCACAGATTGAAAATTTATCATAAGCCACTCTCAAAAGAGGAATTTGTCAAAATATTTCAAGAGAATTCTGCAATAAGGCTGGTGAAGAAGAATCCTTCTTCCCCACCAGCCTAGCCTTTGTTTCTTTCAGTCAAAAAAAATAAATAAATTGTATAAGCCTGAAAACCAATCACAGATTGGCGGTCTTATACATAAAATATAGAGTGAAAATTAGGGACACCTGACACTCTATATTTTCCAAAAAAAAAAAATTCTCCTTTTTCCATCTTCACTCCACTTCATTTGCCATTCCAATCCATCTCCATCTCATTTTCATTTCACTTCACTCCGCTTCATCTCACTCCATTTCATTCATTTCATCAATAAATGTCCCTTTCAGGACCATTTTCACTCAGTTAGTTATTATCTAACTATCTTTGTTCAGCTAAGTGGGTGTTGTGTCAGTTTCCGCAGCTGGTAGCAGTTTCCGCAGCCAGAAGCAGTTTCCTGCAAGTTAGTGATTAAAATGTTTGGTCAATTTAGTGTGTCCTAAATTTCTATTTAAAATGTCAATCTGAGAGTCGTAAACTACTGAAGTGAAGTGCACTGTATATGCAATTTAGATATCATATTACTCATTTGTTTATGATTACCTTCCTATAGCCAAGCGACTCAAATAGTGAGGAATCATAATATTACTTGATGTAGTATGATTTAGTTTACTTTCCTGCAAGTTAATGATTAAATTACTTATGTTATTTTCAGGGATTGAAGTATGAATGAGTAGTTTAATCTTAGTTTCATTTTATACAATTTCATTTCCTGCAATTTAGATATCATATTACTCAATTTGTTTATGATTACTTCCTATAGCCAGAGCGAGTCGAAAGGTGAAGGGTCAGAATATGAGTTGAAGTAGTGTGATTTAGTTTGCTTTGCTTACAGTCTTTGAATTGCTTTGAGTTCAATTTTTATTTTCTTTTTATACAACAGTAAGGATACTGGGCTTCATTGTCACTAGTTCACTGTTTTGGTACATTTTTATTTTCTTTTGAGAATTGATTTCATCAAAGCCAATTTGAAACCTTTTTGAGAACTTTAAAGTTTGGAAAATCATTGTAGAAATCACCATTTCCATCCATACTTGACTTTCAATTCTGCCATCTCACATTAGGGAATCAACAGAAGATAAACCCAAAAACTCAAAAATGACAAAGAACTAAGAAATCGGTTATCTTGCATATACAGTGCACTTCACTTCAGCAGTTTACGACTCTCGGATTGACATTTTAAATAGCAATTTAGGACACACTAAATTGACCAAACAAGTAGTACAACTCAACACAAAGGAGCCTCTAGGGTATAAGGCCAGAACGAAGCGAAGAGGCAAAGAGGAATGAGTCTTCATCGCATACGTCATGGCAGGACTACAGAGGACTCCCGAGCCTACTCAAATCGAAGCAGCATGGGCAACCAATGTTAGTGAGGTGCTAACCACGATGCCCATGAAAAGGATGGCTCTACCATCATGTCATGATTTAAAAATCGGCGAGTGAAGATGGTCTACGAACCATAACATGATGGGATCGACCCTATGGCAAGTGTATCGAAAAATGAAGGCTAGTATGCATAATGCAATAGAAAAAATGGCTTCCCTAACCTATATTCCAGTAAGAAAACGATACTTTCCATGATGGGTCAGCAGTCATGGAACCGTTTCGAAATTGTCGAAAAAGAGTCTAAAATGTCCTGAAAATCAAACCATTCTCGACATTCCAAGCTCCCAAGTTAAAAGTTACATGAGACAAAACAAAATCAAGTTTTGAAAAAAATTGACATTTTCAAAGCTTATAAAATAGTTTTTTGACTCATCATTATCATCGTTTGATTTAAGAGTAAAGGAGTGAAGAAAAAAGGAGCAAGAATTGCCATTTGCCAAATTCGACTGTTCAAATCTTCCCAAAATCACCAGGTAACCATTAAACTTATCTTGCACTCATTTGTGATTGGTTTTAGAATTTTTAATTCAAGTTTCACCGTTGAATTATTGTCAAAAAAATTGTCACGGTGTATACGCAGGTTGTCTATGTGCAACCCGTGTATACGCAGGCCCTAGACGCGACTATGTATGAAACAGACCTGCATATACACCGCGGAAACTTCAAAACAAAAATCTAACGATCCAAATTTGTTTTTTCTTCAGGATGCCAGTCACTTGGAGGGAAAGAGAGCATTCCTTAGTGGATGATGAGGTTATGAACGATCCTAATGCCCTGGATGCCTTAAGAGGATGCGGTTTGCTATAGTTCTTTAAAATGCCAAACATGAAAGCAAACACTTGCCTGCTCGAGATGCTCATTCACTACTGGAGCATCGAGGATGACTCATTTATGATTGATCAAGTGCCACTCAAGATAGAGGTTGAGGATATTTATTTCATCATAGGCCTTTCCCGAAGAGGAGAGGTAGTACATTCCATGGGCAGATCACGAGGTAATCTCTCTATGGAGGACTACGTGCATATATATTGCTCGGGTCATCCAGAAAAGGTTAGAAATCAAATTCCAATCAAGCATGTGGAGAGTTTATCATTGAGGATCATCTTGTTCACTATAGCGAGAGTGAACGAATTAGCTTCCTTACACCAGGCTTCACGGCTAGCCATGAGCTTGGCGGTAGACTGTCTCACCACAGTCTTTGATTGGTGTACTCCTCTTCTCACCAACCTGAAGAGCCAACTAACTTCTGTCAAGAAGGGGCAGACCAAAAACTTCGAGTGTGGAACTATTTTGTGCTCTTTCTTCTTTGAGAGGGTCCCAACGTCCCATCCTAGAGTATCAGTTTCGATCAGCACCCCACAAGATCCACGAATGGGCAGGTGGGCTGACTTCATGAAATGACTAGGAGGTGGGGACGTTCCACAGACTGCTTTTGACAATGACTTCTTCTCCTAGTGGGAGCAGCAAATCATCACCGTAGATGACTACCCCTATGCTGGGTTGGACTTCCAAGGAGATCCTGATCTAGCTTTACCACCAACCACAGCATGGGACGATATAGGTAACAAATGTTTTTGATTTTATGGTTTTTATGATTTTTATTTTTTGATAAGATTCAAATGACTAATATGATGATCATGTTCCAGATATTGGGTCGGTATGAGCAGATGGGTTCCCACGGCATGGACGTTGCGGCCGAGGTTCTGAAGAGGCAGTTGCGGACATAGAGTGACTCCTACACACAGTTCAGCGGCACTTGGTGAGATTAGCTCACCAAGTATCGATGGAGGCTATAGAGGATCTCCCTATAGACATGCAACGTCATGTGGTTAGCATGCCACAAGACTGGGTTCACACTCTTAGGCGTGTGGCCAAAGCAGTAGTCGCATACTTAGTTGCTCATCCTGAGCCGGGGCATTAGATGTATTGGACATGATTATGGGCATTTGAGTCCCAATTTTTGTATATTGTTTTGGACACACTTATGTACACTCGAGACATTTTATGATATATATATATACAGTTTTGACTTTTTGATGCTTGATTTTATTGTGATGAATGAACGATGTGCCAGTCTAATGATTGATTAGCGATAGAATCAGCTAACCAATTATGAGATCTTGGAATGTGCAAATAATTAATTTAAGTAAATGATCTTTGCAACAACCTCACCCTTAAATACTGGCGATATAAGCATGGACCCCTTGCCCGATAAATGTTATTCAATTGTGACACAATCAATTGTGAATCAAGATAGACTACCAACGAATCGATTTCATAAGAAATTGCTTCGAATAGTAAATTAATGATGGCAGTATACTCAGCCATATTATTTGAAGCAGGACCAATGCATACTCCCCTTGACACCATTAGTTGACCAGTTGGATAATAGATTACCCAAGCTGTGGAAGCGAGGATCCGAGTGTGCCGACTAGCACCAACGGCGAATCCAAAATAGACCAAGTCATCCATCAACACCTGTCACAGCAGACCAAAAAGTGTCGATATCAAAAACTCTCAATGAGATATGTACAAAAATACAAAATGTACAAAGAAGCCATTGCGTAGCTGCTACTTAAGCAAAGTACTTCTTGAGGTAGAGCCTGTTTCAGGGCTCTGGCAGCTTGTTTCCTTCAAAATTGATTAACTCATATGCCCCTTTTTCTAAAACTCGTTTAATTATAAAGGGACCGTACCACATAGGCTTGAACTTGCCTACCCCCAAGGCGTCCTTATCTTGGTCATAGACCAAAACAAGGTCGCCTTCAGAAAAGACTTGAGGATGGACAGCTTTATCATACTGAGTTTTAACCCTTTTCTTATGAGCCTCATTGATTGTGGCGGCATATCTGATGAGCCCCAAATTTTGGTAACATTTTGGGCTCATTTGGCCTACTTACCTTGCTCAACCCTTCATTTTTTATCACTTATGCATCATTTCTTAGTATATTCATGTTATTCGTAGGAAGGAGGGCAATCATTATGCCTATGTGGCTAATACATGTTTATTTCAGGTTTTTTGACATTAAATGGAGCAAAAACCACGCAGATGGAGGCAAGGAGACAGCCAAGGTGGCATTGCGGGTTTATAGGAAGGTTGTCCACAGCCTTGAATGACCTTCCTCGTGATCTCCACCCCAACTCCGAGCTCCAACAGCTATCACCACCGAGCTAGAAGGCAGCCAACGAATTCTACAAGAACAGCAGTTTACTTTTAGTTGGACAGCCAAGCCCCACTAATTTAGGAGGCCAGCTTGGCCCTCATAATGTATAAATATTGAGGTTGTAGCCTTCGATGGGGACTTTTGAACCTTTGTTGCAGATTTTGAATCACGAGCTATAGCTCTGTTTTGCTCTTTGTAAGCCATTCTTGGCATGTTGTTAGACTTCTGATTATGATCTTTTAATAAAAGGCACGCAGATTTGAGTTCAATCCTGAGTTCTTAGAGGAGCTATAGCTCTCAGGTTTGGGCCCAACCTGAGAGCAATAGGCCTCCTTTCTTTGTATTGTTACTTGTCTTTCCTTTCAGCATTTCGTTTCTTTGCTTTGACATGCATTTGGAAAACACAGTCTGCTGATTCAAACTTCTTGATGTGATTAAGTAGGTTAGTTGTATGGATAAAGTGCTTTCAGCAGCTTAGATTAGAGTAGGAGGATTATAATTCATCAAAGTTCCAAGAAATGTTGATCGTACACTCACTTCCACCTCTGTTTAGAGATTGGGAGTGTAGACCGTGCCAACCACCAAAAAAACACAGTTTTACATGTTCATGCATGCTTTGAAGTCAGATTTCCATTGGTAGGAGTGTCCATGCATTTAGATCTTGAGCAATAACTCCTTGTTTCAGCACCATGCACGATTTCTATCTTAACTTCCATCGTTGTTCTTTGGGTTTTTAATACAACAGTTAGAATAGGTTGATGAATTCTCGGTTTTGTGCAAGACAGAGGTGATTTGTTCCATTTACACTGCGCAGCACCACTCTATCACATCCTTATCCTTCTCAGCCGTGCCTAAGCCATCTCCTTACCCCCCAGCTGGATCATTTGCCCACCATCTCTTCTGTTATCCACGTCGTTTTATCTTTTCGGCCTTCCATTGCCTCTACCTTTCTATCGACCAACCATCTTTACACACCCTCTCTCCATCTCATCTCTCTGTCCATAGGCCATCACAAGCTCCCCTCTCATCCTACCTATCCACCCATACAGCTCATTCACTCCTCCATCACCCAAAACTCCGACTGCAGAACATCCTGTAGAAGTTAGCAGACTTCCTGTAGAAATCCCGAGCTTCCTGTAGGATCCCCTGCAGACATCCTGTAGAAGCTTGCAAACACGGTTGCCAGGCACCTGAACGTTGTGAACTTCTGTGGAATGATGTTAGGGATCCCCTGGAACCTCTCAGAGTCCTCCTGACCTTTCCCAAGCCTTCCTACCCTTGAACTACCCCTGCACAGTCAAGACCCAGTAAGAAGCACAGTCATAATAACTCCAACCACTTGAGAAAAAATATAAGAACATGTTCTCTTCAGATGAAAGTAGTTTAAACTCATGCATCTCATCTCACTAGAAGTAATGGCATCATTTTTAGAAGTTGCATTCTCACCATTGCATCATAAGGATTAAGCTGGTCAGATTAGGGTTTACTAGGGTTTCCATGCTTTGTTGGCTTTCAGTTCATTCTTGCAAAGTAGGTTAATTTCCTTTGAGATAGCTTTCGTTCATCACTTAAAAAGCTTCTTCTGAGAACATATAGAAGTTGGCTTGAGCCCTAGCGGACTTGTGCCAGCTGACCAAGTGACAGCTGCGACAAGAGCTAGTACTTGTGCATACAGCACCGTCGCTTCCAAGTTTGTTACGAACTACCGGGTTGATAAAATTAGAGAAGGAAGCTCCAGGAGTTGTAGCATTATTGCTACAATACTGGAGCCCACCATCTTTTTGGCGCCGTTGCCGGGGAAGCGTCAGAGTATTAGTAATTGTTGCTTTTCTTCTATTTTTCTCTCGCCTTCTGCCAAGTAGTTTATTTCATTTCCATTCTGCAAAAGTAGCATAGACATTTCCTGCTTTCATAGATTAGCATTTCAATTCTGCAATTTCAATTTTGCAAGCATAGATTAGCATTTCAATTCTGCAAGCGTAGACTAGCATTTCCATTCCTGCAATTCCATTTGAGCAAAGTAGATTAGTTCTTTCCTGCTTTCATTTCAATTCTGCATTTTTATTTCAGCAAGATAGTTAGTTGTAGATCAATCTGTTTCAGTTTTGCAGGTACCAAAGAAAAAAAAACAAAAGCAATCAAAGAAGTCTTTCCATTTCATGCCTCGTAGGAATCGAGATAAAACAGGCAAATTCTTACCCAACACCCCCACCACATCACTGAGTCACCCTTCTCTCTTCTTCGGTGACAGTGATCCAGAAGAACCTATAGGTGAACCTCCTGAGATATACGAAGATCCTATAGCAGAAGAAGAATTAGAGACCATCCCATCTGAAGCTATGGCTGACAATAGAGGAGAAGATGAGAGAATAGAAGGTGCCTTCCCCATCCGAGAAACCAATGGAGACATGAAAATGAAAAACATTAGTCCCTCCGCTCTACCTCACTTCCATGGACTGACTACTGAAGATCCTGATACCTTCCTGTTTGAGTTTGTTGTCCTTTGTCGAACCTATGACTATACTGAAGATGAGCAGAAGCTGAAACTCTTCCCTTTGACTCTTAAGGATGCAGCATTACGCCGGTTCATGGGCTTACCTGGGAATAGTATCACCACTTGGGCTCAGATGCAGCAAGCTTTCAATACCAAGTATCAAGACTACTGTAGGTCCAAGGAAACCAAGGGGGAAATCTTTCGGATGACCATGGGAAATGATGAGTCCTTAGAGGATTATGAGGAGAGGTTCCAACTTAGCTATAAACGGGCTAGGAGCACACTTGACCCTGAATCCCTCAAGTTGGTCCTGCTCCGAGGAGTCCCTGAAGACCTCTTAGATACCCTTCACATGTTAGCTGGGGGAGATATTTACCAACTGCCTTATGAGGACATCAAGACTGTGTTTAGAAACCACTCTAGGGCAGCTCGGAAACGAGGTAGAGGAAACCTTCTCTCAGCTGGTATTCCTTTCTCCAAGCATGAGTTTGCAAATCAATTAGAAGATCTTAAGAGTGAGGTGAGACAGACCATTGCCATGCAACTTGACACATTCAGGATCCAGCAGAAGAAGGAAGAAGCTGAGAGGGCCTTGGCTATCTTCTGCCCTAGATGTACAAGGAGACACCCTAAGAACGAATGCCCATTGCATTCGGTTGAAGTGTGCTTCGTTTGTGAGGAGGACCATCCCACAAATCAATGCCCAACCTTACCTGGACTTAAAGCCATGTACCAAGGGACAGAAGCCCCCACTGAACCTCTCTATTTCCTCAACCAAAGGAGGCCACAAGGACCTAGACCTTACCAGCAGGGGATGCAAGGGGCACCCCAAGCTTATTACAGCCCCAACCAATCGACTCCTATGCCTTCCTGGGGTCCCCCTGCTCATCCTTCCTGGTCCATGCCTCCTCCATGGTCTTATCCACCTCAGTACCCTACTCAGCCCACTACTCATTCATATCACTCACATGCCCAGCCACAGCCTCAGTGGAATGCACCTCAGTCAGGGTGGAGGCCCTAGTACAACACTCCTCCCGCCATTTTGCCTCCACCACCAGTTCAACCTCAACCATTACCTCCTGCTCCTCCAAGGCAACCTCAAATGCCTGCTCAACCGAACCCGAACCCCAACAATAGACAGGCCCAGCAGGTATACACTGGGGAAACATCATTCCCTACCTATGCTGTGGAGATCCAGGAGATCAATCTTCGATCTGGAAAGACTCTTCCGGATCGCCAACCTCCTCCCCCAGAGGACGAGGAAGACAAACAGGAAAGTGAACCAAAGGCTATTCCACCCTTTCCTGAGAGACTAACAGCCACCACACAACCCAACCGAGAGGAGGATGAGCTTCTGGGAGAGCTCAAGCAGTTGTGTGTGAAAATACCACTTCTCCAAGCCATCAAGGATGTGCCAATATACAACAAACTGGTTAAGGAAAAGTGTTTCAAACACCCAGGCAGGCGAAAGAGAGATGCTTCAACCATCAATGTCTTAGGACAACTGTCTGACCTTATGTTAGGACAAGTCATCTGCCCAAAGTACCTAGATCCTGGGAGTTCTGTAGTAGATGTCCACATCAATGGCACCATCATACCTCACACCTTGATTGATCTGGGGGCTGCCATTAATGTGATGACCAGGGATACCATGCTCAAACTCAATCTTCAGGGTTCTTTGAGGAAGACCTCGACAGTCCTGCAACTAGCAGATCGCTCCACTGTGACTCCCGAAGGGATTGTGGAGGATGTCCTGGTCTCTGTCAACTCTTGGGAATACCCTGCAGATTTCTTGGTTCTGCAACCCAAGGCAAAGCTTACTGGATATCCTCTTATTTTGGGAAGGCCTTGGTTAGCCACTGCAGATGCTTACATAAGTTGTCGTGCAGGAAACATGACCATCAAAAATGGTCCTATGTCCAAGCAGCTAGTCCTATACCCTCCTGCCCAACCCTCCTTAGAGCATGACTTACCACTGTGGTTGGAGGAAGGAGAAGAGGATGAGGTGTACTCAGCACCTTTGTGCACCCTAGACACCACAAGAAGAGACCCCCCAACCGAGGATGACTTGATTGAGACCTTGATCCGGAATCCACCTTCCAGTGCGCTATCCTTAGAAAAATTGGTGGAGGATGCCCAAGCCAGCACCTTAGTGGACCTTTGTGCCACCAACCCTGTCACTCCCAGAGTCAAGAATGTGGAGTTCGGCCCTAAGAGAACGTTAAAGATCAGCTCCTCCCTATCTCCTTCCCAGGAAAAGGAACTGTGTAGCCTGTTGGCCAGTCATCTAGATGCTTTTGCTTGGAGCTATAAGGAGATGAAAGGAGTCCATCCTTTGGTCTGTACCCATCACATATACATCAAAGAGGATTGTAAACAGGTTAGGCAACCTCAGAGGAGAATGAATCCAGCCCTTAAGGACATTGTCAAGGAAGAATTGCAAAAACTGTTGGATGCCGGATTCATTTACCCCATCTCAGATAGTGAATGGGTGTCCCCTCTGGTGTTGGTTCCCAAGAAAAATGGGAAGTGGAGAATCTGTGTGGACTACCGAGACCTGAACAAAGCTACCAAGAAAGACCATTTCCCTCTACCTTTCATAGATCAAGTGTTGGATGGACTGGCAGGAAAGAAGTTCTTCTCTTTCCTGGATGGGTTTAGCGGGTACAACCAAATCCAAATCAGCCCGGAAGACCAAGATAAGACCACCTTCACTTGTCCTTGGGGTACCTTTGCCTACCGAGTTCTTCCCTTTGGGCTATGCAATGCTCCTACTACCTTCCAGAGAGCTGTCTTGAGCATCTTCTCGGAGCTGGTCCATGATGCGGTGGAAATCTATATGGATGACTTCACTCCTTATGGGTCCAACTTCCAGGAAGCATTGTCCAATCTGGGAAAGGTCCTAACTAAATGCATTGAGATGAACCTGTCCCTTAGTCCTGAAAAGTGTGAATTCCTGATGACTGAAGGGACCGTGCTAGGCCATACCATTTCTTGCCAAGGGTTACAAGTGGATCCTAACAAAATTGCTCTCATCAAGAAGGTTCCACCTCCCCAAAAGGTAAGGGATGTCCAGAGTTTCCTAGGATTAGCAAGGTATTACAGGAGATTCATTAAAGACTTCAGCAAGCTAGCCTCGCCATTGTTTGGCCTGTTGGCAAAAGATGTGGAGTTTAAATGGATTGACGATTGTTAGAGGGCTTTGAATGAATTAAAGGACAAGTTGGTGTCAGTCCCAATCTTGAGAGGTCCAAACTGGGCCCTACCTTTCCACATCCACACTGATGCCTCGAACAAAGCCATAAGGGCAGCTTTAGGACAAGTTGAACAAAAACTTCCATATGCCATTTACTTTGTTAGCAAAAACTTGTCCAAAGCTGAACTGAATTACACTATAACCGAGAAAGAATTCTTGGCTGTGGTCCATGCACTGAACAAGTTCTGACATTATATTACTGGCTATCAAACCTTTGTACATACGGATCATGCTGCAATTAGATATTTAATGAATAAACCAGATGTGAATGCTCGTATTATTAGATGGTTACTTTTGTTGCAGCAGTTTGATTTGACCATTGTTGACAAACCAGGTAAAGAAAATGTTGTTGCTGACTTTTTATCTAGATTGGATTTGTCTGCAGATGAGGATGGAACAGTGGATGACCAGATGCCCGATGAACATCTGTTTGCTATCTCAGTACTCTCTCCATGGTTTGCTGATATAGCAAACTACCTTGTTTCAGCACAGTTCCCTCCGCACCTATCTTCAAGAGAGAAGAGCAGAATCATCAGGAAAAGTGCTTCATTTACTTGGATCGGGGACAATCTGTTCAAGCTTGGCCCTGATCAGATCTTAAGGCGTTGTGTAAGGGAGGAGGAAGTCTTTGATATCCTCCTCACCTGTCATGATGGGCCTTGTGGAGGACATTTTGCAGCAAAGAGGACTGCCTTCAAAATCCTGCAGGCAGGCTACTATTGGCCCACACTTCATCAAGATGTCAGAAGGTATATCAGCCAATGTGACCGATGCCAAAGAATGGGGGGACCGACTCAAAGGGATGAGATGCCTCTGCAACCTCAAGTGACTCTTGAGCCATTTGAGAAGTGGGGTATGGATTTTGTGGGTCCAATCAACCCTCCTTCGAGGCAAAGGTCTTACATCATTGTGTGCACTGACTACCTGACAAAGTGGGCAGAGACTAAAGCAATCAAGGCAGCAACAAAAGAAAAGGTGGCTGAGTTCTTAAGGGAGAACATCTTCTACAAATTTGGATACCCAAGAGAGCTGGTCACCGATCAAGGGAGCCAGTTCACATCCAACTTGATTGAAGACCTACTAGCTCACCACAAAATCAAGCATAGGACTTCCACCCCCTATCATCCACAGGAAAATGGGCAAGTGGAAGTCACCAACAGAGCATTGGAAGGGATTTTGACTAAGGTGGTGAGCAGCAGTAGGAAAGATTGGGCAGATCGCCTGGTTGAGGCCACATGGGCTTACAACACCACCTGGAAGACCACCACCGGCTTCACACCTTATGAGCTGGTCTATGGGAAGAAAGCTTTGCTATCCATTGAATTTGAATACAAAACTTTGAGGATGGCAGCTCAGCTAGACCTAGATCTCAGCCATGCACAACAAGAAAGGTTATTACAGCTGAATGGACTGGACGAGCACCGGATGCAGGCCCTCCTTCACTCAGAAGTGGTTCAACTTCAGAGAAAGGTGCGGCATGACCAACACCTCAATGACAAGCAATTCCAGCCAGGAGATTGGGCATTGTTGTATGACTCCAGGTACAAAGATTTCAAGGGGAAGCTGAGAACCAGATGGCTAGGACCATATGCAGTGGAAAAATGCCATGACAATGGATCTGTTCTTATTCGGACCATTGATGAGGAAGCCATCCCCATGCTTGTCAATGGGCATCGATTGAAGATCTAAAGGAAACCTTTCTCAAGACAAGAGTTCATCAAAACTATGGAGAAATCAGTGATGGTCATAGAGAAGGGTTCTGCCTCTGCTTTGGGCATACCCTGAAAGATCTAAAAATAAAAAAAATAAAAATAAAGATCCTTGGGTGAAAACCTTTCTGAGGCTCCCAAGGCAGGTGGTAGGGGTGAAAACCTCATTGAGGCGCCCCTATTATCTTTCAAAAAAAAAAAAAAAAAGGATTTGACAAAAGATCCTTGAGTGAAAACCTCTCTGAGGCGCTTAAGGCAGATGGCAAGGGCGAAAACCTCATTGAGGCGCCCCTGCTATCTTTCAAAAAAAAAAAAAAAAAACAATATGCAAAAAAGACAGGGACAGCAAGTTTCTAATGTGGAAATGCATGCAGGTTGCAGGTATTCTATGAAGGAGAGGAGGTCTCTCAACTCAAAGCCAAGGATCCTTATCATGCTGCCAGGAGACCTCACCAGCACCTCCTCCAAGAATACTCATCTTCTCCAAGGTATGGGCACAATTTCATCACAGCTTAAGTCTTCTACAGGAAGGCGCAGACTTTCTACAGGAAGGTGCAAACTTTCTACAGGAAGTTCTGTATTTCTACAGGAAACTTCCTGTAGAAGTTCGGGATGGCCCAGAATTCATTGTGTGAGGAGATCTAACGACCAAGGATCGGTTTGGACGCATGCAAGCTACTGTTGTCACCCTTACACACTGCTGTCACCTCTTTCTACCACCCCTGTCGACATGCAATGAAGATACCTGCACCATCAAAGCAGATCGTTGAGTTATCAAGAGGAAGCAATTTTTTAAGGAAAAGAAAGCTGAGATGTCATACCATATCCATCCCAGCCATCCGTGGGCTCTGTGAACGTGATCGTGAGGCCACCACCTTCGTCGTGCAGCATGCACCCGAGGAGGAAAAACTGTTACAGGACATCCTGCAGGAGTCCCGTAACAGTTAAGCCCGCTAGAGTGTACACCATTCACAGCGCTTGCCACATGCAATAAAAACGCGGGCGCATGCAGCCGAAGCATCAAATTCATCATCAGCGGCCTATGAATATGAACTGCCGGACCTGTGCAAATCCACCAGCAGCAAATGAATCCACTCATCGTCGTCCAAGAACCGAAAAATCGTGTTGCGGCCGCACAGGTAAGTGCCTCGACCCTTTCTTCCATCGAATTGCATGAATTTTACTTTGAAAATGTTTGCAAGTGTGAAGTGAATGGGTTGAGCGGTTGTATGGCCATCCGACTGGCCACGTCGACCAGTTAGTGGTCTAGTCGGATGTTTGGGCGGTGGTCGTGGCAAAAAGGAATGGGCAGTGCACACGTGAGAGCCATCCCGTCGGGAAAAATGAGTTTAAACAGAAGAGACGGCGGCGGATCTGCGGGGAATGATGCGGCAGTAAGGGAACTCGTAGACGAATGATGGAGTGACGTCGTCCAACAGTCCGGCAGGGACAGCTCACCCCCGCGCCACGGATTCCGCCGAATTCAAATCTGATCGGCTAGATTGCCACCCCATGCATTTATCATTCACTGTTTGAAACTCGAGTGATTATCCGGATCCCTCTGCAGCTCGACACTCCAAGTCTTTGGCCATTCTAACGCCTGTGAAGCAACACCAAGAGCGCAGACCCACTGCAGTATCCTCCGAAATCCGCGCGTTGCTCCTACAGGAAAGTTGTTTCTACAGGAAATCGGGTTCCTCACGTCAGAAGGTGGCGGATTAAAAAGGTAAGCTTGAACTCTCCATGCAATTGGTTTTGAGGGTGGCAGAATCGACGTCTACAGTCTGGTCGTAGAAAATTTTTGCAAATGTTGTCTGCCGTTGCATGAATTGTCGTCCTACAGGATGTCAGTGTAATTAAGCTGTGTTAAGGTCCTCAGGGGATAAGCTTCGTGAATTATGTGCATGACAGAGGTGTAATTCTACGCTCTGTCCCAGTAGACCAAATTTCTTCCGCATTCGCCACCTCCAGCTAATGCAGCAGTTTTTCACCATGCCGGGTGGGTTCATCAGAAGGGAACCAACTGATTCAACGAAGTTAAGAGAAAATCCTGAGGTGGTGGAGCTCTTCACACGAGCGCAATGGATATCCTTCTGTGACAAATTGCAGGGCTATGACGACGAGGTGGCAGAGGAGTTTTTGCAAGCTCTGAGGTCGAAATCTAAAACATTGGCCACCGTTAACTTCAGGGGATTGAGTCTCAGACTCACCCCACAATTCATCAGCAGAGTTACTGAGCTCCCAATGGGATTATCATGGGATAAAGAAGAAAGGAAATTGGGCCAACAAGCTAAGAAAGAATTCTTTCCACCAGAGGAGGAATTCTCAGAAGATAAAAATGGGGTTCGTAGAACCAGTTTACTGCCACCGTGGAATGAAGTTAGCCTGCAGATTATGAAGTACATCACCTGCGAAGGCCGTTTTAGCATTGTATATGGGTACCATTTTCGGTTACTCACTGAATTACGGCACCAGATGGATCTACCTGTAGAAAACAAACTCAGTCTCCCTTACTTTCTACTACAGTCTCTGATTGAGTGTGCAACCAAGTTGAAAGAAGGCACACCAGACCAGGTAGCCCACCATGGACTCATCAAACTCCTTGTGGAGGATGCGCTCCACACATACAAGGTTCCTCTCTCATGGGAAGCCTTCAGAAATTTGACCAGGGATGGTGATATAAAGATGCTGACCGAAGAGCTCGGTTCATCTAGCAGTGAGGAGAAAGAGTCAGTGCCCGCAGCGAAGAAAGAAAAACGCCAGAAGACCCCGACCACGGAGCAGAAGAAAAAGCAAGAGAAGAAACAAGAGAAAAAGGGTGACAAAGAGAAAGATGACACACCCTTTTTGACGGCAAGAGAGAAAAGATTGCAAAGCAGAGTGGACAAGACTGAGAAGGTCCACATCAGCAAAAGTGCCTCAACAGCAACTGCAACCAAATCAAAAAGCAAAACTCATGCAGCAAAACAAACCAAAGCGGTGACACCTGTTTCTACAGGAAAACCGAAACAGGCTTCTACAGGAAGCCTGAAATTAACTGAAAAAGGGTCTTCTACAGGAAGCCCGAAATTAACTAAAACAGGGTCTTATACAGGAAGCCCTGAAAAAGTGAAACCCAAGGAGAAGAAAGCTGACATTCTTGCAAGGGAGGCAGCAGTTGTGCTGGCCGCCCTCGGCACACCTCCTAAGCCAAAGGAGAAGAGAAAGAGGGAGACCCCTCTATATTTTAAAGCCAGAAGAAGTGTGAGAATAAAGACGGGCAAGCCACAGCCTCCGTCCAGCAGCCCAATCATTATTGAAGATGCCCCTACTTCACCCAAGGAAAGGTCCCCCTCGAGGATATCAGTCACCTATGAGAGGGGAGCCCGAAGAAAACTACGTGGCAAGAAAAGTTAGACCAGTTGACTAAAAAATCTCGGCTACAGGATGCTGAAGATGCTCTACAGGAAACCTTAGCCAGACTTAAAGAAACTGAGAGAATGGAGGGAGAAGCGCCCTTATCACCACCGAGGGAGGGCGAAGTAGAGCCACCAAAAGAAGTGGAGACAGAGCATATACCAGAGCCCAGCCCTCAGCCAAGTCTGAGTTCATATTACAACTTTTTAGAGGCTGGCAAAATTATACCTCAGAAATTTACTGTGCCCCTGTTTTTTGCATTGGAGGAAGAAAGAGTCCGTACACACACGTGGATGAAAATAGCCAAGTCAAAGGGTGTGGCGGACATAGGTCCCTTACAGGAGCAGCTCAAGGAAGCCAGAAGTGAATTGTCCATGGCTAAACACGTGGCAAATTGCCAACGAGTATTCCTACAGGAAGAAAACCAAAAGCTGATATTGCAGCTACAGGAGCTGAGGGCAGGGACAGGCACATCCTCCAAGGACACCACAGCAGAACAGAAAGGCAAAGAGGAACTGAACACTGGTCTTGGGGAGCCCACTACACATCTACAGGAAGCAGAACAGCAAGCACAAATTGAGGTGCAATCTCTCAGAGAACAGCTGCAGCAGAAAGAGGCACAATTGGCCTGCATGGCCAGCTGGGCCATGGATGCTATCCAATGCAGACAGCCGGCCAAATCCTATGGCCTGTACTTAAAAGACCAATGGCTGCAGTTTCAAATCAATACCTTGGCGCAAAGAGGTATCTCTCAGCTCCAAGACCCACAGCAATTCGCTGAAGTATGCAGTACTAGTTCGTCAGAGGATAGGGCCAAATTAGCGGAGTTCTACCTCCAAAATCTGGCCCTGCCTAATGTAGTTTCATGGGATCCCAACACGGCCTTGGGAGATATGCAATTAATGGCATTTGCCTCATGGCTGAACCATGAGGACAAAAGAGCAGCAGAAGCCAAAGCGGTCATGAACTGAGAGCTAAACGAGCCATTGCTCATCAGACCAGAACCAGGGGATCCAGTTGCACTAATCTCAGCACACCAACATTTGTCCACTGACCCTCAAGCTTCATTAAGATATATGGATCAACAGGCCCAAGCCATAGCTCATTTTGAGGACATGGAGAGACTGTTAGGAGACAACGTTGTCCAAGCGTGCACCCGCAGATGGAATACATTGGCCCACAGTCTGAAAATCCGAGAGTACCATACCCCAACTCGGATGAGGGAAGCTCTGGTACGAGTGGCCCTCTATAAGAAATCCATGCAAAACCTCCAGGCCAGCTAGATTGGCCTTAAGCTAAGCCGACCACTGTTGCTAGGATTGATGGAAGGCAGCACAGAGAAAGATGATAATGAACAGTGGGAAGAGGTAAACAGAAGGGCTGGGTTTCATATCAGCAAGGAGGACACTACTACAGAGGCTTGGGATGTAAGGGTAGCAGTAAAGGCAATGAAGGATGAAGAGTTGGACTAGTTGCTCAAGGATGAGCAAATATTTTAGCTGGGGGGTGATGATGAGCCCCAAATTTTGGTAACATTTTGGGCTCATTTGGCCTACTTACCTTGCTCAACCCTTCATTTTTTATCACTTATGCATCATTTCTTAGTATATTCATGTTATTCATAGGAAGGAGGGCAGTCATTATGCCTATGTGGCTAATACATGTTTATTTCAGGTTTTTTGACATTAAATGGAGCAAAAACCACGCAGATGGAGGCAAGGAGACAGCCAAGGTGGCATTGCGGGTTTATAGGAAGGTTGTCCACAGCCTTGAATGACCTTCCTCGTGATCTCCACCCCAACTCCGAGCTCCAACAGCTATCACCACCGAGCTAGAAGGCAGCCAACAGATTCTACAGGAACAACAGTTTACTTTTAGTTGGACAGCCAAGCCCCACTAATTTAGGAGGCCAGCTTGGCCCTCATAATGTATAAATATTGAGGCTGTAGCCTTCGATGGGGACTTTTGAACCTTTGTTGCAGATTTTGAATCACGAGCTATAGCTCTGTTTTGCTCTTTGTAAGCCATTCTTGGCATGTTGTTAGACTTCTGATTATGATCTTTTAATAAAAGGCAGGCAGATTTGAGTTCAATCCTGAGTTCTTAGAGGAGCTATAGCTCTCAGGTTTGGGCCCAACCTGAGAGCAATAGGCCTCCTTTCTTTGTATTGTTACTTGTCTTTCCTTTCAGCATTTCGTTTCTTTGCTTTGACATGCATTTGGAAAACACAGTCTGCTGATTCAAACTTCTTGATGTGATTAAGTAGGTTAGTTGTATGGATAAAGTGCTTTCAGCAGCTTAGATTAGAGTAGGAGGATTAGAATTCATCAGAGTTCCAAGAAAGGTTGATCGTACACTCACTTCCACCTCTGTTTAGAGATTGGGAGTGTAGACCGTGCCAACCACCAAAAAAACGCAGTTTTACATGTTCATGCATGCTTTGAAGTCAGATTTCCATTGGTAGGAGTGTCCATGCATTTAGATCTTGAGCAATAACTCCTTGTTTCAGCACCATGCACGATTTCTATCTTAACTTCCATCGCTGTTCTTTGGGTTTTTAATACAACAGTTAGAATAGGTTGATGAATTCTCGGTTTTGTGCAAGACAGAGGTGATTTGTTCCATTTACACTGCGCAGCACCACTCTATCACGTCCTTATCCTTCTCAGCCATGCCTAAGCCATCTCCTTACCTCCCAGCTGGATCATTTGCCCACCATCTCTTCTGTTATCCACGTTGTTTTATCTTTTCGGCCTTCCATTGCCTCTACCCTTCTATCGACCAACCAGCTTTACACACCCTCTCTCCATCTCATCTCTCTGTCCATAGGCCATCACAAGCTCCCCTCTCATCCTACCTATCCACCCATACAACTCATTCACTCCTCCATCACCCAAAACTCTGACTGCAGAACATCCTGTAGAAGTTAGCAGACTTCCTGTAGAAATCCTGAGCTTCCTGTAGGATCCCCTGCAGACATCCTGTAGAAACTTGCAAACACGGTTGCCAGGCACCTGAACATTGTGAACTTCTGTGGAATGATGTTAGGGATCCCCTGGAACCTCTCAGAGTCCTCCTGACCTTTCCCAAGCCTTCCTACCCTTGAACTACCCCTGCACAGTCAAGACCCAGTAAGAAGCACAGTCATAATAACTCCAACCACTTGAGCAAAAATATAAGAACATGTTCTCTTCAGATGAAAGTAGTTTAAACTCATGCATCTCATCTCACTAGAAGTAATGGCATCATTTTTAGAAGTTGCATTCTCACCATTGCATCATAAGGATTAAGCTGGTCAGATTAGGGTTTACTAGGGTTTCCATGCTTTGTTGGCTTTCAGTTCATTCTTGCAAAGTAGGTTAATTTCCTTTGAGATAGCTTTCGTTCATCACTTAAAAAGCTTCTTCTGAGAACATATAGAAGTTGGCTTGAGCCCTAGCGGACTTGTGCCAGCTGACCAAGTGACAGCTGCGACAAGAGCTAGTACTTGTGCATACAGCATCGTCGCTTCCAAGTTTGTTACGAACTACTGGGTTGATAAAATTAGAGAAGGAAGCTCCAGGAGTTGTAGCATTATTGCTACAATACTGGAGCCCACCAATATCGATGCTGCTCATCAAGGTGTTCCAAATCAAGGAGGTGCTCTTCAAGACTAGAGGTCTCTGGAAGGAGCTCAATAGCCAACGTAAGAGATGGAATTTGACATTCAATAGGAAAGATAGATTCCATCCCATAAACTAACTGAAAAGGTGTAAAACCTGTAGCAGTATTTACAGAAGTTCGATATGCCTAAAGAGCCGGATACAACATAAGATTCCAATTAGACCGATTTTTTTCAATCGTCCTTTGCAGGATCATCTTAAGGGCTTTGTTCACTGCCTCAACCTGTCCATTGGCCTGAGGATAATATGGAGATGAGCGTTCCTACCAGAAACCCAATTTAAGAGCCAATTCAGACATTAGTTGGTTCTGGAAATGACTGCCATGATCAGTGACAATCTCTTTTGGAATACCAAGCCTTGAGATAATCTGATTGAAAAGGAACAATGTCGCTGTTTCACTATGATTTTTATAAGTGGGCATGGCTTCAGCCCACTTTGTGAAGTAGTCTATGGCCACGATAATGTACTTGTGATTCGCTGCTGAAGGCGGATTACAAGTTGTAAAATCAGTACCCCACTTAGTAAAAGGACCGACAGTGACAACAGGAAAAAGAGGAGCAGGATGTGTGCACATCTTCTAAGTATAAACTTGACAGAGGTGACAGCGTTTGACTACTTCAACACAATCTTTGAAGAGCGAAGGCCAAAAATAGTCGGCACGCAAGATACGTTAGGTTGTAGCAATCCCTGAAAGATGACCACCATAAGCTCCATTGTGGCAATCATTGAGCACTAACTCTGCTTCCTCTAGGGTTAAACATCACCGAAGGATTGAATCAACCCCTCGACAATATAATGTATCACCAATGATGACATAGTTCTTAGCCAGGTGACGTAACTTTCGGCGTTCATCCTTAGAGAAAGTAGAGGGAAAATTCAAAGTCTAGAGATAGACAATGATATCTCCATACCAAGGGTCGAGTGAAGAGATGAGGAATAAATGTTCATCAGGAAAACTTTCCTCATAAACAGTATCCTCTCCACAAGGTAGCTCAGAAATTAACTCCGCAAAAACCATAGATTTCTTAGACTTGGCGGACAAGAACTCGAGATCGAATTCTTGTAAAATGACTATCCATCGATTATATTTGCCCCCAATCACTCGCCTATTGAGGACAAATTGGAATGGATTGACCGCCGCTAAGACAAAAGTTTTGCATAGCAAGATATAATGACGGAGCCACTAGACAGCATGGATAGCTGCCAAAGCCAACTTCTCAACAGGAGAATAGCGGAGTTCAGGACCTATCAAGCCTCGGCTCAAATAATAAATCATATGCTCCATGAGAGCATCGTCTTCCTGAACGAGAACCATACCTATGGTTTATTCTGCCGTAGCAAGATATAAAAGGAAATCCCTACCATAATCCGGTGGACTCAAAAGCGGGGCAGCGGCTAATGCCCTTTTGAAGGCATCGAACAATCACTGTGCAAAGTCGTCCCATACATATGGAACTCCTTTTCTTAGGAAATGCATAAACCCTTTAGTGATCTCGACATAATTCACTATAAACCTTCTTAAGAAATTAGCCTTCCCTTGAAGACTTTGAAGTTGTCGAATTGAGGACGGGGGAGGCAACTGAATTATTGCCTTTACCTTAAAGGGATCAACTCGAATCCCTTTGATTAACACAATGAACCCTAACAACTGACCATATGTAACCGCAAAAATGCACTTATTAGGATTCAATCGGATCTTGTAAAAACAACATCGCTCAAAAACCAAACGAAGGTGACTAGGATGATCAGTTCTCCTTCGAGAATGAGCAGCTAAATCATCCAAGTATGCCTCGATGATATGTTTAATGTCATGGAAAGCGTATGACATGGCCCGCTGGAAGGTAGCTCCAACATTTTTAAGACCGAAAGGCATATTTCTATATGCAAAGGTAACCCAGGGACATATAAAAGTTGTCTTATGATGATCTTCAGGACGAATAGAGATCTGATTATAACCGAAAAAACCGTCCATGAAGGAGAAAATCTCATTACTCATGCACTCATCAATAATCTGATAAATAAATGGCGTGGGGTAATTATCTTTGGGACAAGCTTTGTTTAGGTCTCTAAAGTCAATGCATACTCGGATTGCTCCTTGCTTTTTATCTACATGGACTAGATTAGAAACCCAATCCGTAAGAGGAACAGGGTATATAAAACCCGCCTTCAGCAGCTTCTCTACTTCAGCTTTAATGGCTGCTGCTTTCCTAGGATTAACCAGCCGAAGCTTCTGACGAATTGGTTTAGCATTTTCATACGTCTTGATCTCATGTTGAACTATGGATGGATCAATGCCAGGCATTTTTTCATAAGACCAAGCAAATACATCTCGAAACTCCTTAAAAAGGTCGGTGTGAATTTGAATCTCTTCAGGGGAACATTAAGCTCCAATGAAGAGATTCTCGATCACGTTAAGATTCCTAGAGATGTTTATAGATATCGTTTTTTAAATCACCGACATATTACATTCGGCACGAAAGTGTGCTGGAGCGAAAGGATTTGATACCATACAAACATCACTAGTAAATAGCTCGGAGAACCTAGATTCTACTTCCGACAACGGAGGAATAAATATGAACGATGGTGTAAGTCTTACCAAGGTCGATCTACACCCATCAATACTTCTAGGATTGCTTCCTCTAATGGTAAAATGGTGTCTAAGCAATCCATAGCGGAGGTAGAATCAAGGGTCCAAGCCGAGGCCACATCAGCGTCTAGCTCCTCCTCAGAGAAAGGAGTAGAATGGTTGTCTGCAGGGTTGATGATAGACTGATATCTAAGCTCTACTGCAGACATAGGAAATGCCATTCCACCAACTTGTCCTTTAGCTAATGTGGTCGTAGGTGAAGGCAAGGTCCAAGGGTCTGAAAAATAATGTGTTCCGAAGAACTCTTCCCGTGAAGACTCCTTGGATGAAGAAACGACATTGATTCTAGCGATAGGTGAGGGGAAATAAAATGTACCCATCAATGAAGAATACATCCCAACTCCTAGATTCTCAGTAGGCGGACGAGGGTTATCCACCAAAGGAACAGTAGAATCTGAAGTTGTTCGAGGATCAACTGGAGAATAATCCAATTGATCAACCTTAACGATTTTCCCCTCATGAGGAGAGCAAATGACACGAAACAGAGTCGAAAAAACGGCATCCATTTCGTATACCCAGTTCCTTCCTAAGAGGAGATTGTAATCTAGGTTAGCATCAATGACTTCTACTTCGATGTTGATGACCTTCCCTCCAACACATATGGGAAAGGTCGGGATAATCCCATGCGGCTTATGAGAATGCCTATCAAACGCAGTCAGGAGGGTAGGTGAAGGAACAACCGAAGGCGATCCAATGGCCTTCTAGCATGACATCGACATGACGCACGTGGAAGCTCCTTCATTAATAACAGTATGAAAAATGTTAATTTTCCTGTATGTAGACTTTATGTAAAAAACCGTGTGATTAGGGAATCACTTTTTGACATTAAGCATGTTGAAAGTGAGCACTAAAGAGTTATTTGGATCAACTACCCCTATCGCCGAAAGAAAAGCACTTCGTTGAGCCGAACATGACTGGAGAACCTCTAAAGTGAACATCGTGCATGGACTCTGAGCTAGATACTCAATAATGGAGTAATTCTGGGTGGCCCTAGCATTAGGATTGATAGTTGCGCGTTCAGCGGAACCTTTCGGTATCCATGGTATATTCTTGACAGGGAGTCGCTCAATATGAAGGTCGGTATTTGCGGGAGCAGTTTTGTCCTTGGATGTTTTAGTTTCAACGTAATCACATGACCGAGTGGCCACATGGACGTTAGCACCCATCATGAAAACATTTAATGATTTCTCCCCTTCCTGGTTGCCCCCTGCAGAGGTACCAGGATTTGAACTCGCGCTAGCAAGCATTTGTTGCCCTTGGGGAAAGGGTTGGTTAACACAACTTGAGAGCTAGAAGTCCCTTGCTACCCTAACAAATGCTGAGCGTCTTGAATATTTGGGCAGAGATGTGTTAAATGGTCTCCACTGCATAGCTTGCATGGAAGCTTGACTTTCTTTCTAGACTCATTTCCACCACCACCAGCATTATTGCCAGGTTTATTTGCGTCAGTCTTCCCATCTTGACTCTTTTTCTTACCTCGTCCTTTCTTTTTCCTATTGGAATTTTGATTTCCTTTGGGGTTGGAAGATTGGACAACATTAACAGAAGAGGGTTGAGAAGACGAAGGGTTAGATGATGTGACCTGATTGTTAGGAGCAGTTTGTAGAGACAATTGTTGCAATTGGCTCAACAGGTTCACCGTATTTGTGTCTACAGATCCAACGATACCATATACATGGGGACCTGCCCTCGACTTGGCTATATCAACCTTAGTCCCAGGAGCATCAGGCAAGATTTTTTGTAGAATCCCAGACTGAGAGTAAATCAACTCTAACTGTTGGGCTCTAAAAATAGCTTGCTCCTCGGAATAAACTCCAAACAGAGAGACATCCTTAGAGATTTCAAGTTGTAAGGATTTCAAAAACCATTCGAGACGATATTCCAGAGGAATTTCGGCTTTAATGAGCCTCTTTCTCCATCTCCATTCCTGAATATGATCAAAAATATGAGTTGCCATATCCTAACGAAAATTGCCAGAAGTTCAGTTCCGGCATCATAACGGACGGGCAACTGGAAATGATTTAGGGAAATATTAGCCAAATCGGTGAAAGATGTAAAGCTGCCCCCTGGCAACTCTATATACCACTTGGCCACATTACCAGTTAAGGTGCGTTCAAAAAGTCTCAACCTAACCGAGTCATCGATAAGGGAGTTAGATGAGCACCACAAATGGAATTTGGTTACATGGTTGCCCGTATCTTCACTGCCCTTCCCCTCGAACTTTGGAATGTCAGAAAGGAGTTTGGTTGGGACCGGAGGCCAGGCCAGATTGTATTTGATTGGATTGTTTGTTAATTTCGTGAGATCTGGCAAGTTCAACGTTGCTAGAAAAGAAATCCTAGGAGGACCTTGGGGACTCCACCCAGACTGGGCGAAGCTCCCAAAGTTCTGAAAAGATTGGCCTGGATTTTGGAAGACACCAGGCTTCCCGAAGTAACCAGTAGAATTAGCTGGACCAAAAGGTGAACCTTGTGATCCAGCAAAACTCGGAGTTTGACCAACTCCAGCCGAAAAACCTCCATAACTAGAGAAGCTCCCTCCTAAAGGATTATCTAAAGGATTATAAGGAGTTAATAAACCCTGATAAGGATTCCAAGTAGAAGTTAAGGGAGGAATACTTCGAAATGAACTCACTGTGGAGTACAGCCTATTCCCTTGTTGGCTGAAAAATGGATTCCTAGTTCCTATGCCACTAACCGCAGGGTTAGTCCAACCTTGAAAGGGATTGCTGCCTTGTCCTGTAGAAGAAAAAGGCGTAGATCCTATTGTTGGGTTGGAATGTGGTATATGACCACTTCCAAAAGGAAAACCCTGAAATGAAGCCGACCCACCCATCATGGATGTGGAGGCAATAAATGGAACTAACGGAATACCCCGTGAATGGGTTCCAAACGGGAAGAATCCAGAACTAGATGCATTGGCTTGGGAATTTTCACTCGTAGAAGGAATGGAGGTAGACCCAACTAAGGATGTGGTAGCAAAAGACCCAAATAAAGATGCAGAGGGGATGGAAATAGTTCCTCCCCCTTGTACTGATGTTGGAGTCTGCATGATTGTAGCGCCTGTGGTAGAAGCCATGCTTCCAGTGGTGCTCATCGAAGATAAGTGCGTAATATGACCTGGACTTGACGGTCTATGCATCAAAGTCCCAACGTATTGTAATACGTCTGGATGGTTAGAAGGTAGAGGAGAATCCGAAGCCACAAATGACTCTGGGAGTTCTTCTACCTCTATGTTATCTTCCGATTGAAAGAGAACTCGAGAAAGAACTGGAGTGTTCCTCTCTAGATCTGCGAAAGTACCAAGCCTATCCTGAACACTAATTCCCTCGAAGGGAGGATCAATCCCTGATGCGTCCGCTGCCAAGGGATGAAACCCATCGGCAATATTACCTCTGCGCCTTCTAGGAGAAGGCTCTAAACTTGGTGGTGAAAGACCACGAAGTCTTCGAGATCGTCAAGGCGATCGGTTAGCCACTTTGAATTTTTTATTAAGATCTAATTAAAGACTCAAGAAAAAATAAAAGCTAGGCCAACTAAGAGCAAAAAGCACACACTAAAAAGTCCCTAAAATATGTCAACCAGTCAAACAACTTTCAAGTATTTCCGCTCCGGGTGATGAGGACCGGACACCAAAATACAAGAAAGTGAAGTAAGGGGCCTTTTTAAGAGATAGTCTGAGATAATGACGGCCCAATCCTACCAGCGAAGGTAACAGAGGAAGTTACGTTGACCTCCTAACAACAGCCTGCACCGGTGCAAACCCCCAAGCTTCGCAAGGGTGCCCTCCAGTAGTACCGTTGAGAGTGATACAATGTCGACCTCAGGTGCCACGGGATTCCCCTTTGCAGCCACCTATGTAGATCCCTAGGAGAAGCAACTAAGGTTACCAACTCGTGTCAGAAGCTAGGCGGAACAATGTTGAGGTAAGATTTGACAAGTAGGAGAGGGGATATCTCTCCTCCTTATCTTCAAAAACCCTCGTTCTTAACTCCCAGATCCAAACCTTTCTTGGTCTTCCTAACGCTATTGGATTTGCACTCACTATTCAAACTCCTATGTTTGACAGTTTAAATGGCCTTGGAGAGTTTTCTCTCCACACGCCTAATCCAAGGCCCTAAAATATCCTAAAACTTTTTGATATGTCTAAATTTACAATTATAAAAAAGTTCTAGTGTATTTTAATTAGCACTTTTTTTTAAATCGGTTGTTCTTAAGTCAAGGGATAAGCGGAAATGAAACTTGTAGTGTTTTGACGCAAAAGAAATTAATAAAAACCAAACTATATGCAAATGCACTCGTTTTGTTCTTCGATGAAATAACTTTCTACTAGGTTCTGAGGAACTTCTAAGAAAGCAATAAATTTTTCTTTTCTTTTCTTTTACTCAAGCTTCACACTCACAAAAATTAACAAAACTATGAATTCCCTAAAAGATGCACAAATTTATCCTAATGCAATGAGTACATGCTGATGCAAAACTTAAGACTACTCTAAATCAAAGAATGAAAGTAACTTGTTTATCAATTCTAATTGGCCACTTAAGATGTTTAGATAGAATATAAGTTGCTAATGCTCATTTTCATCCAAACACTAAAAGCAAATTTCAAGACAAACAAAAATGCACTTTCACTCGCAAAAAAGAAACTAAATCAAAACAAGGCCAAAGAAAGCAAAAACCCAAGTTTTCAAGAAGTTTTCTTCAAAAGCAAAAACAAAAAATGACTTTTCAAAAGTGCTCCAAACACTATTGAACGCTTTGAGACCGAAGAATAAGCAACCAAAACACTTTGCAAGTTATCAACTCAAAATGGGTGAAAACTCAACAAAATAGGTGTGCTCTCAATAATCAAAAAGCAGCAAAAAAGTGCTTGGTGACAACGATCAAAAGATCAAGAAAGACAACTCTCAAAATCGTCACACAACAACTTTCAAAAAGCAAGAAAAGTAAATGGCCACAAAGTGTAGTTTTGACAGAAAGCAGGAAGACCACAAAGATAAAGTTTGCCACAAAGATTGAAAACAATCTTTTTGCTCTGGAAGACCAGAACAGCCAAGATTCTCAGAGAGAAATCTTGTGTGCTCAAACACAAATGATGACACTTGCAACCAAACAAAACAGGACCAAAACTTTCCACAAATGGAGAGACTTCAAAACAAGAAACTTGTTGTAAAAACGGAGACTGACAACCAAACTTGATTGCTCAGGAAGCACTCAGACCAGCAAACAAATTTACTGAACAAGAAAGATTTTCAAAATTCTTGGAAAATTAAGGTATACGTGACTGTGTCAATGCACATCTACGTGTATACATTGTTTTAGACCAAGGAAACCTGCGTATACACGGGTTCACTTGAGGAAACTTGCGTACATATGCTTCTGTGACTTCGAAAAATTGCATATATAACAGTTCACAAGAAAAAGCAAAAAAAGGGGTCTGAAGAAAATGTTCAAACTTAAAGTCTGAGTTCCTATAGGAACAGACAACTCAGTCACAGCAAGAAAATCAAAGGTTGAACCCTGATTGGCTTAAATTAACCCAAACTAAGAACAACAATACTGTTGCCCCCAGTGGATTTGCCAATTCTGTTGAGGGACAAAGTCCCCTAGGGTCTTGGGTCAATACCCTAGCAGAGCAGGGGTTATCTACAATGAAGAACAAGCATTCCATACAGCCATGATACTAATATAAGCAAACTACGCAAAGAGAGGTGCACCTGGGGGTCCTTTGTTTGGGTAGATCTAGCTAGGGTCCAAACCCTCTTAGAATTCCTTTCGATCCTTCAACCTGCAAAACAATCAATTCAAGAAAGCATAGCAGTATATGGACCAAGCATCATAAGGAAATCAACTTCATAGCATATTGAAAGTTAGTTATACAATTGAAACAACCATTCATATGTAAATCATAACATTAATATCATAAGCATGAAGAAGATTCATATCAGGAACAAGACAAGTGTTTCTTTTATTATAGATAACTAAAATACAGTAAGGAATGATTTCACCTGAATCTTCCTTTCGCAGGCTCCAAGCGGAACCGTCCTCCGAATTCGTCCAATCTCAAGCCTTTAACAAACTCCTTCCATGACTCATACCAAAGTATCTCAACTAGTGAAATAACATGAAAGCTCAAGGAAACAAGGGTTTCCTATAAAGGGGGGAAAGTGCTGAAAGCACAAGGATCTTCAGACGTAATCAAGGATAATCTCAACAGGGTGATTTTTCTCTCTATTCTTTCCTCCTTAGGCCTTCCCATTGAAGTCTTTTTATACTTCTCCCAAAGTAGTTTTTAAGTTGGGAATTCGTTGGGAACAGTTGGGCCACGGGCACTAATAGGTAATCAACAGGTAAAACCCGTGATCTCCACCTGAAATTAAGGAGATTTAATTTTTTAAGTCTTTTAAGACATATACGCGGGTTGGGTATACACAGACCCGCGTACACATGCGTTTAGCTCAGGGCAATGTCGCGTATAGGGAGTAAAACACTGTTTTTTAAGTATTTGGACCAAGTCCAGAAGGAGGGGTTGCCCTAGGCCATGAGTACAACATCAAAAACATCAAGAGTGAGATTTGGAGCTATAACAGACTAGTAACTCAACCGACCAAGGGCTCTAGAGCGTTTTTCCAACCAAGGCTTATAGGACTAGTATCTCAACCCAAGTTTTTCCAGGACTTCCATAGCGTTTGTCCAACCAAGGCTCCAAGAACTAATAACTCAACTTCCAGCCACAAGGAACATGAGCACCAATCAAAAAAACAAAATGAAAAACCCACAACACCATGGATATCAAAGAAATGGAAAGGCTAGGAAAAACCACTGTTAATCCAGGGAATCCTCCATGCCAATGACAACTCATAACCAAGAAACCGAAGGCATGTACCATACATCCCAAAACTAGCAAGGAAGTCATACATGAAACTTGATACCTACAAAGGAATCTAGTTGTAGCCGTTAATCCACCTGTTCCCTTGTGCTCTACTGTTTTCCTTTGCCTTCTTTCTCCAAATCTAATGAAACTAGAGTGCTCCAAGCATGCTCCAAGATTTCTCTAAGTGTGCAAGAGTATGAGAGAGAGAATAGAATGAGAGAGAGCTCCAAGCTTTATATATATATATATATATCCATGTACTAATCCTCAAAATCCTTTTTATCATTGAGGCCTCTAATTTCTTCATTTTCCTTCATTTTTCCTTTAATTTCCCTCTCATGCAAATCTATGACCTTTCACCTTCCTTTTCTCATATTTTCCATTATTTTCATAAATGAATGTCAATCAATGCCTCTTTTCCTTTACCAATGCCTTTGCCAATTTCCATAGCCTTTAATAAACTAAAGTGAACACCTACTATGATGTTTTTCCCACCATTCAACTTGTAATACATGTCTCATGACCTTGCTCTTATATTTTTCTACATGAATTTCTAACCAAGGATGTAACATAAAATACTTGTAGAATATCCTTCATCCACTATACATTAGTAGATATTTTAGAAATAAACTCCAACCTTTATTTGGAAAGGTGTAGAAGAATGAAGGTGAGGTTCAACAATATTATTCTAATATAAGGAAACTCTTTTAGAACTTGGAGGTGGTATATTGGAAGTGAGCGAAATTCTCCCTTTTCCAAAAGTCTTTGAACTAGAAATGTATAAGACTTGGTTGGTAAAAAATTTACCCTCCCAAAAGAATCAAGTGGAATTAGCTAAATATTGCATTGGCTTGTAAACTTGATCAACCAATCATTGAGTAGGTTGTTCAGAAACCTGTTGTCACTGCTACAACACCCTCCAAAATTTTGGCCTACACCAAATTTCAGAGCCTACCTTGGTCTTGTATATTGTCGTCGCAACATTGAAATAGATTTCTTGTGTTTTATTTAAGTATTTTGGTCCCTTTTGAGAGAAAAGAAAAATGTCATATTTTCGCCTATTAAGTGTTGCACGATGTATATAATTATGTTTTGGTGGTTTCAAGGGTCACTCTTGTGTAAATGAGTCAATCTACCATGTAAAAATTTGTCGTACTCATTTCCAAAGTCTTAAGCACTATCGCACAAGTGTCGTCACGGTCGTCCCAAAGTGTATATTTGGTGTCGCACTTGTCGTAAGTTGTGAGGAAGTTTTCGCACCAAGGGAAATGCATGGTTCATGTGTCATGGATGATTTATGTTATTGTGTCGCCAAGTGTTCTAAGTGTGTGATCATAGTCAAGTCATATCATTGATCATATCAGTTCATTGATCCAACACTTAGCCAAATTCTAGAAATTTCCGAGAAGTTGTTGTGGCCACCAACAACCCCCCTCTTTGTTTGGTATTAGCAATAACACCAAACAAATGGGGACCCTTAATAAAAAATCCAAAAAACATTTTTTTTTTTTTGAAAATTTTTGTATTCAACTCCTTAAAACTATATCGCATCGCAAGAAGAGAATAAAACATTTTCTTATGAGCATAATAAACTGCGAAGAAGCAACGCGAAATTCATCGCATCGCATACATTATGAAGCGCTCTTAAAAGAAAAATCTTAAGAAATCTCCGACGGCCAATATGCGACGTCGCATATCGCAACATCGCGTAAGCAGCACACAATGATTGAATGACTAAGCGCGATCTGCGATGAATGCGATTTGCGATAAATGCGATCATAAATTTCTGCGATGACACATCTTGACGACGCGATCCGCGATGCTGTGATGCGAGTCACAGAAATCACCCATCGCAAATTTTCCTCGGTGCAGTATTCAAGGAAAGCTGTCCGTAAACCAAAATTGGGCACGCGCCTTAAAGGAAATTAATGAATGTACGCCAAATTATTCAAGAAGGACAGTTTTGTGTTTTTCGAAGAGTCAGTTAGTTATGGGTGTCATGATTATGCATTCATAAGAGCTTAAAGCTTTCATGTCAATCTTTATTATCATTACTCTTTTCCTTTGCGTAAACTGTAAGACAGGAAATAACATGAAGCAATGTGCAGGAAACATCTAAGGAAAAGGGGAAAGCGTCAAATGCTCGGAGAACAAAGAAGAGATGCCTTCATAAACGGATGTCGCACGCAACAGGACCACAGATTCCAGAGTATCACTCAACAGATGCTGATGTCAATAGGCCATCCAATGCCCAGAGTCAAAAACGGACAAAAGCAACATGTTTACAAAAGATCCTGAAGCTTATGCTGGGTAAAGCAAAAAGAAAAAAGGCGCTAAAGAAGGAAAACACACCAGAAAATCCCGGAACAAAGAACGGAGGCAGTTTTCGATGCAAAAAATTATTCAGAGAGCAAAATCCCTAACTTGTTCAGTCATTCGCAAGGCCGAAAATCGAAATAGCAAAATCAGAATCGGTTTGAGAGAAATTTGGGTTATTACCAAATATACACGCAGTGAATACACCCAGCCAGAGGAAGATTCTCGAAAATATCTTCTATTTTACCAAAAAGTGGTGCCAGCGCTTGTTATTTCTATTTTCATAGCTCAAACGAAAGCAGAAGGCGACCAGCCAACTCTTCCCAGGCGAATGTTGCATGCTTGCAGCACTAAGGAGCAAATACAGAAATGGTTAGGAATTAGATTCAATTTTTAGAAATAGTTTTGCTTTAGCAGAAGGGCGGTCATTTAAAACCGTATCCTAAATTTATGTAATTAAGTTAATTAGTTAGCAGTATTTAAACCCTTCTCAGGCATTAGGAGAAGGGTCCAGAAATTTGTCAAAAAACTTGTCCTCAGAACATGCACTTTTGCACCCTCGGAGGGGGTTTTGATGAATGGATGGATCAAGGTTTATTAATGTTTGCATTTGATATCTGCTACTGATGTTGCACTTCTGTACTCTTAGTAGATGTTAGAGCAAGGAGAGATAAATCATTGTTGCTTGAAGCTTATGAGTGGAACCAGTCATAAATGGTACTTTTATCTCTTGACTATTTCTGTTTATATTCTTAAAGTGATATACAGTTTTTAGTTGTTTATATGTTACTGCATGAATGTATCAGTTACCATTTGGCACTTTTGTAAGGTGGAGCCATTTATTTATGTTTGATATATGAATAACTTATTATGCGATATGCTGTTCACAACTGTTTTGCCTAACTTTTTATGCAAAGTGGTTTATCTTAATTGATTTCTATTCTTATGATAGCTGAATGATATTTATTACCAGTTATTGTTTGAAATCTCTTTAGATCGCATAATAGAAGAAATTCACCTCGGGTTAGCGTAGATTAGATGTGTTGTTTCTCATTAGATTACAATAGCATAGAGTTAGTTTAGAAGTTTGAATTAAATTAGCTTTAAGTACTCTTAGATCAACATCATCCAACTCTACACACACACACACCCTTAAATTGGGAAACTGGTCCCATTATCCCCAGTCGGACCCGCTATACCAAACGGATAAGGAGCTGCCAACCAAGGTCCGGACCGGGTGGGTATCCCCCTTGTTGTCGACCCGATTTTCGGGGCTTCAACATATTTGGCGCTAGAAGGAGGGCCCGAACTATGAATGGCACCTAAATCAAAATCTAAATACCATTCTGAGAGTAAATCGCCCTCATCAACTCCCCCGACTTCCCCAGTACGTTTAAATCCAGAGTCAGAAGTCGCTCGAGTATTAACCGCTACTACATACCCTAATATTTCAGACCAATCTACCATTGAACCCCCTGAAGTTCAAACTCTGATTCGCAAACTCCAGAGATTTTCTATTTCTAAACAGAGGTCTGATAAATCTCAAAGCAGCGTGACTTCGCAGTACAATCCTGCTCATCCCCTGACCAGATTAAAGAGTGAAAAATTTGGCATCCAGCCAACTGAATTCCCTCTCCCCACCAGGAAAAGAGCAAGGAAAACACCACCGGAGTCTGACAGTGAGACTCTTTCATCTACATCGTCCATTTCAACTCCCTCACCACGAAGTTAGCCACCCACATCTTCATTCCAAACCACTCATCCATCTTCCACAACCCCTCTTCTTCAATCGTCTAAGATCATTATATCTTCATCTTCCCAGCCTCAGGGATCATCCTCTGCACTTTCATTTACCAGCAACTCAACGATGGCCCAGTCTCCATGGAACAATCCTGGGGCAGTTTTAATGCCTCCACCCCTAAGCCAAATACCGGCCCATCCTGAGAAATGGCTACCCAAATTCAATCCAGAAGCAGGCATGCTAGCTGAAGAGCACATTAACAATTTCATGCTTTCTGTCAATCTCAACGAAGTTACCAACGAGGATGTTGTTGTCCGGCTTTTTCCCTATACAATGCAAGGAACAGCCGGGTCATGGTACTTTTCATTACCTTCCGGGTCTATCACAAGTTGGGACATTTTTCAAAGTCAATTCCTTACCAAGTTTGGTGATGACAGATCAACGGCGACGTTAATCAATGACCTATCCAATCTTAAAGCCGAGGCTAGAGAACCCATCAAAGATTTCAATTTACGGTTTAATAAAATCCTCAACAAAATTCCCACTGCTTCCCAACCCAGCGAAGAAGTACGATGTGAATGGTATATTACGGCCTTACCATCAAACTTAGCAATCTTCGTGGATAGGGCGAATAAAACAACCTTAGTTGAAAACCTGACAGAGGCGATAGCAGTAGAGAAACGCGTAGTAGCCCTGGAAAAGAGATCTGCGATAGAGGAACGCAAATCTAAAAAAGTCACCTTCAAGGAAGACCCCAAGAAGAAGCAAACGAAAGACCCTTTCGATTTGGAAGGATTGCAAAAAGTATTAAAGACCATGTCCAATGAGATGATTGACATAAAAAAACAAGTAGCAGAAACTTCTTCAAAAAAGCCCTACAGAGCTTTTAAAAGAGGCCCTTCAATGGATGTCAAACCACCCAACGCTATCTCAAATGTCGAATCCGAAGAAGAGGAAGAAGAAGAGAGTACCACTGAAGGGCAGACCGATGACGAAGAAGTTGTGGAACTACAAGGAATGTGGGATTTCATCCTCCCACAAGAAGAAGATCAAGAAGCATTTCCGGTTAGCACACGAAGCAAAAATCAACTTGATCCTCCCCAAACTACCCCTAAGCAGAAGGGCGCAAGCCCTGCAGCAAAAGATAAAGTCGCAACAAAGAAAACGACTGCTAAAGCGACTCCATCTAGCCCAGTCCAACCAGATCAAACACCTCCATCAAGAACACTGATAGTGTCGGATGAAATGGAATACAATATTATTGATGACATGAAAAAGACTAGGGCTAATATCACTCTTTATGAATTGAGCAAATTGAAACATCAACAGAAAATAATGATGAAAGAATTACATGCCGTGCCTACTACATATTTGCCTACAGCTGTAGCTTCCCATAACATGGGAAGACCTCCAACCAACACGATCAATAAGATTGATCCAAATGACATCGCCTTGATTGGAGGAAGATCAAGGTCTCACACTCCCCCTTTTCTTCTCACCTATGAAATTTTCAATAAAAATGTACACAATTGTTTGGTAGATTCTGGTGCTTCAACGAATATTTTACCCAGATCAATATGTGCCAAGTTGAATGTTCAACCACAAAAATCCGCAGTGCGCATAGTTCAGCTTGATCGATCTCAAGTCGAAGTGATTGGTGAACTTAATCAAGTGACCATAAGATTGTCGTCTAACCCGAAGGTATGTCAGGTTATTGACATTCTAGTAGCTGATATCCCAGAATTCTATGGCTTGATTCTTAGCAGGGATTGGTCCAAAAAAATCCATGGATACTTCTCAACCGACTGGTCGCACATGTGGTTACCCTACAATGGTAAACCGAATCAAATAAAGGTTGAACGAGAGTTACACCAGAAGTACATAGTGACGGTATTGGAGGGAGAAAATGAAGCAGTAGCATATAACAACAGTATCATAGGCAATTACTCGGTAGATTCTTTCCTCGGCAATTTCAATGCTCAAACATCACCTTACGTAGAAAATTCAGTTTTGTCCCAAGTCGAAAATTTTTCCCAAACTGATAATTCAAAGTGTGTTAATTTTGTAGATAAACCTGTAAATACATCTTTGTTTGGAAATTATATTTTGATGGCTCTAAATCTAACGAAGGAGCAGGAGCAGGATGTGTTCTGATTAGTCCAGAAGGAAATAAGACCATGCTTACGTGCAGACTTGAATTCGATTGCACAAACATTACAGCGGAATATGAGGCCTTGGTGCAAGGCCTATACAAAGCAATCGGGTTGAACGTCAAGTATCTTCAAGTCTTCGGAGACTCTGAGATTGTCGTCAAACAGGTACGTAACACCATACATTGCCTATCAGGTCATTTGAAACACTATCAATCTTTAGTACAAGATCTGACTGAGCATTTTATAGCATTCAATATTTCATCAATCCCAAGACTCCAAAATGCGAGCGCAGACCTTTTAGCTAACGTAGCCTCCAGACTTATTCCCTCCGAAGATTTTAGTCCGGATAGATTCTCAATAGAATTAATCTTTAGACCGTCCATCCCTGACAACATTACAAATTGGAGAGTATTCAATGACGATCCTGATATTGTAAATTTCCTCACTTATGAAGGATCCTACTCCAATCAGATAATTGACGAAGACCATCACGATCGACAAATACAACAAGATAGCATTGATAATGCTATACCTAAATCGGTGGTTAAGTTGGAAAACTTATACGATTTGAAAAGTCGGTTTAAAAGGTCTACCAATTCTAAGCTCTACAGTTCAACTCTGAACTACGAATTAGTGAACCTAAGAACCGATGATAAACCACAAAACGTTAATCTAGGCCACAGCCTAGCCCCTGAAGAAAAACTGGTGTATATTCGTCTTTTGAGACAATACAAAAATGTTTTTGCCTGGAATTACGATGAGCTGAAGACATACGACACTTCTATCATTCAACATACTATCCCTATGATTGACAACGAAAAACCTGTCCAACAGAAACTCAGAAAAATCCACCCCAATTTAGAAAATCAGATAAAAACTGAGCTAAATAAGTTATTAAAAGCCAGAATAATTTTCCCCATCAGACATTCCAAATGGGTCTCCAATATGGTACCCGTTAGAAAGAAAAATGGAGATATTAGAATCTGCATCAATTTTCGGAATCTCAACAAAGCCTGTCAAAAAGACAATTTTCCCCTCCCACCTATGGAGCAGATATTACAGGCAGTAGCAGGCTCAGAACTAATGTCTTTTTTGGATGGATTTTCAGGATACAATCAAGTGCTGGTACATCCCGATGATCAGTTAAAAACCACATTCCGAACTAAATGGGGCACATACGCATATTGGAAGATGCCATTTGGTTTGATCAATGCCGGCACTACATTTCAGAGAGCCATGGACATCGCATTCAAGGGTTTAGTCAATAAATCTGTAGTAATTTATTTGGATGATATAACAGTGTACTCCAAGAAGCGAAGTGACCATCTCAAAGACTTGAAACAAATCTTTCAACAATGTTTAAGGTATGGGATTTCACTTAACCCAAAGAAATCTTTTTTCGCATTAAGTGAAGGAAAACTTCTAGGATTCATAGTGTCAAAATCTAGTATTCACATTGAGCCTGACAGAATCAAAGAAATTTCTGAAATATCCCTACCTCATAACAAAAAAGCCATGCAATTTTTCCTTGGTCAAATCAATTTTGTGAAGAGATTTGTCCCAGATTTTTCACGAATTGTTTCTCCTTTGCAAACCATGATTAAAAAGAATTCAAATTTTAAATGGGGTCAAGATGAGCATGAGGCATTCAACCTGATCAAACAAGCTATCATTAACGCTCCATCTTTAGCAACCCCGATTTTTTCAGAATCTTTTATCTTATACACATTTGCCTCAGAGAAATCATATGCCGCGATCCTAACTCAAGCAAACCAAGAGAAAGCGGAAGCTCCAATCGCATTTTTTAGCTCGAATTTACAAGGTGCTGAACTCAACTATTCAGACGTGGAGAAACAAGCATATGCTGTTTTCAAAGCGGTCAAATATTTCAGACCTTTCTTACTTAAAACCCATACTAAGGTCATAGTACCGTTTCCAGCGGTAAGAAATCTTCTAATACAGAAGGATGTGGGTGAAAAAAGAGCAAATTGGATCATTGCTTTACAAGAATACGACCTTGAGATCAAACCAGCAAGCATTGTGAGAGGTCAAGGCTTCTGCAAAATGTTGGCTGGAGCATCGCAAATTCCTGAAAATTCATCTGAAGAGGTACAGATGTATGAGGTAAGCCTAAACGATGCAGAATCATTATATGCTGACACCATTTATTATCTTAAGAACGGGTATGCTCCATCACACCTGGATCACACCAAGAAAAGAGCTCTGAGATTGAAAGCTAAACAATATCAGCTCATAAATGATGTTCTGTTTAAAAGGAATTATGATTCTGTTCTTCTTAGGTGTCTTGAGAAAACTGAAGCCGAAAAGGTTTTGCAGGAACTCCACGATGCACCAGCAGGCGGACACTATGCTGGATATGCTACTGCACATAAAATCTTACGTGTAGGATATTATTGGCCCACGCTGTTCAAAGACTCACACAGTTACGTGAGGAAATGCCAATTCTGCCAAACTACTGCAGGAAGACAAAAGAAACCGTCCATGCCACTACAGTCGGTAAACATCGAGCAACCATTCAGTTAGTGGGGCTTGGACGTAATAGGTGAGATCGTTCCTCACTCTTCTAAGCAGCATAGATACATCCTCACGGCAACAGATTATTTTACTAAATGGGTAGAAGCAGTTCCTCTCAAGACAGCTAATTCTGAAAACATCATTGAATTCATAGATCAATTTATAATCACTAGGTTTGGATTGCCAACGGATTTAATGTTTGATAATGCCTCATACTTTTCTGGGAATGCAATGACTGAGTTTGCACTTAAAAGAGGGTTCAAACTGAAATATTCAGCCAACTACTATCTGCAAGGTAATGGATTGGCTGAGTCAACAAATAAAAACCTAATCAGGATTATTAAAAGAACAGTGACCAGAACCAAAAGAATTGGCACAAAACCAGGATTATTAAAAGAACAGTTGACCAGAACCAAAAGAATTGGCACAAAACTTTGGTAAATGCTTTATGGGCAGATAGAATAACAAAGAAAGCTTCAATCGGCACTTCTCCCTTTAATTTAGTTTATGGGAAAGAAGTGGTTCTCCCATCTCACTTAGTGATCCCCTCCTTGTCTTTAGTACAATACATCGATGAAGTATCTACTTCCTCCTTACAATTAAGACAAATGGAAATAATTAAGTTAGAAGAACGACGAGAACAAGCTAAGAAAACCCATGCTCATCACCAAGCGCTAATGAAATCCTCTTTTCATTCAAGCATAATGACCAGATTTTTTTTTCAGATGGGAGATCTAGTTTTGAAATGGGATAAGGCTCATGAAGAAAAAGGCAAACATGCAAAATTTCAGAAGATGTGGCTTGGTCCTTTTCAGATTGTAGAAGTCATAGGCCCATCAACGTTTGTGTTGCAGGATTTAGCAGGTAGAAGGGATTCTTTGCCTGTTAATGGACAAATCCTTAAAATATATTTTCCATAGAAGATTACTCTTCTATTATGTAGGATAGTTTTAGTTTTTCTTTTTCTTTTTTTTTCATAATAAAACCAGTTGTAGATGGTTACTACAGGGGTTCACGAAAAAGACACCAATTCTCTATCAGATTTTGATTTTTTTCGCTTGTACAAGTAGTAAAATTTTCGAAAAATCTGATCTTTATTATTGACAGATAGAGTTACTTTAGCCTAGATATGATACTAGTCTCAACTTCAAAAAATTTGATGAAAGCAACCTTTAGCGAAGAAATTGTTTTATATCAGCACAATGAAAGGTATCAATAACAAAATAAATATTCTCTGTAAAACTGTTGTTTTCAAACTCTATTATTGTCGTCTAGAGCTTTCTTAAGGAAAAACAATGATTTCCTCCCTGCTAAAGAAAATCGCAGCATTCAGAGGAACAATCCGAGAAAACACTATATCTCAAAGAATAAGAGGTCTCATCACGAGCCGGCTTATCATGATCACAGATATTATAACTTGCTGACTTTGCCAATACTGTCCACCAAAACAGGGCAACGACTCAAGATTGTTGCAATCAAAAGACAAGGGGTCTCATCACGAGCCAGCTTGTTCAGCAAAAGTGTAAATCAAGTGAATGACTGTGTCATAATTTGGCCACCAAACCAAGACATTGTTCTTTAGAGAGTAAAAAAGGAAAAAAGTGTCAAAATGGGTTTTTCTCTAAAAAGTTGTAAATAGCCTTAAGCAGGATAAGGGATCATTGCTGGGTAATAGGTAACCCTGTCGAGGCTATGGACGCCTGCTGGCAGCAGAGGCTCTACCTACGACAAATGAGCATATTTTAAAAGCCAGCACACAGAGAAGACCTTATTTTATCTTTAAAAGACCAAGTAATGGCTGATGTAAATGCAAGGACAAAGCCTGAGGAAGCAAACAATTGGAATAGAAAACGGTTGAAACAAAATATCATTGATAGGATAAGGCATAATGTACTCTATCTGTCCATAACAAAATTTAGACTTATGAAAATTTTTCTGCTTTGGAAGTTAAAATTCAATAGAAAAGCAGAGATAACTGGTTCTTCCCAGTGAATCGCCATTGTTGTGGCCACCAACAACCCCCCTCTTTGTTTGGTATTAGCAATAACACCAAACAAATGGGGACCCTTAATAAAAAATCCAAAAAACATTTTTTTTTTTTGAAAATTTTTGTATTCAACTCCTTAAAACTATATCGCATCGCAAGAAGAGAATAAAACATTTTCTTATGAGCATAATAAACTGCGAAGAAGCGACGCGAAATTCATCACATCGCATACATTATGAAGCGCTCTTAAAAGAAAAATCTTAAGAAATCTCCGACGGCCGATATGCGACGTCGCATATTGCAACATCGCGTAAGCAGCACACAATGATTGAATGACTAAGCGCAATCTGTGATCTGCGATGAATGCGATTTGCGATAAATGCGATCATAAATTTCTACGATGACACATCTTGACGACGCGATCCGCGATGCTGCGATGCGAGTCGCAGAAATCACCCATCGCAAATTTTCCTCGGCGCAGTATTCAAGGAAAGCTGTCCGTAAACCAAAATTGGGCGCGCGCCTTAAAGGAAATTAATGAATGTACGCCAAATTATTCAAGAAGGACAGTTTTGTGTTTTTTGAAGAGTCAGTTAGTTATGGGTGTCATGATTATGCATTCATAAGAGCTTAAAGCTTTCATGTCAATCTTTATTATCATTACTCTTTTCCTTTGCGTAAACTGTAAGATAGGAAATAACATGAAGCAATGTGCAGGAAACATCTAAGGAAAAGGGGAAAGCGTCAAATGCTCGGAGAACAGAGAAGAGATGCCTTCATAAACGGATGCCGCACGCAACAGGACCACAGATTCCAGAGTATCACTCAACAGATGCTGATGTCAATAGGCCATCCAACGCCCAGAGTCAAAAGCGCACAAAAGCAGCATGTTTACAAAAGATCCTGAAGCTTATGCTGGGTAAAGCAAAAAGAAAAAAGGCGCTAAAGAAAGAAAACACACCAGAAAAGCCCGGAACAAAGAACGGAGGCAGTTTTAGATGCATAAAATTATTCAAAGAGCAAAATCCCTAACTTGTTCAGTCATTCGCAAGGCCAGAAACCGAAATAGCAAAAGCAGAATCAGTTTGAGAGAAATTTGGGTTATTACCAAATATACACGCAGTGAATACACCTAGCCAGAGGAAGATTCTCGAAAATATCTTCTATTTTACCAAAAAGTGGTGCTAGCGCTTGTTATTTCTATTTTCATAGCTCAAACGAAAGCAGAAGGCGACTAGCCAACTCTTCCCAGGCGAATGTTGCATGCTTGCAGCACTAAGGAGCAAATACAGAAATGGTTAGGAATTAGATTCAATTTTTAGAAATAGTTTTTCTTTAGCAGAAGGGCGGTCATTTAAAACCGTATCCTAAATTTATGTAATTAAGTTAATTAGTTAGCAGTATTTAAACCCTTCTCAGGCATTAGGAGAAGGGTCCAGAAATTTGTCAAAAAACTTGTCCTCAGAACATGCACTTTTGCACCCTCGGAGGGGGTTTTGATGAATGGATGGATCAAGGTTTATTAATGTTTGCATTTGATATCTGCTACTGATGTTGCACTTCTGTACTCTTAGTAGATGTTAGAGCAAGGAGAGATAAATCATTGTTGCTTGAAGCTTATGAGTGGAACCAGTCATAAATGGTACTTTTATCTCTTGACTGTTTCTGTTTATATTCTTAAAGTGATATACAGTTTTTAGTTGTTTATATGTTACTGCATGAATGTATCAGTTACCATTTGGCACTTTTGTACGGTGGAGTCATTTATTTATGTTTGATATATGAATAACTTATTATGCGATATGCTGTTCACAACTGTTTTGCCTAACTTTTTATGCAAAGTGGTTTATCTTAATTGATTTCTATTCTTATGATAGCTGAATGATCTTTATTACCAGTTATTGTTTGAAATCTCTTTAGATCGCATAATAGAAGAAATTCACCCCGGGTTAGCGTAGATTAGATGTGTTGTTTCTCATTAGATTACAATAGCATAGAGTTAGTTTAGAAGTTTGAATTAAATTAGCTTTAAGTACTCTTAGATCAGCATCATCCAACTCTACACACACACACACCCTTAAATTGGGAAACTGGTCCCATTATCCCCAGTCGGACCCGCTATACCAAACGGATAAGGAGCTGCCAACCAAGGTCCGGACCGGGTGGGTATCCCCCTTGTCGTCGACCCGATTTTCGCGGCTTCAACAGAAGCTTAGCCTCATCCAACCCTCCTCAACTATGCATTACGTAGTTCCAACCCTCAAGTTGCAACCCTAGACCTTGACACTATGCAATGCACAATTCTTGCCTCCTAGGATTGTGCACTATACAATTCTACTGCTCAAGCCTGAACGTTGGCCCCCAAAATTGCGCAAGCCTTAACTGCACATTACATAATCTCTAAGCTCAAGCTCAGCCCTTGAGCTCCTGAGCTACACAATTTTGCAATCACCACATTTGATCTTCCTCCCAAAACTATGTAGTTGGATGAAACAGTGCAAAATCCCTCAACCTAGCTCAATGAGTCCCAAAGCTACACAATCTGCCTGCCCAGTCCAGCTTGAACTGGCATTGTGTAGTCTCAAGGATCAATCTTCACCCTTGACTGCCCAAGTTGCACAATTGCACAATCACCGAGCCTCTCCCTAAGCCTACAACCCAATTTTGGCTCAGTCAATGGATCAACATGCACCATCTTAGACTAGGGGTTTATTAGACTAATGTCATCCTGTCATTAGTGAATTGCAGGTGCAGGTATTTTATCATACCATGACAAGGTGATGAAGAAGGAGATGGAGAAGGGAAACATGATGGAAGACATATTTGTAGCTAATTATGCAAGCTGATCAATCAAGAGAAAGCAAAGGGACATCAGTTTGCGACCTCAGCTCAAGACTTGATATCATTGAAGACTCCTTACTTCTAAGCCATATGGAGGTGTATAGAAAATCATTCTCAAGAAGATGACAAGGAGTAGCAAAAGTGGCTTGACATTTCCATGTCATCAAGCAGTCCATGTCAACAGTGTCACATCATGTCATGTCATGGGTTGTCATATTCCACATCATTATTATGGATTATGTAATTTCTTATTCGAAAATGTATTGTAAAGTGGAAGTCCAAAGGACACATACAAAATATGAAGAGTCATGTAAAGTCAAAAAGTCATAGGAAGTCAAACAATCATGAGGATAGTCAAAAAGTCACTAGGGAGGTGAAGCATCAATCCATTGGTTATATATACACCCTCATTGTATGAGCACATGACTTTTCACATTGGCTCCTCCCGCAAGGCATTAAAGAGACAAGCTAGTTCTTTTGAGGAGAAAGTGTTGGCACCAACGCTCCATTATTGGAGCTAGTTGTGTTCAATGTATACATGTGTCTTGGAACTTTTACTTAATATATGAAGCATGATGGCCAGCACATTCTTTGTTAGGATATTCCGACACATAGGATATAGTTAAGTTCAACTTGGTCTAGTATAGAGTTAGGTTAGAGTTAGGTAAAGTGTGTTTCTTTACCGTTGTACATTTTGTAACTTACAATCCGACGGTCACGATATGTAGTGATCCGACGGTTCACTCTCACCTCGGTATTACCGACACTTGATCCGTGGCTTGACACCCGATTGGTCCATGAGTTCTATTTAAAGCGCATGGAGGGTCATTGTTCGGGTAATCCGTGCATGAGAGAAGCTTATGTAAATTTTCATTCTTTGATTAATAAATTGTCTGTACCCACGTTGGGACAGGCCGTGGACTGTTTCCCTCCTTGCACTCTGAGGGTTTTAACCACGTCAAAAATACTGGTGTATTGATTTGAGATCTGGTTGTGAGCGGTGTCCTTTTGGTATTCTTCTGTGGAACTTACCCTGTAAATTCCTACATGGTATCAAAGCTATTTGAGGGCCGCGTCCGTTGGTGATCCAAATCTGAAGCCGGTAGAACTGCATGCGGCTGTCGTTTCCTAGATCTGCTGTTTCTGACTGCTTTCGGGCCGAGAGGACTGCTCTGTTGCATTCGGAGCATCTGTTTCAGTGAGGAACCCCTTTCGTTTCACGCGAAAAGGTTTCCGGTAGCCCTAGCTGCGTCATTTTTCAGATCGGGAGGTATACAGTGTTTTTTTTGCAGTTTACTGTCTTTTTCTCTCTGCTTATTTCGGTTTCGGTTTATTTAGCCTTTTTTTTTTTTCCCGGATCTATACCTTTCATTTCTGCGTATGCTCTTTGCCCTGCGACTCTGTGCGATCTGGGCAAATCAGAAACAGAAAGAAAGGATTTTTCTCATGCGTATGCTCTTTTCCCTGCACCTTAGTGTGATCTCGGAAAATCAGAAACATTGAGGAAAATATTTAGTTTTTCGGCTAAAAGCTAACTTTGAGATTTTTTTTAAAATTTCTAGTTTTTTGGCTAAAGCTAACTTCGAGCCGTAAGGTTCGTTTTTCTTTGGATATTCGTGTTGGGTTTTGTGTTTTGTGTTTTGTAGGGGAAAAGAGTCTTCCCAAGGCAAGCACGCAAATCGAGGCCCCCCCCCCCCCCCCCCTCTCTCTCTCTCTCTCTCTCTCTCTCTCTCTCAAATCTTTTGTATAGATCAATTGGTTCAAAGACCTTTTAAGAGAGTAGAGGTCTTGGGTTCAAGTCTCCATTTTGTGGGGGCGGATTTTTTCATTCCCGCACATTCGCGCACTTTGCCGGCAACGTCAACAATTTTTTTTCAAAAAGCCATAACTTCTTCATCCGGAAGCCTTTTTCAGAGCCGTTTTTTTTAAAACCGCCTATTTTTTCGAGATCTATCCATTGGACCACTCACTTTCAGCATCTTCAGCTTCAGTTGTTTTTCAAAAATGGAAAGTCCATGCCAAGTCATTCTTGACAGCACTAACTACTTCCAATGGGTCGCCTACATGGGAGATTTACTTAGAAGTAAAGGTCTCTTCAGAATAGCCACAGACCAAGAGAAGAAACCCAAAGATGAAGACAAGGCCGAAAAATGGGAAAATCGACAAGATCAAGCACGTGGCTTGATAGGAATGTCTGTTTCTCCTGATCTTAGATTCCACATTGCAGAAATTGAAACTCCTCATGAAGCATTAGAAAAACTTGCTAAAGTTTTTGGGATTAAAAATGAAATTAGATCCCATCAACTTGAAAATGAGCTGCTTACTTTGGATCCTAATAATTTTTCTTGCATTGAAGATTTCTTGTCAAAATTCAAGAACCTTAGATATCTCTTGGAAGGTGTTAAAGTTAAGAAAGATGATGGTAACCTTATTTATTCCATCCTTACTAAGTTAGGGCCAGCCTACTCTGTATTTGTTTCCACTTTCCATTCTACCAGGGAAGCTTTCATTTGTCAAGGCAAAGACTACAAGCCCCCTTCCTTTGACTCCTTTTGTGATTCCTTAATAAGAGAACAAGAAAAACTCTTACACCTTGGTCTTCTTAATCTTGGAAACTCTTCCACAAAAGCGTTAGCCGCCCAGCAGCAACCAAATTCAAAGAATCCTAAGAAGTCTTATCCTCAAAGGAATGGTCCTAAACCAACTCAGCCTCAAGATGAAAGATCATTTCAGCAATATGATAAGCCCAATAAAAACAAATGGAAGAAGACTGAAAGACATTGTAACTTTTGTAATCGAGATGGCCACTTAGAATCTAAATGCTTTAAGAAGATGGAAGCCTTGGAAGCCGCAATGAAGAAACATAACATCCATCTGGAGCCTACTTCAACTTCAACTTCCGGAACGGCATTTTCTGCATGTCATCGTCAATCATCTCAGTCTGGTTATGCATTAAATGTATCTTCTTCTTCTTCTCATTCTCATGAGTGGCTCATTGATTCTGGAGCCTCTTGTCACATGGCCAAAAACCAAGCCATGTTTTCTTCTTTAAATGATTGTAACACCAAAAATATATATGTTGGTGATGATAGATCTCTTAATGTTGTAGGGACTGGAACTGTTCATCTAGACAATGGTCAGTTCAATGATGTATTATGTGTTCCAAACTTATCCTGCAACCTTCTATCTGTCTATCAGATAACTCATTCAGGTGAAGGTAAAATTGTTGAATTTTCACCTCATGATGTTGTAATCAAGGATCTAAAAGATCCTAAACAGATTCTAGCTACTGGTCTTGCTGATGATTCCAAAAGGTTGTATAAGTTTCACAACTTTGGGTCATCCCATCTTCCCTCAGTATTTGTTGCTCATAATGATGAAGTGAGCAAACTTTGGCATGAGCGGTATGGTCACTTAAACTATCGCTCCCTTCAGCATCTATGTAAAGAAAACATGGTGACAGGTCTTCCTATGGTATCTTGCAAAGATGGTGTTTGTTCCGGATGTGTACTCGGAAAACATCATCGGGACAGTTTTGACAAACGTGCCTCTTGGCACGCCTCAGCCCCTTTACAGCTTGTGCACAGTGATTTATGTGGTCCTCTTCCTGTTGCTTCATTCTCTGGCTGCAAGTACTTCTTAACTTTCATTGATGATTTCTCTAGACGCACTTGGGTATACTTCTTAAAACTCAAGAGCGAAGTATTTACCACCTTTTTGGCCTTCAAAGCATTCGTTGAAAAACAATCTGGACATCAAATTCTTAAGCTAAGAACTGATAATGGTGGAGAATATGTTAAAAATGCATTCATCAACTTTTGCACCGAAAATGGCATTCAAATGCAACATACTGTTCCATACACTCCACAACAAAATGGTGTAGCTGAAAGGAAAAATCGCACTTTAAAGGAAATGGCTAATTGTATGCTGCAATCTAAAGGACTCAGTCTTAGTTTTTGGGCCGAAGCAATTAATTGTGCAAATTATATAATCAATCGCACTCCTACTAAGGTTCTAGAGAATATCACTCCAGAAGAAGCTTGGAGTTCCATTAAACCAGATGTAAGTCACTTTCGTGTGTTTGGAAGTGAAGCATGGGCCCATATTCCAGATGAAAAGCATAAAGCCTTAGAACCTAAGAGTGAGAAATGTACTTTTGTTGGATATTCTGAAGATGTAAAAGGCTATAGACTTATTCCATTTAAGTCCAAAAATGTTATCATTAGAAGAGATGTAAAATTTGATGAAAATAAATCGGCCTGCGAGCCTAGTCCGGCGGATGTGCCACCTCTTCCCATCTCTTCTATCTTTGAGAACATTTCTTCTTCTGATGATGAAAGCGAGGATGATAATCTTCCCCACCTTCTCAGGATCCTCAACTTCCAAGATGGGTCCGTGCTACTCGGGATGCAGCAGGTGATCTTGCCGGTGATCCTACAGATCAGCGACGTACACGTTCTCAGTTTGAAAGAGCCTCTTCTTTACTGGCTCAAGCTCCAGTGAATCATGATCCTGACACTTTTGCAGAAGCTTCAGGCCATCCACATTGGGAAACAGCTATGAATGAAGAATATCATTCATTGATGACAAATGATACATGGGATCTTGTTCCTCTACCAAAGGGACGCAAACTTGTTAGATGCAAATGGGTTTACAGAACCAAGTATGGACCAGATGGGAAAGTTAACAAACATAAAGCTCGTCTAGTTGCTAAGGGCTTTTCACAGGTTGAAGGCATTGACTACACTGAAACCTTCTCTCCAGTTGCCAAAATGAACTCTATCCGCCTTGTTCTTTCCCTTGCTGCCTCTTTAAAATGGGAAGTCCATCAAATGGATGTTAAATCTGCCTTCTTGCATGGGGACTTGCAGGAAGAAATCTATATGGAACAACCCATTGGCTTCATACAAACAGACTCCAGCCTTGTTTGTCGACTTAAGAAATCCCTTTATGGCCTCAAGCAAGCTCCTCGAGCTTGGTATGCCAAAATGGATAGCTTTCTTTTAGAATCTGGCTTTTCTAGGTGTCATTCTGACAATACTGTCTACACCAAGAAAGTGGGCAACTCTCTCATCATCCTTGTTCTTTATGTTGATGATCTTATTCTTACTGGTAGTGATCCCAACCTTATAAACCATGTGAAGTCCAGCCTTAAAAAGAAATTTGAAATGACAGACTTAGGACACTTACACTATTTTCTCGGTCTTCAAGTCTTGCAATCCCAAGAGGGTATTTTCCTTTCCCAGTCCAAGTATGCTTGTGATATTCTTCGTCATTTTCACATGGAAGACTGTAAGCCAGCCCCTTCTCCCTTTCAGTCTGGAGTCAAACTTTCAGTCTCTTGTACTTCTCCTGAAGTTGATGCTACCTTATACCGTCAACTTGTCGGAAAACTCTTGTATTTAACCCATACTCGTCCTGATCTTTCCTTTGTTGTTGGCCTTGTTGCTCGTTTTATGCAAAACCCCCGTGAAAGTCATTGGAAAGCAGCTAAAAGAATACTTCGTTATGTTCGAGGTACAATACAGTTTGGGATTCATTACAGTGCCAAAGCAGCTCCTCTGTTAGTTGGTTTCACTGATTCTGATTGGGCTGGTGACCTTGATGATCGGAAGTCTACTGCCGGTTATGTCTTCACTCTTGGTTCAGGACCTATTACATGGGCTTGTAAGAAACAGGCTGCCATTTCTCTTTCGTCAGCAGAAGCAGAGTATCGTGGTGCCGTGGAAGCTAGTAAGGAAGCCTTGTGGCTTCGTCAGATCCTATCAGAGTTTGGCTTTGAGCAGCAACATCCAACCACACTTTGGTGTGATAATCAAAGTGCCATTCAGCTATGCAAAGATCCAGTCCAGCATCAGCGCAGCAAACACATTGAACTACACATGCACTTCATCAGAAAGCTCATTCTTGACCATGTTCTTGAAGTGCAATATTGTCCAACGGATGATCAGGTTGCAGACATCTTCACAAAGGCTCTCACAGAGGCGAAGTTCACTAAACTTCGATATATGCTTGGAGTTCAGGAAGTTGTCACTAAGGGGGGATAGGCTCTAGTGCCTCCTTCCTTCTCCTATTGTGTCATATTTGTAAATCCTTCAATCCTATCCCAAGTTGTTCTTAAGGGGGGATGTTAGGATATTCCGACACATAGGATATAGTTAAGTTCAACTTGGTCTAGTATAGAGTTAGGTTAGAGTTAGGTAAAGTGTGTTTCTTTACCGTTGTACATTTTGTAACTTACAATCCGACGGTCACGATATGTAGTGATCCGACGGTTCACTCTCACCTCGGTATTACCGACACTTGATCCGTGGCTTGACACCCGATTGGTCCATGAGTTCTATTTAAAGCGCATGGAGGGTCATTGTTCGGGTAATCCGTGCATGAGAGAAGCTTATGTAAATTTTCATTCTTTGATTAATAAATTGTCTGTACCCACGTTGGGACAGGCCGTGGACTGTTTCCCTCCTTGCACTCTGAGGGTTTTAACCACGTCAAAAATACTGGTGTATTGATTTGAGATCTGGTTGTGAGCGGTGTCCTTTTGGTATTCTTCTGTGGAACTTACCCTGTAAATTCCTACATTCTTCATGCATGGATTATAAATGTTTGTAAGACTGTTATGTGAATGTTTATGATTCATGTTTGTTTTCACATGTACTAAAGTAGTTAAACTATTTCGGTTATTTTAGTGCCTATCATATTGAGAATGTGTTGTAATGGTTGCAATGATTATCACATCTTTATGGACTATTTCATTGGATTTCAGATGGATATCTATCGTTTGTGTGTGTTTCTACCAGAGGGGTACTATTGCCTCTATCTTAGAGGCTTGCGTTCCTTTCCCTCCGCGGTAGAAGAACCTTGACACACCTACAACCGAACACTCACCAGGCACACTTACTTGCTTTTAGAAGGCACACCTACATTCCTCTCTCTTACTGATAGTTAGAGCCAAGGCAAATATTCAAGAAATCGACAACCAAACCATATTCCGTATGGAGCTCCTATCCCAAACAATGTGAGGTCTAATTGGGACCACATATCGGGGAGACTTGGTAGGTCCAACACCGTCAACATTTCTAGCACTAAAAGAAGGGAAACTAGACTTTTATGGTTGATAACCTCACCCACCCTAACCATACATCCTCTGGTCAAGGCAACAATATTCCCAACACCTCCCTTGCTCACATTCCTGAATTTGGCGAATCTTCTTAGCCCGGTCTTGAACAAACTTGTGAAATTCTTATGAGCACATCTGGGCCATCCGACCTATAACCTGTAAGTTTGAAAAGGTTATTGAACTAATTCCTGGAGTACACAATCTACATTATTTTCCAAAGAAGGATGTGGCCACTCCTACTAGGATGTGGCCACTCCTACTAGGATAGTGGTTTTGGCAGTTGAAGATCTGGTTCTCTCCACTCTTGAATAACTAGCAGAGACTACAAAAAGTGCAGAGAAACCAGAATAGCCTCCACATTTTAACGGAGGTGACGCAGGTAATGTTGTACTCTCATATGATACTTTTCGCGGGTTAGGTGGTGAAGAAGAAGAAGAAGTTCCATCAAACTCCAACGAAGACGATGAACATAGAGACGAAGATATGACATACGAAGATCTGGACTAGAAGACTTAGGGCCCACTTACATTGTCAAGTGTGTTACACAAGATGCTGAGGCGCTCGGAGAAGCTGTTAACAAAGTATGACCCTAACAAAGCAATGAAGGTAGAGGACCACTTGGACAAATTTTACCTACATCTGCAAATGATTGAGGTACGGTACGATGATGTTGCATGTAGACTTTTTCTATGTACCTTAGATGGCAGAGATGTTGTATGGTATCACAACCTTCATCCGAATTCAATCCATAATTGGAGGGGTTTTAAGAAACTATTTCTTGAGAAGTTTGTTGTTGATAAAGCCCTCGCCGTGTTGTTAAGAGAGATGGGAAATCTTAAGATGGATCAAAAATAGAAAGTGAAGGATTTCAATCAGAGGTTTAATCATATCTTGAATAGATTTCCCGTAGACATGAAACCTTACGACTCCATCACTATCGATTACTACACATCTGCCTTACCAACAAGCATTATGCAATTCTTAAAGAGAAATGCGAAGCCAACTTTGGCTGAAAATTACGAAGAGGTAATTGCAGTTGAAAAGGAATTGCATGCGAATAGAGTCATTGTAGATGATGAGCCATCAAAGGACTCCAAAGACACGGGAAAAATGTCTCTGGCCTATGTAAATAAGACCAAGGAGAAGGAAGTAACCGATCTTGAGAGCTTGACCTGTACCATTAAGTCTCTCTCAAATGAGTTGGCATAGTTGAAAAAGAGGTCAAGCGAGACCACCATGAGCAACAAGCCTCCTAGATTCAATATTCTAAGAAGGGATGCTAACTCTGGTAGTAACAACAACCAACCGGCCAAGTCTGCACATAGCTTGAACATTGTGTTGAATGTTGAGAGTATGGGCATGGACTAATATTGTTCCTTTCATAAAGAGTATCATTCAGGAAAAACATGCCCGCAATGGAACCATAACATGAATGCTCTTAATACACATTTCATTGATACAATACTTTCAAATGACCAGACTGAGTTGACAGAAGAAAAGGACGAGAATTTTGTTGCCGAAGAAACTGTGAGTGTCAGACACACAGTGAATACATTCATTTTCATTTACATATCTGAAAAGAAGAATGTTGAAGAATAGCCACTGAGTGAGGCCCTGACCCAACTACAAAACAATCGATACAAGTTAAGAAGTTGAGGGCCAATATCCGAGGCAGAGTTGATGAGGTAGAAATTGAAAGAGAATTTGGTGAGAAATATCACATCGCTCATCAACTCATCCCATAACACTCAGAACAAGTCTGGAAATGTGGCTACAACGAAAAATGCTTCTACGAACAAAAAAAGCAAGCCCATCGTTCCAGAAGTATCAGACCAAGTTACTCCTCCAGACATTTTGGCAATGTCTCCCGCACTGGTTTATAGCATAGTTTATGACATGAAGAAAGCTCATGTGAATATCTCACTCTTTGAACTAACAAAGATCGTGAGCCAGTGGGAACTGCTTGTCCGTGCACTCAAACAATCTACCTCAAGTAACGATGCTTCTTCGCAGAAGGGATCTGGTAAGTCCTTTGGTTCCCTGGAATCTGTACTTAACGCTTTAACATTGGATGCAAATACACTCTGCCCTCCATTTTTGTTAACATTTGAAATTTTCAATTATAATGTGCACAATTTCTTAGTCGATTTCGATGCATTTGTAAACGTAATGCCTTTATCTGTAGCAAAGAAAATCAATGCAAAATGGGATAAAATAGATGCACAGATCATTCAGTTGGACAAGACTCTTGTCCATGCTATTGGTGAACTTAGAAATGTGCTTATACGCTTATCATCCAACCAACGAGTTCACCAATGTATAAATATAGTAATTGTGGACATTCTGGAAGCATACGATGTATTACTAAGCAGAGATTGGTCCAAAAAATTACAAGGGTATTTTTCTACGGACTAGTCACACTTATGGCTTTCGTACAAGGGAAGAAACAATCAAATCCGGGTTAACTCAGAGCCTTACATGAAACATATTATCACTCCCTTTGAAGGTAAAAATGAACCCGTGGCTTTCGTGGATCTTATTTTTGGAAATTACTTTTTAGAAACTGATCTGGGGTGTTATCTTTCTCAACCATCCCTAGTCCCACCTGACACACAGTTGGAACTCCTTCCTAGTCCAACTGGCGAAAATGACATTTGTACAGTAAGTAGTAGTAGTAATAGTATTAGTGTAGGACATAGTCCTTTCTCATATGATGTTTGGACCTTGTATTTTGATGGTTCGAAGACGCATGAGGGCTCTAAAGCTAGTTTTGTTTTAGTAGACTTGCAACAAAGAAAACATTTGATCTCAAACCACTTGGAATTCAAGTGCATGAATAACACCTTAGAATATGAGGCACTCATCTTGGGCTTACAAAGGGCCATTGACCTCAATGTTGGAATTCTCAAAGCAGTAGGTGACTCAGAAATTGTCATACGATAGGTATGTGATACTATACATTGTGTTTCACCTCATCTAAAATGTTATCAACAAGAGGTATGGCATTTTATTTCTCGTTTCCAAGCTTTCAATATCGTTTATGTTCCTGGGATGCATAACACAACTGTGGATGCATTAGCAAATGCTATTGTTAGGTTATCATCGCTTAGGGACGGTTTTTTTGTAGAAATTCTTTATAAACCATCTGTCCTTGATAATATTACTAGTTTTCGCGCTTTTAATGATGACCAACATATATTGCACTTTATGGCAAACGTTGATGTATTCAAGGATGCAACTATCGACGAAGATGAGCATGAGAAAGTGTTGTAGGATGTAGCTTGCGCAAATAAGGAGAATGCCACGTCGAAAGACGTGGTATCATTGGAAAAGTTGTATGACTTGCAGAACCAATTTTGAGGGCCAGTCAATGCAAAAACCCATAGTCCAACATTGTTGCACGAACAAATAAATCTTGGAACAAAAAAGGATATGAAGTTTTTCAATCTTGGTACTTACTGCACACCACAGGAGTGACAATCATTCATCCACTTATTCAAGCATTATCGAGATGTTTTCGCATGGACGTATGACGAGCTCAAAACTTATGATACGTGAATAATGCAACACATGATTCTGATTAAAGAAGGGGTCAAGCATTTCTAACAGAAGCTGTGAAAGGTACATCTGACGCTTGAGGTTTTGATTCAAAAGGAGTTAAGTTTTTGGATGCTCGAATCATATATAAAGTGTGACATTCGACCTGAGTATCAAATCCGGTCCCAACGAGAAAGAAGTCATAGGAAATTAACTTATGTGTTGATTTCCACAACTTAAACTGCGCTTCAAACAAAGATAACTACCTTGTGTTGTCTATGGAGCAAATATTGAAGACAATATCGCAATCAGAGATGTTTTCTTTGCTAGATGGGTATTCTAGTTACAACCAAGTTCTGGTCTCAGAGCCTGACATACTTAAGACAACATTTCGCACGAAGTGTGGTACGTTCACATTTAGAAGAATGTCATTTGGGATAGTAAATGTCAACGTGACATTCCAAAGTGCAATGGACATTCGAATTTCATGAATTGATCGGGCATAGCGTAGTGGTTTATCAGAATGATGTTATAGTGTTTTCTAAGAAAATATTTGACCACCTACGCCATCTGAAGAAAAATTTTGAGTGATGTCGGAAATATGGGATATCCCTTAATCCCAAGAAGAGTATTTTTGCAGTGTCCGAGGGTAATATCTTGGGCCATATTATCGTGAAGAGTGGCATTAAGGTAGATTGAGAAAGGGTCAACCTATAACATAGATTCCCTTCCCAGTAAACAAGAAATCTATGCAATTCTTCCTGGGAAAGATACATTTTCTCCACAAATTCATCATCGATTACACTCAGATCGTGAAACCCGTGCAGGAGATGGTAAGGAAGGATGCGATATATAAGTGGGATAAGAGAGAAAATGATGTGTTTTCCTATATCAAGCAAGCTATCGCAGATGCATCTACTTTGTACAACCCAGATTTCAACAAATATTTTTTGCTCTACACTTTCGCTTCTAATACTTCTCTTGCCACTGTGCTTACACAAAAGGATGATCAGAATAATGAGCGGCCAATATCTTTCATGAGTGCTAGCCTTCAAGGACCCAAACTCAACTACCCTGCCATTGACAAACAAGCTTATGCAATCTATAAGGCGGTGAAGCACTTCCGACCCTATCTCTTGAAAATCATTGTATTATCTTTGTGCTACACCTAACAATCAGATCATTGTTTGTTCAACAAGAGTTGGGTGAAAGAAGAGCGAATTGGATGATTGGTTTGTAGGAGTATGACTTAAAGTTCAAGCCAGTTCACATGATCAAGGGCCATGGTCTTTGTTGGCTAGCAATAGAAGCCTTAAATGCAAAAGAAGAAGGTATACAATGCATAATAAGAAAAAAAATATTTTTCAAATTGCTTTCCAAGGTAAGAGATGCAAGGAAAATAGGAAATAAGCTAATGAAAAAAGAAATATGAGACTTGAAGAAAAGCTAAAACACAAATCAAGAACCACTAGACACAAGAGCAATGAACTTTTCCAAACAAATCACACTTTTTAGATCCAAAATAACTTAACCCTAGAAAGGAAGGAAAATTCCACACAAAATCAAAAGGCAATTCTAAAAAGACTTACTAAAACCTCTAGCGTACAAACTCAACTTACAATAAAAACCCAGATAAAGATCCAAGAACCTTTTAAAAATGTCTTCCACGGTCAAGGAGATGGAAAGTTTTCCACCTTCAAGACATATACGTGACTGTTGCTAAAACAAATCACATATATACACACCCATTCTTTAGGAAACTCACATGTATACACTACTATTTCTGAAGAAACTTATGTTTAGAAAAAAAACAAGAGTAAAACTCAATAAATGGAATAAAATATTGAAGGAAGAAAACTATAAATAAGGTTGAATCTAGTAGTACCTAATTGGAAAAAGGATAAAAGAAAGTCCAATTGACCCTTAAGCAACCAACTAACCTTAAGGGAGAAACTTAGACAAGTTTCCTTCTAGTGGAATCACTAGTTATGTTTGTAGAAATTTCTTTCCTATGGTTAGGGTTAAAACCATAACATGACTGACTTAAGAAACACTCAAACTAATCCACAAACAACAAGAAATATTTATGAACAAATATCTAGGGTTAAAGGACTTACCTGGGAGAATGAAGGTTGATGAAGATCTGTCATAGATGAAGCAAATCATTAAAATAACTCGTAATCATATACTATATTATGAAAACACTGAATTGGGAACAAGAAGAACGAGTTTTTTATTGATTAAATCTAACAACAGTACAATGATATAGAGATCACTTAATTCTTGTTGAAGCCACTAGTCAAAACCATCCTTTGGATCTCTCCACCCTAGGCCACTATCAAAGTCTAAAAGGCACTAGAAAGACAAAGAAACAAGGGTTTTCTAACTCAAAGAAGTGCTTAAAATCATAAATGAATTGTAAACAAAGGATCATGAGAGAATTTGCCAGCATAAGATTACTTGATTATCTTCTCCACTCATGGCACACATAACTACTCTTAAAAAGTGGTTAAGATCATTAGGGGAAGAGCTACAAGATGTAGCTCTCGGTAAAACCTGTAAACCTTGCTCCAAAATACACACTAATGCACACACTTACTTTTTTGTGTGTGTGCAAAATAAAGGCAAATGCTAGCTGCTTTAAGGAGACTAGTGTGTATTAAGGCTTTGCTTTATTAAGAGTCACATGTTATGCCACATCAAAAACAATGTATGTCAACTTACATTTTGTTTAAACAAAAATTATTTTGAGAGAAAAATGATGACACTAAGGAAAATGATGATATAGTTAGGCCAATATGTGCATCTTCAAACAAATGCAAAAAAATGATACAATTATGACAAATTCATTTCTCTTTACACATTGCAATAAAGCAATGCATCACTCCATTGCAAGCTCATTAGAATGGTGAAGCTTCAATATTTTCCTTCTTAATATAAAAGGAAAAGTATCAATTCCACTTTCTTTCTCAACATTTAGGAAGACTTTATTTAAAAAGGAGCCAACATAATTTCTCCACGTCACTACACATCACTTCCACTTTCTTTTTAACATTTAAAATAAACACTTAATTTAAATTTATTTCATTTTTCACTAAGTTTCTTTTAATTTGAGAAAAATGATAAAAGCAAATATCTAAACTTCCTTTCATTTCATACCCACAATTCATTTAAACTTATTTCACTTTTCACTATTTTTTCTTTTAAGTTTGGAAAAAATGATAAAAAGAATATCTAAACTTCCTTTCATTTCATACCCCACTGAGTACCGAGGTTGCGGTTGGAGAGAGGAGTCTAGGCAACTCTTAAAAACAAGTCACTAAACCAATGATTGCCTTAGTGATTCACCAACATGCATGCATGGTATGGATGGCATGTGCATATCTCCCAACGAATTGATAAATTTTTCTAGTAGATTGGTCAGCCGTGATGATTGACAGTTGATTAATGAGGAAATGGGCTGATTAATTCTTATGCGAAATGGGCAGCATACTTACCTAGTCTGTTATGAAACCAGCTCACAAAAAGATAGAAAACATAGATCAACGCCTTAGAAATAAGCCTCTTCGAGGGGGAAACCTCCTTTACATTACACAAATGAACAATTCTTTGATGATTCAAATGACAAAACCTCCTTTCTATATATAGGAGTCTAAGGAGTCACAATATAACCCAAACGACCTAACAATAATAATATAAAGGCACAAAAATAACAATAAAGGGATTCTATGGGGCACAGTAATAACAATATGGGTCAATAGGGGCACAACAATATTATTAAGGGATACAACTACAATAGTAATGGGGTAATCACTAGTATTATAGGGACCTAACATGCCCCTCTCCTTCAAAAAAGTGTTGTCCTCAACGCTTGAGTAGTTATGGATGCTTCTGTATAAAATTCTCATCCTCCCATGTGGAATCTTCAACGGATAAGTTCTTCCACTTGATGAGATACTTCGAAATTGATCGATTTCGTAGTTGTCGGGTTCTTGTTTCTGTGACTGCTTCCGGTTCCAATATAATTTTTCCTTCCTTGTCAAGTTCTGACAATATTGTTTGAACTAGGAGCTTGTCGCCTATAACCTTCTTTAAACATGAAACATGGAAAACTGGGTGCACTCGAGAAGCTGCAGGAAGCTCCAATTTGTATGCCATAGTACCAATATTTTGCAACACCTTGTACGGACCATAATACTTTGGTGATAATTTATTATCCTTCTTAGCTTGCTTGAGGGACATTTGTTTATATGGTTGTAGCCGTAGGAATACCCAATCACCTACATCAAAACTTCTTTCGCTGCGATGTTGATCTGCTTGTTGTTTCATTCTACTCTGCGCCAACACGAGGTTATCCTTTAAGAGTTGGAGGACTTGTTGTTGATGCTCAATGTGATGTTCCACTGCTTGAACCTTAGAATTTTCTCTTAAATATGATTTGATGGATAGTGGCTGATATCCATAAAGTGCCATAAACGTGGTCATTTTTGTTGCTGTATGGAGTGTTATACCACCATTCAGCCAAAGGCAACCATTTGACCCATTGTGTTTGTTTATCATATACAAAGCAACGAAGATATCCTTCCAAACATTTGTTTACTATCTTAGTTTGCCCATCAGATTGAGGATGATAAGATGAGATATGAGCTAACTGAGTACCAAGACAATAAAATAATTCTGTCCAAAAATTTCCAGTGAAAATGGGATCTCTGTCACTTACAATAATCTTTGGGTTTCCATGTAGCTTTTGAATTGTTTCCATAAATGCAGTAGAAACTGTACTGGATTTACATGGATGTGATAATGCACAAAAGTGTGCATACTTGGTAAGTTTGTCAACTACCATCATGATGACACTCTTTCCCTCAAACTTGGGTAAATGTGTGATAAAATCCATTGAAACCGCCTCCCAACGTTGGCTTGGAATGGATAAAGGTTGTAATAGACCCGGGGTCTTAATTGTTTCAACTTTATTTTGTTGGCAAACGAAACATTCCGCCACAAACTTTGGAATATCCAATTTAAAGCCATCCCAAAAAAATTCCTTCTTAACCTTGTGGTAAGTTTTTAAAAATCCTGAGTGCCCTCCTAAGGGAGAAGTGTGCAATTCCATAAGAATCTTTTGTTTGAGTTGGGAATTCTTATAGAGGTATAAGCGATCTTTGTACCATAGCGAATCATTTTGCCAACTAAATGTATCAGATTTACTGGAATCTTGTTGTAACTTTCGAATAAGTGCCCACACTTCTTCATCATTCTTCCATTCCTCCCTTGCTTCGTTTATCCAATTTGGTTGGATAATAGAAATGGTGCACAACAATGCTTCCACATCCTCATCCTTTCTTGAGAGTGGATCTGCCACCACATTTTGCTTCCCTTTTTTGTAAATGATTTCAAAGTCATACCTCAACATCTTTGTGACCCACTTTTGTTGCTCTTCAGAGGATAATCTTTGTTCTAAAAAGTATTTAAGGCTATCATGATCCTTTTTTACCTTGAAGTGTATTCCCATTAGGTAGGGTCGCCATTTCTTAAGTGCATGTAATATTGCCAACATTTCCTTCTCATAAATAGATTTGTGTAAAAACTTTCTCTTGATTGGACGACTTTCAAAAGCAATGGGTCTTTCATCTTGCATTAAAACAACACCGATTCCATTTCCTGAAGCATCACATTCCACAATAAAGGTTTTTGTGAAGTCCAGTGTAGCTAAGACCGGTGCTTGGCACATTGCCTCTTTAAGATGTTCGAAGGCCTTTGCTGCTTTTGGAGTCCATGAAAATGCATCTTTCTTCAATAATGTTGTTAGAGGTGCTGCTATTCTCCCATAATTCTTAAAAAACTTGTGACAATACCCTGTCAACCCGAGAAATCCTCGCAGATGCTTTATGGATGTAGGGATTTTCCATTCCTTAATGGCTTTAATTTTGATAGGGTCTACCTTAACTCCTTCATGAGATACAACATGACCTAGATATTCCACCTCTTGTACTCCAAAGAAACATTTGGATCTTTTTGCATATAATTGTTTCTCCTCCAATAGTTGTAGCACCTTGTCAACATGTTCAACATGATCCTTCCAAGACTTACTGTAGATTAGTATATCATCAAAAAATACTAACACAAATTTTCTAAGGAAGGGTTTGAAAATGGAATTCATCAAACCTTGAAATGTAGAAGGTACATTGGTAAGGCTAAAAGACATGACCAAAAATTCATAATGACCCTCATGAGTTCTAAATGCTGTTTTCGGAATGTCTTCAGTCTTCATTCTGATTTGATGATATCCTGAACGAAGATCCAACTTGGTGAAGTAAATTGATCCATGCAATTCATCTAGTAATTCATCAATGACAAGAATGGGAAAATTATCTTTAATAGTGAGCTTGTTGAGCTCCCTATAATCTAGACACATGTGCCATGATCCATCCTTCTTGTGCACCAATACTACTGGAGTAGAGAAAGAACTTTGACTAGGTTGAATTATACCAGCCTCTAGCATTTCTACAACTATACGTTCAATTTCACTCTTTTGGGCATAGGGATATCTGTACGGCCTGATGTTTGGAGGAACACTTCCTGGAATCAGATGAATAGCATGATCATGATCACGAATAGGTGGGAGACCTTTGGGAGTCTCAAATAGCTTGGAATGATTGTCCAAGACTTTTTGGAGATCTGGAGAAATAGATGATTTCGATGTGGAAACATCTAGCGAACATAATTGTGCAATTACACCTCTTTGTTCCTTTTTAGAAGCTTTGTCATACCGTTAGAGTTGATTATCTTTCCCAGTTTCCCTACAATACCCCTTAATTCAACTTCCTTTCTTTCCGCAGAAAATTTCATGAAAAGTTCTTGAAAATTAAAAGCTATTGTACCCAAGGATTGTAGCCATTGGACTCATAGTACAACATCAACACCTCCCATTGGAATGGAAAGCATTGGGCTAGTCAATACATATTCTCCCATGGATAGATTGATATTATGACACTTTCCAGAGCAATTTATCATTCCTCCATTTGCAACCATCACTTGACAATCTGGTGCTAGATATAGGAAGCAATTCAATTCTTTTCCTATCTTACAATGAATAAAATTGTGGGTACTTCCTGAATCAATCAACACTATTACCTTTTTCTTCTTGATTTGTCCTTTTATCTTGATGGTTTGAGGAGTGGTAATTCCAGCCAATGCATTATAAGATATGGTCGGATTCATTTCTTCTTTATCTAGGCTTTGTTCCTGGAGTATATCCTCTTCTTTTGACCTTTCTTGCTCCTTTTCTTCTTCCTCTTCACAATCTATGTAGAATAATTTCTTCTCAACACACTTATGACCTTTAGTGTATTTGTTATCACAACTGTAACAAAGCCCTTTTGCTCTTTTTTTCTTCCAATTGTTGTGGTGTCAACCTTATAGGTTGTGGAAGGCTAGGGGCAACAACATTTGCATCTTTATAGTTGTGAGTGGTATGCTTCCTGGTTGCCATAATTTTGCTTTCCATTTTTCTTGCTAACTTGAATGCCTTCTCTAATGAATTAGGTTCCCAAAGGTGAACATCATGCTGGATATTATCCTTTAAAGTTCGTATGAACACATCAATCCTATGCTCCTCTAGAATATTTTTTACCTTTATGTTCAATTTTTGGAACTCCTCAATGTACTCCATTATTGAACCCTTTTGTTTGGGACTTATCAATTGGCTAAAAAAGGTGTTGCTTTTTGTATCTTCATAATGTGCTATCAATTCTTCTGTAAAAATTGCCCAAGTGATAATTTGTTTATGAGAGCAAAGCCATTGATACCATACAAATTGATTTGGTTCCAAATATAAAATTGCAATATGTTCCTTTTGTATGTTTTGCACATTATTGGGATCGAAAAATTGCTCCATCTGTAATATCCATGTTGCGGGATCCTTGCCATCAAACTTCCTCATATTGATTTTTGGAATATGGTGGGTCTTCAATCCAACATTAGAGTCTATGAAATCATGATTAACATTTCTTTTGTTCTCATCATGAGTTTCCTTTACTACCCTTTCACCATTAGTAAGTATTTCTTGTAGAAAATTTGTCAAATCTGTCTTCAAATCTGCCATGCTTGTCTTCAAATCTATCTTCAAATCGTCCATCTTAGCTTCCACGTCATTCATCTTAGCTTCTACATCTTTCTTTAAACCATCCATCTTAGATTTTGTTACTTTTTGTGCGAGTGACATTTGTTGTACTTGGTCTCGTAATTTTGATATATCATGTTGCATTTCTTCCACTTCTTCATAAGTCATACTAGAGCTTTCAGGTTGCTTACTAGGTGTTTGCATTTTCTTTCCTCGGGGCATCAATTACTGATAATAATGTTCTACTATGCCCTTTGAATTCCTTCAAAATAATTTTTCAAACCAAGCTTAAGAAAAACTTTAAAAAAATCTACACACCTTTTTTCACTTTGTAGGAGCTCGATATTGCCTCCGATGTATCTCTGTAATTTCGGATCATCCAGTGCTGAAATTGCGACTTGCAGTAGCCCTCTGTGTCCTCTTTCCAATGCCACCAGTCTGATCGAATTTAGATTCTCCAAGGTAGAGTTATGCACAATCTCCCAAGATGACCTGATTATAGACCTTTTAAGAAGAGCGAACTTGTAGGAAGTGCCACGTGTCACTGTTTCGACCTTAGGATCTGAAAAATATATACAGGAAACTACAGTCCGTCCTCTTTCTGTAACTTCTTATGAAATTTCAATTTGATGCTCAAAACAAAAGTTATGACTATTTTCCCCAGGTCACCTGTTTGGAATGTAATTCGGGAGTCTGCAAAAATGCCAACTTCCTCAGATCATATCTCCGCAAATATAGCGCAAAAAACTCTGAAATTCAGACCTACAGTTCAGAACGATTTCGGCCCAAATGGGTTTTTTTAGCGTCTGAAACGTCGCAGAAAAAAAGTTATAGCGCAAATTCCACGATGACCTGTTTGGAGCAGCGAAACCATAGAATTCAAAGCTCTAATACCAAATGTTATGAAACCAACTCACAAAAAGATAGAAAACATAGATCAACGCCTTAGAAATAAGCCTCTTCGAGGGGGAAACCTCCTTTACATTACACAAATGAACAATTCTTTGATGATTCAAATGACAAAATCTCCTTTTTATATATAGGAGTCTAAGGAGTCACAATATAACCCAGCCGACCTAACAATAATAATATAAAGACACAAAAATAACAATAGAGGGATTCTATGGGGCACAGTGATAACAATATGGGGACAATAGGGGCATAACAATATTAATAAGGGATACAACTACAATAGTAATGGGGTAATCACTAGTATTATAGGGATCTAACATGGTCATAATTAATTGTTTTATTAAGGTGAAATGGCTTGCCAACCACCATACGTCAAGGTGTTTAATACCTGGTGCGGGAGCCATACCAAAAATCTGGCTTGAGCATTCTCAGCAGGAGCAGGCAGGAGTAGAACAGGTTGTTGAGAGGTGTGAAAACTTACCTTCGCAAGTTGCCAAGCAGAACAAGTTCTGAGCTGGAGCACGAGCAGGTTGCCGAGCAGAACAAGTTGGTTTCCCCATTTTATGTTCTCGCATTTATAAATTGTGAAAATATAATGGCGAACGTTGAACAAAGTATCTTAATTGTGTTTGATAAATTTTGAGTTTATGTCTGATGTAAATATAAATATTTGCCAACATGTATCAACCAGTGCACAGCTAGGTCTCCACCCAATATGTAGCATAAAATTACCGACCACGCAATCTGTAACATAAAATTACCAAACAAAGCAGGGCTAAGGTCTCCGCGCAGTTTGTAACTGTAACATGTAACATAAAATTGAGTAGTATAATTTTACAGGGTAAAATATGACGTGGATAACATAAAATCTCAGAAAAAGCATTGAGAAAAAGCATAACAGAAATACATAAAACTGGAAATATAACATCACATCTTTGTGAAATATATAATCTATATGGATCGGATATATCAAACCCAATAAGTTATTTTACTCTATAAATAATCTTAAGCCACCTTGGATTCCATTTCAAATTAAGCGACCTTGGATCCCATTTCAAATTCATGTTGATAAAGACAAACCCAACAATTGAATTTGTTATGCTTTTTCTCAATGCTTTTTGAGATTTTATGTTCTCCAAGTCATATTTTACCCTGTAAAATTATACTACTCAATTTTATGTTACATGTTACAGTTACAAACTGCGTGGAGACCTTAGCCTTGCTTTGCTTGGTAATTTTATGTTACAGATTGGGTGGAGACCTAGTCGTGCATTGGTTGATACATGTTGGCAAATATTTATATTTACACCAGACATAAACTCAAAATTTATCAAACACAATTAAGATACTTTGTTCATTGTTCGCCATTATATTTTCACAATTTATAAATGCGAAAACATAAAATAGGGAAACCAACCTGTTATGCTCGACAACTTGCGAAGGTAAGTTTTCACACCTCTCGACAACCTGTTCTGCTGCTCCTGCTTAAAATGCTCAAGCCAGATTTTTGGTATGGCTCCCACACCAAGTATTATACACCTTGACGTATGACTAGGTAAGTACGCCGCCCATTTCGCATAAGAATTAATCAACCCATTTCCTCATTAATCAGCGATCAATCATCACCGTTGATCAATCTACCAGAAAAATTTATTAATTCGTTGGGAAATATGCACATGCCATCCATACCATGCATGCATGTTGGTGAATCACTAAGACAATCATTGGCTTAGTGACTTGTTTTTAAGACTGGCCAGGAGTCTACCTACGCCTCAAGGTCAACGTCTCAAGGTCTACGTGGAAGGATTGGGAAAATGCCTCTTTGCCATGGTGCTATCCATTAAATGGTCACTAACGGGTGTTGGGAAAATACCAAATACCACATAACATTTTATGCTTTCACATAATTCATCTCTCTTTTTTTTTTAAATCATCCGTGGAGGTTGTTTGGTGGTCATTTTCATGTTATCCATCAGAAAAACTACTCTATCAAAATCTTGCTGTGTCGGAATTCTATCCACACACTCGAGAACCTCATCCACACTGAATTTAGCATGCATCCATTAAAAACACTCTAAAATCTCACTGGAAATAGTGGTCACCAAAACGAAGGAGATTATATGAAAAAAAGGAGATCTTGCAGTTTTGGTTCCAAAGACAGGCAGTTCTTCAATAGGCCTTGATCTGAAACGAAATGTTGTTTACTTCCAATAGGTCTTGATCTGAATCAAATGTTGTATCCTTTCTCGTTGTCAATTATCACAGATTTCCAGTAGGTCTTATCCGAATCAAATGCTGTTTCGTTCCTCGTTGTCAAGTATCACAGATTTCGTCTGTGGGTTCCTCTAAATTTGTATTCTCATCCCCAATGTACGTGTGGCTTGGGGTTTGATCTGAGTATTTACCTGGTTTTTATTTTTTGGGTTATTAGCTTTCGTGGATTTCCTCTCTTGCTTAATACAACAGGCCACTATTTATCCTGCTCGTGGCACATATTCTGATTTGGGTTCTTCAATACGAGTTTTTTTTACCATTTGGATTGTAGGTTTCCTCACTCGGGTCCCTATAAACTCGAGAATTAGCCTGTTTGGGTTCTTGGTTATTGCAGATTTCCTCACCTGCGTCCTAGAGTTGAGGCCGCAGAATTTTTTTTGTACTAATTGTCTATTGTTTGATCTGTAATGGCTTGTGTACTAGAGACAGTGGGTATATCCTCCCCCCTAACAACCTCCAGGCGTTCTTTCTGCACATCCAACTCAGTGGCCCGCGCATCAGTCCTACGAGGCAGGAGGAGCTTCAACAGGAAGAACTTATATCATCTGCCTTCATGCAGAGGATTGAGGATTGAGGGTCAGGACAGCAGGGGTCAGTCTGTTTCCAACAACGAAAAGAGGACGCGTGGCTTCAGGAGCGTTGTCTGTGAGGCACAAGAGACGGTGGCTCAAGGTAGGTATTCATGGAATTGATTGATGGCCGGTGTGCTGTTTTTATATCTTTTCCAATTGTTATTGTTGTTGGTTTTATATTTTTCTGGCATTACCAGATTGTACTGGTTCTATGTGACGGTTTCTGAATTCATATCTTCACAATACTGGTCTTCAAAATTCGATTATTTGGTGTTAGAAATTTTCTTTTGATAAGATAAATTACACTAGAATTACAGAATCCCGGTCTTTGTACTTGCGAATATGGGTTCCCATAAAAAGACCGAACCAGGGGTTTTGACAACTTTTTTCTTGGCCAGTGCGACAAACCAAATTGGCGAAGAAAACATTGCCTTGATCGCGAATTTCAGGACTATTCTTCCCCTGTTTCTAACTTTACCTTTATGCCCCTTACAGGCATAACCTTGTGTAATCGTCCGGGCTTGATTAATACTTACCATCAAAGCCCGTTTTTGGCAAAATAGCTCTCTGCCTAATAACATGGAAACTTACCTTTCACTGCTGAACGCACAGATCTAAAAGAAGCAAAGCTAGAACAGAAAATTTGCAACATTTACAGACCTATCATGACCAGTTTCCCATGGTGCTGAATAACGATGTCCCTTATGTTGTTTGTTCGGCCTGATGGAGTGGCATCTCTTGAAATAGTAAGCCGGTAGACCAGGAGAATGAAATCTCTGCGAAGGGCATGCTGCTCCTCTTGGATTGCCTTACAAGCTCGTATAATTTTTTCCTTTTTTTATTATATTGTACAGGCATGATTCCAATGCCCAGAAATACATGTAGCCAGTTATAGTACAGAATCAGAGGTTATGGAAGCCTCTGTTAACTTGCCTATATCTGCACTTCTGTCCTCCCCAAACCAAAACTGTAACCACAAACCTGCTAAAATATATGGCTTGCAGCTGAGGAGGATGGTTGATTTTTCAGGTGTAGGGATTGTCTGCATGGGCTGACTCAATTCTGACTGTGACTGGGTTTCCCAGGGCTCCTGGTTGCTGCTGTCTTTTTCCTCCATGGTCAGCCTAGAACTGTCTCAGGAATTGGACTTGAAACCCTGGTCTTGGTAGTCACTGCCTCCATGTGCTCCAGTCTTTCATTGAGGCACATGCTTTCTTGTTCCAATTCCTTAATTTGCTCCAATGTTTTTTGTGCATAATTATCCAGTTCGGATTTAAATATCAATACGATACACGTAAAAACAGAAGAAAAAAATCCAGTAAAAATTTGGCACTATACACCCAACTGTTACAAAATACTCCTCGATGTTCTGGGCTGCCCGTGTGCTACACTGATGCAGTCAATGAGTTTTTCTCCCTGGTTCAAGAGGACTGGGAAATCTTCTCAAATTGCATCATGATGGGGATCGATTATTGCAATATTGATCTTCAATGCAGAATTCCTAGTAAGTATGTGTCATCAGCTCGATACACATTCCCCGTCGCTCCTGAGTTCTACCAATTGATTGATCCAGTGAAGTGTTTGGATTGCATCAGTGACAGTGGTTCATCACTGGCAATGTTGTGAGAAGTTCACTGAAACGTATAATTTAGGGGATGTGTGGCAGGATCATTGGTAGTAGGGATGTGTGGCAGGACCTTCAAGGACGTTAGGTTTGGAGTTGTTTTTTTCTGAAAAATTAGCTGGTAAAATCTCGAAAATTACGTTCTTGCTATTTGAAACCTTCAACTCCTAACTTTGCCTAATGTTTTTCAACAAAACCATCCAAGTTTGTTTTCAGAACCCATTTGTAGACCATAAAATTTTTATCTCCTGGTCATTGTACAAAGCTGTAATGATAATCCGGAGACTACGTTTTGGTTCTTAGTCTCAAAAAGACTCAATCCTGCTCGTGTAATTATAACCTGGAGACTACGTTTTGGTTTTTAGCCTAAACAAGTTTCAATCCTACTCTAGGATTATCTTCAGGAGTGAAAAACTCACCAAGAAAGAAAGTGTTTTAGTCCAAATATTAATAATCATCACTTGCCACACAGACCAGCTGACCTTAGTTAATAGATAAACCATTAATGTTGGGTAATATTCCTTCGTGAGTTTTTCAGAATGTGAGCCAAAGACTTCACTTAGCTTTTGAATATCATTCACGGTTGATATTATTAGGATGTAATTCAATTTCCAGGGTTTCCCCTATTTTTCTTTTGGTGTAATTTCCTTATATTTCACAATGATTTTTGCACATATGCTACATTCTTAGAAAGGTACGTCATAATAATCGTGAAGCTGACTGTTCTTGTTCGCTGTGACGATCGAGTTGTGGACCATTGTGATTAGAATAGAAACCATCTTGACCATGCTTTATGGAAATTAAAGAAACTAGGAGCTAGCATTACAGTAAAAGTGAAGTAAGCTTGAGTAAAACACTTTACTAGCAAATTTAAATCTAAGGGATATCATTTTAGTCAAGTTGAATTTGAATAAGCATATTATTTTAGTGGGTCCTTTGCACTTTGAGCCCACTAATTCGCAAGTGCTGGAATAAATCTATTAAAGAAAGGAATGGTAACCATGCCACCGGAAATAACAAAGTTCGATGGTTGATGAAGCATAACTTGGATTAACGAAATTGAAAAATATTTTGAGAATGGTTGACAATGAGTGAATTAAAATCGCCTCAAATTATCTAGAAGGTCTGGCCCATGATTTGTTCATATGGTTTGAGGAACGGAGTACATTGTTGATAAATTGGCCACTATTTGTTTTGAATTTTTCTATATGTGTCGGCAATCGAGGAACATGAACTAAGGAACTATCAACAATGTGCCATGGCTTGAAAATGTATTCTTATTTTGAATTTGCATGAGCTTTCTTCTCTTGACAAGCACAACAGAATATCCTTGAGTTTATTGGCTGTTACAGGTTGTGGGGAGAGACTTTGAGGTCATGTGCCTTGTTCTATCTTTGCCCAAGCACCTTTTGACTCATCATATAGGTTAAGATCAAAGGTGTGAAGGAGTAATGTTGGTTTGAAGGAGGAAGGTGAACTATGAATTGGAGAATCTCCCATTAATGAGGGAACACTCTCTAACTTGTTGGAGGCTCAAAGCATGATTTGTGGCAAGGAAAGGGAGTTAAGGAGCACAAGAGAAAAATTCCCTACTTGGAAGGGTGCCATGTGGGACTACAATTGCACTTGGCATGGTCAAAGGCCCACTTAATGTTGAATTCCCTCCTGAAGGAGGTGGCTAGGGCATGCTGAAGGCAAGAAGGATTGAGGAATACCCTAATGGAGGGGCTTCTACGCTTTTGGAGATGTATTTGACTCTTTGAATACACCTTCCTAGCTCATTTAAATAGGGTTGAGTTCCTTGTTGAAAGATCAAGATTTATAACTAACACTTGGAAAGACTGAGGGCCTTCAATGCATCCTAAGTTTCTTGAGAGGACTCTGCATTTTGCGCATGGGGAAAGAAGCCTTTTTGAGAGGTCTTTGCATCCCCAAGCAAGGGTGCTTAGGGCATTCTTGAGGACAAAAACCCTGAACTGAGACATTGATTAGATTAGACAAAATTTCCATGACTCAAATGTAATGGCTCAGCACCTTGGCAAGCTTACGACAAAGTCAAAATCAAATTTCTTTGACCTTCTATAAGCAAAACAATATCAAGTGGATTTGCTTCTTGAGGAGCTCCCAAACTGCCACTTCTCTTTGAATGGAAGAGTCCGCAATGTAAATGTCCTGGAGAGACATCTCTCTCTCCAGACAAGAACAAAATGGGAACTTAACTGGATGGATAACAAAATGTACTGGATGTGGATGGTGTTTTGGATCAGTGTTGCACGAAATGGCCCCCCCCGCCCCCAGATCAAAAGCCAGATTCACGGCCTATCTGGACCTGGAACTGTAGATCAGGCCAGAAAAAATGATTCCTAGTATGTGGGAACTGTTCGGCCTGATCCGTAGTTCCGTACGTCCGAGCGGCAACTCCGAGGCCAGATCACTCGTGGATCCTTCGCGGATCGGGGCCGACTCCGGGTGGATCCTGAGTAGTTCTGAGGCCCGTGGGCCGATTTCGCGGGTCCGACCCACTAAATTCTTTTTTTTTTTGTTGCTTAATTGTGGTTGGGGGTGGGTTTAGCTTGGGTTAGGGAAAAGAATGAGGGGAATACAACTCCTTTTTTCCTCTCATTTCCTCACTCTTGTATTTTTGGAGAGCTTGGAGAAGAGAGGAGAAAGCAAGGAGAAGAGAGCTTGGAGAAGAGAGACTTGAGGAGAGCTTGGAGGAGTGAAGAAGGAGGAGCTAGGAGCAGTGAAGGAGGAGGAGCTTGGAGGAGTAAAGAAGGGCTTCCATCTACAAGAGCTAAAGAGGTAAGTGCAAACCCCAAACTCCCTCATTTTTCTGTCATTGTTTTTAGTATTTTTTTCTCCTCCCGCTCCTACTCTTTCCCATTCTTTCTTCTTGCTCATGTAATTGCAGGTTGTGCACCACCTATATTCATATTCCAAGATGGTATTCTTTTGCCTTCTATGTATCATTCCACTTTGGTTTTCATGATGGCAAGGGGGAGTAGGAATAGAGGAGAAAAAGAACAAGAGGATAGTGGTCCCCATATGAGTGACCCAATGTATGATGAGGAGGAAGGGTTTGAAGAGGAAGGGGATGAACCTGAAGAGAACATTGAAACACTAGAGGGGAAAGCTGCATTGACACCCTTGTGGAACTATGTGACCAAACTTGAAGGGGGAAAAGGTGGTGGAAGCTACAAGTTTTTGTGCCCTCATGGTTGTCATGGAGGAAAACCATATAGTGGTTCATATACCCGTGTGAGGAGGCATCTTTGTGGGGTGTTGGACAGTGATGAAAAAAAGGGTTGTGGGAATACAAATTTGCCTAAATGTTTCAACTGAACAAAGAAGAAAATACATCCAAATAGAGGAGGTTGCACAACAAAAAAACAAGAAACAAAAAACTCAGTCTGAATCAAGTGCAACCTCTAGATTTGGTAGCTCATTCTCATGGTACATTTGGAACCTTTGGAAGTAGAAGAACAATAGGAGATTTCTTGAAAGTTGCTAGGATGGATGATGTGGATGGAAAGATAGTCCGATTTCTTTGTGCTTGCGGTGTACCATTCAATGCGCTTTGCTCTCCCTATTGGCATGATATGGTTAAGGCCATCAATGAAGCCCCAAAAGGATACAAGAGCCCCAACTATGAGAAAGCTAGAACAATGTTATTAGAAAGAGAAAAGGCAAAGGTTCAAAAAGCTTTGACACCTTTTACAAATGAGTGGGTGGATTGTGGGGTATCCATTGTATAAGATGGGTGGACAAATATTAGAAACCAACATTTGATAAATGTTCTTAGTGTTTCTGCTAGTGGTGCAGTATTTATTACATGTCATGACTCCTCTATTAGTGCAACTTCCCAAAACATTGCAGATCTCCTATTGTGATCAATCAAAGATGTTGGTCCTAATAATGTGGTGCAAGTGATCACTGATAATGCAGCAATTATAAGGCAACAGGAAAAATTATTGAGCATACTTATCCACACATCTTTTGGTCTGGGTGCTTGTTGCACACATTGAACCTTTTGATGCATGATATTGTGAAGCATAAAGAATGTGGATGGATTAATGAGCTTTACAAGAGAGGGAAGCAACTCATTAAATTTATCACAGGGCATACAAACGTAAATTACTTTTATGGCACTTACTCCAAGTTGTAGTTGCTTAAACTTGCAAAAACAAGATTTTCAAGTTATTATTTCACCTTTAGGCGGCTAGTGAAGGTGATACAAGCTTTAACTAATATGGTGACCTCCGAATCATGGAAGGAAATTAACACTGATAGAGGTGGTGCTAATATAGCCAATGACACTATTCTTGACATGTTCTTTTGGTCACAGATTAAATATGTTTTGCAATTCACCAAACCAATTTATTACATGATCAAGTTTCCAGATTCAGATTGACCAATAATTGGGGAGGTGTACGAGCAAATGGATAGCATATTGGGGTAGATTAAAGACATTGTTGAGCCTAGAGATATTACCTTGTACAATTATACTTGTGCAAAGTTGGAAAAACGATGGGATATGCTAAACGTTCCAATGCATGCCTTAGCATATGTTCTGACACCTAAATACTATCATCCATCATGGCTTTCAACACTAGCACCTGGTGGGGGGGAGCAGGAGAAAACCACACCTAGATCCAGAGGTTCTATCTGGTTATATGAGAGCATTGGATAAATTAGTCCCTGATGAGGAGGAGGCTGCCATGGTACGAAAACAATTGAGCAACTATACGCTTAGTATTGGTCCATTTGGGAGCATGCATGCAATTAGAGATTGAGAGAATTTTTCTTTTCTTGAGTGGTGGAACATGCATGGAGGTGCTACTTTACTTCTACAAACTTTGGCATTGGGAGTGCTATCATAGGTGGTAAACACTTCTTCTGCAGAGAGGTGTTGGAGCTCTTATTCTTTCATCCACAGTGTTAAAAGGAACAAGTTAAATTTAGATCGGGTAGAGAGCTTGGTTTATGTTCACTACAACTTGCGATTGTTGTCCCATTACTGTGATGTTGCAAAGACTAATAAAGACCTTAAGGTTTGAGACAAATCCATACGAGCCCAATTTGGAGGATGGAGTGTTGCGATTAGAGCAATTAGAGGATGCTCTTATCCAGGATGATGATGATCGAGTTGAGATGACACCCCCATCCGGTCCCTTGGTTTCTAGGTTCCATGCTTCAACAACAACAACAGGGGCTTCATATTAATCAGTTCCACAGTCATTGCCACAACTTCTAGAGCCACCATTTTCTTCATTGCCACCACATGGAGGCTCATGTCCTGTTCGTGGTGGAAGGAGGAGAGATTAGTAGATATATTCACAGTTTACTACTTTTGTCATAGATTAGACTTGTAGACTCCTATTGTGAATTTGAACTTTTTTGTCTTACTCTTCCTAGTTCAGTGTGTACTTGAGTCTTGGTGGTGGCCAAGTGGCCTATTTTGTAAACATTATTATTTGAATTTTGGACATGATTCATGTTGACAGTTGCTCACTTGCTAGATAAGTTACTTGAATGTTTGATGATTTTATCTTCTAAATGTTTTATGTTTTATGATATGCTTAAAAATTTGATGTATGTTTGTAATTGCTAGAATCTAGATGGTTGATGCTCGAATAATTAATCATTGATGTACAATGGAATCATGGATGCCATATCTATCTTGATTTATGTAAAAGTAGACATGTTTTCATGTCTTCTACAACTAATTTGGTATTTGGGATGTTTTTTTGATATAAATGCAATATATATATATATATATATATATATATATATATATATATATATATATATAGTAGATGCTTCCGAGACGTTCACTTCCTAGATTTTTGGGAATTGACGCTTCCACGCCCCCACTTCCAAAAAACATCCCTGCTTCCAAAAAATGTCCCCGCTTCGTGAAACGTCGTTTTGGATATACAAAACAACGTTCAAATTTTAAAGTTAACATTTCAGATATACAAATTTTTGAAAAGTCTTGCTATCAGATTAATTTGAAAGGCTAAGAATGAATGAACAAAAGGCCCTAATAATCACCTGTCCTAACTTAATCAAGATTTTACTGCATGTACTGGACATATCTTTTCTCTTTCCTCTTTTATGGGATCTGATTATATCACTAGGATTGAAAAACCAAACAGACATGCAAATATTGACATTAAAGATACTGATACAATATACTGTGTGCACTTGTAAGAGCATCAACCTGATAGTCAACCAACGGCAGACAATATCTATTATCCATTAGATCAAAACTGATTTGTTCTATAGACAGACATAAAATTGGAAGTTAGAACATATCAAAATCTTTTATTTTTTATTAAACCGGGTTTCAGATTTTATTCATCAAGAGTGAGATGGATCTACCTGAAAATCACTAAATTGCTACATGTTATCCCTTAGACCAAACCCTATTTATTCTATGGCCAGAAATAAATGGGAATGCTTCAATATTAAAATCTTTTATTTTACTAATTCATTTTAAGGTTCTATTAATTAAAAGGACAGCATCATAGTAGCACCCAAACTGCTTTGCAGAGATTTTTCCCATTTCATGTAGATTTTGTTCCTGTTTCACGATGCTTTGTTCTGGGTCAAACATCAGTGTTCATGAAACAACCATAGATTGCGTGGACGGCTTTTTCTGAGTCTCGTAATATCCAAATCCTTTGAATTGAAAGTAGGTTTAATTGAGGTTTATAGAAAGATGTCGGGTTGTGTTTTTGGTGTAATAATTTTTTTGGCTTCAATATACTAAATTGCATCTTAGATGAAATATAATAAATTAATGCCATTATCCAAATTTTATAGTCAAAAGAATTAAGTACCAGAGGATGTCAAAATCCACTTTGCTTTTTTTTTCTTTTTCTTTTAAACATGTAACCAAGCACTCCACCCACCAACCTATGAGCAAGGGTAAGATATTCCTCCTGGTGTGAGCCATGATCAATTGCCTCATGAAGAGCAAACATGTCACAAGTGGTATTTGAACCTGGGCAAGTAGGATAACAAATTCTTCATTTGAATCATCCAAGCTAGACCCTATTGATAGATACACTCCGCTTTTATCTCATACATGGTTATATTAGTATAAGAAAGTATTATGCATCAATGGCAACACTGAGTTTCTACAATCAGAAGTACCTCAATAAAATAACTTACCTAGTGCCTACCCTAACAAATAAAGCTGGTTGTACACTGATAGTAAATTTTGTTTGAAGTAATTTTCTTTCTTTGGTTGTACTTGAAAGAAATAATAGAAAGATTTAGAATACAGTGACTTTTTTTTTGTCCATTAATATTTCAGTTCTTTGAATTAGATTGAATTCGGTGTACTAGCAAATGATCCTATTAAAGGCCTATTTTTAGATGTTACGATGGTTGCACCTTTCACTATCAAAAAGGAGGCACAACCTCTGGGGATAATTACCATCATTTCTCAGTGTTAACATAGTCTTGTCATTGGTGATTGTTATACACTTGTAGAACTCTTGTTGACATTTTATCTCTTGTACTGCAGTTAAGGATGTCAATGATGGGACATGGAAGAGTCTTGTCTTGGACAGTGAGATTCCTGTGCTTGTTGACTTTTGGGCACCATGGTGTGGACCTTGTCGAATGATAGAACCCTTGATAGATGAACTTGCAAAGCAGTATTCTGGAAAGATAAGATGCTTTAAACTCAACACCGATGAAAGTCCACGTATTGCAACTGAATATGGCATCAGGAGCATTCCAACTGTCATGCTATTTAAGAATGGAGAGAAAAAAGACACTGTAATTGGAGCTGTGCCCAAGACTACTTTAACTGCAAGCATTGAAAAATACGTGGAGTGGTAGAAAGTTAGAATTTGGAAGATATTTTTCTTGAAATAAGCCCTATTTATTATCTTGGCACTGGAATTATCATGGCTGGATGTACTTTTGCAAAAGGATGCCTGAAGAGATTGGCGGTATTTTTGTATATATATTTAGGTCAATTCTGTATTGTTATTTGCTATAAAATAAAATGCCCTGTAGAGTAATATAGTTGAATTTTCCTTTTATTCTATACATTTGTAGCTATTAATACAGTTGTATACACACTAAACCGTTTACACATGATTCGTTTACTGACGCTTTTAAGCACAGGCTCGTTGATAAGAGACTGGACTAATGAATGGAGAGGTGAGAAATCCGTCAGATTTTTTGTTATATGCAGGTCATTCTTTGCATTCAGTTTGCCACTGAATCCCAGCATTTTGTCAAAGTCTTCAAGCGTTTTTTGAATCGACCTAAAGTGCTTCATCAGCATTTCAAGATAAGTTTCTGGCTTGCAAAACTGAAAACCCTCAAGCATCTTCGTTGACTTCGTATTATTTGCTTGGCTTTCTTATATGCTTGTATGAATAATACCTATGTTGCACTGGTTTTCCGGACAAGGGAACAGTGGGGATGGGGAACATGCCTTCAGGATTGCCAGAGCATACACCCAAATTTTGCAGGGGATAACGAGTTGGGGACGGTAATAATAATAATAATTCAAAATTCACCATAAACCCTTATACTTCAAGTTTATATATATCCTTAGAAAAGAAACTGTAATTCCATTTACAGATGAGTGAAAATTACATTCTTTAGATATACAAACGATGTGTAGTCAGATATCCAAAGATACCAAAAAGGGAAGCACTTGTGAGAACTCGAAGAAAAGACAAAGCGCTTATATATATATATATATATATATGAAAAATTTAACATTTATTATAAATACCTATAGCTGCTTGAAGTTTATAAGCATAATAAGCTATATTATAGGGTATTTTGCACAACCCTTACTCTTGTCAATTTTGAAAAAGCTTGAGCAATTTAAAAGTTTATAAGCATAATAAGCTATGCCATAGAGTATTATGCACAACCCTTACTCTTGTCAATTTTGAAAAAGCTTGAGTAATTTAAAAAAAGGTTGAGTGGCTTTCCATTATTGGCTTGTAAACATAAGTAAAATGCAGTTTAGCTATAGGAAACTCAAGTGCAACCTTTTGCAATTTGCAATAGGATTTGGGAAGGGTCTATGAGATCGCAGTGTCTCTGTAGCAGCTTTTCTTACTCGTATTTCTTCTTAATGATTGTTATGTTAAAACATGTGAGGCATTCCCTTCGCAATAGGTCTTGCAAACTTTACAACGGTTTTGAAAACCTCTATAAATCAATTTAGTTTTGTAAAGAGATTAAATTTATAGTTCAGATTAAGTCATTGAATAAGAATTTTTTAAACATTTTGTATGCAAACTTGGTCACTGCTATTTGATTGTTTTCATAATGATTGAGGTTAGGATGGTGGAACCACTGAACTTGAATGTTTATTTTAACCTATGTACAATATGTAAAAACTAAGATAACTTGAAAAATGAGAACAAGAGCAATAACCACAAAGATCAACGCCTTGAAATGTTGCATCTTCTGTTTTCTTGACATGGAGGCTTTGCTTATTGTAATGTTGTCATTGAAAATACAATATTTAAATCACTAGAAACTCAAATTAAAGCCATCATACAAAACCCATGTTTCCAGTTGAAACTTGTACTAAAAATTTAGATTCAATGTAGTACAAAAATAATGGATGGGAAAATTGATTACATTGTCCAATCATAAATGTCCATAATTGCCAGTCAAAACTGAAGATACATGCCTGAAATATCCATGAAATCTGCTCAATATGTCTCTGAAATCTGCCAGAACATCCTTGAAACATATCTGAAACACCCCTAAAATTTGCTCGGAGTGTTTTGGGGATGTTTCCTAAAGGTACCCAAGCAGGGTATGTGGATTTTCTTTTTAGGGGAACAGGTCCTTGTGCAACATAGAATAATACTATTATTTTAAGTCCTTGTAAACAGCTTTTGGTTTGTATGATGCCATTTCCCCTCATTTATAATGCAGCAGCTACATAGTTCAATTTCCTTGGGTTTTATCTTTCTATTGCTTAATGTGTTTGATTGTGATTTGTTCTTCATTATCCTTATCTTCACTAGGAAGGGATTGATTGCATTTTTGGTTGGCAAATGGCCCTTTGTTATTGAAGTGGGCTCTACCTTTGGTGTAACTATCCATGATCCTAGACTTGCAACTATCCTTGTTCGTTCAGATACACTTTCTATGATAGGTTGCCTATAGTTACTTAATTAGAGATATAACCTGATAGCATAACAATTGGGCACATTAACATGCACACATATTGTTAGATCTTAGACTTATGTGATCCATATTGCAAGTGAGGATGTCTTTCAGATTAATCACATTGTTAAGGTTTGATCATATTCGGATAAATCACATCATTAGGATTTGGTCAATATGACCAAATTCTAATGATGTGATTAATCCGAAAGACATCCTCACATGCAAACATATTCTAGAGGGGCTTAAGTCAGTTTTTTTTAAAGAAATCCCACTTGATTAATCACATGACCACAAATTTCTTGACTATAAAAATGACATGTATTAAGGATAAGATAGGGGCGGGCCTGGGTTAGTGATATGTACATGTAGAACATCACCTTTTGGTGTCATAAATTCAACCCCTATCTCTAAGCCGCCATGGCTACCTCAATGTGCTAGGTAAAACTTGTAGGAATGAAACATGGTCAACAATGTTCACCTTGAAGAAAATGTGGGGGTGGGTTTGGGTCCATAATATGTACATGTGGGATGCCACGTCCTAGTGTCACAAGTTCAACCCCTACCTCAGGGGCCTCTACAAATTTAGTTGAGGCACTGGGAAATGTTGTTGGAGTGTGGGATTGGAACCTTGACCACTAGCGTGAAACTCCTTTCTCCCCACCCTTGGTCCCAAGCTAGTTGGGTACTAGGTAAGGATTGTATTTAAAGCAAATTCTATTTCCATTTTTAAGAATGACCCTATTCTATGGGGATGGGGATGGTTGTTTTGACATCATTGTTTTTGGAGAATTGTAGTGATAAATTTTCATATTTTTATAATCATTTTTTTGAATAAAAAATTATGCTTAATAACTCTTTTTTCCAATTTTAAAAGCAATTCCATAATTGAGCTACTTCATGGTTATTGGTAGATAGTGGTTCTTATCCAAATTTTCTAGGGTTTTTATTTAGGACATAGGGCATGACCCAAAGGGCTTGCATGTTTATATACCGTGTCAAACACTAGGCATGCTAGGACACTTGTCAAATGTGTCTGACATGTGCTCTTGCTATGTCTTGATGTTTTGGGCATCGATGTATGGAGCACATATGAGAATTTGCACACTTTGAAGAAGAGAAGGCTTGGGCAGTCCAAAGCAAAGACACTAATTTATGTGCATTCCAACTTTCATCTTATTTGAAGGATGAGTGGTTGAAGGGAAAGACAAAGATGTGAGATGTATTTCTAACGATATGAATTTAGACAACTACATTGAGTTGGCATTGGTCGACTTGAATGTTAATGAATTAGTTTTGTAGAGTTGGTCACTTTTGAAGATGGTGATCCTTTCGAGGGGTCATCCTCTATACCAATAGTAAATGTTGATCAAGTTGGATTGGAACTGGATGGATGAAAGAGCATTGGAAGTGGTGGTAACCTTGATAATTTTAATACGAAAGACTATTGACTAGCGATTAAATTCTTCTATATATGATTCTAATATTTTATCATATTTTGTATTTGCCATTCATTTTCTTTAATACATTTTAATTTTGAAGACATCAAATTACTTCATAAGAAAATTGTAGTTAATAAATTTCAAATTTTTATTTTATATGTATTTAGTATTTTAAATATGTTTGATTATCGTGTGAAGTTGGTATAGATATATTAACTAGTTGTATTAATATTGTGCCAATATATTAATTTCTGAAAATATAAATCTTCACTTATATTTTTTTTATAGATATGATTTTTTTTGGTGGGGCTATAATCTTTATAGAAAAAGAAGAGAAATAATAATAATATCTTAGACGTTCTGGGCAACTAAGACATTAAATATCTCACTCGTTGATGGGGACGTTTGACTTAGTAAATGTGAAAAGTAGAGAACCATTTTACTATATTATATTTCGTTATAATCAAGATAAGGAGGAATATGTTGACGTATATTATTGTACAATCTCTTTGGAATTTTGCATCATTAGAAAGCTTATTTAATGGAGTTGTTGCACTTATCTCTTAATTGTCTCCAACGTGGTGGACCGTTATTCTTCACGTTTTTTTGGTCCTAATGAACGGTGTGGCGGGTAATAGTAAAGAAAAGTTATGGTAAAAGGGTAACAATATTAGGCAATCATTGATTTTATGTGGGGACCTTTTTCAACTTGTTTGGATTAATTTCACCCTATTGGAAAACTATGGGCCACTTTTTAGTTAAGTTTGATTTTTTACCTTTAAATTGTGTAATTTACTTTAAAAAAAAATAAAATTACGATTTTAAATGCAACACTTTACTGAAATTATCTATAAATGAAATTTGAGTGATTGATTATCTATGATTATTTGATAATTTTAGAAATAGAAAAAAAAAATATATATAGAGGAACACAAGGAACACAATTTCAATAGCAATTTAGTATTTATTATTTATATAGTAGTTATATTTATTAACTATTTTTATTAGCAAAAAAAAGTCATTTTGTGTTTATTGTAGTTAAATATCATAAAAATATTATGAGATGAGAGCTAGGGATTTTATTGGCTTTTTTCATGTGCATGAGTCCAATGCTAATCTAATTTTAGAAAGCACATTTGTTTCTTGATTCTTGTCCTTGCAGACATGGTTGAAAGATATGTAAGAGAATTCCTTGGAATTGTTTTGGATCTCTTGAGAAAGGGGATTGAAGGAGAAATTCTAGAGGTTGAAGCCCTCATTGAATCACTAATAGAGAATCACCATAAATGTGTAAATGAGAGATGCCCTTTTCTCAAGCTAGGTGCAAAGCTATGTTGTAGGAAACACCAAAAATGGTGGCATACCAGTACCGGGGATGACCCGAAACGGACTTGAAACGGGGCCGAAACATTGCCGACTGTTCTGTACAACGTTTCGCAATTTTGAAACATTGTCCGGTATGACCGCTGGCATTTTGGTTGCTACAGGCCGAGTTTCAGCGAGCGGAAAGGAAATTTTTTTTTTTTGGCCTTTGTTGGCCATCCCAAGGAGTGGAAAAAGGGCGTGGGCCCCATCTAACACCAAAACACATTATAAACCAATTTTAATGTGGTTGTTAGCTAAATTTAATAAAAAAGATTACGAATGAAATTCTCTAGAAAATGAAAAGAATAAAATTTTCTAGAAACCTTATGCGCCTCTTCTTTTCTTTAAAAAGAAACTTCATTCACTCATTTGTCATACATTGTTTTGCAAGATCAGGTTCCTATAGCACCATCAAGGAGTTTATTTATGTTTTGGAGTGTGGGCAGTAAGAGGAAGGGCGTGGGCAACAACTAGTTTGGTGAGTTTTTCATTTACTAATATTGCAACATTCCTGGCTTCTCAAAGTTGTGTTTCAGGTGCCCCTAAATTGAGTGAGTTTTTCATTTTGTATCATTGCAATTTTGTAGCATTCATGGCTTCTCAAAGTTGTGTTTAAAGTGCCCCTAAATCCACTCGAGCAACCAAGCAGCAAGAATATTATCCTCCATGGAAGTATGTTACCAAAGTGAAGTAGACAGGTTCTAATGGTACATGGGAATGGAAGTGGAACACATTTTGCATGAAGAGATAAAGGGTATTGATGTGTGTGCACATACCAAAAATGCAGAGGTGAGGGCTAAATTCAAGAAAGAGAGCGATGATGCTCAAAGGTTGAAGGATAAAAGAAGCAAAATCAACATGGGTACTACCAATCCTCGCATGTCTGATAACATTGAGCCAATGATTTTTCAGGAAGCAAGAAATAGGAGGGTACTAGAAGTAGAAGCAGAGTTATCAAAGTCATCAACTCCAATTCAATACATTAGATTGTTGAAAATGCTTGATAGTCAAGGGAGAGAAGAAGACGACTCAAGAGTGGAAAGGTCCATCTTTGCTCGTGGCATCCCCTTTAATGTGGTTCAATCCCCGTATTGGCAGGATTTGGTGTGAGTGATTAACAAAGCTCCGCAAGGTCACAAGGGCCCAAACTATGAAAAAGTCAGAACAATTTTGCTGAAGAAGAGAGGCAACTTCTTGATGATGTTCTGAAACCAATTCGTAACTCATGGGGTAGTACAGGGCTTTCCATTATCTCAGATGGCTGGACCGATACAAGACGCAAACCTTTGATTAATGTTGTTGCATCATCACCAAAATGAACCATGTTCATCAAAGCAAAAGATTGTACGGGTGAGATAAAGGATAGTAAGTTCATTGCTGATATTTTAATTTATGCTATTGAACAAGTAGGGTTAGACAGTGTGGTGCAAGTTATCACATATTATGCACTTGTTTGCAAAGCTGCAGGCTTGATTATTGAGAGTAGATACAATGACATATTTTGGACTCCTTGCATTGTCCACAATTTGAATATGATTTTAAAAGAGATTGAGGCAAAAACATAATGGATTAAGTAGGTCACAAGGCAGACTATGGAGATTATAAAATTCATCACCAACCACCACCAATCTCAAGAAATATATTGAGAATACTCCAAATTGGAGTTGTTGAAAGTCAATGAGACAAGGTATGCCTCAAACTTCATTATGGTGCCTCACCTTATTGAAGTTAAAAATGCATTAATGAGTATGGTGGTGGTCCAACTTGGGCTGAGTGGAGACAGGTAGATTTAGAGAAGTATGGTGATGAGGGTGTTGGTAGATGAAGATTAGTGGAACAAAATTGATTTCTTTCTCAAGTTCACATCATCTACATTTGATCTTCTCCGAGATGCAGACACAAAGATGCATGGATACCATGGTTGAAAAAACCATGGAAATTATTACACTGGAGGCTCCCACTTTTCTTTTTGTGGATTTTGATTTTGCTGAACAAGTGAGGTCCATTATTGTTACAAGGTGGAATAGCTTCAACACTCCATTGCACACTTTGGCACATGCTCTGAATCCAAAATTTTATGATGAAGAATTCATTGCCGAAGGCAATGGGAAGAGGAAGGCTCCACATAAGGACAAAGAGGTGGCCAATGGAGTGAAGAAATCCTTTCAGAGGATATTTCCAGCTTCTTTACAAAATGATGTAAGGTAATAATTTCCCTGTTTTGCTATTGGATTAAAGGATTTTGCAGACATATAAGCTTTGGATGAGAGGAGGACCATGGACCCAATTAAGCGATGGAATTGTCATGGGTCAAGTGGTGTTCATTTGCAAAGTCTTGCCACTCGTATTCTATCACAAGTGGCAAGCTCTTCATCAACATAATGGAATTGGAGCACCTATAGTTTCATTCATAGTGTGAAGCACAACAGGTTGGGATCACATAAGGTAGAGGACCTTGTATATGTGCATTCAAACCTATGCTTTGTGTCTCGTAGGGGTGAAGAATATACAAGTGGACCTCATAAAGATTGGGATGTGGATGCAAAATGTCCAGATTTAGAGCTCTCTCTTTTTGCTCTTGATATTTGTGCCAGCGGTGATGCAAGTGCAACTGGAAGTACTAATAGAATTGCCTCTTCTGCTAAAAAAACATCTTGTTCTATCTTCACTGATGAGGATGGGGAGTTTTATTAGTAATGATATGTTAATGTAGCCATGATTGTCTTTAGTTCATGTTTTATTTCAGTTTTAACACATATAGCCTCACATATAAAGGCTAATTTTGGAGTCTTGGATGTAAAGCCTCATCTATAAAGGCTAATTTTGGATATTTGCATCATGTAATCATCTGTTGGAGTTAATATAAATTTGGATTTCCTTCTAAAATGTCATTTATATGTCTCATTCTTTCTTTTCTTGCAAAATAATGTTATATATATATATATATATATATATATATATATATATATATATATATATGACATGTCGGCTGCGTTTCCATTTTCCGGGGGTCACATTTCAGGCCGTCCCCATTTCAAAAACTTCTAGACGTTTCAGAGTTTCGTGCAACTTAGGTGCAGAGTGACTTTTAGAACCATGAGCTCATAGAAAATGTTAGTCTCATTTTGGGTTCCAACTAAAAAAGAGATAAGAATGATCACTGGATAGATGAATAATGCCCTTAGCTCCTCTTTGCGGAGGGTTTACTTGAGAAGCTCCATAAAAGAGGCCCACTATTTGTCTCTTTTGATTGGATCTACCTATGAAGTGATCGATTGGGATGTTTTAGTAAGTTGAGGAAAAGTTGAAATGATGTTTATGCTTTATATTTAAGAGGGATAAAGCCGCTACTTTCAAAGAGATTAATTTCTCGCTATCAAGATTTTCCATGCAATTAATAGGGGTAAAGCTTTGAAATTTGATGTTGAAGGATTGGAGAGCCATTTTTTCAAAGCTTTTTCAATAGAGTTTCTTGTCCATGAATTGGATAGTATTGTTATTTAGGCAACCACTCGTCATACTTCTAGTGAGAAATTGCAAGAAAGAACGATGTGTTGATTAGTTTCCATATCTTGCCTACAAAGGTGGCACTTTCTAGGTCCCTTTTTTTGTTCATATCTCTGACGTTTGTCTCGTGTAAGATTCTTGTTGTTTAGCAATAGCTACAAGAATATGCCACACACTTTAGTTTCCAAATTCTTGTCGCCCCACCCCGCCACTAAATTTATTAATGATTTTTGTTGGAGAGGTAAATCCCCTCTACGGATAGAGGCGATCCCTACTAGCCCAGCAGGGGTCTAGCAACAATCACACAATGCTGCTACGCATGTTCCTAATTACAATTAAACAAGAGGTAAAGAGCACCTACTTGGATTCCTGCGCTGTCATTTGACGAAGAGATGTTGCCTTCGCTCCTCCGCTTCGGCTGGTCACAATCCTCCGCGATCTCCGCGAATAGATACCTACACACACGAAGGGGAAACAAACACAAGCGTGAAATCTAGTAAAAGCAACCATACATCAGTCAGAAAAGATGTAATTCACATTTAACCATTGCATAGACAAATGAGAATGGAACAATAATAGCAGTCATCTATTATTAATCAGAATAGAGAAGAGTACAACCAAATGTTCTGACGTCGGTAACCTTCTCAGGAGGGGCCAGTCAGCATGTATCTCAAGCATTCACCTTTGAGGATGATTCTCCCAAGACAAACAACTCTCTCTCTCACACAAATGGCACAAAACAACCTTCCCTAAGCAATCAATCACTTCCACACCTAGCACACCAAACCTATAGCAGCAATCTGAGCACTACAAGCTCTGTACAATCCAAGCTATTCCAAGCTAAGTCTAACTAGCTGCTCATGGTAATGGTGGAAGTATATGTAGGAGAAGGAGCCTCCTAAAAGGGTGGAAGGATGAGCTTATCCTTGAGGGAAATGGTTGCAAAAGGTCGAACAGACATGCCATAGAAGGGAGTCGACATTCACAAAGCTAACAACCAAGCCTGGAGTTATCTGGAAGGCTGGTTGTTTGAACAAATTCGCCCAAACTGGATCAGCGCGGATTATGAGGAAACTGACGCAATGTCGCTGCGTTCACATAACTAGGACAGTCATGTCAGCGCGGAAGAACACGGGAAAGGAGTGCTGGCTACCAGCGCGGAAAAGTGATGTCCTTCCGAGCTGGCGGCGCACAGGATACACTATGGAGCGCCAGTCATCGCGGGTATTTTGCAAACAGACGCGCTGGTGAATAAAACTTTAGGAAAATGGGTTTTTTGGGCCAGTTCAGAAGGCATGAAGCTTAGTGATTGGCACAGCAGGGTGACTGACAGGAAGGCAGTGACAAATTACTGTGTAACAATTTTCATTTTCGTGGGGTGAGAGCTTTGTAACCAATTCTTGGTTCATAGGCTCCAATGGGGTTCAATGACCATAAAAGTTGGTCATCTAAATCTGAGAGATGTATGAAAGAGCTTATAAGGGAATTTGTGTAAGTGTTCCATTAGTCAACGTGCTTAGCCCCTAGTTCAACTTCTTGCCAAGAAGCCATCGATAGTGCCCTATTCCATGATTCCCATGAGCAATTTGATGTAAATAATAGAGACCCAATGTATGTAGAGCATGCATAAGAGGAGTAGGGGGGCGTGCTTGTTTTTGCAACTAATCCAAGGGTCTTTGCCTTGTAGAACTTGTGTGCTATTTCCTATTTTCTAATCAAAAATTTCCCAATAAGGGGATAGGCAATTAGAATTAGTTTCCATATTATAAACCAAATCCAAAATTTCTTTAGAAGATTCTGAATCTAATCCATTATTTTGATTCTTGGGGGAAACCTTTTGCTTTAGTTGCTTGAGCCCATAGACCTACTCCTTGAATGAGCCTCGAAACTTTTTTTTTTGCCAAGGATTTAAAAAGAGGAAAATGTTCTATAAACTTCATCCCCTTATTGATTTAGGAGTGGCTATCCTTTTCCAAGAGGCTAAAGCCATCCTTTTCCTATCAATGTCTTGAGCAAAGTCATTTAATTTTCCCTAAAGTTTCTTTTGGAATCTGTTGTAGCAGCTGTAACCACCCTCCAAAATTTTGCCTTAGCTTCATTTTGGAGCCTCCCTACCAACCTTCCTTAGTAGCATGTCTTGCCTTGTCAACTACACAATCTTCTAGTAGACTGCCAGCCTGTGCATGATAGTTTGTTGCATCCCCCTCACAGGCTGTTTCTCTGGACTTGGTCCAGCTGCAGGCTGAGCAACTTCCTTAAGAAATTGCACAATTTTGGAGGGAAACTAGCCTTCCCTCCAGAAAGTGTGCAATCCTTTTTGGCAGCCTGCTGGGCTCCAAAATTGCGCAAACTTTCTTGTCATCCTTCACTAGAAAAATTGTGCAATCTCTCTCAGCAGGACTGCTCAGCCCAAAAATTGCAGAATTCTAGGCAACAGTCAATGCCTCAGCCTAGAAATTGTGCAATCCTTTTGGGCAACCAGCCCATCTCCCTCCCATAAATGCTTTTCCCTCAGCTGAGCAGACTGTTGCATGTGCCTTTGAGTTGACCGATTCCACCCGGGACCGAGAAAACTTTACTTGCATGCATGGGGTGCTTTTTCCTGGAATAGCAAAGAGCAACATGCAAAAAGCATCCTTAGATTTTAGGGAGCTATTTTTAGCAGTGGGAGGTTGCATGCAAAGATCGTTTTAGAATCTTCCCCCAAGTGTCACTTTTTTCCTAGATTTGTGGCATGCGCGTCATGAGTCTCAAACTTATTTATTCGATGCTCCAGGGCTCATTTCTTCACATCGATCTTGGAGATCTGACATCACACAACACATCCAGGAGTCTTCAACACATCCAACTCAACTATTTCCGGGTAATTCGATTTAACTTGTCTTTTGCAGCATTTTTGTCGCTTTTTGTGTTTTGTCTTGTTTGAGTGCTATTTGCTTGATTTCTATGAGTGCTTGCTGTCGTTTACATGCATACTAGTTTGTACTAGCACCGTTTCAGTTTTCGTTAGCATCTCACTGTTGTTGCATGCATGAAACTTTTTTGCACGAACGATCGCTAATTTGGCAACTCGCTTCACCCACATGCATGTTGTTCTAATAAGGGGGCTGTACTAAGGGGGCTGTGCATATAAATTTGCCCTTCTGAAAATGTATATAATCAGGTCATCTTGGGAGATTGTGCATAAATCTTTCTTGAAGAATCCAATTTTGATCAGACTGGTGGCATTTGTAAGAGGACATAGAGGGCTATTGCAGGTCACAATTTTAGATCTGGAAGAGTCGAAATTATAGAGTTATAGTCGTTTCAAGATTGAGCTCCTAAAATCAAGAAAAAACGATATGAGGAAGTTTAATGGCAAGGATCCGGTAAATTGGATACTACAGATGGAGCAATATTTCGATCTACATGAGGTGCAACTATTACAAAAGGTACGTATTGCATCTTCTTATTTAGAACTAGATCAATTTTTATGGTACAAAGGGGTTCTCGTAAACCACTTGTTACGTGGTCAATTTTCACAGAGGAAATGATAGCACATTATGAGGATACAAAGAAAAACTCATTCTTTATCCAATTGATAAATCTCAAACAAAAGGGTTCAATGGAAGAGAACATTGAGGACTTTCAAAAATTGAATAGAAGGGTAAATTATATTCCAGAGAAACAAAGGATTGATGTCTTCATAGGGACTTTAAAGGATAACGTTCAACATGAGATTCGTTTTTGGAAACCTGATTCATTAGAGGAGGCATTCGAGTTGGCAAGAAAAATTGAAAGCGAAATTATGACAACAAGGAAGTCTACCCCTCACAACTATAAAGATGGAAGTGTTGTTTCTCCTAGCTTTCCACAACTTACAAGGGTTACACCACAACAATTGGAAGAAAAAAGAAAAAAAGGGCTTTGTTACATTCGTAATAGCAAATGCACTAAAGGTCATAAGTGTGCTGAGAAGAAATTATTTTACATAGAGTATGAAGAGGAGGAAGAAAAGGATCAAGAAACATCAAAATAAGAGGATATGCGCTAGGACCCAACCCCAGAGAAAGAAGAAATGAATTTGACCATATCTTGTAAAGCATTGGCAAGAATTACCACCTCTCAAACTCTCAATATAGAAGGACATATCAAGAAGAAAAAGGTTCAAGAAGTGAAAGATCACATTGAGAAAGAAGAAATGAATCCAACCATATCTTGTAATGCATTGGCCAGAATTACCACTCCTCAAACTATCAAGATAGAAGGACATATTAAGACGAAAAATGTTCAAGAAGTGAAAGATCAGATCGAGCATCAAGAAATGAATCCGACCATATCTTGTAAAGCATTGGAAGAAATTACCACTCCCCAAACTCTCAAGATAGAAGGACATATCAAGAAGAAGAAGGTTCAAACAGTGAAATATCAGGAAGAAAAGTATCAAGAAACATCAAAAGAAAAATATACTCACCAGGAACCAACCCCAGAGAGAAGAAATGAATCCAACCATATCTTGTAATGCATTCGTCGGAATTACCACTCCTCAAACTGTAAAGATAGAAGGACATATCAAGAAAAAAAGGTAATAGTGTTGATTAATTCGGGTAGTACCCATAATTTTATTAATTGTAATATAGCCAAGGACTTGAATTCCTTCCTAGATCCAGCACCAGAGTGTCAAGTGACGATTGTAAGTGGAGGAACCATAAATTGCTCTAGAAAGTGCCATAATATCAAGCTATCCATGGGAGAATATGTATTGAATAGCCCAATGTTTTCCGTTCCAATGGGTGGTGCTGATGTTGTACTAGGAGTCCAATGGCTACAATCCTTGGGTACAATAGCTTTTAATTTTCAAGAACTATTTATGAAATTTTCTTTGGAAGGAAATGAAGTTGAATTAAGGGGTATCACAGGGAAACCAGGAAAGATAATCAACTCTGACGGAATGACAAAGCTTCTAAAGAAAGAACAATGAAGCGTAATTGTAAAATTATTTTCGCTAACTGTTCACACATCGAAATCATGTATTTCTCCAGATCTCCAAAAAGTCTTGGACAATTATTCCAAGGTATTTGAGACTCCTAAAGGTCTCCCACGTATTCGTGATCATGATCATGCTATTCATTTTATTCCAGGATGTGTTCCTCCAAACGTTAAGCCTTATAGATATCCATATGCCCAAAGGAGTGAAATTGGACATATGGTTGCAAAAATGGTAGAGGTTGGTACAATTATCCAAGCAATTTTGATAAACAAAGGAAGGTATGAATGGAAGAATGATGAAGCAGGGTGGGAACTCATTCAAAAGTTGCCGAATATCCAAGTTCCAACAATATTGCCAGAACTTGACAAGGAAGGAAAAATCATATTGGAACCTAAAGCATTTACAGAACCGAGAATTCGACAGCGACGTAATCAATCAATTTCAAAGCATCTCATCAAGTGGAAGAACTTACCTGTTGAAGATTTCACATGGAAGGACAAGAATTTTATATAGAAGCATCAATAACTACTCAAGCATTGAGGACAACACTTTTTGAAGGAGAGGGGCATGTTAGGCCCCTATATTACTAGTGTAACCCCTTATTGTTATTAGTACAACCCCCTTATTATATTTTTGTACCTATGTAGTCCTCATATTGTTATTATTATGCCCCATAGAAGCCCACTAGTGTTATTATTGTGCTCTTACATTATTATTGTTATGTCGGCTCTGATTATATTATGAACCCTTAGACTCCTATATATAGAAAGGAGGTCTTATCATTTGTATCATCCAAGAATTGTTCATTTGTGTAATATAAAGGAGGTTTCCCCCTCGAAGAGGCTAAATTCTAAGGCGTTAAACTATCTTTTCTATCTTTTTGTGAGCTGGTTTTATAACACGATGACATTGAGCAGGGTCAACGGGAAAGAGATTGCTACCTTCAGGGCACAAGATTATGAACAAATGTATCATATGTAGAATCCCATGATCACCATGGAGACTCCCTTTAGTGTACCCAACAACAATGCCAACTCCAGAGATATCTTGAAGAACTCGGTGAAGGAGTTAGCTAAATTCAGGATGACACCCGACCAGGATTACAAGACGAAAATACTGCGGAAGGCGTATTAATACTTGGTCATCTTTACATGTCGTCTTTATGGCCAAGAAAGCACAGAAACCTTCCCACATAGTTGGGTGATCGCGTTGGATCAACTGGCCAGAGAAGGCAAAGCATGCAATTAGTTAGACATGTTGGCTCACTCGCTGAAGGAACATGTAACAAGGGCTCGACAGTCGCCCAAAGGTATGCAAGCATAAATCTACATGTCTGCCTACATCTTGGATGCAATCTGTGCCCGTCAGGAGTTCCCGAGCTTGAAGTGGGCATGGACATCGACAGAGACCTCTGTGAACACTTATTGTAAGATGTTGTCCGAATGCAGCTTCAAAGGAGTTATCACACAACTGTCCAATCATTTTGTCACCTTGGTTTACAAGATGATATTCGAACAGGATCCACCCTGCATGTCGAAGGCAGCAATGGAGGCACTGATCGACATAGCTGATTGGTATGCCTCACCATCCGACACCTTCATATAGATGTACAACGTGGAGAAGCCTCCACATGTTCTACTGAAGTTTGCCTTGGACAAACTTGTCATGTAGGAAGTATCATATCACATCTCGACAGGATTATCAGCTAGGCTACACCAGAAGAAGAAGGCACCTTGGCCAGTGCTTCTGTTGCGAATCGGGTTATACAAGATACGAACTTTCAAGCGTGCGGATGTCAAAGCAGAGGAGATGAAGAAATATCCATTCGATGCCCGAAGTTACAATTCATATGACCCACATTGTTTTGTGAAAGACCACTTCACGAGAGTACAGTTTAACTGGATCCACGGGGCATGTCATTGGGTAGAGGAAGACCCATGGATATATTGTTACAGTTTCTCCAGACCCAATGAACCGGTCGACCTTGTTGTGGAATGGGTAGTGAAGCAGCATCCTAGAGAGCACCGGAAGCAGCAACTGTAGAGGTAAACATACCAGTGCGCGACAAGGGTGAGAGGAATATTTTCGACAACATGGAGGGAGAGCAAAGCTGCAAGTTTCAAGCAGACCCACTTGTGCAGAAAGCAACTTTGGCAATAGAGGCGAAGAGGAAACATCGCGACAAGAGAAACACACAAAGGTAGAGGGAAAAACAAAGAATGGAGGAAACAGAGAAGGGTTTGCATGAGATGAAGAAGTAACTCCGGAAGGAACAGGAGCTACGTAGACATGAGAAGGAAGCATGACAGGAACATGTACAACAGGGGGTGCAACTTGTACAGACAAAGGAAATTGCGCCCATACAGGTAGTAGCCTCATCAGAATAGCTGACATTAGGCAGACAGGGTGAACCATTGCAGGAGTAGGTCTTCAGTAAGGAGATAGAGCAAGCACTTCAATAGATGGATATGGATGTGGAGAAATAGGAGTTAGAGAAAGACATCGACCTCATGCCTCACCACCAAGAGGTAAACCCACCAGCTTCATCGCATCTAGAAGAGGAGCAAGTCTCAAGCGATCAAGGAAACACTGAAATCCTTGGAGATCAGCTAGAAGGAGAGATGCACAACATCTCATTTGACGAGTCCCAACATAGAGTTGTGCAATCTCGCAGAGTTTCCACTTCGGATGATCATACATCTCCTGCGCAATTTGAGGAATGAGTGATTGTGTGCGCAAACATCCAGCAGCATTGGCAAATGATACCAGAGCATATGCCGAAGCCACTAGCTCGACTGTTCGCTTTTTGATAGCTGAGAACGAGTGAATGGCTAAGGAACTACAGACGACCAAGAAGGGAGGAGAATTGGTTACAACATCCACCCGAGCAGAGTTCAAGAAGGAAACACTGGATGAAGTATTGTCCCTTGACACAGTCATGCGAGTGTTGTATTCCAAGTTTGGTACTGTGCATAAGGCAATTGTCCATCTCAATGGTTGGCAGCAGCAATGTGCTAGAAGAGCATGTATCTTGTCGAACGTGCATGCTATTGTTGATTACATGCAAACATGGACAATGAGATACAAGGGAGCCCCGTTACACCTGCCTAAGATGATGAAGCCCAGAGCGGTCGAGCTGAAGGCATGCATCCGGAGTCGGATCTGGAACTATGAAGATCTCCCACATCTCATCACTAGTCTAAAGGCTTCCCATGCATGGGTATTCAAGTGTATGTTATGCTCTTAACCTGCAAAGTGATACCCAAATACAGAATATGCGAAGAAAAGATACCCAGAACACAGAATAGCAATGATTTTATTATTCAGAGAGTAATGTTCACTTGCCTCTTCGAGGGGGCAACCTCCAATAGAGTAGAGCTCGACTACAAAATAAGACATGATGCTCCTCGCAGGGAGTCTCTATCCTTTATATATGACTCATACATGCAATACCACGGGCCAATACCGTGGGTTTTATTAATACCATCTATCTAATACTACATCCCATTTGCAACTAACTGTGGTTCCGTCATTAATTGCGGATTAACCACTTACAATTATTAATATGGGCTTTATTGACTCTTGACTATGACGTGATCCCATTACATAAATAAGGGGGTTAGGGTGGGACCCTAACATGCCCTCCCCCTTAAGACGAGCCTTGTCCTCAAGGCTGAAGTTGCGGAAACTGCTGAAGAATAGTCGCTGGTTCCCAAGTTGCATCTTCCGGAGAGGTGTCTTTCCATTTGACGAGGACTTCCTTAATCATGCGGCCGCGCAGTTGCTTGTCTCGTGTGTTTAGGACCTGTTCGGGTTGAAGCCAGATGGACCCTTCTTCGTCCAATTCAGGTAGACTGGTCTGAATTCTACAATTGTTCCCAATCACTTTCTTGAGGCATGAGACATGGAAAACTGGATGGATTTTTGCAGTAGGTGGCAAGGCCAACTTGTAGGCCACTTCTCCAATGCGCTGAAGTACTTGATATGGTCCGTAGAATTTGGGAGAGAGTTTCTGACACCCCTTGTTCTTGAGTGATGTTTGCTTATATGGTTGTAGCCGTAAAAAGACCTGATCCCCTTCTTGAAATTGGCGCTCTGAGCGATGTTGGTCTACCTGTTGCTTCATGCGGTTCTGAGCTTGATGAAGATTCGCTCGAAGATGGGCGAGCATGGTTGCGCGGTGTTGTAGAAGTTGATCCACTGCTTGTACTTTTGAGCATCCCTTGAGATACGAAGTAGGTGAAGGCGGGAGTTGACCATATACTGCTTCATAGGGAGTCATTTTGGTGGTGGCATGATAGTTGGTGTTATACCACCATTCAGCCAGAGGTAACCACTGTACCCAAAGGTGTTGCTTTTCTGAAGTGAAAAACCTAAGGTAGGTTTCTAGACATTTGTTGACGGCTTCGGTTTGACCATCTGTTTGCGGATGATAGGAAGTACTGAGTTTGAGTTGAGTGCCTTGTATTCTAAAGATTTCCTGCCAAAAATTACTGGTGAAGATCGGGTCGCGGTCAGACACAATAGAAGTGGGCATGCCATGCAATTTGAAGATCTGACCCATGAAAGATTGAGCAACCAAAGTTGGTGTAAACGGGTGGGGTAGGGCGCAGAAATGAGCATACTTCGACAGTCGGTCCATAACCACCATGATGACTGACTTGTTCCCTGACTTTGGAAGACCTGTAATGAAATCCATAGAAACCTCCGTCCAAATTGATGCCGGAATGGGAAATGGTTGTAATGTGCCTGGTGTGTTGATGGTTTCCTCTTTGTGGCGTTGACAGACATCACATTCTACTACGAAAGTAAGGATGTCCTTTTTCATGCCTGTCCAAAAAAATGATCTTCTGGTGCGAGCATACGTCTTCTGAAAACCCGAATGTCCTGCAATGGGAGATGAGTGCAATTCTGCCAAAATGCGACTTTTGAGGGTGGATGTTGGTGATATTACGACTCTGTCCTTGTAGCGAAGAATATCATCTTGCCACGAGTAGCCCTTGGTGGAATTTGGATCTACCTGCAATTGAGAAATGAGTTGGGAGAGCCCGGGGTGTGAAAACCATTCCCTGCGAGCCTCTTCAATCCATTCTGGAATGGGGAGGGAAATTGCTAGCAGAGTACTTTCCTCCTCAAATTGGCGAGATAATGCATCTGCTACACTATTGTCTTTCCCTTTCTTGTAAATGATCTCATAATCATATCCCAGCATTTTGGCTAGCCATTTATTTTGTTGTGGGGAGGATAGGCGTTGCTCCAAAAAATATTTAAGACTGTGATGATTTGTGTGGATTTGGAAACGTCGTCCCAATAAGTAAGGTCGCCAGGTCTCGACTGCATGTAAGATGGCCATCATCTCCTTCTCGTAGGTAGATTGGCCCAGATTCCTCCCACTGAGTTGTTGGCTTGTGAAGGCCAACGGTCGCCCTTCCTGCATTAAGACTGCCCCAATACCTGTACCCGAAGCATCACATTCAATGACAAAAGATTTGGTGAAGTCAGGTAGTGCTAAGACTGGAGTGGAACACATGGAATTTTTTAGAGCTGTAAAGGCCTGTTGTGCTTACTCATTCCAAAAGAATGAATTTTTCTTTAGGAGTTGGGTGAGGGGCTTCGCTATGCGACCATAGTTGCGGACAAATTTACGATAATAGCCTGTGAGACCCAAAAATCCTCTCAAGCTCTTCAAGGTCTTAGGTTGAGGCCATTCCTGCATTGCCTGGATCTTTTTGGGTTCCACCTTGACACCTTCACGCCCCACAATGTGGCCCAAATACTCTACTTCTGCCATGCCAAACGAACACTTGGACATCTTGACAAATAATTTATGCTTGCAGCGCAGTTGCAAGAGTAGATCTACATGCTGAAGATGTGCGGCCCAAGTGCAACTATAGATGAGGATGTCATCGAAGAAAACAAGGACAAATTTCCTGAGATATGGTTTGAGAATGTGGTTCATAAGGCTCTGAAAAGTAGAGGGGGCATTACAAAGACCAAATGGCATGACCAGGAATTCATAATGGCCTTCATGAGTTCTGAAAGCAGTCTTGGGGATGTCGACTTCATGCGAATTTGGTGGTAGCCTGAGCGAAGATCCAGCTTAGTGAAGAATTGAGCCCCATTGAGTTCATCCAACAAATCATCAACCACCGGGATGGGAAATTTATCTTTGACTGTCAACTTATTGAGGGCCCTGAAGTCGGGACACATCCGCCACTCCCCATCTTTCTTGAGCACCATGACCACTGGGGATGAATAAGGACTAATGCTGGGACGAATGACACCTCCTTCCAAAAGTTCCTTGATGATTTTTTCTATTTCATTCTTTTGGGTGAACGGATATCTGTATGGGCGCACATTTGGGGGTTGGGCCCCTGGAACCAAGGTGATGCTATGATCATGTTCCCCTCGCGAGGGTGGAAGCTCATGAGGCTTGTCAAATACCGACAGATGGTTATTTAAAATCTGTTGCATCTCAGGATGAATTGGTAGATGCTTTGTTTCGACTGCCTGGATGGCATTAAATTGAGCTACAACTCCATGATATCCCTTTTTTAACAATTTTTCCATCCTATGCGAGCTGATGATAGAGGGGGCTCCCGCCTGGAGTCAACGGAGGGTATGTGTGTAGTTTTTCTGCTTAAAATTCATATATAACTCCTGGAAATCCATTGTGATTGGCCCCAGAGTGCGGAGCCATTCAGCGCCGTGGACAATGTCGCAACCCCCCATGTGTATGGCAAACATGTGGGTTTTCAACTGATAATCCCCCATTTGAAGTTTGACATTTTCACAGCGGCCTTCACATTTCATTGTGCCTCCATCCGCAATTTGAACTTGGAAGTTAGAAACTGCTCGTACAAAACAATGCACTGCTTCTGCGACTTTTTGATGTATGAAATTATGTGTACTTCCACTATCAATCAAGGCTACTACTGGGCGATGTTTAATAAAACCTTTGATTTTGAGAGTTTGAGGGGAAGAAATCCCTGCCAAAGCATGCAACGAAATAACTGGTTCGTCAAATACATTGTCCTTTTGGTTGTCTTCTTCTAGCGGCTCCTGTTCCTCCAGTGGTGGATCTTCCTCTGTTGAGCTGTAGTCAGTGGCATCAATTTGAAAAAATTTGGGCTCCTTGCATTTATGACCTGGGGAGTATTTTTCATCACAGTAGTAACATAGGCCTTGCTTTCTTCTTTCGGCCATTTCCGCAGGTGACACCTTTTGGACCTTAAGTGTTTGAGTCGTGTTGTGAGCCTGTGGGGGGCGACCTTTAGCGGAGAAATTTGGGTGACTGTATTGGGCTGCTAATGCACGTTCCACGTTACGAGCTACCTTGCAAGCCTTCGTCCATGTGGGAGGGTGGTGCAGTAGGACTTGGGCTTTGATAGCTTCTTTAAGACCGCTGATAAAACATTCCGTGTAGAACACATCTGAGAGACCCCAAGTGCGGAAGGCTAAGGCTTCAAAAGCCGTAATATATTCATCCACTGTACCAGTCTGTCGGAGCTTAGTAAGACGACCCAAAAAAGATGATTCCTGGTCAAAGCGGTCTTGAAGAGCTTTGGTGAATTTGGTCCAAGTCCTAAAAGGTCCAGTGCAATGCTGATGCCATTCCCACCATTGCCACCTTTCATTGTTCAAGTACATGCTCCCCAACATAAGCTGAGTCGCATCATCGAAGATGTGATTCAGTTTGAAATACTGCTCCATTTGTGCTATCCATGCCGACGGGTGAGAACTGTCAAATTTATGCATATCCAACTTGGGAGGTCGCTGACTGGGTGGTGGGTGGGTGTGCCAGACGTGAGGAGAGTGGCTAGACTCACCCTCATTGTGTTTAGTGCCATTATACTCCTCCTCGTGGGCTTGCTCCTTGCCCTTCGGGACTATTTTCTCGACCATGCTACATAGTCCGGTAAGCTGAAGGTGGAGGTTGTGTTATAGACATTTTTGTGCCTTACAGCATTGAGCATGAAATGTCCATAATCCAAGGGATCCAAAGTCCCTAAATGAGTTGTTCCTACCCCTAAAGGAGCAAGGTCAACCATTGGCAGCTTCTCCCAGAAGTTCTCCACCAAAAACCACTCAGAAACAGTCAATTCAGGATCAATTCAGAGGCTCCACTAGCTGCCTGCGTTGAATGTCAAAGTCTGCACTGGCTAGGTGCACTGCAACGCAAGTAGAACCACTACCAGGGTGCGCTGAGCGGGAAATGACAAATGGAAAGTTCATTCAACGAGGTGGAAAGACCACGGAAGCTTCCAGAATCTTCCTCAATGACACTTGCCTCAATGAATTCGACTAGTGATGAGTAAGAGGTTCTCAACCTCCAAGTGGAAGCAAGAACTGACAGAGAAAAGCCACAAGTCAAAACATGAGCTGACTCATCCTCTCTGCTCACATCTATATATGGATCTCTCACCCAGAGGTTCAACAGGCTGGAATTGTGTATTTGCAGAGAATTGCTGTTGGTTTGAGATTGAGATTAGTACATTGGGTGATTTATGCTTTGTTGGAGGAGAGGAAGGGATTCCATTGCTGCGAGGTAGATGCTGGATCGGGCCTCACTTGGTTGTATCTCCTCTTGGACTTTATTTACTCTATCAATAAACTATTTGAGTTTCTCCTACATGTTGTATACCAATGATGTTTTGCTATGCTTACATGTTTAGCTTAATCTGATCTTGAGCTTTTTATGAATGTATACCTGTATCTTCTTGTAGTTTTCTCTCTCTTGTGATCTTGCAGGAATTCTGTGAAGCTGGGCCAGTGAGAGAGCTGAGAGCTGGGAGCTACTGAAGAGAGGAGCAGTTGGATCAGCAAACTAGCAAAAGACACAGGTTAGTTAGATCCTTCTTCCTCATTTACATTCCATAAAGAAGAATACTTGAATAAGTTTACTTGTTTGTTGCTAAGGCACTATCACCTCTTAGAGTGGGATAGGGGCATTCTGAATTGGATACTTTTCCCAACAACAAATTGGCGATTCCGTTGGGGAACGTATCTTGTTGGTTTATTTGTGTTTCTATTGTTGTTCTTCTCATAAACTCAGAAGTGCCGAATCGAAATGCATTTGCCATTTTCAAATGCAAAGTAGAGATTTGCCACTCTAGTCCTCTCACTGGACCTGTTTTTATGATCTGAACAAATTGATCCACAAGTGATCTAACAGCCCTTTGTGATAGATCTTAGTCCTCCTATAAATCATCCTCCTAATTGTACCTAATTGATAGCTTTGATCCGGCCAAAAACTGTAGATTTAACTGCAAACCGTAACCCAGAACCCATAAACAACTCTCGTTTCTGCTTCAGCGCAGACTCTGTGAAGAGGTTCTGCATTTCAACGCAGGTCCTGTGAAGGCTACCTGCGCTGAATGTCAAAACCTCTGTGTTGGGGGTGCGTTGATCAGTCTTTGCCTTGTGCAGCTGTGGTTCCCTGCTTCCTTTTGCTCAGTTTTATCTCTGTTTTTTGCAGCCTGTTATCAGTCAGTGTACCTATCTGAAACCCCTTTTCTTTGCCTCAATTCCGCCTCAGTTGTATAAAGAAACTGTATTTGTTCTTTGTGTATTTGTTACATCATTTGCAGTTTCCCATTACAAAAGTAAACTAGTCATACTGTCGCCTTAGATCTTGACCTGTCATAAGTGCCGTTTTGATCTTAGGAGTGAGTTTGTTTGCTGTTCACAGTTGATTGAGCTTTTACTTTTGTCGTTTGGTTTGAATTTATGCATTTCTAGTGTCGAAACAAGTACATCATAAAGTGTCGTAATCGTCTTTTTGATTTTGAAAAAGGAACTTGTTTATGTTTTCACTTGAAATCAAATTCAAATTTGTACAACAACTTTCTTTTTAGGCATCAATATTAAGAAAGCGAAAAGAAATACATGCATATGTGCATTTTCATTTTGATAGTTTGCATGGTTTGATTTAGGGAAAAGTGCATTACAGTGTGCTCTATGCTCTTTGAGAAAAGTTTGTGTCTTCCTTTTCCCTTTGTAGCTAGGATTTTCATTGTTGAAAAGATATAAAAGCTTGCTTATCATCTTTAGACTGCATTTAGGAATTGTATCATACATCTCGTGGTGATCCAAAAAGGCAAAATTCTAAGAAAGATCAACCTAAAATAAATTGAATGAACTTAACAATGCTTTGTAACTTAACGCACAACATATAGGTCTAGGCTAGAGACGTGTTCCGGCGTCGTAAAGCCTGGTGACTGTCGATCTCGCTGATGGTGGGTGATTCCTCCTGAGGGACGATAGCGCCAGTACGGATTGTGCTCCCACGTACCGTCGAGTATATATTGGGAGACCCCTATAGGCATAAAACCTTTATCCTTAGGAAGCCGTGTCGGCCGCCCCACTGATCACAATGCACTGAACACAACATTCAGAAAGATTGACCGCCCGTACCTTAAAAAGTATTCTGCGGTTTTGCGAAAAGTTTGGCACACCCTCTACCTAGAACTCCAGAGCAGTTCCTTTTGGCCTTTTTCAGACTCTATAACGGAAAAAGTCCATCCGAGCATTTGTCACTTCGGGCTCGTTAAAACATCGAAGGAGACTAGAGTCATCTTTAGCTTTTTCTCGACTCTTTAAAACTGAAAAAGCAAGTTGTGTCTAAAGCGTCGTTAAAATTTATTTTAAACGGAACAATCACCCCTTTTTCCTACGTTGATCTTTAGGTTGAGAAAATGGAACCCACCAACCAAGGAATTCCCCTTGGTGGAAATCCTAGTCCCTTCTCCTCTTGGGGAGATGTTGGTGCGCCCCATATGGCCACATTGTCGCTTCCAGGACTAACGATTGGCTTGCCGGTCTGGCTCTTCTCAACCAATGTCGTTCAGAACACCACTATTCCTGAACAGTCGAATCAACAGTTAGACCAGTCCAGAGTTGCCCACCAGCCTTCTACTTCCTCTAATTCTTCTTCTCCTCCTTCCTCTTTGCTTGACGGAACTGGTAAAACAAAAAACTAAGTTCCTAAGGAGAAGAAGGAAAAGAGGAAGAAAGAGAAGAAGAAGAAGGAGCCAAAAGCGACTGGGGGCAAACAAGTGTCGTCTAACAAAAATCCACACACAGCACTGACTAGGCCTAAATCGCCATGTGTCATATGCAAGGGAGACCACTTCCACAGAGATTGTCCCTACATCCCTCGGATACTAAGGGACTGGTCTCCCCGTTTGCACAATCCGGTAGCATCAACCTATGATAGCCATGTTGAATGCACACCGTCAACTAGCGAAAGTTAAGTCCTTGGACAAAAAGGGAGAGCTAGATCCCCCTGTAGACTGTGCAAAGGCGACCATGCCATCCACCGTTGTCCCTTCTTAGATGAAGCGAAAAGAGTTTTGGATGATCGTCCGGTTTCACCGTTACGACTTCCTCCTGGATATAAAAAACTCTTGCCGAGTCCTTCGTTAGTTGAAAATCCAGCTGGCCCACTCAAGTGGTCAGCTGAAGCGCCGGTCATTGAAGATGAACCAGCTGAATCCATACCCGACGAAAGTCAAAAGGTCGAGGCGGCAGTTGACCCGGTCTTGCCTTCAGAGGATTTATCTTCGAATGATACAGTCACTGAAGAGGATAAAGATGACACCATCCAAATTTTCTTCATCAACACAGACTCCGACGAGCACGGGGGCACTCCCCCCATTCCTTTATCATAGGAAGGAAGTTCGTCAGAGCGATACCCGGCCGTATACTCGGTCCCACCACCAAGCAACCTAGTTGTCTCCTTCGACTGGAACCAACTAGGCAGACCCCGTTTGCCAGCAAGCATACCATTCAGAATTATCGTCCAAATATACAGAATGGTCATGGCTGGCACCATCATTGATGAGGGGGCATCTGTGAGTATCCTTTCCTCTGTTGCTTGGAAAGCGCTTGGTTCGCCAGCGCTTTTGCCTGAAATGAGAAATCTGACAGGCTTCGATAAAGGAACCAGTCGACCTTTAGGGATCCTCCCCAATGTGCCCATAACATTGAGAGGGAAGACCGTTCAAATGAACGTGATGGTCATTCAAGGACCCTTGGATTACAACCTACTCCTTGGACGAGACTATATATATTGCATGGGAGCCATCGTCTCTTCACTCTTTAGAGTAATGTGTTTTCCGCATGAAGGAAGAATGGTCAAGCTCGTGGACCAACTTTCATTTCCCAGATCATGCATCGCAAATAGTCATATACCTTCCCTAAATGGTCTCTTCACGCAAGAAATGTCTCAACCCACGGTTCGTCCTCCCGATGAGCGGGAGTAATTCGGAGGGATATGACTGGAACCCAGGGGGCATGCGTCCTGGTCTGCTTCGGCAGGAAAACTTTGGGTATAGGGTAGGTTTCCGCGGGAGAATATGACTAGTCCGTACCCTGTCCATGTATGGAAGAGGGGTTGTTCTGGAATAAGATTCTTTTTTCAAAGTTATGTGTTTAGCGCTCGTTGTCACTCACCTTTGTCTATCTCGGTAGACACCGCCGAAGAAATGTTTTGTTTGAAAGATTAATAGAACAATCTTTGGGTAACCTGAAAGAGGTAGGCCTCTCCCGGTAAAACAAATGTTTTATTGGACTAAGAAGGGGTAACCTTGAAACTCTGTTTTATACCTGGGGGCATGCAAACCTTTTGGAGTGCAAGCAAAGAGCGGTTATTTATCTGTTTTTGCGATTAGCCGTTTCCTAACTTGCATAAAGAAAGGATGTGGGGCAAAATCTAAATGTTTCCATTTTATATGAGACTTTCTTATCATATGACTGGATTAATCGAGCAGTTTTAGCACATAGTTCATGCTCGTTAAAAAATAAACATAATATCGAGCAGTTTTAGCGCATAGTTCATGCTCGTTAAAAAATAAACATAAGATCGAGCAGTGTTTTTCCGCGTTTAAGCTCGTTAAAAAATGAACTATCCTCCGGTAAATAACAACCGTGAATGTTACATTATCAGCCATTAAAGCCTTGGTCGTGTTTGCACCGTCACCTCCACTTTTCCATTGGCCGATCATTCACCTCCATATGATTGTTTAACCATTTTGAGGAGCAGCTGCGAAGAGTGATTTCACCAGCCATCCTTGTGACACTGTCGTGATTGGAAAATTCCAACCTTTACCTGGAATCAGCTGCTAACTCGTTTTATCACTCGTTCCTCAAAAGACGAGTCTTCTTTAAGCTCTTTTCATCTGACTCGTAAAATATGAAAAGATTGCCGAGTTTTGGCCTCCCAGCTCGTTAAAGCGACTGGAAGAGCTATCCCTCCTCTAGATTTTAATCTTTTTGGACCTGAGGGATTATTGCACAAAAAGATCGAGCGCTTGTTTTGTTCGGCTCGTTAAAACTATCGAAAACTCATCCCTTCTGTATTGTTTTATACTTTTTCGGACTTAAGGGATTAGATGACGAAAAAGGACTTTCGGAGTTGACTTTACGTACCTTTTCAGACTCTCTAAAAATGAAAAGGACCGAGTTATCTTTGTCGTTAGACTCGTTAAAAACTTTAAATAGCGACAAACTTGTCTTTAGACGAGAACGAGTTTCACTATCACTAGGCTCGTTAAAACATAGCGATGGGTTTTCCCGAAGGGCAAATTATAGAACAAGCATATGTTATCCTCCTCAAGCAATGACTGGGGAAAAATTGGGAAGAAACTCAAAGAACTTTATTGGTAGCAAGTCGCTCTTGAACATGACACTTCCACTCCGTGCTTGAGTCGGGTTGGGTTGTTTCATTCACTGGTCACATCGCCATGGTCTCGCCATACCATCCATCTTTGGGGTAAATGCTACCAATCCATCACACAAGTGTCGCCGATATGTTCAAGAGAAGTCATCCAGAGAAGTCAACCGTGTCCCATCCACTACCATACATTATCCTTCATCCTTTCATGACCGCCACCCTGAACCATATATCATCAGATCGTTTTCACCTCCATCAAAATCATTTGCTCCGTTCCGTGTCACTGATGTGGGATACATCAAGGCCCTCCTTTGACAGATCGCTTCTTGTCGACATCAGAGCATTATCCAAGAAGTTGATCTAGGAACACCCCCTTCAGTACTTTGAAGCTTGCATGCCTCAATGGCAAGTTTCTCACTTCCGGCGACAGGTATACATCAATGACCTTCGACCGAAAGATTTTGCGTGGTGTTCGACGCCAAGTCCTTTATTCACACCACGTGAATTGTACTGCAGTACCTTGAGGGTCATTATCATTATCGGTGATTCCTCTCGCGCTTGTTAACGGTTTACATCATTGACCGGTAATCAAGCGATGTCTTTCCATGTTCGACTTCAGAACATTTCTCACATGGATCGACTTGTACTTAGAGTGAAGATCGAACGAGATTGAAGACCCCGGATCTAGCTTCATCCATCCGGGCTGCGATATATATTCAGGAAAAATAAAGACATTGACATGTACAGCATTGCAGCAGATAATCATCCTACCACAAGGATGATGATTTCATCAAAATCATTAGTCTACCATCAGACGATTGTCTGTTCTATGTACAGAAAAATGAATTTATAAAGCTGAGCATGGGAATGCCCGCCTCAGCTAGATCATGAAAGCAGTATGAAAAATAATGTATTGTATTGTATCTTATTACAGGTCTCCTCCCAGCATTGGAAGAACTTCGGATCCTCCTAATAAAGCATTTCACTCGATAAACGGCTTCATACTTTAGGGGGCCACTGTTATAGACATTTTTGTGCCTTACAGCATTGAGCATGAAATGTCCATAATCCAAGGGATCCAAAGTCCCTAAATGAGTTGTTCCTACCCCTAAAGGAGCAAGGTCAACCATTGGCAGCTTCTCCCAGAAGTTCTCCACCAAAAACCACTCAGAAACAGTCAATTCAGGATCAATTCAGAGGCTCCACTAGCTGTCTGCGTTGAATGTCAAAGTCTGCACTGGCTAGGTGCACTGCAACGCAGGTAGAAGCACTACCAGGGTGCGCTGAGCGGGAAATGACAAATGGCAAGTTCATTCAACGAGGTGGAAAGACCATGGAAGCTTCCAGAATCTTCCTCAATGACACTTGCCTCAATGAATTCGACTAGTGATGAGTAAGAGATTTTCAACCTCCAAGTGGAAGCAAGAACTGACAGAGAGAAGCCACAAGTCAAAACATGAGCTGACTCATCCTCTCTGCTCACATCTATATATGGATCTCTCACCCAGAGGTTCAAGAGGCTGGAATTGTGTATTTGCAGAGAATCGCTGTTGGTTTGAGATTGAGATTAGTACATTGGGTGATTTATGCTTTGTTGGAGGAGAGGAAGGGATTCCATTGCTGGGAGGTAGATGCTGGATCGGGCCTCACTTGGTTGTATCTCCTCTTGGACTTTATTTACTCTATCAATAAACTATTTGAGTTTCTCCTACATGTTGTATACCAATGATGTTTTGCTATGCTTACATGTTTAGCTTAATCTGATCTTGAGCTTTTTATGAATGTATACCTGTATCTTCTTGTAGTTTTCTCTCTCTTGTGATCTTGCAGGAATTCTGTGAAGCTGGGCCAGTGAGAGAGCTGAGAGCTGGGAGCTACTGAAGAGAGGAGCAGTTGGATCAGCAAACTAGCGAAAGACACAGGTTAGTTAGATCCTTCTTCCTCATTTACATTCCATAAAGAAGAATACTCGAATAAGTTTACCTGTTTGTTGCTAAGGCACTATCACCTCTTAGAGTGGGATAGGGGCATTCTGAATTGGATACTTTTCCCAACAACAGGTTGTGCATTGATTCTTCAAGTTTGTCCATCCTTTCATTGGCCATCGCTTGAGCTCTAGTTTCTACCATACACCAACCGGATTTTTTGAAAATTGGGACCGCCTAAAAATTTTTCACTAAGAAGTGAATGGTACCACCGTGCTTAGCTCGTCGTCCTGGATCTGAGAGATCTGAATGGCAGATCTGATGGCAGAACAGACTGTTTCTGCGGATCTGATGGATCTAATAGATCGGAATGGCTGATCTGCGAACTCGAGACTGCGGGATTGATGTCTGCTGCTGCTGCACCCCTTTGCACAGGCGGATCTGGAAGAGATGCTGTGTGATCCCCCGATAGAAAAGGGAACTATGGTCTTGAGGAGTGTCAGGTGCTACAGATCGCAATATACATAAGGGTCTGGCAGTAGTACTCGGCCCAATGTTTTAGGGCTCTAACTAAGGAGGATCGACTGTACCCTTAGCCGTACAACCTGACTACCCTATCGTACGGGCGAGTAATCTCCCCGAGTGCTATTCTCGGTGTACTGTAGCCGCAAGACGACTGACGGTTTATCTATGGCGAGGTTTTCAAGGGAGCCTAAGGGGCTTCCGATATACCCAGAGGGTACGTGGAAGACAATCCGTGCGTGGTTCTGTCTAATGCGCTACTACTCGAAGGGGTACCCACAGGGGTTACAAGGGAGTCCAACAGACGTGACAACCTCTTGTATTTCCTGCGTGCATGCCTCCCCAAATCCGCAGGTTTATGCGCTCAACGACAGATCCCGTGGTTTAAAGACGCCGGAACATGTCTCTAGCCAATTTTTTTTTTCCTAAGAAATGGAGATCCCACCGGCCCTGGAAAGTGCTCTGATACCACTTGTTATGCTCTTAACCTGCAAAGTGATACCCAAATACAGAATGTGCGAAGAAAAGATACCCAGAACACAGAATAACAATGATTTTATTATTCAGAGAGTAATGTTCACTTGCCTCTTCGAGGGGGGCAACCTCCAATAGAGCAGAGCTCGATTACAAAATAAGACACGATGCTCCTCGCAGGGAGTCTCTATCCTTTATATATGACTCATACATGCAATACCACGGGCCAATACCGTGGGTTTTATTAATACCATCTATCTAATACTATGGCCCATTTGCAACTAACTGTGGTTCTGTCATTAATTGCGGATTAACCACTTACAATTATTAATATGGGCTTTATTGACTCTTGACTATGACGTGATCCCATTACATAAATAAGGGGGTTAGGGTGGGACCCTAACAAGTGTATGGATGTTGTTGTGCGCGCACATGCGATCCCATCTATTGGGACACTCATGCAGGCAAAGACAAAGGCACAGTTCCGACTGGAGCTTGACTCGTACTTTGACGAGTTGATGCACATAGCCACTAGCCCAGACTTGTTGATCAGTGCAAACAACATGCAAAAGTATGTTGCTAGTTCGGCCGCACTCAAGACAATGATGCGCATGCTATCAGACAAGTTGGATAAAGGAGCCCGAGTAGTGTACGCAGATGCTATGGAGGCAAGAGATCGTTTCTAGAAAGATGTCACCTTAGAGTACACGAAAACCATCGCGGACTACCAAGCTTGGCATCAGTGCGCCACTGTCAACCACCATAAGGATGTCAAAGCGCTGTCTTCCAACTATTGTCTGAGTCATATTGATGTCTTGCATGGCTTTCTCAAGCCTATTTTGTCTCACATGGGTACATGTGCAGATTGTATGTAATGTCTTGTCAAGTGTAAGTTCACGTGTAGATAGTTGGATGTAACAGTCATAGAGTAGATGGAGAGTCATGAGGGTAGTTGAACTGTCACAAAGGGGAATTTCAAGGGCCACCCCACCCTTTGCTATATATAATCCCTCATGACTCATTGTAGAGGCTTTTGGTTAGCCAAACTTCTGATAAGACTATCTTAGAGAGAGCTTGGATAGTTTTGTAACGAGCCTTGGCTTCTTCACTACGCAGAGCTAGTATATCTCTTTGGAGGAGCAGGCGGCAGTGACTGTAACATTCCGCTGTCGGAACTAGTGGTTGGACACGGATGTATTGTATGATTGGAACTTACACTTCTTAATATAACAAAGCCAACACGTTTCATGCATATGTCGTATTGTATTTCAGCTATCTCATTTACTCTAAATGATATATGTATTTGTTTGCTTACGCATGCATGTGTAGCTATTTTCTGTATATGTATGTATGAATATTACTAAAATGTGTTGTTGGTTTAAACATCACTTTGGATTGCTATCTCACTTGCCTTCCATGTTGTGATGCATCTTTGCTCTTGTGTTCTCTTCTTAACTGCGTGCTTTCACAGGTTTCCAAGGGGCACACTCACCTCACCCTCCATGTGTTAGAACCACTCATGCACCTTCCTTGACTTGTTGCATATGTCACACCCTTGCTACCAAAAAAGACATCTTACTTGCCTCTGTGTGAAACCATGGTCAAAGTGATATCGTACGACCCATTGCTAGGACTTCTACACTAAACGGTCTGAGGTCTAATTGGGACTTCTTACTGGGGAGATCCCCTCATATGTTAACGGGTCCAACACTGTCAAAATTTCTGGCGGTAGAAGGAGAACTAGATGACAAGTTGTGTCATCTCATCCTATTTTGAACTTTTGCACATCTATCATGGAGTCTTATACACTTAACCCTCCACGATGTTTTTCGCATGCCGAACCTGTCCACATCACGAGGGAGTTTTTTGATCTCTTGTCTAAATACACATATGATGGTGAAGGTGAAGTGGCATGGCTGGTGTTCTTATATGACTTCCTTGCCATGCTTGATGAGGAAGATGGATGTTCTGACGAACATGCCTGTCTGCTGCTTGCATACACATTTCATGAATCCTCACTACGGTGGCTGTGCAGCCTACTGGCTGACAACGTGCACTCACTTGAGAACTTCTGTGATCTCATTGAAGATACTTTCCATCATTTTGATCTAGAACATCTTGACCACAAACTGTTACAACAATGGAAGGCTCCACATGAATCGCTTAAGGATTTTTGGTAGCACTTCCGTGTTTTGTAGTTTCAAGCTCCGAAAAGATAGATGAAGTTTCAATATCTCATTGACAGATTCAAGTCTTTCCTTATCAAATATATCAATCCCAAGAAGAAATATGAGCCCAAGCCTTGCTCAACATACTTCAGTGATGGAGCTGCGTAATCAAAAAATAATAAGGTCACTAACACAAGTGACTGTCCGCCGTCCCCTTATCAAACAACCTCACCACTGAAAAGTGATGCGGGAGATCAGGCACACATCTGTTCCGCTGTCACATCCTCCCAACATCACTTCACTTAATTTTCGTGCATATTTGGTTGTGAGTCCATCGAGTTGTCATATGCATTCTGTACCATAACCTCCATCTTCGTATTCGGATGATCCTATGGATGATACTGTCTTGTGTTATTCCATTCCGGACTCTACACTTGTTGTGAACGAGGATCAAGCCGACGATAGAGTTGGTGTTGCACAACCAACATGCACTATCATTTGTGAAGAGTTTGACTTGGGAGCTTGAGCATCAACACTCAACAAAGGATGACTCCCTTCTGTCCGAGCCTCCTTCATTCTTTCCTGATATCTCTGGTGAACTTGCCATGCATGGTTTCGCATGTGTATCTTCATCTATGGATGCACCCATTGTTGATCACTCGTAGGACACACCGGATGTCAGTCCATCATCTGACAATGAAGAGTATAAATTATTCATTGAAAATCCACTTGACCTTTCATCTTCTTTTTCTAGAAACACAGAGGATCAATTTGTCTACTTCTCATCTACCCCTATGTTTGATTTATCAGATCATGACGATGTCGATGAAATCATTGATTTTTTTGATTGTAGCTGTCGTGATCTATTTATTCCCATATTCGATCACGATCATGATTCTATCGTAGTTGATTTTTCGAAGCCACCTGTTTATGATGATCTATTTGACGATGAAGTCGAAACCCCACAAAATGTCATGGCACTTCAGCCCAAGCTGATGGTTATGTTAGGCCCTCGTTGTCCTGAGGTTGGTTTCACTTCTGATTATGAAATTGTTCAATCACTTGAGGCTCCTCATCACTCATCTGTATGCATTTAAAATCAATCTCACACACATATCATGCTTCCTCCACTCGAACTGCACGATCCCATCACTCATGCATTGGAGGAATCTTACATTGCAAGCACATGTCCACGACGCAAGATGTCTTTATTTCTTTCGCTTGCTTGCATGTCATAGTGAAGAGTATGCATATGCTTCATAGCTGCACATAGTGTCACACAACACCGTGATAGGTCCACAGACTACATGTCATGTATTTTCACTCGCTTATGTTCTATGGACACTTTTAAACATGAAGTGTGTTTGTCTTCATTGTTATATCTTTCTTGTTTGTTGGTTCATACAACCGGTTTGCTCGCGGACCACGCCTTCACCAACATGGGTCAACCAATGCGCCAGTGGCTGCATTGGAAGTATCACTTTACGTGATCAGGCCATGCACCGTTAGCTTAGGAGTAGTAGTGTTTTCTTTCAAATTTTTTGCTTACATGCTTGTTTGCTTATTTGCTTTGCATGCTCGTTTATTTTCTTGCTCGCTTTTATTTCACTTCTGCTTTTGCTTTGCTTTGTTGTTTGTTTGCTTAGGTTAGTTTCGCATGAAACCGTGAGCGACTCTTGTAAAAATCTGGGTAAAGTACAAGAGGCCTTGTGCAACTATCACTACTTGGTTATCTATCATCCTATCTATGTGTGAAGAACTTGTTACTTTTGGTCCATGATACGTCAATGGAAAATATGTACTGTTCGAAGTGAACCTTGGTGAAAACACAACACTTTCGCACTAACTAGTGTCACTTACTCTAGTTGGTTTTTTTTGGGTTAACCCTTGGCAACTTAGTCAAGTAGAGTAAGGTGAGGGGGAAAAGCTTAATAGGCGCGTCAGAGGTATATAATAAACTACTTCTCTGAAGGAACAACCTCTTTTGCTCTCAGTGAGTTGGGATCCCTCTTCTGCCTCTGAAATGAATAAGTGCTATGCACAATTATGAAAATGAAAAAGTGAAAAATTTCGAAAAAATAAAAAATGAATAAGGTGAAAGAAGAGAAAGGCTTCCTGTGTAGAGAGGCGATGCAACTAACTCCGTCGGGGTATTGACCAAGCTCGCTGGCAGTGGAGCGATGTTTGTGTTCTTGTGTGACTCTGCTGGGGTATTGTCTAGGCCTGCTGGCAGTGGAGCAACACTGGAGATGAAACTAAAACTCTGATGACTATACTGCTTGTGCACCAATATACCCCTCAAACCCAATTGAAACAACAATGCTGATTGGTCTGGAATGTGAGTCGACTGACCAAGAGCTTGGCAGATGCTATGTCTTACAATCAAGCGTGGAAACCAAGATGAACTGAGAAATGAATAATACTTTCGGAGGTGTTAGACTTGCTTTTCACGAACAATGTCCATTCAAAGAGCTGGAATTCTACCAGTGTGTCACCAAGTATTGTAGCGGCTACAACCACCCTCCAAAATTTTTCCTTAGATATGTTTTGAGGCCTCCCTACCAACCTTCCTCAGCAGCATGTCTTGCCTTGTCAAGTACACAAAATTCAGTAATCTTCTAGCAGACTGCTAGCCTGTGCATGATAGCTTGTTGCATCCCCCTCACACGCTGTTTCCCCAGACTTGGTCCAGCTGTAGGCTGAGCATATCCCTCAAGAAATTGCGCAATTCTGGAGGGGAACCAACCTTCCTTCCAAAAATTGCGCAATCCTGTCTGGCAGCCTACTGGGCTCTAGAATTGTGCAAATCTGCCTGTCACCCTTCACTGGAAAAATTGCACAATCTCTCCCAGCAAGACTGCTCAACCCAGAAATTGCGCAATTCTGGGCAGTGGTCAGTGGCTTAGCCCAGAAATTGCGCAATCCTTCTGGGAAACCAACCCAACTCCCTCCCAGAAATGCGCAAATTTTCCCCTCAAGTGAGCAGACTGTTGCATGTGCCATTGAGTTGACCGGTTCCACTCGAGACCGAGAAAACTTGACTTGCATGCATGGGCTGATTTTCCTCGGAATAGAAAAAGGAAACATGCAAAAAGCATCCCTAGATTTTAGGGAGCTATTTTTAGCCACTGGAGGTTACATGCAAAGATCGTTTTAGAAACTTTCCCCCAAGTGTCGCTTTTTTCTATATTTGTGGCATGCGCATCATGAGCCTCAGAATTATTTATTCGGCGCTCCAGAGCTCATTTTTTCACATTTGGAGCTCTGACATCCCACAACACATCCAGGAGTCTTCAACACATCCAACTCAACTATTTCCAGGTAAGTCGACATAACTTGTCTTTTGCAACATTTCTGTCGCTTTTTGTGTTTTGTCTTGTGTGAGTGCTTGATTTTTGTGAACGCTTGTTATTGTTTACATGCATACTAGCTTGTACTAGCACTGTTTCAATTTTTGTTAGCATCTCACTGCCGTCACATGCATGAAACTGTTTTGCATGAACGATTGCCGATTTGGCAACTCGCTTTACCCACATGCATGTTGTTCCGTTTTTTGAATATTTCATTCACTGTTTGTATGCACGATCATTCACTCCTGCTTACACTTAGTATTTCTATGCATTCACGCTCACGTTTTCTTTTAGTTGCCCGTTGGCTGTGTCAGTCTTTACAATCTCTTAGGCTGAAAAAGAAATCAAGAAGGGTAACCTCAAACCACTTCAGCTTAGTAGCTAACCCTACTAAGCATGAGAGGGATCTCTCTAAGTCTCTTATCAGTGATATGACTTTAAAGAAAATGAGTTTTAGGCTAGATATATGTATTTGTTTGTTTGTTTGTGAAAATTTGGGTTTTAGGGTTTGCTGAACTTAGGGTTTGGAGCCACAAATAAGTCTAAGCTGTAGGAGTGCAGGAGAAAATATGAGAAGGAGATAGATATTAGAAGCCATGGTGTATTTAGAATATTGTCAGTGTAGTATAGAGGATAAAGTGTAGAAGAAACTAATGAGCATAAATAAACGAGATTTCATTAGCTTAGGAAGACATAAACATAACTATGAAAACCAGATAACAGAGCTTGAAAAACAAGAATTCTATATATTTCACTGTAAGGCATCCATAGAAAGAAGAGATATCATGTAGATAAAGATGTTTAAACCATTAGAAAACAAATAGAATGAAGAACAAGCACCATGAACTCACTGGGCTAGAGTTCCTTGAAAATAGCTGCAACCTGTCTTTGTATTAGCTGAAAAGATGATTACATGCAAGCTTCCTTCACAAAAAGTTCAACTGTCTTCTCCTCAAGAGAAATGATACATATAGACTCTCCTAGACCACTTTCCCACCTTCAGGAGTCGAATTCCTTGGTGGAGGAACTGACTCCAAGATTCTCTCAACTAACAGGTGAGAGTGAGAAGGTGAAACTCAAACACTTCATGGAGAGTTTGTTTAGGAGTTTGCTTTTTTTATGATGCCTAATAAACATAAAAAAATCCTATGATGTAAATTTATTCATGCCTATATCACCTAGACTCGAAACTAGTGCCATTACATAGAGAATCTTGACTTTGACCGAGTCCAACTAGAAACTAAAAATTTTACATAGTGAAATTTACAAATTAAAACACAGAAAAGTGCAAAAGCGCAATGCTGACTTTGAGCTGATTTTCAGGTGCCTTCCAAAGGTCAAAATGCGAAAATGAGAGAACGATCAACTAGCCCTTCAAGTCTAGTTTTTAGAACAGTTTGAATTTTTGAATTTTGACCATGGGAAGGCCTTCAAATATCTATTCTCCCAAGGGCACTTCCTGTGCGCAGCGCGTGTCAAAAAAGGGTCTAGAATGCTAGTTTTTTGCCACTTTTTTACACTTTTCTCCAAAATTGAGCCACCTCTTTGAAATTTGAGCAAATGGGTTCTTAGAGGATGGAAAGATATTTCGAAAAATATAATATTTTCCTCAAATGGAGGCCTGATGAAAAAGCGCAGCGTCGAGGCACTATGCTTCTGGAGTAGCTGATTTTTTGAATTTAGCCCAAAAATTCTCAGAAAAATTAAAGTTCTTAGAATTTGTTCAAAATTGGATGGAAGGTGTAAAAATATGTTTTTTAAACCTTCATAGATGCTTCAACAAACATCTCCAAGTTTCCCTCATCCTTTTTTTTTTGGCTTCCTTGAACTTGTTTTCAAGCTGCTTTACCTTGACATTGGTGATCATGTTTTGAGCTTGGTAGTGGTGCACCATATGTCTGAGCAACTGATTATCTCTGTTTTCCTTCTCAAGGAGTTTCTCCAAGTGTTCATTCACCCTGTTGAGCCAATATTCCTTGTCTTGATTGACCTGAAGAGCAATCCTATCCTCTAGGTCTAGGTCTTCATTCAACATAATGTGCTTTTCCTATTCTTGCAATGCCTTCTTTAGGCCCTTTGTTCTTGGCCTCTTCCTCTTTCCTTTCCCTTTTGATCCTTCAGGCTTGCTTGATTCCATGATCTCTTTACCCTTTCCAACCTGCTGCAATAACTTGGCTTGTTCTTTTTCCATGATCAATTCCTTTGCTTTGCACTAACTATTCTCCTGTTCAAGGAATGAGATGACATAATTTTCTCTTTCTATATTGATTGCAAGCTCCTTGATTTGATAGTATTTATCTCTGATTTTCTGTTGCAGGCTTGAATTCTGATCCTCTACCTCTGAATCAACTAGCTCAAACTCATGCTCAACTGTTTCTTTATCTTTCGCTGTCGTTCCTTGCTTTGTCGATGAAGAAGGCTTGGCCCCTTTCTCTCCATGAGAAGAAAACACAAACCTCTGTCCTCTCTTGCACACTTTAGTCACCTCAGGGTTAGGTACTTGAGTTTTCTCCACTGATTTGATAGAGGACCCCACCTCCATTCGCTGTTTTGGCACACTAGAACACTAAGCTGCTACATTGGCTTCATGCCATTTTAGGGTTGTTTCCAAAAAGGCTTCCCAAGCCATACCTTTCTCTGCAAGCTAGTGAAGGACAACAGTTTTGATTAGATTGTGATGAAATAAGCTTGGGGAGTGCTCTTTGTTCTTCAGTGATATCTTTTCTGACATTTTGGAAATGCTCCTGGATAGGTAGTTACACATGTTGAGTGGATTTTGAGAGGTGAAATGCATCAGGAGGCGAATATGATAAGCATACAACCTGGAGAGTCTTCCTTCACATGTAACGAAATTCATGAAAATCTTCATCAAAGGGGCATATTTCTCCAATAAGTATCTGAAAGGCATAATGTGAGCATGTTTTTCCTTGTATGGTGTTTTTAAGAAAGGCTTGTAGTATTCAAGATCTAGGCTCATTCCTTTGAACCAATAGTCACCATTGTTCGGTAACCCTGTTGCAAGTGAGATGGAGGCCACTGAAAAAATGAACTCAACACCAACGATGACAACACTTTCACCTTTCAACTGAGTTGCCACCCAATCTGTTAATTGTTCATTAAACCCCACCCCACTCACTCTTTTGCAAAACTCTAAGCAATGTACATCCTTGAAGCACTGTTTGATGAAAGGATAGGAGTTGATTTCATTACCATTTGATGGATCATATCTAAGGATCTTCCCTCCCTTATGATGTCTTTTCCTCTCTGGTGAAGATTCTACCTCCATGATGACAAAAAACCCTAGCAGTAGGCAATGAAAAATAAAGTGTGAGGTATGAATGGAAATGAAATGATGTGAAGGTGGATTTTGACAAAATGATAGAGGAGGTTTGAAAAAGGTGGATATGAACTTTGGAAGCTGATGAAAATGAGTGAAGAAACAATGGAAGAGTGGTATGCTTGCAAGGAGGAAAAATAGGGTTTGTAATGAAAAATGCCCAAAAACCTCTAGGAATGAGCTAGGGTTTTTCTTTTTGAGGAATAAAACTTTGTTTTGAGGTGGATTAAATGGTTAAAATGGTTTATTAAACATGTATTCAGGTGTAGGATAACATTTTACATGTTTTAGAAACCAAAAATAAAAATGGCCATTATCATCATATCATTTCCCATGCAAAATTTCACTACAAACCCTAATTTGAAGAATCATTGACATGAGATGATTTTGAAAATAAAATGAGGGATAATGATGGTGTAATTATTTGTCTCTTGGCTTAGAAGTCAATGAAGTTAAGCTTGCAAGCCAAAAAATGAAATTTGGGAGAGTTTTGGGTGAATTTTGGGCACTCTGTCCTAAGCGCAACACTTTGTCCCTGAGCATAGCGCCTCTGCTCTGAGCGCAATGCTTTGTTCCTGAGTGCAACGCCTCAAGATTTTTTCCAAATTTGCCCAGGAAACTGACTTTTGTACTCTATTGGACGAGATAACTCGATACTCAAGAGTGAATAGGAGGTAGATGAACCAAGTTTGGGGGCTTTTGAGTTTATATAGGGAAAATTATTTCTCTTTTTAAAAAAGAAATGGGACCCACCATCCTTTAAAAATTGATTTTTCACTTATGAAAACAAAGTTACCTTTACCACTGAAAACCTGAGATGCCTTCTACATTCCTGAGTGCTGGAACTCCTTCTTCTTGAAATTTTTGAACATGAAAACATGTTGAATGTGTGAAAATTCACAAATCAATACCCAAGAGATGCTTGTCATACTCTATTCATTGCTGAATTTATTCATGAAAATGGACCTTGGAAACCCTAGCGACCTAATGAATGACCTGAGACTAAATGGAATGATGATGATGACTAACATGTTTTTATTATGACACCTCCATAAAAGTGTGATAGGTGACCAACATGAGTGAATTTCTAAAAGATTGACCTCATCTCTACACTGACCAAACAGTGACCAAATTTTCCTGTGTAAACCTAGTGACATAAAAAAATTGATTTTGATAGTGTCGGCAAGCATAGTAAAATCACATTTGATCCAGGTGAAAGGATAACAAGACTGACACTAACAGGTAGGTCTGGGCAGCGTTGGCCCAGACTCTACCTCACTAAGACAACATCGCACAATCCTGAGAGGGAAGGCTCTGTGTTCTTCTCATAAAATTCACATTTCTGGCCAGTGACTATCCTCTAGTCTTGCATTGTGCAATTCTTAGGGATAGTGACTATTGGGCCAGAAAATTGCATAACGCAGTCACTGGGCCTGCAACCATTGCTAGCTGAAATTGCACATTGCACAATTCCAGTAGCCAGGAGGCCAGCCTGGATTGCGTATTGCACAGTTCCAACAGCCATCTAGCCTCCCAGACAGCCCAGACTGCCTTTTGCGTAGTTTCGGCATCCAGTCTCCCAGCCTCCTAGGAAAAATTGCGCAATCCTTACCAGTCAATCTTCAGGTATGTTGCATGTCATTCATCATGTTTGATTTTGTTTTAGCTGACATATTTCTTGCCATGCATGTCACTATGTCTCCAAATCTAGCAGGTGTTTGTTCGACTCTTAGTAGTTCAAGATCAATGGCCTCCAAGAGACCAGGATCAAAGAACACTGACGAAAGTGCAACTGGAGTAGCAGTTGAGTGAGTGTCTACAAGTTTACCGATATATGAAGACACTAAGTTGATTGTAAAGAAGGACATCAAGATGAAATGGCAAGAGGTCAATGATGCATTTGCAGGCACATTTGGGGAAGACCTTGAAGACCGCCAAGTCTATGTGAACATCCACAAGTCCGTCTTGTACTAGATTGCATGGAAGTAGCAGACATGATACATTGGATCGTCTCGCACACTAATATTGAGACGATGACATTGAGCAACGTCAATGGAACAAATATTGCTACCTTTAGGGCACAAGATTATGAATAGATGTATCATATGTTGAAGCCCGTGATCACCATGGAGACTCCCTTCCCATCAACAATGCCAATTCTAGAGATATCTTGAAGAATTGGGTGAAGGAGCTAGTTAAATTCAGGATGACACCTAACTAGGTCTACAAGATGAAGATACTGTAGAAGGTGTATACATACTTGGTCATATTTGCATGTCGTCTATATGGCCAAGAAAGCACAGAAACCTTCCCACAGAGTTGGCTGATCATGTTGGACCAACTGGCCAGAGAAGGCAAAGTATGCAACTGGTTCGACATGTTGGCTCACCAGTTGAAGGAACAGGTAACAAGGGCTTTACAGTCGCCCAAAGGTATGCAAACATAAATCTACATGCCCGCCTATATCTTGGATACAATCTCTGCCTGTTAGGAGTTCCCGGGCTTGAAGTGGGCATGGACATCAGCGAAGACCTCTGTGAACACTTATTGTAATATGTCGTCCGAATGGAGCTTTAGAGGAGTTATCACACAGTTGTCCGATCATTTTGTCACCCTGGTTTACAAGATAATATTTGAACAGGATCCACCCTGCATGTTGAAGGCAACAATGGAGGCACTGATTGACATAGCTGATTGGTATGCATTACCATCTCGCACCTTCATACAGATGTACAATGCGGAGAAGCCTTTGCATTTTCTACTGAAGTTTTCCTTGGACAAACTTGTCATGCAAGAAGTATCATATCACATCTTGACATGATTATTAGGTAGGCTGCACTGGAAGAAGAAGGCACCTTGGTCCGCCCTTCCGTTGCGGATCGGGTTATACGAGATACAAAATTTCAAGCAAGCGGATGTCAAAGCAGAGGAGATGAAGAAATATCCATTCGCCTTTCGAAGTTACAATTCGTATGACCCGCATTGTCTTGTGAAAGACCACTGAACGAGAGTATAGTTTCACTGGATCCACAAGGCATGTCATTAGGCGGAGGAAGACCCATGGATATATTGTTACAGTTTCTCCAGACCCAATGAACTGGTCAGCCTCACTTTGGAATGGGTAGTGAAGCAACATTGTGGAGACCACCAGAAGCAACAACAATATAGGTAAACATACTTGTGCGCAACAAGGGCAAGAGGAAGATTGTCGACAACATGGAGGGAGAGAAAAGTTGCAAGTTTCGAGCAGACCCACTTGTGAAGAAACCATCTTTGGCAATAGAGTCGAAGAGGCAACAATGCGACAAGAGAAACACAGAAAGGAAAAGGGAAAAATAGAGAATCGAGGAAACAGAGAAGGAGTTGAATGAGTTGAAGGAGCAATTCCTGAAGGAACAGGAGCTACGCAAATAGGAGAAGGAAGTGCAACAGGAAAAGGTATAACAGGGGGTGCAACTTGTATAGACATAGGAAACTGCGCCCGTACAAGTAGTAGACTCATCAGAACAACTGGCATCAGGCAGACAGGGTGAACCATCATAGGAGAAGGACTTCGCTCAAGAGATAGAGCAAGCACTTGAAAAATGGATATGGATATGAAGCAATAGGAGTTAGAGAAAGAAATCGACCTCATGCCTCACCACCAAGAGGTTGACCCACCAAATTCACCACACCCAGAAGAGGAGAAAGTCCCAAGCGAACAAGGAGACATTGATATCCTTGGAGATCAATGGGAAGGAGAGATGCACAACATCTCATTCGACGAGTCCCAACATAGAGTTGTGAAATATCGTAGTGCCAATTCCAGATGATCATACATCTCTTGTGCAATTTGAGAAACGAGTGATCATGTTTGATGCGCGTAAACATCCATCAACATTAGCCGATGCTACCAGAGCATATGCCGAAGCCGCTAGCTCGAGTGTTCGCTTTTTGAGAGCTAAGAACGAGTGAATGGCTAAGGAACTATAGACAGCCAAGAAGGGAGGAGAATTGGTTACACATCCACCCGAGCAAAGTTGAAGAAGGAAATACTAGATGAAGTATTGTCCCTTGACACAGTCATGCAGGCGTTGTATTCTGTTAGGATATTCCGACACATAGGAAATAGTTAAGTACAACTTGGTCTAGTGTAGAGTTAGGTAAAGTGTGTTTCTTTACCGTTGTACATTTTGTAACTTACAATCCGACGGTTCATTCTCTCCTCGGTATTACCGACACTTGATCCGTGGCTTGACACCCGATTGGTCCATGAATTCCATTTAAAGCGCATGGAGGGTCATTTGTAGGGTAATCCGTGCATGAGAGAAACATATGTAAATTTTCATTCTTCTATTAATAAATTGCCTGAAGTGGCCGCATTGGCTCAGGCCGTGGACTGTTTCCCTCTTTGAGGGTTTTAACCACGTCAAAATACTGGTGTATTGATCTGCGATCTGGTTGTGAGCGATGTCCTTTTGGTGTTCTGTCTGAGGAACTTACCCTGTAAATTCCTACATGGTATCAGAGCTATTTGAGGGCCGTGTCCATTGGTGATCCAAATCTGAAGCCGGTAGAACTGCATCCGACTGCCATTTCCTAGATCTGCTGTTTCTGACTGCTTTTGGGCCGAGAGAACTGCTTTGTTGTGTTCGGAGCATCTATTCCAGTGAGGAACCCCTTTCGTTTCACGCGAAAAGGTTTCCGGTAGCCCTAGCTGCGTCATTTTTAAGATCTGGAGGTATACAGTGTTTATTTGCAGTTTACTGTTATTTTCTCTCTGTTTATTTCGGTTTCGGTTTATTTAGCCTTTTTATTACCGGATCTATACCTTTCATTTCTGCGTATGCTCTTTGCCCTGCGACTCTGTGCGATCTGGGCAAATCAGAAACAGAAAGGACGGATTTTTCTCATGCGTATGCTCTTTTCCCTGCGCCTTAGGGTGATCTCGGAAAATCAGAAACATTGAGAAAAATATTTAGTTTCCGGCCAAAGCTAACTTTGAGCTGCAAGGTTCATTTTTGAAAATATTTAGTTTTTCGGCTAAAGCTAACTTCGAGCCATAAGGTTCGTTTTCTTTGCATGTCCGTGTTGGGTTTTGTGTTTTGTGTTTTGTAGGGAAAAAGAGCTTTCTCAAGGCAAGCACGCAACCCAAAGCACCCCCTCTCTCTCTCTCTCTCTCAAATTTTTTGTATAGATCAATTGGTTCAAAGCTATTTTAAGAGAGTAGAGGTCTTGGGTTCAAGTCTCCATTTTGTGGGGGCGGACTTTTTCATTTCCGCACATTCCCGCACTTCGTCGGCAACTTCAACAACGTTTTTTCAAAAAGCCATAACTTCTTCATCCGGAAGCCGTTTTCAGAGCCGTTTTTTTAAACCAGCCTAATTTTTCGAGATCTATCCATTGAAACACTTATTTTCAGCATATTTTGCTTCAGTTTCCATTGAAATGGAAAGTAAATACCAAGTTACCTTTGACAACACCAACTACTTCCAATGGTTGGCTTACATTGAGGATTTACTTAGAAGTAAAGGTCTCTTCAGAATAGCCTCAGGCCAAGAAAAGAAACCGAAGGATGAAGATAAGGCTGCTAAATGGGAAAATAGGCAAGATCAAGCACGTGGACTGATAGGGATGTCTATTTCTTCAGATCTTAGATTCCATATTGCAGAAATTGATTCTCCTGATGAAGCAATGAAACAAATCAATAAAGTTTTTGGCATTAAAAATGAAATTAGAGCCCATCAACTTGAAAATGAGTTGCTTACATTGGACCCTAATAATTTTTCTTGCATTGAAGATTTCTTGTCCAAGTTCAAGACCCTTAGATATCTTTTGGAAGGTGTTAAAGTTAAGAAAGAAGATAGTAATCTTATCTATTCCATTCTTACAAAGTTGGGACCAGCCTACTCTGTGTTTGTTTCCACCTTCCATTCTACAAGAGAAGCCTTCATTTCTCAAGGAACAGACTACAAGTCCCCTTCTTTTGACTCTTTTTGTGATTCTTTAATAAGAGAACAAGAAAAACTCTTAGACCTTGGTCTTCTTAATCTTGGAAACTCTTCCAAGAAAGCATTAGCCGCCCAACAGCAACCAAATTCAAAGAATCCCAAGAAGTCATATCCTAAAAAGAATGGTCCTAAACCAAACAAGGGTCCTAAGCAATTTCAGCCCCAAAATGAAAAATCATTTCAACAAAATGATAAGACAAACAAAAACAAAGGGAAGAAGACTGATAGACATTGCAATTTTTGTAATCGAGATGGCCACTTAGAATCAAAATGCTTTAAGAAGATGGAAGCCTTGGAAGCAGCAATGAAGAAGCATAACATCCATTTGGGGCAATCCTCAACTTCAACTTCATCCTCAGGAATGGCACTTTCTGCATGTGGTTGTCAAGCATCTCGGTCTGGCTATGCATTAAATGTATCTTCTTCTTCTCATTCTCATGAGTGGCTCATTGATTCTGCAGCTTCTTATCACATGGCCAAAAACAAAGCCATGTTTTCTTCTTTAAATGATTGTAACACCAAAAATATATATGTTGGTGATGATAGATCTCTTAATGTTGTAGGGACTGGAACTGTTCATCTAGACAATGGTCAGTTTAATGATGTATTATGTGTTCCAACCTTATCCTGCAACCTTCTATCTGTATATCAGATAACTCATTCAGGTGAAGGTAAAATCGTTGAATTTTCACCTCATGATGTTGTAATCAAGGACTTAAGAGATCCTAAACAGATTTTGGCTACTGGCATTGCTGATGATTCCACAAGGTTGTATAAGTTTCACAACTTTGGGTCATCAAATCTTCCCTCAGTATTTGTTGCTCATAACGATGAAGTGAGCAAACTTTGGCATGAGCGATTTGGTCACTTAAACTATCGCTCCCTTCAGCATCTATGTAAAGAAAATATGGTGACAGGTCTTCCTATGGTATCTTGCAGAGATGGTGTTTGTTCCGGATGTGTACTCGGAAAACATTATCGGGACAGTTTTGAAAAACGTGCCTCTTGGCACGCCTCAGCCCCTTTACAGCTTGTGCATAGTGATTTATGTGGTCCACTTCCAGTTGTGTCATTCTCTGGCTGCAAGTATTTCTTAACTTTCATTGATGATTTCTCCAGACGCACTTGGGTATACTTCTTAAAACTCAAGAGTGAAGTATTTAACACTGTTTTGGCCTTCAAAGCCTTTGTTGAAAAACAATCTGGACATCAAATTCTTAAGTTAAGATCTGATAATGGCGGATAATATGTTAAAAACACATTCATCAACTATTGCACTGAGAATGGAATTCAAATGCAACATACTGTTCCATATACTCCACAATAAAATGGTGTAGCTGAAAGGAAGAATCGCACCTTAAAGGAAATGGCTAATTGTATGCTACAATCTAAAGGACTTGGTCTTAGTTTTTGGGCAGAAGCAATTAACTGTGCAAATTACATAATAAATCGCACTCCTACTAAGGCTTTAAAGAATATCACTCCAGAAGAAGCATGGAGCTCAATCAAACCAGATGTAAGTCACTTTCGTGTTTTTGGAAGTGAAGCGTGGGCCCATATTCCAGATGGAAAGCATAAAGCTTTAGAACCTAAGAGTGAAAAATGTACTTTTGTTGGATATTGTGAAGATGTCAAAGGCTATAGAATTATTCCATTTAAGTCCAAAAATGTTATCATTAGAAGAGATGTAAAATTTGATGAAAATATATCGGCCCGCGAGCCTAGTCCGGCGGTTGTGCCACCTCTCCCTATCTCTTCTACTTTTGAAAACATTTCTTCTTCAGATGATGAAAGTGAGGATGACAATCCCCCCCCACCATCTCAGGATCCTCCTTCAGCTCCTGAGCTTCCAAAATGGGTTCATGCTAATCGAGATGCAGCAGGTGATCTTGCCGGTGATCCTACAGATCAGCGATGTACACGTTCTCAGTTCGAGAGAGCCTCTTCTTTACTGGCTCAAGCTCCAGTAAATTATGATCCTGACACCTTTGCAGAGGCTTCAGGCCATCCAGATTGGGAAGCAGCTATGAATGAAGAATATCATTCATTATTGGCAAATGATACATGGGATCTTGTTCCTCTACCAAAGGGACGAAAACTTGTCAGATGCAGATGGGTTTACAGAACCAAGTATGGACCAGATGGGAAAGTTGATAAACATAAAGCTCGTCTTGTTGCTAAAGGTTTTTCACAGGTTGAAGGCATTGACTACAGCGAAACCTTCTCCCCTGTTGCCAAAATGAACTCTATCTGCCTTGTTCTTTCCCTTGCTGCCTCTTTCAAATGGGAAGTCCATTAGATGGATGTTAAATCTGCCTTCTTGCATGGGGACTTGCATGAAGAAATCTATATGGAACAACCCATTGGCTTCATACAAACAGACTCCAGCCTTGTATGTCGACTTAAGAAATCCCTTTATGGTCTCAAGCAAGCTCCTCGGGCTTGGTATGCCAAAATGGATAGCTTTCTTTTAGAATCTGGCTTTTCTAGGTGTCATTCTGACAATACTGTCTACACCAAGAAAGTGGGAAACTCTCTTATCATCCTTGTTCTTTATGTTGATGATCTTATCCTTACTGGTAGTGATCCCAACCTTATAAACCATGTGAAGTCTAGCCTTAAAAGGAAATTTGAAATGACAGACTTAGGACACTTACACTATTTTCTCGGTCTTCAAGTCTTGCAATCCAAGGAGGGTATTTCCCTTTCCCAGTCCAAGTATGCTTGTGATATTCTACGTCATTCTCACATGGAAGACTGTAAGCCAGCCCCTTCTCCCTTTCAGTCTGGAGTCAAACTTTCAGTCACTTGTACTTCTCCTGAAGTTGATGCTACATTATACCGTCAACTTGTAGGAAAACTCTTGTATCTAACTCATACTTGTCCTGGCCTTTCCTTTGCTGTTGGCCTTGTTGCTCGGTTCATGCAAAACCCCCGTGAAAGTCATTGGAAAGCAGCTAAAAGAATACTTCGTTATGTTCGAGGTACAGTTCAGTTTGGGATTCATTACAGTGCCGCAGCATCTCCTCTATTGGTTGGTTTCACAGATTCCGATTGGGCTGGTGACCCTGATGATTGGAAGTCTACTGCCGGTTATGTGTTCACTCTTGGTTCAGGACCTATTACATGGGCTTGTAAGAAACAAGCTGCCATTTCTCTTTCATCAGCAGAAGCAGAGTATCGTGGTGCCGTAGAAGCTAGTAAGGAAGCCTTGTGGCTTCGTCAGATCCTGTCAGAGTTTGGCTTTCAGCAGCAGCATCCGACTACACTTTGGTGTGATAATCAAAGTGCCATTCAGCTATGCAAAGATCCAGTCCAACATCAGCGCAGCAAACACATTGAACTGCACATGCACTTCATCAGAAAGCTCATTCACGACCATGTTCTTGAAGTGCAATATTGTTCAACAGATGATCAAGTTGCAGACATCTTCACAAAGGCTCTCACAGAGGCGAAGTTCACTAAACTTCGATTTATGGTTGGAGTTCAGGAAGTTGTCACTAAGGGGGGATAGGCTCTAGTGCCTCCTTCCTTCTCCTATTGTGTCATATTTGTAAATCCTTCAATCCTATCCCAAGTTGTTCTTAAGGGGGGATGTTAGGATATTCCGACACATAGGAAATAGTTAAGTACAACTTGGTCTAGTGTAGAGTTAGGTAAAGTGTGTTTCTTTACCGTTGTACATTTTGTAACTTACAATCCGACGGTCACGATATGTAGTGATCCGACGGTTCATTCTCTCCTCGGTATTACCGACACTTGATCCGTGGCTTGACACCCGATTGGTCCATGAATTCTATTTAAAGCGCATGGAGGGTCATTTGTAGGGTAATCCGTGCATGAGAGAAACATATGTAAATTTTCATTCTTCTATTAATAAATTGCCTGAAGTGGCCGCGTTGGCTCAGGCCGTGGACTGTTTCCCTCTTTGAGGGTTTTAACCACGTCAAAATACTGGTGTATTGATCTGCGAAATGGTTGTGAGCGGTGTCCTTTTGGTGTTCTGTCTGAGGAACTTACCCTGTAAATTCCTACATATTCCGGGTTTGGTACTGTGCATAAGACAGTTGTCCATCTCAACAGTTGGCAGCAATGATGTGTTAGAAGAGCATGTATCTTATCGAATGTGCATGCTACTATTGATTACATGCAAACATGGAAAATAAGATAAAATGGAGCCTTGTTACACCTCCTTAAGATAATGAATCCCAGAGTGGTCACGCTGAAGGCACGCATCCACAGTCAGATCTAGAACTGTGAAGATCTCTCGCAGCTCATCACTAGTCTAAAAGTTTCCCATGCACGGGTATTCAAGAGTATGGATGTTGTTGTGCATGCACATGTGATCCCATCTACTGGGACACTCGCTGAGGTGAAGACAAAGACACAAGTCTGACTGGAGCTTGACTTGTACTTTGACGAGTTGATGCGCATAACCACCAACCCAGGCTTGTTGATTAGTGTAGACACCATGCACATGTATGTTGCTAGTCTAGCCACACTCAAGACAATGATGTGCATGCTATCAGACGAGTTAGATAGAGGAGCCCAAGTAGTGTACCCAGATGCTATGGATGCAAGGGTTCGTTTCTAGAAAGACGTCACCTTAGAGTACACAGACACCAGCGCGGACTAACGAGCTTGGCATCAATTCACTACTATCAACCACCATGAGGATGTCGAAGAGCTAGTCTTCCAACAGTTGTCCGAGTCATAGTGATGTCTTGCATGGCACGCTCAAGCCTATTTTGTCTCACATGGGTACATGTGCAGATTGTATGTAATGTCTTGTCAAGTTTAAGTTCAAGTGTCGATAGTTAGCTGTAACAGTGATAGAGTAGATGAAGAGTCATGAGGGTAGTTGAACTGTCACAAAGGGGAATGTCAGGGGCCACCCCACCCTCTGTTATATATAGTCCCTCATAACTCATTGTAGGGGCTTTTGATCAACCAAGCTTCTGATAGGAATATCTTAGAGAGAGATTGGACAATAATGTAAGGAGCCTTGGCTTCTCCACTACGCAGAGATAGTATATCTCTTTGGATGAGCATGCAACAGTGACTGTAATGTTCCTCTATCAGAACTAGTTGTTGGACATGTATGTATTATATGACTGGAACTTAAACTTCTTAATATAACAGAGTCAACACGTTTCATGCATATGTCGTATTGTATTTCATCTATCATTTTTACTCTAAATGATATATGTATCTATTTGCTTACGCATGCATGTGTAGCTATTTTCTGTATATGTATGTATGAATCTTACTAAAACGTGTTGTTGGTTTAACCATCACTTTGGATTGCTAGCTCACTTGCCTTCCATGTTCTAATGCATCGTTACTTGTGTGTTCCCTTCTTCACTTCACGCTTTCATAGGTTTCCAAGGGGTGCACTTACCTCACCTTCCGTGTGTTAGAACTACTCATGCACCTTCTTTGACTTATTGCATATGTCACACCCTTGCTACCAACACGGACATATTACTTGCCTCTATGTGAAACCACGGTCAAGGAGATATCGTACGACCCACTGCTGGGACTCCTACACCAAACGCTCTGATGTCTAATTGGGACTTCTTAACGGGGAGATCCCCTGACATGTTGGCGGGTCCAACACCATAAACATTTCTGGTGCTAGAAGGAGGGCTAGATGACAAGATCTGCCTCTCATCTTGTTTTGAACCTTTGCACATCTATCATGGAGTCTTGCACACTCAACCCTCCACGATGTTTTTTGCATGCTTAACCTGTCCACATCACGAGGGAGTTTTTTTTATCTCTTGTCTAAATACACGTATGATGGTGAATGTGAAGTGGCTTGGCCTATGTTCTTATATTACTTCCTTGCCATGCTTGACGAGGAAAATGGATGTTCTGACGAACAAGCCACTCTATTGCTTGCATACACACTTGCACGAATTCCCACTACGGTGGCTGTTCAGCCTACCGATTGACAACGTGCACTCACTTGAGAACTTTTGTGATCTATTGAAGATACTTTCCATCATTTTGATCTAGAACATCTTGACATCAAACTGTTACAACAAAGGAAGGACCCGCATGAATCGCTTGATGATTTTTTGCAGCGTTAGGGTCCTATAATAATAGGATTCATAATTTTGAATTGGCTATGGTTACTCTTGTAATATTGTACATACTTTTTCTTTCTACAAAATTGTTTTTCATATTAAAAATTAAAAAATGTAAAGAGGGTATGTCCTAAAAGAATAATCAAAGGACAAAAGGAAAGAAAAAGATTAAAAAAGTGAAAAATATGAACCCCAAAAAGAGATAAAAATAGATCATGAAAGTGTGCAAATTCAAATGCCACTCCTTTACTTTACTTTGCAAAATAAGATTGTGTGCAGCTTGTCAAAAATGCCACAATCCATGATGGTCAAATAGTTTAATATTGACTAATTCATGCTTTAAATTTCATGTTGATAGATAGAGAATAAAGATCTAGCCAAACTGTTTAATTTTGGCAGATCAGTAGTTAGGTAGAGAATAATAATGAGCTCATTAGTTTAATCTGAGCCATTGGAAGTTATAAGGTTAGAATTAGATAGTTTGCTTATCAAAAGAAAAGGAAATAAAGGGTCAACAAGCTCAAATGTACCCATTAAAATGAAGAGAAAATGTTAGGATAAATAAAGGGTAGGTAGAAGAAATGTTGCAAATGCACAAGGTTTTTAAGTCAAAAGCACATTCATTATGCTTAAACCTGTGTTTCATGTGTAGGCGGAATTGTGAAAAAGAAAGGATATTCACCAAATCTTGTTTATTAATTTCCCCTCATTTCACTACACCCCCACATACTTATTTGCTATTTTACCCCATTATCTCTTCATTACTTATAAATACCCTTTCCCCTCATTTTGGCCTTTACCCCTTGGTTTCACACATATCCCTAGATATTACCCTTCAAAATTCATTCCCCCTCCCCTAATGTGAAACCCATTCCCCATCACAAATATCACTTCCCCCCTTATTAATTTCCCTTTTCCCCCTTAAAAACCCAGAAAACCCCTTTATCCTAAGTTTTTCCTAAAGTCCCGCTTATAAATCCCCCACGTTATAAATTCCTCGACACCCTTTTTAACCCACCAACTCTTGGTGCAGTTAAAAAACCCTGCCATATAACCTATGGTCCCACCTTTATTAACCATTGGCTTATATTAAAAATCCCGACATTATTTGTTAATTAATTACAATTCTTTATAATTAAACTTCGGGCTCCACCAACCACTTTCCCGACTCTACCCATGCAACTCAACTGCGCGATATCCCTCAGATCTCTCACCGCTAGATCCAACGGCACTCATCCATATCACGTAGATTCATCATCCAATTGTTAACGGCTCGAGAGCATGCAAGATTTGTGGTTTTGGCCGGGCACTGTTCTGCTACGTGATGACACCAGGTTATATCGCGTGCTCGTGAAAAATATCACCTGCCATCCAAAATCAGTGTGATATCTCACAAAAGCAATTCCCCGCCTAAACCAAAAACTACCCACTATTCATTCAATAAATTATGCACCAAAATGTAACAGCTATCGGTTAAAAGGCTGAAAAAGCCCCAATTCACTCTTTTCGTTCATTTTCGCTGTAAACCTCTACTAAGCCATATGTGACATCCTGAACCTCTGAGCGATCAATTTAGCCACCATTTTCCACCTGAAGATGCTGCAGACACCAAATTGAAGCAATAAATGGCTAGTTCAAGCCTCAGCACCCTCTGCAGCGACCACAGAACCTTGTTTACGTACCAAATCGCCAATTTCTAGGTATTCTTGGAAAAACCAAAATGACCATGTGAATTTGAAAAATGCACAGTAATTATTGAATGGTTAATTAATTAAATTAATTAAGAAACCTTCCTAAATTGAAGAAAGACTTGTTGTGCATCCAAACCCTTTTTTACACATTTAAACTACCCCCCACTGTCTAGAGCTTCTAAAATCTTACTCCCAAAGTCACATAAAGAGTAATTCAATTCAACACACCAAATTATGGCTTCCCAAACATTTCTGGATGTAAGACCCCTACGAACCCCTCACCTGGATATCGACCACCTTGCATTAGCCAACAAAGAATTTCAAATCAAGTACACTGCTTCCCCTGCCTACCTATTGAAACTCTACTGCTGGAGTAAAGACAAGTTTTTGAACCAGAATGATGACATTTGCCTATGGGAGTCCAATTTTCCCAAGTATTTGTTCCCAAAAGTACATCCATTCCCAGAAATCATCCACTTCTTCCAAGCTTGCTATATTCCCAGTCAAATAGCCATAGTCACCCTTGACCAACAAGTTTTATTCACCATTATTGCAGAATCAATTAATCAAATGCTACAAATTAAACCAGGCCAAAATGAGACTCCACATTCAATTGAAGGCTTACTTGACCTCTACATCAAGCTAGACCTTCCCAAGAAAGCTCATATTTTTCAAACCTTCATCATAGAGGAATCTCATACTCCAATAGATAGTCCTCCATATGCTGCCACCATTTTTCTGAGAGAGGAAGTCAAATCATAACCATGCTCTCTTGCATTCTAGGGCACACCACAAATGAACATGTGGATGAGGTTGTCCTTGCTTTCCTTTCTATTTTTTGAAGCCTCCTGCTACAATTTACAACTATGCTCAGTTCATAGTAGATAGAATCCATGAATAATTCATCAGACTACCAAATGTGAGAGTCTTCAAATATTCATCAGTGTTATTTCATATGTTCTTGTACTTTAAGTCAGACAAATTTCCAGTCAACATTTAGAAGTTAGACACCAAAGGCAATCTAAGATCTGTCATTTATTGGACACCATTGATCCAAAAATACTCCACTATGTTTTCCTATAAAGACTTCATTGATTCATTTGTGCATCTTGTTTATGCTAACCAGTAGCTATAAACCCAGGACCAGTTAGGAAATTAAAAGGATTTTATAGTTGTCAAAGAACAATAGAGTGGGAGACTGGTATCTATACCAGGACCACACAGAGATAAGAATATATGGATGCCAACTAGCTCCCTACAAACTTCCCAAATACCTCCCCATGAGGATATTTGCATTAGAATACTTTAGGTAGATTATAAAATCTGATGAAGTCAATTTCCTATGAGCTAGGAAGAAGACTTAGTTCAAAATGAAAAATCAATTGGGCCCCTTTATTTGTAATATTAGGGAAGCTGAACCAGAGGCAGATAAGAATTTACAGTAGATGAATTTCCAGAATATTTTTATGTGGCAGTATTACTCTCATGGAGTCATAAATAAACTAAGGCTCAAAGTCAAATTGGGTCCTTTCATACATCATCCCAGGCCAAACATTGAGAGATTTTCCAACCAGCCAGAATGGTTGGAAAACACTTTGATAGATATAGACAAAACTGTAGTAGATGTGGAGACTACATTATTAGATGTGGAAAAGAAGATTAATACTAGTTCTTTTCTGTAGGTTCCAGAACTATAGGAACGAATGACTATTATTCCCCTCCTACAGACTCCAGCAAATGAAAATAGGAATGTGAAAAGAACCAGGGAAGAAGGTTCTAGTTCAACAATGGACACTACACATGACCAATTTGAGATCAGTCACAGGAAGAGGCCCAGGCTTAATCCTATAACTGAACAAGAAGACACCATTGACACAGTGGAAATCACTGACACTGAAACATTGGTACGAAGGAATAAAAGCCCAACAAATTCAGAAGAAACACACCAGCCTTCTACCTCAAACACCCAACTTATTGAGAGACATCTCAGCATTGAAGTCTCTTCATCCAACAAGCCAGTGGATAAAGAGAAATATATTAAGGAGAAGTACAAAGAAATTAAGTTGAGAAATGAGGCAATGAAGGCTGAGATTTATGCCCAGTACTTCAAGCAAACATTTGCCAATCAAAATAGATTAATGTCATCCTTTGACATTAGGACTGGGAAGATGCAAATGAAATTCATGCAGCCTACAGTCCAATAGCCCAAATCATCAGCTGACTATAGGAAAACTGAATTTGAAGTTTTCGCTAGGGATTTCCACCCTATTGACCAGATTGAATTCCATAAGCAGGCAGGTGAGATGATCTATTCCACCATGACAAATAAAGCTATAACTGTGCACAAACTCCAAGTCTCACTAGATAATATCACAACATAGTACAAGCTGGAAAAGGCTTCCTCATAGGCCAAGGACAACATAATCAAGTCACTAGAAGACTTGGTGATTGAGCTTGGGTATAATCCCAGTGATGTTAAAGCTGCAGAGAAACTGATAAAGAAAAAGAATGAGGATATTGATGCTTTACAGAAGCAGCTAAAGCTGCCTCATTTAGAGCATCCTTAGACCAAGGAGGTCCTTGAAAGCCAAACCCAACAAGAGGAGATGATGGACCTCATTCTCCAATTAAATGATCAATTAAAGGAAATGGAGAAGGAATTGTATAATCTGATACAGTTAAAGCAGGCCAGCCTTGAGACAGCGACTGCCATTGCCATTCCAACAGTCACTATAGTAGTACCATCCACCTTGGGAGCTTCATTGGCCCCCACAACACCATTGGCTATAACACTTCCAACTGCAACAACATCTACATCAGCAACAAGTTCCACAACAACAGTAGCTCAGCCAAGTGATGAGGCTAGTAAATTGGGCAAAGTAATGGAGGATAAGAAGAAATTGGATTAGATTATGCACAAAGATGAAATTCAGAAGTCAACCAGGATGAATGAGAGGATAAAGAACTTAGAGAAAGAGCTAACATTGAAGGAACCACTTGGCCAAGCTAAAGAACAACTATGGGCCAATATCATTGACTATGTCAATGATATTTGGCCATCTATACAAGTCATAGTTGAAAAAAATGATTTAGTCAAAGAGGCTACAGAAGCAATTCAAAGAGCTAAGGCTGAACTTGGAGACATGCCAGAAGAAGCCACCAAATTAATCCACTTCCTTAACTCTAAAAGTAAATATGAATTGCGGGAGATGGACATAGCTGACGGGACTGGAACCATACTAGAAGTGAAAAAGGTGCTCACTAATAGGAATTTGATGATGAACCTTGAAGACAAATGCCAAACCATTCAGCTAGCTATAGACAGGTTCATGGTAAAGTTTGATGTTTTAAGGCAGAAAGGTCTGCCAAATCCTTTGGTGATAAATGACAAATTGATGGCCTCTTTGAGCATTAGGAAGGCTAGATCCTAATCTCCAAAGTAGGGTTGTGGTTACCTCTATCATTTCTTTCACAACAACTCTAGAGAAATTTTGGAGTGATAACGTATTGGCGACCATACTGGGGACGGATCCCCAATGTAATAAAACTTTAAGGAAATCTTAAATCTTACCTTTTGCACCTTAAGGTCATCTTAGAGTTGTTAAAAATTTTCATAAAACAATTAAAAAATTAAAATTCTAGCTTCCAGGAGAACACACTATCCCAGGGCAAATCCAGATCCAAAGCCTGCAACAATAGTTGATGACCTTGACAGAATTTTAAGAAAATAAAAAAAGGTAGAAAATCAAGGAAGTAGTGGTCAGTTAGTTAAAGAAAATTCACTCCCCAAAGAATTAACAAGTTTAGAGGTTATTCAGTTTGATCTCTCATTTGAGCTTTCTTTATTTAGAACTAAATCAGAAAATTCAATTCATGAAACTGTAAGAGACCCTAATTTTATTCAATTTATTGAGTCAAAAAAGGTGCCTATACATCATAATTTAGATCAACTTGTTTTGGATACTTTTAATAAACTATAAGCTTTAACATCAACCTTGATAAACCATATCGACGATGCCTGTCTTCAACAATCAGTTGAATTAGCTTCCCTCACTGCTGTTGCCTCTGAAATTTCTACAGAGACTTCAAAAACTGTAAATACAACTTCATTTACTACCACCTCACCTATAATATCCACCATAATTCATTCCCCTAAACCATTCATACCTCAAATTCCTCTCCAACCAAACATCTCAAGGTCATCTAGTTCATCTACAACCATCTCAAGTCCTTCTTCAAGCACCACTTCTTTTCCCCACAGTCAAACCAAAATCTCAGCCATGGTAGATAGATATGCACCTTTGGTTTTACCAGCTCAACTACATGCCATGCCCCAATATTACCAAAGAAAAATATTTTTGTTTGATGCTACTGGTTAGTATACTACCCAACAACATGTGAATAAAATGACTGGCTATTTTGAATTGCATGAGATTGATGAGTCTGATGTCCAAATGAGGTTATTTGCCCAAACATTAACAGGGGATGTTAAAAAATGGTTCAAAGGTTTACCTGCCAATCATATTGCTGATTTAGCTGCTTTCCATATATTTTTTATTGATAGATGGGAAAGAAAGAAAAACCCCTTACAAATATTATCTGAATATGATAACATTAGAAGAGATCCTAATGAGTCTGTTCAGGACTATTTTACTAGGTTCAATAGTATCTACAATGCAGTCCATGTTAATATTAAACCTCCACCAGACCTAGCATTAATCAAATTTCCTGATGGTTTTGACACTGACATGTCTTACCAGTTGAGGGAAAGAAACCTTGGAACATTGGAACAAATGCAAAGTAATGCTATTAGTGTAGAAGCAAATTTATTAGCTAAGAAAGCTAGGATGAGAAATGAGAAAAGAGTTGTCATTAAAGAGGAAACATCCACTTAAGATGGTAAAATAGTTAGTTTAGCTAAGAGTGTAGAAAGAATAGTGGATAGATTAGAAAACATGGAAAGAAAAACTTAGTGGGAAAATCAACAGCCACCCCCATAAGAAACCCCAACTTTAGGAAAAATCCTAACATTGGAAAAAATGTTATACTAGATCAGTAGATTAGACCTCCTTTCCAGGAAAACTATGCTGAGGGTTCACAAAACCATGAAGAAAAGGAAGATACCCATATAAATATATTAGGAATTAAAAATGAAGATGCTGTTTTTCTTACTCAGGAAGAACAAGAAATGTACATGTTACAACAATTGAAATTAGAATCTAGGGAGTCGTTTGACTATAAACAAGGCTATGAATCTACTATTTATGAAGTTCACAAACAATATAGCCTTAGAAGCAAAAAGAATAATGAAATTCCCACTAAGAAATCAATCCAAACCCAAACTAAAAAGATAATAGAATCACCTGTGACCAAAGTTATACAAATTCTCCCTTGAGGAACTCAGGAGCCTTCCAGCCCAAAAATTGTAGATATAAATTCCACTGAAATTGAAATTGAAACTGTGACTCAGACCATTCCAATTAAGAGAATTCAAAACAAAATCGCTGGTACACAAATGTAATTGTCTAATGATGAAAAAGAAGATAAAACTACATAGACCATATTTTCTAAGGAAGATCCCATACAATCAAGAAAAACTCAATTGCCATTCAACATTAAGATTGAGATAGCCAAGTTGAAAATATCAGATCCTTTGGAAGAGCTGGTAAAAAATGAATCATATAGAACACAAATCACCGAAACACTAAACATAGGTGAAGGAGAAGACACTGTAAACCTTAATGATGATCAACCTGAGTTATTATTTGGTCCAGAAGTAAATGGCAAACATCAACAAGGAGGTATCCATCCATTCTACATTAGCTTAAATGTTCATGACAAAATCTTACATAATGCTATGCTAGATTCAGGGGCATCCCATAAATTAATGCCTAAAGAAATCATGGAGGGGTTAAACTTAGATATCACCAGACCCTACAAGGACCTCTTTTCCTTTTGATTCTAGCCAAGTCAAATGCCTTGGTCTGATTAAAAATCGGTGTGTGACTCTAGTCCAGTGCCCAACAAAGAGTATTGTCATGGACATAGTAGTTGCTGGTATCCCACCCAAGTATGGAATTATCTTATTTCGCTCACGGGGAGCAAAATTACAGGGGTCTCTACAATTGGATATGTCATATGCCACCACATATGTGTTTGGTCAACAAAGAAAACTTTACAGAGAAACATTGATGAAGTACATGGTAAGTAGTTCAGAAAAACCACAGAATTACCTAATTTACTCCACGCATTATGATATGGACTCGTTTATCTTGTATAATTCAGATAATGACAAAAATGAGATCACAACTGTAGAAGAAAAATACAAAGCACCTGATAGTGAAAACATATTTCATGAGTCTCTATGGCATTTAGATTTTGATGGCTCTGTGAATAGATTAGGAGCAAGTGCAGGAGTTTGGATTCATAACATGGAGAATAATAATTCTGAAGGTCATGCCTTTAGATTAAACTTTAAATGCACAAACAACATGGAAGAATATGAAGCTTTAATCTTAGGACTACAAATTGTAAGAAAACTTGGCGCCAAGATAGTTTCTATCATGGGAGATTCACAATTGATTATAAAACAAATTAAAGGAGAATACTCTGTGAATAATTCCAAACTTAGCCAATACAGAGAGACTGTCCTAGATTTGATTAAGGACCTTCTTGAAATTGATTTTGCTGCTATACCTAGGAAACAAAACATGCAAGCTCACAGTTTGGCTACTTTTGCTAGTACCTGCAAATTACCTTTTTAGCCCAACCACCAGTACACAACAGAAGTAAGACACAGACCTGTTATACCTGACATTTGAAATATTGGTAGATATTCTCACAAGATTCTCAAATCTATGATTTCATGAATGCTGAAGAAGAGTTTCAAAACTGTAACATAGATACTGATTGTACAATAGATAATGAGACAGATATAAATGCTTTAGATATAGAGAAACCCACTAGTTTCACTAAAGTAGAAATAGATAACTTAGAAAAGGTAGAAATAGAAGAAATAATGAATGATGATCCTGAAATTTTAAACCTTAAAAATAATTTTTTGCCTAAGGGATTAGTCCCATTAGAGGTTTTGTTTGATTCAAATGATGTAGCTAGAAAACAAAAAATGGAGCCTCTAAGAGCAGATATAGAAGAATGGAACATAGGAACTGAAGAAAAACCCAAGCTTATCAAAATATCCAAAGCATTACCTTCAGATGAAAAGCTGAAATACATAAATCTATTCAAAGAGTTTCAATATGTCTTTGCTTGGAGTTATGAAGACGTTAAGTCTTATGATACCAGCATTATTCAACATAAGATACCCCTCAAAGGAGATCAAAAACCCTTTAAACAGATGCTTAGGAGAATTAATCCAGTTCTTATGCCACTAATTGAAAAAGAAGTGAAAAGGATGTATGATGCACAAATCATAGCACCAATTAGATATTCAGATTGGGTATCTAATTTGCTCACTACTAGAAAGAAAACAAGAGAAATCAAACTCTATGTTGATTTCAGGAACTTGAATAAAGCGTCATTAAAAGATAACTACCCTATCCCTAAAATGGACCACATTCTTCAAAGGGTAGTAGGCTCATCTAGAATTCCATGGCTTGATGGATTTTCTGGATACAACCAAATCTTAGTTCAACTAGAGGATCAAGCAAAGACTGCATTTACCATTCACTGGGGTACTTTCAGGTATTTGAAGATGCCTTTTGAATTAATGAATGTTGAAGCGACATTCCAAAGGGAAATGGACATAGCCTTTGCAAAAGAAATCCATGAATTTCTAGTAGTTTACTAGGATAACATCACAGTGTTTTCAAAATCAGATAATGAACATCTTGATCACCTAAGAAGAGTTTTTATTAAATGTAGAAAATTTGGCATTTTATTGAATCCCAAAAAGACACTCTTTGTTCTAGAAGAAGGTAAACTCTTTGGACATATAATATCAAAAGATGGAATTAGAATATATCCAGCTAGAATAGAGGAAATCCTGACCATCACTCATCCTAGAAACATAAAAAAATTACATTCATTCTTAGGAAAAACAAATTTTCTTAGGAGGTTCATTTCTAACTTAGCAGAATTAATCAGAGAATTAAATAACATGTTAAAGAAAGATTCAACACTTAAGTGGAAAGTAGAGGCTAAATAGTCTTTTGAGGCAATCAAAGAAGCCTTCACTAAAACACCAGTCCTCATAAGTCCCGATTTCAAAAAAGATTTTATAATTTTTTCTTTTGCTTTAGAACATACTATTGCAGTTGTCTTGTTGCAAAAGAATGATCAAGGTTTTGAGCAACCTATTGCATTTTTCAGAAAATCTTTGAGAGATTCTACACTAAAGTACAACATAATAGAAAAACAAGCACTTGATTTAGTGAAAGCTATTAAAGATTCATAGTGTACATCTTGTATTCACACATTATTGCTTATGTTCCTGTTGACACCTAATCTTCATGATTGGGGAATTTGTAAAATAAATAAATCAGGAATGTGAACAGTCATCGGAAGATGAACTGAACAATCACTCCTAATGTATAAAACAATAACATACCTATGGAATAATCAATGAATCAGTTTTTTCTGCCTTTGGAGAGTTACAACCTGGCCTGACATGGTATCAGAGCCAGCTCCTATTTTTAGCTGTTGTGCCTTGTAACTCCCTTGTCTGACTGAGTGTCTTGTCTGTCTGCCATGACCTGCACTCTGCTCCATACAGAGCCTGCTCCCTGCAATACATTGTCAATATATCCATTGGTGCCAGATTCTGACATTCTCTGTCAAGGCTGCTACTGTTATGCTGCTACCATTTTCTAAACAAAACCTACGCTGCATCACCGAAATTCATAACCGTCCGAGCTCTCCTCCCGCCCAGTTCTAGCTGTCCATACTGTGATTGTGATTGAAATCATCTCTGAACGAAAACTGCCTGCTTGCGTGCCCTCCATTGTGAACAAAAATTGCGCACCAGCATTCTAACCGTCGGCTTCACCATACCCTGCGCACCAACATTCAAACCGTCGGCCTCACCATACCCTGCGCACCTGCGAGGTAAATGTTTTCAAGCAAGTCTTGAGGGACCTGGCCTGACTTGGCGAATTATATCGAATCATATCTTTCTTGCTGTCCGAAGAAACCCGCTACCAGAGGAAAAGCTCTGCCATCTTCCCTGAGGCCGAGGCCTTTGATTGCGTGTGCGATCCACTGTTCTTTGCTTCTTGCGTGTGCGTTGCAATCCACTGTTCTTTGAGGGAATCGCAGATGGCAGTCCTGATAGACTGTATTTTCCTCGCCGGCTAGTCTCTAAGCCTCGTGGGCTTTTACCCCTAGGAGTGCGAGTGCAGTGGATCAAAGATTTTTGGATTCAAGCGTCGATAGGTACGCTTGCATTGTTGGACTGTCCTCCAGCTAGTTCCATGGTGGCCCATGCAGGTCCACTTGCATTGCTGGACTATCTTGCGTTTGTAGTTCCGCTTACATTGCTGGAGAGCCGGGGATAGTTTTAGCTCTCCACTTCAAATCTCAGGATGGCAGATTGAATATGTTTGTTGGATGTTGGTTTCACAGCTATGCAAATACTTTTGTTTTCCAATATAATATATATATATATATATATATATGAAATGAGGTCGTCTCCGATGGGTGATTGGTAGTGGTGGAAAAACATCTATTTCCCTACTTAAAAATATAGCTTCGTGCGTTTATTCATATTGATGTGAACTCTGCCTGTATATATATTTCTCCTGGGTTATAAGATTCAATAATCGGTAATCTGTACCAAGGAAGCTACTATTATGTTTTATGTTTAATACACAGTCTTGGTGTATTACATTAATTGCTGCCACACCAACACTGGTTTGCTGAGTCTTAGTAATGCCCTTTTGAGTACAATTTTACTGTATATTGGCAGAAGTATTTTTTCTATCAGCAAAAGTAAATTTTTTTTACAGAATGCATTCAATCATATCCATGGTAGGGATAGTTCTCACTGGCAAGGAGAACTATCCTGAATGGTCCCGGATGATAAAACACACCCTCATCTTCAATGAGTTGTGGAAAGGAGCGTGTGTCGGAGAAGGAGACAATGACCCAGTGCAGCCTACATCAGACAAAGAGCTCGTCATTTGGGAAAACAAGAACAACAAAGCCTATGCATTGATCACAGCATCTGTAATGAAGAAGTAAGTCGCCATATTTCATCATATTCAACTGCCTTTGAAGCTTTACAAAAGCTGAAAGAACTCTATGACTCACATTCTGCACTTGAAGTTGTTCAGCTCATGATTAAACTCTTCACTCTTGAACTGAAAAATAATGATCCTCTTGCTCTTGCATCTGAAGTAAAGTCTATAATGCATGATATTAAATCCACTAAGGTTGAGCTAGATATCCCTCTTATTGCTTTTCTCAAGGTACTCTATCCTACCTACTACAATTATCTTGAGTCTTTACAAGCAAATGGAAATCTTAAAGATATAACCTTTGACTCTCTTGTGAAAAAGTTTGCTGAAAGAGAGAAAGCCTTTGGAAAGAAGACAGCTCCTGAATCTTCTGAAGAGACTGTGTGCCTTGCTCATAAAGAAAAGCATCCTGCTCAAGATTCTACAAGAGGAAGAGGTGGACGAAGAGGAAGAGGAAGATACTTCAGAGGAAGGGGGGGCAGACATTCTCAAGGAGAAAAGGTAGATCTGCATTGCATTCGCTGCAAACGAAATGGATCACATGATGCTTCTACATGCAAGCTACCATGGGACAAAATTGAGCAGAAAAGAAACCAGCAGAAAGGTAAAACTGATGATACAGACAAAGGTAAAGCACCTGAATCCGCTCACTACATTGAGGCACAATGTAACATTGGAGTAAATGAAGATTTGTTTAATGCTTCACTTGCTTCTTCAAAAAATGATTGGTTGCTTGATTCAGGAGCAACCTGTCATATGACTCATAGAAAAGATTTTTTTGAAGATTTCACTGACAATGTTGATGGAGCAGTATACTTTGCAGATTAGTCAAAAATCAAGCCATCAGGGCTTGGCACAATCAGGCTTAAACTGCCTGGTCTTCCAGACTTTCTTCTGGATCATGTTCTATATCTCCCACAGCTCAAGAGAAACTTGCTGTCCTTGGTCCACATCCGCCAGCAAGGTCACTCCATTCATATGTTTGATGGCAAGCTTGAGGTAAGAAAAGCATCTGACCACTCACTTGTCATGAGGGGAATAGAAGAAGAAAGACTTCTCAAACTGCAAGGAACCTTGCTCATGCACAACATTTCTCATATATTTCTCATCATGAAGAAGGTACACTTCCATCAAGTTTATTATGGCATGCTAGATTTGGACATTTAAACTATGACAGTCTCCGCTTATTGAAGAAAAATGGTGTTGCTGGCTTGCCTACAATTCCTAGGAAACATAAACAATGTGATGCTTGCATTCTAGGAAAGCATAGCAAACAGTCTTTTCATGATTCACATTCAAGAGAACATAGGAAGCTTGAACTCATTCATTCAGATTTATGTGGTCCAATGCCTGTTCCTTCTACAAATGGAAATAAATATATCATGACATTTATTGATGATTACACCAGAATGTGTTGGGTTTATTTATTGAAGAACAAATCTGATGCTTTTCAAACATTCAAGAATTTTCATAAATGGATTGAAAATGATGCACAATCTCATATTGGGTCTATTCGCACTGATAATGGAAAATAATATACATCAAATGAATTTGAAAACTATCTTCGCCAACATGGGATCAAACATCAAACAACTGTACCTTATAATCCCCAACAGAATGGTGTAGCAGAAAGAATGAATAGAACAATTTTGAATATGGTACGATCCATGCTTTTCTTCAAAAATGTAAAGATAATGTTTTGGGCTGATGCTGTTCTATGTGCTGCATATATAAAGAATAGATGTCCATCTAACGCTATAAGAAACAAGACTCCTTATGAATTGTGGTATGGACATGTTCCTTCGGTAAAACATCTCAGGATCTTTGGTTCCACCTATTATGCTTTGATACCAAAGGTACATAGAAACAAACTTGGTGCTAGAAGTCATAGGTGTATCTTCCTGGGGTATTCAAACACCTCTAAAGCATACCGCCTATATGATGAAGTAAATAAAAAGTTTGTTGTATCTAGAGATGTCATTTTTCTTGAATCATCCAAATCTGACAATGTTGTTGAGCGGCAACTTGATCGCTTGGATAGATTCGCAAAAATGAAATCATTTCAAGAATTTGATAATCAGATTCCACATCTTGAAGGGGGGATTCCTATACTAGATCAACATGTGGAATCTTCTTCTGAAGAACAATCTCCCATGCATGAAACTCCAACAACGGATGATGCTTTAAGTGATGTAATTGATAGAATTGGGAGACTCAATCTTGATTCAGTCCCAACTCAATCAACAGAGCAGCCTGGACCATCTCAGAAAGGTCCCCCAAAGTGGCTGACAAAGACACTTGAAAGTGTTCATCCTGATGAAATTGGAAAAACAGGAACCAGAAATTCAAACCGACAAGATGGAGGTGATGTAGATGACTCTAATTCACATGTTGATATGGATGTTACTTATAATTGTGAATTGAAATTGTCTACAGATTTTGAACCAACTTCCTTCAAAGAAGCTGCTTCTCATGATGAATGGAAAGAAGCGATGCCAAAGGAGTATGATGCCCTCATAAAGAATGGCACTTGGAAGCTGGTTGATCCTCCATTTGGAACCAAACCAATTGGCTGCAAGTGGGTCTACAAGAACAAGTACAAAGCTGATGGCTCACTTGACAAGCACAAAGCTAGGCTTGTGGCAAAAGGCTTTGCACAGAAGGAAGGGGTCGATTATGAGGAAACTTTTGCCCCCACAGCAAAATGGGCCACCATCCGGACACTCTTTGCACTAGCTGCTTAGAACGGTTGGAAAGTCCATCAAATGGATGTAAAAACTGCATTCTTGAATGGAGATCTAAAAGAGAATGTTTTTATGTCCCAGCCTAAAGGATTTGCTATGAAAGGACATGAACATAAAGTATGCAAACTTGTGAAGTCCTTGTATGGCCTCAAACAAGCACCGCGAGCCTGGTATGAAAAACTAACTAAGCATCTTCTGAAACTCAACTTCAATCATTTTGATCTTGATGATGCAACTTTATTTGTCAAGAAAGTTGGAAAAATAGTTGTGTATCTTGTGGTATATGTAGATGATCTTTTAATGACAGGGAACAATGAAAGCTACATTGCATCCATAAAGAAGGAATTAGGGAGAAGTTTTGAAATGACTGATTTGAGCTATGTTCATTACTATCTTAGCATTGAAGTAACCCAACATCCAAAATCCATATTTCTTTCTCAAAAGAAATACATTGGAGATTTGTTAAACAGATTTGGCATGACAGAGTGCAATCCTCTTTCTACTCCAATGGAACAAAACTTAAAGCTCACATTTATTGAAGGAAAGGAATTTGAGGATGCAACAAAGTATAGACAGCTTGTAGGAAGTCTCATCTACCTCACTACTACCAGACCAAACATTTCATTTACTGTTGGAATCCTCTCTAGGTTCATGCAAAAGCCTTGTGAGGGACATTGGTCTGCTGCAAAAAGAGTTCTAAGGTACTTGAAGGGAACTCAAGACCTTGGAATCAAGAATACACAGGTGGACGACTTCAGCGTGATTGGATACTTTGATTCAGACTTCGATGGAGACAAAGAAACTGGGGTATCTACTTCAGGATATGCTATGAGTCTTGGATCAGGAGTTGTCTCCTGGAGATCACGCAAACAATCAGTTCTAGCAGATTCCACAACTGAAGCAGAAAACGTGGTAGCAGCTGAAGCAACGAAAGAAATTGTGTGGCTCAGGAAAATTCTTGAAGATTTGCAGGTAAAACAAGTACAATCAACTCCACTCATGATTGATAACACCTCTGCAATAAAGTTGGCCAATAATCCAAAGTTCCATGATCGAACAAAGCATATCAATACTAAATATCATCTGATTCGACATCATGTTGAGGCCAAAACAATCCATCTCCGTCATTGTTCCACAAATGAGCAAATTGCAGACATCTTCACCAAAGCACTTGGAAAGGAAAAGCTTGAACGATTCAGAATGATGCTTGGACTCACCAACATCCCTTCAGATTAAGGGGGGGGAATGTTGACACCTAATCTTCATGATTGGGGAATTTGTAAAATAAATAAATCAGGAATGTGAACAGTCATCGGAAGATGAACTGAACAATCACTCCTAATGTATAAAACAATAACATACCTATGGAATAATAAGACGAATTAGTTTTTTCTGCCTTTGGAGAGTTACGGCCTGGCCTGACAGTTCCAAATTCAGTAGTGAAGGAAATTCTGACACAGAATGGGCTTGAAGGAAAGTGAGGCAAATGGATTGCCACTATTTTGGAATATGACATAGAAATAAAGCCTACAAAACTTATCAAAGGCAAAGGTTTAACTAAACCCATGGCTGAATCAAATTATCAGGCCTTAGATATAAATTTCATTGGTGCCCTAGATGATCAGGAAGAGATGGCGACTCTGCATATCAGTGAAGCTTTCATAGATTCACCCTAGTATGCAGATATTATATTTGTTTTACTAAAATTACAAGCTCCTCCTGGTTTATCTAGAACTAAAAGTAGATTTTTGAAAATGAAATCAATGAAATATTGTATCATAGACAATGCTTTATTTTGGAAAGATAATGGTGGCATTCTATTGAATTGTTTGTCAAAAGATGAAGCTGACAAATTTATGCAAGAATTTCATGTAGAAGATTATGGAGGACACTTATATTGGAAAACTACTATTGATAAGATTTTAAGGGCAAGTTTTTACTGGCTCACCCTTTTTTGTAGATGTCAAGAAACATGTGACCTCCTGTCACAAGTGCCAAATATTTGAAGGCAAAAGGAAACTCTTACCATTACCTCTCAAACCCATCTCCACAGAAATGCCTTTTCAACAATGGGGTTTAGACTTCATTGGGGAAATTCACCCATCCTCCTCAGCCCAGCATAAATGGATTTTGACAGCCACTGATTACTTTACTAAATGGATAGAAGCCATCCCTTCTAGACAAGCCACAAACTCTGTCATCATTTCATTCCTTGAGAACAATATCCTGTCAAGATTTAGATGCCCACAAAATCTCATTACTGATAATGCAGTTGCTTTCAAATCCAAGAAAATGGTAGACTTTTGTAACAGATATCACATTACCCTTGGCCATTCCACTGCCTATTACCCTCAAGGTAATGGACTTGTAGAATCCTCAAACAAAAGCCTTGTCAATATCATCAAGAAATTGCTAGAAGACAACAAGAAGACCTGGAACAAAAAGTTGGTTAATGCCTTATGGGCAGACAAACTAACTACCAAAAAGTCCATTGGTACATCTCCTTACCAACTAGCATATGGAATGGATGTTGTTTTTCTATCCTTCTTAGGAGTACCAGTGATGAAAATGATTCAAGAGCTGCAAGTAGAACCAAATTATATCCAAAGGAGGATAAATCAGACAACACATTTGTAGCAAACTAGAGAAGAAGTCTATGTAAAATCACAAGTGATCCAGGATAAAATCAAAAAGTTTTTTGACAAGAAAACCAAAGCTGATGATTTTTACATAGGTGACAAAGTACTCAAATGGATTCTAGAAGAGAAGATAAGGGTAAACATGGAAAAATTGATTTCCTATGGAAAGGCCCTTACATCATTTATGGTTACAGAGGTAACAATACATTTTTCTTGAGAGAGCTAGATGGAATAGATCTACCAGGAGGGCCAATCAATGGTAGAATTCTTAAGCATTACTTATTCACATATCAACACTAGTTCATTTTATTTTACTCATTGTATATAACATTGCAGAGTTTAGATTGGATTGGATGATAATCTTTTGAGGTTGAAGCCCAGAAAGAAGGCCCCGAGCTTTGAAAGGTGTACCATCATATATATGAATAACGCAAATCACAAAGGAGTAGTTACAAGGCAACCACAGTCAAAGTTTTAAAGGCTACTAACCTTAAATTTCTTGACATTTCATCAGGAAAGGCCATCCCCATGTGGAGCCATTGTTAGGGTCCTATAATAATAGGATTCATAATTTTGAATTGGCTATGGTTACTCTTGCAATATTGTACATTATTTTGCTTTCTACAATTTTTTTTTCCATATTAAAAATTAAAAAATGTAAAGATGGTATGTCCTAAAAGAATAATCAAATGACAAAAAGAAAGAAAAAGATAAAAAAAAAGTGAAAAATATGAACCCGAAAAAAGAGATAAAAATAGATCAAGAAAGTGTGCAAATTCAAATGCCACTCCTTTACTTTACTTTGCAAAATAATATTGTGTGCAACTTGTCAAAAATGCCACAATCCATGATTGTCAAATAGTTTAATCTTGACTCATTCATGCTTTAAATTTCATGTTGATATATAGAGAATAAAGATCTAGCCAAATTTTTTAATCTTGGTATATCAATAGTTAGGTAGAGAATAATAATGAGCTCATCAGTTTAATCTGAGGCTTTGGAAGTTATAAGGTTAGAATTAGATAGTTTGCTTATCAAAAGAAAAGGAAATAAGGGTCAGCAAGCTCAAATGCACCTATTAAAAGAGAAAATGCTAGGATAAATAAATGGTAGGTAGAATAAATGTTGCAAATGCACAAAGTTGCTAAGTCAAAAGCACATTCATTATGCTTAAACCTATGTTTCATGTGCAAGAGGAATTGTGAAAAAGAAAGGATATTCACCAAAGCTTGTTTACTAATTTCCCCTCATTTCACTACACCCCCACATACTTATTTTATAATTTCCCCCATTATCCATTCATTACTTATAAATACCCTTTCCCCTCATTTTGACCATTACCCCTTGGTTTCACACATATCCCCAGATATTACCCTTCAAAAATCATTCCCTCTACCCAAAACCCTTTTCCCTAATGTGAAACCCATTCCCCATCAAAAATATCACTTTCCCCCTTATTAATTTCCCTTTTCCCCCTTAAAAACCCACAAAAACCCTTTATCCTAAGTTTTTCCTAAAGTCCTGCTTATAAATCCCCCACGTTATAAATTTCTCAACACCCTTTTTAACCCACCAACTCTTGGTGCAGTTAAAAAACCCCGTCGTATAACCTATGGTCCCACCTTTGTTAACCATTGGCTTATATTAAAAATCCTGACATTATTCATTAATTAATTACAATTCTTTGTAATTAAACCTTGGACCCTGCCAACCACTTTCCTAACTCCATCCATGCAACTCAATTGCGCGATATCCCTCCGATCTCCCACCCTGAGATCAAACGACGCACAACCATATCGCGCGGATTCATCTTTTGACTGTTAATGACCAGAGAGCACGCGAGATACGCAGTTTTGGCGGGCACTGTTCTACTACGTGGTAGTACTAGGTTATATCACATGCTCACGAAAAATACCGCTCACCATCCAAAAGTGGCGCGATATCGCACAAAACCACCTCCCCATTCAAACCAAAAACTGCACACTGTTCATTCAATAAATTCCACGCGAAAATATAACCGTTATTGGTTAAAAGGCCGAAAATGCCCCAATTCACTCTTTTTGTTCATTTTCATTGTAAACCTTTGCTAAGCCATATGTCACACCTTAAACCTCTGAGCAACCAATTTAGCTACCTTTTTCCACCTTAAGATGCCGCGGACACCAAATTGAAGTAGAAAATAGCCAGTTCAAGCCTCAGTACCCTCTGCAGCTACCACATAACCTCGACTACACACCAAATCACCAATTTCCAGGTATCCTTGGAAAAACTAGAACAACCTTGTGAATTTCAAAGATGCACAATAATTATTGAATGGTTAATTAATTAAATTAATTAAGAAACCTTCCTAAACTGAAGAAATACTTGTTGTGCATCCAAACCCTTTTTTACACATTGAAATTACCCTCTCACTGTCAATAGCTTCTAAAATATTACTCCCAAAGCCACAGAAAGAGTAATTCAATTCAACACACCAAACTATGGCTTTCCAAACCTCTCTGGATGTAATACCCCTACAAACCCCTCTCCTGGATATCGACTACCTTGCATTAGCCGACAGAGAATTTCAAATCAAGGACACTGCTTCCCCTGCCTTGTTGGAAATAATACTGAGAGGGGGGGGGGGTGAATCAGTATTATCTAGCAATTTAATAAATCTTCCTTATTTGATCTTTGAATTATTTTTGCATGTCAGTACCATAAAATAATGAGCATGAACAAGGAAAACAGATAGTCACACCAAAGAACACAAGATGTAAGGTGGAAACCCAATGTGGGTGAAAACCACCTGCTGCAATATGTCTCTATCTTCTTTCAAATTAGAAACTCCTTTTACAATGATTTTGTACTGGTGCAGTCCTTTACCAGTACGCAGGCTGCAACCTGCAGAGAGCTACAACTCTTTCTCATTTTCCAACTACTTCTGGAAGGGAGCTACAACCCCCTACTTCTTTTCATAGAGCATCAAATGATCATCAAGTACATAACAGTTACAGTCCACTACAGTTATCAGATCAGTAATAACAGAACTAACCCAGAACACCTTATCAACAGAGAAATTCAATCAACAGAACATCTTAAGACAGAGACACAGTTTTCCCTTCTGTGGCCTGCGACCAGACGCAGTTAACCTTCTGCTCCCCTGCGTCCACACGCAGAGATCCTTCTACTGCGCCGCGTTCCCACGCACTGTTCCTTCAACTGAACTGCGTCCTGTTGCTGCAGGGACGCACCCAGAAACACTATCGCGCCGCGTCTTTTTGCTCCGAGACGCACCTGATCCTTATTATGCTCCGCGTCCCCACGCAGTGCGCCTGTTACTGTATTGCGTCCCAGACGCACCTGATCCTTATTTTGCCCTGCGTCCCCACGCAGGTCTCTTCTTACTGCACTGCGTCCAGGCACACTTGCCTTTCACTGGACCTGCGTACCTTCGGGTATGAATGATTTCAAGACTTTAAGAGTAACCCAAACAGTCAGATCTACAGATCTGATCATGCGCCAAAGAGATCTCAGTCTTTCAGAAGATTCGCCTTTTTAGATCTAGACCAGATCTAGCCTCATAAGATATTCAACCAAAGACTTGCTCAAACCAAATGATCTCCTTTGCTTTAAATAGGCAAGCTCCTCCTCAAATCATGGAACAATACCACGAGCCGACACCATAATAACACAATACCGTCGGCTAGATACCAAGAGTAAAACACAAGAAACCCCCACGTGACCTTGAAATGTGTGCACTGGGTGGACGCACCTCCTGAACGGCTGGCCTGCGTCTCTGGACGCGGCCTCTGCATGGTGTACCTGCGGGTACGCATCTTCTGAACTGATTTCCTGCGTCCTTCTTTATTTTTAATAAAAAGAGAGCCTTTCCAGGGGAGTTGCGGGAGTTGCCATCAAGTACAAAATCTGTAACATATATAGCCATTCCTGAAACATAATGCCAACAATCTCCCCCTTTGGACTTGATGGCAACCTCACAAACTTTGCTTCATTCTCCCCCTTTGACATCAAGGGCAAAGGGTATGCTCCCCCTAAGATCATGCTCCCCCTGAACCAGATCTGCAACAAAGAACCATAATCCTCCATGAAAGAGATAGAGACATATTGCAGCTATTTCCAAGATCTCCTTCTGACCATCCTCCATAATGCCAACAATGCATTATATGCTCCCTCCATTAATCAGAAAAGATTCAACAATAAGATGATGCATCAACAACCCCCAGCTTTTTCCTGAGGTATTCAAAAGTGTCCCTGGGCAATGGTTTGGTGAGAATATCAGCAACTTGTTCCTTAGAAGGAACATACTCCAAGTTGACCTTCTGTTCAAGCACTTGTTCCCGGAGAAAATGATACTTGATTGGTATGTGCTTGGTTTTTGAATGGATAACCGGATTCTTTGAGATGCTGATTGCACTTGTGTTATCACATAAGATGGGGATAGGTGGTGTACAAGTGATTTGAAAATCCTGCAAAGTCTGCATCATCCAAAGAAGTTGGGTGCAACAAGATGCATCAGCAACATATTCCGCTTCAGCTGTAGACAAGGCAATCGAACTCTGTTTCTTGCTGAACCAAGATACCAGTCTGGAACCCATAAAGAACGCACCACCACTTGTGCTTTTCCTGTCATCCACGCTTCCGGCCCAATCTGCATCTGTATAAGCATGAAGAGTAAGATCTGTATCTCTAGGATACCATAAGCCATAATTTTGAGTCCCTTGAAGATATTTGAAAATTCTCTTCACTGCCTGAAGATGAGTCTCCTTCGGATTTGCCTGAAATCTTCCAACTATTCCAACTGCATGCATGATGTCTGGTCGGGTACCTGTCAAATATAGTAAACTTCCAATCATAGATCTGTAGGTTGGTTGATGTACTGCTGCAGATTCATCATTTGCACTGAGACTACATCCTGTGATCATGGGTGTACATACTGGTTTTGCATCTTCCATGCCATATTTCTTCAAAATCTGTTTGAGATACTTGGTTTGAGATAAAAAGATTCCTCCTTCTTTTTGTTGGATTTGCAAACCAAGGAAATATGTCAGTTCTCCTAGCAAGGACATTTCAAATTCTTTCTGCATGACCGAGGCAAAGCTTTGACTCATAGCTTCTTCATTGCTGCCAAAAATAATGTCATCTACATACACAACAAGTATTAGCAATTTGTCATTTTCAACTTTTATATAAAGATTGCTATCTGCTGAACCTTTTGAAAAACCTTGTTGATGAAGATATTTGTCCAAACGGTACTACCAAGCCCTTGGAGCTTGTTTGAGACCATAGAGAGCCTTTTTCAATCTGCATACAAGATTTGGATCATTTCCAAGAATGAACCCATCTGGCTGTTCAATGTACACTTCTTCTTCCAAGTCTCCATTCAGAAAGGCTGATTTCATGTCCATTTGAAATACTTTGAAGTTTTGAAAATTTGAGAGAGCAAGGAACATTCGGATGGCCTCAAGTCTTGCAACAGGAGCAAAGGTTTCTTCAAAGTCTATTCCTTCTTGCTGCGCATACCCTTTACAAACAAGTCTGGCTTTGTTTCTAATTACTTCTCCATTTTCATTCAATTTATTTTTGAAGACCCATTTTGTTCCGATAACATTCTTATCCTTTGGTCTAGGAACCAGCTCCCAAGTGTTGTTCTTTTCGATTTGCTCAAGTTCTTCATCCATTGCTTTCACCCAACATTCATCTTTGCATGCTTCTTTCACATTTTGTGGTTCAGTAGAGGAGAGTAATGCCAAATAGCTTGAGGCTTCTGCAACTGTTCTTCTTGTTTGTACACCTGCTTCTTTCTGCCCCACAATCTGAGATTCTGGATGATTCTTCTGAACATATCTGGATTGGGCCCCTGTATTTGTAATACTAGGAAAGCTGAACGAAAGGCAGATAAGATTTTACAGCAGATGAATTTCAAGAATAGTTTTATGTGGCAATATGACCCTCATGGACTCATAAATAAACTAAGGCTCAAAGTCAAATTGGGTCCTTTCATACATCATCCTAGGCTAGACATTAAGAGATTTTCCAACCAGTTAGAATGGTTGGAAAGCACTTTGATAGATATGGAAAAAACTGTAGTAAATGTGGATACTATATTATTAGATGTGGAAAAGCAGATTGATACTAGTTCCTTTTTGCAGGTTCCAGAACTATAGGAACAAATGACTATTACTCCCCTCCTACAGACTCCAGCAAATGAAGACAGGAATGTGAAAAGAACCAGGGAAGAAGGTTCTAGTTCAGCAATGGACACTACAGATGACCAATTTGAGATCAGTTACGAGGAGAGGCCCAAGCTTTACCCTATAACTGAACAAGAAGATGCCATTGACATAATGGAAATCACTAACACTAAAACAATGGTTGGAATGAATAAAGGCCCAACAGCTTCAGAAGAAACACACTAGCCTTCTACCTCAAACACCCAACTTATTGAGAAAAAACTCGGCATTGAAGTCTCTTCATCCAGCAAGATTGTGGATAAAGAGAAAGATATTAAGGAGAATTTAAAGAAATTAAGTTGAGAAATGAGGCATTGAAGGCTGAGATTTATGCCCAGTACTTCAAGCAAACACCTGCCAATCAAAATAGGTTAATGCCACCCTTTGACATCATGACTGGGAAGATGCAAATGACATTCATGCAGCCTACAGTGCAGTAGCCCAAATCATCAGCTCACTACAAGGAAATTGAATTTGAATTTTTGGCTAGGGATGTTCACCCTATTGACTAGATCAAATTCCATAAGCAGGTAGGTGAGATGATCTATTCCACCATGACAAATAAATCTATGACTGTGCACAAACTCCAAGGCTCAGTAGATAATATCACAACATAGTACAAGCTGGAAAATGTTAGGGTTCAATCCTAACCCCCTTATTTATGTAATAGGGCCGAGTCATAGTCATAGTTAGTTAAAGAGTCAATAAAGCCCATATTAATAATTGTAAGTGGTTGACCCGCATTTAAAGAAGGGACCACAGTTAATTGCAAATGGGCCATGGTATTAGATAGATGGTATTAATAAGAACCATGGTATTGACCCATGGTATTGCATGTATGAATCCTATATAAAGGATAGAGACTTCTCTTGAGGAGCGTCGTGTCTTATTTTGTAATTGAACCCAGCTCTATTGGAGGTTGCCCCCTCGAAGAGGCAAGTGAAAATTGCTTTCCTTTCTGAATAATAAAATACATGTTGTTATTTCTTATTGTTCTGTGTTATGGGTATATTTCTTCGCATACGTGGTATTCTGGTATCTTCTCGTAGGTCAAGAGAATAACAAGTGGTATCAGAGCACTTTCCAGGGCCGGTGGGATCTCCATTTTTAGTAGAATGTTTTTTGGCTAGAGACGTGTTCTGTCGTCTTTAAACCACGGGATTTGTCATTGAGCGCATAAACCTATATATTTGGGGAAAAATGCACACAGGAAATACAAGAGGTGGTCACGCTTGTTGGACTCCCTTGTAACCCCTGTGGGTACCCCTTCGAGTAGTAGCGCATTAGAAAGAACTACACACAGACTGTCTTCCAAGTACCCACTGGGTATATCGGAAGCCCCCTAGGCTCTCTTGAAATCTCGCCATAGATAAACCGTCGGCCGTCTTACTGCTACAGTACACCGAGAACAGCACTAGGGGAGATTACTCGTGCGTATGATAGTGTATTCGGTTTGTACGGCTAAGGGTACAGTTGATCCTCCTTGGTTAGTGCCCTGAAAGATTGGGCCGAGTACTACTGTCGGACCCTTATGTATATTGTGATCTGTAGCACCTAGCACTCCTTGAGACCATAGTTCCTTTGTCTCTCTCTAGATCACGCATCATCTTTGCCAGATCAGATTTAGCAGGTTGGGTTCTTTCGTAGCTGCAACAATCAGTCCCCCCATTCAAATCTCTCGAATTCGCCATTCAGATCTATCAGATCCGCCAATCAGATCTATCAGATCCGCCATTCAGATCTAGTAGTTTGGGTTCTGTAGCAGTCCAAACAATCAGATCTTCCATTCAGATCTAGTAGCAGGGGTTCAATCACTGCCACATTCCTACTCATACTCTACAGTTGAGGGTTTCACCAACAGATCTGACTATTTGTGTGGCTCGTATACCTGGGCGTGGTTCTTGCAAGACATTGGGCAGAATTAACTTTTCTGGGAATCGGCTACTGCAATATTCCTAAGCAAGGAGTAAAAACCCTCTCGGGATGCTTATAGGAGACTTATCCCATAAGAATGAGGTCGATGGGCTAAGCAAGGTGGTACCATTCACTTGTCAGTGTCAAAATTTTAGGTGGTCCCAATTTTTTTTTCACAGTGATGACAAGTGCACCGGATTGGTGCATGGTACAAACCAGAGCTCAAGCTATGGCCAATGAGAAGATCGACACCCTTGGACAAAAGTTGGAGGCATTAATGAAGAAGATCCAGACCTTAACTGACACACTCACAAAGGGAAAGTCGGTGTTATAGACATTTTTGTGCCTTACAGCTATAAGCATGAAATGTCCATAATCCAAGGGATCCAAAGTCCCTAAACATGTTGTTCCTACCCCTAGAGGAACAAGGCCAACAAACCACAACAATTCACAGAAGTTCTCCACCAGAAACTGCTAAAAAAAAAGTCAATTCAGGATCAATTCAGAAGCTCCACTAGCTGCCTGCGTTGAAATCCAGAAGCTACACTGGCTAGTTGCATTGCAACGCAGGTGGAAGCACTACCAGGGTGCGCTGAGCGGGAAGTGAAAAATGTCAGGGTCTCTTGTGAGAGGTGTCAAGACTGTGGAAGCTTCCAGAATCTTCCTCCACGACACTTGCCTTGCTGAGTTCGACTAAGTGATGAGTAAGAGGCTCTTAGTCTCCAAGTGGAAGTAAGAACTGACAGAGAGAGAGGACACTAGTTAGATCACAAGCTGACTCATCCTCACTCCAAACATCTATATATGGATCTCTTCTCCATGAGATCTAGAGGCTGGAATTTTGTTATTGCAAAGAATTGCTGTTGGTTTGAGATTGGAATCATTGGGTGCTTAATGCTTTGAAGGGAGGTGAAGATAGGAATTTCATTTGCTGGGAAGGAGATGCTGGATTGGAACTCTCTTGGTTGTATCTCCTCCTGAACCTTGTTATTCATCAATAAAGCTATCTTGGTTTCTCCTATATGCTGATGTGTCTTTGATGTATGATTGCATTAGTGTATTTAGTTTATTTCTAATCCTGAACTAGTTATGGATATGAATCTATGTCTTTGTGTAGTGTTCCCTTCTTGTGATCTTGCAGGAACCTGTTGAAGCTGGGCGAGCGAGAAGGCAAGTAGCTGGGAACTCTCAAAGAGAAGAGAAACCAGATCGAGGGACAAACGGAAGACACCGGTTAGTCCATCCATCTCTCTTCATTCTTAATTCATAAAGGAAGAATACTAGAATAGCTGTTTCTGTTTGTTGCTAAGGCACTGTCACACCTTAGGTGGATAGGATCATCCTGCATAGGCATTTTTCCCCACAACAAATTGGCGACTCCGCTGGGGAGATTTGTTTAGTCATTTTATTTGTGTTTCTATCATTGTTTGTTTCATAGACTCAAGAGCAGCAATCGAACTGCATCTGCTATTTTCAGATGCAAAGTAGACAGCTGCTGCTTTGATCCAATCACTGGATTTGTCTATGATCTGAACAATGGACTCACAAATGATTTGATGATCCTTTGTGATAGATCTTAGTCCTCCTTCAAATCATCCCTTTGATTGTACCTTGCTTGTTGCTTTGATTTGGCCTGAAACTGTAGATTAAATAGCAAACCGTGACCCAGAACCCAGTGAGGAACTCTCGTTTCTCCTTCAGCGCAGGCTCTGTGAAGAGACTCTACATTTCAACGCAGTTCCCGTGAAGGCTACCTGCGTTGAAATTCAGTTTCCCTGTTATACAGGTGCGCTGATCCAGTTAAGCCTTGTGCAGCTGGGGTTCTCTGCTCTGTTTTGCCTTGTTTTGATCTCTGATTTTTGCAGCCTGTAACTAGCATAGGTACATGTCTGATAGCCCCTTTTCTCTACTTAAATTCCGCCTCCTTTTGTACAAAAGACTATGAGTGTTTTTATGTGTTTGTGGCATCATTTACAGTTTCCCTTTGCAAGAGTGAAATAGTCATCCTGTAGCCCTTGATTCAGATCTGTTGATTGTGATCTTAGGAGAGAGTTCATTGGCTGTTTACAGTTGGTTATACATTCATTTTTGCTTTTGGTTTGAGTTTGTCTCTTTTGAGTGTCAAAACAAGTATTCATTTCGAAAATCGTTAAGTGTTGTAATCTCTTCTACCCTTTCTGATTTCGGAAAATTAAACTTGTTTGTATTTGTCATTTAAAAACAAATTCAAAGTTGTGCAAAGAGCTTTCCTTTTAGGCATCAATATTAAGAAAGCGGAAAACAAACACTTGCATTGTGCATTTGCATTTTGATAGTTTGCATGATTGATTTAGGAAAAGTGCATTTAGAGTGTGCTGATTGCTCTCTGAGAAAAGATGGTGTCTTTCTTTTCCCTTTGTAGCTAGGATTTTCATTGTTGAAAAAGAGATAAAATTTTCTTATCATCTTTTAGATTGCATTTAGGAAGTTGTCTATACATCTCGTGGTGAACCTCAAAAGGCAAACTTCTAAGAAAGATCAACATAAAATAAACTGAATGAACTTAATAACGCTTTGTAACATAACGCACAACATAGAGGTCTAGGCTAGAGACGTGTTCCGACGTCGTAAAGCCTGGTGACTGTCGATCTCGCTGATGGTGGGTGATTCCTCCTGAGGGACGATAGCGCCAGTACGGATTGTGCTCCCACGTACCGTCGAGTATATATTGGGAGACCCCTATAGGCATAAAACCTTTATCCTTAGGAAGCTGTGTCGGCCGCCCTACTGATCGCAATGCACTGAACACAGCATTCAGGAAGATTGACCGCCCGTACCTTAAAAAGTATTCTGCGGTTTTGCGAAAATTTTGGCACACCCTCTACCTAGAACTCCAAAGCAGTTCCTTTTGGCCTTTTTCGGACTCTATAACGGAAAAAGTCCATCTGAGCATTTGTCACTTCAGGCTCATTAAAACATCGAAGGAGACTAGAGTCATCTTTAGCTTTTTCTTGACTCTTTAAAATTGAAAAAGCAAGTTGTGTCTAAAAGCGTCTAAAATTCATTCAATTCGGAAACATACTTCCCCTGTTTATTTTAGTTGATCGAGTAATCCGTAATCGTGGAAGAAAGTCAATTGAAACCCCGTCGTTTGCGGAGGCTTACGAGTCAACCGTCTTTGTCTCCGGAATTGAAACCAGTACGGACAAAGCGAACTCGTTTAACCGGTTCCAAATCTCCTCTTAAAGTTAGAACAAGTGTTCCGACGACATCAGAGGTTCCGGTTACTCCAAACATTTCTGGAATCCCTGCCTCTACAGAAGAAGTTCAACAGCCACAGAGGGACAGTGATACTGATCCTATTTTGAGAGTAAACACTTGTGTTACCGAACCAGTTCCATCAGTAACCGGTTCGGAGAGTGGTGCTCTTCAAACATCTGTCGCTGTCGATACAACCCCTTCTTCGGCACCAGAAATATTTTACGGACCTGATGGTCTTCCTCTTCCACCTGGTCTGATTGCGATTGAAGAAATTGTAGAAGACCCTCCAACAAGTACTCCAACTCACTTTGGAGTCGGGGTCACTCTATATCCTTCTTCAGAAGTTAGTCTACCACCAGCGGAAGTTCCTGTAGAATCGCTAGGGAATCTCTTGGATAGACTAAATATGTCTGAACAACCGTCAACATCTAGGACTGTGGCACCTGACACAGCGACAACAGAACTCCCTGCCGTCACTCCAACAATGTTCACCGGCATACCATCTGTCCCAACTAGCTCTCAACCGCTGGAAGGAGCCCATTCAGGGGCTATTACAACAGTATGGTCTGTTCCTGTTTGTTCTTCTGGAATAATACCCGCAACTCTTATGTTGAAACTCGACAAATTGATCCGTTTTGAGGTCAATTTGGGCAATTCGGTCCCCAAGGGCAAACAATACCCTTCAGTGCCAGGTCACCACCGTATGGGGGGCAGTATGCCCTTTCATTACCCCCTCCGGGAGGCTATCCATACGGGAGTTCACAACAAAGTTCAGGTTACACTGGAATTGCTTCAAGTGGTTGGGTGCCTATGCTACCTCAACAACCAAGGGTTGTTTATTCGATGCAACAGTGTGTACCTATGTCAAACATCCCAACTACACCAGCGATTGTGACGGTGTCGCAAGTTCAGGCGTTGCCTGTTTTATGTCAACCTCAGATTTCTCAGGTTGTAATGCAACAACCCCTTGACCCTGCGACTCAACCACAATCGCCAACTAGTGGGGCGACACAGGTCCAAACGGGTACAATTACCCCACACCTTGGTCCAACGGTTAGTATAGCGCAACAGCACATGGCTTCTCAACCATGGCTGGTGCAATACCAACAACCACAATTCCAACAAGTATACCAAGGTTCTGAGCAACAGATCTTTGCAAATAGTGGGCAACCGTACATTCAAAACAGTCAAAATCAACCATGTTATAATGGTCTTGTCCACCAACCCTACCAGTCATACCAGCATCAGCTGCATTATGCTGGTATGCAAAGACCAACTGCTCAGGCGATCCCATCGTATCCTGGGTATGCTTCACCTAACCTGAGCCAGCAGTTACCATTCGTGGCAACTCTAGAGTTACCTGATTTACATCGGTTAACAAACGATCCAATTGCTTACGCCCCATGGTGGCCAGCGATTCCACACAAACTTCCATCAGACATTCCTAAATTTAATGGAAATCCGGGTGAAGATCCATCGAATCACGTGATGAAATTTCATCTATGGTGTTCGTCAAACACCTTAAATGATGATTCGATAAGGCTTCGCCTCTTTCAGAGGACGTTAACGGGTCCAGCGGCTAAATGGTATATTGAATTACCTAGAGCTTCGTTCGACAATTTCAGCACCTTAGCCACTACCTTTTTAACCCATTTTCAATTACCTATAAGGTATGAAACAGGAATGGAAATCCTTACCAACTTCAAATAGACAACGGCCACTCACATATCTGATCATATACATGAGTGGCGACGTCGTCATAGGATGGTAAAAACATACGTTCCCGATCAGCTGTTAGCTGAATGGTTTATAAAGTCATTACTTCCTACCATCACGGAAGATGTGGCAAAGGGGGGAGTCGTAACTGAAGAGCAAGTTATCGCTCGTGCGCAATATCTAGACTTGGTCTATACTCAGTCTGGCACGCTCTACGACAAAATACCTGACGCCCCTAGACCGGAATTCTCAATTCCTCCTCCTCCTAAATCAAACAATGACTCTCACGCCGGCGATGGCGTGATTGGCACGACAAACGCGAAGTCGACAAAGGCCAACTCCAAGAAGGCCCGTAAGACTTCAGATCAAAATGCAAAAGGGGAAATTCTTGCTTCGGAAGTAAATGCTGTATCGACAGATAAGGGCAAAGAAACCAAACAACCAGGAAGCAAGAAGAAACAAAACAAAGGGAAGAAGAAGAAACAGGATGAGCCATCACCTGAAGAACCTTCTTCAAACCCTCCTGGAAATAGGGAATATCCATGCAGTATATGCGATGAGGATCATTGGACGAGGGAGTGTCCATACAAAGCTGAACTGAAGAAATTCTTTAAGAGTTCGAAAACCTCAGCAGTGTTAACTGATCCGTTTCCAAATCCAAGAACAAATCTGGTTGATAGTGGAGATGCTTCCCCGTCTCAAGTGCTTATGTTGTCAATTTCCAAGCAACAAAATGATGCTTTGATTTCGACAAGGAACAAAGATTACGGGAATCCGCAGCTGTCGAACGACAAGGAGAAAGATCAACCAAGCAGTTCGACAACAACTTCGACAGAAGTTGTACCACCCATCATTCCTGAATTAACAATAAAACCGCCAAAGGGAGTAGTACACAAGTCGACATTTAATCCTCGCGCTAGGGCAGCGCAGCATTATAACATAGTGGAAGATTTGGCCCAATCGCCATCGGCTATGTCGACTCTTGAAGTACTACAGAATTGCCCATCCCAAAGGTAGTCCTTGTTATCGGCTATCAGTGGGGTTGACCCAAAGGATTCCAATCTTGTATCCTTCGATCATAAAGGATACGATCCTCAGTTACCGGCTCAACTAGCTTTCCTTGTTCAAGTGAAAGCCCTCAACAAAACCGTTCATCGAACGATTATTGATGAGGGGGCATCCACATGTATTATGTCGATGAGCTGCTGGAAAACATTAGGATCTCCAACCTTGTCGCGATCATCGACAACATTAAAAGCATTTGATGGATGATCGTATACCCCATATGGTATCCTGAATAACTTGAAAGTTGAACTAGGAGGGAAAACAGTAGAAATAGATGTCGAAGTCATTGATGGGAACCTTGACTACAACATCCTACTAGGAAGACCATGGATCTATGCCATGGCAGCTGTCGTGTCGACCTATTTTAGAAAGATTGCATTCCCTTTCCAAGGAGGGATTACAATCGTCGACCAGCAAAACTTCCTCCCCAATGGTTCTCAAGCTATGGGAAGCATTCCAATGATCCATGGGAGCAACCCTTCGCTTCAAAATATCGGGGTAGGTCTACTGAAAGACCCCACATTAATGGGAACTTTCGCGCTTCCACCTCCAATCTATATTGGAGAAGTAGCGTTGGTAGGAGCCTGCAACATGATATCTTCCGCACAAAAGATTTCAGAAGACGATATTAACATGGATCATGCAATGGTTTTGCCCCCAAGCCCAACGTAAATATTGTAGCAATCAATGTTCCTAGCTTGGGAGGCAAACCCAAATCAACGCTCATCGTGCGTTTGGGTAGATAGGTCTAGAGAATATGGCACCCCCTTAGATCCTTGGTCGCAAGTGCATGGAACCGACGAAGGAATCATACAATCAATGTTGATTGAGGGGGCACCATGGAATGATAGCCACCATCGTTCCCTTCTTCCGGATTGTGAAGAAGATACTCAGGATGACCTTTATCATCCTTCAGTCTTTGAATTCCTATCAAATACTGTAAATACGGTGGATTCTGAGCGGAACCTATCCAATATTGAAGAGACTATAGCCATAAATATCTCGACCAAAACAGATATTGTAGAGAATATTTATGTTGGCAAATGTTGTTCTCCTTCAGAACTGGAAATATATAACGCTCTTTTTCGCGAGTTCAGAGATGTCTTTGCTTGGTCATATGATGAAATGCCAGGCATCGACTCGAGTATCGTTGAACATGAAATTAAGATGTATCCTGATGTCAAACCAGTAAGACAACGGCTTCGGCAGGTGCACCCCAAGAAAGCCGCTGCCATTAAGGCAGAAGTTGAAAAACTTCTCCATGCTGGTTTCATCTACCCGATTGCTCTAACCGATTGGGTATCGAATATTGTCCCTGTTATGAAAAAACAAGGAACAATCAGAGTGTGCGTCGATTATAGGGATGTAAATCAAGCTTGTCCAAAAGACAACTACCCTACACCCTTCATCGACCAGATAATTGATGAATGCGCCGGATGTGAAATCTTTTCATTTATGGATGGATTCTCCGGGTATAATCAAATAAATATCCGCCCACAGGACCAGTCAAAGACTGCATTTATTTGTCCATGGGGCACATTCGCATATCGAAAATTACCCTTTGGTTTAAAGAACGTCGGGGCGATGTTTCAGAGGGCAATGAATTATGCCTTCCATGACATTAAGAACATCGTTCAACCATACCTCGACGACCTTCCATCTCACTCGCGAAAGCGGACTGATCATCCGCAGCATTTAAGAGCGATATTTCTACGTTGCCGACACTACAAGATACGACTCAATCCACACAAATGTGTATTTTGCGTAAGTTCTGGTCGTTTACTTGTCTTTGTAGTCTCCAAGGACGGGATTCGTCTCGACCCCTGTAAGGTTCAGGCAATCATAAATTTGCCTCCACCTTCAAATTTGCTTCAGATTCAGAAACTCCAAGGGAAAGCAAACTTTCTGAGGAGGTTCATTCCAAATTACGCAGAACTTGCTAAAGGTTATACTCGTCTTTTGAAAAAGGATGTACCTTTTGTCTGGGATCAGGTGGCGCAAGCTTCCTTTGACGCTCTGAAAGATTCTCTAGTAAAAGCATCATTAATGTATGCCCCAGACTATCAAAGAGATTTTAACCTGTATCTGGCTGCAGCGGATACGACCATTGCGATGGTTTTAGTTCAAGAAGTCGATGGAATTGAACATCCTATATATTATTTAAGTAAAAACTTGAATGATACAGAAAGCAAATATTCTTACGTTGAAAAGCTAGCACTCGCTGCTGTTCAAGCGATACAGAGATTTCGGCATTATGTCCTCTTTCGGAAAACTACCATTCTATCAGATTGCAACCCCATGACTTATATATTGTCGCGACAGTTGCTGGGGGGCAAATATTCAAAATGGATAGCAATCCTTCAAGAGTTTGATCTGGAATTTGTAAAATCCAAATCAAAGAAAGCTTTGGTTTTCGCAGAATTATTGTGCGATCTCCCATCGTCGTCCAACGATGAAACATCCCAAGAATCAATCGTGGACGAAAGTTTGTTTCTGATATCCACAAGCAATGAGTGGTACAGAGATATAATCGTTTATCTCCAAACCCAAAAATTTCGGCCAAACACCTCCCACTCAGAACAAAAACGTATTAGATACCAAGCAAAAGACTACATGATCGTCGGTGATACACTTTACCGTCGTTCTGAGGAGGTGCCTCACCCATGAGGAAGCCGAAAAAGCCCTGAATGAGTGTCATTCAGGCGCTTGTGGGGGGCATCAATCTGGTTATGCTACAGCACAAAAAATCTTACGAGCAGGATACTTCTGGCCAACCATGTTCAAAGATTGCATAACCGCCGTCAGAAGTTGCCATGCTTGTCAGATTTTTGATAGCAAAACCAGAAGACCTCCCGCTCCGCTACAGCCAATAGTAGCTGTGGGGGCTTTCGCCAAATGGGGCATCGATTTCATGACATGTAACCCCACCTCGACCGGGGGGCATGGGTATATCATAGTCGCGGTTGACTATTTTATCAAATGGGCCGAGGCGATGCCTACATTAGATAATACTGGTGAAACATCTGCCCTATTCTTTTTCAATCATGTAGTCGCCAGATTCGGCGTACCACAGGCTATAGTTACAGATCATGGATCGCATTTTCGCAATCACATGATGGTCGAATTAGCTGCCAAACTAGGGTTGTCTCACGACAGCTCTACCCCATATTATCCGCAAGCTAACGGGCAAGTTGAAGCAATCAACAAAGTCCTGAAGCGCATGCTGCAAAGGATGATTGGGGTTCACAAAAGAAGATGGCACCTAATCCTGTACTCAGCTTTGTGGGCCTACCGAACATCGGTAAGGAATGCAACTGGATTCACACCTTTCCAATTGGTGTATGGCCTGGAAGCAATCCTACCAATCCAGTGTGAAATCTCGTCTCTTAAACTCGCAATTGATCTCCTCCCCGGAACTTCAGAAGAAGAGGCTCGTTTCTTGGAGTTAATCCAATTGGATGAAACCTGTCGTGACGCTGCATTGGCTAACGAAGCCCATAAGAAACGAGTCAAGGCGCAGTTCGACAAGAATGTCAAACCCCGTGTCTTCTCAGAAGGTGATTTGGTCTTGCTTTACGAGCAAGAATCCGATAAATTGGGAGCTGATAAATTTAAGTCTTTATGGATGGGCCCCTATATTGTTAAAAGGGTATTAGCAAAAGGAGCCTACGAGTTAATGGATTATGACGGAATTCCACTGGCGCAACCTCGTAACGGGTTGTACCTCAAGCGTTACTATGCCTAATAGTAACCTGTATGCTTTTGTTACATTTTGTTTTCGCTAAAGTGTTTATTTTGGTTAAGTAGTCCACTTTTTACATTTATTGTAGATGTCAAATCCATTGGAACCGTGTGTTGGATATGCCGACGGAGCGAGTCGTAGTTCGCGGAACCTATCCTCTGCAGCCTGGGCCATTTTTGATCCAAGTGGCGAGTTAGTAAGTTTCAGAGGTGTATGTATTGGTCAATCAACGAATAACATCGCTGAGTATAGCGCGTTGATATAACTACTCTCTGATGCCATCACCCATGGTATACGCCGACTAGTCGTCAGGCTAGACTCACAACTCGTAATACTGCAACTCACTGGTATCTACTCTGTCCGAAATCCAGCTATTTATCGCAAGTTCCTAAGGGTTAAGATTTTGGAAAGACAATTTGATTTTATTCAATATCAACACATTTCCAGAAACTTAAACACATTAACCAACTCATTAGCAAAATATGTGTTAGATAGACATTTGCAAAATTGATAAAAAGAAAAGCATCATCAATGTTTCACATATGGATCACATAAACCAGAATAAAACTCTGAAAATCAAAAATATATATAGCTGTTTATGGTTTACATATAATGTTCTGTAACCAAGACAAAATCGGTCATATGACCCAAAAACTCAAAATGTTAGGGGGCACCCTAGTCTAATGATGATCGTGATAGCAAGTCACGGCCTGTGCAATCATGCGCAAGAGACGAGTCCATCGTCTGGGCACACCAGTAGTATGCCGCTGTAGCTGCAACGGCAACTCGTCAATCCTCACATCTGGAATACCGAGAGTAAGGCTCTCGACCTGCTCCTGCACAGCTGAAAGAGTCTCAGCCACATCAAGATCGCGAAGAATAACTCTCTCGGCAGCCTCTCCTGCTGGGGCGACAGCTGGCACTCTCGGATGGGCTACTGGGCCAACAGGACCAACATCTGCATGTACACATGAGTTTGATTAAAGTCTTGATAGAATAAAGCACAAGAACATTATAAACAAAAACAATAAACAGTGATATGGTCAGAGATTTTACCAATAGCACCCCACTGCTCGCCAGCCAGCAGTACTAAATCCGGATCACCCCGGAAATCCATGCCAACATATGGATACTCGGCATAAGCCATCTCCTGACGATCGAACCACCTGAAGAAGGTATCAGAAAAGGAAATCTGAGACTGGCCTGCAGGCCGAGACACGTGAACAACCCATCTCTGCATACGTGGTTCGGTAGGAGAAGGTAAGTCAAGTGCAATGTACTGAGGCTGCATTAGTGGTATCCTCTCTAGGGCAAAGGCGGTCAAAATAGAACCGAACCCAAAGTTCTTCAATCTTCCGGTCTTTACCTTGGTCAACTGTTCTTTCATCACCAGAAGTACTACATAACACCAGTTGAACAATTTCGGTTGGAGGCATTCCAAGGCATGCTGCATATAGGACCTGTTGGCTACATGAAGATAAGCACTACCGGCCATCCTACCAAAAGTAAACAAGATAGCCCTGAGGGGCCTGTCGGTGACATCGCGGATGACGATCTTGCCGTCTTTACTCGGCTGAGATCCTTCCCTACAATACTGGCGGACATAATCTCTCACAGAATCGCTCCCCCGGACCGAACCTGACAAAGAGATGGGGGCACCTCGCCTCGACAAACCAGTCAAGAAATAGATGTCCACTGCTGTCAAGGGGATGGACTTGCCCCTAATCTGAAAAACTTGGTGGTCGGGATCCCAAGCATCGAGCAAATACTGCAGTAGGTTGATCTGCTGTCTCATGCTAGAGATGCGGAAGAACTTCAGCAAGCCACAGTTCCTCAGCGCGTTCACTGTAACTGGATCATGTAGGGCAATCATGTCCTCTTCTTCATGCTCTCGTTCTCGCCATGTAAGGGTCATTTTGCTCAAAGATCCCTGCAAAACAAACAAGAGAAGGAGTAAGATCCTGATTTTGATGCAAAACAGGCAAAATTTTCATCAAAAAATGTGCAACAAGTTCCTCTTTTTCGCCCAACGCACCTGCAAGAGTGGTTCACCTGTGTTGAATGTCAAACTGCCTTCATACTGGCTGACATTCAGCGCAGGTTTCGCTAGGCACAAGGTGCGTTGATAAGAAAACGAGCTCATGAAGCCCCAGGGGCTCAGAAAAACAGGAAAAGAGGCACAGAATGCAAAAAGGAAACCATGAAAAGAAAGAGCTAGGGTTTAGCTCCTACCTGGTCCAGACGGCGCCGAGAATCGTCCACAGAATCTCCCGAAATCAGCTGATGAAAATCGAAGAGGAAGAGGCACCTCCAAAGCTCCAACAAACCAAGTGCAAATGAAATGGTAAAATGAGAGGTAAAAACACTTTTTAATTGCTTTTCACGTAGTTCAAAGTAAGATCTTAGTGTGTCAATCTCATTTTCAAACAAATATTGTTTATTTCTAACTCGTTTGATGAAGCAGTCGAAGATACAGTACTATCTGTTGAAAGAACAAAGCTATTTATGGTAAAAATCCAAAACAAGACCATAATCGAGCAGTTTTAACACACAGTTCATGCTTGTTAAAAAATAAACGCAAGTTCGAGCAGTTTTAGCACACAGTTCATGCTCGTTAAAAAATAAACGCAAGATCCGAGCAGTTTTAGCGCATAGTTCATGCTCGTTAAAAAATAAACATAAGACCGAGCAAATCACTCGCGTTTAAGCTCGTTAAAAAATGAACTATTCCGGTAAATAACCACTGTGAATGTAATATCATCAGCCATTAAAGCCTTGGTCGTGTTTGCCCACCACCTCCACTTTTCCATTGGCCGATCATTCACCTCCATATGATTGTTTACCCATTTTGAGGAACAGCTGCGAAGAGTGATTTCACTAGCCATCCTTGTGACACTGCCGTGATTTGGAAATTCCAAACCTTACCTGGAATCAGCTGCTAACCCTTTTTATGACTCGTTCCTCAAAAGACGAGTCTTCTTTAAGCTCTTTTCATCTGACTCGTAAAATATGAAAAGATTGCCGAGTTTTGGCCTTCCAGCTCGTTAAAGTGACCGGAAGAGCTATCCCTCCTCTAGATTTTAATCTTTTTGGACCTGAGGGATTATTGCACAAACAGATCGAGCGCTTGTTTTATTCGGCTCATTAAAACTATCGAAAATTCATCCCTTCTGTATTGTTTTATACTTTTTCGGACTTAAGGGATTAGATGACGAAAAAGGACTTTTGGAGTTAACTTTATGTACCTTTTCAGACTCTCTAAAAATGAAAAGGACCGAGTTATCCTTGTCGTTAGACTCGTTAAATGCATGAAATAGCGACAAACTTGTCTTTAGACGAGAACGAGTTTCACTATCGCTAGGCTCGTTAAAACATAGCGATGGGCTTGCCCGAAGGGCAAGTTATAGAACAAGCATATGTTATCCTCCTCAAGCTTGAAAAAAATAAAGAGGTACTGGTCAGCAATGACTGGGGAAAAATTGGGAGAAACTCGAGAAAACTTTGATGGTAGCAAGTCGCTCTTGAACATGACACTTTTCCTCCGTACCACAATCGGGTTGGGTTGTTTCATTCACCGGTCACATCACCATGGTCTCGCCATACCATCCATTTGGGGTAATGCTACCGATCCATCGCATAAGTGTCGCCATATGTTCAAGAGAAGTCGTTCAGAGAAGTCACCTGTGTCCCATCCACTACCATACATTATACTCTTTCATGACCGCCACGCTGAATCATATGTCATCAGATCGTTTTCACCTCCATCAAAATCATTAGCTCCGTTCTGTGTCATCGATGTGGGATTCATTAAGGCCCTCCTTTGACGGATCGCTTCTTGTCGACATCAGCTCATTATCCAAGAAGTTGATCTAGGAACACCCCCTTCAGTACTTTGAAGCTTGCATGCCTCAATGGCAAGTTTCTCACTTCCGGCGACAGGTATACATCAATGACCTTCGACCGAAAGATTTTGCGTGGTGTTCAACGCCAAGTCCTCTATTCACACCACGTGAATTGTACTGCAGTACCTTGAGGGTCATCTTCATTATCAGTGATTCCTCTCGCGCTTGTTAACAGTTTACATCATTGACTGGTAATCAAGCGATGTCTTTCCATGTTCGACTTCAGAGCAATTCTCACATGGATCGACTTGTACTTAGAGTGAAGATCGGACGAGATTGAAGACCCCGGATCTAGTTTCATCCATCTGGGCTGCGATATATATTCAGAAAATAAAGACATAGAAATGTACAGCTTTACAGCACAGATAATCATCCTATCAAAAGGATGATGGCTCTATCAGAATCATCAGTCTATCATCAGACGATTGTCTGTTATATGTACATGAAAATGAATTTATAAAGCTGAGCATGGGAATGCCCGCCTCAGCTAGATCATGAAAAAAGTATGAAAATAATGTATTGTATTGTATTGTATTACAGGTCTCCTCCCAACATTGAAAGAACTTGGGATCCTCCTAATAAAGCATTTCACTCGATAAACGGCCTCATACTTTAGAGGGAAACTGTTATAGACATTTTTGTGCCTTACAGCTATAAGCATGAAATGTCCATAATCCAAGGGATCCAAAGTCCCTAAACATGTTGTTCCTACCCCTAGAGGAACAAGGCCAACAAACCACAGCAATTCACAGAAGTTCTCCACCAGAAACTGCTCAAAAACAAGTCAATTCAGGATCAATTCAGAAGCTCCACTAGCTGCCTGCGTTGAAATGCAGAAGCTACACTGGCTAGTTGCATTGCAACGCAGGTGGAAGCACTACCAGGGTGCACTGAGCGGGAAGTGACAAATGTCAGGGTCTCTTGTGAGAGGTGTCAAGACTGTGGAAGCTTCCAGAATCTTCCTCCACGACACTTGCCTTGCCGAGTTCGACTAAGTGATGAGTAAGAGGCTCTTAGTCTCCAAGTGGAAGTAAGAACTGACAGAGAGAGAGGACACTAGTCAGATCACAAGCTGACTCATCCTCACTCCAAACATATATATATGGATCTCTTCTCCATGAGATCTAGAGGCTGGAATTTTGTTATTGCAAAGAATTGTTGTTGGTTTGAGATTGGAATCATTCGGTGCTTAATGCTTTGAAGGGAGGTGAAGATAGGAATTTCATTTGCTGGGAAGGAGATGCTGGATTGGAACTCTCTTGGTTGTATCTCCTCCTGAACCTTGTTATTCATCAATAAAGCTATCTTTGTTTCTCCTATATGCTGATGTGTCTTTGATGTATGATTTCATTAGTGTATTTAGTTTATTTCTAATCCTGAACTAGTTATGGATATGAATCTATGTCTTTGTGTAGTGTTCCCTTCTTGTGATCTTGCAGGAACCTGTTGAAGCTGGGCGAGTGAGAAGGCAAGTAGCTGGGAACTCTCAAAGAGAAGAGAAACTGGATCGAGGGACAAACGGAAGACACCGGTTAGTCCATCCATCTCTCTTCATTCTTAATTCATAAAGGAAGAATACTAGAATAGCTGTTTCTGTTTGTTGCTAAGGCACTGTCACACCTTAGGTGGATAGGATTGTCCTGCATAGGCATTTTTCTCCACAACAGTCGGGGGAACAATCAGAGGCATATGCTTTTAATGAAAACCTTGAGGGCGACTCTAGCCATTCTCTTCACTTCTATGGAAACCACCGACAGTCCCAGCTTCGACCACCCTATCTTGACATGTATAAATTTGATGGCTCTTATCCAGCCATATGGCTAGAACAACTAGAGCAATATTTCACATTGAATCACATCAGTGATGATGCGACTAAGCTAAGTCTGGGAAGCCTGTACTTGGACCAAGAAAGATGGCAATGGTGGTAGTGGCATCAACGCTGCTATGCAATGCCACTGACTTGGCAGATATTCTCAAAAGCCCTTTCTAATCGCTTTGACCATGAATCTAACTTTTTGGGTCATCATACTAAGCTCCGACAGATAGGCACAATGCAAGAATATATTAAAGCCTTTGAAGCATTAGCCTTCCGCACAGGAGGTCTAGCAGATGAATTCTACTTGGAATCGGTGGTCTCAAAGATGCCATACAAGCCCACATTTGACTACAACACCTAGTCTCATGGCTGGAAGCTTGCAAGATAGCTCGTGAAGTAGAATGCGCGTAAGCGGCCCAATTGACTCGTCCAAATTTCATAGCCAAGGGACACCCCACCGAGGCTCTGAGCACTACCCAAACACTTAAGGTTCAAAAGGTGTCACCAGTGGAAATGGCAAAACGAAGAAAGGAAGGATTGTGTTACTACTCTGATGAGAAATACTCCCTGAGACATAAATGTAAGGAACCCAAATGATTTCAAATTGATGCTACTGATCATAGTCCATCTGAGGAAGCCCCACCATTTGAGGGACCAGAGGAAGAAGATGAGGACAACCAGCTGGACAATGAGCTCCCAGCTACACCTGAAGAACTAGTTATATTTCTTCATGCTTTGGCAGGAATTTCTTCTCCCCAAACTCTCAAAATCAGAGGTTTTATTAAGCATTGCCCTATAGTAGTCTTGATTGATAGTGGCAGTACGCATAACTTATCCAACAAAGAGTTGTTGAAGCAGTGCATTGTTTTGTTAGAGCAGTCTCTAATTTCCAGGTCCAGATTGCTGATGGGGGGACAATGAAATGTGAAGGCCGCTGTGAAAATGTCAAACTTCAAATGGGGGATTATCACCTAAAGACCCACATGTTTGCCATCAACATGGGTGGGTGTGACATTGTCTTGGGTGCTGAATGGCTCCACACACTTGGCCCAATCACAATGGATTTCCAGGAGTTATATATGAGCTTCAAGCAGAATAACCACACACATACCCTCCGTGGACTCCAGGCAGGTGCTCCTTCTATCATTAGCTTGCATAGGATGGAAAAATTGTTAAAAAAGGGCCACCATGGAGTTATAGCCCAATTTAATTCCATCCAGGCCTTCGAACCCACTTCTCTTCATATTCATCCTGAGATGCAACAGGTCTTAAACAACCATCTGCAGGTCTTTGACAAGCCTCATGAGCTTCCACCCTCGATAGGGGAACATGATCATAGCATTACTCTGGTCTTAGGGCCACAACCAAAAAATGTGCACCCATATAGATATCCTTTCACCCAAAAGAATGAAATTGCAAAAATCATCAAGGAACCCCTGGAAGCCGGTGTCATTCGTCCTAGCATTAGTCCTTATTCATCGCCTGTGGTCATGGTGCTCAAGAAAGATGGGGAATGGCATATGTGTCCAGACTTCAGGGCCCTCAACAAGTTGATGGTCAAAGATAAATTTTCCATCCTGGTTTTTGATGATTTGCTGGATGAACTAAATGGGGCTCAATTCTTTACTAAGCTCAACCTTCACTCGGGCTATCACCAAATTCACATGAAAGAAGTAGACATTCCAAAGACTACTTTCCGAACTCATGAAGACCATTATGAATTCCTGGTCATGCCATTTGGTCTTTGTAATGCCCCATCCACTTTTCAGAGCCTCATGAATCAACTGATCAAACGATATCTCAGAAAATTTGTCCTTGTTTTCTTTGATGCCATCCTCATCTACATCCTCACCTGGGAAAAACATCTTCAACATGTATATCTACTCTTGCAACTGCTCCGGAAGCATAAATTATTTGTCAAATTGTCCAAGTGCTCTTTTGGCATGGAAGAAGTTGAGTATTTGGGCCACATTGTGGGGCGTGAAGGTGTCAGGGTGGATCCCAAAAAGATCCAGGCAATGCAGGATTGGCCTCAACCAAAGGACTTGAAGAGCTTGAGAGGATTTTTGGGTCTCACGGGCTGCTCACAAATTTTTCCACAATTATGGTCACATTGCTAGACCCCTCACTCACCTTCTTAAGAAAAATTCATTCCTCTAGAATGATGAAGCACAACAGGCATTTATAGCTCTCAGACATGCCATGTGTTCCACTCCCGTATTGGCACTACTCGACTTCACCAAATCTTTTTTGATTGAATGTGATGCTTTAGGTACGGGTATTGGGGCTGTCTTAATGCAGGAAGGTTGCCCATTGGCCTTCACTAGCCAACAACTAAGTGGGACAAATATGGGACAATCTACCTATGAGAAGGAGATGATGGCCATCTTACATGTAGTGGATACCTGACGACCATACTTATTGGGGTGGCGTTTCCAAATCCACACAGATCATCAAAGCCTTAAATATTTTTTGGAGCAATGCCTATCCTCGCCACAACAAAATAAATGGCTAGCCAAAATTTTGGGATATGATTATGAGATAATTTAAAAATAAGGGCGAGAAAATGTCGTAGCAGATGCTTTATCATGCCAATTTGAGGAGGAAAGCACCCTTCTAGCAATCTCTCTTCTCATTCCAAATGGATTGAAGAGGCTCGCAAGGAATGGTTTTCACATCATTTGCTCTCCCAACTCATTAATAAATTGTAGTATAGCAGGCTACTCTTGGTAGGCTGAGATTCTTCGCTATAAGGACAAAGTAGTGATATCACCAACATCCACCCTTAAAAGTCGCATTTTGGCAGAGTTGCACTCATCTCCCACTGCAGGCCATTTAGAATTTTAGAAGACTTATGCTCACCCTTGACGTTCATTCTTTTGGATAGGCATGAAAAAGGACATTCTTACTTTTGTAGCTGAGTGTGATGTGTGTCAGCGCCACAAAGGAGAAACAATCATATCCCCAGGGACGTTACAGCCATTGCCCTTCCCTGCTGTTATAGACATTTTTGTGCCTTACAACATTGAGCATGAAATGTCCATAATCTAAGGGATCCAAAGTCCTTAAACATGTTGTTCCTACCCCTAGAGGAACAAGGCTAACTAACCACAGCAATTCACAGAAGTTCTCCACCTGAAAACACTCAAAAACAAGCCAATTCTGGATCATGTCAACTGCTCCACTGAGCATCTGCGCTGAATGTCAACTGCTCCACTGTCTACCTGCATTGAATGCCAACTCCAACAAAGGCTACCTGCGCTGAGCGAGTTTGGACAAGTGGCAGAGTCATTCCTCAAGGTGTCAATGCCCAGGAAGCTTCCAAAATGACACTTGGATCAGGGAATTCGACTGGTGATGAGTAAGAGGTTCCAAATCTCCAAGTGGAAGCAAGAACCTCCAAGTGGACTCAAGAACTGAGAGAGGGAGAGGACACTAGTCAGCTTCATACCAGCCTCAAGCTGACTCATCCTCTCTCCAAAAGATCTATATATAGATCTCTCCTCCATGGGAAGAGGAGGCTGGAATTTTGTGAATGTAAAGAATTGCTGTTGGTTTGAGACTGGATCATTGGGTGCTTAATGCTTTGAAGGGAGCTGAAGAAGGAATTCCATTCTGCTGGGAAGGAGATGCTGGATTGGAGCCCTATGGGTTGTATCTCTTCCTGAACCCTGTTACTTATCAATAAAGCTATCTTGGTTTGCTCCTATATGCTGGTGTATTTGTATGATTGCATTAGTGTATTTGATTTACTTCTAATCCTGAATCATTTATGAATATGTATATTTGCCTTTGTGTTATGTTCTTCTCTTGTTGCAAGTAGCTGCTCTCTTGTCACAGGTAGCTGTTCTCTTGTGGTCTCGTGGAATCAAGTAGCTGTTCTCTTGAGCAAGCGAGGAGGCAAGTAGCTGTGAACATCCAAAGAGAAGAGGATCTAGATCGAGGGACAAACGGAAGACAACGATAAGTCTATCGATCTCCTCTCTTTCATATTTCATAAAGGAAGAAACCAGTGTAGCTGTATTCGTTTGTTGCTAAGGCACTGTCACACCTTAGGTGGATAGGATCGTCCTGCATAGGCATTTTTCCCCACAACAAATTGGCGACTCCGCTGGGGAAGAATTTGTTTATTCATTTCATTTGTATTTCCGTCATTTGTTTATTTCATAGACTTGGCAGTAACTATTGAACTGCATCTTTCCCGGATGCAAAGTAGAAAGTTGCTGGACTTGTCTATGATATAAACTAGATCCACAAATGATTTGATGATCCTTTGTGATAGTCTTTAGTACCCTCTCAAAGCATCCCTCTGTTTATACCTTTATTGTGTTTCTGATTTGGCCTCAAACAGTTGATTTTTGAGCATTTTATGACCCAGAACCCAAGGGAAACGAGAGTTTCTCTTTCAGCGCAACTGCTGTGAAGGCAGTCTGCATTTCAACGCAGGTCCCGAAGGGGCTACCTGCGCTGAATGTCAAGTCCTCAGTGTTGAGGTTGCGCTGAACCAGTTTGGCCTTGTGCAGCTGGGGTTCTCTGTTATCTGTTGCCCTGTTTTGATCTCTGTTTTTTGCAGCCTTTGACTAGCATAGGTACCAGTCTGATAAACCTTTTTCTTTGCTTAGATTCAGCCTTCTTTTGTACAAAAAGATTGTGAATGTTTTTATGTGTTTGTGGTGTCATTTACAGTCTTCCTTTGCATGAGTAAAGTAGTCATCCTGTAGCCTTTGATTCAGATCTGATTGATTGTGGTCTTAGAAGAGAGTTCATTGGCTGTTTGCAGATTGATTATAGATTTACTTCTGCTTATTGGTTTGAATTTGTGTCTTTTAAGTGTCAAAACAAGTATTTATTTCGAAAGTAGCAAAGTGATTGTAATCTCTTCTACCCTTGTTGTTTTCGAAAGAGTGAACTTGTTTGTATTGATCATTTTAAAAGCAAATTCAAAGTTGTGCAAAAAGCTTTCTTTGTAGGCATTTATACTAAGAAAGTGGAAAACAAACACCTGCATTGTGCATTTTGCATTTGATAGTTTGCATGTTGGATTTAGGGAAAGTGCATTAGAGTGTGCTGATTGCTCTTTGAGAAAAGATAGTGTTTCTCTTTTCCCTTAGTAGCTAGGATTTTCAAAGTTGAAAAGATTATAAAGCTTGCTTATCATCTTAGACTGCATTTAGGAATTTGTATCATACATCTCGTGGTGAACCTTGAAAGGCAAACTTTAAAAAGATCAACCTAAAATAAACTGAATGAACCTAACAACGATTTGTAACATAACGCACAACATAGAGGTCTAGGCTAGAGACGTGTTCCGACGTCGTTAAGCCTAGTGACTGTCGATCTCGAAGAAGGTGGGTGATTCCTCCTGAGAGACGGTAGCGCTAGTACGGATTTGTGCTCCCACGTACCGTCGTGTATATATTGGGAGACCCCTATAGGCATATATCTTTTATCCTTAGGAAGCCGTGTCGGCCGCCCTACTGATCGCAATGCAGTGAACACAGCATTCACGAAGATCGACCGCCCGTACCCTAAAAATTATTCTGCGGTTTTGCGAAAAGTTTGGCACACCCTCTGCCTAGATCTCCAGAGCAGTTTGTTTTGGCCTTTTTCAGACTCTATAACAGAAAAAGTCCATCCGAGCATTTGTCACTTCGGGCTCGTTAAAACATCGAAGGAGACTAGAGTCATCTTTAGCTTTTTCTCGACTCTTTAAAAGTGAAAAAGCAAGTTGTGTCTAAAGCGTATAATAAAATTCATTCAATTCGGAAACACCAATTTCCCCTTTTGTATTTTGGTTGATCGAGTAATCCGCAATCGTGGAAGAAAGTCAATTGAAACCCCGTCGTTCGCGGAGGCTTACGAGTCAACCGTCTTTGTCTCCGGAATCGAAAACAGTACGGACAAAGCGAACTCGTTTAACCGGTTCGAAATCTCCTATCAAAGTTAGAGCAAGTGTTCCGACAACATCTGAGATTCCGGTTACTCCAAACATTTCTGGAAACCCTGCCTCTATAGAAGAAGTTCAACAACCACAGAGGGACAGTAACACTGATCCTGGTCTGGGGGCAAATACTTGTGTTACTGAGCCAGTTCCATCTGTAACCGGTTCAGAGAGTCTTGCTCCTCAAACAACTGTCGCTGTCGATTAAACCCTTCTTCGGCACCAGAAATATTTTACGGACCTGACGGTCTTCCTCTTCCACCGAGTTTGATTGCGATAGAGGAAATTCCAGAGGACCCGCAAGCAAGTACTCCAACCCATTTTGGAGTCGGGGTCACTCTATTTCCTTCATCAGAAGTTAATCCACCACAAGTGGAAGTTCCTGTAGAATCGCTAGGCAATCTATTGGATAGACTTAAAATGTCTGAACAACCGTCAACATCTAGGACTGTGTCGAATGACACAGCGACAGCAGAAGTCCCTGCCGTCATTCCAACAATGTTTTCCGGCATACCATCTGTCCTGACTAGCTCACAACCGCTAGAAGGAGTCCACCAAGGGACTATTTCGACAGTGTGGTCTGTTCCAGTTTGTTCATCCGGAATAATATCCGGCAACTCTTATGTTGAGACTCGCCAGATTGATCCATTTGGAGGTCAATTTGGGCAATCCAGTCCACAAGGACAAACAATCCCCTTGAGTTCTGGGTTGCTACCGTATGGGGGGAAGTATGCCCTTTCATTACCCCCTCCGGGAGGGTATCCATGTGGGAGTTCACAACAGTATTCAGGTTATACTGGAATTACATCAATTGGTTGGGTACCTATGCTACCTCAACAACCAAGAGTTGTATATTCTATGCAACAGTGTGTACCTATATCGAACATCCCAACCACACCGGCTATTGTAACAGTGTCACAAGTTCAAGCGATGCCTGTTGTATGTCAGCCTCAGATTTCTCAGGTTGTAATGCAACAACCCCTTGACCCTGGGTCACAACCGCAATCGCCAACTGGTGGGGTGACACAGGTCCAAACGGGTACAATTACCCCACACCTTGGTCCAACAGTTAGTATAGCGCAACAGAACATGGCTTCACAACCGTGGCTCGTGCAATACCAACAACCACAATTCCAGCAGGTGTACCAAGGCTCTGAACTGCAGATCTTTGCGAACAGTGGACAACCGTATATTCAAAACGGTCAAAACCAACCGCTTTACAGTGGTCAAGTACACCAACCGTATCAGTCATACCAACATCAATTACATTATGCTGGTATGCAAAGACCCACTGCTCAGGCGATCCCATCGTACCCTGGGTATGCTTCGCCTAACCTGAATCAACAGTTACCATTCGTGGCAACTTTAGAGTTACCCGATTTGCACCGGTTAACCAACGATCCGATTGCTTACGCCCCTTGGTGGCCAACGATTCCTCACAAACTTCCATCTGACATTCCTAAATTCAATGGAAATCCAGGTGAAGACCCATCGAATCACGTGATGACTTTTCATCTGTGGTGTTCGTCGAATACCCTGAACAATGATTCGATAAGGCTTCGCCTTTTTCAGAGGACATTGACAGGTCCAGCGGCTAAATGGTATATTGAATTACCTAGAGCCTCTTTCGACAATTTCAGTTCCCTAGCCACGACTTTCTTAACCCATTTTCAATTACCGATAAGGTATGAAACGGGAACAAAAATATTAACCAACTTCAAACAGACAACTGCTACTCATATATCCGATCATATACATGAATGGCGTTGTCGTCGTAGGATGGTTAAAACATACTTTCCCGATCAGTTGTTAGCTGAATGGTTTATAAAGTCGTTACTTCCTGCTATAACAGAAGATGTGGCAAAGGGGGGAGTCGTAACAGAGGAGCAAGTTATTGTTCGTGCTCAATATCTAGACTTAGTTTATACTCAGTCTGGCACGCTCTATGACAAAATACCTGACGCCCCTAGACCGGAATTTTCAATTCCTCCTCCTCCTAAATCCAATAGTGACTCTCATGCCGGCGATGGCGTGATTGGCACGGCAAACGCGAAATCGATAAAGGCTTCGTCTAAGAAAGCCCGTAAGAATTTAGATCAAAATGCAAAAGAAGAAATTCTTGCTTAGGAAGTAAATGCCGTATCAGCAGATAAAGGCAAAGAAACCAATCAACCAGGAAGCAAGAAGAAGCAAAACAAAGGGAAGAAGAAGAAACAGGGTGATTCATCTCCTGGAAAAACTTCTTCAAACCCTCCTGGGAAAGGGAAACAAATTTATCCATGTCAAATATGTGATGAGGAGGATCATTATACAAAGAATTGTCCATTCAAAGCTGAGTTGAAGAGGTTCTTTAAAAGTTCACAAACCTCAGCTGTGTTAACTGATCCATTTCCCAACCCAGGTCAAAATCTGGTTGATAGTGGAAATGCTTCCCCGTCGCAAGTGCTTATGTTGTCGGTTTCAAAAAAGCAGAATGATGCTTTGATTTCGACAAGGAACAAAGATTACGGGAATCCGCAGCTGTCGAACGACAAAGGTAAAGATCAACCAAGTAGTTCGACAACGACTTCAACATAAGTTGTACCGCCCATCATTCCTGAATTAACAATAAAACCGCCAAAGGGAGTAGTACACAAGTCGACATTTAATCCTCGCGCCAGGGCGGCGCAGCATTATAACATAGTGGAAGATTTGGCCCAATCGCCATCCGCTATGTCGACTCTTGAGGTACTACAAAATTGCCCATCCCAAAGGCAGGCTTTGTTATCGGCTATTGGTGGGGTTGATCCTAAGGATTCCAATCTTGTATCTTTTGATCACAAAGGATACGATCCTCAGTTACCAGCTCAACTAGCTTTCCTTATTCAAGTGAAAGCCCTCAACAAAACTGTTCACCAAACAATTATTGATGAGGGGGCATCTACATGTATTATGTCGATGAGTTGCTGGAAGACTTTAGGATCTCCAACCTTGTCGCGATCTTCGACGACATTAAAAGCATTCGACGGAAGGACTTATACCCCGTACGGTATCCTTAATAACTTGAAGGTTGAACTAGGAGGAAAAACAGTGGAAATTGATGTTGAGGTCATCGATGGGAATCTTGACTACAACATCCTACTGGGAAGACCATGGATCTATGCCATGGCAGCTGTTGTATCGACTTATTTTAGGAAGATCGCATTCCCGTTTGAAGGAGGGATTACGATCGTCGACCAACAAAACTTCCTCCCTAATGGTTCACAAGTTACAGGAAGCATTCCCATGATCCATGGAAGCAACCATTCGCTTCAAGACATCGGAGTAGGCCTACTGAAAGACCCCACATTAATGGGAACTTTCGCACTTCCACCTCCATTCTATGTAGGGGAAGTAGCATTCGTAAGAGCCTGCAACATGATATCTTCTGCGAAGATCTCAGAAGACGATGTCAAAATGGATCATACCATGGTTTTGCCCCCAAGCCCAATAGAAATATTGTAGCAATCAATGTTTCGAGCATGGGAGGCGAACCCAAATCAACGCTCATCAAGCGTTTGGGTAGATAGGTCTAGAGAATATGGTACCCCATTAGATCCTTGGTCGAAAGTGCATGGGACTGACGAAGGAATCTTACAATCAATGTTGATTGAGGGGGCACCATGGAATGATTACCACCATCGTTCCCTTCTTCCGGAATATGAAGAAGAGACTCAACAAGATCTTTATCACCCTTCAGTTTTTGAATTCCTATCAAATACTGTAAATACGGTGGATTCCGAGCGAAACTTATCCAATATTGAAGAGACTATAGCCATAAATATCTCGACTAAAACAAATGTTGTAGAGAATATTTATGTCGGCAAAGGTTGTTCCCCTTCAGAACTGGAAATATATAACGCTCGTTTTCGCGAATTTAGAGATGTCTTTGCTTGGTCATATGATGAAATGCCATGCATTGACTCGAGTATCGTTGAACATGAAATTAAAATGTATCCTGATGTCAAACCAGTAAGACAACGGCTTCGGTAGGTGCACCCCAAGAAAGCCGCTGCCATTAAGGCGGAGGTTGAAAAACTTCTCCATGCTGGATTCATCTACCCGGTTCCTCTAACCGATTGGGTCTCGAATATTGTCCCTGTTATGAAGAAACAAGGAACAATTAGAGTGTGTGTCGACTATAGGGATGTAAACCAAGCTTGTCCGAAGGACAACTACCCTACACCCTTCATCGACCAGATAATTGATGAATGCACCGGATGTGAAATCTTTTCATTTATGGATGGATTTTCCGGGTATAATCAAATAAATATCCGCCCACAGAACCAGTCAAAGACTGCATTTATTTGTCCGTGGGGCACATTCGCTTATCGAAAATTACCCTTTGGTTTAAAGAACGCAGGGGCGACGTTTCAGAGGGCAATGAATTATGCCTTCCATGACATCAAGAACATCGTTCAACCTTACCTCGACGACCTTCCGGCTCATTCGCGAAAGCGGACTGATCATCTGCAGCATTTAAGAGCGATATTTCTTTGTTGCCGACACTACAAGATAAGACTCAATCCGCACAAATGTGTGTTTTGCGTCGGTTCTGGTCGTTTACTTGGCTTTGTAGTCTCTAAGGATGGGATTCGTCTCGATCCTTGCAAGGTTCAGGCAATCATTAATTTGCCTCCACCTTCAAATTTGCTTCAGATTCAGAAACTCCAAGGGAAAGCAAACTTTCTGAGAAGGTTCATTCCAAATTACGCAGAACTTGCTAAAGGTTATACTCGTCTTTTGAAAAAGGATGTACCTTTTGTCTGGGACCAGGTGGCGCAAGCTTCCTTTGATGCTCTGAAAGATTGTCTACTAAGAGCATCATTGATGTATGCCCCGAACTATCAAAGAGATTTTAACCTGTATCTGGCTGCAGCGGATACGACCATTGCGATGGTTTTAGTTCAAGAAGTCGATGGAATTGAACATCCTATATATTATTTAAGTAAAAACTTGAATGATACAGAAAGTAAATATTCTTATGTTGAAAAGCTAGCACTCGCTGCTGTTCAAGCGATTCAAAGGTTTCGACATTATGTCCTCTTTCGGAAAACTACCATTTTATCAGATTGCAACCCCATGACTTATATACTGTCGCGACAGTTGCTGGGGGGAAAATATTCAAAATGGATAGCGATCCTTCAAGAGTTTGATCTGGAATTTGTAAAATCCAAATCAAAGAAAGCTTTAGTATTCGCAGAATTATTATGCGATCTCCCATCGTCGTCCAACGATGAAACATCAGAAGAGTCAATCGTGGACGAAAGTTTGTTCCTGATATCTACAAGCAATGAGTGGTATGGAGATATCATAATTTATCTCCAAACCCAAAAATTCAGGCCTAACACCTCTCACTTAGAACAGAAACGTATACGATACCAAGCTAAAGACTACATGATCGTCGGTGATACGCTTTACCGTCGTGGTATCGATACAGTCCTGAGGAGGTGCCTTATCCATGAGGAGGCCGAAAAAGCCCTGAATGAGTGTCATTCAGGCACGTGTGGGGGGCATCAATCCGGATATGCAACAACACAGAAAATCTTACGAGCAGGATATTTCTGGCCAACCATGTTCAAAGATTGCATAACCGCAGTCAGAAGTTGCCATTCTTGTCAAATTTTCGATAGTAAAAACAGAAAACCACCCGCACCTTTACAACCAATAGTTGCTGTTGGGGCTTTCGCCAAGTGGGGCATCGATTTCATGCAATGTAACCCCACCTCGACCGGGGGGCATGGGTATATCATAGTCTTTGTTGACTATTTTACCAAATGGGCCGAGGCGATGCCTACATTAGATAACACTGGTGAAACAGCTGCCCTTTTCTTTTTCAATCATGTAGTCGCCAGGTTCGGCGTACCACAGGCTATAGTTACAGATAATGGGTCGCATTTTCACAATCACATGATGGTAGAATTAGCTGCCAAGCTAGGGCTATCTCACGACAGCTCTACCCCGTACTATCCGCAAGCCAACGGACAAGTTGAAGCAATCAACAAGGTCCTGAAGCGTATGTTGCAAAGGATGACCGGGGTTCACAAAAGAAGATGACACCTAATCCTGTATTCAGCTTTGTGGGCTTACCGAACATCGGTAAAGAACGCGACCGGGTTCACACCTTTTCAACTGGTGTATGGCCTGGAAGTAGTCTTGCCAATCCAGTGTGAAATTTCGTCGCTTAAACTCGCAATTGATCTCCTCCCCGGAACTTCAGAAGAAGAGGCTCGTTTCTTGGAATTAATCCAATTGGATGAAACCCGTCGTGATGCCGCTTTGGCTAACGAAGCCCATAAGAAACGAGTCAAGGCGCAGTTCGACAAAAATGTCAAACCCCGTGTCTTCTCAGAAGGTGACTTGGTCTTGCTTTATGACCAAGAATCCGATAAATTGGGAGCAGGTAAATTTAATTCCTTATGGATGGGCCCCTATATTGTTAAACGGGTGTTAGCAAAAGGAGCCTACGAGTTAATGGATTATGACGGAATCCCACTGGCGCAACCCCGTAATGGGTTGTACCTCAAGCGTTACTATGCTTAAATAGTAACCTGTATGCTTTTGTTGTATTTTGTTTTCGCTAAAGTGTTTGTTTTGGTCGAATGATCCACCTTTTTACATTTATTGCAGATGTCAAACCTTCTGGAGACATGTGTTGGATATGCCGACGGAGCGAGTCGTAGTTCGCGGAACCTATCCTCCGCAGCCTGGGCCATTTTTGATCCAAGCGGCGAGTTAGTAAGTTTCAGAGGTGTGTGTATTGGGCAATCAACGAATAACATCGCTGAGTATAGCGCGTTGATAGAACTACTCTCTGATGCCATCACCCGTGGCATACGCCGACTAATTGTTAGGTTAGACTCACAGCTCGTAATACTACAACTCAATGGTATATATTCCGTTCGCAATCCAGCTATTTATCGCATGTTCCTAAGGGTTAAGATTTTGGAAAGAAGATTTGATTCAATTCAATACCAGCATATTTCCAGAAACTTAAACACATTAACCGACTCACTAGCAAACTATGTGTTAGACCGACATTTGCGACATTTATAAAAAGAGACACATCATCAATGTTGTATATATGGATCATATAACTCAACCAAAATAAACCCCGAAAATCAAAATATATATAAGCTGTTTATCGTTCATACATAATGTTCTGTAACCAAGACAAACATTGGTCATATGACCCAAAGCTCAAAAATTGTAGGGGGCACCCTAGCCTAGTGATGCTCATGATAGCACATCACGGCCTGTGCAATCATGCGCAAGAGACGAGTCCATCGTCTAGGCACACCAGTAGTATGGCGCTGCAGCTGTAAAGGTAGCTCATCAATCCTCACATCGGGAATGCCGAGAGTAAGGCTCTCAACCGACTCCTCCATAGCTATAAGAATCTCTGCCACATCAAGGTCGCAGAGAATAACCCTCCCAGCAGTCTCCCCTGCTGGGGCGGCAACTGGCGCTTTCGGGCGAGCTGCTGGACGAACAGGACCAACATCTGCATGCACACATGAGTTTGATTATAAGTCTTGATAGAATAAAGCACAACAACATTATGAATAAGAACAGTAAACAGTAATATGGTCAAAGATTTTACCAATAGCGCCCCACTGTTCGCCATCCGGCAGTATCAAGTCCGGGTCACCTCGGAAATCCATACCAACATATGGATACTCAGAATAGACCATCTCCTGGCGCTCGAACCACCTGAAGAAGGTATCAGTGAAAGTAATCTAAGATTGACCAGCATGCCTAGACATGTGATCAACCCATCTCTGCATGCGTGGCTCGGTGGGAGAAGGCAAGTCGAGTGCGATATACTGAGGCTGCATCAGTGGTATTTTCTCCAAGGCAAAGGAAGTCAGAATAGAACCATACCCAAAGTTCTTCAGCTTCCCGTCCTTTACCTTGGTCAATTGACTTTTCATCTGAACAAGTACTGCATCACACCAGTTGAATACTTTCGGTTGGAGACACTCCAAGGCATGCTGCACATAAGACCTGTTGGCAACATGTAGAGATGCACTACCGGCCATCCTACCAATAGTATACAGAATGGACCTGAGAGACCTGTCAGTGATCTCACGGATAACAACCTTGCCGTCTCTGCTCGGCTGGGAACCTTCCCTGCAATACTGGCGGACATAATCTCTCACGAAGTCATTCCCCCGGGCCGAACCTGACAAAGAAATGGGGGCACCCCGCCTTGACAACCCAGTCATGAAGTAAATGTCCACTATGGTCAAGGGGATGGTTTTTCCCCTAATCTGGAATACTTGGTTAATAGGATCCCAAGCATCAAGCATATACTACAGTAAAGAGATCTGTTCTCTCATACTAGAGATACGGAAGAACTTCAGCAGGCCACAGTTCCGCAGCGCGTTCACCGTGACAGGGTCATGGAGGGCAATCATGTCCTCCTCTTCATGTTCTCGTTCTCGCCATGTAAGGGACATTTTGCTCAAAGATCCCTGCAAAACAAACAAGAGGAAGAGTAAGTTCCTGAATTTGATGAGAAACTGGCAAAATTTCATCAAAAAACTGTGCATAGAACTGTTTTCTGAGGTCAGCGCAATTGGCAAGTGTCCTACCTGCGTTGAAGGTCAAACTGCCTTAAGGCAGCTTGACATTCAGCGCAGGTTTCGAATGGACTACCTGCGCTGATGTCAGAGCGCCCTAACAAAACCCCAGGGGCTCATGGGGGCAGGAAAACAGGCACAAAATGGAAAAAGGAAACCATGAAAAGAGAGAGCTAGAGTTTAGCTCCTACCTGGTCCAGACGGCGCCGAAAATCGTCCGCAGAATCTCCCGGAATCAGCTGGTGAAAATCAAGGGGGAAGAGGCACCTCCAGAGCTCCAACAAACTAAGTTCAAATGAAATGGTAAAATGAGAGGTAAAAACACCTTTTAATGGCTTTTTACGTAGTTCAAAGCGGAATATTAGGATTATAATCTCATTTTCATGCAAATATTATTCATTTCTAACTAAGTTTGATGCAGCAATTGAGAATGCAGTACTATCATTGAAAAGAGAAAAGCTAGTTATGGTAAAAAATCAGAATATTTGACCATATAATATCGAGCAGTTTTAGCATAAAGTTCATGCTCGTTAAAAAATAAACGCAAGATCCGAGCAGTTTTAACGCGGTCTTCATGCTCGTTAAAAAATAAATATAAGCAGTGAGCAATGTTTCCTCCAGTGTTTAAGCTCATTTTTAACTAAAAAATGAACCTATCCCGGTAAATAACCACCGTGATCGTAAATTTATCAGCCATAAAAGCCTTGGTCGTGTTTGCACCTGCCACCTCCACTTTTCATTTGGCTGATCGTTCACCCCCATATGATTGTTTACCCATTTTGAGGAACAGCTGCGAAGAGTGATTTCACCTAGCCATCCTTGTGACACTGCCGTGATTGGAAAATTCCAACCTGTACCTGGAATCAGCTGCTATCCCTGTTTATCACTCGTTCCTCAAAAGACGAGTCTTCTTTAAGCTCTTTTCAATTGACTCGTAAAATATGAAAAGATTGCCGAGTCTTGGCCTTCCAGCTCGTTAAAGGACCGGAAGTGCTATCCCTCCTCTAGATTTTAATCTTTTTGGACCTGAGGGATTATTGCACAAAAAGATCGAGCGCTTGTTTTATTCGGCTCGTTAAAGATTATCGAAAACTCATCCCTTCTGTATTGTTTTATACTTTTTCGGACTTAAGGGATTAGATGACGAAAAAGGAATTTTGGAGTTGACTTTATGTATCTTTTCAGACTCTCTAAAAATGAAAAGAACCGAGTTATCCTTGTCGTTAGACTCGTTAAAATTATTAAATAGCGACAAACTTGTCTTTAGACGAGAACGAGTTTCCCTATCGCTAGGCTCGTTAAAACATAGCGATGGGCTTGCCCGAAGGGCAGGTTATAGAACAAGCATATGTTATCCTCCTCAAGCTTGACAAAAATAAAGAGGTACTGGTCAGCAATGACTAGGGAAAAATTGGGAGAAAACTAAAGAAAACTTTGATGGTAGCAGGTCGCTCTTGAACATGACACTTTTCCTCCGTATCACAATCGGGTTGGGTTGTCTCATTCACCGGTCACATCACCATGGTCTCGCCATACCATCCATATTTGGGGTAATGCTACCAATCCATCGCATCAGTGTCGCCATATGTTCAAGAGAAGTCGTTCAGAAAGAGTCAACCGGGTCCCATCCACTGCCATACATTATCCTTCATCCATTCATGACCGCCACCCTGAATCATATGTCACAGATCATTTTCACCTCCATTAAAATCATTAGCTCCGTTCCGTGTCACTGATGTGGGATTCATCAAGGCCCTCCTTTGACGGATCGCTTCTTGTCGACATCAGCTCATTATCCAAGAAGTTGATCTAGGAACAACCCCTTCAGTACTTTGAAGCTTGCATGCCTCAATGGCAAGTTTCTCACTTCCGGCGACAGGTATACATCAATGACCTTCGACCAGAAGATTTTGCGTGGTGTTCGACGCCAAGTCCTCTATTCACACCACGTGAATTGTACTGCAGTACCTTGAGGGTCATTATCATTATCGGTGATTCCTCTCGCGCTTGTTAACGGTTTACATTATTGACCGGTAATCAAGCGATGTCTTTCCATGGTCGACTTCAGCGCAATTCTCACATGGATCGACTTGTACTTAGAGTGAAGATCGAACGAGTTTGAAGACCCCGGATCTAGTTTCATCCATCCGGGCTGCGATATATATTCAGGAAAAATAAAGACATTTGACATGTACATCATTGCAGCAGATGATCATCCTACTCAAAGGATGATAATTCCGCCAAAATTATCAGTCTACCATCAGACGATCGTCTGTTCTATGTACAAAAATGAATTTATAAAGCTGAGCATGGGAATGCCCGCCTCAGCTAGATCATGAAAGCAGTATGAATCATAATGTATTGTATTGTATTTTATTACAGGTCTCCTCCCAGCATATGGATGAACTTCGGACCCTCCTGGATAAAGCATTTCACCCGATAAACGGCCTCATACTTTAGGGGGCAACTGTTATAGACATTTTTGTGCCTTACAACATTGAGCATGAAATGTCCATAATATAAAGGATCCAAAGTCCCTAAACATGTTGTTCCTACCCCTAGAGGAACAAGGCTAACTAACCACAGCAATTCACAGAAGTTCTCCACCTGAAAACACTGAAAAACAAGCCAATTCTAGATCATGTCAACTGCTCCACTGAGCATCTGCGCTGAATGTCAACTGCTCCACTGTCTACCTGCGTTGAATGTCAACTCCAACAAAGGCTACCTGCGCTGAGCGAGTTTGGACAAGTGGCAGAGTCATTCCTCAAGGTGTCAATGCCCAGGAAGCTTCCAAAATGACACTTGGATCAGGGAATTCGACTGGTGATGAGTAAGAGGTTCCAAATCTCCAAGTGGAAGCAAGAACCATCAAGTGGACTCAAGAACTAAGAGAGGGAGAGGACACTAGTCAGCTTCATACCAGCCTCAAGCTGACTCATCCTCTCTCCAAAAGATCTATATATAGATCTCTCCTCCATGGGAAGAGGAGGCTGGAATTTTGTGAATGTAAAGAATTGCTGTTGGTTTGAGACTGGATCATTGGGTGCTTAATGCTTTGAAGGGAGCTGAAGAAGGAATTCCATTCTGCTGGGAAGGAGATGCTGGATTGGAGCCCTATGGGTTGTATCTCTTCCTGAACCCTGTTACTTATCAATAAAGCTATCTTGGTTTGCTCCTATATGCTGGTGTATTTGTATGATTGCATTAGTGTATTTGATTTACTTCTAATCCTGAATCATTTATGAATATGTATATTTGCCTTTGTGTTATGTTCTTCTCTTGTTGCAAGTAGCTGCTCTCTTGTCACAGGTAGCTGTTCTCTTGTGGTCTCGTGGAATCAAGTAGCTGTTCTCTTGAGCAAGCGAGGAGGCAAGTAGCTGTGAACATCCAAAGAGAAGAGGATCTACATCGAGGGACAAATGGAAGACAACGGTAAGTCTATAGATCTCCTCTCTTTCATATTTCATAAAGGAAGAAACCAGTGTAGCTGTATTCGTTTGTTGCTAAGGCACTGTCACACCTTAGGTGGATAGGATCGTCCTGCATAGGCATTTTTCCCCACAACACCTGCCTCAATCTCGACGGAGGTTTCTATGGATTTCATTATGTGTCTTCCGAAGTCAGGCAACAAGTCAGTCATCATGGTGGTTGTGGAAAGACTTTCTAAGTATGCTCATTTTTGTGCCCTACCCCACCCTTTTACACCAGCTTTGGTGGCTCAATCTTTCATGGACCAGATCTTCAAATTGCATGGCATGCTCACTTCCATTGTGTCTGATCATGACCCGATCTTCACCAGTAACTTTTGGCAGGAACTCTTCAGGCTACAAGGTACCCAACTACAACTCAGTACTTCCTATCATCCCCAAACTGATGGTCAAACTGAAGCAGTCAACAAATGTTTGGAGACCTACCTCAGGTGTTTCACTTTAGAAAAGAAACATATATGGGTATAGTGGTTACCTCTAGCCGAATGGTGGTATAATACTAACTATCATGCCACCACCAAAATGACTCCATATGAAGCAGTTTATGGTCAACTCCCTCCTTCACCTACTTATTATATCTAAGGATGCTCGAAGGTACAAGCAGTGGATAAACTCCTACAGAACCATGCAACCATGCTAGCCCACATCAAAGAGAATCTCCATCAAGCTCAAAATCACATGAAGCAAAGGGTAGACCAACATCATTTAGAGCCGAAATTTCAAGAAGGGGATAAGGTTTTCTTGAGGCTGCAACCATATAAGAAAACATCACTCAAAGAAAAGGGTTGTCAGAAATTATATCCAAAATTCTACGGACTGTATCAAATACTTCAATGCATCAGAGAAGTAGCCTACAAGCTAGCCTTGCCACCCACTGCAAAAATCCATCCCGTATTCCATGTCTCATGCCTCAAGAAAGTGGTTGGGAACCATTGCAGAATTCAAACTAGTCTACCAGAATTGGATGAAGAAGGTTCAATATGGCTCCAACCTGAATAGGTTCTTGACACACCTGTGTGGCTGCACGATCAAGGAAGTCCTCGTCAAGTGGAATGACACCTCTCCAGAACATGCGACCTCGGAACCAACCATTGTTCTTCAGCAGTTTCTGCAACTTCATCCTTGAGGAGAAGGCGATTTTTATGGGGGAGGGCATGTTAGGGTCCAACCATAACCTCCTTATTTATGTAATAGGGTCGAGTCATAGTTATAGATAGTTAAAGAGTCAATAAAACCCATATTAATAATTGTAAGTGGTTGACCTGCATTTAAAGAAGGGACCACAGTTAGTTACAAATGGGCCATGGTATTAGATAAATGGTATTAATAAGAACCATGGTACCGACCCATGGTATTGCATGTATGAATCCTATATAAAGGATAGAGACTCCCCTTGAGGAGTGTCGTGTCTTATTTTGTAATTGAGCCTAGCTCTATTGGAGGTTGCCCCCTCGAAGAGGAAAGTGAACATTGCTTTCCTTTCTGAATAATAAAATACATGCTGTTATTTCTTATTGTTCTGTGTTCTGGGTATATTTCTTCGCATACTTGGTATTCTGGTATCTTCTCATAGGTCAAGAGCATAACAGAAAAGGCCTCCTCATAGGCCAACGACAACAGAATCAAGTCACTGGAAGACTTGGTGATTGACCTTGGGTATAATCCCAATGATGTCAAAGCTGTAGAGAAACTGATAAAGAAAAAGAATGAGGATATTGCTGCTTTAAAGAAGCAACTGAAGCTGCCTCATTCAGAGCATCCATAGACCAAGGAGGTCCTTGAAAGCCAAACCCAACAAGAGGAGATGATGGACCTCATTCTCCAATTAAATGATCAATTAAAGGAAATGGAGAAGGAATTGGACAGTCTGATACAGTTAAAACAAACCTGCCTTGAGACGCCTATTGCCATCTCCATTCCAACAGTCACTATAGCAGTACCATCCACCTTGGCAGCTTCATTGGCCCCCACAACACCACTGGATACAACACTTCCAGCTGCAACAACATCTACATCAGCAACATGTTCCACAACAACAATAGCTCAGCCAAGTGATGAGGCTAGAAAATTGGTCAAAGCAATGGAGGACATGTCCATTCAGACCTCTGAGATAAATAGACTCAAAGAACAGTTAAGGAGTCTAGAGGATGAGAAGAAATTGGCTCAGATTATGCACAAAGATGAAATTCAGAAGTCAACCAGGATGAATGAGAGGATAAAGAACTTAGAGAAAGAGTTAACATTGAAGGAGCCACTTGGCCAAGCTAAAGAACAACTATGGGCCAATATCATTGACTCTGTTAATGATATTTGGCCATCTATACAAGTCATATTTGAACAAAATGATTTAGGCAAAGAGGTTATAGAAGCAATTCAAAAAGTTAAGGCTGAACTTAGAGACATGCCAGAAGAAGCCACCAAATTAATCCACTTCCTTAACTCTAAAAATAAATATGAATTTCAAGAGCTGGACATAGCTGACAGCACTGGCACCATACTAGAAGTGAAAAAGGTGCTCACCAAGAGGAACTTGATGATGAAACTTGAGGACAAATGCCAAACCATGGAGATGGCTACAGATAGGTTCATGGTAAAGTTTGATGTTTTAAGGAAGAAAGGTTTGCCAAATCCTTTGGTGATAAATGACAAATTGATGCCACAGGAATACTGCAACAGAAGAATCAAAGAGGTGGCAAGAGATCAAGCCAATAATTCCTCTATGAAAGGAATGCCTACAGGAAAGGTTCTGTACCGAACATGTGAGAACCTATTTTAACTCCAATATGAGGCAAATTTCATCTGCTTATATGTACTTAGCAAAGGTAGGCCCACCTTTGCTAAGTACACAGAAGCAGATGAAATTTAAAGATAAATGGTAAATATAAAATTACCAGATGCAGACACGTGGGAAAAGTTAAATGACTTACTATAAAAATGCACAGTAAAAGTGAAAGCAACACAGTGAAATAAAAGTGACAGATCAGCCAAATGAAAGAGTATCAGGTGAAAGTGTATCAGTTTAAAGGGAAAAGTAAAAAGAACAACCAACATAGTAGACCAACAACAAAGGAGAATAAACAACAAAAGATCAAATAAACAGGGACATCTTACATCAGGTGAATATCTGTCTCTATCTTCTTGCAAGAAGATATTTCTTTTTCCCTAGATTATTTCCTAAGAATGTTTGGGATATTTTGTTAACGATTTTTGTATAAATACTTCATAATTCGAAGTATTGAGGGTGGATTGCTAGACATTTATATAGTTGTATTGATTTGTAACCTGAGGGTTCACTGTACTAATTTTTCAAGTCAGCAGATTGGACTGAGTAATAAAGAGATTGCATTACAGGATTCATGTATTGAGCTACTTCAATGAAGTATTTTCTTTGTCAAATTGTTGTTTTCTTATGTATTTCACAAACTTGCATGTTATCTAAATTGAATGAATTAACTGGAAATTTATTTCAGAATTTGTTTAATTACACTTTGTCTTGAATAGTTAATCATTTTAATGTTTTATTTTGATATCTGGATCTGAGAATCCATAATTGCTCTCCCATCTCGGGCTACCTCTTTCACTTCCTTCATTATCCAGTTTAAGGAACCCTTAATTGCTCCTTGGATCCAATTGAAAACCACTTCACCATCTAGCCTTAAGATCTGAATTTACTCAACAACCTTGCCCTGTAAACACTAACTTTAGAACTTAATCTAGTCTTGTTTGCTTGACATTTGACCCGATAGCCCAATGGTAAAAGACACCCCTCTATCCGTCTAAGTAAGTGATCCCACCACCAAAATAAAAAATCAAAACCCAAGTACAATCATAAATAGCCTAAAATCAATTAAATAAAAAAAGTCAAATCATAAAGAGAGAGCCCTCTCTGAGCATTAGGAAGACTAGATCCTAATCTCCAAAGTAGGTTTGTGGTTACCTCTATCATTTCTTTCACAAAAAATCTAGAGAAATTTTGGAGTGATAACATGTAGTGCTTCTGTCTTTTGTAGTTTCAATCTCCGAAAAGCAAGATGAAGTTTCAATATCTCATTGACAGATTCAAGTATTGCCTTATCAGATCTGTCAATCCCAAGAAGAAATATGAGCCCAAGCCTCACTCAACATACTTCAGTGATGGAGTTGCACAATCAAAGATAGATATGGTCACTGACACAAGTGACTGTCCGCCGTCCCCTCATCAAACAACTCCACCACTGCAAAGTGATGTGGGAGATCAAGCACACACATCTGTTCAATTATCACATCCTCCCAACATCACTTCACTTAATTTTCGCGCAGATTTGGTTGTGAGTCCATTGAGTTCTCATATGCATTATGTAACTTAACCTCCGTCTTCATACTCGGATGACCCTCTGGATGATACTATCTTGTGTTCTTCCATTCTGAACTCTACACCTGTTGTGGATGAGGATCAAGCCATCGATGGAGTTGGTGTTGCACAACCTACATGCACTGTCATTCATGAAGAGTATGACTGGGAGCTTGAGAATGAACACTCGATGAAGAATGACTCCCTTTTGTCCGAGCCTCCTCCGATCTTTCTTGACATATTTGGTGAACTTGCCATCCATGATTTCACTTGTGTATCTTCATCTACGGATGCACCCATTTTTGACCACTCGCAGGACACATCGGATGTCAGTCCATCATCTGATAATAGAGAGTATAAAATATTCATTGAAAATCCACGACTTTTCATATGCCTTTTTTGGAAACACAGAGGATGAAGTTGTTCGGTTCTCATCTACCCCTCTGTTTGATTTATTAGATCATGAGGATGCTGATGAAATCATTTATTTTACTAATCATAGTTGTCGTGATCTATTTACTCCCATATTTGATCACGATCATGATTCTATCATAGTTTATTTTTCAAAGACACCTGTTTATGATGATCTATCCGAGGATGAAGTTGAAACCCCAAAAAATGTCGAGGCACTTCAGCCCAAGCTGATGGTTATGTGAGGCCCTCACTGTACTGAGGTTGGTTTCACTTTTAATGAGGAAATTGTTTAATCACCAGAGGCTCATCATCACTCATCCATATGCATTGAAGATCAATCTCACACACAGAGCATGCTTCCTTCACTCGAACTGCATGATCCCATCGCTCATGCAATTGAGGAATATTACATTGCAAGCACACATGCACGACGCAAGTTGTCTTTGTTTCTTTCACTTTCTTGTAGGTCACAGTCAAGAGTATGCATATGATTCATAACTGTACGCAGTGTTGCACAACATCATGATAGGTCCACTGACTACATGTCATGTACGTTCACTCGCTTATGTCATGTGGACACTTTTAAACATGAAGTGTGTTTGTATTCATTGTTATATCTTTCTTGTTTGCTGGTTCACACAACCAGGTTGCTCGCGGACCATGCATTCACCAACATGGGTCAACCAATGCACCGGTGGCTGCATTGGAAGTATCACTTCATGTGATCAGGCCCATGCACCATTAGCTTAGGAGTAGGAGTAGTGTTTTCTTTTAGTTTGTTTTCTTGCATGCTTGTTTTCTTACTTGCTTTGCATGTTTGTTTGTTTGATTGCTTGTTTTAATAATCGCTTTGAAATCACTTCTGCTTCTGCTTTGGTTTGTTGTTTGGTTGCTTAGGTTAGTTTCTCATGAAATTGTGCATGACTCTTGAAACGATTTGGGTAAAGTGGAAGAGGCCTTGTGCAACTATCACTATTTGGTTATCTGTCATCCCAACTCTGTGTGAATAACTTGTTACTTTTTGTCCATGATACGTAGATGGAAAATACATACTGTTCGAAGTGAAGCTTGGTGAAAACATAATGCTTGCGTGCTAACTAGTGTCACCTACTCTAGTCGGTTGTTTTTGGGTTAACCCTTGGTAGCTCAATCAAGTAGAGTAAGGTGAGGGGGAAAAGCTTAACATGCATGTCAGAGGTATATAATAAGCTACTTCTTTGAAGGAAAAACGTCTTCTGCTCTCAATAAGTCGGGATCCCTCTTTTGCCTCTAAAATGAATAAGTGTTATGCACAATTATGAAAATGAAAAAGTGAAAAATTTCGAAAAAAATGAAAATTGAATAAGGCGAAAGAAGAGAAAGGCTTCCTACGCAGAGAGGTGATGCAAGTAACTTGGATGAGGTACTTTCAAGGCTCGCTGGCAGTGGAGCGATGTTTGTGTTCCTACGTGATTCTGTTAGGGTCCCACCCTAACCCCCTTATTTATGTAGTAGGATCAAGTCATAGTTATAGTTAAGTAAAGAGTCAATAAAGCCCATATTAATAATTGTAAGTGGTTAACCCGCATTTAATGACGGGACCATAGTTAGTTGCAAATGGGCCATGGTATTAGATAGATGGTATTAATAAGAGCCATGGTATTGCTCCATGGTATTACATGTATGAGTAATATATAAAGGATAGAGACTCCCTGCGAGGAGCATCGTGTGTTATTTTGTAATCGAGCTCTGCTTTATTGGAGATTGCCCCCTCGAAGAGGCAAGTGAACATTAATTTCTGAATAATAAAATACCTGTTGTTATTTCTCACTGTTCTATGTTCTGGGTATATTTCTGTGCATATTTGGTATTCTTGTATCATCTTGCAGGTTAAGAGCATAACAAGTGGTATCAGAGCGCTTTCCAGGGCCGGTGGGATCTCCATTTTTTAGCAATTTTTTTTTTGGCTAGAGACGTGTTCCAGCGTCTTTAAACCACGGGATCTATCGTTGAGCGCATAAACCTGCGGATTTGGGGAGGCATGCACACAGGAAATACAAGAGGTGGTCACGCTTGTTGGACTCCCTTGTAACCCCTGTGGGTACCCCTTCGAGTAGTAGCGCATTAGACAGAACCGCGCACAGACTGTCTTCCAAGTACCCTCTGGTATATCGGAAGCCCCCTAGCTCCCTTGAAACCTCGCCATAGATAAAACGTCGGCCGTCTGGCTACTACAGTACACCGAGAATAGCACTTGGAGAGATTACTCGCCCGTACGATAGGGTAGTCGGGTTGTACGGCTAAGGGTACGGTTGATCCTCCTTGGTTAGTGCCTTGAAAAATTGGGCCGAGTACTAATTTCAGACCTTTATGTATATTGTGATCTGTAGCACCTGACACTCCTCGAGACCATAGTTCCCTTTTATATCTCTGGAGCACGCATAATCTCTGCGAGATTAGATCTCGCAAGTGGGGTTTGTAGCAGCAGCAGTAAACAGCCCCGCAGCTCAGATCCATCAGATCCGCAGCAGAAATTTGTTCCGCCACTCAGATTTATCCGATCAGCCATTCAGATCTCTCAGATCCACCAGAGCCGCCATCCAGATCTGAGTAGTTGTGTGGGTTTCTGTACTGGGGCGTGATTTTTGCAAGACTTTTGGCAGAATTGACATTTTGGGGATTCGGCTACTGCAGTATTCCTAAGCAAGGAGTAAAAATCCATTAGGATTTTTCAGAAAAAAAAATTCTGAGACCCCCCGGGGCGCTTATTGATGATCTAGCCCATAAGAATTAGGATGATGAGCTGAGCAAGGTGGTACCATTCAATTGTTAGTACAAAAAATTTTTGGGCGGTCCCAAATTTCAAGTACATTGGATCCGTGCATGGTAGAAACTAGAGCCCAAGATATGGCCAACGAGAAGATCGACAAACTTGAACAATCCTTGAAAGACCTCCAAGATCAGCTGACAACACTAACTAACGCACTTTCAAAGGGAAAAGCGGAAGCCTGCGAGGAGGCATATATTGGCAATGAACACAGTGAGGGTGAGTCTAGCCACTCTCTTCACCTCTGGGGCACCCACAAACAATCCCGTCTGCGACCACCCAAGTTGGATATGCATAAATTTGATGGTTCTCACCCGACATCATGGGTAGCACAAATGGAGCAATATTTCAATCTGAATTACATCTTAGATAATGAGACTCAGCTTATGGTGGGGAGCATGTACTTGGACAATGAAAGATGGCAATGGTGGCAATGGCATCAACGTTGCAATGGAAGGTTCTTGACTTGGGACACCTTCAAAAAAGCTCTTATAGAGCGCTTTGATCATGATTCTGCTTTTTTGGGTTGTCTCACTAAGCTCCAACAGACTGGCACAGTGGATGAATATATTACAACCTTTGAAGCCTTAGCTTTCCACACTACGGGTCTCCAAGATGCGTTCTACACGGAATGTTTTATTAGTGGTCTTAAAGAGGCCATACAAGCTCACGTCCGACTGCACCACCCTCCCACATGGTCGGAGGCTTGCAGGGTAGCTCGTAAAGTTGAACGTGCATTAGCGGCCCAGTCCAATCGCCCAAATTTCACCGCTAAGGGTCGCCCCCCACAGGCTCACACCACTACTCAAACACTTAAGGTTCAAAAGGTGTCACTTGGAAATGGTAGAAAGAAGAAAGTAGGGATTATGTTACTACTGTGATGAAAAATACTCCCCAGGTCATAAATGCAAGGAGCCCAATTTTTTAAATTGATGCTACTAATTACAGCTCATCGGAGGAAGCCCCACCACTTGAGGAACCTGAGGAGGATGAAGAGCACAACCAGAAGGACAATGTCCCTGATGAACCAGTTATTTCGCTGCATGCTTTGGCAGGGATTTCTTCAGCTCAAACTCTCAAAATCAGAGGTTTTATTAAGCACCGCCTAGTAGTAGTCTTGATTGATAGTGGAAGCATACATAATTTTATCCATTAAAGAGTCGCGGAAGTAGTGCATTGTTTTGTACGAGCCGTTTCTGACTTCCAAGTCCAAATTGCGGATGGGGGAATAATGAAATGTGAAGGTTGCTGTGAAAATGTCAAACTTCAAATGGGGGATTATCAGTTGAAGACCCACATGTTTTCCATACACATGGGAGGGTGCGACATTTTCCTCGGTGCTAAATGGCTTCGCACACTTGGGCCAATCACAATGGATTTCTAGGAGTTATATATGAGCTTTAAGCAGAACAACTCCACACATACCCTTTGCGGACTCCAGGCGGGAGCTCCCTCTATCATCAGCTCACATAGGATGGAAAAATTGTTAAAAAAGGGCCATCATGGAGTTATAGCTCAATTTAATGCCATCCAGGCCGTCGAACCCAATTCGCTTTCAATTCATCCTGAGATGCAACAGATTTTAAATAACCATCTGCTAGTATTTGACAAGCCTCATGAGTTTCCACCCTCGAGAGGGGAACATGATCATAGCATCGCTTTGGTCCCAGGGGCCCAACCACCAAATGTGCACCCATATTGATATCCGTTTGCCCAAAAGAATGGAATAGAAAAAATAATCAAGGAACTTTTGGAAGCAGGAGTCATTTGTCCCAACATTAGTCCTTATTCATCATTGGTGGTCATGGTGCTCAAGAAAGATGGGGAATGGCATATGTGTCCAGACTTCAGGGCCCTCAATAAGTTGACCGTTAAAGATAAATTTCCCATCCCAGTTGTTGATGATTTGCTGGATGAACTAAATGGGGCTCAATTCTTCACTAAGCTGGATCTTCGCTCAGGCTACCACCAAATTCGCATGAAAGAAGTCGACATTCCAAAGACTTCATTCAGAACTCATGAAGGCCATTATGAGTTCCTGGTCATGCCATTCGGTCTTTGTAACGCCCCATCTACTTTTCAGAGCCTTATGAACTACCTCAAACCATATCTCAGAAAAATTTTCCTTGTTTCTTCGATGGCATCCTCATCTACAGTTGCACTTGGGCTACACATCTTCAGCATGTAGATCTGCTCTTGCAACTGCTCCGCAAGCATAAATTATTTGTTAAGATGTCCAAATGTTCTTTTGGCATGGAAGAAGTTGAGTATTTGGGCCACATTGTGGGGCGTGAAGGTGTCAGGGTGGACCCCAAAAAGATCCAGGAAATGCAGGATTGGCCTCAACCTAAGACCTTGAAGAGCCTGAGAGGATTCTTGGGTCTCACGAGCTACTATTGCAAATTTGTCTGCAATTATGGTCACATTGTGAAACCCCTCACTCAACTCAAGAAAAATTCATTCCTCTGGAATGATGAAGCACAACAGGCCTTTACAGCTCTAAAAAATGCCATGTGTTCCACTCCAGTCTTAGCACTACCCAACTTCACCAAATCTTTTGTCATTGAATGTGATGCTTTGAGTACGGATATTGGGGCAGTCTTAATGCAGGAAGGTCAACCCTTGGCCTTCACAAGTGAACAACTAAGTGGGAAGAATTTGGGACAATCTATCTATGAGAAGGAAATGATGGCCATCTTACATGCAGTAGATACTGGCGACCTTACTTATTGGGGCGACGTTTCTAAATCTGCACAGACCATCATAGTCTTAAATATTTTTTAGAGCAACGCCTATCCTCACCACAACAAAATAAATGGCTCGCCAAAATGCTGGGATATGATTATGAGATCATTTACAAGAAAGGGTGCGAAAACATTGTAGCAGATGCATTATCTCGCCAATTTGAGGAGGAAAGTACCCTGCTCGCAATTTCCCTTCCCATTCCAGAATGCATTGAACAGGCTTGCAGGGAATGGTTTTCACATCCCTGGCTCTCCCAACTCATTACTAAATTGCAGGCGGATTGAATTCCACCAAGGGCTACTCGTGGCAGGATGAGATTCTTCGCTACAAGGAAAGAGTCGTAATATCACCAACATCCACCTTCAAAAGCCGCATTTTGGCGGAGTTGCACTCATCCCCCACTGCAGGACATTCAGGCTTTCAGAAGACGTATGCTCGCACTAGAAGATCATTTTTTTGGACAGGCATGAAAAGGACATTCTTACTTTTGTAGTGGAATGCGATGTCTGTCAGCACCACAAAGGGGAGATAGTCAAAGAACCAGGAACATTACAACCATTGCCCATCCCGACATCAATATGGACGAAGGTTTCTATGTATTTCATTACAGGTCTTCCAAAGTCAGGAAACAAGTCAATCATCATGGTGGTTGTGGACCAAATTTCTAAGTATGCTCATTTTTGTGCCCTACCCCACCCTTTTACACCGACTTTGGTTACTCAATCTTTCATGGATCAGATCTTCAAATTGCATGGCATGCCCACTTCTATTGTGTCTGATCGTGACTTGATCTTCACCAGTAATTTTTGGTAGGAACTCTTCAGGCTACAAGGTACCCAACTAAAACTCAGTACTTCCTATCATCCAAAAACGGATGGTAAAACTGAAGCAGTCAACAAATGTCTGGAAACCTACCTTAGGTGTTTTACTTTAGAAAAACAACATCTTTGGGTACAGTGGTTACCTCTAGCTGAATGGTGGTATAACACCAACTATCATGCCACCACCAAAGTGACTCCCTATGAAGTATTTTATGGTCAACTCCCTCCTTCCCCTACTTATTATATCAAGGGGTGCTCAAAGGTACAAGAAGTGGATCAACTCCTACAGAACTGCACAACCATGCTCGCCCATCTTAGAGAGAATCTTCATCAAGCTCAAAACTGCATGAAGCAACAGGTAGATCAGGATCGCTCAGAACGCCAATTTCAAGAAGGGGATCGGGAATTTTTGAGGTTGCAACCATATAAGCAAACATTACTCAAAGACAAGGGTTGTCAGAAACTATCTCCAAAATGGACCATATCGAGTACTTCAGCGCATTGGAGAAGTGGCCTACAAGTTAGCTTTGCCACCCACTGCAAAAATCCATCCACTTTTCCATGTCTCATGCCTCAAGAAAGTGATTGGGAACAATTGCAGAATTCAAACCAGTCTACCTGAATTGGATGACGAAGGGTCAATCTAGCTCCAACCTGAACAGGTCCTCGACACACGAGAACGACACCTGTGTGGCCGCATGATCAAGGAAGTCCTCGTCAAGTGGAAAGACACCTCTCCGGAAGATGCAACCTGGGAACCAACCACTATTCTTCAGCAGTTTCGATAGCTTCAGGCTTGAGGACAAGGCTATTCTTAAGGGGGAGGGCATGTTAGGGTCCCACCCTAACCCCCTTATTTATGTAGTAGGATCGAGTCATAGTTATAGTTAATTAAAGAGTCAATAAAGCCCATATTAATAATTGTAAGTGGTTAACCCGCATTTAATGACGGGACCACAGTTAGTTGCAAATGGGCCATGGTATTAGATAGATGGTATTAATAAGAACCATGGTATTGCTCCATGGTATTACATGTATGAGTCATATATAAAGGATAGAGACTCCCTGCGAGGAGCATCGTGCCTTATTTTGTAATCGAGCTCTGCTCTATTGGAGGTTTCCCCCTCGAAGAGGCAAGTGAACATTACTTTCTGAATAATAAAATACCTGCTGTTATTTCTCACTGTTCTATGTTCTGGGTATATTTCTGCACATATTTGGTATTCTTGTATCATCTTGCAGGTTAAGAGCATAATAGATTCCGCTGGGGTATTGTCTATGCCTGCTGGCAGCAGAGCAACACCAGAGATGAAACTAAAACTCTGCTGACTATAATGCTTGTGCACCAATATACCCCTCAACCCCAATCGAAACAACTGTATTTACTTGGCTTGGAATGCGTGTGACCGACCAAGATCTTGGCAGATGCTACATCTTACAATCAAGTAAGTGTGGAAACCAAGACGAACTGAGAACTGAACAATACTTCCAGAGGAGTTAGACTTGATTTTTAGGAAAAAGGACCATTCAGAGTGCTGGAATTCTACCAGTGTGTCGCCAAGTGTTGTAGCGGATACAACCACCCTCCAAAATTTTTCCTTAGCTTGGTTTTGAAGCCTCTCTACCAAGCTTCCTCAGTAGCATGTCTTGCCTTGTCAAGTACACAAACTTCAGTAATATTCTAGCAGACTGCCAGCCTGTGCATGATAGCTTGTTGCATCCCCCTCACAGGATGTTTCTTTGGACTTGGTCTAGTGACAGGCTGAGCAACTCCCTCAAGAAGTTGGGAAAGTCTAGAGGGGAACAAACCTTCCCTCCAGAAATTGCGCAATCCTGTCTGGCAGCCTGCTGGGCTCCAAAATTGTGCAAATCTTCCTATCACCCTTCACTGGAAAAAATAATGCAATCTCTCTTAGCAAGACAGCTCAGCCCAAAAATTGTGCAATTCTGGGCAGTAGTCAATTTCTTAGCCCATAAATTGTGCAATCCTTCTAGGCAGCCAGCCCAACTCCCTCCCAGAAATGCCCAAATTTTCCCCTCAGTTGAGCAGACTGTTGCATGTGCCATTGAGTTGATCGGTTCCACTTGGGACTGAGAGAAATTGACTTGCATGCCTGGGCTACTTTTTCCTGGAATAGCAAAAAGAAACATGCAAAAAGCATCCCTAGATTTTAGGGATCTATTCTTAGCAGCTGAAGGTTACATGCAAATATCATTTCAGAATATTTCCCCCAAGTGTTGCTTTTTCCTAGATTTGTGGCATGCACGTCATGTTCTTCAAAATTATTTATTCGACGCTGCAGAGCTCATTTCTTCACATCGGTCTTGGAGCTCTGACATCCCATAACACATCCAGGAGTCTTCAGCACATCCAACTCAGCTACTTCGGGGTAAGTCGGCTTAACTTGTCTTTTGCAGAATTTCTGTCGCCTTTTGTGTTTTGTCTTATGTGAGTGCTGTTTGCTTGATTTATGTGAATGCTTGCTATTGTTTACATGCATAATAGCTTGTATTAGCACTGTTTCATTTTCATTAGCATCTCACTGTTGTCGCATGCATGAACCTGTTTTTCAAGAATGATCGCCGATTCGGCGACTCGCTTCACCCACATGAATTTTGTTCCATTTTCTGAATCCTTCATTCACTGTTTTCATGCACTATCATTCACTCCTTCTTACACTCAGTATCGCCATGAATTCACATTCACATTTTCTTTCAGTTTCCCATTGGTAGGTTTGGGTAGCCTTGGCCCACACTCTGCCTCACCAAGATAACATTGCACAATCCTAAGAGGGAAGGCTCTATCTTCCTCTCAGAAAGTGCACATTTCAGTCTAGTGATTGTCCTCCAGTCTTGCATTGTGAAATTCTGAGGGAAAGTGGCTACTGGCCCAGAAAATTGTGCAATTCAATCACTGGGCCTACAACCATTGCTAGCTGAAATTGCACATTGTGCAATTCCAGTAGCTAGTAGGCCAGCCTAGATTGCACATTGCGCAATTCCAGTAGCTAGTAGGCTAGCCTGGATTGCACATTGCATAATTCCATTAGCCAACTAGCCTCCTAGATAGCCTAGACTACCTTTTGTGTAGTTCTGGCATTTAGCCTCCCAGACCCCTAGGAAAAACTGCGCAATTCTTTCCAGTCAATACCCATGTATGTTGCATGTCATTCCTCAAGTTTGCTTTGGTTTTAGCTGACATATTTCTTTCCATGCATTTTGCTATGTCTCCAGATCCAGAAGGTGTTTGTTCGCCTCTTAGTAGTTCAGGATTAATGGCCTACAAGAGAGCAGGATCAAAGGACACTGACGGAAGTGCAATTGGAGCAGCAGTTGAGCGAGTGTGTACAAGTTTGCCGATCTATGAAGACACCAAGCTGATTGTAGACAAGGACATCAAGCTGAAATGGAAAAAGGTCAATGATGCATTTGCAGGCACATTTAGGGAAGACCTCGAAGACTACCAAGTCTATGTGAACATCCACAAGTCCGTCTTGTACCATATTGCACGCAGGTATCCGTGCTCCCATGCGTGGACATGATACATTGGATCTTCTCGCACACTGATCTTGAGACCATGTCATTGAGCAGCATCAGCGGGATAGAGATTGCTACCTTCAGGGAACAGGATTATGAACAAATGTATCATATGTTGAATCTCGTGATCACCATGGAGACTCCCTTCAGCATACCCAGTAGCAATGCCAACTCCAGAGATATCTTAAAGAGATGGGTGAAGGAGCCGGCTAAATTCAGGATGACACCCAACTAGGTCTACAAGATGAAGATACTGCGGAAGGTGTATACATACTTGGTCATCGTATGTATGGCCAAGAAATGATGGAAACCTTCCCACAAAGTTGGGTGATCGCATTGGACCAATTGGCCAGAGAAGACAAAGCATGCAACTGGTCTGACATGTTGGCTCACCAGCTAAAGGAACAGGTAACAAGGGCTTGACAACCACCCAAAGGTATGCAAGAAGAAATTTATATGTCGCCTACATCTTGGATGCAATTTGTGCTCGTCAAGAGTTCCCAGGATTGAAGTGGGCATGGAAATTGGTGAAGACCTCTGTGAACACTTATTGTAAGATGTTGTTTGAATGAAGCTTTAAAGGAGTTATCACACAACTGTCCTATCATTTTGTCACCCTAGTTTACAAGATTATATTTGAATAGGATCCACCCTGCATGTTGAAGGCAGAAATGGAGGCATTGATCGACATAGCTAATGGGTATACCTCACCGTTCGGCAACTTCATATGGATGTACAACGCAGAGAAGCCTCTGCATGTTCTACCGAAGTTTTTCTTGGATAAAATCGTCATGCAAGAAGTATCATATCACATCTCAGAAGGATTATCAACTAGGCTGCACCGGAAGAAGAAGGCACCTTCTCCCGCCCTTCCATTACGGATCGGGTTATATGAGATACAAACTTTCAAGCATGTGGATGTCGAAGTAGAGGAGATGAAAAAATATCCATTTGATGCTTGAAATTACAAACCGTATGACCCACATTATCTTGTGAAAGACCACTACACGAGAGTACAATTTAACTGGATCCACGGGGAATGTCAATGGGCGGAGGAAGACCCATGGAGATATTGTTACAATTTCTCCAGACTCAATGAATCGGTCGACCTCGTTGTGGAATGGGTAGTGAAGTAGCGTGAAGCTGCATCCCGAAGAGCACCAAAAGTAGCAGTAACAGAGGTAAACATAGTAGTGCGTGACAAGGGGAAGAGGAAGAATGTTGACAACATGGAGGGAGAGAAAAGATACAAGTTCCAAGAAGAACCATTTGTGTAGAAAGTAGCTTTGGCAATAGAGGCGAAGAGGCAACAACACGACAAAAGAAATGTGCAAAGGCAAAGGGAAAAATAGAGAATGGAGGAAACAAAGAAGGAGTTGCATGAGTTGAAGGAGAAACTCCAGAAGGAGCAAGAGCTATGTAGACAGGAGAAGGAAGCACAACAGAAACATGTACAACAGGGGGTGAAACTTGTTCAAACAAATGAAATTGCACCCGTACAGGTAGTAGACTCATTAGAACAACTGGCATCAGGTAGACAGGGTGAAGCATCGCAGGAGCAGGACTTCGCTCAGGTGATAGAGCAATAAATTGAATATATGGATACAAATATTGAGCAACAGGAGTTAGGGAAAGACATTGAGCTCATGCCTCACCATAAAGAGGTTGACCCACCATCTTCACTGCATCCAGAAGAGGAGCAAGTCCCAAGTGACCAAGGATACACTAGAATCCTTGGAGATTAGCTGGAAGGAGAGATGCACAACATCTCATTCGACGTGTCCCAACATAGAGTTGTGAAATATCATAGAGTGTCAAATTCATATGTCATACATCTCTTGCGTAGTTTGGGGAACGAGTGATCATGTTTGACATGTGAAAACATCTAATAGCATTGGTCGATGCTACCAGAGAATATGCCGAAGCCACTATCTCGAGTGTTCACTTCTTGATAGCTGAGAACGAGCGAATGGCTAAGGAACTATAGATGGCCAAGTAGGGAGGAGAATTGGTTACAACATTCGCCCGAGAAGAGTTGAAGAAGGAAATACTCGATGAAGTATTGTCCCTTGACACAGTCATGCGGGTGTTTTATTCCAAGTTTGGTACCCTGCATAAGGCACCAATCCATCTCAATAGTTGGCAACATTGATGTGCTATAAGAGCACATATATTTTTAAAGATGCATGCTGTTTTTGATTACATGCAAACATGGATAATGAGATACAAGGGAGCCCAGTTACACTTTCCTAAGATGATGAAGCCTAGAGTGGTCGATCTGAAAGCACGCATCTAGAGTTATATCCGGAACTATGAAGAGCTCCTGTAGCTCATCACTAGTCTACAGGATTCCCATGCACAAGTATTTAAGAGTATGGATGTTGTTGTGCGGACACATGCGATTCCATCTATTGGTACACTCATCCAGGCGAAGACAAAGGCACAGGTCTGACTAGAACTTGACTCATACTTTGATGAGTTGATGCACATAGCCACCATTCTAGACTTGTTGATCAGTGCAGACACCATGCACAAGTATGTTGTTGTTTCGGTCACACTCAAGCCAATGATGCGCATGCTATCACACGAGTTGGACAGAGGAGCTCGAGAAATGTACCCGAACGTTATGGAGGCAAGGGTTCGTTTCTAGAAAGATGCCACCTTAGAGTACATGGAAACCATCACGGGCTACTGAGCTTGGCATCAGTTCGCTACTGTCAACCACCATGAAGATGTCAAAGAGATGGTCTTCCAATTGTTGTCTGAGTCATATTGATGTTTTGCATGGCTTGCTCAGGCCTATTTTGTCTCACATGGGTACATGTGCATATTTTATGTAATGTCTTGTCAAGTGTAAGTTCAAGTGTCAATAGTTGGATGTAACAATCATAGAGTAGATGAAGAGTCATGGGGATAGTTGAACTATCACAAAGGGGAATGTTAAGGGCCACCCCACTCTTTGATATATATATATTCCCTCTTAACTCATTGCGGGGCCTTTTAGTCAACCAAGCTTTCGATAGGAATATCTTAGAGAGAGCTTGGACATATTGGAGCGAGGCTTGGCTTCTCCACTACGCAGAGCTAGTATATCTCTTTGGATGAGCAGGCGGCAAGTGACTGTAACGTTCTGTTGTAGGAACTAGTGGTTTGACATAGATGTATTGTATGACTGGAACTTACACTTCTCAATATAAAAAAGCCAACACGTTTCATGCGTATGTTGTATTGTATTTCAGCTATCTTGTTTACTCTAAATTATATATGCATCTATTTGCTTACACATGCATGTGTAGCTATTTTCTGTATATGTATGTATGAATCTTACTGAAATGTGTTGTTGGTTTAACCCTCACTTTGGATTGCTAGCTCACTTGCCTTCCATGTTGTGATGCATATTTGCTCGTGTGTTCCCTTCTTAACTACGTGTTTTCATAGGTTTCCAAGGGGCGCACTCACCTCACCCTCCGTGTGTTAGAACCGCTCATGCACCTTCCTTGACTTGCTGCATATGTCACACCCTTGCTACCAATAGGGACATCTTACTTGCCTCTGTGTGAAATCACGGTCAAGGCGATACCATACGACCCACTGCTAGGACTCCTACACCAAATAGTCTGAGGTCTAATTGGGACTTCTTATTGGGGAGATCCCCTGACATGTTGGCGGGTCCAACATTGTCAAAATAATCCAAGCCAATAACATCAAGTAGGTTGGAATGGCCATTGGAACTACGTTTACTAATATTAACCTTTCTGCTCAAAAGAGCCATTTTTTGTACCATGCACTGAATTTCGTTTCCAATGTTTCCATTAAGCATAACCAATCCTCCTTCCTATACTGGTTGGCATTTGGAAAATGCCCAAGTATATGAAATTTGCTTCAAAGTTTCTTGTCTGAAAGGAGAGGACCTAGGAGAAATTGTTACATTCCAAATCAAAGAGACCCCAAATGATGAGGGAGGATTCTTCTCTATTTATCTTCATACCCGTTGCTTGACAGAAAAGTTTTATCAGTTCATTTAAATAATTAATTTAATTCCTTATCCATTCGAAAAATATGAGGATATCATCTAGAAATAATAGATGGTTAATGTTACAAGAAACCCCAAGATTTATTCCTTTTATTCTTCTTGATATTGAGGCTTTATTCAATCTTCTACTTAGACCTTTGATTACTAGGAGGAAAATAAAAGGAGAAAGAGAATGACCTTGTCTAATGCCTCTTTCAACTTAAAAAAAGGGGGAATTTGAGCCATGAATAAGAATGACAAAAGAGGCAGAGTTGACATAATTGAGAATCCAAGTTAGCAAACCATGACAAAAACTTAAATGAATGAGAAATTGTTTGAGGTAATGCCAACTTACTTTGTCAAAGACTTTGGAGAGATCCACCTTCAATGTGAGTGCTCCTTGATTTCTAATTTTGGAGTGTAGGCCTTCTTGTGTAATGCATGTTGTTTCATGGATTCATAACAAAACATAATTGCTTCGAAGAAACATGGTTTCAAAGAATGATTTTGAGATTTCGGGCTAGCGGCTTGGAGATGATTTTAGATACATTGTTGTAGAGGGAGATATGTTTGAAATGGTTAAATATCGAAGGAATGTTTGACTTAGAAATCAATAAAATAAGGGTTGTCAAGATTTTATCATTTAACCTAGAGTATCTAGCCATTTTTAGAAGATCGCTTCCAATGAACTCAAGCATCCTAGAATTTTTTAATGGGAAGCTCATCTAGACCCTAGTTTTTATCCTTTTGAAAGCTCTAAATGGTACTTATGAGCTCTACTTTAGAAATTTATGACATCAAATTTTTGTTTTCTTCCTAATATATGAAACTTTGGAAGAAACAAAAATAGCTACCCTTAGAAAAGAATCTATTGTGCCTCTATCATTTCAACATTAAAAGGAGATATGAAGTGATGAACTCCTCCTTTTTCCATTTCAATGAAAGAAGAGGCTATGATCTTATTTGATTTTTCAATACCTTAAATTGTGACAAGATACTAAAGGATCCATCATATAATTTTTTTGAGGTGACATTTCGAGCCAACAAGTGCGGCTCATCATCAAGACATTGATGAGAAATCTGGCCAAGCATCATTAGATAAATAGGTGAGAGATGATGGGAGAGAAATTTCAAATGGGTAAAAAAATGGGAAAGAGTCATATAAACATTAGGTAAGATAAACATTAAAAAAGTCAAAATAAAAAAAATATTAGAAAATCCCTAGAGCTAAGAAAAATAATCAATAAAAACTAAAGGATTTACAAAAATAATAATAAAAATAACTAAATCATAATAACTAGATTCTAACGAAATAAAATTATATATTTAATATTATGTATACAAATATATATATATATATATTTTAATTAATATAAATATAAATTATAGTAATATAAATATTTATATAAGGAAATAATTATTATATTATTAAAATAAAATAACTAAATCATAATAATGGTATATATATATAGATATATAAGGTAAAACTTAAGAAATAAACATATTAAAATAAAAAAATAATAAGAAAACTATAGTATTACCTTTTTAGGATTATAAACTAAAAATGAGACAAAGAAACCACAAAAGAGTAGGGGAATGACCAAAATAAACCTTAAATTGTATTAATTACCTTTCTATTGCTTGCAAAGTGATGGAAAAATTTGGTGTTGTTAATTTGGCAGTGCAGGAAAAATTCCCTTCATTAGACAATATTCCTCATTCAAAGAGGCCTAAAATTGCCCTTGGAAGCACTCAATTTGGTTAAGGAAAAATAACTTTTTGAAGTGAAAACCCATAGTGGCACAACAGTCAAGGTCAGCCTAAAAGGTTAATTAGCCCTCCTCCAAAACCTATAAATACAAGTCAAGGCACCTCATTTGGAGAAATCACATAAAACATCTCTCTCTTCTCTCATTCATTTGTACATCTAAAAATGGCACGATTCTCTTCACATGTGTGAAGGAGGAAGTCTTCTTTTTTGTTGGCTGAATTCTACTTCTGTTTGGGTGACTTTGACCAGCCTTGTTTTGGGATGTTTTGACTTGCTTTGACTAGACTTTACCTTGTTTTGGAAGGCCACATTTATTGGCATAAGGACAAGGGTTTTCTGGGCATGTTGACTATAGTTGACCACTAATTTGTTGAAAAATGTAACTAGGTTTGGTCTTCATAAAATGTATTTGTCAAAATAATTTTTATTATTGTTATAATGACCTATTAAAGCATGGGTTTCATACTTGGGTCATCATTTTATTAGTCAAAATCCCCATTGTGGACTCTTAGGATTAATAAAGAGTCATTAGAGTCATTGTATATTTTATGAGACCCTTCTTGGGCTTTCGAACAATGTAAAAAGAATTATTTTTGAGTAAAAAATGAATTATGTAACCTCCACACCAAGTCAGCCTCAAGAAGATCAATTCGGCCTCAAGGAAGGAAATTCGACCTCATTGGAAGGCTATATATACAAGACAATTCAAATTCATTTGGAGCATCTCACTCTCTCAAGCATAGTTCAATATCTAAAGTTGGAAGATGGAAGCTAGGAAAAGTGTGAAGTTGAAGGAAGGGGCTAAAAGGAGTGTGAGTTTGGTCAAGGAGGAAGGGAAGAAGAAAATCAAAGTTTTGGTCTCTCTCTCTCTCTCTCTCTCACGTGTGGTGTAGTTTAGGAGATTGAAGTCTCCTTGTCAAGGTCGAAGTTGCTGCTGATGCTGGAAGATGCCAAGTCGAAGTTGCTAGGGTCGAAGTGCTACCACTGCTAGGTCAAAAGTTGGATCGAAGAAGGAGAGGCTGACTTGGTGTGGGGGAGGCCTTGGTCTAGGTTGAAGAGTATCAAGGAAAATTATTGAAGGACGATATTTTGACTAGGTTTTTCCATAGATAGGGGTTTTTCCCTCGCATGGTGCTTACACCTTGTGTCTTGTGTTTTTTTGATCTTCATGCACACATAATTTGGTAATTTCTTGATGAAAGATAATATAACAAATAAGTAAAATAAGACAACATAATTCATAAGTAATTATCAAGAAAGAGAAATCTAACCCTAATCCTACTAGCATTGATTTCTCAACATGGTATTAGAGCTAAGGTTGAAGAATATTGAAGATCACTTCATTGGCTAGAAGGAATTGATTACTCCCTCTATGATAATAATGGGTTTCACTTCTAGAGGAAAGTGGATCAATAAGATTGTCTACTAGTTATTGAACAAGATCAAAAGTCAAGGGTTCTTAGCTGCACTTACAATATCACTTAATGATGATTATGCATGGATCATTGATAGTGGATCATCAAGGCATATGACAGGGGAAAGTAAACACCTACAAACTTTTTCAAAGGAACCATCTTCCCATGCAGTGGAATTGTGAGACAACAAAAGCTATGTTGTTAGAGGCCTGGGAACAACATCTTTGAAGCTGAAGAATGGAGAAAAACTACATCTCAACAACATACTATATGTTCTAGGTTTGAAAATGAATTTGCTTTAAATTCCTTTCTTAGAAGATAAAGGGGATAGAGTTTCTTTTGTTGATGGAAAGGTTTTGGTTTGGGGAAAGCATTCAAGTATTGATAAAGCTAGGGTTATTAGAGTTAGTGAATGAAGTTTGTATAGAGTCATTACACCACCTCCTCAAGCCCTAGTTCATATGAAAATATCTCCTATTGAGCTATGACATATAAGATATGGCCATCTTCACTACAAGGTCATTCCCACTCTTAAACATATAGTTCATGGCATCCCCGATATCAAAGAAGATCGTGAAGGAGTTTGCAAGGGATGCCCTTTGGGAAAACATACAAGAAATCCATTTTCAAATAGTGAAACAAGGTATAAAGAAATATTATACCTCATCCATTCTGATGTGTGTGGGACCATGCCTGACAAGTCACTTGGAGTTCATCTTTACTATGTAGCATTGATTAATGATCACTCTAGAAAGACATGGCTCTACCTTCTCAATAAAAAGGATGAAGTGTTTGAGAAATTCAAAGAGTTTAGATGCGAAGTGGAAACCCTAACTGAAAGAAAGATAAAGACTTTGAGATCCAACAATGGTGGGGAATACACTTCTAAAGAATTGATTGCATATTGTAAAGAAGCAGGAATTAAGAGGGAGCTTATTGTTCCCTACTATCCCGAACAAAATGGAGTGGTCTAAAGAAATAATAGGACAATTGAAGAAGGTGTACGAACAATGATACTTGATCAAGACTTGCCAAAGTTTTTATGGGGAAAAACGACAATGACAGTTGTATATATTCAAAATAGAATTCCTCATAGAATTCTCGATAATATGACACCCGAGGAAGCATTCAAAGGAAATAAGCCAAGTGTGGACCATCTAGGAATCTTTAGGAGTCTTGGATATATCCTTGTTCCAAAGTACATACGAAAGAAGTTGGATTCTACAAGCATTAAATGGATCTTCATTGGCTATAGTCTCTCCTCAAAGACATATATAATCTACATCAAGGAAGGGAGATACATTGAAGTAAGCAAGGATGTTATATTTGATGAAAATCAAGACTACAAAATATCGAAGGATATTCTTATTGATTTTGATGACGAAGATCTACCCATATTTGAACAAGAAGTACAATTTGACAACCCTTCTATAATTCAAGAGGAAGAATAAGGACCAAGTGAACCTATTCAACCCGTGGACATACCAAGCACAAGGAAGAGGCCAAATTGGTTAAAAACCACTCTTGAAGATGCTGAAGGGCATGGAGTTGTGACAGGAACCTTTAGGGAAAGAAAAAGGGTGAAGAGATATTCTGGATATACTGCATATATTACAAGACTAATTGAAGTATAACCATCTATATTTGAAGAAGCTGCTCATAAAGAAGTATGGAATAAATCTATGCAGGAACAATGTCAATTCATCATGAAGAATGGGGTTTGGGAAATTGTTCCTAGACCTAGTGACAAATCGGTTGTCACCTCAAAATGGATCTACAAGATCAAACACGTTGTTGATGGAAGCATAGATAAATACAAGGCAAAATTTGTAGCAAGAGGTTTCTCTCAAAAGGAAGGCATAGAATATGAAGAAACCTTTACACCCACTACAAAGTATACTACCATTAGATCTTTGGTTTCATTGGTTGCTACAATGGTATGGAACATCCATCAAATGGACGTGAAGACAACATTTTAGAATGGGACCATCGATGACGAAGTATATGTTGAGAACTCAAAGGATTTGAGGTAAATGGCAGGGATACTCATGTCTGTAGACTCAAGAAGGCCCTATATGGTTTGAAGCAAGCTCTTAGGGCATGGTGTGCGATAAAAGATGCATACCTTCCAAGAATTGGGTTCGTGAAGAGTTCCGCTGATCTAAATATCTACATCAAGGTTGTGAATAATGAACCAATCGTTATTTTATTGTATGTGGATGATCTATTCATCACAGGTGTGGAGAGAAGAATACAAAAATGCAAGAAGATGTTGGCAATTGAATTTGAGATGAAGGATCTAGGACAAATGCACTATTACCTAGGTATGGAAGTATGGAAAAATCTTGGGGAGATATATTTGGGGCAAGGAAATTACATCATAAAGTTGTTGTAGAAATTTGGGATGATGGATTCCAAGCCCATGACTACTCCTATGATCACAAATCTCAAGAAGTTGAGAAGCTTCGACTCAAGTCTCGTGGAGACTACCTCTTATCATTATTTTGTAAGTTCTCTGATGTATTTGGTGAATACCAGGCTGGATATATGTTTTGCTGTAAACATCCTCAGTCAGTTTCAGTTGGAGCCTTGTCATGATCACTGGATAGCTTCCAAGCATATACTGAGATATATTTGTGGTACGATACATCATTGTCTAAGGTAAAATAGCAAGGAAGTCAAGTTGATTGGCTTCACAAATTCCAATTGGGGTGGCAATGAGACTAATGGAAGAAGCACTACTATAGGATGCTTTATTTTGGGATCTGCTACGATCTCATGGATGAGTAGAAAGAAATATCCTGTTGCTTTGAGTAGTGATGAAGCAAAGTACATGGCTATATGTGAAGTAGGAAAGGAGTGTTGAAATGTGGCAACAAGAATATTCCAATTTTAATTTGTCCTTGAATTAAAATTCGAATTTAGTCTCACCAGCTACTTGAAAAAATAATTAATTAATTCATCTTGAGTTAATTAGTTGGATAAATTCAATCTAGAAGTCTTTGTGAAGTCATGCAACACTTATCCCTTAAATTAAGGAAGTTATCCCTTAATTAAGGAGATAAGGATGAGTTGTAATCAGTTAGCTCAGTTAACTAAGTTAAGTTTGTTGGGTTGTGTTATATTCATTCCACGACTAGCCCACATAGTTAACCAGGGGGTTAGAGAGGGGGTGGAGCCCCCCCTTTGTTGCGCTGATTGCATAGTGGGGGGTCATAGGGGGTTTGAGGGGTGCAGGTAACCCCCCTCTATGGGGTCTGGGGTAGCGGCCCAGAAAATTTTGCTTTTTGGACCCTATATTGGGTTGGGCGAACCGACCTATGGTTTTGTGCATGATTTTCACACATGGTTTGGACGCAATGGTTTTCGGTCCATGGTTTTGAAAGCGATGGTTTTCGGTCCATGGTATTGGATGCTTCGACATGTATAAATATGTATTGTAACATTGAAAGGAACATAATGAAAAATCAAGCGGGTAGTCCTAGTTTTGGGATCCAAGGGAAAACATTTGTGTATATGTGTTTTATGTGTTATGCTCTCGCATTGTTTATTTTCTGTGTTTTTAGAATTCATATGCAGGTAATTTCTATATGGGGTTAAAACCTACAAAGTCTAGTTAAATTAGTTCCAAACAGTTTGAGGAACTAATTGTGAGTTCATTTAGTTAATGCATGCATGCATGAAACTAGTGTACTCCAGATAACTGAATATTCTCTCATAAATAACTCATGCATGTCAGTTCAGAAAAAGACCCAGTTGAGATTAAAGGTAGGGACATTGTACTATCAGTTGCAAGAATTTTCCTATAAGAAAATCTCTTACATGCAGAAGGAATTCATTCCTTGAGATTTGCACAGTTTTACAGTGTGTTGGAGTACTGTGTGAGATCATTGTCACAAAAGGTTACAGCTGGAGCATCGAGGGAAAAATGCACAAGGAAATAGGAGGCTTGGAGGATAGAGGAGAAGGCATATGAGTTGTCTATTTTGTCTATGCGCAACAGTGCGGGATTGTACTGAGAGCTGGATAGTTGTGAGAGCTGAAGCTATGTGTAATCTTGAGATATTTCCACTTGTATGATAATACAAATAGCGGGGTTTTTAGCTGAGGCTTTCCCCAGAGTATTCTTTTGTGTTTCGTGTGTATTGATTCTTCTTCTGTGTTATATGTGTTCTATTTGATCTTGCTCAAATAGATTAAGCTTCCGCAAGTTTGATTGTAGAAGTAGATTAAGTACTTTGCTTTAGTTATATTGCATAATCAGGTTAATCTACAGTGATAATTTCTACATTGTATCAAAGAAAAGGTGATCAAAGCTGTGAACAGTATATTGAGAAGGGAAATTTGAAGTTTGAAGTTCTTGATTGCAGGTGCAAGATCGAATTCTTATCACACCTCAAAGTTCACCAATGGTGTTGAATGGCTTGAGTTTCCAGTATGATTTGGATGTAAGCTCAAATTACATAGCATGGAAGGATTGCATGGAAGTGGTATTAGAAGACAATGGTTTGAAGGATTTCATTGATCAAGAAATCCCCAAGCCAGCTACAACTAATGCACAAGAATTGGCTGAATGGAAGAAGTGTGTGGCAAAGGCGAGAAGGATTCTTACGGAGGGAGTTCGAGACCATATTGTCTCTAGTCTCCATGGGAAGGAGACTTCATTTTCAATGTGGAAGACATTGAAGGACCTATATCAGAACAGTAGCGACCAGAGGAAACTAGCACTCAAGGATAAGCTTTGAAAATCAAGATGGAGAAGGGAGACACTATTTCTACATATCTTAACAATCTCAGCACTTGTAGAGATGAGCTTGGTAGTGTGGGAATAACGACAACCGATGATGATATGGTGAGCCTTGCTCTCCTCGGTCTTCCAAAGAGCTGGAATAGCTACTAGGACTCTGTGAATGGAAGAGAGAAACTACTGGATTGGGAATGACAGTGGTCGGATCTGATGTAGGAGGAGATAAGGAGGAACACAAGAGATGGTTCTTCATATAAGCATGATGATGAAGAAAATCTAGCCTTAGCAAGTAAGGCAAGGAAAGGGAAAGGGAAGGCTTCCCATTCCAAATCGAATTCTTCTCATGGAGGGAATAAGATTGACAAATCTAAAGTGAGATGATTTATTGTCATGAGGTGGGCCATTATGCAACTAATTTCCCATTGAAGAAATCTAAGAAGGGATCCTCGAAAGGATCAGAAGGTGAGGCATTAGCCTCTCAGTTCGAATTGGATTTTACCCTCATCGTATGCATGGTTTCATCGATGGTGGGTTGTGTTTGGTATCTAGACAATGGAGCCTCAGTCCACATGACCGACGATAAAATTTTATTCAGTACCTTGGAGGAGAAAGACCTCAAGATACGCATAGAGATGGGTGATGATGGGAAGCGGGCTGAGGCATGCAACATAGCCGTCTATTTGTAAAATAGAAGTCCGCATTGCATTCTTGGGATGAAGACACTAGAGGAAGCTTTCTCTGGGAAGAGACGAGATGTGGGTCACTTCTGGATATTTGGCTCATCAGTATATTTCCATGTGACCAAGGATGCCCGGAAGAAACTTTAGTCGACAACTGAGTTGGGAATACTTGTGGGGTACACTGATACACCTCACAACTATCAAGTGTACTTGCATACCAGTTGGAGGACAATGGTTCACAGAGATCTCAAGTTTGATGAGCAGAAGGCCATGCGAGTTTCCCTTGAGAGGGAGCTCCAACTACAGGCTATGGAGGAACTTTTGGTTCCTAAGGAGGAGGAGCCTCAGATTGATGTAGAGCAATCACATGCAGAGGTTCCAGAAGTGTAGACATCCACTCAAGTAGAGTCTTCCAGAGAGGGATGAAAGCGCACAAGAGAAGTTGACAGATTGTTGTCGGATGTGAGAGAGAATGTGGGAGAACCATCTTCTCAGCGTAGATAGAGGAGGTCACCTGATAGGTACACTGGATACATGGCCCTTGTTGGGGAATGTGTTTAGACTGAGCCATCTTCCTTTGAGGAAGCAGTGAAACAACCAATTTGGGTTGATGCTATGGTGGCGGAGTATGACTCCATAGTTCAGAACAATGTTTGGGATGTGGTTCCAATACCGGAGAACAAGTTAGTTGTGAGTTCCCATTGGCTTTACAAGGTAAATAAAGCTGCTGATGGTAGTGTTGAGAAACACAAGGCAAGATTTGTTGCCTGTGGTTTCTCACAAGTCAAGGGGATTGACTATGATGAGACTTTTTCTCCTGTAGCAAGGTACTCATCTATCATATCGATGTTGGCGCTATCAGAACAGATGGGTTGGAAGATCCATCAAATGGATGTGAATACAACATTCCTCAATGGCAAGATTGAGGAAGAGGTGTACATAGAGAAGCTGTAAGGTTTTGAGACCTTCGATCATGAGTCGCATGTGTGCTGACCCAAGAGAGCTTTGTACGGGTTGAATCAAGCACATCGTGCTTGGTACACCAGGATCGATAACTACTTCATCGGGTTGGGCTTCACAAAGAGTGAAGCGGATGCGAACTTGTACCACGTCATGGTAAAAGGTAAGTAGTTGACAATTGTTCTTTATGTTGATGATCTCATATTGATAGGTGATGATCAGTTGATCATGTCTTGCAAGGAGGACCTTGCAAGAGAATTCGAGATGAAAGACATGGGTCTCATGCACTACTTCCTTGGCATGGAAGTGTGGCAGAAGGATGGGGAGGTGTTGGTGTCTCAAGGCAAGTATACCAATGATATACTCAGGAGATTCCACATGGAGAAGTGCGAGCCCATGTACACTTCTCTAGCAGGTAATTGGAGGAAGGAGGATGCTACTTTAGGAGAAGTAGTAGAAGCTACAATGTATCAGCAGCTTGTGGGTTCAATGATGTACTTAGTGAACACTCAACCAGATTTGTGCTATGCGGTGAACCAACTAAGTCAAGCTATGGTTTAGCCTACCAAGATGTTTTGGAAGGTAGCTAAGCATGTTTTGAGATACCTCAAAGGCACATCTCAGTATGGATTATGGTACATACGGATAGAGGGAGTGAAGCTACAGGGCTTCACAGATGCAGATTGGGCAGGGAGTCCATCAGATCAGAAGAGCACGTCAGGAGGAATTTTAAACCTTGGGTTAGATGTAGTTTCTTGGTACAACAAGAAATAGAGGTCGGTTGCACTCAACTCAGTAGAGGCTGAATACATGGACGCAAGTCAGGCAGCATGTGAGGCCATTTGGATGCGGAAAATTCTAGTTGGTTTGTTTGATAAGAGGATGGATCCAATTGTGATCTATCGTGATAATCAAAGTTTTATCAAACTCTCTGAGAATCCAATATTTCATGACAAGTCCAAGCACATCGACATTCAGTATCATCATCTCAGAGATTGTGTGGCGAGGAGGAACATGTTGTTGCTGTATATTTCGACCGAGGAGAAAGATGCTGACATTTTGACTAAGGCATTGTCAAAGTGTAAATTCGAGTTCCATAGAGACAGGATCAAGATGGCAGATAATCTCTTTCTTGTTGAGAGAGAGTGTTGAAATGTGGCAACAAGAATATTCCAATTTTAATTTGTCCTTGAATTAAAATTTGAATTTAGTCTCACTAGCTGCTTGAAAAAATAATTAATTAATTCATCGTGATTTAGTTGGAGAAATTCAAGCTAGAAGTCTTTGTGAAGTCATGCAACAATTATCCCTTAAATTAAGGAAGTTATCCCTTAATTAAGGAGATAAGGATGAGTTGTATTTGAGTTGTAATTAGTTAGCTCAGTTAACTGAGTTAAGTCTAGTTAAATTATTTCCAAACAGTTTGAGGAACTAATTGTGAGTTCAGTTAGTTAATGCATGCATGCATGAAACTAGTGTACTCCAGATAACTGAATATTCTCTCATAGATAACTCATGCATGTCAGTTTATACAAAGACCCATTTGAGATTAAAGGCAGGGAAAATGTATTATCAGTTGCAAGAATTTTCCTATAAGAAAATCTCTTGCATGCAGAAGGAATTCATTCCTTGAGATTTACGCAGTTTTACAGTGTGTTGGAGCAGTGTGTGAGATCAGTGTCACACAAGGTTATAGCTGGAGCACCTAGGGAAAACTGCGCAAGGAAATAGGAGGCTTGGAGGACAGAGGAGAAGGCATATGAGTTGTCTATTTTGTTTATGAGAAGCAGTGAGGGATTGTACTGAGAGTTGGATAGCTATGAGAGCTAAGGCTGTGTGTAATTCTGAGATATTTCCACTTGTATGATAATACAGACAGCAGGGTTTTTAGTTGAGGCTTTCCCCAGAGTATTCTTCTATGTTTCATGTGTATTGATTCTTCTTCTCTGTTATATGTGTTCTGTTTGATCTTGCTCAAATCAATTAAGCTTCCACAAGTTTGATTGTAGAAGTAGATTAAGTATTTTGCTTTAGTTATATTGCATAATCAAGTTAATCTATAGTGAGAATTTCTAGAAGGAGGCTGTATGGTTGAGGAAGCTTTTGATAGATTTATTCAAGAAGCCTCTGTATCCTACTTTGATTAATTGTAGGTTTTAACCCCGTACAGAAATTACCTACATACGAATTCTAAAAGACATAAAATAAAAAATGTGAGAGCATAACACATAAAACACATATACACAGAGATTTGCCCCTGGATCCCAAAACCGGGACTACCGGCTTGATTTTTCATTATGTTCCTTTCAATGTTACAATACATATTTATACATGCCGAAGCATCCAATACCATGGACTGAAAATCATCGTGTCCAAAAAACATGTGCGAAAATCATGCACAAAACCATCGATGGGTCTGCCCAACCTAACATAGGGTCCAAAACCAAAATTTTCTGGGGCACTGCCCCAGACCCGATAAAATGGGGTTGCCGGTATGCCTCAAACCCCCTGTGACCAACCCCCCCCCCCCCACTACACAATCGGTGCAACGAAGGGGGGCTCTTCCCCCCCTCTAACCCCCCTGTTAACTACATGGGCTGGACGTGGAAATAATATAACACAACCCAACATTCTCCCACTTGTTGTTTTCTTTCCACAGGGGGCCACAAGAGAGCTTAGTCATTTTTCTAGCCCTGAAATGCCCATTGTCTCTCTACACCAAGAGAACTTCTCAGAGCTCACAGATTTTGTCAATGCATCTACAGTATTCTTTAAAGTGTCCACCTTTACTAGCAACACCTTTTTATCTTCTATCATATCCCTCACAAAGTGATATTGAACATCAATGTGCTTTGTCTTTGAATGATATGCGGGGTTCTTTTCCAAGAAAATTGCACTTTGGCTATCACAATCTATCCTTATAGCTCCTTGTACTAACCCCATACTTGAACACAATCTCTGCAACCAAACTGCTTCATTGCTTGCATGAGTGGCTGCCATGTATTCCACCTCTGTAGTTGATAGTGCCACTACAGATTGTTTCTTACTCATCCAATTAACTGCACCTCCAAATAGGTTAAACACATACCCACTTGTAGATCTTCTCTGATCTAGATCTCCAGCCCAATCTGCATCAACAAAGACATGAATATCCAACATTATGTCCAATCCTGATCTTCCTTGGTAGCACAAACCATAATCACTAGTGCCACGCAAATACCTGAAAACCCGCTTCACTGTTGTCCAGTGCTCCTTCCCTGGTTTTGACATAAACCCTACTCAATACTCCCACTGCATGTGCAATGTATGGTCTAGTACAGACCATTGCATGCATCAGGCTACCGAATGCACTTGTGTATGGAGAGCCTTAAATTCTTTAAACCCGTCAAAGGCTTCAAATTTCTTCTTAAGGAAATATATCCATGTATTCCTTGAGAAGTCATCTATAAATGATACATAGTACACAGAATTACACAGTGATGGAACCTTCACAGGTCCAAACACATCACTGTGCACAAGTTCGAATATCTGTTTCGCCCTCTTACTACTAGAGGGGAAACTCACCCTATTCTGCTTCCCATATACACAATTTTCACAAAAATCAAAATCCAGAGAGCTATTACTCATACCTTCTACCATACCTTTACCATGAAGTATTTGAAGGCCCTTCTCTCCTATATGTCCAAGCCTTTGATGCCATAGCATGGTCTTCCATCTAGAGACCACTAGATTTTCTGCTCCACTTTCAGGAACCACAGAACTGTTGCACCCATCAACAATAGTGCTACCTTGCAGCTTGTACAGAGTTCCAGTCTGAACTCCCCGCATCAATACTAGTGCTCCTTGAATCATCTTGCAGGTATCCTTCTCGAACCTGTTTTTACACATGCATCATCCAACTTTCTTACAGAAATCAGATTTTTGGCTAATGCAGGAATATGCAGAACACTCGGAAGTGTTCTAACCCTTCCACCTTGCAACTTCAACTTTACTTTTCAGCGACCAATAATTATAGCCTTCCTATCATCCCCTAAGAAGACATCACCACCATCATATTTATCATACTCACAGAACCACTCTGTATGGGGAGTGAAGTGAAAGGATGCAACTGATCTACATGTGTGCTTGAAGAAGCCAAGTACACATCCCCACCTTCATCTGAGGTGGTTTTCACCTCTATAGAAGGAGCATCATCAGATCCATTTCCTTTATTAGGAGCTTTAGATTTACAGTCCCTTTTGTAGTGCCCTTCCTTTCCGCATTTCCAGTACACCACCTTTACAGGTTTTCTTGGAGATTTAGATTTCCCACTTGATGACTTATTTTTGTTTCTGTTTTGGAACCGTCCTCGTATAGACAAGGCATCACCATTCTAGCTCTCCATATTTTTCTGTCTCATCTCCTCTGTCAGCAAGGATGAGACTATTTCATCAAAATGCAAGGTAGTTGCATTACTACCTATTGCAATAACTAGACTATCCCACAAATCTGGTAGAGGAAACAACAAACTGATGCACTTATCTTCATCTAAAATTTTAATATCAATAGACACTAACTTACTTACCATAGTATTAAATGCATTCAGATGCTCTGTCACCTAGTCTCCATATTTCATCCTTAGGTTACACAGCTTTTTCAGCAGGAACAGTTTATTCACCAGAGACTTAGATTGGTACAAAGTCCCTAACTTGTCCCACAAAGCCTTCGCCGTAGCTTCCCCTGATACATTCATCAATACTGAATCTGAGACACACAATCATATTATGCTCTTTGCCTTCCGATCCAACTTCTTCCATTATTCATCGGACACTCCCGTTGGTTTAGTACCCGGATCTACCGCGATCCACTAATCTTTATCCACCAACAGATCCTCCATCTTGAGTTTCCACAACTCAAAACTCTGACCATTAAATTTCTCAATCTCTATCTTTCCACTGCTTGCCAACTTCTTTCACCATCAGAATTGAACTCACAGATCTCCCACTGAATAGGGTCTAACCATAGGCTTGAGCGAAACCCCTCAGCAACAAAGGCGTCTCCTTGAAGCCAAAACAACTCTGATACCAGATGTAGGTTTTAACCCCGTACAGAAATTACCTGCATACAAATTCTAAAACACATAAAATAAAAAATGCGAGAACATAACACATAAAACACATATACACAGATATTTTTCCCTGGATCCCAAAACCGGGACTACCAGTTTGATTTTTCATTATGTTCCTTTCAATGTTACACTACATATTTATACACGCCTAAGCATCCAATACCATGGACCGAAAACCATCGCGTCCAAAAAACATGTGTGAAATCATGCAAAAAACCATAGGTGGGTCCGCCCAACCTAACATAGGGTCCAAAACCAAAATGTTCTAGGGCGCTGCCCCGAACCCCATAAAGTGGGGTTACGGGTGTGCCTCAAACCCCCTATGACCACCCCCTCGCTACAAAATTGGCACAACGAAGGGGGGCTTCGCCCCCCCTCTGACCCCCCTATTAACTACGTGGGCTAGACGTGGAAAGAATATAACAAAACCTAATAATGAGATAAAGCTATGTGTAATCCTAAGATATTTCCACTTGTATGATAATACAGATAGCGGGGTTTTTAGCTGAGGCTTTCCCCAGAGTATTCTTCTGTGTTTCATGTGTATTGATTCTTCTTCTCTGTTATATGTGTTTTGTTTGATCTTGCTCAAATAAATTAAGCTTCCGCAAGTTTGATTGTAGAAGTAGATTAAGTATTTTGCTTTAGTTATATTGCATAATCAGGTTAATCTACAGTGACAATTTCTACAAGGAGGCTGTATGGTTGAGGAAGCTTTTGATAAATTTGTTCAAGAAGCCTCTGTATCCTACTTTGATTAATTGTGATAATCAAAGTTGTATCAAGATCTCTAGAGATCCCATGTTTCATGCTAAGATGAAACATATCAACAATAAGTTCCACTATATTAGGAACTTGGTGCAAGATGGGATCGTGAAGCTACAATATGTCCTGATAGGCGATCATGTAGATGATATACTAATAAATTCTCTTCCTAATAAGAAGTTTGAATATCTTAGAAGCATTCTTGGTTTAGTTGATATTGTTGATTTTTTTGATGATGATAAAAGTTTGGAAGATATTTGTTGAGGCCTTGTGTGTGAGACATATTTCCCGGGAGGACATCTAGCCGACACTATATGTTGATGTCTAGTTACCAAAGTAGGGAGAGTGGCGTTGGTCATGGAGCTCTGACCTCATATACGCACCTAGATCCCTGGGTTGATGGTTAGAAAGTAAACCTGATGGTACCTAGAGATGCTGAAAGCTTTAGTCCATCTTAGTCCCACTTGGATAGATTGCCCTGGTCAGGAATCTAGTCCATGGAATTGCAGTGCCTAAACTGTTGAGAGACCTTAGGTAGATTTCCTTGGTCAGGAATCTAGTCCATGGCATTTCAGTGCCTAAACTCTTCATAGTTCATATAGTTTTATATCTTCTGTATGAATACCTCCCTAGTTAAGAGGGAGTGTTGAAAAATGTAACTAGGTTCGGTCTTCATAAAATGTATTTGTCAAAATAATTTTTATTAGTGTTACAATAACTTATTAAAGCATGGGTTTCATGCTTAGGTCATAATTTTATTAGTCAAAGTCCTAATTATGGACTCCTAGGATTAATAAAGAGTCACTAAAGTCATTGTATATTTTATGAGACCCTTCTTGGGCTTTTGAACGATGTAAAATTGTTTTTTTTTTGTCAAAAATGAATTATGTAACCTCCAAACCAAGTCTGCCTCAAGGAAGGAAATTCAATCTCATTGGAAGGCTATATATACAAGACAATTTGACTTCATTCGGAGCATCTCACTCTCTGAAGCATAGTTCGATATCTGAAGTTGGAAACTGGAAGCTGGGAAAAGTGCGAAGTTGAAGGAAGGGGCTAAAAGGAGTGCGAGTTTGGTGAAGGAGGAAGGGAAGAATAAAATAGAAGTTTTGGTCTCTCTCTCTCCCTCTCTCGTGTGGGATAGTTTAGGAGATCAAAGTCTCCTTATCAAGGTCAAAGCTACTGCTGATGTCAGAAGATGCTAAGTCGAAGTTGCTAAGCTCTAAGTGCTGCTGCTAGGTCAAAGGTTGGATCGAAGAAGGGGAGGCTTAGTGTGGAGGAGTTATTTGTGTAGGTTGAAGAGTATCAAGGAAAACTATTGAATGAAAATATTTTAGCTGGGTTTTACCCTAGATAGGGGTTTTGTCCTGGCAGAGTGCCTACATCTTGTGTCTTGTGTTTTTGTGATCTTCATGCACATATAATTTGGTAATTTCTTGATGAAAGATAATATAAAAAATAAGTAAAATAAGCCAACATAATTCACAAGTGATTATCAGGAAATAGAAATCTAACCCTAATCCTACTAGTATTGATTTCTCAACAAGATTTGACCGTAGACCTTCTCTTTCTATTGACTAGGTTTGACCAAGATTTTTGGCGCTGTTTTAATTGAGGTTTGACTAGCATTGAAGGTCAAGTTTGTTCTCTGTTGAATGAGCTCTTAGAGGAATATTTTGATTGTTTACTTGGATTGGTTAGGGCACATTTGAATGCTGTTGACTTGGAAAAATTTGCAAACTTTGGCTTTGACCAAATTGGACTTGGGAAAGATTTGAATATTGATATTGGTTGGTTGACTTTATTGAATAGTTAAAGGATTAACTTTGACTTATTGATGAAATTGGAACGTTGTACTCTTTGTCTACTGAACATTTATGAAAATCTAATAAGAATAATAATTTGAAAGGGTTTTCCTCTAGTCTTTGACCAAATTTGGTGTCTCTTGTCATTGCTTTTGATTGTTTCTTATTGTTCACTGTATTGACTATTTTATCTACAATTTCTATTTACTGCTAGAAGATTAAATTGATTGCTAGAAATAAATAATTGGGCTAAAGTGATTATAAGACATAGAGCAATGGAAAATTAACATGGTATCAGAGCAAATGTGAAGTGTAAAGCCCATGGAGACAAGAGACAAGAGCAATCTTCTCTGAAAGGAGTTGAAGGAGCCTATTTTATTTGAGAAGTTGGGTGATTCATCAAACTTCGCTGCTTGCAAGATCAGGTTCAAATTTATACTAGATGACAACGATGCTTTGGAATATGCGAAAGGAAATATTTCCAATCCTCTAGAGAATGCTTTTGCTACCACCAAGTCCAAGTATAAGAAAAGTGAGATCACAAATAAGAAAATTATCATTGATGGTTTTCAAGATCATTTATTTGTTTATTTTGGTAACTTGAAGAAGTCCAATGACATTTATGATAAGCTGGTTAAGATGTATCAAGTCAACGACTTGAACCACATCCTCTCCTTGAAGAATAAGCTCAAAGAAATGAAGATGAACAAGGGGGAATCTGTGTAGTCTTATGTCATGAGGGTATCCCAATGAAGGGATCAATTGCAAACTGCTGGTGAGCCCATATCTGATAGGGAATTAGTGATGGTCACTCTACAAGGTATTCCTCTAATTTGGGAAAATTTCATCACTACTATTAACAACAATAACCAATTTCCAACATTTGATGAATTGGTGGGAAAATACACTCAAGAAGAATCTAGGATGATCTCAAGAGGAAGGATTCAAAAGAAGGAAGAAGGAGAGGAATCAATATTTTTCACTTAAGATAAGAGAAGGAAAGGTATAGGAGGTATATCTAATTCAAGGTGTCTACTCCAACACCCAGGGACTCCAATAAAATAACAACAAGAGATAAGGATATGTAAAAGATTGAATGTTATAATTTTCATAGGTTTGGCCACCATGCTCTAGATTGTCAAGAAAAGGGGAATGCTCCAAGGTCAAGGAACAACAACAATTGTGGCTTCAACAATAGAAAATTCAATAATAGAAGAAGAGACGATCGAAGAGGAAGAGATGGTAGAAGAAGAAGAGATGTTTTGGATGATCATGAAGAAATCTATCGTCCTCAAAGAAGTTATGGAACTCCAGGTATTAAAGTAATGCAACTGTTAGTCAATTTGAATATATTTTTATTTCTTCCCTTTCTAGTTATTCTCCTCCATATTCATATGATAGTTGGATGGTAGATAATGGGGTTTCTAGACACTTCTCTGGGTCCTCTCAAATCTGGTTGAGAGGGAGACAAGTTTGAAAATTATTCTTGGCGACAAATCTACATATCTAGTGAAGGGCTTTAGTTTTTTCAAATTTGATTTGGACTCTTGGGAATCCATTCTTCTTCTTTGAAGTAATGTATGTTATGGAAATAAAGAAGAACTTGGTATCTATTTCTGCTTTGGAAGACAAAGGGATGATAATAAGCTTCATAAAAAGAAAAGTCCTCACCTGGCTAATGGAATCCTGAATAAGGGACGCTTTCACTTTAGGATCTAGAGTTGAAGGACCCTATAGAGTCACTAGAATACCTCTATTGGAAATGTTCCACACCACCAATCATCAAAGTGAGTTATGGCACCAGAGATTGGCACATCTACATTATGAATCTTTACCAAAGTTAAAGAAGTTAGTCTCCGGGATACCTGATATTGAAGCTAGACACGATGGAGTATGTATGGGATGTTCTAGTGGAAAGAAGATAAGGGGACCATTTCCCTCAAGCAAGAAAATACCAATGACATTCTCCAACTCATTCATTCTGACTTATGTGGACCCATGCTTGTGCATTCTCTCTGTGGCCATCTATGCTAAATAACATTTATCGATGATTTCTCCAGGGTGGATATACTACTTGAAACATAATGATAATGCCTTTGATATATTAAAGGACTTCAAGGCATTGATTGGAAATCAAACAAGGAAGAAAATCAAGGTCTTTAGGTCTGACAATGGTGGATAATATATGTCAAATGAGTTTGCTGATTTTTGCAAGCAAGTTGGAATCAAGAAGAAAACTATTGTGCCTTATAATCTTGATCAAAATGGAGCGTTTGACAGAAAAAATAGGTCCATTGTGGAAGCTGCCCGAGCCATGCTGCATGATCAAAATTTTCCGAAGTTCTTTTAGGGAAAGAAACAAATACAACAGTATATGTTCAAAATAGGGTTCCTCATAAAGCATTGGACAAAAAGAATCCCAAAGAAGTATTCACAGGTATAAAGCCCGACATTGGACATCTTAGGATATTTGATTGCCACGTATATTTCCATGTGTCGAAGGACAAAAGTAACAAGATGGAAGCCAGTTGAAGGAAAGATATATTTTTTGGGTATTGCAAAATTTTTAAAGCATTTAGAATATATATATCTGGTCAAAGGAAGATTAAGTTTAGCGGTGACATAAATTTCAATGAAGATGTTTCCCTTGGAAAAGCAAGGGACCTCCATCTACCTCCTCCTCCTGAAAAGAAGGATGATGATATGTGTTGTCGCATAGAATGTCTAGGCACTGTGACAATGGCTCAAAACGGGCGCTGTCACCTGATCCCCAATCTCTCCATTTGAGTTTTCTCCCAATAGCAGACTAAGGGGGGTAGATCCTATGGAAATGGAATGAGGGAAGATTAGTTGGGAACCAACCAATCTGGGAGACATAGTTAAGCAACCAATACTTGTTTATATTGTGCAATATTTTGAAGGATTCAATTGGATTTGAGGAAAATGATACCGATTCCTTGTGGAGTTAACTATCTTGCGAAGGAAATAAAGGCCAAGTAAAGGATGGGAAAATGATGCTAAATGATACGACTATCTTATATGCAAATGAAAAACTTAAAACTGTGTGAAATGCAGAGACTTGGTTAAATTTAGTTAAATGCCTATTCTAAGTTTGATCCCTCAATGCTTCTATCGACCAAGATTATGCTTGGAAGTAAGATTTTAATATGAAAGTACTAGCTTAGTATGAAAATGCGAAGTGAAATGATGTGATGGCGAAATGAGGACCTAAAATATGATTTATTCTCAGAAAAATGATCCTAATGTGAAAACAAATACTTATACTAGCAATGTAAAATATGAAGTCTGCACAAGTAATTACTAAAAACACAATAGGAAACCAATGTAAAATGTTGGAAATAAAACACTTTATATTCATAAATCCATTTGTTATGAAGTACTCAATCAAAGATGATTAGATGCATAAGTAAAACTAAATTAGTCCTACTTAAATGAGCACATTGTAAAAACAAATTCATTTCAGGAATTAAATTAAGTGTTTAAACTCATATCACAACAATTAGGTGCAAAGCCTGGAATATCAGTTCTAGTAATATGCTCTTAAAACAAATGACAATGGCAACAATTTATTTTAAACCAATGATCCTATAACCATTCAAGATTAAGATTTTTTTCTATGTGTAACAACATAAAATTCAAATGACAAACTAATAACTAACTGTTTGGTCAATTTAATGTTCTTAAATTTCAAGCATAAATTATCGACTGGAGTTCGTAAACTTATGAAGTGCAAGTGCACTATATATGCTAGAAGCCTTTATTTCAATTTGTAAGATGATGGTTATATTTGTTTTGGGGTTTTTGTTGTTATCTGGGTTCCTATTAGATTAGAGTTAGATTTCTACAAATTAATGAGTGGAAGTTAAGCTATTGTTAGACTAATTTACCATGTTATATCTATATTGAGTATCACTCTAAAACATCTTATGTTAATAATTCTAAAATTATGAACCTATTATAAACACCTTGCTGCTATTAAAAAAAGTATTGAAATTCAAATGATTCTAAGAGCAAGAAAACAATACTTTAAAAGTTGTCTACAAAGTATATACAAATTCTGATTCTAAAAAGCATGAAGGTAATATTCTCACACTCACTACAAAGTATATACAAGTTTTGATTCTAAAAGCATGAAAACAATCTTTTAACACTAACTTTAATTAAACAAAAAACATTGAAGAAACAAAACCATTACACAACTGTGAAGAAATTCAAGTACAAAAAAAATAATGAGATTTAACTGAGTTATAACGAAATGATGAAATAGTGAAGTAAGGCAACTAAGCTAGAACGAAATGACAATGTGATAACAAAAAGAGATAAAATGAAATAAACTAAACCCCAATTGTCTGCAGGGTCCCTCTGCATACAGTAGGTGTAAATAACGCTCAGATATACATTGAATAATAGAAAGGTAACTTTAATTCAATATGAGAACAAATGTCTATTTCACACAATTTCTTCAGAGATTAACTATTACTTTTCTTGTTATCCTTTACAGAGGATACATATTTATATATTAAATGTGTGTTCAGCATTTTGAGACTTCTATGCCTACAGGTGTTTTAATCAATCCTTATTCAAATTTGAAACTGAAATAGTAAAAGAGTTATCTAGACGATATTCTATTTGGAAAGCAAATATGAGAAACATGATGCATTCAGACTTATGCTACTACGTGTTTGATCCGTGCCTTTGACTGCGCCACTGTATGATTCCTTCAGTGAATTGGCTCAATCGAATAGGAGGAGATCCATTAGGGGATCGATCCTCAACCTCCCATGTGCTTCTTTGCTTTGTTGGCGCACCAAAACCCCACAAACCATGGAGATAGTTGCAGATTTGTAAAATAGTTGCAGAATCATGTTAATTATGTAGCTAATGAAATATTTAACATAATAATAAGGCACATTAACGAATATGAAAAATAAGACATATGAGAGTTTTTACCTTATCAAAATCTATGGTTTTACTGCTTTTATTGAGTTGATAGCGATGATGAAAAGAGGAAAATGGAGGAAAAAGGGTGTCAAAACAAAACAGTTAGGAAACTCTACATTCCCCCACACTAAAGATTTTGTATGTCCTCATACAAAACAAAAAATTGATATCTTTGTTGAACTACTGCATTTTCTTGGACACTTCTACCAGTACATCTAACTTCATCCTTTTCACTTTCTTACCAGTCATTGCCATCCTTGGTTTTCTCATGAGGATCTTGTATTTCAAATTTATAACCTATCTCTGTAAAGCCCTGTTTTTCTTCTTCAGTTTCTTGTTTTTCTTAAACCATAGACTTAGATGTAAAAGGAGTTTGTCACTCTTAGCTATTTTGATTTCATTCTGTGCTTTCAAGGCTTGATTTTCATTTTTAATGTACCTGTTTAATGTCTCTAGTTCAAAGATTTCCTGTTTCAATATATTGATTACTGGAGGTTCTTGTGGTTCATTAAACTGGACTTCTTCTTCCTCTTGAATTGGAATTGATGTTCTTGCTGCATCCCTTTTCTCCAGGGATTCAATATAATCATAAATCTCTTGCTACACAGGATCAATTTTTGGTGTTCTTCATCTTGGACTCTGAGGAGGCGAGGTGAAAGTTGGTGATGAAACCCTTGGTGATGAAACTCTTGGAGATGTTCTCAGAGAAATTCTTGAATCTTCTTCTGCCTCTGATTTTTCTTCTGTTTCTTCATTGATATGCTCTATGCTTTTTGAGGGTAATTATTTTGCTGAGTTGAGTCTGGTACTCCTTCTTAGACCTATGACAGGGGTCTTTTGAGTTTTCTTCCTTTCTATTTTAGGCTTCTTTGTTTGAGGTGAAATCTATGTCTCTTTACTGGATTTCTTTCTTCTAACATCTCTTTTGTTTATTTTATCTAAAATTTATGTAAGAGGGATGTCATCCTCTAACAATTCCTATGACTGCTGTGGTTTTTGTTCCAATGTCCTATCAATTTTTCTTTTCCTTCCCCTCTTAGGTCTACTGCTATTTGGATGCCCATGAGTATTTCCCTAAGAGTGATTACTTACTAAAAATATTTCCCAATTATCTCCTATGTTTTGGAGATGAAATTAAACAAGTATTTTGACTAGACCATGGTGATACATTGTATTATCTATGAACTAATTTCTCCTTTGAACATTCCTTGACATCTTTCTTAGACTATTCAACAAGAAATATGGAAGATTTATCTCATTTTCTTTAAGAAAATTCATTAGCAATTGAATATGATAGAAAAACATACATCCAAAACTTCCTTCGCAGGTAACAATTTTTTGGATTATTAGAAGCAAATTCCTCCACTTAGTTTTTAATACTGTGCTTGGTAATACCCTTCTTGAAAATGGTGGTGTCCATGCTTGGTTTCTTCAGGAAAACCTTTGAGTCTTCTCTTTCAATACCTCTATTTTTGAACCATTTTTCTCGAATCCGTGGAAGTATAGTAGCTTCAGTGATAAATGATTCTGTCACTATGAATTTGATGTCTCCTATCTCCACTTCGACTCCATCAAAATCCCCAGCGAAGAATTTGGTCACTTCTTTGTGGAAGCCATCAGATTTCTCTATAAATTATAGCCATTGCGCCCTTTGAAAAAATTATTTTGTTTGTGGATACCCCTACAAAAATTTCTTCCCTGTTGGCTCTGTTCTGATTATCACTCCCATGGCCGAGAAGCTTCATTTCAAAAATTGGTTTGTTTGACAGGGTAGGACGACTTGATAGGGGTTTTAGAGCGGAAAGGATGAGGGTGTGAGTGATGTAATAATGAGAGCATAGGTAGTGAGGGTATAAGGGAGTGAGGCAAAATCTAACCATTAAGAGCATTCATGTTTATTATTTGGACGATCGGACCAATGGACCAGGATATGAGTTATGATGAAAGGGATTGAATGGTGGATTATACTCGATTTGACATGAAACTATCAACTCTTAGCAATAATGATTTTAATTTTCTATAGTACCATGTCTATATAATTCATATATGTAATATTTTGATCCCTATTATTAAATTAAAGAAGTTCATACCTTTGAATTATTTGCTTGCTAACCTTTGGTTGCCCTTTTTTTATGCTGTCTTTAGGTACTTTGTAGTGGAGGGAGTCAATCATTCCTTCAATTATATCATCATAATATTTTCTCAAATTGGCTGCAGAAATTTGTCAGGGTTGCAGAAAATCAACAATTATGTAGCCATTTATTTTTAAAATAAAGGGATGCAAGAAAATGGAACTCTAGAAAATGGGATACAAAGAAAATTTAAGATGCCAAGAATTCTTGGTTTTCACCTTGAATTTTCTGCATAAACATGCCAACAATTGTTGGTTTTCATGTTTATACATTTTTATTTTTATTTTTTTGATTTTATATACATATATATGAAAAAAAAAGTTTTTAAGGTGGAGAAGAAGAAGAATTCTTCTTGACCAACTTCAAATCGGAGTTGTTCTGGAAGATCTTTACAAATTCCTCCTTTGTCATTGGCTTATGATAGATCCTGAGTTGATTTCCATTCATTAAGAGAGGAATTTTTTCTTCATCAATACTCCTAATTATGACTGCTCCATTATAAAAAACATTTCAATCGCATAAGGCCCAAGCGAGTGAGTTTGAAACTTTCTTTGGAAATTTTTAAACTTTGAATAAAAACGTAATGCCCAGTCTTCTGGCTAAAATTTTATTTCTTTGATGTATTTATCATGCCATATGGATCTCTGTTGCTGGACTAAACTAGTCTTATGGATAGCATCTTGATTTATTTCATCAAGCTCATTGAGTTGTTCCATTGTTTTCTTTTGTGCTTTTGATAAGTCAAGTCCCAAATTGACTTCTGTCTTATAGGTCTGAATCTGGAACTCAACTGGAAATAGGATTTTCTTCTCGTAAACAAGTTCATAGGGAGTATGTCCTATAGTGCTTCTCCATGTGGTACGATAGGCCCATAAAGCTTATGGAAGCTTTTCTTCCTAGTCCCTTCTGTGCAAGTGAACTGTCTTGGTGAGGATTGATTCAATTACTTTGTTGATAGAGTCTACTTGTCCATTTTCTTGTGGATGGTATAGAGTAGATTTCTGATGCTTGATTTTATATTCTTCCATTATCTTTTGCACTACTCTGGATGTAAATTTCTTTCCTTGATTTGTTACAATTTCTCTTGGGATACCAAAATGAGTAAAAATATCCTCAAAAAGAAATGAAACTACGACATTTTTAGTAGCAAAAGAATGTTCTTTAGATTTTACCCATTTAGTAACATAATCAATGCATACAAGAATATATTTATTTTGTTTTGAAGATGGATTAATTGGTCCAACAAAATCGAAAGCCCATTTTTTAAAAGGTTCAATGAGTACCTGAGGTTGTAGTGGCATTTCATTTGAAGGAACATGTTTCCCCATTATTTGACAACTATCACACCACTTAACATATTCCTTGGCATCCTTAAAAATGGACCAATAATATCATAAGAGAAGGACTTTATAATCAGTTATTTTGTCATCAAAATGACCTCCACATGGTTCATCATGACATGCTTTAAGTATCTCAAGTATTTCATCTTCTCTTACAGACCTTCGGATGATGAGGTCTGGTGCTGTCTTGTATAATTCTTCATTTACCCATGAATAAGATGCACTTGTTTCGATTATTCTTCTCTTTTCTCTAGGAAAAAAATAGGAGGGTAACTTCCTTGTAACCAAATATCTAGGAATATATGCAAACCAAGGTGATTTTGCAGATATTTCAAAAAGATACCCATCATGAAATTTATCCTCTACAGGTGTATCATTGTTAGCATTTTTGAATTCTAGATAAAAGGTCAACAATTGTGTTTTGTTTTCCAGGTCGGTCCAAAATGGTGATATTAAATTATTGTAATAGTAATAACCATCTTGTTACTCTACCATTAGTAACTGGTTTTTTCATTAAATATCTAATAGAAGAATGGTCTGTATGAATCAAAGTTCCTTATCTAGTGATGTAATGTCTAAATTTATTAATTTCATGAATGACAGCTAAAAGCTCCTTTTCAGTTACAACATAATTTAACTCTGCAGGAGTTAAATTTTACTGGTATAATAAATGTCATAAGGAGTGAGATATTTTTTCCTAATGCAGCTCCTAGAGCTATGGCTGAATCATTAGTTGATATATGAAAAGGTAGTTTCCAATTAGGTCCTTTTAAGATAGGTGCTTCGGAGATCTTCTTTTTTCAAAGTTTCAAAAGCCTTTTGACAACTAGAGTTCTAACTGAATTCACAGTCTTTGGTGAGTAATTTGAAGAGTGGAGATGCAATATTTGTGAAGTTTTCTATGGATCTTCTATAATATCCTAGTAAAACCAAGAAAACTCCTAACATCTCATTGAAAACTTGGGACTGATAATATGGAAATAATTTCGACCTTAGATGAGTCTACCTTAATTCCATTTCCTGAAATGTGGTGACCTAAAACAATTACGTCATTAAACATCATAAAAATTTTCTCATGACTTAATGAAAGATTTGCTTCTTTGCATATTATGAGAACTTTTTATAAATTTTCAAGTTCTTCTTCAAAAGAATTTGCATAAATTGTAAAATCATCCATATACACTTCCACACAATCATGAATAAGATCAAAGAAAAGTCCTAGTAATTCTCTTTGGAATGTTGGTGGGGTATTGCATAATTCAAAAGGAATTGCTTGATAAGCATAAGTCCCCCATGGATAGGTGAATGTGGTTTTGTCTTGATCTTCAGGTGCTACCTGAATTTGATTATACACACTAAAACCATCCAAGAATGAGAAATATTTTTTTCCGGCTAATGTATCTAAAACTTGATCTATGAAAGGAAGTGGAAAATGATCTTTCAAAGTAGCTTTATTCAATTCCCTTGTAATAAATGCATACTCTCCATTTTCCATTTTTCTTGGGAATGATTACTAGGGGTGAAAACCATTGACTGTCTGATATTGGATAAATGAAATTTAAATTTAACAGTTTTTGCAATTCCTCTTTAACAATTTCCTTTAAGTTTGGATTTATTATTCTTTGTGGTTGTCAAAATGGTCTAGCATTTTCTTCAATATAAATATGATGCATGCAAGTTTTAGGATTAATTCCCTTCGTATCGATGTATTCCCATGCATATGAAGAAGAGTATTTTTGCAATATTTCTACCAGTTTCTTTTTCTGTAATTCTTCCAGGTTTTCATTGATATTCAAAATTTTCCTTGGAAGAATTTCTATTGAAGAGTTTCCAATTTTTTCCATAGAATGTAAAGACATTTGTCTAGATGATAGATATTCAATATTACATTGTTCTTGAAAATCCTGACTATAGTCACAATATAAAGAGGGTTCATTATTTTCTATTGAATTTAAAATTTGTTCCTCTTCATTTATTTGTACAATAGTAAAAAATGGTTGTATATCATTATCATCATCTATCCATTCTTCATTTTCTATTTCTATCATTTTTTTTGCGGGTGGGTACAATGTAATTTTATTTGTTGAGCTTCCATCTGAGGTAAACATGTCTCCTGATCTACAACTGATAAAAGCATCGACTGTAACTAACCATGGCCTTCCTAAAATTAATGGATGTCCTCCTAAATTATTCTTGGGTGTTAAAATCATGAAATCAATAGGATATTCCCAAGAATCTAAGGATACATATATATCTTCTAACACACCATGATATTTAATTATAGACCTATCTGCTAATTGTAAAAATGTCTGTGTGTATTGAAGATTAGGAAGCTTTAATTTATCCATAGTTTGTTTGCTCATTATGTTTATGGCTACTCCTAGATCAATCAGTGTGTTTGGTATTTCAGTTCCATTGATGTGTGTTTTCACAATGGGGCTTCCTTGATCTAAATATTTTTGAATTGTTGTCTTCCTCGTCATGATATTTACAATTCTCCCGACTAACTGAATTCTTTTTATTTCTTTTCTTTTTCTTCCTGATCCTTGAGTATCAATTCCTTAATTGTTTTTGCAAAAATTAGTATTTCTTTTATTGCTTGTAATAAAGGAAATTTTATACAGACATTTTCCAATTCATCTAACATATCATAATAAGTCAATATGATTTGTTTTTCTACTCCTTTATCAATTTTCGACCTTTCAGGAAAAGGTGGTCTTGAGATAGATACTGAAGGTTACTCTATAATAGGAGTATTATTAGAATGTATAGAATTCTTTTCTATTTCAATATTTTGTTTCTGGGGAAGGGAAATCTCTTCTTCAGAGTCATTATTATCTTTTTGAGAATTTTTTTTTGTTTCATGAATAACAACAGATGGTTTCTTCCTTTATAATACTCTTCCAGACCTTAATTGAACATTATTCATATCTAATGGAGTTATCATATAAGTTTGAGGATTCTGTCCTTCTAGGTTGTAAACAGGTTGTGAAGCTTTATTGTTTGGATTTGGGAGTGGTTGAATGGGTAATTGGTTTGGTATTTGTGAAAATGGAAAAGAAAGTTGTGGATTTTCATTTTGAACTTGAGTTTGAGGTAATTTGTTGGGTTGATGGAAGTATTGTGGTGGAAAATTTGGATAAGGTGGTGGATATTGTTGATATTAAGAATATCTTCCATAAGGATTTTGCCATCCTTGATTCCAAGATTGTGGTCGAGCCCAAGGCTGCCATGGCATAGGTAGATTCCAATTATTTTGTGAAGATTGTGCAAATTGTTAAGGATTAAAGCTTTGAGTTTGATTTGTTTGAGGATTTTTCCATGGTCTTTTGGCAATAAAGTAAAGAGGGTCTACTTGATTTGGCATTCCTTCTTCACTGAACACAACCTTAAGACCTGGTATAGAGGGACATTCTTTTGTATTGTGATTTTATGAACATATAACATAGGTTTCTATGCTTTTTAAATATAAAGGACATTCCCTCAGAGCATGTTTCTTTCTTCTTGTTCTATATTTTAAGGGTGTCAATTTTCTCACCAAGACTCCCTAAAATATCTGTCTTAAAATTATCAAGAAAACTACTTAATTCTTCCCTACTTACTGTCCTGACTGTAGATTTATTTACTCTTGATAAAAGAGGATCCCTTGGAGTTTTCCATATTCTTTCTTTACCTCTTGAAAGTTTCCTCATCCAGATTATTCATTTTTTCCCTTTTGATATTATAAACAAATCTTTCGACAAAATATTCAAGATTTTCATCTTAATTTTTTACCATTTTAAAGAATACATATTTAATGCTATGAGGCATACAATAATCCTTGTATTTCTCCAAGAATGTTTCTTTCATTTGTGCCCATTGTTGGGCATGGAATCCCCCCACGACATGTTTTGGGGCTCAAAGCCCAAGTTTTGAGTTGATATTGTTGTAAAGCTCCACAAATTTCCCCAAAATGTATGTTAGAGTCATAGGGTTGTCCGCCCTATTTTTAATGTAATGTCAGTCTACCCATGGTCCGCGGACCATGGGATTGTATAAATAGAACAAGGCTCTAAGTTGTAAAGACATCGAATAGAGGATGGGCATGAAGGGTCTTAGAGATTAAGTCAGAGTGTGAAGTGTGTCTTGGGTCGTAGAGTAGAAAAAGGCTCTGCAACTGAGTGCACAAAGGCCTAGTAGAGTTCGCAACTGAGTGCGTGGACCCCTGCAGCTGAGTGCACAAGGTAGAGTTGAGTTTGTAACTGGAGAAGAGATTAATAAAGAAATGTTTTATTACCACTTCTGTGTATCTGTTCTCAGTTATTACATGTTTGATAACATTTGCGAATATACTGTTTTTTTACTGTGCGCACTTGTATGAATTGTGAATATTGTTAAGTATAACTAAAAGCATACAAATAAGCTAAGTTAATCAACTAATATTAGACTACTAGTAAGGACTTGGGTAATAACACTATTTGGCCCCCGAGTAGGGTTGCGCGAAGGCAACATCTCAGGATGCGAGGTATGGGTAAGTGTGCATAGCGACGTGCACATAGGGTCGAACTGCAGACCACTTGAACTCATCAGACATCTCTAGGGTGCAGAAACCTAGTTCTAGCACGCTCCCATACTACTTCAGGTGAGACCTCAGTTCGTGCTCTGCGGACTGTTGTCGAAAGGGCTAGTAGTATGGGGATTTGTTTGGCTAAATCACCTTTGAACTTGGGTCAGGCCCCAACAAGCCAACAAATGGTTCCGTTGCCAAGACCAGGATCTACATAAGGGATGTCTGATGTCATGTCACTGGAATCTGACAAAGAAAGAAATTGAAAAGTGGCTCGATAGAAAGATTCACGAGTTCGTAGCGCAGGAAAATAGGAATCCGCGAGTATCAAAGGAACAGTGGTTAGAGTGCTACGTGTATATGGAAATCCATGAAAATTTCTTTGCATCCTTCCCCTTTGGGTTGTACGAGTGGATCGCAAAGTTAGCAGACAGTCAGGGAAGGTGTAGGCTCGACAAACCGATTGTGTGGACTCCAGAGTTGGTGCGTAGACTAGAAGTGTCAGAAGATAGAATCGTGCGCGCTGTGGACCATTGGCTCGATCCAATTATAGGGGGGTTTATCACCGAGTTCGCGGTAGATACATCAGTCAGCTACAGCGAGGCGGAACAAAGCTTCCTCAAAGGACAGTGAGGTAAGTATATTAAATATTTGAACACTTGGATTAAAATGCTATAGTGTGAAAAGTGGGTTATGTGAATAAATTGATGTTTGGGGCCACGCGAAGTGGGAATATCTACAGAAACAGAGGTAGTGAAGAATTAGAGACTAGCCCCTTGATTTCACCTCCACGAGAGGGCGAGGAAGAGTTCGCGAAAGTTTCCCTGAGAAGAGCGATCAGCCTGATAAGGCAGCGAATCCCGCGCATACCACCCCCACCTACACTGCCACCGTTTTCAGCATCGTCACCTCCAACTCCACCCACACAACCTGCACCACCACCACAGTTTAGTATGGCGAGCGTAATAAAGTTTCCAGTATTCGAAGGAGTAGGGAACGAAGATTTGGACCAATTTTGATTCGTGGTAAAGGCTATATGGGAAACGCAAGGGGTCATAGATGACAACATAAAGAAGGCAACCCTGGTAAGCGTGCTGCAGGATCGTGCATTGACGTGGTACATTAACCACTCTAATGACAATCCAAATGCAGGGATCACAGATATCCAAGCTATGCTAAACAGGGAATTTAGCAAGCCAAAATTGGAGACATAATCGATTATCAGGTTTAAGGAAATCGTGATGCTTTCAGGCGAGACCCCTTGGGAGATGGATCAGAGACTGAAGGGAATGATTCGTGAAGCCAACATGAGCTTGGCAGATGGACAATACCGTGCATTGTTTGTAGCGTCACTAACACTGCATCTAAGGACGACGCTGTCGCAACAGAAGTTATCCACCCAGGCCGAAACTTTGGAGATTGCAATGAGACTACATGAGACCCGAATACAAGATCATGGCCTGGAAGTCCAAAAAATCCACGTAAAACTAAAAAATTTAAGTTTGGAAATGTAGATTTTAAAACATGACATGGAAACTCGCCTAGAGGTGTGTGAGGAGGTATTGATCTAAATTGGATCCATAAAAGACTGTCAAAGAACCATGACTGTATCAGGTCGAACAAATCTCTAAAGAATTTCAAAACAACGATCAAAAACACCCTGAACCAATGGAAATGGCATCCAATGTGGAATGACGAGGACCTCGGTCAAAGCATGCTGACCGAGGCCCGTGGAGACTACGCGGGATGCCGAAGTAGCCCCTGGGAGCCCCGGAATGGGAAAAATAGGTGATTTTTGATGCGCGATTAGCGCCTCTGGGCGAACAGGGCCAAAATTGGAAAGCCCGAGCACTCAGTCACATGGGGGAACCGGAGGACCGTGGATGGAAAAGGGAAAAAGTGCTAATCGTACAAGGCGGGACCCGTGCTCTGGAAATCGATGGTTTTGATCGAGGTGCCCTTAAACGGTAAGAGGTTTTGGACGAAAGCAGAGCGATTCCATACAACGATCGATGCGTGGCAGGTGGAGGTGAGAGAAAACCGCTATTGATCGCACACTATCATTCGAGCAAGTCAACTGCATGAAACGCGCGTACGACATCGGATCTGGAGGGCCCAGATTGGACGGCTGACATTGCGCCCAATGGGAGGAAGTGGAATCGACAAGGAATTAAGTTGCGTTTTAAAGGGATTTGAATCCGTTTGACTGCCATGGTGGAGGAAGAATGCATCCACGACGTAACTGAAGAAACGAACTGATGAAGCATGCTGGTGACATTGAGGGGAAGACAAGTGGAAACTCCCTGAGCGTTGATGATGACGCCGAACAGGGAACTCCCAACACAACTGCAGAAGGTGAATCGATAAAGGTGGAAGAAGAACCGAACAGGCATAGGGATCGAATGGATAAAGCCATGAATAGAGGTAGTCGAATGAGAGTGGAGTTAGACACAGAGAGACAGAAGTTGAGAGATGAAGAAGTGTAGCAGTGAACCTTGAGAGGAAGACTGAACACAGAGAACAGTAAAGTAAAGTAGAGGAGACAGAGGGCTGAGCTGAACAGTAGCAACATCGAGCACCAGAGAGCTATAAGATTCAAGCCATCCCCTAGAGGACCTGTCTGGGCTGAGCACCACATTGGGCTCTTCCCATTGTAGACTAGAAGGTCACAAAGTTGGTAGGAAGAAGAAGAGTCTGTGTACTGCAGTGGCTTGGGGAATCCAAGACCACCCTGCCAAGCGAATCTACTTTAGGAGAAATCACATTGAGTCCCTGTATTGTAAAATTCTCTGCCCAAAGGTACAATAAAACAAGGCCACCACTGAAGTTGGACCAGAGACGTAGCCCTGGAGCATAGGGTGAACTCCTTATTAAAAATTGTTTGTGTCTTTGTGTTTGCTTATTGTATTTCTCTGCTATCTTTCCATTTTATTGACTATGTATTGGCAATCTGATCGATCCGTTGCTTCAATAACATAGAACACACACCAGCACATGAGTCTTTAATACCTTTGTTTAATAAATCTTTAGCTGATGTCATTCATAGGGTGAATATTAGATCAAGTTGTATCAGAGCTCTAGGTTGTAAGGTTAGACAAGCTTGTGTTGGTTAGCTATGAATGCTCACAAGATCAAAGCTCAAATTAAGAGAAGGAGAGTTGGTGGAAACTATTCCTGAAATTGGGAGAGTCTATTCTTGAAAGACAATTTCAGAAGAAGGTTCTGTAGGGCTAGACCCTCAATTCATAGAGTGTTTCCTAGCTATAAAGTCTATGGTTGAAGAAATGTACAGAGACTTTAGAAAGCAAAAGGTGGAAGATGCATCAGGCTCTAAACAAGATAAAGAAGAAGACGAGTCTCACTTCCATGACAACTCCAAAGGAAAGGGGAAAGAGGAAAGCTTTCTCACACCTCCTAATAGCCATGTGCATAATAAGAAAGAATCCTTGATTAAGTTAGATGTAAAATTTGATTTGCCTATATATGATGGAGAGATGAATGCTGAAAACTTGGACAATTGGATTAGATAGATTGATGTGTATTTCAAGGTACAAAACATAAACTCAGACAAGAGTAAGATTCAGCAGGCAAGCCTACGCTTAGGAGGCACTACCTTGGTTTGGTGGGAAGGCAGAACCCAAGATGATATGAAAAGACATGGTAAGACCATCTCTGTTTGGAGTGACTTTGTTTCTGCAATCCAAAATTAGTTCTATCCATTGGCATACATGCAACAAGCCATTATGAGTTGGAAAACTCTTCAGCAGCTGAAAGGGCAAAGTGTGCAAGAGTATACTCAAGAGTTCAGAAAGAAAGCATTGACATTGGGTATCTCATTAGACTCACCAGAGACTCTTTTGAAGTACATTGGTGGTCTACACAGCTACATGAGGCATACCATCCTCATGTCTAATCCCACTAGTATAGATGTGGTATCTGTACAAGCTACTCATCTAGAAGCTAGAGTAAAGTATGGAAATCCAGAAGTTGGGGGACCATACCAACCCACTGTAAGCAAGAGCAAGGAGAAAAGAAAATAGAAGTGAAAGGTAAGGAAGGCTAACCCTGCACAAAAAGATAAAGCTTCATGCATTCACTGTAAAAAGGAGGGGCATAATGATGAGCATTGTTGGATTCCGCATCCAAAGCTGAGACCTAAGAAGTTCGAGGGCAAGAAGAAGAAGACAGCTACAACTATTCAGAAAGATTTGGGGTTGAACTCGGGAGATGGCTCTTGGAGAATGGGCATAGATTACCGAGCACTGGATAAGATAACAATCAAGAATCGTTATCCCCTTCCTCGCATAGATGATCTTTTAGATCAATTGAAGGAAGTTGTTTATTTCACCAAGATGGATTTGCACAGTGAATACCATCAGGTCAGAGTTGCAGAGCAAGATGCATGGAAGACTACTTTCAAAACAAAGCAGGGACTGTATGAATGACTGGTTATGCCTTTTGGCTTGACCAATGCTCCTGCTACTTTCATGAGATTGATGAATGATGTACTCAGACCTTTTCTTGATGATTTTGTTATTGTGTATTTGGATGACATTTTAATTTTTAGTAAAGCGTGGGAAGAACATTTAAAGCATGTTAAGCAGATATTGGATGTTTTGAAAAGAGAAAAACTTTATGTTAAAATCTCAAAATGTGAATTTGGTAAAACATCTCTAAACTACTCGGGTCATATAGTAGGGGGAGGTGAATTGAAAATAGATCCCTCTAAAGTGGCAGTCATTGTGAACTGGCCTAAACCCAGGTCTACTACATAAGTGAGAAGCTTCTTAGGAGCAACACAATATTGGAGGAAGTTCATTTCTAACTTCTCCTCGATTGTAGCTCCCTTACATGCTTTAACAAGATTGAATAAGGTGTTTCAGTGGGGAGGAAAACATCAGAAAACCTTCGACACCTTGAAAGAGAAAATTAGTACAAAACCTGTACTAGCACTGCTTAATTTACAAAGACCATTTGAGATCCAAACTGATGCCAGTGACTATGCCATGGGAGCAGTGTTGACACAACATGGTAAACCCATATGTTATCATTCTGAGACTTTTAATCCTGCAGTAGTTAACTATCCTACATATGATAAAGAATTGTATGCATTAGCTTAGAGTGTGAAAAATTGGAAACATTACTTAATGGGAAAAGAGACAATAATACATACTGATCATCAGCCACTTCAATATCTACACTCCCAAACTAAGTTGCAGCAATCAAGACATTACAGATGGATGGGTTTTCTACAACAATTTCATTTAGTCATCAGATATAAAAAGGGCATACATAACAAGGTTGCATACATGTTATCTAGACTCATTATAAATTCATCTACCATACTTAAGCATAATTCTGTGCTACATGGAAGCTACATTGAACAATATGCTTAGGATATGGACTTTAAAGATGTATATGCAACTTTGAGTCAAGGCAAAAGAGTAGAAGAATTGGACTATCATATAAAGGAACGACTCTTATACCATTGTGGGAAACTCTGCATTCCACAAACCGAAAGAGTAAAGATAATTAGGGAAGCACACACTTCTCTAATATCAGGTCACTTTGGAGTAAGTAAAACAGTTGCACAATTGCAAAGATTCTGCTATTGGCCGAAAATGAATGAGACAATTTCTAGGTATATAAGAGGGTGTGCCATGTGTGCTAAAAGCAAGCCTAGCAATAGAAAACTAGGCTTGTACACTCCATTGCCAGTTCCTTCTCACCCTTGAGAAAGTGTTTCCATGGATTTTGTTGGAGGACTGCCTAAATCTAGGAAAGGTCATGATTATCTATATGTTGTTGTGGATAGGTTCAAAAAAATGTGTATTTTGATACCTTGTAGTAAATAGATCACAGTTTAACAGACTGTAAAATTGTTCTTTGAACATGTATGGGTTCATTTTGGATTACCCACTTCCATTATATCTGATCGAGACACCCGATTTGTGGGGAAGTTTTGGTCTAGTCTGTGGAAACTGATGGACACCAAACTGAAGAAAAGCATAGCTTTTCATCCATAAAAGGATGGCCAGACAGAAGTAGTAAACAGGACCGTGATCCAGTTACTGAGAGGATATTGCAGTAAACATCCTAAGCTTTGGTATGAACACTTGTGTTATGTGCAACATGCTTACAACAGAGCCAAACACTCTTCTACATAGAGATCTCCTTTTGAGACCTGTTTTGGTTTCATACCAAGGTCTCCTTTGGATTTTGTCTTTGGTAAAGACACCATGGTTGAAGGACACAGTGATGTGGACAAAGAAACTAGGTTCATTGAACAGATCCAGGAGATCCACCAGGCAGTATAGGAACAACTGGAAAGGAGCTAGGCAAAGTACAAGGCTAGGCATGATAAGCATCAGATGGAGCATAGTTTTCAAGTTGGAGACCACGTCTGGCTGTATATCAGCAAGGACATGATGCAAGGTGAAGGTAAATAGGTATGGACCTTTTAGGATACTTGAAAAGATTGGTGAAAATGCTTTCCGCCTTGGTGTACCAGCTTACATGCACATCTACTTAGTTGTAAATGCAGATTGCTTGAGATTGTTTGAACCTTCAATGATTGAGGACCCTGAAGAGCAAAGTCAATTACCTTCTATTGATGACCTGCTACCTGAGTATCTTAATGAGTTGTAGGAAGACATAGTGCTGGACAGGAAGGTAAGGACGACGTGCAGGGGAGACGTTGAGTACCTCAGGATTGGGCTCAAAGGTTCAAAGCTGAGCAGTGCAAAGTGGATTGAGATTAGACAAGTGAAGAAACAATATCCTCACTTAGTCGATGCTTAAAAACCAACTTTTGGTGGTCCAAAAGCTTTTCCAGTGGGAAGGCTGTGATCCGAATTGGATCCATAGAAGACTGTCAAAGAACCATGAATATATCAGGTCGAACAAATCTCTAAAGAATTTCAGAACAACGATCAAAAACACCTTGAACCAATGGAAATGGCATCCAACATGGAACGAAGAGGACCTCGGTCAAAGTGCGCTGACCGAGGCCCATGGAGACTGCATGGGAGGCCGAAGTAGCGCCTGGGAGCCCCGAATGGGAAAAAGAGGTGATTTTTGATGCGCGATAATCGCACATTGCTAGGCGAACAGGGCCAAAATGGGAAAGCCCAAGCACTTGGTCGCATGGGGGAACCGGAGGATCGCAGGCAGAAAAGGGAAAAAGCGCTAATTGTACAAGGTGAGACCCGCACTTTGGAAACCGGTGGTTTTGATCAGGGCGCCCTTAAACGGTAAGAGGTTTTGGAGGAAAGCAGAGTGATTCCATACAACGATCGACACGTGTTAGGCGGAGGTGAGAGAAAACTGCCATTGATCACGTGCTATCGGTCGAGCAAGTCAACCGCGTGAAACGTGCGTATGGCGTCGGATCTAGAGGGCCCAGATTGGACGGTTGAGATCGTGCCTGATGGGAGGAAGCGGAATCGACATGGAATTAAGCCGCGTTTTAAAGGGATTTGCAATCCGTTCGACCGCCACAGTGGAGGAAGAACACATCCATGATGTAATTGAAGAAACGAACCGACGAAGCATGCTGGCGGCATTGAGAGGAAGACAAGTGGAAACTCCCTCAGTGCTGATGATGACATGGAATAGGGAACTCCCAGCGTAGCTGCAGAAGGTGAATCGACAGAGGCGGGAGAGGAACCGAATAGACATAGGGATCGAATGGCTAAAGCCATGAACAGAGGCAGTTGAATGAGAGTGGAGTTAGACACAGAGAGACAGAAGTCGAGAGACGAAGAAGTGGAGCAGTGAACCCTAAGAGGAAGACTGAACACAGAGAACAGTAAAGTAGAGCAGAGGAGACAGAGGGCCGAGCTGATCAGCAGCAGCATCGAGCACCAGAGAGCTTGAAGATTCAAGCCATCCCCTACAGGATTTGTTCAGGCTGAGCACCAAATTGGGCTCTTGCCATTGTAGACCAGAAGGTCACAGAGTTGGTAGGACGAAGAAGAGTCTGTGTACTGCAGTGGCCTGGGGAATCCAAGACCACCTTGCCAAGCGAATCTACTTTAGGAGAACTCACATTCAGTCCCTATATTGTAAAATTCTCTGCCCAAAGGCATAATAAAACAAGGCCACCATTGAAGCTGGACCGGAGAGGTTGTTATGGAACTAGCTCAAGAAAAGATAGAAAAGATAGATCAACGCCTTAGAATTCAGCCTCTTCGAGGGGGAAACCTCCTTTACATTACATAAATGAACAATTCTTCGATGATACAAATGAAAAGACCTCCTTTCTATATATAGGAGTCTAAGGGGTTATAAAATAATCAGAGCCGACATAACAATAATAATGTAAGGGCACAATAATAACAATAGTGTGCTTCTATGGGGCACAATAGTAACAATATGGGCACTATATGGGTACATCAATATAATAAGTGGGTTATACTAATAACAATAAGGGGTTACAATAGTAGTATAGGGGCCTAACATTCCCCTCTCCTTCAAAAAGTGTTGTCCTCAACGCTTGAGTAGTTCTTGATGCTTCTGTATAAAATTCTTGTCCTCCCATGTGGAATATTCAGCGGGTAAGTTCTTCCACTTGATGAGATACTCTGAAATTGATCGATTTCGTAGCTATCGGGTTCTTGTTTCTGTGACTGCTCCAGGTTCCAATATGATTTTTCCTTCCTCTTCAATTTCTGGCAATATTGCTTGAATTGGGTCTTTTGCAACTTTTGAATAAGTGGCCATACTTCTTCGTCCTTCTTCCATTCATCCCTTGCTTCGTTTATCCAATCTGGTTGGATAATATAAATAGCACAAACCAATGCTTCCACATCCTCATCCTTGAAGAGTCTTCCCATTCGGTAAGGTCGCCATTTTTTAAGTGGATGTAGTATTGCCAACATTTCCTTCTCATAAATAGCTTGCTTGAGATGTAGCAGTAAAAATACCCAATCACCTACATCAAAACATTTTTCACTACGATGTTGATCTACCTGTTGTTTCGTTTGATTTTGCACCGAAGTGGCATTATCCTTTAAAAGCTGGAGAACTTGCTGTTGATGCTTGATGTGATCTTTCTCTGCTTGAACCTTTTTCTTCTTAATATGTCCTTCTATCTTTTGAGGAGTGGTAATTTCTTCCAGTCCTTTACAAGATATGGTTGGATTCATTTCTTGATGCTCGATGTGATCTTTCACTTCTTGAAAATTTTTCTTCTTGATGTGTCCTTCTATCTTGATAATTTGAGGAGTGGTAATTTCGTCCATTGAATTACAAGATATGGTTGGATTCATTTCTTCTTTCTCGATGTGATCTTTCACTTCTTGCACCTTTTTCTTCTTGATATGTCCTTCTATCTTGAGAGTTTGAGGAGTGGTAATTCTTGCAAATGCTTTACAAGATATGGTCTGATTCATTTCTTCTTTCTCTGGGGTGGTGTCCTGGCGTATATCCTCTTCTTTTGATGTTTCTTGATCCTTTTCTTCCTCCTCTTGATATTCTATGTAAAATAATTTCTTCTCAGCACACCTATGACCTTTAGTGCATTTGCTATCACAATTGTAACAAAGCCCTTTTTCTCTTTTTTCTTCCAATTGTTCTGGTGTAACCCTTGTAGGTTGTGGAAGGCTGGGAGAAACAACACTTCCATCTTTATACTTGTGAGGGGTACGCTTCCTAGTTTCTATAATTTTGCTTTCCATTATGTCACAAAGCCCTTTTACTCTTTCCAATTGTTGTGGTGTTGCTCTAAAGAAGGTGTTTCTCTTTGTATCCTCATAATGTGCTATCATTTCCTCCATGAAAATTGACCACGTAACAAGTTTTTTACAAGAACAAAGCCCTTTATACCATAATAATTGATCTGGTTCTAAATATGAAGATGCAATACATACCTTTTGTAATAGTTGTACACCATGTAGATCAAAATATTGCTCCATCTGAAGTATCCAATTTACCGGATCCTTGCCATCAAACTTCCTCATCTTGCTTTTTCTTGATTTTAGGAGGTCGACCTTGAAACGACTGTAACTTTGTACTTTCAGATATTTAAGTTCTAAAATTGTGAAATATAGTAGCCCTATGTGTCCTCTTTCCAATGCCACCAGTCTGATCCAAATTGGATTCTCTAAGAAAGAGTTATGCACAATCTCCCAAGATGACCTGATTATAGACCTTTCCGGAAGAGCGAAATTGTATGAAGTGCCACGTGTCACTGTTTCAACCTTTGGATCTGAAAAATGCATACAAGAAACTACAGTCCATCCTCTTTCTGTACCTTCTTACGAAATTTCAATCCGATCCCCGGAGAAAAAGTTATGACGATTTTCCCCAGGTCACCTGTTTTGAATGTAATTCAGGAGTCTGCAAAAAGACCAACTTCCTCAGATCATATCTCCGCAAATATCGCGTGAAAAGCACTAAAATTTGGACCCAAGGTTCAGCGTGATTTCTTATCAAATGGGTTTTTTTTGCGACCTCCTTTACATTACAACCTCCTTTACATTACATAAATGAACAATTCTTCGATGATACAAATGAAAAGACCTCCTTTCTATATATAGGAGTCTAAGGGGTTATAACATAATCATAGACGACATAACAATAATAATGTAAGGGCACAATAATAACAATAGTGGGCTTCTATGTGGCACAATAGTAACAATATGGGCACTACATGGGTACATCAATATAATAAGTGGGTTATACTAACAACAATAGGGGGTTACACTAGTAGTATAGGGGCCTAACATGCCCCTCTCCTTCAAAAAGCGTTGTCCTCAACGCTTGAGTAGTTCTTGATGCTTCTGTATAAAATTCTTGTCCTCCCATGTGGAATATTCAGCGGGTAAGTTCTTCCACTTGATGAAATACTCTGAAATTGATCGATTTCGTAGCTGTCGGGTTCTTGTTTCTGTGACTACTCCAGGTTCCAATATGATTTTTCCTTCCTCTTCAATTTCTGACAATATTGCTTGAATTGGGATCTTTTGCAACTTTTGAATAAGTGGCCATACTTCTTCGTCCTTCTTCCATTCATCCCTTGCTTCGTTTATCCAATTTGGTTGGATAATATAAATAGCACAAAACAATGCTTCCACATCCTCATCCTTGAAGAGTCTTCCCATTCGGTAAGGTCGCCATTTTTTAAGTGCATGTAGTATTGCCAACATTTCCTTCTCATAAATAGCTTGCTTGAGATGTAGCAGTAACAATACCCAATCACCTACATCAAAACATTTTTTACTATGATGTTGATCTACCTGTTGTTTCATTTGATTTTGCACCGAAGTGGCGCTATCCTTTAAAAGTTGGAGAACTTGTTGTTGATGCTCGATGTGATCTTTCACTGCTTGAACCTTTTTCTTCTTGATATGTCCTTCTATCTTTAGAGTTTGAGGAGTGGTAATTTCTTCCAATCCTTTATAAGATATGGTCGGATTCATTTCTTGACGCTCGATGTGATCTTTCACTTCTTGAACATTTTTCTTCTTGATATGTCCTTCTGTCTTGCTAGTTTGAGGAGTGGTAATTCCGACTAGTGAATTACAAGATATGGTTGGATTCATTTCTTCTTTCTTGATGTGATCTTTCACTTCTTGCATCTTTTTCTTCTTGATATTTCCTTCTATCTTGAGAGTTTGAGGAGTGGTCATTCTTGCCAATAGTTTACAAGATATGTTTGGGGTCGGGTCCTGGCATATATCCTCTTCTTTTGATGTTTCTTGATCCTTTTCTTCCTCCTCTTCATACTCTATGTAAAATAATTTCTTCTCAGCACACTTATGACCTTTAGTGCATTTTCTATCACAATTGTAACAAAGCCCTTTTTCTCTTTTTTCTTCCAATTGTTGCGGTGTAACCGTTGTAGGTTGTGGAAGGCTAGGAGGAACAACACGTCCATCTTTATAGTTGTGAGGGGTAGACTTCCTTGTTTCCATAATTTTACTTTCAAATATGTCACAAAGCCCTTTTACTATTTCCAATTGTTGTGGTGTTTCTCTAAAGAAGGTGTTGCTCTTTGTATCCTCATAATGTGCTATCATTTCCTCCGTGAGAATTGACCACGTAACAAGTTTTTTACGAGAACAAAGCCCTTCATACCATAAAAATTGATCTGGTTCTAAGTATGAAGATGCAATACATACCTTTTGTAACATTTGTACACCATGTAGATCAAAATATTGCTCCATCTGAAGTATCCAATTTACCGGATCCTTGCCATCAAACTTCCTCATCTTGCTTTTTCTTGATTTTAGGAGCTCGACCTTGAAACGACTATAACTCTGTACTTTCAGATATTTAAGTTTTGCAAATGCAACCTACAGTAGCCCTCTGTGTCCTCTTTACAATGCCACCAGTCTGATCCAAATTGGATTCTCTAAGAAAGAGTTATGCACAATCTCCCAAGATGACCTGATTATAGACTTTCCAGAAGAGCGAACTTGTATGACGTGTCACGTGTCACTGTTTCGACCTTTGACTCTAAAAAATATATAAAAAAAAACTACAGTCCGTCCTCTTTCTGCTACTTCTTACGAAATTTCAATCCGATTCTCAGAGAGAAGGTTATGATTATTTTCCCCAGGTCACCTGTTTTGAATGTAATTCAGGAGTCTGCAAAAAGACCAACTTCCTGAGATCATATCTCTGCACATATCGCGCAAAAAGCTCTGAAATTCAGACCCAAGGTTCAGCGCGATTTCTTCTCAAATGGGTTTTTTTTGCGACTTCTGAAACATCACAGAAAAAAAGTTATAGCAAAAATTCCACGATGACCTGTTTGGAGCAGCGAAACCCTAGAATCCAAAGCTCTGATACCAAATGTTATGGAACTAGCTCAAGAAAAGATAGAAAAGATAGATCAACGCCTTAGAATTCAGCCTCTTCGAGGGGGCAACCTCCTTTACATTACATAAATGAACAATTCTTCGATGATACAAATGAAAAGACCTCCTTTCTATATATAGGAGTCTAAGGGGTTATAACATAATCAGAGCCGACATAACAATAATAATGTAAGGGCACAATAATAACAATAGTGTGCTTCTATGGGGCACAATAGTAACAATATGGGCACTACATGGGTACATCAATATAATAAGTGGGTTATACTAATAACAATAAGGGGTTACACTAGTAGTATAGGGGCCTAACAGAGGTGTCCCTGGAGCATAGGGTGAACTCCTTATTAAAAATTGTTTGTTTCTTTGTGTTTGGTTACTATATTTCTCTACTGTCTTTCCATTTTATTGTCTGTGTATTGGCAATATGATCGATTTGTTGCTTCAATAACACAGAACACACACCAACACATGAGTCTGTAATACCTTAGTTTAATAAATCTTTAACTGATGTCATTCATAGGGTGAATATCAGATCAGGTATGGTGCATCAAATGCAAAGGACAAGGACATGACAAGGACCATTGCCCAGTCTTCACGAATTACTTGGCGGGAGGAGGGCCAATTCCATTGAGACTGGAGGCACAAGTAGGACCGAGTGCAGTTCTTGCATTATGATGCGTGATTTGTCAGATAGGAGGAAATCATGCTACAGATAATTTTCATCTATTACAAAAGTATACGCAGACGTCCTAACAATTGTTCTGTAATTTCTGCAGGTCGGTAGACCATGATGAGCGCACCTGCAGAAGCTATGAATTAATGATGGATCGGACCCCTACCTATAGGGTGTAGACCAAAACATGAGCCCTCAATCAAAATGCAGGGATGGCGAGCATTAGATTTCAGGGTGCGAACGAGGTCGAGGTGGAATGGGACCAGGAAGGGGTCACATAAAACTGATTTGTTACAATTGTGGAGGGCCAGGGTATTATGCCTGCGATTGTATAAATTCGACGAGAGCATCATGTTTATATTGTACCCAATTTGATCATGAGATGGAGGACTGCCCTACACTGATAACAATGTTGCGCGATAAAGGAATACTCCAGCCTCCCCTAACTCAGAACCTACAAATGGTGAGATCTGAGCCGCGCGAAGAGGACCCAAATGTAAACATCGTGCTCCGAAGTGGTATCACAACAGGAGATGACAAAGGTAAGAAGCCTGAAGAAAGTGCATGGGTTCGCAAGGCTCCTACAAAGGAACTTGAATTTGATTTGGAGCATACGAAGGAGACATTCATCGAAGCAAAGAAGAGCTTCACAGAGGCCTCCACTTCAGGGAGTAAGGATCAACTAGAACCGAAGATGGATCCTTCAATGCTCACTACCTTTCTGGAGACATGTATGAAGCTGCTGCCCAATAGCAAGGCTATGAAAGGATTGCAGGAACTTATCACTAGGTGCGCTGGATCAAGAGAACCACATGTAGTTCAGAAGCTCAGGAAACATACATCGCAAACAAGAAGGGAAATGAGATTGACAGTGCAAATCGGGGAGTATGAAATGGATCAAGTAATTTTGGACCTAGGATCGGACGCAAATGTACTGCGAAAGCAGACATGGGAGTGCATGGGTAGGCCCACGTTGCAGTGGTATCCTATTCAATTGCAAGTGGCGAACCAAAAAAAGATCCTACCCATGGGAAGATTGCAGGGAGTAACGGTGGATATTAAAGGTACGAGCGCGCTTGTAGATTTCGAAGTGATAGAGATTGTTGATGACAACAATCCCTATCCTGTACTACTAGGAATAGATTGGGCCACTGAAATGAATGGGCTGATAAATCTCAAGAAGCGCAAGATGATTTTTGAGAAAAAGTCACTATGCGTAGTGGTACCGTTAGACCCTGCGGAAGGAGCATGTTACATAGAACCAGTGCACAACGATGATAGTGATGACGATATCAATTGTATCTACAAGATAACTATGCGAGAGTAGGATTGGGTGAATCCAACAGTAGATGGCAGGATTTCATGGGAGCGTGAAAGCTCTTGTACATCGGATTTGGATGAGGAAATAGAACAATGGCAGAACTAGTTACACGAGGTAACCACGCTAAACTGCAACATGATGATAAGGTCACTATGATGTGTAGCAATAGAGGAAAGATATCTACCTATGTATGATGGGTTGACCATGGTGGATGAATTCATGAACAAATTTGAAGGTGAAGTGCCAGAACAACAGTGGTTCGATCCTCTAAAATGGGCACTACGCGCTATGCTCGCAAGGTGGTGGGGTATGCACCAGCAGAATTTTGGGGACTGGCGCGAATGCAGAAAGATGATGCACCTACAATTTGGGAAACTACAAATGCAGTTAACAGACAAATATGATGACCGTGATGATCCACGTGCACACCTTATGAAATGGATATAGGTCTACAGGGAAGAGCCACAACCTGAATGGGTGCATTTGTTTTATGATACCCTGGACGTCATAACCATGAATTGGTATACTGAGACGGAGCTCTGCCATGGTACGAGAGAATGGGATATCTTGCGCGAGGGATTTTTATTAACTTTCACGTTTGAAGATCATTGGTGGGATACAGTTGATGATGCACTATAAGTAGTAAAAGCAACTATCTTCAAAGTACCCCAGGAGCCAATGGAAGTGCTTCAGTTAGAATGGGAGACACAGCTGAGCTACGCGCTGGAATGTTACAACGTAAATATTGAGGAGGATGATGAGGATCCATGGAATATTAACATTCCAGAAACGGAAGGATGTCACGAGGTTCGAGGACCATTGATTAAGGATCTTGACATCACCGCGTCGCTAAAAACGAAGTAGGTAAACATTAGGACACATGCGGAACCAAAGTATGCCATGCTCGAAGATTATTAGGATGATGCTGCGGTGGATAAGGTCGCTGAGTTAATCTACGAATACAAAGACTTATTCCCGAATAAAATTACGGATTTAAAAGAGATCATTGGTGACTTAGGGATGATGAAGATCACCCCAAAACCTGATGTGAAGCCGGTTAAGCAGAGGCATTACCACTTGAATCTAAAATATAAGGAAAAGGTCCGCATAGAATTAGACAAAATGCTCGCAGCTGGAATTATTGAGCCAGTGGAAGAATCCAACTGGGTGAGTCCTATGGTAGTATAGGAGAAAAAGTAGAAGGGTGAAATAAGAATATGCGTGGACCTCAGGAAGCTGAATGATGCCTGTGTACATGACCCATTCTCGACACCATTCACAGATGAAGTATTGGAAAATGTTGGTGGACAAGAAGCATACTCATTCACGATTGGTTCTTGGGGTACCACCAGAACAAGATCACGGTAGAAGACAGGAGCAAAATGACCTTCACAACGGAATGGGGCTACTTTCAATACACCGTTATGCCATTTGGATTGAAGAACACACTAGCCATCTTTTCGTGCATCATTGTTGCCGCGTTCAAAGAATACATCCACAAATTCTTGGAGGTCTATCTGGATGATTGGACTGTCTTCGAATTAGTTAAGAACCATGTAGCAAGCTTACGCTTGATGCTGGAAACTTGCCAACGACACTAGATTGTGTTGAACCTTAAGAAGTGCACATTCCTCATTCCCTTTGGAAACCTGTTGGGACATGTGGTCTACAAATAGGGACTGATGGTGCAACCTACGAAGATTGCTGTTATTCTAAATTTGGAAGCACCGCGACGTGTTAAACAACTGTGCACTACCTTGGGACACACTGGGTACTACAGAAAGTTTATCAAAAGATATGCCCAAATCACCACACCGATGGAAAAACTATTGAAAAAGGATGTTACATTTTGCTAGAATGACGATTGCATGAAGAGTTTGGATGTCCTAAAGGGGAAATTGGCCTCCGCTCCAATCCTGGTCTTCCAAAAATGGGATGTAGAATTTCATGTCCATGTTGATGTCTCGTGTATCACACTGGGAGTAGTGCTCACACAGGAGGGAGGGGAAGGCTTGGATCACCCTATCGCATTTGCAAGCTAGAGGTTGTCCAAAGTAGAGAAGAACTATTCCACCACTGAGCATGAGGGGTTGGTGATGATGTATGTACTCCAAAAATACTGACACTATTTGCTCAGAGGACATTTCAAGATGTATACCGACCATTCGTTCGTAAACTCATAAACCATTTTAATGTTAAATCCTTTAAGGTGGCAGGAAACAATTTTAGTTTTTGAGCATCATGCAGATAATCATATGATCTACATAATACTTCAAATTTAAAGAAAAATGTCTCTAGGTCTTCACTTCTTAAAATTAGGGAGGATAGAAGGCAATATGTTTTTCATTGTTAATGTTGTATCCTCATCAAGGATAGTGAATCCAAAAGGTTCAGGATCTCCTCTTCCTCTATCTCTACCACCTCCTCTTCCACCACCTCCTCCTCCAATCCTTTGTTGTCCACCATTGACATTGTGTACTTCTCCTTCTCCCTCTTCAACCATGACGGATTCCTCAAAATAAATATTCGGTTCTACAACAAGATTATCTAGATTTTCTTCTAGTTCTTCTGGTTCCTCTATCAATGGTTTGAAGTAGGTTTCTTCTTCCTCTTCTTCAATAGGAACTTCCAACTCTTGAGCTAGAAGTTGTTCTCCAGTTGAAGATAGGAAAATTATTCCTGTTTTTGGGGATGTAGGATCTACTTTGATTACAACTTCTATTGATGAAGTTGGTGAACCTTTAGGTTGGATTTCAGATCTCAAGACTTCAGGAAGTCTATATTGGCCTGCTATGGATGGAATTCGAGTTTGTATGGGTGGTGTGGCACTACGTGGTCGTGGTGGAGTGAGTGATGATGTGGGAATTAGACTTCTTCCTTGACCTACAAACCTACCTCTAGAGTCTCTTTCCCTATGAATATTGTGCTTTTATTTGATTTCTTTCTAAGACTTCTATTTACACTTCCATAGCAATGATGCCAAAATGTTTGGTTAATTTAATGTTCTTAAATTGTAAGCATAAATTATCAACTAGAGTTGGTAAACTTGTGAAGTGCAAGTGCACTATATATGCTAGAAGCCTTTGTTTCAGTTTGTAAGATGATGGTTATATTTGTTTTTGGGATTTTCATTGTTATCTAGGTTCCTATTAGATTAGAGTTAGATTTCTACAAATTAATGAGTGGAAGTTAAGCTATTGTTATACTAATCTACCAGGTTATATCTATATTGAGTATCTTTCTAAAACATCTTATGTTAATCATTCTAAAATTATGAACCTATCCTAAACACCTTGCTGCTATAAAACAAAGTATTGAAATTCAAATGATTCTAAGAGCAAGAAAACAATCCTTTAAAAGTTGTCTGCAAAGTATATACAAATTTTGATTCTAAAAAGCATGAAGGTAATCTTCTAACGTTGACTACATAGTATATACAAGTTCTGATTCTAAAAGCATGAAAATAATCTTTTAACACTAACTGTAATTAAGAGAAAAACAGTGAAGAAACTAAACCATTAAACAACTGTGAAGAAATTCAAGTACAAACGAAATACTGAGATTTAACTGTGTTGTAACGAAATGATGAAATAGTGAAGTAAGGAAACTAAGCTAGAATGAAATGACAATGTAGTAACAGAAAGTGATAAAATGAAATAAAATAAACCTCGACTATCTGCAGGGGCCCTCCACATACAGTAGGTGTAAATAACGCTCACATATGCATCGAATAACAAAAAGGTAACTTTAATTCAATATGAGAACAAAGGTCTGTTTCACACAATTTCTTGAGAGATTAACTATTACTTTTCTTGTTATCCTTTACATAAGATACATATTTATATATAAAATGCCTGGTCAACAATTTGAGACTTCTACGCCTACATGAAATTTAATCAATCCTTATTCAAATTTCAAACTTGAACAGTAAAAGTGTTATCTCGATGATTTGCTATTTGGAAAGAAAATCGGAGAAACATGATGCATTCAGACTTCTGCTGCTACGTATTTGACCCATGTTTTGACTGCACCACTGTATGATTTATTTACTGAATTGGCTTGAGCGAATAAGAGGAGATCATTGAGTGGATCGATCCTCAACCGCCCATGTGCTTCTTTGCTTTGTTAGCGCACCAGAACCCCACAAACCATGGATATAGCTAGAGATTTGTAAAATAGCTGCAAAATCATGTTAATTCTGTAGCTAATGCAATCTTTAACATATTAATAAGGCACATTAACGAATATGAAAAATAAGACATATGCGAGTTTTTACCTTATCAAAATCTATGGTTTTACTGCTTTTATTGAGTTGATAGCGATGATGAAAAGAGGAAAATGGAAGAAAAAGGGTGTCAAAAGAAAACAATTATGGAACTCTACACTAACAATTCATAATTTTCTTGTGTTTAAGTTTCCAATCTAGTGATGCATTTGATCTTAAAACAATTAAATAAATTACTGAAAAAGCAGTGAAATATTATTCAGAAATTTTTCAATTAGCATGCAAAAAGTCTATGAAGATAACTCTATTTCTGAAATGTACTGGAGTAAAATATGCAAACTAAATTTGTTGTAAGACTTCAACTAACTGAAACTCTATGCCAGTATTAGTCTTGCTCTCAATCAGATCAATGAAATGGGGTAAGGGTTTATAGGATCTGCACTAGTAAGCCCTTAAGGGCTTGAAGATATTTGAAGATAAGCTGCCAAAATCACTGAAGATCTTCAGATCTAGATGCCAACTTAGAAATTTTTTTGAGAGAATTTTTTGTTAAAATTTTTAGGGAATTTTTGTCAAAATTATTTGGAAATCTTAGGGAAAAAATTAGTGAAAAAATTTTGTGAAAGAGAGTCAGCCGAGAGGGAGCTCAGGGCCGAGAGGCTTGAGGGTGAAGGCCAAGGAAGATGAAGGAGGCTGAGAGGAGGGAGGTCGTGAGGGAAATGAGGGAAGTCATAAGGGGGATGAGGGAGAAAGGAGGAGAAGGGGAGAGAGGATGTCGTAAGGGAGGCTGAGAAAGGAGGAGCAAGGGAGAGAGGATGCCATGAGGGAGATGGAAAAGAGGCAGTGGGGAAGCCTAGGGTAGGAGATGGAGGGATAAGGGAGGCCGTAAGCTAGTCCGAGAGGGATAAAGGAGGAGCAAGGGAGCCTAGAGCTAGGCCAAGAGGGCTGAGAGGAAAGAAAGGGAGTCGAGATCTGGAGATGGCTAGCACAATGACTCTAGGCCCAAAAAAAAATTGCCCACGATCTTTCGCAAGATTTGCAAAACCCGGATCGAAATTTTACAAGTTTCATTTCTGAAATTTTTCTTTGACCTGCTAATAAAATGGAGATCAGATCTTGCCCTCTAGGGCCTAGATCTGTCTCTAAAATCCATAAAAGATTGTCCAAAATTGTCAAATTTGTTCCTGCACAAACAAAATATAGAAAAACCCAAAACATGTATATACAAAAATATGAAATACCCAAAACCCCAGTGAATTAAAAAATTTGAAATTTACAAATCTACAATAATATTCTATAGATCTAGTAGATCTGAGGAGTAGGAGTCCAACTCCGCTCCCAGATCTGCAGATCAAAGCCCTCTATTAGCCATACAATTTTACACAAATTTATAAATAAACTTGAAATTTTAAAGAGGCACAGGCCCAAAAAACCCTGCAAATAAAATATTTTGTAAGATGACTTCATAAATTAAAAACAATAGGCTCTTTAGATTCTATAATTTGAGAGTCAGTTGGTCCAGCTGAGGACTTCCCAAAACACTGAAATCATAAATAATAACTTCTGCATGCTTAGATTTGATTGTTATATTAATAGAGATTCAAAATAATCATAAAGTCATGAAGAAATAGAGATACCTGCTAATTCTATCAAATCAAAATGATATTTTGTAAACCCAGAAATCTATGCAAGATACCTAGCCACAGATCGATCCTCAAAGGATATAATCCAACAAATACAAATAAAAGCAACAGAGTATTAAGAGAAATATTACCACATAAATTTGAAATAGGAACACCGCCGTTTGAAACCCCAAAGTCTTTGCGTTTAATTAATAAGAAAAAAATTACATGAGATTTTCAGAGCAAGTACACAATTCAATGATCAAATCCAAAAAATGGAGACAGACCTCTAATTTATAGATAAATTCTCTAACAACTAGATGGATTGATCCCCGTCAAAGTAATCTTGACCGTTGATGAAGATCAAATGATCTTTTAATCATCGTCGTCAAAATTAAGTTACGTTTTTGAGGAAAATCGAATTTCACTTTTAATTTCTTTTTAATTAACTCAAAAATTATTATTTTGAGTTAATTGCCTAAAAGAATTGACTTTGATTTAACTACTAAGGCCCAAGGGTCCAAAATATCTTGAGATTTTCAATATTCCCTTGGTCGGGGACCCCCAAAAATTAAAAACTTTAAAACCCATGAATTTTAAATGTTGGAGAATTTATTTTTTCCTAGGACCTAAATTAATTAAATTTCTGGCTTAGAATTTTTAATTTATTTTAGTTAAAAAATTTAATGAATTGAGTCATGAGGGGATTAATAATTTTTCCAACCCTTATAGCTAAAATATTATTTATGTGAAATATTACATTCTAACCCATGAAGGGGGAACACCCATTCATTATAGACTCTCTATAAGTTACCCATTTCTGCGACTCAAAATATGATCTAGTAGGCTAAGTGACTTGTAATAAAATAATCTAACCAAATACCTAAAATTATTCCAAAATCAATTTTACTGAGACTAGATGAATAATAGTAGGACTCATCTAAGATCTTGGCGACAAAATCCACCCTAGCTTTAGGTGAGGCTAGAGGGAAAAAATCTACCGATCATCCGTGTTTAGAAACACACATGAATTAGTGAGACGAAAAACCTCTTAGGATAGAAATCATCATGAGAAAAATAAATTTATGTAGGTTTTTAAATGCATTTGTCTTACTAGGATCATTTACATTACAAAATGCAGAATGGGTTTACAAAACTCCAGTGTACATATAGCTGATAATGATGAATCTATGGATCATCTTAGTCTTTGGACACGATGGAAATCCATGCGTGAAAAAATGTAAAACTATGGGGTAGTTAACATGGAGTGGTCAACAATATGGATCTAATAGAAGGTCCTTCCACGCCGAAATCTAAGAAGGACATTGTTGATGATCTTGTGGAGCCCATGGATCCTTTGGACCCTCCTCCAAGTGATCCACTTCCCTAGAATAGACCATTATGGATTTGAGATGCATCACATGATGCTGAGAGACATATTCCTGCTAGTGGTACCTTTAGGAAAAGAAAGAAGCCATGCCAATATTAGGGATACATTGTAGCCATGAGTGCGATCATTTAGGTTGAGCCTTCTACCTTCGAATAAGTTGTGAAAGAACAACTTTGGAAGGATGTCTGATCTAGGTGGATATTGGTGGCCACCTGCCAAGTCCACTTGGACCCTCACCATTGTTTCTTTCAGCTTTTCAGTTTCCTTAATTGTAGCACAACTTACTATTTTTAGCAGTTTTTCGAGTCCTGAACTTCTGGAGTCATTTTGAGGCCCTAAACGACGTTTTTTTTGGGAAAATTGGGAGCAACATGGGTCGATGGACCAATGTTGTTCTTCCCAAAGTTGTAGTTCTCAGATAGATCTTTCTAACGAGATATTGTGCGCGTCAAATGGAGATCATATGCCAAAGTTACGACCCCGGGAAGTTGATGTACCAATTTACCCAAACGGGGCCCACAGTTTGGCGTTTCATCTTCTAGGGTTAGGTTTTTGGATGTTTAGGGTTTTCCATTGTTTCTCAACAATAAATAGGCCTTTGAGCCTCATTGTAACACAGTTCAGAGGCATGTAGCCACCACATCTCTTCTCAGAGATAAGCTACCATCACCCTAGCTGGTTTATTTCCATTTCTGTTTGTAAGCATATTTTCGGTATTTTGCATTAATGAAATGAAGTATTATTTCCACTGCATCTTTGTGTATATGGTTATCTCTATATTTTGTTGCATTCCTATTTAAATCCAGATCAGTGGTATCGGAGAGGTCTACTTTTTTTCTCTGTTTTTATTTGCATGTCCCAACGAGGTCGGGATATAAGAAGTTAGTGCTTGAACTGGTTGAACCTTTGCAAGACCAGCCTTGCAAATCCCGACAGCCTCCCATGGCGGATGAAAAGAAAGACGATGGGGTAGGAGATCCTATCAAAATCTTGCTCGAAGAAGCCCTCGAGCGACAAAGGAACGCGATGATGGACAAATTTGCCTAGATCTTTCAGTGGCTACCCAGGAGCGACGCATCGGCTTCCAACAACTACTCTAGAACGCCACACCATTTAAGGTACAAGTTAATTTTGAAATCCCCATATTTGAGGGCCAGATAGACACAGATGCAGTCGATAAATGGTTAAATCTGCTAGAGGGTTATTTTTTTGTTCATGATTTTTCTAGTCGAGAAAAGATTATTTTCGCTCTTCTCAGAGCAGCCCCCCACGTCAAGGACTAGTGGGAAACCTACTGCGAGCATAAGGATGAAAGTACAGGCTCACTATTTTTGGCCACACCCACTTGGAATTCATTTGGGATGCCATTAAGGAGCAATGCTACCTTGTCGGAAGCTATGAGGATCAATACATAAAGTGGACCACGCTACGGCAAGGAAGGGACCAAGACGTGCCAGAGTTCACCAATATTTTCCATACCCTTCGCACAAAGTTGGGTATCAAGGATTCAAAGCAGCATTTGGTACTTAGATACCGTGGCTGCCTACACAAGTACATCTAGGAAGAAATAGAATTCCTGAACATCTCCTCGCTCGGCACTGCATACCGATATGCCGTCAAGGTCGAGCAAAAGTTTAAATAGAAGAAGTGAGACTTTGGATCTGCGAATCCGAAGCAAGGGAAAGGTGACCCCAAATAGCAGAACAAAGGAAAAAGCCAAGGCGAGGCAACCCAAGACAACTCGCCAAAGCTGCAAGCAAAGAACAGCACCACGAAGCCGAAAAAGGACATGGGAAAGTGGTGTGAGTTCCATAAGAGCTCCACTCACAACACAAGTGAGTGTCAGGCCAAGCAGTCACTGGTAACTAAGCTAAAGGTTTCAGAATCAGATGCAGGTTTCGACTCTGAATTAGAACTTGACAAGGGGAATGACAAAGGGAAGCAGATTATCGATGCAGAGCCCAACGCTACCATTGCCACACCCCAAAGATCCAGAGGAGGAGGAGCATCTCTTCCACTCCCAGATGTGGGTAAAGGGCTCCCTGCTACAGTTCATTATGCAGGAGCCAAAAGAACCTCATTTTGCTAGAGGTCATGAAGCGGTTGGGCTTACCAACCACAACACATCCACAACTGTACACCATCGAGTGGCTTCACCAAGGATGGGATCTTCGCATGAGCCAACAATGTTACCTTCCATACAACATCAAGCTCTTCACGGATGAGGTATTGTGTGACATTGCTCCCTTTGAAGTTTGTGATGTATTACTAGGACAACCATACTTGTGGAAGCGACATGCTGTGTATGAATCAAGGCCCCATGCTATTATTGTTACTTTGGGAACTAAGTTGTACAGGATACCGGAGGTAGCGCCGCCTACCGCCATCTCTTTGATTACTGCAAAACAATGCAGTAAGCTCGTTTCCAAAACTGGGAAATTTGTTTTCCTGATGATACGCCCTCAAGGAAAGAAGAAGGAAGTGGCCACGACCTCCAGATAGGGCCCCTTCGCATGACAACTATAGATGGACAAGGTCGTTGAGGAGTATGAGGACATCTTCACCTCCCCCGCAGGGGTTCCTCCACACTGTCAGGTCAAGTACTCCATCGATCTGACCCCAGGTGCACTGCTGCCCAATGGACCAATATATTGGTGGTCTGTTCTAGAGAATGATGAATTTAAGAGGCTGATTCAGGAGCTATTGCAGAAAGGTCACATCTGTCCAAGTTCATCGCCCTGTGGGATCCCGATCGTGTTGGTACAGAAGAAGGATGGGACTTGGAGACTCTGTATTGACTATCGGGCACTGAACAAGATCACTGTCCGTAATAGGTACCCGATCCCATGGATTGATGAACTCTTGGACCAACTGAAGGGGGAAAAATATTTAAGGAAGATCGATTTGAAGTTAGGATATCACTAGGTACCAATCGAACCCTCTAATGTGTGGAAGACTGCCTTCAAAGCCAAGGAGGGCCTGTTCGAATGGTTGGTGATGCCTTTCGGATCGAATGCTCCTGCAACCTTCATGAAGCTAATGGATGACATCTTGCAGCCATTCACCAACTAATTTGTAGTGGTATACTTGGATGACATCCTGATCTTCAGCCAGAGTTGGGAAGAGCACCTCCACCACATCCAATAGGTTCTCCAAACACTGCGGCAACACAAATTATGTGCCAATTTGGAGAAATGCACTTTTGCTGTGACCCAAGTTCAGTATCTGGGATACGTTATTAATGAACAGGGGGTACATGTGGATCCATCCAAGATCCAAGTCATTCGAGATTGGCCATCTCCAACCACTCTAACAGAGCTCCGCAACTTTCTCTGTCTTGCCAACTGCTACCAGAGGTTCGTGTTAGGATTTTCTCATATCATTTGGCCCTTGAGTCAAATCACCAAGGGAGGAGTGAAAGCAAAATTATTTTGGTCTGAATCTCAACAAAGGGCATTCACAGAGTTGAAAGATTACCTCTACATGGTGCCTGTGCTTGCATTACCAGACTTACAACAACCATTTGAGGTCGAGACAGATGCCTCTGACTATGCTATTGGGGCAGTGCTTACTTAACATAGCCATCCAGTGGCATATCACAATGAGACACTTTTAGACACAGTCCAGAAATATCTCACTTATGACAAAGAGATGTATTCCATTGTGCAGGCCTCTCGACAATGGAAGCATTACATTTTGGGGAAGGAAACGGTCATCCACACAGACCACTGACCCCTGCAGTTCATACAGATCCAAGGGAAATTACAGAATGATTACATCAGAAGTGGACCACATACCTACACAGTTCCATTTGAATATCAAGTATAAGAAGGGTAGCACCAATAATGTTACAGATTGCCTCAGTCGACCACCGATCATGGCATTAACCACTGTGCTCAACTCTTGCGGGCACAAGACTTCTGACTGGCCAATTCTCTACAAAAGTGACCCAGAATTTAGCCACACATACCAGACACTCTTGGAGAGTCAGCATGTTCTAGATTTTCACCTCTAGGATGCCCTGTTATGCCACATGGGTCACATTTGTGTTCCTTCAATCGAGCGTGCCAAGATGATTTGGGAAGCACACTGCAGTCGGGTTGTTGGACATTTCGGGGTCGAGAAAATGGTGGCAGTACTGCAGAAGTATTTCTATTGGCCGAATCTTCGACACGATGTAGGGAAGTACATGAGATCATGCACTGGTTGTGCCATTGCCAAACCGACCATCAAGAAGCAAGGCCTCTATACCTCACTACCTACCCCTAGTCGACCTTGGGAATCCATCTCCATGGATTACATGTTAGGTCTTCCTTCCACTAAGCATGGAAACGACTGTTTTTTTTGGTCATTGACAGGTTCTCGAAGATGGCCATTATGGCCGCCTGCAAGAAGACTGAAGTGTGGGTACACTTTGGGATCCCACAGTCTATCATCTTAGATCGGAACAGCAGGTTCCGACTCTTCTTTGAACAAGTGTGGGTACACTTTGGGATCCCACAGTCTATCATCTTAGATCGGAACAGCAGGTTCCTTAGTACATTTTGGTCCAATCTCTGGTCGATGCTCGACACCAAACTCACTAAGTCCACAGTGTTCCATCCTCAAACTGATGGCCAGACAGAGGTTGTCAACAGTATGATCATACACATTCTGCGCATGTACAACTCAAAGCATCCACACACATGGGACGAGACCCTCCCCTATGTTCAACACAGCTACAACTGGGCACTCCACAACTCGACTGGCCACAACCCTTTTCAAGTGGGCTTGGGATTCCAACCACTATGTCCCATTGATGTGGCCATGCCAGTTGCAGCTAGTCACACAGATTTGGCTCATGTCCAGTCCGAAACAGATAAGGCAAATAGATTCATTGAGCACATCCAACATATTTGCTTGCAGGTCCATGACATTTTGGAGAAATCAAATGCCAAGTATAAGTAGCAACATTATCAACATCGGGTGCCACACAAGTTTCAGGTTGGCGACAAAGTTTGGTTGCATTTGCAAAAGGAATGCCTTACCGAAGCCTATCGGAAACTTAGACCACTCCGATATGGTCCTTAAACCATTACCAAGGCTATGGGAGACAATGCATTTAAGCTCAACATTCCCCCATTCCATGGCCTACACCTAATGTTCAATGTGGACCGCCTTCGGCCATACTTTCCACCATTACTAGACACATCCGACATTGCAGAAAATCTCACACCCAAAGAGTTAAATCTAGATTGCATGGAACAAGCTGCAACTAATCGGATCATGGACACATAGATCAAGTACACTTGCCAATAGAATATCCAATTGTATCGAGTTGTCAAAGCAGGCCAACTCTGTCACCAGAGCAAGTGGCTGACCAGGGACCAACTTCAACAAAAGTTTCCTCATCTCATGGAGGAACTCAACGCAATGGGGACCATTGCTTCCTAAGGGGGAAGGAATGATCCAGGTGGATATTGGTGGCCACTTGCCAAGTCCACTTGGAGCCCCACCATTGTTTCTTTCAGCTTTTCAGTTTCCTTAATTGTAGCACAACTTACTATTTTTAGCAGTTTTCTCGGTCCTGCACTTCCAGAGCCATTTTGAGGCCCTAAACGACATTTTTTGGGAAAACTGGGAGCAACATGGGTCCATGAACCGATGTTGCTCTTCCCAAAGTTGTAGTTCTCGGATAGAACTTTCTAACGAGATACTTTGCATGTCAAACGGAGATCGTATGTCAAAGTTACGACCCCAGGAAGTTGATGTACCAATTTACCCAAACAGGGCCCATAGTTTGGCGTTTCATCTTCTAGGGTTAGGTTTTTGGATGTTTATGGTTTTCCATTATTTCTCAACAATAAATAGGCCTTCGAGCCTCATTGTAACATAGTTTAGAGGCATGTAGCTGCCACATCTCTTCCCAGAGATAAGCTACCATCGCCCTAGTTGGTTTATTTCCATTTCTGTCTGTAAGCGTATTTTAATGAAATGAAGTATTATTTCCGCTGCATCTTTGTGTATATGGTTATCTCTATATTTTTTTGTGTTCCTATTTAAATCCGGATTAGTGGTATTACAGCGGTCTGCTTTTTTTTCTCTGTTTTTCTTTGCATGTCCCCAATGAGGCCGGGATATAAGGAGTTAGTGCTTGAACTGGTTGAACCTTTTCAAGACCAGCCTCGGAAATCCCGACAGCCTCCCATGGTGGATGAAAAGAAAGATGAGGGGGCAGGAGATCCTATCGAAATCTTGCTTGAATAAGCCCTCGAGCGACAAAGGAACGCGATGATGGACAACTTTGCCCAGATCCTTCAGCAGCTACCGAGGGGCGACGCATCGGCTTCCAACAGCTACTCTGGAAACGCCACAACGTTTAAGGTACAAGTTAATTTTGAAATCCCCATATTTGAGGGTCAGATAGATGCAGATGCCATCTATAACTGGTTAAATCTGCTAGAGGGTTATTTTTCTGTTCATGATTTTTCCAGTTGAGAAAATATTATTTTTGCTCAAGGACTAGTGGGAAACCTACTGCGAGCATAAGGATGAAAGTACAGGCTCATTGTTTTTAGTCGCACCCACTTGGAATTCATTCCGGGATGCCATCAAGGAGCAATACTACCCTGTTGGAAGCTATGAGGATCAATACATAAAGTGGACCATGCTGCGGCAAGGAAGGGACCAAGACGTGGCAGAGTTCACCGATATTTTCCATACCCTTCGCACAAAGTTGGGTATCAAGGATTCGGAGTAGCATTTGGTACTCAAATATCGCGGATGCTTGCACAAGTACATCTAGGAAGAAATAGAATTCCTAAACATCTCCTCGCTCGACACTGCATACTGATATGTCGTTAGGGTCGAGCAAAAGTTTAAACAGAAGAAGTGATACTTTGGATCTGCGAATTCGAAGCAAGGGAAAGGTGACCCCAAACAACAGAACAAAGGACAAAGCCAAGGTGGGGTGGCCCAAGACAACCTGCCAAAGCTGCAAGCAAAGAACAGCGCTGCGAAGCCGAAAAAGGACACGGGAAAATGGTGTGATTTCCATAAGAGCTCCACTCACAACACAAGTGAGTGTCGAGCCAAGCAGTCACTGGTGGCTGAGCTAAAGGTTTCAGAATCGGATGCAGGTTTCGACTCTGAGTCAGAACCTAACGAGGGGAATGACAAAGGGAAGCAGATTATCGATGCGGAGCCCAACACCACCATTGCCACCACGAAGATCTAGAAGGAGGAACCCAAAGATCTAGAGGAGGAGGAGTGTCTCTTCCATTCCTAGATGTGGGTAAAGGGCTCCCCGCTACAGTTCATTGTCAACAGTGGGAGCCAAAAGAACCTCATTTCGGCAGAGGTCATGAAGTGGCTGGGCTTACCGACCACAACACATCCACAACCATACACCATCGAGTGTCTTCACCAAGGATGGGATCTTCGCATGAGCCAACAGTGTCGCCTTCCATACAACATCAAGCCCTTCATGGATAAGGTATTAGTTGACATTGCTCCCCTTGAAGTTTGTGATGTATGACTAGGACAACCATACTTGTGGAAGCAACATGTTGTGTATGAATCAAGGCCCCGTGCTGTTATTGTTACTTTGGAAACTAAGTTGTACAGGATATCAGAGGTAGCACCGCCTACTGCCATCTCTTTGATTACTGCAAAACAATGCAGTAAGCTCGTTTCCAAAACTGGGAAATTTATTTTCCTGATGATATGCCCTCAAGGAAAGAAGAAGATGGTGGCCACAACCTCCAAACAGGGCCCCTCCACATGACAACTACAGATGGACAAGGTCATGGAGGAATATGAGGACATCTTCACCTCCCCCGCAGGGGTTCCTTTGCATTGTCAGGTCAAGTACTCCATCGATCTGACCCCAGGTGTGCGGCTGCCCAATGGACCAATCTATCGATGCTCCGTTCTAGAGAATGATGAAATCAAGAGGTAGATTCAAGAGTTGCTATAGAAAAGTCACATCCATCCAAGTTCATCACCCTGTGGGTGCCCAATCGTGTTGGTATAGAAGAAGGATGGGACTTGGAGACTCTGTATTGACTATCGGGCACTGAACAAGATCACTGTCCGTAATAGGTACCCGATCCCATGGATTGATGACCTCATGGACCAACTGAAGGGGGAAAAATATTTTAGCAAGATCGATTTGAAGTTAGGATATCACTAGATACCAATCGAACCCTCCAATGTGTGGAAAACTGCCTTCAAAGCCAAGGAGGGTCTGTTCGAATGGTTGGTGATGCCTTTCACATTGAGGAATGCTCCTGCAACCTTCATGAGGCTAATGGATGAAATATTGCGGCCATTCACGAACTCATTTGTAGTGGTATACTTGGATGACATCCTGATCTTCAGCCAGAGTTGGGAAGAGCACCTCCACCACATTCGACAGGTTTTCCAAACATTGTGGCAACACAAGTTATGTGCCAATTTGGAGAAATGTACTTTTGGCATGACCCAGATTTAGTATCTGGGATACGTTATTGATGAACAAGGGGTACATGTGGATCCATCCAAGATTCAAGTCATTCGATATTGGCCATCTCCAACCACTCTGACAGAGCTCCGCAACTTTCTTGGTCTTGCCAACTTCTACCATAGGTTCGTGTTAGGATTTTCTCATATCAATTGGCCCTTGAGTCAAGTCACCAAGGGAGGAGCGAAAGAAAAATTATTTTGGTCTAAATCTCAACAGAGGGCATTCACAGAGTTGAAAGATTACCTCTGCATGGTGCCTGTGCTCGCATTACCAGACTTACAACAACCATTTGAGGCCGAGACAGATGCCTCTGACTATGCTATTGGGGCAGTCGTTACTCAACACGGGCATCCAGTGGCATATCACAGTGAGACACTTTCAAACACAGTCCGGAAGTATCCCACTTATGACAAAGAGATGTATTCCATTGTGCAGGCCTACTAACAATGGAAGCATTACATTTTGGGGAAGGAAATGATCATCCACACAGACCACCAGCCCCTACAGTTCATATAGATCCAAGGGAAATTGCAGAATGATCGCCATCATAAGTAGATCACATACCTGCAACAGTTCCATTTGAATATCAAGTATAAGAAGGGTAGCACCAATAATGTTGCAGATTGCCTCAGTCGACCACCGATCATGGCGTTAACCACTATGCTCAACTCTTGTGGGCACAAGACTTCTGACTGGCCACTTCTCTACAAAAGCGAACCAGAATTCGGCCACACATACCAGACATTCTTGGAGGGTTAGCATGTTCTAGATTTTCACCTCCAAGATGCCCTGTTATGCCACATGGGTCATATTTGTGTTCCTTCAAGCAAGTGTGCCAAGATGATTTGGGAAGCACACTACAGTCGGGCTGCTGGACATTTCAAGGTCGAGAAAATGGTGGAAGTACTACAAAAGTATTTCTATTGGCCAAATCTTCGACACGATGTTGGGAAGTACACGAGATCATGCACTGCCTGCACCATTGCCAAACCGACCGTCAAGAAGCAAGGCCTCTATACCTCGCTGCCTACCCCTAGTCGACCTTGGGAATCCAACTCCATGGATTACATGTCAGGTCTTCCTTCCACTAAGCATGAAAACGACTGTGTTTTTGTGGTTGTCGACAGGTTCTCGAAGATGGCCATTATGTCTGCCTGCAAGAAGAATATCAAAGCAGAAGCCACTACTAAGCTCTTCTTTAAATGAGTGTGCATACACTTTGGGATCCCACAGTCTATCATCTTAGATTAGGACAATAGGTTCTCTGGTCTATTCTCGATACCAAACTCACTAAGTCCACAACCTTCCATCCTCAAACTGATGGCTAGATAGAGGTTGTCAATAGGATAATCGTACACATTCTGCGCATGTACAACTCAAAGCATCCATGCACACGGGACGAGAGCCTCCCCTATGTTCAACACAGGTACAATCGGTCCCTCCACAGCTTGATTGGCCACATCCCTTTTCAGGTGGGCTTGGGATTCTAGCCACTATGTCCCATTGATATGGCCATGCTAGTTGCAGCTACTCACGCTGATTCGGCTCATGTCTAGTTCGAAACAAATAAGGCAAACAACTTCATTGAGTACATCCAACATATTTTCTTGTAGGTCCATGAAATTTTGGAGAAACCAAATGCCAAGTACAAGTAGCGACATGATCAACATCGGGTGCCACACAAGTTTCAAGTGGGCGACAAAGTCTGGTTGCATTTGCAAAAGGAATGCCTTACCAGAGCCTATCGGAAACTCTGACCACTCCAATATGGTCCTTACACCATTATCAAGGCTATGGGAGACAATTCATTTGAGCTCAACATTCCCCCATTCCTTGGCCTACACCCAATGTTCAATGTGGACCGCCTTGGGCCATACTTTCCACCATTAATAGAAACATCTAACATTGCAGAACAACTCACACCCAGAGAGTTAAATCCATATTGCATGGAACAAGCTGCAATTGATCAGATCATGGACACATACCAAGTTGTCAAAGCAGGCCAACTCCTTCACTAGGGAAAGTGGCTCACCAGGGACCAAGTTTAGCAGAAGTTTCCTCATCTCATGGAGGAAATCAACACAATGGGGACCATTCCTTCCTAAGGGAGGAGGAATGATCCAGGTGGATATTGGTGGGCACCTGCCAAGTCCACTTGGACCTCCACCATTGTTTCTTTCAGCTTTTCAGTTTCCTTAATTGTAGTACAACTTACTATTTTTAGCAGTTTTTTAGGGCTTGAAGTTTCGGAGCCGTTTTGAGGCCCTAAACGATGGTTTTTTGGAAAATTGGGAGCAACATATGTTTCTCTTCCCAAAGTTGTAGTTCTCAGATAGATCTTTCTAACGAGATATTGTGCATGTCAAACGGAGATCATATGCCAAAGTTACGACCCCAGGAATTTGATGTACCAATTTACCCAAATGGGGCCCACAATTTGGCATTTCATCTTCTAGGGTTAGGTTTTTGGATGTTTAGGGTTTTCCATTGTTTATCAACAATAAATAGGCCTTCAAGCCTCATTGTAACATAGTTTAGAGACATGTAGCTGCCACATCTCTTCTCAGAGATAAGCTACCATCGCCCTAGCTGGTTTATTTCCATTTCTGTCTGTAAGCATATTTTCAGTATTTTGCATTAAGGAAATGAAGTATTATTTCTGCTGCATCTTTGCGTATGTGGTTATCTCTGTATTTTGTTGTATTCCTGTTTAAATCCAGATCAATGTCATGGAAAAAGAATATGAATCGATTATGAAAAATGATGTATGGGATGTCCTTCCAAGACCGAAGGGAAAATCAGTCGTGACTTTAAAATGGCTATACAAAATCAAGCATAAAGCTAATGATAGCACTGAGAAGCATAAGGGAAGGTTCGTGGCTCGAGGGTTCTCTCAAAAGGAGGGAGAAGACTATGATGATATATTTTCTCCAGTTTCTCGCTACACCACCATTAGATCCATTGTTTCCCTTGCTGCTAGTTAAGGATGGACTCTTCACCAGATAGATGTGAAGACTCCATTTCTTCATGGCATACTACAGGAAGAAGTTTACGTCAAGTAGTCGCAGGGATTTGAAGTGAAGGATAGGAAGACACATGTTTGCAAGTTGATCTAGGCATTATATGGCTTGAAGCAAGCCCCTAGAGCATGGTATACCCACATTGACAGTTACCTGGTGAAGCTTGGACTCACAAGAAGTAGTGTTGACCTTAACCTATACTTCATGGTGGTCCAAGGTATGCCTTTAATTTTGGTTCTATATGTTTATTATCTATTTTGTTGATGATCTATTATGCCATAAAGATGTTAGAAATATTTGGAATGATATAATGTAAATCCTTGACCACCCCGATGGAGATGAACTTCAAGAAGTTGTGTGAAGATGCTACTGGAACTTGCATGACTAACCCCTCTGAGTATCGAAAATTGAATGGGGAATTTATGTTCCATGTGAACACTCATCCAAACATATGCTTTGTAGTGAACATTTTGAGTCAATTCATGATCGAGCCCCTTCATGCACATTGGGTTGTTGCCAAAAACATACTAAGATACTTGCATGGGATGATCAATCTTGGTTTGAGATACACTACTAGAGATGTACCACTGCATGGATACATTAATGTTGATTGCATTGGACATGCTATTGACAGGAGGAGCACATCGGGATGTTGGTTTAGTTTGAGGTTTGCAATGATATATTAGATGAGTAGGAAACATAAGTCTGTAGCTTTAAGCATGACCGAGGTAAAGTACATTTGTACTAGCATGGTTAGCTGTGAGGCAGTTTGGTTGAGAGAGCTCTTTGGAGAGATATTTGAGCAAGTCCTAGATACTATAGTGATATATTGTGACAACAAGAGTGGGATTCAATTTCTCTACCATATTTCATGACACGTCCAAGCATATTAAGATCAGGTACCACGACATTCAAGACATGGTACAGAGAGGAGTCGTAAGACTCCATTACATATTGAAAAATGAGCAGATAAAAAAAAACTCACCAAGTATTTTCCAAAAGGGAAGTTCTTGGTTTTTAGATAGAAACTTGGATTGATGTATGTGACCCTCCTAGGTAAGCTTCCTAGCTAATCAAGAACACTAAGCAATGCTCTCCCCCTCGTTTGAGCTCATACAGAGAGGAATCGAGCCTAAGAGCTCCCAGGGTTGAGGGATCCCTTGACAATAGGATGGTTGTGATCCTTACCCTATATGATAAGTAGTATATCACTTATTTCACCATAGGGAATGCATGATCCTTGTCATTTATGACAAGTTAGGTATCTCCCCATATCACAATAACAAAGTATACCCAAATATGCATCCTACCCTCAAGAATGGATTGTTGGGATTGGCTCCCTATCTAGCCAATGGGTTGAGATGACTTGAGATGGTGCGATCCTTGCATAAGAAGTGGTATCTCACTCAAGTATAAAGGATGCAAGTGTTCTACCACTTAACTCTTGAGAGTCAATGTGGGAAGATCAACAGACATTGGGATGGTTGTGATCACTACCCTATATGGAAAGTTTGGTTTCACCTATTGACTAAACAATAAGATGGTTATGATATTTGTTGGTAGATGGATCTTGCCCATTGTTAGTGGATGATAAGATGGATGTGATCATTAGCTTCTATGGAAGGTTTGGTCTCGCTTGTTGATGTAACAATAGGATGGATGTTATCCTTGCTTGGTACATGGATCTCACTTATTATCATTGGATAGAGGGTTGTAGCTTGAGCTCCCTTATGATGTCAAATTCTTTTTATTTTATATTTTGGAGTGTTCAATGGAGATGAGAAAAGATGACATTTGGCTTGATGATTATGAGATATTTGAGATGGGACATATATTACAATCAAGAATTTTTTCCTAGCTAAGAGGGAGTGTTAATTTGGAAGCTCAGGGATAAATTCCCTTCATTGGAAAATATTCCTCATTCAGAGAGACATAAAATTCCCCCCTTGAAGCACTCAATTTGGTTAAGGAAAAAATATTTTTTGAAGTGAAAACCCACAATGGCACAAAAGTCAAGGTTGACCTAAAATGTTAATTTTCCCTCCAACACCTATAAATACAAGTTAAGGCACCTCATTTGGAGACATCATATCAATCATCTCTCTCTTATCTCATTGGTTCGTACATCTGAAAATTGCAAGGTTCTCTTCACATGTATGAAAGAAGAAGTATTCTTTTCTGTTGGCTGAATTATACTTATGTTTAGGTGACTTTGATTATCATTGACCAACCTTGCTTTGAGAAATTTTTACTTACTTTGACCAGAATTTGACCTGTTTTGGAAGGTCACATTTATTGGCACAAGGACCAAGGTTTTCTATGCATGTTTATTGTAGTTGACCACAAACCTTATCTCTCTATTAACCAGGTTTAATCGAGATTTTTGGAGCTATTTTGATTGATGTTTGACCAAAATTGAAGAATGAGTTTGTTGGCTATTGAACAAGCTCTTGGAGAACTGTTTTGAATGTTGGAATTAGACTGGTTAGGGTACATTTGAATGCTGTTGACTTGGAAAAATTTGCAGACTTTGACTTTGACTAGATTTCACTTGGGAAAGATTTGAATATTGATATTGGTTGGTTGAATTTGTTGAATAGTAAATGGATTGATTTTGACTCATTAATGAAATTGGAACATTGTACTCTCTCTCTCTACTGAACATTTTATGATAATCTAATAAGAAGAATAATTTGAAAGGGTTTTCCCCCTTGTGGGGGTTTCCCCTGGTCTTTGACCAAATTTGGTGTCTCTTATCATTGCTTCTGATTGTCTCTTATTGTTCATTGTATTTACTGTTCTATCTACAATTTCTGTTCTATCTACAATTTCTATTTACTACAAGAAGATTGAATTGATTGCTAATCGAAGTAAAGTATTGGGCTAATGTGATTGCAACAACATAGAACAATGGAAAATTAACAGATGTTTCCATCTCTGTCTTGTAACTAGATTACTCGATGCTTGATACACCATTCCTTTCCTTTTTATCAAGAAAAAATTTCCTTTATCCTTGAGAGTTTTTCTTTCATCTTTCTAAGAGTCTATGAAAGGCCCCTAATCCTTGTCATGGTAACATTGATCTAACTTGGCCTCAATATCTCTAATATTCTCTCCTTTATTTTTTCTTTAAATCAATTTAATTTTGCTTGTTTGAGGTTATGTTGGAATTGAATCAAAGAGGTTTTGGGAGGGAGGGGTCAAAAGGTTGTCAAGTTCCTTTCATGCTTTGTAGAAATAAGTCCTCATCCATCCAATATGGGTTGAGCTTGAAGGGACTAGGGGGCTTTTCTTGGAGAGAGGAAAACTCCAAAATCATAGGATTGTGATACAAATCATGGTGTGGGGAGACCCATTATTTGATCTGAAGATTTTCCTTAAAAAGAGTTCAAAGATCAAGAATGATCCAAACACTTGTGACTTTCCTGTTTTCATATTCTTCTAGGTCAAGAAAATTTTCGTAGGCTAAGGATTCAACAATCCTGAATCAAGTTTGGAGATGAAGAAATCTGTAAAGGGGTCTATCTGGGTTATTGGAACTCAGATTTCTGAAGCTCCAAAACTAAAATTGAAGTCAATCCCAACCAACACTAAACCAAAGTGGAATAAAGACTTTTGCAGTGCAGATTCCCAAAACTTTTGTTTGTCTTCATAAGGGATGTAATATCCATGTCTTGACTGCTAGGTTAATTTGTAATTGGTTGTTTTAATGGTCTTGTATTTCTTATGTTGGCATGAAAGTGTCATTAATTGCAACAAAAATGAACTAGATCAATCCACAAATAATGTATACGTAATCTAAATGCTTGATTAATAAATATGATTACATAATTAATGGTGAACATACGAACACTAATATGGGATATGGTACCGTGAGTGGGTAAATGATGAGGTGGTTGCATAAATTGTCTTTCCAAAGCCTTGGTATGAATTCAAATTCAAATCTGAACCTTTTTACCTCTTGCCCCAGGACCCATTGATTGTGAATAAGTGGGTAGTTGGAACAATCATTTTCAGAAATATGGAAGTTGGGGTGGTAGCTACAATGGTGCTTTAGAACTAAATGGAAAGAATGGGTTGAGAACATTCCTTGAAATTGGAAACGAATCGATAGATTTGTCTAAACTACAAAGGTATACATGGGGGGTGTACAACAACAAACTATATTGATTGTGAAAAACTATAGAAGGGTGGTAGAGATCAATGAAGGGAAAAGGGTGTGAAACAATCATTTATGCAAGGGAGATCCATACAAAGAGAGTATAGTCTGAAGGGCATTGAAAGCAGTGAAAATCATGAGTGGAATGTTTCCAATCCCAAATGGAATGTTGGCTGAAGCAAATTTTGCAAATAAAATGCATTTTAGGTGCCCAAATACACCCAAAAAAGTTCCAATTGTGGATTGGATCAATGCTTGTGTGGTTTGTGCTCTCTAAAATTGAATTTTGCATGCCAAATACTTGTAGGGGAACTATGAAACTTCGTTGAGTTGAGGGGGTCACAAATTGATGCATGTTGGGTGAACACGATAAGAGACGGATAAGGAAATTTTTGAGGGGCTGTAGAGCATCAAAGATATTTTATATTGCTATGCTAAGTAGTTAAGATGTGTTTGGAATTTTCAAAGACCCTAGGCTCAATAGGTAACATAGTTATATTATGTTTTCATATCTATGAAGGAGAGCTATCTTCACTAGCCCATTTACCATTGAGTTATCATTTTTTTCCTTGTGGTATCATGGCCTAACTAGGGGGTGGCTAGTTGTAGAAGTTGATGTGCAATTGAGCCTATGGTTGGGTGGAAAATTATCCTTTATATATAGGTTACCAATATCAAGTAAAATTCAGTTAAGAATCCATGTTTTTAATTGGAAGTATTATTATTATTATAATTTATTCCTTGACATGAAAATAAGGAATGCAAATATGTGAATAAGTACGGTTGTTTTCTATGTAGTAAAATTGGTCAATGAATTTATATATGTGGTTGTATGCCTAAATTTTCCAAAGGGTGAAATGAGGACAAAGTATTTTTTAGGTTCCCCAATCACATGCTGTCCCTGGAGACATGGATGTAATAATCCCTTTTAATGAGAATGTAAGGCTAAAGGATATATGAAAACTTTGTCTCTCATTCACTTGAGAAACCTTGATTGGTTGGTTGTGGAAGGTTACCAATGGATCTCAAATAAAAGGGTTGAGCTTGCATCAACTATGCAAATAACTTTTGGAAAAGCTACTCAAAGGTAAACTATACATATGGATTTATAAATGTGATTTCAAGAATAAAATCCCAAGTTCTTATGGTGAAGAATAAATAAAGGAAGTCTCCACAAAACATATAAGTTAAGTTGCTAAAATATTTTCTAAGGAATACATGAACTTGTATGAACTGTTTGAAGGGTTGAATTGAAGGTATTGAAACCTTCTGGACATGCTATTTTCTATGAATACCTTTGTGGGGGAATTTGTGATGTCCATACAACTGGAATTCATTTGATTAAGGGTTAAGAAGACATGTAGGTCTTCTCTACAATGTATTTTGAGGATTGGGTAACCTCAAGGAAATTTGGATTTTATGGCCTCATTTAATTTAAACAATGAAGCTTCGTTATTTTGGTTGTAATGTATACAAGATTCTCATTTTATTTATGTGTGGTGTGGGGTAATTTGAGAGTGTTCAATAGAGATGAGAAAAAATGAGAATTGAATTGATGATAATGAGATTTTTTAAGGGTGGTTCACGGACACTGGGTGGCCGTTACATCCATGTGAAAAATCTAGGCAAATCAACCCCAAGGGATCTACCCATCAGCCAAAAAAGAAGGGCCTAACCCCAAGGGCGTCGAGGAGATTTGATCTTGTGAACTCCCAACTGGAAAGATACTTAGCAATGGGAACTTGACCAACTGAACTAACCCTTGAGGCTTGGACGATGATGTGATATTTGAGATGGGACATATATTATAGTTAGGAATTTTTCCCTAGCTGAGAGGGAGTGTTAATTTTGAAGCTCAGGGATAAATTCCCTTCATTGGACAATATTCCTGATTCAGAGAGACCTAAAATTGCCCCTAGAAGCACTCAATTTGGTTAAGGAAAAATTAACATTTGGAGTGAAAACTCACAGTGGCACAAAAGGTGAGGTCGACCTAAAAGGTTAATTAGCTTTCCTCCAACACCTATAAATACAGTTCAAGGCATCTAATTTGCAGACATCACATCAAGCATCTCTCTCTTATCTAATTGGTTCATACATCTGAAAATTTCAATGTCTCTTCACACGTGCAAAGGAGGAAGTCTTCTTTTTTGATGGATGAATTCTACTTCTGTTTGAGTGGTTTGACTAGCATTGACCAGCCTTGTTTTGGGACATTTTGACTTATTTTGAATAGAATTTGACCTGTTTTGGAAGGCCACATTTATTGGCACCAGAACTGAGGTTTTATAGGCATGTTGATTACAGTTGACTCTAGGATTTGACCACATACCTTCTCTCTCTATTGACCAAGTTTGACCGAGATTTTTGGAGCTATTTTGAGTAAGGTTTGACCAACATTGAAGACTAAGTTTGTTGGCTATTGAACAAACTCTCAGAGGATTGTTTTGACTATTGACTTGGACTGGTTATGACACATTTGAATGTTGTTGACTTGGAAAGATTTGAAAACTTTGACTTTGACTAGATTTGACTTGGGAAATATTTGAATATTGATATCGGTTGGTTGACTTTGTTGAATAGTCAAAGGATTGAATTTGACTCTAATGAATTGGAAGATTTTACTCTCTCTGCTGAACATTTTATGACAATCTAATAAGAAGAATAATTTGAAAAGATTTTCCCCCTTGTGGGGGATTTCTTGGCCTTTGACCAAATTTGGTGTCTCTTGTCATTACTTCTGATTACCTCTTATTGTTCATTGTATTTACTATTCTATCTACAATTTCTATTTACTACTAGAAGATTGAATTGATTACTAATTGAAGTAACGAATTGGGTTAAAGTGATTGTAACTAGATCACTCGACGCTTCTAAGAGTCTATGAAAGACCCCTAACTCTCATCATGGTAACACTGATCTAACTTGGCCTCAATATCTGTAATATTATCTCCTTTGTTTTTTATTTAAACCAATTTATAATCACTTGCTTGAGGTTACGTTGGAATTGAAACAAAGGACTTTTGGAAGGGAGGGGTCAAAAGGTTGTCGATTTCCTTTTATTCTTTCCATAAATAAGTCCTCCTCCAACCAATTTGTGTTGAGTGTGAAGGGACTAGGGACATTTTCGTGGAGAGGGGCAAACTCCAAAATCATAAGATTGTGATACAAATCACTGTGTGAGGAGACACATTGTTTGATATAAAGATTTTCCTTGAAAAAGGGTTTGGAGATCAAGAAATGATCCAAACACTTGTGACTTGTTCTATCCTTGTTTTCATATTCTTTTAGGTCGGAGAATTTTTTGTAGGCTAAAGATCCAACAATCTTGAATCAAGTTTGGAGATGAAGAAATATGTAAAGGGGTCTATCTGGGTTTTTGGACTCAGATTTATGAAGCTCCCAAAGTAAAATTGAAGTCAACCCCAACCAACACTAAAACAAAGTGGAATGAATACTTTTCCAAGGAAGATTCCCAAAACTTTTGTTTGTCTACATAACGGATGTAACATCCATGTCTTGTCTGCTAGGTTAATTTGTAATTGATTATGTTAATGGCCTTGTATTGCTTGTGTTTGCATGAATGTGTCGCTAAGTGCAACAAAGATGAATTAGATCAATCCACGAATAATGTATATGTAATATAAATGCTTGATTAATGAATATGATGACACAATTAATTGAGAACATATGAGCACTGATATGGAATATGATAACAAGAGTGGGGAAACAATGAGGAGGTTGCATAAATTATTTTTCCAAAGCCTTGGCATGAATTCAAATTCAAACCTGAACCTTTTTACCTCTTTCCCCAAAGCCCATTGATTGTGAATGAGTGGGTAGTTGAAACCTAAGTCACCGGATTCGCCGTATTTAATCCATAAAATTCGAAATTCGCCGTATTTCAAGCTCATTCGAATTTGTTCGTTCCAGTTCGCCGTATTTCATGCCGTATTCGAATTTCATGGCGTATTCAAATTTTTGTCGATTAAATTCGCCATTAAAATCGTTTAGATGCGTTGAAATTCGTTTAGATGCGTTAAAATTCCTTTTTTCGCGCCCGCGGGTATGAGTGTTGCTGTTTTAGCCTTAGGTTTCATTGGTTTCGTTGTTGAGTGTTGACGCAGATTCAAGATAATGCAATCTAACAATATATGTGTTTTGGACGCTTCATCTACTTTGACACGTATCTGACATGACATGTCAACCAATCGAAAACGAAGCAACCTGATTGAATAATGCCACGTCATTTAATGCCACATAGGACAATTCCATTGCCGAACGCAATCTGATCGAGTGTCAGTTTCCCGGCACCCGACTAGTTATTTTCGTCTGCCGACGGTAGTCAATAATTGTGCCTTGCAGGACTCATTCCCACTCGGCGTTTATGACGAGTTCACAAGCCAACAAAGTTCATCTCTTTCTCATGTGGTGGTTGTCGAATCTCATTGTTAGAAATTGAAATATTTGTATAATATTTAATATAATATTATTTTAATCCATTTTATTTTTTCCTTAAATGGAAACTTTCAATATAATAACTTATATCATTGATAGAAATTGAAATGCAGTTAATTATATTTAGAGAAAGATGAATGCTCCTCTTTATCATAATTATATAAAAATATTTACAATATATATTTTAAGAAAATCCTTACGCAAATATTTAAAGTATATATTTTATGAAAATTATAGAATTCTTTTAATTATGTATATTTATAAAATTAATTTTAATCATAATATTTATAAAATTAGTGTTAAGTCAAAATTTTATTATTTAAACAGGTTTAGTTTAAGTGATGGTGAGATAGGGTATTATCTTTACTATTTATATTTTATTTTTGTAAGTGATATATTGAATTTATAATTAGTATATTGTTATAATGATGTTATTTTTGTTAATAAATAATATTTTTTTTACATTAATATCATTCCTTGTAACTTTACATTTCCGCAGACCTTCCAACTTATAATGGTTCCCTCCTGGTCAAATTTATGGGTATTCCATAGCTGAATATGAAGTATATTTCAGTTAATATAATTTCTAACAATAAGATAGTCTTTATAAGTGTATAAATCTGCCCTCTATCTTTAATATACTTTTTTTTTTTTCAAATTTCTATATGTCGAATTTTATGTCAAATTTTATCGACAAAATTTGAGTTGCCGAACTTTATTCGAATTTCATGGTCCTCGAACTCGAACTCGAACTCGAACCTGGTGACTTAGGTTGAAACAACCATTTTCATAAATATGGAAGTTGGGGTGGTAGCTACAATGATGCTTTAGAACTAAATGGAAGGAATGGGTTGAACACATTCCTTGAAATTGGAAACTAATCCATAGATTTGTCTAAAATAAAAAGGTATACATGGGGGATGTACAATAACAAACTATATTTATTGCGAAAAACTATAGAAGGGTGGCAGAGATAAACGAAGGTTAAAGGGTGTGAAACAATCATTTATGCAAGGGAGAGCCAAACAAAGAGAGTAGAGTCATAGGGGAATTTGAAGCAGTGAAAATCATGAGTGGAATGTTTCCAATCCCAAATGGAATGTTGGCTGAAGCAAATTTGGAAAATAAATTGCATTTTGGGTGCCCAAATACACTCAAAAAAGCGCTAATTGTGGATTGGTCAATGTTTGTGTGTTTTGGGCTCTCTAAAAATGAATTTTGCATGCCAAATACTTGTAGGGGAACTATGAAACTTAGCTGAGCTGTGGGGGTCACAAATTGATGCATGTTGGATTAAAATGATAAGAAATGGGCAAGGAAATAATTGAGCGGTTGTAGAGCAACAAATATATTTCTATATTGCTATGCTAGCTAGTTAAGATGCATATGGAATTTTTGGATACCCTAGGCTCAATAGGTAACATAGTTTTATGATGTTTTCATATCTGTGAAGGAGAGTTGTCTTTACTAGCCCATTTACCCGTGAGTTATCAACTTTTTCCTTGCGGTATCATGGCTTGAATAGGGGGTGGCTAGTTGTAGAAGTTGAGCCTATGGTTGTGTTGAAAATGCTCCTTTCTAGATTGGTAAGGATTGAGCCTATCCCTATTTTCAATTGAAAATATTATTATTATAATTTATTCCTTAACATGAACATAAGGAATGAAAATATATGAATAATTACGGTTGTTTGCTGAGTAGTAAAATTGGTCAATGAAATTATATATATGGTTATATGCCTAAATTTTCCAAAAGGGGAAATCATGACAAAGGGTTTGTTTAGGTTCCCAGATCACATGCTGTCCTTGGAGACAGGGTTGTAATAATCCTTTTGAATGAGAATGTAATGCTAGGAGGACAGAGGAAACTTTGTCTCTTATTCACTTGTGAAACCTTGATTGACTAGTAGTGGAAGGCTACTAGTGGATCTCAAATAAAAGGGTTGGGCTTGAATCAATGATGCAAAGAAGTTTTGGAAAAGCTACTCAAAGGAAAACTATTCATATGTATTTATAAATCTGATTGCAAGATTAAAATCCAAGTTTTTATATTGAAGACTGAATAAAGGAAGTCTTCATAGAACATCTAAGTTAAATTGCTAAAATATTTTCTAAGGAATACATAAACTTGTATGAACTGTTTGAAGGGTTGAATTAAAGGTATTGAAAAATTATGGATACACTGTTTTCTATGAATACCTTTGTGGGGACAATTGTGGTGTTCATACAACTGGAATTCATTTGATTAAGGGTTAAGGAGACATGGAGGTCTTCTATATAATGCGTTTTGAGGATTGGGTAACTTCAAGGAAATTTGGATTTTATGGCCTCATTTAATTTAAACAATGAAGCATTTTTATTTTGGTTATAATGCATACAAACTGGTCATTTTATTTATGCACCGTGTGGGGTAATTCTTGGTAATAATTTTCTTATATATCTAAATGTAAAGAATTCTTGAATTAATTTATTATGTGGAAGTGACACTTCATCTATATAGTTATCATATATGCTTCTAAGTAAAACATTGCATAAATATGAAGGTTTTGGCAATTATTGTTGGAAACATAATCCTTTGGGGTTATGGGAACTTGGCTTATTCACTTGAGAGAAAGGTGAAAAGCCTCAAGTGAGCACTAATAGTCATGAGAAGCCGAAGATACCTCTTGGAATGTGAAACCAAGGGCCAATGAATTGTATTAATATGTACATCTTGTGAGTAATATGCAAACACATGAGTTATCTAAATCCTACTTATTTATTTTTGTGTGTATTTAACATGATACCATAGAATTGTATAACTGCCTTGTTGAATAGCTTTATCCACTAATTTTGTGGCCTTTCTCTGCCATCTTGGCCTTGATTCTTTTCCAGCTCTTTGCACATCAGAACTATCCCTTTGTAAGAAACATTTTTCCTCTTCCTCGTTATCCTCAAACGCATATAGGCAAACTATGTAGTCCAAATTATGGGTGACCTGAAATGTGGGAACACCCCATATTATATGTAGACCGAATCCCACATTCCACAACCTATATGAAGCCTCTCTCCAAATCCTTCCATCATAAACCTGCAACACAAGGATAAGTGGAATTGAAAGAATAAAAAATATTAACACTGTTATTACAATTCTGACAATTTTGTTATATCTAGGATCACCATCCGTTTGAGCTTTGCCTCTTAGAAATGCCTTTACCACTCTTGTAATGACCCATTTCGATCTATAAGCAAAAGAGTATTAGCATGCATACGATGCATGCATATGATAGCTACATATGCACACATCACATGTCTTGCACTAGTATACTTATTAAATAATTAAGAAAAATGTTTAAATGAATAAAATGGAGCAAACGCCTAAATAATTGAGAAGAGAATTATTATCTAAAATCCGACATTCAGAAAATACATATGAAACACTTCGTATTTATAATGTAAATAAAATTTATAATTCCAATCATTCTAATATAAAAATTGGTCATTATAAAGTTTAAAGTTTAAAGTTAATTATGGTTAATATATAAGTATATAAATATATATATTTATATAAGTTAAAGTTTTTAAAGTAAAATCATGAATATTTGATAACTATTAAATCTATTATTATAATTATTTTGTTTATAAAAAATAAAATATTATTAAATTTTATAAAACATAAAATTATTAAAGTTTAGAACGTGACAACCTCACCTCACTCTACACGTAAGGTGATCTGTCAAATCAGATCTAAGGAGGGTGGTGAAGAAGGTAGTGACCGCCTAGGAGGGTTACTTATTCCAAGCACGCAGAGGCAAGGCGAGGATTTTCACTGGACAAGGGGGACGGGAATGAGATTTAGAAATCTGAATCAGAGCTGGGATTCCATTATTCTTGAAGCTTTTGGACACAGGGAAACAAAATATTTCAATTGGAAAGTATTTTGGAGCTGAGTACCAGGGTTGTGCTCAACTTGGCTGGGTGGTTTTGGTCTTGTTAGTCTTTTGATAACAAGAACCAAAACAAATTAGAATTGTTTTCAAGCTCATTTCTAAGTATTCCTCTGCATTTAATTTTCAAATTCTGTATCTGATTCATGATAAACTCAAGGTAAATCAAGAACGCTCATATTTTTTTATTATCTATTTACTTCCTTGTTTATAATTTCGGATTTTAACTTTATTATATTGGATAAGTTATATTTTATTCCACTTCAAAATCTGAAACTACAAGGATGGAATACGGGAACCATCGCGGGCCTGAAGCCATTTATGATGGTCTAAGACACGCTAAGGAAGTTGTCTGCTGGGCGAATTCGTATAAGATTTGCGAAGGTGTTCTCGGGGCCAAAATATGCTCTCGCATCATCTCAAACGTGTATTTCGGTTTCGGATTTATATGCTCCGCTTCGTCCTGCAAGAAAACGCTCACGTAATAAGGGATTCTTGATTTCTATGTTGTGATCATCCCAGTTGAGGGGCAACAATCTATTTTTTTTTTCACACTTTATTGTTTTTTTTTAATTTTAATTTGGGAGTGCAAAATTTGAATGGAATTAATTTAATTGTTGAAAACGAATGGACGTCGTGATAGTCTAAAAAGCAAAACCATAGGACAATGTTTTGGCATTGTAAGCCACCCCTTATGCTGGTTGGTGTACTGATATTTGGCCAACAAACCATATACTTAAATTAAATATAAGTTACCTTCACTGGAGGTATGAACTGAAACACAAGTAAATTATGACTGTGCTATCAATGGAGACCACGTGGAAAGATGACACACTTGGGAAAGATAACGTGGACAACGTAGAATTTACTTGGCGTCAAGCAAAGAATGCTCACCATATTGGTGGGTAACTCCAACTTTGGAATATTTCTTTGGGTGAAACCCACGAGATAAGGGTTCAAATCTTATTGAGTATATATTTGCTTTGTTGTGTCATGGGTAGAAGAGTAGGCGACCTTATAGAGGACGTCTCGGCTCTTGTTGAGGCATAAGTTTCCTGCGATTGTGAGACTTGCCGATTGTTGCAGGAAACCTGGTTTATAGTGACAGCCAGTTAAATTTGATTGAGGATAACTCTCACGATTATCCTAGATTTAAAAAAAAACAACATATAAAATATTTGTTGAGCTTAGCCCGCTGCTCTCCGATTGCTCGGAGGATTATCGCTGCTGACCGAAGTGATTTGTTGGTTGTGCCTTCACTGGATCTGCCTCATTGCTTGATTACCCAGAATGGTGGCGTGGCTGACCAGAGGGATGGTTCTGTCTCGCCTTCGAGTGAGTATGATCCACCTCATTGCTCGGGTAACAAGTGCAGTGACGTTGCTTACCGGAGGGGAGGTTCGCCTTCGAGCAAGCCTGGTCGTTTTCATCTGTCCGCGTGCAAGTGGCCGTCTGTCAACAAGAGCTCCATTGACCGGTGCTGCGGCGTTGCCAACCGTAATGATAGTTCACCTTCGAGCTTGCCTGGTCGTGCGCATCTTTCCGCATGCAAGAAGCAGTCTGTCGGCAGGGTCAATCCTTCCGGTGACTGTAATATTCCTGCGGATAATAGTTATAACCTATTTGATACTAACGATAACAGATTTGGTAGTATGAATAATAACGATTTATCGAATAGTGGTAGCGTAAATAGATATGGTAGTATGAATAATAACGAATTATCGAATAGTGGTAGCGTAAATAGATATGGTAGTATGAATAATAACGATTTATCGAATAGTGGTAGCGTAAATATGAATAATTCTATCAGCATGGATGATAGGAATATTAACATTAGTATAGGGGTTAAGAATAATGAGCCATATAGTTATAGCGTTAACAATAATATGAAACATTTATATAATGATAATAATGAGGTATTGAATCGTAACATTAATGATTATAATAACATTATTAATGGTAATTGTAATATCATTCATGAGGATATTAACGTGGATCTTATTAACAATAACAACAAAAATGTTATTAATTATTCATATAAGGATAATACCAATAAGAATATTATTAATTATTCATATAAAGATAATAACAATAAGAATAATAATAGTAAGAATTATAATAGTTGTAACGTTATATATGAAAATAATAATAATAGTATGAATAATATTTTTTCTATTAGTAGTATGAATAATATTGGTTCGGATAATAGCTTTAGTGATTTTAATAGTAATATAAAGATTTTCTTAACAATATCAAGGATGACGACTCGGTTATTCCTCCCCCTTCTTCTCGGAATAATAAGGTTGTTAACCTTTTTAGTTTTTCTTTCTCCCCTTCTGTTTTTAGCCTTTTAAGCAAGGGTTTAAATTTTTCCCTTGCCCCTAGAAGCATCCCGGTGGATGACATTATTTGCGACGTAGAATACGGGATTAGGGATCTTCCAGATAATATCAAGGACACTATTAGGCAGGATTGTGTTGTCGTCCTTAGAAAGGCTAAGCCCCCTCGGAAGAACCTCAGCAATGAGGAATTCTCTGCCCTGAAATCCTTAAATCAGAATGAAGATATTGTCGTTCTAAAGGCTGATAAAGGAGGGGCTACGGTTATCCTTAACAAGGATGATTACCGTAAGAAGATGTTAGATCATCTTCACAATAGTGGCAGTTATAAAAAACTACCCAAGAACCCTCTGAAGAAGATTTCTAGGACAGTGGCTCTCGCCATCAAGTCTAGTAGCTCGGTGAGTTCCCTGTGCCACAAACTCATTGAGAGCAGTCCCATTGCTCCTAGGATCTATGGGTTACCTAAGATCCACAAAGAAGGGGCCCCTCTGAGGCCTATCGTCAACACCATTGGTGGTCCAACCTACCTTCTTGCTAAATTCCTTACTCTCAAACTTAAGCCCCTTGTAGGCCGCACTGAGTCCTTCATTAAAGACTCTGCTTCCTTCATTAAGGAGCTTAAGGATATTAGGTTGGACCCTGAGGACATTCTTGTCAGCTTTGATGTGGTCTCTCTTTATACTTGCATCCCTATAAAGGAGGCCTTGGAAGTGATCTATCGCCTAACAGATCCCGATACCGCGCATCTGGTTGAGATCTGTCTCACTTCCACTTTCTTCTGTTTCGAGGGTGAATTCTTTGAACAGACTTGTGGTGTTGCCATGGGCTCCCCCCTTTCCCCGATTGTTGCGAATCTTTTTATGGAAGATTTCGAAGCCAAAGCTTTAGCCTCGGCTCGTCTCCTTCCGAAGCTTTGGAAAAGGTATGTGGATGACACTAACGTCATCTGGTCCCATGGCCAAGAGGAGTTGGATCACTTCTTCAATCACCTCAACAGTCAGTCCTCTGCCATTAAGTTCACCATGGAGAAAGAGGTCAATGGTTGCCTCCCTTTCCTAGATATTCTTATTTCTAGGAATAAGGATGGCTATCTCTCCCACTCTGTGTTCCGGAAGAAAACGCATACTGAGCAGTATCTTCATGCTGATTCCCATCATTTCCCTGCTCAGAAGATGGGTGTCCTTAACACCCTCGCTACTCGTGCCCTCAGGATTTCTGATAATGAGAGCTTTGATAAGGAGAAATCCCATCTCCTTGATGTCTTTGTGGAAAATGGATATAGTAGGCGCCTAGGTCAGAAGGCTTTCCTTAAAGCATCTAGAAATGCAGTTATTAGGAAGGAGCCTAAAGAGCGCCGACTAGGTGTCCACCTTCCATATGTCCAAGGAACCACGGACAAGATTGCCCGGATCCTTAAGAGGTATGATATTCCCTCTTCATTTAGACCCCTCAAAACTATTCGTAATTCCCTCCGATCGGTTAAAGATCCCGTTAACCCCAAGGACATGAAGGGTGTCTACTTGATCCCTTGTTCGTGTGGGACCCCCTACATCGGGGAAACAGGGCGCTCCATCCATCAGAGGATTAGCGAACATGCAGCTGACCTAAGACATGGGAGAACCAAGTCTTCAGCGCTAGCAGAGCATGTGGATAAGACCAAGCATCACGTTAGTATTGAGGAGGCTAAGGTTGTTGCCAAAGTTGCCATGTTCCATCATCGTAAACTCAGGGAAGCTATTGAGATCGAAAGAAGGCCTAACAATCTCAATAGAGATGACGGCTGGAAGATCAGTAGATGTTGGATCCCTGCCCTTTCATCTTAGTCTCCCCCCCCTCTTTCATCTTTTTCGCTTTCGTCCTCCTATGGTTCATCCTTCTTGCTCTGGACTCTTTTCAATCCTTCTCCTGTGTATTTTGTGTCGCTCTGTTTTCCCTGATTGATATTGGTATTTATTATCATAAATAATATTTTTTACTTATTATTATTATTATTATTATTATTTTTTTTTTTTTTTCCTATTAACGAAGATATATTATTATTATTTATTTGATTTAACTAACCTCTTTCATTTACCTTGTTTGTAAAAAAGTTAGGTCCTCAATTTAACTAATTCCCACCTAACTTTTATTTTAATAACCTAATATTATATCTTTTATATATATATATATATATATATATATATATATATATATATATATATTAATAAATAATTTAAATAAATAAACTAAATTAAAGTTTTTAAAACTAACCATTCAAATTATTTTATTTACCTATATATTTCTACCTAATTTAACTTATTTCCATAAATAAGAATAATAATAATAATATTAAACTAATAAATAATAATTTGACTATTAATATATTAATATCAAGACTATATTATCAATATAATATTAATTATATTTAATAAATAATTTAATTAAAAAATTTACCTATATTAAGACTATATTATTAATATATAATAATAAATAATTTAATTAAATTAAATAAATTACCTTTTCTAACTAACCATTTAAATTATTTATTTATATTTTTTAACCCTAACTCTCTCTATATATATGATTATTAATAAATAAATTAATAAATTACTTGAAATTATTCTCGTCCTTAACAACATATTATTATATATGTATTATATTATTCGCATATATTCTTCGGTGAAAGTGTTCTGAGGCTCGGTAAAAAGTTAAACACGTACTCTATATATACTTCGGTGAAAGAGTTCTGAGGCTAAGTTAAACACGTACTCTATATATACTTCGGTGAAAGAGTTCTAAGGCTCGGCGAAAGAGTTAAAAACATACTCTATATATTCTTACTCTATATATATTCTTCGCATATATTCTTTGGTGAAAGTGTTCTAAGGCTCGGTGAAAAAGTTAAACACGTACTCTATATATTCTTCGGTGAAAGTGTTCTGAGGCTGGGTGAAAGAGTTAAAAACATACTCTATATATTCTTGGCATATATTCTTACTCTTTATATTCTTTGCATATATTCTTCGGTGAAAGTGTTCTGAGGCTCGGTGAAAGAGTTAAAAACATACTCTATATATTCTTGGCATATATTCTTACTCTATATATTCTTCACATATATTCTTCGGTGAAAATGTTCTGAGGCTCGGTGAAAGAGTTAAAAGCATACTCTATATATTCTTGGCATATACTTCGGTGAAAGAGTTCTGAGGCTCGGTGAAAGAGTTAAAAACATACTCTATATATTCTTCGGTGAAAGTGTTCTGAGGCTCGGTGAAAGAGTCTGCGGGTTGCGGTGGGCACGGGCGATCTGCAGTCAGTTACCAAAGATTACCAAGGGCAGACGGGCGATCTGCAGTCAGGTTTTCTAATATCAGGTGCACACATTCCTTATCTTTTTCTTTTTCTAATACATATTTGCTCATATAATTTCAAGTATGAATATTTCACCACAGTTACCAAAGATTACCAAGGGAAGACCTAGCACAGTTACTCTACAAGGCCTTTATGAGTATATAGAGTCTTTAGAGAAACGTAGAGAAGAAAGAGAAGCCAAGCTACAAAAAGAGCTAGAAGCCATGCTGGAAAATAAATTTGCATCTCTTGAAGACACGATCCAAAAACAAATAGAAAATAAAATAGAACTGCTAGAGATTAAAATGGAGGCAATGGAGACTAGATTGCAGGTTATAGAAAAACATAACCAAGATACTAACCAACCATCCCAGCAAGGAGATGCTGATACTTTAGAGAGTCTTAAAATGAAAGACATGATTAAAGAACTAGAAGAAAAAGTTATTAGCCGCCTCACCCTAAATAATGTGGTAGATAAGTTAGATATCAAACCAATTAAAGATGAAATGAAAAAATTAATAGAATTAGACCACGAACATAACAAAAGGGCCTTAAACCTTATAATATTCGGTTTAAAAGAGGAAGTAGATGAGGATACTTTAGCCTTAGCCCAGACAGAACTACATAATAGATTACAAATTGAAACATTGTGTCTCACGGAAGCAACGAGGTTGGGGAAATTAACCGAGAATAAAGGAAGACTAATCCGCATAAAGGTGAGCTCTACTGATCATAAGCACGGCATACTTAGTAAAACCTCAAGTCTAAAAGGAACAGGAATATTCATAAATGAAGATCTCATTCCAGAAGACCAAGCAGAATTAAGAAAGGAGGTTCAAAAGGTAAAAGAAGCTAGAAAGGAAGAAAAATGGGCAATAATCAGAAATAGAAAAGCCTTTATTCGAGATAGAAACCAAAAATATAGTAATCAATAGCAATTAAACATGCTCCGGATCCTTTCTTGGAATTGTCGGGGCTTCCCATGGAACAAAGGCCCCAAGCTAAGTTGGATTTCAAATGATGTTGATATTATTTTGCTTGTTGAAACTTGGGAGCACGAAGAATCTAAGGTCCCTAACATAGATGGCTTTACGCTATGGTCTACCTGGAACAAGCGATCCTCCCGTAGAGGCATTGGGGGAATAGCTTTTTAGATTAAGAAGAACATCTCCTCCCATGTTAGGATTTATAAAAACGACTCTCACAACCAATATAGTTGGATAGAGATCAAAGACATTAATAATAAAAAGTCCTACATAGCAATATGTTATTTTCCCCCCATTAATTCTAACTTCTATAAGAAGAAGAATCTAGATAAAACTAACCCTTACAATGGTTTAGAGAATGATATTTCTAGCCTAAGGAATGACGGTAATATCCTTTTAATAGGTGACTTTAATGCTCGAACTTCAAACAACCAAGCTATTATTCTAAGCAATCATTCCAACCCTAATCATCTTTGGTTAGACGAAGACCCTACTCGGGCTAGCAGGTACAAAAGGAACTCTGAAGATCTTGGGGAAAATTTGTTTGGGTCGGAGCTAGTCAAGCTCTGTAGTGCTCAGGATCTCATAATTTGCAATGGTCTAAAGAAGTGGCCCAATTCTAGCAAGATGACCTGCATCCATGGACTTGGTAGCAGCATGGTAGACTACGTTATTTCCGATCTCCCATTATACAACGAAATAATAAATTTTGACATCTTAAACGACCACGAACCTGACTCTGATCATAGGCCTTTACTTATAACTCTCAATTTTGTCATGCATAGAGTTCCCATCGAAAATAATACTTATAGCCAAAAGAACTTAATATTTGATGGAAATAAAAATGATCTCTTTCTAAATGAATTAAAAACTAATTTGCTTCCTTTATCTAATATAGACAACATTGAAGACCTCTATCATAATTTTACTACAACCCTCTCATATTCTATTAACAAGTTCTCAATTGAAGTTTCAAATAATAAAAGAAATAACAAAACCAATCCATGGTATGACAAAGATTGTAAAAGTGCAAGGAGAGCAATTAAGGAAGCTGTTGATGAATCTCTTAAAATGGACAAGATAAAAATATACAAATCCCTAACTAAAAGGAAAAAGAGGCAGTACATTCGTCAAAGACAGGAGAATCTCTTACACCTCTCTAAGGTAGCTCCTAAGAAATTTTGGAGGCAGATTCTAACTAGGAAGACTAAGGATAATAATAAAATTGCTCTTCACGATTGGAATTCCTATCTTAAAAAGCTTTATGAATCTCCAAATGTCATGGATAATTTGGAAACCCTTCTCACAACGAAAGAAGTTTTCTCTTTAGAAGACATTAAGTTTGGGGTTAATCGCCTCGCTAATGGGAAAGCTAAGGACATTGAAGGTTACCAAGCGGAAATCTTAAAAATTGGAGGTCCTGTCCTCATCCCCCACATCCACAAATTTTTCAATCAAGCAGTCAAGAAAGGGTTCCCTAAACCTTGGACTGAGAGCCTCATTATCCCTATTTTTAAAAGTGGGGATACAAATAACCCCTCTAATTATCGAACAATTATGATCAGCCCTCTCTTAGCCAAGTTATATGGTAGTATTTTGGAAAAGAAGTTAAGCATATGGCTTGAATGTGAAGGTAAGCGAGCTAAAGGCCAAGCAGGTTTCAGAAGGCATCACTCAACAACAGACCACCTTGTTACGCTTAGGATCATTGCGGAGGAATTTTGTAATGATAAATCCAATTTATTTTGTTGCTTTGTGGACTTTAGAAAGGCTTTCGATACGGTTCCTAGATACAACCTTTGGAATAGATTAGAAGAGCTAAAGGTTCCTTTCGAGTTGAGAGCTGCCGCTATAAGGTTATACGAGAATGTAATTGCCAAGCTAAAGAGCGATGAAGGGTGGTCGAAAGATATTAAGTGTAACATCGGAGTTAAACAAGGTTGCCCCCTCTCCCCTACCCTATTTGGCATTTACATCGATAAGCTCGAAGGCTATTTAGAGGAAGCAGGATGTGATGGCACGATGTTAGCTGGGATAGTCGTCATCCTTCTTCTTTATGCTGACGATATTGTTCTTTTGGCAAGGTGCCCATCTGATCTTAATAAGCAACTTAGGCTTCTTAAGGATTTCTGCTCTACCATGGGTATGACTGTCAACACTGACAAAACAAAAGTTATGATTATCAAATCCAAGAAGGACACTTACGCTAATTTTATGTATGACAATAATAACTTGGAGGAAGTGTATTCTTACAAGTACCTAGGAATTGATATTCATCACAAGCTCAACTGGAACCATAGCATTGAGAAAATGATTAATGGGGGGTGGAAAGCTTACTTTGGTCTTGAAAATAATTGTAAAATAGAAAACCTTGTAATGTGGGATAAAACGAAGTTCCTCTTTGAAACTTTAGTCACTCCTGTTATTTTATATGGCTGTGAGGTTTGGGGTTGCAGCATCTCCAGAGAATCATGGAGAAAGATTGAGCAAATCCAGAAGTGTTTTATAACTTATAACCTGAAAATTAAAAGTAATACACCCTATCCTATTCTCCTTATAGAAGCAGGTCTTTCCCCTATTGAGAGCCTAGCTATGCTTAGGTTTTTGTTGTACAAGCACAAAATCAATAACATAGACGATCATAGACTTCCTAAGCTAGCTTTAAATTCTAGCCAAAACCACCTAAGGCTCAATCGAGGGTGGCATAAAGACACAAGGGCCTGGCTAAACTATTGGGAGATCAACGAAAATGATGCATTGCAAAACATAAATAACATTAAAGATATTGTTACTTCTAAGTTCAAAGAAAAAATGTGGTGTGAGAAAGACTTAGTGGCTAAAAGAAAATTAAGTTATTATAAGAAGGTCATCAACCCCACCCTAGAAGATCAAAAGTATCTCTCTATTTTAACTAGCTCAAAGAAGAAAATTAATATAGCAAAGATTAGAACGAATTCTCATGAGCTACATAGTGAAACAGGTCGTTGGGAAGTTCCTAAAACGCCATGGATGGAAAGGATCTGCCATATATGTGAGAATAGGAACATCGAGGATGAAAACCACTTCCTCTTAGAGTGCCCCGCGTATAACCACATTAGATCTCAGTTTCACAATCTTTGTTACAATACTGACCTTCCTAGCCTTTTACAATGTCAAAATTATAGTGAGCTCGAGAGGCTTCTCTCCAAGCTTTTTGAGCATAGGAATAAAATCTTAAATCAAAATAGATAATTTGTTTCTTTAGGTCCGATAGACCATTATTTGGTCTCAGTGGACGTTAACCACCATCATCATCATCATCATTAAATAATTTAAATAAATAAGTAAATTATCTTCTTAAACTAACCTCTAAAAGTATTTTATTTATTTATTTATTTTTATTTTTATTTTTTTTATTTTATTTTTTTGATTTATTTTTTATTTTTTATTTTTTAACCTAATTTTATAACTTATATAAAACCTAATTTTATAACTTTTATATATATATATATATATATATAATTATTAATTAATTTTTTAAAACTAACCATTAAAAATATTTTTTGTATTAATATTAAAAATAATAATAATATTAAATTAATGAATAATAATTTGACCTGGGTCCTAAGGTCAAAAGTAGTCGTTGTTCGATTTAGCCGTTGGAGTCTCTGCTCAGACTATTTAACATGCTAAGCTGGATCTGTTTCTTCAACTTGTCGTGACGATGAACCACACTTGTTGGTTCGAAACGCGTAGACAAAGGTCTTTCTATATGTGATTTACGGCAAAGCTCTTCTTATAACTAAATATAAAATATTTCTAATATAAAATAACAAGTTAAAAAAATAATTCGATAGGGAGGAGTCAACGCTTCACCGTCCTTTAATAGTAAATTCTTATAGTTCTCTCTTTGTAATGTAATATAATGAAATTATTTTAATAGGGTAAACATTCAAAAAGGACACCTGCATAAGTTCAGATTCATAGTCTTGATAAATATCCAAAACTCGTTTTCTTTATCTCCGTCCAAAATAATAGTTCATAAATTTATTTTATACATAGAATATTTTAGTTGAAAATTTATTATACGTTGCGTATAGGGATCAGTGTGAATGTTGTATCTTGCTATTTCGTAGATATTGCTGGCTTAATTTTTCTTTAACATATATTATTGTTAACATCGAATCTTGTGGGTCCTTAGTTGGTATTATATCATGTCTAAAATTGATGTTAGGCAAACAGTGACGTTTACCAATATCATTCACGTGAATTTTCATTTAGATTGATTCTATCTAAAGTGCTTATAACGTGAATTTTCATTTAGATTGATTCCATCTAAAGTGATTATATTGTTAATTTATAATCTTAAATCATTTACTTTAATTACACATTTTATGATTTTCGATGCCCATTGAAATTTAAAAATTGAATTTCCTTATCTTTTTGGAAAGAACATTTTATTACATCAATTGACCAACTTAATTTGTTTTAATAGTCTTTATAACATGATTGCATAAATTATGGTTTTTATATTGAGTTAGGACAATCATGTCATTAATAGGGATATCTAAGGTTAATAAACTTCCCATGGACATAATAAAGTTAGAAAATAATAGATAAATATTATAAAGTAATACTATGGTCTATAAAGCCCATGCATTTTGATCAGTATTATCACACATAAGAATAGCATGGTAAGGCCAAGGAAGTTGCCATACCACCCTCCTTGACCTCAGCACTAGTAAGACCTGCCTAGCAGGTAAAAATAGTAACAAAAACTATACCTGTATGAGAGCTTAAGTTTACGAAAATTATATTTATTAAATTTAAATCATACTTTAGATCTTAATAACCTTATTATTTATCCAAGAAAAGCTACGATGGTAAAGACATATCAATGATGACGACGTGATCGGATAGCATTGTCATCGTTGACGCCACCACCGTTGTTATCACCATCTCCATCGCCACCACCATCAAGACTATCATCAACGACAATCGCTCCAATGCCAGAGTTAACCGTTATAATGCGCTCATTTGAAGCCATATTGGAAACATTAAAAGGGTTGCCAATAGTTAATACTAAAGAAGAGCAACTTCAACTTGAAGAAAGAAATCCAACAGAAACCAAAGAAATCCAACAGAAACCAAAGGTTTTGAGTATAGACAATCCAAGGAGGATATTTTTAGAGAGTTGCAAAAAATTAAACTCACATAATTTTCAGGAGGATGAGCTAGAGAACGTGCTGAAGCATGCTTAGAAGGAACAAACAAATGTTTTGTGCTAAGAGAGTACTCTTATACTTCTAAGAAGAAAATTTCCGTATTTCAGTCAAAGGAAAGCACCTTGATTTGGTGGGGGAATCTAGAAAAACAATTACACCTCACAACAGATAATGTTCCCTGGGAGTTGTTTGAATAAAGATTCTGAGCCAAGTACTTACCTCCATATTTTCAAGAAAAAAAAGCCAAAGCCTTTCATACACTAGTCTAAGGTAACATAACAAGGGAGGAATATGAGATAAGGTTTAAGGAGCTTGTGAAATATATCCATCATTTAGATACCAATGAACGTCAAGCAAAACACTTTGTATATGGATTAAATCCTCGAATCAGGGCCATGGTTAGGATGTGGAAACCAACATCAGTAGAAAAGGTAGTTAAAAATGACTGTTATGCAGAGGAGCATTTGGGGATAAAAAGGAATGTCAGGCCAAAAAACCCTCTACAATCAATATTTCCAGGAAAGGCTCCCCAAAACTTTTTCAGGGGAAGTAGCTCGAGACCACCTCTTTATGGTAATAGATTTACCCCAAGAGGAGTAGGAGCAAGAGCTCCCATGGCAATTAACACTATAACTACTAAATCATCAAGTAAAAGTTCATGGAAATCTTGAGGAATTGCTAATAGAGGAAGAAACACAAGAGAAAGTAGTACAAGAGGACGAAGTTCCTTGTCTAGAAACTCACAATCAGACTCAAGGGGATCACCCCTGGTTAATTGTTGGGAATGTGGAGGACCGCACTTTCAATGTGATTGTTCGGAGGCTTCATCAAGTATAATACATAGAACAGGAAAAGAATCATCGTCAAATACCCAAGGCAATCATAGAATCCATGCAATAGTCAACAACAACCAGGCATCACATTAATCCAATGTAGTGGAATCCTCAGGTATTATTAATGGCATAAAACTCAAAATCTTATTTGATACCAGTGGCACTGATAGTTTCATTTCATCATATGAATTAAATAAATGTGGGTTGGCATATCGAAAGCAAAATGATTTTAGACAAGTAGAAATGGCCTTAAGAGAACTTCAATCCATAGATTTAAGTGTTGATGAATTTAAAGTCGATCTAGGAATATGTTAAACTAAGTTAAAAGTTTATGTCATAACCCTAGGAACTTATGACCTCGTCATAGGTTGGATTGGTTAGAAGCTCATCAAGCTTGGGTCGACTGTTATGGAAAAATAATTCTCTGTGTAAATGATAAAGGAGAGATGATCCAAATTGAAGGTATCAAGAGAAAGGTATCATTATGCTTCATCTCAACAACGCAAATGAAGCGTTGCTTAAGGAAAGGTTGTCAGGCATATGCAGTTCAAGAAGTAAGCAAAGAGAAAGGACCATCCTTAGAACAATATCTAGTGTTAGCCGAATTTATAGATGTTTTTCCAAAGGAACTACCAGGATTACCTCCCAAAAGAGAGCTGGATCTCACAATAGAATTGAAACCTGGTACAAAACCAATCTCTAAAACACCTTATAGAATGACAGCTCCAGAACTTCAATAATTACAAATTCAGTTAAAATAACTATTGGATATAGGACATATTCGACCCTTTATTTCAACTTGGGGTGCTCTTGTAATTTTTGTCAAGAAGAAAGATGGTTCCTTATGGTTATGCATAGACTACCAAGAATTGAATCGAGCTACAGTAAAGAATTGGTTTCTAATGCCTCGAATTGATGACCTCTTCGACCAAATGAAAGGAGCTGTTGTATTTTCAAAAATCGATTTACGATCAAGCTATCATCAATTAAGAATTAAGGAAACTGATATCTCTAAGACTTCATTCTGAACACGCTTTGGGCATTATGAGTTCATTGTGGTACCATTTGGGTTGATCAATGCACCAACAACATTTATGAACCTTATGAACAACATTTTTTGCAAATATCTCGATCAATTTTTATAAATCTTCTTAGGCTATATTCTCATCAATTCCAAAAATGATAAGGAGCATGAAGAAAATTTACAGACAATATTATCTTGCCTCAGAGAACACCAGTTATATGGAAAGTTATCCAAGTGTTCATTCTTTCAGAAAAAAAATTTCATTACTTGGGTCATATTATATCTAGTGAAGTGATCTCATTAGATTTTGAAAAGGTAAAGGCAATTATGGAATGGATAATACCAAAAAATGCTCATGAAGTGCAAAGCTTTATGGGTTTAGCTAGCTACTATCGAAGGTTTGTGGAAGAATTCTCCAAAATTGCAAAGCCAATCACAACCCTCTAGCGTAAAGGTGTTAGGTATGAATGGACTGAGGAATGTAATAATGCATTCTATGAACTTAAAAGATTGCTAACTAGTGTACCAATCTTGCGAGTTCCTGATATGGATAAAGATTTTACTGTATGTATTGATGCATTCAAGCAAGGATTAGGTGCAGTATTAATTTAGGATAGAGGAGTAATAGCGTATTCCTCAAGAAAATTAAAGCCTCATGAAGAAATCTATGCCACGCATGATTTAGACTTAGTTTCTGTAGTGCAGCTTTAAAAATATGGAAACACTATCTACCCAGGAGAAGCTTTATGCTCAAAAGAGACCATCAAAGTCTACAATATTTGTTTACTCAAAGAGACTTGAATGCTAGGAAAAGATGATGGAGTGAATTCCTAAGCGAGCATGACTTTGGAATTTCATACATTAAAGGAAAATAGAACATAGTGGCAGATGCTTTAAGCAAAAGACCTCATATATTTTCCCTCATACCTATCAAAGTAGACTTAAGGTAGCAAGTACTAGAACATCTCGCAAGAGATAGCTGGTATTTAAAAGCAAGATATAACCTTGATAGTAACAAGTCAAAAGAACTTAAATTTGAGGGATATGAACTAGAAGATGATGGAATTTTGTGATTTCATGGAAGGATGTACATTCCTGATAATAGAGATCTCTGATACACCATTCTTAAGGAAGCCCACAGAGCACTGTATTTTGCACATTTAGGTATAAAGAAAATGTATCATGATATAAAGAAACTCTTCTTTTGGGTAGTTATGAAACACAATATCATGCAATTTGTTGCAAAATGTCTTGAATATCAATAAGTAAAAGATGATCATTGTCACCTAGCTGGTCTCCTGCAACATTATGACATTCCTATGACCAAATTGGAGATAATTACTATGGATTTTATCATTGGGTTACCTCTTACTCCACAAAAGCACAATTCCATTCTAGTTGTGGTGGATAAATTAACAAAAATAACCAATTTCATCCCCATAAGATATACTTACGAAGTTGCTGACATAGCTCAAGCATTCATAAATGAAATATTTAGATATCATGGAGTACCTAAGAAGATAATATCAGATAGAGACTCACAATTTACTTCAAAATTTTGGACTTGTATGCTATCAGTCTTAGGAACTCAACTAAATTTAAGTACATCGTATCATCCTAAGACTGATGGGAAAAAAGAAAGGGTGAACCAAGTATTAGAAGATATGTTGAGGATGTATGTTATGGATCAACAATCACATTGGGAAAAGTGCTTACCTTAGTTGAATTTTCATACAATCACAATTATCATAGTTCAATTGGGATGCCTCCATTGGAAGATTGTATGACAGACCATGCAGGACACTGTTAAGTTAGGACAAATTAGAAGATCAGGTAATAGTGAGACAAGAATTAATCCAAGAGATGGAAGAACTGATGAAACAAATTAGGCAAGGATTGAAAGAGGCACAAGATAGACAAAAGAGCTATGTTGATGCTCATAGGACAGATAGGAATTGTAAAGTAGGGGATTAGGTTTCCGTCTGCATCAGACCAAATAAATGCACTATTCGATTTGGAAAAGGAACAAAGTTGCCACCCTGATTTATTGGACCATTCAAAGTTTTGGAAAAAGTTGGACTTGTCGCCTATCATCTTGCACTGCCATTCCACTTGCATAAAGTTCATACTGTATTTCATGTATAAGTATTAAGATATTACATAGCTGACAAAACTCATAACTTTCAATGTAAGGAACCACAGGCATTGGACGAGGGAACCATTTCGATCGAACCAATACGTATACTGGAACACAGGGTTCAACAACTCAGGAATCGTCTGGTAGACCAAGTTAAAGTCCAGCGGGACAAGTATAGCCCTAGAGCGGCTATCTGGGAAGATAAAAAGATCATATGTCAAAGATACCGCAACTTGTATTAATTTTGAAGAACATAAGCCATATTTGTATATATTTACTTTAAAATATTTTGAGATGATCACATGTAAACATGAAAATTTTATGTCACTAGAACATGATATATGTTATTTACTTAATTCTACTGGTATGTGGATACTAATATGAAATATGGCATTTAAATTAATATTGCTGAATTATGAATGCCAATATGAAGTTTAGTATTTGATTAACCTTACGATGAAATCTAGATTATGAACCATGTTAACATAATTATTGTTCAAACGAGGAAATTACTTAGTACCCATTATTTTGAGGTAACAAAAAATCACCCGATTTTGAAAAGTGGTGATGCAGAAAAAACCATTTTTTTAGCACTTTAAATTTTTTTATGTATCAAGTATGAACATTTATTTTTAGATGTTAGTGATTTTCATGCTGATTTTGAAAAGTGCTGATGCAACATCAACCCCCTTTTTTTAGAGGGTTGATCTTTGACACTTTAAATTTTCTAATGCCTTCTTCTTCTCATAAGATTTTTTTTTAAGCATATTTATGTATTTGTGTGTTTTCATTTTTATTTTCAAAATTTTTTGTAATGAGATCTTAATTTTTTTGCGTAGTTAAAAAAATAAAAAAATTGTCAATATTTTAAAGTTAATATTTTCTATATGTTTATGTAATGTTAGTTAATATTTCAATGAACATCAAATAATTGTCACTAAAAAAACAATAATTTTAAACATTTGACAAAAAGACACATTTTCAATATAAATATAATGAAAAAAATACACATTTTCAGACTTTCTCAAAATGACATGTCAAATAAACAATTTTTATGGGAAAATCCTAACGAAAAAACTTTAAAAAATAGCATTTTTTTTTTTTATGAAATTTATGTTAAAAATTAATAGTAATCATAGGTTTCTTACAAAAAAAATGGTTCACATAAAAATTAAAGTGAAAATTAGATAATACAAATATTGAACATATAACAACAATAATCAAATGCCCATTCTTCTCATAAAATCTTAAAGTCAAAACATTATAAGTAAAACTAATGAAGATCTCTCAAAATTGAGCTTGATTTGCTATCATAACTTAAATGTCATCAACAATATAATATAATCCATGTTCATCGTCTTCTTCAACTTCATTATCATTTTTTTCCACAATATTTTCTACTTGAGTTTTTTCATTTTCCTCTTCTAATGGATCTTTCATGTCTGCAAATCTCCCAAAGTGTCATTTTCCAATCATTCCATATAATGTTGGTTGAGGTTCCTTTGCCTTTTTTGCCACACATGGTTCATTAAAATATCCTTTCCTCAAACCAACTTTTTTCATTTCATCTCGAAGAAATTGAAGAACATTAATTCTTTGTTGAATAAAATTGCATTGTAGTGGGTTTCTTTCAATAGCAATGCAATTTCTTCCTTTTTGTAGGCAATAAGTTACTGTTGTACCTAATCATCAAGCACAAAAACAATAAGTAAGTAAATTAGTATAAACACATAAAAAAAATTAAATATTAAAATTAAATTTTATATAATAAAACTTACCTGAACCTGAAAATAAATCCAAAACCCAATCTCCTTCATTTGAACATAAATATATAAGATAGTTAATCAATGTTTGCGGTTTTTGATAAATGTTAACTATCTCTCCTTTTTCATCTTTATCCTCATATGTTATATTTTTTATGACAACACCATGAACCTGTACTTGGCTATGATTCTTTCCATCTACTTGGTTCAGAAGAATAGACTTATAACTATCATTTTTTGCCCAACATTGAACATGGATGAACTCATAATCAATTGTAATTCACTGATCGCTGGAAGAAATAAGATTTGACTTTTTCCTGTAACACAAGATAGTAAAAGATCAATTCACTTGTACATAATTTTTTTTTTTTACATTAATCAAACATAAAATTTCAATGTCTTACCATGTAAGATGCATCCTTGAGTTTGATTTTCCCGTGAAGCTTGTTAATAACATTGCAAATTGTGTGTTTGAATGAAATGTCACAAATTTCCAAAGTAGTGATGTTGTGACTTCTTGAAAGTCCGTAAACACTTTATTAAAAGCTTGATAAGTGTAAGGCTCACTATCATATCCAATGTCTGGGAAATAGAAACCATGAGGAATATATGCAATAACCAGACATATTCCCTTTTAGGTATGAGTTTTCCAATGTCTTCATAGTCACCTTGTATTATTTGATATTGGATAGTGTCCAACCCATTCCAAATGAAATGTGTAAGAGTAGGGTCAAGTTCAACATTCCTAAGACACTACTTTCTCAACCTTTCCAACTTAATTTTTCAAATGAAGATTTTAAAAGTATTTGGTACTCCTTTCACATCCTTCTTCGACATCTTTAATGAAATAAACAAATATAAGCATAATTAATAAAATAAAAATTCCATGAATAAAATGAATGTAAAAATCAACATACCTTTTTGAATGCAAGATATAAATCTTTAAGTGTTGCTGTAGAACTTGATTCTCGTTAGTTGAGTACAACATCATTCCAACTCTCTTCATTCAACATTTTAACCATATGTTCTTGTATTTTCATATAAATCTTATGATTGAATAAATAAAGTAAAAAATGTTAATATAGTGATATGTATAACAAATAATACCAACAACAATATGTTATATTTAAAATAAAATTATAATCCAAGAAAAAGTAAAAATAATTCAACAAACTTACTTTTGAAATTCTGAGCACATTTCCTCCAATGAAAATTCACCTGATTTCACACCACATAATATTTATTTGACTAGTTTGTCATCCTTCACTCGAAATTTTCTCCAAGGTGTGATAGTCATATCATCTGGAAGTTGCTTCATTTCAGGACCTATCTTACTGTTGGTACATATTATGGGTTTAGACTTTTTAACCTTCTGATTTTTTATGGCAATATTCTCCCACATGTCGAAAATGTCATCAATCAATTCCCATATCTCCCCTGTTCTAAATGCCAACTGGAAAATACTATCTATTCCTCTGGATAGTTCTGACTTTACTTTGCCACATTTTGATTTGATTCTATCCTCAATTTGATAACCTATTTCCATACAATATTCCTTGTGAAAGCTTAAACTGACCTTTGTCTTATCCCCACCACATTTTTCTACAAATTCATTATGAATAAATATGACCCTTTGGATGAAAGTCATAGAAATTCTATACTCATTATTTTCATTATGATCCCATGCCAATAACTTTGCCTCTGTTTATGTTAAACTAACATAAATGATGCATTTCACTGTTTCAAAAGGATATTTTCCAGGATATTCCTCGATCAATTGTCTTTTGGTCTCTGCTAAATGGTTCCCTCTAATTATGTAATATATGTAGTCAAAACATTGTGTCCTATCAAATGCCTCCTTTTTGGGACTTGATTTGGATAAAAAAGAACCACATAATCCATGACATGTGCATATGGATTTTTCCTGAACAATGTTTTCAAATTATGGACATGTAGGTGATGTGCCTTTCTAATTTGATATTGGGATTGTCCTTCATCTGACCTATAGAATTGGGTGACATTAAGATCAAATGTTTTGCCACCATTAATTAATTTATTCTTCCTCAAGTGATTCCGAATGAAATTTTGTTTTATTTTCATAATGTCTTCCTCTAAATCAGCACCCGATGTTATGATTTATTTGCTGCCTTTGAAACTTTTACTTTGTTCTTCACCGTTTCTTATGATTTTAATAGATTCACCAATTTTTGATTTCTTCTTCTTCCTAGTTAACATATCTTCTTCTACATAAATAATCTCCTCATCATCAAGTGGAAGAGAGACATCCATGGGCATTTTTATTTTTGGTGTTTTATTTATTTTCTCCTTTTCAACAATAGTTCTAACCTCCTTCTCACTAATGGAAACATATTTTTGAGCCTCAGCTTCAGCTACAATTGCCACATCTTCAAAAGAAACATGTTTACCTTTGTTAGATTGACCCACCATATGGATTCTTTATTGATCCGCTATATGTAGCATTGAAGTGCCATGAATTGTTGATCTTCACTTCATTCTCTTTTCTTGTTCTGACCCTGACTCTGTATGGAAATTGCTGATCACATTCATAATATTTGGCTCTACATAATAAATACAACCCAGATCATTGAAAGACTCTTAGCGAAATCCTATCAAAGAAAATACAATATGTCAATGATCAATCATTTATAAAAAAATTAATGATCCTTACCATAATACGTAACACATAAATATAAATAAGCATAATAACAATGTTATTTGAAATGTTGGATGAGATTTCTTCACACAATGGCGTAGATTCTTCATTTGTGTCATACTTGTTCTTTGAGAGACGATATCTAACCTTTTCATGTGACTTGGGCAATTTTGCAAGAACATAAATAGTGTTTGAATTCGGCACCAAACATATGTATCGTACTCTGCCTATCACCTCATACAGTTTACCCATGTAAAAAATACCACAATATAGATAAAGATGTGTACTATCATCAGATTCAACATTTTTAACATGGCATGTAAATTTTACTTTATTTATTTCTTGTGAATTTAGAAATAATCTTTGGTGTACTTGATGGGCCAGTTGGTCGACTTTTACGATGTTTCTTAGTTCATGTATGTTCGACAGTCTTCATAGCGTGTCCACCCTGCAACTTTATATGATGGAATTGTTGTCATTGTTCCAGACATATTCACATAGACCTTCTTTGATGCCATCTTCATGAAAAACATATATATATATATATATATATATATATATATATATATATATATATATATATATATAAACATGTAGATTAGTTAATCAAAAAACCATATATATTATTTAAAAATTAAAAAACATAAAATAAAAAATTAAAACTATAATTGTTATTTAAATATAAAAATAAGTTAAACTAGATGTAATTTTTAAAAATTGCTATAAAATTTATATAAACACATTTATAAAAAAAATTATTATATACAAATTATATATATAATTTTGAAATTATTAGAACAAAAATTATTAAATATAAATTTAATGTTTTTTTTAAATGTTTTATATAGACACTTTTATAAAAATATTATTATATATTAAATTTTAAATTATTAAAATCAATAAATTATATATATATATATATATATATATATATATATATATATATATATAATTAAAAATATTATATAAAAAAATTAATATTTAAAATTTAATATATAAAAATTGTTTTAATATTTTTAAATTATATTAAATTTTTAAAATTAAAATTAAATTAATTTTTTTTGGTTTAAATTTAATATTTTTATTTTATAAAAAAAAAGAAAATTGCCCTTTGGCCGCTGGCCAGGACCCGAGTGGGGGGCGGGGGGGGGGCAGGGGGTTGCGTGCAACCCCCTCCGCCTGCCCAGGCCCCTGACCAACGATCAAAGGGGGCAATAATTTATTTTATTTTATTTTATGATATTTAATAAAAAACAAATTAATTTAAATAATAAGAAAAAAAACTAATATTTTTATTTTTAAAAATGTTTTTTAGTAATTAGAAAAAACAAGTAAATTTATATATATATAAAACAAAACTCAAATTTATATATATATATATATATTAAATTTAAATTAAAAAATTGAATATTTTCAAAAGATATATTTTAATTTAAAAAAAATCAATTTAAAAAAACAATAAAATAATAAAGAAAAAAAAAAGAATAATTAAAGCTTTATTAATAAAGTGTAATAAATAAAATTTCAATTAAAAAGAAAAAAAAAAATATTTAAAAATAACAAATATATAACAAAAACAATAAATGAATTTTTTCTTCTTCTAATTGAACATTTTTTTCCATGCAAGAATTTTAATGCTCCTGAAACAAAATTAAAAAAACAAAAAAAAATAGAAAAAAAAAGTAACACCCATTTTTCATTTCAAAAGCCTAAAAATTAAAAAAATTCTTAATTTTTCTCCTAAAAATCCTACAAATTTGAGTTTTTTATTTTTCTTTTTCGTCCTTATAAAATATAAAAAAAGAAGAGTTTTTTTATATTTTTTTTTCCCATAAAAACACAAAATTTCCCCAAATTCATCTGTAGATAGTCAAAATAGAAAGAAAACTAACCTTTAAAATGCGTAATGCTCCTATTGAATGTGCTATTGATGACAATGCAGCACCTCTGCAGCTCCTTCGCAAAATCGCTCCAAACTTTTTAACAAGACCCAAAAGACTTGATGTGACGCGATGAATAGAAACAATGAATTTTATTTTATAGCAATGATTGTGGGATTGATTTAGCGTTTCTTGAATGTGGACTAAACTTAAAATTAAAAAAAATAATTTATAGTTAATATTATAGCTTTAGGTTAGTTTTCATTCATTGTGGGATAAAAATAAAATATTAATTATAAAAATTAATTTAGTTACATAGTCAATGTTAAATAATTTAAATAGAAAAATTATTTTGGGATTTTGCCAAAACCAAAAGTTTAGTAATATGTTTTCAAGTAAATTATAGATGAAAATTTTGGAGGGAAATATTTAAAAACAAAATTTTTGGAGGGAAAATTTTCAGCAAAAGTTTTTGGGGGGAAACTTTGGAGGGAAAATTTTCGGTGAAAAATTTTGGTGGGAAAACTTTAGAGGGAAATTTTCAATCTCTAAGCTATAAATTGTCATTGGGAGAGAGTGCATTTGTATCATTCGACATCTTCTAGTTGAAGGTCATGGATTCTTCTGATAGTGAAGTTTTTCTTTCTTTAGCATCGACATCTTCGTCATGCAACAACTCTATTCATTTTGATGAATGTAATAGGAATTCTTTCACTATGAATAGAGAGAAAAAATTTCCACTTGGTCTTAATCCTAAGGATGATGAGAGCAACATTGATGAAGGGAAAAAAAAAGAATTTCCTAAGAATAGAGAGTCAATTTTTTCAATTCCTCCTAATCCTAAGGATTATGGGAGCATCACTGATGAAGGGGGCGATGAAGAATTTCCAGAGTCAAAGTTTCCACATAGTCCTAGTCCTAAGGATTATGAGAACACCATTGATGAAGGGGGGATGGATAATTTCCAGAGTCAAAGTTTCCACTTCCTCCTAATCATAAGGATTATGAGAGCACCACTGAAGAAGGGGGGGATGAATACTTTGCAAAGTAAAAGTTTCCACATAGTCCTAATCCTAAGGTTTATGAGAGCACAATTGATGAAGGGGGGATGAAGAATTTGCAAAGTCAAAGTTTCCACTTTCTTCCAATCCTAAGGATTATGAGAGCACCACTGATGAATGGGGGGATGAATAATTTGCAAAGTCAAAGTTTCCACATAGTCCTAATCTTACGGATTATGAGAGCACTATCGATGAAGGGGGATGAAGAATTTTCAAAGTCAAAGTTTCCACATAGTCCTAATCCTGAGGATTATGGAAGCACCACTGATGAAGGGGGGGACGAAGAATTTGCAGAGTCAAAGTTTCCACACATTACTAATCCTAAGGATTATGAGAGCACCATTGATGAAGGGGGCGATGAAGAATTTGCAGAGTCAAAGTTTCCACATATTCCTAATCCTAAGGATTATGAATGCACCACTGATGAAGGGGAGGGCAAGGATGAACAATTTCCAGTAAATAGAGATTCAAAGTTTCCACTTATTCCTAATCCTAAGGATTATAAGAGCACCACAGACACATGGGAGAATGAAGAATTTCCATTAAATAGAAATTCAAAGTTTCAACTTATTCCTAATCCCAAGGATTATGAGACCATCATTGATAAAGGGGAGGATGAAGAATTTCATGCAAATGATAATTTGACTATGAATAGAGAGTCATATTTTCCACTTAGTCATAATCCTAAGGATAAGGATTATGCGAGCACTAGTGATGAAGGGGAGGATGAAGAGTTTCTTGCAAATGATAATTTTAGAGGCACAGACGTGAATAATGCATTTTTTCTAAGTGAGTGTTTCCAAGGTAGTCATGGTGATGATGAATTGAATCCTCCAAGGGAGGTTTTCAAAAGCAACAATGAATATGGAAAATAATTTTGTCTGAGTTAGGATTTCAAAAGCACAAATGTTGGTAGTGAAGAATTTCCTTCGAGTGAGGATGGTAATGAATATTTTCCAAGAAATGATGGTGATGAATTTTCTAACTATGTTCGTCAGTATAATATTCCTCCTAATGATGATGAAAATTCTTCTACAGATAATAATGAAATGAGGGAGATGTTGCAAGAAAATATTGTATCTAGGAGTAGGAGTAGGCATTTTCATATCAATCCAAAATATTCCAGTTATATAAGGCTTAGGAAAAAAATATCTCACAAGTAGAAGTTCTATCGGTGATCTGATTTCAAGTGATTGTTATCAGAATGATTGCTTGAAACATATGGATTTCAAGTTTCCTTTGGAGCAAAGGAAGAAATATTTGTCAATGAATAAAAGCATGCAAAATTCATTTTTAGTGGGTTGCATGCAATCTACATTGGAAGGTTATGATTATCATATTGGGAATGTATTGATATGTAGAAAAGATTTCAAACTGTTGCATTCAGTTGGTAATTTTTGTTTGTCAAGAATCCAAGAAAGACTGGAAAAAGACCCTACATATTATTCAGAAGTACATTATAAAAGAGAGGTTGGACCATCGACAATTACTGTAATGTCATGGATGAAAGAATTCTTTTCAAAGCATGGAGAGTGTATGCCAAATAAATACACAATACATATTCTAGATAATTTCTCAAGACGAGAAATCTACAACTTATACAGAGAATATGTAGAAGGTGCTGAAGGAGATGGTAATTTTATTACATATTCATATTTTACAAGGATATGGAAGAATGAATTCAACAATGTTCGCATTCCTAAGAAGACAAGGATGGGGGTTTGTAGTACATGTGCTTATCTAAAATAAAAAAGGGATAAATTTCAAGGGGCAGAATGAGGTATGCATTCATAACATTATTTTTACAAATTGGATAGTTATCAACTATGAAAATATATTTATTAATATATTTATTTTATTTTATGTGCAGATTCCATTATCAAAGCACTTCAAGAGCATCACAATCAACAAACAAGTGAAAGAAACAAATTGTATAAGCATAGAAAAAAGTGTTATGATAATCCAAATAAATATTTTGGTTTCATAATTGATGGTATGGACCAAAAGAAAACACTTCTACCACATTTTTTCCACACACCAAAAAATTTACAGGAAGAAAATTTTATTCAGTTTCACTTGGTTGGCTATATGGTCTTTAATGGGAAGATGTTGCTAAGGGTTTACTTCATAGCTCCAAATATTCATAATGATGCAAATATTATGATAACTATAATCCATGATGTGATTTCTCATTGGTCTAGTATTCTTCTTGAAGTTTTGTATCTGCAATTGGAAAACACAAGTTGTAAAAATAAAAATCAAGTTCTTTTTGGATATCTAAACATGCTTGTTCAATTGGGAATTTTAAAAAGGTAAAGGTTGGTTTCCTTCTTGCTAGGCACAGTCATGACCATATTGATCATATGTTTAGTCATTTTTCAGTAACATTGAGGAGGAATAATGTTGGGAGTCTGTCATCATTAATTGAATGTATTAAGAAATCATACATTCCAGAGCCTATTTTTCATGTGCTGGAAGAAACTATTGACATGCGAAGCTTTATTCTGGGATTGCATGGTGAGGATAAATGCATTGAACAACTTAATGACATTAAATTCTAACATCAATTTCGTATCAAAAAAATTGATGGAAAAACACATATGGGGCACGAAGTATTCAATTGTTGCAGAATGGGGGCTGTCATCAGGTTTATCATTTTTGAAGTTCATTCCAGATCATCCAATATTTGCATCAAAGATAATATTATTACAATTAGTTGCTAAACTCCATAATGCACAAAGGCATAAGAGAGAGATAAATTATTCTAAATGTCCAAAAGAAATAAAAATATGTATCAGAGATACATATGAGTACTTTGATGTTGTTGATTCGGATTGGTGGGAGTCTTTTTTCAATGATTAAAGTGATATCATTTCAATATCAGGAAATGAATATAAACTTTTGAAGACTCCATTTATTTGGCCTCAAAATATGACAAATGAACAGGAGGAAAGGCACATTGTTGAACAACAACAATCTCAAGGCACTATTAATACTCAACAAGAAGAGGAAAGAGAAATCTATATTGGTTCTAGAAGATCGCATGCACAACGTGAAGCCATGGAAGACATTTACAAGGGTTTTGTGCAGGATGTTAAGGAGGGTTTCATGATAGTAGTATTAGGAGATGGAGATCCACTTGGATATCCATTTTGGGTTGCGAAGGTTATAAAAGTCATTAAATAAAATGAAGATATTACAGCTATTGAGGTGCATTGGTATGCCACAAATACCCACCCATTCAATGGTGTGTACAAGCCAAAGATGGTAGTTGATAAACAAATTCGTAGAAAGAGAAAAATAAAGGGTACAAATATAAATCGTCGCCGCACAAACCTCTTAAAATTGGAGGATGTTGACATACTTGTATATGACTTCAATTTGAAAAAGAGAGGAACTCTTCACTTCAAGACCATAGGCATTTTGAAGAAGTTTCTGTTAGAAGGAACAGTGTTGAGATGGGAGTCTGCTGAACCTAGTTGTAGATCTAAAAGAATTTTGAAACCTGAAATGGTGGTCATGCATGTTGACTCAGATGGGGCTCTAGTTGATGAAAGAGAAGAATATGGGTCATATTCATCTGCATCCAGTCATTCATTTGAAGATGTAGATTCTGATGGTGTGCCAGATCCTATGGATGATTTTGAATAAATGTCTAAGACATTTTATGTAAATGATGTTGCATGGTAACTTGAAATAAATATTTTAACTTCCATATGATCTTACATGAAGTTATGAGTCATTTCTATGTTTGTTGGACTTAATGTTTTAATTAAGATAAATTCATGTCTTTAGAGATGTTTGCATGGTAACTTGAAATAAATATTTTGACTTCCATATCATCTTACATGAATTTATGGGTCATTTCTATGTTTTTTGGATTATATGCTTTAATGTATGTGATATTCAATCAACGAAAGTTGATATTTTAATTAAAAGTAAATAAATATTAGAAATAAATATTGGTTTTTTAAATTATACAGTGATATTGCCATGATATTATTTATTGTTATCATTTGGTATAAGATAGTTTTAAAATTGTTGAAATTTTAACGCCTCATTAAAAGGAACACTTCGTTTTGATGGTTGATTTTTAGGTTTTTGTTGCAATAGGATAAGTTGTCTTAGGCTAAAATTTGAAAAACACTATAGTTTTAGTTGTTGAAATAAAAGTTACTCTTGGAATACTGAATATATTACTTACTTGTTCATTTTAAAAAAATTGTTCTAGTCATATAATTTGTCCTTAATTTCATGGTTGAAATGTGTTAAAAAATGAAGGTTTTTAATTACAATGTTGAAAATTTGTGAGAATATTAAGGTTTTTTTGAATTATGATATTTTATCTTTAATGCTATGGTTGAAAACAATTACAATTTCAAAGTTTTTTAGAGTCAAGATATTTTATCTTTAACATGGATGGAAATTGTTGGAATTATCAGGATTTGAGACATGATATTTTATCTTTAACATCACGTCCGAGAATTGTTAGAATTTTACAGTTTTTCAAAGTTCGTATATTTTATCTTTAACTCCATTGCTAAAAAATGTCAAAATTGTAACCCAATTTGTTTTTTTGTTATTCCATAATCGACAATTATTTTTTAAAGGGTGGTTTTTCCATCCATTTTTCAAAACAAAAATTGTTTTTACTTCCATTTAAAAAAATGTTGAAAATTCACCCTAAGAAAAAACATCGCTCTGGCATACACAATTTTCATTTTTGGGTTGTCTTTTCATGTTTTTTTGGGGTTTTTGGGCTAGAGTACTAGTTTTGAGGTAATAGTTCCCGTTTGATCAGTAACCATGTTTGTTATGGATGACAGAGCTATAATTTTTTTTATTTATGCATACCGATATGATCGATGAGGTAGAAATAAAAGAATGAATACATTTTAATATGAAAAGTAATAACACGAGCTGGATATAGCCAAGTACGTTATACTATAGATAGTAACGTATATGAATTATGTAGAAACTGTTATTTTAATTACAAATTATTTTGAATATATTGATGCATATATTATAATGTATGGAAAAGTGTTATCATTGTAGATAACATCGTTACCAGGTGACCACGTGATGACAAAGTATTCAAGAATAATTGAAACTCGATGAGGTTCCATGATAGGGTGTTGACCCTGGCACCACTAGGAGGGGTGGAGGTATTACCCACCATTTATTCTCCAAAACTTAGAGTCATGGGAGGACTGTGCAAGTCACACTCCCCTAGACTTGTGATGATAGCCACAAGATTCCTACTGGGCAATCAGGTCAATATAGTCGACACTGAAACCCTTAATATCCTATGAATGGTTAGATAAATGTAGCTAATGCCATAGCACACTCCAGTAGAGGATGAATAGGAAGGGAGCAGAAGAGATTAAGAAGGATATGATGATTCTAGAATATTTTGGGAGCCCAGTTGGGGCAAGGAATGATTATTAAGTTTATAAAACTTTAAATGTTCAAACAAAAAAAATTAAATCTTGAAATGCAATCCTTACACGATCACACTAATCACTAAAGAAATTACTGATATATTATATAAACCTTAACTTCAGGACAAAGTTTTCTGAAGGAAGGAAATATGTAATGACCCATTTCAATCTATAAGGAAAAAAATATTAACATGCATACGATATATGCATATGATAGTTACATATGCACACATCACATGTCTTGCATTAATATACTTATTAAGTAATTAAGAAAAATGTTTAAATGAATAAAAGGGAATAAACACCTAAATGATTGAGAAGAGAGTTATTACCTAAAATACGAAATTCAAAAGATACATATGAAACACTTCGTATTTATATGGTGTTAAATAAAATTTATAATAACGATCATTTTAATATAAAAATTGGTCATTATAAAGTTTAAAATTATAAGTTAAATATTGTTAATAATTATTGAATATTTGATAATTATTGAATCTCTTAATATAATTTTTATTTTATTTTATTTTTTATATATATATAAAATATAAAATATTATTAAATTTTATTAAACATAAAATTATTAAATTTTATTAAACATAAAATTATTAAATTTTATTAAACATAAAATTATTAAATTTTAGAACATGACAATGAATTAATAATTATATGATTATCCTCACCTCACTCTACATGTAAGGTAATCTACCAAATCAAATCTGAGGAGGGTGGTGAAGGAGGCAGTGACTGCCTATGAGGGTTACTTATCCCAAACACACATAGGCAGAGGGGAGGATTTTTTCTGGAAGAGGAGGACGGGAATGAGAATTTAGAATCTAAATCAGAGCTCGGATTCCATTATTCTTGAAGATTTTGGGTACGAGGGACCGGAATACTCCAATTGGGAAGTTTTTTGAAGTTGAGTACCAAGGCTGTGCTCAACTTGGCTGGCTGGTTTTGGTCTTTTGGTAACGAGAGTGGGAGAAATTTAAAATTGTTTTCAAGTTAATTTCTAGGTATTCCTATGCACTTAATTTTCAACTTCTATGTCTATTTCATGATAAACTCAAGGTAAATCAAGGATGCTGAGCTATAAATATGCATAACCTTTCTCTATTGCCTTTGTCTCCGTGACTTGCTGAGAGTCCTATATTATTTCCCATGCACAAGGTGCAATGCCTAGTCTCCTTAACACTCCACAGTGCACCTGCTTATCAGGATGTCTTTGTTTTATGTGTAGAAAAAACTCTAGCTCTCAAGCATGATTACAAGGGATGATGAAGAAGAAAATATCTTAACGCCATGTTTTGTAGGTGTTGTCCTCATAATTGAGGAGGACCCCCTTCTAATTTTCCTCACCCAACGACAAGTTGACTTTGACATTGAGTGAGAAATACTAGTGACGAGCTAAACAAGGATTATGATTCAGTTTAGTTTCCTAGATTGACCAACATTATTAGCATAAGGCAAAGGATATAACAGTGGTAGAAGTTCTCCAAGAAAATAAGTTATTGATTAGTTCTCTCATAAGCGCTTATCTTCCCAACAACGCTATCGATCATTCATCATATATAGATTATATTGTTTATCAAAACAAAGATCCTAAAAATGGGATGTATTATGTAGAAAGCTGATCAGTGGTGTAGCCATTGATGGTTAATTATTCTGTATTTATAGAGTAGGTTATGAAATTGGCCTAAATCGTGTAGGAACTTGCAACAATTGATATTTTAACTAACCTTGAATATTTTGCTCTATTTTTTCATTTCTGGCTCGAGTTTCAATTAGTATTGTGAAGTTGTTTCCTTGTGGAAGTTTTATTGATGAGATTGTGAAGGAATTTTCTTAGGATCACTTCTTTGATGTGATCACCAATGAAATTGTTGTAATTTTTGTTATTATATCACAATCCAATTGGTGTAATTGCTGCTATCCTTATGATTTCTCTGTACTAGTGGATAGATATTGCTATAGAAATTGTGCTAGATTTGTACACGGCCAGAACATGGTTAAACACAATTTTCAAAAAATGTGAATTCGTTGATTGAGAAAACAACTTCAAATGACTATTTGCAAAATTTGACACATCCCTATTCGAATCATCTCAAAGAAATTCAATTTTTTTTTTCTTGACCCATAAGGGATTTGAACCTTGAATCTCACGGTAAGTTTACAAAATACTTCATAACATAGTCATTGCCATTTAAGCTATACCTGATGAGATAAAAATCAATTTGGTATATTGATACAGTAAGAGCTTACACATTTGGTTGAGGTAGACCCAAGCTCATGACAATGGTGAATCACTTTAGGAAAAAATAGACCTCTTCCTAACATAAAACGAGCCTTTGTGCATTTAGACTGTGAATATAATCACATACCTGATGGGAAATGGCTACTCGTAAATCTATATGTGAGTTTTATTTTATAATATAAATTTCATAATCTAATTTTCAGTTCTTATATTTGTCTCTCATTGCTAACATTATCATCCTAGGATGTGATGGTAAAGCGATATTGTCAGAGTTGTAGATTTTTCTCTGAAAATTGCATAAGAAATCAACAAAGAATGTATGTTGAGACTTCTTAACAACTTGGGTTTTGATTTTGTATTGTTGTTGATGTATTGAGTTGAAAGAGATCTTTTGAGTTTTTAATTGCTTGAATTGATAATGTATTAGAGTTAATAATGTAACACTCTCTTCTATTCATAATAAAAGCATAATTGACAAAGGCACTCTCACCAATGTTCAAACTTTTTTTCAAGATGCATAGGAAAAAAATGAGTTTCTCCAATTCGAATGTCATCTCCAGTGAGATGAAATACATTAGAAAAGTCATACTTCTGAACTGGTGATTTTTTAGAATAATTCTCTTTTTGAGTTTGAGACGAAGTCTCTTAAACATCCAACATTTGATCAGATCATTGATGCCATTTTAGGAGAAAATTTGCATGAAGATGCAGAGGCTCAACTTGCACTTACTAAGCACATCATTAGGCCCTGGGAATAAATTATAAAAAACAAGAACAAAATGGGTCTTAGATATCAAAACGATGTGTACTATCACATTCTATACTACTCAACTCATCCACAACCACTTAAGGTTCTCAGATTCCAACATTGTGACTGGGTTGGCCATGTGAAAGATAAGTGTTTGATCTTCACCCTTGTGAGCATCATGGAAAACATAATCATCATTAAGATAGATGTTCCAGAACTGAAAATATTGCAACAAAGATTCACCTTGGATGGATCACTTCTTGGTAATGGTCTTCAACGACTAAGAAGATATATTGGTCATACCTCTGAGTTCATTTTTGAGTATTAACATGTCTTGCAGTGAAAATATTTTCATCATATTACCTTATATATGAAATGGGGGAAATGATGGTCAGCTACTAGCCTTAAAGAAATATCAAGCAACCCTGAATTAGAGCCTAGAGCTAGAGTCAACCAATGCCAAAGTCATAGTGGTGGCCAAAGATAGATTCATGTTCCATGAGCATGATTTGGTAGGTGGCCTCCCTTAAACCATCACCTGTATAAGACTTCAAATTCTACTATCCATCATAAGGGAGCACTTCCACTTCGAAGAATACTTCAACTTCTAACCATATTCAAAATTGTGCCAGGAACCATTTCAAGCTTAGTTCTAGAGTTGGTAGTCAACCTTAAACCACCACCGGTAGAAGACTTTAGGTTCAACTACCTCTTTTGGTTTGTGTTATTCCTTAAACCACCATTTCAGAGAGCATATCCAATCATTAGTTGTCATGCACTTTTATATTTTAACTCTCTTCTTGGACTCACATATACCCCTTTAGATTAAGGGGGAAATAATAGACACTTAATTTGTTAGGGTTGGTGCGGAGGAATTTTGACAGTCATTGAAGTCCAAGAGACCTCTTGGAAGTTGAAAACCAAGGGCCAGACAATGTACTTATATGTGTATCTTGTGAATATAAATTAATCTCACACATTCTTAAATTCATAATTTACATGAGTGTTCAACAATCAATAATAAGAATTTATTTACCTACTTGAACCCAATGAACTCTTGTGGTACTTCAATGATATAAGTAAGAATTTCCTTTTATGCATTACTTATATATAAATATATAAATGTGTGCATTCAAGTGTTTCCCTATTTTATGAAGGGTAGTCATTTTGTGCAAGAATATATCCACTGTTGAGATTTATTGAGTTCATTGCAAAGGATACAATTTTCATAGATTGAGACAACTTCATTGATAAAATTTATTTTTTCTAGAGACTGTAAAAAGTGTTCCTCAATTGGTTTCAAAAAAATGGTAAGCCTCCTTCAATGATGGCTGACAAAAATTATAAAGTTTTTTGCATGAAAATTTTCATTGATGGGAGGTAGAATTTTAGAAAATTTTCCCATGAAAATTTTTCGTTGATGGGAGGCATAATTTATAAAGTTTTTCTGTGAAATTTCCTGACTTTCATGAAAGTTCAATGTCTTAGATTTTTGAATCTATGGTACCATGTTAGATTTTTATCACAAGGAAACAAGAATCTAGTTGTGAAAAAGAAGCAACATTAGCAATTTGCAACCTTGAAACATAAGAGAAAGAAGAGAGAATGTGTTGGGTTGTGTTATATTCTTTCCACGACTAGCCCACGTAGTGAACTGGGGGGCTAGAGGGGGTGAAAAACCACCCTTCGTTGCGCTGATTGCGCAGTGGGGGGGTCACAGGGGGGTTTGAGGGGGGTGGGTTTGAAATTTTTTTTTTGGACCCTATATGAGGTTGGGCAGACCTACCTATGGTTTTCAGTCCATAGTTTTGGACGCGATGGTTTTCGGTCCATGGTATTGGATGCTTCGGCATGTATAAATATGTATTGTAACATTAAAAGGAACATAATGAAAAATCAAGCTAGTAGTCCCGGTTTTGGGATCTAGGGGAAAATATCTGTGTATATGTGTTTTATGTGTTATGTTGTATCATTGTTTCTTTTCTGTGTTTTAGAATTCGTATGCAGGTAATTTTTGTACAGGGTTAAAACCTACATTTGGTATCAAAGTTGTTTTGGCTTCAAGGGGACACCTTTGTTGCTGAGGGGTTTCGCTCAGACCTGTGGTAGACCTTGTTCAATGGGAGATCTATGGGATCGATTCTAGTGGTGAAAGAAGATGGTGAGCAGTGGAAAGATAGAGCAAGAAATTTAATGGTTAGAGTTTTGAGTTGTGGAAACTCAATATGGAGGATCTGTTGGTGGATAAATATCAGTGGATCGCGGTAGATCCAGGGTACTAAACGAATGAGAGTTTCCAATGAAGAATGGAAGAATTTGGATCAAAAGGCAAAGAGCGCAATACGATTGTGTGTCTCAGATTCAGTATTGCTGAATGTATCAGGGGAAACTGCGGCTAAGGCTTTGTGGGACAAGTTATGGACTTTGTACCAATCTAAGTCTCTGGTGAATAAATTGTTCCTATGGAAAAAGTTGTACAACCTGAGGATGAAAGATGGAGACTCAGTGACAAAGCATATAAATGCATTTAATACTGTGGTAAGTTAGTTATTATCTGTTGATATTAAAATTTCATATGAAGATAAGTGAATCAGTTTGTTGTGTTCTCTACTAGATTCGTGGGATAGTATGGTTATTGCAATAGGTAGCAATGCAATTGTCTTGTAGTTTGATGAAATAGTCTCATCCTTGCTGACGGAGGAGATGAGATGGAAAATATGGAGATCCAAAATGGTGATTCCTTGTCTGTACGAGGATGGTCCCAGAACAAAAAAAAAGTCATTGAGTGGGAGATCTAAATCTAGAGGGATATCTAAATCTCCAGGAAAACCTGTAAAGGTGGTGTGCTGGAAATGCGGAAAGGAAGGGCACTAAAAAAGGGATTGTAAATCTAAAGCTCCTGACAAAGGAAAGGGATTTGATGATGCTTCTTCTATAGAGACGAAAAACACCTCAGATGAAGGTGGGGATGTGTACTTGGCTTCTTCAAGTACACGTGTAGATCATGAGGCATGGTTTATTGACTCAGGTGCATCCTTTCACTTTACTCCCCATAGAGAGTGGTTCTGCGAGTATGATAAATATGATGGTGGTGATGTCTTCTTAGGGGATGATAGGAAGGCTAGAATTGTTGGTCGCGGAAAAGTAAAGTTGAAGTTACAAGGTGGAAGGGCTAGAACACTTCCGGATGTTCCGCGTATTCCTGCATTAGCCAGAAATCTGATTTCTATAAGCAAGCTGGATGATGCAGGTGTAAAAACAATGTTTGAGAAGGATACCTGCAAGATGGTTCGAGGAGCACTGGTATTGATGTAGGGAGTTCGGACTGGAACTCTGTACAAGCTGCAAGGTAGCACTATTGTTGATGGGTGCAAAAATTATGTGGTCTCTGAAAGTGGAGCAGACAATCTAGTGGTCTCTGGAGAGAAGACCATGTTGTGGCATCAAAGGCTTGGACATATTGGAGAGAAGGGCCTTCGAATACTTCATGGTAAAGGTATGGTAGAAGGTATGAGTAATAGCTGTCTAGATTTTGATTTTTGTGAAAATTGTGTATATGGGAAGCAGAATCGGGTGAGTTTCCCCTCTGGTGGTAAGAGGGCGAAACAAATATTAGAGCTTGTGCACAATGATGTGTTTGGACCTGTGAAGGTTCCATCACTGGGTAAGTTTGTGTACTATGTATCATGTATAGATGACTTCTCAAGGAATACATGGATATATTTCCTTAAGAAGAAATCTGAAGTCTTTGACAGGTTTAAAGAATTTACAGCTCTGGTGAAAAACCAGACAGATAAGAAGATAAAGGTGCTGAGGACAGATAACGGTGGAGAGTTTTGTAGTAAGGAATTTGAAGAATTCTGTAAGAAGTATGGTATAGCACGGAAGTAGACTACTCCATATACACCTCAGCAAAATGGAGTTGCAGAAAGAATGAACAAGAAGTTGATGGAAAGGTCAAGAAGCATGCTCAGTGGTGTCGGGTTAGGACAAGAATTTTGGGTAGTGGCAGTGGAGACAGCATGTTACCTGGTCAATAGATCACCTTCATTAGCATTGGAGGATAAGACTCCACAAGACGTATGGATTGGTAAGAAACCCTCTCTTTCACATTTGAGGGTATTTGGATGTGATGCATATGTACATGTTCCAAAGGAGAAACAAACCAAGTTGGAAAGTAAATCTGAAAAGTACATCTTTATTGGGTAGAAGGATGGTTTAAAGGGTTATAAGCTTTGGAACCCAGCAACAAGGAAGGTTGTGTATAGCGAGGTGTGGTGTTCAGAGAGGTGAAAGATGTTATTAAACATGAAGTCCAACCAAAGGAACCCGAGAAGATAGAGTTTGAGGTAAAGGAGGAAGAATTAGACTCTACAGTAGAGGAGGAATCAGAAGATGAAGAGCCACAAACTATGGGTGTAAGAAGATCAGTTCGAGAAAGAAGGCAGCCAGAAAGGTATAGTCCATCTACTTTTTGTTCAAATTTTTCTTTATCTATTACTGATGATGATCCTAGAACTATGAAGGAAGTAGTAGATTCAGAGGATGGAAAACTCTAGAAAGAGGCCATGTTTGATGAAATGACATCTTTGCACAAAAATGAGGCTTGGGATCTGGTGGAGTTGCTGGCTGGAAGGAAACCCATTGGTAGCAAATGGGTGTTTAAGAAGAAGACGAATGTAGAAGGAAAGGTGGAGAAATACAAAGCTTGGTTGGTAGCAAAAGGTTATTCCCAGGTGTCGGGAATTGATTTTGGCGATATTTTTTCTCCTGTTTCCAAGTTAACTTCTATTAGATTACTTTTATTTGTTGATGCTACTTTTGATTTTGAGGTAGAATAGATGGATGTGAAGACAACATTTCTTCATGGGGATCTAGAAGAGGAGATCTAGATGAAGCAACCTGAAGGCTTCGCGGTGAAGGGTAAGAAATAACTGGTATGCAAGTTAAAGAAGTCTCTGTATGGGTTAAAACAATCACCAAGTATGTGGTATCATAAATTTGATACATTTATACGGGGACTTGGCTTCAACAGAAGAAAATCAGGTCACTGTGTGTATTTTAAATTAATTGGTGACCATGCTATTTATCTGGTCTTGTATGTGGATGATATGTTGCTGGTTGGAAATGACAAAGAAATTGTACAGGATTTGAAGACCCATTTGTCCTCCAAATTTGACATGAAATATCTTGGTGCTGCAAACTATATTTTGGGCATGGAAATTAAAAGAGATCAGACAAAGAGGGGGCTCTAGTTAAACCAGAGGAAGTATGTAGAGACAATATTGCAGAGGTTTAATATGCAGGATAGTAAACCAATGAAGGTTCCTATTCTTGTAGGTGTTAAGTTATTTGCTGAACAGTGTCCCAAGACACAAGAAGAGGAAGAGGACATGTGCCGTGTTCCATATGATAGTGCAGTCGGTAGCCTGATGTATGCGATGGTCTATACTAGACCAGACATTACACATGCAGTAGGAGTATTGAGTAGGTTTATGTCAAAACCAGAGAAGGAGAACTGTACAATAGTGAAGTGGGTTTTTAGGTATTTGCGTGGCACTAGTGATTATGGTTTGTGCTACCAAGGAATACCAGGATTGGACAGAGTGTTGGATATTCGTGGCTTTGTTGATGCAGACTGGGCTAGAGATATGGATCAGAGAAGATCTACGAGTGGGTATGTTTTTAACCTATTTGGAGGTGCAGTTATTTGGATGAGTAAGAAACAATCTGTAGTGGCACTTTCAACTATAGAGGCAGAATACATGGTAGCCACTCATGCAAGCAAGGAAGTAGTTTGGTTGTAAAGATTGTGATCAAGTATGGGGTAGTACAGGGAGCTATAAGGATAGACTATGACAGCTTAAGTGCAATTTTCTTGGTAAAGAACCCTACTTATCATTCAAAGACAAAGCACATTGATTTTTAGTATCACTTTGTGAGGGATATGATAGAAGACGAAAAGGTGTTGTTAGTAAAGGTGGACACTTTGAAGAATACTGCAGATGCATTGCAAAAATTTGTGAGCTCTGAGAAGTTTTCTTGGTGTAGAGAAACAATGGGTGTTTCAGGGCTGGATAAATGACTAAGCTCTCATGTGGAAAGAAAACAACAAGTGGGAGAATGTTGGGTTGTGTTATATTCTTTCCACGACTAGTCCACATAGTGAACTGAGGGGTTAGAGGGGGGGCGGAGCCCCCCCTTTGTTGCGCCGATTGCGCAACGGGGGGGTCACAGGGGGGTTTGAGGGGGGCAGGTAGCCCCCTCTACGGGGTCTAGGGCAGTGCCCCTGGAAATTTTTTTTTGGACCCTATATTAGGTTGGGCATACCTACATATGGTTTTTGGTCCATGGTTTTGGACGCAATGGTTTTCGGTCGATGCTATTGGATGCTTTGGCATGTATAAATATGTATTGTAACATTGAAAGGAACATAATGAAAAATCAAGCTGGTAGACCCAGTTTTGGGATCCAGGGGAACATCTCTGTGTATATGTGTTTTATATGTTATGCTCTCACATTGTTTATTTTCTGTGTTTTAGAATTCGTATGCAGGTAATTTATGTATGGGGTTAAAACCTACAGAATGAGAGACCACTTTTTAAGTCAAAGAGACAAAGAGACAATTTGAATTATGAGGCCAAGAGATCATTGAAATTTCTTATATTACGTTGAATTCCATGAGTACATATTTATAACACTCTTCAGGAGAGATTAAAAATGAATATTAGGTGTGGTTCTTTAGTGTGTGCACATGTAAGAAAAAATAGGCTCCATTGTTAGCTTTAGTTAGCTAGTCTAAGAATGGAGTTAGTTAGTAAAAAATCGAGCAACAACCATAAATATAGTTAACTATTTCAAAATAGAGTGAGAACTCAAGAGAGCATAACAAGACAAATGAAGTGCACTTTCACACCTAGAAAGTGGCTTGTAACCCCTTCTCAAACGAACACTTATTCTTAGAAAATATGAATTTCACAATGGTGGTTTATGAATCCATGGTTTTGGAAACCCATGATATTTTCTCATGGTATTACATATTATACAAGTGCGGGAAAATGCATGTAAGAGTAAACTTTATAAATACAACTAGACTTTAGAAATAGGACTAAAGTCTAATGAATAAGTTGTATCTAAGAATAAAAGGATAAGCGGATAATGTTATCACCCAAAAAGCGATCACCTAGCCATAATTTACTAGGTTGATCGAAATACACCATACAGTATGAGTTTTACACATTAAAACCCACTTTCACCATACAAAATAATTTAGAGAACCAATTTTCTTAAGTTATTACTGTTCAATTAATTTACCCACATGAAATAACCCAAAAATATATTTAATTTCATGTTATTTTCATATTTACCCACTTATATGAAATTAATTAAATTTGTTTTCGCTCACATTTACCGTTTCCATAAGAATAATTAAATAAATAATTATTTATTTATTATTAATTTTTTTTTGTAAGTTCGACTATTTGTTTATTATTCCTTAATTATTTCAACATTTTCTTAGAAATAATTTATTAAATCATTATTTAAATTTATTTCTAACCCATTTGACCATTTCACTTAGAAATAATTATTAAACTCATTTTTATTTATTAATTATTTCACCCACTTTTATTAATTAACTCAATTAATCATTATTTTTGAGTTAGTTAATTAAATAAATATTATTGACCATTTATTTAATCTTTTCGTCTCTCCAAAATAAAAAAATACTCATAACAGTTAGATCTTGATTTGGTCCAATAAATATTTTATTATTTGACCATATCAAGACTGATTTAGCATTTATTATAAAAGGAGAGTTTTTTCCTCACAGTTTACACTATGACCATTTTCGTTATCATCACATTGATCTTATGACATTCAAACTCTCCATTTGAGTTCTATCCAAATATTTTTAATCATAATTTTGCCCACTGCATACAAGGATGAGGAAATCTTTTATCCACATAAAAAGGGAGTAAAAGAACTCTCCCATAGAGAATATTGTGGTGATCCGTGTTCAACCATATTTCCTCCACAAGTGTACTTCAATTGTTTATTTATGAAATAAAATTTCTCTTTCCATTGGATACAAATTATGTTATGTTATCTATGTTTTTCAAATTTTGATTATTTATTGTAGATTTTAACTAATTATTTTTATCTAGGTTGGATATATACATATTTAACATTACCATTTAGGGTATAAATTCCATTTATTTTGTTTTTAGCATACTATAAGCCACAATAGGAAGGAGTTTTGCTAACTTGTTTGCATATTTTTAGCTAATTGATAAGGTGAATTCCAAGAATAGAATTAGAGTCTCTGAGGATAGTTATTAAAGTCTAATGGATAAGATGTATCCAAGAATATAAGGATGAACTAATAAGGTGAATTCCAAGAATAGAATTGGAGGTTCTAGAATGGTTACACACTTGTCTAGGAGGATAAGGCCCTGCTAGTGCACTACGATTCTACTATGTCACTACTACATGTCATTTGCATGGAAACGCTTTTTAAAAATAGGCATGCTATAAATTGGTCACTTGCTAAAACAAACCTACTATAAAAAATATGATATAAATAGAAATTCTCCGAAAATGTAAGAAAATGTGCATGTAGAACAACAATATGGATCCATTATTGGTAAGGGGAATTTATATTGAAGAATGTAACTAGGTCCGGCCTTCATAAATTGTACTTGAGTCAAAATGTAATATTTGTCAAAAGAAAAGCAAAAAGAACTTTTATTATTATTAAATGGACTTGTTAAAGTATGGGTTTCATGCTTGGGTCAATTGTTATAGGTCAAGCCTCCATTGTAGGCTTTAGGATTATTTATTTGGACCAAAGTCAATTTGTTTGATGGAACCTATAGAGGCTGAAAGCTTGAGTCCATCTTAATCCCACTAGGAAAGATTGCCATGGTCAAGAATCTAGTCCGTGGCATTGCGGTGCCTCAATTGCTGAGAGATCAATGGAATGATTGCCCAGTCATGAATCTAGTCCATGGCATTGTGGTGCCTATACTTCTTCATAGATCATGTGTTTTGAGGTCATCTATCTACCTCTTTGATTATATGTAATTATGAATACCTCCCTAGTTAAGAGGGAGTGTTGAAGAATATAATTAGGTCCGGTCTTCATAAATTGTACTTGAGTCAAAATGTAATATCTGTCAAAATAAAAACAAAAATATTTATTATTATTATTAAATTGACTTGTTAAAGCATGGGTTTCATGCTTGGGCTAATTTTTATAGGTCAAGCCTCCATTGTAGTCTTTAGGATTATTTATTTGGGTCAAAGTCAATTTGTTTATTTGTCAAAGACTCCTCCATCAAGGCTCCTTCTATTTTCTTCAAATGGATAATCATCAAGTCAGCTACATTCAAGTGAAATTGTGTTGGCCTCAACATAAAATGGAGACACAACTACTCAATCAATCATGTCATCTTATTACACATAGAGAAAACTATATATACAAGCCTAAAGGCCTTCGTTCAAAACACAGTTCGGACAAGGCATTTCAGAGACAAGTTTTTAGTGTCATTACAGGAGCTTGGATAGGGTACAAATATTACAGTTCAGTGCTATGATTGACTACATTTTGGTGCTATGATAGACTATAGTTCAATGCTATGCCAACAACACAGATTGAACGCTCCCACAGTTCAGTACTACCACAGTTTTGGTGCTACTGCAATACCATAGTCTTGGTGTAATTAAGGGTTTGGTGTCACCAAAATAATAAAGGTTCAGAGACACCATAGTGAGAAGGGATCAGTGTTATCACAGTGAGAAGATCTCAATGCCACCACAGAAATGAAGTCTCTTGTTGCTATTACAATGATAAGGTCTCAGTGGTATTGCAGTAATGATGTCTCAATGCAAACTCAGTGGCAAGTATTTGATGCTAACACAATGAAAGGAAGAAGAATGACTTGATGGAGGTAGTATTGAGTCTAAGTTGTAAGGGTCTAGGCATCTCATATTGAATCTGCTGAAGGAATAATTTTGATTGGGTTTTCCCCTGAATGCGATTTTTCCCTAGCATCTTGCCTACATCTTATGTTATCTTTTATTTGTTGCTTGACATTAGTTTTGATGATAAGAAAATATAATTCAAAAGAAAAAATAATAATAATGAAAAACATCACAAGATAATGTCATCATAGGAGAAATCGTTTAACTTCCACTATTTGGTTTTCTCAACAATTTATAGTTTTTTCCATGTAAAATTTTGGATTTCACTAAAAATTGATGGAGCTGTTGACACCTAACCCTTATGGATTGGAAAATTAGTTTAAATATTGTAAATAAGAAAATATAGAATATGAAGAGACACTGGAAGATTAATCCCAAATGTCTCCCTCTCCTTGTATATATTTACGTATTCTCTCAATGAAAATCATTAATTCATTCGAAGTTACAAACCTGGCCTAACATGGTATCAAATCTACATGTCTTATTTAGTTCTCTACCTAGTAACTCTTCTCTCTTGATTTTTTTTTTTTGTCTAGATTCACTGCTTTGTCCCTTGCCCCTCTGCAAAACGTTGATCCATTTCTCCATTCTCCGCCTTGAGTAGTGGAATATGATAATTCATTCTCTGCGTTGTTTTTCATTGAAATGTGTTGAATCCCTACATTCTGATTGCATATGTGTTGATTCTGTAGTGTATGTTGGTATGCTTTTTTTGGAACCTACTTTATATACACATCTTTGAATGGTGCATTAAACTCTCACGCCATTGTTGAACACCATGAACTTCATTGACTAGTATGACAACTATGCATCATAATATGCTATGTATCATATTCCAAATATGCATATTGAATGGCCATATGAATTATGTGTGTTGGTTTGGCATGGTATATGGTGCATTGAATAATTTTGAATTCCATGGTATGGTATGCATTTTCTTAAAGGTTGTGTTCCATCGATTGCGCATTGAGTTTTCTCTTAAATGAATGCATGGTATACAATATATATTGCATGGTATATATGTTGGAAGGTATATATTGTATGAATATTGAGAGCATGAATCCTTAGTTGATGACTTTTGAATACATAGTTGTATGTCATTCAGTTTTATTGTAGAGACATATAAGTTTTTTTGGTTGCAAGTATTATAATTATTTTGGCCCCAATTTAGATATTATGATGCATTCACTCATCTCCATAGTTGGAGTAGTTCTGTCTAGAAAAGAGAACTACCATGAATGGTCCAAGAAGATAAAAGATGCCTTTTTTTAATGAGTTATGGAAGGGAGTTTGTGAAGGAGAAGGAGGTAATCCTCATGAGAAGCCCAATTTAGACAAGGAGCTTTCCATCTGGGAGAATAAGAAAAAAAAGGCCTATGCCTTGATTGTAGCATCAATCAATTAACAAGCTAGTTGCTATATTACACCATTTACAAATTATTTTGGAACCTTGAAGGAGTTGAAGGGTTGATATGACTCACACTTTGAGCTTGAATTTGTCGAATTAATGATCAAACTATTTAATTTAAAATTAAAAGATGATGATCCACTTACCTTAGCCTCTGAAATAATATCCATTATGCATGATATAGAAGCCATTGGTATTAAAATGGATGTTCTCTCCCAAATTTTGTCATGGCATTGTATCCCACTTATTCCCATTATCTTGAGTCATTACAAGGTAGTGGAAAACTTAAAGAGATTTACTTTGAATCTCTTGTGGAGAATTTTGTTGAAAGAGATAAAACTTTTGGGAAAATTTAGAAAGCTTCTTATTCTCCCGAAGAAGATATGTGCCTTGAAAAAAAAGAGAAGAATTCGGCACTTGATTCCTCTAACTAGGAAGAGGTGGTTGTAGAGGACATGGAAGGAAGAATAATATAGGTAGGGGGGCAAACATTACCTAGGAGAAAGACCTAATCTTCATTGCATATGGCGCAGACATAAATGGACATGATGCTTCCACATGTAAGTTCTCATGGAAAAATATTAGACAGGAAAGGGATGAAGAGAATGGAAAATCATCATATAAAGGGAAATGTAAACCACTCGAATCCACTCATTATGTTGTGAAACATTGCAATATTGGAGCAATTGAAGACATATTTAATGCTTCACCTACTTTGTGGAAAGATTCATGGTTGCTTGATTCAGGAGCAACTTGACACATGAATTTTAGAAGAGAATCCTTTGAATAATTCACTAATAATTGATTTGGCAGTCTACTTTAGAGACAATCCAAAACTCAAGCCATCAGGACTTGGCACCATCAAGATCAAACTTCCTGGTCTCCCATACTTTCTTTTATGTTATGTTCTCTACCTCTTAGAGTTGTGGTGAAACTTGTTGTATTTGGTTCACATATTCTAGCTATTTATTTTTGTGTAGCTTGGGAGGTACTCTAAGCATTAGTGTTCGAGGGTTGGAGGTAAAAGCGCCACAAGTAGGCATGTGGGCTTAAATCCTAAGGCTGGGGTTTTTCACCCATGGTTGTTTGGGCCAAAACCATGAAAAGTATTTGAAATGTGATGGATGAGGATGATATCTCTCTGTGAGAGGATTCTAATGTGATGCAGGAGCATCAAGGGATTTTTTTATTTTGTAAATATGTTAAAAGGGGGTGTGACAATTTTTAATATTTTATTAATTAATTTGAATAAAATAGGAGAAGGTGAGGATTTTTGTAAATATCCTTTTATTTAGTAAAAGGATATAAGAGAATTTTGTTAGTTAAGGATATGAAGGGATAAGATTCTAGATAAGAGGATTTGTTGAGATATTTTAGTGATATGGAGATATTAGGGGGATTAAGCATTTAATTAGATCATTTTTAAAAATTGTATAAATAGGAGGGGGTTTTGAGAGAAAAATAGATTGAGTTAGTGAGAGTAGAGAGTGAGGGGTTTTCCGGCAGTTTGTAAAGGGCCATCAGTGTGGAATATCAGGTCAAAGATAAGTTTGTAAGTAGTCTCCTTTTGTTTGTGTGAAAACAATGTTTCAGATTTATATATGTATCATTGATTGAATGAGTAAGTCGTAGAATTGGAATTCCTTGAGTTCACTGGTTTTTATTGTTATGTTGATTTGAGATTTAGTTGAATCCTGAGTGAATGGTTTATTCCAGAAGCAACGAATAATTACATTACATGTTTGATTCCGGTGTTTATTTATTAATCTACATCAAATAGATTGAAGTGGCAGATGAAAAATCTCTGTGGATCGATTTCAAGGAGAAAAGAACTTCTGTATAAGTAAATGGTCGATTACTGGAGGGCGCTATTGTATATATTTGCCGAGAATTCTGTTTTGAATGTTTGTTTTACTGTCTCTACAAATGCAGTACATTGTCATTGAAATGGATGATCTTCACAATTTTGAATGAATGCATGGAGCGTTAATGAAATGCTGGTTATTTTAAATTGAAATAAAACGTAACTAATGGAAAACTGGAGTGGCTTGTACACAGTAGAGCGTGTTAACCCCATACAGATTGCGTATTGGTAAATCGATGGAGTTTTGAAATAGGCGCAGGTTTAATTTACATCATGTTTTGTAATGAAAATGCCAATTACTAGTTGCCAAGAACTGAATTGGCAAGTCGAAGATCAAAATTTGGAGCCCTTTTGAAATTGTGTGTCGTTATTGACTTTTATATAAGATCTGAATTTATGAAATGGGCATAGCAGAAGAACTGAACGGGAATTAGAGGACAGTATTTTAAAAATCTGCTATAATTATCAAATACTGTGCAGCTACAGGAGAACAACAAGTTCTGGAATTTAGATCGCGTCCATAAGTGGTTAAAGAATGCGGATCAAGGAGGAATTAGCGGTCCAATTAAATGGAGGTAATGAACAGGGTTTGGGTTAAAACTTTATCTATTTTGACAACAGTGAAATGATATGCCATAGGCGCAGTCCAGCAAATGAAAGTTAAAGGCGAAATGATGGTTACAAACCAGAAGCATGGCATTGAAACAAACCAATTGGCAACCATTGCAGATGTTGAAGCGCCAGACGTGGACAAATTAATGCATGTAGGCAAGAGTTTCGTATTAGACTGTGAATTAGAACGTTGGAATTGTGTGTGATGAAATGGGGTTTACTTTGTAATGGGTATGTTGAAAAGGCGTATATATAGTTGTGTTGAATGGGCAAACGAATTAATGATAATGCTATGGCATATTTCTATTTGTGTTCACTGAATTGAGAACGTTGACAATCCAGTAATCAACCAGTGATGTGTGTTGTGCAAATGATGAATGGCATTATAATTTTGATTGATTAAATAACGTCCATCTTGTTTAAAAAGAAAATGGTGCACAGAAACAATGAATTCAAAGCTGATTTGTTAAATCCTTGGTATTTGGGCTATTGATGAAGTTGAATTTATTAGTTGGATCAGAGGAAATGAATTCTGGTTGAATATAGAATGGAACGCTGGTATTCTCACATTAAATCAAACAAATCTCATTGATGTGTGGTGTATAAGATCGATATGTGTGCCTCATTGAGTAAGAGCGCATTCTTTTAAATTGAGTCCAGTCATATATAAGAATGAGAGTCACAGGTTTTATTGTGGGAGCATTCAAATGTTTGGCTGTGTGAGGAATCATGGTGGTAGTGAATTCCATGAGCATGAATTCAAGGTATGTGTATGGTGATTATTCTTGGACAGAATTGAAGTTTAAACATTAGGCTGCAAATACCTTTTGTTGAAAGACATATATGTTTGTGGTGATGACTCATGCCATTGGAAAGAAATGATAATGTGAGACTGAATTTTATTTGGGATTGTGGTAAACAAATTGGACATTGTCATGTTTCATTGAGTTAGATTGAAGATTTCAAAAGTTATGAATTTGCCATGATAGAGTAAACTCTCATAATCAGAGATTGTGAAATGGTTTTATAATCAATAATTGAAAGATAACTTCCGGAATTGGGAAATGTATAAAATTGCCCAGATTGGAGACTTAGTATGGCAGTGATTGCAATGTATGCACAACAATGTTTAAATGCATAAGAAGAATAGTTCCTGGGTTGGCAGGCTAGCCCTGCATCATAATGCAATGAGAATCATCTGATTCCGAGTTCTCCTTGAGGAGTTATGAATTTTTGAAGTCATATTTTGGGGTTGTGACTTATGCTTAAGGTCAACCTAAGGATATTTTAGGCATGTGATAGTTGGACAACCCCTAGAACATGACATTTTGGAGCCCCTCTCTTTAGTATAAATAGATGGTGAATATGATGCATTAAATAATCCATTTGTGCAATGAAATCACAAGGGAAGAGATTTGATTTTCTACCCCAGCTATGACAAGAAAAGAGATGATTTAGGGCTTGTCTGTTGGGTCATTTCAGAGAGGGCTGAGGTGTTGTTTGAAGGTAGTTTTAGGGTGTCTAAGAGATAGTGAATCGGCTGAGTACCCTAGCTTGGAGGACACTGATTTGAGGACTATTTTTGAGTCTGTTTGAGTGACGATGGACTAGTGTAAAGGCCGCAGGCCTGTTCTTGTTTTTTGCAGGGAGAAGGGATTGTTTCAAGGGTTGTGAGAAGTGTGAAAACTTGTAGAAGCACAGTCATAGGTTGGAGGAGGAATGCTGAAGCAAGCCATAGCAATTTGGAGGGAGGCCGAAGGGTTGTGAGGGGCTAGAACAACCCATAACATTAGCTGAAGGTCACCTCCCCTCATAGTTGGGAAACCACAATAAGGAAATGTAATTATGGGCTACTGGTTTGGAGGTTTGGGTATCTATAGATAAATACTAATTCCTTAGATAAGTAGCCATATCTAGAACAACAGTCTAAAGTGTTTTAGTCTTTTCCTATAAGCAATAGATAAGATGAGAAGATGAGAAGACCTACTTGTAGTTTTGCTTTCCTCTCGTCTCCCTTGTATCGATCCTGTCGCTCCTTCCTGTACTTAATACACTTGAGAAATACCTGTAAACACAACAAAAAACAAAGAATTGATCAAAGAAAAAGATTTATTGAATATAAGTGAATGGAATCAGATGCATTTCACACATATAAGCATTATAAAACAATACAAACATATGCGAGAAAGATTCAAACACTTTATTGAATAGAAGAAGGAATTACAACCATTGTATCTGATTCAAAACCATTCCTCTAGCTTGGATCCCATCCTCATCACATCAAAAACATGACAAACTTGTATCATTACAATACTTGCTTCAAAGCCAAATCTCATAGCAACATTATCTCCTTACAATTCAACATAATCCAACCCCTGATCACTTAGATGAGTGGTCAATTTATAGGGAGATAAAGAAGGTTTTGTCATAAATGGTGGCATTGAATGGCCTTCCATACTTAGAATTAGTTCCATGGAGGAATGGATGAGAGGATAGGATGCATATTAAATCATTCCTCATCCATTTTCGAGCTCATAGGAGTTGATAAGTGAGGGAACCTTCTAGATGACTCCAAAAGATAAGAATATTCCCCAAACCCTATGTGAATTTCTCTCAATCTCGCCCAATGTAGGTGAAAGGAAGCCTAAGTGATCTGTAGAGCACCCTGGCATGGACTTAAGTTCTCTACAACGCACCCTTACAAGGACCTACCTGTGCTGGTCCCTCTAGAGGCTATTTCTGGATGTCTTCAAGTCATGAAACTATTTGGGAAGGAGGCATTCAAAGGGGTGACTTGTTTAGGGCATGTAACAACTGAAATTAGGGTTTGATTGACCCTAAAACACTGATCTAGATAATGGGATTGAGTGCCCAAATGGATCTGTAACAACTGCCCCCTAAAGCATGAAGTCGGAAAAATGCCAATGTCGAATGAAATGCTTTACGATGTGATGAGGAGGTATTGAAGTGGAAGGTAACTTGCATCAATTACAATACATATATCATGATATTTTATTTTTACATGAATCACTGAGGGAAGGCATACCAATGCTCAGCTTATAAACTTTCATTACATGTACATAAATAGTCATCTACAGATATAGATCCATGATTGGAATGACCATCAATGTAAAGCCATTGTACATATGATTTAATACTCCTGAAATAGCAACTCGGATGGATGAAACTAGATTCAGGTTCTTCTATCTTGTTCAATTGTTCGCTCAAGTACGAGTCTAACCATGTTAATATGTGCTCTGAAGTCGAACATGGGAAGACACCAGCTGATTACCAGCCAATGATGTAAGCTGTTAACAGATGCGAGAGAAATCACCGTTAATGATAATGATCATCAAGGTACTGCAATACATTTTGCACGTGTGAATGGATGATTTAATGTCGAACACCATACAAAGTCTTTCAGTCGAAGGCCATTGATGTTAACCTATCGTCGGAAGAAAGAAACCTACCATTGATGCATCCAAGCCTCAAGGTACTGGTTGGGTGTTTCTAAGTCAACTTCTTGGATAATGTGCTAATGTCGAAAAGAAGCGACTTGTCGTAGGAGGGCCTTGATGTATCCCACATCAACAACATGAAACGAGTGTAATTATTTTGGAGATGGAATTTGACTGATGACACAAGATTCAGGAATGGTGGTCATGAAAATGAAGGTTTATGGTATTGCAAAGGATGAATTTTGACTTAATGACTTTTCTTGAACATATCAACAACATTGAATGAATTGGTAGAATTGACCCAAAACCAAGGTAATGGATGGTGTGATAGACCATAGGTATGATAACCATCAAGAAGATAACCCAACCCAGATAGTTTGAATGAATTGGCAGCAGTGACCAAAACAAAAGTGATGGATGGTGTGATAGACCATAAGTATTATAACTGTCAAGCAGATAATCCAACCCAAATAGTCATGGTGATGGAGTGAAAGTGTCATGTTCAAGAGCGACCTGCTACCATAAAGTAGTTTACCCCTTTTTCCCATTTTACCCAGTCATTGTTGACCAATACCTATTTATTTTTTACCAAGCTTGAGGAGGATAGCATATGCTTGTTGTATAATTCCACCCTTCGGGTGAATCCATCACTATGTGATGTTTTAACGAGTCTAGTGAAGGTGAAACTCAGTCTTGTCTAGATGGACAAGTTTGTTGCTATTTGATGTTTTAACGAGTTTAACGACAAAGATAACTCGGTCCTTTTCATGTTTAGAGTGTTTGAAAAGGGAAAAAAATAAAGCTCCACAAGTTATTTTTTGTAAATTAATCTCTTAAGCTCAAAAAAGCGTAAAATAATACAAGAGAGATATTGTTTCCAATCCGTTAACAAGCTAGAAAGGACAAGCGCTCGACAATATTTTCATATTTAGAGAGTCTAAAAAAAGCTTAAAGAGGACTCCACTTTAAGGAGCGAGTGGTGTCTAGGGTAGCAACTAGTTTCAGTGATGTTGGAACTTCTCAAAACATGTTGATTTATGTTAAGAGGCTAGCTAATAAGACCACTCATTGCAACTGTTCCTAAAAAAAGGGTAAAACAACCAAGTGAAAGCATATGATCAGCCAAAGGGATGGTGGCGATGGGATGAAAACAACCAAGGCTCATCTGACGAAAAAAGTTGATAGAATGGCAATCACAAGGGTTAAAAATGGAAATGGGTTCATTTTTACACAAGCTTGAACCATAGGGAACTATGCTTGGATTCAGTTTCATGTTTACACAAGCTTGAAACGAAAAACTATGCTTGGATTCATTTTCATTTTTACACAAGATCGAAATGAAAAAAAATTGTTCTTGGATTCAGTTTCATGTTTACACAAGATTGAAACAAGAAAATATGCTTGGATTCAGTTTCACTTTTACACAAGCTTGAAACAAAAAAACTATGCTTGAGATTGGTTTACATGCCCCCAGCATGATGAAAGGGAGAGTCTCCTGTAACCAGATGGAAGTCGCTACAGCGAAGCAGGACTATGATCCAACACCTTTTTTGCTTCGTCCAGATAGGGACAAAGGTGAATGGGGTGATTCCCTTCACATTACCTATAGGGAAAATTAACTTTACCACTAGGTGCATTCCCCCCAAGCTTCATTACATTCACCTAAGTAGACTACTCGTGGCTTTCGGGTGGATGGAATGAAGGTTCATTTATGAGATCAAGTGAAAGACTCGACTGGGATTTTACGAGATCTAATCAAAGACTCAAATTGGAACTTTTCTTCGGGGAACTTTGTTTCATTTTTTTAATGAGCTTGACACAAGACAAGGAACTCTGCTCAGATTCCTTGTTTCATTTTTAACGAGCTTGACACAAGACAAGGAACTATCCTCATGGACCTATTTCATTTTTTAACGAGGTTGACACAAGACAAGGAACTACCCTCATATCCTTGGTTTCATTTTTTAATGAGGTTGACACAAGACCAGGAACTGTCCTCATGGGAGCTGTTTCATTTTTTAATGAGTTTGAGACAATAGAAGAACTATCCTCATGTTCCTTGTTTCATTTTTAACGAGGTTGACACGAGACAAGGAACTATCCTCATACTCCTGGATCACAACTCATACAAGGTCATGACTTCCAAGAGGTTCTCATTTGATGGGAGAACAATGCTTTGGAAGGGATCCATATTAAGGAAACCAATATCTGGTTCCAATGCCCCCAGTACCTGATGTACAACATCACTGAATTGATCATCAGTTGATGTAGGTATGGAACAGGTTTCCACATAAATGACCCGTGGCAGGGAAGATACCATTGGTACAAAAGGACCATTTAGGGATGATGGTTGATTGGAAGCCATATTTGGAACAGGAAATGAAAGATGGTCAACAGTGAAAATTCTGCCTTCATGCGGGAAACAAATCACTCAGAAGAGTGTTGAAACAATAGCTCCAATGTCATAAACATAGCCACGCCCAAGAAGTAAGTTGTAATCTAAAGGCCCTGGGACTACCATCACATTCAGATAAACAATTTTTCCTCCCAAAGTAATAGGCAACTAAGGAAGGATCCCTAATGGTTGATTGGTTCCTCTGTTAAAAGCCAACAGATTCTGGGTAACAGACACAAGTGAGGGTGAACCAAGCACTTGCCAAGGAGTTTAGGAAAAGATACTCATAGATGCAACTTCATCTATAATAGTGCCAGATAAAATCTTATTACAAACCTATACTATGATCTGGAAAGGTACATAAGAAGGAAGATGGAATCCCACCAATCGATTCCAATCAAAGGAAGTGATTAGCCTACTTGGAGGGGGCACTGTAAGAATGGGAGTATTAACCCCTTGAGTTACGTGTACGAAAGGATTTTCCTCTTGTCTTGATGGAACAGGAAGATTTCCCCCAAGCTCATTTGAATTCGAAGAAACAAAAAGAACTTGAGTGGTATCATACCCACTCTCTATGGGAAGGTACAATTATTTGAAGGTGAAATCGGGTCAACTGTTACCTCGACCTGTTGATTTGGGTCGGGTATAGACTCATAGGATTCACTTTCAGAGAGAGTGAGTTTGACCAATGGTTGATTTTGGTTATTCAATTCATCAACAAGTTAAGGATTAAGGGATAGTCTCCTGTAACTAAGTGGAAGTCGTTGCGGTGAAGTAGGATGGTTATCCAAAACTTTTTTGGCTTCATCTAGATAGGGCAAAAGGTGAATGGGGTGATTCCCTTCACATAAACTATAGGGAAACTTAACTTTACCCTTGTTTCCATGAACTTTACTACCACTAGTTGATGGTGTGTCACCAGCATGATCTCTAGAAGTTGATGACACAGGATGATGTGAACGGGAGGACCATTCTTCTAAGGTTTGAGGAATACCAGAACAATTTTGAAGAATATGGTCTCCCACACAAATTTTACATGGATATCGAACTTTGTGAGGCTTGATGGATGGTTTCTAATCAGATATTGCATTCAAATCAATGGTTGCTTGGTTGCCCATTTTCTGAATTTGCTTCTTCTTCTTATTCTTCCCTTTCTTCTTCTTCTTAGCCACCTGGTTACTAGTACCAATACTTTCACTAGGCGAAGAGGAAGAAGGGGAGGAAGAAACAACCAAGGAAGAAGGCAAAGGGTCAACTTTAGGATCAACTAGAGGTTGATTTTGTCCAGTTGGAGGTGTACTTGATTGCAAAGAAATCACAACATTTTGAACCAAGGAGGTTGAAAAAAACCATACTGGCAAGGCAATGGTAAGTCCTGGAAGGGAAAACGTAGCCATACAAGGAGAACCAATATTTCCAAAAGGAGGAAAAGGACTAGGATTCCCATCAAAAGGAATTTCCTAATTGGTGGACTCCGGATTTGTCGCCATATGTCTCAACCTAAGATCAACTAAGGAGCGAGCGTGGATGATGTTATCCATGGTAAATTAAATTTATTTTAATCAAAGTAACATAAAAAAACAAAAGAGGGATAATCTAGGAAAATGTTTACTAAGAAACTATGAATTGCAGAATACCTTCCGACGAACTGAGAAGTATGGGCAGGGAATCTCCCTGAATGCTATGTTCGGTGTATCACAGTATACAAGGTGGCCGACTCAGTTACCTAAGGATGGATAGCAACCTAAAGTTGTCCTCCCATATATACCTGAAGGTATGTGGAGGTCCAATCCGTATAAGCATTATCTAATGAAAAAACACATAGTGAGATCATTCCCATATACGTTACGTACTGTAACACCGCCCTATATACTCGAAGGTACATGGAAAAGCTACGATATACTCATTTACGTGGAATGAGGTATCACACTTGGGATGTATTGCATACAAGTTAGCGACAACTGCTTTATTTTATGATGCTGGAACACGTCTCTAGCCTAGAACCTCTAAATGTTTTTCATTAGGTGACAATGCTCCATTAGGTAAATTTAGATAAGTTTTAAGTTGATCTTATTTAGAATTTTCCTTTCAAGGTTCACCGTGTGATGTATGTTTGCAATCCCTAGAATGCAACTAATATGATAAGAATTCTTTCCATTCAATTTAATGATGAAAATCCTAACTACTTAGCGATAGAGCAATCTGATTTCTTTCGATCAAAGAGCAAAGAGCACAATCTAATGCAATTTCCCTACACTATTTCTATGAGCACACACAAAATTTTTCAATGCAGCATGCATGTATTTATTTTCTATTTCCTTAATGTGAATATGAACAAAAGGAAATATGCACATACAATCAATCAATTTTTCATAAGAACGAAGACTTTTACGACAGTTTTGTTTCGAGGGAAAATAAGACTTTACAAAACTTTCTTTTGAATGAAGATTAATCAACTATATTATAAATTTGACTATAGACTGATAATGACAAAGAAAACATTAAAGAAACATTAATCAATCAAATCAAATTAGGGCTAGACAAAGAGATAGAAACTTGTTCTTTGAGACATAACATTCATTGATTAATCAACAAACAAACAAACTGAGAAAAGTTGGAAAAAACACTTTCCAAAGGTGGGAAACTAACCCTAGGAGGATCAGCGCAGCCATGAATGGGAGACAGTGCACTTCAGAGCACTATCCCTAAGCCAAGGGTGCTCTGCAGCGCACTGTGTCCCTCACAAGCCTATGCTGGTGACAGTGAGCCATTTCAAGAGGCAATTTGACATAGTTTTGACCAAATTTTCAATGCAAAGAGCTGAATTACAATCTATGAACACAAGTAAGGTCTGCAAGGATGTCCTAGGAGGTGGATAAGCTACTAGGAAAGAGGATCTTCCCCAGTGGAGTTGCCAATTTGTTTTGGAGAATTTGGTATCTATGGATAAATACTAATTCCCTAGATAAGTAGCCATATCTAGAACAACAGTTTAAAGTGTTTTAGTCTTTTCCTATAAGCAATAGATAAGATGAGAAGATGAAAAGACCTACTTGTAGTTCCTCTTTCCTCTCACCTCCCTTGTATCGATCATGTCGCTCCTTCCCGTACTTAATACGCTTGAGAAGTACCTATAAGCACACCAAAAAAAAAAGAATTGGTCAAAGAAAAAGATCTATTGAATATAAGTGAATGGAATCTGACACATTTCACACATATAAGCATTATAAAACAATACAAACATATGGGAGAAAGGTTAAAACACTTTATTGAATAGAAGAAGGAATTACAACCATTGGTGTCTGATTCAAGGCCATTCCTATAGCTTGGATCCCATCCACATCACATCAAAAGCATGAAAAACTTGTAGCATTACAATACTTGCTTCAAATCCAAATCTCATAGCAACATTATCTCCTTACAATTCAACATAATCCAGCCCCTAATCACTTAGATGAGTGGTCAATCTATAGGGAGATGAAGGAGGTATGTCATAAATGGTGGCATTGAATGGCCTTCCATACTTAGAATTAGTTCCATGGAGGAAGGGATGAGAGGATAGGATGCATCTTAAATCATTCCTCATCCATTTTTGAGCTCATAGAAGTTGATAAGTGAGGGAACCTTCTAGTTGAATCCAAAAGATAAGAATATTCCCCAAACCCTATGTGAATTTCACTCAATCTCACCCAGCACAGGTGAAAGGAAGCCTAAGTTCTCTGTAGAGCACCCTGGCATGGACTTAACTGCTCTACAACGTGCCCTTACAAGGGCCTACCTGCGCTAGTCCCTTTAGAGGCTATTTCTGGATGTCTTCAAGTCATGAAACTATATAGGAAGGAGGCATTCAAAGGGGTGACCTTTTTAGGGCATGTAGCAAATGGAATTAGGGTTTGATTGGCACTAAAGCATCGATATGGATGATGGGATTGATGTTCCCAAATGGATTTGTAACAACTACGTTTGAGGGTTTTTAGGGACTGTGTATGGGTTCCCTAACTTGTCCAGAATTGGAGAAACCTATTTTCGTAAAATAGTGACGTGAAGTATGAAATTTGGAGAGCATCTTATGGTTGTTGGGTCAATGAATTGACCAGACTTGGATTAGTTTGATGGGGAGCTTGTAGGAGGCCTTAGGAGTTTTTTGGGGGAGCCCACATGGATTGTTGGGAGGCCTACCAAGTAGCCAAGGTGACAGAAGGCACATCTGATTGGAAGGAAAGAGGACAACAAGGAGTGTTGCATATGTTCCCTTGGTTGATGAGTTGATGGTGTCCCAGGTGAAGGACATTTTGATGTACCTAGATTTGTGTAATAGCTCCTCTATTGCAGAGAAAAGGGTGGATTGGTGAATTCTATGGGAAACCATGTGTAAGGGTCTCCCAGGTGTGTAGATATCCTAACTAGGTGCATATGCTACAACATGGACATCGGTCACTCATGGTCTGTTGGAGGGAAGCATGAGAGTGGACCAAGTGTGGACGTGATTGGGCACTTATGGTTTTTTGGAGGACAATGTGATAGTGCCCAAGTTGGAGCCCAGCGAGAAACACCTTTATGGATAAAGGTAGTTGCGAGAGAGGCAATTGATGAGGTCAAGGGTCTAATCAAGCAGGAGAAGTTTGTGGAGCCCGAGACTTCTGTGTGGAGAAGTACTTCTACAATAGATAATGGGAAGTCTTCCTAGCCCGTGTCCATTGTGGGAGATGGACATCTTGCATTGATAGGTAGCAACCCTATGTGCCCTATATTTGTCTTCATCAAAGGAGCACAAGAAGATTATAGTGGGATGAAGTCCTTGAGTAGTTGTTACACTAAAATTTGTCACCATGACTATTTGCAGTTAGTATGGCTCCATCAACTGTCATACTATCCTCCTTGGAAAGCCTCATACCTCTACTCTCCATGTCAAACTCCAAGAAAGAGAGAAAGTCATTAAAAATCTATATATCTCTGGGTACGCAGTTTCTCTTAGCCTTACCTGTGTGTACGCACTCCAAATTCATAATACCTGCGTACTTGTACGCTCTGTATGTAAAGCAATGGGTGCGTACTCCTGTAAAGGTCAAAAGGCGCAAGTTTCACTCCAAAAAAGTTACTTGTGGTCATTTCTAGAGCCTTCTAGAAGCTTGTTTGACGTGTATGAAGCGCCTCCAGATGGTTCATGTATCCCTACCAAAGAGGAACTTATCCCATCAAGAGGGGAGCTATCCCATCCAAAGAGGGGCTTATCCCATTGATGGTGGACCTGAATAACTTCCTCTAGAGCACTACAAATACAGGCATTGGGCCAGAGGGAGGGGAGGTTGAAAGCTGAACATTCCTAAGGGTAGATGCTGCTGGAATTAGGACTCCCTTGTAAAGCTTGAGAGGAGAGATTCCCATCCTTTCCTAGCCTTATTTGAGAGTGGGTGAGCTGATCAAAGTAAAGGAAAACTCTTGCTGGACCCTAGGAGGGACTTGCACAACACCAAGGCTCAGGTTGTAATGGTTCCTTTTGTTACCTTTTAATGCAAATGAACTTATTTTTCTCAACGGATTGTTATTCATGGTTTGTTTCATATACTCCTTGGTCTGTATGATGGATATGTATTGTTTTATGAGTTTATCAGGTGCTATTTAATCTTTTGGCTTGTTAGTGAATGCAGGTTGCGAAGAGAAGGTGGAGCTCATCCGGATCGGCGAGGCTGGACTACTACAAAGCGTTGGACTAAAGGTATGTTAAAGATCCCCTGATTACTTGTATTTGCAATGCATGTTTAGAGAAAGGTAGCTTTATTTGTCTTGTTTGTCACTAGAAAGCTTTTGCTTCTAGGGAGGTCGGTTGTGTCCGCACTAACGACTCTTTCCGCATGATAAAATGGCGACTCCACTGGGGATTCCATTGATGTGAATTTTTTTTCCTTTGCATAAACTTTTGATCTGAGAAAAGTTATTTGTTTTCTGGTTTTTGGCTGTCTGACTGTGTGTTTGGGTGGGCTAGCTTAGGGTTAAATTAGATTTTAGTTTTTCTTTGTTTTGCTAGAAGTACGCAGCCTCTGAGTGTAGCACAGTGCGTACCTATACGCACTGTCGCTTTGTGCACAAAGCATACCCGCACCTGTGCAAACAGGTCGCCTGCGTACCCCTGTCAAAACTAAGAAAATTTCATTTTTCTTCTTTTTTGCCTTTTACATTTTGTTTTTAATTTGTTTTTCTGCCCAGATCCACTAGTTTTCTGCCATAAATCTTCACCTAAGCTTGTTTCATCAGTATCGAGGGTTTTAGTGAAATTCATAGGGATTTTGCCTTAGGGTTTGATTTTTAACTGGTCCGGTAGTGACTTTGGCGTTAGAGGTTGTCAAACTTTGGATATCCTTGGTTTTGTTCAGTCCTCTTAGGAGTCGGGCTTGTCATAGAAATCACCCTTGTGAGAGACCTACCTTTGTGTCTTCTCTTTGCGAATCTCGAAAAAGTTTGTTGTTTGAACTTTGAATTTTATTCTTGAGAAAAGAACAAAAAGATTTCGATTTTTGTTTTTGACTAGTTTTTGGTTCTGCATTAACTAGTCCTTAGTCACATTTTGACTGAGTAAAACATCTAGGAATCATCTTTAGTAAGCTTTTGACTCGTTAGATTTACTTTTATATTTATTTCTCTTAGATTTGATTTTGAGTGGAATTGAGTTGATTTGATTGCCATAGCTTTTTTTAACTTTGATTTTTGTTAAAGTAAGTTTTACATGCTTTATTAATTAGGAAAAAATACAAAAATATCTTTTGAAGGAAAGTTTGCTTTGGTAGCATTTGTGTCTTTGAAAGAAAAAGGAATTTTCATGAAGTGAATAGTGGTCATGTGTCATATGTTTTGAAAAGATAAAGAGTTTGTTTCTTTGTTTTTCATTGCCAAGAAAGTTGTCTTTATTTCGAATTTGCATTCTCCAACTCTCTTAGCTAGGGAATTCATTGAAAAGGAAAAATTAGTGTAAATCATCCTAAGTGCATCTTTTTAGTGGATTTCGGTCGAGTCTACACACCACCAGTTTCATCTCCACTACCTTTTGTCTTTAAAAAGCGATAAAATTAACGCTTAAAGTAAAATCAACTTAGTAACTTTTATTTACTAGGGCTCTGAAACACCAATATAGATCAGGCTAGTGTCTTGGAGTAGGAGAGTAATTAACTCTCCAAGACAGCAAAACCAAACAAGTAGCTCATCTTGTGGTAGGATAAATCCAATTGTTTCATTTGTACTCTGGGAAAGCTCCTCTTAAAGGAGAAGCACGAGCTCGTGTCCGAACCAGTGAGGGGATCAATCCTCCCTCATTGGGAACGACGCCAGACACACACGTATTACAAATGGTAAACCTCGGATTAACCATTGTCGAGGAGCCAGGGGTCACTTGTCGGTAAACCTTGGATTATTGTCAAGGAGCCGGCAAGGGGATTGAGCTTGATACTCTGCCCTTGCGTGCTGTCGGAGTGTAGACTGTTCCCCCAGGTGCATTTGTTGCTGTTGGTAACCTTAGTGACCATTATCTTTAGGATTCTACCGAGGTGACGGTGGAGGGAAGATCCCACTGTGCCTGGAGCAGACGTCGGCTAGACTCACTTGGATTTTCCGGGGGGTTCACTTCACTCGAGACGGTTAAAGTGGAGGAACTTGTGCCGGTCTATTCATTAAGCAGGTTGCCGGGGTAACTGTTCCACCCACCACTTCTGTACTGAATTCAACGATGTTGGGTTTCATCTCCAACTAGTGTTTTCGGTCCGGAAGGCTACTGTTTGTGCATGGTTTGACGCCCTAGATTCTTTAGGCGTGTGATTCAAATTTGTTTGGTTCTTTAGAGACTTTAGGTGGTTTTCTTTGAGATTTTACTTTGTTTGCGTGTGCAGTAGTTAAAAGATTTTAACTGTGGCTGAATTACCAAGACAGTCCCGTAGACTTCGGGGCAAGTCTTCTGAGATTGTTACCGTGGCCGATTTGTTGAGGAAGTCCTGTAGATTGCAGGGCGAACCTCCTGAAGAGGACCCGAGTCATTACGAAGGTTTAAAGGTCCTTGTAACTCCTAGTGGCAATAAAGTAGGTTCACCTGAAGAAGGAGAATCGTCGTTGGTAGTCCATCCAGATTACCAAGGTCTAGAAACAGGTTATAATCCCGAAGTAGTTGCAGTTTCTGAGCTTGCTGGTAGTTTTTCATCTACTAGTGATATAGGCGAAGAACCTGAAGTATCTGAACCTGTTACTCCAACTTCTAGTGCACCTGATTCACCTAGGGTAGAAAGAGTCATCACTGAAAATCTTCCTGCTGGCTTGATAGCTATTGAAGAACTTGCTCCAGAGGAAGAATTAGGCGTATCTATCCTTGAAGATCAACCTACTATTGATCTAAGAGAGCGTGAATCTATCTTTTACAGTCCTCCTAGAAGTACTACTTGGTACCTTTCGTTAACCAATTATTTAGACAACTCAGGGATAAGTTTTTCTCCACCTCGAACTCCTTTTCCACCTGGAGGTATTTATACTCCTGTAAATATGTCTGGTCAGTCATCCGTGTTCACTCAATCTCCTGAATCTTTCTTGTACAACGGTCCTTCTGTTCCTTCCGGGTATCAGTCACTTTCTGGTACTTTTGCGGGAGCATCTCCTCAACCCATTGAACATGGGTTATTAGCTGGAAACAATGGTAATAAACCGTTGGGTGTAGGGGACATTTACATGATGTTAGGTTCAGTTCCCAGTTCTCCACCTCAAGGTGGCCAATTACCGCCTGGGGGGCAGCCTCAATTAACGCCTGGGGGGCAACCTCAAGGACAGTATGTACCCATAGTACAATACATTCCTCAAGGTCAACCCCAGCCTCAATATGTACCCCAGGGTCAACCTCAGTATCAGTATTTACCTCAAGGGTATCAACCTCAAGGTCAAGGTCAACCCCAGTATCAGTATTTACCTCAAGGTTATCAACCTCAAGGTCAATACTCGAGTCAAGGTTATCAACCACCTCAAGGTCAATCATATGTTCAAGGTACGGGAACTGTACCTTTCAGTTATCAATCCTATCCTCAATCCGGTTATGGATCTCAATATCCTCAACCTGTCATGGGTCAATACCCCGGAATGAACATAGTGTGGGATCCATCGCAAGTTCAACAGGTATTGCAGCCAAGTATACAGTTGTCATCTCAAGCTGGACAACCTTTAGTTGCTGGTCCATCCCAGCAACCAGTCCAGTCTAATGTTCAAAGTTCTGTAACTTCGGTAGTTACTCAGCCGCCAATTGCACCTAGTACTCCATCTCAAACAGCTGCTGCAACTACCGCAACATCTGCTCCTTCCACCACACTTGCTTCTGGAGTATCGACAGCTCCGGTTTCTACTGTCTCTGCAACTACTCCTCAGACATCTGTACCCTTGTCTGGATCTACGATTCAAACTACGGTTCAGATGCTTGTAGGACAACCTAGTTTAAGTACGGTTGTCACTAGTCAACCACAATTCACTTATCAACCGTACCAGGGACAATACCAATACGGGTCTGCTGTCCAACAGCTGGTTTACCAGTATCAACTGTATCCTGGGTACACCTATCAACAACCTCAGCAACCCCAGTACGGTCTGGTTAATCTTGGTTTTCCAGGAGGATATAATATCCCGAATGCGATTCCTATTCCAAGTTATCCTGGATATCCTCCTCCTGGGACTGGTCTTGTGACCCAGAGTTTTAGGGATCCTAATCGGCAATTACCATTTATCGCAACTTTGGATTTACCAGACTTGTCGCGCTTAACGAACGATCCAATACAATATCTTCCGTTCTGGCCGCCAATGCCAAATAAGTTGCCCAGTGATATACCCAAGTTCGAAGGTAAGTCTGGAGAGGATCCGTCCAATCATGTGATGACTTACCACCTCTGGTGTGCTTCAAATTTCATCTCGGATGATTCGATCCGCTTACGTCTTTTCCAGCGTACGCTCATTGGTCTCGCGGCCAAGTGGTACATTGAGTTACCACGGGCCTCTTTTTACAATTTTAGTCAGTTAGCTACCTCGTTCCTAACTCATTTTCAGTTGCCGGTCAGATATGATAATGGCACGGAGCTACTAACTTCACTAAAACAATCGACGTCCACTTATATTTCCGATCATATACATGAATGGAGACGTCGATGGCGATTAGTGAAAGTTTTTATTCCGGACCAAATCTTAGCTGAATGGTTTGTTAAATCATTATTATCGAAGATTACTGAAGATGTAGCTAAGGCTGGAGTAGTTACTGAAGAGCAAGTAATTGCTCAAGCGCAGTACCTTGACTTAGTTTACACTCAGTCAGGTACGTTACATGAAAAGATCCCAGATCTTCCAAAGTCAAATCAAATCGCTGCTGCTCCTTCAGGATCTCATGCTGCTGATGGCATGATTGGTACGGTAAATACTAAAAGCAAGAAGAAATCTTCAAAGAATTCTTCGCCCATTATAACCTTACCAGATTCCCCGACAGGAGAGTCTTCTCCTAAAATTTCCGCCGATATTCACGCTGTAGAATCATCTACGGCTAAATCAAAAAACGGTGGGAAAAAGAAGGGTAAAGCAGACAAGACTCCAAAGGAGAAAACAGAAAAGTCGGAAACCAATGACGAAAAGCACAAACCTCGATATCCTTGTGAAGAGGATCATTTTACGAGAGATTGCCCCCATCGGGCCGAGGTTGTGAAAATCGTCAAAGGTTCCTCAACTCCTGCTGTTTTGAAAGATCCATTTCCGAAGCAGGAGAGTAAGATGATAGGTTCTTCCTCGAGTGCTACTGAAGAACCCATATTGATGATGTCTCATGTAAGGATTGCGACTTGATCGCAAGATTATGGTAGTAAAAGTCCTGTTGATGGATCGAAAGAAGCAGAATCTTCTCGTTCAAATCCATCAACCTCAGCTCCCGGTTCCGATCCACTACAGATCGAGAAACCTAACCCTGACTTAGTAATAAAACCGCCCGCAAAGGGTGTACTTCGAAGGTCTGCTTTCAATCCACATGCGAGAGCAGCTCAGAATTACAACATTGTTGAGGATTTAGCTGTTTCACCCTCAGCAATGTCAGCTTTAGAAGTGCTGCAATCATGCCCAGCACAACGAAAATTACTTTTGTTGGCTATAGGAGTTGTTGATGTTCAGGACCCGAACCTGATAATCTTTGATCTAGAAAATAGTACACCACGTCTTCCTCATCAGATGGCTTTCCAGATTCCAGTGATAGTAAAAAACAGGCCTATTCATCGGACTGTAATTGATGAGGGAGCTTCCACGTGTATTATGTCGATTCAGTGTTGGAGATCGCTTGGTTCTCCTTCGCTGAACCAATCCCTGACAATTCTTAAGGCCTTTGATGGCCGTGGGTTCCATCCGTTTGGCATTTTACAGGATTTGCCTATAGGGGTTGAAGGAAAAACCGTTAGTCTAGATGTGGAGGTGGTTGATGCCCCTCTAGACTACAACCTTCTTTTGGGTCGAAGTTGGTCTTACGCTATGACAGCGGTCGTTTCATCGGTCTTCAGAGTCATAAAGTTTCCACATAATGGCAAGATCGTGACAATAGACCAGCTGGCTTATTTTTCATCCGACCCAGCCTCTTCAGAGAGTATCTAGCATGTCGGTAAAACGACTATCCCTTATAAGGATGTTGGCGTAGGATTAGTTAAAGATTCGGTTTACTGGGAACTTTTCCTTTTCCTCCGATCAACGCAGACCCTTCATTCGCATCCATTCATATGATTACTTCAGACACTATTATTTACGATGATCCTTGGATTGTCCCATCTGAATCTGAGATAGACTCATTCGGTGATGCAATGCCTTTGAGTCCATATGAAATTGCTTATGAGGCCGTGCAGTCTTTTTCCGACCCAAGTTCAACCCAAATCGACCAAATGAATGTGGTCCGTGAGGAATCCCTTTTCGCGTCAACCTCGAAGTTAATAATGTTTCCCGAAGTTGTGTCATCTGACGAACAACTTTGTGAAATCCTGTGTGTAGACGATTTACCATGGGAAGATCTCCATCATAGATCTTCGTTTTTACCTGAGGATGATCATTTTGAAAACGATTTCTCATCAATTTTTACAGCTGAATATGTCAAAGACGCTCAGAGTCCAATGAAACACCCTGATTCAGAGCTGAATTTGGGAAATGTTTCTCGCACTATTCCCATTGACATTTCAGTGAAGCCGGGAATTGTTGAACACATTCATATAGGTGCCTCGTGTTCAGATGTCGAAATTCAAACATACAAGGCCCTATTTCAAGAATTCCGCGACGTGTTTGCCTGGTCCTATGAGGAAATGCCAGGAATTGATCCCTCCATTGTTGTTCATGAGATCAAGACTTACCCGGACGCTAAACTCGTTCGGCAACGTCTGCGTCAGATCCACCCTCGGAAAGCAGCTGCAATTAAAGCAGAAGTTGAGAAGCTGTTGAAAGCAGGTTTCATTTATCTGATCCCGTTAACGGATTGGGTATCGAATATTGTTCCGGTTAATAAAAAGCAGGGAACAATAAGAATATGTATCGATTATAGGGATATCAATCGTGCTTGTCCCAAGGACAACTATCCGACACCCTATATCGATCAAATAATTGATGATTGTGCCGGTAGTGAAATATTTTCCTTTATGGACGGTTTTTCCGGTAACAACCAAATCAATATTCTACCTGCCGATCAACCAAAAACGGCTTTCATTTGTCCATGGGGGACATTTGCTTATTGAAAATTACCTTTTGGGCTTAAGAATGCCGGAGCCACTTTCCAAAGGGCGATGTCTTATGCATTTCATGACATCAAGCACATTGTGCAACCGTATCTCGATGATTTTCCCGCTCATTCCTTACGTCGAGCTGATCACCTTGTCCATTTACGAGCAATTTTTATGAGGTGTAGGCATTATCGTATACGGTTGAACCCACACAAATGTGTCTTCTGCATCGAAGTGGGACGATTGCTTGGATTTGTAGTTTCAAAAGCCGGAATTCGCGTCGATCCCTCGAAGGTCGAAGCTATCATCAAATTGCCTCCTCCTTCGAGTTTGCGCCAACTCCAAAGTTTGCAAGGGAAAGCAAACTTTTTACGCCGATTCATTCCTAACTACGCCGAGATTACCAAGGGTTTTACCCGGTTGTTGAAACAAAATGCTCAATTTTCTTGGGATGAGATAGCTCATAAATCTTTCGATGCGCTAAAGCACGCGTTGATCCATGCACCGTTGCTGCTTCCTCCCAACTACAACCAGGATTACTTTTTGTACCTCGCCGCCGCCCATTCCACCATTGGAATGGTCTTAGTACAGGAAGATGAATTCGAAACGGAACATGTGATATATTATCTTAGTAGGACGTTAAATCCCACTGAGCTAAAATATTCGCATGTGGAGAAATTGGCCCTGGCAGCTATTCAAGCTGTCCAGCGTTTTCGTCATTACATTCTTCTCCGTAAAACTACAGTCATTTCGGATTGCAACCCTATGATCTATATTTTGACTAAACAATTGCTAGGGGGAAAGTACTCTAAATGGATTGTTATCTTGCAAGAGTTCGACTTGGAGTTTGAAAAATCTAAGTCTAAGAAATCTTTAGTTTTTGCGGAATTGATGTGTGACTTCCCGCGTGCTGAAAACTGTGGTAGAGGAACCCATTGCGGACGAATCTCTGTTTCTCATCAGCACTTTAGATGCGTGGTATGGGGATATAATCATCTATCTCCAAACCCAATCCTTTCGGCCTGAAGCTTCAAAGTCCCAAAGGAACGCCGAAAAATTCGATTCCAGTCCCAACAGTACAAAATTATTGGAGATACTCTTTATCGTCGTGGGGCAGATTTGGTTTTTCGTCGTTGCTTAACTCATGAAGAGGCAGAAAGGGTTATGAATGACTGTCATTCTGGAGCGTGTGGCGGTCATATGTCTGGGTATGCCACAGCTCAGAAGGTGTTGCGTGATGGCTACTTCTGGCCGTCCATGTTTAAAGATTGTATCATTGCGGTCCGAAAATGCCACAACTGTCAAGTGTTTGATCGCAAGATGCGCGCACCACCTGCTCCTCTCCACCCTATAATTATTGTTGGTCCTTTTGCTAAATGGGGTATCGATTTTATTACATGTAACCCTCACTCGGCCGGGGGGCATGCGTATATCATCCTTGCGGTTGATTATTTTACTAAGTGGGCCGAGGCGATGCCTACATTCGAGGCTGATGGCAAGACAACTGCGATTTTCGTATTCAATCATATTATTGCTAGGTTTGGTGTCCCACAAGTGATAATCACTGACCATGGGCGCCATTTTCGAAACATTATGATGACAGAACTTACAAGCCAGCTTGGTTTGCGTCATGATAGTTCTACTCCTTATTATCCCCAAGCAAACGGTTTGGTTGAGTCCATCAACAAAGTTCTAGTTATCATGATCCGACGAATCATTGGTATTCATCGGTTGAATTGGCACAACATGTTATTTTCAGCGCTTTGGGCGTACCGAACCTCAGTGAAAACATCAACAGGGTTCACTCCTTTCCAACTAGTTTATGGTTTGGAAGCAGTGTTGCCCATTGAATGCAAAATCCCATCACTTCAAATGGCTGTCGAATTTCTTCCAGCTACTTCCGAAGAGGAGAAGCGTCTATTATACTTAGCTAAATTAGATGAGACTCGACGTGACGCTGCATTGGCAATCGAGACTCACGCAAAAAGGATGAAAGCTCAGTATGATCGCAACGTGACCCCTCGTAATTTTTCAGAAGGAGACCTAGTGCTATTATATGATAAGGCTAACGATAAATTAGGTGCTGGCAAATTCGTTCCTATGTGGCATGGGCCCTACATTGTCAAGCGAAAGCTAGCAAAAGGGGCCTATGAGCTGGTAGATTTTGATGGGGACTCTTTGGGTAAGCCCAGAAATGGACTTTACCTAAAGAGGTATTATGCTTAAATGATGGGTATGGAGACTTAGTTAGGTTAGTTTTTTCTTTCTAGCTGGTGTGTTTGTTAGTATAGACAGTGTGCTTAGCTTAGAGAGTGTGTTTTTCGTCGTTATTCTGGCTTATCTTGGTTTTACTCTTGATATTGCAGATGTCGACGCCTCTCCAAACGTACATTGGTTTTACTGATGGTGCTTGTCGTAGTACACGGAATATCTCTTCCGCAGCTTGGGTGATCTATTCGCCCTCTGACGAGTTAGTTTCTATGCATGGGGTGAGCCTCGGTCAAACAACAAACAACATTGCAGAATACAGTGCAGTGATTGAGTTATTATCTGAATCTATTTCGTTTGGGATTCGGAGTTTGATAGTGAGGTTAGATTCTGAACTCGTTGTATTACAGCTTAATAGAGTATATGCCACTAGAAATCCAGTGTTATTAAGGTTATTTTTGAGAGTGCGCCTCTTGGAACGTGAATTTGATTACATTGAATATCAGCATATTCCAAGGTCATTAAATACATTAGCAGATGCAATTGCTTCTCGAATGTTAGACAGACATTTGCGATAATCATAAATGTAAATTTAAAAACATTTCATCATACATGTTTAACAAGATAAGCCGGTAATAATGATATATATATAGATAGGAGTGTGTCAAAAATATACATCGTCTTCGATCATAGGTTGAAAAACACCTTATGATCGGCAAAAATGATAAGTACAAAAAACCAAAAATGTCACATGTGTCTACAAAAAGTGACTAGCCAATCACTGGTGGTGCTCTCTATACGAGACCACTGCCGTGCTACCCTACACAGGAACCTCCTGAAAGGTCCTGGGACTGCGACCACATAGCGCTGCAGTCGGATAGGAATATCGTCTATAGTCGTCTCTGGTATGTCCGCCGTGAGACGCTCTAGGTCCTGTTCCAGCTCGGCTAAGGTCTCTGTGGCCGCATCTTGTGGGGCCGGTGCTGGTGCAACTGGTACTCTTCTCTCGAATGGCCGGAGATTGGCCGGACGCTGTGGACCTACATCTGCATTTTGAAATTTGTCACTGTCAGTTTTGAGATGATATAAAAAAAAGAAAAAGTAAATAATTTAAAAAACTTGTGAAAATGAAATACCTCTGTCGTCCCATTGTTCTCCCTGTGGAAGAACCATGTCCGGATCACCGCGAAAATCTACTCCGGCATAAGGAAAGTCCTAAATCGCAAAGACCTGGTCCTCCAACCAGTGAAAGTAACCCGCAGGAAATCGAACAACTCCCGCTCCCTCATCAGGATGCCGGGCCATCATCGTAACCCATCGCATCAACTTTGGCCCCCGAGGAGGCCCAGCTGGAACAGTGAGATGCTGTGGGATCAGCATCAGAACTCTCTCTAGGGCAAAGCTCACAACTAAAGGCCCATACCCAAAGGTCTTTAATTGCCCGTTCTTTGCCCTAGTCAGTTGGCCCTTCATATTGGCCAACACAGCGTCACACCAATTGAAAATGGTGCCTCGGTAGCAATCTATCGCCATCCGCATTTGGGACCCAGTGGCAATATGCAAAGCGGCTGCGCCGCAGAGTCTGGTAACTGTAAAGGCAATTACCATAAGTTCGGGCAGGGATATGTATTTGATTTCTATCCCTTTCTCCTGGTTTTGATTGTTGCACCACTCTAACCGGAGGCTAGCAAGGGATTGGCCACCCGGCCTAGTCCCGGACAGAGTCAGTTGCTCGCCCCTATTAGGCAAACCAGTGAGAAAATATATGTCAGAGGGCTCTATCTCGAGCTGGTGCCCTCCGATGTAGAAGCATTGATCCTGGAGGATCCACCTTTCAACCAGCCATTCTAAGAATCGCACCTGGGCCCTCATGCCAGGTATGGCCCAGTATTTGTAGAGACCGCATGCCTTCAAAGCATCAATGGAGGGTTGATGATCTATTGCGGCCAAATCGACATCTTCGTGTTCTCTTTCGCGCCAATCAAGCATGGTGGGCAATCTACACACCAAAAAACATTCATTAGAATTCATTAAATCAAAATTTGATGGTTTGATTTTGAGTTTTAGGGTTTTGAAATTGCTTTGCGCGGAGTACACACCCCGCGTTCAGAAACAGAGCGTATGGACGCAGCTGTTCTGAAGGTAGGCTGCGTACTCCGGCCATTTTCCCATTAATGAAAATGTCGGGGTACGGAGGTCGCCCGTTGGGCACCTGCGTACCCCGAAAGGCGGATCCTAAAACCCAAAAACCCTCAAAAAATCAAACTAAGGCTTAAAATGAAATTTTAAACGGATGAAAACAAAGAGGAGGATGTTGTGAAATACCTGAAAGAGACGACACTCGATTCCGACGGTCGGATTCTCCGCAAAGTCCACGGGAAGTTTCTTGCCAAAAGCCCTTTTCTCTCCCTCAACAGTAAAATGGTAAAAATGACATGGTAAAAGGTCTTTTTATAGGTTTTTTGGATAAATGAATGCTAAATTTGTTTATTTTTCACCATGGAAGGATATTTCTCAATGCATTTTTGCTTATCTTAAACATGTATGAGTAATGTGTCGTTTTTGTGCAGGACAATAGGACTTTCAAGGAAAATTATCATTTTTCACGAACCAAAATGTCAGAGTCATCTTTTAAGCCCTTTTCTGACTCCTAAAGACGGTCCCCTTATAGCTCTTTTCTGACCGTAAAAAACAGGAAAATATTGCCAGGTTTTTGTCGTTTCAAACTCGATATGGAAATAAAACGACGTGTCCTTGATCGCTTTTTACTTTTCAGGTCAGAGGCACTAATCATGAAAGTACTCCTTGGTCGCAAGACTAAGCGGTTCTCTCAAGTATTATTTTATACTTTTTCGGGCTCGGGAGACACAACTTTACGAAAACGTTCAACCTGGAGTCTTCTTTAGTTTTTTCAGACTCTCTAAAAATGAAAAACGCCGAGTTTCTCCTATACTGGACTCGTTAAAATTTCACAGTAAAGGACCTGTTCGATTACAAACAGGAACGGACCACTCCTTCTTAGGGTTCGAATCAAAACTAAGTTGGACTCATCCGAAGGATGAGCTTATAATCAAGCATATGTTATCCTCCTCAAGCTTGTAAAAAATAAAGAGGTACTTGCCAGAAATGGTGGGGGAAAAGAGAGAAAAATGAGCCCATTTGTTATCCTTTGTCTCAGAAGAAGCCTTATTACCACTCTTGAACACGACACTTTTCATTCACCTGGGTTGGGAAATCCTTTACCTCACGGTTGATCAAGCCACATTGAAAGTCTTTAGCCGGGTATTAACTTTGGGTCAAATGTCACCAAGCCATCCATCGTGTCGTTATGTGTTCAAGAGGTCTCTGCAATTAACATTCATCTGCAAAATACTTGTCATCCATTTTGACCATCCCTAAGTCAGTCCTTACAGCTACATTTCTTCAACTTGATCTATGATTTCGTGTTGTGGGCTTGCCTGCAACGGGTCACTTTCTATCGACATCAGCACATTATCTAGAAAGATGACCTAGGAATCGTCAGTACCTTGAAGTCAGCATGCATCAATGGCAGGTTTCTCGCCTTTTACGACAGTTTACATCATTGACTTTCGATCGAAGGATTCCGTGAAATGTTCGACTTCAACTCATTCATTCACATCTCATGGATTGTACTGGGTACTTTGAGAACCATTGACATCACTGGTGGTCTCTCTCACGCTTGTTAACAGTTTACATCATTGACTGGTAATCAAGTGGTTTCTACCATGTTCGACATCAACTCATTTATTCGCATGGATAGAATCATACCTGTTCGGGAAGTAGAAATGAAGACCCTGGATCTAGTTTCCACCATCCAGGCTGCGAGGAGTTTTGTATTCATTATACATTAGACTAATCATAAACAGATGGCTGCGTCCATACTGTGTCTACAAAAGTCTATGATTATGATGTACTACAGAATCATTCCTGTATCAGAGCAGTAGATAGTCAATTAGTTAAAGTTTTCAATATGAGTATGGGAATGCCTACCTCAGCGATGATATGATCATATATATGTATTTTGTGTTGAATACTTGCAGGTTCCGACTGGGCTCTCCACAAGATAATCCTTGAAATGATAAAGTACTTCACCCTTCCTAGATAAAATGAAACCCTTATCTACTACAGGCTTTGCACTTTAGGGGGCAATCTGTTACACTAAAATTTGTCACCATGACTATTTGCAGTTAGTATGGCTCCATCAACTGTCATACTATCCTCCTTGGCAAGCCTCATACCTCTGCTCTCCATGTCAAACTCCAAGAAAGAGAGAAAGTCATTAAAAATCTATATATCTCTGGGTACGCAGTTTCTCTTAGCCTTACCTGCGTGTACGCACTCCAAGTTCATAATACCTGCGTACTTGTACGCTCTGTATGTAAAGCAATGGGTGCGTACTCCTGTAAAGGTCAAAAGGCGCAATTTTCACTCCAAAAACGTTACTTGTGGTCATTTCTAGAGCCTTCTAGAAGCTTGTTTGACGTGTATGAAGCGCCTCCAGATGGTTCATGTATCCCTAACAAAGAGGAACTTATCCCATCAAGAGGGGAGCTATCCCATCCAAAGAGGGGCTTATCCCATTGATGGTGGACCTGAATAACTTCCTCTAGAGCACTATAAATACAGGCATTGGGCCAGAGGGAGGGGAGGTTGAAAGCTGAACATTCCTAAGGGTAGATGCTGCTGGAATTAGGACTCCCTTGTAAAGCTTGAGAGGAGAGATTCCCATCCTTTCCTAGCCTTATTTGAGAGTGGGTGAGCTGATCAAAGTAAAGGAAAATTCTTGCTGGACCCTAGGAGGGACTTGCACAACACCAAGGCTCAGGTTGTAATGGTTCCTTTTGTTACCTTTTAATGCAAATGAACTTATTTTTCTCAACAGATTGTTATTCATGGTTTTTTTCATATACTCCTTGGTCTGTATGATGGATATGTATTGTTTTATGAGTTTATCAGGTGCTATTTAATCTTTTGGCTTGTTAGTGAATGCAGGTTTCGAAGAGAAGGAGGAGCTCATCCGGATCGGCGAGGCTGGACTACTACAAAGCGTTGGACTAAAGGTATGTTAAAGATCCCCTGATTACTTGTATTTGCAATGCATGTTTAGAGAAAGGTAGCTTTATTTGTCTTGTTTGTCACTAGAAAGCTTTTGCTTCTAGGGAGGTCGGTTGTGTCCACACTAACGACTCTTTCCGCATGACAGTAGTTGAGGAGAAACAGTGGGCAAATCGAGAGTTGGTAAAAAGTGGAGCTATGAACAACTTGACAGGAGTCTCAATGTGTTGTGGCCTTGATGGATGAGGGCATAAATAGAGAGAAGACTGGATAGCCAAGATTCAATAGCTAGATGGACTTGGAGTAGTAATAGAGGTAGGAGTTGCAGATCAAGAGTTGAAGGATCGGGCATGTATAGGGTACAACTAAGAGGAAATGGGAGAGCACGCTACAATCAGATGGTCATATTATCTTGTTGAGGAAGACAGGTTTTTGATGGACTAACACCAAGCCCCAGTTCGTATCTTGTACTAGTGGATGTATGAGGGCCATTATCCTTGGTACGCGAGCCCTAGACTGTTGTATTATATCAGTTAGATTAATATAATGAAATTGGGTTGAAAAAATAAAATGTTGTCTATATTCTATGCATGTGTGATTTACTTCTATTTTATTCCACTATGCAAAGTAGTCTATGGTTGAGATTCTTGGTTTGGTAGCGTTAGTGATTTTAAGACTCTAACATATACCCAAGGTAGTAGATATTCAACAAGGACTCTTGATTCACATATTTGGTGGCAAGGTTGAGATCGAAAAAGAATCAAACAACTCACTTTTCATCACTGGGGTAGAAGAAGAAATACTTCTGAAGTTGCAAGGAACCTCTACTCATGCACAAAATTTTGCATACAGTTCTCAATTTGATGAAGGTACAATACTATCTAGTCTCTTATGGTATGCTATATTTGGACATCTTAACTATGACAATATGCGTTTATTGAAGGGAAATGGTGCTACTAGTTTGCCAACCATTCCTAGGAAACTTAAGCAATGTGATGACTCTATTTAGTAAAGCACAACAAACAATATTTTCATGATTTTCATTTAGGAGCACATAGAGAGCATGAAATTATTCATTCTGACTTATGTGGCCCTATGCCTGTTCCTTCTACAAATGGTAATAAATACATGATGACATTTATTGATGACTACACCAGAATGTGTTGGGTATATCTATTGAAGAACAAATCTGAAGCTTTTGAAATTTTAAAAAACTTTCATGCATAGATTGAAAATGATACACAATTTCATATTGAAGCTATTCGTATTGACAATGGAAAAGAATATACTTCAAATGAATTTTGAAAATTATTTCGCCAATATGGGATCAAACATAAAATAATGGTGCCTTATAATCCTCAATAGAATGGTGTAGCTAAAAGAATGAACATGAAAATCTTAAATATGGTACATTCAATGATGTTTAAAAAAAATGCAAAGCTCGCGTTTTGGGTTGATATAGTTCTATGTGTTGTGTATATTAGAATATGTGTCCATATCATGCTCTAGAAAATAAGACTCCCTATGAAATGTGGTATGGCCACATTCCTTTGGTGAGGCATCTCATGGTTTCTGGTCCCACCTAATATGCCTTGATATAACAAAGAAACAAAATCAATGCAAGGAGTAAAAAATGTATCTTCTTAGGATGCTGTTACATAATATTTTGTCACACTTCCCATCCCATATTCTGAAGGGTCCAAATGATGAAATCTATCAGTGTATTCACCATGAAACACATATAGAAGCATCCCTAAAGAAGAGAAGAAAAGTTTCCCTGCGAGAGTTATGAAGAAGTTTGCCTAAAAACCTAGTTTTAAGGATCAACTCTTTTTGCACCACTACTGGCCCATGATGATAGCTTGTTGTAGCATACTGACCTAGCACTTCTGATGTGAATTTTGATGGGAAAACCCATACTGAACCTCTACTAGTAGCTTTTCCTAAAGTGGAGGGGAAGCTTCTCTTACTAGAAGCCTCGAGAACAATGAGCTAGATATTGTTGAATAAGGATATGATCGAGTTCTACCATTTGGAGTCCTTGATCCTACCTTTATGGATCTTCCCCTTAATATGTGGACCTTATTCCCCCTTCTTTGGATCCCTAATTCCCTCTCCTTTCCTATAAATGAAATCCCTTCTATCCCCAACTAGTTGGTTAGACTAGATTGGTCATGATGCTGCTAAATAGTGCCTAATTACTACCAATTTGTGAAGGAGAAAGGAGAGCTTGAGAAGTCTTGGCTTGGACTTGGAAACCCATCCTGAAGGAGGATTCCAAAATCAAGGCAATGGTTGTATGCTTCTCTCTTGTGTTTATTATTAATACAATGCATGTTTACTTTCCATAAGTGTGTAAATGGGTACTTGCTTAGTATGATGCTCCTTGATCTGTCATATGGTTTACATTAGAATGAAATATGCTATGTTTTCCTTTTTTTGTCTTTGTTTGATCTCTCTTGTAGGTATTCATTCTCAAAAAAATAGCAAGGACTGAGTTTGGAAGTGAGGACATCGAAAAGCGACTGCATAGGAGTGAGGTAGGCCATCTTTCCTCTCTCATGTAATTCTGATTTAAACTAGGAGAATTTTTCATGTATTTGTTTCAGTTGTTACTAGATCCACTCATTTGACTAGAGGGATCACTTCTATCCATAGAAGGGATTTCCTAGATAACATGTACTTGGATACCTCCAAATCATACCATCTCTATGATGAAGTAAATAAGAAGTTTATAATGTCTAAAGATGTGACCTTTCTTGAATCTTCTAAGACTGACAATCTTGTTGAGCGATATCTTGATCGCTTGGACAAATTCAAGCATGAAAAGTATTTTCTAGCATTTGATAATGCGATTCCACATATTAATGGGGGGATCCCTATACATGATCAATATGTGGAATCTCCTTTTGAAGAACTTTCTCCCCCTTATGAATCTCTAATCACTGATCAAGAAGACACTTTGAGTGACATGATTGAGAGAATTGGGAGGCTAAATCTTGATTTAGCCCCATCTTAGTCAACTAAGTAGCTTGAGACATCTCAGAACGGTCCTCCAAAATGAATCACAAAGACACTTGAAAGTGTTTGTCTTGATGAGGTTTGAAAGACAGGGACAAGAAGCTCTACTAGACATAATGGAGATAATGTAGATGATTCTGATTGACCTATTGATATGGATGTTTCTTATGATTGTGAATTAAATTTGTCTATATATTTAGAACCAAATTCCTTCGAAGAAACCGCTTCTCATGATGAAGGGAAAGAAGCGATGCAGAAAGAATATGATGCTTTGATAAAGAATGAAACCTGGAAGCTGGTTACTCCTCCATTTGGAACCAAGTTGATAGGCTGCAAGTGGCTCTTCAAGAACATGTATAAAGTAGATGGCTAACTTTACAAGCATAAATATAGGATCATGGAAAAAGGTTTTGCACAAAAGAAAGGGGTATATTATATGGAGAATTTTCCCCCCACAACAAAATAGGCTACCATCTAGACTCTCTTTGCCTTGGAAACTCAAACCGGTTGGAAAGTCCATCAAATGTGTTATCCCTTAAGAAACCAATTTCCTTGCTATCGATAAATTGTGCTTAAGACATTAATTTATATTATGTATGTCACTTATTTGTATAATGTATCCTATTGTGAAGGACCTCAAGGACCTGATTTTTAATCCTTAATATTTAGCTGATATGAATATCTCAAAATGCCATGTGATGCTGGACATAAATGTTGTGTGAAGAATGTCTTGAGAAATTAAAGATAATATGCTGTGTTTGACAGGAACTATTATCTGTAACTTAGAGGGAATATAGAGGTAGGGGCTTTAAATATGGGAGCATTCTTTTAAGGAATTTTAACTTTATTCACATAAGTAAACAAATAACTGTAGCTTCATTACCATATTTAAAGAAACGAAGAAACATAATGACACATAATAGAGAAATTACAAAATCATACCCCATGCTATGTGGAAAAATCTGATTCTTTCATTAATCATCAATTTATCATGTATATAATAGCATAGTGTCCAAGTTCTTCAAAATTCGACACTTTTTCTATAATTTTGTTTCTTTTTATACATTATGGGACAATTGCTAACTACAAAAACTGTTAAACTGCTTAACTACCTTCTAACTGTCTAAAGTAAAAGTCATTACAGAATATTACATTACAGGGTAAAAGACACCTCATTTTTCTCAAAAAATAAGATAATAATAAGTAACAGAATTTAAAGTATGATTGGTGATTGCTTCTCACTGTTTGAATCCGTGGCTTGAGTAGAAGATCCTACTGATGCATCCTTGGTCTGCTCTATCATCCATTCTTTGCACTTTCTCCATAATGGTACATTTGACTTTGGTTCTTCCTCTAACTTGTCAAGTTCTATTCTGCAAGCTGTAATCCTACTATAAGTAGTATTATCTATAAATAGAGTCTTCACCATCTAGAGAAGCTTAAAAGCTTTGTTAAGGTAATTTACAATGGTGGCTCCCTTTAATACTGCTATTTTTTCATGAGCGTTATCAACTTTTCTTGTAGATCCCAGCAAGAAGGAAGTCTAGCTCTGACTCTTTTATCAAACAGGATGTTAAACTTGGAAACTGATTCTTTCATCTCATTTATCTTCTTCTCAGCAGTATTCCTATAAATATTTCTGACAATCATCTTATTGAAATCTATTGCACATAATGTTCTATCGCCATGTCAGGCTCCTTCAATTATGCAATAGATTTAGAATTAATGAAATATATCATCCTCTTTGCAAACTTTGATCTATCTAAATATTTTTGTTTATTTTTCATGACCACCTCTTCCATGTCTCGGACTAGTGTTTTCTCTTCAGATATAATAACAAGAAATCCTAAATGCCCTTGATAACCTCAATGACTTCATCCCATAGGATTTCTCTGGCTTGAATTAAGGACATATTTCCCTTCATTTTCTCCTTTAGCCTTTTGATTTCATCTTCAGCCCTTATAAAATCTTCCCTATACTTCTTTGCATTTTCTTTCTCCCTTATTGCTTCTTCTTCACTCGAATTCAACAACTTGCAAGCTGTTTCCAATTCTCTTTGGGCTTCCTTTACATCATGCTCAACCATTTTAAGCTATGTTCCCAACTGTAAGACTTGTGCTACTGGATCATCTGTGTTTGCTGGCATTACTATTGTAAAAACATGAGTGTCTACCTGTCGTTGCAACTTTTCCAAAGATTCTTTATGTAAGAAACTTCTTCAATTTTCTGCAACACATCCTGTAGGATATTTTCCTTTTAATTTTCCACTTCAGCTATCCCTACAGCAATGCGATTCTCACCTGTAGGTAGATTCAACTTATTTTTCAAAACCCCAATCTCTGACTTAGCAGATTGAAATAATTTCTGAATAGCAGGTTGGTCATCAGGATTGACACCTATTTTTATGATAATTTTCTTCAGCTCATCCACTTGTGCATTCAAATCTCTGGAGTTGGATTTCTCCAATTTTAATTACTGAATTACCTTATTTAGCATTTTTTTTCCTTAACAACTATTGCATTTGTTCTATGTAGATCATTTACGATCAATTACCCAGTTTGTATGTGTAAATTGATCTTGTCAAGCATTGGAAGCTTGTGAGTGTCAATAATTAAACTCACAGTCTTGAAATTACTAGTGGACCCCACTGATATTTCAGTAGGATGAGAAAAAAAATTTTAAGTTGGCTCCTCTCCAAATCCATGGTAGATAGAAATCTAGTTTGTTCAGGAGCAACTTGAGACTTAGCTTGAGCTTCCATATTTAACTTTACCTTCTGATTTCTCTTAGCTATCTGAGCAAACATACTTTGAATTAAAGTAACTTGATCATGAATAGGTTCTCTGGAAGATGGTGAAATTGGGGAACCTTCTGTTTCTCCTAACTAAATCACCAAACCAAGTTGTGCTGAAGACATTGCATCCTGAAGCTTGGTCCTTTTTGCTACTTTAGATTCTTCCTCATTCAGATCAATAATTTCTTCTATAGCCCTCCTGACACCTTTTTTTGTAATTCTAGGGGTTTCAATCTCTGTCCCCTGAGTGTTTTGCAAACCTCCATTTGCCAATTTCTCTGTTTTAGGTATACTATCATGTACAAAGGCTGAATATCCATTCTCCAACCTTCTCTTCGAAATAATTTGATGAGGGTCATAATCCCACTCAACCACCTATAAAATACACATGTCATTCAATAATCTCTCAACCTCCTGGGACCCTTCATTGTGAATACAAGACAGGCTGCCCAACTAGTCAAAGGAAAGTGGTTCACAAAGATCTCAAGTTTGATGAGCAGAAGGCCATGTGAGTTTCCCTTGAGAGGGAGCTCCAACTACAGGCTATGGAGGAATAGTTGGTTCCTAAGGAGGAGGAGCCTCAGCCTGATGTGGAGTAATCACATGCAGAGGTTTCAGGAGTGGAGACATCCACTCAAGTAGACACTTCCAGAGATATATGGAAGCGCACAAGAGAAGCTGATAGATTGTTGACGGATGCGAGAGAGAATGTGGGAGAACCATATTCTCAGCGCAGACAGAGGAGGTCACCTGAGATGTACACTGGATACATGGCCTTTGTTGGGGAATGTGTTGAGATGGAGCCATCTTCCTTTGAGGAAGTAGTGCAACAACCGATTTAGGTTGATGATATGGTGGAGGGTAATGACTCCATAGTTCATAACAATGTTTGGGATGTGGTTCTGAGACCAGAGAACAAGTCAGTTGTGATTTCCCATTGGCTTTACAAGGTAAAGAAAGCTACTGATGGTAGTGTGGAGAAGCATAAGGCAAGATTTGTTGCCCGTGGTTTTTCACAGGTCGAGGGGATTGACTATGATGAGACTTTTGCTCCTGTCACAAGGTACTCATCTATCAGATCGATGTTGGCACTATCAGCATAGATGGGTTGGAATATCCATCAGATGGATGTGAAGAATGCATTCCTCAATGGCAAGGTTGAGGAAGAGGTGTACATAGAGCAGTCAGAAGGTTTTGATACCTTCAATAGTGAGTCGCATGTGTGCTGACTCAAGAGAGCTTTGTACGGGCTGAAGCAAGCACCTCGTTCTTGGTACACCAGGATATACAACTACTTCACAGAGTTGGGCTTCACAAAGAGTGAAGCGGATGCAAACCTGTACCAAATCATGGTGAAAGGTAAGTCGTTGATCATTGTACTTTATGTTGATGATCTCATATTGATAGGTGATGATCAGTTGATCATGTCTTGCAAGGAGGACCTTGCAAGAGAATTTGAGATGAAATACATGGGTCTCATGCATTACTTCCTTAGCGTGGAAGTGTGGCAGAAGGATGGGGAGTTGTTTGTGTCTCAGGGCAACTATGCCAACGAGATACTAAGGAGATTCCACATGGATAAGTTCAAGCCCATGCAAACTCCTCTAGCAGGTAACTGGAGGAAGGAGGATGCTACTTCAAGTGAAGTCGTAAAGGCTATTGTGTACAGACAACTTGTGGGTTCACTGATGTACTTAGTGAACACACAACCATATTTGTGCTATGTGGTGAACTAGCTAAGTCAAGTGATGGTTCAGCCTACCAATATGTTTTGGAAGGCAGCAAAGAATGTGTTGAGATACCTTAGAGGCACATCTTAGTATGGATTATGGTAAAGACAAATAGAGGGAGTGAAGCTACAGGGCTTCATTGATGCAGATTGGGAAGGGAGTCCATCAGATTGGAAGAGCACATCAGGAGGGATTTTCAACCTTCGGTCAGCTGCAGTTTCTTGGTACAATAGGAAATAGAGGTTGGTTTCACTCAACTCGGAAAAAGCTGAATACATGGCTACAAGTCAGGCAACATGTGAGGCCATCTGGATGCGGAAAATACTAGTTGGGTTGTTTGATCAGAGGGTAGATCCAACTGTGATCTATTGTGATAATCAGAGTTGTATCAAACTCTGAGAATCCAGTATTCCATGATAGGTCCAAGCACATCAATATCCAGTATCATCATCTCGGAGACTATGTGGGAAGGAGAATCATGTTGCTGCAATATATTTCAACAGAGGAGAAAGATGCTGACATTTTGACAAAGGCATTATCAAAGTGTAAATTCAAGTTCCATAGAGACAAGATTGGGGTGGCAGATAATCCATTTCTTGTTGAGAGGGAGTGTTGAAATGTGGCAACAAGAATATTCCTATTTTAATTTTTCCTTGAATTAAAATTCGAATTTAGTCTCACTAGCTTCTTGAAAAATAATTAATTAATTCATCTTGAATTAATTAGTTGGAGAAATTCAAGTTAGAAGTCTTTCTGAAGTCATGCAACAATTATCCCTTAAATTAAGGATATTATCCCTTAATTAAGGAGATAAGGTTGAGTTATATTTGAGTTGTAATTAGTTAGCTCAGTTTACTAAGTTAAGTCTAGTTAAATTAGTTCCAAACTATTTGAGGAACTAATTGTGAGTTATCAGTCAGTTGATGCATGCATGCACTCAACTAGTGTACTCCAAAGAACTAAAGATTCTCTCATCATTAACTCATGCATGTCTATTCAGAGAAAGACCTAGTTGAGATTAAAGATAGGGACAATGTACTATCATTTTCATATGTTCTCTTATAAAGAAAACTCATGCATATAGTCAAGGCATTATTCCTTGAGGATTGTTTAGTTTTACAGGGTGTGAGATTAGTGTGAGAGATCAATTTTCCACTTGGTAATAGGAGGATCACCCAGGAGAAACTGTGCAAGGAAATATGAGCTTGGAGGGCAGAGGAGAAGGCTTATGAGAAGTCTATTTTTCCTGTAAGAATTTGTGAGGATTGTACTGAGACATGGCTAGCTATGAGAGCTAAGGTTTGGTGTAATTATGAGATATTTCCAACTTGTATGATAATACAGATAGTGGAGTTTTTAGCTAAGGCTTTCCCCTGAGTATTCTTCTGTGTTTCATGTGCATTGATTCTTCTTCTGGTTATATGTGTTCAACTTGATCTTGCTCAAATCTTTTAAGCTTCCGCAAATTGATTGTAGAAGTAGGTTAAAGTATTTTTCTTTGGTTATATTTCATTATCGGGTTAATATACAGTCATAATTTCTATAGATCACCCCTTATTAGGTTTGTCCTAAATACCTCTAGCTCCTTCTTTTTATTTATATCAATAACATTTAGTCCCAAATCTGAAAAATGTTCAGCATTCTGGTACATAAATAAATAAGTAATAACTGAAGGAAATTTGAAGGAACCAGTGAGAGGAAAAGTCATAAATTGGGTATTGATAGTATCTACCCAGAATGCTGGAATGCCTATTCCTATCTCTAGCTTCATCATTAAGGAGAAAAATCTCAACACAAATTTATCAACATGCTTGGAGTCTTCTTTTCCTAGAATCATAGAAATTACTAGCAAAACAGGTCTTATGTCAACTGCAAATATTTCTAAAGAGAATAGATTCCCATCTAGGGAGAATTGACTAGATTTAGGAGCCAGGAAAGAGGTGACATGAGAAATTTCATGAGGAGACATGTTATCATAATATGAAATCAAAGATTCTTTAGCAAAGGTGGTTTAAGTTCCAGACACAGGGTAATTCAAAGCTTGGTGTATTAATTGTGAGGTTACTTGAAAAACACTCTCCCCTGATTGATTCATTACAAAACAATTCTTGGGGTACATTGCTGAGGCTATCCATTGTATAAATTTAGGGAATAAATGAGTTTTTAGGACAAAAGCAGTTAAAACACTTGACCTAACCATTGCCATGAATATATGATACTTTTTATGGTTCTGAATGACTTCTTGATACAGTGAAAGATGCTTAATAGTGCAGAGGGTATCAGAAATATCATGTTCAACATCCATTAATGGGGTATGGATGACTGAGGAAGAACTTACTTGTTTGGCCATGGTGTCTGTAGATGACAGTTATTGGTGACAGTTGTTGATGACAGTTGTTAAGGCGGTCGCTGACTCAAACTGTTGAACTGGATGCGAGGTTGCTTAGTACTAAAAATAAAAGACTAATGCAATGGGGTTTTCTTTTCTTTTATATATATGATAAACAAAAACAGATATAATTAATGTAAGTAATTAATGGAGTGGCAGATGACGTGATGGGGTACGGTGGATGAGGTGAATGGAAATGAATGAAGGTGGCAGATGACGTGGAGGAGATGAGATGGAGTGAAGCGATGGGGGTGGCCCACTGCGGGGGTAGGGAGTGTACGAGAGGTTCATCAGGCTTGAACCCTCGCAGCGATCTCAGGCCATAGATCTTAGTCAAATATCATGACATCATGGTCAAATGCGGGGGTTGAGCATGAGTTATAACTCATGCTCGTTGTTCCCTAGCAGAGCACTTTACCTGCCTCTTGAGCCCTCGCTTGCTTATACCTTATCATACTGCTCGAAATTTAGTATATGGGTCAGGGGCCCACCTTATATTGGATTTGAATGCTGTAAACAATATAAAATAAATCACGTATAAAATAAATCATTGTTTTCAGACTTTCAAAACTCTCTTTTGATTTTTTAAACATAATTTTTGATTATTTTTTATTTTTGTGATAATATTGAAAATGAAATTCAAATGAAGATGGATGCTACAACAAAATGGATGTAACAATTTCTTTCTTAAATGGATATCTAAAAAATAATGTTTTTATGTCGCAACCAGAAGGAATTGTTGTGAAAGGATAGGAACAAAAAGTATTCAAGATTTTCAAATCCTTGTATGGCCTCAAACAAGAACCACGAGCATTGCATGAGAAATTGACTAAGCATCTTCTAAAACTCAATTTCAAACATTATGATCTTGACAATGCAACTTTGTTTGTCACGAAAGTTTAAAAAAAAATTGTATATGTTGTGGTGTATGTAGATGATCTTCTAATGATAGGGAGCAATGAAAATTACATTGCATCCATAAAGAAAGAATTGAGGAAAGGTTTTCCAATGAAAGAATTGGGATATGTTCACTACTATCTTGGTATTGAAGTAACCCAACATCCAAATTTTATATCCCTTCTCAAAATAAGTACATTAGAGATCCGTTGAACATTTTTGGCATGATTGTTACACGTAATTTTGTCGCATTAGGAAAATGACCATCGCTTTCGATCTTTTTCTATCCATCAATGTGTTCCAAAGCATCCACTTGAAAATCTATAATCCAAACTATCCCAAAGAGAATGAAATTTTTGGATCCGAAGGCTCAAAAATCTGTTTTTGGCTTCCTACATATTTCCCTGGTCAATTTCTGTGCCTATGTAGAAGAGTCCATTGTAAAATGCGCATAAGTGCATGTTGGGTTGTGTTATTCTTTCCATGACTAGCAAATGTAGTGAACTACGTGGTTAGAGGGGGGGCTGAGCCCCCCCCTCGTTGCGCCGATTGCGCAGCAGGGGGGGTGGCAACCCCCCCTGTCCAGGGGGGTTTGAGGGGGGCGATTAGCCCCCCTCTATGGGGTCTGGGGCAGTGCCCTGAGAATTTAATTTTGGACCCTATATTAGGTTGGGTGGACCTACCTATGGTTTTGTGCATGATTTTCACACATGGTTTTGGACGCGATGATTTTCGATCCATGGCTTTGGATGCGATCGTTTTTGGTCCATGGTAATTGGATGCTTAGGCAAGTATAAATATGTATTTTAACATTCAAAGGACAATAATGAAAAATCAAGTTGGTAGTCCCGATTTTGGGATCTAGGGGAAAATCTCTGTGTATATGTGTTTTATGCTTCCACATTGTTTATTTTATGTGTTTTATAATTCGTATGCAGGTAATTTCTATACGGGGTTAAAACCTACATTTGGTATTAGAGCTTTTTTGGCTTCAAGAGGATGCCTTTGTTGCTAAGGGGTTTCACTCAGGCCTGTGGTAGACCCTGTTCAGTGGGAGATGAGTGGGATCGATTCTGGTGGTCAAAGAAGATGGTGAGCAGTGGAAAGATAGAGATCGAGAAATTCAATGGTTAGAGTTTTGAGTTGTGGAAACTCAAGATGAAGGATCTGTTGGTGGATAAAGATCATTGGATCGCGGTAGATCCAGGTACTAAACCAACGAGAGTGTTTGATGAAGAATGGAAGAAGTTGGATTGGAAGGCAAAGAGCTCAATACGATTGTGTGTCTCAGATTCAGTGTTGCTGAATGTATTAGGGGAAGCTACGATGAAGGCTTTGTGGGACAAGTTAGGGACTTTGTACCAATCTAAGTCTTTGGTGAATAAACTGTTTCTATGGAAAAAGCTATATAACCTGAGGATGAAAGATGGAGACTCAGTTACATAGCATCTAAATGCATTTAATACTGTGGTAAGTCAGTTATCATCTATTGATATCAAAATTTCAGATGAAGATAAGTGCATTAGTTTGTTGTGTTCTCTACCATATTCATGGGATAGTTTGGTTATTGCAATAGGTAGCAATGCTATTGCCTTACAGTTCGATGAAATAGTCTCATCCTTGTTGACAGAGGAGATGAGATGGAAAAATATGGAGAGCCAGAATGATGATGCCTTGTCTGTACGAGAAAGGTCACAGAATAGAAACAAAAATAAGTCATTGAGTGGGATATCTAAATCTAGAGGGAGATCTAAATCTCCAGGAAAACATGTAAAGGTGGTGTGCTAGAAATTCGGAAAGGAAGGGCACTACAAAAGGGACTGTAAATCTAAAGCTCCTGACAAAGGAAAGGGATCTGATGATGCTCCTTCTGCGGAGGTGGAAAACCACCTTAGATGAAGGTGGGGATGTGTACTTGGCTTCTTCAAGTATACATGTAGATCATGAGGCATGGTTGATTGACTCAAGTGCATCCTTTCACTTCACTCCCCATAGAGAGTGGTTCTGTGAGTATGAAAAATATGATGGTAGTGATGTCTTCTTAGGGCATGATAGGAAGGCTAGAATCATTGGTCGTGGAAAAGTAAAGTTGAAGTTGCAAGGTGGAAGGGTTATAGCACTTCTGGGTGTTCTACATATTCCTGCATTAGCCAAAAATCTGATTTTTGAATGAAGTTGGATGGTTCAGGTGTAAAAACAGTGTTTGGGAAGGATACCTGCAAGATGGTTCGGGGAGCACTGGTATTGATTTGGGGAGTTCAGATTGGAACTCTGTACAAGCTACAAGGTAGCACTACTATTGATGGGTGCTACAGTTCTGTGGTTCTTGAAAGTGGAGCAGAAAATCTAGTGGTCTCTGGAGAGAAGACCATGTTGTGGCATCAAAGGCTTGGACATATTGGAGAGAAGGGCCTTGGAATACTTCATGGTAAAGGTATGGTAGAAGGTATGAGTAATAGCTCTCTCGATTTTAATTTTTGTGAAAATTGTGTATATGGGAAGTAGAATCAGGTGAGTTTCCCCTTTGGTGGTAAGAGGGAAAAATAGATATTAGAGCTTGTGCATAGAGATGTGTTTGGACCTGTGAAGGTTCCATCACTGGGTAAGTTCGTGTACTATGTATCATTTATGGATGACTTCTCAAGGAATACATGGATATATTTCCTTAAGAAGAAACCTGAAGTCTTTGACAGGTTTAAAGAAGTTAAGGCTCTGGTGGAAAACCAGACAGAGAAGAAGATAAAGGTGCTGAGGATAGATAACGATGGAGAGTTTTGCAGTAAGGAATTTGAAGAATTCTGTAAGAAGTGTGGTATAGCACGGTAGAAGACTACTCCATATACACCTCAACCAAATGGAGTTACAGAAAGAATGAATAAGACATTGATGGAAAGGACAAGAAGCATGCTTAGTGGTGCTGGGTGTTAGGTTCCTATACCAATAGGTGTCATAATTTATGATTGACTTAGTTTATCTCTGTAATATGTACATACCTTTGCTTTCTGCAAATGTTTTCCATATTCAAAAAATCAAAAAATTTAAAAAATGTAAAGAGGGTATGCCCTAAAAGAAAAATCAAAGGGAAAAAAGAAGGAAAAAGGTAAAAAAAGATGAAAATGAACCCCAAAAATAAAAGACCATGAAAGTGTGCAAGCCCAAATGCCACTACCATTTACTTTTATGCATAATAATGATTGTGTGCAACTTGTTATTTATGCCACAATCCATGGTAATCAAACAGTTTAATCTTGATTATTCCATGTTTTGAATTTCATGTTGATAGATAGAGAATAAATATCTGACCAAACAGTGTAATCTTGGCATATAAGTAGTTAGGTAGAGTGAGTAAAAGGAGCTCAACTGTTTAATCTGAGCCCTTGGATGTATTAAGGATAGATTTAGATAGATTTCTATTGTAAAAAAAAAAAGAAAATGGTTTTGATAAGGGTTTGCCAGTTTAAGTGCACCCTAATAAAGAGAAGAAAAAATGGTAGGATGAGTAGGTGGGTAAGTAGTTGTATGGTTGTAGAATTATGGTGATTGATTGGGTAAAATCATGTCATTTGCTTTCATCATCAAGTTGCTAAAGTATGGATGATAATGAAACATTTACAAAGTCAAGTGATTAATTTTGCCCATTCAGCTTACCTTTAATTTCACGAATTTCCCATAAGTAAAGGCAAAAGTACCTAAAACCTTAAGTTAAAGGGGCTCAGAGCATTTCTCTAACTTCTAGAGGGACCGGACCCTCGGCCCAATAACTTATAAGGTTTAAGTACTAAAACCCCATCACCAACATTCATCCCCCTCCATAATACATTCATTTCAACTAAAAATCCCTTTTCCTAAGGTGAAATCACCATTTGCCTAGGGAAAGTAATTATCCCTATACAAAAACCCCTTTCTCGCAAAAGCCCACAGAAAGCATTTAGCCTAAGTTATAATGCACAAGTGGAAACATGAAAAACAAATGTTAAGTAATAATCATAATTATTATTAAATAATCATAAATAAATTAATAAATAAATAATAAATAATTAATAATTAATAAATAAATAAATAAATAATTAATAAATAAATTAACAAATAATTAATAAATAATTAATAAATATAATTAATAAATAAATTAAAATAAATATAATTATAACCATTAAAATAATTAAAATAATTAAAATAATTAATTAATTAACTAAAACAAATATAATTAAATAAGAAATAATTAATACAAATATAATTAACACACCCTAAGGAAATAATAATTCTATAAGAATTTTAATCCCTAAATATCACATAAATACAATTAAATTTACAAAACATAATACAATAATTAAAATAATTTTAAAACCCTAAATATCACAAAAATATAATTATACAATTAAATTATAATTAAAACAAATAAAATAAATTAAAAATGATTTAATAAATCGTAATATCTATCGACTAAACATCTCATATATCTCTCTCTCTATATATATATATATATGAAGAAATGAGATCAGTCTTTCAACAATTTTTTACATCCTAATGATGAACCACCATTGTTGGTTCGAAACGTTGATTGAAAAAGAAACCTAATGCGATGTATCCGGAAGATAATCTACATAATCATGAGACTCGCAGAAACCTCAAAGACAAAATACTCACCCAATACGGAAGGGAGATAATGAAAGAAGTTCGCAGATTTGAACGACACAGATTGCTCTTAATGAAAAAGAAGACTGATCTTACATTCTTTAAGAGATACATAGATTCATCAATTATTCCTACATTTGCCAAAATCAATCATTTTCTGAGAAGCCAGCAAAACAATCAAATATTCATGAAAGCCAACATTGCTCTCATTCGAAGCGAACCCTATGTAGGTGAGACTGGGAGATCCTTTAACACAAGAATCCAGGAACACTCAGCGGACATTAAACATAATCGATCCAAATCCTCAACTCTAGCTGAACATTCTGATAAAACTAAACACCAAATTTGTATAGAAGATACCCATATCTTAGCTAGAAGTGATCACTACTTCATAAGGAAATTAAGAGAAGCCATAGAGATCAACAAACACCCTAATAACCTCAACAGAGATGACAGATGAACCATAAACGAAAACTAGATTCCAATCCTAACATCCAAATCTACCCCTACCTAACTAGAACCTCCTTTGACTATACTAAAATATAATTTAACAAAAATCATAAGAAATAACATCAATTTAAAAAATATCCAAGCTATAATTAACTCTCCAACCTAGGATAATATGTAGTAAGTCTTAATAGATAATCATGACATATAATTAAAATAAACTTGATTAAAATTAATACAAACACAAAGTGAAAACAATTACAATAAAACATAAATAACTCAACTATGACCCCAACAAAATAATTAATAATAAATAATTAATAAATAATTAATAAATAAATCAATAAATAATTAATAAATAGAGATAATAAATATAATCAATAAATAATTAATAAATATAAATAATAAATAATAAATAAATAAATAATTAATAAATAAATTAATCAATATAATTAATAAATAATTTATAAATAAATTAAATAAATATAATTATAACAAATAAAATAATTAAAACAAATAAATAAAATTTTTTTTCTATGTTAAGACTAAACTAAGTACCCACGGGGAATTGAACCTGTGACCTATCGCAAGGAGTGCCTTAACAGTGCACCCATTCACCATCAATCCAAAGCCCCGTGGGCAAAACAAATAAATACAATTAAAATAGTTAAAATAAATAATTAATTAACTAAAACAAATAATACAAATATAATTAACAAATAATTAATAAATATAATTAATAAATAATTAACAAATATAATTAATAAATAATTTATAAGTAATTTAAAATAAATATAATTATAAAAATTAAAATAATTAAAACAAATAAATACAATTAAAATAATTAAAATAAATAATTAATTAACTAAAACAAATATAATTAAAATAAGAAATAATTAATAGAAATAATTAATAAATAAATAAAATTAAAGTTTTTAAAACTAACCATTAAAAATATTTTATTTATCTATATATTTTACCTAATTTAACTTATTTCCATAAATAATAATAATAATAATAATATTAAAAATAATAATAATATTAAATTAATAAATAATAATTTGACTACTAATATTATTAATATATTAATATCAAGACTATATTAATTATATTTAATAAATAATTTAATTAAACAAAAAATTACCTATATTAAGACTATTTAGATGAAGCAGGATGTGATGGCACGATCTTAGCTGGGATAGTCATCATCCTTCTTCTTTATGCTGACGATATTGTTCTTTTGGCAAGGTGCCCATCTGATCTTAATAAGCAACTCAGGCTTCTTAAGGATTTCTGCTCTACCATGGGTATGACTGTTAACACTGACAAAACAAAAGTTATGATTATCAAATCCAAGAAGGACACTTACGCTAATTTTATGTATGACAATAATAACTTGGAGGAAGTGTATTCTTACCAGTACCTAGGAATTGATATTCATCACAAGCTCAACTGGAACCATAGCATTGAGAAAAGGATTAATGGGGGGTGGAAAGCTTACTATGGTCTTGAAAATAATTGTAAAATTGAAAACCTTGTAATGTGGGATAAAAAGAAGTTCCTCTTTGAAACTTTAGTCACTCCTGTTATCTTATATGGCTGTGAGGTTTGGGGTTGCAGCATCTCCAGAGAACCATGGAGAAAGATTGAGCAAATCTAGAAGCGTTTTATAACTTATAACCTGAAAATTAAAAGTAATACACCCTATCCTATTCTCCTTATAGAAGCAGGTCTTTCCCTTATTGAGAGCCTAGCTATGCTTAGGTTTCTGTTGTACAAGCACAAAATCAGTAACATAAACGATCATAGACTTCCTAAGCTAGCTTTAAATTCTAGCCAAAACCACCTAAGGCTCAATCGAGGGTGGCATAAAGACACAAGGGCCTGGTTAAACTATTGGGAGATCAACGAAAATGATGCATTGCAAAACATAAATAACATTAAAGATATTGTTACTTCTAAGTTCAAAGAAAAAATGTGGTGTGAGAAAGACTTAGCGGCTAAAAGAAAATTAAGTTATTATAAGAAGATCATCAACCCCACCCTAGAAGATCAAAAGTATCTCTCTATTTTAACTAGCTCAAAGAAGAAAATTAATATAGCAAAGATTAGAATGAATTCTCATGAGCTCCATAGTGAAACAGGTCGTTGGGCAGTTCCTAAAACGCCATGGACGGAAAGGATCTGCCATATATGTAAGAATAGGAACATCGAGGATGAAAACCACTTCCTCTTAGAGTGCCCGCGTATAACCACATTAGATCTCAGTTTCACAATCTTTGTTACAATACTGACCTTCCTATCCTTTTACAATGTCAAAATTATAGTGAGCTCGGGAGGCTTCTCTCTAAGCTTTTTGAGCATAGGAATAAAATCTTAAATCAAAATAGATAATTTGTTTCTTTAGGTCCGATAGACCATTATTTGGTCTCAGCGGACGTTAACCATCATCATCATCATCATCATATTAATATATAATAATAAATAATTAAATTAAATTAAATAAATTACCTTTTCTAACTAACCATTTAAATTATTTTATTTATTTATATTTTTAACCTTAACTTTATGATTTTAATTCATATATATATATATATATATATATATATATATATATATATATATGAGATTATTAATAAATAAATTAATAAATTACTTTTTAAGCTAATCATTGAAATTATTCTTGTCCTTAACAACCTATTATTATATATATATATATATGTATTATATTAACAATAATTATTAAATAATTTAAATAAATAAGTAAATTGAATCTTCTTAAACTAACCACTAAAAGTATTTTATTTATTTTTTAATCCTAACTTTTATCTTAATAACATAATATTATAACTTTAATATATATATATATATATATATATATATATATATATATATATATATATATAATTATTAATAAATAAATAAATTAATTTTTAAAACTAACCATTAAAAATATTTTATGTATTAATATTAAAAATAATAATAATATTAAATTAATGAATAATAATTTGACCTGGGTCCTAAGGTCAAAATTAGCCGTTGGTCGATTTAGCCGTTGGAGTCTCTGCTCAGACTATTTAACATGCTAAGCTGGATCTGTTTCTTCAACTTGTCCTGACGATGAACCACACTTGTTGGTTCGAAACGCGTCGACAAATGTCTGTCTACATGTGATTTACGCCGAAGTTATTCTTTCAACTATTATGGATCACAGAAGCCTCAATTCAACTACAAATATAATTAACACACCCTAAGGAAATAATAATTCTATAAGAATTTTAATCCCTAAATATCACATAAATAAAATTAAATTTACAAAACATAATAGAATAATTAGAATAATTCTGAAACCCTAAAAATCACAAAAATATAATTAAACAATTAAATTATAATTAAAACAAATAAAATAAATTAAAAATTATTTAATAAATCGTAATATCTATCGACTAAACATCTCTCTCTCTCTCTCTCTCTCTCTATATATATATATATATATATAGATATGAAGAAATGAGATCAGTCTTTCAACAATCTTTTACATCCTGATGATGAACCACCTGGTTCAAAATGTTGATTGAAAAAGAAACCTAATACGATGTATCGAGAAGATAATCTACATAATCATGAGACTCGCAGAAACCTCAAAGACAAAATACTCACCCAATACAGAAAGGAGATAATGAAAGAAGTTCACATATTTGAATGACACAGATTGCTCTTAATGAAAAGGAACACTGATCTTACATTCTTGAAGAGATGCAGAGATTCATCAATTATTCCTACATTTGCCAAAATCAATCATTCTCTGAGAAGCCAGCAAAACAATCAAATATTCATGAAAGCCAACATTGCTCTCATTCGAAGTGAACTCTATGTAGGTGAGACTCGTAGATCCTTTAACACAAGAATCCAGGAACACTCAGTTGACATTAAACACAATCGATCCAAATCCTCAGCTCTAGCTGAACATTTTGATAAAACTAAACACCAAATTTGTATAGAAGATACCCGTATCTTAGCTAGAAGTGATCACTACTTCATAAGGAAATTCAGCGAAGCCATAGAGATCAACATAAACCCTAATAACCTCAATAGAGACGACGGATGGACCATAAGCGAAAACTGGATTCCAATCCTAACATCCAAATCTACCCCTACCTAACTAGAACCTCCTTTGACCATACTAAAATATAATTTAACAAAAATCATAAGAAATAAACATCAATTTAAAAAATATCCTAGCTATAATTCACTCTGTAACCTAGGATAATATGTAGTAAGTCTTAATAGATAATCATGAAAACTTGATTAAAATTAATACAAACACAAAGTGAAAACAATTACAATAAAACATAAATAACTCAACTATGACACCAACAAAATAATTAATAAATAAATCAATAAATAATTAATAAATAGAGATAATAAATATAATTAATAAATTAATTAATAAATAATAAATAAATAAATAAATAATTAATAAATAAATTAAAATAAATTAATAAATATAATTAATAAATAATTTATAAATAAATTAAAATAAATAACTAATTAACTAAAACAAATATAATTAAAATAAGAAATAATTAATACAAATATAATTAACAACTAATTAATAAATATAATAATAAATAATTAATAAATATAATTAAAATAATTTGTAAATAAATTAAAATAAATATAATTATACCAATTAAAATAATTAAAACAAATAAATAATTAAAATAAATACAATTCAAATAATAAAATAAATAATTAATTAACAAAAACAAATATAATTAAAATAAGAAATAATTAATACAAATATAATCAACACACCCCAAGGAAATAATAATTCTATAAGAATTTTAATCCCTAAATATCACATAAATATAGTTAAATTTACAAAACATAATAGAGTAATTAAAATAATTTTAAAACCCTAAAAATCACAAAAATATAATTAAACAATTAAATTATAATTAAAACAAATAAAATAAATTAAAAATTAATTAATAAAACGTAATATCTATCGGCTAAACATCTCTCTCTCTCTCTCTCTATATATATATATGAAGAAATGAGATCAGTATTTAAACAATCTTTTACATCCTGATGATGAACCACCATTGCTGGTTTGAAACGTTGATTGAAAAAGAAACCTAATGCGATATATCCGAAAGATAATCTACATAAATGTTAAACTCATTATACTTAGCGCAAAAATCACTTTTCCGCTTTCATTTCATATTAATCCCTAATTTTAACTATAGTTATTTAATTCCTGAAAATAACCCTTCCCCGTATATTTTAAATAAATCCCATATTGTAAATATCCCACCCCCAAGGTTTGAAATATAAACCTTATTAGTAAAATAATTAAATGGATTAACTAGTCGATCAACAACTAATTAAGAACCATAACCCTCCGTCGATTAAAAAAGATTAATTAGTCAATCAATGATTAATTAAAACTGTCCCCGCTAATCAAATCACCCACGACGTCATTAACCCTCCCTAATCAACATTTAATTAACCTTTTCCGCTTATTAAAACCTCGTCAGGCCCCTCCATAAACTCCCTGATCAAATCACACCCCCAACCACTATGCGATCTGACCTCTTCAGATCCAACGGTTGACTCTCATATCGGGCGACCTTCGAAGGCTGGCCTTTACCCGCCCGATGTGAGCGGTTTCACTGTTCACCCCGCTGCTACGTGGCTCCCGATGAATGACATCAGGCGGCCTCCCCCCAATACTGCCAAGCACCCAAAAGCTGTGCAAAACAAACCACTTACCACCCACTCGCTACACAACAAACCATCTACTGTTTAGTTCACACCATATTTTAAAAGTTTCCCGTTAAAGTTCAAACCCCAAGAACCCAGGTTTTCTCGCCCTTCGCCCATTCTATTATGTAAACTTATGAAACCCTTCTGCTCCACCTGAAGCCTCTTCTAACCAATTCAAGCATGGTTTACCTCCTGAAATCATTTTCGACTCACTCAATAGACTTATAAAACTCGATAAATCCATTAATGACCCTCCCTGTCAACCCAATGTTTTCCTAACAGTTTATTTTGTTTTATAGGTGATCAAAAGACTGCAGCCTTGGATAAACAGTCTTAATGCTAGTCATAAGACCTATTTACTCTGAGATTCTTATCAAATCTATTCAAACAGAGATGGAAAATAAAACATTCGGTTAAAATACAAGTAGAGGGAACATGAAATTTAAGATTTACTGTTGAAATAGATAGTAAAAACCTAAAATATATAGTGAAGGTAAAAGGACACAGTAAAGAACAGTCAAAGTGTATCAGGGTTAAAGAGTATCAAATTGAAGACCAAGTGAAGTAAAGCAGCTAGCATGAAGACAAACAACAGAGAAGATGGTTACAAAGCACACAGATTCATGTCAAAGTGAAAATAGATGAAAAAGTAAAATAGTAAAAGTAAACTTGGATGCAGTAAGGGTTAAACAAAGATGAAAGCACTTTCACCAACAACAATTAATTTTATCCAAAGTAAAAGTGAAAAACAGTTGAAATAAATTTGAGGTTAAAAGATGAAATCAGAGCAGAAATGGTACATTCTTCAGAAATTTCCTGTTTAAGCCATAGTTTTTCAGAAACTATTGTGGCCAATCCAAGAAGTATTTGGTAAACTGGAGGTGCTTTGTGTTCCTAATAGGCCAATATAAAAAAAATGGTCTCATGTTTTACATAGGTATTACCAAAAGTGAGATAAGTGCATGTCTTCACAACCTATTTTTCAGTTTGTGCAAAGTCCTGTTCTTGACATATTTTTCCAGAGAATCTTGTGAACAGTGGGAGCTGAAATTTGGGAAATTGAGAGAGGTTTATCTCAAGAGCATTATTATCTACAATAACCTCTTTTACATTTTACATATCTGTCTCAAATTAAGATATACAAGCGTATCATTGGACCCTAAGTTTGCAGAATTTCTAGGGCAGAATGCACAAAGAAAGGATGCAGTTAGTGACTGGGATGCCTCATCATCACTTAAGAGTTGCTATCAAATTCGAATTTTACTTCTTTGTCACCAAAAATCCATAAACATAGTGCCAAATAGATTCATTAGTTTTAAATGTCCTTTATTTAATTTCTATTATTGTAAAATAGTTTGAGATATTTGTAGAGTCAATCTTGATATTTCTTCAAGATATTTCAGGTTAGAATTAGTATAAATACTTCTTCATTTGAAGTATTTTGGGTGGATTAAAAATAATTTCTGTATACTTTTGTTTCGAGCTAAAGGAGCTATTGTAATCAAGGATGGACTGGTTTACTGGATTAAATAGAGCTGAGGACATTTCACTTGATTCATGTGCACTGTGGGAAACAAATAAATATCACTTCTCTGAGTTTGATTATTGTTTTCCTTTATGTTATGAAATATCAAATGTGTTTCTCATAATTCTTAAAAGCAAACAAGGAGTAATGTCATCAGAATTAGCTTAAGTGCTCTCTGTTTTAACTGTTTGCTTATTTAATGTTTTCTACTAAATTACTTAAGTCCAGTAATTCTTAATTGCTCCCTCACTTCTGTTATTCATTCCTTATATTGGCCCCTAGTACAAGATTCTTAATTTCCCTTGCTATTTGCCAAAATTCCCTTCTTCATCTTGATCCCTGCTAAGGATTCTTCATTTCCCTTGGCCCTAGTTAAGATTTCCATTCATTAAGACTTTCAGATTCGTCATTGCCGTGCTAGCTTGCCTTGTGAACTCTTACTTCAGTGATTAACCAAATCATGATAAACCTTTCCTACTTGACTTCATAGCCCAATGGCCTAAATACCTGCTCTGCCCATTTGTTTCCTTAATTCCACCAAACAAATCAAAACAAATTCCTTAAGCATTAATAACTAGCCTAATATCCCATCAAACAAAGCTAAATTATAATGAGAAAGCCTCTCTGGACTTAGGTTGGCTAGAACCTGAGTCCAAAAGATTGGTTTATGGTTACCTCGAAAATTTATTTCTTTAACCTTGAGAAAATTCTGAGTGATAACATAGTGGCGACCATACTGGGGAGAACGAACATTTTCTTCAGAATTGTTTTACAGATTTATATATGATCTATGATGGTGGACAGTGAATAGACACACAAAGGTTAAAATCATCCACCTGGCGACTTCAAATCAATTTCACAATCGAGACTCCACTAGGGAAATGAACCTGAAAGAACTGTGTGAAAAGATCAGGCTTTTAACTTGGATTATTATCCAAGACATTATGTTCTTTCTCATTGATAAATTTTTCAATGTATATTGTATTTTAGAGAAGATTCTAGATTAAATTTTTATCGTTTCCCTTTGAAAGTTGTAGATATAAAGTCTCCTTACATATTTCAATAGCCTTCTTCTGAATCTAATGATGATCATATTCCAATCAAAGAAACTAAAACAATCAACATGTTCCTATACCTTGTAAAGTTCCTAATAGATATAAGCCCCTCATGTTACCTACTACACTCCATGCTTTCCCTAACGATTATCTCAAGCACCTCCCTAGGTTTGATGGAGAGAATGGTATCACTACCCAAAAACATATTCAAGGTTTTGAGGATTATCTTAACTTATTTGAAGTAGATGAAGAGGATGTCAGTATTAGGATTTTTGCTCTTTCTTTGCAAGACAAAATCAAGAGTTGTTTCAAAAACCTGCCTGAGGTAAGCATCTCAAATCTGCAACAATTTCTCAAACTCTTCCTTGATAGATGGATAATCAAAGTCAATCTTCTTGTAATCACAGAAGAATATAATTAGTTAAAAAGATATCCAGATGAAACAATACAACAATTTTCGAACAGATTTAATCAAATCTATTATTCAATGCCATTAAATATAAGACCTCCCCCTGGTTCAGCTCTTTTGCATTAGCCAAGAGAATTTGATCCAGAGATAGAATTTCATCTAAGAGAAAGAAACCTCTCAACACTAGAATAGATTCAGAATATGGCAATAGATGTAGAAGTTAATCTGCTAATTAGAAGAGAAAAGTTGAAAGTAGAAACAAAGGAAAAACTTGACATTTTGGGGAAGAAAATAGAGGAAATGATATAGAAGATCACCATGAAAGATGAACTTTTTGTTCAAAATCACCATGACACATTTGTTTCACAAAAAGAAGAGTTTGATAGTCATGATCAAATTCCTGTCAATTCCAACTACCATAAATCCGAATATAGAGTTATAGAACCATATGTGGAGAGGCAATTTGCTGATATAATATGTACATTTGGTGACATTAATTCTTATGATGATGTGCCTAAGCTTGATCACTATAATAATGAATATGTTCCTCAAATCCAAATTAACCTTACAAAGGAATCAGAAGCTAATTTGAGGAATAAGGAAGTTCATGTTCAGCAACTTGAAAATATTGATCAGCTTGTTCATTTCAGCTATGAGAATGAGGAGGAAAGTGCAGAAAATTTTGAAATCAGTGAAGGAACTTTACCATTATGTTTTTCTTCGTTTCAGTTTATTAGAGATAACTTTCATGCAATTACAAATCAAATGTCAAAAAGTTTTGATATTAACCATCTAGAAGGCAATAAAATCCTTGTTCAAGACTTCTCATATCTAGATTTGCAGCCCCAAAATGCCATTGAATGTCAGGTTGTAGAAGAAGACTTGGAAGCTGGAACATATGGTCAAATGATCAAAGATGATTCCCTACCATTCTGTTCTGAGTCAGTTCAGTTTTTGAAAGGAAATTTGCATAATCTATATGTAAAAAAGGATGAGCAGTTTTTAGAAAATCATGTAGTTTCATTGGAACCAATAGAAAATAGATGGAAATAGTCTCTTCAAGTCTTTCATGATCCAATAGCTGATGTGTTGGATGGAATTTGTAGTCAAAGTCCTTCTCCATTAGCTAACTATGACTTTGAAAAAGGTATTGATACAGACTTGGCTAGGCAACTAGTTTTCTTGCCATTTTCAGAAGAAACATCATCACAAAGCTCATTTGAAAACATGCAGGGTGATAAAGATGAAGGTATTATTTCAGTTTCATGGCATGCAAGCCATACACAATAGATGTACAGTTGTTTGAATCAGTTCAAGAATAGTGTATATATTTTACAAGATCCTTTTGTACAGTTTCAAGAGTCAACAAAGGAAATCAAGAATTTCTTTATCTTCTCAAAGGTTAACAAAGTTATATTTGATTTCATGATCTCAATTTCGACCACCAACAAGCACAAGCAACAAAAGTCACCAATGTATATGATGCTTAAGTGGTTGCATTGGTTGTTTCATTTTACCTAACCAGTAGTTGTAGAAATTTTGAATAATTTAACACATATTCAATGGAGATTATCCTGATCATGTACTATTGCGGAAAACATACACAATACATAAGCTCCTCTACGTTGATCATCAATATAGCAGCATCAATAACAATAAAACATCAAGAGCATTCACACATTAACACAGTATGTATCCCGGGGAAAGCATCTCGCTAAAAACCCCAACTATCTGTATATTAATGATTGAGTCATGTAACATTACACATCATAATACTTCTCACAAGTATCTCCACCTCTGTTACACACAATACAGCTCAGATCTGATCTCCAAATCTCTTCCACTGCTTGCCTGCCTCCACTGCTCAATACCTGCTCGAGAACTGATGAGAATGGCTTACCAAACTCGTTTTTCACCTGCGAAATAGTCATTCACTCTTTGTTGGACATGAGCACAAGCTATAATGTAGGAAAATACGTGAGAAAACTCATTGGCATACTCAATCCCTTGATTGTGCAAGATCTGGTGCACAACTATAGTCATAGCTGATAGCAATCTGATTCTCTACCACCTGTCCCTGTTGAACTGAACATGCACTGACATGCAACTGAGTTAACTGATGTATTCATTAGTTGTATTATGAGTTAATAACTTGTGAATTAATTAATAACTAATTCACCCAACTCATCTCTAGTCTATTTGCCAGTTAGACTAAATACAACTAGTTTAACAAAGCTAAACTGAACACAACTCCATCAACTCCATAATCAACTCCACCAAACTCAACTGATTGAGTTCTAACTGAAGTCATGCATTTAACAACTCAACTGACTCATAAGAAAAGCGTATTTCCTTCTAACAACTGCATGTGCCACCTCTGTAGCTCAAACTGAAGTGCTCCAAGAGAATAAGATTAAGTTTATAGTCCAAATATTATTGTGAGATAATAATATTTGACTTTTCTATTTTTGACTTTGATCACTCACACTGTGATCACTCACATTTTCATCAAAAATAGAATTCCATCTATTTTTTTCCCAACTTGATCAATCATCCATAAACAGCAACCTGCAATCCATAGACATGATCCATATGTCTAAAAATAGACTTGCGCCAAAAATAGCCTACGGGCCCACTTAGTGAAGGCGACTCTTTTCACTAAGCTCCATCATCTTGTTGCAATCTCAACCTCCCTCTCGACAAGATATGGATTATCAGCAACCCCTATCCTGCCTCGGTGGTACTCGAATTTGCTCCTGGTGAGAGCCTTCATCAGAATATCAGCATCCTGATCCTCCGTTGGAATGTACGAAAGTAACATGATCCTCCGCTGCACACAATCTCTGATATGATGGTACCTGATGTCAATATGTTTAGATCTATCATGAAATACAGGATTAGCCGAGAGTTTAATGCAACTCTGGTTATCACAGTAAATCACAGTAGGATCCAAATGAGAACCGAACAAACCAACTAGGATCTTCCTCATCCATATAGCCTCACATGCAGCCAAACTTGCTGCCATATACTCAGCCTCCGCTGAACTGCGTGCCACGGATCTCTGTTTCCTCCTGTACCAATAAACTGCTGTCAATCCAATACTGAAGACCCCTCCTGATGTGCTCTTTCTGTCTGTTGGGCTCCCTGCCCAATCTACATCTGTGAAGCCACATAGCTTCACCTCATCCTCCTGTCTGTACCACAAACCATATCCCGATGTGCCTCTCAAGTAGCGCAATACATGCTTGCCCACCTTCCAGAAGAGCTTGGTAGGCTTAACCATAGCTTGTGAAAGCTGGTTAACTGCATAGCATATATCAGGTCGTGTATTGACCAAATACATCAGCGACCCCACCAACTGTCGATAAACAGTGGCATCCACTTCTTCTCCCGAAGTGGCATCCTCCTTCCTCCAACCTCCAGGAAGAGGAGTATCAACAGGCTTGCAGCCATGCATGTTGAACTTCTCCAGTATCTCCCGAGCATACTTGCCCTGAGAAACAAACAGTCCACCACTGCGCTGCCATATTTCCAATCCCAGGAAATAGTGAAGGAGGCCCAAATCCTTCATCTCAAACTCTGTAGCAAGATCCTTCTTGCATGACAGTATCAATAGCTCATCACCCGTTAGAATCAAATCATCAACATACAGTACAATGATAAGCAACTTACCCTCCACCACAATCTGGTATAGGTTCGGATCCGCCTCGCTCTTGGAGAATCCAAGTCCTGTGAAATAGCTGTCTATCCATGTGTACCAATCACGTGGTGCTTGCTTCAACCCATACAACGCTCTCTTGAGCCTGCACACATGCGACTCGCTGCTGAAGACCTCAAAGCCTTCGGGCTGCTCAATGTACACCTCCTCCTCAATGACTCCATTGAGGAACACAGTCTTCACATCCATCTGATGAATGTGCCATCTCATCTGCGCTGAGAGAGCAAGAATCGTCCGTATGGAAGAATACCTTGCGACAGGTGCAAAGGTCTCCTCATAATCGATCCCCTCAATCTGTGAAAAGCCTCGGGCAACAAATCTTGCCTTGTACTTATCCACACTCCCGTCAGCTGCCTGCTTAACTTTGTAGATCCATCTCAAACCCACCACTGATTTCCCTTCCGGTCTAGGAACAATCTCCCATGCAATGTTTCTGACAATAGAATCATACTCTTCCACCATGGTGTGTACCCATGCGGGATCCTCCACAGCTTCCTCGAAAGAGGATGGCTCAGTCACAACACACTTGCTCATAAGAGCCATGTATCCAGTGTACCGATCAGGTGACTATCTCTGCCTGCGTTGGGCTGTAGGTGGTCCTACAACTTTCTTTGCATCTTGAGCCAGTCGCTCAGCTTCTGTCAAGCGCTTTCGCCCTCTGATGGTTGGTGCTGCATGAGTGGTCTCTTCCACTCCATGAACCTCGTCCTGTGGCTGATCCACGTCCTGAAGCTCATCCTTAGGAACTAATAGCTCCTCATCTGCATGCAAGTGTAGCTCCCTCTCAAGCGAACACTTCATGGCTTTCTCCTCCTGAAATTTTATATCCCGTCGCACAACAGTTTTACCACTGTCTGGAAAATACACACGATAGTTGTGGGGCGTATCAGTGTACCCCACAAATATCCCAACCTCTGCGGTCGACTCCAACTTCTTCCTGGCATCCTTCGTCACATGCATGTAAACGTTAGCACCAAAAATCCTCAAATGAGAAAGATGAGGCTTCTTACCAGAATAAGCCTCCTCAGGTGTACTCATGCCAAGTATCCTATGAGGACAACGGTTCTGCACATAAACTGCTGTATTGCATGCTTCCACCCACAAGTGAAGGGGTAGGCCCTGATCATGCAACATTGCCCGTGCAGCACCCACGATCGTTCTGTTCTTCCGCTCAGCTACCTCGTTCTGCTGTGGGTTATGGGGAGCTATGAGCTCTCTACGAATCCCTTCTGCCTTGCAGAAATCCTTGAACTCGTCCGAGATGTATTCACCACCATTATCGCTCCTAAGAGCCTTCACCTTCTTCCCCGACTCCTTCTCGACCAGTGCTTTGAATTCACAGAACTTTGAATATGTCTCGCTCTTCTTCTGCATGAAGAAGATCCAGCACTTACGAGAGAAATTATCAACAAAAATCACATAATACATGTGTTTTGCTGTCGAAGCAACTGAGAAAGGTCCACACACGTCTGTGTGAATTCTCTCAAGGATCGTCGTGGCGCGACTATCCTTCTCGTGAAAGGTGGCTTTCACAAACTTCCCCAAAGTACACCCCTTGCACTGATCTGACTGCGCAAGTGTGCCTTTAGGAAGCCCTGTAGTGATCTGCTACAGTATCTTCAAGGCTCCATGGTGAAGGTGACCCAATCTCCTGTGCCACAACTCGCCATCATCCCGGCTCACCAATCCTTCTGCCTTGCCTGCCATTGCTGCGCATCCATCTACATGCAACTGATAAAGGTTCCTCACTCGAACCCCTATCTTCCGGGTCTCACCAGTTGTCTTGCTATGTAGGAAGGCCTTTCCATTGCTGAAAACAACATCATACCCCTTGTCTTCTAACATCGCCACTGAGATGAGATTCTTCTTCAATCCTGGAACATGCATGAATTCCTTCAATACAAAGTGTTTACCAGACTCCCTCTCAAAGGAAATGGTACCGATACCGGTCGCACTGTATCTACCATCATCGCCCATTTCGATGTGCACTCCAAGATCCTTGTCCTCCAGATCAGAGAAAAAATCTCTATCTCCCGTCATGTGAAAAGACGCACCACTGTCCAAGAACCACACTGATCCCATCACACTTGAAACCAAGCATGCGATCAATGAAAAATCAAGCTCAAACTGAGAAGCTAAGGCCTCTCCCCCTGTAGATCCAGCAGCTTGCTTGTTCTTCTTCTTCTGCGGACAATTTGTGGCATAGTGTCCGTGCTGGTGACAGTGAAAACACTTCACCTTGGACATATCCTGCTTCTTGCCTTTCGCACCAAACTGAGAAGCTTTCTTGCTCTTCCCTTTCTTTGCTTTGGCAGCCAAAGTGAAATTCTCTTCATCAGATACCTTTGATGAAGATCCATTCTCACCTTTATTGTTTCGGAGTTTATCCTTGAGCGCTAGGTCGCTCTTGCTTTGGAATAACATTCGCAATCCGTTGAAAGACATTTCAACAACACTGCTGCAAATTCGAATTCCACCAGCAACCAACTCAACTGCTTCCGATCTAGAATTCGTGAGAACAAAATATTTCTCGTACAGAGATTGACTGTATGGGCATTCACCGGATATCTCACCTTCCAAAGGAAGGATGAATCCAGAGGCTAGCTGGCCTGATTACAGACTCTGCCTGAAGAAATAGAATGTAAACACTTCCTGAATAGTAGATCTGATGATCAACAGCTCCGATACCATGTAGAAAATTTTCTACAATTATCTAGCTCGCTCTGATACCATGTAGAAATTTTGAATAATTTAACACATATTCAATGGAGATTATCCTGATCATGTACTATTTCGGAAAACTCACACAATACATAAGCTCCTCTACGTTGATCATCAATATAGCAGCATCAATAACAATAAAACATCAAGAGCATTCACACATTAACACAGTATGTATCCCGGGGAAAGCATCTCGCTAAAAACCCCAACTATTTGTATATTAATGATTGAGTCATGTAACATTACACAGCATAATACTTCTCACAAATATCTCCACCTCTGTTACACACAATACAACTCAGATTTGATCTCCAAATCTCTTCCACTGCTTGCCTGCCTCCACTGCTCAATACCTGCTCGAGAACTGATGAGAATGGCTTACCAAACTTGTTTTTCACCTGCAAAATAGTCACTCACTCTTTGTTGGACGTGAGCACAAGCCATAATGTGGGCAAATACGTGAGCAAACTCATTGGCATACTCAATCCCTTGATTGTGCAAGATTTGGTGCACAACTATAGTCACAACTAATAGCAATCTGATTCTCTACCACCTGTCCCTGTTGAACTGAACATGCACTGACATGCAACTGAGTTAACTGATGTATTCATTAGTTGTATTATGAGTTAATAACTTGTGAATTAATTAATAACTAATTCACCCAACTCATCTCTAGTCTATTTTCCAGTTAGACTAAATACAACTAGTTTAACAAAGCTAAACTGAACACAACTCCATCAACTCCACAATCAACTCCACCAAACTCAACTGATTGAGTTCTAACTGAAGTCATGCATGCAACAACTCAATTGACTCATAAGAAAAGCGTATTTCCTTCTGACAGCTGCATGTGCCACCTCTATAGCTCAAACTGAAGTGCTCCAAGAGAATAAGATTAAGTTTATAGTCCAAATATTATTGTGAGATAATAATATTTGACTTTTCTATTTTTGACTTTGATCACTCACACTGTGATCAATCACACTGTGATCACTCACATTTTCATCAAAAATAGAAGTCCATCTATTTTTTTCCCAACTTTATCAATCATCCATAAACAGCAACCTGCAATCCATATACATGATCCATATGTCTAAAAATAGACATAGTCTAAAAATAGACTTGCGCCAAAAATAGCCTACGGGCCCACTTAGTGAAGGCGACTCTTTTCACTAAGCTCCATCATCTTGTTGCAATCTCAACAGTAGTCAGAAAGATGACTAGAGTAAGTAGGTAGGATTTCAATTTGAATAAATTCAGTTTTCAGCAGCAAGTTTATGTTAGATTAGATTTCAGTTTGCAGAAAAGAGTGTAGTTTCAGTTCAAAACTTTTAGTCACAAAGATTATACAACAGGGCATATACATCTGTGGGATTGGCCCAATGGATTAGGCTACTAGTCGACAGTGTTCTTGACATTTCACAAGGAAATGCCATCCCCAAGTGGAGCCACTGTTAGGTTCCTATACTAATAGGTGTCATAATTTATGATTGACTTAGTTTATCTCTATAATATGTACATACCTTTTCTTTCTGCAAATGTTTTCCATATTCAAAAAATCAAAAAATTTAAAAAATGTAAAGAGGGTATGCCCTAAAAGAAAAATCAAAGGGCAAAAAGAAGGAAAAAGGTCAAAAAATATGAAAATGAACCCCAAAAATAAAAGACCATGAAAGTGTGCAAGCCCAAATGCCACTACCATTTACTTTTATGCATAATAATGATTTTGTGCAACTTGTTATTTATGCCACAATCCATGGTAATCAAACAGTTTAATCTTGATTATTCCATGTTTTGATTTCATGTTGATAGATGGAGAATAAATATCTAACCAAACAGTGTAATCTTGGGAGATAAGTAGTTAGGTAGAGTGAATAAAAGGAGCTCAATTGTTTAATCTAAGCCCTTGGATGTAATAAGGATATAGTTAGACAGATTTCTATTGTAAAAGAAAAGAAAATGGTTTTGATAAGGTTTTTCCAGTTTAAGTGGACCTTAATAAAGAGTAGAAAAAATGGTAGGATGACTAGGTGGGTAAGTAGTTGTATGGTTGCAGCATTATGATGATTGATTGGGTAAAATCATGTCATTTGATTTCATCATCAAGTTGCTAAAGTATGGATGATAATGGAACATTTACAAAGTCAAGTGATTAATTTCCCCCATTCAGCTTACCTTTAATTTCACTAATTTCCCATAAGTAAAGGCAAAAGTACCTAAAACCTTAAGTTAAAGGGGCTCAGAGCATTTCTCTGACTTGAGGAGGGACCAGATGCTCGACCTAATAACTTATACGGTTTAAGTACTAAAACCCCCTCAGGAACATTCATCCCCCTCCATAATACATTCATTTCACCTAAAAATCCCTTTTCCTAAGGTGGAATCACCATTTGCCTAGGGAAAGTAATTATCCCCATACAAAAACCCCTTCACAAAAACCCACAAAAATAATTTAGCCTAAGTTATAATGCGCAAGTGAAAACATGAAAAACAAATGTTAAACTCATTATACTTAGCGCAAAAATCACTTTTCCACTTTCATTTCATATTAATCCCTAATTTTAACTATAGTTATTTAATTCTCGAAAATAACCCTTCCCCATATATTTTAAATAAATCCCATATTGTAAATATCCTGCCCCCAAGGTTTGAGATATAAACCTTATTAGTAAAATAATTAAATGGATTAACTAGTCGATCAACGACTAATTAAGAACCATAACCCTCCGTCGATTAAAAAAGATTAATTAGTCAATCAGTGATTAATTAAATCTGTCCCTGCCAATCAAATCACCCCCGACGTCATTAACCCTCTCTAATCAGTATTTAATTAACCTTTAAGCTTATTAAAACCTCGTTAGGCCCCTCCATAAACTCCCAGATCAAATCACACCCCCAACCACCGTGCGATCTGACCACTTCAGATCCAATGGCTGACTCTCATATCGGGCGACCTTTGAAGGTTGACCTTTACCCGCCCGATGTGAGCGGTTTCACTGTTCACCCCGCCGCTACGTGGCTCCCAATGAATGACATCGGGCAGCCTCCCCCCAATACTGCCAAGCACCCAAAAGCTATGCGAAAAAAACCACTTACCACCCGCCCACTACACAACAAACCATCTACTGTTCAGTTCGCGCCATATTTTAAAAGTTGCCTGTTAAAGTTCAAACCCCAAGAACCCAGGTTTTCTCGCCCTTCGCCCATTCTACTATGTAAACTTATGAAACCGTTCTGCTCCACCTGAAGCCTCTGCTAACCAATTCAAGCATGGTTTACCTCCCAAAATCATTTTGGACTCACTCAATAGACCTATAAAACTCGATAAATCCATTAATGACCCTCCTTGTCAACCCAACATTTTCCTCACAGTTTATTTTGTTTTACAGGTGATCAAAAGACCGCAACCCTGGATAAATAGTCTTAATACTAGTCATAAGACATGTTTACTTCGAGATTGTTATAAAATCTATTGAAACAGAGATGGAAAATAAAACATTCAGTTAAAAGACAAGCAGAGGGAACATGAAATTAAAATATTTACTATTGAAATAGAGAGTAAAAACCTAAAATATACAGTGAAGGTAAAAGGACACAATAAAGAATAGTCAACGTGTATCAGGGTTAAAGAGTATCAGATTGAAGACCAAGTTAAGTAAAGTAGCTAGCATGAAGACAAATAGCAGAGAAGATGGTTACAAAGCACACAAATTCATGTCAAAGTGAAAATAGATGAAAAAGTAAAACAATAAAAGTAAACTTGGATGCAGTAAGGGTTAAATAGAGATTAAAACACTTTCACCAACAACAATGAATTTTATGCAAAGTAAAAGTGAAAAACAGTTAAAAGAAATTTGAGGTTAAAAGATGAAATCAGAGAAAAAATGGTACATTCTTTAGAAATTTCTTGTTTAAGTCATAGTTTGTCAGAAACTATTGTGGCCAATCCAAGAAGTATTTTGATGTTAGAAAATTATATATTACGGAGCAATGGAACACATAAAATATTGCAGAAATGTAAACACAGAAAACGCATAAAACAAGAGAGACACAAATATACGTGGTTCACCCAGTTTGGGCTACGTCCATGGAGAAACAACTAGTCCTTCCTTTTATATTATCCAGCAAACTGAAGAGATACAACCTACAACAGATCCTTTCTAACACCCTCTTCTCTATCAATCTCCTCTCTCTTTCTCACTCATAATACAAATCTACATAGATGCAATACAATTCCTTCATATATAGTGAGGGGTTTCCTTGTAGGGCAAAAAACCCTAAATTAAACATAACTTCTACCATCAGATCTCCTCCTAATGAATGGCCCAGATTGACTAGAAATTGCTATACTTTTACAAGGAAATTTTACATCTATTCTTACCTTTGGGGGCACTGCCCCCAAAACCCCCCTCCGGGGGGGGGGGGGCTCCCCAAAGGTCGCAGCTGCCCCCCCCTGGACCCCCCCTACAGCGAATATTTTATGGGCGGTGTTGCCGCCCCATTTTGAACTGGGGTCCAATGTGGCGATACCTTTGAATACAGAAGATAATTAGGCTCCACACCCAACAATCTCCCACTTGGAGACTAATTATAGCAACTCCACCTTTGCTTCATTTGCTGGACAATGACTCCTCTTTGGACCTGGCTGTTTCTCATCTTCTTCGTCATACTTGAAGACCAATTGAAACTGAGCATATGTTGGAAATAATACTGAGAGGGGGGGTGAATCAGTATTATCAAGCCAAATATTCCCTTTTTAAAATTCAGAGGATATACGCTACTTCAGTTAGTAAAACCCGCGTATATACGCAACTATGTAGAAGGAAACCCGTGTATATAATGCAAAATTATGATTGACTTTATCTTTCAGATGTTGATTAATAATGTGTGTATCTGAGTGAAATAGATAGTAACCAGACCAGTAAGACAGAACAGAAGATAGTCACACACAAGAACACAAGATATAAGGTGGAAACCTAATGTGGGTGAAAACCACCTGCTGCAATTTGTCTCTATCTTTCTTTAATTAGAAACTTCCTTTTACAATGTACTGGTGCAGTCCTTTACCAGTACGCAGGCTACAACCTGCAGAGAGCTACAACCCTCTCTCGTTTTCTAGCTTCTCCTGGAAGGGAGCTACAACCCCCTTAGCTCTTGTACTAGCCAAGATACTAGTACGTAGGTGCTAGCCTACTGAAGGCTACAACCTTCTCTTTCTTCTAGGGACCACGTTTCATAAATTTTTAGACTGGATCCATGAACATCAATCAATCATCAAGTATATCTGCGTCAAATAATCTCCTTTTCCCCAATTAGCACTGAATCAAGTAAACACTTCTCTGACAGCTATACCCAGAACACAGTAACAGTAACCACACACCAAATTCTAAACCCAGAATACTGCAGCAATAAACAGAGGTAGCTAGATCATAATTTAAAAGATATACGCTATTTCAACAACCTGAAACCTGCGTGCATACGCTCCTGTGTATGGACCAACTTGCATATACGTTGTTTTCATTCACTGAACCAACGTGTATACGCTCTTTCACTTCAATGAACCTGTGTACAGATCTATAAAGAATAATTCATTCTTTCAAATATTCAGACACTAATTAACCCAGATTGTCAGATTTATAGATCAAGCATGCGCCTCATATAACAGATCAAAATCATACAAAGATACTATTATTCAAGCTTAAAGATTATGACCCATCAATAGAACTTATCCTTCTTTATGCGCTAAGGTTCCTCCTTCATTCAGATCCAGATCTGCACCATAACCCCAATTACAAATATTTCAGATCTAGCACTTATTAGATATTCAATTCATTCAGATTGATTGCCTTGCCAAATGATCTCCTTCCTCTTTTATAGTCTTAGGCCTTTCACAATACCACGGTCCAAAACCATAATAACACAATACCATGAACCCAATACTTGGGGTCAACACTTTTGGATGCAATACCACGGACCAAAACCATAGGATCAAAAACTGTCGGACTAATACCATGAGCCAACCATGAAAGTGCGTGAACGTTTCTCTATATGAAAGAAAATTTTCTCTGCATGAAAGTGCGTGAAATTTTCTCTACATGAAATAAAATTTTCTCTGCATGAGAGTGTGTGAAATTTTCTTTACATGAAAGAACCTTTTATCTTCATGAAAGTGCATGAAAGTTTCTCTACATGAAAGAAACTTTTATCTTCATGAAAGTGCGTGAATGTTTCTCTACATGAAAGAAACTTTTATCTTCATGAAAGTGCGTGAACTTTGCTGCACTATAATTTATCATCTGAGATGAGTGGGTTGCCATCAAGTACAACATATGTATCATAATGCCAACAATCTCCCCCTTTGGACTTGATGGCAACAACAACCAATCACTCTCCCCCTTTGTCATCAAGGGCAAAGGGCAGACCAAGATAATCTCTTTCCTAGATAAACTTTCTGCTGCCCATACTCCCCCTGAGTACCTGCTGAAATCTCTAAATGAGCTCCCCCTTTGTATATGCCAGGGTGTACCAATCTATCCATGCTTCCTCTGAGTACATGCTGAAGTCTCTGCTCTACTGAAGTGTGCGGTTCATGCTCCCCCTGACTATAAGCAAGGTCTGCAAAAAGATGTTTTACAAGAAGAACGATGACTTATACATCATAAAAGACCGTCCTATCACCAAAAGACTCAATACATACATCCATCACCCAACCAAGTGGGGATCATCCACCCAACCAAGTGGGGATACATAAAAAATGTACATATGACAACCAAAAACATTACATCTTCATCCCAGGCATAGTGGGGAAACCAAGATAGGCCATTACATGACCTTGACACCATAGAGACGAAATATCTAGAGCAATACTTATGAAAGACACCAAAAACTGATAGCAGCAGCATCTATTAATCACCATTCAGATCAACAACCATGATTTCCTTCTGTTCTTTCTCTGCATTTGTTCCACCTGAAACCAACAACAACTGTGAACTAGAACCAAAAGCTTCTAAGATAATGCCAACAATGCATCATTAGAAGTTTATCTACTCCCCCTGAACCTGTGACAGAAGGTCTCTGTCAGACCCAATTCAGATTATCTCCACCATAACTAGAGCTTGTCCCTACTGATATCCATCAAGCGTCCATATACGCGACTATATCTGCACAAACCTGCATATGTATGCGGATCCTCCTCAGGCAACTAGCGTACACCCATTTTTCTCTGAAATAGACAAGATTTAACAGCAAGATGATGCATCAATTACCCCCGACTTCTGTCTGAGGTATTCAAATGTCTCCCTGGGCAGTGGTTTGGTGAGAATATTAACAACTTGTTCCTTAGAAGGAACATACTCCAACTTGACCTTTTGTTCCAACACTTGTTCCCGGAGAAAGTGATACTTGATTGGTATGTGCTTGGTTTTTGAATGCATGACTGGGTTCTTAGAAATGCTAATTGCACTTGTATTATCACATAAGATGGAGATAGGTGGTGTACAAGTGATTTGAAAGTCCTGCAAGGTTTTCATCATCCAAAGAAGTTGAGTGCAACAAGATGCAGTAGCCACATATTCCGCTTCAGTTGTAGATAAAGCAATCGAACTCTGTTTCTTGCTGAACCAAGATACTAATCTGGAACCCATAAAGAATGCTCCACCACTTGTGCTCTTCCTGTCATCCACGCTTCCAGCCCAATATGCATATGTATAAGCATGTAGAGTGAGATCTGTATCTCTAGGATACGATAAGCCATAGTTTTGAGTTCCTTGAAGATACTTGAAAATTCTCTTTACTGCCTGAAGATGGGTTTCTTTAGGATTTTCCTGAAATATTCCAACTATTCCCACTGCATGCATGATGTCTGTTCGAGTACATGTCAAATAAGAAGACTTCCAATCATGGATCTATAGGTTGGTTGATGCACTGCTGCAGATTCATCATTTGCACTGAGGCTGCATCTTGTAACCATAGGGGTACATACTGGTTTTGCATCTTCCATGCCATATTTCTTCAAGATCTGCTTGAGATACTTGGTTTGAGACAAAAAGATACCGCCTTCATTTTGTTGGATTTGCAATCCAAGAAAATATGTCAGTTCTCCAAGCAAAGACATTTCGAATTCTTTCTGCATTACCAAGGCAAAGCTTTGACTCATAGCTTCTTCATTGCTGCCAAAGATAATATCATCTACATACACAACAAGTATTAGCAATTTGTCATTTTCAATTTTTATATAAAGATTGCTATCTGCTGATCCTTTTGAAAAACCCCGTTGATGAAGATATTTGTCCAAACAGTAGTACCAAGCCCTTGGATCCCGTTTAAGACCATAGAGAGCCTTTTTTAGTCTGCATACAAGATTTGGATCATTCCAAGGATGAAGCCATCTGGTTGCTCAATGTACACTTCTTCTTCTAAGTCTCCATTCAGAATGGTTGATTTCACGTCCATTTGAAATACTTTGAACTTTTGAAAGCTTGAGAGAGCAAGGAACATTCGGATGGCCTTAAGTCTAGCAACGGGAGCAAAATTTTCTTCAAAGTCTATACCTTCTTGTTGAGCATACCCTTTACAAACAAGTTTGGCCTTGTTTCTAATCACTTCCCCATTTTCATTCAACTTGTTTTTAAAGATCCATTTTGTCCCTATGAAATTCTTATCTCTTGGTCTAGGAACCAACTCCCAAGTGTTATTCCTTTTCATCTGCTCAAGTTCTTCATCCATTGCCTTGACCCAACATTCATATTTGCATGCCTCTTTTACATTTTGAGGTTCAGTGGAGGAGAGCAATGCCAAATAGCTTGAGGCTTCTGCAATTGTTCTTCTTGTTTGTACACCTGCCTCTTTCTGCACCAAAATCTGAGATTCTGGATGATTCTTCTGAACGTACCTGGATGGAGTCTTCTCTTCTATCCTTATCTGTTCCTCTGGTGCCTCTTGAGGTTCTTCTTCATCATCAGTCTGATTTGGAGAGTAGTCTTCATCCTCTTCGATATTTTCATAATTTACTTGCCTAGGAATGTATCCTTTTTCATCAACCACTATATTAATGCTGTCAACAATTCTTCCAAGTCTTTTATTGTAACACTTATATGCTTTGCTGTGGTGAGAATAACCAAGGAGAATGCCTTCATCTGCTTTAGGTTCAAGTTTGCCAAGCTGTTCATCATTATTCTTAATATAGCATTTGCTTCCAAAAATTTTGAAATGCTTTACCGAAGGAGTCTCACCATACCAGAGCTCATGAGGAGTTTGAGTACTGTTCACTTGGACATTTGTTTTGTTGAGAATAACAACCATAGAAAATGCAGCTTCACCCCAGAAGGTTGCGTGAGTTCTAGACTCATCAAGCATAGCACGAGCCATTTGTTGGACCGTTCTGTTCATCCTTTCCACCACTCCATTTTGTTGAGGAGTCCTAGCTGTAGATAATTCCCTTCTTATTCCATGTTCTTCACAGAAATCTAAAAATTCATTTGAGGTAAACTCCCCACCTCTGTCGGACCTGAGGCACTTAATTTTGTGATTTGATTCATTTTCAGCCAAGGCTTTGAAGGATTTGAATTTTTCGAATGCTTCAACTTTGTGCTTCATAAGTCCTAACCAAACCATCCTGGAGAATTCGTCAATGAATAATATAAAGTATTCTTCTCCTCGAGGTGACCTTGTCCTAAATGGACGACATACATCTGTATGGACTAGCTCAAGAGTTTTGCTAGCTGATCCTTCCTTCTCAGGGAAGTTAGTTCTGGTTTGCTTACCAAACTGACATGATTTGCATATTGTGTTGTCTGGAATTTTGATGTCTGGAAGACCATGAACTGCCTGGTATTTGCATGATTTCCTTATTTTTGAAAAGCTTAGATGCCCCAACCTCTGGTGCCATAACCAGTGTTCATCATCCTTGCTCAAATAGCATTGTTGTTGTCCTTCTTCAAATATGTATAAATTATTTGGAGTTATTCTACCTTTGATCACTATTTTTCCTGTATCAAGATCACGAACACTACATCCATTTGATCGAAATATTACCTCGGTTCCTTGATCGCACATCTGACTGACACTCAGTAGATTATGCTTCAAGCCATCAACATACAAAACATTTCCAGCTTTGACCTTTTCTTTCAACTGAGCAGTGCCTCTTCCTTTTATGACTGCAGGGGTATCATTTCCAAAAGAAACTTTCTTTCCCTTTTCTAAAACAGTATATGATTCAAGTTTTTCTTTATCACCTTTCATATGCTTCGAACATCCACTGTCGATGTACCATAGATTTTCCTGTCCTTCTGCATAAAAAGCTATCCCACATCTTTCTGGTTGTGGTTCCTTTATTCTCCATGTTTTGGTTCTTGAGGCTTGTTCCTTTGTCTGTCGAAACCTGCTCCTGCATTCAGAATCTTCATGACCGAATTTATTACTAATAAAACATTCAATTTCATTTTCAAGGGCCGAAAAGTTGTTATAAGTCCTTTTCGTAATCCCAGTCATACTTCTTTGTTTTTGAGCTTCTCTAGTCATGATTGTCTTATAGGCAACACATTGAGTTGCTTTGCGACCAAATTTATGGCAAGAGAAACATTGGCCATTGAAGAAACTTCTACGATTATCAAATCTACCAGCCAAATGATTGTAGTTTCTATTGTCATCCATTCTTGAAGCAAATTGAGAAGTTTTTACCTGTGGCTGGTTTACCTGGTAGTCTTTGTTTATTCTTGATGTAATTCGTCCTTGTTTTACCTAGTGATCTCCATTGGGATTTTGCTCATTCCTCCTTGCTGCATCAAGATAACTCTTTGAGGTGGATGCTTGAGATGCTTCTCCATTATACCCCAGACCTGTCTTGATTAGTGGAGAACATTGTACATTAATAATCTCATCCAGAGTTTCAGATCCTTTAACAAATTTAAGATTAAGAGCCTTTGTTTTCTCAATTTCTTTTCTAAGGCCAACAATTTCACATTCTAACTTCTCAAGAAATTTTTCTTTTTCATCAAGTTGGAATTGCAGAGTATCAATGATCATATCTTTTTCTTCTAAACATGTTTTGAGTCTAGAAATCTCTTCATAAAAACCATCTACAGCTATAGCGTCCATGTAATCATCATCTTCAAAAGCCATTAAAAGTTTATAATCATTACCTCGTTCATCTTCATCACTATTTGATAGGCCATCACTGTCTTCATGAGTGTAGTAACTTTTCTTAGTTGCATTCTGTTTCTTGTTCCATCTAACAGGTTCCTTCCCTTTATCAATCTTATCCTTATGAGGACACTTGGCAGCATAATGATCGACTCTTGCACAAGCAAAGCATTTGAAAGGTAACTTACCTCGGAATATTCTAGCACCCCGTTGAAGATTCTTGACAAAATTTGATTCTTCTTCTTCTTCTGACACGTGTCCTAACTCATAGTAGTCTCCTTTGCCTGAAGCCTTGAAAGCAGCTTCTCTCTTGTCCGATGGTCCTCCTTTCCTCATTTCATAAGCAGTTAGAATCCCGTGCAGCTGATGATGATGATGATGATGGTGGTTAACGTCCACTGAAACCAAATTGGTCTATCGGACCTATAATTTTCTTAGTTTTTAATTATCTGGCTCCTCGTCTTTCTTGGTGAGCTTGGTGCTGTAGCTTTCTTTTTTTTCTCTACGATCTTCCAACTTCCTTTGTCTTGCATCTCTTTCATCTCTTCTGGTTCTTGGGACATTGGTGTTTTAGCTTCACGATCTATTGTGTTCATCCTTTTGAGGATAGTTGGAGAAGAAGTTTGGTCTAGGAGATCTGCTTTGCTGTTAAATGAAGATTTATTTTGTGCGATATTCGAATCTTCATCACTGTTGATCTGTTAGGCGGGACTTTCTCCCCACTTGTGTTGAGAGTTGTTTCTTTCTTGCCCGATTTCAAGTGATTCAGAGTTTTCTCTAGAGTATTCTTCTTTGATAACAGTGTAGTGTTCTTTTTCTGCTCCTTCCCAACATGTAGATCTGTGGTGGTTTTTTCTAGCAGAATTTTTTTGGGAGGCTTTTGGGCAATTTTTGGCTAGATGGCCTGTCTCAAAGCAGGATCGACATCTGAAGAGGAAACTTTCATAATCGAGTTTCTGGTTCCACACATAGTCTTTACTTGTTAGGTTTATTTCAGCTGGAAATCTGGCGTTGAAGTCCATTTCCACACAGATGCATGCACAGGTGGTTCTGGCATATTCCTCTGTTTCTGGGCACCTGCAGTAAAATTTCCCAATTGCATTTCCAATGGCTTTTAACGAGGATAGATTTCATAGATGCAAGGGTAGACTTGGCAATCTCACCCAAACTGGTGCTGAGGTTATGATTGCTGTAGAGGGATCAAATGATGGGTTCCATGGCTTCATGAATAACCCTGATTTTTCCCAAAACCAAGGGCCAGAATCTAGAATACACTGTCTGCTTTCAGGATTTTCAAAATCTACTATAAAGAAACCCCTAGCACAGGGGTAGATATTAATTTCATCAGAAATAATAGGCTTCCATACCTCCGAGATCCAATTGTGAAGAGCTGTCAGCCGCGGCCAGAAACCATTGAACCGACAGATTAGGGAACTTTCAGAAAACTTCAAAGCCTCATCGAGTGAGGCCTGGACCACCTGTACAGTGGGAGCTGGGACTTCACTCACGATATGGGCAGGAGCTTGCCCTCCAGAAGCGGATGAGCCAGCAACTATTTTCGCGAAGCTAGAAGCCATATTTTACTTGCCCGTAAAACCCAGCCGCAGAGAAATAAGACAGAAGATAAAATTAGACCTAGATTTAGCCGCAGAGAATTAGATCTAGAACCTAGCTGCCTAGATCTAGATCTAGAACTATTTAGGTTTAAAAAGAAGAAATGGATGCCGGTCACCAATTCTCCAATGTAACCCTAACAACATTGTTTTGTTCTTTATAACATTATTATAAAAACATCCTCTTACCAGGACCTTTACGCGCACGGCTGAACAACATATGCTACATGTTTCAATTCAGAATACGATTCCCCCCGATCAGATGCTGGCTATAAAAGAAATCCTCAAAAGAGAGCCAGACTCTAAGCGCTAGTGATAACCGAACTCAGACATGGAGTACTTGGCGAGCTCCCCTGGAAGAACGAGTCTTACTGCTGTCTGGATCTCCCGGTAAATAATAGTCGGCTTCTTGTTGTAGCGAGAGAGTCTCGATGCCTAAAACTGTTTTATGATTCCCATGGCACTGCTGGAAGTACGTATTTCCGGATGGACATGCTTCAGAACCTTGATCTTAGAGCTAATTTTCTTGAGATGACACGAGGATTTTTACATAGGTTGACCAAAATACCGCAGAGAAGATCTGAAACTACCACAGAGAAGATCCGAAACTCCGAAACTACTGCAGAGAAGATCCGAAGAGAAATTCTCTTTTTCTTCTATTACAGAAACTTTAGATTCAAACCTAGGGGACAAAGATCTTAGAACTTGTTCAACCACAACAACCTCTTTTATTTCTTCACCCAAGTTTTTCATACAATTAACAATCTCATCTACACGAAGGAAATAGTAGCCACACTTTCATCATTGTGCAAACTGAGATTTTCATACTGAATTCTGAGGGTTTGAAGTTTTGCTCTTTTTACCTATTCATCTCCTTCATAGCTCAGAACAATCTTGTCCCATATTTCCTTTGCGGATTTATACTGCATAACCTTGACGAATTCTGATTGAGATAGACATCCTAATAGGGTATTGACTGCCTTTGCATTTGTTTCATATTTCTTCTTCTCAACCGGATCTGTAGGAGTTGCCGATGGAAAAGTGTACCCTGTATCGATGATATCCCAGACTTCTGTACCAAGAGATTGAAGATAGGCAGTAACTCTTACCTTCCAATATACGAAGTTTGTCCCATCAAAAATCGTTGGCCTGATAGATGCTTCTCTCTCGTAGTTGCTCATGATGATGGATCTTCCTCCAAGCGATCAAGCTTCTTCAGAAGGACCTGCTCTGATACAAATTGTTGGAAATAATACTGAGAGGGGGGGTGAATCAGTATTATGAAGCCAAATATTCCCTTTTTAAAATCCAGAGGATATACGCTACTTCAGTTAGTAAAACCCGCGTATATACGTAACTATGTAGAAGGAAACCCGCGTATACAATGAAAACTTATGATTTACTTTATATTTCAGATGTTGATTATTAATGTGTGTATCTGAGTGAAGTAGACAGTAACCAGACCAGTAAAATAGAACAGAAGACAGTCACACACAAGAACAAAAGATATAAGGTGGAAACCCAATGTGGGTGAAAACCACCTGCTACAATTTGTCTCTATCTTTATTTAATTAGAAACTTCCTTTTACAATGTACTGGTGCAGTCCTTTACCAGTACGCAGGCTACAACCTGCAGAGAACTACAACCCTCTCTCGTTTTCCAGCTTCTCCTGGAAGGGAGCTACAACCCCCTTAGCTCTTGTACTAGCCAAGATACTAGTAGGTAGGTGCTGGCCTACTAAAGGCTACAACCTTTTCTTTCTTCCATGGACCACGTTTCATAAATTTTCAAATTGGATCCATGAACATCAATCAATCATCAAGTATATCTGCATCAAACAATCTCCTTTTCCCCAATTAGCACTGAATCAAGTAAACACTTCTCTGGCAGCTGTACCCAGAACACAGTAACAGTAACCACACACCAAATTCTGAACCCAGAATACTGCAACAATAAACAGAGGTAGCTAGATCATAATTTAAAAGATATACGCTATTTCAACAACCTGAAACTTGCGTGCATACTCTCCTGTGTTTGGACCAACCTGCGTATACGCAGTTTTCATTCACTGAAACAGCGTGTATATGCTCTTTCACTTCACTGAACCTGTGTACAGATCTATAAATAATAATTCATTCTTTCAAATATTCAGACACTAATTAACCCAGATTGTCAGATTTATAGATTAAGCATGCACCTCATATAACAGATCAAAATCATACAAAGATACTATTATTCAAGCTTAAAGATTATGACCCATCAATAGAACTTATCCTTCTTTATGCGCTAAGGTTCCTCCTTCATTCAGATCCAGATCTGCACCATAACCCCAATCACAAATATTTCATATCTAGCACTTATTAGATATTCAATTCATTCAGATTGATTTCCTTGCCAAATGATCTCCTTCCTCTTTTATAGTCTTAGGCCTTTCACAATACCACGGTCCAAAACCATAATAACACAATACCATGAACCCAATACTTGGGGTCAACAATTTTGGATGCAATACCACGGACCAAAACAATAGGATCAAAAACTGTCGGACTAATACCATGAGCCAACCATGAAAGCGCGTGAACTTTTCTCTATATGAAAGAAACTTTTATTTGCATGAAAGTGCATGAAATTTTCTCTACATGAAAGAAACTTTTCTCTGCATGAAAGTGCGTGAACTTTTCTTTACATGAAAGAACCTTTTATCTTCATGAAAGTGCATGAAATTTTCTTTACATGAAAGAACCTTTTATCTTCATGAAAGTGCATGAACGTTTCTCTACATGAAAGAAACTTTTATCTTCATGAAAGTGCGTGAAATTTTCTCTACATGAAAGAAACTTTTATCTTCATGAAAGTGCGTGAACTTTGCTGCACTATAATTTATCATCTGAGATGAGTGGGTTGCCATCAAGTACAACATATATATCATAATGCCAACAACATATTCTTAGTTTCTTCCTGGTTACAACTTTTGTTAGAATATCTACAGGATTATGGCTAGTGTGTATCTTTTCCAACTTCAACTCTCCATCTTCCAATACTGATCGTATGAAATGGTACTTGAGCTGTATGTGTTTAGTCCTAGAATGAAATGCTGAGTTCTTTGCAAGATGAATGGCACTTTGGCTATCACTGTATAATGTGCCCATATCATGCTCCTTACCCAATTCACCCATAAACCTTTGTAACCAAATCATTTCTTTACTAGCCTCTATAGCAGCAACATACTCTGCTTCTGTTGTTGAAAGTGCAACAACACTTTGGATTTTTGAAACCTAACTGACTGATGTTCCACCTACAGTAAATACATATCCTGTAGTGCTCCTCCTATTATCTCTGTCACCTGCCATATCTGTGTCAACATATCCCTGTAGAGAAATGTTTGAACCACCAAAGCATAATGCTTGATTTGTGGTACCTTTCAAATATCTGAGAATCCATTTCACTGCCATCCAATGTTCCTTTCCTGGATTGTTCATGTACCTACTTACAACTCCCACTGCATGTGCAATATTAGGCCTTATTAAGCTTCCAACTGCTAATGCATATGGAACTTTAGACATATAATCCATGTCTTCTTGGGTCTTTGGGCACATTTCCTTACTAAGTTTAAAACGGCTAGCAAAAGGTGTACTAACTGGTTTTGCATTGTGCATATTAAATCTTTTCAACACCTTTTGTATGTACCCATTCTGAGACAGTGTTAGTTTGCAATTTTCCCTGTCTCTAGTTATTCTCATTCCAAGGATTTGTTTTGCAGCTCCCAAATCCTTCATTGTGAATGAATTTGCCAATTTTCTTTTGAGCACATTTATTTCCTGCATGTTAGACCCTACAACAAGAATGCCATATACATACAATAACAATATAATATAGCTTCCATCATTTTTCTTTTTTAGATAAACACAATGATCAGAGTGACATCTAGTATAACCTTGTTCAGACATAAACTTGTCAAATTTTAGATACCACTACCTTGGAGCCTGTTTTAAGCCATACAAGCTCTTCTTCAACCTACATAATAGTTTCTCCTTCCCTTTTACCTCATATCCTTGTGGCTGTTGCATATATATCTCTTCGTCCAAATCCCCATGGAGAAAGGCTGTCTTTACATCTAGTTTCTCAAGATGCAAATCTTTAGCTGCTACTAGACTTAGAATAGTTTTGATTGAAGTCATTTAGCAACAGGAGAAAATATTTCATCAAAATCAATACCTTTCTTCTATGCAAACCCCTTCACCACAAGTCTAGCTTTGCACCTTTGTTTTCCTCCATCTTCTTCCTTCAGCCTATAAACCCATTTATTTTGCAATGTAGTTTTACCTGCAGGCAACCTGACTAAGTCCCAAGTTTCGTTATGCATTAAGGAGTCCATCTCTTCTTCCATGGCTAGCTCCCACTTCTTCTTTCTTTCAACCTGCATTTCTTCTTCATAACATTCGGGTTCACCAAAATCAGTCAACAATAAATAATATAATGAAGGAGAGTATCGTTCAGGGGGTCTACTTATCCTGGTAGATCTTCTAACACCACTTTCAGGTGTTTGGGGTGCATGTTGCTGTTGTGGTGGTTGCTGTTGTTGTGGTTGTTGATTATTATTATTTTCAGGCACCTTTACTTTTTCAGTGATCTCATCAAGAACTGTGTATTCCTTGTTTTCTTTTTCCTGTTTCTTTTCCTACAACTGATTCTTATACAAGACCTTTTCATTGAATATTACATCTCTGCTCCTAATGATTTTGTGATTTTCATAATCATATAAGTGATAACCAAAATCATTAACACCATATCCAATAAAGGTATATTTCTTTGATTTTGCCTCAAGCTTTGTTCTATTTTCTTTATTAATATGGACAAAGGCCTCACAACCAAAAGGCTTTAAAAAGGAGTAGTTTACCTTTTTACCTGTCCATGCTTCCTCTAGAACACCACCATCCAAGGAACTTGAAGGCCCTCTATTTATTAGATAAACAACAGTATCTACATCATCTGCCCAAAATTGTAAAGACAATCCTGCATGCAATCTCATGCACCTTGCACACTCCATGATTGTTCTGTTCATCCTTTCTGACACACCATTTTCTTGTGGTGTTCTTGGAATTGTCTTCTCTCAATGAATTCCATGCTCTGAATAGTACCTATCAAACTCATTGCTGCAATATTCACGTCCATTGTATGATCTGAGACACTTCAATTTCTTTCCTGTCTCAATCTCAACCAAAGCTTTCCATTTCTTGAAAGTATCAAATACATTAGATTTATTCTTAATACAATAAATCCAAGTTTTTCTAGTTGCGTCATCAATAAAAGTAACATAATAACAAGAGCCACCGAGAGATGATACCTGAGCAGGTCCCCATACATCTTTATGCATAATCTCTAATTTTTCGCTCTTCTTTTCTTTCCCAACTATGAGAAATCTGTCTCTCTTCTGTTTTCCATAAATGCAATTCTCACAGAAGTCCAAATCAACATTCTTCAAACCCGAAACAAATTCCTTGAGTGAAGGATCTTCATCTCCTTCTCACTCATGTGTTCGAGCCTATGATTCCATAATGTTGCATCTGCTCCTTTGGAAGTTAAAGCATTAACAGAGTTAGAAATACCATTGCAAGCTTTATTTGTGAAATTTGTCACACAACCTTCACTGCCTAACTGCCCTGTTGAAATCAGATTTTTCTTCAGATCTGGAACATGCCTTACCTCCTTTAGTAGCCATTGGTTTCCATTCTGCTGTTTTACAAGAACCTTACCCATTCCAACAATTTTACAGGGTTTATCATCACCCAAATGGACTTGTCCAAAATCTCCTTGAACATAGTCATGAAAGTATTTCTTATTAGGTGTGGCATGGAATGAGGCCCCTGAATCTACCACCCAGGAATCAGTAATATTTTCGAAAGAAAGAATCAAAGCATCTTGTAACACCTCACCTGTCACATTTGCTTCATGATTGTTTTCTTGTTGTGCATCTCTTTCTTTTCCCTTCGGAGATATACAGTGTTTCTCTAGGTGTCCTTTCTTTCCACATTTCCAATAGACTATCCCCAATCTGGACTTGGATTGCCTTTCTTGATTTACTGTGATATCTTGAGCTCTTTCCTCTTTCCATTTTTCTTCCCCTAGACTCTGCACTCAAAGCATTACTCGATGTCTTACCGGAGATTTTCCACCGCATTTCCTCGCTAAGGATAACACTAACAACATCATCAAACTTGAAAGTGCTAGATCCAGAAACAGAGTTACTAATGGCCATTACTAAACCATTCCAACTTTCTGGCAATGAGCACAAGAATAACAGAGCTCTAACTTCATCATCAAAGTTTACCGCTACAGAACTTAACTGACTTGTAATAGTATTAAAATCATTTAAATGGTTTGCAACAGATCCACCTTTCGACATCTTCATATTAAATAACCGTTTCATAAGAAATACCTTGTTTGAGGCTGAGGGTTTTTCATATAGTTTCACCAACACCTTAATCAAACCCTCTGTCATTGTTTCCTTTGAAATGTTGAAGGCGACCAACGCTGCGAGGCACAACTGTACTGTTCTGAGTGCCTTTCTATCGAGAAGGTTCCATTCTTCATCTGTCATACCCGTCGACATATTTGTTTTTTCGCCCAATGGTAGGTACAGATCTTTCTGATACAGATAATCTTCCATCTGCATCTTCCACAGTGAGAAGTTTTGGCTATTAAATTTCTCGACCCTAAACTTACCATCTTCTGCCATTGCTCCCACTTGAATGAGGAACCCTTCTTTCCTACGAGTTTATTAGCCAAATAGGCCTTCGACTAGACTGATACCAGTTGTTAGAAAATTATATATATATATATATATATATATATATATATATATATATATATATATATATATATATATATATATATATATATATATATATATATATATATATATATATATATATATATATATATATATATATATATATATATATATATAGGGCTACTTCTGTATTAATACAAAGATAATTTACACCAAGGCCTTGGCCTCATAGAGCTAGCCCAAAGATGCAGCATGATTACAAGCATAGCTGATTAGTATGCGAAAACCCAGCTGAGTATTGCCCTCAAGAGCTGTAGAGAGCCTAATCACGACTAGAGAAAAAATCCAGAAAACCCCATAGTTGTTCATGGAATTGAGAACTAAACCGGGGCTATGCGACAACCAAAATAGTAGAACTAGACCCAATAGCTGTGACCAACTATGCGACAACCCATAACTGATAACAAAAGTAACTGTGACTCCAACCGAAACTGAAAACTGAAGGCTGGCAGAATGCCCCTTTCACATGAGAAACTGGCAATTTGAGCTAATTCATATATCATGATATCTAGGAAGGTGATAAGTGAACCTTCTCAAGCTTGCTGAATTCCAAGAAAACCAAAAATAACCAACCTGTTTAAACATCAGGAGAGGGATCAAGCGGTTCCTCGATGATGCGGCATCCATACTTGTAATCATCATCATCATTAGAGGAGCCCGCCTAATTCTTCATGCTTTGAGAAGCTTTGCTTTTACCAGAGCCTGAAGCTTTACTTTGTTCAAAGTTTGTCTGGTTGGAGCCTGGCCTATCTTCCGCCAGCCTATTTGTAGTCGCCCTAAGGGAACCAGCCTCTTGACTTGAATTAAGCTCGCTGAGCTCGATGGTGACTGTTGGGCTCCAAAAATGTCATACAAATATCACTCATTACCATACATTTTTCACCTATGTTTCCATTATATCACTCACTATTCACCACCTTGTCACTCCATTTTCCCTACTATTCACCATTAATGGTCTCATTTATATTTTCCAAATATTGTTTATTTTTAAGCATTTTTGAGAGAAATTCTTGATTAAATATTAGAAAATAATATATTTTACTTTATATATGGAAAGTGGGTTGTTTTTGTGACATGTGTAGGTTCCAAGGAAGCTTCCAAGACATCTTTATGTGGCCTTGAATAATCAAATTCGAATTTGATAAGATAAGCCTCATGGAAAAGATCATGATCTCATAGAGAAGATCAAGGACAAAAGGGGGTTATGTGTCTAGATGGTTGAGAAATGTATGGAACTAAAGAGAGATTAGTGGATCATCATTATGAGTTTGTTATCTCATCCCATTGTATAAACAGGAGTACCTCCCCCATTCCAAGAAGAGGACTCTTGGAGCATGTATCCAACTTATGATGGAATAGAATAAAGCTTCATTTTACATAAATTTCCATTATATAGTTTTAGATATAAATTGTGTTAATGTAGTATATGAATTTATGGAATAACTTGTCACTTTGTTCTTAGGAGAATTGTGCTCACTCTAAAAGGATCAAAGGAACATTTTATTTCATAATAGATCTTATTTCATTGCTTAGATGTTTGAGGATTTTTTTGTGATTGATGAATGAGTTTTAAATTAAAATCTTATCAACATATGAAGGAACAACCAAGGGTCTAAGTTAGGCTCTCCCTCCATTTGATTTGCATGATAATTGAAATTCATTCTTTTGCTTTTATGTTTCAAGTATTTCATTTCTTATGCTTATGAATGAATCTTAGTTTAGTTTGGATTAGTATATGAGGGGAAAATCAAGAGACTAAGTTAGTCTTTCTCTCTCTTTGGATCTGAACAACACTTAAAGTTCCTTCTCTTGTCTTCATTTCAAGTTTCTGGTTTTATGTAATCAATGATTTCTTTTCAATCTATGATACTGTAGGGAAGGACAACTAGGACTTCCTTAATTAGGAGCCTCTTCCCTTGCATATTATATTGAATCGTAAATAATTTAGTTAGACATAGAGTTAGTTGCCTACTCCTGCATATATTTTGCTGGCATCATCACAAGCTTACGAGTTTCCCTGGTTGATAATTTAATGAAAGCAATTTAAGCAATTAAATTGCCCAACAGTGACCGTGGCCATAAAGGAGAAAGTGCCATGACTACAGGGGAATTGTGACCGAGCGGCATTAGTCATGGATTGGAAGGAACTTAGTGCTATAATTTTCAGTCCTCTGCCTCTACCCCGGCCACTCCAAGTAGCTGGGTACCTATCTATGTGGAAGTCCGAGCAGAAAGTTGAGGAGTCCGACGTGGAAGAGAAGGCCTGGCGTCCAATTTTCCCTCAGGAGCTGCCTCTTCGGCAGCTCATCCGCTGTCGAAGTTTCGGCATAACTGGAGGAGCAGGGTGATCTGGGCTACTTGGTAAACAATGGAAGCGGTTAGGGATGAAAACAAACTTGAATTCAACGCTCAGAAGGTTGAAAGGGAGAGAAAAAAACGAGTGGCTAGCAAAGGCGCAGGGGAAATAGAGGGTAGCTTGATGGCAAAGCCAGAATTTCCTCCAATGAACCAAAGCCCAGTTTACTCTTGAGAAAGTACGAGAGAAAACCACTGCATTTGCAAAGGAGGAGCTAGAGAGAAAGGGAGGAACACAATTGTGGCTAGCTGAAAGCGCCATGATCAAGAAATTAACCGGCAAAAGAGAATGTACTGGCATCATTAAAGCGTCATTAATTTGGAGCGCAGGGGAAGTTATGACCAGAGATGTGAGAGGTTGAGTGGTGGTGAAGATCAACCACGCGCCCATCCAAACAGCAATCCACATACCTGTATTGCCATCAGACACCCGGAACGAGGAGGGATAGATCTTGTTGCACCAGGAGTGTGCAGTCGCTTTTGAGTTGTGGATCATTGGAACAATTCAATGGACCAAAGAAGAAGGGGAGCTGCTAATCGGCCCCTTGATTAGCCAGTCTATCTGCAACCTTGTTAGCTGTTCACCAGATGTTCTTGAAGGAAATGCTGCGTGGATTTTTGAGCCATTCTTCAATTTGTTCCAGTCTACTTAGAAGCCTCTAACTCGAATCTATCTTTGCAGCTGAGGATCCTGATTGTATCCAGATAGCAACTTCTATGAGAATTTGAGAATCCCCTTCAACCTCTAAAGGGAGAAAATTTTCTGTTTCTGCTGTGCGTAACCCTTGCCATAAGCCTTCAACCTCGGAAGTGTTGTTGGTGTCTCTACCTATTGAATCGTGATACATATGCAGAACAGAGCCCTCTATGTTCCTGATGATGCCACCATATCCAGCCAGCCCAGGATTGCCCTTAGCCGCTCCGTTGAAGTTCAACTTGTAGGGATGGATGGACGAAGGAGACCAAGAGTGTGCGGACTCAGAGTGGATAGAAGTATTGGCCTTGATGAGGTTTACAAAGGTGAGGTCTAAGTTCCAGTTGGCAAGAATGAGGCGTTTTTGAGGAAATACGGGCATATATGAGTCTTGCCATTGTCTGAGAGCTAGAGTTTCTTGAAGATTCTTCTTGAGAAGAAGCCAAAGAGTGTCAAGAGGTGAACTGTGATTTTTGAAGATCCTGTTGTTTCTTTCCTTCCAGATTATTCAATAGACGAAGCCCGGAAGGAGGTTCCAGAGAGCATTGAGAAGAGGACTTTGGAAAGGATTCTGTGGCTAGGTCCTGATGGTGTTTATGACATCTCCCTCTCTTCTACCTGTTCTTCTGTTACACTGTGCTGTTCTCTCCCACATTTGAGCTGCTAGAGGGCAAGTGTCCAAGAGATGATTAATGTTCTCTTAGTGAAGATTGTAGTTGGAGCATCTAGAAGGCCCAATAAATCCTCGCCTTTGTAAGTTATCCCATGTGAGGATCCTTTTTTTGCTGAGGAAACGAAGGAAAGTGGAGACCTTAGGCCATATGTTTGGTTGCCAGACTTGATCCCATAGTTGATATTTTATTATCTGAATGGGGTGATGAAGGATTTGATATGCTTCCTTGGTAGTGAACATGCCCTTGGTAGTATATCCCCATCTCAAACGATATTTCTAATAAGAAAGTTTGATTCTCCTGAGTTTGAGCTCTTGATCAATCTCATTATAGGTTTCCTCCTGCCAGTTGGCCTACCAAGTGTTTGCCGGTCTCCATAGATGAAAGCCTTGGGGAGATTTCTATTGCCAGAATTGATGAACATGGATTTGCTCATTTTGCTGCATGGTTGCTTGCCACTTGGGTTTGTTAAAGAGAGAGGCAAGTTTGGGAAGTTGTTGCTGGGAATCTTCCCAAAATCTCATAGTGGTGCTTGAGTGATTTTCCCAGAAGCTATGCACTTGAACAAAATCACTATGTATCTTTGCCGCATTCCAAATTAGCGAGCCAGGAGTGGTTGAACTGAAGCGGATTAACTCCTCCTTTGAACTTCCTGGAGCATATTTGGCCTGCCGGAGATGAACCCAGGGAGTGTACGGTTTAGAGATCCAATTCCACCATATGCGTGCACCCATGATGTTGTTGCTATGAAGGGGATCCCTCAGGCCTAGACCCCCAACTAATTTCGGAAGAAAAACTTCCGTCCATTTGACCAGAGCCCATTTTCTGTTGTGGCTCGAGGAACCCTAAAGGAAATTTCTTTGAAGTTGTGAATATTCCTGAGAACCCATTTAGGGGCAGCCAAAATTGAGAACAGATACAGAGGCATGGCTTGAAGAATAGATTTGATGAGGATAATCCTGCTAGCAATGTTAAGAGAGCGGTAAGTCCAGGAGGAGAGCCTGGTTTCTAAGTTGTCAAGGAGGGTCCTCCAAGAGGCATGTTTGATAGCAAAATCAAACAGGGGAGCTCCCAGATATTTTGAAGGAAGCTTGGCTATTGAAAACCCCAGAATCCTGGCTATGTTCCTCTGAGTGAGAACGGGAGTATGGAAGAAAAAGAGCTGGGATTTGGAGGCATTAATGGTAGTGCCAGAGGCTTCTGAGAAAAGATTGAGTAGGAGTTTAAAGGAAGAGGCTTCTTGTACTGATGGATGGCCAAAGAGCATATTATCATCGACAAACTGTTGGTGAATAATGGGAGATTGGCCATGCAACGAGATACCCTTTAAGGAGTGAGAATTAGAAGCAGAGTGAAGAAGGTGGCTTAGCCCTCCGGCCATGAGAACAAAAAGGAATGGAGAAAGAGGATCACCTTGTTGGATGCCTCGAGAAGGATGAAATGGAGGGGAAGGGGAGCCATTAAGAAGGATGGAAAAGCAAGGGGAGGAAATGAGATTCATTATCCATCGCGTCCAGGTGGCATTGAAGCCAAATGCTAATAAGGTGTGATTAATATAGGACCAGCTTAACTTGTCGAATGCTTTGGAGAGATCTAGTTTGAGGATAATACCTGGTTTTTTTCAGTATCTTGAGGGAGTGGATCACTTCGTGAGAGAGAATGACACCACCCAGAATCTGGCGCCCTTTTACATAGCATGTTTTCTCTAGCGAGATGAGGAGAGGGAGAAGAGGTTTGAGCCTGTTTTCCACGACTTTGGAAATAAGCTTGTAGATTACATTACATAGCGCAATTGGCCTGTACTTGTCAGGTGTATTGGAATCTTCCACTTCAGGAGTGAGCGTTATGAATGTCGTATTCAGGGAGGGAAGGACCCAGTGCATCGATCTAGATTCATCCACCAACTCCCAGACCTCTTGTTTGATGTGCTCCCAGAAAGCATGGAAGAAGTTGGCTGTAAATCCGTTTGGCCTGGGCACTTTACCATCCTTGAGCTGGGCCATTGCATCCTCCACTTCCTGCATTGAAATAGGCTGAAGCAACTTTTTGTTGTGATCCTCATTTATGATTTGGGAATACGCTGCACTATAGCTTGTATAGCTTGATTTCTGCAACCCGGGGGTTCCTTAAGAATGTCCTGAAAGTAATCTTGGAATTCCTGTGCCACGTCTTCATGCTTCTCCAGTCGCTCCCCTTGTTGGTTTTTGATGAATGCAATGTTGTTGTGCATTCTTCTTTGAATGGTTGACCTATGAAATAATTTAGTATTTTTCTCCCCATCCTTAAGCTATATGATCCTGGATTTTTGTCGCCAGAGAGTTTCTTCTTGCTGCCTTCGTGTTTCAATCTGAGAAAGGAGGGTCTGTTCCTAGAGTGCATAATCCTTCGTTCTTCCCTCAGAGATGATGCATTATTGCAGAGTGCTCATTTGCTGCTCCAACGCTTTCCTTTGATCATATATGTTGCCAAACTGAGTGCGATTCCAAGATTTTAGCACTTGCTTAAGGTATTTTAGCTTTTGTTGAAATTGAAACATTTTGGCTCCTAAGGGGGGAACAAAGGATTTCCAGGCAGCGATGACCACTTCTTTGAAATTGGGATGTGAGAACCAAAAGGATTCGAAGCGGAAAGCTCTATTGCTCTTAGACCCTGGTCGTGACCGTTGTAGCATAATGGGCCAGTGATCTGAGCCTACATGAGGCAGGATGGAAGCGTGGAAGTCATCGCCCAGGTGAATGGTATTATCTGTCAAAAGGAATCAGTCTAGTCTTGAAGCTATGTGCTGTGATCCCCTCCTTTTAATTGTCCATGTATACATACCATTCGAGGTCTGAATGTCCATTAGCTGATTGTTGTTTATAAAGTTTTTAAAGCCTATGCTGTCTCCTCCAATCTTACTCGACCTCCTGATTTTTCCTTCAACGTTGTGATTATATTGAAGTCACCACCACTTATCCAAAGGGGGTGGATCCTGCTAGAATTAAGAGCAGTGAGTGTGTTCAGCAAATCCAACTTTTGTTGTGTGTCCTGAGGAAAATACACATTAGTGAGAAGACCATGGATATTGGATCCTATTAGATGAAATGTATTTTGGATGAAGAAATTAGAGGCGTGAAAATCTTGTAGGGAGAGAATCTGAGGATTCCACAGGATTGCTAGCCCTCTAGAAGCTCCTGAGGCGTCTATAGAGACTGATCAACATCCTATCCATACTTTCTTAAGAATTTTCTCCAATACAACGCTGTGGCTTTTGGTTTCTTGTAGAAAGACTAATGAAGGCCTTTCTTGCTGGATCAAATTTTTTAACATTCGGTGTTTTGTAGGGCTATTAAGCCCTCACACATTCCATGAGATTAGCTTCATGAGGAACCGTGGGGAAGAGATTTGAAGAACTTGGTCAGCTTGGGGAATCTTCCTAAGTCCACCAGCATTTCTCCAATAATAATAGTTCTTTGCAGATCCGTTTTGCGCCCTCTTTTTTTGAATCTTTCAGGATTTTTTTACCATCCCAAGGACTACCTACCTAGATGCCAAGGTATTTGTGTTGCTGTGCTATGGTTAAAACAACTTCAAGTCTGTCTATATCTATAGTGGGAATTTCACTGAATTCTTTCTGTCGACATGCTGCTTCCAGTTTGAGAATGTCCAAACCTCATAGATATACACTTTCTGGTTCCTCCTCCATGTGTATCGGTTTGTTCTGTTCCTCCTCAGCTAGCTTTTGATGAATATGGGGAGCGAGAGATCCATCTATTTCCATGGTGTAAGATTGTAGGGTTGTGTCAGAATCTTGAATTTTATCATTGGAGTTTGAGATGGGAGCGCTAATGAAAACGAACTTCGAGGGCAAGTTTGAAGAATTTGGGGGAGGCTTTGGAGAGGAGGGGGAAGGATCTAAAGGTGGAATGAAGGTATGATCCTCCTCGATGGTTTGAGAAGCCAAGGTTCCAAAACTATTCCTTGTTTCATGATTCTTGGAAGCTTCTAGAGCAGCTAGAGATTTCTTGGGAGCTTCTGGAGCAGCAGGGGATTTCTTGGTCTATTTTCTATGATTAGAGACCCTATTAAAACCCTCAGCATCTTTACCCACATCAGTAGCAGAAACTTTAGATTGAAGATTCAAGGGGTAGTCCCTGAAAAGATGGCCATGTTCATGGCACCTTCTACATCGAAAAGGGATATGCTCGTAGTCTAAAGTTTGGATCCATTCAAAATCGTCATGAAATAGACTTACCGAATCTGTGAGTTCTTTGGCCAAATGCATGTGCACACAGATCCTAGCATAGGAGGTGTATCTTTTGGATTTAGTTTCCTCGGCGATTTTGATGAAGGCACCTAGGTTGTTGCCAATGTCCTCTAAGGTTTCCTCGTTCCAGTATTCCGAGGGAAGAGAGTACATGCGTATCCATACCGAAGCCCAGTTGAAGTCCTCTTTGTCTGGATTGAACCTTGCTTTCCATTCACGAAGATATAGGCTTGCCGAGTTGATGAAGTACACTCCTCCTTCGAAGATGCGATTTTTGTCTTCCAGGCGGTTAAAGATGGCAGTAAAGAAACCTTTGGGGCCAAGCTGCAGGGTGACTTGTCCTTTGGGCTTCCATTTGGAAGCGATCCAGCCATGCAAGGCTTTTTCAATGGGCTAGAATCCGAGGAACTTGCCTATGAGTGCATGATCCCTCATATATTGAATTTGTTTGTTGATTCGATCACTGGGAAGATCTATTTTGATTCCCTCGGCTTACTTAGGAATGCACGTCGCCAAGGACGCTTTTGACCTTGGCATCGAGTTGCTTTGATCTGTACTATTGTTTTTTTCTACTTCATGGCCAGTAGCAGTGTCCTCACTGTTGATATTGTCAAGATCAGTGCGGATGACATCATTTTGGATGGGGCCAGAGTCATTTGGAGCACCTACGATTTCTGGAGTGTCAGAGGAAGGGCTTGAATCAGGAGGTGGGGCAGAGCTCACCCCTCCAGAAGGCGGAGCCATGAGGAGAAGATCAGCGTTGAATAGGGACGGTAGAGCCGAGGGTGTAATGGAGATGGGCAACAAACTTGTTTAGGAACCCTAGCACGGGCAGCCGAATCATTGCCTAACAGAAGTTGTAGACTGGTTCAAGTTTGGACACCACCTAGAAAATTATATATTACGGAGCAATGGAACACATAAAATATTGCAGAATATAAATAGAGAAAACGCATAAAACAAGAGAGACACAGATATACGTGGTTCACCCAGTTTGGGCTACGTCCACGGAGAAACAACCAGTCCTTCCTTTTATATTATCCAGCAAACTGAAGAGATACAACCTACAAGAGATTCGCTGTAACACCCTCTTCACTCTCAATCTCCTCTCTCTTTCTCACTCAAAATACAGATCTACATAAACACAATACAATTCCCTCATATATAGTGAGGGGATGCCTTCTAGGGCAAAAAACCCTAAATTAAACATAACTTCTACCATCAGATCTCGACCTAATGAATGGCCCAAATTGACTAGAAATTACTATAATTTTATAAGGAAATTTTACATCTATTCTTAGCTTCGGGGGCACTGCCCTAGAAACCCTCTGCCAAGGGGGGGCTCCCCAAAGGTCATAGCTGCCCCCCTGGACCCCCCTGCATCGAATATTTTATGGGCAGTGTTGCCGCCCCATTTCGAACTGGGGTCTAATGTGGCGATACCTTTGAATACCGAAGATAATCAGGCTCCACACCCAACATTTGATAAAATAGAGGAGGTTTGTGTTCCTAACAGGCCAATCTACAAAAACCTATCTCACATTTTATACAGGTATTACCAAAAGTGAGATAAGTGCATGTCTTCACAACCGATGTTTCAGTTTGTGCAAAGTCCTGTTCTTGACATATTTTTGCAGAAAATCTTGTGAATAGAGGGATATGAATTTTGGAAAATTGAGAGAGGTTTATCTCATAAGAATTCTTAGCTACAATAACCTCTTTCACTTTTTACATATCTGTCTCGAATTGAGATATAAAATCGTATCATTGGACCCTAAGTTTGCAGAATTTCTGGGGTAGATTGCACAAAGAAAGGATGCAGTTAGTGACTGGGATGCCTCATGATCACTTAAGAGTTGCTATCAAATTCGAATTTTACTTCTTTGTCAACATAAATCCATAAACATAGTGCCAAATAGATTCATTAGTTTTGAATGTCCTTTATTTATGTTCTATTATTGTAAAACAGTTTGAGATATTTGTAGAGTCAATCTTGATATTTCTTCAAGATATTTCATTTTAGAATTAGTATAAATACTTCTTGATTTGAAGTATTTTGGGTGGATTAAAAATCATTTATGTAGACTTTTGTTTCGAGCTAAGGGAGCTACTGTAATCAAGGTTGGATTGATTTACTAGATTAAATAAGCTGAGGACATTTCACTCGATTCATGTGCACTGTGGGAAACAAATAAATATCACTTCTCTGAGTTTGATTATTGTTTTCCTTTATGTTATGAAATATTAAATGTGTTTCTCATAATTATTAAAAGCAAACAAGGAGTAATATCATCAGAATTAGCTTAAGTGCTCTCTGTTTTAACTGTTTGCTTATTTAATGTTTTCTACCTTAAGTGTGGGAATTCTTAATTGTTCCCTCACTTCTTTCATTCCTTCTATTGGCCCCTAGTACAAGATTCTTAATTGCCCTTGCTATTTTCCAAACTTCCCTTCTTCATCTTGATCCATGCTAAGGATTCTTCATTGCCCTTGGCCCTGGTTAAGATTTCCATTCATTAAGACTTTCAGATTTATCCTTGCTGTGCTAGCTTGCCTTGTGAACACTTACCTCAGTGATTAACCAAATCATGATAAACCTTTCCTACTTGACTCCATATCCCAATGGCCTAAATACCTGATCTGCCCAATTGTTTCCTTAATTCCACCAAACAAATCAAAACAAATTCCTTAAGCATTAATAACTAGCCTAATATCCCATCAAACAAAGCTAAATTATAAAGAGAGAGCCCTCTCTAGACTTAGGTTGGCTAGAACCTGAGTCTAAAATATTGGTTTGTGGTTACCTCGAAAATTTCTTTCTTTATCCTTGAGAAAATTCTGAGTGATAACATAGTGGAGACCATACTAGGGAGAACTAACACTTTCTTCAGAACTATTTTACAGGTTTAGATCTGATCTATGATGGTGGACAGTGATCAGACACACAAAGGTTAAAATCATGCATCTGGCGACTCCAAATCAATTTCACAATCAAGATTCCATTGGAGAAATGAACCTGAAATAACTGTGTGAAAAGATCAGGCTTTTAACTTGGATTATTATCCAAGACATTATGTTCTTTCTCATTGATAAAGTTTTTCAATGTATATTGTATTTTAGATAAGATTTTATATTAAATTTTTATCATTTCCCTTTGAAAGTTGTAGATATAAAGTCTCCTTACATGATGATCATATTCCAATCAAAGAAACTGAAAAAATCAAGACTAATCATAAAATCCCTGTACATGTTCCTATACCTTGTAAAGTTCTTGATAGATATAAGCCCCTCATGTTACCTGCTACACTCCATGCTTTCCCTAACGATTATCACAAGCACCTCCCTAGGTTTGATGGAGAGAATGGTATCACTGCCCGAAAACATATTCAAGATTTTGAGGATTATCTTAACTTATTTGAAGTAGATGAAGAGGATGTCAGTATTAGGGTTTTTTCTCTTTCTTTGCAAGACATTGTCAAGAGTTGGTTCAAAACCCTGCCTGAGGCAAGGATCTCAAATCTCCAGCAGTTTCTCAAACTTTTCCTTGATAGATGGATAATCAAAGTCAATCTTCTTGTAATCATAGAAGAATGTAATCAGTTAAAAAGATATCCAGATGAAACAATACGACAATTGTTGGACAGATTTAATCAAATCTATTATTCAATGCCATTAAATATAAGACCTCCCCTTGGTTCAGCTCTTTTGCATTACCCAAGAGAATTTGATCCAGAGATAGAATTTCATCTAAGAGAAAGAAACCCCTCAACACTGGAACAAATGTAGAACATGGCAATAGATGTAGAAGTTAATCTGCAAATTATAAGAGAAAAGTTGAAAGCAGAAACAAAGGAAAAACTTGACATTTTGTGGAAGAAAATAGAGGAAATGATACAAAAGATCACCATGAAAGATGAAATTTTTGTTCAAAATCACCATGACACATTTGTTTCACAAAAATAAGAGGTTGACAGCCATGAAAAAATTCCTGTTAATTCCAACTACCATAAATTTGAAGATAGAGTTATAGAACCATATGTCGAGATGCAATCTGCTGATCTAATATGTACATTTGGTGGCATTACTTCATATGATGATGTGCCTAAGCTTGATCACTATAATAATGATTATGTTCCTCAAATCCAAATTAACCTTACAATGGAATTAGAAGCTAATTTGAGGAATAAGGAAGTTCAGGTTCAGCAGCTTGAAAAGATTGATCAGCTTGATCACTTCAACTATGAGAATGAGGAGGAAAGTGCAGAAAATTTTGAAATCAGTGAAAGAGATTTACCATTATATTTTTCTTCGTTTCAGTTTATCAGAGATAACTTTCATGCAATTAGAAATCAAATGTCAACAAGTTTTATATTAACCATCTAAAAGGAAATAAAATCCTTGTTCAAGACTTCTCATATCTAGATTTGTAGCCCCAAAATGCCATTGAATGTCAGGTTCAGAAGAAGATTTGGAAGCTGGAGCATATGGTCAAATGATCAAATATGATTCCCTACCATTCTGTTATGAGTCAGTTTAATTTTTGAAAGGAAATTTGCATAATCTATATATAAAAAAGGACGAGCAGTTTTTAGAAAATCATGGAGTTTCATTGGAACCAATAGAAAATAGATGGCAACAGCCTCTTCAAGTCTTTCATGATCCAATCGCTTATGTGTTGGATGAAATTTGTAGTCAAAGTCCTTCTACATTAGCTAACTATGAATTTGAAAAAGGTATTGATATAGACTTGGCTAAGCAACTAGTTTTCTTGCCATTTTCAGAAGAAACATCATCATAAAGCTCATTTGAAAACATGCAGGGTGATAAAGATGAAGGTATTACTTTAGTTTCATGGCATGCAGGCCATACACAACAGATGTACAGTTGTTTGAATCAGTTCAAGAATAGTGTATATATTTTACAAGATCCTTTTGTACAGTTTCAACATTCAACAAAGGAAATAAGGAATTTCCTTATCTTCTCAAAGGTTAACAAAGTTATATTTGATTTCATGATCTCAATTTTAACCACCAACAAGAACAAGTAACAAAAGTCACCAATGTATATGATGCTTAAGTGGTTGCACTGGTTGTTTCATTTTACCGAACCAGTAGTCAGAAAGATGACTAGAGTAAGTAGGTAGGCTTTCAGTTTGAATAAATATAGTTTTCAGTAGCAAGTTTATTTTAGATCAAATTTCAGTTTGCAGAAAAGTGTGTAGTTTCAGTTCAAAAGTTTTAGTCACAAAGATTATACAACAAGGCATATACATGTGTGGGATTCACCCAATGGATCAGGCTACTAGTCGACGGTGTTCTTGACATTTCACAAGGAAATGCCATCCCCAAGTGGAGCCATTGGTAGGTTCCTATACCAATAGGTGTCATAATTTATGATTGACTTAGTTTATCTCTGTAATATGTACATACCTTTGCTTTTTGCAAATGTTTTCCATATTAAAAAATAAAAAATTAAAAAAATGAAAAGAGGGTATGCCCTAAAAGAAAAATCAAAGGGAAAAAAGAAGGAAAATGGTCAAAAAAGATCAAAATGAACCCCAAAAATAAAATACAATGAAAGTGTGCAAGCCCAAATGCCACTACCATTTACTTTTGTGCATAGTAATGATTGTGTGAAACTTGTTATTTATTCCACAATCCATGGTAATCAAACAGTTTAATCTTGATTATTCCATGTTTTGAATTTCATGTTGATAGATAGAGAATAAATATCTGACCAAACAGTGTAATCTTGGCAGATAAGTAGTTAGGTAGAGTGAATAAAATGAGCTCAACTGTTTAATATGAGCCCTTGGATGTAATAAGGATAGATTTAGATAGATTTCTATTGTAAAAGAAAAGAAAATGGTTTTGATAAGGGTTTTCCAGTTTAAGTGCACCCTAATAAAGAGTAGAAAAAATGGTAGGATGAGTAGGTGGGTAAGTAGTTGTATGGTTGCATAATTATGGTGATTGATTGGGTAAAATAATGTCATTTTCTTTCATCATCAAGTTGCTAAAGTATGGATGATAATGGAACATTTACAAAGTCAAGTGGTTAATTTCCCCCATTCATCTTACCTTTAATTTCACTAATTTCCCATAAGTAAAGGAAAAAGTACCTAAAACCTTAAGTTAAAGGGACTCAGAGCATTTCTTTGACTTCTGGAGGGACCGGACCATCGTCCCAATAACTTATAAGGTTTAAGTACTAAAACCCTCTCACCAACATTCATCCCCCTCCATAATGCATTCATTTCACCTAAAAATCCCTTTTCCTAAGGTGAAATCACCATTTTCCTAGGGAAAGTAATTATCCCCATACAAAAACCCCTTTTTCACTAAAACCCACAAAAAGCATTTAGCCTAAGTTATAATACAAAAGTGCAAACATGAAAAACAAATGTTAAACTCATTATACTTAGTGCAAAAATCACTTTTCCTCTTTCATTTCATATTAACCCCTAATTTTAACTATAGTTATTTAATTCCCGAAAGTAACCCTTCTCTGTATATTTTAACTAAATCCCATATTGTAAATATCCTGCCCCCAAGGTTTAAAATATAAACCTTATTAGTAAAATAATTAAATGGATTAACTAGTCGATCAGTGACTAATTAAGAACCATAACCCTCTGCTGATTAAAAAAGATTAACTAGTTAATCAATGATTAATTAAATCTGCCCCCGCTAATAAAATCACTCTCGATGTCATTAACCATCCCTAATCAACATTTAATTAACCTTTCCACTTATTAAAACCTCATCGGGCCCCTCCATAAACTCCCCCATCAAATCACACCCCCGACCATCCTGCGATTTGACCCCTTTAGATCCAATGGCTGATGCTCATATCGGGCGGCCTCTGAAGGCCGACCTTTACCTGCCCGATGTGATTGGTTTCACTGTTCACCCCGCTGCTACGTGGCGCCCGATGAATGGCATCAGGCGGTCTCCTCCCAATACCACCAAGCACCCAAAAGCTATTTGAAACAAACCACTTATCGCCCACCTGCTACATGACAAACCATCTACTGTTTAGTTCACGCCATATTTTAAAAGTTTGCCATTAAATTTCAAACTCCAAGAACCCAGGTTTTCTCGCCCTTCGCCCATTCTACTATGTAAACTTATGAAACCCTTCTGCTCCACCTGAAGCCTCTACTAACCAATTCAATCATGGTTTACCTCCCAAAATCATTTTGAACTCACTCCAGAAACCTATAAAACTCGATAAATCCATTAATGATCCTCCCTGTCAACCCAACATTTTCCTAATAGTTTGTTTTGTTTTACAGGTGATAAAAAATCAGAGCAAAAATGGTACACTCTTCAGAAATTTCCTGTTTAAGCCATAGTTTTTCAGAAACTATTGTGGCCAATCCAAGAAGTATTTTGATAAACTGGAGGTGATTTGTGTTCCTAACAGGCCAATATACAAAAAATTATCTCATGTTTTACACAGGTATTACCAAAAGTCAGATAAGTGCATGTCTTCACAGCCTATTTTTCAGTTTGTGCAAAGTCTTGTTCTTGACATATTTTTCCAGAGAATCTTGTGAACAGTGGGAGCTGAAATTTGGGAAACTGAGAGAGGTTTAACACAATCGATCCAAATCCTCAGCTCTAGCTAAACATTCTGATAAAACTAAACACCAAATTTGTATAGAAGATACCCGTATATTTGCTAGAAGTGATCACTACTTCGTATTTAGTTAAGATTACAGACTCAAGACTTCCCTGTGCACTCAACTGCAGGGGTCCGCGCACTCAGTTACAGAAACTACTCTAGGCCTCTACGCACATAGCTGCAAAGCCTTTCTTCTTACTCTCCTACGCTAACTTTCTAGAATATTTCCATCGTACCCATAGACAACTTCCTTCTTCTATTCTCCCTTAGACTCTCTAAGACACACATATTTATACAATCCCATGGTCTGCAGACCATGGGTAGATATTCAAAAGCCGATTCAACTTACATAAAAGAGGGTAAAACCATTTTTTATTCTTTAATTAACTAGACGCTCCACGACCACAATTTTTGGAGATTTTACATCTTTATACATAAAAACTTGGGCTTTTGCCCCAAAACTGACCTAGGGGACCCCATCCCAAAAATTGGCAAGGTTCGTTTTCAGCTACAGCTACAGATATCCAAGATTCAACTTAAGCTGTAGCCAACCACTCCTCTGGAAGTTAGAGAGTAGTGCAAGGCTGATATTAAGGAGGACATGACTACACTCAAAGTTGTAGTCAAGGATTACAACCAGTTGTTTGAACAAGCCATGGAACTATGAACCTCACTACAGGAGGATCCAACGTTGCAGAAAATTGAAGCCGATATCTGAGAAAAGCAAAGGAAGTTTGACGAGATCAGAGCTATCGCGTGGACCTTAGCACCAATGCAAAGGTTCACTTGACTGCAGGAGGGAAGTTCATCCAGACCAAGATTGATGAGTTGCGTCAAGAAGGCATCCATCATATCATCATAGATGTAGCCCTAGGAAGATGAGGCCAGCCAGTTGACACAGACGGAGCAGATCAAGTTGAAGGCTATGCAATAGACATAGATAACCATGGGCCTTGCAGTCCCAGGTCACACTACAGAAAAATTGGTTGAGGAAGTTTGTTAGACCACTGTGCATGGAACAACAGATCTTTAAACATTGAAGACAGAGTTCAAAGGTCTGCAAGCAAATATTGAGGCAACACCAGTAGAGTGACTCGGGATGAGTCATGACTTTGTATTGGGGGCTTGTTGGGATAGGGTCCCTAGGGGTAAAAGTTTGTAAATGTTTTGTATTATTGTAAGTTTCCACATTTTGAGGAGCAAAGCACACAGGTCGATAGGAGTCAAAGGGGATTTAGGAAGGTAAAATCACCTTAGTTTGTTAGGAGTTAAGTTGTTTTGTGACCCACCCATGGTTCACAGACCATGGTGTTGTGATAGAAGATGGTATAAAAAGGAGTCATGGAGAATAAGAAGATAAAGGAGTTAATAAATCTATGTGTGAATGATCTAAGTAAGGGAAGTCTATTTTCTGTACCTAAGCAAAGGGGAAGTATCATGCAACTGTGTGTGTGGAGACCTTGGTAAGTCTGTACCTGAGGGCGTGGGCCCCTGCAGCTGTGTCCGTAGGGTTGAAAGAGTCTATAATAGAATATCTGAGAATAATAAAGGTTGTTTTGGAGCATTATCTATGTATTTGTGTGTTATTATTTACTTATGAATTTATTGTATCTTTGCTCCGTTTATTGCAGTTTATTATGAAAATGCTTAATAGATGCATGAAAGAGGTAGATCTGTTTAATTACATGATGTTATGAATGTTTAGAACAATTAGCAAAGTGTTTGGACCTATTATCTGTTAGTTACTGTAATTTTCGGGTCTCAAGGGTTAGGGTTCCCAAAGGTCAGAATAAAACCCTAAAAGTAACAAAAACACATCACATAGTCCTTTGGATGCAAAAACCTGGTTCTAGCATCCCCCAATATTGCCTTGAGTGAGACTGCAGCCTGTGCTACACGGGTTATTGCCGAAAGGGCTAGTATTTTAGGGTTTGTTGGTTAGTGTAGCTAACTATGAACCTGGGCCTAGGCCCACTTACGCCAACAATTGTACATATTGGAGAGAAGGACCTTCAAATAGTTCATGGCAATGGTATGGTAGAAGGTTGTTAGAATAAGGAATTTCTGAGAGGGGGGGTGAATCTTTAATTAAGAAACTCTTTTTTCTTTTTCTTACTATGCTTACAATCCCTTCTTATGTTCTTTACCTTGTGAGAGAATTCATTCAAAAAATGATGAACCAATAATATTTTAGACACACATATTCAAATAACAATTGCATGAGAAACACACATTTGACACAGTGTTTTTCACGTGGAAACCCAGAGGAAAAAAACCACCAATTTTCTATTCGTTTATGATTTAAATTAAGCACCCACTTAATTACACCTGTTTTTTTGTGAGCACCCACTCATAGGAGGCACCGACCCCCTTTGTTTACAAAGCACCAACTTGCTAAGAGGCACCAAACTCTTTAGTATGCATGCACCAACCTGCCTTTGGTTAGAAAGCACCAACTTTCCAAGAGGCACCAACCTCTTTAGTATGCAGGAACCAACCTACCCTTGCCACTGTTCTACTATTTCACACAATTTTCAAAATGAAAATAGAGGCATACAATTATACAAGTAAAATAACAAACAATTGATGTTCACAGATTTGACTTCTGCTCTCTACTTTCTGTGCCCACTTGTAGTGGATCTCCTCTTGCTGCTCTCAACAAAACTTCCTCTGCATTTTGCCTTCACTATCAAGGGCTCTTAACTATCCGTTCTTCAATACTACCCTCTCCATTCTCCACATATTACTCTCTCTACTCTTGTTGTGCTAATAGATAAAGTACTCTCAGGTGCTTCAACCTCACTGGCACTATGAGCTTCACTCACAACTCAATACTCTCACACATCTGCTCAGCACTCTTCAGAACGTACACAACACTACTGTATTCCCTAGTAGCTCAATGGAAATTTTGAGTTTTGTTCCTGTGCTGCACTGAGTTCAATGTTGTCTCTGTCGCCATCCACACTGCCTGAGAGCGTACTCCTGACATGACACTCCATTCTTCTGTTGCGTCACTTTTTTAAAATTCTGTGACTGCATTAAAATATAAGAATGGGCTTTGTTCACTTCACCATCTCACTGCATGACTCTCCATGATGAGAATTTAATCTTAGTCCACCTGCACACTCCATTGAGACTCCCCATGCCTACTCATGGCTCATAGAGCTTGACTATACTTCCGCATGGCTTCTCTGTTTTTCATTTATTTCTATAATACGTACACTAGATATAAAATGTGGATTTATTTCAACATCAAGACAAGCCCAGTAGTTCTTTGACAGTTACCATTACTCCTAAGGAAAACTCTTCTATTCCCACATTCAATGTTGCAGCTGTCGGCCCATACGCCTTTTAACTCTCTGTATTGCACTATCAGAGCCCAATATGTCCTATATTATTGCAATTGTTATATCATAGCTTTTACTGATCGAGACTTTTATTCTTACATTACAAAAACAGAGTTTCAATGTCCTAGGCCCCTTTTGTTTAGCCCCTTTCTATTTTTGTCCATGGGACTGGGTGCAATGACCAGAGGCTTAGCCTTAAGGCAACAGGGCCATTTTTCCTTTGTTAAGAGCTTAGTGCCCTTTGTTTTCTAGGCTCCACAACCAAGCCCCAACACTAATATTGGATCCCCCTTATCGACACTTTTCAATTTCCAATTGTTATAAAGTGCCGACATCCTCAACCTCTGATATGATGTCATCACTCCACGTGGCACTTCCGAAGTAGTGACACGTGTCACCCAAATTTCCCCCTTAGGCCACTCAAAATTCAAAAATTTCCTACCACATGTCCTGTCGCATTGCAACATCATGCTAACATCAGATGCCACTATAGCTTATCGAGACCAATCACATGCCACCACATGTCCTGCTAGAGGAGAGAGAAAAGAGCCTGTCCACCTTTGGTTTTGTGATGGAATCATTTGCTAATATTTATTGGAGTTCCCCGAAAGATTTTAACATTATTGAAACATTATTCATATCAAAACTTTTTAAGGTTTATCACCTTAAGAAGTTGCAATTCTCTGCTTCACCAAACTTCTGATGTGCTGATGCTCTGATATTTGAGGACCTCTAATATGTGATTGTTGATACCTCTAGGTCTCTGGTACACAATCGTTGATTTCTCTGGAACTTCAATGTTGCAATGCACCATTTTTCAAGACCTCTGATATGTGATTACCGATATGCATGATGCTATGAATCTATAATATGCAATTGCCAATATCTCTGAACCTTCGATATGCGATAGCCAATATACTTTCCTTCTTGAGGTTTTAATCCTTAAAACTTTAGCAAACCATAACTTTTGATCCAAGAGTCCATTTTTGGACTTCCGCATATTGTCAGAAATCTTTTTCAAAGAAATTTCCAATGGGGAGGTTCTAATATAGGCTTTGTGTCCTTATTATTCTTGGAAGGTGACTGCAAACGCCTTTTCCCATGGACGTTTTGGTCAGTTTTGTTAGTGTCAGTCTTTCCAGCCTTCCTCTAGTGATCAAACATGCTCTTACAAAGTGATTTTAAGGTGTCAAGGTCAAATTTTGTCATTTCAGTGGGTCTTCAAGCAAAAATTTGGTCACAAGGCATTCGGTCTAGGGTTTGATTTTACCCTTGTCAAAGTTGTCCAAATGTCGGTCCATGTCACTGTTCAACTGAGTGTACCATCATTCAGAGAGTTTTCATTATCATGTCAAGTCCCACTAGGTCATTCTACACCTTGTTCATGCTTCAGTTGCGCCTAGGTAAGGTCATTTCCCTCTCCTAGGGTTTTGAAGGCAATTTCTCTTGGGCGGTCAAATCATCGGCAAAACTAGTATCCTGATGTTCATACACCTTCCCCTATCCTTAAAGTACCTTATTAAACACTTCCCATCACTGAGATCCCCCAAATTCCTCATTTTCGCACAAACCCTAGTTTCTTGCTACAACCTGACAATTTTCTAGGTTGGACCTGTGTTTTGCCTTTTTGGACCCCTTCCCCTCACTCAATCTCTGATATTTCACTTTCCCCTACTTTCTAACATCCCTCCCTACTTCCTAAAATTTCCTCAAGAATTTAGAAGCTCCCTATCCCCTTCATTTCGCTTCATTTCGACAAATCCCTTGTTCCACACATCGGGATAGGTTTCACTCAAATGATGTTTCTGAGCAATAAAAGATGAATTTGGGAAAAATGAGAGATTTTCTTGCCCACAACATGCCAAGGAAGAACAACCTCCTTCCCTTTTTACACAGATGTCATGGTTTTGGAGAAATGTCAAAAATATAGTTGCCTCAGGAGAATTGATGCACCTCTAAAGTGACCTTGGTAAAGTCAAATTTTCTCCTAGCTCGGTTGGCCAAATGGATTTCTTGATGAGTCAAATGATAACTAGACACAAGGATCTTTCTAATCAACTATCATGAGCTCAATTTGGAGTTGAGGAAGGCATTCAAAAGTTGACTGTAATAGCACTCTGCCTTTAGGCAGCCTCATTTGGCACATTTTGACCACTCTTGGGAGATTTTATTTTTGACAGGGAAAATGAGCTCCAAATTGAAAAATTCTAGTTGGGTTGGAAAGTAGACTCAAATAAATTTCCAATGAGCTATCTTGCACCCAATTTGGACATCGGGAAGGCCTCCAAAAGTATCCTACAAAAACCACTATGAACAGGCTATATGCGCCACGCCTCAAGCCCAGTGCGCCGCGCCACTTCCCTGTGCGCCGTGCACTGGCGCAGTGCTAAAAATTGGGAGCTCCAAATGAAGAAATTTTTACATTTTTGGATTCAGCATGAAAAATCATGACTACTGGTGCATGGGCAAGAAATTTGGAGCATTTTTGGGGCATTTTGGGTCATTTGAGAAATTTTTGGGCAAAAAAAGAGCTCCAAATGAGGAATGGTTTACATTTTTGGATTCAGCATGGAAAATCACGACTACTTGTGTCTGGAAAAGAAATTTTGGCAAGGTATGAGTCTCCAAAAGGTCAAAAAACACCCAAAAAAGGCCTCTCTGCCACTTTTTTGACACACAGGAAGCAATCTTGGGAGAATGAAGATTTGGAGAAGAAAATCAGTACCAAATTAAAAAATTCTAGTGGGGTTAGAAAGTAGACAGGACAGGCTTTCTAACAAGCCCACTTGGGCACATTTTGGACACATGCAAGTGCCCCAAAACAGGCCCCGAAGTAGCGCGATGCACAGAGAAAATGGCGTGGCGCACAGAGGAAAAATTGCCAATTTGCTTCCGTTTTGCGAAATTTCGATTTGCGACTTCTCCAAGTGGGCCCGCTCATCTATACTTTGGTTTTTTGGCACCAAAGGTAGCATTTAAAGTGTTTTTCTCTAGATTGGATTCTATCCAAGTGGCGAAGGAAGGAAAACGGTCACCCAAGCCAAATGTCATGTTTATAGCGTTGCACCTGTAGCTGATGGTTGGCTCCCCATCTCCTTTTCGAAATGATTTGAGTAACTTCCAAACCCCTGGGCATTCCATCTCTTCTCTACACTTTCTATATATTGTAAGAAAGTTATTTGCAAAGGGTTGGTTGGCTGGTAACTTTTGGGAGACTGTGGGAAAGAAACTCTCTTCACTGTGTATTTTTGACAGAGAATTAATGAAAGGCAGCGGCTCTGTTTCATGAGATTCTTGTGGTTGTGAGTGTAGCAAATGTGTCTCTTATGTTTTCATATGTATTTCGTTATGTTTCATAATTAAATTCATGTTCATTTCCAGTGAAATTTTCTGAGTGAGATTAGGTAGAATTCAATTTTATTGCTCTGCCTGTGGGAAAATTTCATGTTCAGTGTTATTCTTCTGTTGAAAAGGATTCATGTCACTATGCCCTTTTCAATTTCTTCAGCAATCTATTCATGCCGCGGTACCTCAAACTAACTTGTTACATTTTCCGCCTACCTTGCCTCACGGAATAATCTGTGCCTTTGTATTAAATTCTCTGTTCTTTGCTGAGCACCGGTCCCATAACGTCCCAGAAGCTCGGTCATTCATGGAAATTGTTTCCCGAATCCCTATTCACTTACTAGCCTAAGGTAAATATTTCATTGTAAGTCATCTCAGACCGTTTTTGATTATCTATTAACTGAGCGTGACTCGGAGAGATCCCTCTCCTGCTCTGGTAGGGCTAGCTACCAGACCGAGCATGGTTTTTGGTTACCCTAATTTTTTCCTTCCTTCAGCCTAAGGTAGATTTAGGTGCTAACATAGTGGCGACTCCACTGGGGAAGAAAATGGTTTGCTTGAAGATTGTTTTGCCCCAACACATCTATCAAGCTCAAATCTGATGGTTGATGGTGAACAACGATCAGACATAAGAAGACGGCTGAAATCATTCACCTGGCAACTCCATTCACTGAAGAATCCAGCAATCGGTGCTTCATGGTGACTCCACTGGAGGTCTAACTTTTTCTCTGCGAAAATGGAAGGATCTTACACAAAGTTCAGGTATCCAAAGTGGAATGGTATTCAGGACCTACTCTGCTTCCTTGTGAATTACTTCTTTGCTGTTCTTGAAGCTGCCCTGAAAGTTTTTCAAAACTTGTTGTATGATAAAGGTGATCAGAATATTCACTCGACCTATTCAAAAAGTGTAAATATTGAGTTCCCCTTAGATCCTAGCCTCCTTACTTTTCCCACATCTTATGATGCCTCTCTTCAGAGTGATGAGCCTAAAAAAAACAAACCTGATCCCATCACTCTTGTACATATTCCTACAACTATTATAATCCCAGATAGGTATAAACCTCTTGTTTTACCTTTTGTTCTTCATGCTTTCCCAAAAAACTGTGATCTATACTTGCCAAGATTCGACGGTGAATGCAAGAATGTCAATGCCGAGCAACATGTGCAGAATGTTGAGACTTTTCTAGACCTTTTCGAAATTGATGAAGAAGATGTCAGTATAAGGCTTTTTGCGCTTTCTTTGCAAGGCAAAGTCAAGAGTTGGTTCAAAGCCCTGCCGGATGTGAGCATCACAGATTTATAGCAGTTCATCAAAGTTTTTCTTGACAGGTGGAGGATCAGACATAACCTTTTCCTGATCGTAGAAGAGTATAATCAGCTGAAAAGACTACCAGGGGAGATAGTACAACAGTTTTCAGCCAGATTTAATCAAGTTTATTATTCGATGCCAGTTGATATAAGACCCACTCCTAGATCTGCTCTCTTGCACTACCTGGGTGCCTTTGATCTGGAAATGGAGTTTCAGCTGAGAGAAAAGAATGTCGAAACACTTGAAGAGATGTAGAACAATGCAATAAATGTATACGCTCATTTGCTGATCAGAAGGGCAAGGTTGAAAGAAGAAGAGATGAAAAACGTGGATCTAGAGAAAACTACACCTTCAGAGGAAAAGCTTGACATTTTGGTGAGTGCAGTAGAAGAGATGGTGAGAAAAATGACTACAAAAGATGAAAATGACATTAATGAACAAGTGGCTGATCCAAAACATTTTGTTTCTTATCTCAGTAGTCATAAGGATTGTTTTGTAGATCATATTGGAGAAGAAAGACCTGTTGATATGACATGTATGCTTGATGACGTGTTTTATACTGACGATTTACCTCAATTTGATCAGTATGATGATGATGATTATGCTCTCCAAACAGAATCTAATCTTGCAGACAAATCAGCAGCTAGGTTATGGGATGAGGAAGTTCGCTTACAGCAGCTCGAGTATAGTGATCAACCGAGGCATATCAGCTATGGAAATGATGAGGAAAGTGCAACAGATTTTGAAGTAAGTGAAAGATCTTTGCCTTTGTGCTTCGATTTATGTCAGTTCATCAGAGATAATTTCCATGCAATTAGACATCAGCTATCGACAAATCTTGATTTGGATCCTCTTGAGGGAGATGAAAACTTTGTTCCAGACTTCTTATATTCAGAGTTCCAGCCCCCAAATTCCATTAATAGTCAGGTTTCACATGAAGACATAGAAGCTGGCTTATATGACCAGACGATACAAGAATATTCCTTACTTCTCTGTTTTGAATCATTTCAGTTTTTGCGGGGTAAATTGCATAGTAAATCTTCAAATGAAAAGCTTGTAGGAAATCAACAATCTCTCAGTTTTAATGTTGAAGATGAGACATATGGCGAAATTTTTGAGCAGGTCGTTAATAAGAGATCTTCCCCTCAAATGATTGATGAAATCATTTTGGGTACAAAACCAGATTTGTAGCCACCAAACACAATTCAAGATCAGATTAGAGATGAGGGTGAGGTAGCCGAAATACATGATTTAATGATGCAAGAGGATTTTGTACCCTTGTGTTACGAAGCATTTCAGTTTATAAGGCAGAATATTCGTAATATCTCTTTTGAAAAGGATGACAATCCGGTGAATAACTTTATAGATCAGCAGGTTGAAGAATTCCATATGGCTGAAAGTGATGAAAGAAAAAGTGTCGTTTCGGATCTGTCCATAGAAGAAGACAGAGTTTTGGATCCAAATGTTCTCATGTCATCAGAACACAGTCTTCATGAAGAAATAATCCAGTCAGCTCAGATCTTTGCTCAAGACCAGGAACATACTCTTATTGAAGTACAGTGTGAAGAAAGATCAGTATCAAAGGAGAAAGACACCTTGCTCTTTCAGTAGGAGGTCAATATTCATGTTTTTCATGATCCAATGGCAAATCTGTTACTGTCAGCAGTGAAGGTCATTATTGTAGTATTCAATGATGAAGGAGATCATGGTCAATTATGTTTATGGAGGCCCAGTTACCAGTATCTGTTGTTGACCAGAAGATCTAATCCGGAGAATCAATCAAGGAGGCATCTACTTGATTGGTTACATTGGAAGACACATTACACATGATTGTACATATTGCATTAGTATGCAGGTGGCTATCATCATGATTTGAAACCCTCGAATCTTGATGGACTGCAACCATTGAATAAGTTTTGTCAGTTCTTGTTTTAGTTAAGTCAGTCATGAGTCATTTCCTTTTGCATAGAGTCAAGTTTCTCAGTCATTTCAATTCACATTGAGTCAGTTTGATTCAAGTTTCAATCAATAAATTGAGTCATGTTGGTTTGTCGGGATAATGGACTCTATAGCCCAATGGACAAAGGCACTGTCTGCTCACCCAAAGATCTGCAGTTCTTGGCACCTCCAAGGAGCTACCATCCCTATTGGAGCCAATGTTAGTGTCAGTCTTTCTAGCCTTCCTCCAGTGATCAAACATGCTCTTACAAAGTTATTTTAAGGTGTCAAGGTCAAATTTTGTCATTTCAGTGGGTCTTCAAGCAAAAAGTTGGTCGCAAGGCATTCGATCTAGGGTTTGATTTTACCCTTGTCAAAGTTGTCCAAATTTAAGTCCATGTCACTGTTCAGCTGAGTGTACCATCATTCAGAGAGTTTTAATTATCATGTCAAGTCCCACTGGGTCATTCTACACCTTGTTCATGCTTCAGTTGCACCTAGGTAAGGTCATTTCCCTCTCCTAGGGTTTTGAAGGAAATTTCTCTTGGGCGGTCAAATCATCAGAAAAATTGGTATCCTGATGTTCATACACCTTCCCCTATCCTTAAAGTACCTTATTAAACACTTCCCATCACTGAGATCCCCCAAATTCCTCATTTTCGCACAAACCCTAGTTTCTTGCTACAACCTGGCAATTTTCTAGGTTGGACCTGTGTTTTACCTTTTTGGACCCATTCCCCTCACTCAATCTCTGATATTTCACTTTCCCCTACTTCCTAACATCCCTCCCTACTTCCCAAAATTTCCTCAAGAATTTAGAATCTCCCTATCCCCTTCATTTCGACAAATCCCTTGTTCCACACATCGGGATAGGTTTCACTCAAATGATGTTTCTGAGCAATAAAAGATAAATTTGAGAAAAATGAGAGAGGTTTTTGTCCACAACATGCCAAGAAAGAAAAACCTCCTTCATTTTACATAGGTGTCATGGATTTGGAGAAAGGTCAAAAATATAGTTTCCTCGGGAGAATTGATGCACCTCTGAAGTGACCTTGGGAAAGTCAAATTTTCTCCTAGCTCAGTTGGCCAAATGACTTGCTTGATGAGTCAAATGATAACTAGACACAAAGATATTTCTAAAGAGATATCATGAGCTCAATTCGGAGTTGAGGAAGGCATTCAAAAGTTGACTGTAACAACACTCTGCATTTAGGCAGCCTCATTTGGCACATTTGAACCAGTCTTTGGAGATTTGATTTTTGATAGGAAAAATGAACTCCAAATTGAAATATTCTAGTTAGTTTGGAAGGTAGACTCAAATTCCTTTCCAACTAGCTATCCTGCGCCTAATTTGGACACGAGGAAGGCCTCCAAAAGTCTCCTGCAAAAACCACTACGCACAGGCTATATGCACCGCGCCTCAAGCCGAGTGCGCCGCGCACTGGCGCGACGCTAAAAATTGGGAGCTCCAAATGAAGAAAGGTTTACATTTTTGGATTCGGCATGAAAAATCATGACTACTGGTGCATGGGAAAGAAATTTGGAGCATTTTTGGGGCATTTTGGGTCATTTGACAAATTTTTTGGCAAAAACCAAGGATTTTCTCCCTCCCAGTGGCGCGACGCTAAAATTCTAGAGCTCCAAATGAGGAATGGTTTGCATTTTTAGATTAATCATGGAAAATCATGACTACTGGTGTTCGGACAAGAAATTTTGGCAAGGTATGAGTCTCCAAAAGGTTAAAAAACACCCAAAAATGGCCTCTCTGCCACTTTTTTGACACACAGGAAGCAGTCTTGGGAGAATGAAGATTTGGAGGGGAAAATCAGCACCAAATTCAAAAATTCTAGTGGGGTTAGAAAGTAGATAGGACAGGCTTTCCAACAAGCCCACTTGGGAACATTTTTGACACCTGCAAGTGCCCAAAACCAGGCCCCAAAGTAGCGCGACGCACAGAGAAAATGGCGCGGCACACAGAGGAAAAATTGCCAATTTGCTTCCGTTTCGTGAAATTTAGGTTCGCGACTTCTCCAAGTGTGCCCGCTCATCTACACTTCGGTTTTTTGGCACCAAATGCAGAATTTAAAGTTTTTTTTCTCCATATTGGCTTCTATCCAAGTGGCGAAGGAAGGCAAACAGTCACCCAAGCCAAATGTAATGTTTATAGCGCTGCACCTATAGCTGATGGTTGGCTCTCCATCTCCTTTTCGAAATGATTTGAGTAACTTCCCAACCCCTGGGCATTCCATCTCTTATCTACACTTTCTATATATTGTAAGCAAGTTATTTGCAAAGGGTTGGTTGGCTGGTAACTTCTGGGAAACTGTGGGAAAGAAACTCTCTTCACTGTGTATTTTTGACAGAGGATTAATGAAAGGCAACGACTCTATTTCATGAGATTCTTGTGGTTGTAAGTGTAGCAAATGTGTCTCTTATGTTTTCATATGTATTTCGTTATGTTTCATAATTCAATTCATGTCCATTTCTAGTGAAATTTTCTGAGTGAGATTAGGTAGAATTCAATTTTATTGCTCTGCCTGTGGGAAAATTTCATGTTCAGTGTTATTCTTCTGTTGAAAAGGATTCATGTCACTATGCCCTTTTCACTTTCTTTAGCAATCTATTCATGCCGCGGTACCTCAAACTAGCTTGTTACATTTTCCGCCTACCTTGCCTCACGGAATAATCTGTGCCTTTGTATTAAATTCTTTGTTCTTTGCTGAGCGCCGGTCCCATAACATCCCAGAAGCTCGGTCATTCATGAAAATTGTTTCCCGAATCCCTATTCACTTACTAGCCCAAGGTAAATATTTCATTGTAAGTCATCTCAGACCGTTTTCGATTATCTATTCACTGAGCATGACTCGGAGAGAGCCCTCTCCTACTCTGGTAGGGCTAGCTACCAGACCGAGCGTGGTTTGTGGTTACCCTAATTTTTGCCTTCCTTCAGCCTAAGGCAAATTTAGGTGCTAACAAGTTGAACAACATCTTATGGATTTTTTAGTAATCCTGCTACTATGATGATTCTGTACAAGAAGCCTAGAACTACCACGGAGTGCCATCCAAGCAACCAATCATCATGCTGACCCCTGTTTGACATCAATACTAACACTTACACAACCACTTATACACCATCAAATGTCCAAAAATCCCCCCCTTTGGCATTTATGGCAACACCATAAGCTCCCCCTCATGCTTGTTACAATTTACTCCGATGCCAATATTCTCCCCCTTTGACATTAGTGGCAAATAATACTTCACAAGCACTCCCCCTGAACCATTACAGTCTACTCTCCCATGAATTCCACATGCTGAGTAGCTGCCACCACCTACCAAAATGAAGTCATTTGGAGGGAGGAGTCACAACTCCTATTTGCTTCCTGAGATACTCAAATGGTTCCCTTGCTAGTGGCTTGGTAAATATATCTAGCACATTCTCTTTAGTGGGTACATATACAAGTTGGAGAATATTGGCTACAACCTGTTCCCTCAAGAAATAATACTTGATATGAATTTGCTTAGTCTTTGAATGCATGAATGGATTTTTAGAGATGTTGATCATGCTTGTGTCGTCACACATTATTGGAATGGGATCAAATAACTCTACTTGTATATATTTCAAGGTTTGCTTCATCCATAGAATTTGCGTACAACAGGTAGCAACAACAATATACTCTACTTCAGTAGTCGATAGAGTGATAGAGCCTTGTTTCTTACTGACCCACGACACCAAGTATTCACCTAGAAAGAAAGCTCCAACAGAAGTACTCTTCCTATCATCAAGATTTCCAATCCAATTTTCATTTGTGTAGGCCTTCAAATTGAAATATTCACTCTTAGCATACTGCAATCCATACTCTATTGTACCTTGAAGACAATTGAAGATCCTCTTGACAGCAACAACATGGATTTATCGTGGAAAAGCATGAAATCTAGCCACAATCCCCAGTTCTTGCATGATGTCTGGCCTTGAACCTATCAGATACAATAAGCTTCCTATTATTGATCTGTATTTAGTATGATTTACCAGCTGCATTCCATCTTCTCTGCACATTTTGCAGACAGTAGCCATGTGCGTGCTGACATGTTTGCAATCTTCCATTCCAAATTTCTTCAATGTTTCCTTGAGATATTGGGATTGGGATATAAACACTCCTTGTGGAGACTGAGTAATTTGAAGACCCAAAAATAAGGACAGTTCTCCAATCATGGACATTTCAAACTCTTTTTACATAAAATTTGCAAATTGATGCCCCAACTATTCCACATTACTGCCAAATATTATATCATCCACATACACAACCACTATCAATATATGTCCGCCTTTAGATTTTACATAAATATTACTATAAACTATGATTTTCTTAAAACCTTGTTGCTGAAGATACCTATCTAGCCTTTAATACCAATATTTGGGGCCTGTTTTAAACCATACAGGGCCTTCTTTAGTTTGCATACAAGCCCTTCATTGGAGGAGAGTAGAAATCCTTTTTGCTTCTCAATGTAAACCTCATCTTCTAAATCTCCATTAAGAAAAGAAAGCTGCACATCCATCTGATATACATTGATATTCTTATGGATGGCAAGAGAAAGAAATATTCTTATAGCTTCCAGTCGAGCTACTGGTGCAAAGGTTTCTTCAAAATATACCCCTTCTATGTGGGCATACCCTTTGTAGACCAATCAAGCTTTGTTCCTGATTACTTGACCCTCTTCATTCAATTTGTTCTTGAAAACCCACTTGATTCCAATAACATTTTTCCCTCTCAACCTTGGAACAAGCTCCCATATGTCATTATTTTCAATCTAGTCTAGTTCTTCATTCATGTTTTTCACCCAGAACTTATCTTCACTTGCTTGATAGAGGGGGTTCTATCTGTGATAGTAGAGCCAAATTTGCATAACTAGTACTACCCACACGTTTCCTTCTGGTCTGGACATCGTGTATTTAATCTCCACTAATCTCACTCTCAAGATTTTGTTTCTATACATACTTAGATGGCATCTTTGGTCTTGAAGAATGGCTTTCTTTCTCACCTTCACTCTCTTAATTTATTTCATTCTGATTGACGAACCTCAAATATGAACTCTCTTCATCATCTAAGTTCATATTTCGTTTAGAGGGTTCATGTTGTGAACCTACCTCATCTACAATTAGATCGATGCAATCCTTAATCTTCATTTTCCGCTTGGTGTAACACTTATATCCTTTACTTCAAATAGAGTATCCGAGCAATATCCCTTCATCAACGTGTGAATAAAACTTCCCAAGGTTCTTTTCATTCCTTTTAATGAAGCACTTGCTTCCAAGCACCTTGAGGTGTTTAACAGATGTAGTTCTTCCCTTCCATAACTCATAGGGAGTTTTATCACTATTAGGCCTAAGTTGAGCTCTGTTTGACAGATACACTGCTGTCTGGCATGCTTCTCCCTAGAAGTTGTGAGATACTCTTACTTCATCTAACATTTCTCTGGCCATTTCTTGGATTGTTCTATTCTTCCTCTCTACTACTCCATTTTTCTAAGTATTTCTAGCCACTGAGTGCTACCTCTTGATTTCATGATCTTCACATAATTCTTCAAATTCTCTTGAGGTGTATGATCCCCCTCTGTTTGATCTTAAGAATTTTATCTTTAAGTATTTCTCATTTTCTTCTTAAGCTTTAAACTTCTTGAAATGCTTGAGCGCTTCTGACTTTTCTTTTAAGAGGACAATCCAAGTGGCCCTAGTGAAATCATCAATGGGAAACATAAAATACCTTTCTCTGGTTGGGCCACAAATGTCTGTGTGAATGAGCTCCAACAGTCTGGATGTGTAGAAATATTTTGATTTGAAATGAGTCCTAATCTGCTTGCCAAACTGACATGACATGCAGATTGTGTTATCGAGCTTCCATAATCTTGGTAATCCTTTCACTGTTCCCATCTTGCTTACTTTTATCAAAGTGTCAAAATTCATATGCCCCAGCCTCTTGTGCCACAACCATGCTTCACTTGTTTTGCTTAAATAACAATTAACCCTGGAATTTTCAAACACATATACATTATTGTGGGTTCTGATTGTTTTTCCCACCAATTTTCCTTTCTTTATGTTATGGATCTCATAGTCTTTATATCGAAAGGTCACACCATAGCCATTATCACACATTTGGCTAGCACTAAGCAGATTGTGCTTGAGACCTTCTACATACAACACATTCTATGCTTTTGTTTTCTTATCAAGATTCACTACACCTTTACCCTTGATTCTTGCTATAACATTGTTTCCAAAGGTGACATTTCTTCCTATTTCCTCTTCTTTAAGCAAAAAAAAAATTCTTTTATCCCCAATCATATATTTGGAACAAATGATATCCACATACCATTTATTTCCTTGATTATGAGTAGATAAGGCAAGTCCACACTACATGTCTTCTTTAGTCTTCCATTTCTAGCTCCCATTATCCTTCTAGATAGATGCATGTCTATCATGTTGGGACATAGACATGTGTTCAAGCCTACATCTACACTCACTTTCTTTGTGCCCAAAATTATTACATTTGAAGTATTCTGCTTCACTTAGTAAGGGAGAGAAGAAATTCCAATTTCTAAGAGAGGAATTTTGAGACTTAGAAGTCTGATGCGTATTATATCTGGGATTTTCATCTCTTTCAACTTTGGTCCTTCTACAATCAATGGCTTTATGTCCAAAGATATGACACCTATAGAAGTGACCATAAAACAAATAGGAATGCCTATTGTTAAATGCATTATGAGATTGAGCAGGAAAATACCTTGGTCGTTTGGATGATTGGTTAGTTCTCCATTAACGATCTCCTCCTTGTACGACTTCTCTTGTGTCTTCATTTATTCTTTCATGATGCTTCTTCCCATGGCTTTGTGGTTCTTCGAATCCTATAGAATTGAATTTATCTTCACAATAAAATATTCTTGTGTATTAGAGTATCCCAGGTCGGTCTTGATTCCTGAACGCCTTTGACTATTCATGATCTGATCTAGTTTCCTTGTCCCTTCAGTAAATTTTTCATTTAGACCCTTATTGGTCTTTGTTTTCTCAAGTTCGGTTCTCAGAGAGACAACCTTTGCTTCAACACTTTGATAGTTCTCTTCCAATTCTTTAATCAGGTCTTCAAGAACATATTCTTTTCATTTGACCTCCTCCAACTCTACTTTCAAAGACAAAACATCATATCTTCATATCTGTGAGCTCATCTCCTTTATTAACTTGAGCACCTCCAGTTTCAACTTCTTGTTCTCCTCTTCCAGTGTCTCGTAGTTTCCTTGACATTCTTTCAGTAAAAGGACTAGACTATCCTTGCTCTTGACATCTTCTCCAAGATTTTATTTTTGATAGGCATACTCCTCATTATCAAAGTTATACATAACTTCATGTGCAAGATGAAATTGTTCCTTCAATGACTTATTCTTCTTCCTTGATTTCTTTAATTCATCGAGGGCACTGATAAGTTCCCCTTCAAGGTCTATTACTCCTTCTTCTTCCTCTTTAGAGTCCATAATACCTTGTCTCTTGGAGTTTATTTCAAAGGACATAAGAATATACTTACCTGACTCATTCTCTGATGAGTCTTCACATTCTGACTCTGATGTTGAGCTATCTTCTTTGGAGTAGAACCCCTCCTTCCTATAGGGCTTTCTCTTCTGATGTATCTAGACTTGCTTCCAAATTTTAGATCCTCTTCCCTTTTATCCTTTTCTTTATAAGGGAAACTGGAAGAGAAATTTCCAACTCTTCCACAATCAAAACACTTGAATGGAAACTTCCCTTTATATTTTCCTCAACCACGCTTCAATTTTCTAGCTAGTTGAGATAGCTTCTGATCAGATTCAAAACTGGGGAAATATTGATGATCTTTTTGCTCCTTTCCCTTTCTAGGTACTTTGAACGACACTTCCTTTGGTTCATACTTTTCTATTCCTACTCTCATCTCATGGCTTGTGAGAGTACCATGCAACTGATTCATCTTGATATCCTTTAAATTATCCATTTCCTCAATAGCTGATATTTTGGCATTAAATCTCATGGGTAGAGATGTTAATATTTTTTGAACGATCATCTCTTCCTTGAATTCTTCACCAAGTCCTCTAATCATATTAATCACTTCATCAACTCTGAGGAAGTATTCTGTTATGCTTTCATTCTCAAGCTTTCAAACCTCATTTTCAAAGTCTGAAGTTTCTCTTTCTTGACTTTGTCATATCCTTCATGACACTGGTTAAGTTTTACCCACATTTCAATAGTAGACTTACAATGGATAACTTTTACAAGTTCTGATTGACTAAGACTAGCGAGAATGACATGCTTGGATTTACCATTGCTCACATATAATTTTTTTTCCATCTGCATCATTGGGAGGAATATCAGGGACATTGTATTCTACTAGTACTAAAGCCCAAACGTCTACTCCTAGGGACATAAGATATACTTTCATTCTCACTTTCCAAAAAACATAGTTGAACCCATCAAAGACTAGTATTCTACTTGACTAAGCGTATTTACTCTCTTGCCTAGACACAATTCCTTATAGTTCTACCTTCCAGTGTTTAAATTGTTGCTGAACGAACCTTTCTTTGATACCAATTGTTGGAATAATGAATTTCTGGGGGGGGGGGGGTGAATCAATAATTATGAAACTCTTTTTTCTTTTCCTTACTATGCTTACAAACCCTTTTATGTTCTTTAACTTGTGAGATAATTCATTCATAAAATAGTCAACCAACAATATTTCAGACACTCATATTCAAATAAAAATCACATGATCAACACACATTTGACACGATGTTTTTCAAGTGGAAACCTAGAGGGAAAAAATCACCAATTTTTTGTTTGTTTATGACATAAATTAAGTACCCACTTAATTATATTTGTTTTTTTGTGAACACCCACTCATAGGAGGCGCCAATACCCTTTATTTAGAAAGCACCAACTTGCCAAGAGGCACCAACCTATTTAATATGCAAGCACCAACCTGCCTTTGGTTAGCAACCATTAACTTCCCAAGAGACACACTCCTCTTCTATACACAGGCACCAATATTCTCTTGCCACTATTATACTATTTCATACAATTTTCAAACTAAAAACAAAAGCATAAAATTATACAAGTAAAATACCAAACAATTGTTGTTCATAGATTTGACTTCCACACTCTGCTTTCTGTGCTCACTTGCTACAGATCTCCTCTTACTGCTCTCATAAACACTTCCATTTCTCTCTACCTTCACTGTCAAGGTCTCTTCACTAACTTCTCTTCAACACTACCCTCACCATTTGTTAGGTCCCTATAATACTAGTGATTACCCCATTACTATTGTAGTTGTATCCCTTATTAATATTGTTGTGCCCCTATTGTCCCCATATTGTTATTACTGTGCCCCATAGAATCCATCTATTGTTATTTTTGTGCCTTTATATTATTATTGTTAGGTTGACTGGGTTATATTGTGACTCCTTAGACTCCTATATATAGAAAGGAGGTTTTGTCATTTGAATCATCAAAGGATCATTCATTTGTGTAATGTAAAGGAGTTTGCCCCCTCGAAGAGGCTGAATTCTAAGGCGTTATCTATCTTTTCTATCTTTTTGTGAGTTGGTTTCATAACATTTGGTATCAAAGCTTTTGGATTCTAGGGTTTTGCTGCTCCAAATAGGTCATCGTGGCATTTTTGCTATAAATTATTTTCTGTGATGTTTCAAAAGAGAAAGAAAAATTCAATCTGAGACGAAATCGCATTGAACCTCGGGTCCAAATTTCAGAGCTTTTCTCGCTATATTTGCAGAGAAATGGTCTGAGGAAGTTGGTCTTTTTGCAGACTCCTGAATTACGTTCCAAACAGGTGACCTAGGGAAAATCATCATAAATTTCTCTCTGAGCATCAGATTGAAATTTCATAAGAAGGTACAAAAAGAGGATGGACTGTAGTTTCTTGTATATATTTTTCAGAGCCAAAGGTCGAAACAGTGACACATGGCAGGTCGTACAAGTTTGCTCTACTGAACTAGTCTATAATCAGGTCGTTGTGGGAGATATGGTATAAATCTTCCTTAGAGAATCCAATTTGGATAAGATTGGTGGCATTGGAAAAAGGACACAGAGGGCTACTTCAGGTCAGAATTTCAAAAATAGATGATTCGAAATTACAGAGATACATCAGAGGCAATATCGAGCTCCTACAAAGTGAAAAAAGGTGTGTAGATTTTTTTAAATTTTTGCTTAAGCTTGGTTTGAAAAATTATTTTGAAGGACTTCAAAGGACATAGTAGAGAATTATTATCGGTAACTAATTCCCCGAGGAAAGAAAATGCAAACACCTAGTAAGCAACTTGAAAGCTCTAGCATGACTCATGAAGAAGAGGAAGAAATGCTACATGATATATCAAAATTACAAGACCAAGTGCAACAAATTTCGCTCTCACAAAAGCTAACAGAAGCTAAGATAAATGGTGTGGAAGCTAAGATGAATGGCATGGAAGCTAAGATGGACAATTTGAAGATAAATTTGAACACAAATTTGCATACCGGCATGGTAGATTTGAAGACAGATTTGACAAATTTTCTACAATAAATACTTACTAATGGTGAAAGGGTAGTAAAGGAAACTCATGATGTGAACAAAAGAAATGTTAATCATGATTTCATAGACTCTAATGTTGGATTGAAGACCCACCATATTTCAAAAATCGATATGAGGAAGTTTGATGGCAAGGATCCTGCAACATGGATATTACAGATGGAACAATTTTTCGATCTCAATAATGTGCAAAACACACAAAAGGTGCATATTGCAACTTTATATTTGGAACCAAATCAGTTTGTATGGTATCAATGGCTTTGCTCTTGTAAACAAATTATCACTTGGGTAATTTTTACGGAATAATTGACAACACATTATGAGGATACAAAAAGCAACACTTTTTTTAGCCAATTGATAAGTCTCAAACAAAAGGGTTCAACAATAGAGCGCATTGAGGAGTTCCAAAAATTGAACATAAGGGTAAAAAATATTCTAGAGGAGCATAGGATTGATGTGTTCATAGGGACTTTAAAGGATAATATCCAACATGATGTTCGCCTTTGGGAACCTGATTCATTAGAGAAGGCATTCAGGTTAGCAAGAAAAATGGAAAGCAAAATTATGGCAACCAGGAAGCATACCACTCACAACGATAAAGATGGAAGTGTTGTTGCCCCTAGTCTTCCACAACCTATAAGGTTTACACCACAAAAATTGGAAAAAAAAAAGAGCAAAAGGGCTTTGTTACATTTGTGATAGAAAATACACTAAAGGTGATAAGTATGCTGAGAAAAAATTATTCTACATAGATTGTGGAGAGGAAGAAGAAAAGGAGCAAGAAAGGTCAAAAGAAGAGGATATACTCCAGGAACAAAGCCTAGATAAAGAAGAAATGAATCCGACCATATCTTGTAAGGCATTGGCTGGAATTACCACTCCTCAAACCATCAAGATCGAAGGACAAATCAAGAAGAAAAAGGTAATAGTGTTGATTGATTCAGGAAGTACCCACAATTTTATACATTGTAAGGTAGCAAAAGAATTGAATTGATTCCTATATCCAGCACCAAAGTGTCAAGTGATGGTTGCAAATGGAGGAATAATAATTTGCTCTGGAAAGTGCCATAATATCAAGCTATCCATGGGAGAATATGTATTGACTAGCCCAATGCTTTCCATTCCAATGAGAGGTGTTGATGTTGTACTAGGAGTCCAATGGCTATAATACTTGGGTACAATAGCTTTTAATTTTCAAGAACTTTTCATGAAAATTTCTGCAGAAGGAAAGGAAGTTGAATTAAGGGGTATTGCAGGGAAACCAGGAAAGATAATCAGCTCTAACGATATGACCAAGCTTCTAAAAAAGGAACAAAGAGGTGTAATTGCACAATTATGTTCACTAGATGTTTCCACATCAAAATCATCTATTTCTCCAGATCTCGAAAAAGTCTTGGACAATCACTCCAATGTATTTGAGACTCCCAATGGTCTCCCACCTATTCGTGATCATGATCATGCTATTCATCTGATTCGAGGAAGTGTTCCTCCAAACATCAGGCCGTATGTGTATCCCTATGCCCAAAAGAGTGAAATTGAATGTATGGTTGCAGAAATGCTAGAGACTGGTATAATTCAACCTAGTCAAAGTTCTTTCTCTGCTCCAGTAGTTTTGGTGCACAAGAAGGATGGATCATGGCGCATGTGTCCGGATTATAGGGAGCTCAACAAGCTCACTATTAAAGATAAGTTTCCCATTCCTATCATTGATGAATTACTGGATGAATTGCATGGATCAATTTACTTCACCAAGTTGTATCTTCGTTTAGGATATCATCAAATCAGAATGAAGACTAAAGACATTCTGAAAACAGCATTTAGAACTCATGAGGGTCATTATGAATTTTTGGTCATGCCTTTTGGCCTTACCAATGCACCTTCTACATTTCAAGGTTTGATGAATTCCATTTTCAAACCCTTCCTTAGAAAATTTGTGTTAGTATTTTTTGATGATATACTAATTTATAGCAAGTCTTGGAAGGATCGTGTTGAACATGTTGACAGGGTGCTACAACTATTGGAGGAGAAACAATTATATGCAAAAAGATCCAAATGTTTCCTTGGAGTACAAGAGGTGGAATATCTGGGTCATATTGTATCTCATGAAGGAGTTAAGGTAGACCCTAACAAAATTAAAGCCATTAAGGAATGGAAAATCCCCAGATCCATAAAGCATCTGCGAGGATTTCTTGGGTTGAAAGGGTATTATCACAAGTTTGTTAAGAATTATGGGAGAATAGCAGCACCTCTAACAACATTGTTGAAGAAATATGCATTTTCATGGACTCCAGAAGCAACAAAGGCCTTCGAACATCTTAGAGAGGCAATGTGCCAAGCAGCGGTCTTAACTACACTGGACTTCAAAAAAACCTTTATTGTGGAATGTGATGCTTCAGGAAATAGAATTGGTGCTATTTTAATGCAAGATGAAAGACCCATTTCTTTTGAAAGTCATCCAATCAAGGGAAAGTTTTCACACAAAGATATTTATGAGAAGGAAATGTTGGCAATACTACATGCACTTAAGAAATGGCGACCCTACCTAATGGGAAGACACTTCAAGGTAAAAATGGATCATGATAGCCTTAAATACTTTTTAGAACAAAGAATATCCTCTAAAGAGAAACAAAGGTGGGTCACAAAGATGTTGGGTTATGACTTTGAAATCATATACAAAAAAGGGAAGCAAAATGTGGTGGCCGACGCACTCTCAAGAAAGGATGAAGATGTGGAAGCATTGTTGTGCGCCGTTTCTATTATCCAACCAGATTGGATAAATGAAGCATGAGAGGAATGGAAGAATGATGAAGAAGTGTGGGAACTTATTCGAAACTTACAACAAGATTCCAATACATCTGATACATTTAGTTGGAAAAATGATTCGTTATGGTACAAAGATTGCTTATACCTCTATAAGAATTCCCAACTCAAGCAAAAGATTCTTATGGAATTGCACAGTTCTCCCTTAGGAGGTCACTCCAGATTTTTAAAAACTTACCATAGGGTTAAGAAGGAATTTTTTTGGGATGTCCTTAAATTGGATATTCCAAAACTTGTGGCGGAATGTTTGGTTTGCCAAAAAAATAAAGTTGAAACAGTTAAGACCCCAGGACTATTACAACCTTTATCTATTCCAAGCCAACGTTGGGAGGAGGTTTCAATGATTTTATCATAGGTTTACCCAAGTCTGAGGGAAAGAGTGTCATCATGGTGGTAGTTGATAGACTTATCAAGTATGCACACTTTTGTGCATTATCACATCCATTTAAAGCCAGTACAGTTTCTACTTCATTTATGGAAACAATTCAAAAGCTACACGGAAACCCAAAGATTATTGTAAGTGACAAAGATGCCATTTTCACTGGAAATTTTTGGACAAAATTATTTTCTTGTCTCAGTACTCAGTTAGCTGATAGCTCATCTTATCATCCTCAATCTAATGGGCAAACTGAGATAGTAAACAAATGTTTGGAAGGATATCTTCGTTGTTTTGTATCTAGTAAACAGACACAATGGGTCAAATGGTAGCCTCTGGCTGAATGGTGGTATAACACTTCCTTCCATACAACAACAAAAATGACCCCATTTATGGCACTTTATGGATATCAACCACCATCCATCACATCATATTTAAGAGAAAATTCTAAGGTTCAAGCAGTGGAACATCACATCGAGCATCAACAAGTCCTCCAACTCTTAAAGGATAACCTCGTGTTGGCGTAGAATAGAATGAAACAACAGGCATATCAACATCGTAGTGAAAGAAGTTTTGATGTAGGTGATTGGGTATTCCTATGGCTACAACCATATAAAAAAATGTCCTCAAGCAAGCTAAGAAGGGTAATAAATTATCACCAAATTATTATGGTTTGTACAAGGTGTTGCAAAAAGATTGGTACTATGGCATACAAGTTGGAGCTTCCTGCAACTTCTCGAGTGCACCTAGTTTTCCATGTTTCATGTTTAAATAAGGTTATAGGCGACAAGCTCCCAGTTCAAACAATATTTCCAGAACTTGACGAGGAAGGAAAAATTATATTGGAATCGGAAGTAGTCACAGAAACAATAACTCAACAGTTATGAAATTAATCAATTTCAGAGTATCTCATCAAGTGGGAGAACTTATCTGTTGAAGATTCCACATGGGAGGATGATAATTTTATACAGAAGCATCCAAAACTACTCAAGCGTTGAGGACAACACCTTTTTGAAGGAGAGGGGCATGTTAGGTCCCTATAATACTAGTGATTACCCCATTACTATTGTAGTTGTATCCCTTATTAATATTGTTGTGCCCCTATTGTCCCCATATTGTTATTACTGTGCCCCATAGAATCCCTCTATTACTATTTTTGTGCCTTTATATTATTATTGTTAGGTCAGCTGGGTTATATTGTGACTCCTTAGACTCCTATATATAGAAAGGAGGTTTTGTCATTTGAATCATCAAAGAATCATTCATTTGTGTACTGTAAAGGAGGTTGCCCCCTTAAAGAGGCTGAATTCTAAGGCATTGATCTATCTTTTCTATCTTTTTGTGAGCTAGTTTCATAACACCATTCTCCACATAACACTCTTGCTGCTCTTGTTGCGCTAATAGACAAAGTCCTCTAAGGTGCTTCAATCTCATTGTCACTATGCACTTCACTCCCAACTCAATACTCTCACACATCTTCTCAAAACTCTTCAATACATACACAACACTACTATATTCCCCAATATCTCAATGAAAATTCTGATTTTTTTCGTGTGCTGCACTGAGCTCAATGTTGTCTTCGTTTCCATCCACACTGCCCAAGAGTGTACTCCTAGTCCATTCTTCTGTTGCATCACTCTTTACAAATTTTGTCGTTGCATTAGAACATGAGAATGGGATTTGTTCACTTCGCCATCTCACTGTGTGACTCTCCATGCTGAGAATTTAATCTTAGTCCACTTGCACACTCCACGGAGACTACCCATGCTCAATCATGACTCACAGAGCTTGAATGTAACTCCGCATGGCATCTCTATTTTTCATTTATTTCTATAATACATGCACAGGATATCAGAGATGGCTTTCTTTCAACATCGAGACACACCCAACATTTCTTTGACAATCGCCATTACTCCTGAGACCAACTCCTTTGTTCCTGCATTCAATCTTGCAGTGGCCAACCCATTCACCTTTAACGCTTTGTATTACACTATCAGAGCCAAATATGTCCTAAATTATTGCAATAGTTTTATATCCAAGCTACTCATTGAGACTTTTATTCTTAAAGACATTACAAAAAAAGAGTTCCAATGTCCTTGACCCCTTTTGTTTAGACCCTTTCTATTTTCCTCCATGGGAATGGGTGTGTTGATCAGAGGCTTAGCCTTAAGGTGCTAGGGCATGTTGTTCATGCTTGGGGGCCATTTTTCCTTTGTGTAAGATCTTAGTGACCTTGGTTTTCTGGGTTCCACAACCAAGTTCCAACACTAATATTAGAGCCCCCTTATTGAAAATTTTCAATTTCCAGCCATTATAAAGTGCCGACATCCTCAACCTCCAATATTCTAAGCTCTGATATGACTATTAGGTGCAGCCCAACTTGGCTAGACTTTGGGAAACTGAATTTTGTGGAGTACACAATACAAAGGATGTTGTGGATTGCAAAGTGGACCACATGATAGAGCAACGGAGCACAACAAATATCGCATAACAAACTCACCGTGCGGTATAGGAGTTTCGCAGGGAAGCCCCTCACCTTTTGTAAAAGCACATAATATTGTAAATGTTGGATGATTTTGGATCATAGTCCCTTATATTTTGGAAACCATGGTATTGGGTCCATGGTAATGTAATCCATCAATGTAATAGTATATAAAGGGATGAATAATAAATAAGGAAGGTATCTATATATGATTGATCCAAATATGTGTTTATGGTTGTATCTTTGTGATCTGTACTTTGGAGCAAGGAGTGAGGCTCTGCAGCTGAGTGTGTGGAGTCCTGGGTCTGCAGCTTAGTGCGTAGACAGTTTGTAGCTTAGTGCGCAGACAACCTGTAACTATGTGCACAAGGAAAGAACTATTTGTTGTATCGAATTCTCTATTATAAGCAATAGTACTTGTGGATGCAGTCCCACATTGGGATGAACCACAATACAATCTGTCTTCATGTGTTTTTCTTATTATCTGCACTTTATTTTAGTACTGTGAAGTTTATCTATGCTTATGGTATGTTTAAGTGATGAATGTAATTCTGGAAAGTAATTTACAAATAGTTCATGAATATGAAGTAATTTACAAGTGTTAAAATAAATAAAATAAAAAATTGCCACATCACAGTATACCTAAAGGTTGTAGAAACCTAGTTCTCTAACCTCCCAAAGTCACTTCGGGTGAGACTGCGGCTTGATTGCAGGTCATTTCGAAAATGGCCAGTGATTCAGGGTTTTGTTGGTGCGCAGTAAAATCCGAACCTGGGTTAGCCCAAATGAAACCAATAAATGGTTCCATTGTTGGGACAAAGATCTATTTGAGGGATGTTTATGGGCATCCTTCGAAGAAAGAAATCCAAGATTGGGTAGAACATAAGGAACGAGAAATTGAAGAACAAGAAAATAGAATCCCTTATCTGTCAACTAGAAGGTGGTTGGCGAAGTATATTTTCGAAGATCAATACGAAATATTCTTTGATTCATTTCATGTTGAGCTATATGAGTGGATATCAAGGTTGACCAAGAGAAAGAACTATTTTAAAGGAGACGAACCAAAGGAGTGAACCCCCGAATTGATACAATGACTCAAGAACACTAACAACATGATCTCAAGAGCTGTTGACTTTTGGATTGATAACATCTTCGGAGGATTCATTACTGAGTTCGCGGTAGACTTGATTGTGTCCTAGAGTGCAACAGAACAAAAATTTCTCAAAGGACCGCGAGGTAAGTTATCAAGATCTCTAAATATTTATATTAAGATGCTTTTGTGTGAAAAGGGAATTTTACAAACGCAGTGAGATTATTAGTTACTTATGTTTGGGAGAAGATATATAATAGACACTAGGAAGAGATCTCATGGCCAAAATCCAAAGACTTTTATAGAGTTGAATATAGCCCTCTTTTAAGTGAGTCTGAAAGTGAAGAAAATTGCCCTGAGAACCCTAAAGGAACTCCACAGTATCCACCCTTCTAGCCTGAAAGTTCACTGAAGCTAGAATGAAGTAGTAATCAGAGTGCTTTTGGTTTTCCTCATCCCCCTACCCCCCTACCCCCCTACCCCCCTTATCCCCTATCCCACTCCCCTTACGAATCCCCCTCCCCCCCACCCCCTCCCCCTTCCCTTCCAAGAAGAAATATGGTTGATGATATTAAGCTACCAATCTTTAAAGGGACTGGATCAGAGGATCCAAAGAAATTCTAGTTTTTATGCGAAGCAGTATGGACAATGAAGTAGGTCCATGATGAAACTATAAAGAAAGCACAACTTTTCACAACATTATGAGATAGAGCATTGAATTGGTACAAGAAGTATTCAAGAAATCATATCAGATCATTTGTAGACACTAAAACATCATTGGTAAAATAATTTAAGAAGATGAAGTCTGTGTCGTAGTGTATCATAAAGCTAAAAGAAATTAAACATAAGCCTACTGAGTCTGTTTGGGAATTGGATCAAAGATTCAAGATATTATTGGATCAGGTGAGCTTTGAAATAGCTCTGACAACATAAAGAATGGTTTATAGCTACATTGCTTCCACATGTAAGATTTCCTTTGTCGCAATAGAAGATAGAAACTCAAGCTAAAGATTTAGAACTGGTGATGAAATTATAAGCTTTACGTATAGGGGATACCAATGCAGGTATGCAACAGATCTAGAGTAAGTTGGAAAGTTTGACTCTACAGATACAAGATATGAAGAAAAGTAAAGAATTCCGTGAAGAAGTGTGGTGTACAAAGTGAAAATACGAAGGCCACTCTAAGGAACAATGTCCTATCTTCAAAAACTACATGGCTAGTGGAGCACCAAATCCTTTGAATCCCAAATTCAAATTATGGTGCGAGATATGTAAAAATGGAGGTGAACCTCACACAAAAGATTGCTAATTTTTCCAGAAGTGTGTCCAGACTCTAAGAAGCTTATATTGCAAATTCTGCAAATCAGTAAGGCATGATGAGAACAAATCTTGAGCTTATGAATTGATGATAGAGCATAGTACTGATGCCTATGGAATGCAAGCTGAAGAACATGGACAATATAGTGGCCGAGGTGGTTATCAAGGTCGAGGTTGATGTGTTGGTCAAGGTGGCGAATATGGTCGAGGTCGATGTGTTGGTAGAGGTGGTGAATCTGGTTGAGGTCATGGAAATATTATTTGTTACAACTACAGCCATGCATGTCACTTTGCAAGAGATTGTCAGAATCCTTATACGACATGTAAGTATTGGAAATCATTTGGTCATGTAATTGAGAAGTGTTTGGTACTTATGGAAAAAATGAAAGAAAGGAAAAATCAATAGTGGACACAAACCACTCAGATGATCACTGCAGAACCAAGGACCGATGAACCTCACATTAACATTGTAACAAGGAGTGGAGCTGCGACTAGAAATGATAAAGCAGATGGAAGGAAGGAAGATGAAGCTACATGGGTTAGAAATACTACTATAAAATCCCATGTGTTTGATATTCATAAGGAAAAATAAGTATTTATGGAAGTGAAGCAAAGCTTAATGGATGCAGGAGCTTTGACATATAGCGTGCAACAGATGTTGTCTTAAGGGGTCCTCACCTAGGCTCAGAGTTTTTCGCTCCAACCAACAAAACCATAACTATTGGCCCTTTTGGCAAGAACCTGCATAATGCAGGCTGTAGCCTCACCTAAAGTAGTATTAGGGGATGCTAGAACCAGGTTCCTGCATCTAGGGACATGTGATAAACGGTTCTTAGGCTCTAACAGTTCAGATCTGCCTTCACGCAGATCGATATCTTTCTAGGTTTCTTCACTGTAACTAAGTTAAAATGACTTCCAGACCTTCGTGAAGTTCTATGATCGGTCTTTGTAGACCTTAGACACAATATTTACCTACTTCCGCACACCAATAAACCACCCTAGATTTGAATTCATGCAGATCTACTTAATTCATCAGAAAACATAATATAAATACCTTTTAAGTTCGTGAAAGTAGATAACCATTCGTATCATGCATCATTAAGATAGATTCAGTGAATTCACGCTTCATTCATTCATTATTTCATAAAAACATGTCATTAAGAGACATAAAAAAACATAAAAAAAAAGGTCAACATAGATGCACAGTAGTTCTTCAAAATAGTCTTTATTGATCTTCAATTCTCAGGTTACAGACTCTTCTACCCTACACACTTAGCTGCAGGGGTCCGCGCAATCAACTGCGGACTCTATCTAGGCCTCCTGCACACTCAACTACAAGATCCTTCCCTTCTTCACCTCAATATAGGACACAGAGCCTTCCTACCTTAGCACTTGCCCAAGACAACAAAAACCCTTTAGCTTACCCAATTCTCTATCAAAATTTATCTCTAAGACTCGCTTTGACTCAACTATTTATAGCTTTCCTTCATATAATACCATGGTCTATGGACCATGGGTGAGTCTCAAAACTGACTTTACTATCTATCAAAACAAGGGGCTAAGACAACTTTGACACCTATCTATCTACGTGCTCCGCATTCACATATCGTGAAGACCACCCATTTAAACCTGCATCATGACAACTTTTGGAATTCTCTTTGTCGCTACTTGCTGGACCTCTTTGACCAATTTCTCAATTTTTGGCCCTTCCACTACTAGACGCATTATCCTTTGTGTCTTCTGTAGCCCCTTGAGATTCTCCTGAAGTGACAGAGTAAGCTGACAAGCTTCCTCTAGCCACAGCTGCAATCTGGCCTTCAGCAAGGCCTCTTTCCTCTACAAGTCCTCCACCTGTGTGAGAAGCTATTTTCCCTCCTCTAACTTTGCTAGGTGCCAAAGTGCACATAGTTGCTCGGACCTCATCATACTTTTGTTGCATCTCTTGAACATCTGTGTTGAGCTCCTGCAGGTTTGGATCCTCCTACAGGTTCATCAATAGTTCCATCATTGCATCAAACATTGAAGATAAATCATTGACTACGGTGTCCAATGTATTCATGCCATCCTTTATTGCTGCTCCGTGCTACTCCCAGACCTTTGGCAGATTCGTTGGCTTTAATTTCAACTGTAGCTCTGCTATTTTCAACTTGAAGTTGAAAGTTACCATACTGACTTCCTCCTTGGATGCACATACTACAACAACCAATTTCCTATTTTTTTTTAGGCTTCAGCATCCTCCGACATTTGAAATTCAAGCACTGACTTGTAGGCCTGCTCAATCTCTATCTCTAAGCTTTGATTTTTCTGCTACATCTCCTCCTTGCCTTCTCCACGAAAAATTGTTCATTTTTGACCTTAAACTCATTGACGACAGTGAGGGTGTGTTGTTCCCTAATCCTCAATTCTTTTGACACCCCCTGATGCAACACATGAAGGGTCTGGAGTGGCAATGTGGCCAAATTCAGCCCCATGTCCTTCACTGTATTAATTGCAACACAATCCTATTATGATTCTGAATGAATGGACCCCTCTAGCAATGGAATGACTCTGAGGTATAGATTCTATTCTATCTTTGCCACTGTGCTACTACCTTGTGTCAGGCTCGCTTACTCGACACCCGCCTAGATATTGTTTTCCTGGATTTGTAAATCGCAGATTATTTTGGATGCTCCCTAGTGTTTTTATATATTACTACTCAAGTTGTTGCAGCACCTCCATTGTTGTGTTTCGCACCTTGTCCCCAATCTCATCGAGATCGCCTTCTGTCAGCACCATTGGATCAAGATGTGTCTACTTGTTCAATTTGTGATTTTTCCATTTTCCACCTATTTGCTCCTACCCACATCTCTTCAGGATGAAAGGAGTGCTTTGATCCTCATCACCTCCTCCTCCATGCTTTGACAACTCTTGCTCTTTAGTGTGATGTGAAGCAGACTTTCCACCCTCCTATGTATCATTTCATTCCTTCTCTGCCTTCTCTTTAGCAACGCGATCTTTCTCCATCCATTCCTTCTTCACAACTGCCTTAGTAGCTTCCTTCTTCTTCTGCTCGACCAAAGCGTGCATGGCCTTCTGAGTGGCATTCTTCTGCTTCTGCACAGTAGAGCTCTTTGTGCCTTTTCTTTTCCTACATCCAGTGTCATAGGTTCGCAACACTCGACTGGCCAATGCCCCACAACTTCTTGCACATCCATGTCTGAGACCAAATAAGGTAATTGGTGCCATGTTTGCTCTGGGTCCTTCCGTGCTCTAATTGACACACTGTGGAAGTTAGCCTTGAACTCCACCTAGGCTGCAAACTACATGAACAAGGTTGGGGACAACCTTGGTCTCTGACTGATCACCATATGAAGGTCCATTTCCATCAGGATCCAGAAAATATTCATCTCCTTGACTCATGCCTGATCCTTTGTAGACCACAATGAGGAAAACCGCACTGCCTCAGGTAAATCTTCCTTGTGCAGAGGAAACTGATTGTCCTCTGGCAACCTCCAAGAAACTAACACAATGGATAATAAAAGCCAAGCGTAATGAAATGGATTACTTTCTTCTTGAGCTTCTCGACAATTTACGAGGAACTCTTGGCATAGATACTTGGCCCAAATACACTGAATGCCCTTCGCGCACTATGCAGCAAGCGACACTACCGGCACTAGAACTTCGTCTGCATGACACTTTCTCATGATCTTACTTGCGAGAATCTGGGCAAAAAACTGTACTGCCTATTCTTGGATAGAAACGATAGAGTATCCATGCGATTTTTTAACAAGGCTATACTCCTTCTTCATTTTATCAGCTAGTTATTTCTCCCCAATTTTCCCTCCAAAATCCTTTGTAGGGTCCGCTCCTGTGTAAGGGAACTTGGTGATCCCATGGATCAATATGTCTGTAATTGGGATGGGATCTCCCAACCATAGACACCCATCGTGCATTAGCATGAGGAGCTGGCGCACACAAACTATGTTGATAATTTAGCTGTGATAGTGTGGCACTAAGAGCATGTTTAGAAACCCCGCCTGCTCAACACCACGAACCCACTTCATGGGTTCCAATGTCGTAACCCTAATTTCTTCATAGTATATCTTGGTCATATATTTGTGGGTCGCTAAATTTGAGAACTTCTCATGATTTGTGAGGTCCAAGTCCTCCATTTTTAGTACTAGAATGCATGATAGCCTAGGACCTTCAAATTTGACTTGCTCAGGCATCAGGGGTGTCCACATTGTGAATATCCTAGAATTACGATCCTTGGGTACTTTGGTTCTTCCCTTCCACAAAGGGACATACTCAAGAAGCCTTGAGATAGGCTCGATATCTTCGGCATTGACTTCTTTGACACCATGGTATTCTTCTTCTTCTAAATCCACCACTTTCGCTGGCTATTTGTCTTTTTTCTCCTTCTACCACACCTCCAGATTCTTCCTTGATGACATTCACATAGACACCAACTTCTTCTACTTTCCCTTCGTAGTGGAGTGCTTCCCCCTTACGGCTAGTTGTTTCTCTTTTATGGAAGTTTTCTTCAGCCTAGGCGACCTCGATGCCATAGGCACAACAACCATAGCTTCCAAACTGATTACTTCGGGGCCTGACGCATCAGAAACAAAAACTTCTGAACTTATGGATTCAACAGGGTTTGTAAAGGTTATTTTATCAATGAATCATTCTCGGGCTGCTACTATGTAATTTGCAAATGAGGCGCGTGTCACGAACTCTTCCCAGAATGCATGATTCATACGCTTCAAACAGCAAAATGCACAAGCAACTCTCAAAAGGAAAAGTGTTCTTCATTGGACCAACATGCGTAATTTATAGAGGGTTTTGAATTCAAATCCAACCACTCCCCCCAAATTATGATAATAAATGACCCTTTGGTGGCAGATCTCCAAATATTTTTGCAATAAATAGCGCTTACCTGCTACCCTTAACCATTTTTTAGCCATCAAATCATGAATAGTAACTTCAACGGTTACCTCTAGACCCACCTACGTAGCTTCCCTACCAAGCTTTTCCCTTAGTCAAGAAGTGTAATTTATAGTCCCACAATCACTTGTAGCTGCCTTGATTACTGAGACTGTCCTACTGCCATATAGTCATCGCGCAGGGGCAGGATCCCCTGTATATAGCTTCAAATATACTTCCATTCACTTTTCCAGGGAATGGTTCTCCATTCAACTTCGCAAGATGAACGGTGCCACCATTCATGATCTCCATAATGAAATACGGCCCCAGCCAGTGCGTTTGAAAATTTCCTGGAAACTTCGTAAATTTGCTATCATATAACAACACCAGATCATATACCTTCAATGTGCACAACTTAATATGCTTATCGTGTCATGTTTTCTAGCGTTCCTTTTGCACTTTCTGATGAAATCTTGCAAGGAATCAATCTTCTTCCAACTCCATGAGCTACGCAAGTCGTTCCTCCAAGGTTTCGTGGTCTGCCATCTCAGTCAAGGATGTTATCCTTAAGCTGGGCACAATATACTCCATTTGCATGATGGCTTCAATTCCATAGATTATCCGGAATGGCGTTTGTCCTGTCAATTTCTTGCAAGTTGTTGTATAAGCCCATAATACAGCAGGTACGTTAATGTCCCAGTCATTCCTCTGTGCATTGCATACCTTCATTAATGAATGCTCCAAGATCTTATTAGAAGCTTCCACCATTCCATTCGCCTGTGGGTGATAGGGAGTGTTCTTCTGATGATATACGTAAATTCTTCCAACATCACACTGATCGCTACATTCAAAAAATGTGTACCTCTATCACTCATCAAAATCTTTGGGCATCTAAACCTTGTTAGGACATACTCAAAGAGAAAATTCGTAGCAGTTGCAGCTATACAATCTCTCACTAGCTGCACTTCCACCCATCTGGTTAAATAATCTGTTGCAGTAATGATATACTATGCGCCCATCTTCTTTCCTGGTGGTTGTATGGGACCTATAAAATCAATGGCCCATTTCTCAAATACCTGCAATGGAACTTGAGGATTTAAGGGCAGTTCATCCCTTCACAAAGGCTGGCACGTCCTTTGGCAAGCATCACATGCCTTACAATATGAATTAAGGGAATTTTGAGGTCTAAAATAGGCCTCCTAAGGAAATTATAAAATAATAATGGAAATAATAAAATAAAATTACATTACATCATCAAAATTTAGAGGCATATTTTTTCAACTCGTATTTTCAACTTATCTCCTAATTGATGTACTTAGATTTTGAACAAAAACACTCGTAGCATGATAAATTTGATTCCTCATCTAAGGAGTACCCATGTTGCATACTTTCAATGGACCCTACTACACAAAAAACTAGAAATACATGAAAAAACGTGATTGCAATCACATTTTTCATGTATTTCTCATTTTTTTTGTAGCAGGGTCCATCGAAAGTATGCAACATGGGTACTCCTTGGATGAGGAATTAAATTTTGCATCCAATGAGTACTCCAGCCAAAAATTTGAGTGGAAACTTAGGGAGATAAGCTTAAAATATGAGTTGAAAAAAGTAGTTTTTATTATTATTATTTTTTAATATTTTTACTTTTTTACTCCAAAAATGGTGAATCATCCCCCATGGTGAACATCATCATCTTTAATTCTATTGGTTCTTATAAAGATTATTTTGGTTGTACATTTTTCTTAGGAGGCCCCTTTTAGACCTCAAAATTCCCCTAATGCCTTAGAATCCTTGTGCAATGTTGACCACCATAACCCAACACATAAGATCTTCTGCGTAGTTGCTTTCCCTGCATAGTGGCCTCCTGCCACTCCTCCATGAGCTTCAACTAAGATATTGGTGTGTTCAAACTCTGGAACATATCTACGCAATATCTCATCTGTACCCATTTTATATAAATGACCCGCAATTACTGAAAAATCTGCAACCCAAACTACTAACTCCTTTTTTTTAGTGGAATAGCCTTTTGGAGTTGTTCTCGTTTTTTAAAACTGAATAGTATCAGAAAAGTGATCATCAACGACGTGTTAGATACCTATACCAATAGGTTTCATATTTCATGATTGGCAAAGAAAGTTCCAAATATGCTCTGCTTTGGTGATGCAAAGATCCCATATTTTCAAGAGAAGGTAATACGTGTACATAGCTTGATGGTGACTCAATTTTGGATGGATGGTCCAACAGCCTAATCTGGATCATGCCATGTTTCAATTTTCCATTGTAGAATAGAGAAAGAAGTCTGTCCAAACTGTTCAATCTTGGCAGACCAGTAGTTAGGTAGAGAATTAAGGTTCCCAACTGCTTAATCTGGGACCTTGGAAGCAATAAGGGTAGTTCTAGATAGAAAATCAAAAGAAAAAGCCAAAAGAAAAGAAAAGGCACATGAGGGTCTACAAGTCTAAGTGCACCCTCCATGAAGAAACAAAAAAAAATGCTAGGCAAGTAGATGTGTAGGTAGAGGGGGTTGTAGAAATGTCATTCCTTTCAAATGAATTTTGCTGGTCTACATAAAGGAAACATCAGTGGATAGAGAAGTTCCTCTTCTCCATCATCTTGCAGCAATACAAAGGAGCATGTCTAACTTCCTGTTTCCCCCCCTCATATTCATTGTTAACATCCCATTACCCGCCATGTTCATGAAAGAAAGTCAAGGTCTTATGGTGGTTCTTGTTTCTTTAAAAGCCACATTTCTTGTGTAAAATTCTTTTCATTTTTATCTACTTCCTAAACTAAGTTGATTCCATATAAAACTTAGTGTTTCCCCTCCTCATCCACCTCTTCCACTCATATTAACCCCTAACTTCTACTATTAACTCCCTATACCCCCTATTCCCCCTATTACTATGTAAATTATGCAAAAAACCTTGAAATACCTATGTATCCCCTTCCCCGAGCATTATAGCTCTAAGTTTGGTTTTAAATGGTTTAAGCACTAAAACATTAGAGCGCGACCCAAAGAGCGCTCATACATTAATCCTGGGATTAATCCAAGATACGCTTGGATTAATAACCTTAATCCAGCTTTGTTAATAAACCCGCGCATAATACATTTTGCCCGTAACATAGCTTGAAAACCCACTTTTCTAAAGTTTCCGCCGGGCCCGCATTTCACAAAAAACATTATTTTATTCTCCCGCCCGCTGCCGTATCGCCCTGAAAACTTGATGACCCGTCGACCGTCGGATTTGGGCCTTCCCATCCGACAGCCCATATCCATATCAGGTCGGCCCCGATGACCGTAACTTACCTCCCGAGAAACTGTCAGAGGGTGACGTCAGGCCTCTTCCACGTGTCACCCCCATATTTTCTCGGGTCGCCCTCTGACAATACTGCTTCTGTATCCAGAGCGGTCCGAGAACTTACCACTTACCACTTCCGATTTCCGCTGACCAGTCACGCTCACGTCACGTTCTCGTCATCGCCACGTCGCCGCCGCATCAGCGCCCCCGTCCGACAATGCTCTGACCTGTCCGCCACCTCACCAGTCCCCGTGGACCACTCACAGGCCGCCACGTCACTCGATGACGTCACGCTGACGTCAACCGACCCTGACCCCACCTGATGACGTCATGCTGACGTCATCCAAAAAAAGTGCCAATATTCCAAAAAGTCCATATTTTCGCCAAAAAACCGTGTTTTTGTCACTTTTGCCAAAACAACTATTACTCTGCTTTGCATGCATTTTACGACCATTCTGTCGCCAACCTGCAGAAATCGCTACAAAGACCGTGGGCGCGTCCAATCTACCTGCATATGTAACCATTGCCGGCAATACACAAGGTATTTATCCAAATCATTCCCTCTGCGCCTGGTTTTGTCCATAATTCTCCAAAGATAGCTTAAAACGAGTGAAGAACACTGTACCTACCAGCAAATTCCAGTAACCAGTGCCTATTTTCAATTGTTGGGTCGAAATTCATCTGCAGAACCTGCATTTAGTCAAATTTACCCAAATTCACAGTTAGTTCGCGCATTCGTGAACTTAAAAACCTGAGCTGCACTAATTCACCGTGAAGATAGTTTTACCAGTCCTGGTATTTGCTCTATCAGTTCTCTGTGCAGTATTTCATTTGCTGTCACTACCAGTTACCCTCTGTTCCTTTGCAATTCACCTCTCTGTTCCAGAGATACCCTTCTGTGTTGTTCTGCCCACTGAAACCAGTTCTAATACAAATCATAGTACTACTTGACCATGGAAACACCAATAGCATTAAATATAGCACCTCTGAATGCCCCACAGAGAGAGTTAGAATGGAAGGCCCTGGGTGATAAAGATTATCAGATGATAGACTCATTTCCACTGAATTCCAAATTTAACATCCATATGCTGAATGAGTTAAAGGCTCAACACCTTAGTGGAGCTGATATATTAGGGATTTGGGACTCCAATTTGCCCATTTTTAACCTTCCTCAAGTCAATTCCCTTCCAGACTTGATCCATAGATGCTGTGAATGCTATGATCCATGTCAGAGAGCTGTTCTCAGTCCCACAGGCTCAGTCTTGTTCCATATCACCCCTGAGGCCATAAATGATATGCTACACTTTCACACTGCAAGACCATTGACTCCTCTCTCCATGTTGGACTTATGAAAGAAGGGGGGCAACCTGTCCAGTGCCCAGATCATCAAAATTAATCAGTTATTCATACAACCAAGCTCTGAAACTGTGAGAACGCCTCCTATTGGAAATCCATATCTCAATGACTTGGGAAAAATGCTTGTAGACTTGATTAGCTATGTCCTGAGCTATAAGGGAGTTGAGGATGTTGATAACACCATTATGGCCATGCTGTCCATATTTTCTCCTGGGAAGCCTCCTGCTGTGAACTATGACTATGCTGAATACATTGCAAACAAGATTCATGAGCAACTGATGAATCTAGAAAGGGAGAAGGTGTTTAGATACACCTCATACATATATCATCTGTTCTTATTTTATCAACCCGACAGTTTCCCTATTCCTCTCAAGAAACTTGATGCCCAGGGAAATCCAAGGTTAGTTGTGTTTTGGACTTCAGTTTTTCATCACACCTCTTGCTCACCATACACATACTGTGAATTCATAGACCTTTTCATTCATCCAGCTTTGACCTTGTTATATGGTGTTCCTCCTCCAAGATTGACCGATGAAATGCAAAGAATTCTCCATCTCTCTAAGACCTACAGCATTGGTGATTGGTACTTTTACCAACACCATACAGTAATCAGAATATATGGATGTGAGTTGGACCCTTATAGGCTGCCAAGATATGTCCCTATGAGACTATTTGCCTTGGAGTATTTCAGACAGTTTGGAAATGCAGACCAGATCCATTTCCATAGCAAAAACAAGAAAGTGCAACTAAAAGTCAGGAACCAGCTAGGCCCTTTTCTTTACAACATAAGGGAGGAGGGATGGAAGGAAGTAGATGGCATACTAGAGGCCCTCCGATTGGAAACCAGTTTTCGTTGGGTACCTTATGACCCTAATCATTTCATTTCTCTCAGGAGGGTAAAACATAAATTGGGTGGCTATGCTCACATTAGATTGCCTCATATTGAGAAATATGCCAATCTACTAAGTTGGAAAGAGGGCACCCTAGAAGAGGCAATTACCAGAGAGAAAATGATACAAAGAGAGGCAAAGAATATTGAAAAAGAGGCTGACTTGGAAACTTGTGGACAGGTTTCCTCTTCACATCAAAGGCAACTTGGAGTAGCTGCTCATCTTCTACAGCACATCAGCAAGCAGCCAAAGCTACTCATCAGGCTTCCAGCAAAGGAAAAGAGAAACAGATGGAGCCAGAACAACCACCTCATGAAGAAGTACAACAGCAAAAAGAACAAAAAAAACAGGAGCAGCCAGTGCAGCAAGAACAAACAACTGAAGCCCCAATATCCACTGGGCAGCAGACACAAGAAACTGTGCCTCCTAGGCAGGAAACGACAGTGGAGGCCTCGGTCCTCCAAACCCCACAAAATGAAGATAGAAATCGGAAGAGGGATAGAGAGCAGGAGACTCCCCTCACCACATCCACAACTCAAGGGGAGAAAAGACAGAGGCTAAATCCCCTTTCAGAAGAAGAAATGCCTATAGGGCAATCTTTGGGCATGGGCCCACCAAGCATGGAAGCATCTGCAAGTTCCTTTCAGCAGGAACAAGAAAGGACAGTTGGAGGAGAAGTCAGCTCCTCAAGCCAGCAAAATAGAGCTGAAACAGGCATCAAACAACAGTTTATTGATATCAAAAAGAGGAATGAGCCAATAAGGATACAGCTGTACAACCACTTATTGAAAATGGCTCCTACAAACCAGCAGAGGTTGATGTCTGCATACGATGTGCAACAGGGCAAAATGATAATGAGCCACTTCATGCCAACCATGCTGCAGCCACAGTCAGCTGCAGACTACATAAGGACCAACCTTGAGGTCCTTGCAAAAGACATCCACCCTATGGATCAAATTGAATTGCACAAGCAAACGGGTGAGATGGTATATGCCACCCTTGCAGACAAAACATTGGTAAATTATAGGCTTGAAAATAGCCTAAACAACACAGCTGCCCAACTTGAGTTGGAGAAAGCATCCTCCCAGGCAAAAGACAACCGAATCAAAGCATTGGAGGATATCATTATAGAGCTTGGGCATGATCCCAAGGACACCAAGGCTATACAAGCGTTGTTGAAATTAAGAGATGCAGACATGGCAGCATTAAGAAAAATGATCAAGATCCCAGCAACTCTTCATCCTCAGACAGAAGAGGTTGCCCAGCTAAGGCATGACCAAGATGCAGCAGCTATGCTGGTATCATTATACAAACAGCTGATCCAGACACAGGAGAAATTGGGAGAGTCAGAGGCTGCGCTGTAGGCAGCCCTACAACAGAAGGAAGGAGGCCAAACATCACAGCCCCCTCCACAAATAATCAACCTTGAGGAATCTCCTCAAACTACTGCTCCTCCTACAGAGCAGATAGCTCAAACAGCGCCATCTACATCAGCACCAGCATCAACAACAGAGCAGGCTCCAAGCCTTGATATGCAGAAGCTGAAGAATGAAATTCGGGCCTTAGAAGCCCAAATGTCAGAGTTAAATGAAGCCAGGGAGAATTTAGCTAAGCTGAATGAGAAATATGACAAATCAAAGCAAAGCATAGCTGAAAAGGGAAGAGAAGTGAAGGCTCTCAAAGAGAAGATAAAGGAGCTGGAGAAAGAGCTTACCCTGGACAAAGTGGTGGCCGAGCTCAAGACAGTTTTATGGGCCAACATTGGCCAATCAATCACAGATCAGTGGCAGTATATAGAGACCATTCATGAGCAAATGGAGCTCATAGGCAAAGCACACAGGGAAGTCCAGAGAGCAAGGGCATCTCTAGGCAATATGCCTGAGATAGCCAATAGAATGATTAACGTGCTCAATAACCGTACAGGTCCTCAGCTGGCAGCAATTGGGATTCCCAGTAGAACTGAAACCATCCAGCTGATAAAGAGGGTCCTTACATTAAGAAGCCTGGTACAAACACTGGAAAGAAGAAGCCAGGACATGCAGACAGAAGTAAAAAAATTCATGGACAAGTTTGCAGCATTACAAAGCAGAGGTCTTCCTGGCTTACTGAACAGCGCAGGGAAACTACTTTCACATGAGAACTATGCTAAAAGGGTCAATACATTTGCTACCAATCAGATCACTGTAAGACCAAGTACCTCAGAAGAAACAGGTCCAGCATCTGGGCAAAGTCTCTATAACAGAGTAGAGAACTTATTTTTCATTATGAATGAGATCAAACATTTGTTTGAAGTGCCTCCAAACTTCTACAAATATACAGAGGCAGATGAGACCTTAGATGCAATTTTGAGACATCAATTGCCCACACAGGAATGGTGGACCAAAATGATACAGTTGATACTGTGAACAAGAGCCTCTCATCAAATTTTTTCATCAAAAAACCTAAATTATCATGTACAAGAAAATTTGATGCATTCAGTATGTATGGAGAAGAGTGGACTGAGCCAACTCAGCAGAAAGATTCGGCCACCAAAGCAATACCGACAGCTGCAAATGACAGGGCCGAGAAAGCTACAGCATGAAAAATCCATAAAGACACATCATTCAGCATTAATACAGAACGCTCAACCGACTCAGTGGCCTCCAAAGGTCAAAAAGTCTTCTGACAGAATTAAAGAGCATTCATTTGGTATTTAGAGTAGCAATAACTTCCTTATCTGCTATTCTGTAAAGTTGGTAAACATATTTACTTCTCAAGTGACTCAATGGTTCAGATATTTTGTGTAACCGATTGTATATATTCCCCCTCGCATAAGCTTGCAGGGGTTGTTGATTTTCTCTTCAGGAGATACTATGCTGTAAATGTTCAGAGTTTTAATATACAAGGCTGATGGAATTTCCAAATTTCTGTGTTGTCTAATGCGTTATGGGTGCTTGTTGAATGCTACAGGATTCCTGCGTATTCTCCTGAAACAATAAGTTTTCTTTAACCTGTTCGTTATATTTGTTATTCTCTTCTTAATCCATTCATGTCTCTGTGTTTCACAAGTTTAATGGCAAAGAAAAAGAATAGTATCATGGTTTATTCATAGAATACCCTGAACTCAATCTAAGCTATTATGTATGTTTTCCTCAGTTATAGTTATAAGAGTGTAATTCTTAATTGCTGCACTTCCAGACTATATCTTTCACAGTGGTTATTGTTCAGGAATTCAAACCTGCTCCTGATCAATATATCTCTCTCTCACACCATCAACTTAGTGGAAATTTCTTAATTGCCTTCCACTGGTTACACACATTTCATCATTATAGTTTCAAGTTTGTCTCATGAAATATTTAAATGGCCCTGTTGTTTCAATAACCACACTCAACAAATTCAAACAACCTGCAACTGCAGACTCCATTGCCCAATGGTCTAAAGCTGCCTGAACATGTCACCTTAGGTACTGAAAGACATCATTCAACCAAACTCTTAAAACAAACCCTCACCTCATATCTAGCCTAAGATTCTTAAGAACAAAGTTAAACAGTCAAAGAGAGAGCCCTCTCTGATTACATGTTGGCTAGAAACCTGTGATCCAAAGCTTGGTTAGTGTTTACCCCGGCCGTATTCCCTTGGGAGTCATAGGGAACAACCTGGGTGTTAACACGACGCACACCACAAAGAGTTATGCGTCTCGTAGTCCTTCCTGCAAAATAATAGGTTCTTCACCTCTTTCAATCCTTGAGAGATGGTCTGGGCTTACATTCAACCTTCCAACCTTCACAATCACTTTGAAGTCATACTCCTGGAACAATAGCAACCATCGGAAAATCTCCCCCCCCCCCCACAACATGGGCTTATTGACTAGGTACTTCAGCACTGAGTGATCGGTATACATCTTGAAGTGTCCACCCAACAAATAATGTTTGAATTTTTGTAGCGCGTAGACCATGGCCAACCCCTCTCGCTTTGTCGTTGAATAATTTTGTTCTTCTTTGGATAACTTTTTTCTCGCAAAAGCTATTAGATGATCAATCTCACCATCTCCTGCTTGGGTTAACACTGCTCCTAGCAAAATACAGGATGCATCAACATGTACATGAAACTCCTTTTTCCAATGAGGAAACACCAAAATAGGTGTTTTCACCATCTTTTCCTTCAAGACAGCCAAGCTAAATTGATAGTCTTCATCCCAGCAAAACATCACATACTTTTTCAACAACTTTTCCATCAGTGCAATTATCTGGGCATATACCTTGATAAACTTTTTGTAGTACCCAGTGTGTCCCATTGTCGCATGCAATTGTTTCGTGTTCCTAGGAGGTTCCAAATTCACAATAACGACAATCTTCGTAGGGTCCACCGTCAATGCATGCTTACAGACAACGTGGCTGAGAAAAATCCCAAAAGGCACATAGAATATACTCTTCTTCAAGTTTAGTGCATTCTGAAATCTTCGACATGTATCCAACATGATGCGCAGACTCGCAACATGGCACTTCACCAACCTGAACATGGTCCAATCATTGAAATATACTTCCAAGAACTTATGAATAAATTTCTTGAACGCCACGATCGTTGCTCAGGAAAATATTACAAACATGTTCTTCAATCTGAATGGGATAATTGTATATTGGAAGCACCCCCATTTAGTTATGAAGGTTATTTTTCTTCTATCCTCTAGCGTGATCTTTATTTGACAATAACCCAAAAATCCATCAATGAATAAATATGCTTCTTGTTTTCCAACATTCTCTAATACTTCATCAGTAAATGGTGTCAGAAATGAGTCATGCAAACATGCATCATCCAGCTTTCGCAAATTGACGCATATGCAGATTTTTCCCTTCTGTTTCTTTTCTTGGACCACTGTTGGGCTTACCCAATTAGATTATTTTGCAAGCTCAATAATGATAGCTTCTAGCATCTTATTTAGTTCTAGGTGCACCTTTTCTTTTTACTTTGGATTCAATCTATAAGGTCGTTGCTTAATAGGCTTCGCATCTAGTTTTATTGTAATCTTCATAATACCGAGATCTCCGACAATTTCTTTCAAATCCAAAAAATTTGGTGGGAACAAATCCTGGTATTCGTGCAGCAGCTTAACTACCTTATCAGTCGTATCTTCATCCCAATAATCTCTTATCTTCATGAATTTGGGTTCTTGTTCAGACCCAATGTTTACTTGTTCAGTTTTCAGAGGCTCTATTATATTTGGGTTTGCTACCTTCGGTCTCAAGGATTGTAATATTTCGTGGGTCATCCTCTTCTTCAGTAGTCACATTATAGCATTCCAGCACATGGCGTAGCTATGTACTCCAATATAGCTGAGTCCATAACACAGGTTCCTTTGAAATTCTGAATATAGCTACATTAATTTCTTGGAGCGCCTCATTGATGCTATCAAGCCCGTCCTCGAAGCTAAACGTTAATAGAAAACTCTCCCTTAAAACCTCCCATTCAGTCATTCCATGGCGAAGACCTATCTCCAAATATCGGCTCATTGTTAGGCCCCTATACTACTAGTGTAACCCCTTATTGTTATTAGTACAACCCCCTTATTATATTGATGTAGCCATGTAGTACCCATATTGTTACTATTGTGCCCCATAGAAGCCCACTATTGTTATTATTGTGCCCTTACATTATTATTGTTATGTCGGCTCTGATTATATTATGACCCCTTAGACTCCTATATATAGAAAGGAGATCTTTTCATTTGTATCATCCAAGAATTGTTCATTTTTGTAATGTAAAGGAGGTTTCCCCCTCGAAGAGGCTAAATTATAAGGCATTGATCTATCTTTTCTATCTTTTTGTGAGCTAGTTTCATAACATTTGGTATCAGAGCTTTGGATTCTAGGGTTTTGCTGCTCCAAATAGGTCATCATGGAATTTTCGCTATAACTCTCTTTCTGCAACATTTCAAAAGAAAAAAAAAACCATTTGAGAATAAATCGCTTTGAACCTTAGGTCTGAATTTTAGAGCTTTTTGCACTATATTTACGGAGATATGATATGAGGAATTTGGTCTTTCTTTAGACTCCTGAATTACATTCCAAATAGGTGACCTTGGAAAAATCATCATAACTTTTGTTTTGAGCCTCAGATTGCAATTTTGTAAGAAGTTACAGAAAGAGGATGGAATGTAGTTTCTTGTATATATTTTTTAGACTCGAAGGTCAAAACAGTGACACGGGGCACTTCATACAAGTTAGCTCTTCTGAAAAGGTATATAATCGGGTTATCTTGGGAGATTGTGCATAACTATTTCTTGGAGAATCTAAATTCGATCAGATTGGTGGCATTGGAAAGAGGACATAGAGGGCTACTGTAGGTCGCAATTTCATAATTGGAAGAACTAGAATTACAGAGTTATAGTCATTTCAAGATCAAGCTCCTAAAATCAAGAAAAGGCAATATGAGGAAGTTTGATGGCAAGGATCTGGTAAATTGGATACTTCAAATGGAGCAATATTTTGATCTACATGGTGTACCACTGTTACAAAAGGTATGTATTGCATCTTCATATTTAGAATTAGATCAATTTTTATTGTATAAAGGGCTTTGTTCTCGTAAACAACTTGTTACGTGGTCAATTCTCACAGAGGAAATGATAGCACATTATGAGGATACAAAGAGAAACACCTTCTTTAGAGAAACACCACAATAATTGGAAAGATTAAAAGGGCTTTGTGACATAGTGGAAAGTAAAATTATGGCAATAAGGAAGTCTACCCCTCACAACTATAAACATGGAAGTGTTGTTTCTCCTAGCCTTCCACAACCTACAAGGGTTACACCACAACAATTGGAAGAAAAAAGAGAAAAAGGGCTTTGTTACAATTGTGATAGCAAATGCACTAAAGGTCATAAATGTGCTGAGAAGAAATTATTTTACATATAGTATGAAGAGGAGGAAGAAAAGGATCAAGAAACATCAAAAGAAGAAAATATATGCCAAGACCCAACCCCAGAGAAAGAAGAAATGAATCCAACCATATCTTGTAATTCATTGGTCAGAATTACCACTCCTCAAACTATCAAGATAGAAGGACATATAAAGAAGAAAAATGTTCAAGAAGTGAAAGATCACGTCGAGTATCAAGAAATAAATCCGACCATATCTTGTAAAGGATTGGAAGAAATTACCACTCCCCAAACTCTAAAGATAGAAGGACATATGAAGAAGAAAAAGGTTCAAGCAGTGAAAGATCACATCGAGCATCAATAACAAGCTCTTCAACCTTTAAATGATAACGCCACTTTGGTGCAAAATCAAATGAAACAACAGGTAGATCAACATCGTAGTGGAAAATGTTTTGATGTAGGTGATTGGGTATTTTTATTGCTACATCTAAAGCAAGCTATTTATGGGAAGGAAATGTTGGCAATACTGCATGCACTTAAAAAATGGCGACCTTACCGAATGGGAAGACACTTCAAGGTAAAAATTGATCATGATAGTCTTAAATACTTTTTAGAACAACTATTATCTTTAGAAGAACAAAAAAAATGTGTCACAAATATGTTGGGTTATGAGTTTGGCATCATCTATAGAAAATGGAAGCAAAATTTTGTTGCAGATGCACTCTCAAGAAAGGATAAGGATGTGGAAGCATTGTTTTGTGCTATTTCTATTATCCAACCAGATTGGATAAATTAAGCAAGGGATGAATGGAAGAAGGATGAAGAAGTATGGCCACTTATTCAAAAGTTGCAAAAGATCCCAATTCAAACAATATTGCCAGAAATTGAAGAGTAAGGAAAAATTATATTGGAACCTGGAGCAGTCACAGAAACAAGAACCCGACAGCTACGAAATCGATCAATTTCAGAGTATCTCATCAAGTGGAAGAACTCACCCACTGAAGATTCCACATGGGAGGACAAGAATTTTATACGAAAGCATCAAGAACTACTCAAGCATTGGGGACAACACTTTTTGAAGGAGAGGGGCATGTTAGGCCCCTATATTACTAGTGTAACCCCTTATTATATTGATGTACCCATGTAGTGCCCATATTGTTACTATTGTGCCTCATAGAAGCCCACTATTGTTATTATTGTGCCCTTACATTATTATTGTTATGTCGGCTCTGATTATATTATGACCCCTTAGACTCCTATATATAGAAAGGAGGTCTTTTCATTTGTATCATTCAAGAATTGTTCATTTTTGTAATGTAAAGGAGGTTCCCCCTCGAAGAGGCTGAATTCTAAGGCATTGATCTATCTTTTCTATCTTTTTGTGAGTTGGTTTCATAACACTCATTGGGATCGTATCTAGTGTATGACAGAATATATGCACCCATTTTGGTTGTGGTTCTATTCCCTAGGCCCTAGTCCATCGTGCTAAATGATCACATGGATCATCGTTCCCACCGTATTTTTCTATAATCATGGTGTTAGCGTAGCCAAACCTTAACTTCATCATTTTACGGTATTCTTTCCATCCAGAAAATCTCTCCTTGTGCATACCCCACCAATGGGCAGGAGTAGTGTGCAATATCAATTCCAGTGCTGGGAATCGATGCTCTTCAGGTATTTCTCATTAAAATTCATCCAAAATAAATTCCAAATCAGCCAAGCCATAATAATGTGGAAGGTTTCTTACCTCAATCGAAACACACCTTAGTGACTTGGTCATCATATTGTAGCAAAGCATAGATACTTCATGCAATTGGTTCTGCCAATTCTCAAACTCTTCCTCTAAATCTGAGGTGCAGGAGCTATCCTTGTCCCATGTGAATTGTCCATATACTATAGGATTGATCCAATCCTCATCACATGATGTTATCTTGTATATATGATCGAGATCATCATCACTTTCTACATAGTCTCGCACAGGTTCAGTATAACGCGCTCCCTTTGCAGGGTCTAATGGCACTATTACCCTGAGTGACTTCTTCTCAAAGGACATCTTTCACTTCTTCAAGTTGATTACCTTGTTCATATCAATATCCCAGTCGATTCCTAGTAACGTGGGGTATGGGTTACTATCATCCACTATCTCAATGACCTCAAAATCAACTAGTGCACTTGCACCCTCAATGTCCATTGTTACCCCATATAAGCGCCCCATTGGAATAATCTTCTATTGATTTGCCATGCACAACTAAATAGGAGACCATTGCAGCGCAAGTCTCCCCATCCTTTGCCATGTCTTCTTAGGCAAGAAATTCACATCAGACCCTAGATCCAAGATGACCTGGTCCATTTCATATTCACTTACCTGTGCGATTAGCCTCATCTCGTGCCCTGTTTGTGCCTTATGCTTTCCAATATTCCTTACCATGCACTGCTCCGTAGGAGTCTTTTCCTTATTGGTGCACTTGTCTATTAAGTCTTGTAATCCTTCAACTACTTTCTGATTGTGCAGAGGCTTCATGCAAGTCTTGAAAAAGGTAGCTAGGATTGAAGGATCTACTTCTTGAGTCACATTAGTCTAAATCATTTTCTCCTGACTTCCTGAGGTGGAGGCCTCAGCAAAGTTCTTATTTGCTTCCAAGAACATTCCTTTAGCTCCATCAAATCAAAGTCGACTTCCTTCTCAGCAGCCTTGCATACCTATCCCTCTTCCTCAGCCTACTTACCTTTATCTGTGCTGGTTGTTATACCACTTCTTAGTGTTGACACCTAATCTTCATGATTGGGTAATTTGTAAATAAATACCCCTGACTGCTCTTAGGGAATAAGTTCTCTATGAATGCTCTATACGCCTTGAATTTGGCTTAAATAATATGTTTCGTGCTAGAGCTCAGGTCGATCTTGAGTTCCCTTGGTTGCAAGGCAACCGAAGAAGAGGTGAAGAATATAATCAAAGAAGCAGACCGCGACGGAGACGGTTTCATTGATTTGCAAGAATTTGTCGATTGGAATTTTGTGTCGTATTGGAATGTTATTAACGCTCTTGCGTTTGGCTCCTCTCCAGAACTCCGCATAGTGGCAGCGATCCCCATCGAAGGTGTGCTCGGCACAAATTGCCCCGCTCTCCAAAAGAATCCAGGCTGCATCCACTCGCCAGCTACGATTTATTCTGCCTCCATTCACACTTCTGCAACAGTTTGTTGTCTCACTTTCATTTGTTGTTGCGCTCATCTCTGATTTGTGGATAGTGATAATCTACTCTAAATACGTGGTATATGTGCTTTGAGTACTGTTATACTTCCTTGTGGATCAAACAACTGTTTATTAGCATAGTTCATATGGATCTACTTTGAGAACATTAGGCAGTGATCGTATAACTATATTCATAGCATGATACCAATGTTTTGGTTGGTTATAATACTTCACTTTCAATATATGATGGCAAATGCATCTTGAAGGTTGGCTTCTTCATGGTATTTTTGAGCATTGTAGACTTTTTCATGGTATGCTGACGCTTTTATCTAACATTAGAGGGATTTGAAGAAAATATAGTGCATAAATTTGTAGCGTAAGGAAGAGATTTGAAATCCTTTGAGAATGCCTTTTTGAGTACAATTTCACTGTACATCAGTAGAAGTTTTTTTTTATCAGCAAACGTTTCTTATCAGTGGAAGTTTTTTATCAGCAAAAGTTTTTTTTTTAGCAGAAGTATTTTTTACAGAATGCATTCAATCATCTCTATGGTAGGAATAGTTCTTAATGGCAAGGAGAACTATCCTGAATGGTCCCGGATGATAAAACACACCCTCATCTTCAATTAGTTGTGGAAAGGAGTGTGTGTCGGAGAAGGAGACAATGACCCAGTGCAGCCTACATCAGACAAAGTGCTCATCATTTGGGAAAACAAGAATAGCAAAGCCTATGCATTAATTGCAGCATCTGTAAATGAAGAGGTGAGTCGCCATATTTCATCATATTCAACTGCCTTTGAAGCTTTACAAAAGCTGAAAGAACTCTATGACTCACATTCTGCACTTGAAGTTGTTCAGCTCATGATTAAACTCTTCACTCTTGAACTGAAAAATAATGATCCTCTTGCTCTTGCATCTGAAGTAAAGTCTATAATGCATGATATCAAATCCACTAAGGTTGAGCTGGATATCCCTCTTATTGCTTTTCTCAAGGCACTCTATCCTACCTACTCCAATTATCTTGAGTCTTTACAAGAAAATGGAAATCTTAAAGATATAACCTTTGACTCTCTTGTGAAAAAGTTTGCTGAAAGAGAGAAAGCCTTTGGAAAGAAGACAACCCCTGAATCTTCTGAAGAGACTGTGTGCCTTTCTCATAAAGAAAATGTTGGAAATAATACTGAGAGGGGGGGTGAATCAGTATTATCAAGCCAAATATTTCCTTTTTAAATTCCAGAAGATATACACTACTTTAGTTAATAAAAACCGCGTATATACGCAACTACAGATAAAGAAACCTACGTATATCAAGCAGACTTATAATTTGAATTATCTTTCAGATGTCAGTTATTAATCTGTGATTCAGATGCACATAAACAATATCAAAAATAGTGAAACAGAGCAGAAGACAGTCACACACAAGAACACAAGATATAAGGAGGAAACCCAATGTGGGTGAAAACCCCCTGCTGCAATTCGTCTCTATCTTATTTTTAATTAGAAACTTCTCTTACAATGTCATGTACTGGAGCAGACTTTACCAATACGCAGGCTGCAACCTGCAGAGAGCTATAACTTTCTCTCGTTTTCTAGCTTTCTTGGAAGGGAGCTCCAACCCCCTTAGTTCTTGTACTAGCTTGAGATACTAGTACGCAGGCTCCTACCTGTAGAAGGCTGCAACCTTCTCTTTGCTTTCAGGGACCTCATTTCATAAATTTTCAGACTGAATCCACAAGTAACATCAATCAAACATTAAGAATTTCTGCATAACCCAAACTCCTTTTCATCAATCAAAAGCTGAAACATATAAGCACTTCTCTGACCACTGAACCCAAAACAGAGTAACTGTAATCAAACACCAATTCTGAACCTAGAGCACTGCAGCAATAAAACAGAAGCAGATAGAACATAAATCAAGATATATACGCTACTTCACTATTCATCAACCTACGAGTATACGCTTATGTATCACAACAAACCTGCGTATACGCGTATTTCATTCACAGAAAACGCGTGTATACGCACCTTCAATTCACTGAACCTGCGTACAGATCTATAAAGGATAATTTATTCTTTTAGGTATTCAGACATTAGTTAGCCCAGATTTATAGATCAAGAGTGTGCCACACATAACAGATCAAAATCATACAGAGATACCAATTGTTCAAGCCTTGAGATTTAGATCCATCAATAGTCCTTATCCTTCTTGCGCTCAGGTTCCTCCTTTTTCCAGATCTAGATCTACACCATAACCTGATCACACCTATTCCAGATCTAGCACCATGTCAGATATTCAATAAATCAGATGATGCCTTGCCACATGATCTCCTTCCTCTTTTATAGTTATAGGCCTTGCACAATACCACGGGCCAAAACCATAATAAACAATATCAAGGGCCCAAAACCTGGGGTCAACTCTTCTGATGAGATACAATGGTCCACAACGATGGGTTCAAATTCCAAGGACTAACAACCACGGACCAAAAGTAAGTTTTCCACCATGTACGCGATTTTATGTGCATAAAAGTGCGTGTATACACATACGCGACTTCAGAACGTATCACTCGCGTGTATATGCGTCTTCTGCAAGGTGTACCTGCGTATACAAGATTTCCTTCATTCTGAGCACTTGAACTGAGATCTGTCACCAAAGAGAGTTGCCATCAAGGACAACACCTGTGCCATAGCGCCACACCTGTGCCAAAATGCCAACAATCTCCCACTTTGGACTTGGTGGCAACCCCAAGATCCCATTCTCCCCCTTTGTCATCAAGGGCAAAGGGCTGTGCTCCCCCTGAGTACATGCTGATATCTCTGCTCTGCTGTGCTGAACATGCTCCCCCTGACTCTAGGCAAGATCTGCAAAAAGATGTTCTTCAAGAAGAACCATGACTTATACATCATAAAAGACCTTCCTACCGAAAGACTCAATACATACAACCATGACCCAACCAAGTGGGGATCATCCACCCAACCAAGTGGGGATACATCAGAAATTTACATATGACAACCTATCACATCAATCATCCCAAGCATAGTGGGGAAACCAAAATAGGTCGTTACATGACCTTGATAAAAAAAAGATATACATGACATAGAGATGAAATATCAGGACTATGCAAATCACCATTAACAATAATCAGCAGCACTGACAATCACGGTAGATATCAGCAATCATGTTCTCCTTCTGATCTCCTTTCTGCAGCTGATCCACCTGAACCAAAACAGCTTGAGTACTAGAACCAAGAACTTCTAAGGTAATGCCAACAATGCATTATTAGAAGATTAACTGCTCCCCCTGAATCTGTGCCTGATGGTATCTGACAGACTCATCTCAAACTCTCTCCAAACAGAGTCTGCCCTTGCTAATTTTCTCCAGAACTCCATATACGTGACTGCACCTGCATAAATTGGCGTATGTACGCGGATTCCCCTCAACCAACACGCGTAACAAACTTTTCTTTGAAACAGACAAGCTTCAACAGCAGGATGAAGCATCAAATACTCCCAACTTCTGTCTGAGATATTCAAAAGTTTCCCTGCACAGTGGTTTGGTGAGAATATCAACAACTTGTTCCTTAGAATGAACATACCCCAATTTGACCTTTTGTTCCAACACTTGTTCCCGGAGAAAGTGATACTTGATCGATATGTGTTTGGTCTTTGAATGCATGACTGGGTTCTTTGAAATGCTTATTGCACTTGTATTATCACATAAGATAGAGACAGGTGGAGTACAAGTGATTTGAAAATCCTGCAAGGTTTGCATTCCAAAGGAGTTGTGTGCAACAAGATGCAGCAGCCACATATTCCGCTTCAGCTGTAGATAAAGCAATCAAACTATGTTTCTTGCTGAACCAAGATACTAATCTGGAACCCATAAAGAATGCACCGCCACTTGTGCTCTTCCTGTCATCCACGCTTCCGACACAATCTGCATCTGTGTAAGCGTGAAGAGTGAGATCTGTCTCTCTAGGATACCATAAGCCATAGTTTTGAGTTCCCTGAAGGTACTTGAAGATTCTCTTCACTGCCTGAAGATGAGTTTCTTTTGGATTTGCCTGAAACCTTCCAACTATTCCCACTGCATGCATAATATTTGGTCGGGTACCTGTCAAATAAAGCAAACTCCCAATCATGGATCTATAGGTTGGTTGATGCACTGCTGCTGATTCATCATTTGCACTAAGGCTGCATCCTGTAACCATGGGGGTACATACTGGTTTTGAATCTTCCATGCCATACTTCTTCAAGATCTGCTTGAGGTACTTGGTTTGAGACAAGAAAATACCGCCTTCATTTTGTTGGATTTGCAATCAAAGAAAATATGTCAATTCTCCAAGTAATGACATTTCGAATTCTTTCTGCATCACCAAGGCAAAGCTTTGACTCATATCTTCTTCATTGCTCCCAAAGATAATATCATCTACATACACAACAAGTATTAGCAATTTGTTATTTTCAATTTTTATATATAGATTGCTATCTGCTGATCCTTTTGAAAAACCTTGTTGATGAAGGTATTTGTCCAACCGATAGTACCAAGCCCTTGGAGCTTGTTTAAGCCCATAGAGAGCCTTTTTAAGTCTGCATACAAGATTCGGATCATTTCCAAGGATAAATACATCTGGTTGCTCAATGTACACTTCTTCTTCTAAGTCTCCATTCAAAAAGGCTGACTTCACGTCCATTTGAAATACTTTCAATTTTTGAAAGCTAGAGAGGGCTAGGAACATTCTGATGGCCTCAAGTCTAGCAACAGGAGCAAAAGTTTCTTCAAAATCTATTCCTTCTTGTTGAGCATACCCTTTGCAAACAAGCCTGGCCTTGTTTCTAATAACTTCCCCATTTTCATTCAACTTGTTCTTGAAAATCCATTTTGTTCCTATCACATTCTTGTCTTTTGGTCTAGGAACCAACTCCCAAGTGTTGTTCTTTTCGATCTGCTCAATCTCTTCATCCATTGCCTTAACCCAACACTCATCTTTGCATGCTTCTTTTACATTTTGCGGCTCAGTGGAAGAGAGCAATGCCAAATAGCTTGAAGCTTCTGCTATTGTTCTTCTTGTTTGTATACCTGCCTCTTTCTGCCCCAAAATTTGAGATTCTGGATGATTCTTTTGAACATATCTGGATGGAGTCTTCTCTTCTATCCTTATCTGTTCCTCTGGTGCCTCTTGGGGTTCTTCTTCATCATCTGCCTGATTTGGAGAGTAGTCTTCATCCTCATCAATGTTTTCATGATTTACTTGCCTGGGGATGTATCCTTTTTCATCAACCACTACATCAATACTGTCAACAATTCTTCCAAGTCTTTTATTGTAACACTTATATGCTTTGCTAAAAGGAGAATAACCAAGAAGAATGCCTTCATCTGCTCTAGGTTCAAGTTTGCCAAGCTACTCATCAGTATTCTTAATATAGCATTTGCTCCCAAAAATTTTGAAATGCTTTACCGAAGGAGTCTTACCATACCAGAGCTCATGAGGAGTTTGAGTGTTGTTCACTTGGACATTTGTTTTGTTAAGAATAACAACCACAACATATGCAGCTTCACCCCAGAAAGTTGCGGGAGTTCCAGACTCATCAAGCATAGCACAAGCCATTTGTTGGACTGTTCTGTTCATTCTTTCCACCACTCCATTTTGCTGAGGAGTCCTAGCTGTAGAGAATTCCATTCTTATTCCATGTTCTTCACAGAAATCGAAAAATTCATTTGAGGTAAACTCCCCACCTCTGTCGGACCTGAGGCACTTAATTTTGTAACCCGATTCATTTTCAACCAAGGCTTTGAAGGATTTGAATTTTTCGAATGCTTCGTCTTTGTGCTTCATAAGTCCTAACCAAACAAACCTAGAGAAATCGTCAATGAATAATATCAAGTATTCTTCTCCTCGAGGTGTCCTTTTCCTAAATGGACCACATACATCTCTATGGACTAACTCAAGAGGCATGCTAGCTGATCCTTCCTTCTCTGGGAAGTTAGTTCTGGTTTGCTTTCCAAACTGACATGATTTGCATATGGTGTTGTCTGGAATTTTGATATCTGGAAGACCACAAACTGCCTGATATTTGCATGCTTTCCTTATTTGTGAAAAGCTTAGATGCCCCAATCTCCGGTGCCATAACCAGTGTTCATCATCCTTGCTCAAATAGCATTGTTGTTGTCCTTCTTCAAATATGTATAGATTATTTGGAGTTCTTCTACCTTTCATTACTGTTTCACCTGTATTAAGATCACGAACACGACATCCATTTGATCTAAATATTACCCCGGTTCCTTGATCACACATCTGGATGACACTCAGAAGATTGTGCTTCAATCCATTAACATACAAAACATTTCCAGCTTTGACCTTTTCCTTTAACTGAGCAGTGCCTTTTCCTTTTATAGCTGCAGGAGTATCATTTCAAAAGGAAACTTTCTTTCCCTTTTCTAAAGCAGAATATGATTCAAGTTTTTCTTTATCACCTGTCATATGCTTAGAACATCCACTGTCGATGTACCATAGATTTTCCTGTCCCTCTACATAAAATGCCATCCCACATCTTTCTGTTTGTGGTTCCTTTATTCTCCATGTTCTGGTGCTTGCGGCTTGTTCCTTTGTCTGCTGAAACCTGCTCCTACATTCAGAATCTTCATGACCAAAGTTATTGCAAATAGAACATTCAACTTCATTTTCAAGAGTCGAAAAGTTGTTATAGGTCCTTTTTGTAATCCCGGTCATACTTCTTTGTTTTTGAGCTTCTCTAGTCATGATTGTTTTATATGCAACACATTGAGCTGCTTTGTGACCAAAGTTATGGCAAGAGAAACATTGTCCATTGAAAAAACTTCTGCGATTATCAAATATACCGGCCAAATGATTGTAATTTCTATTGTCATCCATTCTTGAAGCAAATTGAGACGATTTTACCTGTGGCTGGTTGTAGCTTTTGTTCCTTAGGACGGATTGCCCCTGGTTTACCTGATAGTCCTTATTTGTTCTTGATATAATTCGTCCCTGCTTTACCTGGTGATCTCCATTGTGCTTTTGCTCATTCCTTCTTGCTGCATCAAGATAATTCCTTGAGGTGGATGCTTGAGATGTCTCTCCATTATACCACAGACCTGTCTTGTTTAGTGGAGAACACTGTATATTGATGATCTCATCCAGAGTTTCAGATCCTTTGACAAACTTAAGATTAATAGCCTTTGTTTTCTCAATTTCTTTTCTAAGGCCAACAATTTCACATTCTAACTTTTCAAGAAATTTTTCTTTTTCATCAATTTGAAATTGTAGAGTATCAATGATCACATTCTTTTCTTCTATACATGTCTTAAGTCTAGAAATCTCTTCATAAAAGCTATCCACATCTATAGCATCCATGTAATCATCATCTTCAAATGCCATTAAAAGTTTATAGTCATTACCTCGTTCATCTTCATCACTATTTGATAGACCATCACTGTCTTCATGAGTATAGTAGCTTTTCTTATTCTGTTTCTTGTTCCATCTAGCAGTTTCCTTTCCTTTGTCAATCTTATCCTTATGAGGACATTTTGCAGCATAATGACCTACTCTTCCACAAGCAAAACATTTAAAAGGTAACTTACCTCTGAACCTTCCAGTACCCCGTTGAAGATTTCTGACAAAATTTGATTCTTCTTCTTCTTCTGGCATGTGACTTGCTTCATAGTAGTCTCCTTTGCCTGAAGCCTTGAAAGAAGCTTCTCTCCTGTCTGATGGACCTCCTTTTCTCATTTCATAAGCAGTTAGAATTCCATGTAGCTGAGACATAGTAAGAGTTCGTAGATTTTCCTTTTCTTCTATTGCAACACTTTAGATTCAAACTTGGGGGACAATGATCTTAGAACTTTTTCAACCACAATAGCCTCTTTTATTTCTTCACCCATGTTTTTCATGCAATTAACAATCTCGTCTACTCGAAGGAAATAGTTAGACACACTTTCATCATTATACATTCTGAGATTCTCATACTGAATCCTGAGGGTTTGAAGTTTAGCACGCTTTACCTGTTCATCTCCTTCGTAGCTCAAGACAATCTTGTCCCATATTTCTTTTGCGGATTTATATTGCATAACCTTCACGAATTCTGTTTGAGATAAGCATCCCAGCAGAGTATTGACTGCTTTAGCATTTGTTTCATATTTCTTCTTCTCGGCCGGATCTGTAGGAGTAGCTGAAGGAAAAGTGTAGCCTGTATCTATGATATCCCAAACTTCTGTACCAAGAGATTGAAGATAGGCAGTAACTCTTACCTTCCAATAATTGAAGTTTGTCCCATCAAAAATTGGTGGCCTGGTTGATGCTTCCCTCTCGTAGTTGCTCATGATGAATGATCTTCCTTCAAGCGATCAAGCTATTTCAGAAGGACCTGCTCTGATACCAATTGTTGGAAATAATACTGAGAGGCGGGGTGAATCAGTATTATCAAGCCAAATATTTCCTTTTTAAATTCCAGAAGATATACGCTACTTCAGTTAAGAAAAACTGCTTATATACGCAACTACAGACAGAGAAACCCGCGTATATCAAGCAGACTTATAATTTGAATTATCTTTCAGATGTCAGTTACCAATCTGTGATTCAGATGCACATAAACAGTATCAGAAATAGTGAAACAGAGCAGAAGACAATCACACACAAGAACACAAGATATAAGGAGGAAACCCAATGTGGGTGAAAACCCCCTGCTGCAATTCGTCTCTATCTTCTTTTTAATTAGAAACTTCTCTTACAATTTCATGTACTGGAGCAGACTTTACCAGTACGCAGGCTGCAACCTGCAGAGAGCTATAACTTTCTCTCGTTTTCCAGCTTTCCTGGAAGGGAGCTCCAACCCCCTTAGTTCTTGTACTAGCTTGAGATACTAGTACGCAGGCTCCTACATGCAGAAGGCTGCAACCTTCTCTTTGCTTTCAGGGACCTCGTTTCATAAATTTTCAGACTGAATCCACAAGTAACATCAATCAAACATTAAGAATTTCTGCATAACCCAAACTCCTTTTCACCAATCAAAAGCAGAAACAAGTAAGCACTTCTCTGACCACTGAACCCAGAACACAGTAACTGTAATCAAACACCAATTCTGAACCCAGAGCACTGCAGCAATAAAACAGAAGCAGCTAGAACATAAATCAAGATATATACGCTACTTCATTGTTCATCAACCTGCGAGTATACGCTTCTGTATCACAACAAACCTGCGTATACGCGTATTTCATTCCCAGAAAACGCATGTATACGCACCTTGAATTCACTGAACCTGCGTACAGATCTATAAAGGATAATTTATTCTTTTAGGTATTCAGACATTAGTTAGCCCAGATTTATAGATCAAGAGTGCGCCACATATAACAGATCAAAATCATACAGAGGTACCAATTGTTCAAGCCTTGAGATTTAAATCCATCAATAGTCCTTATCCTTCTTGCGCTCAGGTTCCTCCTTTTTCTAGATCTAGATCTGCACCATAACCTGATCACACCTATTCCAGATCTAGCACCATGTCAGATATTCAATAAATCAGATGATACCTTGCCACATGATCTCCTTCCTCTTTTATAGTTATAGGCCTTGCACAATACCACGGGCCAAAACCATAATAAACAATACCAAGGGCCCAAAACCTGGGGTCAACTCTTCTGACGAGATACAATGGTCCACAACCATGGGTTCAAATTCCAAGGACTAACAACCATGGACCAAAAGTAAGTTTCCCACCATGTACACGCTTTTATGTGCATAAAAGTGCGTGTATACGCATACGCGACTTCGGAACGTATAACCCGCGTGTATACGCGTCTTCTGCAAGGTGTACGTGCGTATACAATATTTCCTTCATTTTGAGCACCTGAACTGAGATCTGTCACCAAAGAGAGTTTCCATCAAGGACAACACCTGTGCCATAGCGCCACACCTGTGCCAAAATGCCAACAATATCCCCCTTTGGACTTGATGGCAACCCCAAGATCCCATTCTCCCCCTTTGTCATCAAAGGCAAAGGGCTGTGCTCCCCCTGAGTACGTGCTGATATCTCTGCTCTGCTGTGCTGAACATGCTCCCCCTGATTGTAGGCAAGATCTGCAAAAAGATGTTCTTCAAGAAGAACCGTGACTTATACATCATAAAAGACCTTCCTACCGAAAGACTCAATACATACAACCATCACCCAACCAAGTGGGGATCATCCACCCAACCAAGTGGGGATACATCAGAAATTTACATATGACAACCTATCACATCAATCATCCCAGGCATGGTGAGGAAACCAAAATAGGCCGTTACATGACCTTGATAAAAAAAATATATACATGACATAGAGATGAAATATCAGGACTATGAAAATCACCATTAACAATAATCAACAGCGCTGACAATCACGGTAGATATCAGCAATCATGTTCTCCTTCTGATCTCCTTTCTGCAGCTGATCCACCTGAAGCAAAACAGCTTGAGTACTAGAACTAAGAACTTCTAAGGTAATGGCAACAATGCATTATTAGAAGATTAACTGATCCCCCTGAATCTGTGCCTGATGGTATCTGACAGACTCATCTCAGACTCTCTCATAACAGAGTCTGCCCTTGCTAATTTTCTCCAGAACTCCATATACGCGACTGCACCTGCATAAATCGGCGTATGTACGTGGATTCCCCTCAACCAACACGCGTACACAAACTTTTCTTTGAAACAGACAAGCTGCAACAACAGGATGAAGCATCAAATACTCCCAGCTTCTTTTTGAGATATTCAAAAGTTTCCCCGGGCAGTGGTTTGGTGAGAATATCAGCAACTTGTTCCTTAGAAGGAACATACTCCAATTTGACCTTTTGTTCCAACACTTGTTCCCAGAGAAAGTGATACTTGATCGGTATGTGTTTGGTCTTTGAATGCATGAGTGGGTTGTTTGAAATGCTTATTGCACTTGTATTATCACATAAGATAGAGACAGGTGGAGTACAAGTGATTTGAAAATCCTGCAAGGTTTGCATCATCCAAAGGAGTTGTGTGCAACAAGATGCAGCAGCCACATATTCCGCTTCAGCTGTAGATAAAGCAATCGAACTCTGTTTCTTGCTGAACCAAGATACTAATCTGGAACCCATAAAGAATGAACCGCCACTTGTGCTCTTCCTGTCATCCACGCTTCTGGCCCAATCTGCATCTGTGTAAGCATGAAGAGTGAGATCTGTCTCTCTAGGATACCATAAGCCATAGTTTTGAGTTCCCTGAAGGTACTTGAAGATTCTCTTCACTGCCTGAAGATGAGTTTATTTTGGATTTGCCTGAAACCTTCCAACTATTCCCACTGCATGCATAATATCTGGTCGGGTACCTGTCAAATAAAGAAAACTCCCAATCATGGATCTATAGGTTGGTTGATGCACTGCTGCTGATTCATCATTTGCACTAAGGCTGCATCCTATAACCATGGGGGTACATACTGGTTTCGAATCTTCCATGCCATACTTCTTCAAGATTTGCTTGAGGTACTTGGTTTGAGACAAGAAAATACTGCCTTCATTTTGTTGGATTTTCAATCCAAGAAAATATGTCAATTCTCCAAGTAATGACATTTCGAATTCTTTCTGCATCACCAAGGCAAAGCTTTGACTCATAGCTTCTTCATTGCTCCCAAAGATAATATCATCTACATACACAACAAGTATTAGCAATTTGTTATTTTCAATTTTTATATATAGATTGCTATCTGCTGATCCTTTTGAAAAACCTTGTTGATGAAGGTATTTGTCCAACCGATAGTACCAATCCCTTGGAGCTTTTTTAAGCCCATAGAGAGCCTTTTTAAGTCTGCATACAAGATTTGGATCATTTCCAAGGATAAATCCATCTGGTTGCTCAATGTACACTTCTTCTTCTAAGTCTCCATTCAAAAAGGTTGACTTCACGTCCATTTGAAATACTTTCAATTTTTGAAAGCTAGAGAGGGCTAGGAACATTCTGATGGCCTCAAGTCTAGCAACAGGAGCAAAAGTTTCTTCAAAATCTATTCCTTCCTGTTGAGCATACCCTTTGCAAACAAGCCTGGCCTTGTTTCTAATAACTTCCCCATTTTCATTCAACTTGTTCTTGAAAATCCATTTTGTTCCTATCACATTCTTGTCTTTTGGTCTAGGAACCAGCTCCCAAGTGTTGTTCTTTTCGATCTGCTCAATCTCTTCATCCATTTCCTTAACCCAACACTCATCTTTGCATGCTTCTTTTACATTTTTCGGCTCAGTGGAAGAGAGCAATGCCAAATAGCTTGAAGCTTCTGCTATTGTTCTTCTTGTTTGTATACCTGCCTCTTTCTGCCCCAAAATTTGAGATTCTGGATGATTCTTTTGAACATATCTGTTATAGACATTTTTGTGCCTTGCAGCACCAAGCATGAAATGTCCATAAACCAAAGGCTCCTAAGTCCCTAAAAGTGTTGTTCCGACCCCTAAAGGAACAAGGTCAACAAATTACAGCTTCTCCCAGAAGTTCTCCACCAGAAACTGCTCAGAATCAGTCAGATCAGGATCATTTCAGCTGCTCCACTGGCTAACTGCGTTGCATAGCACCTAAATACACTAGCTAGGTGCGTTGCAATGCACCTAAATGCACTATCAGGGTGCGTTGATCGGGAAATGACAAATGGCAGTGCCATTCCGCGAGGTGGAAAGACAATGGAAGCTTCCAGAATCTTCTCCAATGACACTTGCCTCACTGAATTCGACCAAGGATGAGTAAGAGGCTCTCAGTCTCCAAGTGGAAGCAAGAACTGACAGAGAGAAGACACTAGTCAAATCATAAGCTGACTCATCCTCCTTGCATACATCTATATATGGATCCCTCATCCCAGAGATCCAGAGGTTGGAATTTTGTACATTGCAAAGAATTGCTGTTGGTTTTGAGATAGATATCAGAGTATTGGGTGATTTATGCTTTGTTGGAGGTGAAGAGGGGTTTCTTTGCTGGGAGGTTGATGCTGGATCAAGAATCATCGGTTGTAACTCCTCCTGGATCTTCTTGTTATATCAATAAAACTATTTGAGTTTCTCCTACATGCTTGTGTATCATTGATGCTTGTTACATTTGTATGTTTATCTTAAATCTGATCCTAAGCTTTTTATGAATATAGATCCATGTCTTTGTGTAGTGTTCTTCTTCTGTGATCTTACAGGAACTTGGTGAAGCTGGGCAAGTAAGGAAGCAGGTAGCTGGAAGTTGTCAAAGAAGAGAGGGATTGGATCAAAGGATTAGCACAAGACACAGGTCGGTTCTTTCTATCCCCCTCTATCTTTAATTCATAAAGGAAATACAAAAGTAGTTTTCTCTATTTGTTTCTAAGGTAACTGTCACACCTTAGTGGGATAGAGTCGTTTTGAATAGACACTTTTCCCGGTAACAAAATGGCGACTCCGCTGGGGACGATTGTCTAATTAGTTTGTTTGTGTATCTTTTTGTTGTTTGTTTCATAAACTTATAAGTAGCATTCGAACTGCATTTGCCATAACAAATGCAAAGTAGACATCTGCTACTTCAATCCATTCACTGGATCTTTTTATGATTTGAACAGCTAATTCACAAATGATCTGATTGCCCTTTGTGATAGCTCTTAGACCCTCCTTAGATCTACCGTCTGATTGTGCATTACTGATTGCTTTTACTCAGCCAAAAACCAAAGACTAAACTGCAAACTGTGACCTAGAACCCGGATACAATTCTCGTTTCTGCCCCAGCGCAGGTACCGTGAAGAGTTCCTGCATTTCAGCGCAGTTTCCGAGAGGGCAACCTGCGCTACAATCCAGTTTCTCTGTGTTACAGGTGCGCTGATCAGACTAGCCTTGTGCAGCTAAGGTTCTTGTGCTTCATTCTTTCTAGTTTTGTCTATGATTTTTGCAGCCTGTGATCAGTGTATGTGTCTGTTTAAAAACCCCTTTTCCTTGCTATAATTCTGCCTCCTTTGTACAAAAAGACTGTATATGTTTTTGTGTGTTTGTTGAGTCGTTTACAGTTTTCCATTGAAAAAGTAGAATAGTCGTACTGTCGTCCTTTGATTTAGATCTGTCGCAAGTGTCCATTTTGATCATAGGAGAAAGTTTGATTGCTGTTGATGGTTGACTATACTTTTACTTTTGCCTTTGGTCTGAATTTATGTTTTTCTAGTGTCAAAAACGAGTGTTTATTTCAAAATCGTAAAGCGTCGTAATCGTCTTTATCTTTTGATTTCGAAAAGAAGCTTGTTTTTGTTTGACGCTTGAAAGCAAATTCAGATTTGTACATCAACTTTCTTTTTAGCATCAATATTAAGAAATTCAAAAACAAATACATGCACATGTGCATTTGCATATTGACAGTCTCTTTGGCTTGATTTAGGAAAGTGCATTTACAGTGTGCTCTTTGCTCTTTGTGAAAATATTATGTCTTTCTTTTCCCCTTGTAGCTAGGATTTTCATTGCTGAAAAGAGATAAAAGTTTGCTTATCATCTTTAGGTTGCATTTTAGGAATTACATCTACATCTCATGGTGAACCCAAAAGGAAAACTTCATAAGAAAGATCAACTTAAAATAAATTCAATGAATCTAACAACGCTTTGGAACTTAACGCACAACATTTAGAGGTCTAGGCTAGAGACGTATTCTGGCGTCGTAAAGCTTGGTAACTGTTGTCCTCACTGATGGTTGGGTGATTCCTCCACTTTGAGATGATAAGTGCGAGTACGGACTTGTGCTCCCACGTACCGTCGAGTATATATTGGGAGACCCCTATAGGCTTAAATCCTTTATCCATAGGAAGCCGTGTCTGCCGCCCTATCGATCGCAATGCACTGAACACAGCATTCAGGAAGATTGACTGTTGTACCGTAAAAAGTATTCTGCAATTTTGCGATTGGTTTGGTACTCCCTCTACCTAGATCTCCAGAGCAGTCCCTTTCATTCCTTTTCAGACTCCTTAATGGAAAAGGTCCATCTGAGCACTTGTCACTTCAGGCTCATTAAAAATCGAAGGAGACTAGAGTCATCTTTTGTTTTTTCTCGACTCTTTAAAACTGAAAAAACAAGTTGTGTCAAAGCGTCTAAAAATTTATTTTAAACGGAATATTCATTACCCCTTTCCTACGTTGATCTTGGGTTGAGAAAATGGAGTCTACCAACCAAGGAATTCCCCTTGGTGGAAATCCTAGTCCCTTCTCCTCTTGGGGAGATGTTGGTGCACCCCATATGGCCACATTGTCGCTTCCAGGACTGACAATTTGTTTGCCTGTATGGCTCTTCTCAACCTCTGTCGTTTAGAACACCACTATTCCTGAACAATCGAATCAGCAATTAGACGAGTCCAGAGTTTCCCACCAACCTTCTACTTCATCTAATTCTTCCTCCTTTCCTTCCTCTTCGCTTGATGGGGCTGGTAAAGCCAAAAGTCAGGTTCCTAAGGAGAAGAAGGAAAAGAAGAAGAAAGAAAAGAAGAAGAAGGAGCCAAAGGCGAATGGGGGAAAACGAGTGTCGTCTAACGAAAACCCACACACTGCACCGACCAGGCCTAAATCGCCATGTGTCATTTGCAAAGGAGACCACTTTCACAGAGATTGTCCCTGCATCCCCCGGATACTAAGGGATTGGTCTCCTCGTTTGCACAACCCGGTGTCATCAACCTCTGATGATCATGTTGAAAGCACATCGTAAACTAGCGAAAGTGAAACCCCAGGACAAAAAGGGAAAGCTAGATTTCCCTGTAAACTGTGCGAAGGCAATCATGCCGTCCACCGTTGTCCCTTCTTAGACGAAGCTAAAAGAGTTTTGGATGATCGTCCGGTTTCACCATTACGACTTCCTCCTGGATATAAAAAACTCTTGCCGAGTCCATCACTAGTCGAAAATCCGGCTAGCCCGCTCAGATGGTCGGCTGAAGCACCTATCATTGAAGATAAACCATCTGGATCCATACCAGACGAAAGTCAAAAGGTCGAGGCGGCAGTTGACCTGGTCTTGCCTTCAGAGATTTCATCTTCAGATGATACAATCACTGAAGAGAACAAGGATGACACCATCCAAATTCTCTTCATAAGCACAGACTCCAACGAACATGGGGGCAATATACCCATTCCTTTACCGCAGGAAGGAAGTTCGTCAAAGTCGTACTCGGCCGTCTATTCGGTCCCACCTCCAAGCAACATGGTTGTCTCCTTCGACTGGAATCAACTAGGCAGACCCTGTTTACCAGCAAGTGTACCATTCCGAATTATCATTCAAATATATAGAATGGTCATGGCTGGTACCATCATAGATGAGGGGGCTTCTGTGAGTATCCTTTCCTCTACTGCTTGGAAAGCGCTTGGTTCGCCATCGCTTTTGCCTGAGATGAGAAATCTGACAGGTTTTGATAAAGGAACCAGTCGACCTTTAGGGATCCTTCCCGATGTGCCCATAACATTGAGAGGGAAAACCGTTCGCATGAACGTAATGGTAGTTCAAGGACCCCTAGATTACAATCTACTCCTTGGACGAGACTATATTTATTGCATGGGAGCGATTGTCTCCTCACTCTTTAGAGTAATGTGTTTTCCACACGAAGGAAGAGTGGTCAAGCTCGTGGACCAGCTTTCATTTCCCGGATCACTCATAGCAAATAGTCATATACCATCCCTAAATGGTCTTTTCACGCAAGAAATGTCTCAATCTCCAGTCCGTCCTCTCGATGAGCGCGAGTAATTGGGAGGGATATTGTTATAGACATTTTTGTGCCTTACAACTATAAGCATGAAATGTCCATAATCTAAGGGATCCAAAGTCCCTAAACATGTTGTTCCTACCCCTAGAGGAATAAGGCTAACAAACCACAGCAATTCACAGAAGTTCTCCACCAGAAACTGCTCAAAAACAAGTCAATTCAGGATCAATTCAGAAGCTCCACTAGCTACCTGCGTTGAAATGCACAGGCTACACTGGCTAGTTGCATTGCAACGCAGGTGGAAGCACTACCAGGGTGCGTTGAGCGGGAAATGACAAATGTAAGGGTCTCTTGTGAGAGGTGTCAAGACTGTGGAAGCTTCCAGAATATTCCTCCACGACACTTGCCTTGCTGAGTTCGACTAAGTGATGAGTAAGAGGCTCTTAGTCTCCAAGTGGAAGTAAGAACTGACAGAGAGAGAGGACACTATTCAGATCACAAGCTGACTCATCCTCACTCCAAACATCTATATATGGATCTCTCCTCCATGAGATCCAGGGGGCTGGAATTTTGTTATTGCAAAGAATTGCTGTTGGTTTGAGATTGGAATCATTGGGGTGCTTAATGCTTTGAAGGAAGGTGAAGATAGGAATTTCATTTGCTGGGAAGGAGATGATGGATTGGAACTCTCTTGGTTGTATCTCCTCCTGAACCTTGTTATTCATCAATAAAGCTATCTTGGTTTCTCCTATATGCTGATGTGTCTTTGATGTATGATTGCATTAGTGTATTTGGTTTATTTCTAATCTTGAACTAGTTATGAATATGAATCTATGTCTTTGTGTAGTGTGCCATTCTTGTGATCTTGCAGGAACCTGTTGAAGCTGGGCGAGTGAGAAGGCAAGTAGCTGGGAACTCTCAAAGAGAAGAGAAACCAGATCGAGGGACAAACGAAAGACACCAGTTAGTCCATCCATCTCTCTTCATTCTTAATTCATAAAGGAAGAATACTAGAATAGCTGTGTCTGTTTGTTGCTAAGGCACTGTCACACCTTAGGTGGATAGAATCGTCCTGCATAGGCATTTTTCCCCACAACAAATTGGCGACTCCACTGGGGAGATCTGTTTAGTCATTTTATTTATGTTTCTATCATTGTTTGTTTCATAGACTCAACAGCAACAATCGAACTGCATCTGCTATTCTCAGATGCAAAGTAGACAGCTGTTGCTTTGATTCAATCACTGGATTTGTCTATGATCTGAACAATGGACTCACAAATGATTTGATGATCCTTTGTGATAGATCTTAGTCCTCCTTCAAAGCATCCCTTTGATTGTACCTTGCTTGTTGCTTTGATTTGGCCTGAAACTGTAGATTAAATAGCAAACCGTGACCCAGAACCCAGTGAGGAACTCTCGTTTCTCCTTCAGCGCAGGCTCTGTGAAGAGACTCTGCATTTCAACGCAGTTCCCGTGAAGGCTACCTGCGTTGAAATTCAGTTTCCTTATTATACAGGTGCGCTGATCCAGTTAGGCCTTGTGCAGCTGGGGTTCTCTGCTCTGTTTTGCCTTGTTTTGATCTCTGATTTTTGCAGCCTGTAACCAGCATAGGTACCTGTCTGATAACCCTTTTCTCTGCTTTAATTCCGCCTCCTTTTGTACAAAAAGACTGTGAGTGTTTTTATGTGTTTGTGGCGTCATTTTCAGTTTTCCATTGTAAGAGTGAAATAGTCATCCTGTAGCCCTTGATTCAGATCTGTTGATTGTGGTCTTAGGAGAGAGTTCATTGGCTGTTTACAGTTGGTTATACATTCACTTTTGCTTTTGGTTTGAGTTTGTCTCTTTTAGGTGTCGAAACAAGTGTTCATTTCGAAAATCGTAAAGTGTTGTAATCTCTTCTACCCTTTCTGATTTCGAAAAAGTAAACTTGTTTGTATTTGTCATTTAAAAGCAAATTCAAAGTTGTGCAAAAAGCTTTCTTTTTTAGGCATCAATATTAAGAAAGCGGAAAACAAACACTTGCATTGTGCATTTGCATCTTGATAGTTTGCATGATTGATTTATGGAAAGTGCATTTAGAGTGTGCTGATTGCTCTCTGAGAAAAGATGGTGTCTTTCTTTTCCCTTTGTAGCTAGGATTTTCATTGTTAAAAAAGAGATAAAATTTTCTTATCATATTTTAGATTGCATTTAGGAAGTTGTCTATACATCTCGTGGTGAACCTCAAAAGGAAAAATTCTAAGAAAGATCAACATAAAATAAACTGAATGAACTTAATAACGCTTTGTAACATAATGCACAACATAGAGGTCTAGGCTAGAGACATGTTCCGGCGTCGTAAAGCCTGGTGACTGTCGATCTCGCTGATGGTGGGTGATTCCTCCTGAGGGACGATAGCGCCAGTACGGATTGTGCTCCCACATACCATCGAGTATATATTGGGAGACCCCTATAGGCATAAAACCTTTATCCTTAGGAAGCCGTGTCGGCCGCCCTACTGATCGCAATGCACTGAACACAGCATTCAGGAAGATTGACCACCCGTACCTTAAAAAGTATTCTGCGGTTTTGCGAAAATTTTGGCACACCCTCTACCTAGAACTCCAGAGCAGTTCCTTTTGGCCTTTTTCAGACTCTATAACGGAAAACGTCTATCCGAGCATTTGTCACTTCGGGCTCGTTAAAACATCGAAGGAGACTAGAGTCATCTTTAGCTTTTTCTCGACTCTTTAAAATTGAAAAAGCAAGTTGTGTCTAAAAGCGTCTAAAATTCATTCAATTCGGAAACGTACCTCCCCAGTTTATTTTAGTTGATCGAGTAATCCGCAATCATGGAAGAAAGTCAATTGAAACCCCGTCGTTCGCAGAGACTTACGAGTAAACCATCTTTATCTCCAGAATCAAAGCCAGTACGGACAAAGCGAACTCGTTTAACCGGTTCCAAATCTCCTCTTAAAGTTAGAACAAGTGTTCTGACGACATCGGAGGTTCCGGTTACTCCAAACATTTCTGGAATCCCTGCCTCTACAGAAGAAGTTCAATAGCCACAGAGGGACAGTGATACTGATCCTAGTTTGAGAGTAAACACTGGTGTTACCGAACCAGTTCCATCAGTAACCGGTCTGGAGAGTGGTGCTCTTCAAACATCTGTCGCTGTCGATACAACCCCTTCTTCGGCACCAGAAATATTTTACGGACCTGACGGTCTTCCTCTTCCACCTGGTCTGATTGCGATTGAAGAAATTGTAGAAGACCCTCCAACAAGTACTCCGACTCACTTTGGAGTCGGGGTCACTCTATATCCTTCTTCAGAAGTTAGTCTACCACCAGCGGAAGTTCCTGTAGAATCGCTAGGGAATCTCTTGGATAGACTAAATATGTTTGAACAACCATCAACAACTAGGACTGTGGCACCTGACACAACGACAGCAGAACTCCCTGCCGTCACTCCAACAATGTTCGCCGGCATACCATCTGTCCCAACTAGCTCTCAACCGCTGGAAGGAGCCCATTCAGGGGCTATTACGACAGTATGGTCTGTTCCTGTTTGTTCTTCCGGAGTAATACCCGACAACTCTTATGTTGAAACTCGACAAATTGATCCATTTGGAGGTCAATTTGGGCAATCCGGTCCCTAAGGGCAAACAATCCCCTTCAGCGTCGGGTCACCGCCGTATGGGGGGCAGTATGCCCTTTCATTACCCCCTCCGGGAGGCTATCCATATGGGAGTTTACAACAAAGTTCAGGTCAAACTGGAATTACATCCAGCGGTTGGGTACCAATACTGCCTCAGCAACCAAGGGTTGCATATTCAATGCAACAAGTCCACCCTGTGTCGAATATTCCCACTATACCTGGTATGGTGATTGCGTCGCAAGTACAAGCGCTACCTGTTGTATGTCAACCCCAAGTTTCTCAGGTTGCAATACAACAACCTCTTGTCTCGACAACTCAATCACAACCTCAGGTTAGTGCATCCTTATCTGGAGTGACTCAGGCTCAAACAAGTACTATGACTCCTCATCTTGGTCAATCATCCAGTATTGGACAACAGAAAATGGTCCAATAACCAGGGCTGGTTCAATCTCAACAACCGCAATTCCAGCAATCATATCAAGGACCTGAGCAACAAGTCTTTGTAAGTAATGGGCAACTGCATTTCCAAAGCGGTTATCAACAACCATACTATAATGGTTATGCCCATCAACCTTGTCAAAGTTGCCAGCATCAAATACATTATGCTGGTATGCAAAGACCCACTGCTCAGGCGATTCCATCTTATCCTGGGTATGCTTCGCCTAACCTGAATCAACAGTTGCCCTTTGTAGCAACTCTAGAATTACCAGATCTAAACCGGCTGACGAATGATCCAATTGCTTATGCCCCTTGGTGGCCAGCGATTCCGCATAAACTTCCGTCAGATATTCCTAAATTTAATGGAAATCCAGGTGAAGATCCATCGAATCATGTGATGACATTTCATCTGTGGTGTTCATCAAACACCCTAAATGATGATTCGATTAGGCTTCGCCTTTTTCACAGGACGTTAACTGGTCTGGCAACAAAATGGTATATCGAATTTCCTAGAGCTTCATTCGACAACTTCAGTACCCTAGCCACAACCTTTTTAACCCATTTTCAATTACCGATAAGGTATGAAATGGGAACAAAACTCCTTACCAACTTCCAGCAGATGACGGCCACTCACATATCTGATCATATACATGAGTGGCGACGTTGTCACAGGATGGTAAAAACGTACGTTCCCGATCAGCTATTAGCTGAATGGTTTATCAAATCCTTACTTCCTACAATCACGGAAGATGTGGCAAAGGGGGGAGTCGTAACGGAAGAGCAAGTCATCGCTCGTGCGCAATATCTGGACTTGGTCTATACTCAGTCTGGCACGCTCTACGACAAAATACCTGACGCCCCTAGACCGGAATTCTCAATTCCTCCTCCTCCTAAATCAAACAATGACTCTCATGCCATCGATGGCGTGATTGGCGCGACAGACACGAAATCGACAAAGGCTACATCTAAAAAGGCCCGTAAGATTTCCAGTGAAAATGCAAATGAGGAACTTCTTGCCTCGGAAGTAAATGCCGTGTCGACCGACAAGGGCAAACAACTGAAGCAACCAGGGGGCAAGAAGAAAAAGAAAGGGAGAAAAAGGAAACCCCCTGCAGGGTGTCATATATGCGATGAGGATCATTGGACGAGAGATTGTCCACATATAGTTGAAGTTAAGAAACTCTTTAAGAGTTCAAAAACCTCAACAGTATTGACTGATCCGTTTCCAAGCTCGGGAACCAAACTGGTTGCTAATCAAAATGCTTCCCGATCCCAAGTGCTTATGTTGTCTATCTCAAAGCAGCAAAATGATTCTTTAGCGAGGAATAAAGATTACGGGAATCCACAGGTGTCGAATAACAAGGCTAATGAACAACCTAGTAGTTCGACAACGACTTTGACCAAAGTTGTGCCACCCATCATTCCTGAACAACTGATAAAGTTGCCAAAGGGAGTAGTACACAAGTTGACATTTAATCCTCGTGCAAAAATAGCACAGAATTATAATATAATAGAGGACCTGGCCCAATCGCCGTCCGCTATGTCGACGTTGAGGTACCGCAAAATTGCCTCTCCCAAGAGCAAGCTTTATTATCAGCAATAGGTGGGATTGACCCAATGGATTCCAATCTTGTGGCCTTTAATCATAAAGGATATGACCCTCAGTTACCAGCTCAACTAGCTTTCCTTATTCAAGTGAAAGCCCTCAACAAAACTGTTCATCGAACAATTATTGATGAGGGGGCATCTACATGCATTATGTCGATGAGTTGCTGGAAAACTTTAGGATCTCCAACCTTGTCGCAATCTTCAATGACATTAAAAGCATTTGATGGATGGACATATACCCCATATGGTATTCTAAATAACTTGAAAGTTGAACTAGGAGAGAAAACAGTAGAAATTGATGTTGAAGTAATCGACGGAAACCTTGATTACAACATCCTATTGGGAAGACCCTGGATATATGCCATGGCCGCAGTTGTGTCGACCTACTTCAGGAAGATTGCATTTCCCTCCCAAGGAGGAATTACAATCGTCGACCAACAAACATTTCTCCCCAACAGTTCACAAGTTACGGGAAGCATTCCAATGATCCATGGAAGCAATCATTCGCTCCAAAATATCGGAGTAGGTCTCCTAAAGGACCCAGCCTTAATGGGTACTTTTTCCCTACCACCTCCGAGTAATCTGGCGGAAGTGGCCACAGTGGAGTATGAAACCTTCTATATCTAATGGATTTGGACTCCAAGGACGGTTCTTATCTCGTGTCAACCTCGTTAAAAAATGAAACAAGGAGTCATGAGGATAGTTCTTTTACTGTGTCAACCTCATTAAAAAATGAAACAAATCCCCTTTCCAAGTCTCAAAGGTAAACCTTCATTCCAACCACCGAGTTGAATGCAATGAAGCTTGGGGGGCATGCACCTCGATTTGCGTTATTATGCTAGGGGCATGCAAACTTATCGAGCAGTTTTAGCATACAGATCATGCTCGTTAAAAAATAAACGCAAGATTCGAGTAGTTTTAGCATACAGTTCATGCTCGTTAAAAAATAAACGCAAGATCCGAGCAGTTTTAGCGCATAGTTCATGCTCGTTAAAAAATAAACATAATATCGAGCAAATGTTTCCACCTGCGTTTAAGCTCGTTAAAAAATGAACTATTCCGGTAAATAACCACCGTGAATGTAGCGACATCAGCCATTTAAAGCCTTGGTCGTGTTTGCCCACCACCTCCACTTTTCCATTGGCAGATCATTCACCTCCATATTGATTTTTTACCCATTTTGAGGAACAGCTGCGAAGAGTGATTTCACTAGCCATCCTTGTGACACTGCCGTGATTTGGAAATTCCAAACCTTCCCTGGAATCAGCTGCTACCCCTTTTTATCACTCGTTCCTCAAAAGACGAGTCTTCTTTAAGCTCTTTTCATCTGACTCGTGAAATATGAAAAGATTTCCGAGTTTTGGCCTTCCAGCTCGATAAAGTGACTGGAAGAGCTATCCCTCCTCTAGATTTTAATCTTTTTGGACCTGAGGGATTATTGCACAAAAAGATCGAGCGCTTGTTTTATTCGGCTCGTTAAAACTATCGAAAACTCATCCCTTCTGTATTGTTTTATACTTTTTTGGACTTAAGGGATTAGATGACGAAAAAGGACTTTCAGATTTGACTTTATGTACCTTTTCAGACTCTCTAAAAATGAAAAGGACTGAGTTATCTTTGTCGTTAGACTCGTTAAAAGCATTAAATAGTGACAAACTTGTCTTTAGACGAGAACGAGTTTCACTATCGCTAGGCTCGTTAAAACATAGCGATGGGCTTGCCCAAAGGGCAAGTTATAGAACAAGCATATGTTATCCTCCTCAAGCTTGACAAAAATAAAGAGGTACTGGTCAGCAATGACTGGGGAAAAATTGGGAGAAACTCAAGAAAACTTTGATGGTAGCAAGTCGCTCTTGAACATGACACTTTTCCTCCATACCACAGTCAGGTTGGGTTGTTTCATTCACCGGTCACATCACCATGGTCTCGCCATACCATCCATATTTGGGGTAATGCTACCAATCCATCGCATAAGTGTCGCCATATGTTCAAGAGAAGTCATTCAGAGAAGTCACCTGTGTCCCATCCACTACCATACATTATACTCTTTCATGACCGCCACCCTGAATCATATGTCATCAGATCGTTTTCACCTCCATCAAAATCATTAGCTCCGTTCCGTGTCATTGATGTGGGATTCATTAAGGCCCTCCTTTGACAGATCACTTCTTGTCGACATCAACTCATTATCCAAGAAGTTGATCTAGGAACAACCCCTTCAGTACTTTGAAGCTTGCATGCCTCAATGGCAAGTTTCTCACATCCGGCGACAGGTATACATCAATGACCTTCGACCGAAAGATTTTGCGTGGTGTTCGACGCCAAGTCCTTTATTCACACCACGTGAATTGTATTGCAGTACCTTGAGGGTCATTATCATTATCGATGATTCCTCTCGCACTTGTTAACGATTTACCTCATTGACCGGTAATCAAGCGATGTTTTTCCATGTTCGACTTCAGAACATTTCTCACATGGATCGACTTGTACTTAGAGTGAAGATCGGACGAGATTGAAGACCCGGGATCTAGTTTCATCCATCCGGGCTGCGATATATATTCAGAAAATAAAGACATTGACATGTACAACATTACAACAGATAATCATCCTACCAAAAGGATGATGATTTCATCAAAATCATCAGTCTACGATCAGACGATTGTCTGTTCTATGTACAGAAAAATGAATTTATAAAGCTGAGCATGGGAATTCCCGCCTCAGCTAGATCATGAAAGCAGTATGAAAATAATGTATTGTATTGTATTGTATTACAGGTCTCCTCCCAGCATTGAAAGAACTTCGGATCCTCCTAATAAAGCATTTCACCCGATAAACGGCCTCATACTTTAGGGGGCAACTGTTATAGACATTTTTGTGCCTTACAGCTATAAGCATGAAATGTCCATAATCTAAGGGATCCAAAGTCCCTAAACATGTTGTTCCTACCCCTAGAGGAACAAGGCTAACAAACCACATCAATTCACAGAAGTTCTCCACCAGAAACTGCTCAAAAACAAGTAAATTCAGGATCAATTCAGAAGCTCCACTAGCTGCCTGCGTTGAAATGCAGAGGCTACACTGGCTAGTTGCATTGCAACGCAGGTGGAAGCACTACCAGGGTGCGCTGAGCGGGAAATGACAAATGTCAGGGTCTCTTGTGAGAGGTGTCAAGACTGTGGAAGCTTCCAGAATCTTCCTCCATGACACTTGCCTTGCTAAGTTCGACTAAGTGATGAGTAAGAGGCTCTTAGTCTCCAAGTGGAAGTAAGAACTGACAGAGAGAGAGGACACTAGTCAGATCACAAGCTGACTCATCCTCACTCCAAACATCTATATATGGATCTCTCCTCCATGAGATCCAGGGGGCTGGAATTTTGTTATTGCAAAGAATTGCTGTTGGTTTGAGATTGGAATCATTGGGGTGCTTAATGCTTTGAAGGAAGGTGAAGATAGGAATTTCATTTGCTGGGAAGGAGATGATGGATTGGAACTCTCTTGGTTGTATCTCCTCCTGAACCTTGTTATTCATCAATAAAGCTATCTTGGTTTCTCCTATATGCTGATGTGTCTTTGATGTATGATTGCATTAGTGTATTTGGTTTATTTCTAATCCTGAACTAGTTATGAATATGAATCTATGTCTTTGTGTAGTGTGCCCTTCTTGTGATCTTGCAGGAACCTGTTGAAGCTGGGCGAGCGAGAAGGCAAGTAGCTGGGAACTCTCAAAGAGAAGAGAAACTGGATCGAGGGACAAACGGAAGACACTCGTTAGTCCATCCATCTCTCTTCATTCTTAATTCATAAAGGAAGAATACTAGAATAGCTGTGTCTGTTTGTTGCTAAGGCACTGTCACACCTTAGGTGGATAGGATCGTCCTGCATAGGCATTTTTCCCCACAACAGATATGACTGAAACCCAGGGGGCATGCATCCTGGTCTGCTTCGACAGGAAAACTTCGGGTATAGGGTAGGTTTCCACGGGAGAATATGACTAGTCTGTACCCCGTCCGTGATTGGAAGAGGGGTTATTCTAGAACAAGATTCTCTTGTCAAAGTTATGTGAGTTGGCGGGCATCGTCGCTCACCTTTGTTTATTTCGAGAGACATCGCCGGAGAAGTGTTTTGTTTGCGCCGTGAATAGAACAATATTTGGGTAACCCGTAAGAGGTATACTCTTCCTGATAAAACAAATGTTTTGTCAGCTCGAATAGAGGGTGACCTTGAAACTCTGTTTTATACCTGGGGGCATGCAAGCCTTTTGTTGTGCAAGAAAAGAGCAATCATTTATCTATTTTTTGGATTGTTCGTTTCCTAACTTGCATAAAGAAAGGATGTCGGGCAAAACTCAAAAAGTTGCCATTTTTATATGAGACATTCTTATCATATGACTGTATTAATCGAGCAGTGTTTACCGCGAGGTTCAAGCTCGTTAAAAAATAAACCTGGACCGAGCAAATGTTTCCACCCGCATTTAAGCTCGTTAAAAAATGAACTATTCCCCGGTAAATAACCACCGTGAATGTAGTACTTCAGCCATTAAAGCCTTGGTCGTGTTTGCACCGTCACCTCCACTTTTCCATTGGCCGATCATTCACCTCCATTTGATTGTTTACCCATTTTGAGGAATAGCTGCAAAGAGTGATTTCACTAGCCATCCTTGTGACAATGCCGTGATTGGAAAATTCCAAACCTTACCTGGAATCAGCTGCTACCTATTTTATCACTCGTTCTTCAAAAGACGAGTCTTCTTTAAGCTCTTTTCAACTGACTCGTAAAATATGAAAAGATTGCCGAGTCCTTGGCCTTCCAGCTCGTTAAAGGGATAGGAAGTGCTATCCCTCCTCTAGATTTTAATCTTTTTGGACCTGAGGGATTATTGCACAAAAAGATCGAGCGATTGTTTTGTTCGGCTCATTAAAACTATCGAAAATTCATCCCTTCTGTATTGTTTTATACTTTTTCGGACTTAAGGGATTAGATGGTGAAAAAGGAATATTGGAGTTACCTTTACGTACCTTTTCAGACTCTCTAAAAATGAAAAGGACCGAGTTATCTTTGTCGTTAAACTCGTTAAAAATATTAATAGCGACAAACTTGTCTTTAGACGAGAACGAGTTTCACTATCGCTAGGCTCGTTAAAACATAGTGATGGGTTTGCCCGAAGGGAAAATTATAGAACAAGCATATGTTATCCTCCTCAAGCTTGACAAAAATAAAGAGGTACTGGTCAGCAATGACTGGGGAAAAATTGGGAAGAAAACTCAAAGAATCTTTATTGGTAGCAAGCCGCTCTTGAACATGACACTTCCACTCCGTGTCCGAGTCGGGTTGGGTTGTTTCATTCACCGGTCACATCGCCATGGTCACGCCATACCATCCACATTTGGGGTTAATGCTACCAATCCATCACATAAGTGTCGCCGACATGTTCAAGAGAAGTCATCCAGAGAAGTCGCCTGTGTCCCATCCACTACCATGCATTATACTTCATTCTTTCATGACCGCCATCCTGAACCGTATATCATCAGATTGTTTTCACCTCCATCAAAATCATTTACTCCGTTCCGTGTCATTGATGTGGGATTCATTAAGGCCCTCCTTTGACGGATCACTTCTTGTCGACATCAGCTCATTATCCAAGAAGTTGATCTAGGAACACCCCATTCAGTACTTTGAAGCTTGCATGCCTTAATGGCAAGTTTCTCACTTCCGGCGACAGGTTTACATCAATGGCCTTCGACCGAAAGATTTTGCGTGGTGTTCGACGCCAAGTCCTTTATTCACACCACGTGAATTGTACTGTAGTACCTTGAGGGTCATTATCATTATCGGTGATTACTCTCGCGCTTGTTAACAGTTTACATCATTGACTGGTAATCAAGCGATGTCTTTCCATGTTCAACTTCAAAACATTTCTCACATGGATCGACTTGTACTTTGAGTGAAGATCGGACGAGATTGAAGGCCCCGGATCTAGTTTCATCCATCCGAGCTGCGATATATATTCAGGAAAATAAAGACATTAAATGTACATCATTACAGCACAGATAATCATCCTACCAAAAGGATGATGGCTCTATCAGAATCATGAGTCTACACTCAGACGATTGTCTGTCCTATGTACATTAAAATGAATTTATAAAGCTGAGCATGGGAATGCCCGCCTCAGCTAGATCATGAAAAACAGTATGAAGATAATGTATTGTATTGTATCTTATTACAGGTCTCCTCCCAGCATTGAAAGAACTTCAGATCCTCATAATAAAGCATTTCACCCAATTAACGGCCTCATACTTTAGGGGGCAACTGTTATAGACATTTTTGTGCCTTGCAGCACCAAGCATAAAATGTCCATAAACCAAGGGCTCCTAAGTCCCTAAAAGTGTTGTTCTGACCCCTAAAGGAACAAGGTCAACAAATTACGGCTTCTCCCAGAAGTTCTCCACCAGAAACTGCTCAGAATCAGTCAAATCAGGATCATTTCAGCTGCTCCACTGGCTAACTGTGTTGCATATCACCTAAATACACTAGCTAGGTGCGTTGCAACGCACCTAAATGCACTATCAGGGTGAAATGACAAATGGCAGTGCCATTCTGCGAGGTGGAAAGACAATGGAAGCTTCCAGAATCTTCTCCAATGACACTTGCCTCACTGAATTCGACCAAGGATGAGTAAGAGGCTCTCAGTCTCCAAGTGGAAGCAAGAACTGACAGAGAGAAGACACTAGTCAAATCATAAGCTGACTCATCCTCCTTGCATACATCTATATATGGATCCCTCATCCCAGAGACCCAGAGGCTGGAATTTTGTACATTGCAAAGAATTGTTGTTGGTTTTGAGATAGATATCAGAGTATTGGGTGATTTATGCTTTGTTGGAGGTGAAGAGGGGTTTCTTTGCTAGGAGGTTGATGCTGGATCAGGAATCATCGGTTGTAACTCCTCCTGGATCTTCTTGTTATATCAATAAAACTATTTGAGTTTCTCCTACATGCTTGTGTATCATTGATGCTTGTTACATTTGTATGTTTAGCTTAAATCTGATCCTAAGCTTTTTATGAATATAGATCCATGTCTTTGTGTAGTGTTCTTCTTCTGTGATCTTACAGGAACTTGGTGAAGCTGGGCAAGTAAGGAAGCAGGTAGCTAGAAACTGTCAAAGAAGAGAGCGATTGGATCAAAGGATTAGCGCAAGACACAGGTCAGTTCTTTCTATCCCCCTCTATCTTTAATTCATAAAGGAAATACAAAAGTAGTTTTCTCTGTTCGTTTCTAAGGTAACTGTCACACCTTAGTGGGATAGAGTCGTTCTGAATAGAAGCTTTTCCGTTAACAATATCTGGATGGAGTCTTCTCTTCTATCCTTATCTTTTCCTCTGGTGCCTCTTGGGGTTCTTCTTCATCATCTGCCTGATTTGGAGAGTAGTCTTCATCCTCATCGATATTTTCATGATTTACTTGCCTGGGGATGTATCCTTTTTCATCAACCACTACATCAATACTATCAAAAATTCTTCCAAGTCTTTTATTGTAACACTTATATGCTTTGCTAAAAGGAGAATAACCAAGAAGAATGCCTTCATCTGCTCTAGGTTCAAGTTTGCCAAGCTACTCATCAGTATTCTTAATATAGCATTTGCTCCCAAAAATTTTGAAATTCTTTACCGAAGGAGTCTCACCATACCAGAGCTCATGAGGAGTTTGAGTGCTGTTCACTCGGACATTTGTTTTGTTAAGAATAATAACTGCAACATATGCAGCTTCACCCCAGAAAGTTGCGGGAGTTCCAGACTCATCAAGCACAGCACGAGTCATTTGTTGGACTGTTCTGTTCATTCTTTCCACCACTCCATTTTGCTGAGGAGTCCTAGATGTAGAGAATTCCATTCTTATTCCATGTTCTTCACAGAAATCAAAAAATTCATTTGAGATAAACTCCCCACCTCTGTCGGACCTGAGGCACTTAATTTTGTAACCTGATTCATTTTCAACCAAGGCTTTGAAGGATTTGAATTTTTCGAATGCTTTGTCTTTGTGCTTCATAAGTCCTAACCAAAAAAACCTGGAGAAATCGTTAATGAATAATATCAAGTATTCTTCTCCTCGAGGTGTCCTTTTCCTAAATGGACCACATACATCTGTATGGACTAGCTCAAGAGGCATGCTAGCTGATCCTTCCTTCTCTGGGAAGTTAGTTCTGGTTTGCTTTCCAAACTAACATGATTTGCATATGGTGTTGTCTGGAATTTTGATATCTAGAAGACCACGAACTGCCTGATATTTGCATGCTTTCCTTATTTGTGAAAAGCTTAGATGCCCCAACCTCCGGTGCCATAACCAGTGTTCATCATCCTTGCTCAAATAACATTGTTGTTGTCCTTCTTCAAATATGTATAGATTATTTGGAGTTCTTCTACCTTTGATTACTGTTTCACCTGTATTAAGATCACGAACATGACATCCATTTGATCTAAATATTACCTCGGTTCCTTGATCACACATCTGGCTGACACTCAGAAGATTGTGCTTCAATCCATCAACATACAAAACATTTCCAGCTTTGACCTTTTCCTTTAATTGATCAGTGCCCTTTCCTTTTATAGCTACAGGAGTATCATTTCAAAAGGAAACTTTCTTTCCCTTTTCTAAAGCAGAATATGATTCAAGTTTTTCTTTATCACCTGTCATATGCTTAGAACATCCACTGTCGATGTACCATAGATTTTCCTGTCCCTCTGCATAAAATGCTATCCCACATCTTTCTGTTTGTGGTTCCTTTATTCTCCATGTTCTGGTGCTTGAGGCTTGTTCCTTTGTCTGCTGAAACCTGCTCCTGCATTCAGAATCTTCATGACCAAAGTTATTGCAAATAGAACATTCAACTTCATTTTCAAGAGTCGAAAAGTTGTTATAGGTCCTTTTTGTAATCCTGGTCATACTTCTTTGTTTTTGAGCTTCTCTAGTCATGATTGTTTCATATGCAACACATTGAGCGGCTTTGTGACCAAAGTTATGGCAAGAGAAACATTGTCCATTGAAGAAACTTCTGCGATTATCAAATCTACCAGCCAAATGATTGTAATTTCTATTGTCATCCATTCTTGAAGCAAATTGAGACGATTTTACCTGTGGCTGGTTGTAGCTTTTGTTCCTTAGGACGGATTGCCCCTGGTTTACCTGATAGTCCTTGTTTGTTCTTGATATAATTCGTCCCTGCTTTACCTGGTGATCTCCATTGTGCTTTTTCTCATTCCTTCTTGCTGCATCAAGATAATTCCCTGAGGTGGATGCTTGAGATGTTTCTCCATTATACCCCAGACCTATCTTGTTTAGTGGAGAACGCTGTATATTGATGATCTCATCCAGAGTTTCAGATCCTTTGACAAACTTAAGATTAATAGCCTTTGTTTTCTCAATTTCTTTTCTAAGGCCAACAATTTCACATTCTAACTTTTCAAGAAATTTTTCTTTTTCATCAATTTGAAATTGTAGAGTATCAATGATCACATTCTTTTCTTCTATACATGTCTTGAGTCTAGAAATCTCTTCATAAAAGCTATCCACATATATAGCATCCATGTAATCATCATCTTCAAATGCCATTAAAAGTTTATAGTCATTACCTCGTTCATCTTCATCACTATTTGATAGACCATCACTGTCTTCATGAGTATAGTAGCTTTTCTTATTCTGTTTCTTGTTCCATCTAGCAGGTTCCTTTCCTTTGTCAATCTTATCCTTATGAGGACATTTTGCAGCATAATGACCTACTCTTCCACAAGCAAAACATTTAAAAGGTAACTTACCTCTGAACCTTCCAGTACCCCGTTGAAGATTTCTGACAAAATTTGATTCTTCTTCTTCTTCTGGCACGTGACTTGCTTCATAGTAGTCTCCTTTGCCTGAAGCCTTGAAAGCAGCTTCTCTCTTGTCTGATGGACCTCCTTTTCTCATTTCATAAGCAGTTAGAATTCCATGTAGCTGAGACATAGTAAGAGTTCGTAGATTTTCCTTTTCTTCTATTGCAAACACTTTAGATTCAAACTTGGGGGACAATGATCTTAGAACTTTTTCAACCACAATAGCCTATTTTATTTCTTCACCCAAGTTTTTCATGCAATTAACAATCTCGTCTACTCGAAGGAAATAGTTAGCCACACTTTCATCATTATACATTCTGAGATTCTCATACTGAATCCTGAGGGTTTGAAGTTTAGCACGCTTTACCTATTCATCTCCTTCGTAGCTCAAGACAATCTTGTCCCATATTTCTTTTGCGGATTTATATTGCATAACCTTCACGAATTCTGTTTGAGATAAGCATCCCAGTAGAGTATTGATTGCTTTAGCATTTGTTTCATATTTCTTCTTCTCGGCCGGATCTGTAGGAGTAGCTGAAGGAAAAGTGTAGCCTGTATCTATGATATCCCAAACTTCTGTACCAAGAGATTGAAGATAGGCAGTAACTCTTACCTTCCAATAATTGAAGTTTGTCCCATCAAAAATTGGTGGCCTGATTGATGCTTCCCTCTCGTAGTTTCTGATGATGAATGATCTTCCTTCAAGTGATCAAGCTGTTTCAGAAGGACCTGCTCTGATACCAATTGTTGGAAATAATACTGAGAGGGGGGGTGAATCAGTATTATCAAGCCAAATATTCCCTTTTTAAATTCCAGAAGATATACGCTACTTCAGTTAATAAAAACCGCGTATATACGCAACTACAGATAAAGAAACCCGCGTATATCAAGCAGACTTATAATTTGAATTATCTTTCAGATGTCAGTTATTAATCTGTGATTCAGATGCACATAAACAGTATCAGAAATAGTGAAACAGAGCATAAGACAATCACACACAAGAACACAAGATATAAGGAGGAAACCCAATGTGGGTGAAAACCCCCTGCTGCAATTCGTCTCTATCTTCTTTTTAATTAGAAACTTCTCTTACAATGTCATGTACTGGAGCAGACTTTACCAGTACGCAGGCTGCAACCTACAGAGAGCTATAACTTTCTCTCATTTTCCATCTTTCCTGGAAGGGAGCTCCAACCCCCTTAGTTCTTGTACTAGCTTGAGATACTAGTACGCAGGCTCCTACCTGCAGAAGGCTGCAACCTTCTCTTTGCTTTCAGGGACCTCGTTTCATAAATTTTCAGACTGAATCCACAAGTAACATCAATCAAACATTAAGAATTTCTGCATAACCCAAACTCCTTTTCACCAATCAAAAGCTGAAACAAATAAGCACTTCTCTGACCACTGAACCCAGAACACAGTAACTGTAATCAAACACCAATTCTGAACCTAGAGCACTACAGCAATAAAACAGAAGCAGCTAGAACATAAATCAAGATATATACGCTACTTCACTGTTCATCAACCTGCGAGTATACGCTTCTGTATCACAACAAACCTACGTATACGCGTATTTCATTCACAGAAAACGCGTGTATACACACCTTCAATTCACTGAACCTGCGTACAGATCTATAAAGGATAATTTATTCTTTTAGGTATTCAGACATTAGTTAGCCCAGATTTATAGATCAAGAGTGCGCCACATATAACAGATCAAAATCATACAGAGATACCAATTGTTCAAGCCTTGAGATTTAGAGCCATCAATAGTCCTTATCCTTCTTGCACTCAGGTTCCTCCTTTTTCCAGATCTAGATCTGCACCATAACCTGATCACACCTATTCCAGATCTAGCACCATGTCAGATATTCAATAAATCAGATGATACCTTGCCACATGATCTCCTTCCTCTTTTATAGTTATAGGCCTTGCACAATACCACGGGCCAAAACCATAATAAACAATACCAAGGGCCCAAAACCTGGGGTCAACTCTTCTGACGAGATACAATGGTCCACAACCATGGGTTCAAATTCCAAGGACTAACAACCACGGACCAAAAGTAAGTTTCCCACCATGTACGCACTTTTATGTGCATAAAAGTGCGTGTATACACATACATGACTTCGGAACGTATAACCCGCGTGTATACGCATCTTCTGCAAGGTGTACCTGCGTATACAAGATTTCCTTCATTCTGAGCACCTGAACTAAGATCTGTCACCAAAGAGAGTTGCCATCAAGGACAACACTTGTGTCATAGCGCCACACCTGTGCGAAAATGCCAACAGAAAAGCATCTTGCTCAAGATTCTACAAGAGGAAGAGGAAGATACTTCAGAGGGAAGGGGGGCAGACATTCTCAAGGAGAAAAGGTAGATCTGCATTGCATTCACTGCAAATGAAATGGATCACATGATGCTTCTACATGCAAGCTACCATGGGACAAAATTGAGCAGAAAAGAAACCAGCAGAAAGGTAAAACTGATGATACAGACAAAGGTAAAGCACCTGAATCCGCTCACTATATTGAGGCACAATGTAACATTGGAGTAAATGAAGATTTGTTTAATTCTTCACTTGCTTCTTCGAAAAATGATTGGTTGCTTGATTCAGGAGCAACCTGTCATATGAATTATAGAAAAGATTTTTTTGAAGATTTCACTGACAATGTTGATGGAGGAGTATACTTTGCAGATCAGTGAAAAATCAAGCCATCAGGGCTTGGCACAATCAGGCTTAAACTGCCTGGTCTTCCAGACTTTCTTCTGGATCATGTCCTATATCTCCCATAGCTCAAGAGAAACTTGCTGTCCTTGGTACACATCCGCTAGCAAGGTCACTCCATTCATATGTTTGATGGCAAGCTTGAGGTAATAAAAGCATCTGACGACTCACTTGTCATGAGGGGAATAGAAGAAGAAAGACTTCTCAAAGTGCAAGGAACCTCTGCTCATACACAACATTTCTCATATATTTCTCATCATGAAGAAGGTACACTTCCATCAAGTTTATTATGGCATGCTAGATTTGGACATTTAAACTATGACAGTCTCCGCTTATTGAAGAAAAATGGTGTTGCTGGTTTGCCTACAATTCCTAGGAAACACAAGCAATGTGATGCTTGCATTCTAGGAAAGCATAGCAAACAGTCTTTTCATGATTCACATTCAAGAGCACATAGGAAGCTTGAACTCATTCATTCAGATTTATGTGGTCCAATGCTTGTTCCTTCTGCAAATGGAAATAAATATATCATGACATTTATTGATGATTACACCAGATTGTGTTGGGTTTATTTATTGAAGAACAAATCTGATGCCTTTCAAACATTCAAGAATTTTCATAAATGGATTGAAAATGATGCAAAATCTCATATTGGGTCTATTCGCACTGATAACGGAAAAGAATATACATCAAATGAATTTGAAAACTATCTTCGCCAACATGGGATCAAACATCAAACAACTGTGCCTTATAATCCCCAACATAATGGTGTAGGCGAAAGAATGAATAGAACAATCTTGAATATGGTACGATCCATGCTTTTCTTCAAAAATGTAAAGATAATGTTTTGGGCTGATGTTGTTCTATGTGCTGCATATATAAAGAATAGATGTCCATCTAATGCTATAAGAAACAAGACTCCTTATGGATTGTGGTATGGACATGTTCCTTCGGTAAAACATCTCAGGGTCTTTGGTTCCACCTGTTATGCTTTGATACCAAAGGTACATAGAAACAAACTTGGTGCTAGAAGTCGTAAGTGTATCTTCCTGGGGTATTCAAACACCTCCAAAGCATACCACCTCTATGATGAAGTAAATAAAAAGTTTGTTGTATCTAGAGATGTATTTTTTCTTGAATCATCCAAATCTGACAATGTTGTTGAGCGGCAACTTGATCCCTTGGATAGATTCACAAAAACGAAATCATTTCAAGAGTTTGATAATCAGATTCCACATCTTGAAGGGGGGATTCATATACTAGATCAACATGTGGAATCTTCTTCTGAAGAACAATCTCCTCTGCATGAAACTCCAACAATGGATGATGCTTTAAGTGATGTAATTGATAGAATTGGGAGACTCAATCTTGATTCAGTACCAACTCAATCAACAGAGTAGCCTGGACCATCTCAGAAAGGTCCCCAAAGTGGCTGACAAAGACACTTGAAAGTGTCCATCCTGATGAAATTGGAAAAACAGGAACCAGAAATTCAAACTGACAAAATGGAGGTGATGTAGATGACTCTAATTCACCTGTTGATATGGATGTTACTTATGATTGTGAATTGAACTTGTCTACAGATTTTGAACCAACTTCCTTCAAAGAAGTTGCTTCTCATGATGAATGGAAAGAAGCGATGCAAAAGGAGTATGATGCCCTCATAAAGAATGGCACTTGGAAGATGGTTGATCCTCCATTTGGAACCAAACCAATTGGCTGCAAGTGGGTCTACAAGAACAAGTACAAAGCTGATGTCTCACTTGACAAGCACAAAGCTAGGCTTGTGGAAAAAGGTTTTGCACAGAAGGAAGGGGTTGATTATGAGGAAACTTTTGCCCCCACAGCAAAATGGGCCACCATCCGGACACTCTTTGCACTAGCAGCTCAGAACGGTTGGAAAGTCCATGAAATGGATGTAAAAACTGCATTCTTGAATGGAGATCTAAAAGAGAATGTTTTTATGTCCTAGCCTGAAGGATTTGCTGTGAAAGGACATGAACATAAAGTATGCAAACTTGTGAAGTCCTTGTATGGCCTCAAACAAGCACCGTGAGCCTGGTATGAAGAACTAACTGAGCATCTTCTGAAACTCAACTTCAATCATTTTTATCTTGATGATGCAACTTTATTTGTCAAGAAAGTTGGAAAAATAGTTGTGTATCTTGTGGTATATGTAGATGATCTTTTAATGACAGGGAACAATGAAAGCTACATTGCATCCATAAAGAAGGAATTGGGGAAAAGTTTTGAAATGACTGATTTGGGCTATGTTCATTACTATCTTGGCATTGAAGTAACCCAACATCCAAAATCCATATTTCTTTCTCAAAAGAAATACATTGGATATTTGTTAAACAGATTTGGCATGACAGAGTGCAATCCTCTTTCTACTCCAATGGAACAAAACTTAAAGCTCACATCTATTGAAGGAAAGGAATTTGAGGATGCAACAAAGTATAGACAACTTGTAGGAAGTCTCATCTACCTCACTACTACCAGACCAGGCATTTCATTTACTGTTGGAATCCTCTCCAGGTTCATGCAAAAGCCTTGTGAGGGACATTGGTCTACTGCAAAAAGAGTTCTAAGGTACTTGAAGGGAACTCAAGACCTTGGAATCAAGTATACACAGGTGGACGACTTCCGCTTGATTGGATACTCTGATTCAAACTTTGATGGAGACAAAGAAACTAGGGTATCTACTTCAGGATATGCTATGAGTCTTGGATCAGGAGCTGTCTCCTGGAGATCACGCAAACAATCAGTTCTAGTAGATTCCACAACTGAAGCAGAATACGTGGCAGCAGCTGAAGCAACGAAATAAATTGTGTGGCTCAGGAAAATTCTTGAAGATTTGCAGGTAAAACAAGTACAATCAACTCCACTCATGATTGATAACACCTCTGTAATAAAGTTGGCCAAGAATCCAAAGTTCCATGATCGAACAAAGCATATCAATACTAAATATCATCTGATTCGACATCATTTTGAGGCCAAAACAATCCATCTCCGTCATTGTTCCACAAATGAGCAAATTGCAGACATCTTCACCAAAGCACTTGGAAAGGAAAAGCTTGAACGATTCAGAATGATGCTTGGACTCACCAACATCCCTTCATATTAAGGGGGGGAATGTTGACACCTAATCTTCATGATTGGGGAATTTGTAAATAAATAAATCAGGAATGTGAACAGTCATCAGAAGATGAACTGAACAATCACTCCTAATGTATATAACAATAACCTACCTATGGAATAATCAGACGAATCAGTTTTTTCTACCTTTGGAGAGTTACTGCCTGGCCTGACACTTAGCACAATGTTTATGTCTAGATCCTCTTCACGGGGCTCAACCCTCATCATCTGAATGTTCTGCATAGGTTTCTGGGGCTGCACCTTCTTCTTTTGCGTCTTTTCCATAACGACCGAACATTCCTCTATGACATGATCAAATTGTCGACAATACTAACATGAAGGATGCATGGGATTTGGACAATTGCACATGAAGTGCCCTACGTCGCCACATTTATATCAAATTACTTTTCCATGCCCTCGCCCTGGTCTAGCGCCTCTTCCTCATCCTCGACATTGGAATCCCCCTCGCGCTGCTCCTGTGCCTTGATCCTGGGGCCGAATCTCTACTTGCATTCTGTAGGTAGGGGTTCTATCCATCATTAACTCATAACTTCTACAATGGTACTAATCATGCCCTATGAACTTACAAAAATTGAAAAATAACTGCTGAGGGATTTGTACAAACTTTTGCAGTAGGTGACAATTATCTGTAGCATGTGTCCTATAACTTGACAAATAATGCATCATAGCGCAGCTCCTGTGCTCATCCAAATATTTATCTCTGGTTTTAGGGGTACAGGCCTTCCCCCTATAATATAATTCTTAAAGACCGGGCAATGATCCTTATCATGTCCATGGCTTTTAATTTTAGACACAAGATTTTAGCGCGCTCCTCCAGGTGAGCTTCCCGTCCTTTCTTTAGGCTCTACAACTCCAAGTGCAGGCTCTCCAACTACAAATGAATCTGTTTCACCCTAGGGTTCGTATATGGAATAGTTGATGTGTGCAGCCTCATCGCAATCTCCAAGGCTTCTACTTGCATTGCTATCTTATGCTGTGACAGAGGTATTCTTAAGTGCAGCAAAAGCGATGCTATAAACCAGTTGTGATGCTGGGTATTTGAGATTTGCACATTAACCTACCTGATCTAGCACTTTAACCTCTGATCAAAGTCCCAAGGTGTCTCATCGACTCTCATTTGTATCTCCTTAAATTCAATTACTGATTACGCCTCTAACTTAGGTCTGCTTAACTCCTTATTCAAATCTAGCTAGGTATCTACCAGTGACATATTGGGGTTATCAGTGCAATACCTGATTGATCCCGGTGCATCTCCAGACACTAATGGCATGGAAAAGGCTCAAATTTCAAAGTGGCAGAAAGATGATTAACTTGACATCAGATCGAAGTGCTCGTCGCCCTAATTCCAACGGTGTGAACAACACTCCAATTTGAGTCCGAATCAAGAAGACAGAGGTAGTCAAAGTTCAGTTGACTTTTGTTGACTCGGCAGGATTAATGAAGACACAATTTGGACTTTTCCAGCAGACGGAATCCGGCCAAATCCAGCTAGATTCTAGGCCAAATTGTCGTCTGGTTAGAATGACTCCTTTGATCAAAATCCAAATTTTCAAGAATGCCCATGTTATTTTAATATAACAAAAATTTGTTAAAAAAGGGGGTGGTGGGCCACCAACCCCACCACACGAATCCATAATCATATTAAAAATAGTGGGGTGGGTGGCCATGACCCTGCCGCCCCCAATACCTACGAAACCAACAACATAAATAAGCAGGGTGGGCGGCCATGACCCTACCACCCCACAACGCACACAACAGGACGTATTAATATAGTGGGGGGCACGGGCTGTCAACCTCGTCGTCCCTCCACATCACTCAATCATAAAAAGGCGGTAGCAAAAATGGGGGAAGTGGACCACCAAGTACGATGGACTTGCCCCCCAAAATTAAACTATGTAATATTTCATGGATAAAAGGGGAGGGGCGGGATTTGATCCCCTAACCCCTCCTCAACAACTTTCCGAGTTTACCACTGTGCCACAAATGATTGTTGTGTAATCCACCCATGATTTTTAACTTAAACATAGTTCATCAATGCACCCAGGCAGAGGAGGGAGCGCACGTAATTCAAGGCAGATTTTTGTAGGAGGGCCAGATTTTCACTTTGTCAGATTTTGACAAATTTTATATGGTTTTATCATTTCTTGATGCCGCAAACACAATGGCACTGTCCATTTCTCCATCATAGTTCTGCATTTTTTTCCCATTTTTCAGTATGGAGGTATAAAACTCCTTTTTGTAACTGATGCTTGTACTCTTCTTTCTCATGCTGCTTAGTGAATGAAGGCCTCCCCATTGATTGAGCAGGGCCCAGAGACATATTCCAAGTCAGATGAACTCCGTTATCAAGTTTTGTTGTCTTATTTCATTCTTTATGTGATTCTCTTCTTCTCTCATGTGCACTTTGAATTTCTATGTTTAAGCTACAATATATGTATGCAATTCTTTAATACATATATAAGCAAACGATGTTGGATCAAGTGGTCTTAGAGCAGGTCTTTTTAGATGTGAATTGCATGTCTGTATGGTAACAAGAAACAAGCTCCAAAGAGGCGAAGGGAAACTAAATTCTTTCGATCCTGAAGCGGGGCGTGCAAATCGAAGGAGAAACATGGTAGATTAAGAGGCTCATCATGAAGAGCAGCACAATTTTCGCAAAACCTTCTATACAATGGAAGAAAATGTCGGTCAATTGCTTTCAAGGCTAGAGAAAGTAGAAGAGAGAAATATAGAAGAGCAAGGTTCAGTGCATGGAAATGGTGGAGAAGAATCCCCTCCTTCTCCCTCCACAAGTGAAATTTATTCTTCCTCTCATCACCATCATCATAGAAATTCAAGGGATGCATCTAGAAAACCTTTCTTTAAATTAGATGTAAAATTTGATCTTCCCATGTTTAATAGTGAAAGTAATCCAGAAAAGCTTAATAACTAGATTAGGAAGATGTTGGGTCCCTACAAAAAAGGGAAGCAAAATGTGGTGGCAGATGCACTCTCAAGAAAGGATGAGGATGTGGAAGCATTGTTGTGTGCCATTTCTATTATCCAACCAGATTGGATAAACGAAGCAAGGGAGGAATGGAAGAACGACGAAGAAGTGTGGGCACTTATTCAAAAGCTACAACAAGATTCCAGTACTTCTGATACATTTAGCTGGCAAAATGATTCGTTATGGTACAAAGATCGCTTATACCTCTGTAAGAATTCCCAGCTAAAACAAAAGATTCTTATGGAATTGCACACTTCTCCCTTAGGAGGGCACTCAGGATTTTTAAAAACTTACCACAGGGTTAAGAAGGAATTTTTTTGGGATGGCCTTAAATCAGATATTCAAAAGTTTGTGGCGGAATGTTTGGTTTGCCAGCAAAATAAAGTTGAAACAATTAAGACACCAGGTCTATTACAACCTTTATCCATTCCAAGCCAACGTTGGGAGGAGGTTTCAATGGATTTTATCACAGGTTTACCCAAGTCTGAGGGAAAGAGTGTCATCATGGTGGTAGTTGACAGACTTACCAAGTATGCACACTTTTGTGCATTATCACATCCATTTAAAGCCAGTACAGTTTCTACTGCATTTATGGAAACAGTTCAAAAGCTACATGGAAACCCAAAGATTATTGTAAGTGAAAGAGATCCCATTTTCACTGGAAATTTTTGGACAGAATTATTTTCTTGTCTTGGGACTCAGTTAGCTCATAGCTCATCTTATCATCCTCAATCTGATGGGCAAACTGAGATAGTAAACAAATGTTTGGAAGGATATCTTCGTTGCTTTGTATCTGATAAACAGACACAATGGGTCAAATGGTTTCCTCTGGCTGAATGGTGGTATAACACTTCCTTCCATACAGCAACAAAAATGACCCCATTTATGGCACTTTATGGGTATCAACCACCATCCATCACATCATATTTAAGAGAAAATTCTAAGGTTCAGGCAGTGGAACATCACATCGAACATCAGCAACAAGTCCTCTAACTCTTAAAGGATAACCTCGTGTTGGCACAAAATAGAATGAAACAACAGGCAGATCAACATCGCAGTGAAAGAAGTTTTGATGTAGGTGATTGGGTATTCCTACGGCTACAACCATATAAGAAAATGTCCCTAAAGCAAGCTAAGAAGGATAATAAATTATCACCAAAGTATTATGGTCCGTACAAGGTGTTGGAAAAGATTGGTACTATGGCATACAAATTGGAGCTTCCTGCAGCTTCTCGATTGCACCCAGTTTTCCATGTTTCATGTTTAAAGAAGGTTATAGGTGACAAGCTCCCAATTCAAACAATATTGCCAGAACTTGACGAGAAAGGAAATATTATATTGGAACCGGAAGCAATCACAGAAACAAGAACTCGACAGCTACGAAATCGATCAATTTCAGAGTATCTTATCAAGTGGAAGAACTTATCCGCTGAAGATTCCACATGGGAGGATGATAATTTTATGCAGAAGTATCCAGAACTGCTGAAGCGTTGAGGACAACACTTTTTTTGAAGGAGAGGGGCATGTTGGGTCCCTATAATACTAGTGATTACCCCATTACTATTGTAGTTATACCCCCTATTTATATTGTTGTGCCCCTATTACCCCCATATTGTTATTTCTGTGCCCCATAGAATCCCTCTATTGTTATTTTTGTGGCTTTATATTATTATTGTTAGGTCGGCTGGATTATATTGTGACTCCTTAGACTCCTATATATAGAAAGGAGGTTTTGTCATTTGTATCATCCAAGAATTGTTCATTTATGTAATGTAAAGGAGGTTGCCCCCTCGAAGAGGCTGAATTCTAAGGCGTGGATCTCTCTTTTCTATCTTTTTGTGAGCTGGCTTCATAACAGAAGATTGAAATCTATTGCAAGATTTAGTAGATCAAAAAGGACGAGGCAAAGATTTAGTTGGCCTCTCTTCTGCTAAGTAGCACCGCTCTTGTCTGGTGCGAGAGAAAATTGCAAAGCAATAAGAGTGTGGGTAATCTTCTTTTGTCATGGCCTAGTTTCATTTCTACATTAAATGAACAATTTTATCCCTTGGGTTACAAACAAAAATCCTTAATGGATTGATAATACTTAAGGAAAAGAAGAGGTCAGTATGTTCAAAGCTTTACAGAGGAATTTAAAAAACAAGAACTTAATTTGGGCATTGCACTTGACTCACCTGAAGTAGTAACTTAGTATATTAGATCATTACATAGTTACCTTAGACATTCATTATTATTGTTTGAACCAACTACTATTGACTCGGCTAGTGTAAAGGCCATCCATCTTGAGAACAGGGGCAAAAATGAAAGAGATGATCATTTCAAGAAACCACCTTTCAAACCTCCAAATGGCAAAGCCAAAGTGAAACGAAAAGGAAAGGAGAAGAGGATGGCATCAACCAAGAAATATGAAGGAGAAAGACATTATTGCACTCACTACAAAAAGGAAGGTCATGACAACGATCACTGTTGGAAATTGTACCCGAAAAAGAGACCAAAGAAGTATGGAGGAAAAGGCAAGCAAAAGACAGTGGCAATTGTGCAGCAAGACATTGGATCCGATTCAGGAGATGAAGCATTGATCACAGCAATAGGAACAAAAGGTACTCTTTGTAATTCTGGATCACATGAAGGCACTAGTTCAATAGATGAGTCTCTTCCTAATGAACGAAAGAGAATTGAGCTATTTCATATTAGAGTTATCATAAATCATACAAAAGTGGAAACTCTATTTGATATCGGATCCCAAGAAAACTTAATTTCAGAGTCCTTAGTAAAGAAGCTAGGCTTGGAAACCAAACCACATCCAAAACCTTACCCACTTGGATGGATACATGATAAAGCAAAAGTGAATGTAACTAAGTAGTGCAAGGTTAAATCTATGATCACTTCTAAGTTAGTGGATGAGGTAAAACTTGATGTGATACCATTGGATATCTGTGGCATGGTGTTAGGGAGTCCATATCTATATGATAGAAAGGCAATCTTCTTCTATCATGAAAACAAATACCAAATCACAAAAGATGGGGTATAATATATTGTAAGGGCTCATCAAACTAAAATCAATGCCAGCCTTGTAAGTGCATGACAAATGAAGAGGTTGGTGAATTCTAGTAAGGGTTGCATGATTATGGTTGTAAGAGGGAAGGATGCAGAATTATCTGATGCTTTCCAGGGTTGTGATCATCTGCATAAAAAGGAATTATGTGAATTAATTTCTAACTATAATGAGATGTTTCAGGAACCAAGGGGATTACCTCCGAAAAGGAAAATCCAACATGAGATCCATTTGCAACATGATGCTCCTTTACGAAATATTGGCATGTACAAGATGTCAACCATTGAGATGGAGGAGATCAAAAAGGAAGTATAGGAACTATTGAACCAATGGGTCATCAGACCGAGCACTTCTCCATGTGGCTCACCGATTGTCTTAGTGCCAAAGAAAGATGACACATGGAGGATGTGCATGGATTATCGAGCACTAAACAAAATCATGGTGAAAAATCATTACCCTCTTCCCCGCATTGATGACTTATTAGATCAGTTAAAGAATTCTATCTATTTCACCAAATTGGATTTGTGTAGTGGTTATCACTAGGTCCGAATTGCAGAGAAAGATGTGTGGAAAACCACCTTCAAGACCAAACAGGGGTTGTTCAAATGGATGGTGATGCCATTCAAACTTTGCAACGCTCCAACCACTCTCTTGAGGATTGTGAATGATATATTTAGGCCTTTCATTGATAAATTTGTTTTTGTATATCTATATGATATTCTTGTCTTTAGTAAAAGTTGAAATGAACATGTATGCCATGTGAAGAAAGTGCTTGATGTATTAAAGAGAGAAAAAATCTATGTAAAATTGTCAAAGTGTGACTTTGGCAAACCTTGTTGGTTTACCTAAGTCATATTGTTGGTCATGGCCAGTTAAACATTGATCCTTCTAAAGTTGAAGCAATTGCAAATTGGGCTAAGCCTACTAGTGTAACTGAGGTTCACAGACTTTTGGGTGTAGTACAGTATTGGAGGAGATTTCTTGCCAATTTCACTATTATTGTAGCACCTTTACTCGCATTGACAAGCATAAAGCAAGTCTTTCAATGGAGAGGAAAGCAGTAGAAGTCCTTCGAAAAATTGAAAGAAAAGACCACCACCGCACTGGTTTTGGCCTTACCAGATCTCCAACAACCATTCGAGATCGAGACAGACACCAGCGGATATGCCATGGGAGCGGTACTGATGCAGCAAAAGAAGCCAATATGTTACCATTCAGAGAAGTTATTTCACACTAAGATAAAATATCCCACTTATGACAAGGAGTTATATGCCTTGGTCCAGAGTGTGAAAAAGTGGAAACACTACCTGATCAACAAGGAGACCATTATCCATATGGATCATCATTCCTTGCAGTATCTTCAGTCACAAACCAAGTTGCAACAATGTCGTCATTTTAGGTGGATGGGTTTTCTTCAACAGTTTCATCTGGTAATAAAGTATAAGAAGGGCACTAGTAACAAAGTGGCTGATATGCTAGCTCACCCTCCTATTTTTTATTCTGTTATTTTTCATAATGCTTCGTTATCTTTTGGAAGTTATGTTGAACAATATGCTAACGATGATGACTTTAAGGAGATTTATGAAAAACTAACCCATGGTTCACAGGTGGAAAACTATCACTTGCAGGGGAAACTATTGTATCACCTTGGAAAATTGTGCATACCCACAAGAGAAATGGTACATGTAATCCAGGAGGCTGACACCTCCCTTATGTCTGGTCATTTTGGTGTTGAAAAAACTTTGTGTCATGTACAAAGATTTTATTTTTGGCCTCATATGAAGAACATTGTAATTTGATTTGTAAAGGGATGTGTTATGTGTTTTGTTTCAAAACCTTCTAATAGAAAACTCGGGCTCTACACAACACTTCCTATTCCGAGTCGTCTATGGGAAAGTGTGTCAATGGATTTTGTAGGTGGTTTTCCTTTGTCTAGAAAAAGTCACAACTATTTGTTTGTCGTTGTTGACCATTTTAGTAAGAGGTGTATTTTAATGCCTTGCAAAAAGCAGATCACTGCAAAGGAGACTGCTTATCTTTTCTTTCAGCATGTTTGGGTCCATTTTGGGTTTCCCACATCGATTGTGTCAGATCGGGACTCTCACTTTCTCAGAGAGTTTTGGACCAGTTTGTGGAAGATGATGGACACCAAGTTGAAAAAAAGCACGACATTTCATCCATAGACTACGAGACAAACAGAGGTTGTCAACTGCACCGTGGTACACTTGTTGTGAGGCTATTGTGGGAAACATCCTAAGTTACGGGATGAGCATCTTCCATATGTGCAGCATTCCTACAACTGAGCAATGCACTCATCTACACATCATTCACCATTTGAGACATGTTTTGGCTACCTACCAAAAGACCCTTTTGACATGGTCTTTGGAAGGGAAGATGAATCCAGTGGACATGATGACAGGGACAAAGAACAAGGTTCATTCAACGGATCCAGTTGATTCACCAAGCAGTACAGGAGCAGTTGGAGAAAAGTCAAGCCTGGTACAAGGCTCGACATGACAAACACTGAGTCGACCATCAATTTCAAGTGGGCAACAAAGTGTGGTTCCATATTAGAAAGCATGGGATGAAGGGAGAAGGGAAGAAGTTGCAACCAATCTGGTATGGTCCATTCACCATCTTGGAAAAGATTGGAAACAATGCCTTTCATCTTGATTTGTCGATATATATGCAAATGTACTCTATAGTGAATGTGGAAAACTTAAAGCTGTATGAGCCACCATTGATTATGGACACTGAAGAGGTGGGCACAGTTCCTATAGTTGATGAGTTTGCACCAAAATATCTCGATGAGTTACCTAAATATATCATCCTTGACAGAAGAACCATGACTTCATGACGAAAAGCTGTGGAATACCTTCGAGTTGGTTTCAAGGGGATGCACCCTGGCAAGGCAAAATGGCTGGAAAAAGAAAGAGTGAGGGAACAATTCCCTCACTTGAAAATTGACTGATAAATCTTTTGGTAGTCCAAAAGCTCCTCAATGGGGAGGATTGATCCAGGTGGATCTCTAGACACTAGTGGCATGGAAAAGGCTCCAATTTCAAATTGGTAGAAAGATGATTAACTTGACATCAGATCGAAGTGCTTGTCACCCTGGTTCCAACAGTGTGAATGACACTCCAATCTGAGTCCGGATGAAGGAGATAGTGGCAGTCAAAGTTTGGTTGACTTTTGCTGACTGGGAAAGATTAATGAAGAAAGAATTTGGAATTTTTTGGTGGACGGAATTGGGCCAATTCTGGCCAGATTCCGGGCGAAATTGTCACCTGGTTAAAATGAATCCTTCGGTCATAATCCAAAATTTCAAAAATGCCCATGTTATTTTAATATAACAAAAAATTGTTAAAAAACAAGGGGTGGCGGGCCACCAACCCTGCCACCCCAATCCATAATCATATTAAAAATAGTGGGGTGGGCGGCCATGACCCCACTGCCCCCGGTACCCACAAAACCAACAACATAAAGAAACGGGGTGGGTGGCCATGACCCCACCACCCCACAACCCACACAACATAGCATATTAATATAGTGGGGGGTGCAAGTTGTCAACCTTGTCACCCCTCCACATCACCCAATCATAAAAAGGTGGCAGCAGAAATGGGAGGAGCAGGCCACCAAGTACGGCAGACCTATCCCCAAAAATTAAACTATGTAATATTGCATGGATAAAAGGGGAGGGGCGGGATATAATCCCTTGATCCCTCCTCAACAACTTTCCAAGTTTACCATTGCGTCACAACTGATTGTTGTGTAATTCACCAATTATTTTTTACTTAAATACAGTTCATTAGTGCACCCAGGTAGAGGAGTGAGTGCACGTAGTTCGAGGTAGATTTTTGCAAGAGGGCTAGATTTTCACTTTGTCAGATTTTGACAAATTTTATATGTTTTTAGCATTTCTCAATGCCACAAACACAATGGCGCTAGCACCCCTATATGGAGTCTGGGGTAGCACCCCGGGAAATTTCTTTTTGACCCTATATTAGGTTGGGCGAACCTACCTATGGTTTTCGATCCATGGTTTTGGATGTGATGGTTTTTGTTCCATGGTATTGAATGCTTCGGCATGTATAAATATGTATTGTAACATTGAAAGGAATATAATGAAAAACCAAGCTGGTAGTCCCGGTTTTGGGATCCAAGGGAAAATATCTGTGTATATGTGTTTTATGTGTTATGCTCTCGTATTGTTTATTTTCTGTGTTTTAGAATTCATATGCAGGTAATTTCTGTACGGGGTTAAAACCTGCATTTGGTATCAGAGTTGTTCTAACTTCAAGGGAATGCCTTTGTTGCTGAGGGGTTTCGCTCGGGCCTATGGTAAACCCCATTCAGTGGGAGATCTATGAGATTGATTCTAGTGGTGAAATGTTAAACACACATGGGAGAAAGAATAATCTGAATCATAAATCATGAGAGTACAATTTTTATTAACAAGAGATATACATTTATAGTACAACATGTGACCGTTGGGTTCCACATCCCAAGGTCTCTTGGACTACTTAGTCTATTTAGCTTCCACACTAACCCATTTAGGATTAGGTGTCCAACATTCCCCCCCTAATCCGAAGGGTTATGTATAAGTCCAAGAAGAGAGTTGTAATACAAAATGTGTAAAAATGCATGGCAGCACAAGGCTGAATGTGCTCTCTGAAATGTTGGTATAAAGTGCGATGGTTTAAGGATGACCACCAACACTGGAACGCTTAGTGCAATTCCCGGAACTCTTCCAAAACTGGCAAGAAACTAAAGTTTTCTGCTAGAGGAAGTGCTCCTATTGTTTTGAAGAGGGAAACCTTCAACCATGAAAGGGAGGTCTCACCCCGCATAAAAGGGAGAACTTCAACCTGAAAAGGGAAGTCTCAACCTGTGATGGTTTAATGATAACCAACAACTCTAGAATGCTTAATGCAATTCCTGGAACTCTTCCAAATCTGGCAAGAAGTTGGTGTCTTCTGCTATAGGAAGTGTTCTCAATTGTGTTCCTGGAATTCTTCCAAAACTGGCAAGAAGTTGAAGTCTTCTGCTAGAGGAAGTGTCCCAAATTTCCAACTGAAGGCATGTTCATTGGCATATTTGTTTCTGGCTACAACTCCGAAACTGGTGTGGCAGGTTGTGGCTCAGGCTCGCTTGATGTGGCTTTGAAGCTTGTATATGACCATCATTTCCCCCGCTGTCAGATACAAGGTGAGATGATGGAGAAAACTCAACTGCAAGATTGTTCAATACTCTAGAACAAGTTCTGACATGTGTTTGGAATATCTTCTTGGATGTTGATGCCCATTGCCAAGAATCTATCCATCCAAGATGAATCTTTGTTCTTGCAGGACGTTTTTTTTTGAAGCATCTGTTTGAAGAATGACTGGTTTTATGACAATGCTTACATGGATGAAGATCAAAACATTGATCTTTCAGATAGCCAACTCGGTCACAGTGTTGGCATTTTACAATCTGTTGTTGTTTTTGTTGCTATGGAAGAGAGGCAGAGTCTGGAGCAGTTGGAGGTGAATTGTCATGAGGAGGAGCTGAACTGTCATGAATGAATCCAACACTCTGAAACTGAATGGGCTTGGCATAGTCTGGAATATGAAAGGACAAGTCCTTGTCATATCCAAGACCAATTTTGTGCTTGTTGTGGACAAGCTATTCCCAAGGTCTGATGATGGGCTTGGGAGGTGCAAACTGAGTTTCTGCATCTGCATGCAAATTTTTTGTTGTATTAGGCACTGAATTTGCAACATTAATGTCTTGCTGTTTATGCGAGTCTGTTTTAATTTTCTGAACAGGAACAAGTTCAGAATGATGATTCCTCTGTTTTAATTCTTCTTGTTGTAGCTTTGTCTCAAGCTGCAAAAACTCAATATTCTCCTGTGCATTTTGTAGACATATTTTAATATTGAATATAGAGGTTTTGTTGATCTTAACCATCTCATCAACATTGGAATGTATCAGAGTATTTAACAACTCTAATTCATTATCAAGTCTGGTCATTTTCTTCATTATATTGATTTTTTTTTCTTTCTTCTTCTGCTACAACATACAAGAGATAGACTCTAACAACAGAGCTCTGCGTCCAAATGGAAATTTCAAGTATGAATAGTTCTGAAAAATTAACTGTGGCTGGTACAGTTCAACAGATCACAAGCTTACACAACCTTCTCGTTCACCAGTAAGAGTATGAATCGACGTCCAGTCTAAGCTCCCAGAAAAGGAACGATAAGCGTTATTAATGCAGCCTCAGTTAGAAAGACAGTTCAGGCGGCGTTGATACCAAAGACAGGCGGGGGCGTAAGGAATGAACAACGTTCAATCACAGTGTTAAGGACAATCAATTACAACAGCGTTCAATGACCAGCATTCAAACGTATGAAACGTATGAATGTCAGATGAATGTCAGAGAATAATGGTAAATTGCAGATGGAGTAGCGCTTTTAAATGGAGCATTTATGGACAGAGAGCGCAGGTAATGGCAGAGAATGAGAGCACAGGTACAGAGAGCACCAGTATGGCAGACAGAGGTCAGAGATGTCAGTCAGCAGCGGATTTCAAGCAGAAAATTCTCAGGAGGGAGCGCATGAAGTGTCAGGAGTATGGAGGCACTTCTATATGGAGAGTAGACACCAGCAGCGGTATTAACATGCAGCTAAAATTTAGTTGAAGAAATATTCATGAGAAAATATTCATGAAGTTCATGGCAGAAATAAACTGCACAGAAAGGCCATAAAACAAATGGCTCAAATTAATTATGCAGGGCAGGAATACGCCTACTCTGATACCATGTTAAACACACATGGGAGAAAGAATAATCTGAATGATAAATCATGAGAGTACATTTTTTATTAACAAGAGATATACATTTATAGTACAACATGTGACCGTTGGGTTCCACATCCCAAGGTCTCTTGGACTACTTAGTCTATTCAGCTTCCACACTAACCCATTTAGGATTAGGTTTCCAACATGAAAGAAGATGGCGAGCAGTGGAAAGATAGAGATCGAGAAATTTAGTGAGAGTTTTGAGTTATGGAAACTCAAAATGGAGGATCTATTGGTGGATAAAGATCAGTGGGTCACGACAGATCTAGGTAATAAACCAACGGGAGTGTCGGATGAAGAATGGAAGAAGTTGCATCAGAAGGCTAAGAGCACAATACGATTATGTGTCTCAGATTCAGTATTGTTAAATGTATCAGGGGAGACTACGATGAAGGCTTTGTGGGACAATTTAGGGACTTTGTACCAATCTAAGTCTCTGGTGAATAAACTGTTCCTAGGGAAAAAGTTGTATAACCTGAGGATGAAAGATGGAGACTCGGTGACAAAGCATCTAAACACAATTAATATTGTGGTAAGTCAGTTATTATCTGTTGATATTAAAATTTCAGATGAAGATAATTGCATCAGTTTGTTGTGTTCACTACTAGATTCATGGGATAATCTGGTTATTGCAATATGTAGCAATGCAACTACCTTGCAGTTTGATGAAATAGTCTCATCCTTGCTGACGAAGGAGATAAGATGGAAAAATATGGAGAGCCATAATGTTGATGCCTTTTCTGTACGAGGATGGTTCCAGAACAGAAACAAAAATAAGTCATCGAGTAGGTGTTATAGACATATTTTGGCACTGCAACCCCAATCACATGTATCCATAAACCAAGGGCTTCTAAACCCCTAAAAGTGTTGTTTCATACCCTAAAGGAAAAAGGTTAGCTAATTACATCATTTCCCAGAAGTTCTCCCTAAAAAACTGCTCAGAACTGGTCAAAACTAGACCATACAGACTGCTCCATGCTAAGGGTGCGATGCATCTCACCTGTTACACACGAGGGGTGCGATGCATACTGAAAATCCCTTCTGTAGGGTGCAATGAGTGAGAGTAGACAAATGGCAGAAGTAGTTTGCTAGGTGGAAACTCAAAGAATCTTCTAGAAACTATTCATATGACACTTGCCTCTCTGAATTCGCCCAGGGATGAGTAAGAGATCATGAAATCTCCAAGTGGAACCAAGAACTATCAGTGAAATGACACTAATCAAAATCCCAGAAGCTGAATCACTCTCCTGCAAACATCTATATATGGATCCATCATCCTAGAGATCCAGAGGCTAGAAATTTGTAATTTGCAAGGAAGTGTTGTTGGTTTCTCTTTGAAGACATTGTTGGGTGATCTTGCTTTGTATGAGGTGAAGAGGGCTTTCATGCTGAGAGGATGATGCTGGATCAGACAGCATGGTTGTAATCCTCTCTTCTAATACTTCTATAAATAAAGCTATTTGAGTTTTCCTCCATATGCTTGTATATCTCTGAATCTTGTATTTGTATATGCAATTTATATGGTTAATGTATATCTGATACTACATTGTTTATGGTTATAGATCTCTATGCTTTGATGGTATTTTGCTGCTTTGACTCTACAGGTGTTATTTTAAGCAGGACAAGTGAGAAAGGAGTGGGGAAATTTCTATCAAGGGAGAGAGGAAATGAGCAAGGAGACTAGCGAAAGACTGAGGTTGGTACTCTCTGCTTCTCTCTCATCTATCTCTCATAAAGGAAAACACAAGTAACTTTAGTTAGTTTGTTTCTAAGATAGCTACTCGTCTTAGTGGGACTAGCAGCTCTAAATGTACACTAGTTTCCCCGATAAAAAAATGGCGACTCCACTAGGGAACGAATAGTTTGTTTTTTTGTTATTGTTATTTGCTTTATAAACCACAGACGGAGCCTGAAGTTAAGCCAACTAGCCTTCGAACTGCTTTTTCTATGCAACTGCAAAGTAGATCAACGCTGCTTCAGTCAATCTCCGAGTTGGTTTATGAACTGAACATCTAGCTTGCAAACATCCTAAGTGCCCTGGTGGTAGCTCAAATAACCTCATTAGATCAACCCCTATACTTTGTGTTTACTGACTATCATTAGCTAAGCCTAAACCCCTGAACTTAGCTGCAAACTATGAGTGAAAGCCAAGCTCAGTCTCGTCCCTGGACCATCGCACTGTCTCTCATTGGAAATCTGGATGCATCACACCTCCCGTGTGTTGCAGGTGAGATGCATCCCTATTTTCCTGTGTTACAGGTGTGATGATTGACTAGGACTGTTTATGCCTCCAAATTTTGGTTTTTTCTTCATTGTCTTCAGCTTTATTCAGTAGTTTTGTTGTCTATGATCAGTACATCACTATTGAAACCATCTTCCTTTGGATTATTTCAGCCTCCACTGATAAGGAATTGTGAATGTTTTTTAATGTATTTTTCATCATTTATAGTTCTCCTTTGCAAATAGTAACTTAATCGAACTGTCGTCTTTTGATTTAAAAGTGTCGCAAGTGTCGTTTTCAGTCAAGAAAAAGAGTGTCGTAAAGCATTCCTCTTTCAGATAGTTGATTACACTTTTTCCATTGTATTTGATTTGAATTAATATTATTTGAAGTGTCGAAAACAGTTTTAAATTCGAAATCGCAAAGTGTCGTCTTAGCCTTCCTTTTGTTTTTTTTAAGAGAAAATTGTTGGTACCTGTCGCTTTGAAAGAAGATAATTCAGATCTGTACTTAGTTTTCTTTTCTGTCATTCTCACATTAAGGAAACTAAAAAAAAATACATGCATGTGCATTTGCATTTAGACTCCATGCTGAAATTGATTTAGGAAAAGTGCATCTAGTGTGTGCTCTCTGCTCTATGTTGAAATAATTTCATTTCTCTTTCCTTAGTAGCTAGGATTTTGATTGCAAAAAGAAAGTAAATGACTATTTATCATCTTAGATTGCATATTTAGGAATTGTATATCTACATCACGTGGTGAACCTTAAAGGAAAACTTCTTAAGAAAGATCAAGTGTAAAATAAACCTCAATGAACATAAAAACGCTTTGGAACCTAACGCACAACATTTAGAAGTCTAGGCTAGAGACGTATTCCGGCGTCTTAAAGCCTAGTAACTATTGCTTTCATCGTAGGTTGGGTGATTCCTCCTTTTTGAGACGACAAGTTCGAGTACGGACTTGTGCTCCCACGTACCGTTGAGTATATATTGGGATACCATAATAGGCTACATCCTTTATCCTTAGGAAGCCATGGCTGCCGCCCTATTGATCACAATGCATTGAAAACAACATTCAGGAAGATTGACTGTCTTACGGTAAAAAGTATTCTGTAGTTTTGCGATTGATTTGGTAATCCCTCTGTCTAGATTTTCAGAGTAGTCAATTTTTTTCCTTTTTAGACTCCTTAAAAGAAAAGGTCCATCTAAGCGCTTGTCACTTCAGGCTCATTAAAAATCGAAGGCGACTAGAGTCATCTTTAGCTTTTGCTCGACTCTTAAAAATTGAAAAAGCAAGTTGTGTCAAAGCATCATAAAATTTATTTTAATCAGAAGAACGTCACTGTTCCCTCGTTGGTCTTAGGTTGAGAAAATGAAGTCTACCAATCAAGGATTTCCCCTTGGGGGAAATCCTAGTCCCTTCTCCTCTTGGGGAGATGTTGGTGCTCCACACATGGCTACATTGTCCCTTCCAGGACTCATAATTGGCCTGCCAGTATGGCTTTTCTCGACCTCTGTCATTCAAAGCACCACAATTCCTCAGCAATAAAATTAGCAACAAGATGATACTAAAGCTGCTTCCCCACCTTCTACTTCGTTTGTTTCTCCCTCTCCTTCTTCCTCTTCGCTTGGTGAAGCTAGTAATGCTAAAAACCAAGTAATTGAGAAGAAGAAGAAAGGGAAGGAGAAGAAGAAGAAGAATCCAACAGCGAAAGGGGGCAACCATGCATCATCTAGCAAAAAACCACACACCGCACCTTCCAAACCTAAATCTCTATGTGTCATTTGCAAAGGAGACCACTATCATCAAGATTGTCCCTACATCCCACGGATCCTGAGGGATTGGTCTCCCCGCTTGCACAATCCAATGTCTTCAACCTCTGATGATCAAGTTGAGAGCACACCATCAACTAGTGAAAATGAAGTCAATGGATAGAAAGGAAGATCTAGATTTCCTTGTAGGCTATGTGAAGGAAATCATGCCCTCCACCATTGTCCCTTCTTGGATGAAGCTAAAAGAGTCTTGGATAACCGTCCTGCTTCACCACAGTGATTTCCTCCTGGATACAAGCAACTCTTGCCAAGTCCATCGCTAGTTGAAAATCTGACTGAAACACCTTTATTGTCGGTCGAAGCACCTATCATTGAAGATAAACCCTCTGAGTCCACACCGGACCAAAGTCAATAGGTAGAGATGACAGTCGACCCAGCCTTGTCTTCAGAAGGTCCACCTTCAAATGATAGGTCCCCAAAGAGAATGAGAATGACACCGTTCAAATTATTTTCGTTAACACAGAATCCGATGAACATGGGGGCAATCTACCCATTGCTTTACCGTAGAAGAGTGCTTGGCACGGTTGTAAGCATGTTGCACATAACACAAATGTTCATCCCAAAGCTTGGGATGCTTGCTGCAATAGCCCCTGAGCAACTGGATCACTGTCTTGTTGACCACCTCTGTTTGGCCATTTGTTTGTGGATGAAATGTTGTGCTCTTCTTCAATCTGGTGTCCATCAATTCCCACAGACTTGACCAAAACTTCCCAACAAATCGGGAATCTCGATCAGATACAATGGAAGTGGGTAACCCAAAATGAACCCATACATGCTGAAAGAACAACTTCGTTGTTTGTTCAGTTGTAATCTGCTTGTTACAAGGTATTAAAATACACATTTTGTTGAACCTATCCACAATAACATATAAATAATCATGACCTTTTCCAGATTTTCGAAATCCCCCAACAAAGTCCATGGAAACACTTTCCTAAGGACGAGAAGGAAATGGAAGTGGAGTGTACAAGCCTATTTTTCTATTGCTGGGCTTGCTTTTAGCACACATGGTACACCCTTTAACATATCTAGAAATTGTTTCATGCATTCTTGGCCAATAACAGAACCTTTGCAATTGTGCAACTGTTTTACTTACACCAAAATGACCTGATATAAGAGAAGTATGTGCTTCTCGGATTATGTTAACTCTTTCAATTTGTGGAATGCATAACTTTCCCAAATTATACAAGAGTTGGTCCTTAACATAATAATCCAATTATTCTACTTGTTTGCCATGACTTAAGGTTTCATATAAATCTTTAAAATCTACATCTTGAGCATATTGTTCAATGTAGCTTTCATGCATTACTGAGTTATGCTTACGTATAGTAGATGCGTTTATGATTGGTCTTAATAGCATATCCGCAACCTTATTGTGTATGCCTTTCTTATATCTGATGACAAGATGAAATTACTGTAGGAAACCTATCCACCTATAATGTCTCGATTGCTGCAATTTAGTTTGTGAGTGCAAATATTGAAGTGGTTGATGATTTGTATGTATAATTTCTTCTTTGCCCAATAGGTAATGTTTCCACTTTTTCACACTCTGCACTAATGCATACAATTCTTTATCATATGTGGGATAATTAACTACTGCAGAATTAAATGTCTTAGAATGATGGCATATGGGTTTATTGTGTTGCATTAACACTACTCCCATGGCATAGTCACTAGCATCTATTTCAATCTCAAATGGTCGTTGAAGATCTGGCAATGCTAGTACTGGTGCTGTACTAATTTTTTCTTTCAAGGTGTTGAAGGCTTTCTGTAGTTTTCCTCCCCACTGAAACACCTTGTTCAATCCTGTTAAAGCATGTAAGAGAGATGCAATCAAGGAAAAGTTAGCAATAAACTTTCTCCAATATTGTGTTGCTCCTAGGAAACTCCTAACTTCTATAGCATATTTGGGTTTAGGCTAGTTCACAATGACTTCAACCTTAGAGGGATCTATCTTAATTCACCACCCCCTACAATATGACCCAAATAATTTAAAGATGCTTTGCCAAATTCACATTTTTATTATTTCACATAGATATTTTCTCTTTTCAAAAGATCCAAAGTCAACTTTACATGCTTCAAATGTTCTTCCCATGTTTTACTGAAAACAAGAATGTCATCTAAATATACAAATAAAAAATCATCAATAAAAGGTCAGAGTACATCATTCATAACTCTCATGAAAGTAGCAGGAGCATTAGTTAAGCCAAAAGGCATAACCATCCATTCATACAACCCTTGATTTGTCTTAAAAGCAGTCTTCCATGCATCTTGTTCTGCAACCCTACCCTGATGATAGCCACTACGCAAGTCTAACCTGGAAAAGTAAACTTCTTCTTTCAACTTATCTAATAGATCATCAATGTGAGGAAGAGGATAACAATTCTTGACTGTTATTTTATTTAGTGATATGTAATCAATTCACATCCTCCACGAACCATCTTTCTTTCTCACCAGTATGATTGGAGATCCACATGGTGATGTGCTTGGCCTTATGAACCCTTTATCGAGAAGCTTCTGTACCTACTTCTTTCTCACCAGTACGATTGGATATCCACATGGTGATGTGCTTGGCCTTATGAACCCTTTATCGAGAAGCTTCTGCACCTGCTTCTTGATCTCTGCATTCTTTAAAGTGGATAACTTGTACATTCCGATGTTAGGCAATGGAGCATCTTGGTGCAAATGAATATCATGTACTATTTCCCTTTTAGGTGGCAGACCTTTAGGTTCTTGAAATAGGATATCATAGTCTGAAACAAATTTAACTAAATCATATTTCTATTTAGCATCACAACCTTCAAATACATTGGTTTTATCAGGGTTTTTTTTCCTTTACAACCATTAGTAAAAATTTCTTGCATGAATTTACAATTCTTTTCATCTGCCTTGAGTTTATGAGAGAGTAGTTATTTTTGATTTTATGAGCTCTTACAATATATTATGTTCCATATTTAGTGAGTTGATACTTATTTTTAGCTCTATAGAAAATGGCTTTTCTATCATACAAGTAAGGAATTCCTAAAACAATACCACATATATCCAAGGGAACTATATCTAACTCAACCTCATCTACAAATGTTGACCCAATAGCAAACATAAGTTTACATTGTCTAGTCACTTGTAGCTTTGCTTTATCACATACCCAACCTAATGGATATGGCTTCTTGTGAGGTGTTGTTAATAAGCCCAACTTCTTTACAATTGTTTCAGAAATCAAGTTTACTTGTGATCCACTATCAAATAAAGTATCAATCTTTTTGTGCTTGGAAATAACTCTAATATGAAAAATCTCATGTCTTTTCCTCTCATTATCTTCATTTTCAATAGATTGTGCATAAGTACTTGTAGATGCTTCAGAATTTTTACCTTTTATACCTGTGGCTGTGACTGTTGTTTCATCACCTGAGTCTGACCCCAAGTATTTCTGAATAGTAGTAGCAATCTTCTCCTTACCACCGAACTTCTTAGGTTTTAGCTCCGGATGCAAAGACCAGCAGTGTTCATCATCGTGTCCATCCTTCTTACAGTGAGTGCATGAAGGTTTGTCTTTCTGTATAGTGTTTTCCTTCCTCTCTTTCCATTTCAACTTCTTCTTTTCCTTATTCTTACTTGAAGAGGGTTTTGATGATCCCCCAATCTCTGGGTTCACATTCTTGCCTCTAGCTTATAGATGTGTAGCCTGAACTGATACATCATCTAGGCTAGTGGGGTTAAACATCATAATGGTGTGCTTAAAATAGCTATGCAGACCACCTATATACTTCAGCAAAGTTTCAAGTGAGTCTAGAGATATGCCTAGCGTTCAAGCTCCTTTTCTAAATTCCTGGGTGTAACTTTGTACACTTTGGCCCTTTAATTGGTGAAGAGTTTGCCAACTCATCATTGCTTGCTACATATAAGCTAGAGGATAGAACTGTTTTTTAATGGCAAAAACAAATTCATTCTAGGTAGAAATAATTTTACCATGTCTCTTCAGATTAGCTTGTGTCTTGCCTTCCCACCACACTAGTGCAGTTCCTCCAAGGCGAAGGCTAGCTAGCTAAATATTTATCCTCTCTGAATCAATTTTCTGCACCCTGCAATATACATCAATCTATCTAATCCAGTTGTCTAGCTTTTCTACATTTAATTCTCCATCATAGATTGGAAAATAAAACTTTACATCTAATTTAATCAAAGATGTTTTCTTCTTTTTCTTTTCAGGGCTAGGAGATGAGGATGATGGAGGTGATGGTGGAGGAGATGATGGAGGAAGCTTTTCCCCTTTCCCTTTGCCCTCTGGATGGGCATCTAGAGAAGGTTCCTCTTCTCCTTTATCTTGTTGGGGTGTTGAAGTACTTTCACCTCGACCCTTCTTGAATTCTCAATACATCTCTTCCACCATGGCTCGAATGGCCATAAAACTATCCATGACTTGAGATTCTGAGTCCAATGGGACTTCTCTGGCCATTCTCCTCTGAGAGTAGACTCTTCCAATCTCTAGATTAGCCTCAATAAGTTCTCCTTCTCCTAGTTTGAGCTTTGACCTAGTTATCATTCAAGAATCCAACACAAGCTTGTCTAACCTTAGCAAACCTAAAGCTCTGATACCACTTGATCTGAAAATGAGATCTTAGATTACTTTTAAGGTATTACAAACTCATGTGCATGTATTTGCCTATATTACTTAGTGCAATGGATCGAAAAGATTGTGAATAATACAAACAATGAGAAGTTAAAGAAACATAATAGACATACACACATAACATAGCCAAATAATCAAGGAGTTCACCCAAAACTCCTAGGCTACATCTCTTGGTCCAGCCTTTAGTGGTGACCTCTCTATTATGTCTTCAAGAGCAAAGTTTTTCAAAATGTGAGCTCAAATTGAGTCTCAACACAACAGATACCTAATAGAAGGAGTTTTCTTGAATCCCTCAAGTCCCTCTAAGTACAAAGACTCTCCCTCTCGCTCTCTGTCTCTGTGTTCACTCTGTCTTAGCACTGATTTCCCCTATCTCTGTCATTCAGTGACTTTTAATCTAATTGGCATGTGTTTGTTCATTCCCCTTTAGGCTCTCTGGCTCCCAGCCTTTGTCTGCTCAAATCCCCCCTCTGAGCGTTAAACGATCACTGTTAAATGTCTTCAGGGATGGTGGCCACTTGTCTTGTAATGGAAGGGACGATTGGCGCATTAAAATTCTCAAAATAGTCGTTCTCTGTTTACACAGAGAAATACGCATAAAACGTTGTAAAATCCATAAAAATGCATTTTATTGGACCTGAAATGTTATTAAATCTTCCCTAAAATCCATCGAGTCTGCCTTTGTATTGCTATCATAAGTCACTCGGTCGCGGGTTCTTTTGTATTTGGTTTTATTATGAAAAATCCCAAAGACAAAGAAAATTTCGATAAAATGGATTCATTCTAGACTTCAAATATTTTAATATCGCATTCATAACCCTTTCGGGTCTGGCCATATCGCATGTTGTATCTCCCTGTTTGGATTTCGATCACTGATTGCGTCGATCAGCCTTATCGGCTATTGGTGCATCGCCTGGTCGCTAGCCTCTTTGGCATCATCCCTTATAATGTTTTGATGCGATATTGTGATATCGCAATCGTATATTGGTAATCCTCCAAGCTGTGGGTTAGTTCCCTTTGTACATGCATATGAGCGATGCGATATAGTGTGGGTAGATCTAAATCGTCAGATCTGTGCACTTGATCGACGATCCTCGTCTAATTGCGTTAGATCGCCATCTTGATTTCCATAAGGCCGCACCCGATTAACTCATCCTGCCATCGCCGATTGTGATATGCCGATCAGATCTAGACCATTGATCGGTTAGATCCGACAGCTCCTGTGCATCATTATTTTGACCTCTGATAGGCTCTGTTTTCCATTGTTTCTTCATGTTTTTCTCTCCCGATAGTGTTTTCCGTCATTTTCAAAGGTTCATCCTTTGTGATAGTTTTTTATTTTTGAAAACTTAGAGGGTTTTTAGGATCCATTTTGGATCACAACCCAAGAATAAACACACGCTAACAACAAGGAGGGTCTATCTGGCATCTAGTGGAATAGTCCATAGTGGATGCGATAGTCATGAAAACATGTACACCATCCAGCAGAATAGTCCACATGGGGGTGACGTTTGTTAACAAAAAGATTTATACAAATATGGTCTGTTTAATGTCCGACGGAGTAGTACACATGGACAGGACAACAATGATAAACAATACAACACATCTTCAACAATATGGGTACTAAAATAACTGTTGGCTTGAGGGGGCCTAACCTAGATTCAATGTTAATTAGCCAAACAAATCCCTACACTACTGGCCCTTTTGGCATTAGCCTGTGGAGCACAGACCGAAGTCTCACCCGAAGCAATATGGGGGAATGCTCGAACCAAGTTTCCACACCCTGAGCTAGTTGTGATGTCGTTTTATTTCCTTTATCCCTGACTTCACACGGGTCACTTTGCTTTAGGGCTTGCCAGATGAGACCTCTATTCCATCCTTCAATACCTCCGCGAAAGGGTACGACTGACCTTCGTGTAGACCTAACCCTCGATCTAGACACTTTTGCACTGCTAAGGCAGCGTACCAAGCAGATTCCTAAACGATTCCACTTGTCTTACTTATCTTATTAGATACTCACAGTTAGCACCGCGTAAACATATATTCTTATATGCGTTCAGTTATCCAACATAATCATATGCATTCGCACATCACATAAGCATTATAAAGGAAATTCATACATAAAATGATAAGATGCATTAATCAGAACAAGGACACAGAAATTGCAGAATACTTCTCTTAATTGATATCTTCCAAGTGATTACAGACTCTATTCACCTTGCACACACAGTTGCAGGGGTCTGCACACTTAGCTGTGGAATTTCACCCTAGGCCTCTATGCATTTAGCTGCAGAGCCTCTGCCTATGCTACAACCCAAAAAATTAGACTTCTTACTTCAGAGCTATGACTCTCCTACCTTGTGTTTTTAAAACTACTTAGAGCTTAGCTCTTTTTATACAATCCCATGGTCCGTGCACCATGGGTAGATCTCTTACAACCAACTTTACTTTACAAAACTAAGAGCAGAAAACCCTTTTTGACTTGTGACACCTTCATGCTCTGTGACCACAAAATTTGGAGTCTTTACCATTTTATTACAAAATTTGACTCAAACATGAGATTTTAGCACCAAAACTTCCCTTTGGGGGATCCTGTTCCCAATAGGCCCTCAACGCAAACATCGTGACTCGTCCTCGAGTCACTCGGTAGGAACAGAGATATTTGTGCAAAGTCCTTCCAGCTCAACCCATATGACCACAACCTTGGACGTGCACTGAGTTTCCGCCTGCTTTACATCTTCCATTTCCTTCTAGGTTGTTGCTCCTGCACTGTCAGCCTAAAGCATTTTTTGCGTTGCCTACAAAGTCGCAAGCTTGCCTTCAATATTCCCTATCACTATGTAAGCCTCATTCAGTGAGGGCTTTAGTCTTGCTTTGAGCACTGCTTCCTTGTGCAACGCTGTGTCCACCTATTCCTTCAGCTACTTGGCTTCCTGCAGCTTGGCTAGTCTCTATGTCAACACGATGGTTCGCGATGTGCCCTTAACCTCATTGTAGCACTGTTGTAGCTTGTGTGCTTCTGTCTCTAGCATCTGTACATTGGGGTCCTCCTGCAATCCGGTCGAGACCTCAAATGACTATTCAAACAATTACGTGAAGTCTACTACTACACTATCCACTGCCACTACTGCTTTTGTGATAGCGATCACCCACTATTCCTTCACTTCTAGTGGAGTTGAAGGCTGGGACATCAACTGTAACTATGTAATTTGCAGGTTCAACTCCAACTGAACTCGCGCCATCTTAGTACGAGTGTCACACACCCTTGTGGCCAACTTGTGGATGCATACCTTGATTGGCTCCTCCTCTAGAATGGCAAATCTGGGACCATTCTGCATGCCTCCTCAATGACCTTAAAAGTTTGCTTTGTCTGATTAGTCACCTCAGTCTCAGCGGCAATGACAACATTTCTCTGTAGATCCATCTACACGTTATTGATCCGTTGTTCACTGATCACCTGTAGGGCGCAGTGCTCATGGGCCCTCAGTTCTACAATTACTCCATCCTACAAGAGGTGGAGTGCTTCATGTAGGAGCACTACCAGGTTCAACCTGAATCCCTTTAAGGTGCTAACAGTGGGCTTGTCAGCCTCATTATCTATGGTCAGTGCTCCACCAGGTAGCACTATTTCACTGGAGGCCTTCGCACGCAGCATATTAGAAACCTCTGAAGTGCCGATAGCCAGGATGGTAGACACCGTGCCAGTCAGCGACGCATGAGTCTGCAACTCCTGTAACCCTGTCTAGATGGATCCTAAGATGATCTGCTACTACTGTTCAAATTGTTGCAAGTCCTTTGGGGTGACATCCCTCATTGTGTCACCAATATCATGTAAATCACCCTCTGTTAATGTTATGGGGTCCAACGAGGTCTTGGTCACCTTTTATTTCTTCACGAGCCCACCTTTCTCTAGCTCTATTGGGTGCTTGATGCGAGAGGACGTCTCTTGAGGGTCCACGCCGTGTTATTCATCTATTTCTTCCTCGGTCTTAGGTGAAGGTGACCTTGCGCCTTTGTTAGTTCCTTGCTCTATCCCACCTATCTACTTCACTGTCTACTGCACGGCCTCGCGCTTCACCTGAGCCTTATCAACAACCTCCTTCTTCCTCTTTTCGGCCAACAGTGTCATCTTAAGCTTGGCCTCCTCCTTTTTCTTTTGTGCATCGAAATTTCTTCCGCCCACTGCCAAATCTGTTATAGAGCGCCACTCTGCTAGACATTGATCAAGCATTGCATCAATGGCATCATCTATTTCCAGATATCACAAGTCATACCATTTCTGCACAGGGTCCTTTCGCACCCTAATGGATACTCAATGGAAGTCTGCTTTAAACTTGACGTAGCCTTGCAGGTTGGTGTACACCATAGGTGAATATAGTGGCTTGTGATTGATGGCCATCCAGATGTTCATTTCCATCAAGATCCAAAAGATCTTGTTGTCCCTGACTCACCACGCATCCTTGGTCACCTAGAGAGAAGCGTACTTCACTGCTTCAGGGAGGTCTGGCATGACCAAAGGGAAATGGCTATCCTTTGGAAGCTCCCATGCTACTAGCAAAATTGACAGAAAGAGCCACGCATAGTGGAATGTCTTGCTGAGATCTTGTGCTTCACGGCAGTTCACCAGGAACTCTCCACGAAGGTAGTCCGACCAGTTGAACTGGACTCCTTCAATGCACTATGCTACAAGTGCGACAACAGGCGCCAACACCTCATCGGCATGACACTCCTCATCACCTTCCCCACTAAGATCTACATGGCTACCTTCACAACGGGGTTGTAGATGCTTGATATAGAGTATCCGCACGACTTTTTCACCAATTTAAATTTTCTTTCATTGATTCCGTGAGAGCTTGTTCGCCACCTTTTCCACCAAATATCATGGATAGATTCTCTCCTATATATGGTAGTCATGTTATCTGATGGATCAACCTATCTGTGATGGGTATCGACTCCTCCAGCCACAAACACTCATCATGCACCAAGCACAGCAGCTGCTTGATAACCAAAACTGTTACTAGGGTGCGGTTGTAGTGTGGCACCAAGAGTAGGTTGAGCAACCCTACCTTTTCTACTCCCTTGAGCCACCTCCATGGCTCTAATGTGGTCATTCCCATATTCGTATCAGTGATGCAGCACATTAGCTGCTCAGTCGCGAGGTGTGGGAAATTCTCGTGGCCCGCCAAGTCCTAGTCTTCAAGTTTTAGCAGTGGCACTCGTGCCAAACGCAGATCGTAAAAAAAAATGTCGTCTGGCAGCAAAGGGGTTTGCAGGGGAGTCTTACTCTCATCAATGTACTTCGTCACCTTGAGGCTTGTGCAGAGGGACATACTACAGCAACCGAGTAATAGGGTCCGCACCCTAGGTGTAAACTTCCTCCACTTCAACTCCCACATCCTCATCGTCCATCAAGATGTCTTCAATATCTTCCCCCTCTGGTTCTAAGTTTATGGCCTTTCCTTTCTCCTGTGCAGTAGGCTTCGATGGTTTTCTTCTTGGTGATGCGCGCACTGGTATGGTAGGATGCTTGCTCTTCTTGTCCTTCATGGTTTCCTTGGTTGGGGTCGACTTTGGTCTCCGCATCCTTAGCGATTTAGGGACCTCCACCAATACTTTGACCACTTCCGAAGGAGCTAGTTTTGCCTCTATTTCCATTTCCTGTGCTGACTCCTCTATGAATTCCTTGGTATTTATAATGTTTGTGGGTGTTGACATAACGCTTTCTAACAGTGCTCGCATCGTCTCTGGCAAGTTTGAAAATGCGAGACTCTTTTAAAGTCTCGAAGAATTCTCGGTTCATGGGTGCTTGAGAGCTCAACAACTAAATTCTCAAAATTCCAATTGTTTTTCGCTGGACAACCACTTGTAATTTATAGGTAATTTTGAATTCAAATCCGACCGCTCTCCCCAAATTCGGTTCATTAATGCCGGATTGGCGGTAGCTTTTCAAGGATTTGAGCCATAAATTTCGTCTTAAATGTCGGTTGCTCGCTCCATTTGGCCTCATTTCAGCCGTCAAATCATCAAAAATGACTTTAATAGTCACTTTTTGGTCTTTTTGGCCGACCTGCACAATTTCTCCATGGGTAGCGCAACTCCCTTCGCAGTGTCGCAGACCCTGTGACACTTCCTTACCTCACACCATCCTCCAATCACATAGATCCCCAACTCGGGAAATGTAGTTTATAGTCCCACACCTCCTTTCAGCTGCCTAGAGCACTAAGAATGTGCTACCTTCATCTAGTCACATGGTCGGACTACTGGTGTATGGCTTCAATTGATTACCATTCACTGTTCTTGGGAAGGGATCTCCATTCAGTTTGACCAACTGTACTGCTCCTCCATCGGTAATCTCATTAATGACATAGGGCCCTAACCAGTGCATTCTGAATTTCCCTACAAATTTATCAAACTTACTATCATATAACAAAATTAGGTCATTTACCTTAAAGGTGTGAACTTAATATGTTGATCATGGCATTCCTTTTCACGTTGCTTTTGGACCTGTTGGTGAAATGTAGCTGGAAATATTTCTTCCTCAAGTTCATCTAGATGCGTGAGCCTTTCCTCCAGGGCTCCACAATCCATCATACCTGTGAGCGCTGTTATGCGCAGACTAGGCACAATATACTCCATAGGCATTACTGCTTCAACACCATAGCCACGCCTAAAGGGGGTTTGTCCAGTCAACTTCTTGCATGTCGTTCGATAAGCCCATAGTAATGCAGGTATGCATAGGTCCCAATCACTTCGTTGAGCATTGAAAACCTTGGTCAGTGCATTTTCGAGCAGTTTATTGATCGCTTCCATTTTCCCATTAGCCTGTGGGTGATAATGCATTCTCTTCTGGTGATATACCTGAAATTCCTCCATTAACACGTTTATTGTCTCATTTAGAAAGTGCGTACTACGATCACTCATCAAGATCTTTGGACATCCAAATTGCATCAATACGTACTCAAAGAGGAAATTTGCAGCGGTTGTGCTTGTGCAATCCTTCACACCTTTGTCCAATGAGTCAAATACTTCGTTGCAGTAATAATGTATCTTGCTTCCATCTTTCCTTGGGGCTGAATGGCTCCCACAAAATCTATTGCTCATTTCTCAAAAGTTTGCAACATCATCTATGGATCCAAAGGCATCTCATTCCTCCACGATGGCCTATCAATCCTTTGACATACACCGCATGCCTTGCAATACACTTTTGAGTCTTGATGGAGGGTTGGCCACCACAACCTTGTGCGTAGAATCTTCTATGCAGTTTCTCTTCTTCCATAATGTCCTCCCGTGGTGCCCCCATTGTTGGGTTGTGTTATATTCTTTCCATGACTAACCTATGTAGTGAATCGGGGGCTTAGAGGTGGGGCAGAGTCCCCCCTTTCTTGCATCAATTACACAAAAGGGGGGTCATAGGGGGGGCAGTAGCACCCCTCTATGGAGTCTGGGGTAGCACCCCGGGAAATTTCTTTTTGACCCTATATTAGGTTGGGTGAACCTACCTATGGTTTTCGATCCATGGTTTTGGATGTGATGGTTTTTGTTCCATGGTATTGAATGCTTCGGCATGTATAAATATGTATTGTAACATTGAAAGGAATATAATGAAAAACCAAGCTGGTAGTCCCGGTTTTGGGATCCAAGGGAAAATATCTGTGTATATGTGTTTTATGTGTTATGCTCTCGTATTGTTTATTTTCTGTGTTTTAGAATTCATATGCAGGTAATTTTTGTACGGGGTTAAAACCTGCATTTGGTATCAGAGTTGTTCTAACTTCAAGGGGATGCCTTTGTTGCTGAGGGGTTTCGCTCGGGCCTGTGGTAAACCCCATTCAGTGGGAGATCTATGAGATTGATTCTAGTGGTGAAATGTTAAACACACATGGGAGAAAGAATAATCTGAATCATAAATCATGAGAGTACAATTTTTATTAACAAGAGATATACATTTATAGTACAACATGTGACCGTTGGGTTCCACATCCCAAGGTCTCTTGGACTACTTAGTCTATTTAGCTTCCACACTAACCCATTTAGGATTAGGTGTCCAACATTCCCCCCTAATCCGAAGGGTTATGTATAAGTCCAAGAAGAGAGCTGTAATACAAAATGTGTAAAAATGCATGGCAGCACAAGGTTGAATGTGCTCTCTGAAATGTTGGTATAAAGGGCGATGGTTTAAGGATAACCACCAACACTGGAACGCTTAGTGCAGTTCCCGGAACTCTTCCAAAACTGGCAAGAAACTAAAGTTTTCTTCTAGAGGAAGTGCTCCTATTGTTTTGAAGAGGGAAACCTTCAACCATGAAAGGGAGGTCTCACCCCGCATAAAAGGGAGAAATTCAACCTGAAAAGGGAAGTCTCAACCTGTGATGGTTTAATGATAACCAACAACTCTAGAATGCTTAATGCAATTCCTGGAACTCTTCCAAATCTGGCAAGAAGTTGGTGTCTTCTGCTATAGGAAGTGTTCTCAATTGTGTTCCTGGAATTCTTCCAAAACTGGCAAGAAGTTGAAGTCTTCTGCTAGAGGAAGTGTCCCAGATTTCCAACTGAAGGCATGTTCATGGGCATATTTGTTTCTGGCTACAACTCCGAAACTGGTGTGGCAGGTTGTGGCTCAGGCTCGCTTGATGTGGCTTTGAAGCTTGTATATGACCATCATTTCCCCCGCTGTCAGATACAAGGTGAGATGATGGAGAAAACTCAACTGCAAGATTGTTCAATACTCTAGAACAAGTTCTGACATGTGTTTGGAATATCTTCTTGGATGTTGATGCCCATTGCCAAGAAGCTATCCATCCAAGATGAATCTTTGTTCTTGCAGGACGTTTGTTTTTGAAGCATCTGTTTGAAGAATGACTGGTTTTATGACAATGCTTACATGGATGAAGATCAAAACAGTGATCTTTCAGATAGCCAACTCGGTCACAGTGTTGGCATTTTACAATCTGTTGTTGTTGTTGTTGCTATGGAAGAGAGGCAGAGTCTGGAGCAGTTGGAGGTGAATTGTCATGAGGAGGAGCTGAACTGTCATGAATGAATCCAACACTCTGAAACTGAATGGGCTTGGCATAGTCTGGAATATGAAAGGACAAGTCCTTGTCATATCCAAGACCAGTTTTGTGCTTGTTGTGGACAAGCTATTCCCAAGGTCTGATGATGGGCTTGGGAGGTGCAAACTGAGTTTCTGCATCTGCATGCAAATTTTTTGTTGTATTAGGCACTGAATTTGCAACATTAATGTCTTGTTGTTTATGGGAGTCTGTTTTAATTTTATGAACAGGAACAGGTTCAGAATGATGATTCCTCTGTTTTAATTCTTCTTGTTGTAGCTTTGTCTCAAGCTGCAAAAACTCAATATTCTCCTGTGCATTTTGTAGACATATTTTAATATTGAATAGAGAGGTTTTGTTGATCTTAACCATCTCATCAACATTGGAATGTATCAGAGTATTTAACAACTCTAATTCATTATCAATTCTGGTCATTTTCTTCATTATATTGATTTTTTTTTCTTTCTTCTTCTGCTACAACATACAAGAGATAGACTCTAACAATAGAGCTTTGCATCCAAATGGAAATTTCAAGTATGAATAGTTCTGAAAAATTAACTGCGGCTGGTACAGTTCAACAGATCACAAGCTTACGCAGCCTTCTCGTTCACTAGTAAGAGTATGAAGGGAGAATTTTTGATGGCACTGAGGTTCCAGGAGATGCTGGAGAACCAATTCTATCCTAGAATAACAACGATTTTAAGGATGCGCCAGATGAGTTTGATGATACAACAATGACTCATAGTAGTTTCACTTCATGAATAGATACAAGGGTCGATCAATAAATGAAAAACTTGCCTTCGATATTAAGCTCCATCTCATACCCCAACTTCCTAAATTGTCTACAGATGTCTGAATTTACATAGTAGTTGAAACTGAACTTGCAAGCAGCCAAAGGAGATAGTTCCATGAACCGGATGATACAACTTTTACATCTATTGTCATTATGATAAACAAATTTCTGTCAATGCTTTTAACCGTCTAAATTTCTTCGTCTTTGGGAAAAATGATCAGCAAATCCTCATTGTCCCGATAAGATTGAACCAGTGCTGCACCTTAGTATGCAAATAACCAAAGAACTGCTGGAGAAAGCTGGAAGTCAAAAGATTCACCAAATTAATGTTTTGATAAAGCCCAGAAACCAAATATTGCAGCTGAGATTACCAAGCAGGGGGAGGAAAGAGCTAAAGCACTTCCTCTCACAGTTTTCTCAAATGAATCCCTTAGATAATCACTACGGATGCCAAGGAGATTAGTCAACTCGAGGAATGGAGAAGTCTCGTTGAGGAGTACAAAGAAATTAGCGCAACCATGGAAAAACTCAACTTAATTGAAAAAACAAAGACTACGAAGACACAGAAGCTGTCGAGGAATTTTATAGCATACAAAGAATTGGGGCCACCTCAGATCAGGAAGATGAGTTTAGCGAGGCGAGCTGTAGTTTTAAATTAGAAACGGGGGTTCAGAGAAGCCTTTAGAGATGGAGATTCAGTTACCATTGCATTGTCATTTGGTTTCTTGTGTGTAAATTATGTAGAGGAAGAAGCCAGATAATCAATTCGGTGCAGAGGTTCAACAAAGTACATAAGAATGCTGGTTGCTTAGCTTAGTTTGTAGCCTGTCTATCTCTTCAAACTCGACTTCTTTACACTAGTAATCTGCCCAGAATTTATCTCTGATGTAACACACAGCCCAAGAAAGAAAACTCGTTCCAGAAGTAGTTGTCGAGTGGCGTACGACTCCCTTGTTGTCACTTTCAGAACTTGTGGCTAGCTTAGAACTGGAGATTCAGGCATAGGAAATAAATCTGGCCACGTTCAGCTGATGCACTCGGTCTTTATGCATTCCCAGCAAACTCAGCACTTCGAATTCAAGGACTCAGGTGTGAACTTGTCTTCAGGTGGCAGAAAATCAACTCGGGTAGGAGATAACTCAGGCAGCAGAAAAAATGAGTGGGTTCCATTTCACCTTCCTCAAGACACCCGTCCAGCTACTCAACCGACGATTTCAACGGTCTTGAAAAATAACTCACGCACATGTAAGAACCATTTACCATACATGAGCTCCATACCATATAACCCAACATATGTTGGCTGTATATATGACGTTCAATAAACCAATCATGCCAACACTCCAATCATACGTTCCAAATGTTGTGTTCGCACCATTCTAGCCTCTTCGTGCATTGCACAAGACCATTAAAATGAAACAACCAATAATTTACGCAGAGACAATCCAATGTTACACACCAAATATAATATATATCACGACGACTTTATTACGACCCTTTGAATGAAACTTCCATAAAAGGATTCACGCATCAGCAACATACCATAAAGGGCAAGCCAATAACATCAAACATAAAGGGCAAGCCAAGCAAACATTATCTCTGATGTGCATCCAGGCAGGCGAAAATTGAAGTTTGCAGGGCACTCAACAAAACGAAATGCTTGAGGAAGCAGTAAATACGCTGGGCATTTCACTGAATCGACGTCCAGTCTGGCGTTATAGGCCCATTTGTTCGACTTGGTATCCTTTTCTTTAATCCACGCTAAATTTCCTCTGCAAATCCTCAACAGGTATGTCAAACTGGCAGTGTAGTCTTTAAGAGATAGCAGAAAAATCAACAAATATTCTAAGCTCCCAGAAAAGGAACGATATGCGTTATTAACGCAGCCTCAGTTAGAAAGACAGTTCAGGCGGCGTTGATACCAAAGACAGGCGGGGGCGTAAGGAATGAACAACGTTCAATCACAGTGTTAAGGACAATCAATTACAACAGTGTTCAATGACCAGCATTCAAACGTATGAAACGTATGAATGTCAGATGAATGTCAGAGAATAATGGTAAATTGCAGATGGAGTAGCGATTTTAAATGGAGCATTTATGGACAGAGAGCGCAGGTAATGGCAGAGAATGAGAGCACAGGTACAGAGAGCACCAGTATGGCAGACAGAGGTCAGAGATGTCAGTCAGCAGCGGATTTCAGGCAGAAAATTCTCAGGAGGGAGCGCATGAAGTGTCAGGAGTATGGAGGCAGTTCTATATGGAGAGTAGACACCAGCAGCGGTATTAACATGCAGCTAAAATTTAGTTGAAGAAATATTCATGAGAAAATATTCATGAAGTTCATGGCAGAAATAAACTGCACAGAAAGGCCATAAAACAAATGGCTCAAATTAATTATGCAGGGCAGGAATACGCCTACTCTGATACCATGTTAAACACACATGGGAGAAAGAATAATCTGAATGATAAATCATGAGAGTACATTTTTTATTAACAAGAGATATACATTTATAGTACAACATGTGACCGTTGGGTTCCACATCCCAAGGTCTCTTGGACTACTTAGTCTATTCAACTTCCACACTAACCCATTTAGGATTAGGTTTCCAACATGAAAGAAGATGGCGAGCAGTAGAAAGATAGATATCGAGAAATTTAGTGAGAGTTTTGAGTTATGGAAACTCAAAATGGAGGATCTATTGGTGGATAAAGATCAGTGGGTCACGACAGATCTAGGTAATAAACCAACGGGAGTGTCGGATGAAGAATGGAAGAAGTTGCATCAGAAGGCTAAGAGCACAATACGATTATGTGTCTCAGATTTAGTATTGTTGAATGTATCAGGGGAGACTACGATGAAGGATTTGTGGGACAATTTAGGGACTTTGTACCAATCTAAGTCTCTGGTGAATAAACTGTTCCTAGGGAAAAAGTTGTATAACCTGAGGATGAAAGATGGAGACTCGGTGACAAAGCATCTAAACACAGTTAATATTGTGGTAAGTCAGTTATTATCTGTTGATATTAAAATTTCAGATGAAGATAATTGCATCAGTTTGTTGTGTTCACTACTAGATTCATGGGATAATCTGGTTATTGCAATATGTAGCAATGCAACTACCTTGCAGTTTGATGAAATAATCTCATCCTTGCTGACGAAGGAGATAAGATGGAAAAATATGGAGAGCCATAATGTTGATGCCTTGTCTGTACGAGGATGGTTCCAGAACAGAAACAAAAATAAGTCATCGAGTGGGTGTTATAGACATATTTTGGCACTGCAACCCCAATCACATGTATCCATAAACCAAGGGCTTCTAAACCCCTAAAAGTGTTGTTTCATACCCTAAAGGAAAAAGGTTAGCTAATTACATCATTTCCCAGAAGTTCTCCCTAAAAAACTGCTCAGAACTGGTCAAAACTAGACCATACAGACTGCTCCATGCTAAGGGTGCGATGCATCTCACCTGTTACACACGAGGGGTGCGATGCATACTAAAAATCCCTTCTGTAGGGTGCAATGAGAGAGAGTAGACAAATGGCAGAAGTAGTTTGCTAGGTGGAAACTCAAAGAATCTTCTAGAAACTATTCATATGACACTTACCTCTCTGAATTCGCCCAGGGATGAGTAAGAGATCATTAAATCTCCAAGTGGAACCAAGAACTATCAGTGAAATGACACTAATCAAAATCCCAGAAGCTGACTCACTCTCCTGCAAACATCTATATATGGATCCATCATCCTAGAGATCCAGAGGCCAGAATTTTGTAATTTGCAAGGAAGTGTTGTTGGTTTCTCTTTGAAGACATTGTTGGGTGATCTTGCTTTGTATGAGGTGAAGAGGGCTTTCATGCTGAGAGGATGATGCTGGATCAGACAGCATGGTTGTAATCCTCTCTTCTAATACTTCTATAAATAAAGCTATTTGAGTTTTCCTCCATATGCTTGTATATCTCTGAATCTTGTATTTGTATATGCAATTTATATGGTTAATGTATATCTGACACTACATTGTTTATGGTTATAGATCTCTATGCTTTGATGGTATTTTGCTGCTTTGACTCTACAGGTGTTATTTTAAGCAGGACAAGTGAGAAAGGAGTGGGGAAAGTTCTATCAAGGGAGAGAGGAAATGAGCAAGGAGACTAGCGAAAGACTGAGGTTGGTACTCTCTGCTTCTCTCTCATCTATCTCTCATAAAGGAAAACACAAGTAACTTTAGTTAGTTTGTTTCTAAGATAGCTACTCGTCTTAGTGGGACTAGCAGCTCTAAATGTACACTAGTTTCCCCGATAACAAAATGGCGACTCCGCTGGGGAACGAATAGTTTGTTTTTTTGTTATTGTTATTTGCTTTATAAACCACAGACAGAGCCTGAAGTTAAGCCAACTAGCCTTCGAACTGCTTTTTCTATGCAACTGCAAAGTAGATCAACGCTGCTTCAGTCAATCTCCGAGTTGGTTTATGAACTGAACATCTAGCTTGCAAACATCCTAAGTGCCTTGGTGGTAGCTCAAATAACCTCATTAGATCAGCCCCTATACTTTGTGTTTACTGACTATCATTAGCTAAGCCTAAACCCCTGAACTTAGCTGCAAACTATGAGTGAAAGCCAAGCTCAGTCTCGTCCCTGGACCATCGTACTATCTCTCATTGGAAATCTGGATGCATCACACCTCCCGTGTGTTGCAGGTGAGATGCATCCCTATTTTCCTGTGTTACAGGTGTGATGATTGACTAGGACTGTTTATGCCTCCAAATTTTGGTTTTTTCTTCATTGTCTTCAGCTTTATTCAGTAGTTTTGCTGTCTATGATCAGTACATCACTATTGAAACCATCTTCCTTTGGATTATTTCAGCCTCCACTGATAAGGAATTGTGAATGTTTTTTAATGTATTTTTCATCATTTATAGTTCTCCTTTGCAAATAGTAACTTAATCGAACTGTCGTCTTTTGATTTAAAAGTGTCGCAAGTGTCGTTTTCAGTCAAGAAAAAGAGTGTCGTAAAGCATTCCTCTTTCAGATAGTTGATTACACTTTTGCCATTGTATTTGATTTGAATTAATATTATTTCAAGTGTCGAAAACAGTTTTAAATTCGAAATCGCAAAGTGTCGTCTTAGCCTTCCTTTTGTTTTTTTTAAGAGAAAATTGTTGGTACCTGTCGCTTTGAAAGAAGATAATTCAGATCTGTACTTAGTTTTCTTTTCTGTCATTCTCACATTAAGGAAACTAAAAAAAAATACATGCATGTGCATTTGCATTTAGACTCCATGCTGAAATTGATTTAGGAAAAGTGCATCTAGTGTGTGCTCTCTGCTCTATGTTGAAATAATTTCATTTCTCTTTCCTTAGTAGCTAGGATTTTGATTGCAAAAAGAAAGTAAATGACTATTTATCATCTTAGATTGCATATTTAGGAATTGTATATCTACATCACGTGGTGAACCTTAAAGGAAAACTTCTTAAGAAAGATCAAGTGTAAAATAAACCTCAATGAACATAAAAACGCTTTGGAACCTAACGCACAACATTTAGAAGTCTAGGCTAGAGACGTATTCCGGCGTCTTAAAGCCTAGTAACTATTGCTTTCATCGTAGGTTGGGTGATTCCTCCTCTTTGAGACGACAAGTTCCAGTACGGACTTGTGCTCCCACGTACCGTTGAGTATATATTGGGATACCATAATAGGCTACATCCTTTATCCTTAGGAAGCCATGTCTGCCGCCCTATCGATCACAATGCATTGAACACAACATTCAGGAAGATTGACTGTCTTACGGTAAAAAGTATTCTGTAGTTTTTCAATTGATTTGGTAATCCCTCTGTCTAGATTTTCAGAGTAGTCAATTTTTTTCCTTTTCAGACTCCTTAAAAGAAAAGGTCCATCTAAGCACTTGTCACTTCAGGCTCATTAAAAATCGAAGGCGACTAGAGTCATCTTTAGCTTTTGCTCGACTCTTAAAAATTGAAAAAGCAAGTTGTGTCAAAGCATCATAAAATTTATTTTAATCAGAAGAACGTCACTGTTCCCTCATTGGTCTTAGGTTGAGAAAATGAAGTCTACCAATCAAGGATTTCCCCTTGGGGGAAATCCTAGTCCCTTCTCCTCTTGGGGAGATGTTGGTGCTCCACACATGGCTACATTGTCCCTTCCAGGACTCATAATTGGCCTGCCAGTATGGCTTTTCTCGACCTCTGTCATTCAAAGCACCACAATTCCTCAGCAATAAAATTAGCAACAAGATGATACTAAAGCTGCTTCCCCACCTTCTACTTCGTTTGTTTCTCCCTCTCCTTCTTCCTCTTCGCTTGGTGAAGCTAGTAATGCTAAAAACCAAGTAATTTAGAAGAAGAAGAAAGGGAAGGAGAAGAAGAAGAAGAATCCAACGACGAAAGGGGGCAACCATGCATCATCTAGCAAAAAACCACACACCGCACCTTCCAAACCTAAATCTCTATGTGTCATTTGCAAAGGAGACCACTATCATCAAGATTGTCCCTACATCCCACGGATCCTGAGGGACTGGTCTCCCTGCTTGCACAATCCAGTGTCTTCAACCTCTGACGATCAAGTTGAGAGCACACCATCAACTAGTGAAAATGAAGTCAATGGATAGAAAGGAAGATCTAGATTTCCTTGTAGGCTATGTGAAGGAAATCATGCCCTCCACCATTGTCCCTTCTTGGATGAAGCTAAAAGAGTCTTGGATAACCGTCCTGCTTCACCACAGTGATTTCCTCCTGGATACAAGCAACTCTTGCCAAGTCCATCCCTAGTTGAAAATCTGACTGACACACCTTTATTGTCGGTTGAAGCACCTATCATTGAAGATAAACCCTCTGAGTCCACACCAGACCAAAGTCAACAGGTAGAGACGACAGTCGACCCAGCCTTGTCTTCAGAAGGTCCACCTTCAAATGATAGGTCACCAAAGAGAATGAGAATGACACCGTTCAAATTATTTTCGTTAACACAGAATCCGATGAACATGGGGGCAATCTGCCCATTGCTTTACCGTAGGAAGGAAGTTCGTCAGAGATTTACCCAACCATTTATTCAGTCCCTCCTCCAAGCAATCTAGTCATTTCCTTCGATTGGAATCTACTAGGCAAACCCCACCTACCATCTAATGTACCATTCCAAATCATAGTACAAGCTTATAGAATGGTCATGGTTGGTACTATCATAGATGAAGGGGTTTATGTGAGTATCATTTCCTCAACTGCTTGGAAAGTGCTTTGTTCGCCATCGCTTCTGCCTGAGATTCGAAATCTGACAGGCTTCAACAAAGGAACTAGTCTGTAGAAATTTTGAATAATAAACACTTATTCACAGAGATTATCCCAATTATACACTATTGCGGAATACATGCACAATACATAATCCCCTCTACGTTGATCATCAATTTAGCAGCATCAAAAACAATGAAACATCAATCGCATGCACACATTAACACAGTATGTTTACAGCTGAAAACCCCACACTATCTGTATATTAATGATTGAGAACATGTAACAATACATAGTACAATACTCCTCACAAGTATCTAGCACTATCTCCACCTGTTACACACAAAACTAGCTCAGATCTGAACAAGTCACAGGTACAAATCTCCTCCGCTGCTTTGCCTGCCTCTATTGCACAATACCAAGTGAAAGTCACATGAGAACAGGCTATTTCACTGGGCATATACTACGCAATCCTCATGGGCATACTCAATCCATTGATTTTGCAAGATCTCATGCACAACTATAGTCACAACTGATAGCAATCTCAACCTATAACACCTGTCTCCACTGAACTGTACATGCACTGAGTTAACTGATGTATTATTCAGTTGCATTATGAGTTCATAATTAGTGAATTAATTTAATCAATTAATTCACATCGCTCATCACTAGTCTATTTGTAGTTAGACTAATTACAACTAGTTTAAAAAAGTCAAACTGAACACAACTCCATCAACTCCACAATCAACTCCACCAAACTCAACCACATGAGTTCTAACTGAATTCCTGCATGCAATAGCTCAACTGAACCACAAGAAAAGCGTATTTCCTTCTGACAGCTGCATGTGCCACATCTGTAGCTCAAGCTGAAGTGCTCCAAGAGGATAAGATAATGTTTATAGTCTAAATATTATTATGAGACAATAATATTTGGCTTTTCTATTTTTAGCCTGGCAGTCTAAAAATAGAATTTGATCACTCTGCTGTGAACCAGAAATAGAAGTCCATCTATTTTTCCCAACATGACCAATCATCCATAAACAACATCCTGCAATTCATAGACCATGATCCGTATGTCGAAAAATAGACATAGTCTAAAAATAGACTTTGCACCATAATTTGCCTGCGGGCCCACTTAGTGAAGGCGACTCCTTTCCACTAAGCTCCATCATCTTGTTGCATTCTCAACACTCCCTATCAGCAAGATATGGATTATCAGCAACCCATATCCTACCTTGGTGGTATTCAAATTTGCTCCTGGTGAGCGCCTTCGTCAAGATATCAGCATCTTGATCCTCCGTTAGAATGTATGAAAGTAACATGATTCTCCGCTGCACACAATCTCTGATATGATGGTACCTGATGTCAATGTGCTTAGATCTATCATGAAATACAGGATTAGCTGAGAGTTTAATGCAACTCTGGTTATCACAGTAAATCACAGTAGGCTCCAAGTAAGAACCGAACAAACGAACCAGGATCTTCCTCATCCATATAGCCTCGCATGCAGCCAAACTCGCTGCCATATACTCGACCTCTACTGAACTGAGTGCCACGGATCTCTGCTTCCTGCTGTACCAAGAAACTGTTGTCGACCCGATACTGAAGACCCCTCCTGATGTGCTCTTTCTGTCCGTTGGGCTCCCTGCTCAATCTGCATCCGTGAAGCCACATAGCTTCACCTCATCCTCCTGTCTATACCACAATCCATATCCTGATGTGCCTCTCAAATAACGCAATACATGCTTGCCCGCCTTCCAGAAGAGCTTGGTAGGCTTAAGCATAGCTTGTGAAAGTTGGTTAATAGTATAGCATATATTGGGTCATGTATTGACCAGATACATAAGCAACCCCACCAACTGTCGATAAACAATGGCATCCACTTCTTCTGCTGAAGTGGCATCCTCCTTCCTCCAACCTCTAGGAAGAGGAGTATCAACAGGCTTGAGCAATGCATGTTGAACTTCTCCAGTATCTCCCAAGCATACTTACCCTGAGAAATAAATAGTCCATCACTGCGCTGCCAAATTTCCAATCCCAGGAATGGTGAAGGAGGCCCAAGTCCTTCATCTCAAACTCCTTAGCAAGATCAGCCTTGCATGAAAGTATCAACAGCTCATCACCCATTAGAATCAAATCATCTACATAAAGTACAATGATAAGAAACTTACCCTCCACCACAATCGGGTATAGGTTAGGATCCGCCTCACTCTTGGAGAATCAAAGTCCGGTGAAATAGTTGTCTATCCGTGTGTACCGAGCACGCGTTGCTTGTTTCAACCCATACAACACTCTCTTGAGCCTGCACACATGCGACTCACTGCTGAAGATCTCAAAACCTTCGTGTTGCTCAATGTACACCTCCTCCTCAATGACTCCATTGAGGAACGTAGTCTTCACATCCATCTGATGAATGTGCCATCCCATCTATGCTAAGAGAGCAAGAATCATCCGTATGGAAGAATACCTTGTGACAGGTGTAAAGGTCTCCTCATAATCGATCCCCTCTATCTGTGAAAAGCCTTGGGCAACAATTCTTGCCTTGTACTTCTCCACACTCCCGTCAACTACCTGCTTAACTTTGTAGATCCATCTCTAACCCACCACTGATTTCCCTTCCGGTCTAGGAACAATCTCCCATGCACTGTTTTTGACAATCGAATCATACTCTTCCACCATGGCTTCTACCCATGTGGGATCCTCCACAGCTTCCTTGAAAGAGGATGGCTCAGTCACAACACATTTTCTCATAAGAGCCATGTATCCAGTGTACCAATCAGGTGACTTTCTCTGCCTGCGTTGGGTTATAGGTGGTTCTACAACTTTCTCTGCATCTTGAGCCAGTCGCTCAACTTCTATCAAGCACTTTCGCCCTCTAATGGTTGGTGCTGCATGAGTGGTCTATTCCACTCCATGTACCTCATCCTACGGCTGATCCACGTCATGAAGCTCATCCTTAGGAACTAATAGCTCCTCATCTGCATGCAAGTGTGGCTCCCTCTCAAGCGAACACTTCATGGCTTTCTCCTCCTGAAACTTTATATCCCATCACACAATAGTCTTACCACTGTCTGGCAAATACACATGATAGTTGTGGGGTGTATCAGTGTACCCCACAAATATCCCAACCTTTATGGTCGGCTCCAACTTCTTCCTAACATCCTTCATCACATGCATGTAAACGTTAGCACCAAAAATCCTCAAATGAGAAAGATCAGGCTTCTTACCAGAATAAGCCTCCTCGGGTGTACTCATGCCAAGTATCCTATGAGGACAATGGTTCTACACATAAATTGTTGTATTGCATGCTTCCACCCACAAGTGAAGGGGTAGGCCCTAATCATGCAACATCGCCCGTGCAGCACCCACAATCATTCTATTCTTCCACTCAGCAACCTTGTTCTGCTATGGGTTATGGGGAGCTATGAGCTCTCTTCGAATCCCTTCTGCACTGCAGAAATCCTTGAACTCGCCAGAGATGTATTCACCACCATTGTCACTCCTAAAAGCCATCACCTTCTTCCCCGACTCCTTCTCAACCAGTGCTTTGAACTCACAAAACTTTGAGTATGTCTCACTCTTCTTTTGCATGAAGAAGATCCAGCACTTATGAGAGAAATCATCAACAAAGATCACATAATACCTGTGTTTTGCTGTCGAAGCTACTGAGAAAGGTCCACACACGTCTGTGTGAATTCTCTCAAGGATCGTCGTGGCACGACTATCCTTCTCATGAAAGGTGACTTTCACAAAATTTCCCAAAGTACACCCCTTGCACTGATCTGACTACGCAAGAGTGCCTTTAGGAAGCCCTATAGTGATCTACTATAGTATCTTCAAGGCTCCATGGTGAAGGTGACCCAATCTCCCGTGCCACAGCTCACCATCATCCCGGCTCACTAATCCTTCTGCCTTGCATGCCATTGTTGTGCATCCATCTACATGCAACTAATAAAGGTTCCTCACTCGAACCCCTATCTTCCGAGTTTCTCCAGTTGTCTTACTGCGTAGGAAAGTCTTTCCCTCGCTGAAAACAACATCATATCCCTTTTCTTCTAATATCACCACAGAGATAATATTCTTCTTCAATCTTGGAACATGCATCACTTCCTTCAATATGAAGGGTTTACCAGACTCCCTCTCAAAGGAAATGGTACCGATACTAGTCGCACTGTATCTACCATCATCGCCCATCTTGATGTGCACTCCAAGATCTTTCTCCTCCAGATCAGAAAACAAATCTCGATCTCCTGTCATGTGAAAAGACGTACCACTATCCAAGAACCACACTAATCCCATCACACTTGAAACCAAGCATGCGATCAATGAAAAATCAAGCTCAAAATGCGAGGCTATAGCCTCTCCTATTGCAGATCCAGCAGCTTGCTTGTTCTTCTTCTTCTGCGGACAATTAGTGGCATAGTGTCCGTGCTGGTAACAGTGAAAGCACTTCACCTTGGACATGTCCTGCTTCTTACCTTTCACACCAGACTGAGAAGCCTTCTTATTCTTCCCCTTCTTTGCTTTGGCAGCCAAAGTGCAATTTTCTTCATCAGGTCCCTTTGATGAAGATCCGTCCCTAGTATTCCGCCTAATCTCCTCTTGCACAAGATCTGACCAAAGTCTCTCCCATCCTGGCAATTTGTCCTGACCATTTGACAGAGTCCTGATACGAATTCCAACTCTTCGGAAGACCAAGGAGAGCCAAGCTCACCAAGTCCTCATCATCGACAGTCACCCCCACACTTCCCAGCTCATCCCTGCACTTAGTGAACTTCGTGAGATACTTGGGCATACTGTCTCCCTTTTCACATTTGATGTTTCTAAGTTTATCCTTGAGTGCCAGCTTCCTCTGATCACTCTTGCTTTGGAATAGATCTGTCAATGCGTTCCACATCAGGTATGGAGAAGCCTTTCCATGCAGGCTGGACACAATGTGATCCTTCACGCCCTCCAACAAAATCCTTCGACACTTTGCTGTCTTCTTTTGCCAAACATCAACCTATGCAGTATCAGTAGGCTTTGGGACATCAGTCTCTATGAACTCCTTCAGCCCGTTATCATCCAACACTACCTCCATCATGTCCTTCCATGCAATATAGTTTGAGCTGCCCTCAAGAGCATATTCCAATCACAATCCGTTGAAAGACATTGCCACGTTGATACCAAGAAAACACTGCTGCAAATTCGAATTCCACCAGCTCCAAACTCAACTGCCTTTGATCTAGAATTCGTGAGAACAAAGTATTTCTCATACAAAGATTGACTATATGGGCTTTTATCGAATATCTCACCTTCCAAAGGAAGGATGAATCCAGAGGCTACCTGGCCCGATTACAGACTCTGCCTGAAGAAATAAGATGTAAACACTTTCTGAATAGTAGATTTGATGATCAAAAGCTCTGATCATTGTAGACATTTTGATTAATAATCACTTATTCACAAATATTATCCCGATTATACACTATTGCGGAATACATGCACAATACATAATCTCCCCTACGTTGATTATCAATTTAGCAGCATAAAAAACAATGAAACATCAATCACATGCACACATTAACACAGTATGTAACCCGGGGAAAGCTTACAGCTGAAAACCCCACACTATCTGTATATTAATGATTGAGAACATTTAACAATACATAGTACAATACTCCTCACAAGTATCTAGCACTATCTCCACCTGTTACACACAAAACTAGCTCAGATCTGAACAAGTCACAGGTTCAAATCTCCTCCACTACTTTGCCTACCTCTATTACACAATACCAAGTGAAAATCACGTGAGCACAGGCTATTTCACTGGGCATATACTGCACAATCCTCATGTGCATACTCAATCCATTGATTGTGCAAGATCTCATGCACAACTATAGTCACAACTGATAACAATCTCAACCTCTAACACCTGTCTCCATTGAACTGTACATGCACTGCGTTAAATGATGTATTCTTCAGTTGGATTATGAGTTAATAATTAGTGAATTAATTTAATCAATTAATTCACATCACTCATCACTAGTCTATTTGCAGTTAGACTAATTAAAACTAGTTTAACAAAGTCAAACTGAACACAACTCCATCAACTCCACCAAACTCAACCACATGAGTTCTAACTAAAGTCCTGCATGCAATAGCTCAACTGACCTACAAGAAAAGCGTATTTCCTTTTGACAGCTGCATGTGCCACATATGTAGCTCAAATTTAAGTACTCCAAGAGGATAAGATAATGTTTATAGTCTAAATATTTTTATGAGACAATAATATTTGACTTTTCTATTTTTAGCCTGGCAGTCTAAAAATAGACTTTGATCACTCCGTTGTGAACCAAAAATAGAAGTCCATCTATTTTTCCCAACATTAACAATCATCCATAAACAGCATCCTGCAACTCATAGACCATGATCCATATGTCTAAAAATAGACATAGTCTAAAAATACACTTTGCACCATAATTTGACTGCGGGCCCACTTAGTGAAGGCAACTCCTTTCCACTAAGCTCCATCATCTTGTTGTATTCTCAACACAGTCGACTGTTAGGGATCCTTCCAAATTTGCCTATAACTTTGAGAAGGAAAACCATTCATCTAAATGTGATGGTAGTCCAAGGGCCCCTAGATTACAATCTACTCCTTGGGCGTGACTACATTCACAGCATGGGAGCTATTGTTTCCTCACTCTTTCGGGTGATGTGTTTCCTGTATGAAGGAAGAATGGTCCAGATCATAGACCTGCTTTCATTCCCTGGTTCAAACACAGCTACTAGTCAAATGCCATCCCTAAATGGTCTTTTTTCACAAGGAATGTCTCATCAACCTCCAGTCCATCCACCTGATGAGCGCGAGTGATTCGGTGAATGTGACTAAACTCAGGGGGCATGCGCCCTAGTCTGCTTCAGTAGGAAAACCCCAGTTATAAGGTAGGTTCCCGCTGAGGATATCTGACTAGTCTGACTCCCCTGTCTATTTAGGAAAATGGAGGTAGATTGGAAAAGGGTTCCCTCGTCAAAGGTTATGTGATTGTCACTGACAACAGTCACCTTTGTCCATTTCGATGGACATCGCCAAGGAAGTTTTTTGTCTACTACGTGGATGGAACAATCTTGCTAATGCAAGAACTTTCGTATGGTAACCTGGAAACTCTACTTATACCTGGGGGCATGCAAAATTTTTTCATGAAAGTGAAAATTGACCTTTTATTTTCTTAGTTTGTAGGCTCTCAACCCTTTAAACTCGTAGGTTGGTTGTTCCTAGCTTGCATACGAAAGGCTCTCGAGCAAAGTTTCGAATGGGGCAAGCTCCCTAAAAAATGAACCTATCGATGAGACATCCTTATTATACGACTGGCACGAGTAGTTTTACGTGATGTTTAGGCTTGTTAAAAAATAAACCTAGTAATGAGCAAATGTTCCCCCAGAGTTCATGCTCATTAAAAAATGAACCCACCTTAGGTAAATAACCATTGTGATCACATAATTATCAGATTTTGAACCTTGGTCATGTTCTTACAATCACCTCAACTCTTTTTTAGCTGATCATATGCCTCCATTTGATTATTTACCCTTTTGAGGAACAACTGCGATGAGTGATTCTATTAGCCACCTTTACACTACCATGATTGAAAAGTTCCAAACCTTACCTAGAACTAGTTGCTATCCAAAAACATCACTCATTCCTAAAAAAAACAAGTCTCCTTTAAGATTTTTTCATCTGACTCGTAAAATATGAAAATATTACCGAGCAATTGGCCTCTCCAGCTCATTAAAGCGATCAGAAGTGTCATCCCTCCTCTCGATTTTAATCTTTTTGGACCTGAGGGATCATTACACAAAACGATCGAGTGCTTGTCTTGTTCGGCTTGTTAAAACTATTGAAAAGTCATCCCTTTTGTATTGTTTTATACTTTTTCAGACTTAAGGGATTATATTACAAAAAAGGACTAATGGAGTCACCTTTACGTCTCTTTTTAGACTCTCTAAAATTGAAAAGGATTGAGTTATCTTTGTCGTTAAACTCGTTAAAACAATAGCGACAAACTTGTCCATGCAGACAAGAGTGAGTTTCACTATCGCTAGGCTCGTTAAAACATAGCGACAGGTTTTCCCGAAGGGAAAATTATAGAACAAGCATATGTTATCCTCCTCAAGCTTGAAAAAAATAAATAGGTACTGGTCAGCATTGACTGGGGAAAAAGGGAAGAAAACTTGAATAACTTCATTGGTAACAGGTCACTCTTGAACATGACACTTTCACTCCATCACCATGATTGAGTCGGGTTGGGTTATTCCGTTCGCTGGTCATATCACCATTGGTCTGTAGTACCATCCATTTTGTGGTTAATGCTACCAATCCATTTCAGTGTCACTGATATGTTCAAGAGAAGTTGCTCAAAGAATTCACCAACCCAACTAACACCTCATTCGCTACAATACATTCACTCTGCATTTTTCATGACCGCCACCTTGAAACTTGTATCATCAGATCGTTTTCACCTCCACAAAATCATTTGCTCCATTCCGTGTCATAGATGTGGGATTCATTAAGGTCCTCCTACAATGGGTCACTTCTTGTCTACATCGGCTCATCATCCAAGAAGTTGACTTAGGAACAACCATTTAAGTACTTTGAAGCTTGCATGCCTCAATGGCAAGTTTCTCACTTTCAACCACATGTTTACATCAATGGCCTTCGACCGAAAGATTTTGTGTGGTGTTCAACATCAACTCATGTATTCACACCATTTGAATTGTACTGCAGTGCCTTGAGGGTCATTATCATTATTGGTGATTCCTCTCGCGCCTGTTAACAACTTACATCATTGGTTGGTAATCAGGCGATGTCTTTCCATGTTTGACATCAGAACATCTTTTCACATGGATCGACTTGTACTTCAGGCGAAGATTGATTGAAGACCCCGGATCTAGTTTCATCCATCTGGGCTGTGATATATATTCAGGAAAATAAAAACATCAAATGTACATCATAGCTGCACAGATAATCATCCAAACTAAGGGATGATGGCTCTACCAGAATCATCAGTCTGCCACACAGACGATTGTCTATCTTATGTACATGAAAATGAATTTACAAAGATGAGCATGGAAATGCCCGCCTCAGCTAGATCATGAAAATATTATGAAGATAATGTGTTGTATTGTATCTTATTACAGGTCACCTTCCAGTTCAAAAAACCTTGGATCCTCATGATAAAGAATTTCACCCAACATCAGAATATTTACGACCTCATGCTTTACGGGGCAACTGTTATAGACATATTTGGGCACTGCAACCCCAATCAAATATGTCCATAAACCAAGGGCTTCTAAACCCCTAAAAGTGTTGTTTCCTACCCTAAAGGAAAAAGGTCAGTTGATTACATCATTTCCCAGAAGTTTCCCCTGAAAAACTGCTCAAAACTAGTCAAAACTAGACCATACAGACTACTCCATGCTGAGGGTGCGATGCATCTCACCTGTTACACATGGCGGGTGTGATGCATACTGACAATCCCTTCTGTAGGGTGCAATGAGCGAGAGAAGACAAATGGCAGAAGCAGTTTGCTAGGTGGAAACTCAAAGAATCTTCTAGAATCTACTCATATGGCACTTACCTCTTTTAATTCGCCCAAGGATGAGTAAGAGATCATGAAATATCCAAGTGGAACCAAGAGCTATCAGTGAAATGACACTAATCAAAATCCCAGAAGCTGACTCACTCTCCTGCAAACATCTATATATGGATCCCTCATCCTAGAGATCCAGAGGCTGGAATTTTGTAATTTGCAAGGAAGTGTTGTTGGTTTCTCTTTGAAGCATTGTTGGGTGATGTTGCTTTGTATGAGGTGAAGAGGGCTTTCATGCTGAGAGGATGATGCTAGATCAAACAACTTGGTTGTAATCCTCTCTTCTACTACTTCTATCAATAAAGCTATTTGATTTTTCCTCCATATGCTTGTATATCTCTGAATCTTGTATTTGTATATGCATTTATATGGTTAATGTACATCTGATCCTACATTGTTTATGGTTATAGATCTCCATGCTTTGATGGTATTTTGTTGCTTTGACTCTATTGGTGTTCTTTGAAGTGGGACAAGTGAGAAAGGAGTGGCGAAAGCTCTATCAAGGGAGAGAGGAAACGAGAAAGGAGACTAGAGAAAGACTGAGGTTGGTACTCTCTACTTCTCTCTCATCTATCTCTCATAAAGGAAAACACAAGTAACTTTAGTTTGTTTGTTTCTAGGATAACTACCCATCTTAGTGGGACTAGTAGCTCTGAATGGACACTAATTTTCCTGATAACAGTGGGAGATCTAAATCTAGAGGGAGATCTAAATCTCCAGGAAAACCTGTAAAGGTGGTGTGCTAGAAATGCGGAAAGGAAGGGCACTACAAAAGGGACTGTAAATCTAAAGCTCCTGAAAAAGGAAAGGATCTGATGATGCTTCTTCTGCAGAGGCAAAAACCACCTCAGATGAAGGTGGGGATGTGTACTTGGCTTCTTCAAGTACACATGTAGATCATGAGGCATGGTTGATTGACTCAAGTGCATCCTTTCACTTCACTGCCCATAGAGAGTGGTTTTGCGAGTATGATAAATACGATGGTGGTGATTTCTTCTTAGGGGATGATAGGAAGGCTAGAATCATTGGTCATGGAAAAGGAAAGTTGAAGTTGAAAGGTGGAATGGTTAGAACACTTCTGGGTGTTCTACATATTCCTGCATTAGCCAGAAATCCGATTTCTGTAAGCAAGCTGGATGATGTAGGTGTAAAAACAATGTTCAAGAAGGATACCTGCAAGATGGTTCGGGAAGCACTAGTATTGATGCAGGGAGTTCGGACTGGAACTCTGTACAAGCTGCAACATAGCACTGTTGTTGATGGGTGCAACAATTTTGTGGTTCCTAAAAGTGGATCAGAAAATGTAGTGGTCTCTGGAGAGAAGGCCATGTTTTGGCATCAAAGGCTTGGATATATTGGAGAGAAGGGCCTTCAAATACTTCATGGTAAAGGTATGGTAGAAGATATGAGTAATAGCTCTCTGGATTTTGATTTATGTGAAAATTGTGTATATGGGAAGAAGAATTAGGTGAGTTTCCCCTCTGGTGGTAAGAGGGCGACACAAATATTAGAGCTTGTGCATAGTGATGTGTTTGGAATTTTCAAGGTTCCATCACTGGGTAAGTCTATGTACTATGTATCATTTATAGATGACTTCTCATGGAATACATGGATATATTTCCTTAAGAAGAAATCTAAATTCTTTGATAGGTTTAAAGAATTTAAGGCTCTGGTGGAAAATCAGACAGAGAAGAAGTTAAAGGTGCTGAGGACAGATAATGGTGGAGAGTTTTGCTGTAAGGAATTTGAAGAATTCTGTAAGAAGTGTGGTATAGCACGGTAGAAGACTACTCTATATACATCTCATCAAAATGAAGTTGCAGAAAGAATGAACAAGACGTTGATGGAAAGGGCAAGAAGCATGCTCAGTGGTGTCGGGTTAGGACAAGAATTCTGGGTAGAGGTGGTAGAGACAGCATGTTACCTGGTCAACAGATCACCTTCATCAATGTTGGAGGATAAGATTCCATAAGAGGTATGGACTGGTAAGAAACCCTCTCTTTCACATCTAAGGGTATTTGGATGTGGTGCATATGTACATGTTCTAAAGGAGAAACGAACCAAGTTGGATAGTAAATCTAAAAAGTGCATCTTTATTGGGTATAAGGATGGTTTAAAGGGTTTTAAGCTTTGGAACCTAGCAACAAGGAAGGTTGTGTACAACCGAGATGTGGTGTTCAGAGAGGTGAAAGATGTTATTAAACATGAAGTCCAACCAGAGGAACCTAAGAAGATAGAGTTTGAGCTGAAGGAGGAAGAATCAGACTCTACACCAGAGGAGGAATCAGAAGATGAAGAGCCACAAACTCCAGGTGTAAGAAGATCAGTTCGATAAAGAAGGCAACTAGAAAGGTATAGTCCGTCTGCTTTCTATTCAAATTTTTCTTTATCTATCACTGATGATGATCCTAGAACTATGAAGGAAGCAGTAGATTCAAAGGATGGAAAACTCTGGAAAGAGGCCATGGTTGATGAAATAACATCTTTGTACAAAAATGAGGCTTGGGATCTGGTGGAGTTGCTCGCTGGAAGGAAGCCCATTGGTAGCAAATGGGTATTTAAGAAGAAGACAAATGCAGAAGGAAAGGTGGAGAAATACAAAGCTCATTTGGTAGAAAAAGGTTATTACCAGGTGCCGGGAATTGATTTTGGTGATATTTTTTCTCCTGTTGCCAAGGTAACTTCTATTAGATTACTTTTATTTGTTGCTGCTGCTTTTGATTTTGAGGTAGAACAGATGGATGTGAAGACAACATTTCTTCATGGGGATCTGGAAGAGGAGATCTACATGAAGCAACCTGAAGGCTTTGTGGTGAAGGGTAAGAAAGAACGGGTATGCAAGTTAAAGAAATCTCTATATGGGTTAAAATAGTCACGAAAGATGTGGTATCAGAAATTTGATACATTTATACGGGGACTTGGCTTCACTAGAAGCGAAGTAGATCACTGTGTGTATTTTAAATTAATTGGTGACCGTGTTATTTATTTGGTCTTGTGTGTGGATGATATGTTTCTGGTTGGAAATGACAAAGAAATTATCCAGGATTTGAAGACCCAATTGTCCTCCAAATTCAACATGAAAGATCTTGGTGCTGCAAACTATATTTTGGGCATGGAAATTAAAAGAGATCAGGCAAGGAGGAAGCTCTGGTTAAACCAAAGGAAGTATGTCGAGACAATAATGCAGAGGTTTAATATGCAGGATAGTAAACTGGTGAAGCTTCCTATTCCTGTAGGTGTAAAGTTATCTGCTGAACAGTGTCCCAAGACACAAGAAGAGGAAGAGGATATGTCCTATGTTCCATATGAAATTTCAGTATGTAGCCTGATGTATGCAATGGTCTGTATTAGACCAGACATTGCACATGTAGTGGGAGTATTGAGTAGGTTTATGTCAAAGCCAGGGAAGGAGCATTGAACAACAATGAAGCGGGTTTTTAGGTATTTGCGTGGCACTAGTGATTATGGTTTGTGCTACCAAGGAAGACCAGGATTGGATAGAGTTTTGGATATTTGTGGCTTTGTTGATGTATACTGGGCTAGAGATTTGGATCAGAAAATATCTACAAGTGGGTATGTGTTTAACCTATTTGGAGGTGCAGTCTGTTGGATGAGTAAGAAACAATCTGTATTGGCACTATCAACTATAGAGGCAGAATACATGGCAGCCACTCATGCAAGCAAGGAAGCAGTTTGGTTGCAGAGATTATGTTCAAGTATGGGGTTATTACATGGAGCTATTAGGATAGACTGTGACAGCCAAAGTGCAATTTTCTTGGCAAAGAACCCTGCTTACCATTCAAAGACAAAGCACATTAATGTTCAGTATCACTTTGTGAGGGATATTATAGAAGACAAAAAGGTGTTGATCGTAAAGGTGGACACTTTGAAGAATACTGCAGATTCATTGACAAAATTTGTGAGCTCTGAGAAGTTCTCCTGGTGTAGAGAAACAATGGGCATTTCAGGGCTAGAAAAATGACTAAGCTCTCATGTGGCCCACTATGGAAAGAAAACAAAAAGTGGGAGAATGTTGGGTTGTGTTACATTCTTTCCACGACTAACCTACGTAGTGAATCAGGGGGTTAGAGGAGGAGGCGGAGCGCCCCCTTCATTGCGCTAATTGTGCAACGGGGGGGTCACAGCGGGGGGCGGGGCAGCCCCCCCTGTCCGGGGGGTTTGAGGGGGGCAAGTAGCCCCCCTCTACAGGGTCCTGGGCAACGCCCCAAGAAAAACAATTTGGACCCTATATTAGGTTGGGCGGACCTACCTATGGTTTTCGGTCCATGGTTTTGGATGCGATGGTTTTCGGTCCATGGTATTGGATAATTTGGCATGTATAAATACGTATTGTAACATTGAAATGAATATAATGAAAAATCAAGTTGGTAGTCCCAGTTTTGGGATCCAGGGGAAAATATCTATGTAGATGTGTTTTATGTGTTATGCTCTCATATTGTTTATTTTCTGTGTTTTAGAATTCATATGCAGGTAATTTCTGTACGAGGTTAAAACCTACACCCATGAGTGTCCGCGAGGATGCTTCTTCTTTCAAACTTAGGTACATATCATCCCAATATCTCATCAGACCCCATTTTGTATAAATGCCCAGCTATGATAGAGAAATCTACCGTGCCCACCACTAAGTCCTTCTTCTACTGGATTGTGTATCCTTCCGGGGCAACTCCTGTCATTAGGAAGTTTATTATATCCTCAAAATGACCATCCATGATGCACACTACAAATAGTTGCGTGTAAGGCAATCCTTCCTCCAAATTAGTGGGCTCTTCCCCTATTTCGATGCCTAAGAGATGGTCTAGTCCTGTATTCAATCGTCCAAGCTTCACAATAACCTCAAAATCACATTCCTGGAACAATAACAGCCATCTGTAGATCTCCCCCCAACACAGGCTTATTGACCAAGTATTTCTGTGTGGAATGATCTGTATACATCTTAAAATGACCTCCCAAAAAGTAGTACCTAAACTTTTGGAGCGCATATACCATAGCTAACCCTTTGCGCTCAGTAGTGGAATAGCTCTTCTCTGCCTTGGATAACCTTTTGCTTGCAAATTCTATAGGATGGTCCAAGTCTTCTCCACTAGCCTATGTCCATTTGGACAAGTGTTGATCCAGGTGGATGTTGGTGGCCACCCACCTATCCCATTTGGACCCCCACAACTGTCTCTTTCAGTTTTTCTGTTTCCTTAATTATAGCACAATTTACTATTTTTAGCAGCTTTTCGGGTCCTAAACTTCCGGAGCCGTTTTGAGGCCCTAAACGATGTTTTTTGGGAAATCCACTGCCAGCGATTTTTCTAACTAAAAATCGTCTTTTCCGTCGTAGTCCTCGGAGATATCTTTCCAACGAGCTATCATGCGCATCAAAAGGAGATAGTACGACCAATTCGCGACCTCGGGAAGTTGATGTACCAACTTACCCAAAAACGGGGCCCACAATTTGGTGTTTCATCTTCTAGGGTTAGGTTGTGGAATGTGAAGGGTTTTCCATTGTTTCTCAACGATAAATAGTCCCTCGAGCCGCATTGTAACACAGTTTTTGGGAGAACAGTTCAGAGGCATGTAGCCGACACATCTCTTCTCAGAGATAAGCTACCATCGCCCTAGCTGGGTTATTTCCATTTCTATTTGTAAGCATATTTCAGTATTTTATAGTAATGAAATGAAGTATTATTTCCGCTGCATAATTGTCTTTATGGTTATCTCTGTATTTTATTGCGTTCCTGTTTAAATCCAGATCAGTGGTATCAGAGCGGTCTGCTTTTCCTCTGTTTTTCTTTGCATGTCCCCAACGAAGTCGGGGTATAAGGAGTTAGGTCTGGAACTGGTCAAACCTTTGCAAGACCAGCCTCGCAAATCTCGACGACCTCCCATGGCAGATGAGAAGAAAAACGAGGGGGCAAGAGATCCTATCAAAATCTTGCTCGAAGAAGCCCTCGAGCGACAAAGGAACGCGATGATGGACAACTTTGCCCAAATCCTTCAGCGGCTACCTAGAGGCGACGCATCGGCTTCCAACAGCTACTCTGGAAATGTCACACCGTTTAAGGTACAAGTTAATTTTGAAATCCCCATCTTCGAGGGTCAAATAGACGCAGATGCAGTAGATAAATGGTTAAATATACTCGATGGGTATTTTTCTGTTCATGAATTTTCAAGTCGGGAAAAGATTGTTTTTTCTCTTCTCAAAGCAGCCCCCCATGTCAAGGACTGGTGGGAAACCTACTGCGAACAAAAGGATGAAAGTACAGGCTCACTGTTTTCAGCTGCACCGACTTGGAATGACTTCCGGGATGCCATCAAGGAGCAGTACTACCCTGTCAAAAGCTATGAGGACAAATACATCAACTGGACCACACTGCGACAGGGATGAGACCAAGATGTGCCAGAGTTCACAAACATTTTTTATACCCTTCGCACACAATTGGGTATCAAAGATTCTGAGCTGCATCTAGTACTCAAATACCGCGGCTGCCTACACAGATACATCCAGGAAGAGATGGAGTTCATGAACATCTCCTCACTCGGCACAACATACCGATACGCTGTCAAAATCGAGCAAAAGTTCAAACAGAAGAAGCGAGAATTTGGATCTGCAAATTCAAAGCCCAAAGGACAAAGCCAAGGCGGGGTGACCCAAGACAACCCGTCGAAGCCGCAAGAAAAGAACAACACCGCGAAACCGAAGAAGGACACAGGAAAGTGGTGTGAGTTTCACAAGAGTCCCACTCATGACACAAGTGAGTGTCGGACCAAGCAGTCGTTGGTGGCCGAGTTGAAGGCTTCCGAATCAGATGCATGTTCCGACTCTAAGTCAGAACCTGATAAGGGGAATGACAAAGGGAAGTAGATCATTGATGCAGATCCCAACGCCACTGTTGCTACTGCCAAGATCCAGAAAAATGAGCCCGAAGATCCAGAGGAGGGGGAACGTCTTTTCCACTCACAGATGTGGGTGAAGGGTTCGCCGCTGCAATTCATTGTCAATAGTGGCAGCCAAAAGAACCACATTTCAGCAGAGGTCGTGAAGCAGTTGGGCCTACCAACTACACCACACCCACAGCCGTACAGTATCGATTGGCTTCACGAAGGACGAGATCTCAAAGTTCGCCAGCAGTGCCGCCTTCCCTACAGCATCAAGCCCTTCACAGACGAGGTATTGTGTGACGTTACACCTCTGGATGTTTGTGATGTACTATTAGGCCAGCCATACTTGTGGAGGCGACATGCTGTGTATGAGTCAAGGCCTCACGCTGTCATCATTTCTTTGGATAATTCATTATATAGGATACCGGAGGTAGCCCCACCTACCGCCACCTCTTTGATCACTGCTAAGAAAGGCAGCAAGCTCATCTCACAGACTAGGAAATTTATTTTCTGTCTGGTTCGCTCCCAAAGTAATGGGAAGATCGCTGCTACATCCATGACCCCCGCGAAGGGTTCCTCCACACAGCAGCAGCAACAGAGGGATACAGTCGTGACAGAACACAGGAACAACTTCTCCTTACCCGGAGGGGTACCACACAAGTTTCAGGTTGGTGACAAAGTTTGGTTACATTTGCAGAGGGAGTGCCTTACCAGAACCCATCAGAAACTCAGACCACTTCAACATGGTCCTTACACCAGTAACAAGGCTACGGGAAACAATGCTTTGAAGCACAGAATTCCTCCATTCCTTCGCTTGCACCGAGTGTTCAATGTGGACCATCGCCGACCATGGTCCCACCATTTCTGGACACATCAGAGATTGCAGAACAGCTCACCAGAGACCCAACTCAACAGAAGCTTCCTCATCTCAGGGAGGAACTCAACGCAATGGGGACCATTGCTTCCTAAGGGGGGAGGAATGATCCAGGTGGATGTTGGTGGCCACCCACCTATCCCATTTGGACCCCCACAACTGTCTCTTTCAGTTTTTCTGTTTCCTTAATTATAGCACAATTTACTATTTTTAGCAGCTTTTCGGGTCCTAAACTTCCGGAGCCGTTTTGAGGCCCTAAACGACGTTTTTGGGAAATCCACTGCCAGCGATTTTTCTAACTAAAAATCGTCTTTTTCGTTGTAGTCCTCGGAGATATCTTTCCAACGGGCTATCATGCGCGTCAAAAGGAGATAGTACGACCAATTCGCGACCCCGGGAAGTTGATGTACCAACTTACCCAAAAACGGGGCCCACAATTTGGTGTTTCATCTTCTAGGGTTAGGTTGTGGAATGTGAAGGGTTTTTCATTGTTTCTCAACAATAAATAGGCCCTCGAGCCGCATTGTAACACAGTTTTTGGGAGAACAGTTCAGAGGCATGTAGCCGACACATCTCTTCTCAGAGATAAGCTACCATCGCCCTAGCTGGGTTATTTCCATTTCTATTTGTAAGCATATTTTAGTATTTTATAGTAATGAAATGAAGTATTATTTCCGCTGCATAATTGTCTTTATGGTTATCTCTGTATTTTATTGCATTCCTGTTTAAATTCGGATCAAGTGCGCGCGTGGATCATGTTGCCCATCATACTTGTTTGTCATTCGCACCTTACGCTTTCGAAAGCGTATCCTCATCATTCTCCTACATTCGCGCCAATCATCAAAGCTTCCCTTGTGCTTACGCCACCATCTTGCGGGCGTAGCGCAGTACCCAGTCTAATGCCTAGAAGTGTTGCTTTTCTAGTACCTCCCCTTCAAGTGCATCCAAAAAAAAATATATCATTCAGGCCATCATAAGTGGGAAGATTTCTTACCTCTGACGACACATAGTGCAGTGACCATTACAACTCAACGTAGTTACTTCATGTAACTGATTCTTCTAGTGCTCTAGTTCTTCATCAAAGTCCGAGGTGTATGAACTCTCATGATCCCAGGTAATTTTTCCATCCGCTGTTGGATTCACCCAATCTTGATCTCGTGCTATTAGCTTATAGATACAGTCCAAATAATCATCGCTCTCATAATCATGGATTGGTTTAGTATAGCGTGATCCCTCAGTAGGATATAGGTGTACTATCACGTGTAGTGATTTCTTCTCAAATATCATCTTTTGCTTCTTTAGATTGATTACCCTGTTCATATCAGTAGCCCAATTAATCCCAAGGAACCTAGGATAGGAGTTGCTGTCATCCACTATCTCTATCACTTCAAATTTAGCTAGTGCACTCGCACCCTCAATATCTACAATCCCCCTTTGCAGGCACCCCATGGGGATGATCTTCTGCTAATTCGCCATCCTTAGCTGAATTAGAGACCATTGTAGGATGGGTGTTCCCATCCGCTCCCAAGTCTGCTTTCGTAGGACGTTCACATTCAACCCCAGGTCCAAGATAACCTGATACATTTCATACTCCCTTATCTGCATGGTTAGTCTCATCTTTTGTCCCATCCTTTTTTTATGCTTACCAAGCTTTTGTACTATGCACAGATTAGCAAGAGTGTTTTCAACGCATCTATTTATGAGCTCCTACAGCCCCTTCACAGGCTTCCTATCATGTCGTAGCTTCATTCAGGTCTCCAAGAAGGTTGTAATCATAGAAGGGTCCATCTTCTGAGTAGCTATCTTTCCTTCCTGAGGTGGATGCCTCAATGAAGCTCTTCTTCGCTTCCATAAAGGTTTCTCATGCATGCTCCAAATCGTACTCAGCCTCCTTCGCCAGAGCTTTGCGCATCCATATACTGTCTTCAAGCTGTTTTCCCTTGTCATCTCTTGTTGTGATTCCACTTCAGAGCAATATATTCACGTTTGGATCCTCTTCGTGCGGCTCATATCTCATCATCTACAGGTCCTGAGTAGGTTGTGGTGGTAACATGCCTTTGTCATGTATCCTAGCTATCAGCGTAGGACAATCTTCCGTTTCATGATCAAATAAAGTGCAATACTTGCATGTCGGATGTGTTGGGTTAGTGAAATCACAGACATAGTGTCCCAACCCTCCAATATTGTAGTGTATCAATTGTCCCTGACCTCTGCATCCTCCTCCACCTCGGCCTCATCCATACCCCTGAAAGCCTGTCTGAGCCATCTCCGTGCTTTAGTCAAGGAGCACGTTTCTTCCTGTACCCTATAGGCGGGTATTCTATCCATCATCAATTCATAGCTTCTATAGTTGTGCTCATCATGCCCTATTGATCTACAGAAGTTGAAGAACAATTGCTACAGTGTTTGTACAAACTTCTGCAGCAAATGACAATTATCCATGGCATGTTTTCCTACTACCTGACATATAGCGTACCATAATGTAGGCCCTGTGCTTGGTCCTGGTTAAGCTTCTGGCCTCAAAGGCATTGGTCCTCCTCCTATAAGGTAGTTCGCAAAGATTGTACAATGGTCTTTTTCATGCCCTTGACTCTTGCATTTCAGACAACATACCTCTTCACGTACATCTAGTCAGACTGTTCTGTCCTGCTTGAACCTTTGCATCTCAAGGAAAATGTTTTTTAGCTATGCATGGATCTGTTGAACCCCCAGATTAGGATCTTGCATCAGGGTCTCATGCAGTCTCATTGCAATATCCAAGGTCTCCGCCTAAGTCATTATACTCTGTTGTGACAGCATAACCCTTAAGTGTGGCAAAAGCAAAGCCAAAAACCATTCGCAGTGTTGTCTGTCTGTTAGGTTCATGTTAACTTCGTGGATTGTATAATTCAAACTGTGATCGAGTTCCCGAGTTGTCCTGCCTAGTTGCATCACGATTTCTTTGAACCCTGCAATTTACTGTGCTTCAAATTTAGGCCTAATGAATTCTCTATTCAGTGCTATCTAGACATCTGCTACTCCAACCTTCAGGTTATCATTAGTGTACCTGATATACCAAGTTAGCACACGATCTTGCAAAGCACTAACCAATGTCACTTCTTCATGTTGTCATTTATAATGCCCTGAGCTTCCCATACAACATTTACAATCAACCAAAATTGGCCCAGGTCCTCATTCCCCAAGCCTTTGAACAAAGGCAGCTTCACTGAATTTTCCATACTGAACTGCAGTGGAGGCAAAGGTGGTACAAGTGAAGTCACATGCGATGGTGGTGTAGTTGGAGGTGGTATTCGTGGGAATCCTTTCCTTATTAACTGAATAGCACTTCACGGAGAAACTTGCACTATTCCCTCTTCATCACCTCGCGGAGGTGAAATCAATGGACTATATTCAAGACCCTTTTTTCCTTCATTTCTGTAAGTTTTCCCGATTCGTGTAGCTCTGAACATCAAGGTAGCTGCATAACCCGTTTTTTGCATAATAGCATTTTAATCCAGGTATTCAAATATTTCACATACTTACCTCGTGGTCCTTTGAAAATGTGTCGCTCTTCCTCATTGTAGCTGACTGAGGTGTCAACCACAAATTCAATTACAAATCCTCCTATGATGCGATCGAGCCAATGATCGATAATGTGGGCAATCTTATCCTTCGATGCTTCCAACCTTCACACTAGCTCTGGGGTCTACACAATAGAACCGTCAAGTTTCCACCTTCCTTGGCTATATGCTAGGTTCATGATCCACTAGTATAGCTCAATTGGAAAGGAGCAGAAAAATATATGTTGGATCTTTGTATACAGGTACCTATCTAGCCACTATTCCTTTGTCAGTCATGGGTTTCTATTCTCCTGCGTTGCGAATTTGTGGATCTTCCTGTCCAACCTATCTCCAATCTCTTTCTTAGTAGGATTCTAGTGATACAACATCACACATCTCTTATTCAGATTCCAGTCCCGACAATGGAACCATTTGTTGGCTTGAGGGGGCCTGACCCAGGTTCAATGTTAATTAGCTAAACAAATCCCTACACTACTGGCCCTTTCGGCGTTAGCCTGCAGAGCGCGGACCGAAGTCTTACTCGAAGCAGTATGGGGGGATTCTAGAACCAAGTTTCTGCACCCTGAGATGGTCATGATGTCATTTTATTCCCTTTATCCCTGCCTTCATGCAAGTCATCTCGCTTTAGGACTTTCCAGGTGAGCCCTCTATTCTGTCCTTCAATACCTCCACGAAAGGGTATGGCTGACCTTCGCGTAGACCTAACCCTCGATCTAGACACTTTCGCACTGTTAAGGCAACATACCATGCAGATTCCTAAACTAATCCACGTGTCTTACTTATCTTATTAGATACTCACAGTTAGGACCGTGTAAACATATATTCTTATATGTGTTTAGTTATCCAACATAATCATACACATTCGTGCATCACATAAGCATTATAAAGGAAATTCATACATAAAATGATAAGATGAATTAATCAGAACAAGGACACAAAAATTGTAGAATACTTCTCTTAATTGATATCTTCCAAATGATTGCAGACTCTATTCACCGTGTGCACACAGCTACAGGGGTTTGCATACTCAGCTGTGAACTTCCACCCTAGACCTCTGTGCACTCAGCTATAGAGCCTCTACCTACACTATGACCTGAAAACTTATACTTCTTACTTCATAGCTACGACTCTCCTACCTTGTGTTTTTAAAACTACTTAGAGCTTAGCTATTTTTACTTATGACACCTCCATGCTCTGTGACCACCAAATGTGGAGTCTTTACCATTTTATTACAAAATTTGACTCAAACATGGGCTTTTAGCCCCAAAACTACCCTTTGGGGGATCTCGTTCCCAACAATAACCTACGTAGTCCAACTATCTTAGTATAGGTTAAGAAAACATGTATTACAAACATTTAAAGAATAGTCCTACAAAAAGATACAAAACATGCATGAAAATGTTCTAGCCTGAGACATGCTTCTAAATTAAGCAAAAGATCTAAGACACATATGTACACCATACATCACTAGTCCCAGTAGTGGGACATTAGAGCCACTCCTTGCTCCTTAAAGAATAGATTATAGACTCTTAATGCTGTGTGGGAGAAACCACATTGAAAATTCCTTTGCTCATACAATGAGGGGGTATATATAGCCAAGGGGGTATAAATGACCCTTGTGACTCTTTGACTTCCCTCATGACTATTTGAGTTTCTATGACTTTTTAACTTTACATGACTCTTCAATTTTATATGTGGTTCTCTTGGACTTCCACTTTACATTACATTGATAACAACAAGTATGACCCATATTAGTGATGTGGCCAAGAAAACTCATGACACTGCTAACATGCACTGGCTAACCGTGGTGTCTGTGTCAAGTTGTTGTTCTGTTGTGTGACGATATGATCTCAGTGTAACATGTCTTCACCTCTGCATTGTGAAGTGTGCGGGGTCCTCGATGATATTGGTATTTTATTGATGGTGCATGTGAATGTGTCCCATTCACTCGCTTGCAAGATGTGCTTCATGTGTTCGTTAGACTGCGAGCAAGTCTTCTAGCATGCACCTATTTTCCATCTCGTTCATCGTCACACCATGTTTCATTGATGCACCTATTCCTGCAATCACTCTTGACGAGACGACATCAAATCCAAAAAATCTCCTAGTCTACCATGATGCATTGTTTTCCATTTCGGTGTGGGTGACCAGGAGAGGGACAAGGTACTGAGACTGTGGGAGTACAACACTTGTTGAGATGCAAGACTCCAAAGCACTATCAAGAAAAATTTCCCAAATGTCACTGGGAGACATATTTTCATGCTCTGAGACAACATTGACAACTGGGGGTAGAACCCAGCCAGGAGGCAGAGTTGTGCACTTTCCAGGAGGAAGGGGAGGTAGGGTATCAGGGAGCTGCTAGGCCAATCTGCATAATCTTCCAAGGGAAAACTAGGCTATTCATCCAACTAGGATCTACACAATTTCTCTGGGGAAGACAGTGCAAGCACCTAGAGACACTCGCAGAAAAATATGCGTAATTTTCCAAATGAGTGTTGTTAGCCTCCTATACCAATAGGTTTTCATTTTTCATGATTGACAGTGGAAGTGCCAAAAATGTTCATCTTCCATGATACAAAGGTTCCATTTTTGTGAAAGAAACAGACAGTTAAAAAATGTAAAGAGGGTATGCCTTAAAAGAATAATCAAAAGGCAAGAAAATGAACTGGTCAAAAGAAAAAATAAATGAAATGAACCCCAAATAAAGACCATGAAAGTGGCTAAGCCAAAATTCCACTGCTATCTTGATGGATGGTCCAACAGTTCAAGCTGGGCCATACCATGTTTTAAATTGCCTGTTCTAGACTAGAGAGAAAGTACCTGCTCAAACAGTTCAAGCTTGGCAGATGACTAGTTGGATAGAGAAAGGAAGGAGCCCAATTGCTTAATCTGGGCCCTTGGAAGACATAAGGGTAGACTTAGATAGGAGGGCAGCAAAAAGAAAAGAGGATTATCAGGGTTTGCAAGGCTAAGTGCACCCATCCAAAAGAAGAAAGAATGTTAGGCATATTAGGCAGGGTAGGCAGTTGGAGGTTGCAGAAAACAAGATCTAAACACATGATATATGGAAAATCATATCTGATCTCACCAATAAGAGAAAGGCAAGAGCAATGACCTATATGGAAAACTACCAAACCATCTCTAACTTCCCTCATTCCCTTCAAAAGTTTTCTTACTAACATCCCCTTGAGGACTGTAGGATCTGCCTAAACAGTCCTCCTTACATTTCTCATTTGTGAAATTCATGTCAAGTTGTGACCTTCTTCTCCGAAAAGAAGCCACATTTCTTGTGTAAAATCATTCCTCACTCTCATCTGCTTCTAAATCTAAGTTTACTCATTAAACTTAGCTCTCTGTTCCTCTTTCACATCCCAAATCCATATTAATTTCTAAACTTACTATATAGCTCCCTAAGTGCCCCCCCTCCCCCTACTATTATAGCATTTTATGCAAAAACCCAAAAAATATGTAAATATTCCCCCCCCTTAGCATTATAGCTAAGTAGCATTGTCATGGGAGACATTAGTCCATCTGGGACTTTAGTCAACCCTTACCTTGGAATTAATCTAACCCCTGGTTAAGATTAATAGCCTATAACTAAACCCTTACCCACCATTCACCCGAAAACCTTTGAAAATTCACCCCCGCAGTCAAACCCAATGTTTAAATATTTTTGTTAAACCCTTCGCATTAACCCGCATCTATTTTTAAACCCCCAAAACCCACCAGGACTAAGGTCTAAACCCGCAGCATTTAAATATTATTTAATTAAGAGGCGGGTCCCAACCCAAACCTGCACGCCGCGTCGGGGCACCCGCCAACCGTCGATCTTCCGCCGCCCCTGATCCAACGGTGGGCGGGTAATCTGGGCGGTGGAGGTGTCGATGTTTAGCATCCGGGGAGCGGGCGGTTTTGCTCCCGTACACAGGACACGCGTCGGCAGCTGGGGTTGTTCGGAGCCCTCCCCCCCGAAACCACCTTTCCCCAAAGGCGGTGCGGGGAAACCGGAAACCACCCCCCGCAAACCGCCACCCCCGTTACGTCAGCCCCTCGTCACTATGACGTCACGCCCGAGGCCCCCGCCGCTGCGCCACGTCGCCTTCCACGCTGTCTTGCCACCTCCGCATGCCTCCACCGTGTCCCGCCACGCTGGCATCCCAGTCAGCATCCACGTCACCCGTCCGTACCCGGGGCCCGCTGATGACGTCATGCTGACGTCATCTCGGGAAAGCGCCAAAAGCGCATATGCGCCAAATTTGTTGTTAAAAAGGCCAAAAAAGACCGTTTTTTGTCATTTTCATTGCACAAACGTAGCCGCGCTTTTCAGCTGACCACCTCCAACTGCCGCCAGATTTCAAAATTCACCAGATTGGACGCTGCCGCCTGCAAATTCAACCACATTCTCCGTCTTCAAGTCAATTTGGCAGCCCTCGGCGCTACTTTATCCAGGTATTTCGCCAAATCCAACTCATTCGCCCCCATTCTTCCCATTGTCTGCAAATTTCTCCACTAAATTGCCTAAGAATGGTGTTAAGCAGTTAATGGTTAGCCTGAAAATTTCTAGAAGCACCCTCTGTTCAAAATTCCACCGCTGCACAGTCGTTCTCGGGCTTAATTTTCGACTCACTCTCCCAACTGCCCGGCATTGTTCCCTTTTGTCGAGTATTTAAATTTAAAAAGACTTCATTGCGCCAGGTCGTAATTCTGCTCTCCTCTGCAATTTGCCCTCACTGTCCATAAAATCCTGAAGAATTCACCATAAGAAATCACAGTATAGTCCAATCATCCAAGTTACTTCTTTCAAAAGATAGCTTTGGCCCCAGCTCTATTCATTCTGCCACCTCCCTTCTAAGCCTCATAAGTTATCATATTCAGGTGACTATACTAAGAATCTGCACTGTAATAATCAAACACTTCAAATTTCTCCAATGGCCACACCATCAGCTCTCAGTGTCACTCCTATGAATCCACCAAACAAGGAGCTTGAGGCCATGCCTCTTGCTGACAGAGATTACCTCATCCAAGACCTGGTGGCTGACAGGAACCATTTACAGACCTTTTGCCAATTGAGAGACAACTATTTGAGCAACAATGACATGTATGGGATATGGGAGTCCAATCTGCCTTACTATTTCCTTCCATCTGTTAATATTTTTCTAGAAATCATCCGCTTATGTGCTGAGAATTATGATCCAACTCAGAGAACTATCAAGTCTCCATCTAGGAGCATACTCTTCCACATCAATCCTGACTCCATCAACCAAATGCTCAACTTCAAGCAAACTCAGCTGCTGTTTCCCTTCTCCATGAACTATTTACTGGATGCAGGCGCCAAACTTTCCACTGCTGACATTGAGAAGGTCACCAAGACATTCATGAGAGCTGACCGCCAGCCTACAGGGCCACCTCCTTTCTTGTATGTCCATTTCACTGATGTAGGCAAACTCCTGGTTGACATGATCTCCTATGTGTTGGGCTACAAAACCAGTGAGCACATTGATGAGACAGTGTTGGTATTATTAGCTGCTTACAGCCCAGGCCAGCCTCCTGCTTACAAATATAACTTTGCCAAGTTTATAGCCAACAAAATACATGACCAGCTCTTGAAAGTGGATAGGGAGGGTGTGTTCAAATATTCATCATATATCTACCACTTGTTCATGTATTATCAGTCCGAGGCTTTTCAATGCCCTATCAAGAAACTGGATTCTAGGGGAGAGAGGAGGTTTGTCATCTTCTGGTCATCAGTTTTCCACCAAGTCCAAGATTCACCATATTCTTACTGTGAATTTATTGACCAATTTGTCTACCCGGTCTCTTGCCTATTGATGAGATCCCCTCCTCCCAGACTGTCATTTGAAATCCAGAAAACTCTGTAGCTATCTAAGAACTATAAAATAGGTGATTGGTACCTATACCAAAATTATACAGTCATCAAAATTTATGGCTGTGAGCTCTGTCCATATAGGCTCCCAAGATATGTACCAATGAGAATGTTTGCCTTGGAATACTATAGGAAACTTATTAACTCTGACCTCACCCACTTTCATAGTGCCAAGAAGAAAGCCCATCTCAAGTTCAAAGACCACCTGGGCCCCTTTATCATGAATAAGAAAGAGGGTTGGCAAGAGGCTGATCAAATTCTCAGAGATAAATACAAGCTATCGAGAAGCTTCTGGTGGGTCCCTTATGACCCCGAAGGCTTCATCAGTGCTAGAAGAGTCAAGTACAGGCTGCTAGGGTATAAGCACTGTAAATATCCACAAATTGAGCAGTATGCCAACCAACAAGAATGGTTGCAAGGCACATTAATTGAGGAACTAACTCAAGAAGAAATAATGGAAAGAAATGTCAAGGATTTAGAAAAAACTCTTGACTTAGATTCTGTGCAGCAGGTAACTTTCAAGCAGCCGCATCCAATTGGAGAAGGTACCTCCACTGCTGCAACCGCACCAGTCACCCAGGGGCCATCTACATCAATATCATGTACAGAAAAAGGCAAGGGGATAATGGGTGCAGAAAAAGAGGTAGTGACAGAAAAACCTACCCCCTCAATTGGGCAACAGCAAGAGAAAACCCCTCCACCACAAACAGAGGCACCAACAGTGCCTGCCTTACAGACCCCTACACATGAGGAAAGGGGCAAGAAACGGGACTGAGAGTAGTCCACACCTATTAGTGGATCCGCTCAGCAACCCGAAGCCAAAAGACAAAGGGTTGATTCTCCGGTCATAGAAGAAATCAGCGAGGAAATCCTTGAGAGCCCAAGGAAATAAAGAAAAGATAGCCAGCAGATAGCCACAAGCTCTTTTCAACAAGAGCAAGGAGTACATCTTGGCATGGAGGTGTCCTCCTCCATTCAGCAGAGCAAGAAGCCATCCAGCACCAAGGCCTCCTTCAAAGAAATTAAGGCACAAAATGAGCTTTTAAAAGTGCAGGTATACAAACAATTTCTCAAGAAAACACCAACTAAACAAGAGAGGCTGATGTCAGTATATGATATCCAAGAGGAAAAGATAATCCTCAGCCATTTTAAACCCAAGATACCGCAGCCTCACTCAGCTACAGATTTTGTCAAGACAAAGCTAGAAGTCATGGCAAAAGACATTCACCCCATGGATCAGATAGAGCTGCATAAGCAAACAGGGGAAATGGTCTATGCCACACTGGTAGACAGGGCCACAATGGCCCATGAATTAAAAGAATCTCTGAAGAACACCAACACTCAGCTAGATTTGGAGAGAATGTCCTCCACGGCCAAGGACAACAGGATCAAAACACTAGAGGACATCATTGTGGACTTAGGACATGATCCTAAGGATCCTAAGGGTGTGAGGGCCCTTATGAAAAAGAAAGAAGATGATATTGCTGCATTGAAGAAGAGACTAAAATTACTTCCTACTGAGCACCCTCAAACAGCAGAATTGCAGAAAGAAAAGGAAGCTGAGGATCAATTGGACCTAATAATGCAGCTGAATCAAAGAGTGATTGATCTGGAAAGGGAGCTAGAAAGGGCACTCCAAGACAAACAGGGAGAATCAACCTCCCAACCTCCTCAGACTGCCCCAACCACTGCCACAACTACAGAGGCAGCAACGACCCCTGCAACGGCTACAACAATGACAGATGCGGCAGCAGCAACAACAACAGCTCCTGAGTCCAGCTTAAACATGGATGAATTGACAAAAGTTATCAAAGAGCTGGAGCTTCAGGCGACAGAGATCAAACAAGCCAAGGAGAAATTGGCAGAGCTGGAAGCTAAGTATGACAAATCCAAGATGACAGTAGCAGAGCAGACCAGAGAGATTAAGGCCCTCAAAGACAAAATAAAGGCCTTAGAGAAGGAACTGAAACTAGAAAATACTCTGGCAGAAATAAAAAGGATTTTGTGGGCCCGGATTGACCACTCCCTTACCAGACAGTGGAAGTCAATCAAAACAGTTCATGAACAGATGGAATTAATAGGCCAAGCACAAGTTGAGAGCCAGAAGGCCAGAACAGCACTAGGGAATAGGCCTGAGCAGGCCAACAGGATGATACATTTTCTTAACAATCAGACCAAGGAGGAGCTGGCAGCCCTGAACATCATCAACAGAACAGATGTTGTCCTCACAGTTAAAAAGGTGCTGACCCTCAGAAATTTTGTGCAAACTCTGGAGAGAAAATGTCATGAAATGCAGGCTGAGGTGGATGAATACAAACTTAAAATGGGAGCATTGCAAGACAAAGGATTGCCCAGCCTACTGACCGGCACGGGAAGACTGCTCCCCCGTGAGCAATATGCCACTAGGATGACAAATTTTATTGAAAATCAAATCACAGCATCCGCCAGCACCTCTGAAGAAACAGGACCTCCATCAGGGCAGAGCCTCTATGACAAGCTTGAAAATCTATTCTACATTGAGCATGAGATTAATCACTTATTTGAGGTCCCACCAAATTTTTACAGGTATACAGAGGCAGATGAAACCTTGATAAAGATACGAAGACACCAACTGCCCAAGGAAGATTGGTGGTAGGAAATGCTGCAAATTTTGCCTCAGTAATCTCGGTTTGGTCTGTCCTAGTCAGCTTCAGCTCAACCAAAGTCAAAAACAGAATCAGGACAGCATGCAAGGCGGCCAAAAAGGATGACTCAGCGTAAATACCACGACAGCAAGCCAAGACAAAGGAAACACGTAGATTTTGGGCAATATGGCTCCAGCCGACTCAATGGGTCACAAAGTCAAAATTCTCTGACAATTTTGGACAACTAATACACTAAGCAGTTATTACAACATTTATTCTCTCAGCTGCAATTCTCCAGGAGTTGGCACAGTATTTATGAGCCATTAATTCATCAGCTAGATATTTCTGATCTAAATTTTGTATATATACCTCCCCTGGCAACGTATTTGGGGTTGGTGATTTTCTCTCTGAGACAATATATTGTATATTTTCAGATGATCTAATGCAAAAGGCTGGAAAAGTTCATTATCTCCTGAATGCTTGATGTCTCAATGATGCTCTGTGTGCTGTTATAGAATTCCTGTGTTGTCTAATGGAACAATAAGTTTTCCTAAACTATGTTTTGTCTTCTTATGTCTGTTTAAATCATATGCATGTTTCACTAGTCTAACAATAGAGAAAAAGAATAGTATAGGAAATGTTTGATTACACCCTGTGCTCAATCTCTGTTGTTGAAAACGTTTTCTTCAGAATTAATCATGGACATGAATTCTTAATTGCTCATGTTTGTATTGGTTCTATAAATATGAATGTTATTAAGGAATTCTTCAATGCTCCTAAGTAATGTTCCCACTGTTCCCCATATCAGCTTACTGAAAGATCCTTAGTTGCCTTTCACGTCCTGATCTCATCCCATACAATCACAGATTTAAAGAATTGTTCCATAGACACTTATCTGGCTCTGTAGCATCACTGTTGTTTCAACACGGACATATCAAACAATTAAACATCACTGACTCCATGCCCAATGGCCTAGATCACCCTGCAAAAATATACCTGTTCTGACTGAAATCATCATCCAGCAAATTCAAAACAAAACCTTGTGCATCATAGCTAGCCTAAAACATCATCCAAACAAAGTTAAATCATAAAGAGAGAGGCCTCTCTGGTTACAGGTAGGCTAGGACCTATGGCCAAAAGATTGGTTAGTGGTTACCTCGGCCGTATTCCCTTAGGAGTCAAAGGGGACAACCTAAGTGTTAACAAGTGCAATCCTAAGGGACATTCCGGGCCTGGATAGCTCTACACAATTTTCTAGCTGGTTGTAGAGCGAGGAAGAAGGGATGGACAGGACAACTCTACACAATTCCTGAGCTAGTTACAAGGCGGGGAAGAAGGGTTGGCAAGGCAGGACAACTCTGTGCAATTCTAGAGCTCTATACAACCTAGGATCACAACTCAAGTTCTTTCTCCGGTTGACCAGTGGGAGGCTTGTTGGGAGATCTTATGGGAAGTGCAAAATGGATTAGATTTGTGATCCTAGGTTGTACTGATCAAAAGGAAACCCTCAAGCTCTGCATTGGTACCCAAAATTGCACATAGCTTGAGGGTTTCCTGCACAGTCAGTAATGAGCCAGCTAACTTAAATGGATCAGATTTGTGATCCTAGGTTTTACTGATCATTGCTAACTGTTCAGATATTTAAGTCAGCTGGCTCATTTCCAGAATTGTACAGAGAAGGCTACTCGAAGGAAACCCTCAAGGTCTACGCATTTTTGGGCAGCAATGCAAGGTCACTAAGATCAGGTGCAGTTGATGGAGGGTTGTTTGATTGACAAATTTTTAGGAAAATTGGCTAAGTGTGAAAGTAAGTGTACTCATGCAGACATGACAATGTGATCACACACTCAACACAACTCAGCAACAAGACACCTCAAACCAACAAGACAACATATGCTCAATGAGACTGACTCGAAGGTTTAGAGAGACAAGTGCGATAGTTGAAATATATCTTTGAACGAGAGTGATGACACTCGTGCAACAATGTTTACAACTTATTGTGTGAGTGCAACCGATGTCGATAGAGCGAAAACAACTCATACACACAAAGGTAGACCTTCAAAATTCTAGAACAAACTCACAAGCATGACATAGCGATCAACATGCCAAAAGAAGACTGGTGATCGATCAAGCGAAGAGGGTGTGAAAACTCAACAAGAGCTCATGGCATGGGTCCAAGTGTTTGCAACGATCTTGTTAATGACCAAGGAAGGATCCGAAATTTGCATGCAGGCCAAAACTTTGGAGGGTGTTGCAGCCGCTAGAACACTTGGCGGCACACTGGTTGAATAGTAGATTCTCTATTTCGGTTCATTTGCAGCACACGGCCTTGGCCTTTTAGGAAGTATTGATTTAGTGTGTAGGTTACTTTGGCTTCCCCACTTACCCCATGGACATACATGGTTCACCTTGTACTAACTTAGTGAAACACAATTTTGTTTTCAGCTAGATCACAGTGTTTCAAAATCGGGAAGGGTAGTTGAGCTCGCAAGCTTAAGATTCATAGAATATAAGTTTTCATCTCTGGTGTTGCTCCGCTACCAATAGGCCTGGACAGTACCCTGACCGAGTCATGCACGAACACAAACATTGCTCCACTACCAGCGAGCCTTTTCAATACCCTGTTTAAGTTGCCTGCTTCACCTCTCTACCCAAGAAGACTTTCTCTTCTTTTGCCTTTGTATTTTTTTGAAAAGAGGATTGTGCGTAGGAACTTATTTATTTTTGGGGTGAAAGAGGGATCCCAACTTATTGAGAGAAGAAGATGTTGTTCCTTTAAAGAAGCATATACAACCTCTGATTTAGATTTGCATGTTTAGATTTTTCCCCTTCTCTGTTTCTACTAGTTGGATTAAGCTTGAACACACAGAGCATGAGACTTAGTACAAGCATGGGGTTTCCCAGTGTGGACACAGGTTCATGGTTTGACCAAAACTTCCCTTATAGATGGCTCGTATTTTCCGTTCAGGATTCATTGATGAAAATTTACAACAAAGCACATAGAAGATGGAAATAAGACTAGCTAAGTGCTACAATGTCACAAGAATCTTTAAACTCAACCTCATACTTATTCAAAAGCCAAAAAAATATAGAACAACACTTATTTACAAAACAAAAATGACAAGTCAACCAAAATAGAGTAAACCAAATAAAAAACAGGAAAGTAAAGTAGCAAAACAAAAAAAATAAAGTAACAAAGAAATAATAATCACACTATGTACATGGGTGGGACATGATCCCAGATCATTGAAAATAACATTTCAAATCATGGCGATTGACAGGAAGGTTGTCAATCCTCCCGTCAAGTGATTGTAAGAAATATGTGTGTTGGTCAAGTTTGTCATGAACCATGTATGAACTAATCCATAGAAACTGGAACTTCGTGTGTTTTCCTTTATATTCATGGGGCTTATCCCATTTCAAGACTAATTCACCCACAAAAAAGCTAGCATTCCCTATAGACTTACGATCGAACCATCTCTTGATACGGTTCTGGTGGAGTGTAAAATTTTCCTTTGCTTTCATTTGTTCTTCTTGTAACTTGTATAATGTGTCCATCCTACACTGAGTCAATAGACACGGTTTTCCTTGAGACTATTGGGATAACTGAAGAGTATTCAAGTAGATATTCAGTGGTAGGATTACTTATTTACTGTATACACAGAAGTATGGAGATGTTTTCAAAGAGGGCTTGGGTGTAACTTGGTCGGCCCAAAGTGAATTCACCAGGGCAAAATGCCAGTTTTGCTGGTCAGAGTAAATGGCCTTTTTGATGATGTGAATAAGATTCTTGTTTGTTAATTCAGCAAGACCATTCCCCTGTGGGTAGTAGTTAGATGATTGTTTAATCACAATACCATATTGCAATGCATCATCATAAAATTTTAATGAAGAGAAGTATGTTTCATTATAAAAAACAAGTGATATAGGAACGCCAAACCTCCAGACAATGTTCTGCTAAAGGAAGCTAATGACTTCATGGTTGTTCACTTGTTTGAGCGGAATTGCTTCTATCCACCGCTGGTTGAAGGGAAAGTACCCCTAGAGTCCTTTGGGCTGAGACTCTACCAGACTGAAAATTGCTTATACAAAGAAACACACACACACAGCCATCTTTTTTACTTTTAAGCAAATTCTAATGTTTAGGGTACATACCTAAGGTCCTACGTCCGAGAAGACCGTTAGGGTGCAAACCCTTCTTGGAGTTCCCTTCTTCTTTCTCTGACCTGCAAGACAAACAAATCAAAGAACACAACAGTACATGTATAGAAGTTTATGTATAAATCATCTTTATGCTATAAAGTTAGTTATAAATAATCTTTAAGTAACTACTTTCATAAGAATTCAACACAAGAATCTCATAAGCGTAAAGAAAGATTATTCGGGAACAAAGACGTGTTTCTTTATATATAAAGGCAAATAAAGTACATATATCGGAAAGATATCACCTGAACACCTTCAGCAGGCTCCAAGCAAGCTTCCTCCCGGATTCGTTCCAGCCTCCAGCCTCCAGCAAGAGCTCCTTCCAAGTCTTACTCAATGATGATGTCAAGGATGAATGATCACCAATACACATGGAAACAAGGGTTTCCTATGCAAAATGGGGGAAGTGCAGGATGCACCAAGGACTTCAGACCTGGTCTAAGGGAAAAATCTCAGCATAATAATCTTGCTCTCCTTTCTCTCTCTCCTTGGCCTTCCCTTTGATGTCTTTTTATACCCTCTCCAAAGTAGTTTTTTAGTTAGGAGTTGGTTGGGAACAGTTGGGCCACGGGCACTAACAGGTGATCCAGCAGGTAAACCCGCGATCACCACCCGAAAAAGAGGAAATTATATTTTTTTAAGTGTTTTAATAGATACACGCGGGTTGGGTATGACAGACCCGCGTGTACACGCGTTTAACACAGGGCAAAGTCGCGTACAGGGAATAAAACACTGTTTTTAAAATTTTTGGACCAGGTCTGGAAGGAGGGGTTGCCCTAGGCCATAAGTGCAGCATCACAAACCATAAGAGTGAGATTTGGAGCTATAACAGATGCCCCCTAATGTATGAGGTCAGAAGGGGAACATGATGGCCGAAATACATTAAGTAAGTACAAGGAAAGGAACTCTGCCGAAAAACCGAGGAGGACTTCACCAGAATTCAGCCTGCCAAGCCACCGAAAGGAGATCAGAAAGAAACACTGTCTGAGGCGGGCATACCCATGCTCAGGAAAAGTAAAGCATGTCCGCATATCAAGTACAAGCGGATCCACTAAGTATACAAGTATAAATGACTGTAAAATACATAATGGATCATCTGACCATAATGAGTAAGTACATGTCTGAATATCACATATAAAACTGTCAATGATGCTGAAAGATGCAACGGATCACTGAAATCAAAGACTGATCCCATAAGGTACCAACTGAACATGATGGAATAGGATGGTACTACACTGCAAACTCAGGTGCCAGCATATAGAATGTCGCCATGACTGACTGCAACATATAAGGTGGAATGGTATCAACTAGCAGCAACAGGAGCAACTGTCAAGTGAACCAATGAATGCTGATACAACCTGAGGTCTTCACCGACCGCCGTGGTACATTTCTACACCATGGGAATAAATGATCTGAAGTCGACCATGTGAGAAATCGTTTGATTACCGGTCATTGATGTATACCGTTAACAAACGCGAGACTACTCACCGATAATGATAATGAGCGTCAAGGTACCCAGTACAATCTAACAAGTGTGAATAGATGAGCTGAAGTCGAACACCTGTAAGAATCTATCAATCAGGAGACAATGATGGTTTCCCACTGTCGATAGCGAGGAATCTGCCACTAATGACTGCAAACCCCAAGGTACTGCCAAATGGACTCTAGATCTTTGCCCCAGAGCAATGAGTCGGAGTCGATAGGGAAAGATCCGCTAGAAGAAAGGCATTAAGGCATCCTCCATCAATCTAGCGCGAGTGTAACCCGTAGGCCAATAATGTGGAAGGAATCGGACGAAAGAGATGTAGTAACCCAACCGAAGTACGTTTCCGGCGTACACAAGATGTGGCTAGCGCACGGCAGAAACCCTCTGAACCAACCAATAATGAAAGCTGACACAGAGGCGAGGTATCCACCAATAGGGTCAAATGGAAACCAAGGTACTGCACGAATCCCAATGTGTGATAATGTATGCTGATGTCGAACACAAGGGAAACCACTCAGTCAAAGACCCATGATACTGATCGATGCTGAGCACAAGGTGACCTATCAATAATGAAAGTAGGGCCAGGGTGCGGTCTCTAGGTCTGCCCTCAGAGCAATGTGTCGTCGTCGATAAGGACAAGACCCGCCAGCAAGAAGTCAATGGGGACCTTCTCAAACCGGCACGAGTGAAGGACCAATATAACTGATGTGATGATAGACATGACACTGACAACCAGGGATGGCCGACTGAAAAATGAGTCAAGAGACACCGCAGAAAGGCCGACTCAGGCTAACTTCCCTTGAACAAAAGCACGACTCAATGTGACTATGTGGCAGCATATAATGAATCTGTATAAGTTCGTCATGCAGGAGGCACGAACGAACCCTCCATATGATTGGAAGAGATAACCAATCGGGGGAGAACTGACTCGATAACAAGGTTATGGCTTACCTAAGTCAAACTAAATCCCACCCATGCGGAGGAGACTTTGTTTTGAGTGCTTTGTTCAAGGGCGACACGACTGACTCTAGCTGCCAACAATAAATGGAAGTAATGTCCCTGTTCCCGCTCTTTTTGGAATATTTAATTTTTTTTGTCTTTTTCTGATAAGCCGGAAAAAGAATAAAAGAATGCTATGGTACAGTGGAAAGAACGAGTGTCGGTGAAACAGATGATCTAGTTCCTGGGAAAGGAACGTTCCTATGCTCAATGCAGGGAGGTGAAAACTGGTCGGTGACACTCAAAGGTATGTTCCTTCCACGGATCAAGGTATGTCAAGCTGCAGAAGTCAAAGGTATGCAAAGTTGATTTTGCAGACGTCATGGTCAAAAGTTGGCTTAAACACAAGTCCAAGTGAAGCCGGCTCTAGGCCAAAAGGTGCAAATGGTCAACATGCAATGCAGAAGTACAACTCGACACACATAGGAGCCTCTAGGGTATAAGGCCAGAACGAAGCGCAGAAGCAAAGAGGAATGAGTCTTCAACGCATAAGTCATGGCAGGACTATAGAGGACTCCCGAGCCTATGGATGAAAAATCAGCATGAGTGCCAAGTGACAACAAGGTACTAACTAGGGCACCCATGATAAGGTAGGCTCTACCACACAAGTCATGACACTTCTAAGCAATGAGAAGGTTCCGCACCATAACTTGGTGGGGTCGATCCTAAGGCCAAAATGGAAAAGGAAACTGATAAATGCACAATGCAGGCAGAAAAACCTAACCTATATGCCAAGTTCGAGAACCAATACCTGTCAGAACGGACCAACCATAAACTTCCAGAGGAGAAATCTTCCAAGTTCTGTAAACATAAATAGGAACACTAGACACGAAGTTAATACATCCCACATATAAACTTCATATAAAATCTTTGTGTTATAAGATACAAAACTTGAAGATGCGTACCTCATATATACAATATGGTACAGGGAACCATGCAGCCTTGCGGCTTACGCATAATAGTTCTGCTGAACAAACCCCTTGCAGGGCTCAGGCCAAGGGCTCCTTTGGTAGTCATAACTCATGGCTTCAAAGAGTTCCTGCTGTGAAGGCAAAACAAGATCTGAGAAATCATGAGAACTACAAGGATCAAAATATGGAATTAAAGGGTCCCATGTCCCTATAGAAAGAATCTCTCGGTCAACTGCCGGGACCAAGTCCCAAGAAGGAGAATAATAAGTCAAAGGATCCTTCTCAGAAGCAATTGAACATTGAGGACTCAATGCCACATAATTGACCCGTGGCGGGGTAGAGTCTACTTGAACACTTGGAACAAACCAAGGGGCATTCTGCAGTAAAGTCGAATTAGGGTGACGATTATCAGATGCAAGCTGATCAATAGTGACAATATTCCCGTTATGAGGAAAGCACATTACTCGAAAGAGTGAAGACACCACAGCATTCATAGCATAGACATAATCACGCCCAAGTAGCATATTAAAGTCTAAAGGGCTATCAACCACCATCATATCGATTAAGACAGTCTTCCCACCTAAAGTGATAGGCAATTGAGGAAGAATACCCATAGATTCACCAGGCCTTCTATCATAGGCTAACAACTGACTCTGAGCTGTCAACAACTTTGGGGAACCCAAAGCTTTCCAAGTCAAAGAGGATATAATACTTGTAGAGGATCCTTCATCCACCATACATCGATAGACATTTGTGGAATTAACCCTGACCTTTATTTGGAAAGGTGCAGCGGAAGGAAGACGAGGCTCAACAAGGCTATCCCAATCAAAGGAAACACTCTTAGAACTTGGAGGGGGAACATTCGAAGAAACCGGAATGCCCCCTATACTAGAAGACTCTGTACTAGAGATCAAACAGACTCTTTTGTTAGGCACTTCACCCCCCAAAAGAGGAGTGTAATCGGCCAGCGATTGCACTGACTCTACCACATTTTCAACCGATGGTTGATGGGATTGATGAGAAACCATATCAGGTCTAGGAGTAGAAGTACTTTCAGACTCGGACCATATCCTTTGAACCTCTGGAATACCAGGGCATAAATGAGTAAGATGGTCTCCCTTGCATATCTTACAAGGGAACTTAGGTTTAAAACTTCTACGTCCAGGTTTCTTATCAACCTCCATTCCGCCAACATGACTAGCAGTGGTTTGCGGAGAGTCCTGAACATGACTTGCAGAGGTCGGTGACTCTTTGCTAGTATGACTCGTAGTGACTAGACTCATGCCCCCAGCATGACTTGCAGCGGCTGAAGACTCATCTCCAACATGACTCGCAGAGGTTGAAGATGAAGTGCTAGTATGACTTGCAGTGACTAGACTTGTGCCCCCAGCATGACTTGCAGCGGCTGAAGACTCATCTCCAACATGACTCGCAGAGGTTGAAGATGAAGGGATAGAATTATTCTTCTTCTTTGACTTCCTTTTTCTCCTCTTTTTAGATCTCTTATTACAAGAAGGAGAAGAAGAAGGAATCCCAGATTTCTCTTTGAAAGAAGATGAACAATTAGCACCCATATGATGCCCCTGAAATAAAGCATTCATCTGAGAAGCTTCAAGAGCATTCGGAATATTCGGAGTGGACCACAGCCAAACGGGTAGTCCAACATTCAACCCAGGAATATTCAAAGTGGCCATCAAGGGAGTACCAACGTTTCCAAAGAAAGGAAAAGCACAAGGATCCCCTTTTGGAAGGGTACCTTGGTTGGTTTCCACAGGAATATTAGCCATATCTAAGTAATCCAAAGACCCTTTCCCTTGCGGGAATATAGAAATAACTCTTCAAAGAATATGGATAAGCAATCAAAACCTTTTCCCTTGAGGAGGCAACTCCACAACTTCTGAAAGAACAACCAAAAGCCTTCCAAGATCGGTAGAGCAGCAAGCCAGTCACTCAGAACACAAAGTCCAAACGTGACTAGACAAAAATACCTAAAGCCAACTATATACAAGGAGCAAAGAGCACTCACTATAAAGTCCCTAAAGAAACAACCAGTCAAACAACTTCCAAGTATTTCCGCTCCGGGTGGTGAGGACCGGACACCAAAATACAAGAAAGTAGAGTCAGGGGCCTTCCGAAGATAGTCTGGGATAATGACGGCCCAGTCCTATCAGCGAAGGTAACAGAGGAAGTTACGCTGACCTCCTAACAACAGCCTGCGCCGGTGCAAGCCCCCAAGCTTCGCAAGGGTGCCCTCCAGAAGTACTGTCGAGAGTGATACAACGTCGACCTCAGGTGCCACGGGATTCCCCTCCGCAGCCACCTATGCAGATCCCTAGGAGAGGCAACTATGGGTACCAACTCGTCGCAGAAGCCAGGCGGAACAGTCGTGAGGTAAGTTCGGACAAGTAGGAGAGGGGGTATCTCTCTTCCCTGTCTTCACAGACCCTCGTGCTTAACTCCCAGATCCGGAGCTTTCCTGGTCTCCCTAACGCTATTGGATTTACTCTCTTTAATCAGACTCTTATGTTTGACGTTTTGTGTGGCCTTGGAGAGTTAACTCTCCACTCGCCTAATCCAAGGCCCTAAAATCCTAAACTTGTTGGTGTAATAACTAAAACAAAAAGTTCTAGTGGATTTTAATTAAGCGCTTGATTTTATTAGGCTGTTCTTTAAGTCAAAGGTAACGAAAGTGAAACTTGTGGTGTTTTTAGGACGCAAAAAGAAACAACCCTAACTACATGCACATGCACTTTTTCGTTTCGATGAAGAGCAATTTCTATGAGGTTCAGATGTACTTCAAATTAAACAAAGTTTTTTGCTTTCTTTTCAAACTCCACACTCACAAAAGCTAACAAAACTATGCATGCCTAAAAGAGGATGCAAAGCTATGCTAATGCAAGAACTATATGTGAATGCAAGATTTTAAGACTACTCTGCAAACAAAGAAGGAAAGTTGCTGCTTTACCAAATTTTGTCTTGCCACTAAAATGCTTAGATAGAAGATGATGTGTAACCAATCATTTCGTCCAAACAATAAAAACAAGTTCTAAGATAAAAACAAAGCACTTTCACTTCGCAAAAAAGGAAATCAAATGAGAAGCGAGTTTAAGAAAGCGAAACTCAAAAACTTTCAAAAGATTTTCTTTCGATCAAATCAAAAAAGTCTTTTTCAAAGGAAAGCTCTCAAAAAAATTGACACCAATGATTGATAAACAAGCAACCAAACACTTTTGTGAATTGACACCTTTCAAATGATGAGAACTCAACAAAAATAAAATGTGTTCGAAATCGCTTTTGACAATCAAAAGCAGCAATGAAAGTCCAAAATATCAAAAGACAAGTTTCAAGAAACTGGTAACAAACAACTTTCCCGAAACGAAGGAGCAAATGGTCATAAAAATGATTTCGTTAAGCAAACACAAATGTCATGAAAACAAAATGGACACAAAGATTTTAAGACAATCTTCCCACTCTGCCGAAACAGAGCAATCAAGATTCTTAAACAGAAACCTTGTGTGTCAAAAATCAATGACGCTTGCAATCAACGAAAAACAAGACTAGCACTCCTTATAACTAGAGAGAGTTCGAAACAAGATGCCCCCTGTTAAACAGAGAACTGTCACTGGGACTTGACTGCTTTAAACTGACCCAAACCACCAGACAGACATTCAGCAAAAGAAAAATTATAAATCTTGAAAATTATGTGATATACGCGCCTGCAATTATTTGCAGAATGCGTGTACACGCGACTGTAACTAAGGAAACCTGCGTATACGCGGGTTTACTTAGTGCAACTTGCGTATATACGCTTCTGTAATCCAGAAAAAGTGCGTATATGAAATGTTTCAAGAAAAATAAAAAACACCAACTGGAAAACTGGAAAAGCTTGGAGTTCAAGAAAATATCAGACAGTCAGAACCAACAAACAGAGGGACTGAGCCTTGATTGGCTTGAGGACTACCCAAACTAGGAACAACAAGAATGTTGTCCCCAGCGGAGTCGCCAATTCTGGTTGAAGGGAAAGTACCCCTAGAGTCCTTTGGGCTGAGACTCTACCAGACTGAAAATTGCTTATACAAAGAAACACACACACACAGCCATCTTTTTTACTTTTAAGCAAATTCTAATGTTTAGGGTACATACCTAAGGTCCTACGTCCGAGAAGACCGTTAGGGTGAAAACCCTTCTTGGAGTTCCCTTCTTCTTTCTCTGACCTGCAAGACAAACAAATCAAAGAACACAACAGTACATGTATAGAAGTTTATGTATAAATCATCTTTATGCTATAAAGTTAGTTATAAATAATCTTTAAGTAACTACTTTCATAAGAATTCAACACAAGAATCTCATAAGCGTAAAGAAAGATTATTCGGGAACAAAGACGTGTTTCTTTATATATAAAGGCAAATAAAGTACATATATCGGAAAGATATCACCTGAACACCTTCAGCAGGCTCCAAGCAAGCTTCCTCCCGGATTCGTTCCAGCCTCCAGCCTCCAGCAAGAGCTCCTTCCAAGTCTTACTCAATGATGATGTCAAGGATGAATGATCACCAATACACATGGAAACAAGGGTTTCCTATGCAAAATGGGGGAAGTGCAGGATGCACCAAGGACTTCAGACCTGGTCTAAGGGAAAAATCTCAGCATAATAATCTTGCTCTCCTTTCTCTCTCTCCTTGGCCTTCCCTTTGATGTCTTTTTATACCCTCTCCAAAGTAGTTTTTTAGTTAGGAGTTGGTTGGGAACAGTTGGGCCACGGGCACTAACAGGTGATCCAGCAGGTAAACCCGCGATCACCGCCCGAAAAAGAGGAAATTATATTTTTTTAAGTGTTTTAATAGATACACGCGGGTTGGGTATGACAGACCCGCGTGTACACGCGTTTAACACAGGGCAAAGTCGCGTACAGGGAATAAAACACTGTTTTTAAAATTTTTGGACCAGGTCTGGAAGGAGGGGTTGCCCTAGGCCATAAGTGCAGCATCACAAACCATAAGAGTGAGATTTGGAGCTATAACAACCGCGTGAAATAATATGTAGCAGTCAAAATGTAGTGGTGTTTCCTTGATGAATGGGGGAAAAACAAGTGATATAGGAACGCCAAACCTCCAGACGATGTTCTGCTAAAGGAAGCTGATGACTTCGTGGTTGTTCACTTGTTTGAGCGGAATTGCTTCTGTCCACCGCGTGAAATAATCTGTAGCAGTCAAAATGTAGTGGTGTTTCCTTGATGAATGGGGGAATATTTCCCCAATGATGTCTAAGCCCCACTGTTGGAATGGTTCATTCACTACAACTAGATGCAGCGGGGTTGCTGACCTTTATGTTCTTCTAGCACATCGCTGACAGACTGGGAACTTGTGGACATAAGCATGTGCATCCTTAAACAATGTAGGCTAGTAGAAACTGGCTCTCATGACTTTACACGTAATTTTGTTACCTGATAAGTGCCCTTCGGTTGGTCTGTCATGCAACAATCTCTCTGAATCTTGTACGTCTAGGCACCTAAGAAAAATTCCATTGTTTTTCTTTCTGTAAAGCACTCCATGCACAAATTAGTAAGATAAGGCTTTGAGGTGAAGTGCCCTCTTCTTTCACATGGAAAAGTGAAAGGTAAAGGTTTCGTGCTCGATGTACTCGCATACTTATTCATACCAAGAGTTTTCATGCAAAGTGGATGGTGCTTGCTCTATATTATCCATCTCGATTTCTTGCTCCCAACCACCAAGCTCTTCTTCTTCCTCTTGGGAGTGTACTACTTATGTTGCTAGTCTAAAGAGGCCATGACCCTTGACAATGTGAACTAGGTTGATATCGAGATCATATACTTGAATTCCTGTCATCTAGTTCGCACGTCTTTCACCCAGCTCTTGTTGAACAAACAACACTCTGACTGCTGGGTGTGGCACAAAGACTATATAATGATTTTTTAGTAGGTAGGGTTTGAAGTGTTTCACTACCTTGTATACAGCATATGCTTGTTTATCCACTGCAGGGTAGTGGAGCTAAGGTCCCTGCATGCTCGACTCATGAAGGAGATGGGACATTCAATTTTCAGCTCATCCTTCTGTGTGAGCATTACAACGAGTGAATTGTTGGAAGTGAATGTATATAACAAGAAATATTTTCTGAAACATGGGTTGTAAAACGCAACTGCATTTGCTATTTCCTGCTTGATATGGGCAAACACATCCTTTTACTTCTTTCCCCAGCTGTAGACTGCATCCTTCTTGATCATATCTTGGATAGGTTTGAAAATCTACACATAATTTGAGATGAAATTCCCGAGGAAGTTTATCTTTCCCAAGAAGGCTTGCATAGCTTTCTTATTAATTGGGTGAGGAATATATGTGATAGTCTGAACTAGATTCGAATTAACCTTGATCCCACCCTTAGTGATAATATGCCCAAGCAAGTTCCCCTTAGACACTGCAAATATGCTCTTCTTGGGATTGAAGAATATCTTGTATTTTTGACATCACTTGAATATCTTCTTGAGATGACGCAGGTGGTCTGACCACTTTCTTGAAAAGACTGTCACATTTTCAAGGTAGACCACCATGCTCTATCCAATGAGCCCACATAAGGTGATGTCCATAGCATGCTGAAAGGTTGTGCCTATAATTACAAGCCCAAATAGAATTATTTTGTAAGTGAACGTACCCTACTTGGTACGGAAAGTAGTTTTGATTCTGTGAATTTTTGCTACCAAAACCTAGTTATATCCAGAAAATTTGTCAAGGAGAGAAAACATTTTGACAACAGATACTGTCTACAAGATATACTCCATAAATGACACAAGGTAGTTGTCTTTGTCCGGGGCCCTGTTAAGATTTCAGAAATCTACACACAGGCAGATCTCCCCAAACTTCTTCCTTACAGGAACTAAATTTAAAACCCATATAGAATGACAAACCTTGTATATGATCCAAGAATCCAATAACTTAGTCAATTCTTTTTGTATGAGGGATTCATGTGAGGAATGGAATTTTCTGAGTCTCTGCTAAAACGACTTGACCCCTTCTTTGATTGGAATGACATGTTGTATTATTCACGTGTCACATGTTTTCAAATCATTATACGTCCATGCAAATACATCCTGGTACTGTCTGAATAGGCGAACAAAGGATTGCCACTCCTTTGGTGTGCAACATCTATCGAGATTTACAAACTTATGATCTTTTTATATTCCTAGGTTGATCTGTACGAGCATCAATATGGAACTGTGGGTTTTGGTGTTCTTGGGCCCTTTGAAGTGGTTCTGCAAGTCATATAGTTTTCAAGTGACACCACACCCTTGGGGATGGGGTTTCCTTTGTTGTCATCAGGTGTGTCTTGTAGAGACTACTCGTGCACATCTTCATCTATGGTTGCATCTTTGAAAATATCAACATTGGCCATAAAGTGCAATATCTATTCATCATCATAAAAAACACGCAAATTAGTTGTGTTGCTAGGGATAGATGGCTTATACAAAATCTCAACAGTAAATCTAACCTGAAGCATTATCATCCTAGCAGCTGCATTTGATAGAGAATCTGTAGCTGCATTGCACATTCTTGGTAGATATATGACATTAAAAGCTTGAAAATTATAAATAATCCACCATACCTCTTGCTAGTAACCTTTAAGAGGAGGTGAGACACAATGTAAGGTGTTACGTACCTACCATACCACATTCTCTTAATCACCTACCAATTTAAACATAGTGACATTGAGGCTGAGGGATTTGTGCAAACCCAAGACAAGTGCTTCATATTCAGCAGTGTTATTTGTGCACATGAAATCCAAGCGGCTTGAGACTAAATTCTTTCCTTTCCTTGGGTCGATTAAAACACACCCGACTCTAGAGCCATCCTGTGTTTTTTATCTATCAAAATATAAGGTCCACAAATCATATGTACAAGGACCGCTTGCCATGCTAGTACTACTAACACTACTGCTACTACTATTACAAAGTATGGTACAAGTTTCAATTTACCCAGTTGCGAAAGGAAGGAGACCCAACTGTGTATCTGGTGGGGTGGGGTTCGACTATGCAATATCTCACCCCAGTTGTGTTTCTAGAAATAAATTGTTGAACAAAATTTTTGCTAAATTCAATAGCTCATTCTGACCATCAAATGGAGTGACGTTGTGCTTCATATACTTCTCAAAAAACACTCGAATCTGGTTTCTTCTGCCCTAATACGGAAGCCATAAATGTGACCAGTCTGTAGCAAAATATCCTTGCAAATTACTGGACCAGTCTCTATTGATAAGTAAGCCATATGCTTCCGGTATGTGCACTATCACAATGTTGATGCACTGGTGAAATCATCCATCAGACGATAACCAGATGATCACATCACGGAGTTCACTAATGGCTCGTACACATGTTCGATCAAGTTGGATGATCTCTATGGTTGTACTTCTCCATTTCACATTGATCATTTTAGCAATGGAGAGTGGCATGACATTGGCTGATGTGCCAGATTCAACCAAACAATTATTGACATTGAAGTTGAAAATTTCAAAAGATAACAAAAATGGTGGGCAGAGCGAGTTCGCTTATTCTCTACGCAGTGCATTGAGTATAAATATGAGTGATCTGGGAGACTTACATGATCCCTTGTTGGAAGAGGCAACATTGTCTGTGGAGGTTTTGCCCATTGCACACAACAAAATATCCCATTGAAGAGTGAGTTTGGTGAGTTCGTACAGATAGATGTTTGCACAGGTATTCTTCATGTCTTGAACAATGTTGTAGCCCAAAGTGGGAAGACTCACCAAGTTGTCTGGGGAATACTTTCATTTGTGTTGTCTGGTGGAGTGTTCTGAAGTAAGCTGGTCATGGACATATCTTTTGCTGGAGCTGTCTACCCAGACTTGTTTTGTGTTTTTTTTTTAGGGTACTGGTGTTTCAACTTTCCTGAACAATTGCTTGAATTTCTCTTTCATTACATCAATCATAGTAGGATCCCCTTGACTTCTTAAGTTATATCGACTGTTATATTTTGTAGCCTCCTTCTTGGTGGTTGTTTTATTTTGGGTAGTGTTTAGACATTGATACATGTGAACCACGTGCCTAGAACTTAAGGCTTCATCAGATACAACATCCTCTTCATCTTCTAGCTAAACCTGCTCATTGGAATTACGATGATCATCCATTATTGAAGCCATAGAGCCCACAACTCGGTTCCAATCTATACAGGTATTCTCTGAGTGTCACGCTTGGTGCAATTCACTTAAGTTATCCTTACCAATGTGTTCCACTTAGAACACAACATTTGAACTCTACGCAGATTTAGACGGGTGACTACTACTGCTACCTGATGTCCCATTCTTTCTTCACGTAAAACCGAAAGATCTTCTGCTCACTATTGTCTCGTTTGTTTGTTTCTTTATTTCTTCTACTTCAGTTGTCAAGGACTTAAGGAGATGAGTAAGGGTCTCAATTTCACTCGTTTCTATTTCCTTTACCTTACTCACAGTAGCCTGGGACTTCCTCCCCATGTATTTGGAGTCCTTCAATGATTCAACATATATAATGAGTCCAATCACACGCAGGTCCTTCTCCACATCAATTTCTTCTTGGAAATTTTCGAATAACGTTGATTTCATAGCTTGCTTGACAAACTGTACAATGCTAGTTGGCAATGCAGATGTGTAGTAGTCGACTATGATGGCATCATGAGGTTTAGTATCTGCAACGAACTTGTTTAGGATATGGTTAAACCTCTGGTTTAAGTCTTTCACTTTCTCTTTTGGCTCCATATTAAGACTACCAACTCTTTCAACAACATGGTGAGGGTTTTGTCAATAGCAAAGTTTTCAAGGAAAATGATTTTGAACATCCCCCAGTTTTGAATGGAGTTGAAAGGAAGGATGTGTTACCATACAAATAATATTCCATCCAAGGTACATGGAAACAATATACATGCAACATCATCATAACGTACCTCGAGTGTCTATAGATGTAGGTAGAATGTGTCTAGATGATGTACTGCCTTCACTACTCTGTCAGGGTCATATTTTATTAACAGTTTCTCTGCATGCCTTGGCATCTTGTGTAAGGCACCGTGGAGTGCCAACGAACCCTAGGTCATCCATTCCAAATTTTTATCAGCCATGTCTTCTTCTTCTTCTAAATCAGACAGTTCAACCTCCAAATCCATTGGTTCATCTCCGCCTCTGCCTCCTTCGTTGCCTTCCCCTCTTCTACCTCTACTAAAACCTGAGCCCAGGAGTGTGTTGTTAACTTCTTCTCCTTGTAAGAAAACATGAGGTTCCTCTTCGTTCTCAATAGTTTCAACCAGTTGTTCAAGAGTGGCAAGGATTACTTCTTTAACAAACGAGACTACCACTCCTAGTGTAGTATTTTGTTTCCTCTACAAAGAGGGAAGGCTATGTACTCTTTGGATTGTTCCAACAACTTTGGAAAATTGATGGGTAATTGGATGGCCTGAGCGAAGATGATGATATGATATTTCTTGTTCGGGTCTAGGATGTGAGTAGTAACCAACTTTAAAGTTGTGCATGAGAGAGAGGGATTTCGTGTTACTGCCTTAACCAAATGATTGATATGTGGGGTTGGGAGGAAATTGAACCATAAACAACAGGAAGCCCTCCTTCTAGCGCCAAAAATGTTGACGGTGCTAGACCTGCCAACATTCAGGGGATCTCCCCGGTATGAAGTCCCAACCAAACCTCACACCTTTTGATGTAGGAGTTCCATCCGGTACGATGGCCCGGTTGCCATTATCTCAGAGGTTTTCCTTAGCTATTATTATTCAGCACATAAGAGTGTTATGCTTGTAACTTCAAGAAAGTGAGGTGAGTGTGCCTGGTGAGTGCGTAATGTAACTCTGTGTTCGGGTTCTCTTACTTTCAAAAAGGAGGAGGTAAAGTGAGCCTCTTGATGAGAGGAAATAGTCCCAACCCATGAAGAAATGCACATGAACAACAAGGAGGGTCTGTTCGACATCCAGTGGAATAGTCCACAATGGATGCGGCAGTCGTAAAAACCAAAGCTCAAGGGAAAACGCATACACCGTCTAGCGGAATAGTCCACACAAGGGTGACAATCGTTAACAACAATAATTACACAAAGATGGTATATCTAATGTCTAGCTGAGTAGTCCACACGGATGGGACAACAGTGATAAACAATACAATGGACTCTTCGAATTTCTGACTCTAAGCATCTGGACGAAGTGAAGAAGAATTTAGTCTCGGTATTTAAGGGTATAGGCTACAAAGAAAAAGAAATTAGAATAGCTATAGTGAGGGCTGAAAGAAGGGTGTTATCTCAGGAGCCTAAGGCTCAAGACCAACCTTAGTGTGGTAGGGTATTTCTACCTTATATTCAAGGGGTGACAGATAAGATTGTTAAAATCCTGAGAAAGAAAGACATAATCACACAGTTCTCAGCACTTGGAACAATTAGACAAGGTATGAGGTCTGTCAAAGATAATATTGATAGATATCAACTTAAGGGAGTTTATAAAATAAGTTTTTCATGTGGAAAAAGGTACATTGGTGAAACAGGTCACTCCTTGCAGACAAGATTGAAGGAACATGGAGCTGATATTAGGAATGGAAGGTCTCATACTTCTGCCCTGGTAGAGCATTCCTTAAAAACTAAGCACCATGTCTGTTTGGAAAATGCCTCAATTGTCGCAAGGGAAGAACATCATCATAGGCGAAATATTAGAGAGACCCTTGAGATTATGAAACATCCACATAATCTCAACAGGGACAATGGTATTGAGATCAGCGGTAGCTAGTTTTCCTTAATCAAAGAAATTAAGACCAACAATACCACCAAAACATCTTAGGTATAACACTCAATAGGTAGCTATCTTCCTTTCCTATCCATCTTAAGTTAAAAATTAGCATAAAAAATCATTTTATTACAATTATTGTTACTCTTAATAATCATTTTCAGGATAATAATAATTAATATTTAATTATAACATTTGTAATAATAATTATTAATTATTATTACTGATTATTATTATGAATTAGTAATTATTAGTAGAATTAAGACTGAATAAAAAATCAATTAAAATAGCTACGAATTAATATCTATTAAAAAAAAATTAAAAACAATAAAAAGTTTTTAAAAAATATAAAAAATGTTAGAAGAAAAAACAATATTAGATATCATTTTTGGGATTCAACTGCGTTAAGTAAGTCATTCAAACGTATGACCATTTCCATGAGAGGTAGTTGTAACTGACTAATTTCTCAGTTACGACTACCTCTCATGGAAATGGTCATACGTTTGAATGACTTACTTAACGCAGTTGAATCCCAAAAATGATATCTAATATAATGCACTGCGTAAATCCCCCATACTTAAAAAGAAAAAACAATGTTATCAAACATTATTAGATATTCATTATTATTAATAATTAATAATTATATTGATTATAATAATTATTTATAATAATAATTATTATTATGATAACATTTATTATTTATAAATAACTAGTAATTAAAAATTATAATGTCTATTAATCAATCAAACTATTAGTAAGAATTAATAATGAATATTTATAATAATTACTACTAATTATTAATTATTACTATTAATTATTCGTATTATGATTAATTTATATTAAAAATTATTTATATATTTATATTAAGATTAAGAATAAGTTCTATTAATCAATTAATTAATTCTTTTAAGAATTATATTTAATAATAAATAGTTTTTAATAATTATTATTTTAATAATTTTCAATTAATTAATTAACTTCTAAATTATTATTCTAACCATAGTATTACTCTTTGATATTCATTATAATTAATAGTTAATAATTATATTGATTATAATAATTATTTATAATAATAATAATAATTATAACATTTATTATTTATAAATAACTAGTAAATAAAAATTATAATGTCTATTAATCAATTAAACTATTAGTAAGAATTAGGAGTTGAATATTTATAATAATTATTACTAATTATCAATTATTACTAATAATTAATTATTAGTATTATTATTATTATTAATTTATATTAATAATTATTTATATTTAGATTAAGATTAAGAATAGTTCTATTAATCAACTAATTAATTCTCTTAATAATTAGATTTGATAATAAATGGTTTTTAATAATTATTATTTTAATATTTTCCAATTAATTAATTAACTTTTAAATTATTAACTCTTCAAAAATTAAAAGTTATTAAAAATTACAATAAAAAACTTAATAAATTAAAATTAAAATATGGATAACAATAATTATAAAACAACCAACCTTCATCTCATTCTTAAATCAAAACAACTCACCTCATAACTATTTAAACCTCTCATTTAGCTCTTCTACTATCAACATTCAGAAATAGTCCCGATGATGGATCCCTGTTGGGATTTGAAACGTTGATAGAATATGATTATTACTGTGGGTTCTCCTGTAACTAACTCAAAAGATATAAGCCACAAATGTCTAACATCCAGAATACAACACATCTTCAACAATATGAGTACTAAATAACCGAAGTAGTTCAACTATTTAAGTACAGGTTAAGAAAACATGCATTACAAATGTTTAAAGAGTAGTATTACAAACGGATACAAAACATGTGTGAAAACATGCTAGCCTGAGACGAGCTTCTGAATTAAGCAAAAAATCCAAGACACATATGTACACTATACATCACTAGTCCTAGTAGTGGGACATTGGAGCGACTCCTTGATCCTCAAAGAACACATTACAAATTATCAAGGATATGTTGGGAAGCCAAGGTAAAAAGTCCTTTGCTCATACAATGAGGGGGTATGTATATCTAATGGGATATAACTAACCCTTGTGAGTCTTTGACTTCTCTCATGACTGTTTGAATTCCTATGACTTTTTGACTTTACATGACTCTTCAATTTCATATGTGGGTCTCTTGGACTTCCACTTTACATTACATTGATTACAACATGTATGGACCATAGTAGTGATGTGGACAAGACAACTCATGACACAACTCGACATAACACTACTGACATGTACTATTTGACTGTGGTGTCCATGTCGAGTTGTTGTGCTGTTGTGTGATGATATGATCTTGATGTAACAATTCTTCACTTATGCATGGCAAAGTGTGTGGGGTCTTCGATGATCTTGGTATTTTATTAACAGTGCATGTGAATGTGTTCTCTTCGCTCACTTGCTAGATATGCTTCATGTGTTCATTTGACCATGAGCAAGTATTCTAGCATGCATCTCTTTTCCATCCCATTCATCATCGCACCATGTTATATCGATGTACCTGTTCTTGCAATCATTCATGATGAGATGAAATCAAATCCAAAAAATATCCTAGTCTACCATGATGCATTATTTTCCATTTTGGTGTAGGTGACTGGGAAAGGGACAAGGTACTGAGACTGTGGGAGTACCACGTAGGCTGGGATGTGAGGCTCTGGAGCAGTGTCAAGAAAAACCACACAAATGTCACTGGAAGATAGATATTCGTGATCCAAGACAATAGTGAGAGTTGTGGGGAAAAACCCAACTGGAGGGAAGAATTGCGCAGTTTCTGGGAGGAAAGCTAGGTGGAATGTCAGGGAGATGCTGGGCCAATCTACGCAATTTTCCAAGGGAGAACTAGGCCAGTCATCCAGCTGATATCTGCACAATTTCTCTAGGGAAGACAATGCGGGTAGCAGGAGGCACTAGCAGAAAAATCTGCGCAATTTTCTAGAGCAGCACAAAGTCGGGTTTTGGTAGTTGCTGGTAAAAATTGCACAATCCTGAGAGACAGTCAGGACACAGATAGTTCTATGTAGTTTTTAAGCTGGTTGTAAAGTGGGGAAGAAGGGCTGGACATGATATCTCTTACAATTCCTGAGCTGGTTGCAGAGTGGGGAAGAAGGGTTGGCATGGCAAGACAACTCTACGCAATTATGGAGCTCAGTACAGCCTAAGATCGTAACTCAAGTTCTTTCTTCGGTTGACCAATGGGAGGCTTGATGGGAGACCTTGTGGGAAGCACAAAGTGGATCGACTTCTAGGAAAACTTCTACGTAGTTATGGGAGTGAGTCAGCTGGCTCATTTCCAAACTTACATAGAGCAGGCTGCCTGAAGGACAACCTCAAGCTCTGCGCAGTTGTGGGTAGTAGTGCAAGGTCACTGAGATCAAGTCTGGTTGACAGAGGGTTGTATGGTCGGAAAATTTTCAGGAAAATTGGCTAAGTGTTAAAGCGGGTGTACTCATGTAGACATGACAATGTGATCACACACTGAACATGACTTAACAACACGACACCTTAAACCAACAAGACAACATATTCTCAATGAGACTGACTCAAAGGTTGAGAGTGACAAGTGCGACAATTGAAATGTCTTCAAGTGACCGTGATGACACTTGTGTGGCAGTGTTTACAGCTTAATGTGTGAGTGCAACCGATATCGATAGAGAAAAAATAACTCATACACACAAAGACAAACCTTCAAAATGTCAGAACAAAATCACAAGCATGACACAGCGATCAACATGCCAAAAGATGACTAGTGATCAATCAAACGAAGAGGGTGTGAAAACTCAACAAGAGCTCATCGGATTGGCCTGAGTGTTTGCAACCATCAAGTTAAAAACCAAGGAAGGCTCCGAAATTTGAATGCGGGCCAAAATTTTGGAGGGTGTTGCAGCCACTACAACATGAAGTTAAATGATGCATGTCTGTATGACCCATTTCCTACTCCTTTCATTGATGAAGTATTGGACAATGTAGGAGGTCAGGAGGCTTATTCATTTATAGATGGATTTTTAGGATACCATATACCATGAGATTAGAATTCCACCAGAGGATTGACATAAGACCACCTTAGCTACAAAATGGGGTTCATATCAGTGTATAGTGATGCCTTTTGGACTGAATAATTCCCCTTCCATATTTACAAGAGAGATGGTCACAACATTCAAATAATATATTCACAAATTTTTAGAATTATACTTCGAGATTAGACATTATTTTGGTTATTGAAGAAACATGTTGTGAGCTTAAGACTGATGCTCGACACATGCAGATAGTATCATATTTCTATGAATATAAAAAATGCATATTCTATGTACCTTTGGGTATAATACTAGGACATATTGTTTGCAAGAAAGGATTGATGATGGATCCTCGAATATTGCTATTATCGTGAATTTACCTCCACAAGACATTACATAAAATTTATCAAAGGATATGCACGGATCACTGTGCATATGGAAAAAATGCTAAAGAAAGATGTAACTTTCCTATGGAATCAACAAATGTCTAAAGAACCTCGACACACTAAAATAAAAGATGGTAACTATGCCTATCTTGGTTTTCCTAGACCTAAATAAGGAGTTTCAAGTTCATGTAGATGCATCTTGCATAGCTTTGGGAGTAGTATTGGCACAATCTAGTGTAGGAGAAATCGATCGCCCCATAGCTTTTGCAATTTGGAAAATGTCTAAAGCAGAGAAGAACTATACAACTATAGAAAGGGAAGTGTTGGCTATGGTATATGCTTTACAGAAGTTTATATATTATTTGTTGGGATCACATTTTAAGATGTTCACAGATTACTCTACACTAAAAATATTTGGTCAATAAGCCTGTTTTAAGAGGAAATATTTGCATATGGCTATTATTGCTTCAGGAGTATGGCTTTGAAGTTGTTGTTAAGTCATCAAGACTAAATGTTGGACTTGATCATTTTTCAAGGTTGGAAATAGGAGAAGAACCAATGAATATAGAGGACAATCTTCTTGATGCACAACTATTTGCAATCAGGATTGCAGACGATCACTTCATTGATATTATTCAGTTCTTAACCATAGGGATGGCCCCTTTAGAATACCATACGCAAGAGAATAAAGAATTGGTGGTTAAGGCATTATGTTTTTCACTAATAGTAGGAAATTTGTATAAGATGGGACCAAACGAAATATTGTGCAGGTTTGTTCCTGAGCACAAAAGATAATTTTAACAAAAGCTCATAGTGGTGCAACTGGTGGACATTATGCAGGGAAAGCTATTGTGCATAAATTTTTATTAAGATTAGGATTATGGTGGCTGACACTATATAAAGATGCAACTGTCGAGCTTGTGATATCTTCTAAAGAACAGGAAAACCTCCAAGAATAGATGAAATGCCACTAGTGCCAAAAGTAATATTGTAGGCTTTTGATAAATGGGCTACTGATTTTGTTGGACCTATCAATCCACCAGGAAAAAAGGAGTGGTGTGAGGTATATAATTATTGCGACTAATTATTTGATAAGGTGGGTTGAAGCACAACCAATAAAGGATTGCCACGCAAAAACTACTGTGAAGTTATCTTGGAATACATATTGTCCAAATTTGGGTGTCCAAAGATATTAATGAGTCATCAAGGATCACATTTCTTGAATAAGACCATTGAAGAATTAACTAAGTAATTTCAGGTTCATCGCCAAAAGAGCACTCCTTATCATCCTTAGGAAAATGGAACTGTGGCAGCATTCAATAAAATTTTGGAGAATGCACTGACCAAGCTATGCAATATAAACATGGATGACTGGGATCTTAGGATTCCAACAATATTATAGGATTATAGGACTACATGGAAAAATTTGACAAGTCAAACACCATTTAGGTTGGTTTATGGGTAAGAAGTTGTGATGCCCATGGTACATTGTCCCTAGCCTAAGAATTGCATCTTTTACAAATATGGCAGACCCCGATGCAATGGAAGAAAGGATGTCGCAATTACTTTCTCTGGAAGAGGATAAGTTTATAGTGGGATTTCATCAACAAGTACAAAAAGAGAGAAAAAAGGCTTAGCATGACATTTACATTAAACAAAAGAAGTTTCAAATAGGAGACCTTGTTCTCCTCTATGACAGTATGTTTGTGAAATTTCCAGGAAAATTCAAAACACACTGGTTAGGCCCATATATTATTAAGTATGTTACTGATGGAGGCAGAATGCAGTTAGTGAATTTAAATAGAGAATTAATTTAGGGAAAATTAAATGGCAGTAGGTTGAAGCTGTACAGGGACAACCCTACCTCTACAACTTCAACCTAAAGAAGGAAGGAAAGTCTTACTATTACATGCCATTGAAAGTGAACACTCGACTATAAAATACGTTGTAGAAAGAGCTTTGATGTACTTCGATAGAGTTGGGAATATGTCGAAGTTCGCAGGAAGCTGCGATGTAAGAAGGACGTGTGCTACAATAGGGAACATGTCGAAGTTCGTCAGAAAACTGGAAATATACTGTAAAAAGGGAAAAGACACGCACAAAGTTGCATTTAAGACGACAACCTAGCAAAATTTTAGGGTAGATAAGCATTTAATGACAAAATCTAAACAAAATTGGGAAAAAGTAAAATCTAATGATGAGGTTCGAAGGTTGAATTGTTATAAATAGCCGACTCCTGTGTAGAATAATAACTTTGTTTCATCGAGAGCTTGAGTGATTAATACTGTGACTAAGTTACAGGAGACTTCATTGTGTATGTCGAATGAGTGATCCTGGGAGGAGATTGTGTGGAATTTTCATGAGCAGGGATTGTCTGGAGTCATGGAAGCCACATATATGTCCATGCTAGCAGTTGAAACACCAATAGTAGCATCACCCACAGTAGCAGCACCGCCGACACAAAAGCAATGGACATCACCAAGGAAAAAGCAAACCAAGGAAGAAAGAACCAAGAAAAAGTAGGACAAGAAGCCCGCCAAACCTGTGAAACCTCAAAAGAAGCCTACAAAGGCCAATATTAAAGGAGAAGTGGAGGAAATATAGGCAGAGGAAGGTGGCACAATTTTCATCTCGCCTCTACTCTCATACGTCCCGCTGAGGAAACCAAATGCCAAACCAGTAAAGGATTCCAAGGACGTGAAGTATGGGACATTCACACCACTATTGTTGGAAGAAGTACCCTCAATTCCCAATAGACTAGTACTTGCAGTAGGTTCACTACCCAGAGAGAGAAGTGATGAGATTGGAACCACAACAGTGGGTGAATGGGTTGGCGAAGTCAGGACTACTCAATACGTTGAATGTGCCGCACTTCGGTAGTAGTTTAGAAAACACAATGTGTGTGAGGAAATTCTTGGTATTCATATATGTTGGACACCTATGGACAGGGAATAAGATCCCCATAGACCAAATGTTAATCTAGAGGATCAGTAGATTACCTTACCAAGGGCGGAACCCCACAGAGGAGATTGTGGAAAAGGATCAGGACCGCGCTATGGTAGAGAATATGAAGAAGAAGTATGGGTTGGTCAAAGGCAATAGGGTTTGCGACATACGCTTGATCAACAACCAATAAGTCTGCTTCACCACACACATTTTGGCTAGAAAATTTATGAGGAAGTGCCACGCAAATGAAGTTCCTGCGTCGATGGTGTCTATAGCCGCGTAGTGCGCAAATGGAGTCCAGTATAACTGGGTTGGATATTTATGCAAGGAATTCCTAGACAACTGCCGTGAATTCCAGGTGAAACGTACATCTCTCCATTATGCCTGATTAATCTTGATCATTTCTATGTTGGCATGGAAGGAGCCGGAGGATACACAACTTCCTCCTATAGAAGCAGATGTATGTCAGGGCACGAGGTATGCTTCGCTGTGGCATACCACTCAACCATCATGAGCATAGGAGAATAGGATATGTTTTATATTATATCAAATGGATATACACATGTTAGTAAACCAACATCCACACCTTTCACTGAGTTTTCACATATAGTACATCCTTGTGGCGAGTTTCAAGGTGGATTTTCATAAATTGCACATACAGGTGCGAAAAGACACGAAGACAGAATGGCATGCAATGCCATATATGGTCCAAGAATATTATTTGGTATAAGTAATACATACATGGCCTATAGAATGGATGAATCCATTGGAGGAAGCAAGGGATAGTGCAACAGAAGAAGAAGAGCTAGACACTTCACACCATGGCAAAGCCAGTGGAAAAGACAAGGAGAAGGAAGTAGAGGAAGAGGAAGAGGAAGAAGAACACCATGAAGAAGAAAACCATGATGAAGAACACCATGAGGAGGATCCTAAAGGATGTGAGGATACAAATAAGGAGAAAGAAAATGAAAAAACAAAGAAAACTATCACAAAGAAAAGAAAGGTCCAAGGTGAGGCTACCATTAAGAGCAAAAATAAGAATAAGGAAGACAAAAAAAGAAATCACACCAATGGTTCTCACTAAAGGTGACCCGGATCAAATCAGAGACAAGGTTTAGGAGATAACCATGGAATCTTGGAATAGGGTGGAAGATCATTATGGAGAGATCATTACATGTGTGCAACAAAGTATTGTAGAGCTGAATATTTGGGTGCAAACATCTAGACCACCAATGTAGATAGGCCAAGGACTCCATCAAGAAAGGATGATAGAAACAACATTTCGTATGAGGATGATGCAAATACCTATCAGAGCTCTATAGTTTGACTCCACCTAAGTCAAGAAGCAGACAAAAATTTGGGACCATGTCAATATGAACATGGCAACATTTCCCACTCTGGTCCTACATAAATTGCATCAAGGTATAAAAAATGAGCTCAAAAACCATGAAAAACACACCTCACACTTAACATTCATATAGAACAAGAGCGCGCTTCACTGAAGAAACAAATTGACCAGGCCATCAAGGACAAGGAACAAGCAGAGCCACAACAGAAAGGAAATTCTAGACATGGATGTTCGCAAGGATGAATCAACATAAGACAAGGTCACGAAGCTCAGCCTTGCAGTCAACGAGAAAAAGGATAAAATTTCTGTAGTGCAATTTAAGTATGATATGAAAATCATTGAGCTACAAATGAAATTGTAGCCAATCATCCACTAGAAGTGTGCGAACATAGGGAGATTAACTTAAAGAGTGGGATGGCCAACATCTCCGGAGCATTGGAAGACTATGGAAAATTGTTGGATGAGAGCACGAAAATTTGGACTTCACTGCAGGAAGATCCAAATGTTAAGAAATTGTAGGAGGAGATGCAACAAAAGCAAAATCACTTGGAAGAAAGTTAGGTAGATGCAGAGACTTTTCCAATCTCACAAAGGCTCACAAAAATTAGTGAGTCAAAGGAGCTGCAAAAGAAAATCGAGGAAATGAAGAAGGAGGAGAAGAGTTTGATAGAAAGGACTAAGCCTTGTGTTAGTGTGAGTATATCAGGGATCAAATATGCTCTTTGCATTTTCAATTTAGGTGTATCATATTGAATTTTTAATCATTCCATTAGGTCATGTTAAAATGGTCCACTGATGGTTGTCTTTCATTAGAAAATCAAATCTTCCCACATGAGGTACATTTGCTGACCCATTTCCATGTTGTATTCAATTGAGGTTTCAAATATGTTACTATAGGTGTCAAGGTAGTTGTCTTTCCATTAGGTTTTAGGGTTCATTTCCAAAGTATTTCCATTAGGTCTTAGGGTTCATTTCCAAGGTCAAAAGCATGATTTCAAGTGTAAATAAAGGGCAGAAAAGGTATGAGGATGACAAATAAACAAAGAGTAATTGCCAATAAGTCATAATGATTGTATAAAGATCTTTTGTCACTAATGTAATTTTCATCTCAAAAACATGTTTTTGAGATGAAAACATAGTACTTTTAGTTGATTTTGATGTAATTCAATAAATTTTATGTAATTAGTGTTCCTAGCTGCCTCAAACATTTCTTCTTGCTGCAAGAAAATGAAACCACTAAAAAAAAATAGTTCAATCCAAGCATCATCCACCTGAAAAGAGACAAAGAGAGAAAGGTATTAAACAGAGAATTAGAGGAAAGAAGAAAAAGTTCCAAAACATTAGAAAGTGGGTTTTTCTAATGAAAAATAAAAATCAATCTCTATATAAGATGTCAACACTCCTTTTCCAAACTCGTCACTCTCATTTGACAAAGAGGAAGAAAAGCATCAAAGGAGAGAGGGGAATTGAGGCAAATTGGTGGCTAAGGAAAAGAGGTGATGCGCATAGGATACAGGGTGCTACGCATAGGAGACAGAGCACTACGCATAGGAGATAGAGTGTTGTGCATAGGAGATAGGGCGCTGCACACAGAGAAGTTGGAGGAGGTGTTGTGCACGGAGGCCGGAGCACTGTGTATAGGAGTGGAGCGCTACGCATAGAGCAGTTTCTCCAGTGTAAATTTGAAGGGACTGTTCATAGAGGTGGAGCACTACGCACCTGTAGGTGGCACTACGCATAGGGCCAGCAAGTGCCAAAACACTCCGCCAGTCACTCAAAACATTTTGTTTGCCTTCTATAGCCTATAAACAAGTTTACAAAACTTCAAAATTCGACAAACTTGGACAAAGAGGATAGAGATTATGAGGAGGAGGAAAATAGTGGTAGTGAGAGTTTGCGAGATGAACCTCATCATCATAAAAAAGCACACAAAGGAGGCAGAATTATCAGGGAGGAACCATCAAACATCGGATAGTTACAGGCTTCTCATATGACTGTCACTTGTTTCAGGAATCTAAGGTGTTATGAGTTTTTTGAGAGGGTGGAAAGAGTCCAACATCATCCTGCGCTGACCAGGCTTTTTGTAGCCAATCTTCGTGATAACAAGGTAACTCTTTTCAGGCTGACATTTACAGTTTCATCCTCCATCATTACTGATGCTACAGGGATTCCAAATGTGGGGGAGAAATGGTATAAGGCACAAGATTTAGATGAGCACTATTATTAGCCATACATCAAATCTAGGTAAAGAAATGAAAATAAGAGGAATTTTCCTTTCAAGTTCCTTGAAGACAAATATGCCCCTATGATGAGGATCATTATGAAATATTTCACATGTGAGGGTAGATTTTCTAGATTGTACACCTATCACATTAGGCTTCTTATGCATTTTACAAGAGTGAAAATGTTGAGCATCCCTTATTTCTTATTCAAGAACATTGAGAAGATGGTCTACATTGTACAGAAAAGTCCATACCCCCAGCAAATGAGTAGTCTCCATCGCTATTCCTTGATCAATATGATTGTGCTACATCATCTCAACCTCCTTAACATCTCCTGGGAAACATTCATTGCTAGTGACATCTTCAAATGTCCTCAAATTGCTCCACCAGTGCCTCAAGAAACAGAAAGACCTTCCAGTAGTGCCCAAGTAAAGAAAGTGAGAAAGCTGAAAAGACTAGAGTTGTTGAGAAGCCAGAAGCCTACAAGACATATAAAAAATGGGCTAGAAAATTTTGCAGCAGATAGGCAAGTGTTTACTCCACTTGATGTGGAAGGGGCCTTGCCTTCTCCATTAGCTCATAGGCAAATTCTTGCTCCACAAAATGTGGAAGGGGCTTTGCCTTCTTCATCGACACAACAGGTACAACAAGTGCAGCAACTGCATAAGGGGAAGGAAAAGGTGGTAGAGGAAATTATTGATGATGAGGAGGAAAGAGATATTGATTTGATGGAAGATGGTGAACTAGAACAGCCACACATCCATCATGGCATTGAGACAGTTGACTTGGAGGCCCAAGATGAGGTAACAAATGAAAACATAACCACAAGGGAAAAAGATGCACAGATCCAAGCATTGATGTTTGCAAGAGCTAAGTATGTCATTTCATACCTTGAGCAAGAGAACAAGCAACTAAGTGAAAAACAAGTCCTCATTGAGTTGGAACTTCTCAAAGCAAAGAGGCAGCGTGACAAGGGAAAATCAGCAATGCAAGAGGAAGAAATGTCGGCTACCTTGACTACAAAACAAAGAATTGAGAAGGAAATTGAGGGGGATAGAGAAACTTGGATTGATAAGGTCAATTTTCATTTAGAGAAGTTGCTCCAAAAGGTCAATAGGGACAATCGAATCATGAGGCACATGTCTCGCCATTGCAGGACCCGGAACAAGATTTGCAACATAAGGGTCAAGCAAATGAAAAGAAGGCTAAAACAAGCACTCAAAGGCAAAAAGGAGGATGATAGGCTTAGGTTGCTTGCTGAAGCTTCCTTGGCTAACCAAGACACTTGATGGTGGTGTTTTCCACAAATTTTGAGTAGGTTTTGTTTCCTTTTGAAAAATATGGCAATTTTTAACACAGAAATTTTGGCTCTATGCACAGCGCCACTGGTGCTGCGCTTTTCCTAGGGGCATCCAATGGAGGAATGGTCAGTATTTTTGGATTCAAAATGATGAGGACATTCACCCTGAGAATTTTCTAAGCTTTTAGTGCAGAACTGGTCAACCAAAAGGTAAAACAACACCCAAAAAATGACCTTTCTACCCTTTTTTGGACACACAGAAGCAGTCTTGGGAGAATCCATTTTTGAGGGGTCAAATGAGCTTCAAATGAAGAAATTCAAGATGTTCTGGAAATATGACTTGAAGATATTTACAATGCACTATCATGAGCTCAATTTGGACACTGGGAAGTCCTCCAAAATGGACCTAAAAAAAGCATTACGCATAGGGCCTGGGCGCTGCGCATAGGACAAAAATTGTGTTGAGTGTCTATTTCACTGTGCCTTGACTGTAATTTTGAGTTTCCTCTCATAGATGGTGTTTTACTGATGTAAATGATGACTAGGCATGTAAATATGATGGATAATAAGTATTATAAGGTAGATTCATCAGATTAAAAGTCATCTTGAGGACAAATGAATCAGTCTCCTCACTTTTAGAGCCAAGTTGTTAAGATGCCTAGATTCTAGTTTCTTGTTCAGTTTTGGTTAGATTAGCTCCTCATCTTAGGGATTCGACCCCTGAGGATGGGAGGAGGTTGAAACAATGTCTATATATTCTTCTTCTTTCTTATTTTAATGGGTTTGACTTAGTTGGATGCTGAGGCTTTGAGTAGACATCATTTTGTATCAGTTTTCAACAGGAGATTAATGAAAAGTTGCAGTGATTTCTTTGGGATCCATGCGGTATGATGTTCAGTTCAGTTTTCTCTATTGTGATCATATGTTAAAACAGTTTTTGTACTTCATCAATCATTTCATTTTTTTTAAGCATATGTTTTCAAGTTGATAGGAAAAAACCATAATATTTATGCTCTGTTTTGGGAAAATATTAACAATCTATGTTTTCTCCAGTTTAGGAAGAATCCATGTTGCTTACATGCTCTTTCTAGCTCCTCACCTATCTTGAATAACCTCACCCATCAAAAGTTAGAGTGTTGAGCCTTGTGCCTACCTTGCCCCATCGAACACCCTGCAATTTTGACCTAATTGTCTTGCCCTAACTGTTTAGCTCCTCCTGATCTAGCAAAACCCTTCAAAATCAAATCAAACCTTGTGCTATGATACCTAGCCTAATATCAATTTCTAGATCTAGTCAATTTGGCTAAGATCCTTATGGAGAGAGCCCTCTCCTAGCCTAGTAGGGCTAGATACTTGGTTAAGCATGGTTTGTGGTTACCCTGGCATTGCCTTCCTTCAGCCCGAGGTTCAATCCAAGTGATAACATAGTGGCGACCATACTAGGGAGCGAAAGATTAATCACCCCAGTAAGATGTTTCATTTGAATTCTTAAGCTTGTGTATGATGAGTATAGAATTTACTAGGCTGAATTGGAAACTTGTAAAGCAATATATAACATTTCTAAATTAGATATACTAGCTTCTCGAAAGTACACCAGATCCAATCCAGATTTGAATCCTCCAACCATTTTCAGTGATCCTCATAAAATTGGGCAGAAATCTAAGAAATCTGCAAACAAACTCAGTTTAGTCAAATAACCATCAAGTGAGGATTTCATTCCTCATTTTAATTCACTCTTGGGAAGGTTAGACACTTTGCAAGACATTGAGTTTGATGTTAATTTTGAGCAAATTTTATTTCATAGTAAATCTTTAAGTTGGATTGATTAGATAGTTGTTGATTCCTCTATATCTTTTGATAACCCCATTGAAGACTTGTTTCCACAAATTAAATCAGGGTCACAGCTTATTCATACTCTCGATCAGTTGCAAAACTTTTCTTTGAACTTAAACACTTGGTTGCAAAATAAGACTCATAGGCTATCTTTTGATTTTTGAAATATCTCCTTTTTATCTACTGCCACCTAAACAATCCCTTACCCACTGCCTTCATATTTACAGATTGTTCACACTACTCAAGCTATCATTAATCTCCTTTTGAGTGTACCGAGTGCCCCAATCCTCACTTTAAATCCACCACCAGCCCCACCTCCAGTCATGGCTACCCGATATTCACCCCTAGTTTTACCTCAAAATCTTGCTGCCATGCCCGCTAATTATCAAACCAAAATACCTTTCTTTGATGGCACCCAAACCATTACATCTCAACACGTAGACAAGATGAATGATTTCTTTGACCTCCATGAAGTTGAAATTGAAGATGTGACGATGAGGCTGTTTGTACAAAGTTTTGGAGGAGAATTTTGGAAATGGTTCAGAGCCCTACCAGCATGTGCTATCGCTACTTTACCCATCCTCCATAGACAGTTCCGAGATTGATGGGAGGTGAAGAAAAATCCCTTTAAATTTTGTCCGAATATGATAACATCAAAAGAAATGTTGGCGATAGTGTACAAGATTATTGTGTAAGATTTAATGCAGTGTACAATGCTATCCCTGCAAACATCAAACCACCAGAGGGATTGGCTTTGCTTAAGTTTCCAGATGGATTTGAAGTTGATATGGCATATCAGTTGTGTGAAGTGATCCTACAACTCGAGAGGACATGAAAAATAATGTTGTGAGAATAGAAGTGAACTTTCTAGCCAAATGAGAGAGGATGAGATCAGAGAAAAGAATGACCGTAAAAGAAGAAGCATCTACTTCAGATGTAAAAATGGAAACATTGATTCGAACAATGGAAAGTATGGTTAATCGATTGTCCATCATAGATAGACCTGAACCTCAGATCCAAAATCGAAACTTTAGAGGGTAGTAGCAGCGCCAATTCCTAATCAAGCAAAGAGAACAAAAAGCATCGGAACAACTAGCACAACAACAATAGTAGATAAGAACTCTCTTAGAGTAGAATTATGTTCAATGAGTGGAAGAGGAAGACGAGGAAGATCCAGTAATTGAAACAAATCACTTTTTCACTACTGATGGTATGCCTATATTTCTGACCAAAGATGAAGAGTATGTAGAAAGTTCTGACATTCAAAATGATGAATACTACATCTTGGAAAATGATGTTGTTTTAGAGGATCTTATCAGCATGGTTACATAAATGCTTTGAGTGCACAGCAAAGGCAATATCATTTGAGGAGTAGAGATGTACTGGTCAATTCTATTCAGAAGAGGAAGGATGTTCAATCAAAGAATGATCCCCAAATAACCAGAAAAATGGAAAGGAGCTTGCTGATCAAAATTCCAGCAAGGTAAATCAGCCACCAACAAGTATAGCTGCAAAATAGAAAGACAATCAGCACAAGGATAGTGCAATGAAAGATCAAACCGATAAGAGACACATCAGTGTCAAAGGGGTAGAAAAAGTCACGACTTTTAATTTAGAAAGTGAAATTGCTAAATTGAAAGTGTCCATTCCTTTGACTGAGCTTGTTAAGAATAGCTATTACAAACATCATGTATCTAGAATATTGCAAATTGATCTTTTGTCTAACATGGTGAGTGTTGAGGATGATCACCCCGATCTTATTTTTGGTCCAGCTATAGAAGGTCAGATAGAAGATAGTGAAGTCCCGCCCTTTGATCTGAGTCTTAGACTGCATGAGTATATTCTTCATAATGAGCTTCCCACAATTTGATGCTGAAGGCCATCATGGAAAATATGGGCCTGGATATCACCCGAAAATATCATTATTTGTACTCATTTGATTCTGGTAGAGTTCACTACATTGGTCTCATCAAAGATTTGGTGGTTTCTTTAGATCAAATCCTAACCAAAAATGTCTTGATGGATGTGGTAGTAGCTGATATACCACCCGGATTTGGTATGCTATTGTCTAGCTCCTGGGGAGCCAAACTTAAAGGCACTTTACAACTTGACTTCTCTTATGCTACAATCCCTGTTTTCGGTCAATTGAGGAATTTGTACTAAGAAAAGAAGATGAAGTATATGATCACTAGTAAAGAGAAGCCCATAAATCATACGATAAATGTTGTACATACAGATTTAGAGTCTTTTGTTTTCTACACTGATAGTGGATTGAATGATGTAGATATTCAACTTGTAGAAGTAGAAGATGTACCAGAAATTTCCGAGAGTTTTAGAGTAGTTTTTAATCAAGAAAAGGAAAAAATGGCAATTCCTTTTGAGCAGCCTCCACAGGAGCAGAAAGTCAATGAAGAGTAGAAAAGTGAAGTAACCAGCCAAGGTAATATCAAAACTAAAGCAGAATTCAAACATCTGGAAGATGAAGCCAGCCTTTGGAGCATGGACTTTGATGGTGTAGGTATTGGAATTTGGATTCGAAGTCCTAGTTTTTAGCCAGACAATGTCCCTAGTAATGTTAGAGTGTGTTCCTATAAATTAGCTTTTGATTGCTCTAATAATGAAGTAGAGTACGAGGCATTGATTATAGGTCTAAAAATTTTGAAGAAGCTGGGTGCGAAAAGGATTTATGTTTATGGTGATTCAGAGCTGGTGATTAAACAAGTAAAAGGAGAATATCAAGAAAATCATCTGCGGATGAGAGCTTATAGGAATGAAGTTCTGGATATCTTGAAAATGTTTCTAGAATACACCTTGACAACAGTGCCGAGAAGTCAAAATATCATCGCTGGTTCACTTGCTATAACAAGCAGAGATTTGAAAATTCCAATGAATTCTAGGAATAAATTTGAAATTCATGTCAAACATAGGCCTACTATTCCTGATAACCTAGGAATTGGCAAGTTTTCTAGGATGACAATGAAATTAATTCCTTTTTTCAGAATGAAGGGAAGTTTAAGAATGCTTTCATTGATGATGTTTGTGATTCTAGTGAAATCAGATGGATGTTTTACAACTAAAGGATAATGTTATTCGTAGAGGTCTAATACCTTTAGAGGCGTTGTTTTATCAAGATGATGTGGTGAGAAAACCAATCTTGGTTCCTACTGATAAGGGAGTTGAAGATGTAAACCTTGGGACAGCAGACCAGCCCAAACTTGTAAAGTTATCAAAAACATTGTCTCTCGAAACAAAGGCTAAGTATGTTAAGTTGCTTTCTGAATTTTTTGATGTTTTTGCATGGGATTACTCATATTTGAAAGTATATGACAAGAACATCATTCAGCATACTATTCCTATCAAGCCGGATCAAAAACCTTTTAGACAAAAGTTGAAGAGAACCAATCCAAAGCTGCTGCCATCCATCGAGAAAGAGGTAAATAGATTGTTTAAATCTGGTATCAATGTTCCAATTAGATTCTCTAATTGGATTTCAAATTTGGTCCCGGTACGAAAAAAAGACTGGAGAGATAAGGTTGTGCATTGATTTCCAGAACCTGAATAAAGTTCACTTGAAAGATAACTACCCTCTTCCTAAGATGGACCATATTCTACAAAGAGTAGTTGGAGCATCACGAATGTCACTACTAGATGGCTACTCAGGTTACAATCAAATCTTGGTGCACAAAAGATACCAGGACAAAACTACCTTCATAGCACCATGGGGAACTTTTCAGTATGCCAAGATGCCATTTGGGCTAAAGAATGCCAGAGCCACTTTTCAGCGGGTAATGGATATAGCTTTCGCTAACGAGAATGATGTCTTCTTGGTAGTTTATTTAGATGATTTGACAATATTTTCTGGTTCTGATGATGAGCATTTACACCACCTAAGGATTGTTTTTCAAAAATGTAGGAAGTTTGGGATTTATTTAAATCCGAAGAAGAGTCTTTTTGCCATGGAGGAAGGTAAACTCCTCGGTCATATAATTTCTAAAGATCGTATTTGCATTGATCCTTCAAGGGTGGAGGAAATCCAGCAAATAGATTTTCCACGCAACAAAAAGGAAATTCAGGCTTTCAATGGTAAGATGAACTTCTTACACAGATTTATACCAAGTTTAGTTGAGCATTTACGTGAGTTAACTAATATGTTGAAGAAGGATAGCACTATGAAATGGATTGAGGATTCCATGAAATCTTTTAACTTGGTAAAGCTTGCTTTAACCACAACCCCGGTTCTGATCAATCTCAATTATACTCATGATTTTATTGTATTTTCATTTGCATTTGAGCACACTTTGGTTGTGGTGTTGATGGAAAAGAAGGATCAGGTGGAACAACCCATTGCATTTTTTAGTCAGACTATCAGAGATGTTGCTTTACACTATAGCATCATTGAGAAGTAAGCTTTGGCTCTTATAAAGGAATTGAAGGATTTCCGAGTTTACATTTTGCATTCACATACCACAGCATATGTTCTTAAAGCAGTTGTTAAAGATTTCCTAATGCAAACTGATCCAGAGGGAAGAAGAGGTAAGTGTATAGCAGCGATGTTAGAGTATGATCTTGATATTAAGCCTACCAAACTAATCAAAGGTCAAGGCTTGGAAAAACTCATGGCTGAGTCGAATATTCATGCTCTAGACATAAATCTCATTGAAAAAATGTCAGATGATGAAGATGGTGGCACACTCAATTAGGTATCAAAGATGTTTCTCAACTCACCTTGGTATTCTGATATAGTATATGTTCTTCAACATCTTTCTCCTCCCCTTGGAATGCCAAGAAGTAAAGGTAGATCACTAAAACTAAAGTCTACAAAATTTTGCATTTTAGATAGTGCTCTTTATTGGAAAGATCTTGGAGGGGTTCTCCTTAATTGTATGGTTGAAGATTAAGCTCAATAGGTAATGAATGATTTCCATATAGGAGATTGTGGTGGTCACTTGTTTTCAAAAAAAACAGCTAATAAAGTTTTGAGAGCAGGATATTATTGGCCATCTTTGTTTTCAAATTTATATAAGACAGTCATGAGCTTCCATGAATGTCAATTTTTTCAGCGAAAAAGGAAGTTTCTTCCTCTTCCTCTGAAGCTGGTTGTAGTAAACACACCTTTCCAACAGTGGGGGCTTTATTTCATTGGAGAAATTCATCCTACATCATCAGAACAACACAGACGGATTTTGATGGCTATCGATTGCTTCACCAAGTGGATTGAAGCCATTCCAACAAGGCAAGTTATGGACACGGTAATCATTCAGTTTTTAGAGTTCAATATCTTGTCTCATTTTGGTTTTCCTCACAAGATTATTACAAATAATGCAACAAAATTTAAGTCAAAGAGAATGGTTGAGTTTTGCAATAAATACAATATCACATTGGGTCATTCCACGGCATACTACCCGAAGGGAAATGGACCAGTTGAGTCTTTAAATAAATCTTTGGTAAACAGTATTAAGAAGATGTTGGAAGAAAACAAAAATAATTGGCATCAGAAGCTTGTTAATGCTTTATGGGCTGACAGAGTGAGAAATAAGAAATCAATAGGTATGTTGCCTTTTGAGTTGGTATATGGTACTGATACAGTGTTTCCCACATCCCTTACAGTCTCGGTCATGCGATTATTGCAAGAAGCCGGTAGTGAAGAAGATGATATTCAGCACCGGATTAATAAAATGATTCACCTTCAACAAATAAGAGAAGAGGTTTCCCAAAACACTTTCCAGATGCAAGAGAAGATAAAGAAGATTTATGACCGCAAAACCAAGGCAGAAAAGTTTCAGCTCAAGGACGTAGTGCTATGATGGGATGCACGAAATGAAGAAAAAGGAAAGCATGGTAAGTTTAACAATCTATGGAAAGGAACGTATAAAATCTCAACCTATCGAGGACAAAATGCATTTTTATTAAAGAAAATGGATGGTCAAGAATGCTTAGAAGGACCAGTAAATGGTAGGCTCCTGAAACACTACTATTTCTTATGCATTTTACTAAAGTTGCTTCACCGTCATTGTATATACAAGTTTGCTTTCCTTGAAAGATTTGAAGTACAATTTCATTTGAGCTTGGGGCCCGAAGTGAAGGCTATAAAGCTTAAATGATTTGTGTTGAGTTTAGTTGGTTTTTGAGTCAGTTGTGAGTCAGTTTTCAGTTTGTATCGAGTCATCATTCTTCAAAATTTTCAAAAGAGTTTTCAGTCTTTCATTTGTTTGACCGTATTGGCCCAATCAGCTAGGCACTTGGTCTATGGTGTTCTTGACACCTCCAAGGAGCTGCCATCCCCAATAAGGCCAATGTTAGTGTCAGTATATGCATACTTCCATCAGGGATCAAATCTGCTCTTTGCATTTTCATTTTAGGTGTCTCATACTGAATTTTTAATCATTCCATTAGGTCATGTTAAAATGGTCCACTGATGGTTGTCTTTTTCTTAGAAAATCAAATATTCTCGCATGAGGTACATTTCCTGACCCATTTCCATGTTGTATTCAATTGAGGTTTCAAATATGTTACTATAGGTGTCAAGGTAGTTGTCTTTCCATTAGGTTTTAGGGTTCATTTCCAAGGCAATTCCATTAGGTCTTAAGGTTCATTTCCAAGGTCAAAAGCATGATTTCAAGTGTAAATAAAGGGTAGGAAAGGTATGAGTATTAAAAATAAACAAAGTGTAATTGCCAATAAGTCATAATGATTGTATAAAGATATTTTGTCACTAATGTAATTTTCATCTCAAAAACATGTTTTTGAGATGAAAACATAGTACTTTTAATTGATTTTAATGTAATTCAATCCATTTTATGTAATAAGTGTTCCTAGCTGCCTCAAACATTTCTCCTTGCTGCAAGAAAATGAAACCACTAAAAAAATTGGTTCAATCATGTTGGCTTGTAGGGGCCAGACCTAGGTTTAGAGGTGATTTAGCCAAACAAATCCTGGTACTATTGGCCCCTTTGGCAACAGTCTGTGGAGCGTGGATTGAGGTCTCACTAGAGGTAGTATGGGAGGGTGCTAGAACTAGGTTTCCGCACCCTAGAGATGTCTGATGATTTCATTTGGTCCGTGGTTTGACCCTACACGCATGTCGCTACACGCACATATCTGTACCTGGCAGCCTGCGATGCTGCCTTGGTGTAGCCCTACCTAGGGCCCGGACAATGTTATTACCCAAATCCTTGTTATTAACTGGATATTATTTTATCAATGTAGCTTATCTATATGTCTCTAGTTATACTTAACAATGTTCAACATTCATATAAGTGTGTGCGATAAATAAAACAGTATAATTGCATATGGTATCAAACAAGAAATAACACAAGAACAGATACACAAGATTTAGAATCAAACTTCTCTTTATTATTCTTCTTCCTTGGTTATAGACTTGACTCTACCCTACGCACTCAGCTGCAGGGGTCTGCACACTCAGCTGCAGACTCTACTAGGCCATTGCGCACTTAGCGGCGGACTCTACTAGGCCTCTACACACTCAGTTGCAGAGCCTCTTCCTACTACTACGACCCAAAGCACTTAGACTCTTACACTATGCTTGTTATCTTCTAGACTCCACTTTTTGGCTTCTTTCTACTTTAAAACTTAGAGCCTTGCTCTATTTATAAAATCCCATGGTCTGCAGACCATGGGTAAGCCGACACTACATTCAAAACTTAGAGCGAACAACCCTAGGACTCTAACATACAATTTGCGCTCTGCATCTGCAATTCGCAGAGTCTTTACAAGAATAGTACTCAAAACTTGGGCTTTGAGCCTCAAAACATGTTGTGGGGGGGATTCCATCCCCAACATGCCCCCAACACAAACATTGTGACTCATCCTTGAGTCATTATGTTGGTGCGATGATATTGGCACTGAGTCCCTCTAGCTGGTCCCGAATGATTTGGATGTCGGCAACACACTAACCTACTGCCTACTGAACCTGTTGCATTCTTTCTTCTGAACCCTCTGTTTCTGGCATGCTGTGCTGCATCTGTGCATGCATCCCTTGAATCTGCATGAGCTTTCCTTCAATATCTATCTTGATTGTGAAGGCTTCATCAATCCATGGCTAAACGTGCGCTTTTAGAACTACTTCCTTGTGGTGTGTCGCATCCACCTGCTCTTTTAATTCATTGGCTTGGTACATCCTTGCAAGCTGCTGAGTAAGGACTACTATCTATGTAGTCCCTCTGATGCTATCATATTGTTGCTAGAGTTCACATGCCTCAGTCTCCAGCCACTGGATGTTGGGTCCTCCTGCAACTTAGTGAGGACCTCAAGCGCCTACTCCAACATGTTGGTATAGTCGCAGATTGCACGTCCAATCTCTTCCATCCTTGTTGCAATAGCACTGGTGCACTACTCTCTGACCTATAGGGGAGTGGAAGGCTGTGCCTTCAACCGCAGCTCAACAATCTGGGGATTCCGCTCCTGATGCACTCTTACTATTTCCTCTCGCGTGTTGTGGACTCCACTCGCTAAACAGTGGATCTGCACTTCTGTTGGTAGGTTCATTGCAATGGAAAACTCTGGGATGCGCTGGCAAGCATCATCAATCGTCGGTTCTACGACACTAACTCATCGCACTGCAAGCTAATTTGTTCTATATTAATCTTCTACTCACTCAGAACCTGGATTGCGTAGATCTCTTTGGCGTGGAGTTCTATTGTTATCCCATCTTGCAGCTGATAAAGTGTGTCAGGGGGGAGGGAAACCAAATTAAGGCCAATGCCTTTCATCGTATTGAGTGTCACCCGATCAATCATGTTCTCTGAGACTACCGCTCCATCTGGCAATACTATCATATTTTCCATCTTCATGCGTAACATATGTTTTTTTGCTGACATGCCTGCTGCGACGTGTATAGAAAGGGTACCTTCCTGCGGGGGCCACACATGTAACTCTTGCAGCTGCGCGCTTACGGCCCCCAACACAGTCTACTACTCCATCATAAATTCTTGGACCGCTTCACTGGTGACATAGCGAATCGTCTCGTCGATGTCATGGAGATCACCTTCAGTTAAGGTGATCGGGTCGATGGCCAGCTTCGAAGCCTTGGCCTTCTTTCATGGACCCGATCATTCTGTGATGTGTGTCCCTTTGAGCTGTGTAGAGGCGGTCCCTAGTTCCATGCCCTCTTCTGCAAGTTCCATGTCCTCTACCCCCTATCCTATAGACACTGCTTGGCCCTCCTCTTCTTGCACTATTGTGGCCTCTGTTGTTTGCACTGCAGCTGCTGCTTCTACAGCCTTTTCTGCTCCGCGGCTACCTGTGCCACTTCGTGGACTGCCCTTAACTCGGTTGTCAATTTTTCGTTCGCCTTCTCTCGTCTAGTTGGGTGATGCGCAGCTTGGCATCATCCTTATTTTTCTATGTTGTCGTCTTCTCCAGCTCTGCCAGATCTGGGGTGCACCACTCAGGAGACCATGCTTGTAACATCGTAAATATTGCATCGTCAATGGCTATGAATGGGAGCTTTGTCCACTGCTGCACCGGATCCTTTCGCGCCCTGATGTAGATGTTGTGCATGTCCACCTTGAAGTATGCAAAACTCTGCAGACTATTGTGCACCGTGGGGGACAGGTGTGGCATCCTATTAATCCATATTTGGATGCTCACTTCCATGAGCACCCAGAAAATCTTGGTATCATGAATCCGTTTCACGTCCTTGGTGGCCTAGAGCGAAGCATACTTTGCAACCTCTGGTAGGTCTCGATCAATTCTCGGGAACTGACTATCCTCGATCAATTCTCCTGCTACCAGCAAGATGGATAAGAGCAACCACGCGTAGTGGAATGTCTTAACCTACTCCTAGACCTCGTGATAGTTGAGCAAAAACTCCTCGAATAGGAACTCGGTCCAATTGAACTGGACCCCCTCCACTCATTGTTTGGCCAGTGCAACCACCGGCACTGGTACTTCATCAGCATGACATTTTATCATTACTTTACCAGCCAGTAGTCGAGTGGCTATGCACACCCATTTGTCCTTGATACTGGTGATAGTGTAACCCCTTTTCTTCTTCTCTAGCTTTTACTTTGCCTTCATGGCCTCATCGAGAGCCAAATCGCTGCTTTTCCCAGCTATTATCGCGGGGTCCTTTCCCTTAAATGGAAGCCGAGAAATTCTATGGATGAGATCTCACGTGATGGGAATAGGCTCCTCCAGCCATAAGTACTCATCATGCACCAGGAAAAGTAGCTGCTTGATGGCGAAAATGGTGATGGGCCCATAGTGGAAATGTGGCATCCATGGCAGATGAAGCAACCTGGCATTTTCCACATCACGCAGCCATTTTCGCGTCTCTAACGTTATCACTGAGCCCTCTCTATTCTGTTTCATTAGGTTCGCCATTTCTAAGTGCATGAACTTCTTATTGTCCGCGAGGTCCCAGTATTCAAATTTCATGGTGGGGACACAACCTAAGAGCGAGCCCTCAAAGATAATTCCATCAGGGAGGAGCGGGGTCTGGAGTGCACTCTTCGTTGCATCCAGATCCTTTGGTATTTTGGTTTTCCCTTTTCACGGAGGGACATACTCGGGCAATTTCACTGCAGAGCACAATAGTTGGATGTCTTCCTCCACATCTTCTTCTTCCTCTACGATGGTAATCAGAGCTTGCAAGTCTTCTTCCTCTTCATCTGTTTCAATGGTGACGGCCTTTCCTTTTTCTTCCATTGATAACTTATTGTGTGGCAGATTCCTCGAGGACATGCATATCGGTCCCATTGCCTGCTTATCTTTCTTCAGTCTCGGCATCTAGGGTGATTTAGGGATTTTTGTCACACCCCAGTGCCTTCGAGAACATTGTGGACCATGGGGGTCTGCACTGCCTCACTAATGATTCCTTCATCAATTCCCAACCCATCCTTAGCAACCATTGTCATTTCTACACTATATGCAGTCTTTTGCAAACTTAGGGGCTCTATTATCGCTCAGCTCTCAACACTCTGTGCTCTGTTCAACCGCTGAAGTCTCAAATGACCAAGTGTTGTCTGCTGGCTAGTCCTTGGAGTTTTATAGCACCTCTTGAATTCAAATTCGACCGTTCCCCCGAGTTCCAGGCCATCAATGCTTTCTTGGTGGAAGATTTTCTGAATTCTTGCCCATAACTCTTGTCTTAAATGCCCGCCGCCCACTCCATTTGGCCTCAAATCGGACATCTTGTCATGAACAGTGACACCAATAGTCACTTCCCAGCCCACCCACATGACAACGCATCACTCCATGCGTGGGCACGAACCTTGCGACAGGTTGTTCCTGCGCGCACGTCTCAAAGCGCGCAACTCCCAGGCAAAATAATTTATAGTTGTTGGAGGGTAATGTTCCCCTAGCGCTTTTTGGATTGAAACCCTAGCAGACTGAAAGTTATCTATTCAAAGAAACACACATTCACACAGCCATTATGCTATTATAAGCAAATTCTATTGTAAAGGGGACGTACCTTAGGTCCTACATTTGAGAAGGCCCTTATGGTTCAAACCCTTCTTGGAGTTCCCTTCCTCTCTTTTGTCCTGCAAAACAACCAATTCCAAAGAACACAACAGTATATGGACAAAACCTTATAAAGAAACCATCTTCATGTTATAAATAAAGGTAGTTAGTTATGAAATCCAAACAACCATTTACATATGAATTCTAAACATGAATATCATAAACATAAAGAACATTCATATCAGGAACCAAGACATGTGTTTCTTTTATTATAGACAAATAAAGTACATAAAAAGGAATAATTTCACCTGAGTCACCTTCAGCAGGCTCCAAGCAAAGCTTCCTTTCGGATCCATTCCAGCCTAAAGCCTTTAAAAAACTCCTTCCATGCCTTATTTCATGATGTCATAAATGGTGGATGAGCATCAACACATAAGGAAACAAGGGTTTCCTGTACAAATGGGGGAAGTGCAGAAGGCACAAGGGACTTCAGACCTGGTCAAGGGAAAAATCTTAGCATAATAACCTTTCTCTCTCTTCTTTCCTCCCTTAGGCCTTCCCATTGAGGTCTTTTTATACCTCTCCCAAAGTAGTTTTTTAGTTGGGAGTTGGTTGGGAACAGTTGGGCCACGGGCACTAACAGGTGATCAGCAGGTAAAACCCGCGATCTCCACCCAAAAAAGGAGTTTTATATTTTTTTAAGTGTTTTAATACATATACGTGGGTTGGGTATACACAGACTCGCGTATACACGCGTTTAACTCAAGGCAATGTCTCGTATAAGGGATAAAACACTGTTTTTTTAAATTTTAGGACCAGGTCTGGAAGGAGGGGTTGCCCTAGGCCATGAGTGCAGCATCACAAACCATAAGAGTGAGATTTGGAGCTATAATGGATGCCCCCTAATATATGAGGTCAGAAGGGGTACATGATGGCCGAAACGTATTATGCAAGTACATGGAAAGGAAATCTGTCAAAAACTGAGGAGGACTTCACCAGAATTCAGCTTGCCAAGCCACCAAAGGAGATCAGAAATAAACAATGTCTGAGGCGGGCATACCCATGCTCAGAAAAGGTAAAGCATGTCTGCATATCAAGTACAAGCGGATCCACTAAGTATACAAGTATAAATGACTGGAAAATACATAATGGATCATCTGATCATGATCGAACAAGTACATGTCTGAATATCACATATAAGACTGTCAATGATGCTGAAAGATGCAATGGATCACTGATATCAAAGACTAATCCCAAAAGGTACCAACTGAACATGATGGAATAGGATGGTACTACACTGTAAACTCAGGTGCCAGCATATAGAATGTCACCATGATTGACTGCAATATGTAAGGTGGAATGGTATCAACTAGCAGCAACAGGAGCAACTGTCAAGTGAACCAATGAATGTTGATACAACCTGAGGTCTTCAACGACCGTCGTGGTACATTTCTACACCATGGGAATAAATGATCTGAAGTCGACCATGTGAGAAATCGTTTGATTACCGGTCATTGATGTATACCGTTAACAAACGCGAGACTACTCACCGATAATGATAATGAGCGTCAAGGTACCTAGTACAATATAACAAGTGTGAATAGATGAACAGGAGTCGAACACCTGTAAGAATCTATCGATCAGGAGACAATGATGGTTTCCCACTGTCGATAGTGAAGGATCTGCCATTAATGACTGCAAACCCCAAGGTACTGCCAAATGGACTCTAGATCTTTGCCCCAGAGCAATGAGTCGGAGTCGATAGAGAAAGATCCACTATAAGGAAGGCATTAAGGAATCCTTCATCAATCTAGCGCGAGGGTAACCCGTAGGCCAATCATGTGGAAGGAATCGGATGAAAGAGATGTAGTAACCCAACCGACGTACGTTTCCGGCGTACACAAGATGTGGCTAGCGCACGACAGAAACCCTCTGAACCAACCAATAATGACAGCTGACACAGAGGTGAGGTATCCACCAATAGGGTCAAATGGAAACCAAGGTACTGCACGAATCCCAATGTGTGATAATGTAAGTTGATGTCGATCACAAGGGAAACCACTCAGTCAAAGACCCATGATACTGATCGATGCTGAGCACAAGGTGACCTATCAATAATGAAAATAGGGCCAGGGTGTGGCTCTAGGCCTGTCCTCAGAGCAAGATGTCGTCATCGATAAGGACAAGACCCGCCAACAAGAAGTCAATGGGGACCTTCTCAAACCGGTACGAGTAAAGGACCAATATAGCTGATGTGATGATAGACATGATACTGACAACCAGGGATGGCCGACTAAAAAATGAGTCAAGAGACACCGCAGAAAGGCCGAATCAGGCTAAATTCCCTTGAACAAAAGCACGACTCAATGTGACTATGTGGCAGCATATGATGACTCTGTACAAGTTTGTCATGCAGGAGGCACGAACGAACCCTCCATATGGTTGGAAGAGATAACCAATCGGGGGAGAAATGACTCAATAACAAGGTTAAGGCGTACCTAAGTCAAACTAAATCCCACCCAAACAGAGGAGACTTTGTTTTGAGTGCTTTGTTCAAGGGTGACACGACTGACTCTAGCTGCCAACAATAAAATGGAAATACTGTCCCGTTCCCGCTCTTTTTGGAATATTTAATTTTTTTGTCTTTTTCTGTTAAGCTTGAAAAAGAATAAAAGAATGCTATGGTATAGTGGAAAGAATGAGTCTCGGTGAAACAGATGATCTAGTTCCTGGGAATGGAACGTTCCTATGCTCAATGCAGGGAGGCGAAAACTGGTCAGTGACACTCAAAGGTGTGTTCCTTCCACGGGTCAAGGTGTGTCAAGCTGCAGAAGTCAAAGGTATGCAAGGTTGATTTTGCAGTCATCATGGTCAAAAGTTGGCTTAAACACGAGTCCAAGTTGGCTTAAATCGGAGCAGCATGGGCAACAAATGTCAGTGAGGTGCTAACTACGATGCCCATGTAAAGGATGGCTCTACCATCGTGTCATGATTTAAAGAATCGGCGAGTGAAGATGGCTTACGAACCATAACATGATGGGGTCGACCCTATGGCAGATGTATCGGCAAATGGAGGCTAGTATGCATAATGCAACAGATAAATGGTATCCCTAACCTATATGCCAGTGAGAAAACGATACCTGCCATGACGGGTCAGCAGTCATGGAACCGTCTCGAAACTGTCAAAAAATGTCCAAAATGTCCTAAAAAAACAAACCAATCTCGACATTCCAAGCTCCCATGTTAAAAATCACATGAGGCCAAACAAAATAAAATTTTGAAAAAATTTTGCATTTTCAAAACTTATAAAAGATATTTTGGACTCACCATTTTTACCATTTGAGTTTGAGAGCAAAGGATTTAGAGCAAAAGGATCAAACTTCCCATAGCCAGATTCAACCGTTCAAATTCGTCAAAAACCTCCAGGTAACTCTTATACTTAGCTTGCAATTGATTGTGACTGGTTTTAAGATTTTTTATTAATGTTTCACTGTTGAATTTTTTGCCCAAAATTTCTTCGCGGTGTATACGCGGGTTGGTAATATGAAACCCACGTACGCGCGGGCCCTATACATGACTGTGTGCACAGGGACCCGCGTATACGCCACGAACAATTTTTAAACAAAAACTAACAGTTACAAATCATTTTTTTCTCAGAATGCCTGTCACGTGGCATGAAAGAGAGCACGCAACGGTGGATAATGAAGTTATGAACAGTCCAGAAGCCTTAGATGCCTTATGGGGATGCAGTTTGCTTAAATTCTTCAAACTGCTGAATATGAAAGAAAACACACGTATGATTGATATGCTCATTGATTATTGGGACATCGAGGAGGAAGCCTTTATGATCAATCAGATGCCACTCAGGGTAGAAGTGGAGGATATCTATTTCATCATAGGCCTTTCCCGAAGGGGAGAGGTAGTACATTCCCGGGGCAGGACATGGAGCAGTCTCACGATAGAGGACTATGTACATATATATTGCCTGGGACATCCCAAGAAGGTTGGGAGCCAGATTTCCATCACACATGTGGCGAGTTTATTGCTGAGGATAATCCTGTTCACCATAGCTCGAGTGAACGGATCATCCTCTCTGCATCAGGCATCACGGCTGACCATGAGCGTGGAAGTTGACTGTCTCACTACTGTGTTCGATTGGTGTACTCCTCTTCTGGCCAACATGAAGATCCAGCTCACTTCTATCAGGAGGGGACAGACAAAAAACTTTGGATATGGGACTATCCTATGTACTTTCTTTTTCGAGAAGGTTCCCGCACTCCGCCCCAGGGTGGCAGTTTCCATCAACACCCCACGTGATCCACGCATGGGCCGGTGGGCTGATCTGATGAAACATCTGGGGGGTGGGGAGGTCCCAAGGACTGCCTTCGATGATGACCTTTTCACCTGGTGGGATCAGCAGATCATTGCCATGGATGCCTACCCCTATGCTGGGTTGGATTTCCGAGGAGATCCTGATCTAGCGTTACCACCGAACGCAGCATGGGGCGAGATTGGTAAGAATTTTTTGATTTTATGATTTTTTTGGATTTTTCAAATATAATGATGAATTTTGAAAAATATTTTTGATGAGATTCAAATGACTGATATGATGATCATGTTTCAGACATTGGGCCGGTACGACCAGATGGGTTCCCACGGCATGGACGGCGCGGTCGAGGAGCCGAAGAGGCGGCTGCTGATACAGAATGGACTCTACACAACGTCCAGTGACACTTGGCGAGACTGAGCTGCCGAGTACCGATGGCTGCCATAGAGGACCTTCCTGAGGATATGCAACGTCATGTGGTTGGCATGCCACGTGACTGGGTTCGCACTTTTCGGCGTGTGGCCAATGCGATAGTTACCTACTTGGCTGCTCATCCTAAGCCGGGGCATTAGATATGGGGCACATGATTACGGGCATTTGAGTCCCAATTTTGTATATTTTTGGACACACATATGTACACTCGAGATGCTTTATGATATATATATATATATATATATATATATATATATATATATATATATATATATATATATACAGTTCGACTTTTTGATGCTTGATTTTATTGTGATGAATGAATTATGTGCCAGTCTAATGCCTGATTAGCGATAGAATCAGCTAACCAATTATGAGATCTTGGAATGTGTAAATAATTAATATAAGTAAATGATCTTTGCAAAAACCTCACCCTTAAATACTGGTGATATAAACATGGATCCCTTACCCGATAAATGTTGTTTAATTGTGACACTATCAATTGAGAATCAAGATAAACTACCAACGAGTCGATCCCATGAGAGATCACCTCGGATAATAAATTAATAACGGTAGTATACTCAGCCATATTGTTTGAAGCAGGACCAATGCATATGCCTCTTGATACCATCAATTGACCAGTTGGATAATAGAGTACCCAAGCTGCGGAAGCGAGATTCCGAGTGTGCCGACTAGCACCATCGGCGAACCCAAAATAGACCAAGTCATCCATCAACACCTGCCACAGCAGACCAAAAAGTGCTGATATCAAAAACTCTTGATGATATATGTACAAATATACATAATGTACAAAGAAGCCATTGCCTAACTCCTACTTAAGCAAAGTACTTCTTCAGGTAGAGCCCGTTTCGGGGCTCCGCCAGCTTGTTTCCCTCAAAATCGATTAACTCATACGACCCTTTTTCTAAAACTCGTTTAATAATAAAAGGACCGTACCACATAGGCTTAAATTTTCCTGCCCCCAAGGTGTCTTTATCTTGGTCATAGACCAAGACAAGGTCACCTTCAGAAAAGACTCGAGGACAGACAGATTTATTATACTGCATTTTGACCCTTTTCTTATGAGCCTCATTCGCTGTGGCTGCATCTTGACGCTGCTCATCGAGATGTTCCAAGTGAAGGATGCGCTCTTCGAGACTCAAAGTCTCAGGAAGGAGCTCAACAGCTAACTTAAGAGATGGAATTTCACATTCAACCGGAAAGATAGATTCCATCCCATAAACCAACTGAAAAGGTGTAAAACCAGTAGCCGTTTTCACGGAGGTTTGGTATGCCCAAAGAGCCAAATACAACATAATGTGCCAATTGGATCAATTTTTTTCGATTGTCCGTTAGAGGATCGTCTTAAGAGTTTTATTGACTTCCTCGACCTGTCCATTGGCCTGAGGATAATAAGGAGACGAATGCTCTTGTCGTAAACCCAATTTGAGAGCCAATTCAGACATCAGTTGATTCTGGAAATGACTGCCATGATCAGTGACAATCTCTCTCGGGATACCAAATCTTGAGATAAACTGATTAAAAAGGAACAATGCTGCCATGTCACTATCGTTCTTGTAAGTAGGCATGGCCTCGGCCCACTTCGTAAAGTAGTCTACAGCCACGATAATGTACCTGTGATTCGCCACTGAAGGTGGATTACAAGCCGTAAAATCAATACCCCACTTAGTAAAGGGACCGACGGTGACAACTGGAAAAAGAGGAGATGGATGCGCGCGCATCTTCTGAGTAAAAATTTGACAAGGGTGACAACATTTGACCGCTTCCACACAGTATTTTAAGAGTGAAGGCCAAAAATATCCGGCACGTAAGATGCGCTGGGCTGTAGCAAGCCCTGATAGATGACCACCACAAGCTCCACTGTGGCAGTCATTGAGCACTGACTCTGCTTCCTCTAAGGTCAAACAGCGCCGAAGGATTGGATCAACCCTCAACGGTATAATGTATCACCAATGATAACATAATTTTTAGCCAGGTGACGTAATTTTCGACGTTCATCCTTAGAGAAAGTAGAGGGAAACTTCAAAGTCTGGAGATAAACAATGATATCTCCATACCAAGGGTCGAGTGAATAGATGAGGAATAAATGTTTGTCGGCAAAACTTTCCTCATAAACAATATCCTCTCCACAAGGCAGCTCAGAAATTAGCTCAGCGAAAACCATGGATTTCTTAGACTTGGCAGACAAGAATTCGAGATCAAATTCTTGCAATATGACTATCCATCGATTATATTTGCCCCCAATCACTCGCCTACTGAGGACAAACTGAAATGGATTGACTGCCACTAAGACAAAAGTTTTGCGTAGCAGGATATAATGACGGAGCCGTTGGATAGCATGGACAACTGCCAAGGCCAACTTCTCAACCGGAGAATAGCGAAGTTCAGGACCTATTAAGCCTCGACTCAAATAATAAATCACATGCTCGGTGAGAGCATCGTCCTCATGAACGAGAACCATACCAATCGTTGATTCTACTGCAGCAAGATATAAAAGGAAGTCTCTACCATAATCCGGTGGACTCAAAAGCGGGGCAGAGACTAATGCCTTTTTCAAAGCATCAAACGATTGCTGCGCAAAGTCGTCCCATACAAATGGAACTCCTTTCCGTAGCAAACGCATGAACCCTTTAGTGATCTCGGCATAGTTCTCTATAAACCGTCTTAAGAAATTAGCCTTCCCTTGAATACTTTGAAGTTGTCGAATTGAGGACGGGGGAGGCAACTGAACTATTGCCTCAACCTTGAAGGGATCAACCCGAATCCCTTCATTTGAAATGATGAACCCTAACAGCCGACCGGACGTAACCGCGAAAACGCACTTGTTGGGATTCAACTGGATTTTATGAAAACGTCATCGATCGAAAACTAATCGAAGATGACTAGGGTGATCAGTTCTCTTTCGAGAACGAGCAGTGAGATCATCCAAGTATGCTTCGATGACATGTTTGATGTTTTGGAAAGCATATGACATGGCCCGCTGAAAGGTGGCTCCAGCATTTTTAAGACCAAAAGGCATCTTTCTATATGCAAAGTTACCCCAGGGACATATAAAGGATGTCTTATGTTGATCTTCAGGACGGATAGAAATTTGATTATAACCAGAAAAACCATCCATGAAGGAAAAAACCTCATTACCCGCACACTCGTCAATAATCTGATCAATGAATGGCGTGGGGTAATTATCTTTCGGACAAGCCTTATTTAGGTCCCTAAAATCGATGCATACTCAGATTGTTCCTTGCTTTTTATCTACAGGGATTGCATTAGAAACCCAATCTGTAAGAGGAACAGGGTATATAAAACCCACCTTTAGTAGCTTCTCAACTTCAGCTTTGATAGTTGCCGCTTTCCTAGGGTTAACCGGTCGAAGCCTTTGATGAACCAGTTTGGCGTTCTCATACGTCTTGATCTCATGTTGAACTATAGAAGGATCAATACCAGGCATTTCTTCATAAGACCAAGCAAATACATCTCGAAATTCCTTGAACAGGTCAGTGTAAATTTGAATTTCTTCAGGGGAACATTCAATTCCGATGAAGAGATTCTCGATCATGTTAGGGTCCCTAGAGATGTTTATAGGTATCATTTTTGAAATCACTGACATATTACCTTCGGCATGAACATGTGCTGGAGCGAAAGGATTTGACACCGTACAAACATCACTAGTACAGAGCTCGGAGAATCTAGATTCTACTTCCTGCAATGGAGGAAGAAAGTATGAACGATGGTGTAAGTCTTCCCAAGGTCGATCTATACCCATCATTGCTTCGAGGATTGCTTCTTCAGAAGGTAAAACCGAATCTAAGGAGTCCAAGGCAGAGGTAGAATCAAGGCTCCAAGCCGGGGCCACATCACCATCTAACTCCTCTTCGAAAAAAGGAGCAGAGTGGTTGTCTGCAGAGTCTACGATAGACTGATATCTAAGCATAGCTGCAGATAAAGGGAATGCCATTCCATTTACTTGTCCTTCAACTAATGTGGTCGTAGGTGAAGGCAAGGTTCAAGGGTCTGAAAAATAACGAGTTCGAAAGAACTCTTCTTGAGGAGACTTCTTAGATGATGAAATGGCATTGATTTTAGCGAAAGGAGAGGGAAGATCAAAGGTACCCATCAACGAGGAATACATCCCCACTCCTAAATTCTTAGTAGGCAGGCAAGGGTTATCCACTAAAGGAATAGTAGAGTCAGAGCTTGCTTGAGGATCAACTGCACAATAATCCATCTGATCAACCTTAATGATTTTCCCCTCATGAGGAAAGCAAATGACACGAAACAGAGTCGAAACAACGGTGTCCATTTCGTATACCCAGTTCCTTCCTAAGAGGAGATTATAGTCTAGGTTAGCATCTATGACTTCTACTTCAATATTGATGACCTTCCCCCCAACATATATAGGAAAGGCCGGGATAATCCCATGCAGCTTATGAGAATGACCATCAAATGCAGTCAAGACGGTAGGTGAAAGAACGACCAAAGGCGATCCAATAGCCTTCCAACATGACATCGACATGACGCACGTGGAAGCTCCTTCATCGATAACGATACGAAAAAAGTTGATTTTCTGGTATGTAGACTTTATTTGGAAAGCCATATGATGAGGGAGTCGCTTTTTGACATTTAGCATGTCAAAAGTGAGCACTAAAGAGTTAGTTGGATCGACTGCTCCAATCGCGGAAAGTAAAGCACTTCGCTGAGCCGGACACGACTGGAGAACCTCTAAAGCGGACATGGCGCATGGACTCTGAGCCAGATCCTCAACAATGGAGTAATTCTGGGCGGCCCTAGCATTAGGATTAATAGTTGCGCGTTTAGCGGAACCTTTCGGTATCCGTGGTATAGTCTCAACAGGGGGTCGCTCAATATGAAGGTCGGTATTTCCGGGAACAGTCTTGTCCTTGGAAGTTTCAGCTTCACCATAATCACGTGACCGAGTAGTCACATGGACGTTAGAACCCATCATGAAAACATTTGATGATTTTTCCCCTTCCTGGTTGCCCCCTGCGGAGGTACCAGGATTTGAACTCGCGCCAGCAAGAAGTTGCTGCCCTTGGGGAAAAGGGTTGGTTAACACAGCCTAAGAACTAGAAGTCCCTTGCTGTCCTAACAAGCGCTGAGCGTCTTCAATCTTAGGGCAGATATGAGTTAAATGGTCTCCACTGCACAACTTGCATGGAAACTTGACTTTCTTTCTAGACTCATTTCTACCACCACCAGCGTTGTTGCCGGATTTATTTGCATCAGGCTTCCCATCCTGGTTCTTTTTCTTACCTTGTCCTTTCTTTTTCCCATTGGAATTTTGATTTCCTTTGGGGTTATCAGATTGGACGACATTAATTGAAGAAGTTTGGGAAGCCATGGGATTAGACGATGTCACTTGGTTGTTAGAAGCAGTTTGTAAGGACAATTGCTACAATTCGTTCAACAAGTTCACAGTAGTTGTGTCTACCGACCCAACGATACCATCCACGTGGGGACCTGGCTTCAACTTAGCTATGTCAACCTTAGACCCAGGAGCATCTGGCAAGTATTTTTGTAGGATCCCAGACTGAGAGTAGATCAATTCTAATTGTTGGGCCCTAAAAATGGCTTGCTCCTCAGAATAGACTCCAGACATGGAGACATCCTTACAGATCTCAGGTTGTAAAGATTTCAAAAACCATTCGAGACAGTACTCCGGAGTGATTCCGGCTTTAATGAGCCTCTTTCTCCGTCTCCATTCCTGAATATGGTCCGAAATGTGAGTTGCCTTATCCTGACGAAAAGTGGCCAGAAGTTCAGTTCTGGCATCATAACAGACAGGTAACTGGAAATGATTTAAGAAAATATTGGCTAAGTCAGCGAAAGAGGTAAAGCTGCCCCCTGGCAACTCTATATAACATTTGGCCGCATTACCAGTCAAGGTGCGCTGAAAAAGTCTCAACCTAATCGAGTCATCGATTAGGGAGTTAGATGAGCACCACAAATGGAATGTGGTTACATGGTCGCCTGGGTCTTCACCACTCTTCCTTTCGAATTTTGGAATGTCCGAAGGGATTTTGGTTGGGACCAGAGGCCAGGCCGGGTTGTACTTGATTGGATCGTTTGTTAACTTAGTGAGATCTGGCAAGTTCAATGTTTTAGAGAGATTTTTCGGCGAAAATCACATGGAATACCATTTGTCAACGTGTTTCGAACCAACAAGTGTGGTTCATCGTGCCAGAAACGGAAGCCTGGGAGGACCTTGGGGATTCCACCCAGACTGGGCGGAACTACCAAAGTTATAAAAAGATTGTCATGGGTTTTGGAAGGCACCAGGCTGCCCGAAGTAACCAGCAGAACCGGCTGAACCAAAAGGCAAGCCTTGTGATCCAGCAAAATTTGGAGTTTGACCAACTCCTGCCGCAAAACCCCCATAACTAGCAAAGTTTCCTCCTAAAGGATTATAAGGAGTTGATAACCCCTGATACGGATTCCAAGCTGAAGCTAAGGGAGGAATACTTTGAAATGAACTAACTGTGGAGTACGACCTATTCCCTTGTTGGCCGAAAGACGGATTCCCTGTTCCTGTGCCACTAACCCCAGGGTTAGTCCAACCTTGGAAAGGATTGTTGCTTTGTCCTATAGAAGAAAAAGTCATGGATCCTATTGTCGGGTTGGAATGTGGTATATGACCACTTCCGAAAGGAAAACCCTGGAATGAAGTCGATCTGCCCATCATGGATGTAGCGGCACTAAACGGAACCGATGGAATACCCTGTGAGTGGGTTCCAAATGGGAAGAATCCAGTACCAAAAGCATCGGTTTGGGCATTTCCACTCATGGAAGGAATGGATGTAGACCCAACTAAAGATGTGCTAGAAAAAGATCCAAACAAGGAAGAAGAGGAGATGGAAATCGTTCCTCCCCCTTGCACCGATGTTGGAGTTCGCATAGTCGTAGCACTTGTAGAAGCCATGCTTCCAGTAGTGGTCATGGATTGTAAGCACATAACGTAACCTGGACTTGACGGTCTATGCGTCGGAGTCCCAACGTATTGTAATACGTCTGGATGACTATATGGTAGTGGAGAATTCGGAGCCGCTAACGACTCTGAGAGTTCCTCTACCTCTATGTTATTCTCTGCTTGAAAGAGAACTCGAGAAAGGACTGGAGTGTCCCTCTCCTGTTCGGAAGTGACAGGCCTTGCTTGATCACTAATGCCCCCGAGAGGAGGATCAATCCCCAATGTGTCAACTACTTGGGACGAAACCCACCAGTAGTGTTACCTCTGTGCCTTCTAGGAGAAGGCTCTAAACTTGGTGGTGAAAGACCACGAAGTCTTCGAGACCGTCTGGGAGATCGGTCAGCCACTTTGATTTTTTTTTTATGATCTAACTAAAGACTCAAAAAATTGAAAGCTAGGCCAACTAAGAGCACAGAGCACACACTATAAAGTCCCTAAAGATAACATCCAGTCAAACAACTTCCAAGTATTTCCGCTCCGGTTGATTAGGATCGGACACCAAAATACAAGAAAGTGAATTAAGGGGCCTTTCGAAGATAGTCTAGGATGATGAGGGCCTAGTCCTATCAGTGAAGGTATCAGAGGAAGTTACGCTGACCTCCTAACAACAGCCTGCACCGGTGCAAGCCCCCAAGCTTCGCAAGGGTGCCCTCCAGTAATACTGTCGAGAGTGATGCAACATCGACCTCAGGTGCCACGGGATTCCCCTTCGCAACCACCTATGTATATCCCTAGGAGTAGCAACTATGGATACCAACTCGTCGCAGAAGCCAGGCGAAACAGTCGTGAGGTAAGTTCGGACAAGTAGGAGAGGGGTTATCTCTCTTTCCTGTCTTCACAGACCCTCGTGCTTAACTCCCAGATCTGGAGCTTTCCTGGTCTTCCTAACACTATTGGATTTTCACTCGCTATTCAAACTCCTATGTTTGACGTTTATATGGCCTTGGAGAGTTAACCCTCCACTCGCCTAATCCAAGGCCCTAAAATCCTAAACTTGTTGGTGTAACTGACTTAAACAAAAATTTTTAGTGAATTTTAGTTAGCGCTTGATTTTAAAATAGCCTGTTCTTTAAGTAATAGGGTAATGGAATTGAAACTAGTGGTGTTTTTTGACGCAAAAGAAATTAATAAAAACCTAACTACATGCACATGCATTTGTTTTCATTTTTCGATGAAGAGAAATTTATATAGGGTTCAGAGGAACTTCTAATAAAAAAAAAAATTCTTTTCTTTTTGTTAATTCACGCTTCACACTCACAGAAGTTAACAAAGCTATGTATGCCTAAAAAGGTATGCAAATCTATCCTAATGCAACAAATATATGCCGATGCAAGATTCGAAACTACTCTAAAAACAAAAAATGAAAGTTGCTTTCTTATCAATCTTTATCTTGCCACTTAAAATGTCTAGATGGTGTTAACACCCAGGTTGTTCCCTTTGACTCCCAAGGGAATACGGCCGGGGTAACCACTAACCAATCTTTGGATTACAGCTTCTAGCCAAACTGTAATCAGAGAGGGCTCTCTCTTTGAGGTTTGTCTATGTCTTTGTGAAAATTTTAGGCTAGTTATGAGTTCAGGGTTTGGTTTTATGTTTGGGTTGAGGGATATCTTTCTGTACCTAATGTGAAACCTTCAGATAGTTCTAATCCATTGGGCTATGGAGTCTGTGACTACAGGTTGTTTGAAATATTGAGTTGAGTTGCTGAAATTACAGGGCCATTTAAATACTTCATGAAACAAATTTGAAATTGTGATGGTGAAGTGTGTATTAACTAGTGGAAAGCAATTGAGAATTTTCCACTAAGCTAGGAGTGTGAGAAAGAGATATATTGCACAGGAAGCAGACTTGAATTTCCTGAAACAATAATCACTGTGACAGATATAGTGTAGAGGTGCAGCAATTAAGAATTACACCTTTATAACTGTAACTGAAGAAAACATTTATAATAGCATAGATTGAGTCCAGGGTAATCTGTGATTAAATCCTAGAACTATTATTTTTCCTTGCCATTAACTGTGAAACACAGAACATGAATGAGCTATGAGAAGATGACAAAACACATAACGAAGAGTTTAAAGAAAACTTATTGATTCATGAAATACGCAGGAATCCTGTAACATTCAGCTAAACACCACAATGCATCACATAACGCAGAGCTTTGGAAATTCCATCACTTTTGTATTAATAATCTGGAAGTTTACAACATAAGAAATCTGGAAGAGAAATCAACAACAACCCCTGCAAACTTATGCGAGGGGGGAATATATACAAGCGGTCATACAAAATATCTGAGGCGTTGAGTCATCTGAGAAATAAATACATTCACCAACTTGTATAGAAAGCAGATAAGAAGTTATTACAGCTTTGAATATAACATAAATGCTTCTTTAATTCTGTCAGAAGACTTTTTGACCTTTGGAGGTCACTCAGTCGGTTGAACGCTCTGTTATAAATGATGAATGACGTGTCTTTGTAGCTCTGTCCTCCTGTAGCTTTTCGGCCCTGTCACCTGTGACTGTCACTGCTGCTTTGGTGGCTGAATAGTTTTTCTGAGTTGGCTCAGCCCATTCTTCTCCATGCATGCTGATTTTATCAAAATTTTCCTGTGCATGATAACTTGTATCTTTGATGAAAAACTTAGTGGATGGCTTCTTGTCTATAATATCATCTGTATCGCCTTAGTCCACCATTCCTGTGTGGGCAATTGATGTCTCAGAATTGCCTCTAAAGTCTCATCTGCCTTTGTGTACTTGTAGAAGTTTGGAGGCACTTCAAACCGATGTTTAATTTCATTCATTATAAAGAATAAGTTCTCTACCCTGTTGTAGAGACTTTGTCCTGTTGCTGGTCCTGTTTCTTCTGAGGTACTGGGCCTTTCAGTGATCTGATTAGTAGCGAATGTATTGACCCTCTTGGCATAATGCTCATGTGAAAGTAGTCTCCCTGCGTTGTTTAGTAAGCTAGGAAGACCTTTGCCCTGTAGTGCTGTGAACTTGTCCATGAATTTATTCACCTCTGTCTGCATGTCATGGCTTCTTCTTTCCAGCGTTTGTACCAAGCTTCTCAGTGTAAGGACCCTCTTTATCAGCTGGATAGTCTCAGTTCTGCTTGTGATTCCCATTGTCGCCAGCTGAGCACTTGTTCTGTTATTAAGCACATTAATCATTCTATTGGCAACCTCAGGCATATTGCCTAGAGATGCCCTTGATCTCTGGATTTCCCTCTGTGCTTTCCCTATGAGCTCTATTTGCTCATGAATGGTCTCGATGTATTGCCATTGATCAGTTATGGATTGGCCAATGTTGGCCCATAGGACTGTCTTGAGCTCAGCTGTTACTTTGTCAAGTGTGAGCTCCTTCTCCAGCTCCTTTATTTTATCCTTAAGGGCCTTGATTTCCCTTCCTTTTTCTGCTACAGTCTGCTTGGATTTATCATATCTTTCATTGAGTTTGGCTAAACTCTCCCTGGCCTCATTTAGCTCTGCCATTTGGGCTTCCAGGGCTTGGATTTCATTCTTGAGCTTCTACATGTCCAGGCTTGGAGCCTGCTCTGTTGTTGGTGCAGTTGCTGATGTAGACGGTGCTGTCTGTTCAGTAGGAGGAGTAGTAGTCTGAGGAGGTTCCTCCAGGTTAATTATTTCTGGAGGAGGCTGAGATGTTTGTCCTCCCTCCTTTTGTTGTAATGCTGCCTGCAGTGCAGCCTGTGCAGCCTCTGATTCTCCCAATTTTTCTTGTGTTTGGATCAGTTGTTTGTATAGGGACACCAGCATAGCTGATGCATCTTGGTCATGTCTCAGCTGGGCAACTTCTTCAGTTTGTGGGTGAATGGTTGCTGGGACTTTCACCATCTTTCTTAATGCTGCCATATCTGCATCTCTCAATTTCAAAAATGCCTGCACAGCCTTGATGTCCTTGGGATCATGCCCAAGTTCTACGATTATCTCCTCGAAGGCTTTAATTCTATTGTCCTTTGCTTGAGAGGATGCTCTCTCCAACTCCAGTTGGGCAGCTGTATTATTTAGGCTATTTTCTAGCCTGTAGTTATCTAATGTCTTATCTGCCAAGGAGGCATACACCATCTCACCCGTTTGCTTATGCAATTCGATTTTGTCCATTGGGTGGATGTCCTTGGCAAGGACCTCCAGGTTGGTCCTTATGTAAGCTGCAGCTGACTGCGGCTGCAACACTACTGGCATAAAATGGCTCATGATCATCTTGCCCTCCTGGACATCAAATGCAGACATTAGTCTTTGCTGGTTAGTGGGAGCCATTTTCAACAAATGATTATATAGTTGTACTCTTATGGGCTCATTCCTCTTCTTTATGTCAATGAACTGCTGCTTGATGCCCACCTCAGCTCCTCTTTGCTGGCTTGAGGAGCTGACTTCTCCTCCCACTGTCCTCTCTTGTTCCTGCTGGAAGGAACTTGCAGATGCCTCCATACTAGGTGGGCCCATGCCCAAAGACTACCCTATTGGCATTTCCTCCTCAGAAAGGGGATCCATTCTATGTCTTTTCTCCCCATGAGTTGTTGATGTTGTGAGGGGAGTCTCTCTGTCCCTCTTTCTACTGATATCTTCTTTCTGTGGGGTTTGAAGGACTGAGGCCTCCACTGTTGTCTCCTGCCTAGGAGGCACAATTTGTTGTGGCTGCTGCTCAGTGGAAATTGGGGCCTGTGATATATTTTCTTGCTGCCCTGATTTCTCCTTTTCTTGCTGCTCCTCTTCTTGCTGCACCTCTTCATTTGGTGGCTGCTTTGTCTCCATTTCTTTCTCTTTGCCTTTGCCAGAGGTTTGATCAGTAGTTCTGGCTGCTTGCTGATGCGCTGTGGAGGATGAGGCAGCTGCTCCCCCTAGAGTGATTGGAAGAGCAAATACCTGTGAACAAAGCTCCAAGTCAGCCATCTTTTGGAGATTTTTAACTGCTCTTTGATTTAAATCTTCTTGTGTGGCAGCCTCCTCTAAGGTTCCTCTCCTCCACTTAATTTGATTTGCATACTTTTCTATGTGAGGCAACCTTACATGGTCATAACCAGACAGCCTATATTTGACCCTTCTTAAAGTTATGAAGTGATTGGGGTCATAAGGTTTCCAAAGGAAACTGGTCTGTAGGCCAAGGGATTCTAGCATTCTGTCTGCTTCTTGCCAACCTTCCTCCCTTTTGTTGTAGATGAAGTGGCCTAATTGGTTTCTTACCTTGAGCTATGTCTTCTTGCCCTTGCCTGAGAAATGTAGCACATCAGCATTCCCAAACTGCCTGAAGTATTCAAGGGCAAACAATCTCATGGGCACATATCTGGGCAATCTGTATGGGGGCAACTCACACCCATAGATTCTAATGACTGTGTGGTGTTGGTAATAGTACCAATCCCCAATGCTGTATGCCTTGGATAGCTGAAGAATGCTCTGCATCTCATCAGTTAGTCTAGGAGGAGGTGAGCTCATGAGCAGAGACATGGCTGGGTGGATGAAAAGGTCTATAAACTCACAATAAGTATATGGAGAACAAGATCTGCAGTGGAAGGCAGAGGACCAATAAACCACTGACCTTGGATTGCCTTGTGCATCCACTCTCTTCATAGCAAAGTGGAACTTCTCATGTTGATAATACAAAATCAGGTGGTATATGTAAGAGGTGTATCTGAACACCCTTTCTCTTGACAAGTTCATTAGTTGCTCATGTATTTTGTCAGATATGTAGGTGGCATAGTCATAGCAGATTGGAGACTTGCCAGGGGAAAACATGAGCATAATTACCAGCACAGTTTCATCAACAAACTCAATTGAATTATAGCCCAGGATGGGACTGATCATATCTACAAGGTCCCTGCCCAATTGGTTGAGGTAAACATGAGAAATGGGAGGGTACTTCACAGTGTCAGACCCAATGTATAACTGATTTAGTTTGGTGATCTGAGCCTCTGTCAATTTAGCTCCTTGCTTGATCAGATCAGCCAGTGATAAAGGGACTAATTTCTTCTCAGTTTTGAAGTGCATCATCTCTCTGATGGCTTCAGGGGTGACATAGAAAACAACTGAGCCTGAAGGGTCAATCATAGCCCTCTGAGTGGCGTCGTAGGATTCAGCACATAGGTGGATTAGGTCAGGAAACTGGTTGACCTGAGGGAGCTTGAAGAGAGGGAGGAAAGAATCCCAAATGCCCAATACATCTGTTCCAGCCTCATGTTTAATCTTCAACTCATTCAGCAAGTAAATGTGGTACTTGCTGTGCATTAGCATTTCTTCTGATATCTGATAATCCAGGTCTGCTAATGGCTGCCAATCCAATTGTCTCTGAGGAGCATTTAAAGGAGCAATGTTCAAGGCTACAGGAGCTACTGGAGCATCCATGGTTACTTTAAAGCTCTGTTGGTATGTAAACTGGTGTTACTGTGCAGAGCAACACAAAAGAGTAATTCTTGAAAAGAGAGGTGATTTACTGAGGAACAGAGGATAAAACGGTAATGGCAGTAATTGAAATACTGCACAAACGCTGGTAGGGCGAATTCTTGGCCTTAAAAAACTCTTTTTCACAGCAAATTGGTGCAGTTTTGGTTCCCCGTTCTCGATTGCGCGAACAGAATGCAGGTTTGTGAAAACTCGGGTAAACTAGGCTTAGCAGGTGAATTTCGACCTTACAGTTGCAAATGGAGACTAGGCACAGAGGATTTGCCGGTGAATTATGTGTTTTTTCAGTGTTTTACGTTATCCTTGGAAAATTATGGACAAACTTAGGCGCAGGGAGGATAATTCGAATAAATACCTGGTACACTGCGGCAATGGTGACAAATGCAGGTGGGTTTGGCGTGCCAATGGCCTCCGGGTCGAATTCAGCAGGTTGGTGAGAGCTTGGACGTAAAATGCATGCAGAAGAAACAACAGTCGTTTTTGCAAAAAGTGCAAAAAACACGGTTTTTTGGCCAAAATATGGATTTTTTGGAACATTGGCGCCTTTTTGGATGACGTCAGCATGACGTCATCAGGTGGGGTCAAGGTCGGATGACGTCATCAAGTGACGTGGCGGCTTAAGAGTGGTCCACGGGGATGGTGAGGTGGCGGACAGGTGGAGCAGATGGCGAACGGGGGCGCTGACGCGGCGATGACGTAGCAGTGACGCTGGCCTAGCGGGTTAATGGAAACCGGAAGCGGTAAGCGGTTTGATATCGCACCGCCCTCTATACGGAAGCTGAATTGTCAGAGGGGGCTCCGATACGATGTGGGGGTGACGCGTGGCAGAGGCCTGACGTCACCCTCTGACAAATATCGGAAGCTATTCTTCGGACGTCGGAGCCGCTCCGATATTCATGTGGGCCGTCGGATGAAAAGGGCCCGATCCGACGGTCGACGGATCGTTAAGCTGCCAGGTCGATACGGATATTGGCGGGGAATAAAATAATATTTTCTTTGGTAAATGCGCCCGGTGGGGACCTTAGAACTTTGGCGGATTTGCATGATTTTTCAATGTATTTTGTAAAAACGCGCATAGCGCCCAGAACTTAGGATAAAAGGAAAAAGTGGGTTTTTTCATATGTTTTTTCAAATGAAGCGGGTTAGGGGTGCAAATGGGGGTTTTTCACAAGGTTCTTTTAGCCAATGAAGGGGTTTAGATAACTTCTGAAGGGGGAAAAGGGGTAAGGTTTGGGTTCTTAAACTGACCAGATGTCAATTTAATCCCTGACGGTGAACATATGGCTATAATGCCAAGGGGAAGGGATATTTATAGAATGCTTGGGGTTTATACACCATAGTGTTTATAATAATAGGGAAAGGGTAATATAGGGGATTTAGATAATAAGAATTAGGGGTTAATATGAATGGAAGAAGTGAATGAGGGATAAAATCACTAAGTTTATATGAGAACAACTTAGCTTAGGGAGTAGATCAAAATGAAAAGAATTTTTAGACAAGAAATGTGGCTTTCAAAGGAATAAGAACCAACATAAAACCTCAAATTCTTTCATGAACACAACTGATGAAGGGATGTTAGTAATAAATGTGAAAAAGGGGGAAAAAGGAAGTTAGTCATGCTCCTTTGCTTTGCTGTGTATTAGACCAGCAAGATTCATTTGAAAGAAATGCCATTTCTGCAACCCCATCTGCCTACCCATCTACTTGCCTAGCATTTTTTGTTTCTTCTTGGAGGGTGCACTTAGACTTGCAGACCCTTATGTGCCTTTTCTTTTCTTTTGGCTTTTTCTTTTGACTTTCTATCTAAAGCTAGCCTTATTGCTTCCTAGGTCCCAGATTAAGCAGTTGGAAACCTTACTTTCTCTACCTAGCTACTGGTCTGCCAAGATTACACAGTTTGGACAGACTTCTTTCTCTATTCTACAACAGAAAATTGAAACATGGCATGATCCAGATTAGGCTGTTGGACCACCCATCAAAACTTAATCAACATGAAGCTATATACACACATTGTCTCCTTTTGGAAATATGGGATCTTTGTATCACCAAAGCAGAGCATATTTGGAACTTTCTTTGCCAATCATGAAATATGAAACCTATTGGTATAGGTAGCTAACAGTGGCTCCACATGGGGATGGCTTTTCCATTTGAAAGGCCAAGAACAGCAGGTCAGAATGCCTTGGCCCTTGACTGCTTTTACCAAAACTTGAAGTGTGCTGCTTTGAAATGCCAAATTGTACTCTTCCCATCTTGGTAAATCTCTGAACTTATTTGCCTTTTGCTGATAACTAATAAAACTTGAGAAACTGCGTTTTTACATTTTAACAGAAAGTAATATATACACCTGAATATGTACAAGGGAAACTCAGGCTGCACTTATGGATAGTAGTCAAAATAGTGCTTCAACATCCTGCCATTCACAGGACCTTCATCCAAATTAGCTTCATCAAGACTTTTAAGGAAGTAAGTATTGTTTCCTTGTACTGCTTGAACAGCAAATGGTCCTCTCCAAAGGGAATCAAATTTTCCATGTTTTCCCTTATCTTCTCTTCTTGAATCCCACTTGAGGACTTTGTCTCCAACATTAAAATCTTCTGCCTTGGTCCTTCTGTCAAAGGCTTTCTTTAACTTTTCTTGTAAAACTTGAACTCTGTTGTAAACTTGGTCTCTAGTTTGCTGCAAACATATTATTTGATTGATCCTTCTTTGCACATCATTTGGTTCTACCTGGCTTTCTTGAAGAAGTTTCATGACAGGGATCCCTAGTGATGAAGGAAATTTGGCTTCTAATCCATAAACTAACTCATATGGGCTGATCCCAATTGATCTTTTGGTTGTTAGTCTATCTGCCCATAAGGCATTCACAAGCTTCTTATGCCAATTCTTCTTATTTTCTTCCAATACCTTCTTTATGATGCTTACAAGGCTTTTATTTGATGATTTAGCAAGGCCATTTCCTTGGGGATAATATGCAGTAGAATGGCCCAAGGTAATGTGAAATTTGTCGCAGAAATTCACCATTTTCTTAGATCTGAAGGCAGCAGCATTGTCTGTTATTATCTTATCAGGACAACCAAATCTAGAAAGAATATTAGTCTCAAGGAACTGAATGATAGTGGAATCATTTGCTTGTCTGCATGGAACAGCTTCAATCCATTTAGTAAAGTAGTCTGTAGCTGTTAAAATCCATCTATGTTGGCCTGAAGATGAAGGGTGAATTTCCCCAATGAAATCCAAGCCCCATTGTTGAAAAGGTCTCTCTGTTGCAATAGGCCTCAAAGGAACTGGCAGTAACTTTCTCTTTCCCTCAAACACTTGACATTTATGACATGAGGTGGTAAATTTCTTGACATCAGAGAAAACAGTGGGCCAATAGTAACCAGCCCTCAGTATCTTATCCACAGTGGACTTCCAATACAAGTGTCCACCACAGTCACCTGCATGAAATTCTTTCGTGACTTTATTAGCTTCATTCTCAATCAGGCAGTTTAACAATATACCCTCATGGTTTTTCCAAAGCAAATTGCCATCCATAACACAAAATTTTGAAGCTTTCATTTTTAGGAACCTACACTTTGTTCTGGACAATCCTGGTGGAGCACACAGGTTTTGTAACACATAACATATATCAGAGTACCAAGGGGATTGTTCAAAGGCTACATTGATCTTTGGAGTCGCCAGCTCCGGTTCATTGTCCAGCTGGTTAATGTCTAAGGCTTGGAAGTTTGCTTCTGTCATCAGTTTGGCCAAACCTTGCCCTTTTATTAGTTTTGTAGGTTTTATTTCAATATCAAATTCTAAGATGTTGGCTATCCATTTTCCTCTCCTGCCCTCTAAGTTTTCTTGAGTAAGTATGTCTTTCACAATGGGACTTGGCACATAAGCTATAACATGGGAATAAATGATATAAATCCTGAAGTCTTTAATGGCTTTGACCAAAGCATAAGCTTGTTTCTCCATGATCTGATATTTCAGAGGTGCATCTCTGAGAGTTCTACTAAAGAAAGAAATGGGTTTCTCATTTCCTTGGTCATCTTTCTGTAATAAAACAGCAGCAATGGTATGCTGGGAGGCAAAAGAGAAAATGATAAATTCTCTGTCAAATTGAGGATTTGTTAAGACTGGGGTTTGGGTAAGGGCCAATTTTATACCTTCAAACGCTTGATTTGCCTCAACTGTCCATTTCACTTTTGAATCCTTCTTTAGCATGTTATTTAGTAATCTGATCAATTCTGCTAAGTTTGGGATAAACCTTCTTAAGAAATTGATCTTCCCTAAGAAAGCCTGCAATTCTTTGATGTTTCTTGGGTGGGGCATTTGTAAGATAGCTTGTATCCTGTCTGGGTCAATTCTTATGCCATCCTTTGAAATAATATGCCCTAACAGCTTACCTTCTTCCAAACCAAATAGAGACTTCTTTGGATTCAAGGAAATTCCATATTTCCTACAGGTTAAGAAGATCTGCCTTAAATGCTTCAAGTGTTCTTGGTCAGATTTTGAGAAAGGTGTGAGATCATCTAAATAAATGACAAGAAAGTCATGAATCTCTTTGGCAAAGGCAATATCCATTGCTCTTTGAAATGTTGCCCCTGCATTTTTCAATCCAAAAGGCATTTTTACATATTTGAAGGTTCCCCATGGGGTTGTGAATGCAGTTTTGTCTTGATCATCAGGGTGCATTAGGATTTGATTAAAGCCTGAGAATCCATCAAGTAATGAGATCCTTGAGGCTCCTACCACTCTTTGGAGAATGTGATCCATCTTAGGTAAGGGATAGTTGTCTTTGAGGGATACTTGGTTTAGATTTCTAAGATCAACACAAAGTCTTATTTCACCAGTTTTCTTTCTTGTGGCCACTAAATTTGAAATCCAATCAGAAAACCTGATTGGTGCTATGATACCAGCTTCAAACATTTTTTGTACCTCTTTCTCAATTGCAGGGAGAAGCATAGGGTTTATTCTTCTCAATTTTTGCTTAAATGGCTTTTGATTTGGCTTGAGAGGGATGGTATGTTGGATAACAGAGGTGTCATAGGATTTTAAGTCCTCATAACTCCATGCAAAGACATCTTGGAACTCTTTGAAAAGGTCAATGTATTTAGGCTTCTGATCAGGAGGTAGGGATGCAGATAATTTTATTATCTTGGGTTTCTCAATGGTTCCAATGTTGCATTCTTCAATGGCAGAGTTAAGGGGCTGCATTTTTGGTTTTCTAGGGATATCATTTGAATCAAAAATATCCTCTAGTGGAGTTAGGCCTGTTGGAAGAAAATTGTATTTCAATTGTATCACTTCAGCCTCAGCATCAGCCACTTCTTCACAACTGGTTTGTTGAATTTCTTGTATGTTGGTGTTGTTGAAAATTGTTGGATGTAGGATTTGGTGAGATGTCTTAGGTGATATTGGCTTGTTATTCTGTTCATTCTGTATTTGTGATTGACTTGCTCTTTCAAGTATTTGTGATTGACTTGCTCTTTCAATGTCAATATTTAGTCCTGTAAATTCCTGTTGTAAGGTCAAGAAATTGTTTATTTGTTTATCATCTTCGAATACTTGCCAGTCCTTGACATTGTTTGGGACAGAAGGTCTGTGTTTTACCTCAGCTGTAAAGCAATGGTGGGGCTCAAAAGGTAGCTTGCAGGTACTTGCAAATGTGGCCAAACTGTGAGCATGAAGATTATGGTCTCTAGAGATTTTGGTGATTTGGAATTCAGTGAAAGAGTTTAGTATTTCGGAAGCAGCAGATCTATAAGATCTCAGTCTTTTATCATTGGTGACAAAATTACCCTTTACTTGTTGGATAACTAGGTCTGAATCTCCTAGTATTGAAATTTTTATGGCTTGTAAGGATTTTACTAGCTTAAGGCCTAGCAAGAGAGCTTCATATTCTGCCATATTGTTGGTGCATCTGAAGTTTAACCTATAGGCTCGGCCTTCTGCATGACTGTTTTGTTTATTATGTATCCAAACTCCAGCTCCTGCCCCTAATTTGTTGACTGACCCATCAAATTCAAGGAACCATAAGACCTCTTGTTCTAGGGGAGACCTAATAACTTCTCTGTGATCTGGGATTGTGAGTTGAAGTTCTGGTTCTTCATTTAGTTTGTCTTTTAGGACAGTCTCATCACTTGATTGGATCAGCTTTATTTCTAGGGCAGCAGCTTGTTCATTAATGTCCTAATCTTGTTTGAGTGTTTTGGTTTCATCATTATTTATAAGACCTGAATTATCATTGAAGAGAATATATGAATCTATATCAGAATGAACAGCATATATGGGAAAATTTTGAGGATTTTCTTCACTGCTGACCATGTATTTCATAAGTGACTCTCTATATAACATCTTGGGTTGACCAAAGACTGAGATGGTTGCATACGACATGTCTAATTGTAGGGAACCTTGGAGTTTAGCCCCCCATGACCTTGATAACAGCATCCCATATTTGGGTGGGATATCAGCAACTACAACATCCATCAGGATTGTTTTATTGGGATATTGGACGAGTGAGACACAGAGGTCTTTTATGAGACATAAAAACTTAACTTGGCTGGAGTCAAATGAGAATAGGTCCTTGTATGGTCTTGTAATATCTAGGTTCAATCTCTCCATGACTGATTTAGGCATCAAGTTGTGAGAGGCACCTGAGTCAAACATTGCGTTGTGTAGTATCTTGTCATGAACATGCAGGCTGACATAGAAAGGTAAGATACCTGTGACTGCTGTTTTTCCATCAACTTCTGGACCGAACAATAATTCTGGGGTGTCATCCAACACATTGACATTATCTTTATTACGAGTAATTTGAAGGGACTTCTTGATTTGTTGTCTATAAATGTCATGCTTGGCTAGTTCTGAAAGAGGAATAGCTACTTTTAGTTTTCCAATTTCAGCTTCTAAGTCAAAGGGTCTTTCAGATGGTATCTTGGTGTTGTGGGTGACAGCCGTTTCCTTATTTACTAAGTCTTCTTCTTGTTTCTTTTCTTGATCTGGAATCTTGTCCTTCTTCCTCATTTCTTGAGGAGTTTTACTTGGGTTGTGTTTGAAGGGTGTTGTATCTGCTGGTTGCTGTTTTGAGGGGGATGTTTGGGTTACTTCTTCAACTATTACCTCATCTGTACTTGGACCAGTTTTGTCCCTTGGTTCTGTGACAATAGCTTCCTTAGGCTGCTGGCTATTCTTTGTTTTTTCAAGCTGTGTTACATTTATAGTTCTGCTTCTTAGCTTTTATTGCTTATGAACTTCATAAACAGCTGTGTCATATCCTTGTTTAAAGTCAAATGACTCACCTGACCTGGTTTGGAATTGCTGAATGTCATCATCTTTATGATCCTCTTGACTCAAGAAAACTTGCTGCTCATCATTCAGGCCCATTAGGTTAATGTGGGTGTCATCTGTTTGCTCATTTGAAGTGGATGCCTCAGTATAGTTTTCCTGGAAAGGAGGCCTTATGTCTGGATCAGAACCGGTTTTTCCAGTGTTTGGGTTTTGATTTCTCCTAAAATTTGGATTCCTGATAGGGTTATTTTGTGGTGCTTCCCATGATGACTTTCTCTCAACTGATTCTACTCTATCACCCAATCTCTTCATACCAGTGAGTATTGCATCCAATTTTTGATCAAAGGCTGAGGGTTCTTCTTTGAAAGTGGTTCTCTTTTCCAATCTTGCCCTATTTCTTTTAGCGATCAGGTTAGCCTCTACTGTGACAGCAACCTTTTGGGAATCTTCAAGGGTTTCAGGGGCTCTTTCCTTCAACTGATATGCCATATCAGGGTCAAAACCATCTGGAAATTTGTACAAGGCTAAATCAGGAGGCGGTCTTAAATTCCGTGGTATTGCGTTATATACATTATTGAATCTTGCACAATACTCCAAAACAGTCTCTTGAGGACCTCGTTTGATTGTGTCATATTCACCAAGTATGTGCAGGGGATCTTTCTTTTTCTCCCATCTGTTAGTAAAGGCTTGATAAAGCTCATCAGGGGTTGTGATGGTATTTGCAGCCAGTGATCTAAACCAAGTTCTTACATCCCCTGTGAGACTCTGAACAAAGATTCTCATTCTCACACTGTCATCATCTATTTCATAGTTCTCAAAATGGTCTTGCATCCTTCTGGCATGCTGAATTGCTGTGAAAGGGCCAGTGGAGTCAAAATATGAGATCTTGGATTGGTAGTCCTGGGGTAGAGCTACAGCATTGGCAGGCAACTGCAGGGGTGCATATCTATTAGCCATATTTGCAGGATTTATAGGATTAACAAGGATAATTGGGATAGCATGAACAACTGGTACAACAGGGGGATTGGGAACGGTAGAAACTAGAGTATTGGTCAAGGGAATATGTGCAGTGGATGGAGGTGTGAAAGAAGGGCTTTGAGATGTGGATGGTGAACTGGGGGAATCAAGGGTAGACCGAAATAGAACCTTGATTGGAGTTGGAACAGGGTTTGGATAAGCTGTCTCAGGACTTGAATCAGCAAGAGTTTCCTGTCCCTGCTGCTTCCTAATGATCTTAGGGATTGTATTAGGATTTTCAAAAACAGTTGGAGGATTTGGGTCAGGATTTGACCTTGTATATCGTGGATTCTTCTTAGGAGCCAGCTTCTGAACTTGTTTTTGAGTATGTTTTTTGGAATATTTTTGTGTCTACAAGGGCCAGACAAGATTTTGGAGTGACTGTGTATATCTTAAAGCTAGCATGAAAATTGATTACAAGCAGCTTTAAGAAATATGCAGAGATTAGAAAATCTTGAGGAACTCCCCAGTGGAGTCACCAATTATGTTAACACCCAGGTTGTTCCCTTTGACTCCCAAGGGAATACGGCCGGGGTAACCACTAACCAATCTTTGGATTACAGCTTCTAGCCAAACTGTAATCAGAGAGGGCTCTCTCTTTGAGGTTTGTCTATGTCTTTGTGAAAATTTTAGGCTAGTTATGAGTTCAGGGTTTGGTTTTATGTTTGGGTTGAGGGATATCTTTCTGTACCTAATGTGAAACCTTCAGATAGTTCTAATCCATTGGGCTATGGAGTCTGTGACTACAGGTTGTTTGAAATATTGAGTTGAGTTGCTGAAATTACAGGGCCATTTAAATACTTCATGAAACAAATTTGAAATTGTGATGGTGAAGTGTGTATTAACCAGTGGAAAGCAATTGAGAATTTTCCACTAAGCTGGGAGTGTGAGAAAGAGATATACTGCACAGGAAGCAGACTTGAATTTCCTGAAACAATAATCACTGTGAAAGATATAGTGTAGAGGTGCAGCAATTAAGAATTACACCTTTATAACTGTAACTGAAGAAAACATTTATAATAGCATAGATTGAGTCCAGGGTAATCTGTGATTAAATCCTAGAACTATTCTTTTTCCTTGCCATTAACTGTGAAACACAGAATATGAATGAGCTATGAGAAGATGACAAAACACATAACGAAGAGTTTAAAGAAAACTTATTGATTCATGAAATACGCAGGAATCCTGTAACATTTAGCTAAACACCACAATGCATCACATAACGCAGAGCTTTCGAAATTCCATCACTTTTGTATTAATAATCTGGAAGTTTACAGCATAGGAAATCTGGAAGAGAAATCAACAACAACCCCTGCAAACTTATGCGAGGGGGGAATATATACAAGCGGTCATACAAAATATCTGATGCGTTGAGTCATCTGAGAAATAAATACATTCACCAACTTGTATAGAAAGCAGATAAGAAGTTATTACAGCTTTGAATATAACATAAATGCTTCTTTAATTCTGTCAGAAGACTTTTTGACCTTTGGAGGTCATTGAGTCGGTTGAACGCTCTGTTATAAATGATGAATGACGTGTCTTTGTAGCTCTGTCCTCCTGTAGCTTTTCGGCCTTGTCACCTGTGACTGTCACTGCTGCTTTGGTGGCTGAATAGTTTTGCTGAGTTGGCTCAGCCCATTCTTCTCCATGCATGCTGATTTTATCAAAATTTTCCTGTGCATGATAACTTGTATCTTTGATGAAAAACTTAGTGGATGGCTTCTTGTCTATAATATCATCTGTATCGCCTTAGTCCACCATTCCTGTGTGGGCAATTGATGTCTCAGAATTGCCTCTAAAGTCTCATCTGCCTTTGTGTACTTGTAGAAGTTTGGAGGCACTTCAAACAGATGTTTAATTTCATTCATTATAAAGAATAAGTTCTCTACCCTGTTGTAGAGACTTTGTCCTGTTGCTGGTCCTGTTTCTTCTGAGGTACTGGGCCTTTCAGTGATCTGATTAGTAGCGAATGTATTGACCCTCTTGGCATAATGCTCATGTGAAAGTAGTCTCCCTGCGCTGTTCAGTAAGCTAGGAAGACCTTTGCCCTGTAGTGCTGTGAACTTGTCCATGAATTTATTCACCTCTGTCTGCATGTCCTGGCTTCTTCTTTCCAGCGTTTGTACCAGGCTTCTCAGTGTAAGGACCCTCTTTATCAGCTGGATAGTCTCAGTTCTGCTTGTGATTCCCATTGTCGCCAGCTGAGAACTTGTTCTGTTATTAAGCACATTAATCATTCTATTGGCAACCTCAGGCATATTGCCTAGAGATGCCCTTGATCTCTGGATTTCCCTCTGTGCTTTCCCTATGAGCTCTATTTTCTCATGAATGGTCTCGATGTATTGCCATTGATCAGTTATGGATTGGCCAATGTTGGCCCATAGGACTGTCTTGAGCTCAGCTGTTACTTTGTCAAGTGTGAGCTCCTTCTCCAGCTCCTTTATTTTATCCTTAAGGGCCTTGATTTCCCTTCCTTTTTCTGCTACAGTCTGCTTGGATTTATCATATCTTTCATTGAGTTTGGCTAAACTCTCCCTGGCCTCATTTAGCTCTGCCATTTGGGCTTCCAGGGCTTGGATTTCATTCTTGAGCTTCTGCATGTCCAGGCTTGGAGCCTGCTCTGTTGTTGGTGCAGTTGCTGATGTAGACGGTGCTGTCTGTTCAGTAGGAGGAGTAGTAGTCTGAGGAGGTTCCTCCAGGTTAATTATTTCTGGAGGAGGCTGAGATGTTTGTCCTCCCTCCTTTTGTTGTAATGCTGCCTGCAGTGCAGCCTGTGCAGCCTCTGATTCTCCCAATTTTTCTTGTGTTTGGATCAGCTGTTTGTATAGGGACACCAGCATAGCTGATGCATCTTGGTCATGTCTCAGCTGGGCAACTTCTTCAGTTTGTGGGTGAATGGTTGCTGGGACTTTCACCATCTTTCTTAATGCTGCCATATCTGCATCTCTCAATTTCAACAATGCCTGCACAGCCTTGATGTCCTTGGGATCATGCCCAAGTTCTATGATTATCTCCTCCAAGGCTTTAATTCTGTTGTCCTTTGCTTGAGAGGATGCTCTCTCCAACTCCAGTTGGGCAGTTGTATTATTTAGGCTATTTTCTAGCCTGTAGTTATCTAATGTCTTATCTGCCAAGGAGGCATACACCATCTCACCCGTTTGCTTATGCAATTTGATTTTGTCCATTGGGTGGATGTCCTTGGTAAGGACCTCCAGGTTGATCCTTATGTAATCTGCAGCTGACTGCGGCTGCAACACTGCTGGCATAAAATGGCTCATGATCATCTTGCCCTCCTGGACATCAAATGCAGACATTAGTCTTTGCTGGTTAGTGGGAGCCATTTTCAACAAATGATTATATAGTTGTACTCTTATGGGCTCATTCCTCTTCTTTATGTCAATGAACTGCTGCTTGATGCCCACCTCAGCTCCTCTTTGCTGGCTTGAGGAGCTGACTTCTCCTCCCACTGTCCTCTCTTGTTCCTGCTGGAAGGAACTTGCAAATGCCTCCATACTAGGTGGGCCCATGCCCAAAGACTGCCCTATTGGCATTTCCTCCTCAGAAAGGGGATTCATTCTATGTCTTTTCTCCCCATGAGTTGTTGATGTTGTGAGGGGAGTCTCTTTGTCCCTCTTTCTACTGATATCTTCTTTCTGTGGGATTTGAAGGACTGAGGCCTCCACTGTTGTCTCCTGCCTAGGAGGCACAATTTGTTGTGGCTGCTGCTCAGTGGAAATTGGGGCCTGTGATATATTTTCTTGCTGCCCTGATTTCTCCTTTTCTTGCTGCTCCTCTTCTTGCTGCACCTCTTCATTTGGTGGCTGCTCTGTCTCCATTTCTTTCCCTTTGCCTTTTCCAGAGGTTTGATCAGTAGTTCTGGCTACTTGCTGATGCGCTGTGGAGGATGAGGCAGCTGCTCCCCCTAGAGTGCTTGGAAGAGCAAATACCTGTGAACAAAGCTCCAAGTCAGCCATCTTTTGGAGATTTTTAACTGCTCTTTGATTTAATTCTTCTTGTGTGGTAGCCTCCTCTAAGGTTCCTCTCCTCCACTTAATTTGATTTGCATACTTTTCTATGTGAGGCAACCTTACATGGTCATAACCGGACAGCCTATATTTGACCCTTCTTAAAGTTATGAAGTGATTGGGGTCATAAGGTTTCCAAAGGAAACTGGTCTGTAGGCCAAGGGATTCTAGCATTCTGTCTGCTTCTTGCCAACCTTCCTCCCTTTTGTTGTAGATGAAGTGGCCTAATTGGTTTCTTACCTTGAGCTGTGCCTTCTTGCCCTTGCCTGAGAAATGTAGCACATCAGCATTCCCAAACTGCCTGAAGTATTCAAGGGCAAACAATCTCATGGGCACATATCTGGGCAATCTGTATGGGGGCAACTCACACCCATAGATTCTAATGACTGTGTGGTGTTGGTAATAGTACCAATCCCCAATGCTGTATGCCTTGGACAGCTGAAGAATCCTCTGCATCTCATCAGTTAGTCTAGGAGGAGGTGAGCTCATGAGCAGAGACATGGCTGGGTGGATGAAAAGGTCTATAAACTCACAATAAGTATATGGAGAACAAGATCTACAGTGGAAGGCAGAGGACCAATAAACCACTGACCTTGGATTGCCTTGTGCATCCACTCTCTTCATAGCAAAGTGGAACTTCTCATGTTGATAATACAAAATCAGGTGGTATATGTAAGAGGTGTATCTGAACACCCTTTCTCTTGACAAGTTCATTAGTTGCTCATGTATTTTGTCAGATATGTAGGTGGCATAGTCATAGCAGATTGGAGACTTGCCAGGGGAAAACATGAGCATCATTACCAGCACAGTTTCATCAACAAACTCAATTGAATTATAGCCCAGAATGGGACTGATCATATCTACAAGGTCCCTGCCCAATTGGTTGAGGTAAACATGAGAAATGGGAGGGTACTTCACAGTGTCAGACCCAATGTATAACTGATTTAGTTTGGTGATCTGAGCCTCTGTCAATTTAGCTCCTTGCTTGATCAGATCAGCTAGTGATAAAGGGACTAATTTCTTCTCATTTTTGAAGTGCAGCATCTCTCTGATGGCTTCAGGGGTGACATAGAAAACAACTGAGCCTGAAGGGTCAATCACAGCCCTCTGAGTGGCGTCGTAGGATTCAGCACATAGGTGGATTAGGTCAGGAAACTGGTTGACCCGAGGGAGCTTGAAGAGAGGGAGGAAAGAATCCCAAATGCCCAATACATCTGTTCCAGCCTCATGTTTAATCTTCAACTCATTCAGAAAGTAAATGTGGTACTTGCTGTGCATTAGCATTTCTTCTGATATCTGATAATCCAGGTCTGCTAATGGCTGCCATTCCAATTGTCTCTGAGGAGCATTTAAAGGAGCAATGTTCAAGGCTACATGAGCTACTGGAGCATCCATGGTTACTTTAAAGCTCTGTTGGTATGTAAATTGGTGTTACTGTAAAGAGCAACACAAAAGAGTAATTCTTGAAAAGAGAGGTGATTTACTGAGGAACAAAGGATAAAACGGTAATGGCAGTAATTGAAATACTGCACAAGCGCTGGTAGGGCGAATGCTTGGCCTTAAAAAACTCTTTTTCACAGCAAATTGGTGCAGTTTGGGTTCCCCGTTCACGATTGCGCGAACAGAATGCAGGTTTGTGAAAACTCGGGTAAACTAGGCTTAGCAGGTGAATTTCGACCTTACAGTTGCAAATGGAGACTAGGCACAGAGGATTTGCCGGTGAATTATGTGTTTTTTCAGTGTTTTACGTTATCCTTGGAGAATTATGGACAAACTTAGGCGCAAGGAGGATAATTCGAATAAATACCTGGTACACTGCGGCAATGGTGACAAATGCAGGTGGGTTTGGCATGCCAACGGCCTCCGGGTCGAATTCAGCAGGTTGGTGAGAGCTTGGACGTAAAATGCATGCAGAAGAAACAACAGTCGTTTTTGCAAAAAGTGAAAAAAAACACGGTTTTTTGGCCAAAATATGGATGTTTTGGAACATTGGCGCCTTTTTGGATGACGTCAGCATGACGTCATCAGGTGGGGTCAAGGTCGGATGACGTCAGCATGACGTCATCAAGTGACGTGGCGGCTTAAGAGTGGTCCACGGGGATGGTGAGGTGGCGGACAGGTGGAGCAGATGGCGAATGGGGGCGCTGACGCGGCGATGACGTAGCAGTGATGCTGGCCTAGCGGGTTAACGGAAACCGGAAGCGGTAAGCGGTTTGATATTGCACCGCCTTATATACGGAAGCTGAATTGTCAGAGGGGGCTCCGATACGATGTGGGGGTGACGCGTTGCAGAGGCCTGATGTCACCCTCTGACAAATATCGGAAGCTATTCTTCGGATGTCGAAGCCGCTCCGATATTCATGTGGGCCGTCAGATGAAAAGGGCTCGATCCGACGGTCGATGGATCGTTAAGCTGCCAGGTCGATACGGATATTGGCGGGGAATAAAATAATATTTTCTTTGGTAAATGCGCCCGGTGGGGACCTTAGAACTTTGGCGGATTTGCATGATTTTTCACTGTATTTTGTAAAAACGCGCATAGCGCCCAGAACTTAGGATAAAAGGAAAAAGTGGGTTTTTTCATATATTTTTTCAAATGAAGCGGGTTAGGGGTGCAAAATGGGGGGTTTTCACAAGGTTCTTTTAGCCAATGAAGGGGTTGAGATAACTTCTAAAGGGGGAAAAGGGGTAAAGTTTGGGTTCTTAAACTGACCAGATGTCAATTTAATCCCTGACGGTGAACATATAGCTATAATTCCAAGGGGAAGGGATATTTATAGAATGCTTGGGGTTTATACACCATAGTGTTTATAATAATAGGGAAAGGGTAATATAGGGGATTTAGATAATAAGAATTAGGGGTTAATATGAATGGAAGAAGTGCATGAGGGATAAAATCACTAAGTTTATATGAGAACAACTTAGCTTAGGGAGTAGATCAAAATGAAAAGAATTTTTAGACAAGAAATGTGGCTTTCAAAGGAATAAGAACCAACATAAAACCTCAAATTCTTTCGTGAACACAACTGATGAAGGGATGTTGGTAATACATGTGAAAAAGGGGGAAAAAGGAAGTTAGTCATGCTCCTTTGCTTTGCTGTGTATTAGACCAGCAAGATTCATTTGAAAGAAATGCCATTTCTGCAACCCCATCTGCCTACCCATCTACTTGCCTAGCATTTTTTGTTTCTTCTTGGAGGGTGCACTTAGATTTGCAGACCCTTATGTGCCTTTTCTTTTCTTTTGGCTTTTTCTTTTGACTTTCTATCTAAAGCTAGCCTTATTGCTTCCTAGGTCCCAGATTAAGCAGTTGGAAACCTTACTTTCTCTACCTAGCTACTGGTCTGCCAAGATTACACAGTTTGGACAGACTTCTTTCTCTATTCTACAACAGAAAATTGAAACATGGCATGATCCAGATTAGGCTGTTGGACCACCCATCAAAACTTAATCAACATGAAGCTATATACACACATTGTCTCCTTTTGGAAATATGGGATCTTTGTATCACCAAAGCAGAGCATATTTGGAACTTTCTTTGCCAATCATGAAATATGAAACCTATTGGTATAGGTAGCTAACAGATGGAATATGAGATGCTACCGTTCATTTCGTCTAAACACTAAAAACAAGTTCTAAGACAAACATAAAGCACTTTCATTCACTAAAAAGAAACCAAATGAAAACCAAGTTCAAGAAAGCAAAACTAAGTTTTTCAAAAATATTGTCTTCAAACGCAACAACAAAAAAGTCTTTTCAAAAATGCTCTCAACAACACTGAAACTTGTGATTGAAGAATAGGCAACAAACACTTTTGCAAATTGACACCACAGAATTGATGAAAACTCAACAAAAAGAGATGTGTTTAAGGATGCTCTTAACAATCAAAAGAAACAATGAAAGCTTTGGCAACAATAACCAAAAAGATCAAAAAGACAAATTTCAAGAAAGTGTCAATCAACAACTTTCATGAAACAAAGAAGCGTATGGTCACAAAAGCGGTCTTGTCAAGCAAACAAAAAGTCACCAAAAGCAATATTTGACACGAAGATTGAGATCAATCTCCCTACCCTGATGAATCAGAGCAGCCAAGATTCCAAACAAGAAATCTTACGTTCTTGAACAAGAAAAGATGACGCTTGCAACAACAAAAACAAGACCAATACCCCTTACAATCAGAGAGAATTTGGAACAAGATGCTTATTGTAAAATTAACAACTGATACTGGAAAGTGACTGTTTCAGACTGATTCAAACCGCCAGACAAACTTCAGAAACAAAAAGATTTACAAATCTTGAAAATTACAAGATATACGTGACTGTACTTATGTAAAGATTGCGTGTATATGCGACTGTAACTAAGGAAACCTGTGTATACGCGGGTTCACTTAAAGAAACATGCGTATATACGCCTCTGTAACTAAGAAAAATAGTGTATATAAAAGGTTTCAAGAAAAATAAAAAACAAACTGAAGAAACTGGCAAAACTTAAAGTTCAAAAACAGACCAGACAACAACAGCACGCAAACAAGCAGCTGAGCCATGATTGGCTTGAAAACATCCAAACTAGGAACAACAAGAGTGTTGTCCCCAGTGGAGTCACCAATTCTGTTGGAGGGAAATGTTCCCCTAGGGCTTTTTGGGTTGAAACCCTAGCAGACTGAAAGTTATCTATTCAAAGAAACACACATTCACACAACCATTATGCTATTATAAGCAAATTCTATTGTAAAGGGGACGTACCTTAGGTCCTACGTTTGAGAAGGCCCTTAGGGTTCAAACCCTTCTTGGAGTTCCCTTCTTCTCTTTTGTCTTGCAAAACAACCAATTCCAAAGAACACAACAGTATATGGACAAAACCTTATAAATAAACCATCTTCATGTTATAAATAAAGGTAGCTAGTTATGAAATCCAAACAACCATTTACATATGAATTCTAAACATGAATATCATAAACATAAAGAAGATTCATATCAGGAACCAAGACATGTGTTTCTTTTATTATAGACAAATAAAGTACATAAAAAGGAATAATTTCACCTGAGTCACCTTTAGTAGGCTCCAAGCAAAGCTTCCTTCCGGATCCGTTGTAGCCTCAAGCCTTTAACAAACTCCTTCCATGCCTTACTCCATGATGTCATAAATGGTGGATGAGCATCAACACACAAGGAAACAAGGGTTTCCTATACAAATGGGGGAAGTGCAGAAGGCACAAGGGACTTCAGACCTGGTCAGGGGAAAAATCTCAGCATAATAACCTTTCTCTCTCTTCTCTCCTCCCTTAGGCCTTCCCATTGAGGTCTTTTTATACCTCTCCCAAAGTATTTTTTTAGTTGGGAGTGGGTTGGAAACAGTTGGGCCACGGGCACTAACAGGTGATCAGTAGCTAAAACCCGCGATCTCCGCTCGAAAATAAGGAGTTTTATATTTTTTTAAGTGTTTTAATACATATACGCGGGTTGGGTATACATAGACCCGCGTATACACGCGTTTAACTCGGGGCAATGCCGCATATAAGGGATAAAACACTGTTTTTTTAATTTTAGGACCAGGTCTGGAAGGAGAGGTTGCCCTAGGCCATGAGTGCAGCATCACAAACCATAAGAGTGAGATTTGGAGCTATAACAATAGTCTCGTGCTCCCTTTCAGCTACCTGAAGCACTAAGACTGTTCTTCCTATGGTTAGTCAGGTGGTCACACCACCTGTGTGGGGTTCCATCTTGCCCTCCAATATAGTCCATGGAAAATCATCATCTATCATTGTGGCAATCGGGGCTACGTGCTCTACTATTTGTAGTGCACTCCCCTAGGCAGACTAATCAATTCTTGGCGATAGTCTTCTAATTCATTAATATGATCATCCGCACCTTGCCTTGTCATCCTTGGTTTATCGATGAGACATGCTCCCTTGATCTTGTTTTCTAGCCTCTTGGCCTTTGCTTCCATCAAAATGATTTTATTCCTCAGTCGTACCTAGTCCTTTTCAGGTTCGCGATGTCTAAGATTCCCTTACCAAATGGTTTCTTGAAGTCTTATGTGTTCTGTATCACGTAGCTGTGTGATTTCTTCGTCTTGGGCTTCACGCACTATTGCACCTATGGTTTCTAATACGAGTGGATTCATCTTTACATGCACCTCAGACATTACAGTCCCTACTTCTTTTCACCACCTTGGAACTATTTTTGCAGTCAAGGCCTTGCACGTGGTCGTATAGGCCCATCAAACCGCTGGTACGCGCAGGTCCTTGTTAGTGCGTCTCACTTGGCGAACCCTGTTTAGCACTTCACACACCCTATCGAATGCTTCTCCATGGATAATCTTTGGCATGCTTCGCCTTTCCTACCTCTACATTGTGTTTCAATTCTCTATTCTGGGAGTGATATGCACTTGGGCGGGCTGCATGTCATATGTTTATACCCATCGGGAAAGGTGGGAATGCAAGTTGTTTTTCCCTTTGTAACTGGCTCTCATTCGTAGTTGGGGTTTTCCAAATCATAGGTGCATCATCCTTCTACATTCGCACCAATCCTTGAAACTCTGTTGGTGCGTACCCCACCATATTGCAGGCGTAGCACGCACTGCCCATTTCAGAGTGTCGAAATGTTGTTGTTCTGATACTTCTCTCTCAAATTTATTCAGAAATTCATCCACCGCTTTCAACCCATCATAGCTAGGCAAATCCCTGACCTTCATTGTCACGCAGCACAATGATCTTATCATCATGTTTCAATTGAGCATCATTACTTTCTGTAGCCGATTTTTCCATCATTCTATTTCTTCATCTGAATCCAAAGTGCAAGAGCTTTCGTGCTCCCACAAAATCCTGCCATTTGCAGTTGGATTCACCCAATCCTATTCTCGCGCGGTTATCTTGTAGATACAATCGAGATAGTCATCACTATCATCATCGTGCATCGGTTCAGTGTATTGCGCTCCTTCGGCCGGATCTAGTGGTACTACTATGCGTAGTGACATTTTTTCAAAAATCATTTTGCGCTTCCTCAGCTTTATGACTCCATTCATATCAGTGGCCCAGTCTATGCCTAGTAGCGTGGGATAGGGATTGCTATCATCGACAATTTCTATTACTTCGAAATCCGCTAGCACGCTCGCACCTTCAATATCCACCGTTACCCCTTGCAATCTCCCCATGGGTAGGATCTTCTGCTGGTTTGCCATTCATAGTGTGGGTCTGACCATGCTTTCCCATGTTTGTTTCGGTAGTACATTCACGTCTGATCCGAGATCCAGAATTACCTAATCCATTTCATATTATCTGATTTGCGCAGTCAATCTCATTTCCCTTCCTCTGCGCACTGCATGTTTTCCAAGTTTCCGGACCACGTGTGGTTCTCCTGACTCTGTGCACCTAGTGATAAGCTCTTGTAGTCCTTTTATAGCCTTGTTGTCGTCCAACAGTTTCATGCATGTCTCCAGAAAGGTAGTGAGCATTGAAGGATCCATCCCTGGTTCTAGTTGATCCTTACTATCTGAAGTGAAGGCCTCCGTGAAGCTCTTCTTAGCTTCCATGAATGTCTCCTTCACGCACTCCAAATCAAATTCAGGTTCCTTTGTAGGAGCCTTGCGAACCCACTCACTTTCTTCTGACTTTTTACCCTTATCATCGCCATTTGTGATACCGCCTCTGAGCACTATGTTTATATTCAGGTCTTCTTTGTGCAACTCAGGCCTCATCATTTGTAAATTCTAAGTCCAGGGAGGCTCAAGTACCCCTTTCTCCAGCAGCCTCGTTATCAATGTAGGGCAATCCTCTGCCCCATGATCAAACTGAGTATAGTACAAACATGATGTTCCCGTCGGATTTGTACAATTGCGTGCATAGTGTCTTGGCCCTCTGCAATTGTAACAAATTAGTTGTCCGTGATCCCTTCCTGGTCCCATTCCACCTCGACCTCATCCGCGCCCCTAAAATCCAGTGTGCGCCATTCCTACATTTGGGTCAAGGGCTCATGTTTCGGTCTGTACTCTGTAGGCAAAATTCTGATCCATCATTAGTTTGTATCTTCTACAGGTGCGCTCATCATGGCCTACTAACCTACAGAAATTATAAAACAATTGCTGGGACATCTGCGTATACTTCTGCAATAGATGAAAATTATCTGTAGTGTGTTTTCCTCCTATCTAAAAAATCGCACACCATAATGCAGGCACCATGCTTGGTCCTACTTGTGCCTTAGATCTTAATGGCATCGGCCCTCCTCCCACCATGTAATTCGTGAAAACTGGACAGTGGTCCCTTTCATGTCCCTGACCTTTGCATTTTATGCACCATACCCCCTCACGCACCTCTTGCCAAGGTGTCCTATCTTGTTTCAAACTCTGCATTTCTAGAAACAAATTTTGTAATTTCACATGTGTTTGTTGGACTCCCAGACCAGGATCTTGTATAGGGGTCTCATGCAATCTCATTGCCATGTCCAAAGTTTCGGCCTAGGTGGAAATCTTTTATTGTGATAGCATCGTCCTTAAATGCGGTGTTAGTGATGCTACAAACCATGCATGATTTTGTCCATCCGTCAAAGTGATATTGGCTTAGCGAATCATACTCTTTAGTCTCTAGTCAATATCCCAGGGGGTCTCACCCGAGAGCATCACGATCTCCTTAAACTCGATAATTGATTCTGTCTCTAACTTTGGCCTACTAAATTCCCTATTCAGCGTGGCCTGGATTTTTGTGATTCCTGTGTTTGGATGGTCATTAGAATGTGTTGGGCTCTAGTATTGCATCAATGATGCTGCAACTCCTGGGACTCGCTTCTTTACTTTTATCAACCCGGTAGTTCGTAACAAACTTGGAAGCGACAATGCTGTATGCACAAGTACTAGCTCTTGCCACAAGCTGTCACTTGATCAGCTGGCACAAGTCCGCTAGGAGCTTAATCCAACCTCTATGAGCTCATAGAAGAAGCTTTTAACTGTGATGGATGAAATCCAACTCAAAGGAGGCTAATTTACTTGCAGAAAGAAGTTGAAAGCTGAAAGGAAATGCAAACCCTAGCAAACCCTAGTTTCACCGACTAACCCTACTAGTGCAAGAAAAGAGATGAAAGTTGCAGAAATGGATGCAATTAACTCTTGGAAAGGTGAAATGCATGTGACTAAGCTACTTTTGAAGGAAAATATGTAAAACACATCTTTTCATATTTTTGAGTAATTTTGCAGAATTATTATGCATGTGCTTTAACTATTTTTAACTTTGCAGGGGTTTATTGGCGAAAGGAAATGGAGTGGGCATTTGCAGGAGGTTGGGAAGGTGAGATGAGGGCCTAAGGGGTCCCTAGCACCCTTCTAGAGAGTTTCACAGTGATCAAATATCGAGAAACTGCTCACGTGATCTTCTACAAGAAGTCTGCAGGGGTTCTACACGAAGAGTCGAGAGAGGATTTTGAGGGTTGATGGAGGAAAAACAGTGGGAAAGTGGAAATGGAGGATGGATGAGGATGCGAAGAGGTCTAGGACCTAGTAAATGAGGCTAAGGAGTGATGAAGATGGTTGGATTTGTTCAAGGATGGAGGGAGCAATGTTGCACAAAAATGTAGAAATTAGGTCAAATTGGAAAAGTGTGGCAAATGAAGGGAAGGAATCCGGAATTTGGGGTTGGAGCAAGTTGTGTGATGAAGGAAGGATAGGCAAGGATGTATTACAGGTGATCTATAGACTATCTCTCAAAACTAATCAAAGAAAGACTAAAAAAATCAGAGATCTATATACTTTCAACTAATCTGACCTAAAAACCAGAAACATGATGAACATCAATTTTTGAACAGGAAATCATGAAAGATAACTATGGAAACTTAAGCAAGAACAGATCTAAATATGCAAGCACAACTGGTATCAACTTTTCCAACTAAAAATCTAACACTTGCAATTGCATTGAAAGGCAAAACAGTGTTTTTGTGGCAGCAAGTATGCCTTGGTCTCAGCTCATGGTCCCAAGGAGGGAGAGATGAGATCAGGGATTTCTTGGTGGCCTTTTTGTAGATCTTTTCTGTTATCAAACTATCAAATCAACTTGAAGCATGAAAAGCTATTTTAATCATCAAAAGCAACCTAAGTAACAAAGCAAGATCTTAACCTAAATAGCATAAATTATTCTATGAATGCAAAGAAAACACATAATAGTACACAAAGGAGGTACTAGCACTTGGTTTGGGCCCAACCCCAAGAGCTACAGCCCCCTAAGAAGAGCTCATAGCTGGTGCAAAGTGAAATTTATCTCCATTACTCAAAAAATAACCATGTCACAAAAATGTTTACAGCAAAATCTAAAAAATGAGCTGAAAGGCAGAGCAGCACCAAAGTGCAAAAAACAACTGTTCAAGAGCTAAACTACCAAGGCTTGAAGCCTTCCTACTTATGCACCACGAGGACCTCCAACAACCCTCCTTAACTTGAGGGGCTTGGCTGCTCAAAACTGCAAGTAATCAGCCACTTCACAAAAGCTGCTCGGCGGCCCTTGGAAATCATCTTTAGTGGGTTGCTGAACTCTGAACTGATGGTGGAGAACTCGAGGAAGGGGCCATTTAGTGCAGGAGACACCCTTCCTACTAATCCTTAGCCTTGTTCCCTCATATTTGGCTATTAACTGGCTCATAAATGCTTGACCTTGGTCAAAAAGATGTCCAAAAATCTACAATAAGCATGTATTAGACTTCATGGTCAAGTGACTATTCTCATTCATTCAATTAACATAAATATACTCAAAAGCATGCATAAAATATGAAGAATGGTGGATTAATCTAGAATAATAGGCAAAATGAGCCCAACAAGTTACCCATTTTTGGGGCTCATCATCACCCCCCTGCTAAATGTGTTACTCATCCTCTGAGCAACTAATCCATCTCATCATCTTTGATTGCTTTGACTACCTCTCTAACATCCCAAGCTTCCAAGGTGATGTCCTCTTCTCGGTCATGAAACCCTACTTTTCTCTCCACTTCCTCCCATTACCTGTGCTCTTCTTCTTCTTTGACCCCTTCCAACAGTCCTAAAAGTAATGGAGGACTGAACTTTAGGCCGATCCAGTTGGCCTGCAGATTTTGCATTGACTGTTTATAGAGTGGTACTCTTGCCAAGGCCTCCCTCATCCTTGTTAGGGAGTGGTATTCTCTTATTTTCAAACTATGGGACAGTGTATTCCATCTCCTTGTGCAAGCATGAATGCAGTTATCCCCCAACAGTCTTTCCATGTCCTCAAAGTGAGCAATGGCCTGAGCTTGTATTTCAATGTAGTCTGGGAGAACCTGAGGGTTGTTGGCGAGGTGTTGATGGGCATAAACTAAAGCTGAGGGATCTTCTGGTTCTACTTTGATCATGAGTGGCTCCCTTAGCTCCCTATCCATAACATTCTGAATTTCTGTTGCCCTCTTTTCCTCATGGTTTAACCAAGAGGCCATGGCCATGAGTTTCACATCTCCCAATATAGCATTGGGGTCCCACAGATTCATGTTTGGAAGGGCCAAGTTGTGTAAATAGAATTTTGATAACTTGGCCTTATCTTCTGATGAGCTACCATCACACAAGTCCATAAACTGATGATAATTATGAAATGGAATGGTGCCCCTCTGGGCCAAGGTGTTAATTTGAAATTGCAACCATTGATCTTTAAGATATAAGGCATATGACTTAGCAAGTTGCCTACATTGTAAGGCTTCTATTGCCCAGCTGGCCATGCAGGCCATCTGGACGTCTTTTTCTTACAACTGTTGTTTTAAACCCTGTATCTTTTTCCGCTACCTGAGACTCCTATTCTTGCTACAGTTTTGTGAGTATCTCCACATTAGCTTGTAGCTCTACCTCCTTCTGTTGTTTCTCAGTTGTGTCTTTGTCTGCTAGAGGTCCTTCTTGCTGTTGTTGCCTGCCCAAAATGGACAGCCTACCTTCCTTGTGGACTTCCTGTAGCTGTAACTGTTTCTTCAGCAACTCATTCTCCTCCTGCAGCTGGGCTCTTTTGCAGCTTTCTACATGCCTGACCATGGCTAGTTCTCCTCTCAATTCTTTTAACTTCTCCTCCATGTGTCCTATGTCCTCAATTCCCTTAGATTTGGAAATTTTCATCCATGTGTGTGTTCTGATCCTCTCTTGCTCCAATGCAAAGAAGAGTGGCACATCAAATTTCTGTGGGATGATTTTCCCACCCTATAACAGGTTGTAGTATGAGCCCAAGCTAAGCTGAGGGGTAGGTTCAGGTATTTCTTCAGTTTTGCTATCCCTTTGTGATTGTTTAGCTACTTTCTCCTCCAATTTTTCAGTCTCTTTTAACTCGGCTAGAGTTTCCTGTAGAGATGTTGCAGCTTCCTGTAGTCCTTTGAGTCCATCGACTTAATTTTCTCTTTCCATGTAGAGGTTTTTGGGCTTCCTCTTTCATAGGTGATGGATATCTTGGAAGGAGATTATTATTTCTGTTTAGTGGGTGAGTCTTTAATGACAATTGGCTCCTTTGACTATGGTTGGGGTCTGTCCACTTTGATCCTTGTGCTTCTCCTTGCTTTAAAGTACCTGGAGGTTTGCCTCTTTCTCTTCCCTTTTTGTTTAGGAGGTGTGCTTAAGGCAGCAAGCACAGTTGTTTCCTCCCTTGCCAATATCTCAGGTGATTTCTCCTCTTGTTGTCCTTTTTTCTTGCTTCCTGTAGAAATCCCTGTGTCCACTGTTTCTGTCTATGTTGCTGAGATCTCAGGGTCTGTCTTTTTCTTTTGTTTCTGTGTGCCTACTTTGGCTATGGTAGCCTTCATTTGGGATTTTTCAGCCTTCTTTGTTCTACTCTGCATCCTTTTTCCCTTGGTGTTTTTGTTGTTATTTCTTCCTCTGTTTTAGGCTCAACAATCTGACCCATTTCCCATTTTTATTTCTGTTCTTTCTGTGCTTGAATGTCCTATGCTCCTTCATCATTGTTTTTCTCACCTTCTTCAATGTGTTCTCCCTCCTCACTACTGGATGGGGTGATGTTTTCGGCCAAAGTTCTAATATTGTAATCCCTGGACATGTTTCTGAAGATTTCCCAAGATATGGGGACAATGTAGGTGTTCAAAGCATCTTCCACCAATAGTTTGATGAGCCCATGATGGGCCAACTGATAGGATCCCTTGATTTAACTTTGTACCAGATTCAATTAGTGACTGAAGAAGGAAATAGGGGAAGCTCAGTTTCTTGGCTGGAGGCAAGTCAATCCCATGCCTTAGTTCACACAGCAACCTGAAATGATATCCATAGATGATGCTAAACCTCCCTTCACATGTGATATACTTCATAATTTGAAAACTAACTTCACTCCAGAGAGGAGGCAAGCTGGTTCTTCTAACACCGTTTTTATCTTCTACAGGATGCTCCGTGGGCAGAAAAAATGACTTCTTAGAAATTTGGCCTAATGATCTCTCTTCTTTGCTCCAAGGGAGCCCCAATGGTAGACCAGTAACTGCACTGATGAGCTTAGGGGTGAGTTCTAGGGTCAAACCCCTAAAACTAACCGTGGCATGTGTTTTTGACTATGGTCTCAGGGACATTAAAAACTCCTCAGTTATCTCCTCATCATGACCCTGAATTTTGTCAAAGAAGAATATCCAATTTGCTCAGGTGAAAAGGTCCACCACCTCAAGATGCTCGTGTAGCTTGCTAGAGTTCGAGGGTTCTTTCCATATGAATCCTCCTAGCATGGTGAGAGTGCTCTTTTTATGTTTTAACCAGAAAAGGAAATGCTCAGGTAACGAAACAGTTAATCTGAAACAGAGGATAGCTGAATTTGGTTTCCCCTGAACTCAAGAAGGAATTTCTCACGTGTTCAATATCAACTAGCAACAATTCCCTTGTTTTAATACCTCTGTCACCTAGAACTCGATTGTTTGTTTATGAAAGGAAGAATTTTGTTCTTACAGACAGAGCATAAGGATCAGGTTCCCTTCTTAGCACACACATAGATATGCAAATTCATTTTTTTTTTTACACACAGACTGGCCTCTACGGCTGTATATATCTTCCTTACAAGAGAATTTAAAAAGAAAACATGGAGGAGATTTTTTATGCAGAGAAATTGGGGAAACTCAGTGCAATATGTAGGCAAACATTTTACTTCCAATACACAGGCAGACTTTTTCTTTGATTTTTCAATCTGATGTCGTTCAATTCACCACCTTGCACAAACACACCATGCATAGAGGAGTTTTTTTTGAGCCTACCTCGTTTGGAGCTCCAAATTCAATGAAAATCCCAAGTTTTCCTGCTCTGTAAAGCTGTTCTGCCTTTCCTGTAGAACCCTTCCTGTAGAAGGCCCCCAGTTCCTGTAGAATGACACTGTGTTTTTGAGCGAGCCCGATACGTGGGAGATTTTCAAACACCGGGAGAAAAACTAGTGGAGGATGACTGGTTAATTGTTTTTGGAAGCGGTGGATGCGTACTCCACTCGAGGACGTTGTGAGTGCAGAGTGAATAGAAGGTGGTGCATGTTTCAGCCAGGCATCTTTTAACTATGACATGATTCATGGTGAGGGGATGAGGTGGCTGGTCTGGACAGTTGGTTCGACGTCACAACCATAATGTTTCTACGTGTTTCTGACCGCCATCACCTCCTCTCTACCGTTATCCGCCACCACCACTACCAATCCCGGCAATTTCTCCCTGAATGGACACTCCACACGTGCTGGCTACACATCTCGTCGAAAATTTTGAATGCAACGGGGCTCGTTTGGATCGCATGGGGATATGTAACTAGCCGAGGGTGGCCAGTTGACTGGCCACCGATTCCACCCAATCCGAACCATTACCATAGGCATGCATCTTTTAAACTATGATTTATGTAATTGACAAATGACTTTAAGCACTTACCTACGTGGTCACGGCCGCATTATGCAGATTTTAGGTTTTGGAACCCATTCCTTCATTTGGTGTTACTGCATGCACGGGTTTTGGAACCCATTCCTTCGTTTGTTGTTGCTGCATGCACACTTCATGCTTGGCTTCGACTGCTACTGATATTCTTACGTTCACGAAGATCTCTTTGCATCTCTCTTTTTCCATTCTTGGTTCTCCCTGTTTCCAGAGTATGTCTTCTAGAGGGATCAGCTGCTACAGGATTCCTGTAGGATGTACTTGTAGCTGCTTCTCCTCCTAGAATGCAAGCTAAAATGAGCAGGGATATACTGCTAATGAGGATTTCGGCTAATGAGGAGTCGAGATGGAGATTGACAGGTATGGTGAGTGAGAAACTGCTGCTTGATTTGCCAATAAAAGTTGTTGTTGGCAGTGTGGAGCGATAAAAAGGTGTCTTTTGAACTCCTAATTACCTTCACATTAATTATCAACCCATGGACGACTTTTTATTTCAAGAGTGTACTCAGTCTGAGGCGGCTATTTACTCAAGAGTAATGTTTCCTAGTATAGTTCTTAAAAGCTACAAAAGTAAATGAATGCTTGAAAAAGAAATCTAACAATAACATAAACTCAAATGCTCTCAAATCCAACTATTCACTCAGCAAACATCAATTGAGGATACACTAGCAATAACTCACTCCTCTAGAGATTGATGCAATTGAAATCAAACTGGAACAAGACAATCAATCTGGGAACGAGGAAGCAATAACCAATGTTCTCTACAGTTGACAGTCCTGCTTTAAAGCAATCAAAAGGAAATCGAACTTGAACTAAAGCTGCCATTGAAAGTAAACTAGGAAAACTCTTTAAAAGCAAACTAGTGCAATTAATCAATAGAAATGAACAACAAAGTAAATGGGTGCATGTCTACAACTTAACTACTTCAAAAGGCTAAATCACACCAAGCATTGCATCAGTCGAAGATTCGGTAGCAATAACCCATCCTTTTCATAACTGATGAGAACAAATCCGAGGTTTGGGAGCTAGGTAGCTGATGCTAGGGCTCACTACAGCCTGAGATCATCCTTGATGAATGTAAATGAAATGGCAAATAAAGGAAATAACAATGAAATAGAACAACACATCAGCCAAGGGTTTGGTGGCAATAACCTATCCCTTTCATAACTGATGGGAGCAGATCAGAGGTCTGGGAGCCAAATAGCAGAAGCTGACACTCACTACAGCTTGAGTCTATCCTTAAGAAATGACAAGTAAATGAAACAACAAATCAGCAATCTTGAAATAAACCAGCAATTGAAATCAAACAACACACAGAAATAGAACACCATTAACTAATAATGAATATGAAACAACGATGGAAAGTCAAATACAAATGCATAACAACTTAACACATGGCACACCTCAATAGCAATCTGATCTTGGTAATCCACTTGTCAGTCTTAGTTATAAATAATACGATTGTCTTTTAGAGAGGAACAACAACGTTCATAGATTCAACAATCGCAAGGAAATATAATTTCTAAGATGAATTCAATAATACCAATGGTCAAATGTTACAACACAGACATTCCATAATTGAATAGCAACGGTATCCTGTAAAAACCATTTATATCAGCACTTAAAGAAACAACAATGCGTTGCAAAATTAATATGATATTTCTGTCTTAGAAAATGAGATTATGTGACAGAGCTGTGATGTAAAATAATAGAACATACCAGATTACCAAGTAAAACTGATAAGCAAACCACGCATAAAACAAAAGAATATAATATACAGTAGCAGCAGCAGTGTACTCCACCAGAGGCTGGGCCCTTAGCCGCCAGCGGATGCTGTTGGGTTACTTCAGATGAACAGAATGAACAACAACTCCCAAATCATGTATTAATCATCAAATTATGAAATCATTACAATAACAAAAGCTTGAGGATTACCACATGCAACAATCCCTTCTTCTTTCTATCCTATCATGAAGCCTTGCTTCTGAATCTCTAATTCAAATCATCCATTCTCCATTCTCTTCGCCATCCCCAAGTCATCCCATAAATCCCCCAAATCATCCCCATCTCTGATCTCTGTTTTCATTTAAATAGAGAGAGATCAGAGAGAAGTTACAATAAGGATAAGTGCAACATGATTCCTATTACAAAATTGGTTTGCTTCTAACCATTTGATCAACAAGAACAAGGCGAATTTGGCTTTGTAGCTGAGATTTGGAGGACGGCCGCAACAACAAATCTTAGAAAATCGTGCTCAAAGAACCCTGCATTTCTCTCAGTACAAGCCGAATTTGGGCAAACCGCTTTTTGTTAAAGTTAATTGGGCCTGTTCTGGACAAAACCCATGTTCCAGATTTTCCAGATTCTGCTTCATTTGCTCAGAATCTCAACCGAAAAACCGTCACTTCTTATTCCAGCGAATTTCTGAGTTGGCACTTTTAATGATCAAATCTTCAATCTGGAAATTATCTTGGAGGCTAAAAATGGTGAATAATGTTACAACTAATTTATTAAAACTATCATTGATAAAATCATGCATAATCATCAATTTATTAGAAATAAAGGAGAATAAATAATATTCATTCATAGAAGCATAAATCATCATAAAATGGATTTATATAATAAATTATAATAAATGACATGATGAAGAATAATAGAAATGGGTGGAATAAGTGTTCAAAAGTGATAATAATAATGGCATATTAACGGCCCAACATACCCCCACACTCAATATGTTGCATGTCCTCCTGCAATGAAAACTGAATATATTGCATGTCCTCATGCAACCCAAGGACAAAAACCATGTGTTAACCAAGCAATAAAAATTTGAGAACAAATGAATGCTTCCTTAATTAATGAATATTCAATTTTAGCAATCTCGATGAAGGCATAACAATTTTTACATTGAAATTCAACTATATGTATGAAGTTGCAGCAAAATATGACATAAATAACAGCAAACTTCATTAACCATTTTCCCAAAAACTACAAACCAGATTTTGTTGAAATGTTGCAAGTAGATTTGTAATATATGAAGGCTTCTATGATCCAAAAATCAGATCGTTTTGATGCATGGATCATGAGATATAAACAAAATGGTTGTAGGTGAGAGTGCATGATTTCCGAAATTTTATGAACCAATATTTCTTGAAATTGTGTGGGTTTGTATTAATGATACGTATGTGTTTTCCAAAAATTACAAGAATTGAGTTCATAGTTTTAAAAATATGTGGAAATCAATTTCTGCACTGTGTAAAAATGAAATTGTATGCCTTAAATAAGGAAGAAAGTAGAAAACATCCATCATGCATAGCAATTCCTCCCCCTCTCTGAAAAATTAGCATGCCCTCATGCGATGCTAGAAAACAAATAGAGGTGATTGCTACCAGCTGTTGAATTCTATGCTTGGTGTAAAACAACATGGAATAAGGGAGGTGTTGAGACTGAATAAGAATAGCAATGGATGATAAAGAATATGAATGACGTGGTCATAAGAAATAAATGAATGAAAGGAACACTCCCCCACACTCGAAAATGATATGCTGCTGAAAAAGGGAAAGTGGTAAAGATGTGGAATGAAGGATGACAAATAATGCTCAAAATGGATTTTCATTAAATTCTCCTAAATTCATAATAAATTAGAAAACTATGCGATTTTACCTCAAGTTTTACCTCCAAAAATGTGGAATGACATATATGGACTGGCAGTTGTTGAAGCTGATGTAGGGAGAGTTGGTGCTGAAAGTGATGCAAAAGGTGGAATCCAAGGAAGCACATCATGTCTGAAGAATTGTTCACGTTCGCGAGCCTCTACTGTGAAGTGCAATAGTGTGGTCATGCTACGAATAGAATTCTGCCCATACTTGTTGTTCTCCTGTAAACAAAACACTATTTTGCATACAATGTGCTTGAATCCATAGTGTTAGTGTTGAATAGCAACAGATAAGATGCATGCAAAATTTCAATTAGAAAAACTTATGTATACATGCAAACTAAGATGTTGTCAAATCAAGAAGTAATGGCAAAGGGCAGTAATCATATTGCATGCAATCTCGTAATGCATGCATTTCCCCCTCCAATTGGAAAAGGGATCCCATGACCATAAAGCATATGAAAGGTGTTGTGTTGATGACAAGGTAAGGGAATGAACAATAGAATAGTAAATGAAGCAGAGTACACATATCAATGATAGGACGGTGAAAGTTATGGTTATATTGAAAGCAAAGTGTGTAAAGATAGTTATGAATAAGAGATAGGATGCTTTGGATTGATGATAGTTTATGCAAAACGAAAAAGGACAACAATATGCTAAAAAGATGCTTTGCTGACGGTATTCTAGCTGAAAATGATGTGATTGATCATAAAACAATTTCTCATGCATAAAGGTTCAAAATAGGGAAAAAGTTAAGGAAATAACTTCTCTGATAAAAAGAAAAAAAAAGAAAAGGGTATTATAATAATAATTGACGATAAGATATAACTTCAATACCATAAGCAGAGCCGCTGCTGCCAGCAGGCGTCCATAGCCTCGGTAGGGTTGCTTTTTAACTCATATGAGCCAGGATCCTCAATTTATAAATGGAGAGTTACAGTGTTGTTCTACAGAAGAGATCAGTGTGCTGGCATGGTAACCAGATAATCACACTGCCATTCACTGGGATGTAGCAAAAGTGATCACGCTGGCTCGTGATGAGACCTCCTGTTCCAAGGATAATTTGGCTATCCAATGGATCATAACCCTGGTGTGGTGACCATAACGGGAATGTCGCTCTGTTACAGCCTTATGAACATGGTAGGTTGGCTCGTAATGAGACCCCCTATTCTCCATCTGCGAACAAAATTTTGTTATTATTACACATTTTGATGATAAAAAGAGGGAGGCTCAGTACTCCTTAAGAGCAGGGATGGTGGAAGAAGTTGAACATGTCAATAGAAAAAAAATATACCCATAATCTCATTTATTACAGACAGAGAAGATTATAACCAGGAAGGGTGGAACCAGTATGGTATTAAGATGATCAATCAATATCATGTTCAACAGAAAACAATGCAGTAAAGTAATATATAAATAATTGTGTCCCTTCTGAAAAGAATCTATCATCAAGAAGCTGTCCTGTTAAAGATTATAACGTGAATGATATTAACGTTGCTTCAAAAGAATCCATAATTCTTGTCCTCATAAAAGTAGTGTACTTCATGCCATAAAAAGGAATCAGTAAAATGTGGTTGAGATGAATTAGGAATAATATCACAAGAGGAAGGAAGGGTTGCTCTCGAAAATAATCCCAAAGCATTGCTCTTTTGAATGAACAGAAAAAACACTCAAAAAGTGGTGTTCCTTGTAGGGAACAACAAAGGAAATGCACACACAAAAAAACAAAAATACACACAAAAAAAAAGTGTGAAAATGCAAATGTCATTCTTTTGGAAAAATGAACAGCAAAAACTAAAAGTGTCGTTCCTTTGGAAAAGGAACAAAAAAAAAAAGGAACAGAAAAAATGAAAAGTGTCATTACTTTGGAAAAGGAACAGCAAAAAAACACAAGTGCCGAAGTGTTGTTCCATTCGAAAAGGAACAGCGAAACGTGAAAGTGCAAAAGTGTTGTTCCATTCAGAAAGGAACAACAGAACGTGAAAGTGTTGTTCCATTTAGAAAGGAACAGCAAAACGTGAAAGTGCAAAAGTGTTGTTCCATTCGGAAAGGAACAGCAAAACGTGAAAGTGTTGTTCCATTTGGAAAGGAACAGCAAAAAGTGAAAGTGCAGAAGTGTTGTTCCATTCAGAAAGGAACAACAAAACGTGAAAGTGCAAAAGTGTTGTTCCATTCAGAAAGGAACAGAAAAACGTGAAAGTGCAAAAGTGTTGTTCCATTCGGAAAGGAACAGCAAAACGTGAAAGTGTTGTTCCATTTGGAAAGGAACAACAAAAAGAAAAAGTGCAGAAGTGCTGTTTCATTCGGAAAGGAACAACAAAACGTGAAAGTGCAAAAGTGTTGTTTCATTCAGAAAGGAACAGCAAAACGTGAAAGTGAAAAAGTGTTGTTCCATTCGGAAAGGAACAGCAAAATGTGAAAGTGTTGTTCCATTCAGAAAGGAACAGCAAAACGTGAAAGTGCAAAAGTGCTGTTCCATTTGGAAAGGAACAACAAAACGTGAAAGTGCTGTTCCATTTGGAAAGGAACAGCAAAAAGTGAAAGTGCAGAAGTGTTGTTCCATTCGGAAAGGAACAACAAAACGTGAAAGTGCAAAAGTGTTGTTCCATTCAGAAAGGAATAGCAAAATGTGAAAGTGCAAAAGTGTTGTTCCATTCGGAAAGGAACAACAAAACGTGAAAGTGCTGTTCCATTTGGAAAGGAACAACAAAAAGCGAAAGTGCAGAAGTGCTGTTCCATTCGGAAAGGAATAGCAAAACGTGAAAGTGTAGAAGTGTTGTTCCATTTGGAAAGGAACAACAAAAATGAACCATGGAAAAGGAACGGCAAAATGAACCGTGGAAAAGGAACGGCAAAATGCACAAGCATGAAATGCAAGCACGCAAAGAATGAATTAGTTGTTCACTGTATTGATGCTGAGGATGGGTCACAGTTTGAATGAAGCAATACCTGAAACACAAAATATAAGAGAAATCAGAAAGGAAACAACATTTTATTTAAAAAACAGTATGTAAATAAGTAAATTAAGTTACGACAGCTATGATGTTATGTAAAAAAAATGATCTCTTTGAAAAATGTTTTGGCAACAGTAACAAGACACGAATCTTCAAATGGAAATCAATTCTTCATTTCTTCTATTATGAATCCGTTGGGTAATGAGTTGGAAGAAATTCATTTGTTTCATTTAAAATTTCTTTCAAAAATCACTCGTGCATAAATTGACCTTCTTTATTTTCCCAAGACCTGCAAAAAACGAGTATCTACCTGCAATAAAACACTAAATCATGGAGAAAGAGAGGTGCGCGGGCTCCCCTAATCCAAGAATTATGCAAAAAACTAACAAGTAGTTACTCTATATAACAAATCCACAGAGAAAATAACAAAGTAAAATTTATTTGTCACCTGCGGGAGAGCAGTGGTCGACCATACTAACCAGCGGTGTTTTAATCACAACTTCTTTGTTTTTCGTCAAAATTGAATGATTCCAAAGGAAAATGAGAGCTAATTCAAAGGTTTATCTTCAGTAGAAACATGTTTTAAAGATTCAATGATATGATATGTCAATTTTAGTTAGAACAACTTGCATAATAGAGTCATTGTCGATTACCCGGCTTAGACCAACAGTTGATATTTCAAGCGTAAATTTTTCGTTTGATGTCGGATTCAAATGATTCAAATTGGAAATGAAAGTATATTCATTTATTTATTTCAAATAGAAACAATATTTTAAGACAAGAAGAATTGATAGGTCAAATACTGTAAAGAACAGCCGGAAAGACATAGTTTTAAGGGTGTTGATTTACGATAGACAGTCAGTATTTTGATCATAACTTGCCCATACGATATCGAAAATGAGTGATTCCAATTGCATTGTAAACTATATTCATAGGGGAATATCCAATAGAAACAGGTTTTAAAAATTCATTCATTTAAGCCTCCAAAAACTGACTGTCCCAACTCTGTTGGTAAGCTGCCTGCTAGACACCCTGTCAATGTTTCGGTTCTAACTTTTTCGTTTCAAATCCAAATTGAGTGATTCAAATTGGATTGGAAAATAGACATCAAGGAATACTTAGGATAGAAACGGGTTTTAAAAATATTCAATTTTGGTCCCTCAAAACATGACTGTCCCGACTGTTTTTCCAGAAATTTCATCAAGCCCGCAAGCCAAAAAAATGATATTCAAGCATTTTTTCATATTGATGATAAAAATGAATATAAGTGTTTGTAGAATTGTTATTTCTATTATAAATCATCTACATACACAAATGAATTGAAACATTTATCATCGATGTTGATTTCGATAGCGTGTTGCAACCAAAGAAACAACTAGTTTTACAAAAATAAAAAAAAATTGTGTTTGTTTTATTTCTTTATTTAGTTTATTTTCTCCACTATCCTACTCTTCTTTGAGAATCAAATATGTTTATGTATAAGAGTATTTCCAGTGGAACCATGTTAGAAATAAGGCCTCATGTATGCACATACCCAAATTTGAAAAATGCATATTAATGAATATTAGGGTATGAGAAGCCAACTTCCCTTGAAAATATGGTGTCAAAAATTGTTGAAGCATAGAGTGATGTTGCAAACAAATGATGGAGTAAAACCAATGTTCAATGTATCCATTACTTTCTTGATTTCTTATATCCATCAGATCATGAAGTTCTTGAGCTTTTAAAATAGCTTGTTGATACATACTATAAGAAACCTCATTTTCTCCCATAGCTTCTACAATTTTTGAATTTGAAACATTCTGAATCTCATTATAAGTTTTCTCTAATGGCGCATGTGAGATAGAATGGGTGGGAAGGGTGGGTAAATTTGGTAGTTCAACATTGTAAGCATGTTGTACTAGTTTATTATGGTGAGGGTGTGGAGTTAGTTGAGCAGGAAAATGTGTAAGGAATGGAGCATTGTGATGATGCGGTTGATTGGGTTGAGTGGATGAATTTGGTATGCAAGCAAGATGTTGTGGAAGAGCTGATGAAAAATATGGAGAATATGTTTGTGCTACAAGATGAGGGAGAGTAGTCATGCCATCATAAGATGAGCCATGCCCAACTTGTAAATAAGATTGGTGGTTATATTGAAATTGACATGGCTGCCTTAACACATTAGTATTCCATAATGGATTATGCAAGTAAGAGAATGAAGAGGAAGTGTTTTGAACCATATCTGTAGGCCATGATTTCCATGGTTTTGACTTTGTTGCATCTTCCTCATCTCTTCGATATGCTACTTCCATCCTAGATAAGGAAGAACAACTATCTATGGACTGCTCCTTTCGGTCATGAGTGGAAAACACTTCATCAAATTCTTGATTTTTCTGAACCTGCAAAGCATTCAATTTTGAACTTAGAGAGCTAATAAAATCAACTTTAAAATGTTCAAGTAAATCATTGATTTCAGCTCTTATGTCTCCTGTTCTTGTAGCAGATTTGGAAAACAAAGAACAAACATCTCTAGAATTCTTACCAGCCTTGGAGATTCCTCTTGAATACCTTATGCACAATTCACAAACATCATCATATGATAACTGAAAAACATCGCCTTTTCCTATCAGGTTTAAGAGTTCTAAAAATTCATCTTTGATTCCTTTAAGAAGGAGTGTTTTTAAGATCTCTTTTTCCAAATGCTTGTGCTTTGATTTTTGAAGGTTATATTGAAATCGATCTACGTAATCCTCCAAACTTTCATCTTCCCCTTGTATCATACCGAAAATATCTTCATTGGATTTGCAATAGTCTTGGTACTTCTTCAAGAATATGTTCTTCATGTCCTCCCATGTTTGGATGCAATTCCCACCTAGGCTCATGAACCATCGGAGAGCTGCTCCTTTTAGAGTAAGAAGAAACACTTTCAATCTTTGATCATTAGTACAATAATCATATCCTCTACAAAGTATTTCGAACTCAAATAAGAATGTATCTGGATATTCATTTGCTAAACCATGAAAATTTGGTAAAGATGGGGGAATTATGTGCATTTGTGTCACTCCTCCTAGATCTTTGATAGGAAATTCAAAAGTAGAAACGTGAGCCATTTCTTACCATAATATAAGATGTTTTTCATGTGTTTCTTCGAAGCTCCTTCTTCAAATGTTCCTGTCAATCGGTTAGTGAAATGGGTGGTGCTTACATCACCACTTGAGAGAAATCATGAGATTTGTTTTTCAAAATTTCTATTTTTTCTAGTCATTCACACAAAAATTCAAACATCTATTTCTACCCAACAAAGCAACAACAAATCTGTTAGGAAAGCGGACAGTGGAGCAGGGCTTTTACATGATCCGCACGCAGGTTCTTACCTTCCATTTTTAAGATCCAACTCTTCCCTAGCAGGCACTCATCAAATTCACACTACTCTTTAGAAATGGCTACACTCTCCCCGACAACGGCGCCAAAATGTGGAGCGATAAAAAGGTGTCTTTTGAACTCCTAATTACCTTCACGTTAATTATCAACCCAGGGACGACTTTTTATTTCAAGAGTGTACTCAGTCTGAGGCGGCTATTTACTCAAGAGTAATGTTTTGTAGTATAGTGCTTAAAAGCTACAAAAGTAAATGAATGCTTGAAAAAGAAATCTAACAATAACATAAACTCAAATGCTCTAAAATCCAACTATTCACTCAGCAAACATCAATTGAGGATACAGTAGCAATAACTCACTCCTCTAGAGATTGATGCAATTGAAATCAAACCGGAACAAGACAATCAATCTGGGAACGAGGAAGCAATAACCAATGTTCTCTACAGTTGACAGTCCTGCTTTAAAGCAATCAAAAGGAAATCGAATTTGAACTAAAGCTGCCATTGAAAGTAAACTAGGAAAACTCTTTAAAAGCAAACTAGTGCAATTAATCAATAGAAATGAACAACAAAGTAAATGGGTGCATGTCTACAACTTAACTACTTCAAAAGGCTAAATCAAACCAAGCATTGCATCAGTCGAAGGTTCAGTAGCAATAACCCATCCTTTTCATAACTGATGAGAACAAATCTGAGGTTTGGGAGCTAGGTAGCTGATGCTGGGGCTCACTACAGCCTGAGATCGTCCTTGATGAATGTAAATGAAATGGCAAATAAAGGAAATAACAATGAAATAGAACAACACATCAGCCATGGGTTTGGTGGCAATAACCTATCCCTTTCATAACTGATGGGAGCAGATAAGAGGTCTGGGAGCCAAATAACAGAAGCTGACACTCACTACAGCCTGAGTCTGTCCTTAAGAAATGGCAAGTAAATGAAACAACAAATCAGCAATCTTGAAATAAACCAGCAATTGAAATCAAACAACACGCAAAAATAGAACACCATTAACTAATAATGAATATGAAACAACGATGGAAAGTCAAATACAAATGCATAACAACTTAACACACGACACACCTCAATAGCAATCTGATCTTGGTAATCCACTTGTCAGTCTTAGTTATAAATAATACGATTGTCTTTTAGAGTGGAGCAACAACGTTCATAGATTCAACAATCGGAAGGAAATATAATTTCTAAGATGAATTCAATAATACCAATGGTCAAATATTACAACACAGACATTCCACAATTGAATAGCAACGATATCTTGTAAAACCCATTTATATCAGCACTTAAAGAAACAGCAATGCGTTGCAAAATTAATATGATATTTCTGTCTCAGAAAATGAGATTATGTGACAGAGCTGTGATGTAAAATAATAGAACATACCAGATTACCAAGTAAAACTGATAAGCAAACCACACATAAAACAAAAGAATATAATATACAGTAGCAGTAGCAGCGTACCCCACCAAAGGCTGGGCCCTTAGCTGCCAGCGGATGCTGCTGGGTTACTTCAGATGAACAGAATGAACAACAACTCCCAAATCATGTATTAATCATCAAATTATGAAATCATTACAATAGAAAAAGCTTGAGGATTACCACATGCAACAATCCCTTCTTCTTTCTATCCTATCATGAAGCCTTGCTTTTGAATCTCTAATTCAAATCATCCATTCTCCATTCTCTTCACCATCCCCAAGTCATCCCATAAATCTCCCAAATCATCCCCATCTCTGATCTCTGTTTATATTTAAATAGAGAGAGATCAGAGAGAAGTTACAATAAGGATAAGTACAACATGATTCCTATTACAAAATTGGTTTGCTTCTAACCATTTGATCAACAAGAACAAGGCGAATTTGGCTTTGTAGCTGAGATTTGGAGGACAGCCGCAACAACAAATCTCAGAAAATCGTGCTCAAAGAACCCTGTATTTCTCTCAGTACAAGCTGAATTTGGGCAAACCGTTCTTTGCTAAAGTTAATTGGGCCCGTTCTGGACAAAACCCATGTTCCGGATTTTCCAGATTATGCTTCATTTGCTCAGAATCTCAACCGCAAAACCATCACTTCTTATTCCAGCGAATTTATGAGTTGGCACTTTTAATGATCAAATCTTCAATCTGGAAATTATCTTGGAGGCTAAAAATGGTGAATAATGTTACAACTGATTTATTAAAACTATTATTGATAAAATCATGCATAATCATCAATTTATTAGAAATAAAGGAGAATAAATAATATTCATTCATAGAAGCATAAATCATCATAAAATGGATTTATATAATAAATTATAATAAATGACATGATGAAGAATAATAGAAATGGGTGGAATAAGTGTTCAAAAGTGATAATAATAATGGCATATTAACGGCCCAACAGGCAGTATGAAGAAAACAGGGTTTTTTGTGTGTGACTGTGCATGAACAAACAAAAGGATGAGTGCAACGGAGGTGTAAAGAGATGGAAGAGGGTGACATATGGCGATGGACAGAAACAGGGATGTTTTCAGGTCTCATAGGCAAATTCCCACCCTTCGGATTCTCTTCTGAGATCAATTTTGGCTTGTCTGTAGGTTCTACAGGATCTTCCTGTAGAAGACACAGAACTTCCTGTAGAAGACACAGAACTTCCTGTAGAAGGTGAAATCTTAACCTGGATGAGATCAAATCTTAGGAAAGGGTAGTGGTCATGGAGGAATTGATTGTGAGGGATGCTTGCAGCCTGGTGCTGACCTCTGTCCTTGTTTTGTGTGATCCTCCTAACCTGCAATGTCCTTCCTGCAACCTGTAATTTGTTCAACAGAAGTCAGGTTTATTTTTCTGTGTTTTTTCTTTCTTTTTTCTCTTTTTTTTTTTTTTTTGAGGCTATCGGGGTGCCTCCAAGAGGTTTTCACTCTCACTGCCTGTCCTGGGCGCTTCCAAGAGGTTTTCACCCAAGGATCTTTTATTATTTTCATGTTTTTTTCTTCTTCTTTTTTGGTGCTCAAAATGTGGGTGGGGTGGAGACAAGGGCCTGCTCCACTACCAGCACTAATTTATCCATAGTTTCAATGAACTCCTACTTAGAAAGGGGCTTCCTGTAGATCTTCAATCAATGCCCATTGATGAGCATGGGGATGGCTTCTTCATCAATGATCTTGATAAGGACTAAACCATTGTCATTACATTTATCCACCGTATATGGTCCCAACCATCTTGTCCTTAACTTCCCTTTGAAATCCTTGTATCTTGAATCATATAACAACACCCAATCTCCTGGCTAAAATTGCTTCTCTTTAAGGTGTCGGTCATGCCATATTTTTCTTTGGAGTTGGACCACCTTTGAGTGGAGGAGGGCCTGCATTCTTTGTTCATCTAGTCCATTCACTGAAGTAGTATTTCTTATTGTGCATGGTTGAGATCTAGGTCCAGCTGAGCTACCAACCTCAATGTGTTGTATTCAAATTCTATGGACAGCAAAGCCTTCTTCCCGTAGACCAGCTCATAAGGTGTGAAACCTATTGTAGTTTTCCAAGTAGTGTTGTAGGCCCAGGTGGCCTCAACCAAGCGATCTGCCCAATCTTTTCTACTACTGCTCACCACTTTAGTCAAGATCTCTTCCAAAGCCCTGTTAGTGACTTCCACCTGCCCATTTGCTTGCGGATGATAAGGGGTGGAAGTTTTGTGCTTAATCTTGTGATGAGCAAGCAGGTCTTCAATCAGGTTAGAGGTAAACTAGCTTCCTTGATCTGTGACTAATTCTCTTGGGTAGCCAAACTTATAGAAGATATTTTCCCTCAAAAACTCAGCCACTTTTTCTTCTGTCGCCTTGATTGCCTTTGTTTCTGCCCACTTTGTCAAGTAGTCCATGCACACAATGATGTAAGACTTTTGTTTTGAAGGAGGGTTGATAGGACCCACAAATTCCATGCCCCACTTCTCAAATGGCTCGAAAGTCACCAGAGGTTTGAGGGGCATTTCATCCCTTGGAGTCGGTTTCCCCATCCTTTGACATCGGTCACATTGGTTGATGTATCTTTTGACATCTTGATGGAGAGTGGGCCAACAGTAGCCTGCCTGTAGAATTTTGAAAGCGGTTATTTTTGCTGCAAAGTGACCTCCACAGGTTCCATCATCACAGGTTAGGAGGATGTCAAAAACTTCCTCCTTCCTTACACAACGCCTCAAAATTTGATCTGGGCCAAGTTTGAATAGGTTGCCCCCAATCCAAGTGAACGGGGAGCTTTTCCTCACGATCTTGCTCTTCTCTTTTGAGGATAGGTGTGGCGAGGATTGTGTTGAAACCAAGTAATTTGCTATGTCATCAAACCATGGAGAGAGTACTAAAATAGCAAATAGGTGTTCATCTGGCAGTTGATCATCCACCACCCCTTCTTCACTTGTAGGCAAATCTAGTCTAGACAGAAAATCAACAACAACATTTTCCTTACTTGGCTTATCAACAATGGTTAAATCAAATTGCTGCAATAAAAGTAACCATCTAATGATAGGAGCATTTACATCAGGTTTATTCATCAAATACCTAATTACAGCATGATGAGTGTGTACGAATGTTTGATAACTAGTGATGTAGTGTCTGAACTTGTTTAGGGAATGGACTACAGCTAGGAGCTCTTTCTCGGTTACAGTATAGTTTAATTCTGCCTTGGACAGGTTTTTACTGACAAAATATATGGCATACGGTGAATTCTCTTCAACTTGTCCTAAGGCTTCTCCTATGGCTTTGTTCGAGGCATCTGTGTGAATGTGGAAAGGTAGGGCCCAGTTTGGACCTCTCAAGATTGGGGCAGTTACCAACTTATCCTTCAACACATCCAGAGCCTCTTGACAGCTGTCATTCCATATAAACTCAACATCTTTCCCCAAAAGACCAAACAATGGAGAGGCTAGCTTATTGAAATCTTTAATGAACCTTCTATAATATCCCGCTAAGCCTAAAAAACTCTTAACATCCCTTACCTTTTAAGGAGGTGGAACCCTTTGGATGATAGGAATCTTGTTGGGATCCACCTATAATCCTTGTTGAGGAATTGTATGACCTAGCATGGTCCCTTCAGTCATTAGGAATTCACATTTTTCAGGTCTGAGGTACAAGTTCATTTCAACACACTTGGTTAAAACTTTTCCCACGCTAGTCACTGCTTCTTGGAAGTTGGACCCATAAGGAGTAAAGTCATCCATATAGATTTCCACCGAATCATGAACCAGCTCAGCAAACATGCTCAGTACTGCTCTCTCGAAAGTCGTAGGAGCGTTGAATAACCCAAAGGGAAGGACCCAGTAGGCAAAGCTACCACATGGACAAGTGAAAGTGATCTTATCTTGGTCTTCCGTGCTGATTTGGATCTGATTATACCCGCTAACCCATCTAGGAAGGAAACGAACTTCTTCCCTGCCAGGCCATCTAGCACTTGATCTATAAAAGGCAAAGGGAAATGGTCCTTCTTGGTAGCTTTGTTAAGTTCTCGATAATCTACAAAGATTCTCCACTTCCCGTTTTTCTTGGGCACAAGAACCAAAGGAGAAACCCACTTGCTGTCAGAGATGGGGTAGATGAGTCCTGCATCCAACAACTTTTGCAATTCTTCTTTGACAATGTCCTTAAGGGCTGGATTCATTCTCCTCTAAGGCTGCCTAACTAGTTTACAATCCTCTTTAATGCAAATGTGATGGGTACAGACGGAAGGGTGGACTCCTTTCATCTCCTTATAGCTCCAAGGAAAAGCATCCAAATGGTGGTTCAATAAGCTACACAACTCCTTCTCCTAAGAAGGAGACAGGGATGAGTTGATATTCAAGGTTCTTTCAGGGCCAAATTCCACATTCTTAACTCGGGAAGAGGTTGGATCAGCCACACAGAGATCCACTAAGGCACTGGCTTGGGTGTCTCCTACCAACTCTTCTAATGGCAGCACACTGGGAGGTGGATCTTGAATTAAATTCTCAATAAGGTCATCCTCTGTTTGAGGACCTCCCCTAATGGCTTCCACAGTGCACACTAGTGCAGAGTAGACTTCATCCTCATCTTCCTCCTCCAACCATAGAGGTATGTCATGTTCAAGCAAAGGCTAGGCAGGAGGATATAGGACTAGCTGTTTAGACATTGGCCCATTCTTAATGGTCATGCTCCCAGCTCGACAACTGATGTAAGCATCTGCAGTAACTGACCAAGGCCTTCCCAAAATGAGGGGGTATCTAGTGAGTTTTTCCTTTGGTTGAAGGACCAAAAAGTTCGCAGGGTACTCCCAAGAATCAACAGAGACCAGGACATCTTCCACAATCCCTTCAGGAGTCACGGTGGAGCGGTCTACTAACTACAGTACTGTCGATGTCTTTCTTAGGGAACCTTGAAGGTTAAGTTTGAGCATAGTTTCCCAGGTCATCACATTAATGGCAGCCCCTAGATTAATCAGGGTGTGGGCGATTATGGTGCCATTGATGTGGACATCAAATACAGGATTCCCAAGGTCCAAATATTTTGGACATATTACTTGTCCCAACAGTAGGTTGAACAGTTTTTCTATGACATTGATAGTTGGGGCATCTCTCTTGCGCCTGCCTGGGTGCTTGAAACACTTCTCTTTGATCAATTTGTTTTATATTGGTACATCTTTGACGGCCTGGAGAAGTGGTATTTTTACACACAACTGTTTAAGTTCTCCCAGAAGTTCAGTCTCTTCTGGGTTTGGTTGCGTGTTTCCAGTTAGTCTCTCAGGAAAGGGTGGAATGGCTTTGGGTTCACTTTCCTATTCCTCTGCTTCATCCTCCGTAGGAGGAGGTTGGCTATCTAGGAGGACCTTCCTAGATAGTAGGTTGATCTCCTGAATCTCCACAGCGTAGGTAGGTCATGTTGTCTCTCCAATATATACTTGATGGGTCTGTCTGTTATTGGGGTTTGGGTTTGGTTGAGCAGGCATTTGGGGTTGTCTTGGAGGAGCAGGAGGTAATGGTTGTGGTTGAGCAAGTGGTGGAGGCAAAATGGTGGGAGGAGAGTTGTACTGGGGCCTCCACCCCTGTTCCGATGCATTCCAGTGAGGTTGCGGCTAAACATGAGAATGAAACGAATGAGTAGCAGGTTGAGTATGGTATTGAGATGGATATGACCAAGGAGGGGGTGTGGACTAGGAAGGATGAGCAGGGGGGCGCCAAGAAGGTATGTGAGTGGATTGGTTTGCATTTTAATAATTTTGGGATGTCCTTTGCATCCCCTGCTGGTAAGGTCTGGATCCATGTGGCCTCCTTTGGTTGAGGAAGTAGAGTGGTTCAGTGGCTCCTTCAGCCCCTTGGTACACAACTTTAAGTCCGGGTAAGTTTGGGCACTGGTTTGTAGGGTGGTCTTCCTCACAAACAAAACATACCTCTACTGAGTGCAATGGACACTTGTTCTTAGGATTCTTCCTTGTGCATCTGGGACAAAAGATGGCCAAAGCCCTCTCAGCTTCCTCTTTCTTCTGTTGGATTCAGAAAGTATCCAGTTGCATGGCAATGGTCTGTCTCACCGCACTTTTAAAGTCTTCCATCTGATTTGTAAACTCATGTTTAGAGAAGGTGGCACTAGTTGAAAGTGGATTCCCCCTACCTCTTTTTCGGGCTGCCCTAGAATAGTTTCTAAACACAGTCTTTATGTCATCATAAGGTATTTTGTAGATGTCTCCTCCAGCTAGCAAATGGAGGGTATCTAGAAGGTCTTCAAGGACTCCTCGGAGTAGAACCAACTTCAGAGATTCGGGGTCAAGTGTGCACCTGGCCCTTTTATAACTGAGTTGGAATCTTTCTTCATAGTCTTCCAAGGACTCATCACTCCCATGGTCATTCAAAAGATTTCTCCCTTCGTCTCTTTTGACCTACAGTAATCCCAATATTTGTTGTTAAAGGCTTGCTGCATCTGAGCCCAAGTTGTGATACTATTTCCAGGTAACCCCATGAACCAATGCAGTGTTGCATCCTTGAGGGTAGAGGGAAAGAGTTTCAACTTTTGCTAGTCTTCTGCATAGTCATAAGTTCGACAAAGGACATCAAACTCAAACAAGAAGGTATCAGAGTCTTCAGTCTTCAATCCATGGAAGTGAGGTAAGGCTGAGGGACTTATTTTTTTCATTTTTATGTCCCCATTTGTCTCTTGGATGGGAAATGCACCTTCTATTCTATCCTCATTCCCTATATCGTTCCTGTGTTCAAGTATGGTCTCAGGAGGAACGTTCTCTTGCTCTTCTTCTATTATAGGATCTTTGTATATCTCTGGAGGTTCACCTATAGGTTCTTCTAGATCACTGCCACCGAAGAAGAGAGAAGGGTGACTCAGTGATGTGGTGGGGGTGTTGGGTAATAATTTTCATGTATCGTCTCTGTTCCTACGAGGCATACAATGAAATACTTTTGGTTGATTTTTGTTTTTTCTGCTTGTATCTGCAAAACTGAAAGAGATTGAATTGCAACTAACTAAAATCTATCTTGCTGAAATGAAAATGCAGAATTGAAATGAAAGCAGGAAAAGACTAATCTATGTTGCTGAAATGAAATTGCAGGAATGAAATGCTAAGCTACGCTTGCAGAATGGAAATTGTAGAATTGAAATGCTAATCTATGCTTGCAGAATTGAAATTGGTAATATATGAAAGAAAGAAATTCTAATCTACGCTTGCTAAAATGAAATGAAAGTAGGAAATGTATAATCTACTTTTGTAGAAATGAAATTGTGGAATGGAAATGAAACAACTACTCTACTCTTGCTGAAATAAACTACTTAGCAGAAGGTTGCACTAGAAAATAGAAGAAAAGTAGTAATCACGAATAATCTGACGCTTCCCTGGCAGCAGTGCCAAAAAGATGGTGGGCTCTATTATTGCAGCAATGATGTTGTAACTCCTGGGACTCCCTTCTTTACTTTTATCAACCTGGCAGTTCATAACAAACTTGGAAGCGACAATGTTGTATGCACAAGTACTAGCTCTTGCCACGGACTGTCACTTGATCAGCTAGCACAAGTTCTCTAGGAGCTTAAGTCGACCTCTATGAGCTCTTATAATAAGTTTTTAACTGTGATGGACGAAAACTAACTCAAAGGAGGCTAATCTACTTGCCGAAAGAAGCTGAAAGCTGAAAGGAAATGCAAACCCTAGCAAACCCTAGTTTTACCGACTAAACCTACTGGTGCAAGAAAAGAGATGAAAGTTGAAAAAATGGATGTGATTGACTCTTGGAAAGGTGAAATGCATGTGACTAAGCTACTTCTGAAGGAAAATATGGAAAACACATCTTTTTGTATTTTTGAGTAATTTTGCAGAATTATTATGCATGTGCTTTAACTATTTTTAACTGTGCAGGGGTTTATTGGCGAAAGGAAATGGAGTGGCCATTTGTAGGAGGTTGATAAGGTGAGAAGAGGGCCTAAGGGGTCCCTAGCACCCTTCCAGAGAGTTTCACAGCGATCAGATCTCGAGAAACCGCTTACGTGATCTTCTATAGGAAGTCTACAGGGGTTCTATAGGATGTTCTACAGGAAGAGTCGAGAGAGGATTTTGAGGGTTGATGGAGGAAAAACGGTGGGAAAGTGGAAATGGAAGATGGATGAGGATGTGAAGAGGTCTAGGACCTGGTAAATGAGGCTAAGGAGTGATGAAGATGGTTGGATTTGTTCAAGGATGGAGGGAGCAATGTTGCACAAAAATGTTGAAGTTAGGTCATATTTGAAAAGTGTGGCAAATGAAGGGAAGGAATCCGGAATTTGGCGTTGGAGCAGGTTGTGTGATGAAGGAAGGATAGGCATGGATGTATTACAGGTGATCTGCACACTGTCTCTCAAAACTAATCAAAGAAAGACTAGAAAAATCATAGATCTATCTACATTGACCTAATCTAACCTAAAAACCAGAAACATGATGAACAACAAGTTGTGAACAGGAAATCATGCAAGATAACTATGGAAACCTAAGCAAGAACAGATCTAAATATGCAAGCACAACTAGTATCAACTTTTCCAACTAAAAATCTAACACTTGCAATTGCATTGAAAGGAAAAACAGTGTTTTTGTGGCAGCAAGTATGCCTTGGTCTCAGCTCATGGTCCAAAGGAGGGAGAGATGAGATCAGGGATTTCTTGGTGGCCTTTCTGCAGATCTTTTCTGTTATCAAACTATCAAATCAACCTTAAGCATGAAAAGATATTTTAATCATCAAAAGAAACCTAAGTAACAAAGCAAGATCTTGACCTAAATAGCAGAAATTATTTTATGAATGCAAAGAAAACACATAATAGTACACAAAGGAGCTACTGGCACTTGGGTTGGGCCCAACCCCAAGAGATAAAGCTTCCTAAGAAAAGCTCAGAGCTGGTGCAAAGTGAAATTTATCTCCATTACTCAAAAAATAACCATGTCACAAAAATGTTTACATCAAAAGCTTGAAAATGAGTTGAAAGGCAAAGTAGCACCAAAGTACGAAAAACAATCAAGAGCTAAACTACCAAGGCTTGAAGCCTTCCTACTTATGCACCACGAGGACCTCCAACAACCCTCCTTAACTTGAGGGGCTTGGCTGCTCAAAACTGCAAGTAATCAACCACTTCACAAAAGCTGCTCGGCTGCCCTTGGAAATCATCTTTGGTGGGCTACTAAACTTTGAAACAATGGTGGAGAACTCGAGGAAGGGGCCATTTAGTGCAGGAAACACCCTTCCTACTAATCCTCAGCCTTGTTCCCTCGTATTTGGCTGTCAACTGGCTCATAAATGCTTGACCTTGGTCCAAAAGATGTCCAAAAATCTGCAATAAGCACGTATTAGACTTCATGGTCAAGTGACTATTCTCATTCATTCAATTAACATAAATATACTCAAAAGCATGCATAAACTATGAAGAACGGTGGATTAATTGAGAATAATAGGCAAAATGAGCCCAATAAGTTACCCATTTTTGGGGCTGATCAGAATGCTTAATGTACCATGTTAATGCATGATCCTGTAATGCGCTTACTAGTGTAGAATTTTTTATATTGTCATCCATGACTCCTTGTGCTTCCCATAGTGCCCTTACCATGAACCAAAATTGGTCTGGATCTTCATTCCATACTCCCCTAGATACCGACAGTTTCATCATGCTTGCTATACTGAACTGTGGTTGTGGCGGAGGTGGGGTGGGCGGAGATGGAGGTGAAAATGGTGAGACTGGTGGTGGTGTAGGTGGAGGTGGTAAGCGTGAAATTCATTACCTTATCAGACTGACCACGCTTCTCGGAGAAACTTTCATGAGCTCTTCCTCACTTTCCCGCAAGGGTGAAATTAAGGGACTAGTTTCTAATTCTTCACTACTTTCGTTTCTATATATCTTCCCACTTTGCATAGTCCCACAAATTAATTTATTTGCATAACCTGCTTTTCAAACAATAGCATCTTAATCCAAGTGTTCAAAGAGTTAATATACTTACCTCGCTATCCTTTGAGGAAGCGGCATTCCACCTCGCTGTAATTGATAGTTGTATCTATCGCGAACTCAGTGACAAATCCTCCTATAATTCGATCGAGCCAATGGTTCACATCTTGCGCGATCTTATCTTCTGATGCTTCTAGTCTGCTCACTAATTCTAAAGTCCACATGATTGGTTTGTCGAGCCTACACCTTCCCTAACTGTCTGCTAGCTTTGCTATCCACTCATACAACTCAGAAGGAAAGGATGCAAAGAAAAATTCATGGATTTCCGTATATAAAAAGCGCTCCAACCACTGTTCCTTAGATACTCGTGGATTCATGTTTTCCTATGCCACGAACTCATGCATATTCTTGTCCAACCACCCTTCAATTTCTTTCTTTGTTGGATTCCAGTGACATGACATCAGACATCCCTTATGCAGATCCCGGCCCCAGCAACGGAACCATTTGTTGGCTTGTAGGGGCCAGATCCAGGTTCAGAGGTGATTTAGCCAAACAAATCCTAGTACTACTAACCCTATCGGCGACAGTCCGCAGAGTGCGGACTGAGGTCTCACCAAAAGTAATATGGGAGGGTGCTAGAACCAAGTTTCAGCACCCTATAGATATCTGATGATTTCAGTTGGTTCGCGGTTTGACCCTACACGCATGCCACTACGCGCACCTATCTGTACCTCACAGCCTATGATGTTGCCTTCACATAGCCCTACCCGGGGCCCAAACAGTGTTATTACCTAAATCCTTGTTATTAACCCCATATTAGTTGATCAATGTACCTTATTTGTATGTGTCTAGTTATACTTAACAGTGTTTAGCATTCATGTAAGTGCACATGATAAATAAAAGAATATAATTGCATATGGTATCAAACAGGAAATAACACAAGAACATATACACAAGATTCAGGATCAAACTTCTCTTTATTATTCTTCTTCCTTGGTTACAGACTTGATTCCGCCCTACGCATTCAGCTGCAGGGGTCCACGCACTCAGCTGCGGACTCTACTAGGCCTCTACAAACTCAGCTGTGGACTCTACTAGGCCTCTATGCACTCAGCTGCAGAGCCTCTTCCTACTACTATGACCCAAAGCACTTAGACTCTTACTCTATGCTCGCTATCTTCTAGACTCCATCTGTTGGCTTCTTGCTACTTTACAACTTAAAGCCTTTCTCTATTTATACAATCCTATGGTCCGCAGATCATTGGTAGGTTGACACTACATTCAAAACATAGGGCTGACAACCCTATGACTCTAACTTACAATTTGCACTCCGTGCCCACAATTCGCAGAGTCTTTACAACAATAGTACTCAAAAATTGGGCTTTGAGCCCAAAAACATGTTGTGGGGGGATTGCATGCCCAACAAATCCAACCATCATCCACCTGAAAAGAGACAAAGAGAGAAAGGTATTAAACAGAGAATTAGAGGAAAGAAGAAAAATTTCCAAAACATTAGAAAGTGGGTTTTTCTAATGAAAAATAAAAATCAATCTCTATATAAAGATGTCAAAACTCCTTTTCCAAACTCATCACTCTCATTTGACAAATAGGAAGAATAGCATTGAAGGAGAGAGGGAAATTGAGGCCAATTGGTGGCTAAGGAAAAGAGGCGCTCCCCATAGGAGACAGGGCATTGTGCATAGGTGACAGAGCATTGTGCATAGGAGATAGGGCACTGCACACAGAGTAGTTGGAGGAGGTGCTAAAGAGCGCTACACATAGGAGTGGAGCCCTGCACATAGGGTAGTTTCTCCAGTGTAAATTTGAATGGCGTTAAGCATAGAGGTAGAGCGCTGTGCACCTATAAGTGACGCTGCGCATAGGACCAGCAAGTGCCAAAACACTCCGTCAGTCACTCAAAATGTTTTGTTTGCCTTCTATAGCCTATAAACAATGTTACACAGCTTCCAAATTTTACAAACATGGACAAAGAGGATAGAGATTATGAGGAGGAGGAAAATAGTGGCAGTGAGAGTTTGGGAGATGAACCTCAGCATCAAAGAAAACCACACAAGGGAGGCAGAATTATCAGGGAGGAACCATCAAACATCAGAGAGTTACAGGCTTCTCATATGACTGTCACTTGTTTCAGGCATCTAGGGCGTTATGAGTTTTGTGAGAGGGTGGAAAGAGTCCAACATCATCCTGATATGACCAATATTTTTGTAGCCAATCTCTGTGATAACAAGGTAACTCTTGCTGGGGTGACATTTATAGTTTCATTCTCCATCATTGCTAATGCTGCATGGATTCCAAATGTGGGGGAGAAATTTTATAAGTCATAAGATTTGGATGAGCACTATTATGATCCATACATCACATCTAGGTATAGAAATGAAAAGAAGAGGAATTTTCCTTTCAATTTCCTTGAAGACAAATATGCCCCTAGATGAGGATCATTATGAAATATTTAACATGTGAGGGTAGATTTTATAGATTGTACACCTATCACATTAGGCTTATTATGCGTTTTACAAGAGTGAAAATGTTGAGAATCCCTTATTTTTTATTCAAGAACATTGAGAAGATGGCCTACATTGTACAAAAAAGGCCATACCCCAGCAAATGAGTAGTCTCTATCACTGTTCCCTGATCAAGATGATTGTGCTATGTCATCTCAACCTCATTAACATCTCCTGTGAAACATTCATTGCTAATGACATCTTCAGGGGTCCTCAAATTCCTCTACCAGTGCCTCAAGAAACAGAAAGACCTTCCAGTAGTGCCCAAGTAAAGAAAAGTGAGAAGGTTGAAGAGACTAGAGTTGTTGAGAAGCCAGGGGCCTACAAGACATATCAAAGAGGGGCTAGAAAATTATTTGCAGTAGATAGGCAAGTGTTTACTCCACTTGATGTGGAAGGGGCCTTGCCTTCTCCATCAGCTCATAGGAAAATGCTTGCTCCACAAAATGTGGAAGGGGCTTTGCCTTCTTCAACGACACAACAGGTACAATACATGCAACAACTGCATAAGGGGAACGAACAGGTACTGGAGGAATGCCTTGATGATAAGGAGGAAAGATATTTTGATTTGATGGAAGATGAGGAACCAAAACAGCCATACATCCATCATGGCAATGAGACAATTGACATGGAGGCCCAAGATGAGGTAACAAACAAAAACATAACCACAAGGGAAAAAGATGCACAGATCCAAGCATTGATGGACAACTTGGTGAGAGCTAAGTATGTCATTTCATACCTTGAGCAAGAGAATAAGCAGCTAAGTGACAAACAAGTCCTCATGGAGTTGGAACTTCTCAAAGCAAAGAGGCAAAGTGACAAGGGCAAATCAGCAATGCAAGAGGAAGAAACATCGGCTACCTTGACTACAAAACAAAGAATTGAGAAGGAAATTGAGGAGGATAGAGAAACTTGGATTGACAGGGTAAATTTTCATTTAGAGAAGTTTCTTCAAAAGGCCAACAGGGACAATCGAATCATGAGGCACATGTCTCGCCATTGCAGGACTTGGAACAAGATTTGCAACATAAGGGTCAATCAAATGAAAAGAAGGCTAAAACAAGCATTCGAAGGCAAAAAGGAGGATGATAGGCTTAGGTTGCTTGCTGAAGCTTCCTTGGCTAACCAAGACACTTGATGGTCATGTTTTCCACAAATTTTGAGTATGGTTTGAAGAATTGTTTCCTTTTGAAAAATATGGCAATTTTTAACACAGAAATTTTGGCTCTATGCACAACACCACTGGCACTGCGCTTTTCCTAGGGGCATCCAGTGGAGGAATGGTCAGCATTTTTGGTTTCAGAATGATGAGTACATGCACCCTGAGAATTTTCTAAGCTTTTAGAGCATAACTGGTCAACTGAAAGGTAAACCAACACCCAAAAAATAACCTTTCTGCCCTTTTTTGGACACACAGATGCAACCTTGGGAGAATCCGTTTTTGAGGGGTCAAATGAGCTTCAAATGAAGAAATTCAAGACGTTCTGGAAAAATGACTTGAAGTGATTTCCAATGCGCTATCATGAGCTCAATTTGGACACTGGGAAGTCCTCCAAAATGGACCTAAAAAAGCGTTATGCATAGGGATTGGGCGCTGCACATAGGACAAAAATTTTGCTAAGTGTCTATTTCACTGTGCCTTGACTGTAATTTTGAGTTTCCTCTCATAGATGGTGTTTCACTGATGTAAATGATGACTAGGTATGTAAATATGATGGATAATAAGTATTATAAGGTAGATTCATTAGATTAAAAGTCATCTTAAGGACAAACGAATCAATTTCCTCACTTTTAGAGGTAAGTTGTTAGGATGCCTAGATTCTAGTTTCTTGTTCAGTTTTGGTTAGATTATCTCCTCATCTTAGGGATACGACCCCTAATGATGGGAGGAGGTTGAAACAATTTCTATATCTTCTTCTTCTTTCTCATTATAATGGGTTGGACTTAGTTGGATGTTGAGGCTTTGAGTAGACATCATTTTGTATCAGTTTTCAGCAGGAGGTTAATGAAAAATTGCATCGATTTCTTTGGGATCCATGCGGTATGATGTTCAATTCAATTTTCTCTATTGTGATCATATGTTAAAATGTTTTTGTACTTCATCAATCATTTCATTTCTTTTATGCGAATGTTTTCAAGTTGATAGGCAGAACCCATAATATTTATGCTCTGTTTTGGGAAAATATTCACAGTTTATGTTTTCTCCAGTGTAGGAAGAATCCATGTTGCTTACATGCTGTTTCTAGCTCCTCACCTATCTTGAATCACCTCACCCATAAAACCCTAGAGTGTTAAGCCTTGTGCCTACCTTGCCCCATCAAACACCCTGCAATTTTGACCTAATTTTCTTGCCCTAACTATTTGGCTCCTCTTGATCCAGCAAAACCCTTCAAAATCAAATCAAACCTTGTGCTACTATACCTAGCCTAATATCAGTTTCTAGATTTAATCAATTTGGTTGAGATCCTTAGGGAGAGAGCCCTCTCCTAGCCTAGTAGGGTGTTGTGGTAAAAACACAACCCCCCCATTATTGATGAACTCACTTCAAATAATGGGGACCCTTTCTATAAAAGATTTGGCTAAACACCTTATAGGATTTTTATTTAGTTGATTATCCTACGCACTTGTTAATTTTTCATTTTATTTGGATTCTTGTTTTGATTGCTTTGATAAAATCGATTTTTAATAAGCTTCCTATTGATGCTTGTTTTACCTCATTTGGCCAATTGGTTTGAAAATGGTACTCCTTTGAAGTCCCATCATTTATCTAGTGTGGGTAAAAATGCTATTTTTATTCTTTATTTTCGGAGTGGTTGTAGTTTAGAAAATTTCATAACTAAACTAAACATCATTTAAATAAAACCAAAATAAAAACTGATATTTAACATTAAATTTTAAGATTAACTAAATTAATTATTATAATAAAATATAATTAATTTAATTATAATTAAAACTTAATATTAATATTAATATATATATATATATATATATATAAACAAAAATAAAATAAAATAAAATTCACATCACATAATCACAATATCGGATACATCACAAGTTTTATAACATGCGTATCTAAAAAACCCCGACGCAACTTTCTTGTGATATGCTATGGCTGAAAAGCTTAAGGCATTAACCAAGGTTTTTATAAGCTTTTATTTATGTTTTAAGTTTCAAAACTCAAAACATACATGAGTGGAATAGGAATGAATAAAGAGGTAGGATAGTGTAAGCAGGTTAGTTTATGTTTTTCTTATAAGTTTTATTGTTAATTAATTTTATATTAATTAATTAATATAAAATTTAATTAATTAAATTAAATTAAAACTTAAATATTATTTAGATTAATATTACATAGTTTATAAATAGTTAATATTTTAGCTAGATAGATATTAATTAATAAACAATTTATTAATTAATTAGTTTAGTTCATAATGAATAATTAAATTAGAATTAGTTATTAGATAATTAGAATTCTAATTTAGATGCAAATTACACTTGGCAAAATTCACAATGAATCAATTTTTCAGAACCTCGGTGGAATCTCTTCATGCGATGCGATCAAAGTTAAACTATGAATTTCATTTTAAAATCATTCTCGCATTTATTCTAGATCTGATATGAGTATTAACCTTATCTTGATTAATTTATCGGGTCCAACAATATCGCAAGATTACAATGAACATTTTAAAAGAATATGCGATGTAATTTTTTCATGCGATGCGATATTGCGACATCACATATCGCGTATCGCAATTTTAACAAGCTCCTCAACTTAAACATTAAAGGATGTACGATTGGAAATTGCGATGTGTTGAAGGATTTTAATACAAAGTTCTTCACCCCTTATGCCTCCGTACCTCCACCTCACTCACCCTCATGTCACACTCACCTCACACTCCACTCACCATACCCCTCCATAAACTCACGTGAATGACTTAATGAGGTTGGATTGATTCTAATGGTTTGTTTTATGGATTTTGTTGGGTTGATTCCAATGGTTTGTGAATTAATTTTTTTATATTTTTTTATTATAATAATTATATTATAATTATAATATTTATTATAATTTTAATATAATTTGAATTATAATATTAATTATATTTAAATTAACTTTTTCAAATGATTTGTACATTAACTTAATTTTGTAACTTAATTAATTTGTAATTAGATGATAATTAATTAGAATTAATTGTATGTATTAGAATTAATTATTAATTAATTAGAATTATAATTCAGGATTATATTTTTAATTGAAATTCTCATTTTTAGCCCAACAACAGAATTTCCAAATTTATGCCAGATTTGACTCATCTACTTTGGAGGCCCATAGATTGAGTTTTACTTGGCCAAATGAGGCCCAGGACAGCTCATTGGAAAGATAAAATCAAGGAGAACATTTCTGAGGAGGTTTCACTAACAGATTTGGCCATTAATTGGGTCAAAAATCATGCAGAAGATCAAGCTCTTGATTTCTAAATACAAAATCAATTTTCTGAGTTATTTTCTGCATTTTCATTTGTCCAAGCCTCTTCTAATTGCAGATCCACTCGTCAATAATTTCCTTGGCCAATTAAACCATCGTAGGCATTAATAGAGAGCTTATATTTTATTTTTCAATTATTTATTTAAATAGAATTTGATTGGACTTGTCTTAAATGCCAAAAACGATATTTTGTCTTATTGATTACATTTTAATTTATTTCGATTTCTTTTTGCAGGAAAACAATAGAAGATATATGAAGAAAAGATCTTAATCAATGAGAATGCTCCAGCAATTAAATATTTAAATTTTAAGCGAATAAAATTGGATTGGACAGATTTCTCTTCAACAAACTTGTCTCTCAAGAATTCCTTTGCAAAAATTATAAATAACAGATTGCATAATGGAATAGGGGCTGCTCTCCTCTGCAATTCTGGAATTCTAAAAGCACTTTTGTAATAGGGATTTAGAGTTGTAGGTGGGAGGAGTGGAATCTCAGATCTGAAGATTATTGAGGTTTTTCTTTTACATCCTGAATTATGTATAATGAACAGAGTTTGCACTATTGTAGCATTGCTTTTGAAAGCAGAAGCTTGGGCATTGTAAAGGACTATTAGAGACCGGAGCTGGAGAAATGGATTCAATAAATTGGTATTTTGAATACTATTATTTTAAATGCTGGTTTTATTTTATGATAACAGGAATGGTGTCAATTTACTTACATATTTGTGCACTTTTGTCGGTATGGGTAATTTGCTTCTATTTTATGTTGTTATTTATCTCTGCTCTTATGAGATGAATTCTAATTTATGAGTAACTATTTACTCATAAATCTGTCTTTTAATATTGGATGAATAAATAGTGATATGTTGTGAACTTCTTCCGCATATTATTGTTTAATTATTCAAGTTACTGATTAAATGATCAAGATCATTCTGTGAACTACTTCCTGAGTGTTGTTGATTGATTATTTCAGTTAAAAGGACTTAATAAGATGTGTTTGGTATCCATAATGTCAGTTAATTAAACTATTTCATTAACTTGATATTCATTATAAACGAGACATTTAAATCTCAATATTTTAAATACCTGCTCTTCGTTAGGTTATATCTATATCTACCTAATTGAGATAGGATTAAGATAGTTTCTTTTACTTGCACCTTAGAACAAGTTTGCATTTAGAGTAAATTATACATTCTTTTAAGTCTTTTTCCCAAAGAGGCAAACTTTAGTAGTGGATTGGCTGAGCCCTGAATCAGCTTGAGGATCACTTTCTTGCCTGATCAGCAAGAAGGACGATCTGATGTCTCTTTTCCATTGGCGAATGAAAGTCATATTTTAAAGCCATTGGAGATTGAGAGAAGGTAATTGGACCTAGTTGAACCAGTCAGAACCACCATTCCAAACGGAAAAGGAGCTGCTTTAAGGTCCAGACCAGGTGGTCATCCCCCATGTTGTTGCAGCGATTTTCGAGGCTTCAACAATTTGGAGCTAGAAGGAGGGCTTGAAACTTGTTTTCTGTTGGAGTCTTTTCAATTTTAATATTTTATCTAATTAAAATGGCTCCTCATAAACTTCCAATTTGGAGTTGTATCCATGGACGTGCATCTTTCAATACTCCACTCGAAGTGGTAAGACTCTTGTCTTAGGTAAAGTTTAATGGTGAGAGAAATTCTTCTGCTTTTAATCATGTCTTTCAATTAATTCAAAATGTTTCAAATTATGATTTTCAAGGAATTGATGAAGGCATCTTATGCAGAATTTTCACTCTCACATTTTTGGCAGAAGCCAGAAACTGATGTAGAACTCTTCCAGTTGCCTCAATTCACAGTTGGGATCAATTTGTTACAATTTTCATTTGTAAATTTGACCGCTATGATTATGATTAGGTACGTGATGAAATTGAATATCTACAAAATGAAAATGAGTCTGTTAGAGATTTTAATATTCGATTTCATTTGAATTGTTTAAAATTTAATGTCAAAGATGAACCTATGAAATAAGAATCACTAGATTGGTTTGAACATAATTATTCTCTTCCTCATATTCCCGATCCATATGAAATTAGTTCAAGCTTTGTTCCATCCCCTTCCAATATAGATGAGAAATTCAATTTAGATATACAAATAAATTGTGATGAATAAGTTTTAAAAATCTTGGAAAATATTTCTAATCAAATGCAAGAAGACAACAACAACAATTTTGGAGAAGGAGCCGCCTTGAAATCTGAAAGCTACTTTGAGGTAAATTCAAAAAATCATATTAGAAATCAACAAGTGCAAGCAGCAGTCAAAGTAAACAATAGCATGCAAACAACTGTACAAATTTCTGAATCTTTCCATGATGAGCAAATGTCGAAATCAGAGCAGCAAAGCAATCTTCTTCAAAAAAGCATGAGCACACAAAGGAATGATTTAGAATCTGAAATTTACAATGAGCATAATATACAAGAATTCTCAAACAGAGACATTTTTAAATTCATTATTTCAGATTCACATTTTTCCCTTTATCCTGATATTTTTAATGATGGTAATTTTCCCCATTTGGTATTAATGATATTTCAAAAATTAAAGAGGATGATCTAAATGAATTACCATTAAGTTTTTATCAAGATAGAGAAGCAATTAATAATCATTCTTTTTCCATTATTGAACATGAAATTCTTGTCCCTCCTTGTTTTGATATACTAGATGAGATTGAAAGGAAATCTAGAGAATCTTGTGAGGTCATTTATGATAATTACTCTGACATTGAAGATGTTGATTTTTCTCGAGAAAATCATCAGAAACTTTAAATAACATCTGAGAATGAGAGACATTTTAATTTAGAAATTATTCCAACCAATCCTCATTCCAAAGCAGCGAATTATCTTCATGATTTCACTATTCAAGAAAATATTCCAATTTATGATTCATATCATGATCAAGCTTTCATTCCTGTTCATAATCATAATTCCCCTTCTAATTCACAAGTTGGAATTCAAACTTACTCAAATTCCATAATTCTAGCCAATCCTTGTGAAAGAGAAATTATTTCAAAATGATCCCAATTGTGCTATAACATTGGTTGTACAAATAGTGATTTCATTTTATTTTTGTTTCCTCACTTATTTTGTATAGAATCAAATTTTATTTTTCAGATTTTTGATATATTACGTTGGCATATTGAGCACTTTACTATCAAACATTCAATTGATACGTTGCCCTGTTGGAAAATTGAAGTTTTATATTATAATCAAAAGCTATTTCAATTTCAATTTCAATCAATGCTAATGTTTTATCAAAAGTTTCTATCTTCTCAAAGGCAATATCAACAAGAGAATATATTTTTAGAAATTTGCCAGCAATTCAATTTAATTAATAATTTTCTATTTCATTTGAAATATTTCCATCCATTTTTCATTAATTCATTTGAAAAATATTCGGAAACTTTTCCTTCATGGAAGATTGCCAATAGCTTAACATTTACACGTAACACTAACAGTTTCTTCCAGGCCTTTGAATCTAAAAATTCATATCCTTAATCTGGCCTGTCATCTCTTCCTTTGAACATTTCTCAATCCTTAATAGAAATCCATCCAGATTTCTATGATCCAATTGGTATTCAATTGGAAAGAAAATTTCATGAGAAGGAGATTTTAAATAAGCTTCTAACAATAGTAATACATTCTAATTTCAGACTTAATTTTCTTAGTTCAATTAGATTTGTAATTTTATTACTAACATTTGAACTGTACATACATGCAGGAATAAAAATGAGAGAATGGTTACACTGGAAATATGACTATACCTAGTCATTTTCATGTATATGGTTAGAATAGGAGTAGAATTAATTTAGTTTGTTTGTTTTATGTAGTTAATTTATTTTTAATAGTTCTACAGATTAAAAATAAAGGAAGCAATCAGCCCTTCTCATATCATACACATTTTCAGTTAAATATTTTCTTCCTATCGGAAAATTTTAATTCTTGCTTTCCTTTTTAAATTTCTTGTTAGCACCTAAATCTGCCCTAGACTGAAAGAAAGGAAAAATCAGGGTAACCAAAAACCACGCTCAGTCTGGTAGCTAGCCCTACCAGAACAGGAGAGGGCTCTCTCCGAGTCACGCTCAGTGAATAGATAAGCAAAAAAAGGTCTGAGATGACTTACAATGAAATATTGATCTTAGGCTAGTAAGTGAATATGGATACAAGAAACATTTTTTTATGAATGACCGAGCTTCTGGGATGGTATGGGACCAATGGTCAGGAAAGAATAGAGAATTTAATACAAAGGCACGGATTACTTCGTGAGGCAAGGCAGGCGGAAAGTGTAGCAATCTAGTTTGAAATAACGCGGAACGGAGAGATTGCTGAGGAGTGTGAAAAGGGCATAGGAATATGAATCCTTTTCAACAGAAGAAGAACACTGAACATGCAATTTTCCCACAGGCAGAGCAATAAAATTGAATTCTACCTAATCTCACTCAGAAAATTTCACTGGAAATGGACATGAATTGAATTGTGAAACATAATGAAATACATATAAAAACATAAGAGACACATTTGCTACACTCACAACCAAAAGAATCTCATGAAACAGAGCCGATGCCTTTCATTAATTCTCTGTCAAAAATATACAGTGAAGAAACATAGTTTTCTTTCCCACAGTCTCCCAGAAGTTACAATCCAACCAACCTTTTGCAAATGGTTTACATACAATATATATAATGTGCCATGAAGAGATAGAACGCCCAAGGGTTGGGGAGTTACTCGAATCATTACAAAATGGAGATGAAGAGCCAACCATCAGCTACAGGTGCAGCGCTACAAACATGACATTTGGCTTGGGTGACCACTTGCCTTCCTTCGCCACTTGGATAGAAGTCCATCTAGAAAGAAAATGCTTTAAATTCCACCTTTGGTGCCAAAAAACTGAAGTGTAGATGAGCGGGCCCACTTGGAGAAGTCTCGAATCGAAATTTCGCGAAACGGAAGCAAATTTGGCATTTTTTCCTCTATGCGTCACGCCATTTTCTCTGTGCGTTGCGCTACTTTGGGGCCTATTTTGGGGCACTTGCAGGTGTCAAAAATGTTCCCAAGTGGGCTTGTTGGAAATCCTATCATGTCTACCTTCTAACCCCACTGGAATTTTTGAATTTGGTGCTCATTTGCCCCTCCAAATATCCATTCTCCCAAGACTGCTTCCTGTGTGTCAAAAAAGGGGCAGAGAGGCCATTTTTGGGTGTTTTTTGACATTTTGGAGACTCATATCTTGCCCAAATTTCTTTTCTGAGCACCAGTAGTCATGATTTTCCATGCTAAATCTAAAAATGCAAACCATTCCTCATTTGGAGCTCCCAATTTTTAGTGCCGCACCAGTGGCGCGACGCACAGGGAGAAAAACCCTGTGTTTTGCCCAAAAATTTGTCATGTGACCAAAAATTCCCCAAATTTCTTGAAATTTGGGCTGGAGGTTATCTATGGGGTGTTATGATGGGCCAAGGAAGACTCAGCCAAGATTCGAAGCCGATCTTGCTCTTTTGCCTCTTTTGCTTTTCTTGTTACTTTCCTCAATTTCGCCTTCAAGCTCCTTATCCGGGCCCTTGCACTCATATTTTGTGTCTTGTAATGATACGCCATGTGTCTCAGCAAGGCAAGGTCCTGATCGGACTTTTCTAGTAGCCTCTCCAAGTGCATGTTCATGCTCTCGAGATGGGCCTCTCGATCCTCATCTATCTCTTGCTCCAATGATGTGAGCTCAACTCTTCTCCTTTGAGCAACTTGGCGATGCTCACGAGTGTTTTGCAGCTCCATAATCGCCTGCCGATTCTCTAGCTATTTGTTTCTCTGCTCCAGGTACTTCATGTTCCACTTGGCCCTCTCCAAGTCAAGGGATAAGGCCTCAATCACTAATTGCTGCTCCTGGATGATCTCTGTAAGCTCTGCATTTGTTGGTTCTGTATCTGTCTCATCATAATGGACGAGAAAAAATTCGGTCTCTCGTTCATCTGATGGCCCTTCCTCCTGCACTGGCTCCTTACCTCTGTCCTGCTCATGTGATGCTGATGTCGGAAGCGAGGCCCCTTCTACCCCCGACGGAGATAACAGTCGCTTTGCCGCTGCAAACAAATGTCTACTGCCTCTCTGATAGGTGATGAATACTGGCATAGTAGTAGTCTCATGGTGCTCATACTGATGTGATGGACCACCTATCTCATGCTCTGCCTCTGATACTATCTGTGGAGCGTTGAAGAAGTCACGGGAGATTAAGTCCTCCCAAGAAATACCCTGCAATCCCAATTGATGATCCACCAAAATCCGGATAAGAGCAAAGTGATAAACACTGTTGAGTTGCTGCTGAGGGGTCTTATGCTGCATGAAATTTTTCATCCTCTCTATGTTCCCGCAAATGAAAAATGGGAGGTTCATCATCTGCACCCTAGTAAAGTGCATGAGCAACCTAATGTGATAGGCATGAAAGCGAGAAAACCTCCCCTCACAACTGAAGTACTTCATGATCAATTTCATGAGCGGAGCATACTCATCTCTCAAAAATATGAATGGAAAAACTCTCGTGAGTTGACTCAAACAACGGGCCTTACTGTAAGGCTCATAATGATGCCTCTCCACCTTCTTCTTTTTATGCCACTATTCTCCAACATTTGGTATGCCTGTTGCCACTGATATGGCTTCGAGTGTCAACGTGAAAGTGACCCCAGCCAAGATAGACTGACCTCCATGTAGGTGAAGTGTAAAAAGACTGGCAAACTCATGATGAACTCTGACATTTGCCACCCTTTGATAAAATTCAAAACATGATAGGTACTGGAAACATGACATAGCAAGAGGGCATGCCTGCAACTCAGTGAGGGTGTTTGGCTCATCTCTAACATGTTTGCCACTCCTGTGATGTCTCCTGGGCGCTTGTTCTCCTGAAGTTGTATCACTGTGGGTCTCCACCTCATACTCTAATGAAACCTCGGATGCCATGACTGCTGTTTATAAACTGAAATTTAGGCTGCCCTTTTGATGATGGTGAAAGCTAGGTTATTTTGATAATCTACCACTAAGGGGACAATGAAACAAGGGAATATTAGGAGGGGAATAATATAATGGGAACAGGGATTATAGGGAGAATTTTGTTTAGGGACATGTAGGGGGTTTGGGTATTTTTGATAGGGTAGGGTTTGGGTTTTTGGCAAGGTAGGGTTTTAGGGTTTGTATTGAGTAATGGGAGGAGGGGTAAGGGAATATGAGTTTGGTAGTGTTAGGGTAGTGATAGTAGGAAGAATTCAATAGGGGAATAAGGAACAGGGGTAGGGAAGGGAAAATACCTTGGCAGCAATAACACTGTTATACAACCCTAGCAAGATGATTTCTTAGTGTCTTTTTGTGGTTACTTTAAGAAATTTTTTCATTCAATCATGGGCATGAAACCATCATATCTTTACCAAATTTGATGCACAAGTGAGTTTAGGTAGCCTACCTTGCAATTACAGTGTCTGCACAAAAAATTTGGGTGAGTTTGGCAATTTCTGGGCGCTTTGTCTCTGTGTGCCGCGCGCAAAGCCCAGTGCGCCATGCTCCGGGTGTGCACCGCGCTAGTTGTAATTTAACACTGCAGGTGGGCTCTGTGTGCACTGCGCCCTGTGTGTGCGCCGCGCCCCTGCCTGTGTGCGCCGCGCACCCTGAAACCTCCTCAAACTGCTCCAAATCGCGCGATTTCTCAATCAAACAGTTTGAAATGTTCTCCCAAGCACTTGGTTGCACAATGACTTGGATTCATGATGGAAATTGTGTATATAGGCTTGGAGGTCATGTTTTAAATTTGTTTTTTTAGAAAACCCACTTTCTAATGTCCTGTTTGGCACCTTTTTCACTGATTTTAATATAACCCTAATTTTCACCTTTTCTCTGAATTTTGGGCTCAAACGATGAAATTTTTGACACTTTTTGCGGGGGTTGCATGACAGAGCATTTGGCCATGGAAACCAAGACTGCACCTGAAGAAATCAACTGTATACCCCTTTTGAAAATTTTGTCACCAATAGCACTGTTTGACTTTTCTTCAAAATAGAGTTTTGAAGAACAATCAAAGTTTATCAATATGATGATGAAACTCTGCGGATCATTACTTTGCAAGAACATCACTCTGGCCTGCATGGCTTTACTGGACATATTTGAAGATCAAATTGATCAATCCCTAGACCTAATGACCAAAAATGACTTTTTTCCATTAAAGGACCAGACCTTGACTGTCATGGACTTTAGTGATTATTTACAAAAGACTTAAGCCAGCAGGAACCAGACATGATGGGAAATGACTAGCATGACCTTCTCCGTCAGAGTATGGCATGCCCCTAGTGGAATGCAGCTGATTGAATGGAGTGGGACACCTAAAAATGAAATGCATAAAGAGTTTTGGTCTCTAACAGAGGAATGACCAGACCGACTCTAACATTGGCTCCAATGGGGGATGGTAGCTCCTAGGAGGTGCCAAGAACAATAGATCTCTGGAGCAGATAGACAGTGCTTTTTGTCCATTGGGCTATGGAGTCATCATTTCGACTACAACACAGGACTTTGACTTATTTATGAAACTGAAATGACCAAGAAATTGACTCAAACTTGACATTGAAATGACTCAAAAACTAACTTGACACACTGAAACCAAACTGAAATAAAAAGGGTATTTACAATGACAGTGGAAGTAGCGTTAATAAATCAACAGTGGTACTGCTTGAGCATCCAACCATTAATCAGCCCTCCTGGAAAATCTTCCCCATTCATTTCCTTCAGAAGAAAGCCATTCTGACCCCTATATGCTGCAATCTTGAAAGGACCTTTCCAAAGATTGTCGAACTTTCTGTGCTTTCCTTTCTCTTCATTCCTTGCATCCCACTTCAGCACCACATCATCCAACTGAAACTTATCTGCCTTTGCTTTTCTGTCATAAATTTTCTTTATTTTCTCCTACAATTTGGATGTGTTCTTGAAAACGTCTTCTCTTGTTTGCTACAAGTGGACCATTGGATTCAACCTTCTCTGCATGGGATCTTCTTCACTGCCGGCCTCTTGAAGAAGTATGACTAATGGGGTAGCGAGAGAGGTGGGAAATACTGTGTCAACTCCATAAACAAGCTCAAACGATGACATACTAATGGATTTTTTCTGACTGATCCGATCTGTCCAAAGGGCATGGACCAACCTCTTATTCCAGCTCTTTTTATTTATTTCCAGCAGCTTCTTGATGATGTTGACCAATGATTTATTTGAAGATTCTGCCAACACATTGCCTTGCGGATGATAGGCAGTTGAGTAACCCAAAATGATGTGATATTTATGACAAAATTCTACCATCCTCTTTGATTTGAAAGATGTTGCATTATCGGTGATTAACTTATTTAGACAACCAAAGAGAGACAAGTTGTTATTTTCAAGAAATGAAATGATTACCATATATGTAGCTTGTTTGGTGGGAGTTGCCTCAATCCATTTTGTGAAATAGTCTGTCACTGTGAGGATCCATCTATGCTGACCGGAAGAAGCGGGATGAATTTCACCAATGAAATCCAACCCCCACTGCTGGAAAGGAGCGCTCACCTCAATAGGCTTAAGTGGAAAAGGCTGTAATTTCTGTTTTCCTTCAAAAATCTGACATTTATGACAGCGCTTGACCATCTTGTACACATCAGCAAACAATGTAGGCCAATAGTACCCTGCTCTCAAAATTTTATTTGTTGTTGACTTCCAAAAAAGGTGACCACCACACTCTCCTCCGTGGAATTCCTCAATGACTTTGCTTGCCACCTCTTCCACCAAACAATTTAACAAAACGCCACTGGGATATTTCCAATACAGCGCAGAATTTAGAATGCAAAACTTGGCGGCCTTCAACTTGAGTGTTCTCGCTTTATTTCTAGTCATGTCGGGCGGTGGTGATAGATTTTTTAGCACATATACTATATCTGAATACCATGGGGACAGAAAAAACATTTCAGATACCTGAATGGATGATATTTCCTCGTTCTCATCGGACATAGCAGCGATCAGATTTATTTCCAAGGCATGCAAGTTTGATTCGGCCATTAACTTCGCCAACCCCTGTCCTTTGACCAGCTTTGTGGGCTTTATTTCCACATCATATTCCAGCAAGGCTGCAATCCATTTGCCTTTTCTTCCTTCTGGATCGGTCTGCACTAAAACATATTTTACAACAGCGTTAGGAACATAGGCCAAAATATGAGAATGTAGAATATATACCCGGAAATCCTTCAATTCCTTCACCAGTGCCAGGGTTTGCTTCTCAATGATGTTGTACTTTCAAGCTGCATCTCTTATGGCTCTACTGAAGAATGCAATGGGTCTTTCATGATCATATCTTTTCTGCAATAATACTACTTCCATAGTGTGCTCTGAAGCAAATGAAAACAATGTGAAATCCTGAGTGTAGTCCGAGCTGACTAGAACTGGAGCTGAAGAAAGGGCCAATTTCAACTACAACCTCCTCTATCCATTTCACTTGGCTGTCCTTATTGAGCATGTTGGTCATCTCTCTTAATTGTTCAGCAAGATTAGGCACAAAGCGACGTAGAAAATTCATCTTACCATTGAACGATTGTATCTATTTTTTATTCCGGGGTAGATCGATTTGTTGAATTGCTTGCACACATGTTGGGTCAATACGAATGCCATCCTTTGAAATAATGTGCCCGAGCAATTTACCTTCCTCCATGGTGAACAAGCTCTTCTTAGGATTCAGCGATAAACCATATTTTCTGCACTTCTGAAAGACAGTTGTTAGATGGTGCATGTGTTCTTCATCAAATCTGGAAAACACTGTCAAATCATCCAGGTACACCACCAAAAACACATCCTTCTCATTCGCAAAAGCCAAGTCCATTGCACGCTGAAATGTGGCACCTGCATTTTTTAAGCCGAAAGGCATTTTGGCATAATGAAAGGTTCCCCATGGAGTGGTGAATGCTGTCTTGTCTCGGTCATCCTCATGGACAGAAATTTGGTTATATCCGGAATAAACATCAAGTAGTGACATACGAGATGCCCTCACTACTCACTGAAGTATATGGTCCATCTTGGGTAGTGGATAGTTGTCCTTCAATGAAACTTTATTGAGATTTCTGAAATCAATGCATAAGCGGATCTCACCTGTATTCTTTCGTACAGGCACCAAGTTAGAGATGCAATCTGAAAATCTGATGGGCACAATGATACCTGACTTGTACAACCTGTTTACCTCCTTTTCAATAGATGACAGCAACTTTGGATTTATCCTTCTCAGCTTCTGTCTGAATGATTTTTGATTGGGCTTGATGGGTATAGTGTGCTGAATTATATTGGTATCATAGGTCTTTAAGTCAGAATAATCCCAAGCAAACACATCTGCAAATGAAGCCATCAAACTGATATATTTGTCCTTGATCTTTGGCGGCAATGCTTTGGACAATTTTACCAACTTAGGATTGGTAGTTGTTCCTATGTTGACCTCTTCTAAACCCTTCTCTGTTGGCTGCAATGTTGGCTTGCGGGCTACATCATCTTGATCAAAAAGTTCTTCTAGAGGTATCAGGCCTTTAGGAATAATGTTATTCTTCAACTGCAACACATCGATTTCATTGATCTACACTTCATCTGTACCATTCCCTTTACCATCGTCATTTTCTACATCAATTGAGGTTTCTTTGAACTTGCCTTTGTTTTGCAAAAAATCATTAATCTCCTCATCATCTTGAAACACTTGCCAATATCTCTGATTGTCTGGAATGGTTAGACGATGCTTGACATGGATTTCAAATTTATTGCTAGAATTCATTGGTATTTTCAAACTACTTGCTGCCTTGGCAAGATCGTCAGCAACACTATTTTGTATACGAGGCACACATGTCAAAGTGTATTCTGAAAATAATTTTAGAATGTCTAGAACTGCATTACGGTAGACCCGCATCCTAGGATGCTTTGCTTGATACTCGCTTCTGACCTGCTTTATTACCAATTCGGAGTCACCATATACCGAAATCCTCTTAGCATTAAGCTTCCTTAGAATCTTCAGGCCAGCAATTAGAGCTTCATATTCAGCTTCATTGTTTGAACACTCAAAAGCCAACTTGTAAGAGCAAACCCTCACACTACTAGGCACTTTGTTTGGGGCAGAGAAAGGACTGTGTACCTAAATTCCAATTCCAACGCCATCATTTCCCACTGCTCCATCAAAATCCATGGTCCACAAACCTTCTTCATCCTCTTGTAAGTGCTAGAAATCTGTTTGTTGTGCCTTGTCTGCTTGCTGTCCATTACTTTCAGCTGATTTCCCAACATTGTTCTATTGTTCTTGTCCTTCTTTCTTTAAAATTTCTCTGAAATTTTCTGTTATTTCCGAAATATCATCTGCTTCTACTACCTAACTATCTATATCATTTAAACTATCTGAATACAAAACAAAAGACTCTAAATCTATATGTACATAGTTAATTGGATGATTTATTGGTTTCTCCTTGCTTGTGATCATATATTTCATTTTTTGTTCCCGATACAATTTCCTCGTTTGTCCAAACACCAGAATCGTTGCATAGGAGAAATCTAGCTGTATTGTCCATTTCAATTTCGCTACCCAAGACCTGGAAAGAAGCATCCCAAACCTTGGAGGAATATCTGCTACCACCACATCCATCAAAACATTTTTCATTGGAAGTTGATCCAGACTCACAACCAAGTCTTTGATGAGTCCTATACATCTCACTCTGCTGGAATCAAATGAATAGAGATCATGGTATTGCTAGATGATGTCCAGACCAAGCTTATCCATGATAGCCTTGGGCATGAGATTGTGAGAGGCTCCGGAATCGAACATGGCATTATGTAACACAAAATCATGCAATCTTAAACTGATGTAAAAGGGTGGCACATCACTATCAGGAGACTCACCATTCGATGCTGGTCCAAAAATCATTTCAGGTTGATCGTCTTCAACATTCACCATGTCGGACATTGGGTCCAAATTCAACATCTTAGATATTTGTCCTCTATAACTGTTGTTCTTCATTATTTCAGTCATGGGGATGGATACATTTAATTTTGAAATCTCATTCTCTAAATTAAAAGCGGGAATCTTTTATACCTCTTTGACTGGGATTTTTTTCTTTTCCTTTTCCTTTGATGCAGCTTGCTGATGTGATTGTTCTGCTGATGTTGATTTGCGGCTCTCCGGACCAACCGCCTCCTTTCCTTTCCTTTGTGAAACTGATGAATCATTCTTTGATGCTTCAACATCCTTCTTTTTTTGAATTGGTTTGGCCGGCACATCTCTGTTTCTAAGTGAATATCGTTGTTGCTGTGCAGACAGAGCATTCATATACCCCCTTTGATACTCCTCTGATTCTTCTTGTAAAACAGTGTCACTTGCTAGAATGAAATCTGCATCTTTGTGTGCAGCTGAACTCACCGCACACTCTTCTTCTTCGGTAATGTAAGTAGGCAGCTCATCTGGAGTAAAGAGGTGGTTTTCTTCACCTATTACATTCCCGTCCTCATCTGACTCCAGTCCATGCACAAAATTCTGCTGCAAAGGTGTCTGTACTGGCTGTTGTGCTGCCTGCTCTTGGGTTCGCTGATCTCTCTGTCTTATTCTATATTGTGGCTGTTGCTGGCCACAGAAGTTAGGATTCCTAACTTGTGGCTCAGGCTTGTCGAGCTTCACCCTTTCAAGCATCTGCTCTACCTTTTTGAGTAATTGATCCATTGAAGAAGACTCTTCCTTAACCGTGACTTTCTTTTCTGCTTTCGCTCTAGCTCTCTTGGACAACAGATTTGCTTCAACGCTGACCGCAATTTTCTGCATGTCTTCCATTGTGGTCAATTCTCTCTCTCTTAATTGGTAGGCCATATCAGCGTCAAAACAATCCGGAAATTTCATCATAGCCATTCCCACATGTGGCTTTAGATGATCTGGAATCTCATTATAAACTGTATTGAATCTAACACAATAATCTTGGACCGACTCACCAGCATTTCGTTTGATTTGTTCATATTCAGCCAGAATTTGAAGGGGATTCTTTTTCACTTCCCATCGATTTAAAAATTGTCTTTGTAGTTCGGCCAAGGTAGTGATACTTGCTGTCGGCAAACCTCTGAACCATTTCCTCACATCACCTGCAAATGTCTGTACAAAGAGTCTCATTGCCACGTTCTCCGCATCGATCTCATGAAGTTCATAGAAGTCTGCCATTTTGTCCACATGTTGCTGGGCAGTAATGCTGTTAGGAGTGCCATCAAAAAATGGGATTTTGCTTTGATAATCTGTGGGCATGTCATCTAGAACTTGAGGCAGAACCAGGGGTGCAAAACGGGCAGCCATCACTCTTGGTGGATTCGGCCTTGGAGGTGTTGGAGGGGTGTGTACAGTTTGTAAGGGGCTAGCAATTGGAGTTTGAGGCTGTGTCGCAATATAATTATCAATTAACCGACTAGCTCTTTCGGTTTCTAAGTCTACAAGAAATTGCGGATTGGGGACAGTATAGTCAACAACCCTTTCAAATTTAGACTCAAACAATGATATTTCAAACCGTTCATCAAACTCAAGCTCTTCAAGATACTCAAAAATATCAGGACATGAATGAGACTTGAACACAGGAGTTATGGTGCTTTCTTGACGAAAGAGTCTAGGAAACAAATTGGGATTTTCGTAGATATGAGGAGGATCCAGGTCTCGATTGGCTCTGGTATATCGTCTCTAAGCCAGCGTGATATTGAGGAAGATCACATGACACAACCAACTTACTCAGCCTATCCAATCCTAAGCTCATCATCCGGAAGCTTAGAGTTATTATGAAACAAGGGGATTTGATTTCAGTTTTGTCCTTAACGGAGTCGCCACTATGTTAGCACCTAAATCTACCCTAGGCTGAAAGGAAGGCAAAATCAGGGTAACCACAAACCACGCTCAGTCTGGTAGCTAGCCCTACTAGAACAGGAGAGGGCTCTCTCTGAGTCACGCTCAGTGAATAGATAAGCAAAAAACGGTCTGAGATGACTTACAATGAAATATTGATCTTAGGCTAGTAAGTGAATATGGATACAAGAAACATTTTTTATGAATGACCGAGCTTCTGGGATGGTATGGGACCAACGGTCAGCAAAGAACAGAGAATTTAATACAAAGGCACGGATTACTTCATGAGGCAAGGTAGGTGGAAAGTGTAGCAATCTAGTTTGGAATAACTCGGAACAGAGAGATTGCTGAGGAGTGTGAAAAGGGCATAGGAACATGAATCCTTTTCAACAGAAGAAGAACACTGAACATGAAATTTTCCCATAGGCAGAGCAATAAAATTGAATTCTACCTAATCTCACTCAGAAAATTTCACTGGAAATGAACATGAATTGAATTATGAAACATAACGAAATACATATGAAAACATAAGAGACACATTTGCTACACTCACAACCAAAAGAATCTCATGAAACAGAGCCGATGCCTTTCATTAATTCTCTGTCAAAAATATACAGTGAAGAAACAGAGTTTTCTTTCCCACAGTCTCCCAGAAGTTACAATCCAACCAACCTTTTGCAAATGGTTTACATACAATATATATAATGTGCCATGAAGAGATAGAACGCCCAAGGGTTGGGGAGTTACTCGAATCATTACAAAATGGAGATGAAGAGCCAACCATCAGCTACAGGTGCAGCGCTACAAACATGACATTTGGCTTGGGTGACCATTTGCCTTCCTTCGCCACTTGGATAGAAGTCCATCTAGAAAGAAAATGCTTTAAATTCCACCTTTGGTGCCAAAAAACTGAAGTGTAGATGAGCGGGCCCACTTGGAGAAGTCGCGAATCGAAATTTCGCGAAACGGAAGCAAATTTGGCAATTTTTCCTCTGTGCGCCGCGCCATTTTCTCTGTGCGCCGTGCTACTTTGGGGCCTGTTTTGGGGCACTTTCAGGTGTCAAAAATGTTCCCAAGTGCACTTGTTGGAAATCCCGTCCTGTCTACTTTCTAACCCCACTGGAATTTTTGAATTTGGTGCTCATTTGCCCCTCCAAATCTCCATTCTCCCAAGACTGCTTCCTGTGTGTCAAAAAAGGGGCAGAGAGGCCATTTGGGGGTGTTTTTTGACCTTTTGGAGACTCATATCTTGCCCAAATTTCTTGTCCGAGCACCAGTAGTTGTGATTTTCCATGCTGAATCCAAAAATTAAAACCATTCCTCATTTGGAGCTCCCAATTTTTAGCGCCGCGCCACAGGGAGAAAAACCCTGCGTTTTGCCCAAAAATTTGTCATGTGACCAAAAATTCCCCAAATTTCTTGAAATTTGGGCTGGAGGTTCTTTATGGGGTGTTATGATAGGCCAAGGAAGCCTCAGCCAAGATTCGAAGCCGATCTTTCTCTTTTGCCTCTTTTGTTTCTCTTGTTACCTTCCTCAATTTCACCTTCAAGCTCCTTATCCGGGCCCTTGCACTCATATTTCGTGTCCTGTAATGATAAGCCATGTGTCTCAGCAAGGCAAGGTCGTGATTGGCCTGGTCCAACAGCGTCTCCAAGTGCATGTTCACACTCTCGAGATGGGCCTCCCGATCCTCATCGATCTCTTGCTTCAATGATGTGAGCTCAACTCTTCTCCTTTGAGCAACTTGGCGATGCTCACGAATGTTTTGCAGCTCCATAATCGCCTGTCGATCCTCTAGCTATTTGTTTCTCTGCTCCAGGTACTTCATGTTCCACTTGGCCCTCTCCAAGTCAAGGGATAAGGCCTCAATCACTGATTGCTTCTCCTGGATGATCTCTGTAAGCTCTGCATTTGTTGGTTCTGTATCTGTCTCATCATCATGGAGGAGAACAAAATCGGTCTCTCATTCACCTGATGGCCCTTCCTCCTGCACTAGCTTCTTACCTCTGCCCTGCTCATGTGATGCTGATGTCAGAAGCGAGGCCCCTTCCACCCCTGGTGGAGATAACATTCGCTTTGCCGCTGCAAACAAATGTCTACTGCCTCTCTAATAGGTGATGAATATTGGCATAGTAGTAGTCTCATTGCGCTCATACTGATGTGATGGACCACCTATCTCATGCTCTACCTCTGATACTACCTGTGGAGTGCTGAAGAAGTCACGAGAGATGAAGTATTCCCAAGCAATACCCTGCAATCCCAACTGATGATCCACCAAAATCCGGATAAGAGCAAACTGATAAACACTGTTGAGCTGCTGCTGAGGGGTCTTATGCTGCATGAAATTTTTCATCCTCTCTATGTTCCCGCAAATGAAAAATGGGAGGTTCATCATCCGCACCCTGGTAAAGTGCATGAGCAACCTAATGTGATAGGCATAAAGGCGAGAAAACCTCCCCTCACAACTGAAGTACCTCATGATCAATTTCATGAGTGGAGCATACTCATCTCTCAAAAATCTGAACGAGAAAACTCTCGTGAGCTGGCTCAAACAACTGGCCTTAATGTAAGGCTCATAATGATGCCTCTCCACCTTCTTCTTCTTATTCCACTGTAATCCAACATTTGGTATGCCTGTTGCCACTGATATGGCTTCGGGTGTCAACGTGAAAGTGACCCCAACCAAGATAGATTGACCTCCATGTAGGTGAAGTGCAAAAAGACGGGCCAACTCATGATGAACTCTGACATTTTCCACCCTTTGACAAAATTCAAAACATGCTAGGTGCTGGAAACATGACATAGCAAGAGGGCATGCTACAACTCAGTGAGGGTTTTTGGCTCATCTCTAACATGTTTGCCACTCATGTGATGTCTCCTGGGGGCATGTTCTCCTGAAACTGTATCACTGTGGGTCTCCACCTCATACTCTGATGAAACCTCGAATGCCATGACTACTGTTTATAAACTGAATTTAGGTTGCCCTTTTGATGATGGTGAAATCTAGGTTGTTTTGATAATATGCCACTAAGGGGACAATGAAACAAGCGAATATTAGGAGGGGAATAATATAATGGGAATAAGGGTTATAGGGAGAATTTTGTTTAGGGACATGTAGGGGTTTGGGTATTTTTGATAGGGTAGGGTTTGGGTTTTTGGCAAGGTAGGGTTTTAGGGTTTGTATTGAGTAATGGGAGGAGGGGTAAGGGAATATGAGTTTAGTAGTGTTAGGGTAGTGATAGTAGGAAGAATGCAATAGGGGAATAAGGAACAGGGGTAGGGAAGGGAAAATACCTTGGCAGCAATAACACTCTAATATAACCCTAGCAAGATGATTTCTTGGTGTCTTTTTGTGGTTGTTTTAAGAAATTTTTGCATTCAATCACGAGCATGAAACCATCATATCTTTACCAAATTTGATGCACAAGTGAGTTTAGGTAGCCTACCTTGCAATTAGAGTGTATTCACAAAAAATTTGGGTGAGTTTGGCAATTTCTGGGCGCTTTGTCTCTGTGCGCCGCGCGCAAAGCCCAGTGTGCCACGCTCCGGGTGTGCACCGCGCTAGTTGTAATTTAACACTGCAGGCGGGCTCTGTATGCGCCGCGCCCTGTGTGTGCGCCGCACCCCTGCCTATGCGCGCCGTGCACCTTGAAACCTCCTCAAACTGCTCCAAATCACGCGATTTCTCACTCAAACAGTTTGAAATGTTCTCCCAAGCACTTGGTTGCACAATGACTTGGATTCATGATGAAATTTGTGTATATAGGCTTGGAGTTCATGTTTTAAATTTGTTTTTTTAAAAAACCCACTTTCTAATGTCCTGTTTGGCACCTTTTTCACTGATTTTAATATAACCCTGATTTTCACTTTTTCTCTGAATTTTGGGCTCAAACGATGAGATTTTCGACACTTTTTGTGGGGGTTGCATGACAGAGCATTTGGCCATGGAAACCATGACTGCACCTGAAGAAATCAACTGTAGACCCCTTTTGAAAAAAATTGTCACCAATAGCACTGTTTGACTTTTCTTCAAAACAGAGTTTTGAAAAACAGTCGAAGTTTATCGATATGATGATGAAACTCTGTAGATCATTACTTTGCAAGAACATCACTCTGGCTTGCATGGCTTTACTGGACATATTTGAAGATCAAATTTATCAATCCCTAGACCTAATGACCAAAAATGACTTTTGTCTATTAAAGGACCAGACCTTGACTATCATGGACTTTAGTGATTATTTACAAAAGACCCAAGCCAGCAGGAACCAGACATGATTTGAAATGACTCACATGACCTTCTCCGTCAGATTATGGCATGCCCCTAGCGGAATGCAACTGAGTGAATGGAGCGGGACACCTAAAAATGAAATGCATAAAGAGTTTTGATCTCTGACGGAGGACTGACCAGATCGACTCTAACATTTCTTACAGCAATACCTCTACTCTGCCTATTTTGAATAATGTCTTGATTAAATTCAATTATAGTTGCACTTGGCATCAATCGCCTCAAAGCCATTTTTCTTCATTTCAGGATTTCCTTCTAAGATTTTCTTTTGAAATTTATATGATAAAGGTTTTGAGGGTATAAAAGCTTCATGATCTCATTATCCCATGAAATGTATGACTCTCTATGATAAGCTTAATTCTGACTCAATCATTATTAGTCAGTCTAACCTTTTGTGGTAATCATATGAAGTTCATATTATCTTCCCGTTGTGGTAAAAACACAACCCCCTATTTTTGACTTGAACAACTCAAATAATGGGGACCCTTTCTATAAAAGATTTGGCTAAACACCTTTTTGGATTTTTTTTTAGTTGATTGCCCTACGCTTTTGTTAATTCTACATTCTCTTTGAATTCTTGTTTTGATTGCTTTGTTAGAATCAATTTTTTACAAGCTTCCCATTGACGCTTGTTTTGCCTCATTTGGTCAACTGGTTTGAAAATGGCACTCCTTTGAAGTCTCATCATTTATCTAGCCTCGGTTAAAAATGCATAAAATGTACAATATTGCATTTTGTAAATAAATTAGTTCAATAAGGCATTCATTTTAAATATTAACCCGTAGCGAGTTTTTACTAACATTTTTCATTTTTAGTTATGCAGCCAAATTATTAATTATCGGGATTTTAAGAAATTCATTCTAAATTCCAAATCAAATCCTAAACTCGAAAACCCAAACATTCAAGTGGTTGTAGTTTATTTTTATTATTTTTAATTATTTTTCAAGTAGTTGTAGTTTAGATAATTTCACAACTTAATTAAAATTCATTAAAATAAAATCAAAACCAAAAAATAATATTAAATATTAATTTAATTAAATTTAATTAATATAATTAATTAAATTAAATTAAAATTTAATATAAAAAATAAATAAATAAAAATATATCGCATCGGGAGTTTCATATATGGCAAGTTTAGAAACCCCCGATACACACCATATCCCCGATGCGATATCGGGTCGGAAGTTTTGTTCGCAGCACATTTTGCAAACCCCCGATATCCCCTCTCCTTCCCGATGGCCGATATGCGATGGCTTCATAAGGCATCGGAGCATTAACTAAATGTTCAAAATCATTTGAATCGCATCGGGAGTTATTATTTGACATAAGTTATATGCCCCCGACACCACTCCTCCTCCGATGCGATAAGTCAAGGTTTGACTTTTTATCTCCATTCATGGTTTTAAAGTGGCTTATGTAATAACGTGTGAATAATATGGAATAAGTGGAGTGAATAAAAAGTAGTGTAGGTTATTATATATTTTTAATATTAGTTTGAATATTAATAGGTTATATATTAATTAAATTAATTAATAATAATATAATATATTATTATTAATTATAATATGTAATATATTATATTAATTGTAATATTTAATTAATTTAATTAAAATTTAAATATCATTTAGATTAAAATTGATTAGTTGTTAATTAGATTAAATTTGCTTATAAATCGCTAATTAGATATCAGTGAGTTAAATTAATAAATAGTTTATTAATAATTAGTTTAGATTATAATTAACAATTAATTTATAATTAATTAAAATTCTAATTTAGGATTAGATTTTTAATTAAAATTTTAGCCCAGCAACAAAATTTCCAGATTCATGCCAGATTTGACTCATCAACTTTGGAAGCTCATAGAATGAGTTTTACTTGGCCAAATAAGGCCCAGGACGGCTCATTGGAAAGAGAAAATCAAGGAGAATATTTCTAAGGAGATTTCATTGACAGATTTGGTCATTTATTGGGTCAAAAATCAGGCAGAAGATCAAGCTCCGAATTTTGAAAACAAAATCATTTTTCTGAGTTTTATTTTCATTGGTCCAGGCCTCTTCTAATTGCAGATTCACTCGTCAATGATATTCTTGGCCAATTAAATCATCCCAGGCATCAATAGAAAATTTATATTTTATAGAATTTGATTGGATTTTATTTAAATGCCAGCAATGACATGTTGATTTTATTGTTGCATTTTAATTTATTTTGATTTCTTTTTGCAGGAAAACAGTGGAAGAAATATGGAGAAAAGGATCTCAATCAATGAGAATGCTCCAGCAATTGGATTTGGCAGATTTCTCTTCACCAAACTTTCCTCTCAAGAATTCCTTCACAGATAGTATAAGTAATAGATTGCAGAATGTAATAAGAGGCTGCTCTCCTCTGCAATGCTAGACTTCTAAAAGCACTACTGTAATAGGAATTTAGAGTTGTAGGAGAGAGGAGAGAAAATCTCAGATCTGGGGATTATTGAGGATTTTTTCTTTGTATCTTGGATTATGTATGAGGGGCAGAGTTTTCACTATTGTGGCTTTAGCTTTGAAGGCAGAAGTTCAAGCAATGTAAAGGACTGTTGGAGACCAAGATCAGAGAAATGGATGCAATAAATTGGTATTTTTAATACCACTGTTTTAAATATCAGTTTCATTTTTATGGTAACAAGAATGTCTCATTTTATTCATGTTTATGCACTATTGTCAATATGGATAATTTGTCTCAATCTTGTTATTAGGTATCTCTGTTCTTATGAATTAAAATCTGATTTCTGAGTAACTATTTATTCAGAAATCTGTCTTATAAAACTGATTTATTGAATGGTAATGTGTTGTGAACTATTTCCACATATCATTATTCAATTATTGGATTTACTGATTTGATCATTAATATCATTTTTATAAACTACTTCTTGAATGTTGTTGGTTTATTATTTCAGTTAAGAGGTCTCAATGGGATGTGTTTTGGTAACTATAATATCAGTTAATTGAACTACTTCATTAACTTGATATTCATTATAAACAAGACATATTTAAATCTCAATACTTTAATTATCTTGCTCTTAGTTGGGTTAGATCTATATCTGCCTAATTAAGATAGGATTTAGATTAGTTTCTTTTGCTTGCATCATAGAATAAGCTTGCATTTAGAGTAAATTCTACATTCTTTTAAGTCCTCTCCTCAAAGAGGCAAAACTTTAGTTGTGGCTTGGCTAAACCCAAATCAGCTTAAGGGTCATTCTTTTGCCTGATCAGCAAGAAGAAGTGATCTGATATCCCTGTCTATTGGTATGTAAATATACATCATAAACCAATAGCAATAAGGAGAAGGTAATTGGACCTAGTTAAACCAGTCGGAGCCACCACACCAAACGGAAAAAGAGCTGCTTTAAGGTCCGGACCGGGTGGTTATCCCCCAATGTTGTTGCAGAGATTTTCGAGGCATCAACATTTTTGGCGCTAGAAGGAGGGCCTGAGAAATTTGTCTATTGGAGTCTTTTCAATTTTAAATATTTTATTTATTGTGATGGCTCCTCTTAAGCTCCCAATTTGGAGTTGTATCTATGGACGTGCATCCTCCAATACCCCACCTGAAGTTGTAAGACTCTTGTCTCAGGTAAAATTCAATGGTAAGGGAAATTCTTCTGCTTTTAATCATGTCTTTCGATTTCTTCAAAATGTTTTAAAATATGATTTTCAAGGGATTGATGAAGGCATTTTATGCAGAATTTTTACTCTCACATTTGCGGCAAAAGCCAGAAACTTGTGCAAAACTCTTCCAGTTGCCTCAATCCATAGATGGGATCAATTTGTTACAATTTTCATTTGTAAATTTGACGGCTACGATTATGAACAGGTATGTGAAGAAATTGAATATCTACGAAGGTTTAAAAATGAGTCTGTTAATGATTTTCATATTCGATTTCACTTGAATTGTTTAAGATTTAAGGACGAAGATAAACCCACGGAAGAAGAATCATTAGATTGGTTTAAATATATTTTTTCTCTTCCAACCATTCCGAATCTATATGAAATTGATTCAAGCTTTGTTCCATCCCCTTCCAATATAAATGAGAATCCCAATTTGGATGTGCAAATAAATTGTGATGAAGTGGTTTCACAAAGCTTAGAAGATATTTCTAATCAAATACAAGAAGACAACAACAACAATTTTGGAGAAAAATACGCCTTGAAATCTGAAAACTACTTCGAAGTAAATTCGGAAAATCAAATCGCAAATCAGTAAGTACAATCAGTAAATAAAATGCAAACTGCTGTACAAATTTCAGAATTTCTCCATGATGAGCAAATGCCAAAATCACAGCAGCAAAGCAGTGTTCTTCAAGAAAGCATACGCACACAAAGGAATGATCTGCAATCTGAAATTTACAATGAGCATAATGCACAAGAGTTCTCAAACAGAGACAGTTTTAAATGCATTGTTTCAGGTTCACATTTTTCCCTTTATCCTGATATTTTCAATGATGGTAATATTTTTCCTCTTGGTATTAATGATATTTTAGAAATTAAAGAGGATGATTTAAATGAATTGCCATTAAATTATTATCAAGATAAAGAAACAATAATTGATCATTCTTTTGCCACTCATGAACATGAGATTTTTGTTCCTCCTTGTTTTGGTATATTGGATGAAATCAAAGGGAATTCCAGGCAATCTTGTGAAGTCATTTATGATAATTACTCTGACATTGAGGATGTTGATTTCTATACATCTCAAGAGAATCCTCATGAGAAAATTCAAATAACATCTGAGAATGAGGAACACTTCAATTTAGGAATTATCCCAACTAATCCTCATTTTAGAGCAGCAAATTATCTTCATGATTTCACCATTCAAGAAAACATTCCAATTTATGATTCATATCATGATCAAACTCTCATTCCTATTTATAATCATAATTCGTTTTCTATTTCACAAGTTGGAATTCAAAATTATTCAAATTCCATAATTCTGGTCATTCCTTGTGAAAATGAAATCATTTCAAAACGATCCCAAATGTGCTGTAACATTAGTTGTACAAATAGTGATTTCATTTTAGTTTTTCTTTCACAACTATTTTGTTTAAACTTAGATTTATTTTCTGATTTTATTTTGCAAAATTTTCACACTTTTCGCTGGCATATTGAACACCTTACTATCAAACACTCAATTGATGCATTGCCCAATTGGGAAATTCAAGTTTCATATTATAATCATCAGCATCGAAAGATATTAATATTCCAATTTATATCAATGCTAATGTTTCATCAAAAGCTTCTATCTTTTCAAAGGCAATGTCAATAAGAGAATGTATTTTTGCAATCTGGTAAGCAATTTAATTCAATTAATAAATTACCATTTTATTTGAAAGACTTCCATCCATTTTTCATTGACTCATTTGAAAATTGTTTGGAAATTTTTCCTTCAAGGAAAATTGTCAATGATTTAACATTCGTACATAACACTAACAAATTTTTTCAGGTCAAACAATCTAAAAGCTTATCTTCACAATCTGGCCTGTTATCTCTTCCTTTGAACATTTCTCAATCCTTAATAGAAATCCATCCAGATTTTTATGATCCAATTGGTAGTCAATTAGAAAGGAAATTTCAGGAGAGAAAGATTTTAATTAAGTTCCTAACAATAACTGTACATTCTGATTTCATATTTATTTTCCTTAGTTTAGTAAAATCTGTATTTTTATTACAAACATTTGAACTGTACATAAACGCGGGAATAAAAATGAGAGAATGGTTACACTGGAAATATGACTATACTTAGTCATTTTCATGTATATGGTTAGAATAGGAGTAGAATTAATTTAGTTAGTTTGTTTTATGTAGTTAATTTATTTTCAACAGTTCTGTAGATTAAAAATAAAACAAAGCAATCAGCCATTCTCATACATGTTCAGTGAAAACATTTTTCTCTATCAGAAAATTTTAATTCTTGCTTTCTTTTTTCTAATTTCTTACAGCAATACCTCTACTCTGCCTATTCTGAATAATCTCTTGATTAAATTCAATTATAGTTGCACTTGGTATCAATTGCCTCAAAGCCACTTTTCTTCATTTCGGGATTTCCTTCTAAGATTTTCTTTTGAAATTTATATGGTAAGGATTTGAGGATATAAAAGCTTCATGATCCCATTATCCCATGAAATGTATGACTGTCCATGATAAGCTTAATTCTAATTCAATCATTATTAGTCAGTCTAACCTTTCATGGTAATCATATGAAGTTCATATTATCTTCCTCAGAATTTTCCAAACGCTGATCTTAAGGATGTCCATTTTGCCAAGTGCACACATTCAAATCTGTTTTGATATTTTTCTACAATTAATGGCTTAATCTCATTCTAATCTTTAGTTTATTATCTGATGCTGTAAAATGCATCATATTCATTCACTAAAGACATTATTAAATAGTCGCTATAACAATACAGATTCCTCTCAAGTTATTCAGAATAAGCAGAGGGAATAAATTGCTGTCTCAATTCGAAAGGGAAGTTTATTTTTATATTTATTTCTGGTAAAGTTTATATTTCCTGAACATGAATAAACAGATTTTATTTAGGCTGATTGCACACTCAGATCTAGAATAAATAATGAGATGATTTTAAACGAAGAATTTTTTTTTGATAAATCAAAGGAAGAATTTAAAGATTTATGAGGTAAAATCTGCAGACAATTTCCTTCCAGGTACGCATTTGCAAGTTCGTTCTCATCTCTTATTAGTTTCTCTCTTCCTTAGTTTATTTTTGATTCGTGTTCTATTTTATTTACAGGATTTCATTTGTTTTCAAAACTTGAAGTAAGCAGCAAACCCAATTCAAATTTGCAATAGGCTCAGGGAAATTTTATGTGTGATGCATTAAAATTTAAGCATTTTTAATTTTGCTTTTATCCACTTAGAAAACACAATTGAAATTTCAAAGAATATCATAAGACCATTCGCATCATAAGATTTCAGCGGAAGAAGTTCTTAGCATTTCTTATGATAACAAATTGTTCATAAAATACCTCCGATGTATTATCTTACTCATATGCCATATCGCATTTCGCATATCGGAGCTTTGCAGTTGACATATACTTCCATTATCATGAATCGCCGATCTCTGATAATCAACTTTACCGATATTGCGATAAACACATAATTCTGGACCCGATATGAAATTCAAATCAAAGTTTAAAAAATATCGCGTCCGTTTAATCGCAATAATGGTAGGAACATAATTTTAAAGGGTCGATGTCTCGGATCCGATATGTTATCAAATTTTCATCATAAAGTTATCGGGTCCACTCTTCATCGCATATCGGCATATCAAATATTGTTACACCATGTGCTTAAAATTGCCGATCGCCGACTAGCCACGTCATTTATCGCATATCGGCATCGCAAGAATCATATCGTGTTATATCGGGTACCAAAAATTTGCCAATCGCTTCGTCGCATTGTTATTTATGCTTACATCAAATCTCTGATTCTGCGATGTGCGATGCACGATGAGGGAAGCACAGTGTCAATATTCCCCAATCCCCGATATAATATTTCTTTAAAGATGCGATCACTCCATCTCATAGCACAACTTCTCATCGCATATTTTCATATCGACGATTCTCCATTGCAACCTTTGATGCGAGACCTTCCAATGCATGTCTTTAAGCCATTAACATTCAATCGATATGTGGCATAGCAACAAAGTGAAGTCTTGCAAATTAAAATTCAAGCATGGTGAAGAGACATTTGATGCGGATCATCTGATGAGGCGATGTGTTAAAGCAAGCTTGGGTAACCACTATGGGAAAAAGGCAATTGATGACAAATTTGTAGCATACAAAAATCATTTCAATTTCTCATACATTTTAGTTTTAAATATATAATTCCATAATTAAAAATGGAATTCAAGACCTCTATCTTCATATTTAAATTTTATTATCTTGGATTTGGTCTTGATTCTAGACAATTTATCAAATCATGGAGTTTATATGAAACTTATAATATTCTGAGGAATAGTCATTACTGCAAATTCTCATTCTCATCTCTGATGCATTTCTTTTAATTTCAATTTCTTTGAACACTAAGCATTCCATTTTTACATTTTACTGCTTGCTTTAGTTTAAATAAAATAAACAATGATTTTGGGTTATAGGATTTTGGTTAGTTTGACTTCTTCATGTTTTTAATGTTAATTAAAATAAGAAGTCAGCTAGTTTGGAGAAACTGATACCTTTCAGGTAAGATCAAAAGAAACTATCCAATGGTAAGATTCATGTACCCACTTTCATCAATTTCCATTTCATTACTTTAGTTTCAGTATTGTTTTTGCTGATATAAAAAAATCTGTTTTGTAGTTCTCCATTTAAAGCTTTCAATCCTCTGCTAGACCATATTTTCGAAGTCCATACTCTTCTCCTGGCTTAATTTCATGAAGCAGCGATAATCTTCGTTGAAACAACTACACCAGGAAGTTTCTGAACCTTTAGTTTGTTTCTTTAAGCATTCATTTTATTAGAAAATGATTAAGACGATGCTTTGAAACAAGAAGATTAATATCAGACAGAAAGTTTTCATTGTGTCTGAATTTTATCATCGCTGCTATGGAATAAGCCTAAAATACTCACAACCCTGCAAGGTATGATTGGCCCAAATCTCGACATAGGAAGAAATGATTACGTGATTACTTTATTTTTCTTCATATTGTTGAGACATTGGTATAAACATTCTTGTTTGAGTTTATCTTTCGAAACAGGGATTTTCCTTTCCATTTTTAAGATTTCTTCATTTTTATTTTTGTTCGCTGATTTCTTTTCTCATTTTAGCATAAGAATTCTTTTCCTTTGGATTTCAGTTTTGAGTTTGGTGACTTTGCCATTATTTAATGGAAGGCCTATTTGTTACCTAACAATGGTCAAAATACGCGGAGAAAAATTGTTAATAGTCACCTATTAGCTTTTTCTTAAATCTCTTAACAGAGTTTGATTTTCTTATTATAAAGGTAAACATATTTAAGGAAGAGATTACCAATCAAGAGAAGTTGGCAAAGTATCATAAAATCTGAAAATTTATTTTTCATCAAATTGTAATCATTTTGAGATTTCAAAATTTTATTAAGATCTTTCAAAGTTTTATTATCAGTCAAGGAAAGTTATTTATAACCAAGTAAAGACACTTTACAGCAAAGCACCTTTAACTCTGAAATTGTCATTCTTAACTCTTAAGGAGTCAATGATTCTCCCTGTCCCAAAGAGTCTTATTTTTCTAGAGTATGATCCAGAAATATATTTAAACTTAAAAGATAATAGGTCTCATCATGAGCCTGCTTACCATGATCATAGGGGAAAAATAGGCTGACATTACCAACACTGCTAAACAAACCAGAGTAATGGCTTATGATTGCAAACAATTATAAGACAAGGGGTCTCATCACGAGCCAGCTTGTTCAGTCTGATTATAGCCAGTGAATGGCATTATCAACTATCTGGCCACCAAACCGGGACAATGGCTTTTAAGATTTATAACAGAAATAAAATTAAAAAAAAAAACCATATATAAATGGATTTATCTCTAGATCAATAACTCTTAAATAGATGGGATTCTGAATCATTTATGATTAAAAGGTAACCCTATCGAAACTATAGATGTTTGCTAGCAGCAGTGGCTCTACCTATGACAAAGGAGTATATTTTAAAAAGCTAAGCTGTAAAATGACCCCTGCTTTATTTCTACAACTAATTAAGGACTGATGAAGAGTTTTGAAATATTTTAATGTATGAGGAATTTTAAGAAAATTACAATCAGATGATTCTTGTTAAGATTAATGAACCTAGTCAAGCATTCCAAAAAATAATTCTCTCTTCTTTAATTATTTTTACTTTAATTTTAGAAAAATCTCATTAAATAGAGATAACTGGTTCTTCTCCTGCGTGTCGCCATTGTTGTGGTAAAAACACAACCCCCCATTTTTGACTTGCACAACTCAAATAATGGGGACCCTTTCTATAAAAAATTTGGCTAAACACCTTTTTGGATTTTTATTTAGTTGATTGCCCTACGCTTTTGTTAATTCTACATTCTCTTTGGATTCTTGTTTTGATTGCTTTGTTAGAATCGATTTTTTACAAGCTTCCCATTGACGCTTGTTTTGCCTCATTTGGTCAACTGGTTTGAAAATGACACTCCTTTGAAGTCTCATCATTTATCTAACATGGGTTAAAAATGCATAAAATGTACAATATTGTATTTTGTAAATAGATTAGTTCAATAAGGCATTCATTTTAAATATTAACCCGTAGCGAGTTTTTACTAACATTTTTCATTTTTAGTTATGCAGCCAAATTATTAATTATCGGTATTTTAAGAAATTCACTCTAAATTCCAAATCAAATCCTAAACTCGAAAACCCAAACATTCAAATGGCTGTAGTTTATTTTTATTATTTTTAATTATTTTTCAAGTAGCTGTAGTTTAGATAATTTCACAACTTAATTAAAATTCATTAAAATAAAATCAAAACCAAAAAATAATATTAAATATTAATTTAATTAAATTTAATTAATATAATTAATTTAATATAAAAAATAAATAAATAAAATATATCGCATCGGGAGTTTCATATATGACAAGTTTAGAAACCCCCGATACACACCATATCCCCGATGCGATATCGGGTCAGAAGTATTCGCAGCACATTTTGCAAACCCCCGATATCCCCTCTCCTTCCCGATGGCCGATATGCGATGGCTTCATAAGGCATGGGAGCATTAACTAAATGTTCAAAATCATTTGAATCGCATCGGAAGTTATTATTTGACATAAGTTATATGCCCCCGACACCACTCCTCCTCCGATGCGATAAGTCAAAGTTTGACCTTTTATCTCCATTCATGGTTTTAAAAGTGGCTTATGTAATAATATGGAATAAGTGGAATGAATAAAAAGTAGTGTAGGTTATTATATATTTTTAATATTAGTTTGAATATCAATATGTTATATATTAATTAAATTAATTAATAATATGTAATATATTATATTAATTAAATTAATTAATAATATGTAATATATTATATTAATTAAATTAATTAATAATATATAATATATTATATTAATATGTAATATTTAATTAATTTAAAAAATTTAAATCTCATTTAGATTAAGATTGATTAGTTGTTAATTAGATTAAATTTGCTTATAAATTGCTAATTAGATATCAGTTAGTTAAATTAATAAATAGGTTATTAATAATTAGTTTAGTTTATAATTAACAATTAATTTATAATTAATTAAAATTCTAATTTAGGATTAGATTTTTAATTAAAATTTTAGTCCAGCAACAAAATTTCCAGATTCATGCCAGATTTGACTCATCAACTTTGAAAGCTCATAGAATGAGTTTTACTTGGCCAAATGAGGCCCAGGACAGTTCATTGGAAAGAGAAAATCAAGGAGAATATTTCTGAGGAGATTTCATTGACAGATTTGGTCATTTATTGGGTCAAAAATCAGGCAGAATATCAAGCTCTGAATTTTGAAAACAAAATCAATTTTCTGAGTTTTATTTTCATTGGTCCAGCCTCTTCTAATTGCAGATTCACTCGTCAATGATATTCTTGACCAATTAAATCATCCCAGGCATCAATAGAAAATTTATATTTTATAGAATTTGATTGGATTTTATTTAAATGCCAGCAATGACATGTTGATTTTATTGTTGCATTTTAATTTATTTTGATTTCTTTTTGCAGGAAAACAGTGGAAGAAATATGGAGAAAAGGATCTCAATCAATGAGAATGCTCCAGCAATTGGATTTGGCATATTTATCTTCACCAAACTTTCCTCTCAAGAATTCCTTCACAGATAGTATAAGTAATAGATTGCAAAATGTAATAAGGGGCTGCTCTCCTCTGCAATGCTAGACTTCTAAAAGCACTACTGTAATAGGAATTTAGAGTTGTAGGAGAGAGGAGAGAAAATCTCAGATCTGGGGATTATTGAGGATTTTTTCTTTGTATCTTGGATTATGTATGAGGGGCAGAGTTTTCACTATTGTGGCTTTAGCTTTGAAGGCCGAATTTCAAGCAATGTAAAGGATTGTTGGAGACCAAGATCAGAGAAATGGATGCAATAAATTGGTTTTTTTAACACTACTGTTTTAAATATCAGTTTCATTTTTATGGTAACAGGAATGTCTCATTTTATTCATGTTTATGCACTATTGTCAATATGGGTAATTTGTCTCAATCTTGTTATTAGGTATCTCTATTCTGATGAATTAAAATCTGATTTCTGAGTAACTATTTACTCAGAAATTTGTCTTATAAAACTGATTTATTGAATGGTAATGTGTTGTGAACTATTTCCACATATCATTATTCAATTATTAGATTTACTGATTTGATAATTAATATCATTTTTATGAACTACTTCTTGAATGTTGTTGGTTTATTATTTCAATTAAGAGGTCTCAATGAGATGTGTTTTGGTAACTATAATATCAGTTAATTGAACTACTTCGTTAACTTGATATTAATTATAAACAAGACATATTTAAATCTCAATACTTTAATTATCTTGCTCTTAGTTGGGTTAGATCTATATCTGCCTAATTAAGATAGGATTTAGATTAGTTTCTTTTGCTTGCATCATAGAATAAGCTTGCATTTAGAGTAAATTCTACATTCTTTTAAGTCCTCTCCTCAAAAAGGCAAAACTTTAGTTGTGGCTTGGCTGAACCCAAATCAGCTTAAGGGTCATTCTTTTGCCTGATCAGCAAGAAGAAGTGATCTGATATCCCTGTCTATTGGTAGGTAAAGATACATCATAAACCAATAGCAATAGGGAGAAGGTAACTAGACCTAGTTAAACCAGTCCGAACCACCACACCAAACGGAAAAGGAGCTGCTTTAAGGTCCGGACCGGGTGGTTATCCCCCAATGTTGTTGCACCAATTTTCGAGGCATCAACACTTTCTCGAAATTTGCTAAGCTGACCTTAAGGATGTCCATTTTGCTGTGTGCACACATTCAAATCTGTTTTGAAATTTTTCCACAATTAGTGACTTTATTCCATACTGATCTTTAGTTTATTATTTGATGCTGCAATACGCATCATATTCATTTACTAAAGGCATTATTGAACAGTCACTATAACAATACAGATTCTTCTCAAGTTATTCGGAATAAGCAGAGGTAATAAATTGTTGTTTCAATTCAAAAAGGAAGACTATTTTCATATTTGTTTCTTGTAAATTTTATATTTCCTGAACATGAATAAACAAATTTTATTTAGGCTGATTGCACACTCCGATTTAAAATAAATAATAAGATGATTTTGGACAAAGTTAGAATTTCGATAAATCGAAGGAAGAATTTGAAGATTCATGAGGTAAAATTTGCAGACAATTTCCTTCCAAGTACGCATTTACAAGTTCATTCTCATCTATTATTACTTTCTATTTTCCTTAGTTTATTTTTTATTCTTGTTTTGTTTTATTTGTAGGATTTCATTTTTTTCAAAAACTTGAAGTAAGCAGCAAACCCAGTTCAAATTTGCAACAGGTTCAGGGAAATTTTATTTGTGATTCATCAGAATTTGAACATTCTTTAACTTTTCTTTTTTAGAAAACCCAATCGAAATTGAAAACAGTATCATAAGATTTCATTGGAAGTAGCTTTTAGCATTTTTGATAACAAATTGTTTAATAAAAGATCTCTGATGTATTACCTCGCTCATATGTCATATCGCATTTCACATATCGGAGGTTTACAATTGAACATACTTCCATTATCATAAATCGCCGATCTCCAATAAATGACTTTACCGATATTGTGATGACCACATAATTCCGGACCCGACATGAAATTCAAATCAAGTTTATAAAATATCGCATCCATCCAATCACAATAAAAGTAGGGGCTTAATTTTAAAGGGTCGATGTCTTGGATCCGATATGTTATTAAATTTGCATCATAAAATTATCGGGTCCACTCTTCATCGCATATGGGCGCATCGAGAATTGTTACTTCGTGTGCTTAAGATTGCTGATCGTCGATTAGACATGTCATCCATCGCATCGTCGATATCGCAATCACTTCATTGCATTTATATTTATGCTCACATGACATTTCCGACTCTGCGATGTGTGATGTGCGATGTGGGACGCACAATTTAAATATTCTCCGATTCCCAATACAATATATCTTTAATGATGCGATCGCTTCATTTCATTGCACATGTTCTCATCACCTGTTCTTATCGGCAACTTGCCATTGCAACCTCTAATGTGATAGTTTCCAATGCATGCCTCTAAGCCATTAACGTTTAATCGATATATGGCATAGCAACAAAGGTGAAGTCTTGCTGATTAAACTTGAAGCATGGTAAAGAAACATATGATGTGAATCATCCAATACGGCTATGTGTTAATTTAAAGCAAGCTTGGGTAACCACTATGGTAAGATAGCAGTTAATGACCAATTTGCAGCATATTTAAATTATTTTGATTTCTCATATATTCCAGTTTTAAATATATAATTCCATAATTAAATAAGAAATTCAAGACCTTTCTATATTCATATTTAAATTTTATTATCTTGGATTTGGTCTTGATTCTGGACAATTTATAAAATCCTGGAGTTTATATGAAACTTATAATATGTTGAGAAACAGTCATTACTGCAAATTTTCATTCTCATTTCTGATACATTTGTTTTCCCTTGAACATTAAGCATTCCATTTTTGCATTTTATTGCTTGCTTTAGTTTAGATAAAATAAATAATGATTTTGGGTTATAGGATTTTGGTTACTTTGACTTTTTTACATTTTTAATGTTAATTAAAATAAGAAGTCAGCTAGTTTGGAGAAACTGATACCTTTCAAGTAAGATCAAAAGCAATTATCCAATGGTAAGACTCATGAACCCACTTTCATTAATTTCTATTTCCTTACTTTAAGTTTCAGTTTTGATTTTCTGATATATAAATCTATTTTGCAGCTCTTCATAAAATCTTCCAATTCTCTGCCAGATCATATTTTTGAAGTCGATACTCTTCTCCTGGATTTATTTCAAGAAGCAGCGATAATCTTCATCAAAACGGCTACGCCAGAAAGCTTCTGAACCTTTAGTTTGTTTCTTTAAGCATTCCTTTCATTAGAAAATGATTAAGTTGATGCTTTGAAACAAGAATATTGATATCAGATAGAAAGTTTGCATTGAGGCTGAATTTTATCGTCACTGCTATTCAAAAAGCCTAAAACACTTACAACCCTACAAGGTATGTTTTACTAAATCTCGACATAAAAAAGAAATGATACACGATTATTTTCTGTTTCTTCATATTGTTGAGCCATTGGTATAAACATTCTTGTTTGAGTTTATCTTTCAAAATGTGGATTTTCCTTTCCATTTAAAATTTCTTCATTTTTATTTTTGTTTGTTGATTTCTTTTTCATTTTCACTTAAGAATTCTTTTCCTTTGGTTTTCAGTTTTGATTTTGGTGACTTTTTCATGATTTATATGGAAGGCCTACTTGTTACCTAACAATGGTCAGCATACATGGAGGAAAATTGTTAATAGTCACATATTAGCTTTTTCTTAAATCTCTTACTAAAAGTTTGATTTTCTTATTATAAAAGTAGACATACTTAAGGAAGAAATTACCAATCAAGAGAAGTTGGCAAAGTATCATAAAATCTTGAGAAATTTATTTTTCATCAAAATTGTAATCATTTTGAAATTTCAATATTTTATTAAGATCTTTCAAAGTTCTATTATCAGTCAAGAAAAGTTATTTTTAACCAAGTAAAGACACTTTACGGCAAATCACCTTTAACTCTAAAATTGTCATTCTTAACTCTTAAGGAGTCAATGATTCTCCCTGTCCCAAAAAGTCTTATTTTTCTAGAGTGTGATCTAGAAATATATTTAAACTTAAAAAATAAGAGGTCTCATTATGAGCCTGCTTACCATGATTATAGGGGAAAAATAGGCTAAAGGCTGATATAGAGTTTTGAAATATTTTAATTTATGACGAATTTTAAGAAAAATTACAGTTAGATGATTCTAGCTTTTATTCAAACTAACGAACTTAGTCAAGCATTTAGCATAATTCTCTCTTCTTTAATTATTTTTACTTTAATTTTAGGAAAATCTCATTCATATCAAATAGAGATAACTGGTTCTTCTCCCGTGTGTTGCCATTGTTGTGGTAAAAACACAACCCCCCCATTATTGATGTACTCACTTCAAATAATGGGGACCCTTTCTATAAAAAATTTAGCTAAACACCTTATAGGATTTTTATTTAGTTGATTATCCTACGCGCTTGTTAATTTTTCATTTTCTTTGGATTCTTGTTTTGATTTCTTTGATAAAATCGATTCTTAATAAGCTTCCCATTGATGCTTGTTTTACCTCATTTGGTCAACTGGTTTGAAAATGGTACTCCTTTGAAGTCCCATCATTTATCTAGTCTGGGTTAAAAATGCTATTTTTATTCTTTTTATTTTCGGAGTGGCTGTAGTTTAGAAAATTTCATAGCTAAACTAAACATCATTTAAATAAAACCAAAATAAAAATTGATATTAACATTAAATTTTAAGATTAATTAAATTAATTATCATAATATAATATAACTAATTTAATTAAAATTAAAACTTAATATTAAATATATATATATATATATATATATATATATATATATATATATATATAATAAACAAAATAAAATAAAATAAAATTCACATCGCATAATCGCAATATTGGATACATCGCAAGTTTTATAACATGCATATCTAAAAAAAACCCGACCCAACTTTCTTGCGATATGCGATGGCTAAAAAGCTTAAGGCATTAACCAAGGTTTTTATAAGCTTTGATTTATGTTTTAAGTTTCAAAACTCAAAACATATGTGAGTGGAATAGGAATGAATAAAGAGGTAGGATAGTGTAAGTAGGTTAGTTTATTGTTTTTTAATTAGTTTTATTATTAATTAGTTTTATATAATTAATTAATATAAAATTTAATTAATTAAATTAAATTAAAACTTAAATATTATTTAGATTAATATTAAATAGTTAATATAGATAATTAGATATTTTTTTTCTTAATTGGTCTACTCCTATATTGATACAAAAATATGATTACAGAGAGGCTGATGCCTCGAGAGTTCTAGCCCAAGAGATGGCATTCTTACAAAAGACGCTTGATGTACTTACTAGAGGACCTGCATAGTGACTTACTTCAGGACTTGAAGTTTCTGAAAACATTAGACTCAGTACCATGACAGTGACCAGAAACTGACCCATACATTGACCAAAACTGACCTGTAAACAGCTAGCCCTTAAACAGATACCAACATACAAGAGAATGCCGCCCACACAGGGGAAACCGACAAATAAAGTTGAAAGAGACCTGATTCTGGGAGCTTAAAAACATGAAAAACTATGTATCCGGAGGGGATTGAGCGTCTTCCTTCAGCAACTGACCAAAACCAAAAGGCGCGGACCTGTTCAATCTTCATGCGAGGTTGTTGGCTATTCTTCTACAATTCGGCACCCAAATTGGTCTGTGTCTTTAAATTCAGAGGGATGGGCCTCTAAACCTGAAGGATCGCCTCCTGCTGGTGCGCTCGGGCCGGCGTGTGCAGTCGAATTCAGAATTGGCGAGCCGCCTGTATCTCTGCGCTGAGAAACATTCTGGTCTGCCATCCGAGGTTCCAGAGGAGCCCCAGGATTGACCTCCCCCGAACCCACAGCATCCTCGCACATCTCGACGGTGACTGACACGATGAAGGATGAATTTCCTAGAGAACAGGGGAAGCGGAAGCGAGCTGTGTGCGAGTGTGAATGGTGAGAACAGACTTCTGTTATGACTTGCCCTCTTCCCCTGCCCCTGCCACTTCTTGTTGCAGGATATCTATTGCAGCAGAACTCTGAAGCCTCAGACGAGGGGTCCGAAGTGGTTGAGGAAGGCTGGCGAGAGACACGGCTGCGGGAGCTGCCCCGTCTGCAACCCATCCTGGTGCGCTCTCTGGGCATTTTGAGGTGAGCAAAACAAACAACCGGAGAGGGAATGGCGAGGTGGCGATAGAGGAATATACACACCAGATGAAAAGGAGCCTAAGCGCACTGATAACTGTCAGCACCTTGAGCCAGAGCCCGACAGTGCGCAGTTCTGTTTTGAGAGCAAGGAGCTGCCACCTTGCTGAACCTAAAGGCGCGCGGAGGAGAAGCAGGAATGAGGTCCAAGCCAAGCGCCATCGCAAATAAATCAGAATCAAGGGAGGGCAGTGTTAATGCTGCATTTAATATGTTTGTGTGAAACCATATCTCCGGCCTCCTACGAATCCATCTGGTGGTTGTGAGTGGCCACGCGCCCACCCTCCACGCCACCTTTGTACCACTATCCTGACTACTCACCTGCATCCGGGAGAGAATAATCCTGTTGCACCAAAGAAGTGCACTCTTGTTTGAGTTGTGCATCATCTGAGTCACATAGAGGACCTGAGAAGAATGGGAGCTGCTGATTGACCCCCTGATTGGCCAGTCTGTCTGCTACCTTGTTGGCAGTGCGCCTTATATGCTTGAAGGTGATGCTCTGGGAAGTCCTGAGCCATTCTTCAATTTGTTCCAGTCTACTGAGAAGCCTCCAGCTTGAGGCAATCTTTGCTGCCAAAGTGCCTGATTGAATCCTTGTGGCTGTTGTTATTAGGATTAGAGAATCCCCTTCTACCTCAAGAGGGAAAAAGTTTTCCTTTTCTGCTATGCAAATGCCTTTCCATAATCCTTCCAATTCAGCAGCGTTGTTGGTATCTTTTCCAATTGATCCATGATATATATGCAATACTGAGCCCATTTCATTTCTGAAGACACCACCATAACCAGCCGGCCCAGGATTGCCCTTGGCTGCCCCATCAAAGTTCAATTTGTAAGAGTTGGAAGCAGGAGGGGACCAATTGAGGGGAGAGGCGGAACTGATTGGGGGTCTAGACTTGGCTTGAGCCAAAAAAGTGAGGTCCAAGTTCCAATCTTTCAGAATGAGGCATTCCTGAGGAGAGTCTGGCAGGTCCGAGTCTTGCCAATGTCTTAGAGCAAGAGTTTCTTGCAGATTTTGTTTAAGAAGAAGCCATAGGGTGTCAATTGGCCTGCTGATGTTGTTGAAGATTCTATTATTTCTCTCCTTCCATAAGATCCAATAGACAAAGCCCGGGAGGAGGTTCCACAGTGAATTGAGAAGAAGGCTTTGGAAAGGATGCTTTGGCCAGTTTCTGATGGTGTCTGTAATATCTCCCAAACGTCTACCCGATCTTCTGTTGCATTGAGCAGTTCTCTCCCATAATTGTGTTGCTAGAGGACAAGTATCCAAGAGATGCAGGATGGTTTCTGAGTTGAGATTACAGTTGGGGCATCTAGAGGGTCCAATGAATCCTCGCTTTTGCAAATTGTCCCAAGTGAGGATTCGCCGCTTGCTCAGAAGCCATAGAAAAGTGGAAACCTTAGGCCAGATTCCTGGTTGCCATACCTGGTCCCAAAGCTGATCCCTGTCTGCCTGCGAGGGTTGATAGCGAAGTTGGTATGCTTCCTTGGTAGTGAACATTCCTTTTGGCGTGTGTCCCCATCGCAGCTTGTCCTTTTGATCCGAGTATTTAATCTTCCTGAGTTTTAGCTCCTGATCGATCTCTGTGTAGGTTTCCCCTTGCCAATTTGCCTGCCAGGTGCTGGCTGATTTCCAGAGTTGAAAGTCTTGGGGGGGTTGCTGCTGCCAGAACTGATGAACATGGATTTGATCAGCTTGCTGCATAGAAGCTTGCCAGATGGGCTTGTGGAAGAGTGAGGCTAGTTTAGGGAGTTGTTGCCATGAGTCCTCCCAAAATCTAGTTGTGGTGCCCGAATGGATTTCCCAAAAACTGTGCTCTTGAATAAAGGCACTGTGTAGCTTGGTGGCATTCCAAATCAAAGAGCCGGGAGTTGTTGTACTGATTCTGATAAGGTCGTCCCATTGACTGCCTGGCGCATATTTTGCTTGCCATAGCCGTGCCCAAGGTATATGTGGTTTGGAAATCCAATTCCACCAGATGCAGGCTCCCATTGTGTTGTTGCTTTGAAGGGGATCCCTCAAGCCTAACCCACCAGCTGATCTTGGCTGACAGACCTCATTCCAATTGACAAGAGCCCATTTCCTGTTGAGACCTGAGGATCCCCAAAGAAAATTTCTCTGAAGATTGCGGATGATCTTAAGAACCCATTTGGGCGCTGCCAAAATAGAAAAGAGATAGAGAGGCATAGCCTGGAGAACTGATTTGATCAGGATGAGCCTACCAGCAATATTGAGCGAACGGAAGGTCCAAGAAGAGAGTCTGGATTCCAACTTGTCGAGGAGGGTTCTCCAGGAGGCGTGTTTTATAGCTGAGTCCAACAAAGGAGCTCCCAAATATTTCGAGGGAAGCATGGATAATGGGAATCCAAAAATCCTGGCAATGTTCCTCTAAGTAATGGAAGGGGTGTGGAAGAAGAAGAGCTGAGATTTGGAGGCATTGATGGAGGTTCCAAAGGCTTCAGAGAAGAGATTGAGCAGGGTCTTGAAGGCGGAAGCCTCTTGAGCTGACGGGTGGCCGAAAAGCATAGTATCGTCTACAAACTGTTGGTGGGATATGGGGTGAAGACCATGAAGAGAAATGCCCTTTAGGGTGTGTGAGGAGATGGCAGAATGAAGCAGGCAACTGAGACCTTCGGCCATGAGAACGAAGAGGAAAGGGGAAAGAGGATCCCCTTGACGGATACTGCGGGATGGACGAAAGGGCGCGGAGGGTGAACCATTAAGCAGGATCGAAAAACAGGGAGAAGAGATGAGATTCATGATCCACCTTGTCCAAGTAGCACTGAAGCCAAATGCCAATAACATCTGATGGATATAGTTCCAGCTGAGTTTATCAAAAGCTTTGGAGAGATCTAGCTTAAGAATCATACCTGGCTTTTTTAGAAGCTTGAGAGAGTGGATCACTTCATTTGAAAGAATAATGCCATCCATTATCTGTCACCCTTCTACGTATCCAGTCTGCTCTGGCGAGATGAGAAAAGGGAGAAGAGGTTTGAGCCTGTTCGCCAAGACTTTGGATATGAGCTTGTAGATGACGTTGCATAGTGCAATTGGCCTGTATTTGTCGGGCGTGTTGGGTTCATCCCCTTTGGGAATTAGCACTATGAAGGTAGCATTTAGGGAAGGGAGGATCCACTGCATGGATCTAGATTCCTCCAATAATTCCCATACCTCTGCGTTGATGAGTTCCAAAACTCATGAAAGAAGTTGACTGTGAAGCTGTCAGGCCAGGGTAACTCCAGAATAGGCAGAAGAAAACTGATTGCATAATTCATTAGCTAACTATCATTTATATGCAGAAATAGGACGGATCAGTTCATCTTCTTGATGACTGATCGTGTTCCAGTTCACCCATCCGTTGAGGATTAGGTGTCAACATTCCCCCCCTTAATCTGAAGGGATGTTGGTGAGTCCAAGCATCGTTCTGAATCTTTCAAGCTTTTCTCTTCCAAGCGCTTTGGTGAAGATGTCTGCAATTTGCTCGTTTGTGGAACAATGACGGAGATGGATTGTTTTAGCCTCAACATGATGTCGGATCAGATGATATTTAGTATTGATGTGCTTAGTACGATCATGGAACTTTGGGTTCTTGGCGAACTTATTGCAGAGGTGTTATCAATCATGAGTGGAGTTGATTGTATTTGTTTTACCTGCAAATCTTCAAGAATTTTCCTGAGCCACACAATTTCTTTCGTTGCTTCAGCTGCTGCCACATATTCTGATTCTGTTGTGGAATCTGCTGGTACTAATTGTTTGCGTGATCTCCAGGAGACAGCTCCTGATCCAAGACTCATAGCATATCCTGAAGTAGATACCCCAGTTTCTTTGTCTCCATCGAAGTCTGAATCAGAGTATCCAATCAAGTTGAAGTCGTCCACCTGTGTATACTTGATTCCAAGGTCTTGAGTTCCCTTCAAGTACCTTAAAACTCTTTTTGCAGCAGACCAATGTCCCTCACAAGGCTTTTGCATAAACCTGGAGAGGATTCCAACAGCAAATGAAATGTCTGGTCTGGTAGTAGTGAGGTAGATGAGACTTCCTACAAGCTGTCTATACTTTGTTGCATCCTCAAATTCCTTTCCTTCAATAGATGTGAGCTTCAAGTTTTGTTCCATTGGAGTAGAAGGAGGATTGCACTCTATCATGCCAAATCTGTTTAACAAATCTCCAATGTATTTCTTTTGAGAAAGAAATATGGATTTTGGATGTTGGGTTACTTCAATGCCAAGATAGTAATGAACATAGCCCAAATCAGTCATTTCAAAAAAATTTCCTAATTCTTTCTTTATGGATGCAATATAGCTTTCATTGTTCCCTGTCATTAAAAGATCATCTACATATACCACAAGATATACAACTGCTTTTCCAACTTTCTTGACAAATAAAGTTGCATCATCAAGATCAAAATGATTGAAGTTGAGTTTCAGAAGATGCTCAGTTAGTTTTTCATACCAGGCTCGTGGTGCTTGTTTGAGGCCATACAAGGACTTCACAAGTTTGCATACTTTATGTTCATGTCCTTTCACAGCAAATCCTTCAGGTTGGGACATAAAAACATTCTCTTTTAGATCTCCATTCAAGAATGCAGTTTTTACATCCATTTGATGGACTTTCCAACCGTTCTGAGCAGCTAGTGCAAAGAGTGTCCGGATGGTGGCCCATTTTGCTGTGGGGTCAAAAGTTTCCTCATAATCGACCCCTTCCTTTTGTGCAAAACCTTTTGCCACAAGCCTAGCTTTGTGCTTGTCAAGTGAGCCATCAGCTTTGTATTTGTTCTTGTAGACCCACTTCCAGCCAATTGGTTTGGTTCCAAATGGAGGATCAACCAGCTTCCAAGTGCCATTCTTTATGAGGGCATCATACTCCTTCTGCATCGCTTCTTTCCATTCATCATGAGAAGCAGTTTCTTTGAAGGAAGTTGGTTCAAAATCTGTAGACAAGTTCAATTCACAATCATAAGTAACATCCATATCAACAGGTGAATTAGAGTTATCTACATCACCTCCATCTTGTCAGTTTGTATTTCTGGTTCCTGTTTTTCCAATTTCATCAGGATGAACACTTTCAAGTGTCTTTGTCAGCCATTTTGGGGGACCTTTCTGAGATGGTCCAGGCTGCTCTGTTGATTGAGTTGGTTCTGAATCAAGATTGAGTCTCCCAATTCTATCAATTACATCACTTAAAGCATCATCTGTTGTTGGAATGTCATGCAGGGGAGATTGTTCTTCAGAAGAAGATTCCACATGTTGATCTAGTATAGGAATCCCCCCTTCAAGATGTGGAATCTGATTATCAAACTCTTGAAATGATTTTGGTTTTGTGAATCTATCCAAGCGATCAAGTTTCCGCTCAACAACACTGTCAGATTTGGATGATTCAAGAAAAATGACATCTCTAGATACAACAAACTTTTTATTTACTTCATCATAGAGACGGTATGCTTTAGTTGTGTTTGAATACCCCAGGAAGATACACTTACGACTTCTAGCACCAAGTTTGTTTCTATGTACCTTTGGTATTAAAGCATAACAGGTGGTGTTGGAGAGGTAAATCCCCTCTACGGATAGAGGCGATCCCTACTAGCCCAGAATGGGTCTAGCAACAATCGATCAATGCTACTATGCAAGTTCCTAATTGCAAATAAAAGATAGGCAATGAACACCTACTTGGATTCCAACGCTATTGTTTGATGAAGAGATGTCGTTCTCGCTCCTTCGCTTTGGCCAGTCACGATCTTCCACGATCCCCGTAGATAGATACCTGCACACACGAAGAGAAACACAAACACAGGCGTGAAATCTAATAAATGCAATTATAAATCAGTCAGAAAGGATGTAATTCACATTAACCATTACAAAGACAAATGAGAATGGAACCATAACAGCAGTCATCTATTATTAATCAATAACAGAGAAAGGTACAACCAAAGTTCTGACGTTGAGTCCTTCTCAAGAGGGTCCAGCCAGCAAGTCTCTTAAGCATTCACCCTTGGAGGTAGATTCTCCCAAGACAAAAACTCTCTCTCACACAAGCAATACTCACAACCTTCCTTAAATTTCCTCTAGAAAATCCACACTTGTCACACCAACTACCTACTAACAGCAGCACTCTAAGCACTATGAATTCCACACTATCCAAAACTATCCAAAAACTAGCTGCTCATGGCAATGGTAGAGGTTTAAATAGGAGAAGGAGTCTCCATGAATGGTGGGAGGATGAGCTTATCTCCAAGGAAGGTGGTTCAAATGACGAACAGACATGCCATAGAAGGGAGGGCGATATTTACAAGGCCAACAACCAGGTCTGGAGTCATCTAGAAGGTTGGTTGTTAGAACAAACTCGCCCAAACTGAATCAGCGCGGGTGTATAACTGCACTAGAGCACTGACATCGCATCTTAATAACGGAGCAGGTTGTGTCAGCGCGACTTAATACAAACATAGGATGCGCTGGCTCATGAAATTCGACCAGCGCGGAAAACCTGTGTGCTTCCGCGCTGACAGCGCATCAGTTGCACTATCAGTCCCCCAGTCAGTGCGGTTATTTTAGTAACAGTCGCGATGATGAAATAAACTTTGGCAAAGTGGGTCATTTGGCCAGATTAGAGAGCATGAGCACGATTGATTTGATTTCATGACACAGTAGGGAGACTGACAGAGAGACAGTGACAAATTACTGTGTAATAGATGCCCCCTAAAGCATGAAGCCCGAGAGAGTGGGAGGGGTGAAATGCTTTACAAAACTCGCTGAACTGGAACACCACCAGGAAGAACATGCACGTATGTACAACTGATATCTCGATTACATGTAGTCTAGGCATGGGTGCAGCCATCCAAAAGACATACGAAGAAGTTCTGTGGTATGGACGCAGCCACCCAACTGAAGAGACCATGGTGATAATAAGGTATGGTCGCAGCCATCCCAAAAGACTGAGGTATGGGCGCAGCCATCCATCAATGAGTCATGTAATAATAATCCACAAAATCGCAACCTGGTTTGCAACAGACAAAAACTAGGGTCTTGCGCTCCATCCCAACCCGAACACAGTACAAGTCCAAGCATGTGAATACATGAGCTGAAGTCGAACATGCATGAACATCGTCTGATTACCAGCCAATAATGAAAACTGTTAACAGACGTGAGAGGTACCACCAATAATGACAATGGTCCTCAAGGCACTTATAGGTACAATCCGCGGCGTTTGAATCAATGAGTTGGTGTCGAACACCCGCAGAATCATTCGATCGGAGGCCAATGATGAAAACCTCGCGTCGAACACGAGGAACCTGCCATTGAGGCATGCAGGCTCTAAGGCACCTGAAGGGAGTCTCTAGGTCACTTTCCTAGATAATGAGCTGAAGTCGAGAGGAAGTAACCTTGATCGAAGGTGGGCCATAATGCTTCCCACATCATCGACACGAGACAAAGAAGGATAAAAAATATTTTGTGTGAGACATCAGAGGGAGGTGGTAAGTTTGCAGAGGTCAACTTCTCTTGAACATATCGGCGGCACGACAGCGGATTTGGCAGTATTTGACATCAAATGAGCAGAGGTCATGGTGACAAGGAAATGAGCAGATGAGAGGTCAAAATAGGATAACCCAAACCCACGGAGGCTAGTGTAAAACAAGATGAGAAATCCCCACCCAGACACGAATGCAGACGAGTGCCATGTTCAAGAGCGACATACTGCCGACACAACCATTATTTTTGGATGATTGTGTCCCCGATTATTTTTGGATGACAAGCTTGACGAGGATAGCATATGCTTGGGAAGCGTCATTGCGACGGTGTCCGATGTCATTAAGTTTTAACGAGTCTGACAAAGGAAGAACTCGGCGTCTTTTCCTGTTTAGAGAGTCTGAAAAGACAGCGGAAAAGAAAACTCCAGGGGGGTCCTTTTTCGTAAAGTTGTGTCTCTCGAGCCCGAAAAAGTATAAAACAATACTCGAAAGAACCGCCCGACCAGGATGATCAAGGAGTACTTTTCGTGAGTAGTGACTTCGACCCAAAAAAGTAAAAAAGTGATTAGAAGTACGTCGTTTTGGAGCCAATAACGAGTTCGAAACGACAAACACCCAGCAATCTTTTTAGTTTAAACTGTCGAAAAAAGATCTTTAAAGGTGACCGCCTCTCGTTTCTTTAACGAGTCGAGAGGGGGACTCGGCAATGTTTTCATCTTTAAACGGTCAGAAAAGAGCTGAAAGCAGACCTCCATTTTTATTCTCTTTAACGAGTCAAAAAGGGAAAATACTCGGCAATCTTTTCACATTTTACGAGTCAGAAAAGAGCTTAAAGGTGACTCGTCCTAGAGGAACGAGTGGTATAAAAGGTAGCAACTGGTTCCAGCAATGATGGAACTGCTCAAAGATATAATGGTCAAGAGGCTGGCTAATAAAACCACTCATCGCTGCGGTTCCTCAGGAAAGGATAAACAACCAAGTGAGAGCATATGATCGGCCAAAGAGATGGTGGCGATGGAATGAAAACAACCAAGGCTCATCTAGCAGAATTCAGTGGGTAAAAATGGCAATCACGAGATGTAAATCGGGTATGGGTTCATTTTTACACAAGCTTGAACCATGGAGAACTCTGCTTGGATTCGGTTTCATGTTTACACAAGCTTGAAACGAAAAACTATGCTTGTTATAAGTTCGCATGCCCCCAGCATAATAACGCAAATCAAGGTACATGCCCCCCAAGCTTCATTGCATTCAACAAAGCGGATGGAATGAAGGTTCACTCTCGAGATTAATGAAAGACTCGACTGGTATTTTACGAGATCTTAATCAAAGACTCGATTTGGAAAGGGAGTTGTTTCATTTTTTAATGAGGTTGGCACAGTAAAAGAACTATCCTCAAAACCCTTGTTTCATTTTTTAAACGAGCTTGACACAAGATCAGGAACTATGCTCGACCACCTTGTTTCATTGTTTAACTAGGTCGCTACAAGATCAAAACTTTCCTCGGGACACATTGTTTCGTTTTTTAACGAGGTCGCCACAAGATCAAAACTATCCTCGGCCAGATCTAGTTTCATTTTTTAAGGAGCTTGACACAGGAAAGGAACTATGCTCCGACCAGTACCAATTTCATTTTTTAGGGAGCTTGACATAGGAAAGTGAACTATGCTCCACCCGAACTTCATCATAATGAATAGAAAGTCGGGGCTTCCAAGATTGCCACTCCCGGTGGAAGGGAAACATCTTGGAAGTCGGGGCCCAATGCCCCTAGGACACTATGCACGATGGAGGCATCACTGGATCCAGGCATGGGATAGGTGGCCACGTAGTTGATCTGCGGTGGGGCAGATACAACTGGTGGATAAAAACTAGGAGGGGACGACAACTGCGCAGGAGGCATTGGGGGACTAACGAACGACAATTGATCGATAGTCACAATTCTTCCATCGTGTGGAAAACAAACCACACAGAAAAGCGAAGAAACGAGGGCCCCCATGGCGTAAACATAGTCGCGACCAAGGAGAAGACTAAAGTCTAAAACACCTTGGGTAACCAAGACGTCTATATAGACGGCTTTGCCTCCCAAAGTAATAGGGAACTTTGGGAGAACTCCTTGAGATGGACAGGCTCCTCCGTCGAAGGCCAACAGATTCTGAGTGACTGGCCCAAGCTGCGGGGAACCTAAAGCTTGCCAAGTAGTGTACGGCATAAGACTGACAGACGCCCCTTCATCCAACACAGTGCCAGGTACTGCCTTAGCACAGGCATGTACTGTGATATGGAAAGGCATATGGGATGGAAGGCGACCGGCGATCAGGTGATTCCAATCAAAGGAAGCGACCAGACTACTTGGTGGGGGAATCGTATGATTGCCCCCATGTGCTAAAGGAACCGAAGGAGAATCTTCGGGAGCAGCTGGATTAGGAGAGTCATTTCGGGACTCCGGAGACTCTGAAGAGACGAGAAGAACGTGGGCGTGATTCTCTTTCGAAACAGAGTGAGCGAGCGGCGGACTCGAGTCGACACTCTTTCCGACCAATGGTTGGTCTGGAACAGGCTGGACACAGCCGGGTTTTGGAAGAGGGGCCTGGACAAGAGAAGAATGTGAACCAATCTCATTGTCGGGAGGCGGATGATCTGCAGCTACAGAAAGACGTTGATATCCAATGGGGAGTTGGGGTGAAGGAGCTGTAAGACTTTCCAAGACACCGGAGGCTTTATCCATGAGTGGACAAAGGTGAAGGGGATGATTGCCTTCACAAAGTCTACAGGGGATCCGAATCTTCCCTTTTCCCTTACCGTTCCCAACTGATAAGGTAGCATCATTGTGAGCTTCAGAGGACGATGAGGGGCGGGTCAGATCGCGAGACCATACTTCTAGCACCCTAGGAATGCCAGGACAATCGCGAAGAAGATGGTCCTCCTTGCATAATCGACAAGGAAACTTAACCTTCCGCGGAGGAGCGGAAGGGGGCCCGACTTCAAGTGTACTCGGAGTAATAGCTATACTTCTAGCCTCTCCCTTGGGAGCCTTCTTCTTCTTGGTCTTCTTCTTCTTCTTCTTAGCCACCTGGTTATTCGAATCGAGACTTTCACCAGGCGAAGTACAAGAGGAAGACATAGAAGTAGGCGTCGAAGGGGAGAGATCCACCTTAGGATCAACATGATGTTGTTCAGGTGGAGGGACTGATGGATTAGCAGCCGATACGGCAGGGACCAAAGAGGTTGAAAACAACCAAACAGGCAACCCGACAGTTAACCCCGGAAGGGATAACGTTGCCATATAAGGAGCACCAACATTCCCGAGAGGAGGGAAATGACCAGGATTCCCGTCAGGAGGGGAACTTGGGTTGGTGAACCCCGGAAAAGTTTCCATGGCAAACAAAAAGAAGCCTACTCAAGCTAACGCACACAAGATCTAACCAGGTAACGTTAATCGTGGCCAAATAAACTTTTAAGACACAGGAACTAAACTTGACCTTTTCATGTTTCAAGAGTCGAGAAAAGGACGAAAAGATGACTCTAGTCTCCTTCGAATGTTTAATGAGCACGAAGTGACAAGACGCTCACTGGCACCTTTTCTTTTAAGGAGTCCGAAAAGGATCAAAAGTGACTACTCTGGAGACTCTAGGCAAAGGGTTTACCAGGCAATCCATAAAACTGCTTATACACCTTGGCAATCGTATGAGAACCAAGGACTTTCCGTACTGCAGTCAATCTTCCCGAATGTTGTGTTCGGTGCGTTACGGTTCGCAAGGCGATAGACTCGGCTTCCTATGGATCAAGGATAAAAGCCTAGTGGGGTCTCCCTATATACGCGACGGTACGTGGGAGCACAATCCGTGTTAGACCACTATCGAGTCACAGAAGGAGGAATCACCCAATCGTAATGTGAAACAATAGTGACTATGTTTAAAGACGCCGGAACACGTCTCTAGCCTAGACCTCTAGATGTTTGCGTTAAGTTCCAATGCATTTTTAGGTTTTTTCAGTTCATTTTATGGTTGATCTTGAATTAAGTTTCGGTTTCAGGCCCTATCGTGTGATCTCTCACAATTACCTAGATGCAAACTACATGCCAAAGAATACCATTTCGTTCGATGAATTCTAACTATGAGAGGGTTAAGAGTTTTCAATCAAACAAAATGAACTCAATCAATCAAACAATCTAATGCAGCTAATGGCAAAGAAATGAAACTTTTTCTTTTGAGAACACAAATCAATGAAACGCTCTTTTTCCAATTAACTATTGAACGCAAAAGAGATTGTTCGTTTTCTTTTCAATGGCAAAGTGCACTAAACAAACTTTCGAGAAATAATAACAGACAAATGTGAAAAGAACCGGTTGACCCCAAACAACTGTAATCCGTGTCCGGGTAGTGAAAAGTAATCGAAACAATACGAAGACTGGTTCAATAACAATCACCTAAACAACCAAGCAAGTGTGAAACTGATCGATCCAAACAATTGTGATCTATGCTTGGTAGTGAAGAAATCGAATCAACATAAAAAGTGTTTCAATAATCGACACTAAAAATCAACCAGCAACAAGCAGTGAAAAAGCCTCAAGCAAATCAATAAGAGGGTTGTGGATGAACCTTGAATAGACAAGTAACCTAAGCAAATGGTTTCTCGATGAAACTTCTAAAGGGCTAGGTCACATGGCCTAAAAAACACAAGACTCACTCGAATGAAATCAAAGAGAGAGTGCCCCTAACCAAAAGTAATCAAAACAAGCTAATTGAGGGACAAGAAACAACAGGGGATAAGAAAGATTGATGAATTCAGGAGATAAAGTTATAAAAACGACTTTTCAGGAATCAGCGCAAGTTACACACTGAGAACCCGAGATGATCACAATGTCAGCACAATTTTTACACAGACCACCCGAGATGTCAGCGCAATTTTTACGCAGACCACCCGCGCTGATCCGATTTCAAGAGTCGTCGCGGGAATTAAGCTAGCAACCCAAGGTCAGCGCGGGTAAAAAGCATACCAAGTGGCGCTGACATCGCGACTCTACACGTCTTTTCCGTGATGATCCGATTTCCAGGATCGTCGCGACTGTTAGGCGTAATTCCACAATGAACAGGATGTTGCAAAAGGGTGAACGTGATGACAGCGCGACTGTTCAAATTAAATCCGCGATGGAGCTCAAAAATAGTGACACGCAAATCAAAACTCCCAAATCAAAACAGATAATCTTTCAATCAAACAGGGGCATTTCCCAGATCAACCCAGGAAACGTAAAAGACTGATAATTAATCCCCAAAGCTTCAAAAGAGACCAAAACAATCAAACTCAAAGCAAGAATGAACAAAAAATGACAAAGGCTATGTTCCCCAGCGGAGTCGCCAAATTGTTGGAGAGGTAAATCCCCTCTACGGATAGAGGCGATCCTTACTAGCCCAGAATGGGTCTAGCAACAATCAATCAATGCTATTATGCAAGTTCCTAATTGCAAATAAAATATAGGCAATGAACACCTACTTGGATTCCAACGCTATTGTTTGATGAAGAGATGTCGTTCTCGCTCCTTCGCTTTGGCCAGTCACGATCTTCCACGATCCCCGTAGATAGATACCTGCACACACGAAGAGAAACACAAACACAGGCGTGAAATCTAATAAATGCAATTATACATCAGTCAGAAAGGATGTAATTCACATTAACCATTACAAAGACAAATGAGAATGGAACCATAACAGCAGTCATCTATTATTAATCAATAACAGAGAAAGGTACAACCAAAGTTCTGACGTTGAGTCCTTCTCAAGAGGGTCCAGCCAGCAAGTCTCTTAAGCATTCACCCTTGGAGGTAGATTCTCCCAAGACAAAAACTCTCTCTCACACAAGCAATACTCACAACCTTCCTTAAGCTTCCTCTAGAAAATCCACACTTGTCACACCAACTACCTACTAGCAGCAGCACTCTAAGCACTATGAATTCCACACTATCCAAAACTATCCAAAAACTAGCTGCTCATGGCAATGGTAGAGGTTTAAATAGGAGAAGGAGTCTCCATGAATGGTGGGAGGATGAGATTATCTCCAAGGAAGGTGGTTCAAATGACGAACATGCATGCCATAGAAGGGAGGGCGATATTTACAAGGCCAACTACCAGGTCTGGAGTCATCTGGAAGGCTGGCTGTTAGAACAAACTCACCCAAACTGGATCAGCGCGGGTGTATAACTGCACTGGAGCGCTGACATCGCATCTTAATAACGGAGCAGGCTGTGTCAGTGCAACTTAATACAAACATAGGATGCGCTGGCTCATGAAATTCGACCAGCGCGGAAAACCCGTGTGCTTCCGCGCTGGCAGCGCATCAGTTGCACTATCAGCCGCCAGTCAGCGCGGTTATTTTAGTAACAGTCGCGATGATGAAATAAACTTTGGCAAAGTGGGTCATTTGGCCAGATTAGAGAGCATGAGCATGATTGATTTGATTTCATGACACAGTAGGGAGACTGACAGAGAGACAGTGACAAATTACTGTGTAACAGGTGGAACCAAAAATCCTGAGATGTTTTACCGAAGGAACATGTCCATACCACAATTCATAAGGAGTCTTGTTTCTTATAGCACTAGATGGACATCTATTCTTTATATATGCAGCACATAGAACAGCATCAGCCCAAAACATTATCTTTACATTTTTGAAGAAAAGCATGGATCGTACCATATTCAAAATTGTTCTGTTCATTCTTTCAGCTACACCATTCTGTTGAGGATTATAAGGCACAGTTGTTTGATGTTTAATCCCATGTTGGCGAAGATAGTGTTCAAATTCATTTGATGTATATTCTTTTCCATTATCAGTGCGAATAGACCCAATATGAGATTGTGCATCATTTTCAATCCATTTATGAAAATTCTTGAATGTTTGAAAAGCATCAGATTTGTTCTTCAATAAATAAACCCAACACATTCTGGTGTAATCATCAATAAATGTCATGATATATTTATTTCCATCTGCAGAAGGAACAAGCATTGAACCACATAAATCTGAATGAATGAGTTCAAGCTTCCTATGTGCTCTTGAATGTGAATCATGAAAAAACTGTTTGCTATGCTTTCCTAGAATGCAAGCATCACATTGCTTATGTTTTCTAGGAATTGTAGGCAAACCAACAACACCATTTTTCTTCAACAAGCGGAGACTATCATAGTTTAAATGTCCAAATCTAGCATGCCATAATAAACTTGACGGAAGTGTACCTTCTTCATAATGAGAAATATATGAGAAATGTTGTGCATGAGCAGAGGTTCCTTGCAGTTTAAGAAGTCTTTCTTCTTCTATACCCCTCATGACAAGTGAGTGGTCAGATGCCTTTCTTACCTCAAGCTTTCCATCAAACATATGAATGGAGTGACCTTGCTGGCGGATGTGGACCAAGGACAGTAAGTTTCTCTTGAGTTGTGGGAGATATAGAACATGATCCAGAAGAAAGTCTGGAAGACCAGGCAGTTTAAGCCTGATTGTGCCAAGCCCTGATGGCTTGATTTTTGACTGATCTGTAAAGTATACTGCTCCATCAACATTGTCAGTGAAATCTTCAAAAAAATATTTCCTATGAGTCATATGACAGGTTGCTCCTGAATCAAGAAACCAATCATTTTTCGAAGAAGCAAGTGAAGCATTAAAAAAATCTTCATTTACTCCAATGTTACATTGTGCCTCAATATAGTCAGCGGATTCAGGTGCTTTACCTTTGTCTGTGTCATCAGTTTTACCTTTCTTCTGGTTTCTTCTCTGCTCAATTTTGTCCCATGGTAGCTTGCATGTAGAAGCATCATGTGATCCATTTCATTTGCAGCGAATGCAATGCAGATCTGCCTTTTATGCTTGAGAATGTCTGCCCCCCTGCCTCTGAAGTATCTTCCTCTTCCTCTTCGTCCACCTCTTCCTCTTGTAGAATCTTGAGCAGGATGCTTTTCTTTATGAGCAAGGCAAATAGTCTCTTCAGAAGATTCAGGGACTGTCTTCTTTCCAAAGGCTTTCTCTCTTTCAGCAAACTTTTTCACAAGAGAGTCAAAGGTTATATCTTTAAGATTTCCATTTGCTTGTAATGACTCAAGATAATTGGAGTAGGTAGGATAGAGTGCTTTGAGAAAGGCAATAAGAGAGATATCCAGCTCAACCTTAGTGGATTTAATATCATGCATTATAGACTTTATTTCAGATGCAAGAGCAAGAGGATCATTATTTTTCAGTTCAAGAGTGAAGAGTTTAATCATGAGTTGAACAACTTCAAGTGCAGAATGTGTATCATAGAGTTCTTTCAGCTTTTGTAAAGCTTCAAAGGCAGTGGAATAGGATGAAATATGATGACTTACTTCTTCATTTACAGATGTTGTGATCAATGCATAGGATTTGTTGTTCTTGTTTTCCCAAATGACAAGTTCTTTATCTGATGTAGGTTGCACAGGGTCTTTGTCTTCTTCTCCGACACACACTCCTTTCCACAACTCATTGTAGATGAGGGTGTGTTTTACCATCCGAGACCATTCAGAATAGTTCTCCTTGCCAGTGAGAACTATTCCGACCATAGAGATGATTGAATGCATTCTGTAAAAAATTACTTCTGCTAAAAAAATCCTTACGTTACAGCCTTCAAATCCCTCTAATATTTGCTAAAAGCATCAACATTTCATTGTACTTATCACTGCAATACTACTATGTTTTTGAAAAAAAAATGCGCAAGGGATCACTTCAATGTATTAATATATCACTGCGATACTACAGATGCTTTGATATATAAAACACTCTGAAAACACCGCAATACTTGAATGATATATAAATGCTTTGATACCATCACATAAACTGCGTAATACCATGAATTCAACAAACGTTTATATTTTGACTCAACTGCTCAACACTATACCAAAACTGCTATCATACCATCACATAAACTGCGTAATCACATAAACTACATACGGCTGCAAAGTGACAGGCGATTAAGATGAAATCTCTGTGCCAAGATCGTTATTTTGAATATGTAGGCCTTGTATGTCTCTGTCAATTTCTTTGGTCGCCTCTTCCAGCGCACGCCGGATGACGGCGAAGGTGAAATCTCCGAGACCGCCTTCTATAAATTCAACAGCGGCTGCTTCCCGGCTCCGATACCTCGAGTTGAAACTGGAGTATGTATGGTGGCAGTTACGGGTCAAGGCTCTCGATATTCATTAGAGGCACAACAATCCCGATTCAAGAGCGCAGCAATCCTCGTCAAAATAAATTGTTTTCCACAGATGAAAGGGTCGGATACCATTCTCAATGGAGCAGACTAAAACAAATTGTTTCCATCTCTACTGACCAGGAAAAAAAAACTCAATGAATCATACCACCATGCGTTTCAAGCAGGGGATGGCTCTAATGGGAATCGAATCGAAGTTGAACGCTTATCCAGTAAGGAAGGCCATAATCGCAATGGCAGGGACAATGCAGCGTTATTGTGATAGCCTGCTACTGCTGTGGGAGGCGCTAATGGGTATCGAATCCGGTTTGAACACTTGTCAAGTGACGGTAACCGTAGTCACAATGGCTGGGATAACGCTGCGGTATAATGGCAGTCGAGTAGGCCTGAGACAAGCATTATGGACAGGGCGCAGTTATGGACAGAGGCAGTGGCAGTGCTTAGGGCAGAGGACAACAAAAGAAATGAAGGAGTTATGGCTATTTTAAGAACCTGGGACCTGTGCTCTGATACCATGTCAGGCCAGGGTAACTCCAGAATAGGCAAAAGAAAACTGATTGCATAATTCATTAGCTAACTATCATTTATATACAGAAATAGGACGGATCAGTTCATCTTCTTGATGACTGATCGCGTTCCAGTTCACCCATTCGTTGAGGATTAGGTGTCAACAGAAGCCATCAAGGCCAGGCGCCTTGCCATCCTTAAGTTGGGCCATAGCATCTTCCACTTCCTGCATTGAGATGGGCTGGAGCAACATATTGTTGTGGTCCTCCGTTATGATTTTAGGAATGTGCTGCGTGATTGATCGAATGGCTTGTTCTCTACTCCCTGGTTGTTCCCGAAGAATTTCCTGAAAGTACTCTTTGAATTCCTGTTCCATTTCTTCATGCACTTCTAATCTCTCCCCTTGACGATTGTTAATGAAGGCGATATTATTGTGCATTCTCCTTTGGATAGTAGATCTATGGAAAAAATTTGTATTTTTCTCCCCTTCCTTAAGCCACCGGATTCTGGATTTTTGTCGCCACAGGATTTCTTCTTGCTGCCTTCGTGCTTCAATTTTGGTCAAGAGGGTATGCTCCTATTGCACATGATCTTTTGTTCTTCCCTCCAAGATGATATTCTGTTGGAGTGAGCACATTTGTTGCTCCAGCTTTTTTCGATGTTCAAAGATATTACTAAACTGAGTTCAATTCCATGATTTGAGAACTTGTTTGAGGTTTTTTAATTTTTGTTGGAACTGGAACATCTTGGCTCCTTCAGGGGGGATGAAGGATTTCCAAGCCTCATTGACTACTACTTTGAAATTGGGATGATAGAACCAAAAGGCTTCAAAGCAAAAAGGTTCATTGCACTTTGTACCTGGATGTGTCCATTGTAGTATAATGGGCCAGTGATTAGAGCGCTACAATGGGCCAGTGATCACAACCCACTTGAGGCATGATGGAAGCATGAAAGTCCCCACCCAAGTGTATGGCATTATCTGATATAAGGAAACGATCCAACCTGGAAGCAATATGCTGAGGTCCCCTCCTTTTATTGGTCCAGGTATATATACCATTTGAAGTCTGAAGGTCCATTAATTGATTGCTGTGAATGAAGTCTTTGAAGCCAATACTGTCACCTTCTAGCTTCGATCTACCACCTGATTTTTCCTCCAATGTCATTATAATATTGAAGTCACCGCCACCAATCCAGAGGGGAAACTGCCTGTTTGAATTGAGAGCTGTGAGTGTGTCCAATAGATCCAGTTTTTGTTGTAAATTTTGTGGAAAATATACATTGGAGAGATGGTCGTGAATGTTGGTCCCGATGAGATGGAAGGTTGCTTGGATGAAGAAATGAGAGGCATGAAAGTCTTGAAGGGAGAGTACCTGCAGGTTCCACAAGATTTCCAGCCCTCCTGAAGCACCTGAAGCATCCACTGAGACTGAGCGGCATCCTAACCAGACCTTATTTAGAATCCTTTCTAGAACAGTGCTGTTACTTTTTGTCTCTTGAAGAAAGACTAATGTAGGCTTTTCTTGCTGGATCAAATTTTTTAACATTCTGTGTTTTGTGGGGCTATTAAGCCCTCTCACGTTCCATGAAATGAGCTTCATGAGGAACAGTGGGGATGAGCTTTGTAGAACTTTGTCAGCTTGGGGAATCTCCCAGATTCCACTAGCATTTCTCCTATGATAATGGTCCTTTGCAAATCCATTTTGCGCCCTCTTTTCTTCGTTTCTTTCAAGATTTTCTTTCCATCCCATGGACTGCCAGCTTGAATACCTAGACATTTGTTATGCTGAGCTTTGGTTAGAACTCCTTCCAGCCTTTCGATTTCCCAGAGGGGTATTGTGTTGAATTCTTTCTGTTTGCATGCTGTTTCCAATTTGAGAATGTCCAGACCTTCCAGATTTACGCTCTCTGGATCCTCATCCATGTTTATCGGAGTGTTCTGTTCTTCCTCGATTGTCTTTTGGTGAATACTGAGGGCTAGAGCAGCATCTAGCTCCATAGAAGAAGACTGCAGGGCGATCTCTGGAACAATTTTCTCAGAAGAGGTTGGGGCGGGAAGGCTAGTGAGAGTGGAGGCTGAGAATGGAAGAGAAGATTTTAGAATCTGGGGGGTTGAGGAGGGAGAGGGATCTACCGGTGGAGCTACATGTTGATCCTTTGTAGTGTCTTGAGAGGTAAGAATGTCAAATCTGTTTTGGGTGTCAGGTTTTTTAGAGCTTTCTGGGGCTACGGGAGTTTTCTTTGCATGTCGTCTGCAATTAGGGACCTTAGTAAATCCTTCAGAGTCTTTGCTGGTATCATTAACTGGGGTTTTGGGCTGAAGATTCAGAGGGCAATCCTTGAAAAGATGGCCATGTTCATGGCATTTTCTGCAACGAAAAGGAATATGCTCGTAGTCTATTGTTTGGATCCATTCAAAATCGTCATGAAATAGACTTACCGAGTCTGCAAGAGCTTTGGTCAGATGCATTTGAACACAGATCCTGGCGTATGAGGTGTATCTTCAAGTTTTGGTTTCCTCAGCAACTTTGATGAAAACCCCCAAGTTGTTGCCTATGTCCGTTAAAGTCTCCTCGTTCCAGTATTCCAAAGGAAGAGAATACATGTGTATCCATACTGGAGCCCAACTAAAGTCTTCTTTATCTAGGTTGAACCTTTCTTTCCATTCTCGAAGGTACAGGCCTGAAGAGTTAAAGAAATATGGGCCTCCCTCAAATATACAAGATTTTTGCTCCAAATAGTTGAAAGTTGCAGTAAAGAAGCCTTTGGGACCAAGATGCAGAGTGACTTGTCCTTTAGGCTTCCATTTGGAAGCTATCCAACTATGCAAGGCCTTTTCAGTTGGCCAGAATCCGAGGAACATGCTTATGAGTGCATGATCCCTCATATATTGGATTTGGATGTTGATTCTTTGACTGGGGAGATCTATTTTAATTCTTTCTGCAGTTTTCGGGATGCATGTTGCCGAAGATGCCTTTGGCTGTGACGTTGGGGTCTTTTGGTTCATGCCTTTATCATTGGCTATCGCATCACGTGCCGCTGAGTCCCCAGCGTCATCGTTGGCAGGTTCTGTACCCTGATCTTTCCCTGGGAGAGCGCCTGGATTGAACAGAGTGTCTGCGAGTTTTGTTTTGTCAGAGGAGGTACCGATGTGTGGAGGGGGGGATGAGCCCGCCCCTCCCGAGGGCGAATCCATGGTAAAGAACTCAACGGGAGTCCTGTAGCAGGATCACTAAAATCCGAAGGGAAACAGGTGATGGGGTTAATGCTCGAGGTACAGTGCAAGTCACATTGCAGAGCTAGTTATATATTAATTAATAAATAGTTTATTAATTAATTAGTTTAGTTCATAATGAATAATTAAATTAGAATTAATTATTAGATAATTAGAATTCTAATTTAGACGCAAATTACACTTGGAAAAATTCACAACGAATCAAGTTTTCAGAACCTCAATGGAATCCCTTCATGCGATGCGATCAAAGTTAAATAATGAATTTCATTTTAAAACCATTCTCGCATTTATTTTGGATATGATATGAGTATTAACCTTACCTTAATTAATTTATCGGGTCCACCAATTTTGCAAAATTACAATGAACATTTTAAAAGAATATGCGATGTAATGTTTTCATGCGATGTGATATTGCGACATCGCATATCGCGTATCGCAATTTTAACAAGCTCCTCAACTTAAACATTAAAGGATCTGCGATTGGAAAATGCAATGTGTTAAAGGATTTTAATACAAAGTTCTTCACCCCTTATGCCTCCCGTACCTCCACCTCACTCACCCTCACATCACACTCACCTCACACTCCACTCACCATACCCCTCCATAAACTCACGTGAATAAATTAATGAGGTTGGGTTGATTCTAATAGTTTGTTTTGTTTATATTAATGAGGTTGGATTGATTCTAATGGTTTGTTTTACAGATTTTGTTGGGTTGATTTCAATGGTTTGTGAATTAATTTTTTATATTTTTTTTATTATAATAATTATATTATAATTATAATATTTATTATAATTTTAAATAATTTGAATTATAATATTAATTATATTTAAATTAAATTTTTCAAATCATTTGTATATTAACTTAATTTTGTAACTTAATTAATTTTTAATTAGATGATAATTAATTGTATGTATTAAAATTAATTATTAAATAATTAAAATTATAGTTTAAGATTAGATTTTTAATTGAAACTCTCATTTTTAGCCCAGCAACAGAATTTCCAGATTTATGCCAGATTTGACTCATCTACTTTGGAGGCCCATAGATTGATAATTACTTGGCCAAATGAGGCCCATGATAGCTCATTGGAAAGATAAAATCAAGGAGAAAATTTCTGGGGAGCTTTCACTAACAGATTCGGTTATTAATTGGGTCAAAAATCATGCAGGAGATCAAGCTCTGAATTTCTAAAAACAAAATCAATTTTTTGAGTTATTTTCTCCATTTTCATTTGTCCAAGCCTCTTCTAATTGCAGATCCATTCGTCAATAATATCCTTGAACAATTAAACCATCGCAGGCATTAATAGAGAACTTATATTTTATTTTTCAATTATGTATTTAAATAGAATTTGATTGGACTTGCCTTAAATGCCAGAAATGATATTTTCATTATAAACGAGACATTTAAATCTCAATATTCATTATAAACGAGACATTTAAATCTCAATATTTTAAATACCTGCTCTTCGTTAGGTTATATCTATATCTGCCTAATTGAGATAGGATTAAGATAGTTTCTTTCATTTGCACCTTAGAACAAGTTTGCATTTAGAGTAAATTCTACATTCTTTTAAGTCCTCTTCCCAAAGAGACAAACTTTAGTCGTGGATTGGCTGAGCCCTAAATCAGCTTAAGGATCAATTTCTTGCCTGATCAGCAAGAAGGACGATTTGATGTCTCTTTTCCATTGCCGAATGAAAGTCATATTTTAAAGCCATTGGAGATTGAGAGAAAGTAACTGGACCTAGTTGAACCAGTCGGAACCACCATTTCAAATTGAAAAGGAGTTGCTTTAAGGTCAGGACCGAGTAGTCATCTCCCATGTTGTTGCAACAATTTTCGAGGCTTTAACATTATGGAACTAGAAGGAAGGCCTGAAACTTGTTGTCTGTTGGAGTCTCTTCAATTTTAATATTTTATCTAATCACAATGGCTCCTCATAAACTTCCAATTTGGAGTTGTATCCATGGACGTGCATCTTCCAATACTCCACCCGAAGTGGTAAGACTCTTGTCTCAGGTAAAGTTTAATTGTGAGAGAAATTCTTCTGCTTTTAATCATGTCTTTCAATTCATTCAAAATGTTTCAAATTATGATTTTCAAGGAATTGATTAAGGCATCTTATGCAGAATTTTCACTCTCACATTTTTGGCAGAAGTCAGAAACTGGTGTAGAACTCTTCCAGTTGCCTCAATTCACAGCTGGGATCAATTTGTTACAATTTTCATTTGTAAATTTGACCGCTATGATTATGATCAGGTATGTGATGAAATTGAATATCTACGAAATGAAAATGAGTCTGTTAAAGATTTTAATATTCGATTTCATTTGAATTGTTTAAAATTTAATGTCAAAGATGAACCTATGAAAGAAGAATCACTAGATTGGTTTGAACATAATTATTCTCTTCCTCCTATTCCCGATCCATATGAAATTATTTCAAGCTTTATTCCATCCCCTTCCAATATAGATGAGAAATCCAATTTGGATATACAAATAAATTGTGATGAAGAAGTTTCAAAAAGCTTGGAAAATATTTCTAATCAAATGCAAGAAAACAACAACAACAATTTTGGAGAAAGAGCTTCCTTGAAATCTGAAAGTTACTTTGAGATAAATTTAGAAAATCATATTAGAAATCAGCAAGTGCAAGCAGCAGTCAAAGTAAACAATAGCATGCAAACATCGGTACAAATTTCTGAATCTTTCCATGATGAGCAAATGCCAAAATCAAAGCAGCAAAGCAATCTTCTTCAAAAAAGCATGAGAACACAAAGGAATGATTTAGAATTTGAAATTTACAATGAGCATAATATACAAGAATTCTCAAACAGAGACATTTTTAAATGCATTATTTCAAATTCATATCTTTCCCTTTATCCTGATATTTTTAATGATGGTAATTTTTCCCCTCTTGGTATTAATGATATTTCAGAAATTAAAGAGGATGATCTAAATGAATTACCATTAAGTTTTTATCAAGAGAGAGAAGCAATTAATGATCATTCTTTTTCCATTAATGAACATGAAATTCTTGTCCCTCCTTGTTTTGATATACTGGATGAGATTGAAGGGAAATCTAGAGAATCTTGTGAAATCATTTATGATAATTACTCTGACATTGAAGATGTTGATTTTTCTCGAGAAAATCATCAGAAACTTCAAATAACATCTGAGAATGAGAGACATTTTAATTTAGAAATTATTCCAACCAATCCTCATTCTAAAGCAGCAAATTATCTTCATGATTTCACTATTCAAGAAAATATTCCAATTTATGATTCATATCATGATCAAGCTTTCATTCATGTTCATAATCATAATTCCCCTTCTAATTCACAAGTTGGAATTCGAAATTACTCAAATTCCATAATTCTGGCCAATCCTTGTGAAAGAGAAATTATTTCAAAACGATCCCAATTGTGCTATAACAATGGTTGTACAAATAGTGATTTCATTTTATTTTTGTTTTCTCACGTATTTTGTATAAAATCAGATCTTATTTTTCAGATTTTTTATACGTTACGCTGGCATATTGAGCACTTTACTATCAAATATTCAATTGATACATTGCCCTTTTGGAAAATTGAAGTTTTATATTATAATCAAAAACATCAAAAGCTATTTCAATTTCAATTTCAATCAATACTAATTTTTTATCAAAAGCTTCTATCTTCTCAAAGGCAATATCAACAAGAGAATATATTTTTAGAAATCTGCCAACAATTCAATTTAAGTAAAAATTTTCCATTTCATTTGAAATATTTCCATTCATTTTTCATTAATTCATTTGAAAAATATTTGGAAACTTTTCCTTCATGGAAGATTGCCAATAGCTTAACATTTACATGTAACACTAACAGTTTCTTCCAGGCATTTGAATCTAAAAATTCATATCCTCAATCTGGCCTATCATCTCTTCCTTTGAACATTTTTCAATCCTTAATAGAAATCCATCCAGATTTCTATGATCCAATTGGTATTCAATTGGAAAGAAAATTTCATGAGAAGAAGATTTTAAATAAGCTTCTAAAAATAGTAGTACATTCTGATTTCAGAATTAATTTTCTTAGTTCAATTTGATTTGTATTTTTATTACTAACATTTGAATTGTACATATATGCAAGAATAAAAATGAGAGAATGGTTACACTAGAAATATGACTATACCTAGTCATTTTCATGTATATGGTTAAAATAGGAGTAGAATTAATTTAGTTTGTTTGTTTTATGTAGTTAATTTATTTTTAATAGTTCTACAGATTAAAAATAAAGGAAGCAATCAACCCTTCTCATATCATACACATTTTCAGTGAAATATTTTCTTCCCATCGGAAAATTTTAATTCTTGCTTTCCTTTGTTAATTTCTTACAGAAATAGCTCTACTCTGCCTATTTTGAATAATGTTTTGATTAAATTCAATTAAAGTTGCACTTGGCATCAATTGCCTCAAAGCCACTTTTCTTCATTTCAGGATTTCCTTCTAACATTTTCTTTTGAAATTTATATGATAAAGGTTTTGAGGGTATAAAAGCTTCATGATCTCATTATTCCATGAAATGTATGACTCTTTATGATAAGCTTAATTCTGACTCAATCATTATTAGTCAGTCTAACCTTTCGTGGTAATAATATGAATTTCATATTATCTTCCTCGAAATTTGCTAAGCTAACCTTAAGGATGTCCATTTTGTTGTGTGCACACATTCAAATCTGTTTTGACATTTTGCCACAATTAGTGGCATTATTCCATTCTGATCTTTAGTTTATTATTTGATGCTGCAATACGCATCATATTCATTTACTAAAGGCATTATTGAACAGTCACTATAACAATACAGATTCTTCTCAAGTTATTCGGAATAAGCAGAGGTAATAAATTGTTGTTTCAATTCAAAAAGGAAGACTATTTTCATATTTGTTTCTGGTAAATTTTATATTTCCTGAACATGAATAAACAAATTTTATTTAGGCTGGTTGCACACTTCGATTTATAATAAATAATAAGATGATTTTGAACAAAGTCAAAATTTCGATAAATCGAAGAAAGAATTTGAAGATTCATGAGGTAAAATTTGCAGACAATTTCCTTCCAGGTACGCATTTACAAGTTCATTCTCATCTATTATTACTTTCTATTTTCCTTAGTTTATTTTTTATTCTTGTTCTATTTTATTTGCAGGATTTCATTTGTTTTCAAAAACTTGAAGTAAGCAGCAAACCCAGTTCAAATTTGCAACAGATTCAGAAAAAATTTATTTGTGATTCATTAGAATTTGAACATTCTTTAACTTTGATTTTTTAGAAAACCCAACGAAATTGAAAACAGTATCATAAGATTTCATCGGAAGTAGCTTTTAGCATTTTTATAGCAAATTGTTTAATAAAAGATCTCCGATGTATTACCTCGCTCATATGTCATATCGCATTTCACATATCGGAGGTTTACAATTGAACATACTTCCATTATCATAAATTGCCGATCTCCAATAAATGACTTTACCGATATTGCGATAACCACATAATTCTGGACCCGACATGAAATTCAAATCAAGTTTATAAAATATCGCGTCCATCCAATCACAATAAAAGTAGGGGCTTAATTTTAAAGGGTCAATGTCTTGGATCCGATATGTTATTAACTTTTCATCATAAAATTATCGGGTCCACTCTTCATCGCATATTGACGCATCGAGAATTGTTACTTCATGTGCTTAAGATTGCTGATCGTCGATTAGACATGTCATCCATCGCATCGCCGATATCGCAATCACTTCATCGCATTTATATTTATGCTCACATCACATTTCCGACTCTGTGAAGTGCGATGTGCGATGTGGGAAGCAGAATTTAAATATTCCCCGATCCCCAATACAATATATCTTTAATGATGCGATCGATTCATTTCATTGCACATGTTCTCATCGCCTTTTCTTATCGGCAACTTGCCATTGCAACCTCCAATGCGATAGTTTCCAATGCATGCCTCTAAGCCATTAACGTTTACTCGATATATGGCATAGCAACAAAGGTGAAGTCTTGTTGATTAAACTTGAAGCATGGTAAAGAAACATATGATGTGAATCATCCAATATGGCGATGTGTTAATTTAAAGCAAGCTTGGGTAACCACTATGGTAAGAGAGCAGTTAATGACTAATTTGCAGCATATTTAAATCATTTTGATTTCTCATATATTTCAGTTTTAAATATATAATTCCGTAATTAAATAAGCAATTCAAGACCTTTCTCTCTTCATATTTAAATTTTATTATCTTGGATTTGGTCTTGATTCTGGACAATTTATAAAATCCTAGAGTTTATATGAAACTTATAATATGTTGAGAAACAGTCATTACTACAAATTTTCATTCTCATTTCTGATGCATTTGTTTTCCCTTGAACATTAAGCATTCCATTTTTGCATTTTATTGCTTGCTTTAATTTAGATAAAATAAATAATAATTTTGGATTATATGATTTTGGTTACTTTGACTTTTTCATGTTTTTAATGTTAATTAAAATAAGAAGTCAGCTAGTTTGGAGAAATTGATACCTTTCAGGTAAGATCATTGAAAGCAATTATGCAATGGTAAGATTCATGAACCCACTTTCATTAATTTTCATTTCCTTACTTCAAGTTTCAGTTTTGATTTTCTAATATATAAATTTGTTTTGCAGCTCTTCATAAAAACTTCCAATTCTCCGCCAGATCATATTTTCGAAGTCGATACTCTTCTCCTAGCTTTATTTCAAGAAGCAGTGATAATCTTCATCAAAACAGCTACACCAAGAAGTTTATAAACCTTTAGTTTGTTTCTTTAAGCATTCCTTTCATTAGAAAATGATTAAGTTGATGCTTTGAAACAAGAAGATTGATATCAGAAAGAAAGTTTTCATTGAGGCTGAATTTTATCCTCACTGCTATGCAAAAAGCCTAAAACACTTACAACCCTACAAGGTATGTTTTTCTAAATCTCGACATAAAAATAAATGATACACGATTATTTTCTGTTTCTTCATATTGTTGAGCCATTGGTATAAACATTCTTGTTTGAGTTTATGTTTCGAAATTTGGATTTTCCTTTCCACTTTTAAAATTTCTTCATTTTTATTTTTGTTTGCTGATTTATTTTTCATTTTGGCTTAAGAATTCTTTTCCTTTGGTTTTCAGTTTTGATTCTGGTGAATTTGTCATGATTTATATGGAAGGCCTACTTGTTACCTAACAATGGTCAGCATACACAGAGGAAAATTGTTAATAGTCACCTATTAGCTTTTTCTTAAATCTCTTACTAAAAGTTTGATTTTCTTATTATAAAAGTAGACATACTTAAAGAAGAGATTACCAATCAAGAGAAAATAGCAAAGTATCATAAAATCTAGAGAAATTTATTTTTCATCAAAATTGTAATCATTTTGAAATTTCAATATTTTATTAATATCTTTCAAAGTTCTATTATCAGTCAAGAAAAGTTATTTTTAACCAAGTAAAGACACTTTACAGCAAAGCACCTTTAACTCTAAAATTGTCATTCTTAACTCTTAAGGAGTCAATGATTCTCCCTGTCCCAAAAAGTCTTATTTTTCTAGAGTGTGATCTAGAAATATATTTAAACTTAAAAAATAAGAGGTCTCATTATGAGCCTGCTTACCATGATCATAGGGGAAAAATAGGTTGACATTACCAACACTGCTAAACAAAACAGGGTAATGGCTTATAATTGCAAACAATTATAAGACAAGGGATCTCATCACGAACCAGCTTGTTCAGTCCAATTATAACCAGTGAATGGCATTGTCAACTATCTGGCTACCAAACCAGGACAATGGTTTTTAAGAACTAAAAAAATAAAAAATAAAAATAAACATATATAAATAGATTTATCTCTAGATCAATAATTCTTAAAGAGACAGGATTCTGAACCATTAGTGATTAAAAGGTAACCCTGTCAAGACTATAGATGTTTGTTGGTCGCAGTGGCTCTACCTATGACAAATGAGTATATTTTAAAAAAGCTAAGCTGTAAAGTGATCCCTGCTTTATCTCTACAACTAATTAAAGGCTGATATAGAGTTTTGAAATATTTTAATTTATGAGGAATTTTAAGAAATATTACAGTTAGATGATTCTAGCTTTTATTCAGACTAACGAACTTAGTCAAGCATTTCAAGCATAATTCTCTCTTCTTTAATTATTTTTACTTTAATTTTAGGAAAATCTTATTCATATCAAATAGAGATAATTATTTCTTCTCCCCTGTGTCACCATTGTTGTGGTAAAAACACAACCCCCCCATTATTGATGTACTCACTTCAAATAATGGGGACCCTTTCTATAAAAAAATTGGCTAAACACCTTATAGGATTTTTATTTAGTTGATTATCCTATGTGCTTGTTAATTTTTCATTTTCTTTGGATTCTTGTTTTTATTGCTTTGATAAAATCGATTTTTAATAAGCTTCACATTGATGCATGTTTTACCTCATTTTTTCAACTGGTTTGAAAATGGTACTCCTTTGAAATCCCATAATTTATCTAGTCTGAGTTAAAAATGCTATTTTATTCTTTATTTTCGGAGTGGTTGTAGTTTAGAAAATTTCATAGCTAAACTAAACATCATTTAAATAAAACCAAAATAAAAATTGATAATTAACATTAAATTTTAAGATTGATTAAATTAATTATTATAATAAAATATAATTAATTTAATTAAAATTAAAACTTAGTATTAAAAAATATATATAAAAAATAAACAAAATAAAATAAAATAAAATTCACATCGGATAATCACAATATCGGATACATCGCAAGTTTTATAACATGCGTATCCAAAAAACCGCGACCCAACTTTCTTGTGATATGCGATGGTTGAAAAGCTTAAGGCATTAACCAACGTTTTTATAAGCTTTGATTTATATTTTAAGTTTCAAAACTCAAAATATAAGTGAGTGGAATAGGAATGAATAAAGAGGTAGGATAGTGTAAGTAGGTTAGTTTATGTTTTCTTTATTAGTTTTATTATTAATTAATTTTATATTAATTAATTAATATAAAATTTAATTAATTAAATTAAATTAAAACTTAAATATTTTTTAGATTAATATTAAATAGTTTATAAATAGTTAATATTTTAGCTAGTTAGATATTAATTAATAAATAGTTTATTAATTAATTAGTTTAGTTTATAATGAATAATTAAATTAGAATTAATTATTAGATAATTAGAATTCTAATTTAGACGCAAATTACACTTGGCAAAATTCACAACGAATCAAGTTTTTGAACCTCGACGAAATCCCTTTATGCGATGCGATCAAAGTTAAATCATGAATTTCATTTTAAAACCATTCTCGCATTTATTCCGGATCTGATATGAGTATTAACCTTTTCTTAATTAATTTATCGGGTCCACCAATATCGCAAAATTACAATGAACCTTTTAAAAGAATATGCGATGTAATGTTTTCATTCGATGCGATATTGCGACATCGCATATCGCGTATCGCAATTTTAACAAGCTCCTCAACTTAAACATTAAAGGATTTGTGATTGGAAAATGTGATGTGTTAAAGGATTTTAATACAAAGTTCTTCACGCCTTATGCCTCCCGTACCTCCACCTCACTCACCCTCACGTCACACTGACCTCACACTCCACTCATCATACCCCTCCATAAACTCACGTGAATGAATTAATGAGGTTGGATTGATTCTAATGGTTTGTGAATTAATTTTTTATATTTTTTTATTATAATAATTATATTGTAATTATAATATTTATTATAATATTATTTATATTTAAATTAACTTTTTAAAATCATTTGTATATTAACTTAATTTTGTAACTTAATTCATTTTTAATTAGATGATAATTAATTAGAATTAATTGTATGTATTAGAATCAATTATTAAATAATTAGAGTTCTAATTTAGGATTAGATCTTAATTGAAATTCTCATTTTTAGCCTAGCAACATAATTTCCAGATTTATGCCAGATTTGACTCATCTACTTTGGAAGCCCATAGATTGAGTTTTACTTGGCCAAATGAGGCCCAGGATAGCTCATTGGAAATATAAAATCGAGAACATTTCTGAAGAGGTTTCACTAACAGATTTGGTCATTAATTGGGTCAAAAATCATGCAGAAGATCAAGCTCCGAATTTCTAAAAACAAAATCAAATTTCTGAGTTATTTTCTGCATTTTCATTTGTCCAAGCTTCTTCTAACTGCAAATCCATTCGTCAATAATATCCTTGAACAATTAAACCATCGTAGGCATTAATAGAGAGCTTATATTTTATTTTTCAATTATTTATTTAAATAGAATTTGATTGAGCTTGTCTTAAATACCAGAAATGATATTTTGTTTTATTGATTGCATTTTAATTTATTTTGATTTCTTTTTGTAGGAAAACAGTAGAAGATATATGAAGAAAAGATCTTAATCAATGAGAATGCTCCAGCAATTAAAGATTGAAATTTTAAACGAATAAAATTGGATTGGATAGATTTCTTTTCAACGAACTTGCTTCTCAAGAATTCCTTTGCAAAAATTATAAATTGCAGATTGTAGAATGGAATAGGGGCTGCTCTCCTCTGCAATTTTGGAATTCTAAAAGCACTTTTGTAATAGGGATTTAGAGTTGCAGGTGGGAGGAGTGGAATCTCAAATCTGAAGTTTATTGAGATTTTTCTTTTACATCCTGAGTTATGTATAATGAACAGAGTTTGCACTATTGTAGCTTTGCTTTTGAAAGCAGAAGCTTGGGCATTGTAAAGGACTATTAGAGACCGAAGCTGGAGAAATCGATTTAATAAATTGGGATATCGAATACTATTATTTTAAATGTTGGTTTTATTTTATGATAACAGGAATGGTGTCAATTTACTTATATATTTGTGCACTTTTGTCGGTATGGGTAATTTGCTTCTATTTTGTGTTGTTATTTATCTCTGCTCTTATGAGATGAATTCTGATTTCTGAGTAACTATTTACTCATAAATCTGTCTTTTAATATTGGATGAATAAATAGTGATATGTTGTGAACTTCTTCCGCATATTATTGTTTAATTATTCAAGTTATTGATTAAATGATCAAGATCATTCTGTGAACTACTTCCTGAGTGTTGTTGATTGATTATTTCAGTTAAAAGGTCTTAATGATGTGTTTGGTATCCATAATGTCAGTTAATTGAACTATTTCATTAACTTGATATTCATTATAAACGAGACATTTAAATCTCAATATTTTAAATACTTGCTCTTGGTTAGGTTATATTTATATCTGCCTAATTGAGATAGGATTAAGATAATTTATTTTACTTGCACCTTAGAACAAGTTTGCATTTAGAGTAAATTCTACATTCTTTTAAGTTCTCTTCCCAAAAAGGCAAACTTTAGTAGTGGATTGGCTGAGCCCTAAATCAGCTTAAGGATTACTTTCTTGCCTGATCAGCAAGAAGGACGATCTGATGTCTCTTTTCCATCGGCGAATAAAAGTCATATTTAAAGCCATTGGAGATTGAGAGAAGGTAACTAGACCTAGTTGAACTAGTCGAAACAACCATTCCAAACGGAAAAGAAGCTGCTTTAAGGTCCGGACCTGGTGGTCATCCCTATGTTGTTGCAGCGATTTTCGAGGCTTCAACATTTTGGCACTAGAATGAGGGCCTGAAACTTGTTGTCTGTTGGAGTCTTTTCAATTTTAATATTTTATCTAATCGCAATGGCTCTTCATAAACTTCCAATTTGGAGTTGTATCCATGGACGTGCATCTTCCAATACTCCACCCGAAGTGATAAGACTCTTGTCTCAAGTAAATTTTAATGGTGAGAGAAATTCTTCTGCTTTTAATCATGTCTTTCAATTCATTCAAATGTTTCAAATTATGATTTTCAAGGAATTGATGAAGGCACCTTATGCAGAATTTTCACTCTCACATTTTTGGCAGAAGCCAGAAACTGATGTAGAACTCTTCCAGTTACCTCAATTCACAGTTGGGATCAATTTGTTACAATTTTCATTTGTAAATTTGACCGCTATGATTATGATCAGGTATGTGTGAAATTGAATATCTACGAAATGAAAATGAGTCTGTTAGAGATTTTAATATTCGATTTCATTTGAATTGTTTAAAATTTAATGTCAAAGATGAACCTATGAAAGAAGAATTACTAGATTGGTTTGAACATAATTATTCTCTTCCTCCTATTCCCGATCCATATGAAATTAGTTCAAGCTTTGTTCCATTCCCTTCCAATATAGATGAGAGATCCAATTTGGATATTCAAATAAATTGTGATGAAGAAGTTTCAAAAAGCTTAGAAAATATTTCTAATCAAATGCAAGAAGACAACAAAAACAATTTTGGAGAAAGAGCCACCTTGAAATCCGAAAGCTACTTTGAAGTAAATTCATAAAATCATATTAGAAATAAGCAAGTATAAGCAACAGTCAAAGTAAACAATTACATGCAAACAACTGTACAAATTTCTAAATCTTTCCATGATGAGAAAATGCCAAAATCAGAGCGGCAAAGCAATCTTCTTCAAAAAAGCATGATCACACAAAGGAATGATTTAGAATCTGAAATTTACAATGAGCATAATATACAAGAATTCTCAAACAGAGACATTTTTAAATGCATTATTTCAAATTCACATTTTTCCCTTTATCCTGATATTTTTAATGATGGTAATTTTTCCCCTCTTGGTATTAATGATATTTCAGAAATTAAAGAGGATGATCTAAATGAATTACCATTAAGTTTTTATCAAGATAGAGAAGCAATTAATGATCATTCTTTTTCCATTAATGAACATGAAATTCTTGTCCCTCCTTGTTTTGATATATTGGATGAGATTGAAGAGAAATCTAGAGAATCTTGTGAAGTCATTTATGATAATTACTCTGACATTGAAGATGTTGATTTTTCTCGAGAAAATCATCAGAAACTTCAAATAACATCTGAGAATGAGAGACATTTTAATTTAGGAATTATTCCAACCAATCCTCATTCTAAAGCAGCGAATTATCTTCATGATTTCACTATTCAAGAAAATATTCCAATTTATAATTCATATCATGATCAAGCTTTCATTCCTGTTCATAGTCATAATTCCCCTTCTAATTCACAAGTTGGAATTCGAAATTACTCAAATTCCATAATTCTGGCCAATCCTTGTGAAAGAGAAATTATTTCAAAACGATCCGAATTGTGCTATAGCATTGGTTGTCCAAATAGTGATTTCATTTTATTTTTGTTTTCTCACTTATTTTGTATAAAATCAGATTTTATTTTTCAAATTTTTTATACATTGCACTGGCATATTGAGCACTTTACTATCAAACATTCAATTGATACATTGCTCTGTTGGAAAATTGAAGTTTTATATTATAATCAAAAGCATCAAAAGCTATTTCAATTTCAATTTCAATCAATGCTAATGTTTTATAAAAAGCTTCTATCTTCTCAAAGACAATATCAACAAGAGAATATATTTTTAGAAATCTGCCAGCAATTCAATTTAATTAATAATTTTCCATTTCATTTGAAATATTTACATCCATTTTTATTAATTCATTTGAAAAATATTTGGAAACTTTTCCGTCATGGAAGATTGCCAATAGCTTAACATTTACACGTAACACTAACAGTTTCTTTCAGGCATTTCAATCTAAAAATTCATATCCTCAATCTGGCCTATCATCTCTTCCTTTGAACATTTCTCAATCCTTAATAGAAATCCATCCAGATTTCTATGATCCAATTGGTATTCAATTGGAAAGAAAATTTCATGAGAAGAAGATTTTAAATAAGCTTCTAACAAGAGTAGTACATTCTGATTTCAGACTCGATTTTCTTAGTTCAATTAGATTTGTATTTTTATTACTAACATTTGAATTGTACATATATACAGGAATAAAAATGAGAGAATGGTTACACTGGAAATATAACTATACCTAGTCATTTTCATGTATATGGTTAGGATAGAAGTAGAATTAATTTAGTTTGTTTGTTTTATGTAGTTAATTTATTTTTAATATTTCTACAGATTAAAAATAAAGGAAGCAATCAGCCCTTCTCATATCATACACATTTTCAGTGAAATATTTTCTTTCTATCAGAAAATTTTAATTCTTGCTTTCTTTTTTAAATTTCTTACAACAATACCTCTACTCTGCCTATTTTGAATAATGTCTTGATTAAATTCAATTAAATTTGCACTTGGCATCAATCGCCTCAAAGCCACTTTTCTTCATTTCAGGATTTCCTTCTAAGATTTTCTTTTGAAATTTATATGATAAAGGTTTTGAGGGTATAAAAACTTCATGATCTCATTATCCCATGATATGTATGACTCTCTATGATAAGCTTAATTTTGACTCAATCATTATTAGTCAATCTAACCTTTCATGGTAATCATATGAAGTTCATATTATCTTCCTCGAAATTTGCTAAGCTGACCTTAAGGATGTCCATTTTTCTGTGTGCACACATTCAAATCTATTTTGACATTTTTCCACAATTAGTGGCTTTATTCTATTCTAATATTTAGTTTATTATTTGATGCTGCAATACGCATCATATTCATTTACTAAAGGAATTATTGAACAGTCACTATAACAATACAGATTCTTCTTAAGTTATTCAAAATAAGCGGAGGTAATAAATTGTTGTTTCAATTAAAAAAGAAAGACTATTTTCATATTTGTTTCTAGTAAATTTTATATTTCCTGAACATGAATAAACAAATTTTATTTAGGCTGATTGCACACTCCGATTTAGAATAAATAATAAGATGATTTTGAACAAAGTCAGAATTTCGATAAAACGAAGGAAGAATTTGAAGATTCATGAGGTAAAATTTGCAGACAATTTCCTTCTAGGTACGCATTTACAAGTTCATTCTCATCTATTATTACTTTCTATTTTCCTTAGTTTATTTTTTATTCTTGTTCTATTTTATTTGCAGGATTTCATTTGTTTTCAAAAATTTGAAGTAAGCAGCAAACCCAGTTCAAATTTGCAACAGGTTCAGGGAAATTTTATTTGTGATTCATTAGAATTTGAACATTCTTTAACTTTTCTTTTTTAGAAAGCCCAATTGAAATTGAAAACAGTATCATAAGATTTCATCGGAAGTAGCTTTTAGCATTTTTGATAACAAATTGTTTAATAAAAGGTCTCCGATGTATTACCTCGCTCATATGTCATATCGCATTTCGCATATCGGAGGTTTACAATTGAACATACTTCCATTATCATAAATCGCCGATCTCTAATAAATGACTTTATCGATATTGCGATGACCACATAATTTCGGACCCGACATGAAATTCAAATCAAGTTTATAAAATATCGCGTCCATCCAATCACAATAAAAGTAGGGGCTTAATTTTAAAGGGCCGATGTCTTGGATCCGATATGTTATTAAATTTTCATCATAAAATTATCGGGTCCACTCTTCATCGCATATCGACGCATCGAGAATTGTTACTTCATGTGCTTAATATTGCTGATCGCCGATTAGACATGTCATCCATCGCATCGCCGATATCGCAATCGCTTCATCACATTTATATTTATGCTCACATCACATTTCCGACTCTGCGATGTGCGATGTGCGATGTGGGAAGCACAATTTAAATATTCCCCGATCCCCAATACAATATATCTTTAATGATGTGATTGCTTCATTTCATTGCACATGTTCTCATCGCCTATTCTTATCGGCAACTTGCCATTGCAACCTCCGATGCGATAGTTTCCAATGCATGCCTCTAAGCCATTAACGTTTAATCGATATATGGCATAACAACAAAGGTGAAGTCTTGCTGATTAAACTTGAAGCATGGTAAAGAAACATATGATGTGAATCATCCAATATGACGATGTGTTAATTTAAAGTAAGCTTGGGTAACAACTATGGTAAGAGAGTAATTAATGACCAATTTGCAGCATATTTAAATCATTTTGATTTCTCATATATTTCAATTTTGATTTTCTGATATATAAATCTGTTTTGCATCTCTTCATAGAAGCTTCCAATTCTCTGCCAGATCATACTTTCGAAGTCGATACTCTTCCCCTGGCTTTATTTCAAGAAGCAACGATAATCTTCATCAAAACAGCTACACCAGGAAATTTATAAACCTTTAGTTTGTTTCTTTAAGCATTCCTTTCATTAGAAAATGATTAAGTTGATGCTTTGAAACAAGAAGATTGATATCAGACAGAAAATTTTTATTGAGGCTGAATTTTATCATCACTGATATCCAAAAATCCTAAAAAACTTACAACCCTACAAGGTATGTTTATCTAAATCTCGACATAAAAAAGAAATGATACACGATTATTTTCTGTTTCTTCATATTGTTGAGCCATTGGTATAAACATTCTTGTTTGAGTTTATCTTTCGAAATTTGTATTTTCCTTTCCACTTTTAAAATTTCTTCATTTTTATTTTTGTTTGCTGATTTCTTTTTCATTTTGGCTTAAGAATTTTTTTCCTTTGATTTTCAGTTTTGATTTTGGTGACTTTTTCATGATTTATATGGAAGGCCTACTTGTTATCTAACAATGGTCAGCATACATGGAGGAAAATTGTTAATAGTCACCTATTAGCTTTTTCTTAAATCTCTTACTAAAAGTTTGATTTTCTTATTATAAAAGTAGATGTACTTAAGGAAGAGATTACCAATCAAAAGAAGTTGGCAAAGTATCATAAAATCTGGAGAAATTTATTTTTCATCAAAATTGTAATCATTTTGAAATTTCAATATTTTCTTAAGATCTTTCAAAGTTTTATTATCAGTCAAAAAAAGTTATTTTTAACCAAGTAAAGACACTTTACAGCAAAGCACCTTTAACTCTGAAATTGTCATTCTTAACTCTTAAGGAGTCAATAATTCTCCCTATCCCAAAAAGTCTTATTTTTCTAGAGTGTGATCCAAAAATATATTTAAAGTTAAAAAATAAGAGGTCTCATTATGAGCCTTCTTACCATGATCATAAGGGAAAAATAGGCTGACATTACCAACACTGCTAAACAAACCAGGGTAATGGCTTATAATTGCAAACAATTATAAGACAAGGGGTCTCATCACGAGCTAGCTTGTTCCGTCCAATTATAACCAGTGAATGGCATTGTCAACTATCTGGCTACCAAATCAGGACAATAGTTTTTAAGAACTAAAAAATTTAAAACAATTAAAAATAAAAATAAAAATAAACATATATAAACGGATTTATCTCTAAATCGATAATTCTTAAAAAGATGGGATTCTGAATCATTGGTGATTAAAAGGTAACCCTGTCAAGGCTATATATGTTTGCTAGCAATAGTGGCTCTACCTATGACAAATGAGTATATTTTAAAAATGCTAAGCTGTAAAGTGACCCCTGCTTTATCTCTACAACTAATTAAAGGCTGATATAGAGTTTTGAAATATTTTAATTTATGAGGAATTTTAAGAAAAATTACAGTTAGATGATTCTAGCTTTTATTCAGACTAACGAACTTAGTCAAGCATTTCAAGCATAATTCTCTCTTCTTTAATTATTTTTACTTTAATTTTAGGAAAATCTCATTCATATCAAATAGAGATAACTGGTTCTTCTCCCATGTGTCGCCATTGTTGTGGTAAAAACACAACCCCCCCATTATTGATGTACTCACTTCAAATAATGGGGACCCTTTCTATTAAAAATTTGGCTAAACACCTTATAGGATTTTTATTTAGTTGATTATCTTACACGATTGTTAATTTTTCATTTTCTTTGGATTCTTGTTTTGATTGCTTTGATAAAATCGATTTTTAATAAGCTTCTCATTGATGTTTGTTTTACCTCATTTGGTCCGCTGGTTTGAAAATGATACTCCTTTGAAGTCCCATAATTTATCTAGTATGGGTTAAAAATGCTATTTTTATTCTTTATTTTCGGAGTAGTTGTAGTTTAGAAAATTTCATAGCTAAACTAAACATCATTTAAATAAAACCAAAATAAAAACTGATATTTAACATTAAATTTTAAGATTAATTAAATTAATTATTATAATAAAATATAATTAATTTAATTAAAATTAAAACTTAACATTAAAAAATATATATATAAAAATAAACAAAATAAAATAAAAAAAATCACGTCACATAATCACAATATCGGATACATCGCAAGTTTTATAACATGCGTATCTAAAAAACCCCGACCCAACTTTCTTGCAATATGCGATGGTTGAAAAGCTTAAGGCATTAACCAAGGTTTTTATAAGCTTTGATATATGTTTTAAGTTTCAAAAACTCAAAACATACGTGAGTGGAATAGGAATTAATAAGGAGGTAGGATAGTGTAAGTAGGTTAGTTTATGTTTTTTATTAGTTTTATTATTAATTAATTAATATAAAATTTAATTAATTAAATTAAATTAAAGCTTAAATATTATTTAGATTAATATTAAATAGTTTATAAATAGTTAATATTTTAGCTAGTTAGATATTAATTAATAAATAGTATATTAATTAATTAGTTTAGTTCATAATGAATAATTAAATTAGAATTAATTATTAGATATTTAGAATTCTAATTTAGACGCAAATTACACTTTACAAAATTCACAACGAATCAAGTTTTCAGAACCTCGACGGAATCCCTTCATGCGATGCGATTAAAGTTAAACCATGAATTTCATTTTAAAACCATTCTCACATTTATTCTGGATCTGATATGAGCATTAACCTTATCTTAATTAATTTATCGGGTCCACCAATATCACAAAATTACAATGAACCTTTTAAAAGAATATGCAATGTAATGTTTTCATACGATGCGATATTGCTACATCGCATATCGCGTATCGCAATTTTAACAAGCTCCTCAACTTAAACATTAAAGGATCTACGATTGGAAAATGCGATGTGTTAAAGGATTTTAATACAAATTTCTTCACCCCTTATGCCTCCCATACCTCCACCTCACTCACCCTCACGTCACATTCCACTCACCATACCCCTCCATAAACTCACGTGAATGAATTAATGAGGTTGGATTGATTCTAATGGTTTGTCTTATGGATTCTGTTGGGTTGATTCCAATGGTTTGTGAATTAATTTTTTATATTTTTTTATTATAATAATTATATTATAATTATAATATTTATTATAATTTGAATTATAATATTAATTATATTTAAATTAACTTTTTCAAATGATTTGTATATTAACTTAATTTTGTAATTTAATTAATTTTTAATTAGATGATAATTAATTAGAATTAATTGTATGTATTAGAATTAATTATTAAATAATTAGAATTCTAATTTAGGATTAGATTTTTAATTGAAATTCTCATTTTTAGCCTAACAACAGAATTTCCAGATTTATGCCAGATTTGACTCATCTACTTTGGAGACCCATAGATTGAGATTTACTTGGCCAAATGAGGCCCAGGACAGCTCATTGGAAAGATAAAATCAATGAGAACATTTCTGAAGAGGTTTCACTAACAGATTTGGTCATTAATTGGGTCAAAAATCATGCAGAAGATCAAGCTCCGAATTTCTAAAAACAAAATCAATTTTCTGAGTTATTTTCTGCATTTTCATTTGTCCAACCCTCTTCTAATTGCAGATCCATTCGTCAATAATATCCTTGGCCAATTAAACCATCGCAGGCATTAATAGAGAGCTTATATTTTATTTTTCAATTATTTATTTAAATATAATTTGATTGAACTTGTCTTAAATGCCAGAAATGATATTTTGTTTTATTGATTGCATTTTAATTTATTTTGATTTCTTTTTGCAAGAAAACAGTAGAAGATATATGACGAAAAGATCTTAATCAATGAGAATGATCCAGCAATTAAAGGTTGAAATTTTAAGCAAATAAAATTGGATTGGACATATTTCTCTTCAACAAACTTGTCTCTCAAGAATTCCTTTGCAAAAATTATAAATAGCAAGTTGCAGAATGGAATAGGGGCTGCTCTCCTCTGCAATTCTGGAATTCTAAAAGCACTTTTGTAATAGGGATTTAGAGTTGTAGGTGCGAGGAGTGGAATCTCAGATCTGAAGATTATTGAGGTTTTTCTTTTACATCCTGAGTTATGTATAATGAACAAAGTTTGCACTATTGTAGCTTTGCTTTTGAAAGCAGAAGCTTGGGCATTGTAAAGGACTATTAGAAACCGGAGCTGGAGAAATGGATTCAATAAATTGGTATTCCGAATACTATTATTTTAAATGTTGATTTTATTTTATGATAACAGGAATGGTGTCAATTTACTTACATATTTGTGCATTTTTGTTGGTATGGGTAATTTGCTTCTATTTTATGTTGTTATTTATCTCTGCTCTTATGAGCTGAATTCTGATTTCTGAGTAACTATTTACTCATAAATCTGTCTTTTAATATTGGATGAATAAATAGTGATATGTTGTGAACTTCTTCCGCATATTATTGTTTAATTATTCAAGTTACTGATTAAATGATCAAGATCATTCTCTGAACTACTTCATGAGTGTTATTGATTGATTATTTCAATTAAAAGGTCTTAATAGGATGTGTTTGGTATCCGTAATGTCAGTTAATTGAACTATTTCATTAACTTGATATTCATTATAAATGAGACATTTAAATCTCAATATTTTAAATACCTGCTCTTGGTTAGATTATATCTATATCTGCCTAATTGAGATAGGATTAAGATAGTTTCTTTTACTTGCACCTTAGAACAAGTTTGCATTTAGAGTAAATTCTACATTCTTTTAAGTCCTCTTCCCAAAGAGGCAAACTTTAGTAGTGGATTGGCTGAGCCCTAAATTAGCTTAAGGATCACTTTCTTGCCTGATCAGCAAGAAGGATGATCTGATGCCTATTTTCCATTGGCGAATGAAAGTCATATTTTAAAGCCATTGGAGATTGAGAGAAGGTAACTAGACCTAGTTGAACCAGTCGGAACCACCATTCCAAACAGAAAAGGAGCTGCTTTAAGGTCCGGACCGGGTGTTCATCTCCTATGTTGTTGCAGTGATTTGTGAGGCTTCAACATAGGGCTAGCTACTTGGCTAAGCATGGTTTGTGGTTTACCTAGCATTACCTTCCTTCAACCTGAGGTTCAATCTAGGTGATAACACCTTGGAAAGATGAGGTCATTAAACTATCATAGGCAATCGATAAAAAGCTTCAGCAACTTCGATAGAAGGAGACAAAATTGACAAAGAAGGTTTCAAAACATGTCACCGATGCACTATTAGAAGAATTGTGCGGTGAGGAAAAGCAGTTGGAAAAGATACTGCAACAACTCAACAAGGCATACAGCAACATTGCAGAAGAATTAGTGGTAAAGAAGCTGAGTGACTTAGGATGAGTCACATGTGAGAGTTGGGGGCCTATTGGGCGCAACCCAACTTGGCTAGATTTTTGGCAACTGAATTTTGTGGAGTGCGTAATACAAAGGATGCTATAGAGTGCAAAGTGGACCACCTCGCAGAGCAGCGGAGCAAAACAAACTCACTGTATAGTATAGGGGCTTCATGACGAAGCCCCTCACTTTTTTTAAAAGCATATAATATTGTAAAATTTGGATGGTTTTGGACCATGGTCCCTTGTATTTTGGAAACCATGGTATTGGGACCATGGTAATGTAGCGATATAATCCCTCAATGTAATCGTATATATAGGAATGAATAATAAATAAGCAAGACATATATCTATGATTGATCTAGATCTGTGTTTATGGTTGTATTTTTGTGATATGTACTTCAAAGCAAGAAGAGAGGTTGCACAACTGAGTGCATGGAGGCCTGGGTCTGTAGCTTAGTGCACATGCAACCTGCAACTATGTGCACAGGAAAATAGTTGTTTGTTGTATCAAATTCTCTATTATAAGCAATAGTTCTTGTGGACGTGTTGATTCCTTGAAAATCGCTGCATCAACATCGGGGAAAACCACCCAGTCCAGACCTTAAAGGCAGTTCCTTTTCCGTTTGGTGTGGTGGCTCCGACTGGATATAATGGGACCAGTTTCCCAATGGTTTGTAAATATGATGGATAAGTGATTGATCTTCTATTATCTAATGATAATTATGGATGATTTACTCTATAATGCAAAATTATAAACAACTAATCTATCCCGAGAAATTTTCACTTTAGTGCAACTTTTGATGATCTTTATCTACAAATAGGCATATAGATGACTCCACTTATAAATAAAGACATTCATTCATATGATAATTATGTTATGAAACCAGCTCACAAAAAGATAGAAAAGAGAGATCCACGCCTTAGAATTCAGCCTCTTCGAGGGGGCAACCTCCTTTACATTACATAAATGAACAATTCTTGGATGATACAAATGAAAAAACCTCCTTTCTATATATAGGAGTCTAAGGAGTCACAATATAATCCAGCCAACCTAACAATAATAATATAAAGCCACAAAAATAACAATAGAGGGATTCTATGGGGTACAGAAATAACAATATGGGGGTAATAGGGGCACAACAATATAAATAAGGGTATAACTACAATAGTAATGGGGTAATCACTAGTATTATAGGGATCCAACAGGGGCACAACAATATAAATAAGGGTATAACTACAATAGTAATGGGGTAATCACTAGTATTATAGGGACCCAACATGCCCCTCTCCTTCAAAAAAGTGTTGTCCTCAACGCTTGAGCAGTTCTGGATACTTCTGCATAAAATTCTCATCCTCCCATGTGGAATCTTCAGCAGATAAGTTCTTCCACTTGATAAGATACTCTGAAATTGATCGATTTCGTAGCTGTCGAGTTCTTGTTTCTGTCACTGCTTCCGGTTCCAATATAATTTTTCCTTCCTCGTCAAGTTCTGGCAATATTGTTTGAACTGGGAGCTTGTCGCCTATAACCTTCTTTAAACATGAAACATGGAAAACTGGGTGCAATCGAGAAGCTGCAGGAAGCTCCAATTTGTATGCCATAGTACCAATCTTTTCCAACACCTTGTACAGACCATAATAATTTGGTGATAATTTATTATCCTTCTTAGCTTGCTTTAGGGACATTTGCTTATATGGTTGTAGCCATAGGAATACCCAATCACCTACATCAAAACTTCTTTCACTGTGATGTTGATCTGCTTGTTGTTTCATTCTATTTTGTGCCAACACGAGGTTATCCTTTAAGAGTTGGAGGACTTGTTGTTGATGTTCGATGTGATGTTCCACTGCCTGAACCTTAGAATTTTCTCTTAAATATGATGTGATTGATGGTGGTTGGTACCCATAAAGTGCCATAAATGGGGTCATTTTTGTTGCTGAAGGAAGTGTTATACCACCATTCAGCCAGAGGCAACCATTTGACCCATTGTGTCTGTTTATCATATACAAAGCAACGAATATATCCTTCCAAACATTTGTTTACTATCTCAGTTTGCCCATCAGATTGAGGATGATAAGATGAGCTATGAGCTAACTGAGTACCAAGACAAGAAAATAATTTTGTCCAAAAATTTCTAGTGAAAATGGGATCTCTGTCACTTACAATAATCTTTGGGTTTCCATGTAGCTTTTGAACTGTTTCCATAAATGCAGTAGAAACTGTACTGGCTTTAAATGGATGTGATAATGCACAAAAGTGTGCATACTTGGTAAGTTTGTCAACTACCACCATGATGACACTCTTTCCCTCAGACTTGGGTAAACCTGTGATAAAATCCATTGAAACCTCCTCCCAACGTTGGCTTGGAATGGATAAAGGTTGTAATAGACCCGGTGTCTTAATTGTTTCAACCTTATTTTGTTGGCAAACCAAACATTCCGCCACAAACTTTTGAATATCTGATTTAAGGCCATCCCAAAAAAATTCCTTCTTAACCCTGTGGTAAGTTTTTAAAAATCCTGAGTGCCCTCCTAAGGGAGAAGTGTGCAATTCCATAAGAATCTTTTGTTTTAGCTGGGAATTCTTACAGAGGTATAAGCGATCTTTGTACCATAACGAATCATTTTGCCAGCTAAATGTATCAGAAGTACTGGAATCTTGTTGTAGCTTTCGAATAAGTGCCCACACTTCTTCGTCATTCTTCCATTCCTCCTTTGCTTCGTTTATCCAATCTGGTTGGATAATAGAAATGGCACACAACAATGCTTCCATATCCTCATCCTTTCTTGAGAGTGCATCTGCCACCACATTTTTCTTCCCTTTTTTGTAGATGATTTCAAAGTCATAACCCAACATCTTTGTGACCCACTTTTGTTTCTCTTCAGAGGATAATCTTTGTTCTAAAAAGTATTTAAGGCTATCATGATCCGTTTTTACCTTGAAGTGTCTTCCCATTAGGTAGGGTCGCCATTTCTTAAGTGCATGGAGTATTGCCAACATTTCCTTCTCATAAATAGCTTTGCTTAAAAACTTTCCCTTGATTGGACGACTTTCAAAAGCAATGGGTCTTTCATCTTGCATTAGAACAGCACCAATTCCATTTCCTGAAGCATCACATTCCACAATAAAGGTTTTTGTGAAGTCCGGTGTAGCTAAGACCGGTGCTTGGCACATTGCCTCTTTAAGATGTTTAAAGGCCTTTGTTGCCTCTGGAGTCCATGAAAATGAATCTTTCTTCAATAATGTTGTTAGAGGTGCTGCTATTCTCCCATAATTCTTAACGAACTTGCGATAATACCCTGTCAACCCAAGAAATCCTCGCAGATGCTTTATGGATGTGGGGATTTTCCATTCCTTAATGGCTTTAATTTTGCTAGGGTCTACCTTAACTCCTTCATGAGATACAATATGACCCAAATATTCCACCTCCTGGACTCCAAAGAAACATTTGGATCTTTTTGCATATAATTGTTTCTCCTCCAATAGTTGTAGCACCTTGTCAACATGTTCAACATGATCCTTCCAAGACTTGCTGTAGATTAGTATATCATCAAAAAATACCAACACAAATTTTCTAAGGAATGGTTTGAAAATTGAATTCATCAAACCTTGAAATGTTGAAGGTGCATTGGTAAGGCCAAAAGGCATGACCAAAAATTCATAATGACCCTCATGAGTTCTAAATGCCGTTTTCGAAATGTCTTCAATCTTCATTCTGATTTGATGATATCCAGAACGAAGATCCAACTTGGTGAAGTAAATTGATCCATGCAATTCATCCAGTAATTCATCAATGACAGGAATGGGGAACTTATCTTTAATAGTGAGCTTGTTGAGCTCCCTATAATCTGGACACATGCGCCATGATCCATCCTTCTTGTGCACCAATACTACTGGAGCTGAGAAAGAACTTTGACTCGGTTGAATTATACCAGCCTCTAGCATTTCTGCAACCATACGTTCAATTTCACTTTTTTGGACATATGGATATCTGTACGGCCTGATGTTTGGAGGAACACTTCCTGGAATCAGATGAATAGCATGATCATGATCACGCATAGGTGGGAGACCTTTGGGAGTCTCAAATACCTTGGAATGATTGTCCAGGACTTTTTGGAGATCTGGAGAAATAGATGATTCCAATGTGGAAACATCTAGCGAACATAATTGTGCAATTACACCTCTTTGCTCCTTTTTTAGAAGCTTTGTCATGCCATTAGAGCTGATTATCTTTCCTGGTTTCCCTGCAATACCCCTTAATTCAACTTCCTTTCCTTCCATAGAAAATTTCATGAAAAGTTCTTGAAAATTAAAAGCTATTGTACCCAAGGATTGTAGCCATTGGACTCCTAGTACAACATCAGCACCTCCCATTGGAATGGAAAGCATTGGGCTAGTCAATACATATTCTCCCATGGATAGCTTGATATTATGGCACTTTCCAGAACAATTTATTGTTCCTCCATTTGCAATCATCACTTGACACTCTGGTGCTGGATATAGGAAGCAATTCAATTCTTTTGCTACCCTACAATGAATAAAATTGTGGGTGCTTCCTGAATCAATCAACACTATTACCTTTTTCTTCTTGATTTGTCCTTCTATCTTGATGGTTTGAGGAGTGGTAATTCCCGCCAATGCATTACAAGATATGGTCGGATTTATTTGTTCTTCATCTAGGCTTTGTTCCTGGAATATATCCTCTTCTTTTGACCTTTCTTGCTCTTTTTCTTCTTCCTCTTCACAATCTATGTAGAATAATTTCTTCTCAGCACACTTATGACCTTTTGTGTATTTGCTATCACAATTGTAACAAAGCCCTTTTGCTATTTTTTCTTCCAATTGTTGTGGTGTCAACCTTGTAGGTTGTGGAAGACTATGGGCAACAACACTTCCGTCTTTATAGTTGTGAATGGTATGCTTCCTAGTTGCCATAATTTTGCTTTCCATTTTTCTTGCTAACCTGAATGCCTTCTCTAATGAATCAGGTTCCCAAAGGTGCACATCATGTTGGATATTATCCTTTAAAGACCCTATGAACACATCAATCCTATGCTCCTCTGGAATATCTTTTACCCTTATGTTCAATTTTTGGAACTCCTCAATGTGCTCCATTATTGAACCCTTTTGTTTGAGACTTATCAATTGGCTAAAAAAAGTGTTGCTTTTTGTATCCTCATAATGTGCTATCAATTCTTCCGTAAAAATTGCCCAAGTGATAAATTGTTTACGAGAACAAAGCCATTGATATCATACAAACTGATTTGGTTCCAAATATAAAGTTGCCATACGTACCTTTTGTGTGTTTTGCACATTATTGAGATCGAAGAATTGCTCCATCTGTAATATCCATGTGGCGGGATCCTTGCCATCAAACTTCCTCATATCGATTTTTGGAACATGGTGAGTCTTCGATCCAACATTAGCGTCTATGGTATCATGATTAACATTTCTTTTGTTCTCATCATGAGTTTCCTTTACTACCTTTTCACCATTAGTGACCCTTTCTTGTAGCAACTTCTTCAATTCTTCCATATCTGTCTTCAAATCTGCCATGTCTCTCTTCAAATCTGTCTTCGAATCATCCATCTTAGCTTCCATGCCCTTTATCTTAGATTCCACGCCACTTATCTTAGCTTCTGTTAGCTTTTGTGAGCGTGACATTTGTTGCACTTGTTCTTGTAATTTTGATATATCATGTAGCATTTCTTCTTCTTCTTCATGAGTCATGCTAGAGCTTTCAGGTTCCTTACTAGGTGTTTGCATTTTATTTCCTCGGGGCATCAGTTACCAATAATAATGCTTTACTATGCCCTTTGAATTCCGTTAAACCAAGCTTACACAAAAATTTAAAAAAAAACTACACACCTTTTTCACTTTATAAAAGCCTGATATTGAATCTGATGTATCTCTGTAATTTCAGATCATCCAGTTCTGAAATTGCTACCTGCAGTAGCCTTTTGCGTCCTCTTTCCAATGCCATAAGTCTGAGCCAAATTGGATTCTCCAAGAAAAAGTTATGGGAAATCTCCCACAATGACTTTCTTTTAGACTAGTTCAGTAGAGAGAACTTGTACGACGTACCACGAGTCACTGTTTCAACCTCTGAATCTGAAACACACATACAAGAAACTGCAGTCTGTCCTCTTTCTGTACCTTTTTACGAAATTTCAATCCGATCCTCAGAGAGAGAGTTATGACGATTTTCCCCAGGTCACATGTTTTAAATGTAATTCAGGAGTTTGCAAAAAGGCCAACTTCCTCAGATCATATCTCCGAAAATATCGTGCGAAAAGCTCTGAAATTTGGACCCAAGGTTCAGCGCCAATTCTTCTCAAATGGGTTGTTTTTGCGACTTCCGAAACATCACAGAAAAAAAGTTATAGTGAAAATGCCACGATGACCTGTTTGGAGCAGCGAAACCCTAGAATCCAAAGCTCTGATACCAAATGTTATGAAACCAGCTCACAAAAGATAGAAAAGAGAGATCCACACCTTAGAATTCAGCCTCTTCGAGGGGGAAACCTCCTTTACATTACATAAATGAACAATTCTTGGATGATACAAATGACAAAACCTCCTTTCTATATATAGGAGTCTAAGGAGTCACAATATAATCCAGCCGACCTAACAATAATAATATAAAGCCACAAAAATAACAATAGAGGGATTCTATGGGGTACAGAAATAACAATATGGGGGTAATAGGGGCACAACAATATAAATAAGGGTATAACTACAATAGTAATGGGGTAATCACTAGTATTATAGGGATCCAACAGGGGCACAACAATATAAATAAGAGTATAACTACAATAGTAATGGGGTAATCACTAGTATTATAGGGACCCAACAAATTACTTTGTTCAAGTAGCTGAACAAAGTAATAATTAAAACATTATTACACTATTCTTCATATATTATTGACATAAATACGATTGAAAGAATAACATTCCTTAAACATTCAATAGTGATAAGTAAAAGGACTGTTGTTAAAACACATACATATATCTAATGATAGCAATAACTGAATAAACGTTGATTCATATAAAAGAATGGAACAAAGAAATAGATAATAGTACCATATGTAATTTGAATCCCCTCCGATATCAATCACATTCGGATCTTGTCTTTCAACTTAGAAATACTCTCACAAAAAGCAATAGTGCATATCTTATCAAAGCATTCTTCATTAAAATTCAGAATATGGGCCCAATCTTCATAAAAATATATATATCGAAAGCACAATAGTGCAACTCCCAATCAAAGTTTTGATACAAAAATTGAGGACCCTTTCCAAATACAATGAAAGGGTCTATAAATACTTACTAAATAACTAACTACGAAATAAAAATGTTGTGAGGTGGTATAACCAAATCATGAAAATATCCTTGAAATAGACATGCTTGCAGTCAGTAGAACAATTCACTGTTTTGGCTGATTATCCTTTGGCTTGAGCTGGCATATAGTGAGCATTAGTTGCAATTCTGGAGGGTGACTTATACGTGAATTCAGTTGGGCTGAAAACGTAGTATCATTAATTTCAGGAATCATGCAACCGATTGCATCGGTTAAACATTTTATTGCTGCCTTTTGACTATGTGGTTTAACCAGGAAGAACCAAAAGGTATCCCAAGTTAAGCTTTGGATGCCTGTGATTAATCTCTCCTTCTTTTCTAATTCATGTTTTGCATATCTGCTCCAATGCTTCAGCGGATGGCATTTTACTGAAGTACATTATGAAATCAAATTAGACAGATAAATTGTATCATTGATTAATTCAATCAAATTACCAGTCGTTGATCTACATCTTGAAGCTGCCCTCTCTGCTTTCATCAATTGAGATTGCCATTCTAGGAAAAGAATTTCCTTGTGCGATTCCAGAATTCGAGGCAAATTTGCAACTTGTCCTTCCTTGGTTTCTTACCAAGAAAGAAAGTCTATTAATGTCTCATTGGCTTGCTCCAAATTCTATCTTGCTTCAACGGATTTATCAATCATTGATGAAGAAATTTCACAGAGGGGCTCAACAAGATAAATATTATGACATAGCAAATTTAATTGATTAATCAATGCTTTATTCATCTGGAGAGCTTCGGATTTGAATTTTGCTGCTTGAGGAAAACCTTTGAACTTTTCTATTTGTTGTCATAGTTGAGTGATTTGCTCATCTTTTGTTTTTCTCAATTGTTCATTCATTGATTTTAGTTTAGCCAATGCTAAAGATAATTATTTTTGTTTCTAAACTGCACTTTGGTCTATCCTCTGATTCTCCTTGAGCAATTGCTCGTTTAGCTGGTTATTTAATTGTTGTTGTGCTACTAATTTCTACTCTAACTACTCTATCATCTGTTGCCTTTCAGATACCTGTGTCTCAAGTGAAACAATTGTTTGATCTTTTTCTTTGAGTAAATTGCTTACTTTCGATGCTTTATCCATAGTAGATGCCGAGTATGCCCCAACATATTGAGAGAGTTTTGTGAGGTATTCCGAAGGATTGACTTCCTCTCTCCATACCACATTAGCCATCTCCATTTGTGCATGTAAAAGAGAAGGTTGATCTAGCTTTCTCTTTTTCCTTTGTCTTTTTACTACAGCCCTATGCTTAGGGCTATAAAAGACATCTAAAGGTAGTATTTGTTCTACATGTAGGATGATTTCGTCAGATGGATTTTCTGGAATTATCTCCATATCCTTTTGAGTGATTGGTGGGCCACTAGTTCCTTCAGTTGGAACCATATTAGTTGTTGTCTTGTGACCAATTGTCACTTTAGGTGTGCTAAACTCTTGTAAGTTCCCAGTATTGCTTATAATGGATTCGAATTGTTGTCATTCTTTAAGAAGCTTGGGATCAATCTGAGTATCTGTATCCCTGAGTTGACTATCTTTTCCCTATCCCTGTTCCTATTCCTGTTCCTTTATCGAGACCTTTTCTATATCAGAAGTCTTACCAGTAACTATTTTTTCAGCATGACTAGATGACTGGATTGTAAGAGCTGTGACTAAGAGGTCTAAAGGTATAGTTTTCAACCTCTGTTCTCTAAGCCTATTAAACACTTCTAGTCCTTCATCTTGATATTTGATTTTAGCCAATGCTTTAACTTGGAATAATGATTCAGATGAGGCAAATAGATCATCAAAGACATCATCTTCATGATCAAATTTGGCAAGTTTGGCTTGGTCAAGAACATTATAGGCAACCTTTCTGGGATCATACTGTCTGTTAGGAATTGTGACAAGCTTTAGTGTTTGCAATTTTTCTATTTCCTTCTCTACGTGCTTGTAATCATGAAGGGTGAAAATTCCACACCGTAATGGGAATGTAGACCATACCTGTTTCTTGGAATTTTTAAGGGTTTTGGATGTACCATCTACTGTTATTTGATAAGCCAATTCCTGAGCTAACAGTTTATCGGGCACATACAGGGGAAGGACATGGCGTTTTGTATTGCTACCAAAAAGCCTTATATAAGTGAATATTTCCTCTCCAAACCAACTGCCTACTGCTGTCAAATCTGTTTCTGCTTCCGAAGATATCTTGGGAGCAGGCTTATCAAAAATAGAGTAATAAATAGGCAAAATAAAACCGTTGCTGATTTTATATAGATGATTTTTGTAATTGGCCTTCCATAGCTGCTCATGATAGATATGTATTGGATTAGGGTCTACGGGGGTCCATCTCCACCCGAGAAATGGAAATTCAGAATTGAAACAAACATTATCCATAATAAATGCACTATAATAGAATGGGGGAATGGTCCTAGTAGTATGATATACATTTGCCTTGTACTCTAGAATTGTTGTGGCTAGTTTATCAGATAAAATATTGGCCCAATCCATCACATGGCCATTGATTGCAGCCTCCATTAGAGGGACCATTTCTATAGTGAATTTAGTTGAGTCATGTATTCCCTACATTCTACACATCATAGCTCCGGCATAATAGTAAGGAGAAGCCAATGAGTCTACAGAGTACTTACCCGATGATTCATGCTTGTGCTTCTCAGGGAAGTGTCTCCACTACTTAATCGGGGCTGATTCTGACTTGTTTTCCTTTGCAAAAGCTTCTAAGAATGCTTTGTTGTACCACTTCTCAGGCTCAAGTAAGTGATACATTTTCCTTAGATCATCAAGCTAAAACGAGTCGAATATCCTCCTGTGAGTTGTGCAAAAGGTTCTATTTGTAACTGGGATTTTTTCCACCACCCATCTTACGACATCAGTGTATGGGAGGACTTTGGCTCGCGCTGCTATCCTGTGAAGAAAGGAGCATGCTAACTCTTTAAGAGTTCCTTCAGACTTATTAGTTGAATCAATTGTGGCTTCTTCTGATAATTCTTCGAGCTCTTCAACTTCAATCAGATTATAGATACTCTCCTAGCTAGTGTTTTCCAGTTCGAGATACGTTGTGTCTGATATTAATCCCTTTTTACTCGGTCCTGGATCTTTTGCTGGAGAAGCTGCTGTTGCAGACTTATTTTATTTCTTTCCCATTTTTTTTCAGATTTATGGTTTCAACGGAATTCTGCACAAGCGATCGAAAAACTGTGATACAAAGAAATGCTACTACAGACCAATATGATAATGAAAAAGAGTTACGTCAATTGGCAGGTGATAATGGAATATAGTTAAAGATTTCCGCGGATGAAATATAAAGAAAAGATCTACCCTTAACTGCTTCATTGAATAGCCATTTAAATTGTCAATCGTGGTAAAGAAGGTTTTAAATTCCCATCATATCGTTTATATGTCGAATGATTAATTCAAGCATGCCTTAGATTTCTTTGATGGATGATTAATGATAAATCGCAAATCGACAATTAGGAATGTCAAGGGAAAGGCTTTAATACTTGCTTTAAATATCTCCAATCATAGAAAGGTGATACAATGCATGCAAATCATTTTAAATACATTTTCGAGATGTGCGCCTAATTAATATATCACAATCGGGAATGGACTTGGGCTTTCTTGTTTTTTCAATGTGATTTCGTCGATTGCCGATTACGATATGCTTTATCGCATCGGATGTTTTGAGCATGTCTTTGTTTATGTGTTGGCTTGTTGTCATCGCTGATTCGCCGATTGCAATATGCTTTATCGCATCGGAGGAATTAAGGGGCTTGATTATATTGTGCTTGGCGTTTGACTTCTCCGATTTCCCGATTGCAATTTCCTTTTTGGATCGGAGAGAATTGATAAGGTTCTTCATGGCTTTGCATATTTTTCTTTTGTTATTGCGATATGCGATCTTCCGATCGCTTTATCGCAATAACGAAGAATTTTATAATATTTTTAAAAGTCACGTTTTATTTTCATTCAAAAGGCTTTTATAATGATTCATTTAAATTTAGCTTTTTCATAAAGGTTTTCCTTTATGATGGGTTAATATCAATTTTATTTATGAACACACAAATCTTATCTAAGTTGATTTAAAGGGATCCATTTCTTATTTAAAATTTTATATATAGATTTTATAAGAAATGGGGGGTTGTTGTTTAGCACAACAATTGGCAATTTACTGGGAGAAACAATTATCTCTGAGAAAGTAACATAATACTTTAACTTTCTTGATTTGAAAACATTAATTGATAAAGAAAATCTAATATAACTAGATAATCATAAATTTTGAACATAATGATAACTATTTTTGCCATCTTTTTCTCTTCTTAAAATTAAATACATTCTAAGCTTTAAATAAACCTTAATTGGTTGATAATGATAAAACAAAAGACTTTTCCAACTTAGCTTTTATAATGACTCCTTTGTCATAGGTAAAGCCTCTGCTGCCAAAAAACGTCTATAGTTTCAACAGGGTTACGTTTTAACCATTTGATCATTCATTGTTCCATCCATTTCAGAGTATAATTAAAAAGAATGAGTTCAAAAGATATGTTTCCACATTTTTTGTACTGCATTTTCTTTCTTCCATTTTTTTGTAAGATAGAAAGCCATTGTCCTGGTTTGGTGGCCAGCTATTGACAATGCCATTCACTGTTGTAATTTAACTGAACAAGTTGGCTCGTGATGAGACCCCTTGTCTTATAATAATAAGCAATTACCCTGTTTTAGTATGCAGTATTGGTAATGTCAGTTGAACTATTCCCCTGTGAGCATGGTAAGCAGGCTTGTAATAAGACCCCTTATCTTTTATATCAAATATATTTTAGAATTATACTCTGAGTAATTATAAACTTTGATGAATGGGATGAACAATTTTCTCCTTAAGAGAATATAAATGACAGGGTAAAAGTTGAATATGCTAAGATTGAATTAGTCTATGTTTTGTATTGATAACCATTTTTAGGCTTCTAAAACTTTAAAATGATTTATAGTATTTCTAAGTTTTGAGAAGATTTCACAAAAATAAAATGGGGTTTTCAGAATCTAATTATACCTAATTTCCTAGAATCTTTCTTTTTCTTCATGGCTTCCTTTTCTTAAAAGTAAATATTAAAACTATTTTCTTTTCAGTAACTTTTTCAAGATAGCAAAGACCAATGGAAGGCTTTTCATAACTTTATTTGTTAGGATTTTAAACAAATTAATTTATTCACACAAATCCTACTGAAAATTGAATATATACAAAGAGAAAAGGGGTTACCTTCTCAATTGAAGAATTTTTTCAGAATAAGGCCATTGATAGGAAGAGAATCTCTCTTTCTTGATAGATCTTGCAACATGAATGTAGAAGGGCCTATCCTCTCGCTGATTTGGAATGGTCCAAGCCACATTTTCTGAAACTTAGTGTGTTTTCCTTTATCCTCATGGGCTTTGTCCCACTTCAAAACTAGATCACGAACTTGGAAATGTTTTGAGCCGGTTGAAGTTACATCAAAAAATGACTTAATAATCTGATGATGTTTTGCATGTATAATTCAAGCTTTCTCCCTTTCTTTCTCTAGTTTCAGGATCTGATCATGTCTCACTTGGATAGAAGATGAGGGAGTTTCTTCAATAAACTACACTAAGGCTAGTGATGGAAGTACTAAATTTGCTAGCATGACAGCTTCCTTTCCATACACTAGATTAAATGGAGAAGTGCCTATTGAGGCCTTCTGTGTTATTTGGTCAGCCCATAGTGCAAATGTCAAAGACTTATGCCATTTTTTATGATTCTGCTCGATAGTTCTCTTAATAATTCTAATGAGATTTTTATTGGTAGATTCTGCTAAACCATTACCCTAAGGGTAGTAGTTTGCAGAATATTTCAACTTAAAACCCCTTTTGATAGCAAAGTCAAATATAGAATTACTAAAGAAGTAAGATGCATTATCAAAAATAAGAGCATTGGGACACCAAACCTGGTAATGATGAACTAATCTATGAATTTGATGATTGTCTTAGAGTTTGTTGTCTTCAAAGGAATTTCTTCAACCCACTTAGTAAAGTAATCAGTGGCTGTGATAATATACCTATGTTGTTTGGACGAATGTGCAATATTTCTCCAATGATATCCAATCCCCATTGTTCAAAAGGCTGTTCAATGTTGACTGGTTGCAAAGGGAAAGCTGGCTTCCTTTGTCTTCCACTATTAGTTTAACAACTTTAGCATTTTCTTACATATTCATGAGTATCTTTGAACAAGGTGGGCTAGTAATACCCAGCACGAATGATTTTGTGGGTTGTTGTATCAACTCCAAAATGTCCTCTTGCTGGTCCATCGTGTAGCTCCTGCAAGACCTTTTGCGCTTCAGGTTTTTCTAAGCATCTTAATAGAATTGAATCATAATTCTGTCTAAACAATACATCATCTACAATTATGAAGTTTTTTGCTTTCAGTCTTATGGCACTTTTTTTTTATAGGAAAGATTAGAAGGAGCATATCCATTTTTCAAATAGAAAATCAGATCTGCATATTGGGATTCAGGATTAGTGGTACTTATCTTATTGATTTCTTCAGTATCTTTTGTACATTTAGGTTCCTGAATTTTAGAAGCTCCTGCCAACAACCTACAAAAACCTTGGCCTTTGACAATCTTTGTTGGTTTTATTTCCAAGTCATATTCTTGTGGTGTTGTGACCCAATTTTCTCGCTTTTCTCCTAATTCCCTTTGCACTAGTAACTGTCTTATTGCTAAAAAAGAGATTATAACTTTTGTGTGAGCTTTTAAGAGAAAGGGTTTGTAATGTTTGATGGCTTTATATACAGCAAAGGCTTGTTTTTCAACTTTCGAGTAATTAAGTTCAGCACCATGAAGGTTTGAACCATAAAATGAAATTGGTGCTTCCAAGTTTTGATCGTTAATTTGTGTCAGTACTGCTGCGTAAGATGAATCAGATGCAAGAGTATATAACATGAAATGATTTGAAAAATTAGGAGTGCTTAAAGCAAGGGAATTTATGATTGATTGTTTGATAGAATCAAATGCCTCTTTTTCTACAGGCCCCCATTTAAACACTGAATTTTTCTTAATCATGGTTTGTAATGGTAAAACAATCTGTGAAAAATCTGGTACAAATCTTTTTACAAAGTTAATTTGACCTAAAAATGATTGCATGGATTTTTTATTATGAGGAAATAGAATATCAGAAATCTCTTTGATTCTATCCAGATCAATATAAATTCCATCTCTTGAAACAATGAAGCCTAAGAGTTTACCTTGGTCAAAAGCAAAAAATGATTTCTTAGGATTGAGTGAAATACCATACCTTTTGCAACGTTCAAAGATTTGTTTCAGATCATGCAAATGACTTGATCTTTTCTTAGAGAACACAGTAATATCATCTAAATAGACAACTACTGATTTATTGATCAGTCCTTTGAATGCTATGTCCATCGCTCTTTGGAATGTGGATCCAGCATTAATTAACCCGAAAGGCATTTTTTGGTAGGCATAAGTTCCCCACTTAGTCCTAAAAGTAGTCTTAAGTCTATCATCAAGGTGTACCAAAATTTGGTTATACCCTGAAAAACCATCTCAGAAGGACATCAGTTCAGAACCTGCTACTGAGTGGAGAGTTTGCTCCATTGTTGGTAGAGAGAAGTTATCCTTTTGAATTTCTTTGTTAAGATTTCTAAAATCAATACAAATTCTAATGTCACCATTTTTCTTCCTAACCGGCACCATATTAGACACCCAATTTGAATGTCTAGCAGGAAAAATTATCTTAGCTTTCAAGAGTTTATTTAATTCAGATTTTATTTGACTCTCTAAGTTACGATGAATCTTTCTTAATTTCTGTTGTACTGGTTTTTTTTCAAAAAGCATTCGAATCGTATGTTGTATGATAGATGTATCATATGTCTTCAAATCATCATATTTCCAAGCGAAAATATTTTTATATTTATGGAATAATCTAATGAATGCACTTCTTTCTTCTAAAGAAAGTCCTAATCCCAAATTGATGTTTTGTGGATTGTCCTCAGTACCAAGGTTTATTAATTCAAATCTCAAAGTTGAACTTTGGAGCTTTGAATTAGTAACCTGTTTAAACCTATCTTTGATGTCATAAAGATCTTCAAGCTTGACCACTGGTCTAGGTATTGAGTTTTCTTCAAGATTTTCCTTCATTTGAAGGTCATGGTCACTTTCATCAATAATTTGATCATCATAGGATTTGTCAGAAGTTAAGAAATTTAAAATGTCTTCATCATGATTGAACACTCGCCAGTTAGTGACATTATCAGGAATTGATGGCCTAAAAATTAATTCTACTGAGAATCTATCGGGACTATAATCTTCAGATGGAAGGAGCTTAGAAGCAACATTAGCTAGCAAATCTGCTACTGCATTCTGGGATCTAGGGATGGGAGAAATATTGAATGCCAAAAATTGAGATATTAGGACTGATAGTGTTTAAGGTGACTAGAAAGGTAATGAATAATATTTCTGACTTGTCTTATAACAATTTCTGAATCACTGAACACTTTCAAATATTGAACTTTAAGACCAATTGCTTTATAAAGTCCTTGAAATAAGGCTTTATATTCAGTTGTATTGTTTGTGCATTCAAATTCCAGCCTGCATGATAACATGGTCTTTTCTCCCTTGGGACTAACTAAAATACATCATGTTCCTGCGCCTTCACTAGATTTAGACCCATCAAAATACAAATGACCAAAACAAAGATTTATCTACAGTTTTATTTACAATTTCCTTAGCAATTTTAACATACTTTGATGTATCTGTTTGAGAAAAATTTTCAATTTGAGATGTGAAATTATTAACTTAGAAGGGTGATGGTTGAGCAGTAAAATTTCCAAAGAATGATTCAGATGAGTAATTCCCCAAAATGTTGTTATTGAATGCTATTGGTTGATTTTCTTGTTCAAACTCAGTAACAGTATGAGTCATATGTTTCTCTCGATCGATCTTTATTTGATTTGGCATTCCTTTATAAGGTAACCACATATGATACCAATCGATGGAAATATAACCATGAAGTTTTTCAGACCAGTCTCTACTCAAAATCAAACCATAGAATTCAGGTATATCAGTAATTAAAATATCAATTCTTTGAACCACTCTTGGATTAATTGATAACCTGATAATAATTGAGTTGATTTCTCCTAAAACCTGTACCTTAGTTCTATCCAACTGAACAATATGAATTGCAGACTTTTGGGGTTCTATGTTCAGTTTAGAACAAACCGAAGCCGGCATTATATTCGAAGAAGCCCCTGAGTCAATCAAATATTTGTGTAGATTTCTATTATAGATCTCGTAGGTTAAGAGAAAAGGAGTATGGGAATTTGATCTATCTCCGATTAAAACAGCATCAGTAGCTTCTACTCTACCAGGAGGTGGTTTACCCAATTCATTGGTAGCTTTGGACAGTACAGCATTAGGAATAGGAGAAGATGGTACCACATCTAACTCCTTAAGCAGCAACTTTTGTTGGTGTTTGAGTTACTGAGTTCAAACATGGTAATATTTGCTTTTGTTTTCTTCATGTCTTCAATAATGTTGTAGTCCATAGAGTTTGTAACCTATCTGTTGTAGGTGGATTTGAAACTGATGGATGATTTTGAGAAGGTGTGATTGGAGATTTCTTTGTGGGAGTTTTCTCTTTTGTAGGAGTACCCGTGTTCCTTTTCTTGTGATTTATTTGAATAGGTTTAGAAGTACCTTTACTCCTGGTAGTAACTCGGAAAGCTTCCTGTTAATTTTCTGTATCGGAATTAGATAAAATAAAATCCCACATCCCATGACATTCAACAATTACTTCTTATTAGTTTCTTCAAATGATAAGACAGTCTCCTCTTCTTTATCTTCTTCTGAATCTGAGTCTGCATTGCATATAGCATTTGGTGGCTTTGATTCAGGTTTCTTAAAGTTCCTAAATGGCCTTTTTGTTGAAGTTTCATCTACCTGGTTTTTTATTTCTACCATTTCATTTGACATAGTTTTGAGAACTTTTTGAAGACCCTCCATATCGTATGGATCTTTAGCCATTTTATTCCTTGAATCATCTTTGAAAGAAACCTTTCTAGATTTTCTGTCTTCAAGAGCAGCTTTCTTTTCCAAAGCGGTGATACGTTTTTCCACAACAATTTCCTCTTTCATGTTTTCTGCTAGAGTAGGTTTTCCAGCTCTATCTACAAAGATAGCTATGTTTGAAGGTAAATTTGTTATATATCATTCACTTCTAACTTGTTTGCTAGGTTTAAACGCAGTTGGGATCTTATTCAAGAGTTTATTAAACCTGGAATTGAATTCATTTATAGGTTCTTTGGACTCTGTACTAAGATTTGAAAGATCATTTATTAATGTTGCTATAGATCTGTCATCACCGTATTAGTCAAGAACTGTTCTTGAAAAATATTCCAACTAGTAATGGATCCTGATGGTAAAGAAAAGTACCAAGACCCAGCTGATCCTTATAGGGTATAAGGGAGAAGCCTAACGACCACATCTTCCTCTGTAACTCCCTTTAGATTGATTGATAACATAAAATTGTTAATATGTTCATCTGTTGGTATTCCTGCATCTGGATTAAATTTTTGCAACCATTTTTCGGGGTGTGCTAGCAATGGATGTAAAGGTGCAGGCATAATGATTGCACAAGGACTACTCCATGGGTTTTGTGCCATTGTCAATATAGTAGATGATAATTCCGATGAAGTTCTAGATGGTTGGGAAAGGGCAGATATTGAAATTCCAGAAAGTTGCGAAGCTGATGTTGAAGTCCCTATTCCTTGTTGAACAATAATTTGTAATGGAGAAGTGGATGGTTGACTTTGCAATGGAGAAGATGAAATGGAGGATGATGATGAGATTGTTTCACTCTCAGATCCTTCAGTTGTTTTCCTTGCCCTTTTCCTTTTAGGTAAAGGTAACTCAATAGGTTCAATACCAAGCTTTTTGCTTTGAAGTCTAGTGAGGGGGTGAGAGGGAATGAATTGCGAAGCCACACTACCTTGAGATACCTCAGATTTATGTGGTGATATTGAGAAGCCTTGAAATTTATGGATGAGAGACTATACTTCAAGAGATTTAGTACTTAATTTATCTGAAATATGTTGGGGTTGAACAGTGGTAGTTGTCTCCTCTTATTCTCGTTTGAAGACTGGATTTCCAAAATGCAAAGGAGAAGTCGGAGGTGAGGTGGAGGGAGATTTACTCTCAAAATGGGTTGTAGGTTTGGATTTGCTCACCATTCACAACTCATGGCCCTCCTTCTAGCGCCAAAAATGTTGATGCCTCGAAAATCACTGCATCAACATCGGGGAAAACCACCCGGTCCGGACCTTAAAGGTAGTGCCTTTTTCGTTTGGTGTAGTGGCTCCGACTAGATATAATTGGACCAGTTTCCCAATGGTTTGTAAATAGGATGGATAAGTGATTGATCTTCTATTATATAATGATAATGATGGATGATTTATTCTATAATGCAAAATTATAAACAACTAATCTATCCCGGGAAATTTCCACTTTAGTGCAACTTTTGATGATCTTTATCTACAAATAGGCATATAGATGACTCCACTTATAAATAAAGACATTCATTCATATGATAATTACTTTGTTCAAGTAGTTGAACAAAGTAATAATTAAAACATTATTACACTATTCTTCATATATCATTGACATAAATACGATTGAAAGAATAACATTCCTTAAACATTCAATAGTGATAAGTAAAAGGACTGCTGTTAAAACACATACATATATCTAATGATAGCAATAATTGAATAAATGTTTATTCATATAAAAGAATGGAACAAAGACATAGATAATAGTACCATATGTAATTTGAATCCCCTCTGATATTAATTGCATTCGGATCTCGTCTTTCAATTTAGAAATACTCTCACAAAAAGCAATAGTGCATATCTTATCAAAGCATTCTTCATTAAAATTCAGAATATGGGCCCAGTCTTCATAAAAAAATATATATCAGAAGCACAATAGTGCAACTCCCAATCCAAGTTTTGATACAAAAATTGAAGACCCTTTTCAAATACAATGAAAGGGTCTATAAATACTTACTAACTAATTAACTACGAAATAAAAACGTTGTGAGGTGGTATAACCAAATCATGAAAATCTCCTTGAAATAGACATGCTTGCAGTCGTTAGAACGATTCACTGTTTTGGCTGATTATCCTTTGGCTTGTGTTGGCATATAGCGAGCATTGGTTTCAATTCTGGAGGGTGACTCATACGCGAATGCAGTTGGGTTGAATACGTAGCATCATTAATTTTAGGAATCATGCAACCGATTGCATCAGTTAAATATTTATTGCTGCCTTTTGACTATGTGGTTTAACCAGGAAGAACCAAAAGGTACCCTAAGTTAAATTTTGGGTGCCCAAGATTAATCTCTTCTTCTTTGCTAATTCATGTTTGCATGTCTGTTCCAATGCTTTAGCTGATGGCAGTTTACCTGGAGTACATTTTGAAATCAAATTAGAGAGATAAAGTGTATCATTGATTAATTCAATCAAATTACCAGTCGCTGATCTACATCTTGAAGTTTCCCTCTCTGCTTTCATCAATTGAGATTGCCATTCTAGGAAAATAATTTCCTTGTGCGATTCCAGAATTCGAGGAAGATTTGTAGCGTGTCCTTCCTTGGTTTCTTGCCAAGAAAGAAAGTTTGTTAATGTCTCATCGGCCTACTCCAAATTTTGTCTTGCTTCAACTGATTTATCAATCATTGATGAAGAAATTTCACAGAGGGGCTCAGCGAGAGAAATATTATGACATAGAAAATTTAATTGATTAATCAATGATTTATTGATCTGGAGAGCTTCGGATTTGAATTCTACTGCTTGAGGAAAACCTTTGAACTTTTCTATTTGTTGTCACAGTTGAGCGATTTTCTCATCTTTTGTTTTTCACAATTGTTCACTCATTGATTTTAGCTTAGCCAATGTTAAAGATAATTATTTTTGTTTCTAAACTGCACTTTGGTCTATCCTCTGCTTCTCCTTGAGCAATTGCTTGTTTCGCTGGTTATTTAATTGTTGTTGCACGCTAATTGCTGCTCTAACTGCTCTATCTTCTGCTACCTTTAAGATACCTGTGTCTCAAGTGAAATAATTGTTTGATCTTTTTCTTTGAGTAAATTGCTGACTTCCGATGCTTTATCCATAGTAGCTACCGAGTATGCCTAGGCATATTGAGAGAGTTTTTTGAGGTCTTCGAAATGATTGACTTCCTCTCTCCATACCGCATTAGCCATCTCCATTTGTGCAGGTAAAAGAGAAGGTTGATCAAGCTTTCTCCTTTTCCTTTGTCTTTTTACTACAGCCCTATACTTAAAACTGTAGAAGACATCTAAAGGTCGTATTTCTTCTACATGTAGGATGATTTCATCGCATGGATTTTTTGGAATTATCTCCATATCCTTTTGAGTGATTGGTGGGCCGCTGGTTCCTTCAATTGGAACCGTATTAGTTGTTGTCTTGTGACCAATTGTCACTTCAGGTGTTCTAAACTCCTGTAAGTTCCCAGTATTTCTTATCATGGAATCGAACTGTTGCCATTCTTTAAGAAGCTTGGGATCAATCTGAGTATCTGTATCCGTGAGTTGACTATCTTTTGCTTGTCCCTATTCCTGTTCCTTTTTGGAGACCTTTTCTATATCAGAAGTCTTACCAGTAACTATTTGTTCAGCATGACTAGATGGTTGGACTGTAGGAGCTGTGACTAAGAGGTATAAAGGTAGAGTTTGCAACCTCTGTTCCCTAAGCCTATTAAACACTTCTAGTCCTTCTTCTTGGTATTTGATTTTAGCCAACGCTTTAACTTGGAATAATGATTCAGATGAGGCAAATAGATCATCAAAGACATCATCTTCATGATCAAATTTGGCAAGTTTGGCTTCTTAAAGAACATTATAGGCCACCTTTCTGCGATCATACTATCTGTTAGGAATTGTGGCAAGCTTTAGTGTTTGCAATTTTTCTGTCTCCTTCTCTGCGTGCTTGTAATAATGAAGGGTGAAAATGCTGCACCGTAATGGGAATGTAGGCCATACTTGTTTCTTGGAATTTCTAAACGTTTTGGATGTACCATCTACTGTTATCTAATAAGCCAATTATCGAGCTAACAGTTTATTGGGCACATACATGGGAAGGACATGGGGTTTTGTATTGCTACCAAAAAGCCTTATATAAGTGAATGTTTCCTCCCCAAACCAACTGCCTACTGCTGTCAAATCTGTTTCTGCTTCTGGAGATATCATGGGAGCAGGCTTATCAAAAACATAGTAATAAATAGGAAAAATAAAACCGTTGCAGATTCTATATAGATGATTTTTGTAATTGGCCTTCCATAACTGCTCATGATAGATATGTATTGGTTTAGGGTCTGTGGGGGTCCATCTCCACCCGAGCAATGGAAATTCAGAATTAAAACAAACAGTATCCATAATGAATGCACTATAATAGAAAGGAGGAATGGTCCTAGTAGTATGATATACATTTTCCCTGTACTCTAGAACTGTTGTGGCTAGTTTATCAGATAAAATATTTTCCCAATCCATCACATAGCCATTGATTGCAACCTACATTAGAGGGACCATTTCTATAGTGAATTTAGTTAAGTCATGTATTCCCCACATTCTACACCATAGCTCCAGCATAACAGTAAGGAGAAGCCAATGAGTCTACAGAGTACTTACCCGATGATTCATGCTTGTGATTTTCAAGGAAGTGTCTCCACTGCTTAATCGGGGTTGATTCTGACTCGTTTTCCTTTGCAAAAGCTTCTAAGAATGCTTTTTTGTACCGCTTCTCAAGCTCAAGTAAGTGATACATTTTCCTTAGAGCATCAAGCTGAAACGAGCCAAATATCCTCCCGTAAGTTGTGCAAAAGGTTCTGTTTGTAACTGGGATTTTTTCCACCACCCATCTTACGACATAAGTGTATGGGAGGACTTTTGCTCGCACTGCTATCCTATGAAGAAATTAGCATGCCAACTCTTTAAGAGTTCCTTCAGACTTATTAGTTGAATTAGCCGTGGCTTCTTCTGATAGTTCTTCATGCTCTTCAACTTCAATCATATTATAGATACTCTCCCAGCTAGTGTTTCCTAGTCTGAGACACGTTGTGTCTGATATTAATCCCTTTTTACTCGGTCCTGTATCTTTTGTTGGAGGACCTGCTGTTGTAGACTTCTTTCATTTCTTTCTCATTTTCTTCAGATTTTTGGTTTCAATGGAATTCTGCACAAGTGATTGAAAAATTGTGATACAGAGAAATGCTACTGCAGACCAATATGATAATGAAAAAGAGTTATGTTGATTGGCAAGTGATAATCGAATATAGTTAAAGATTGCCACAGATGAAATCTAAAGAAAATATCTACCCTTAACTACTTCATTGAATAGCCGTTTAAACTGTCAATCGTGGTAAAGAAGGTTTTAAATGCCCATCATGTCGTTTATATGTCGAATGATTAATTCAAGCATGCCTTAGATTTCTTTGATGGATGATCAATGATAAATCACAAATCGGCGATCGGGAATGTCAAGGGAAAGGCTTTAATACTTGCTTTAAATATCTCTGATCGCCGAAAGGTGATACAATGCATACAAACCATTTTAAATACATTTTCGATATGTGCGCCTAATTAATATATCGCAATCAGGATTGGACTCAGGCTTTCTTGTTTTATCAATATGATTTCACCGATTGCCGATTGTGATATGCTTTATTGCATCGGAGGAATTAAGGGGCTTGATTATACTGTGCTTGGCGTTTGACTTCTCTGATTTCCCGTTTACGATTTCCTTTTCAGATCAGAGAGAATTGATAAGGTTCTTTGTGGCTTGCATATGTTTCTTTTGTTATTGCGATATGTGATCTTCCGATCGCTTTATCGCAATAACGAAGAATTTTATAATATTTTTAAAAGTCATGTTTTATTTTCATTTAAAAGGCTTTTGTAATGATTCATTTACCTTTAGCCTTTTCATAAAGGTTTTCCTTTATGATGGGTTAATACCAATTTTATTTATGAACACACAAATCTTATCTAAGTTGATTTAAAGGGACCCATTTCTTATTTAAAACTTTATATAAAGATTTTATAAGAAATGGGGGGTTGTTGTTTAGCACAATATGATGTAGTCCCACATTGGGATGAACCATGGTAAAATATGTGTCTTCATGTGTTTTTCCTTATTATCTGCACTTTATTTCAGTAGTGTGAAGTTTATGTATGTTTATGGTATGTTTAAGTGATGAATGTAGTTTTGTGAAGTAATATATAAGTGCGAAGTAGTTCATGAATGCGAAGTAATTTATAAGTGTTAAATAATAAGAAAATACAGTATTTCCACATTGCAATATCCCTCAAGGTTGTAGAAACCTAGTTTTGTAACCTCCCATAGTCACTTCGGGTGAGACTGCAACTTGCTTGTAGGTCATTGCCAAAAGGGCCAGTGATTGAGGTTTTTGTTAGCGCGCAGTAAAATCTGAACCTGGTTCAACCCATATTAAGCCAACAATGACATCATCACTCCATGTGTCACATCTTGAGTGGTGACACATGTCACCTAGATCTCCCCCTTACGCCCCTCAAAATACCAAAACTACCTGCCACATGTCCTGTCGTACAGCCATGTCATGCTAGCATCAGATACCATTGTAGCTTATCAGGACCAATCATATGCCACCATGTGTCCTGCTAGAGGAGAGAGAAAAGGGTCCGTCCACCTTTGGTTTTGCAATGGAATCCTTTGTTAATCTTTATTAGAGTTCCCTGATGACTTTTACCATTATCGACCCATTATGCATATAACAAATTTTTAATGGTTTCCACCTTAAGAAGTTGTGATTCTCCAATTCATTGACCTTCCGATGTGTCGATGCTTCGATATCTCAGGACCTTCGATATGCGATCGTTGATACCTCGAGACCTTTGGTATGCGATCATCAATTTCTCTAGACCTCCGATGTTGTGATGCACCAATTTTCTTGACCTCTGATATGCGATTGCTGATATGCCTGATGCTCTGAACCTACAATATGTGATCACCAATACCTTTGGACCTCGGAAATACGATCATCAATATTCTTTCTTTCCTAAGGATTTAATCCTTAAAACTTCAACATACCATAACTCTTGATCCAGGAGTCCATTTTTGGACTTTCACATATTGTTGGGAAACTTATTCAGAGCACTTTCTAATGAGGACGGTACAATATATTCTTTGAGTCCTTTTACTTCTTGGAAGGTGATTTCAAACTTCTCTTCCCATTGGCTCTTTGGTCAGTTGAATACCAACTACGATGATGATCATTTTATTGCTTTTTAAGTAAGCCTACTACTGTGATGATTCTCTACAATATGCCTGCAGCTACCATAGAGTTCCATCCAAACAACCAATCATCAAGCTGACCCTTGTTTGACATCAATACCAACACTTACACAACCACCTATGCACCATCAAATGTCCAATAAAGATATGTGTAATTTCTCTCTGGATTTCAATTTTTGTATACATTGTATATATGGGAAGCAGAATTAGGTGAGTTTCCCCTCTGGTGCTAATAGGGCGAAAGGGATATTAGAGCTCGTGCATAGTGATGTTTTTTGACCTTTATCAATTCCATCACTGGGTAAGTTTGTGTACTATGTATCACTTATAAATGACTTCTCAATGAATACATGGATATATTTCCTCAAGACAGTTTTAAAGAATTTAAGGTTATGGTGGAAAACCAAACAAAGAAGAAGATAAAGGTGCCGAGGATAGATAATGATATAACACAACAAAAGAATACTCTATACACACCTCAAACAAATGGATTTTTATAAATAATGAACAAGACATTGATGGAAAAGGTAAGAAGCATGCTCAATGGTGTTGGGTTAGGACATGAATTCTTGGCAGAGGAAATGGAGACTGCATGTTACCTAGTTAATAGATCACCTTCATCAGTGTTGGAGGATAAGACTCCACATGAGGTATGGACTAGTAATAAACTATCTCTTTCACATCTCAGGGTATTTTACTGTAATGAATATGTACACGTTCCAAAGGAGAAATAACCAAGATGGATAGTAAATCTAAAAGGTGCATCTTTTTTGGGTATAAGGATGGTTTAAAAGGTTATAAGATTTGGCACCAAAAAATAAGGAAGGTTGTGTACAACTAAGATGTGGTGTTTAGAGAGGTAAAAGATGTTATTAAACATGAATTCCTACCAAAGGCAACTAGGAAGATAGAGTTTGAGCTAAAGGAGGAGGAACTAGACTCTACAACAAAACATGAATCAAAAGATGAACAACCACAAACTCTAGTTGTGAGAAGATCAGTTCGAGAAAGAAGGAAGCCATATATGTATAATCCATCACTTTATGTTCAAATTTTTCTTTATCTATTATTTATGGTGATCCCATAACTATCAAGGAGGCAGTAGATTCAAAACATGGAAAACTCTGGAAAGAGGCCATGATTGATGAAATTACATCTTTGGACAAAAATGAGGCTTGAGATTTGGTGGAGTTGTCGGCTGGAAGGAAACCCATTAGAAGCAAATGGGTGTATAAGAAGAAGATGAATGTAGAAGGAAAGGTGGAAAAATACAAAGCTTGTTTGGTAGTAAAAGGTTATTCCAAGGTTTTGGGAATTGATTTTGGTGATATGTTTTCTCCCATTGACAAGGTAGCTTCTATTAGATTACTTTTATCTGTTTTTGTTTCTTTTGATTTTGAGGTAGAACAAATGTATGTGAAGACAATATTTATTCATGGGGATTTGGAAGAAGAGATATACATGAAGCAACTTGAAGGATTTGTGGTAAAGGGAAATAAAGAACTGGTATGAAGGTTAAAAAATTCTTTGTATGGGTTAAAACAGTCACCAAGGATGTGGCATCAGAAAATTGATATATTTATACGGGGACTTAGCTTCATTGGAAGCAAAGAGGATAATTGTGTGTATTTTAAATTAATTGGTGACTGTGTTATTTATCTGGTCTTGTATGTGGATGATATGTTACTGATTGAAAATGACAAAGAAATTATCCAGGATTTGAAGACCCAATGATCCTCCAAATTCGACATGAAGGATCTTGGTGCAGTGAAGTATATTTTGGGCATGGAAATTAAATGATATTAGGCAAAGAGGAAGCTCTGGTTAAACCAGAGGAAGTATGTTGAGACAATACTACAGTTTTTTAATATGCGGGATATTAAACTGGTGAAGGTTCCTATTCATGTGGTGTAAAGTTATCTGTTGAACAATGGTCCAAGGCACAAGAAGAGAAAGACATGTCCTGTGTTCCTTATGCAAGTGCAGTCAATAGCATGATGTATGAAATGGTCTATACTAGACCAAACATTGCACATGAAATGGGAGTATTGAGCAGGTTTATGTCAAAACTAGGGAATGAGCACTAGACAACAGTGAAGCAAGTTTTAAGGTATTTGCATGTCACTAGTGATTATGGTCTGTGCCACCAAGGAAGACCAAGATTGGATAGAATTTTGGACATTCATGGATTTTTTGATGCAGATTGGGCTGGAGATATGGATCAGAGAAGATAAACAAGTGGGAATGTGTTTAATCTATTTGGAGGTGCAGTCAATTGGATGAGAAAAATACAATCTGTAGTGGCTCTTTCAACTATAGAGGATGAATACATGGCATCCTCTCATGCAAGCAAGGAAGCTGTTTTGTTGCAAAGATTGTGTTCAAGTATGAGGTTGGTAAAATGAGCTATAAGGATAGACCGTAATAGCCAAAGTGAAATTATTTCCCCTCCTCCCTCAGCTAAGCTTCTCAATTTCATTATTTTCCCTTCCCCTTTTTATTCCTTAAAATTCTTTCTAGTATAATCCTCCCTATCATTTCCTTAGTCATTAGTATTTTGAAACCCTAATTAATATTAATGTCTTATTATTTTATTATTAGTTTTATTAATTATATTGTTAACAATAATAAGAACATTATTACTATTAATACTATAATTAATACTAAAAAGTAAAATATTAATTAATTTAAATAAAATGAATTAATTAAAAAAAATACAATAAATATAACTATATATATATATATATATAGCATCATTAACCTTTATCTTAATAAATAACCCCTCATATTAATCAAGTTATCCACTTTTTGGATCGGTCTATATTCACTTTAGAGTAAAACATAAAATGCTATAATAACACAATTAATTATGTAAATCATTACAATATTATTAAGATATTAAATAAATAAATTAAAAATTAAAATAATGTAATAAAGTATTTCTTCCAATCTTTATTTTCAATTTTTGTTTGGTTTTTTCACCTATTGAACTGTTAGTCGGCTCTCTCTTTTCTCTTTCCAAATAACCCTATTTATTCCCCTCTCTTCTTCTCTCTGTTGCAAGTTTTTCTTGATGATAGGTCATGGTGTTGACTTGAAATGTCGAAAAAAAATGAATACTATGGTTGCTCCGAGATCTAAAATATGCATAAAATTTTAAAGGGGCTCATAAATTACATAGAAAGGTGCTAGAAATCTCATCTTTCTTATATTAATCACCATCAGAGAACATTTTCATTACAAACAACAACATTACAACTTGCAGGAGTTATAGGCTTGTGCGCAGTATCAAAATCTACAGGAACTGCATAACCAAAACATTACAAATCTCAATCTAGGAACGAAACAACTCTAGATGCTCAATTCTGACCCTCGGGCTCGATCTGAAATTTGCAGCTCTATCTAAACTTATTTATCGCTACCTTTTGTTTTCTTTTATAACCACATTCACTTGCTCCGATACCTCACTCGCTTGATCCATGGTTTTCAATACCTAGGGCCATCATTATGGTTTTCTATTTGACTGTATCAAAATATCAAAATCGGCTCCTAGTTCTTCGACACGTTCCCTTGTTTTTCGCTGCACAAGTTCGAAGTCATCTCATTGTCATTTTAGTTTTCCGATGCTCTATTTCCGGCAGTTCCATCCAAAATGTCCTTCACAATTGTTATCCTTCCAAAAATGGACCCAACAGGGGGATGTTGACACCTAATCCTAAGGGATTGGGAAATTAGTATAAATATTGTAAATAAAAAAATAAATAAGATGAAGAGAAATTAGAAGATGAATCCCAATAATCTACCTCTCCTTGTTTATATTTACGTATTATTTTAATGAAATCATAAATTCATTTGGAATTACAAACCCGACCTGACACATTGACAATAATGGGAATTTATAAAATTTCAATGGGATAAAAAAATTGAATTTCGTTGATGCCCAATGAAGGCATTAGTGGTTGGGAGTTTTTTCCATGCAACAATTTTGGATTTCGTGGAAGCCTAAGGAAGCCATGGATGGTCAAGCAAATGGGTAAAGTTTTCACACGTACAAATTTTACTTTTCACCAATGGCCAATGAAACCATCAACACTTTGATATTTATATGCAGATTTTGGGATATATCTATATATATATATATATATATATATATATATATATATATATATATATATATATATATATATATATGTATATGTATGTATGTATGTGTATGTGTATGTGTATGTGTATGTGTATGTGTATGTGTATGTGTATGTGTGTGTATATATATATATATATATGTATATATATATATTTATTTATTTATTTAAAACCCACTTTTGTAAATACACATAAAGCACTTTAATTGGAACCATCGGATGACATGGTAGAGTTGGGTGGCCTTAGTATTGACTCAACACATTTGATATAATGAATTAAAGTTTTAATTAAAACCCACTTGTGTAAATACACATGAATCAATTTAATTGGAACTAGTGGGTGACATGGTAGAGCCAGGTGGCCTTGGCACTGACTCGACACCACCCTCGAGATGATAAATGGACCTAGGTTTCCATGTTATCTACCATGTTTCATTATTACAATCACAATGATGTGGCATTAAGTATGAAATCTTTAATGGACCACATCTCAGTGATTCAAAACTGGAATTTGATAAAATTTATATTGATAAGAGGAAGACGATAGTGGCCTTAGAGTTGAGGTTAAAGTTGAGTTATGGAACTAGAAATTTTTACGACCCCCACCTCCTTATTGTTACTAAAGAGGTTATATGTGTGGCATGGCATGTTATAGAGTGGTATCAGAGTAGTGCTTCAACATAATGACTAGATGGGCCAAAATAGACCACTAAGATTTTTTTGTTATAAATCTTGAAGTAAGACTAATAAAGGATTTGTTGTTTCAGCAAAGGAGATAGATGGTAGTGAATTTCAGGGATGCTCAAAGCATGACACACACACACACAGTCCTTTATGTCTTGTTCTGAGGGTCATTGTGTCTCATGTTAGATACTCATATTTCCATGTCCTCTATGTCTTGTGTCATCATAGATTTCTTCTTTTGTTGGGAAGAAATGAAATGAATTTCACTATAATTCCTCTCATAAGTAGACTAGTTTCCAAGTGGCCCTAACATACAAATATCAAACATTTGCAAATCTATCACATAAACTTTATAATATTATCACAAAGGCAAGGTTGTTTCTTGTATCATCATGGCTAGTTGCTTGCATGCCACAAATTAATTTTCCACCACCCTCAGAATTCAATTGGTATTGGATCAATTCTCCATCATTAGAAATATATGCATTATTCTCCGAGACAATACAAGTTGGATCATGGTATCATTCATGGCATCACTAATTTTTTACATACTCTATTGCAATCATTATGACTTAGAAATATTGTAGGGAATGTCACTCCTAATAAGTCTTCCCATAATCATTATTCCTCATGCCAAATTGCACTGGTGTTAATCTCATTTTCTAGTTGTTAATATTTGTAGAATGGCCCTTTGATCAAAGTTTTTTTTCACCTTTTAAGAATAATTTGTAGTCAAGGTGCATTTGCACGTTTAAGAATAATTATTAGGTTTAAAAATTTTAAAGCAACATATTTTAAGAGAGTGTTTTTGTGGATATTTTCATATGCATTGAATTTGAGTCCTTAACTTTCATATTTTGAGGCCAACATGTTAGATGTGGGGAAATGTATTTGCTTAAAAATTTTTAAGCTCAACTTAAATTTGAAAAAAATTAACTGTTGAAAGAACACCTTAGTGGCCAAGGGTTGGCCATGATTGTTGTCAATGTAGGTAGGTACCACCAGTTTGAATTTGGTGCACAAATTATCCATATGAAGCTCCAACTTCTCTTTTATATGCCATTATGTGCTTCCCAAGCTCGTCCAAGAATGCACCATGATAGAAGAGTTTACTACTATAGCACGACCAATATAAACATAAAATAACACACCTGAATCAATATCAAGTGCAGACACTCAAGTACATAATGTTTTCTGAAAAATAAAACATTAGAACAAAGGTTTAGTGCATGTACCTTCTAAAATGTTGACATTTTTTTTATAAATATTTCATCATAACTATCATGATTGTTGCTCCAGGAATAAATGGAGATCAGTGAGCATCTTTATTCCTAGTTCTAAGGAATATAGTGTGACATTGTGCCAAATTATCATATGGTTGCTACATATAAGCCTATCACTATCAACATTTCAAATATAAAATATAAAATAATAGGTTAGGAAAAACACTTTCATTCTAAAATAGTAAAAGCGAATTAAAATTTGGTCACTTATTATTTAACAAAAGCTGCTATAGAAAAACAATGCAAAAGTGTGATGCATATAAAAATGTACAAAATAACTTCTTTATTCCTAAAACCAATTTGGCATGAAAATGATTATGCTTATCCAATTTTAAAGACAACAAATTTTAAGATAACAAAAAAAATTCTATTAAAAAACGTACGAACAAATCATTGTGTCTATGTACATCATTTTTTGCAATATCTATACTTTATGAAATATTCAATCAATTTAGAACCAAAATTAATTTTTTGACCAACATGTTTTATGAATGGAGAGAGAGCGATGGTGACAAAGATCATTATGCAAGGGAGCCTGGTTTGATCAGTATAATTTTACTATTCCACAATCCCTTGGCTAGAGAATTGCTTGTTGAAGCGGGATCCTTCTTGTCAAATTTGAAGCCGAGAGGTTGGGATGGTCATCACCCCCGTTCAGTCCCCCATTTGCAGGTTAACTATAGTGAAATTTGTGGAGAAGCATGGTCAAGGAGAATAAGTTCATCTTGGCTTTGGCAGCGGAGATTTTGTTGCAAAATATTTTGATCTGTTCACTGTTGATTGTGGAGGGTTCTTTGAGTACAAGAATATTTTTGGTCTCAACAATTGCATGAGGGGTATAGATGTCAAAAAAGTGTTTTATGAAAATCCTGAAAGAAATTCTCAATGGGGGTTTGGTAAAGCATGCAAAGTGTTGTATAAAAGTCCCCAGCTAGTGTTAGTGCCAACAATGAAGGGAGTTGGGGCCTAGAGCAATAAAAGAATCCAATTTTTGTTCAGTCCATGTTTGGAGATTCCCTTTGTTTTACGATATTAGCATCAAAGACTCTAGGAGCTATGACTTTCAGCATACATCAACACATGGGTATCCTGAAGAAAGAAGTGAGGCTTCTTTATGGAGGGCAGCAACTAAAGATGGGAAAATTTAACAACATTGCTTACCCCATGCCTTGAGTAAGAGGAGGTCACTATAAGCCAGATCTTCACAGTGTTGTTATGAAAATGGGGTATAGAAATTTCAACATTATCCAAACTTCTCTAAACCTAGAGTGACCATCACCATTGTGTTCATTGCGTCAAGACGATTCCAATGATATAAATTTTTGCCTCAGTCTGACCCCCAGATTGAGATATATGGCCTTTTCAATACAAACCCCTCATACCTTACTACATCATTAGTCTGCCAAGTGGAAACCGACCATTGATCCGTGTGGTAGTCAGACCCATCTGCCAATCGGGATCGGGTCACCCTACAATGCATGAGTCGGGGTTGGCCCTCATGTTTTTGGGAAAAGTATCCAATTCAGAATGCCCCTATCCCACTCTAAGGCGTGATAGTGCCTTAGCAACAAACGAGGTAAACTAATTGAGTATTCTTCTTTATGAAATGTAAATGAGGAAGAAGGATGTAACTAACCTGTGTCTTCCGCTAGTTTGTCAATCCAAATCACTCCTCTCTTCAGTAGCTCCCAGCTTCTTGCTCCTTCATCGGCCCAGCTTCACCGAATTCCTGCAAGATCACAAGAGAGAGAAACTACACAAAGATACAGATATACATTCATAAAAAGCTCAAGATCAGATTAAGCTAAACATGTAAGCATAACAAAACATCATTGGTACACAACATGTAGGAGAAACTCAAATAGTTTATTGATAGAATAAGAAAGTCCAAGAGGAGATACAACCAAGTGAGTTTCGATCCAGCATCTACCTCCCAGCAAAGGAATCCCTTCCTCTCTCCAACAAAGCATAAATCACCCAATGTGCTAATCTCAATCTCAAACCAACAGCAATTCTCTGCAAAGTACAAAATTCCAGCCTTCTGAACCTCTGGGTGAGAGATCCATATATAGATGTAAGCAGAGAGGATGCGTCAGCTTATGTTTTGACTTGTGGCTTCTCTCTGTCAGTTCTTGCTTCCACTTGGAGGTTGAGAACCTCTTACTCATCACTAGTCGAATTCATTGAGGCAAGTGTCATTGGAGAAGATTCTGGAAGCTTCCAGGGTCTTTCCACCTCGTTGAATGAGCTTGCCATTTGTCATTTCCCACTCAGCGCACCCTGGTAGTGCTTCCACCTGCGTTGCAGTGCACCTAGCCAGTGTAGTCTCTGCATTTCAACGCAGGAAGCTAGTGGAGCCTCTGAATTGATCCTGAATTGACTATTTCTGAGTGGTTTTTGGTGGAGAACTTCTGGGAGAAGATGTCATTGGTTGACCTTGTTCCTTTAGGAGCTGTAACAACATCTTTAGGGACTTTGGATCCCTTGAATTATGGACATTTCATGCTTATAGCTGTAAGGCACAAAAATGTCTATAACACCTCACCCATTCATTATTTATTTTTTTACTTTCTCGACCACCAAATCCTGACCTATGTTAGGGTCCATTCTTGTATTTTTTACGAAACCACCATTAGATCCGACAGTTGAATCAACCCAAAAAATCTACAACTTGTGTGGGGGGTTCAACCCCACACAAACACCACCCAAGAGGGGGAACGATACAACCTACACCATAAATATCAAATAGTTTATCAATGACGTGTGCGGGGGGTCCCCTTTATGTTGACATCGTCCCAAAGGGGGTGCGCACACCATCGGATCCTCGAAGGTGATCCTCCGTCGTTGATCCATGCTCAGGCCCCACCTAACATCACACTTTATTGTGCCTTAACCTTATCCCATTTGATTATCCACACAATTGTGCTTCTGATTTATGAATTATGTTGGACTAACCTACCTAAATGTTGATATGACTGGGGTGGACACAATCACGGTTCCAACTTCGAGTTCTAGCTTCTCTATTAGGCGACCCACATTACCCCCCCCCCCCCCCCCTCGCTCTTCCAATTACTTGTGTTATTTTCACCACCCCTCTTTCCTTTGTAATAACATCACTGGAGAAGGGTGTCACAACACCACCTCTATCATTTTATCACTTGATGAGATACCAACTATTCGTTGGTGCAGTGTCCCCACCACATCATCTTGATGTTTTCCTTAGCATGTTCCTCTGTTAACCATCAGGGCCTCATTACTAAGATTATGCATACTGGTGGGGATGCATAACCTTCTTTCCCTTGGTCTGTTGCTCCAATCCTATTTTTCCACCATAGCCTATGCCACATCACCCCAATTCATTTTATCCTAGTGCCCTCCCATGTTTCACCTCTTTACTCTTTTGAGGTCATAGCTTCGGTCTGACCTATTCGGTGGGACCTCCCTTCCACCAATCAATGTGCACTCTTTGTAAGCAGGGCTTGATTCACATCACCCCACCTGCTTCTTCTTGGTTATCAAATTCTTGTCACCTTTTTTGACTCTTAGGTGGGACTTTCGGGCTTACGTGGTATGTTGGATCTCACCTCCACCCCTTCCCAACTCCCAATTGGACCAAGGTGGCTACAACTCCATGTCTATCCTGATGTTTCCTCTACATACTCCTTTTACATTTCTAGCACAAGGCTTCTGAGCCATAGGATCAGTGGGCCACACCTCTAGCCAATGGCATAACCGCTAGGCTAGCATGGTTTCTAACGCATCCCAGTTGACATCATGTCGTTCCTTTACCTGAGTATGCTCGTAATCCCCTCGGGATTGAACCACTAGGTCACACTATCCCATGGGAACCACCTCCAACCAATAGTAGGACCATCAGTCTTACGTGTCATCCAGCTCATCCAGGATGACATCATCTCGATCGATCCCTCTATTGCACAAAATAAACCTATGGGGTACTATCTCTGAGCCACATCATCTCCTTTATCCAATGGAGATATAAGGGAAATTCCGATAGTCAATTTGTGGTTGCCACATCAAGATTTTTTAATCCAAACAAAGGATAAGGGTAGCCTAAAGTTATCTTATAAGTGTATGGCTCCACCTTCCTACACTGAAACACTTACTTACATTCGATTTGTACCATGGTACAACCAAAGGAAATCAAGCCATCCTTAAGTGATGCACCCAATTTGGATTCCGATGAGTATCATGAGATCTTGGTCCAACTGTTCATTGAGAACCTTCTACTAATCATTTCGGCCATGAATCTACCACAAAAGTTTTGCAATCATCAATACTGTCATCAATTCTTGTTGATGGCGATGGTGGATTACTAAAGCACCTTATGGTGCTACCCCTTCTGAGATTATGTGAAAGCCACTCCAACAAGATTCTGGCTCATAAAAATTCCTTGTTTCTAGATAAGTAATTCCACGCATGGCCATGATATTGCAGTTCTAGTTGCACTCTATTAGGAATTCATAGCTAATTCCTGAAAGGCCTCTGCCTCACTTGTGACACACTAAGGGTTCCATGTCAAAAGGAAAGCCTACCAATAGCTCCATGACACTATGCAGGGGCTTCTAGGGCTTAGCCAACAATGCCAAGAAGCTCATAGAAGACCTCCAAGCTACTAAAAATGCAAGGCTAACTAAGGCTTGATGCAAGGGTTTCAGTCTATCCTTATGCTAAGAGAGGAAATAGATCATTAACATGACACAACCTGTGTAGATTCATCGGATTGTAAATAGGTTGGATCGTAGTATAAATGTACACATGAGCCTTGATAAGTAGGTCATCTCCTTTGTAACCATTTTATATTAATGGAAATGGTTTTTTTCTTCCTGGTTTCAACCCAGAATCTAATGGATCATTCCACTACTTGTAGTATGTCATAATAGATTGGTGTTATTTACATACACGTTGTTAACAACACAGTTAAGCATTTTATATAAAACATAATTTTAGTTTAAAGATATAACATAATCTTTGTTATCATGTAAATCATTACACATTTTGCCTTATGTCACTTTCTTGACTTGCTTAGCAACATCATTCATTCAAATATGTGATATATATCTATATATGATTTCATCATAACCATAAGCGCCATTTCCACACAAGGATGAAACCACATGCTCATTAATTAACAACATGGTTATAGTCCAGAAATCTAGAGCCATTTAAAACCAGAAATGCATCATAATTCGTTAACCTTTAAACAAATACAAAAGGATACTTAACTTTAAATTTTTAGGGAATCTGAGTCTAGAACAAGGACTCTCCACTGAACCATAGAAAACTATAGCCAATCTCACTTTCATCTATCACCCGTGAGCTACATTCCTAGGGTTTGAGGTGGTCTTGCTCAAGGGAATACACACCATTCTACCAACCAAAAAAGGACTCCATAGGTTCTTCTTCCTCCACCCACCAACTACTCAACAATTCACTAATGCACTGGAAGTACTAGAGGCCAACTACCTCCACCCTCAAACTAATCAAGAATTCACTAATGCACTAGATGTACTAGAGGCCAACTTCCTTTGCCCTCCATCTATCCAATATTGTCCAAACGATGCACAGGGAGAACCAGATATTTATTGTTGCATGTGTCAACCTTCGCAATGTATCCCTATTTTTCTCTCCACTTCTGCAAAGCTCTTGTTGCCTACTATATCTAGTATTGAGCTTCTAGACTTCCTTGTGGCTACTGCTACACACTCTATCTTCAGCTCTCCCTTTCTGTGGCTTGAATCCTCAGTGAAGATGAAAACTCCAATGAAATAGACCTCCATTATCCTTGTTGTGTGCACACATGTCTTATGCGCCCCCTGTTCTTCTGTCATCTATGTTCTCTAGAATTAAATCTTCCTTGCTGTCATATTATTTCTCTATCTAGTGCACCTACACACCATATTGAACTCCCTCTACTACAAAGCTTCCTCCCACGCTCTGCACCAGTGAATGAGCTCAAGATCTCTTGGTCTGTTATATACCTAGGGGGGATAATATGGGGTACCAAGGGAGGTACCCAAGGTAATAATGTAATAATGAGATGGGCCATAGTAATAAATACGGTGGTTAACCCATGTCATGTAAGGGACCACAAGTAGTTAATAATAATGTAATGGGCCCATGGTATTAGTTGATGGTATGAGGGAACCATGGTAATGATGCATGGTATTGTATGTATGAGGCCTATATAAAGGCTAGAGACTCCACATGGAGAGAGATGAAGATGAAGAGAAGTATTCTTGTATGAACAGGCATATGGCTTGTGGAGTGTTCTCCTTCCTTAAGGAGTGAATGTATGGTGTTGCCCTACCATAAGGGTTTGATAATAAAGAAGCATTTTCCATCTATTTCTATCTTGTTCTTTCTTGGGTTTATTCTGTTATCATATATTTTTGTATCAGATCTACAACATGGTCTCTATCTGCTATCTACAAGACTACACTTCCCTACTAACAAAACTCTCTTCTCTCTCTCCCAATCCCCCTTCATCCATCAGACTCATCTCTCTTTTTCCTTTTCTTCTTATGCCTCCTGTGACCATGCATTAACTCATTCATCCTTTGCTTTCTTTTGGGTTCCTCGAGCTATTATGGGCTTTTTCACTTGTCTACAGTTCATAAATTCACCAAAGTAGGTCCCTTCAACACACCATTCTAGTTCACTTAAAGCTCAACAACCAACCTTCAATGGTTGTCCAAAATTGTCCAGTTTCTCCCTTAAGTAAGCTAAAATTCCCAAGTAATTTACCTCCCCAATCCTTTTGGAATATGTGTCCCTTACTCAACCCATTTAATTTTTTAAAATTCAATTACATGACAAAATTACATGGCCAAATCGAGCCATTCATTGGCTGGGATTTTAGAGAAAATCTCTTAGATATTATGGAATTAAAAGGGATGCCACTGTCTTTATAGTGGCAAGATTGAGGAGAGGTACCAAAGGTGGTGGGGAATCTTTGGCATCTAAACCATTATCTTTCAAAGATCTCATAAAGTTAGGATCCAACTCTCAAACACTAAAGAATCTCTCAGGTCAAGCTTTCATGGTGGAACATTCAACATACACACCATTGATCAAGGTGAATGAGATATTAACAATGATGAAGGTAGCATATTATAAGCGGTGGGTGATTATATGTCGTTTCAATGGTTTTTTTCCCCCTGTGTATACCCTCTAGGACTGGGTTCATCATAATCATTCCTAGAATTTTGAGTTGTTGTTTTCTCTAAAGCATATTTTGTGGTAGTCTTCAAAGATCTTTGAGACTGGTAATGGGTTTTTGACTAAGGGCCATGGTTTTCGGGCCAAGCAGGTCTCTCAATATAACCATGGTTTCTAGAATTTAACCCTCTTTCCATGAAATATCTAGCTACTCCGGTACATATAAGGCTCCCAATATTACCCCTCTAATGGATTCGGCTAGATATCCTTGAAAAAATAGGTAATTATATTGGACGCTTCATAAAAATATACAGTGAAATATTGGCTTATGGTTTCAACACATTCATCCATATATGTGTTGAATTAGATCTAAGCAAAGGGCTTCCAGATAATATTATCCTTAAGTGGGTTGGAAATAAATACTCTCAATGTTTAGACTATGAAAACACTACTTTCAAGTGCAGAATTTGTCAACAACCATGCATCTTCAAAATTGTTTCCCTTCCTCATTGGGGTTGTGAAGCTCTGAAGAGTAGCAGAAGCCCAACTCCACCACCTATCTCCTCGGCTTCTAAAAATCCATAGAAATCCCCTATGGCTCTACCCCATTCCTTAGTAGAGGAGAATATTCAGGCTAAATATAAGGAAATATCATCAACAATAATTGTATTGACAAATAGAGGGCATAAATTCACCCATGAGTCTGGCCATTCAGACATTGATAAAGAAATTCCATGTTCTTTTGATTTAGGAGTGATGGAGCACCCTCAAAAGAATGAGGATATGGTCTTCTCCTCAATTGTAAATGATAAATCTATAGATTGGGTAGATGTTCATTGGCGAAAGGGGAGAAAAGAGAAATCCATGAACAATTCTGGTGTGTAATACCATACATGTTGTAGATGCACTTTAAAGCTTCTGGCATCCTGATGTAAATTTTTTTTTGAGTTAATAGAAATTAATTTACAAAAAAAGGAATACTCTCAGCCTTTAGACTATGAAAACATTTCTTTCAAGTGAAAAATTTGTTAACAACCATGGAATCTTCATAATGTTTCCCCTTCCTCAATAGGGTCATCTGACTTCTAAGAGTAGAGGAAACCTAATCTGAGATGGCGTGACCAGAAGGCCGATTCAAGTGGCAAGAACTCGACAAGTCCAAATGATAACTCTCCTTAGCAAAATCCACCTATATCTCCTCAAATTCTCAAGATCCAAAGAAGTCCCCTTTGGCTCCACCCACTCCTCAGTACTCCAGGCTAAGAATAAGGAAACAACATCCACGATAATTGTGTCAACAAAAATCAAGAAGAAACACACCCGTGAGTTTGACCATTTAGATAGGGATAAGTAAATTCCATGTTCAGTTGATTCAAGAGTGATGGAGCTCTCTCAAAAGAATGAGGATATGGTCTTCTCCTCAATTGTAAATGTTAAATCTGTAGGCTGGTTAGATGGTCATATGAGAAAGGGGAAAAATAGAAATCCATAACAATTCTGGTGTGTAATACCAAAAATGTTGTAGATGCACTCTGAATTTTCTGGCATCCTAATGTAATTTTCTTTTTTGAGTTAATAGAACTTAATTTACAAGAAAACAAATAGAACCCAAATTAATATCATAAAGTGGAATTCCATGCATGGAAGACATTTTTTAACAAATTGTTTTTCTTTCTAAATTTTATTTTGAAATTGTGAACTAAAATTGATAACTCAAGTGGCCTCACACTGACATGAGATTAATTCCAAATTATATTACTATAAACTATAAGTGTACCACTGTAGCCCCTTACTTGGCACAAGAGGCTAGTTGGGGCTTTCAACCAATGATGTCCCAAGGAGTAGCTTAACATTGCACCCTATAACCAAATCATCTACACCCTGGGGGTATTTTTTCACAAATTTTTATTTATTAAGCATAAACCACTAAAACACAAAATATGGTATCCTAATTTCTTCAAATTCAACTTGTTTTTCTTAGTGGGTAAAATGAAACAAATCACAATGCAATTCCTTTCACAAGTATATGAGTTTCCATGTGATCCTAAAATACAAATAACAATTAATTACAATTTTGACATATGAACACCATAAGATTTTCACAAAGACAATGTTGTTGCGGGTCCCATTATACTTAGTTACTTGGAGCCCACAAAAGTCCACCACCCTTAGAATTCAATTGGGTTTGGATCATTTTTTCCACCTTGAGAAAAATATCCATCACACTCTAAAACAATAAAAGTTGGATTTTCGTGTTGTTAATGACATCATCAATTTTTTATATGCTTTATTACAATAATTAAAAGACAATATTATTGTTTATCTTATCATGATTAGCTATTTAGAGGTAACAAAATGTTTCTCCACCTCGTTGAAAATTTAATTGATCTTAAATGAATACTCTACCCTCTTTGAATTTGAACTTGTGATTTTTAGGGAGAAAATTATATTCTTAGACATGAATTCCATTTAAGTTATACAAATTAATTTCACTAATAAATTATACAAATGAATTTGAATAATAAATTAAAATTTCATAAGATCAACCATAATAAAAAATGAATATATATATATATATATAGCCTCAAGGGATAGCTCAGTTGGTCGAGTTCCCATTGCTAAGTACCTTTCCAATTGGGAGGTCACAGGGTCAAATCTCCTTGAAGCCCTTGGGGTTAGGCTCGACATATTGACAGGTAAATCCCTTAGGGTGGATCTACCCGGATTATTTCCTATGGTTGTAGTGACCACTCAGTGACTATGAACCATGGTTGTAATAATATATCTATATATATATATATATATATATATATATATATGTATTGTGGGAACCACAATTTCCATTAGACCATAACTCGCAGGTGTTAGTGTTATACAAGAAAATGACCTCCTCAGCAGCTCATAGGAGAAGGTCAGGATGACTGAAGGACTAACCAAGTTCACATGCCTATTTTTCAAGCTAACATTGTCTAGGAACTAGAAACCTGCTTTATAAAGCTTCCTAGCAATGCATTAGTGCCTAGGGTAACTCTATTTTTTACCTCGGGAAGGGCATTAGTCAACCTAAATGAGTTTCCATGGATCAAAAGAACAAGTTGACCAAGAAATATCCCAAGATTCACTCCTATGTCAGCTCACAAAAGCAGGGAAACATCAAGATTCAACCTATTTGGAGGAATTACTATTCCTAACGGAGCCTACAAACATGAAAGAGCACAAAAGCATGGAAACATCTCTCCTTTTGCCCAAAGGAACTCATAAGGGATTTGGCAACGCTTATCCTCTCATGCTATATATGTGAGGCTAGGGACATTGTGGAAGAGGTCGAAACATTTGAAAGGATTTCCTATTTGACTCTCGAGACTAGTCTCTGAATAAGGCATTGCAAGAGGTTAAGAAGGGAGAGAGAGAGAGGAGTTGGAGGAGTAAGGGAAGGTTGATACAACCGACAGTTGTAATCACTCTCTTCTATTATCAATATAGAAATGCAATTGTGTTGTCCACTCCATGGCGTTGGTAGTGTAATTTGTTTACATATTTATGCAATGTCGTTATTATGAGTGGCTTAGATACATGTAATTAGATATCTTTATATGTTAGTGCATTGATTGTCAAAGTTATATGCTGTGATAATACGCCTTATCATATCTATGTGCAGGTTTTTATCTAGAGCTAGTTGAGGGGTCTTCCACTTTGCTAATTTTCACTCTCCAGCAACACCACACCAAGACTTGAGGTAATAAGTCCTTCTTCCTACTTTGGTTCTCATTTGGTTAACATAGATATGCATGTATATTCGTGCCAACTGCAACTAATCTGATAGTTTTCTGAGGATCTCGGGAAGATCCTTGAGGGTATCTCCATAACCAAACACCCGTGCATTAATCCCTATAGCAAAATTGGTGACTCCATTGGGGACTACACTTAGTTCTCGGTTTTTTCCCAGAACGTTCCTAGATCTCTCTTTCTTCCAGGCCTTCCTGTACATCTTGATCCCCTTTCCGACCACTCAGGACTATACAACACCCTTCTCTCTGTGATCAACCCTAGATCTGATCCCCACAACCTTCTTTTTAAGCCTTTTTCCTCACTAACATTATTTTCTAGTATAAACAGTGCATTATAAATCACTATGGCCTTACACATAGTGTGTTAGTGCAACCACTAACTCTCTATACCCTCTATTACAATGCGTTAGCTAACCATTTCTTGATAAAAAGACTGCTCTATGACCTCATGGGTTGGGAAATCTGCTTGTAGACTGATCAGGGATTTGCAGCTATGCATGTTTGATTGACATCTCTATCCTGAACAATTTTTTTAGAGAAACAGATTTACTTCTTCAAGTTTTTTTTTCATAAAAGAGAAAATACAAAATTTTAATGTTTTCTGCTTAGTTTGTTAGATCTGCATTTATTTGATTTTAAAAGTTGTTAGTGAGTATTGTTAGTTCTATTGGTTGTGCTTGTGTTTTACTGAACTGGATGCATGGTATATATATTGACATATAAATGACTCTTTCTTCGTAGAAGCAACTTATTCATCGAAAGTGAAATTTAAAAGCATTGTTTTTGCATGATTTGAGTCAGAGTCCCACATAACTTCATATGTCAACATCCCCACCAAAGACTTTGACAAAGTAAATTTAAAATTTACCTAATAAAATAAATCAACAATTCATTTTTGAGTAAACACATATTAGTTTAGGCTAGGATCTTGGGTTAGGCAGTTGTGAGTTAACTGCCCAAGATCATACACTGAAACTAGTGTCATTAATGAGGGAAATCCTTCTGCACTCATACTATCTTGGACCACTCCAGTAAAAGTGGAGCTAAATATGAGAAACATCGGAATGTAAACGAAGGTAGCCCACCTTCGCTTATGTCTCATTTCAGTATTCTATGTATCAGGGATCCCTTCGGGGATATCGGAGCTGAGTCGGGGACTCAGGTATCCTGCCCACATAGTGTACTATCTGCAACTATGTCCCCCCCCAGGTAGTGTCTATGATTTGAGGTAACCATAGTGGTCATACTTTTAGGGATGAACACAAAGTGATTGGGGTGGGCTTCCCTGGTACCTAACACAGGCGAACCTACTTTGTCTTTGGTTTTTGGGAGGGTGCTCATCCTCACGAGAGTACTTGGCCCCTTAATCTAAGGTTCATGCGAAGATCAAGAGTAATTGTAATTATAAATTTGGCCAACTCTCTCTTTTATCCATTGTGATACTGGGTTTCATCTCCAGCAAATGGTGGTTATCGGACAGGGTCATACCCTCTACTTGTTGATTTATTTCTTTAGTGTATTTTTTATTTTTTAAGTGCCATCTTGTTATCACTGAGACTTTAATAAATATCATTGTACAATCTATTGATAAAATTTATCGATCACCATGGCTACTTCTGGCCCTATTCATCATTATAGACGGCCGTTAGGTCTTCCCTCACTCATTGTGGAGGATCCACCAAGCCCTAATGAACCGAATTACCCATCTTCAGGAAATCAATCTCCAAGATCTAACACTAAATCAGTTTGTACATCCCATGATTCAAGCTTACTGGAAGATTTCTTTACTGAAGGTTTCATTCCTCCATACAATGCTATCATCACGAATCCGTTGGGACCACTCTTGATTCTGGTTGCATTTGTACCTTCTATGTCTTCTGTTGGACCTACACCTACCATCCCATCGACGACTAATGGGCTATGGGCTTTTGTGGACACTTTTGGTCCACCTCTCCCCAGTCAACAGTCAGTACCACACCTCTGATGGAAAACCCTGCTATCCCACCGGTCCTAGGTTCAAACCCTATCATGACACCCAACACGAGTGGAACCTAGTACATAACGGTTTCTGCCCCTTTTGTGTCACCGCCCGACCTTTGACAAGTGCTACATATAGCACTCCTTATAACACTACATATATCATGGTTAGAACGAGTCCCTTCAACGACCCCTTTGGTTGGAATCCATTGTTTAGTTCCAACCCCTAGGTTCAAATGTTTGGGGGCACTGTTCCCAATATGCACATACCAGCCGGGAACGTTATAGTTCCCCCTTCGTTTACAGGAAAACAGGGACAGTCATTGATTGACATGAATCCTCCTTATGTTATTCAAGGACATGTAGTTAATTACATGGTGAGTAGGATCCCTCAACAAGGTCTCGCTCAATCCATATGGGCACCCCACCCTCAACCTCAAATGAGTCAAGGGGGCATTCCTTATTGTTACACAGTAATTTGTCACTGTCTTCCCGTCAGTCACCCTACTGTGTCAGGAATTCACAATAATCAAATTCATGCCTTCTGAACTGGCCAAAAACCCACTTTTCCAAAGTTTTCCTCATCAGCGCGTCTGTTTCTAAAATATCTGCGATGACTGGCGCTTCATAACAGACCACATGCACTGCCAGGGTGGAAGCACACGACTTTTCCGCGCTGATCGAATTTCATGACCAGCGCAGCCTCTGTTTGTATTTACCCACGCTGACATGGCCTTTTCCATTATGTCTTTGCGACGTCAGTGCGCCAGACTAGTTATGCACCCGCGCTGATCCAGTTTTGGCGAATTTGTTCCAACAGCCAGCCTTCCAGATAACTCCAGACTTGGTTGTTGGCCTTGTGAGTATCGATTCCCTTCTATGGCATGTCTGTTCGACCCTTTGCAACTACTTCCCTTAAGGATAAGCTCATCCTTCCACCCTTTTAGGAGGCTCCTTCTCCTATATAAACTTCCACCATTACCATGAGCAGCTAGTTTGGAATAGCTTGGATTGTGCAGAGCTTATAGTGCTCAGATTGCTGCTACTATAGGTAGTTGGTGTGATAAGTGTGGAAGTTCTTGATAGCTTAGGGAAGGTTGTTTTGTGTTGCTTGTGTGAGAGAGAGAGTTTCTTGTCTTGGGAGAATCATTTCCAAAGGTGAATGCTTGAGACACTTGCTGACTGGCCCCTCCTGAGAAGGATACCGACGTCAGAACATTTGGTTGTACTCTTCTCTGCTTGATTAATAATAGATGACTGCTATTATTGTTCCATTCTCATTTGTCTATGAAATGGTTAAATGTGAATTACAGCCTTTCTGACTGATGTATGGTTTCTTTTATTAGATTTCACGCTTGTGTTTGCTTCCTCTTCGTGTGTGCAGGTGTCTATTCGCGGAGATCGCGGAGGATCGTGACCAACCAGAGCGAAGGATCGAGGGTGGCATCTCTTCATCAAACAACAGCGCTGGAATCCAAGTAGGTGCTCTTTGCCTCTTGTCTAATTGTAATTAGGAACTTGCATAGCAGCATTGACTGATTGTTGCTAGACCCGTTCTGGGCTAGTAGGGATCGCCTCTATCCGTAGAGGGGATTTACCTCTCCAACAATTTGGCGACTCCGCTGGGGATCAGCCTTTTGTCTCTTGTGTCCATTCTTTGTGTTTGAATTTGATTGTTCTCTCTTTTCAAGTTTTGGGGATTGTTTCTCTGCTTGTAGCCTTCCTGGGTCCATCTGGGAAGTGTCTTAATTGTTAAAAGAGTTTCTACCTTTGGTTTGGGAGTTTTTTGCTTTGATTCTACTCGTTTTTACCCTCGGCGCGGTTTAATTCAAAACAGACACGCTGACATCGCACACCTGCTTCTTTGTTCTCCCTGTCATCGCTCCTGTACGATTAACAGTCGCGCTGACCTCGTTTTTGAGACAGCGCGCTTTATCCATTTGCTTCCGCGCTGACGTCACAAAGTTGCTACAGGCCTTCTCTTATCAGTGCCGAGTTGCTGAAGGCCACCCGCGCTGATCTTGTAGAATTCATTTTTGTCCAAATTAGCCTCCTGAACCTGTTGCTTGGACTTTCCCCTCTTCTCTCCACTTGGTCTGTGACTTGTTTTTCATTGCCTGAACTCTGAAGTGCTTGTTTGCGAAGTCTTGTTCCACAGGGTTTCGTTTTTGCTCAGTTTTCGGTTTTGCAAATACCTTCCTCTTTGCTTTCGCTGCTTGGTTTGTATTTCGGCCATCACGTTTACAGTTGCTGGATTGTGTTGAATCTCTAATTGACTGGTTGGGACTCTTATCCTCCGGGTGTTTGCTTTTCTCCATTGATTTTGCACTTTAGCCCTAAGGCATCTAGTGGCCGTGTGTGTGTCAAGCCTTCCGTAGGGATATTTTTCTCTTGGTTGACCAGCCAACTTCAGATTTGTTTTTTACACTTGTTCAGTGATTGTTGAAGTGTTTTTGGTTGTGCTTCCGAGCGGTTTTTGCTGCTTCCTTGCTTGAAGTCCTGTTTGTCTTGCCGAGCTTAGATCACATAGCTCGTGCAGAACTTGGTTTTTCCTTTTGATTTGGAAATCTTTGTTGGATGTTTTGGGAACTTTGTGTGCTTTCATTAAGTGATTTGCTTGGTGTTCCTGTTCCTCAAAATTCATTTGGATGCTTTGTGCCACTGAAAGAAAATCAAACTAGTAGCTTTGCTTTCGAGAATTGAAAAGGGAAAGAACATTTCATTGATTCGCATTTTCAAAAGAAAAGTTTCCTTTCCTTGCTTTTAGCTGCATTAGGCTGTTTGATTGCTTGTGTTCGTTTTGTTTGATCAAAAATTCTTTACTTTCTCATAGCTAGAATTCATCGAACAAAATGATATTCTTTGGCATGTAGTTTGCATCTAGGTAATTGTGAGAGAACATACGTTAGGACCTGAAATCGAAACTTAATTTCAAGATCAACCATAAAATGAACTGAATTAACCTAAAAATGCATTGGAACTAAACGCAAACATCTAGAGGTCTAGGTTAGAGACGTGTTCCGGCGTCTTTAAACATAGTCACTGTTGTTTCACATTATGGTTGGGTGATTCCTCCTTCTGTGACTCGATAGTGGTCTAACACGGACTGTGCTCCCACGTACCGTCGCGTATATAGGGAGACCCCGCTAGGCTTTTATCCTTTATCCATAGGAAGCCGAGTCTGCCGCCTTGTGAACCGTAACGCACCGAACACAGCAGTCGGGAAGATTGACTGCAGTACGGAAAGTCCTTGGCTCTCATACGATTGCTAAGGTGTATAAGTAGTTTTACGGATCGCCTAGTAAACCCTATACCTAGAGTCTCCAGAGCAGTCACTTTTGATCCTTTTCGGACTCCCTAAATGAAAAGGTTCCTGTGAGCGTCTTGTCACTTCGTGCTCATTAAACATTCGAAGGAGACTGGAGTCATCTTTTCGTCCTTTTCTCGACTCTTGAAACATGAAAAGGTCAAGTTTGGTTCTTGTGTCTTAAAATTAATTCGGCCACGATAACATCACCTGGTTAGATCTTGTGTGCGTTAGTTTTGAGTAGGGTCTTTATCGTTAGTTTGCTTTAGGTTTTCTAAGGGGTCTTGTCATCCTGGCTGACCCGTCAACTCCCGGTCCGAGTGATCAAGGTTCTCCATCTTCTGTTGCTCCAGAGGTACCAGTTGTAAGCGATACTCTTCCCATTGTCCCGAGTATCCAGCCTATCAACGTACGTGCCCCGGGCGACGAAGATTACATAGAAGATTGGAATCCTATCTGGGAGCCTGACAGCGATAATACCCCCCGTACTCCTTTCGGTATGTCGTCTCCGATGTCTACTTCCCCCATGGATGAGACATCTTCCAGCACAGGCGAGACACCCGTGGTGACAGACATTGAAAATCCGATCCCAGCTACCTCTCCACTCCCTCCACGATATCAATCAGTGAGGGATAGGATAGCTGCTAGAACTACTTCTACGACTATATGGGATCCTAGTCTTATTGCCACCACGGGGCCCTTTATTTCGCGACCTCTTAATACACCTGTTACTTCAGGTCTTAATACGCCTGTTACCTCAGTTCCTACCAATCCAACCGTTTGTGTAGCGCGCCCGACTCCGGTCGTCAGTGCTGTGACAGCATCCTCATCCACAAACCCTGGAGCTGGTCCCTCTTACAACCAGGGCCAGCCAGGGGTTTCGTCTGGAGTCATTGATCCTGCACAAAGTGCTCAGCCCTCTTCTGGTGGTGTTCCAGGAGCAGGGCCGTATGATGCCCATGGGCAGCCCATTGTGGACCCAGATTACCAAGGTCCACTCTTTTATTATGACGCTAACGGTCAGTACCTCGAGAACGTTTCATCCCTGCCTCGTCGTCCTTTCGAGGAGAACCCGGAACCGTTGGACGTTACATATGATCCCGTTACTCACGTTTTTCATGGGCGCCGAAATCCCCCCGGACAGCCCCAAGGACCACCCAATCAAGGCCAGCCGCCTTATGTGCAAACCCCTCAAGGGCAACCACTTTATGGCCCGCCTTACCCAGGACAATCTGGGGGCCCACAGGGACAACCCTACCTGGGACAACCCTCGGCCGTTGGAGGTCCGTCGTATTCATATCAAAGTCGACCTACTGGATATCCAGGGCAACCTGGTACCCAGCAAGGTTACCCAACTGGACGACCCGGGCAGCCTTACATTCAACAAGGCCAACCCGGTTTCCAGCAAGGGTACCCATCTGGACAAACTGGGCAAGTTTATACTCCTCAAAATCAACCAACAGTCCAGCAGGGATATCCTCTTGGGCAGGGGGGGCAACCCTACGTTTAGCAGGGTCAACCCACTGCTCAATCCATGCATCCTTCTGGGCAAGGGGGGCAGCCTGCTATACAGCAAGGCCAACCCACTGCTCAGCCTATGCACCAAGGGGGGCAGCCCGCTATACAGCAAGCCCAGCCCTCTGCTCAGTCTGTGCACCCTGGGGGGCAGACGGGCCAACCTTCTATGCAGCAAGGTCAACCCGCTGTCCGCCCTAATCATCCATCTGGACCAGTTGGCCAACCTCAGGGTCAACCAGCTGTTCAGCCGGCTCAGTCATCCGTTCCGCAAGGACAACCCTTGGTGGTCCATGGACAACCTGGCACCCAGCAAGTCCATCCTGCTGGCCAACCAGGTCCATCTCAAATCCAACCAAGTCAACCTTCGGGCCAGATGATCCAAGCCGCGCCGGTTCAAGGACATTACTCTGGGCCTCAAAATCAAACAGGTTATCAAATGCAAGGTGGGCCACAGCCTCAACCTTCTTACCAGATGCAGCCTCCCTATCAGGCTCAGTATGGGACCCAGCAACCATATGGCTACCAGCAACCCCAGGGGCAAACTCAGTTTGCTCCTTATCAAAATTATCAACAACCACAGGTCACTCCTTACCAAAATTATCAGTATGGTGCACCTGTGGGGCAAGTTTCTAATACATGGGGAGCTGGGGGGCAGACACAGGGACAATCGTCCGCATATGGCCAGAATCCGTATGGACAGAACCCCTACGGACAAGGTCCCTATGCGCCAGGCCCTTTTGGGCCAGGTCCATCGGGGCAAAATTCTTATGCGCCAAGCCCTTTTGGGCCGGGTCCGTCTGAACAGAGTTCGTGGGGGCAACAACCATCTGGTTGTCGCCTCGAATCCGCAGCCACAAATGTCCTTTAACCCGCAGTTACCATTCTTAGCAACGTTGGAACTGCTTGATGTGTCCAAGTTAACAAATGATCCTATTTTGCATAATCCGTATTGGCCACCGGTTCCGACCAAAATACCAGGTGATTGTCCAAAGTTTGATGGCAAAGCTGGTGAAGACCCTCAGGCCCATGTAATGACTTATCACCTTTGGTGTTCATCAAACTCATGGCTTGATGATTCTATCCGGCTTCGCCTCTTCCAGAGAACTCTCACTGGTTCAGCCGCTAAGTGGTACATCGAACTAAATCGCGGCATGTTTCAAGATTTCAACTCGTTGGCTATGGCCTTCTTGACTCATTTTCAGTTACCCATTCGGTACGAGACTGGGACACATCTCCTCACGTCTCTCAAACAGGATACGACTACGCACATCTCTGATCATATACATGAATGGAGAAGGCGTCGTCGCTTGATTAAATTTTGGATTCCTGATCAACTCCTGACCGACTGGTTCACGACTTCCTTTGTCCCTAAGATTGCAAAAGACATCGCAATGGGAGCGTGTGTAACTGAGGAGCAAGCAATCGCGTGAGCTCAGTACCTCGACCTAGTGTACTCTCAATCGGGTACTTTGTATGAGTATTTGCCAGACGCCCCGAGGCCTGGACAGCCCAAGGCTCCACCAAAGCCTTCTGTTGATGGAGTCATTGGTTCTGTGAATTCATCATCAAAGAAATCGGCCGCGAACCCTGGGAAGCAGAAACAGAATGCCTCTAACGAAAATGCTTCTCAAGGCCAATCAATTTCTGGGACTACCTCCGAGGTAAACGCCGTCCAGTCCACTGCGGCGGATAAATCCTCGAAAGGCAAAAAGAAAGGGAAAGCTAAAGATAAATCTGGATAGCCCAAGCAGGACCCTCCTAAGCCTCCCTCCGAGGAAGGAGCTAAACGAAAGCCTAAGTATCCTTGTCTCATCTGCGATGAGGATCACTACACCAAGGATTGCCCAAGGCGGTCCGAAGTGAGTCGACTCCTGAAGGGTGCTCCGGGGCCTCCTGCTGTGCTAAAAGAGCCTTTCCCTTCCCAGCAGACCCAAATGGTGGCAGATCCCTCTCAATCCTCTTCCTCGTTCGGTTCTCAAGTGTTCATGGCTGGAACGATTCCCATCCATGTTTCGACTCGAGCGAAAGATTATCCATCTCCAGCCGGGAAAGAGCCGGAGGTTCCCTCCAGCGCTCCTCCGTCCAGGTCTGGTCCCCTTCACATCGAACGACCCAGCACTGAGACGATCCCCCGACCCCCTCCTAAAGGTGTACTCAGGAAGTCATCTTATAACCCCAATGCTCGTGCTGCCCAGCACTATAGCATTGTCGAGGACTTAGCTCAGGCTCCGTCTGCTATGTCCGCGTTAGAAGTCCTCCAGAGCTGCCCCTCCCAGAGGAAGTCCTTGCTATCAGCAATTGGTGGCATCAACCTGGCAGATTCGGATTTAATTTCTTTTGATCTCGAGGGTTTCACACAGAGACTGCCTCATCAGGTGGCTTTCCTTATACAGGTCCTCATCAACGGCAAAACGATCCATCGTACAGTCATTGATGAGGGTGCCTCAACCTGCATCATGTCAGTTGCTTGCTGGAAGGCTATTGGTTCTCCTGCTCTGAGCCAGTCTCCTATGACCCTTGAAGCTTTCGATGGAAGAGAATCTCATCCATATGGTATCCTCCCACGATTGCCTATCTCTTTAGAAGGGAAAACCGTAGAGGTAGAGGTTGAAGTTGTTGACGCTAATCTCACTTACAACCTCCTCCTTGGACGAAGCTGGACATACGCCATGCAAGCCGTGGCTTCCTCCTTGTTCCGTGTCGTTCACTTCCCCCATCAAGGAAGAATCGTCACGGTGGACCAGCTGTCCTTTTTTGCTTCCTCTTCTGAAGGAAATGTGCCATTCGTGGAGCATACCTCCAAGTCGTTAGTGAGTGTGGGTGCCGGACTGTTCAAAGATCCCTCCTTAATGGGAGTCTTTCCCCTCCCACCTCCGAATCTCGCCCCTGTTAACATGATTTCAGTACGTTCTAATCCATGGGTTCTTCCTCCCTTGAATCAGGAAGACTCTTGGGGTGATATGATGCCGTTGAGTCCTGCCGAGCTCAACTACATCGAGATTGTCGCTGCATCGGCTCCCCCTCCTGAACCTGCTTTTCTAAGCAGCGTTCCCGATTCATATGATCATTTCCCTTGGCTGGGAGATGAGGCCACTTCGGATCCCCTGAAGGAAACATTTCCCTCCGATGAGGCCATCATAGAGACTATGTCTCTCGAAGAGCTCCCTTGGTTAGATCACCACCATCGCTCTTCGTTTCTCCCTCCACATTCGGAAATGGTCGCATGTCTCGAGCGGTTTGCTTCATGTGTCCCATCTCCGCCTCTCCAAACACCTGTTCAGCTATATCAAGTGTCTTCGGAAGGCAATATGGGTAACATCACGCAGACCCAGCCTATCGACATCTCTGTCAAACCAGGGATTGTCGAGAATATTTTCATTGGAGTCACATGCACTCCTGAGGAAGTTCAACTCTATACCGCTTTATTTCGTGAATTCCGCGATGTCTTCGCATGGTCTTACGAGGAAATGCCCGGCATCGACCCTAGTATTGTGGTGCACGAAATACCTACTTATCCAGGCGCTAAGCCTGTTCGTCAGCGCTTACGTCCAGTGCACCCTCGAAAGGCTGCAGCCATCAAGGCCGAAGTCGAAAAGCTTCTTCGAGCTGGTTTTATCTATGCCATCCCCCTTACGGAGTGGGTGTCCAATATAGTCCCTGTGAATAAAAAGCAGGGCACTATCCGGGTCTGTGTTGACTACCGCGATATCAATCGTGCCTGTCCAAAAGATAACTTTCCTACGCCTTTCATTGATCAGCTTATTGATGACTGCGCAGGAAGTGAGATTTATTCATTTATGGACGGCTTCTCTGGTTATAATCAGATCAACATAGCCCCTGCAGACCAGCATAAGACAGCTTTCATTTGCCCTTGGGGCACCTTCGCTTATAAGAAGCTTCCTTTCGGTCTTAAAAATGCCGGTGCCACTTTCCAGCGTGCGATGTCATATGCTTTTCATGATATTCGACACATCGTACAGCCTTACCTGGATGACCTCCCAGCTCATTCAACTAAGCGACAAGACCATCCATCTCATCTACGCGAAATTTTTCTCCGCTGTCGACACTACCGTATTCGACTCAATCCGCATAAGTGTGTCTTCTGCGTAGAATCTGGCCGACTACTCGGGTTCATCGTCTCCCGGGAAGGCATCCGTCTGGATCCCCTCAAAGTCGAGGCCATTTTGAATCTTCCTCCCCCTGCCTCTTTGCAGCAATTGCAGAGCTTGCAGGGAAAAGCTAATTTTCTCAGACGATTCATTCTGAATTATGCCGAGGTGGCTAAGGGTTTCACACGGTTATTAAAGTGAGACACACCCTTTCGTTGGGATGCTATCGCCCAGGAATCTTTCGAGCGCCTTAAAGACCTTCTTGTCTCAGCTCCGCTCTTAAGACCCCCGAACTATCACCGTGATTATACTCTCTATCTAGCCGCCGCTGACACCACCATCGGCATGGTTCTAGTGCAGGATGATGATGCCGGCACCGAGCACGTTATCTATTATCTTAGTCGCAACCTTCTGGATACAGAAACTCGCTACGCATATGTCGAGAAGTTGGCATTGGTAGCTGTCTGCGCCGTCCAACGATTCCGGCATTATATCCTGTTGCGCACAACGACCGTGATCTCTGATTGCAACCCCATGACCTACATTTTGTCACGTCAGCTGCTGGGGGGCAAATACTCAAAGTGGATTGTAATCCTCCAAGAGTTCGACTTGGAATTCACTGCAGCCAAGTCTAAGAAATCTCTGGTCTTTGCTGAACTGCTCTGTTCCTTACCATCTCACTCTGCACCATCTCGTTCGGAGGAGCATATCCTAGATGAAACATTGTTTCTCATCAGCACCCTCGACCCGTGGTACGGGGACATTATCGTATATTTGCAAACGTCTTCCTTCCGTCCAAATGTATCAAAAGATGCTCGACGGCAAATTCGTCACCAAGCTCAACCCTATCGCATTTTGGGCGATACCCTGTACCGCCTCGGCGTTGATTCTGTTCTCCGCCACTGCTTGACTCTCGAGGAGGCTGAGCGGGTGTTGAATGACTGCCACTCTGGTGCTTGTGGCGGTCACATGTCCGGATATGCTACCGCCCAGAAAATTCTCCGTGCTGGTTACTTCTGGCCTTCTATTTTCAAAGATTGCATTCTTGCCGTTCGTGCATGCCATGAATGCCAAGTATACCACTGGAAAATGCGTGCTCCTCCTGCACCACTGCACCATGTTGTCTCCGTAGGTCCATTTTCCAAATGGGGCATCGATTATACGTCCTGTAACCCTCGTTCGGCCGGGGGACATGGGTACATCATCGTTGCCGTGGATTATTTCACCAAGTGGGTCGAAGCGATGCCTACATTGAACGAAGACGGTTACACAGCGGCGCAGTTCTTATTTAATCATGTAATTACTCATTTCGGAGTCCCTCAGGCCATTGTCACGGATCACGGAAAACATTTCCGTAATCACATGATGACGGAACTAACGACCCAACTAGGCTTGTGTCAAGATAGTTCGACACCGTACTATCCACAATCCAACGGTCAAGTCGAGGCCGTGAACAAAGTCTTGATCACCATGCTTCAACGCACCGTCAATACGCACAAGTCTAATTGGCATCTGATGCTGTTCCCAGCCTTGTGGGCCTACCGAACTTCTGTGAAGGACGCCACCGGTTTCACTCCGTTTCAGTTGGTTTACGGACTGGAGGCCACCCTTCCCGTCGAATGTGAGATTCCTTCGTTGAAATTAGCTGTCGAGTTGCTTCCCAACACCACTCCGGTGGAGGAACGGCTTCTTTACCTAGAACGGTTAGACGAGACTCGTCGTTTAGCTTCTCTGGCTATCGAAGCGCAAAAGAAGAGAGTCAAGGCTCACTTTGACCAGAACATTCATCCTCGTTCCTTCGTTGAGGGAGATCTAGTACTACTCTACGATCAAGCTAAAGATAAGCTGGGGGCAGGAAAACTCGAATCCATGTGGCTAGGTCCCTATATCGTGAAAAGAGTTTTACAAAAGGGCGCATATGAGTTGATTGATTACGAAGGAAATCCTCTTGACAAGCCCCGCAACGGGCTGTATTTGAAGAAATATTATGCATGACTCTGTGCACTCAGTTTGTACATACGCGTGTTTAGTGTGTTTTGTGTGCATGATTTCATGTTTTTCTTTGGTGTAAAGGCGTGTTTGCCTCTTATTGTGTTTTCTCCTTCTTGTGCAGATGTCTAGTGCACCTTATGTTGGTTTCGCTGATGGCGCCTGCCGTAGTACTTGCAATTTGTCTTCTGCGGCGTGGGCAATCTATGATCCTCACGGAGAGTTGCTAGATCTTCAAGGAGTCTGCCTCGGTCGTACCACTAATAATGTTGCCGAATACAGTGCCGTAATTGAGCTACTAGCTGAAGCAGTTGATCTCGGCATTCGAGCAATGATGGTAAACCTGGACTCCCAGCTTGTCGTTCATCAACTCAACGGGCGATATTCCGTCAGAGACCAACGTATCCTAAGGTTGTATCTACGTGTCAGATTGTTAGAAAGGAATTTCGATTATATCACATATCAACATATTCCAAGACGATTAAACACGTTGACTGATGCATTGGCAAATCATGTGTTAGACAGACATTTGCGAAATAGATAAACATCATACAAGAAAGCGTAGAAAGCATAATAGAGTGAAGCATATGTAAATAAGATATTTCCCAAGCATAGTTTGCATGCGTACTGTGTGTGTGCTTTTAAGCTTGCATTTAAAAAATTAAAATATATGGGTCATGTGTTGTGCAATTCATACATAAGATTACATTTGTACTGAACATTTGCATAGCATAAACAAAACATCATCATATGTAACAAGATCCATCCAAAAATCGGTATGTATATATATATATATATATATATATATATATATATATATATATATCGTGTGGCGCACTAAGGCGCTCAAAAATAAGTGTGTATGTCAAAAATAGAGTCACTGTCCTCAGTACATCCGAGACATATGTCTCTCAAAACATCAGTGGAAGTAAACCTAGGCGACTAGTGTGCTGGGTTATGCTCTCTGTAGCATACAGCTGCTCGTGCCACCCGCCTCATAAGGTGATGCATCCTGGGTGCCACCCCCACTGTGTGGATCTGATGCTCTATAGGGACCTCCTCGACCCCCTGGTAATCCGGCACTCCCTCCAGCAAACCCTCAAGGTTGCGGGCCACAGTCTCCGACGTATCCACTCCTGGAGGAACTAAGGCTAGGGCTCCAGCTCCTTGCCCCTCTCTCCGTGCCGTTGGGGCTAGGCCAATGGGTCTCACAGGTCCCACATCTGCATACGATGACATTTATTAAGACATATACATAAAAAACCAAAAACATCAAAAAATGTTAAAATGAGATCAAGTGACATACCTCCATCATCCCAATGCTCTCCTGCGGGCAGTGGCATGTCAGGATCATTGCGGAAGTCCATGCCGGCATATGGCCAGTCCTCCACAATGACAACCTGGCGGTCCAGCCACTCTCTGAAGTACACTCCCCAAGATACTGGGCGACCACCACCTCCACGGGGCATGACGCGGGCCCATCGACTGGCCCTCGTCTCCCGAGGACCTCTAGGTGGATCCACAGCCATCGTCTGTAACTGTAAAGCTGGCACCCGCTCCAGCATGAGCGGAAGAAGAAGCGACCCATACGCGAACTGCTTCGTCTCTCCACGGCGGTAGTTGCTTAGTTGCCTCTTCATGCTAGTGGTCACAGCAATCACCCAGTCAAAGATGGTGGGCTGTAAGCACTCCAGAGCTAACAACAGTTGGTTCTTCGAGGCCTCATGATTGGCCAAGGAACCCGCTGCCCGTGTCACTAGGAAGAGTATCGTGCGGAGAGGCATGTCCCGCACTGTCGGGATAGCAACCTTCCCGCTCCGTGTCTTTTCAACTCCTGGGCATACTCTAGCCATTAGCTGGTCCAGAGTCTCGCCGCTGGGTCGCTGCCCCTCCAGGATGGGCCTCTGGCCCCGGCGTGACAAACCAATCAAGAAATAGATATCCGAGGCATCAAACTCGACGTCTTGGCCGCGGATGGTGAATTTCCCGTCTATTGGATTCCAAGCTCTGATCAGGAACTCCAGCAAGTCAGGTTGCGCTCTCAGGCGCGGAGTCAGGAAGAACTTCAGGAAACCGCATGCCCGCATTGCATTCCGGCATTCGGCAAGTGCATATGCGGCTATATCTTCATTATCATGGGCTCTCTCTTGCCATACAAAAGCCATGTTGCCCTGCAAAGCCATGAAGAAACATTAGAATGCTGTTTGTGGAAAATTGTACGTTCATTTTGTAAAAAATCAATTTTTTCCGCGCCAGCGCGACTGTTTTAAAAACAGTCGCGCTGAAAATGGCGCCCCTGTGTTTTTTCATTGGGTCAGCGCGGAAGCACACGTGTTTTCCGCGCTGACCCAAAAGGTGGTACGTGTAATTTTAAATCGATCAGCGTGGCCCCGAGCGGGAAATCCGCGCTGACCGAGAGCGCATCCACGCTCAAAGAATTTGTCCAAATGGGCGAATTCCACTGTTAAAATGCTACCAAAAGGACTCAAAATGGAGCGCATGGCAAGAGGAACCTACCTGGATCAAGCCGTTCGATGAATGGTGTCTGCACAGGGAAGAATTTGCTCCGTCAACTTCACAGCTTCACAATGTTCTCGGAGGCTCAATATGGTAACAATGGTAAAAATGACTATTTACCCTTCTATTTATAGTAAAAATGGCTTAATTAACTATAGATTTTACAAATGTGGGTTTTTGTCATGCTTTTACCATGGATTTAGCACTTCTGTCAGTGTCTTAAGTCTTTATGCATGTTTTAATGTGTTTTTTAACATGTCGAACGGATTTATGCGGGTATTTTTACTGTGCAGGTCCTCAGAAACGGTGAAGTCATAATGGTCCTAAAAAACACTTGGTCCCAAAAAATGTCGTCTTTGAGCTCTTTTCCGACATGAAACAAGAAAAGATGGCCGAGCTTCCTTTCAGCTCATTAAAGGGAACGAGAGGCAGTCGTTTTAAGCTCTTTTTCCGACCGTGTAACTTAAAAAGATTGCCGGGTGTTTGTCGTTTCGCACTCGTTATTGGCTCTAAAACGACGTGTTTCCGACCGCTTTTTTACTTTTTCGGGTCGAAGGCACTATTTACGAAAAATACTCCTCGATCGTAATGATCGGGCGGTTCTTTTGAGCATTGTTTTATACTTTTTCGGGCTCGAGAGACACAACTGTACGAAAAAGGACCCCCCTGGAGTCTCCTTTTCCGCTGTCTTTTCAGACTCTCTAAACAAGAAAAGACGCCGAGTTTTTCCTTTGTCAGGCTCGTTAAACACTTGATGACATCGGGCATCGTCGAAATGACACTCTTCAAGCATATGCTATCCCCGTCAAGCTTGTCATCCAAAAATAACCGGGGTACCTGCCAGAAATGGTGGGGAAAATGGAACTGCAATTGTTGCGTCGGCAGTATGTCGCTCTTGAACATGGCACTGGTCTGCATTCGTGTCGGGTGGGAATTTCTCATTTTGTTTCACAACTGACCTCCGTGGGTACGGGTTATCCTATTTGGCCTCTCATTTGCTCATTGCCATCATCATCATACCCTCTGCTCATTTGATGTCAAATACTGCCAAATCCATTGAAGTGCTGTCGATATGTTCAAGAGAAGTTGGCCTCTGCAATAATACAACCCCATCTGCTATCTCACACAAATCATTTTACCTCTGTCTCGTGTCGATGATGTGGGAAACATTATGGCCCACCTTCGATCAAGGTCACTTCCTGTCGACTTCAGTTCATTATCCGGGAAGGTGACTTAGAGACTCCCTTCAGGTGCCTTAGAGCCTGCATGCCTCAATGGCAGGTTCTTCGTGTTCGACGCGAGGTTTTCATCATTGGCCTCCGATCGAATGATTCTGCGGGTGTTCGACGCTAGCTCATTGATTCACACGCCGCAGATTGTACCTATAGTACCTTGAGGACCATTGTCATTATTGGTGGTACCTCTCGCGTCTGTTAACAGTTTTCATCATTGACTGGTAATCAGACGATGTTCATGCATGTTCGACTTCAGCTCATGTATTCACATGCTTGGACTTGTACTTTGTTCGGGTCGGGACGGAGCGCAAGACCCTGGATCTCTGTCTGTTATGGTCCAGGTTGCGATTTTGTGGATGATCATTACATGACTCATTGATGGATGGCTGCGCCCATACCTGAGTCTTCATGGATGGCTGCGACCATACCTTATCATTATTCTGGTCTCTTTAGCTGGGTGGCTGCGTCCATTCCACAGACCTTTTTCGCATGTCTTTCGGATGGCTGTGCCCATGCCTAGACTGCATGTACTTGATTATCAGAGATATTCGGTCCTTCCTGGTGGTGTTCCAGTTCGGCAAGTTTCGTAAAGCATTTCACCCCTCCCACTCTCTCGGTCTTCATGCTTTAGGGGGCATCTGTTACACAGTAATTTGTCATTGTCTTCCCGTCAGTCACCCTACTGTGTCAGGAATTCACAATAATCAAATTCATGCCTTCTGAACTGGCCAAAAACCCACTTTTCCAAAGTTTTCCTCATCAGCGCGTCTGTTTCTAAAATATCCGCGATGACTGGCGCTTCATAACAGACCACGTGCGCTGCCAGCGCGGAAGCACACGACTTTTTCGCGCTGATTGAATTTCATGACCAGCGCAGCCTCTGTTTGTATTTACCCGCGCTGACATGGCCTTTTCCATTATGTCTTTGCGACATCAGCGCGCCAGACCAGTTATGCACCCGCGCTGATCCAGTTTTGGCGAATTTGTTCCAACAGCCAGCCTTCCAGATAACTCCAGACTTGGTTATTGGCCTTGTGAGTATCGACTCCCTTCTATGGCATGTCTGTTCGACCCTTTGCAACTACTTCCCTTAAGGATAAGCTCATCCTTCCACCCTTTTAGGAGGCTCCTTCTCCTATATAAACTTCCACCATTACCATGAGCAGCTAGTTTGGAATAGCTTGGATTGTGCAGAGCTTATAGTGCTCAGATTGCTGCTACTATAGGTAGTTGGTGTGATAAGTGTGGAAGTTCTTGATAGCTTAGGGAAGGTTGTTTTGTGTTGCTTGTGTGAGAGAGAGAGTTTCTTATCTTGGGAGAATCATTTCCAAAGGTGAATGCTTGAGACACTTGCTGACTGGCCCCTCCTGAGAAGGATACCGACGTCAGAACATTTGGTTTTACTCTTCTTTGCTTGATTAATAATAGATGACTGCTATTATTGTTCCATTCTCATTTGTCTATGCAATGGTTAAATGTGAATTACATCCTTTCTGACTGATGTATGGTTGCTTTTATTAGATTTCACGCTTGTGTTTGCTTCCTCTTCGTGTGTGCAGGTGTCTATTCGTTGAGATCGCGGAGGATCGTGACCAGCCAGAGCAAAGGATCGAGGGTGGCATCTCTTCATCAAACAACAGCGCTGGAATCCAAGTAGGTGCTCTTTGCCTCTTGTCTAATTGCAATTAGGAACTTGCATAGCAGCATTGACTGATTGTTGCTAGACCCGTTCTGGGCTAGTAGGGATCGCCTCTATCCATAGAGGGGATTTACCTCTCCAACACTTATCTTGGGGGTACTTACATCCCCCAGTCTAAGAATCCCTATGGACAACGACAATACATGACTTTACCCCAAGGAAATTACTATTCCATGCATCCTATGTATAATATTGGGAACAACACGATGGGAGGACCGCAAGGATCCTCAAGTCTAGTGTCATCACCTTGGTCTGATTTGGGGGCATCAAACACATTGCCTTTCTTGGCGATGCTTGATATCCCTGACTTGTACAAAATCACCAATGACCCCATCTATCAAAACTTCCTTTGGCCTCCAATCCCTCACAAAATTACCACATACATCCTGAAGTTTGAAGGGAAACAAGGGGAGGATCTGGGTACACATATCACCACCTATCATCTATGGTGTGTTTCTAACTCCATGGTGGATGATAGTCTCTGGCTACAAATCTTTCCTTGCACCCTTATTGGTAATGCAGCTAAAAGTGGTAGATTGAGTTACCACGAGCATCAGTCAATACCTTTGGCGCTTTAGTGATAGAATTCTTAAAGCTCCTCCACCTACCCATCCACCATGAAACTGGGACTGAACTCCTTACTTCTTTACGTTAGGACACCGCCACCCACATCTTTGATCACATCCATGAATGGATATGTAGGCAGAGGCTAGTCAAAGCTTCTCTCCCAGACTATCTATTAGCAGATTGGTTCTACAAATCTCTTCTCCATCAAATCGCTAAAGATTTCGCCTTAGGTGGTGTGGTCATAGAAGACCAATCCATTCGTCATGACCAACACTTATATTTGATATATTCATAGTCTGGCACATTATATGATGTCATTCCCAATACCCCTAGAAACTCCAATGCTCCCGCTACTCACCAACTCGGTGCGCATGTTGATGGTATTATTGGCACTGCCTCTGGGGCTGCTATAAAAAAACTTAGTGGTCACATTGCCCAGTTGTGAGTTGACCCCGCTACCTAATCGACTACTCCTCCTACTACTGTGATAAAATTTGTGCAGTCTACACAAAAATCCAATGGTAAGAACAAGAAGAAAAAGAAAAAGACCGCTCCTTCTGAAGAGCAGTCAACCAAGCAGTACAACCCAATGCAGAAATTTATTGTGCCTTCTGACAATGGAAAGGAAAAACCTACCAAATTCCCTTGCAAAATATGTGTGGAAGACCATATGACACATCGTTGTCTATGTCTCCATGAATGTACATATTTCCTTGCTCAAAAGGACACTGACCGGACCCCTGCAATAATAAACAACCCTTTCCCTACTCAGTAGTAGCAACACCTTATTTCAAACCAACCCCAACCCCCACAAGGGGCAACGATGGTTTGCATCATCCTTCAGCTGGTGAAGGACCATCTACCATTTACACCTTTGAAACGGTAGATCTTGAAACAAGAGCCAAAACTTATGGAGCTCCAGTGGCTAATGCTGAGGAAGCCTCCTTGAGTCAAAACCCACCATCACCTCATGATCTTCATATCGAAAGGCAGGTTTCTGATCTTTTGATTTACCCCCCAAAAGGGGCACTTCATCACACAACACATAATACATCTGCACGTGCTGCCGAGAACTACAATATTGCAGAATATTTGGTGCAAGCACCATTAGCTATGTTGGCACTCAAAGTATTGCAAACTTGTCCAACACAAATGAAAGCTCTTCTTTCGGAAATTGGTGGGGTTGGCCCTCAAGATTCCATACTTGCAATTTTCAACATGGAAAAGTTTAAGCCTCCCCTTTCACACCAACTTGCATTTCATGTGAAAATATTTTCAAAAGGGTGAGGGGTACACATAACTGTCATTGATGAAGGTGCATCAATATGTGTCATGTCGGATTCATGTTGGCTTGTTTTGTGTTCTCCAACCCTATGACCACCATTGAATTCCCTTAAATCTTTCAACGTTCACACTTTCATCCGAAAAGGTTACCTAGCCAACTACACATCACTTTGAGTGGGAAAATGGTAATGGTGGATATCGAAGTCGTAGATAGAAAACTTGACTATAATTAATTGTTGGGTCGCAATTGGACTTATGCCATGACTGCCATTTTTCTATGTCTTTCATATCATCTTGTTTCCATTGGATGGAAGGATTGTCACAGTGGACCAACTATCCTTTTGCACCCAAGATTACTCCCCATTACCTAGTGTTAGAAAATTATATATTACGGAGCAATGGAACACATAAAATATTGCAGAAATATAAACACAGAAAACGCACAAAACAAGAGAGACACAGATATACATGGTTCACCTAGTTTGGGCCACGTCCACCCCGAACAGCCAGTCCTTCCTTTCTATTATCCAGCAAAATGAAGAGACACAACCTACATCAAATCCGTTGTAATATCCTCTGTTTTCTCTCACAGTCTCACCTCTCTGTTTCTCGCTCACAGAATACACATCTATTTCATAGCCTCAAATACAATACCCTCATACAAAGAGAGGGGTTGCCTTCTAGGGCAAAAAACCCTAAACTAAACATAAGTTCTACCGTCAGATCATCCACCTAATGAACGGCCCAGATTGACTAGAAATTACTATACTTTTACAAGGCAATTTTACATTTGTTTTTAGCTTCGGGGGCGTTGCCCCCGAGCCCCCGCTGGGGGACCACTGGCCCCCGGACCCCCTAGCCGAGGGGGATCGGCCCCCCCGACCCCCGCGGGGGGGAAAGGTCCCCCCCCGCACCCCCCCGCGTGGAGGGGTGTACAAACTTCCTGGGGTATACATCCAGCTGAAACAAAGACCTCTGAACAATCATGCTCCACGCACAACAATCTCCCACTTGGAGAATGATTGTAGAAACTCCACCGCTGCTTCATTTGCTGGACAACGACTCCTATTTGGACCTGGCTGTTCCTCATCTTCATTGTCATCCTTGAAGACCAATTGAAACTGAGCATATTCCAAGTTTCTCCCTGGTTACAACTTTTGTTAGCATATCTGCAGGATTCTGGCTAGTGTGTATCTTTTCCAGCTTCAACTCTCCATCTTCCAACACTGATCGTATGAAATGGTAATTGAGTTGTATGTGTTTAGTCCTGGAATGAAATGCTGAGTTCTTTGCAAGATGAATGGCACTTTGGCTATCACTATATAACGTGCCCTTATCATGCTCCTTACCCAATTCACCCATAAACCTTTGTAACCAAATCATTTCTTTACTAGCCTCTGTAGCAGCAACATAGTCTGCTTCTGTTGTTGAAAGTGCAACAACACTTTGGATTTTTGAAACCCAACTGACAGTTGTTCCTCCAACAGTAAATGCATATCTTGTAGTGCTCCTCCTGTTATCTCTGTCACCTGCCATATCTGCATCAACGTATCCCTGTAGAGAAATGTTTGCACCACCAAAGCATAATGCTTGATTTGTGGTACCTTTCAAATATCTGAGAATCCATTTCACTGCCATCCAATGTTCCTTTCCTAGATTGTTCACGTACCTGCTTACAACTCCCACTGCATGTGCAATATCAGGCCTTGTGCAGACCATTGCATATATTAAGCTTCCAACTGCTGATGCATATGGAACTTTAGACATATAATCCACGTCTTCTTGGGTATTTGGGCACATTTCCTTGCTAAGTTTGAAATGGCTAGCAAAAGGTGTACTAACTGGTTTTGCATTGTGCATGTTAAATCTTTTCAACACCTTTTGTATGTACTCATTCTGAGACAATGTTAATTTACGATTTTTCCTGTCTCTAGTTATTCTCATACCAAGGATTTGTTTTGCAGCTCCCAAATCCTTCATTGCAAATGAATTTTCCAATTTTCTTTTGAGCACATTTATTTCCTGCATGTTATATCCTGCAACAAGCATGTCATCTACATACAATAACAATATAATATAGCTGCCATCATTTTGCTTTTTCAAATAAACACAATGATCAGAGTGACATCTATTATAACCTTGTTCAGACATAAACTTGTCAAATTTTAGATACCACTCCCTAGGAGCCTGTTTTAAGCCATACAAGCTCTTCTTCAACCTGCACACTAGTTTCTCCTTCCCTTTCACCTCATATCCTTGTGGCTGCTGCATATATATCTCTTCCTCCAAATCCCCATGGAGAAAGGTTGTCTTTACATCTAACTGCTCAAGATGCAAATCTTCAGCTGCTACAAGACTTAAAATAGTTCTGATTGAAGTCATTTTAACAACAGGAGAAAATATTTCATCAAAATCAATACCTTTCTTCTGTGCAAACCCCTTCACCACAAATCTAGCTTTGTACCTCTGTTTTCCTCCATCTTCTTCCTTCAGCCTGTAAACCCATTTATTCTTCAATGTAGTTTTTCCTGCAGGCAACCTGACTAAATCCCAAGTCTGGTTATGCATTAAGGAGTCCATCTCTTCTTCCATGGCTACCTCCCACTTCTTCCTGCTTTCAACCTGCATTGCTTCTTCATAACATTTGGGTTCACCAGAATCAGTCAACAATAAATAATAAAATGAAGGAGAGTATCGTTCAGGGGGTCTACTTATCCTAGTAGATCTTATAACACCACTTTCAGGTGTTTGGGGTGCCTGTTGTTGTTGTGGTGGTTGCTGTTGTTGATTATTATTATTTTCATGCACCTTTACCTTTTCACTGATTTCATCAAGAACTGCGTATTCCTTGTTTTTTTTTCTTGTTTCTTTTCCTGCAACTGATTCTTATACAAGACCTTTTCATTGAATATTACATCTCTGGTCCTAATGATTTTGTGATTTTCGTAATCATATAAGCGATAACCAAAATCATTAACACCATATCCAATAAAGGTACATTTCTTTGACTTTGCCTCAAGCTTTGTTCTATTTTCTTTATCAATATGGACAAAGGCGTCACAACCAAAAGGCTTTAAAAAAGAGTAGTTTACCTTTTTACCTGTCCATGCTTCCTCTGGAACACCACCATCCAAGGAACTTGAAGGCCCTCTGTTTATTAGATAAACAACAGTATCTACAACATCTGCCCAAAACTGTAAAGGCAATCCTGCATGCAATCTCATGCACCTTGCACGCTCCATGATTGTTCTGTTCATCCTTTCTGACACACCATTTTCTTGTGGTGTTCTTGGAACTGTCTTCTCTCTACGAATTCCATGCTCTGAACAGTACCTATCAAACTCTTTGCTGCAATATTCACCTCCATTGTCTGATCTAAGACACTTCAATTTCTTTCCTGTCTCAATCTAAACCAAAGCTTTCCATTTCTTGAAAGTATCAAATACATCAGATTTATTCTTAATAAAATAAATCCAAGTTTTTCTAGTTGCATCATCAATAAAAGTAACATAATAACGAGAGCCACTGAGAGATGATACCTGAGCAGGTCCCCATACATCTGTATGCACAAGCTCTAATTTTTCATTCTTCTTTTCTTTCCCAACTCTGAGAAATCTGACTCTCTTCTGTTTTCCATAAATGCAATTCTCACAGAAGTCCAAATCAACATTCTTCAAACCCGACAACAAATTCCTTGAGTGAAGAATCTTCATCCCCTTTTCATTCATGTGTCCGAGCCTATGATGCCATAATGCTGCATCTGCTCCTTTGGAAGTTAAAGCATTAACAGAGTTAGAAATACCATTGCATAAATACAATGTACCAACCTTTTTGCCTTTTGCTATTACCAGGGCTCCTTTGGTGACCTTCCAAGCTTTATCTGTGAAAGTTGTCACACAACCTTCACTGCCTAACTGCCCTGTTGAAATCAGATTTTTCTTTAGATCTGGAACATGCCTTACCTCCTTTAATAGCCATTGGTTTCCATTCTGCTGTTTTAAAAGAACCTTACCCATTCCAACGATTTTACAGGGTTTATCATCACCCATACGAACTTGTCCAAAATCTCCTTGAACATAGTCATGAAAGTATTTCTTATCAGGTGTGGCATGGAATGAAGCCCCTGAATCTACCACCCAGGAATCAGTAATATTTTCGAAAGAAAGAATCAAAGCATCTTGTAACACCTCACCTGTCACATTTACTTCATGATTGTTTTCTTGTTGTGCATCTCCTTCTTTTCCCTTCCGAGATCTACAGTCTTTCTTTAGGTGTCCTTTCTTTCCACATTTCCAGCACACTATCCCCGATCTGGACTTGGATCTGCCTTTCCTTGATTTACTGCGATATCCTGAGCTCTTTCCTCTTTCCATTTTTCTTCCTCTAGACTCTGCACTCAAAGCATTTCCCGATGTCTCACCAGAGCTTTTCCGTCGCATTTCCTCGCTAAGGATAGCACCGACAACATCATCAAACTTTAAAGTACTAGATCCAGAAACGGAGTTAGTAATGGCCATTACCAAACCATTCCAACTTTCTGGTAATGAGCACAAGAATAACATAGCTCTAACTTCATCATCAAAGTTTACCCCTACAGAACTTAACTGACTTGTAACTGTATTAAAATCATTTAAATGGTTTGCAACAGGTCCACCTTCTGACATATTCATATTAAATAACCGTTTCATAAGAAATACCTTGTTTGAGGCCGAGGGTTTTTCATATAGTTTTGACAACGTCTGCATCAAACCCTCTGTCGTGGTTTCCTTCGAAATGTTGAAGGTGACTGACGCAGCAAGGCACAACCGTATTGTTCCGAGTGCCTTTCTATCGAGAAGGTTCCATTCTTCGTCTTTCATACCCGTTGGCATCTTTGTTTTTCCGCCAAATGGTAGGTATAGATCTTTCTGATACATATAATCTTCCATCTACATCTTCCACAACGAGAAGTTTTGGCCGTTAAATTTCTCGACCCTAAACTTACCATCTTCCGCCATTTCTCCCACTCGAACTAGGAACCCTTCTTTCCTGCGAGTTTATCAGCCAAATAGACCTTCGGCTCTGATACCAGTTGTTAGAAAATTATATATCACGGAGCAATGGAACACATAAAATATTGCAGAAATATAAACACAGAAAACACAAAAAACAAGAGAGACATAGATATACGTGGTTCACCCAGTTTGGGCTACGTCCACCCCGAATAGCCAGTCCTTCCTTTCTATTATCCAGCAAAATGAAGAGACACAACCTACAGCAAATCCGCTGTAATATCCTCTGTTTTCTCTCACAGTCTCACCTCTCTGTTTCTCGCTCATAGAATACACATCTATTTCACAACCTCAAATGCAATACCCTCATACAAAGAGAGGGGTTGCCTTCTAGGGAAAAAAACCCTAAACTAAACATAAGTTCTACCGTCAGATCATCTGCCTAATGAACAGCCCAGATTGACTAGAAATTACTATACTTTTACAAGGCAATTTTACATTTGTTTTTAGCTTCGAGGGCGCTGCCCCCGAGCCCCCGTCGGGGGACCGCTGGCCCCCGGACCCCCCAGCCGAGGGGGATCGGCCCCCCCGGACCCCCGCGGGGGGACAAGTCCCCCCCGCACCCCCCCACGTGGAGGGTGTACAAACTTCCTGGGGTGCACATCTGGCTGAAACAAAGACCTCTGAACAATCATGCTCCACACACAACACCTAGTAGCTCTATACCCTTAATGGGTGGTGTTCCTAACTCTTACATCAATATCGGTACCGGTCTATTGAAGGGCTCTTCCCTGATCGGTTTATTTCCTCTCCCACCACTTGTGGTTCCACAGATGGTCCTTATGGTCTCATCTATTCCTCATGAACTGACCAATCCTTGGATCCTCCTGGCCCCTTCAGACATTGACTCTTACGGAGAACAAATGTCACTGTCACCAACTGAATTGGCCTACAAAGCCATTCAATCTGTATCTAAATCTCTGGTCACTTTGGTCACCACCAATGGTATCATCTCCTCTCCCATAAATGCTCCTTCTAACGATCTCCTTAATCAAGTCCTACCTTCAGATGAAGCTATTCGAGAGATCACGTGTTTAGAAGAGCAACCTTGGGAGGATTCTCCCCATCATGTTTCAATATCTAATTTGGACATGATGCCCATTCAAATCCTGTCTTTGGACACACCTGAAATCGTTCCCTCACCTTATATGACTATCCAAACTTTGGACTCGGAAGGGAACATGGGAAATCTTTCAAAGACATTACTCATTGATATTTCAATCAAGATAGGCATTGTGGAAAACATCCATGTCGAAGCCGATTGCACTCCTGAGGAAATTGCAAACTTCACCTACCTTTTAAGGACTTCCACGATGTTTTCCCTTGGTCTTATGAGGAAATGCATGGCATAGACCCTTTTATTGTCAAGCATGAGATCAAGAAGTATCGAGCATTATTTTTATGGTATTTTTCTTGCTCATTAATCCAAAAAACCTCGAGTCTCCTTCTTCAAGCTCGTTAAACTACCATGAATAAGATCGAGCTTTCTTTTTTATGGTATTTTTCTTGCTCATTAATCCGAAAAAATCTTGAGTCTCCTTCTTCGGGCTCGTTAAACTACCACGAAGGAAAGTGAGCATTCTTTTTATGGTATTTTTATTGCTCATTAATCTGAAAAACCTCGTGTCTACTTCTTTGGGCTCGTTAAACTACTACAAAGAAGATATGAGCGTGATCTTTTTTGGGACCTTTTTCTCGCTCTTAAAATGAAAAATCCCCAAGTTACTTCTTCGGGATCGTTAAAAACTTATGAAGAAGCATCGAGCATTCTGTTTAGGAACTTTTTTCTCACTCGTAAATTTGAAAAACCCCTAAATTTTCATCATCGGGCTCGTTGAACTCCTACAATGACGATAAGGATGCTTTCTTTTTTGGGACTCTTTCTCGCTCTTAAATTGAAAAATCCCCAAGTTTTTCCCTTCTTCGGGCTCTTTAAATCTATGAAGAAGGAATGAGTAGTTATTTTGCCTCTTTTTCCTCGCTCATTAAACTATAAAATATACCTTGATTTTTCTTCATTTGACTCATTAAAATTTGATGAATATCTATTGAGTTTGTCATCTTGTGGCTCATTAAAAATTCAAGACGAATATCAAGTTTAGTCTGTCTCCTCATACTCGTAACAAAATGAGCCAAACATCTATTGAGCATAGTTTTATCTCTTTATCTAGACTCAGTAGATTAACTTATGGAAAAGGAACCTTTTCGGGTATACTACTAAGCCTTTGTCGCACCCGATTAAAAACCATGACAAAGGGAACACACTGGATTCGCTCTTTACGATATTTTCAGACTCTCGAAATATGAAAATACCACTAAGTTTACCCATTAAACTAATAAGATGAGGAATAGAGTCGCTCTTTATGATATTTTCAAACTCTTAAAATATGAAAAGACCAATGAGTTTACCTGTCTGGACTCACTAAATTAATCAAATGGGGAAAGTGAAAAATAGAATTACTTTGTGTCAGTATTTTGAAAAGAGTTTTTTGGCAGCAGTCACTCCCTTGAACATGGTACTCCCTCAGCAAAACCTTCCTTGTGACGACCTCTCAATATGAACCTTACCATCCTATGAGTTTAGCCTATATACCACAACGTTCTTGCATCCCTGTATCCTAACACTCTTTCGTTTTCATGAGTCTAGTGCTGCATGGTTAAAACCTTTGTGTCGTGCCTTCTATTGTTCAAGGGAAAACCTTTATCTTCTATTTCCTCCATCAAACCGTCAAGCATATTCTTCCATGATTCCCTCTCTAATTTTGACCCAATGCTCAAACTATTCTTCAAAAAAAATCATTCTTGTCTCGTTCCGTGTCGACTGATGTAGGACACATTATTTCCTACCTTTCGACAAGTCTCTTCCTATCAACTTCAACACTCTATCTAGGAATAAGACCTAGAAACACTTCAGTGCCTTGGAAATTGTAGATATCAATGACAGGTTACCTTGTGTTTGGTTAGGGGTTTTCATTATTGGCTCCTGATTAAATGATTCTACGAGTGTTCAATGACAAAAACATTATTCACACTCGATATATTGTACTGTGCATCTTGGAGACCATCACCATTATCCATGGCCATCCTCGCGTCTATTAACAGTCTCCATTATTGAGTGGTAATCAGATGATTTCGTACATGTTTGACCTCGACTCTTTTATTCACATGTATTGAACTATGTTGTTAAGGTGAAGCGAAAATCAAGACCTTGGGTAGAGGCTTACATCACTCAACCTTGTTTCCACTCGCAAGTTGCGTATATTATTTTTTGAAGGCAGCTCATTAGAATGATCTTATTATGACACAAGTTCCACATTGTTCTTATCGACGGACACGATCATCATATCTCTTTGTTGAGAAATCGCTCTAACATAGCTACTGAGCGTGGGAATGCCCGACTCAGGACATGATTTTAGATTTTTTATATGTGTTGTATCAGGTTTCTCATATTCCTGAAGCTCTAATCCTCTCTCTCTTTTTTCCAAAAGGTAGCGACAATTATATAAAGTATTTTGACCATCGTTTTTTCCTCTGGTCTCACACTTTAGGGGGCATATGTTATACAGGAAAATGACCTCCTCACCATCTCAGAGGCGAAAGGCGTGATGACTGAAGGACTGACCAAGTTCACATGCCTATTTGTCAAGCTAACACTATCTAAGAAATAGAAACCTGCTTTATAAAGCTTCCTAGCAATGCATCAGGTGCGTTAGTGCCCAGGGTAACTCTATTTGTTACCTCGGTAAGGGTGTTAGTCAACCTAAATGAGTTTCCATGGGTCAAAGGAACAAGTTGACTGATAAATATCTCGAGATTCACTCCTATGTCAACTCACAAAAGCATGGAAACATCAAGATTCAACCTGTTTGGAGGAATTACTATTCCTAATGGAGTCTACAAATAGGAAAGAGCATAAAAGTATGGAAATATCTCTACTTTTGCCCAAAGGAAATCATGAGGGATTTGGAAAGGCTTATCCTCTCATGCTATATATGTGAGGCTAGGGCCATTGTGGAAGAGGTCAAAACATTTGAAAGGATTACCTATTTGATCATTGAGACTAGTCTCTGACTAAGGCATTGCAAGAGGTTAAGAAGGGAGAGAGAGAGAGGAGCTAGAGGAGTAAGGGAAGGTTGGTACAATCGATAGTTCTAATCACCCTTTTCTATTATCAATATAGAACTGAAATTGTGTTGTCCACTCCATGGCATTGGTAATGTAATTTGTTTACATATTTATGCAATGTCATTATTATGAGTGGCTTAGATACATGTAATTAGATATCTTTATATGTTAGTGCATTGATTGTCAAAGTTATATGTTGTGATATTACGCCTTGTCTTATCTATGTGCAGGTTTTGATCTGGAGCTAGCTGAGGGGTCTTCCACTCCACTACTTTGCGCTCTCCAGCAACACCACACCAAGACTTGAGGTAAGAAGCCCTTCTTCCCGCTTTGGTTCTCATTTGATTAACATAGATATGCATGTATCTCCATGCCACCTGCAGCTAATTTGACAATCTACCAAGGATCCCGAGAAGATCCTTAAGGGTTTCTTCATCACCAAACACTTATGCAATAATCCCTATAGCAATTAATCAATGATCGCATCGCCATAGATAAGGATCCACGAGAGGCAGCTAGTCCAGGTCATGAAACACACTACGAGTGTTGTTTTATGCAATGTCCAACAATATCCCCCCCAATGTGAGACGGGTGTATATCGAACTCGTGATCTATGCTCTGATACCACTTGTTGGGAATCATGATTGTCGTTAGACCAAAACCCTTAGGTGTTAATCAACGATTGCATCGCCAAAGATAAGGATCAACGAGAGGCAGTTAGTCCATGTCACGAAACACACTAGGAGCATTGGTTTATCCAATGTCTAACACACACACATATATGCAAAAAAATTACAACTTGGGTCCGTGAGGGTTTCTGTAAGCTCTGAGAATTTTGAAGCTAGAACGGTTTGTATAGGGCATAACAAAGATTGGTCATCATCGAGGGAATAGTTTTTATATGGTTGGAGGCATTAGGCCATGTTAATATTTCTGAAGTATGGCTTAGATATCACCCAGTAATTGTTTTTTTCCAAGAGGGTCTAGCTTTTTGTTTGGGTTTCTTGTCCTTTTTTGTGCTCTAGAGCTTTGTTGGATAGGGTTTAAGGGTTTCCTTTTGTCCCTATTTTCCCTCTAACCTTTTGTTTCTAGGGATCTTCTGGGCTTGTCGTTCTGTCTTTTTGTGCTTGAGATTCATAATTTTTTTGTGGTCTATCACCTACTCTGGATGGAGTCGGGGGATGGGGCCCCTACCCTGAACTCGAGTCCACCACTTGGAATTTCTCCCTCCAGCACTGTGAATACTGTCTTGGGTGCTACAACTTTATTGTCTTTGGATATCAGGGTTTCATTCACAGGTTGTTTTCGAAAGCCTAAACCATTGAAACCTTGTACCTTTGCAAAACCTCTTTTAACTCTTGATTATGACGTCGACATTAGTAGAGCGTCATGCTTGGTAGCCCATGCACTAATGAGACAATTTTTTTATGTATCCCTTTCACATCCTTAGTTAAAATCTTGGCTCTTGGAACACTAAAAACCTATTTCAGGTTACTACTCGACTATCAATATATTGATGAATAAGTGGATTCATTTCCAATTATTGAGTGAGGGGGATCTCTTAAATTTTTTTAATCACACATGGGTGCTCGACGAAGGGTATCTCTGGCTATAGAGATGGTATGTGGGTTTCAATCCACTGGTGCACATGCCTAAGTCTCAATATTTGTGGGTGAACTTGGTTGGGTTCCCTTTGGAATTATGGATGAAAAAGGTGGTCATTCAAGTGGCAGACTGTATTGAACGTTTTATTTATTTTAGCGAGAAGTCTTTAGTGGGTTTCAATAAGAGGATTCTCTGGGTTTTAGTTGAAATGAACTTGGAGCTCGGCTTACTAAAGGAAGTGAGTATCTCTTTGGGTACGGGTGTTGTTTAGGTGCACTACTTTTCACAAAATCAGGCATCTTAAGTCCATCTTTCATTCTAAGCATGACTCTGGGAAAAAACCCTCACCTGCTAGGTTTGGGGTCTCATCTGGAAATCCTAAGGAAGCAATTGCTCCTTTGGGGGCTTTTATGATGGGCTTAAAATATATCCAAGAGGTTTCCAAGGCTTTGTCAATCCTTCCCTTATCCTCTCCTCTTATTGAGGTTTCTAAGGGTTCGCTCAGTTTTCAGTGGACTCCTACTGGTCATTTATTTCTGGGTCCATCTGCATCTCAGGATGTGGTTTCATAGGTGGATGTTCTAGCATGTGAGGGTTTATTAGCGGGAAATTTGGTATGCTTCTCTTTAGATGTTCCTGTGGTGGTGCTAGGTCATATTTCAATTCTTAATGCTATGACTCCTACTTCTACCTTTCCACTACTTCTTTCGATGCAAAAGATAATCAAATCTATGGGGGTAAGCTCATTTCCTCATTCTCTAAAGAATATGATAATATCTTGGATGGTTGCCTTGCTTTTGTATCTTCTTCACTGACAATGTGTTTGGTGGTGCCCCCTGTTTTCCTAACCCTATTCTTCGTGAAGGGTGAGGGGGGGGAATACTTCTACTCTGTTCAACCATCTCTATGATGTTTTTTGGACCAGGATTGTAGTGTATCTTTTGAGTCCCCCTCCCGTGAGCTATCTCACCATTCAATGGTGCTTGTTACAAATTTTGACTTTGGGGTTTTAGATTCTACGACCATATCCTCTCTAGATATTGTTCCTATTCCATCATATAATCCCTCTTTGACCTCTCCTCCTGCCAGTGACACCCCAATTCCATTTTTTCAATATTATCCTTCCTAACAGAAGAAAACTGCTCGTAGAATGCTCATTCAAATTCCCCCTTACAGGATGGTCTCCTAACTGACATCCCTATCTGTCTCGAACCACTGAAGGTTCTTAGAGGTTAGAATCCCTATTCCAAGGGTTTGAAGTGATTATTATGTCTTTTAACATCAAAGGAGTGGGAGGCCCCCTTAAGATGCATGGCCTCCAGAGATTGATTTCTGTGAACCAGCCCTATATTATCTTTCTTTAGGAGACTATGGTATCTGTAGATAAGGCTAAGAAACACTCTCTTAAGGTATTTCCGAGTTGACATGTATGTTCTATTCATGCTTTGGGGTGCTCAAGTGGACTAGCGATTATTTGGGATCTTGGTAGGGTTTCCTTGCAAGCATTTTCTTCCCTAACTGGTATCATTTTGGCAGTTCCTTTAGAGGTTTTAGTGAACAATTGGTTTTGGTAAATTGTTATGGACCTTATTGCAATCGTGAATAGTTTTAGAGAAAGTTATCTGGTATTGTTTTATTAATTGCTTCAAATCTTATTCTAGGGTTGGGGGCGGTTTCCATTTTACCACTTCAACCTTTGAGATTTGGGGGAATGCAACACAATCTAATTCCTTTTCCGAGTTCATTATGCAGATCATTATAGATGCTTGTCTCATCAATCCCTATCTATTCCCTTGAGACCTACTTGGAGTAATGGTCGTGTTGGTTCTTGTGGCATTTTGAGGCAGTTGGATAGGTTCCTTGTTTCTAAATGGTTGATATCTAGGATCGGTAAGTATTGATCTTGGATCTGCCTAGAGATATTATTTGAACATTGACCCATTTTTTTTCAACTTCATTTGGGTGTTCATCGTGCACATTCTCCTTTCAAATTATGTCACACTTGGTTGAATGAGATTTCCCTGCATATTTTGATTAGATCAACATGGAGTGGCTATAAAGTATGGTCTCATGTTTATGTTATGGATCGATGGAAACACAAGATGTCTATTTTAAAGTCTCATGTGAAAAGATGGACGTGTTCCCTCCTACATGAATATAAAGTGGAATTGAATTATATTGAAAATATTATGAACTTGTGCTAGTGTATTTTCTTCTCAACAAGTTTTCTCGTGGACTTCAAACAAGACCTATTCCCATTGGCTGAAGGGAATATTTTCTGCTTAAGGCTTATGAGGAAAAGTGGCGTTTGAAGAGTCATTCTACCTAGATTAATTAGGGGATGGTAACAATATTTTTTTTAATAATTATGCTTGCCAACGATGGGCCAAAAATGTCAACTGGGAATTGGAGGATTATAATGGCGCTAAGATTTGTTCGCCTCAATATTTGGGTAGGGCTGCCCATGCTCATTTTTCTGAGGTCTTCAAAGATCAGGGTAATTTTTCTTTACAAGACAAGTTCAAGGTTTTGATGCGTTCTCCTCATATGTTTTCTTTGGAAGACTCAATGAACATTGGTTCACCGATCACATTGGATGAATTAAAAATTGTTTTAAGTTCATTCACCAAACACCAGAGCCTTGGTCCCGATGGTTGGCTGGTTGAATTTTATCTTTCCTTTTTCTACTTGGTGCATCAAGATCTTCTTGATGTTTTTGAATAGGTTTGCAAGGCTGGTGTGATATAAGGGGTTATAATGTCACTTTTATTAATTTAATTCCAAAGTGCTATGAGCCCTGGATGTTTGATGATTTTTTCTCGATATCACTATGTAATTTGGTTTGCAAGGTTGTCTTAAAGGTTATAGCAAACATGACTTGACCAATACTCTCTGCTGCAATCTCCTTTGAAAATTTGAGGTTTCTTCCTAACAAGCTCATCCATGGTGCAGTTGGTGTGGCTTAGGAAGCCATATTATTAAATCTAAGAATTGTCACTTGATTTGGTAAAGGCATATGCTAATGTAAATTAGGACTATCTTTGGCTATTGCTACTTCATTATGGTGTTGATTGGAATGTGACTAATCGGCTTATGGCATGCATATCCTTGGAAAAAAAATTTGTCCTTATAAATGGCTCCCCATCAGAATTTTTTAAGGCTTCTCATGGCTTGCGATAGGGGTGTCTATTGTCACCACTCTTATTTCTGTCGGTTATTGAGGGCCTCAATAGAATTTTAGATATTGAAAAATATGTTGGCGACATCCATGGTAATAAGGGATCGAAGCATATATATTGTACTCACTTATTATTTGTTGATGACGTTTTGATATTTTGGGATGGTACTGTGGAGGAATGGAAGGATCTCTGCATTTTTTCAATATCTTTTGTAATGCTTCTGAGATGTCTATTAGCTAGGAAAAATCATTCTTTTTTCAAAGTCATGTTCCAGAGTGATACTCGTGTGGCCATCTCTGCTTTTCTTCCATATTCTATGGCTCAAATTAATTTCGGTTTCACCTATCTGGGATTCCATTTAAAGCCTAATTACTATTAGGTGAGAGATTGACAATGGTTATTGGATCGTATTGAGAAACATATTAATATTTGGTGTAATAAGTGACTCTCAATTGGTGGAAGGATGACCTTGGTAAAATCTATCTTGGATGGCCTACCTATTTATTGGTTTACCCTATCGAAGGTGGCTAAAACTATCCTTAATTGGATGAGGCAATAATTTTTTAATTTCCTATGGCTTGGACAGAAGAAGAATGGATTTACAATCTATTAAATTGGGAGCTTGTCGGGGCTCCAAGAACCTTTAACACTTTTCCACTGTTGTTGCCATGAAGAGTTTATGGAGGCTTATGAATGGGGATGGTATCTGGAGCAGAGTAATTACGGATAAATACTTTAAAAATGTTATGCTCTTAACCTGCAAGATGATAGAAGAATACCAAATATGCGCAGAAATATACCCATAACATAGAACAATGAGAAATAACAGCAGGTATTTTATTATTCAGAAAGTAATGTTCACTTGCCTCTTCGAGGGGGAAACCTCCAATAGAGCAGAGCTCGATTACAAAATAAGACACGATGCTCCTTGCAGAGAGTCTCTATCCTTTATATATGACTCATACATGTAATACCATGGAGCAACACCATGGTTCTTATTAATACCATCTATCTAACACCATGGCCCATTTGCAACTAACTATGGTCTCGTCATTAAATGCAGGTTAACCACTTACAATTATTAATATGGGCTTTATTGACTCTTTACTTAACTATAACTATGACTCGATCCTACTACATAAATAAGGGGGTGCGGGTGGGACTCTAACAAAAAACCAATCATCGATGGATTGGTTGTGGTATAGTAGTGTATCTGAGCAAGAGGGAGGATCTAATATTTGGAAGGTCCTATTGGGTTCCTTGAACTGGATTTGAGAATTGATGGCATGAAAAGTTGGGAGGGTGGTCCAAATCGTTTTGGGGACAAACCCCTTCGTTGGTGGGGAAACATTTTACAAATTGTTCCCTGAATTTATCACCCATTTATCTACTCAGATTATTCATTGTTTGCAACAAGTTTATGTCTGTGTGGATTGTGACAACCTACAGCTCAGGTGGCGCTCCTCTACAAACCTAGGTCTTTGTGGGATGCAAGCTTTAGAGTGGGAGGGATACATTAATAAACTATCTTGCAGTGGGATTTTTCTTGAAGATGGAGTGGATTAAATGGTATGGTGTGGTAATCCTGCCATGGGACACATAACTGCTAAGTTGACATATCAGCTGATAAATGAACATGTAGACAAATTTGGTGTTAGATGGTGGAAGAAGAATATTTTAGACGGAACATCCCACCAAAACTAAAATGTTCCTATGGCTTGCTATGGATAACAAGATAGTGACTTGGGACAATTTGGCACGACGTGGTTTTTGGGGTCCTGACATGTGTATCTTATGCTCGCAGGATAATGAGTCTGTAATGCATCTCTTTTTTTCCTTTAGTTTCTCCAAAGAACTATGGAGGGAAGTTGGTTAGGTCTTTAGTCTTCCTGAGCTGGGACTGACTAGTTTTCTGGAATCTTGTGTAGAATGGTGGACATAACATATGGGATTCCTAAAATTTCTTCCTGTCTTCATTACTTGTGGTATTTGGAAAGTTAGGAATAAGAGGATTTTCGAGGGACCACAATTCAATTGTTTATGGACCGTCCCTCACGTCGTTGGATTTTTCCTTGACTACTTATGATTGTTCTCTATTTACAAGTGTCGCTTCATCCCGGCTTTGACACTCCCCTGAAACGAGCTCAAAGGCTATTTTGATGGGGCCCAACAACATGGAACATGTGGGTGTGGTGGTCTGATTATGATGCATGGGGATTTAAGTGTCCACTATTGGTTGAATGCTGGTACATGCAGTAATATGAAGGCTAAACTTATAGTGGTGTGGCCACTTTTGCTCATTTCTATCTCTATGGAACTTCCCTCTCTACAGATCTTCAGGGATTCAAAAGTTGTTATTGAATGGTTGAAGGGTAAGGTCAACCTCCAAGTTCTACAACTTTACTATTGGATGGCCATAACCCGGACGTTGACCCAATTTTTCCATGAGCTGTCTTATGAGCACATCCATAGGGAGAGGAATGTCAAGGCTGATTTTCTCTCGAAGAAAGGTCTGCAGGGGGGTGGAGGGCTTCATCTACTTGGATAAATTCGTGGCAGGTTCCCTATCTGGATATTGCAAGATCAGGCTTCCATCATAACTTAACCCTCTTCATATTTAGATATGAACACTTCATCATGAAAATTTTTCTGGTCACATATCTTTGGATCTATTTTTTGTTGTTTATAATTGAATGTTTGTCTTATCCTATAAATCATATGTCTTGTTGGTAGACTTTATAGCTTTTTCTGTGTGTTTTCTCTTTGACAACAAGTATACTTTTTGGTGCTTGGGTATCATAAGTTTTTGATAAAAACTATCTATCTGTATAAATTCATCTAGAATATGCTAACCATTGGATAGGTTACTATGTAGTTATATGTTACTTTTTCGGCAATATGTACTCCTTTTATTTTTCAATATAAAAGACCAATTTTTCCTCTCAGTTTCTTTATATATATATAATAATTGACTACTTTTCCTTAACATTAAACCAACCCACAATTATATTCACTTAAAAATACTTAAGTTCAAAATCACTGTAACCATCTTCTCCGTATTCTTCAAAATATTAAAGCTCAATATATAATTAGCAAAAATTCAAACTTTAGAGAATAAGATAACATTATTTCATTTAACTACTATAAAAATATATATAAAACTTTACTTAGACCTTCATTGGTCTATCACCCATTATATATAAAACTTTACTTAGACCTTCATTGGTCGATCACCCATTACTTAAGTTATACAAAAGAGATATTAATTATTTGCCTTCCAAAAGAGAAATTTTATATTTAATTATTTTCCTTACAAAAGAATTTTTTTATATTTAATTATTTGCCTCCAATTTTGAATCGAACGCTCAACTGGAAGTCCAGATCCGTGTAAGTGTATCCCCTAGCATTCGGGCGACAATTAGTCAACCAATCCATTTCTAGACCCCAATTTCTATTTCTGCTGCGTTCTAAACATGGTGGTTTTGCCAGCACTAAGTATTAATAATTAAATTAAAATGCGGGAAATTATACTTTAAAGTAATATTAAAAATATATTTTAAATATTATGATATTTCAAAAAGATTTAGGTTATAAATATTTTAATATTTTTATTTTTAAATTTTATTAGTCTCAGATATTGGATGCATTCGGGTAATATTAAAATTGTTTTGTATTTTGTTGATTACTTGTAATTTAAGGGTTGTTTTAGTTGTCACTTCTAAGGGTTGTTTTAGTTGTCACTTCCGCTAGTTCACATATACAATAATGTTTAATAAGATTAAATTTAGTTGATGGAATCTTTTTCGGCACTAAAGACAACTCCATTTTAAAAACTTAAAAAAATTGTTTGATTTTCTTTAAAATTTTATTTCTATATTTGATTTTTTTTAATAAATCCAATCATAAATCATTCATTTTTTTATGAGCTTAAATGTTTAGAAATTGATATTGTAACAAATATTTATAAACTATGATTTAATTGCCTAAGGCTTTTTCTTTCGACTTAAGATGGATGAAGATTTGTTGATTTTTTTAGTTTTTTTAATTGATTTCCAAGATTGATTCTCAAGAGAATATGTTGAGCATATGCTTAGTCTTAATGCTTATTAATGGTTGTAGTGTGTTAGAGAGTTTGTTAGGTTACATTGAATTTTAATAAATATAAAAAATTAGATTACTGCGAAGTGGCTCCCCACCCACCAATTTCCTAGAGATTTGAGATTATTCCAATTCTAATAAGCTCCTCCATGATAGATTCCTCATTATTATTTATAACATTCATTTATATATAAGAAAATTTTATTTAGCAAAATGGTCCATTACTTTTAATAAAATTTTAAAAAATAGATTCGTGCAAAGTGGCTCCCCGCTCACCAATTTCCTAGGGATTTGAGATTATTCCAATTATAATAAGTTCCTCCATGATAAGTTCCTCATTATTATTTATAACATTGATTTATTTATAAGCAAATTTTATTTAGAGAAATGACCCATTTTACAATAATATATGTAATTCCTTTTTTTTTAAGTTAAGGTTGACCCATAACCTTTTTATACATGGTTAATCAGGTAAGTATGTGCATTGGTAAGGAATTCTTTATGTTGCAATAGTTTTTTTGTTATATTTATGAAGTTGGTTATATCAACCATATTAATGTTTTTTTTGTTATATTTATGAAGTTGGTTATATCAACCATATTAATGTTTTTAATGCAGTTGTACTAGTATGGATCTATATGGGATATCTATAATAATAAATAAATAGGCAAAATTTTGTTGAAATATTGGATGTTTTGGTTTTTTTAGAGTTACATTTCTCAATCAAATTTGTCTTACATCTAACAGAGAATTGTAATCAAAATAACATAAAAGATGTTTTCTTATTCTATTGGAAATATCAACAAGTGAATTTGATCAACCAACTTAATATGTGATTGAGTACTTAATAATGCAATTGATCTTTATTATATTAAAAATATTTTTTGAAAAATATCATAAAAGAGATCGCATCCATTTGTAATAACAACTTTCATTATTAATTATATAATTCATATAATTCCATTTATTTTGATGATAAAAATATTTTAGATTTTTTTTAATTAGATTTTGATATATAATAATAATGAAATTAATTATGGAAATTAAAACTTTTAATATTATTTTAAATAATTATTTTTTTTATGCAATTATTTTATGATATTAATATAAAAAATAATTAATTATAAAATTAAAACATAATTGTATATAAAATTTAAAAAAAAATTATTAACCTTTAATTACTTAATTAATTAGGAAAAAAAAGTATATACATATATATTTATATTTATTTACTTTTATTTTATATAAATACATATAAGTTTAACCAAATGTGTAAGTTTAAGGAAAAAGGTAAAATGAAAAGTTAATATTGAATACCTGAAATTAAAATAAAATAATTTTGATAATTGAAATGGTGTCTTTTATATATACTCAACAATCAAAATGTACCTTAGAAATCAAAATAATTTGACAACCTTATAAAGATATTTCACTTCACAAGTGTGTTGGTGTATTATACAAATAAAATAAAATAAATTACACCACTATGCATAAAATTAATAAAATATATTTACTAAAGAAATATATGCAGGCATCATATGGTCTTTTAAGTTGAGTGATAAGGTGTTCTTCTTGTGGAAGTTGAGTGATAAATATTTATCTTGCTTCCACATGATGCTTGGGATGAAACATGTGTAAAATTAAAATATTATTTGGGAATTCAACCATTTCAATGGGCTTCTAAGTCAAGTAATTTTGTGTAAATTTAATATTCTTTCTGATTTCTCCTTCACAAAGATTAAAATTTAATTCCACAAATGTGTTAGTGAAACTAGTAGACTAGTCTCTTGTTTACAAATCAATGCATGATGGATCAAAGTTAAAATGGATTTACATTAATTCTTAGTATGTGAGTCTATACATGCCCAAGTGCATGTGCACACATGCCAACCCCTTGTTGAACATGATAAAAATTACACCTCACTCATATTAAACAACACACCAATAATATATATATATATATATATATATATATATATATATATAATTTAATTAATTAATTTATTTATTTATTTATGATTGACATTGAAACAATTTTTTAAATGTCATGTTCCAATTCTATATTAAACATTTAAAAAATGATATATCTCCATAGTATTAAGATATAAAAACAATTTTGAATGAAATTTAAATAAAAAACAATTGTTTTCCATTACTATCTTTATATTATTTAGATAAAGTTGTTTTTGGAATATTTTATTTTAGATAGATATTAAAATAATTTACTTTTAACAAATATTGAAATATTATTTTATTACTAATTTCTTTTATTATTATATGTAAACTCTATGTGAACATAAGGGTTACACATTTTTTTCATAGTGACTTGTAAAAAATACATTTTTACAAAAAAAAAAAAAAAAAAAAACTAATTCATTTTATCTATAAAATAGTTTAATGATAACATGTCAATTTAATGGTAACATGTCAAATCAAAGGGCTTGGAGTATGCCCAAAAACTGCTTCTACTTGGCTAAGAACTCGTCTTCCTAAGAGTTGAGGAAACGGGTTAATCACCCAAGACCAGAGGCATTTGGTAGGAGTGAAAGTTTGCCCCCTTACAGACCACTAGCGGGTTATTCCAAGTGGCGTAGTTTTCCTTGAATAATGGTGATGAATCAACCTGCATTCATGGATAGCACCCATAGATGGTTTATTCAAGGTGGCATGGTTTTCCTTGAATAACAATGATGAATCAACTTGCAGTCATGGTAGCACCCAGAGATGGTTGTCCACACCGCTGGTTTGACAACTAAGTTATGATAGGTTTTCCCACCGTATAAAAAAATATTTCAAATCAATAAAAGTTGTTAATGGCATTTTAATGATAACATTTCAAATCAAATATTCAACTCATGAAATTTGATTGAAACTTGGTCATAAATATTGACATTGATATGTGTACCATGATGACACTTGGTGGTATATAATTTATGTTTTATTTTTTATTTTTAAAATATATATTATGATGATGATGATTAATGTCCACTAAGACTAATGTGGCCTATCGGACCTCAAGAAAAGAAAAAGAATTTAGTTGTGATTCTTCAAAATCTTATTTCTATGATCAAAGAGAAGGGAAAGAAGTGCTTCAAGATCACTATAGTTGCGTTGGCTTAATAAGTCAATAAGGTTGGAAGTGTGGCAGATGTTAGGGAATTGAGAGTGGATGTGAGTAAGAGTCGGGCAATCTAAAAGGAAGCGCTTTTCATCTTCCATCTTCTTAGTATCACAAATCTGACATATTCTATCTTCCCGTGGAGCCTTGAGAGTAGACCACCACCCGATTTCACTTCGAAGCTCATGAATATTAGTTCTTATCCTAGCGATGTTCATTCTTTTATTAGTGCTAGTTAACACAAAGAGATAATTTTGGTTATCAAGGGTGGGGTTGATCACCTCCTTATATTATCTTAGCTTCCTTTTACCCTCCATCTCCTTATCATCCCACAACTTGTCCTTAAAATTGGAGGTAATAGCATCTTTGACACTATCCTTTCTTCCCATGATGATCTCCTCCTTAATCCCCCAATGGTTGAGCCAAGATTGGGCATCCTTATGCCACTCGCACTTGAGGCGAAGGTGGGGGTTTTGACTAGAGTTAGAAGCAATTTTCAAGAGCCTCTTGGGGTCCATGTTGTAAAGATTCTTCTTATACATAATATATCTAAACATAGTCGTACTTTCAATGGGGGACAAACCAACTTCAATCAAGAGGTTAGGATAGGGATTATTTCCCTTGATCTTTAGGTTATAGGTTATGGATTTCTTTTGACTCATCTCAATCTTTCTCCATGACTCTTTGGATATACTATAACCCAAAACTTCACATTTGTATAAGACATCAGGGGTGACGAAGTCTCGAAGAGGAACCTCTTTTTACTGCACATGCAAAGATCTACTGACTTACAATTGTTTTCAAGCTCATAATAAGCTTTCCAGCCTCTAGTAGTCCTTTTCTCGATGCTATAATTCCAATTGAGATGATGAGGAAAGTCAATACCCAAATATTATAAGATGAAACCTGATCTAAGCAATGGTTATCATAAATGAAACTACCATGAGTGCTCTTTTTGGATTTAATGATCATGACTTTAGTCTTGTCGGTATTAATCATCATATCCATCTTGAAGTAGTACACATGAAGAGCCTTAAGCTTCTTTCGAGGTCATCATGTCTTTTTTCAAGAAGAACAATACCATCAGCATAAAGGAGAAGAGTAATCATTATACCAGCAAGCTCGATGCCCTTGCACCCCGCAGTTTCCAGACATTCCTCTATCTTATCAATGTATATGCCAAAAGGGTAGGGGATAGGGGACACCCTTTCTTAACTTTGATATTGCATTTAATGTCTTTAGACCACCCTTCATTGGTCTTAAGCTTGGTAATGACAACCTTGTAGAGGCGGATCACAAAAATCCCCAGTTTAGGAGGGACCATGATCTCTTCAAGTATCTCCCAAAGCTTATCCTAGGGAACAATGTCAAAATCTTTTTTAAAGTCCACAAAACAACAAAAGAGATCAAATTTACTATTGCGACATTCCTCTACAATGATCCTAAGAGTGACAAGATGGTCAATAGTCGAGTGATGTCTCCTAAAACTAACTTGTCCTTGAGCTCTTTTACCATGGTTTTCAAGACAAAGGCTAAGCTTCTTTTCTAGAATGAGCCCATATAGCTTGGCTAGGATGTGGCTAATCATAATGGTCCTGTAGTTAGAGGGAATGCTTTTGTCCCCATTTTTAAAGATAGGCACAATAAGGCTTTGCGTCCAAAGATGAGGGAAGACATGCTATACAACCAAATTGAGAAGCTTGTGGAGATGAGGAATGAGGATATATCTTCCCATTTTCAAGATCCAAGCTTGGTATCCTTCAATATATTTAGCATTCCCATTAGCGAGCTTATTAATCCCAAACTCAACGTCCTCCAAAGAAAATGCATCCTCCTTAGTAGGAGTGTTTAAGATGTTTCCCATGGTGTCCGAAGAGTCATACAACTTCTTAAGATAGTTGTCCCAATTTTCTGAGGGGATAGAATGTTTATCTTTAGTTTTACGAACAAGCACATTCCACTAGAACTTTCTGGGCACGACTTTAGAAAGTTGGAAAATATTTTCTTGTCTCTTATTAATATATGATCTCTTCTTACTCTTGATGAGAGCTTTGTGTATACTTATATTTTAGAGCTTATTGATTTCATTAGGAGTGTCCCTGATCGCTTTCCTGGCAATTTTACACTCTTTGTCATACTAAGGATTGGAAGTTCTATTATTCTTCTTATATGATGTCTCATTAGAGAACTTGCTAATGGCAGTGGAAAGGGTAGTAGTAAAATGGTAATAAATTTGATTAGTGTTGCTACTATAAGCCAGGGATCCTAAATCCCTTAAGAAAATGTTTGGCCTTACTTCTATCGAAGCGTATGTGTCTTTTAATTTCACTAGTTTCCTACATGTGGGTGGTATGCATAACAAGATTGAGGGATAGAGACAAGGGTCTATGGTCAGAATCAGGCTCAAACCCATTAAGTAGTTCAAAGTTTGTAATATGGTTGAGGACAAGGGTGTTGGAAATCACATAATCCACGACACTGCTACCTAGCCCATGGAAAAAAATCATCTCACTGGAGAGAGGCCACTTTTTAATACCATTACAGATGATTAGGTCCTGGGAACTACAAAGTTTGAGGATCTTGGTTCCAAATCAGTTCTCGATTGTGTCTTCAGAGTTTCTCGTGAATCTATTACCTAAGTTACTATCTTCATCGAGCCATAAGGGTCAGGGTTAGAGTTGTTACTTAATATAATAGCTTGATTAGTAGCAGTTCTAACATTAAAGTCCCCAAGAAAAAGGATATTACCTTCATTCCTAGGTTGTAGATGTCTTTTTCTAAGGTACTGAAAGGACAATTCTTATCTAAGTTTTTTTTCTTATAGGATGTAGAGTTGATAGGAGCAAAATAAAATATTGCAAGAAAGATATTAGTGGTGGTAGAATCAAAGATCTTGATCCAAATGTATTGATTAAAGGGGTCGATTTTATGAAGTCAGATGTGAGAGGAAAACCCCTTCGAGAGGATTTCTTATTCCAAGCCAATCGAAGGGTGAAACCATCAAGGTGAAGGACCCTATATTTGTCATGCTCCTAAGTTTCAACTAAAAGAATAAGATCAATATCACTTGGGATTTAGCTTAACATATGACCTTTACACCATCGAAAACCACGACAATTCTAGAAGAGGATCTAGAGTGATGCAAGTCCCTATTTGTCACTCGTGCTTGAGACTTTATCTCTAATAATATCTTTCCTATTCCTAATGATTGTCCATTTCCTTACCTTTATTGCCTCCTTGACCTTTTGGACTTCTTTCCTAAGTTCAGCTTGGTCTTCTAGAATGAGATCTTCATTTATAAAGATTTATGTTGCTTTTAGGCTTGGGGATTTCCTGAGTATATCCAATTTATTTTCTTTACAACTAACCTTGACACATATTAGTTTGTGTTTATGCTCAAGTATCTTTCGTACACTTATTGCTTCCGTGAAATAATTTGTTTGAATTTGATATTTTGTTTTTAATTAATCTTTAACTATTTCTAATGTGCCTTCATTGTTTTGTTCTTCTATACCAATAATTATAAGGTTTAAGGCCCTTTTGTGACGCTCATGGTCCAATTTATTAATTCCCCTTTTATGGGTTTAATATCTAGTTTATTCTCTGTGTTATTTAGTGTTGAGTTATTATGTAGTTTTTCTTTTAGATTCTTAATCTCGCTTTTCAAGGTATCATTTTCTTTAACCATTGCTTGTTCACTATGTTCTATTTCTTGAATTTTACTATTCATTCCTTGAAGTTCAGTTTCAAGTGTGATTATTTTATTTTCTAACGATTTGTGGTTGTTGTCAAGCATTGTAGTTAATTCTAGTTTAAAACAGTTCTCTTTCTTCTCTTTCAATATATTCATAAAGACTCTCTAGGGTAATTTTACTTGGTTTGCCTTTGCTAGAGGGGGGCTTAGAAATATGAGGGGAAATACTCATAATATAGGAAAACAAAACTTAACAAGAGGAAGGTAGGTGGGAACGTGTGCCCTATCACCATTTCATCTATGTAAATCAATAAAAAAATAGAAAATTAAATTTAAAAAAATTTAAAAATCTTTATTTAATTTTCAAAATATTAAGTTTAATATTTATTTTTTTCAAAACTTTAATAGACTTTACAAAATCTACTTAAGAATTTCAAAACTAATTGAAATCCAATTGTTTTTTACTAAAAACAAAAACAATATAACTTGCCATAGAAAGATATAAAAATATAATATTAATTATTTGTAAATTTTTATAGTTGAAATTTAAAGAACATAAATTTATTTCATCGTAAAAAAATACTTATTTTTAATATATCTCATATTGTTAAAATTTTAAAAATCATATACTAATAATAATAATAATAATAATAACATTTTAAAATAAAATTATAATTAAATTAAATTTATTGCCTTTTTCAAATATTAATAACATGAAATATATAATGAAGTATGTGCTAGTGTATAAGTTAAACATATATTTATTTGAAAACAAAGAACAAGATTATTAACCATGGAGATTTACGCTACTTTGTTATGAATATTTTTAATTTGTAAATAGACTTTGTTACAATACTATGAGCCAATAATTTTAATTAAAATGGCATAATTATTTTGGAGATAAATCTTAATATTTGGTTTGTATATAGTACTATAATATAATACTATATAAACTTGGAAAATAATCCACAATAAATCCCATTTGAGATTAAAAAATTTAACTTGAAACAATAAACACTATAAATCATCTCACAAATTTATATTTTTCAAATATAATATTATTTATAAAATAAAATTATACAATTATTTTGTAACATAAACTTGAAACAATAAACACTATAAATCATCTCACAAATTTACATTTTTCAAATACAATATTATTTATAAAATAAAATTATATCACTATAAATCATCTCAGAAATTTACATTTTTCAAATATAATATTATTTAAAAAATAAAATTATATTATTGTGTAACATACCTCGTTAACCTCACATGAGAATGCAGGGAGTTAGAATTTTTTACACAAATTACCCACAAGTATTTATCCAAATCACTACTCCACATTTCTCATTAACCATTAGATAGAATGTTCATTAGTACATAAAGTAACTTTTAATAGAAGATAGTAAGTTTCATAACCATTAACAATCACTATTGTAGTTTTGTTGTAGTATATTAACATAAATTGTTTAATGAACCTTGCATCCATTTCATGATTCCCTTGACCAAATTAACTAATCACATACTTGACATTATGATTATCATATCAGATAAGGAATCAATATCATCAAACTTACACAATAATCAATCACATCATTGAACATCGATATACCCTGGAAACCCCATAGGGTGAAAACTAGCAAACTTTTAAGTTTATTATTAAACGTTCGTGAGGGTGTTCACCCCTCACTCAATGGCTTATAAGGGATTCCATCCCTTATCCATTGTTATAAACTATTACAATGAAATATCATTAAAGACCACATACCTAGCTAAAAGCTATTACAATTGTCATAAAACCATTTACCTACATGTCACCACTCTCTACATCCTTGTGGCATGATTTCTCCATCATTGTACCATCCTGCGACTCGTACTCATGAGCATGGACCGTTAGTTCTTTATCTACCACAATGTTAAACATAATTTGTCTTTGGCACAAACAACCATCATTTCCTGTCATTGTTGTCGTCAACAAGCTTTAGTAACATGATTAGATAGAATAGTAGTCAATCAACAATTAGCCTTTAAAAGCGATCCTTTAACATCTATTCATGTGCATACATGATATGTAAATAAAATATCACAACATGCTTCTTCTAACAACATTGTACATGTTTAAAAAGATAATTATCAAGCATGTGAAAATAATTATCACGTTACTATGATCATTCTCACACGAGCACACATTCATATCCAAAGGAAATCATTGTAAGCATCCATTTCATTTAAAGGATACTAGCAACTTATCTTTATTTTTTGTGCATGTAATTATATTAAAACATGTTCAAAGAGAGCTAGCCCCTTAGCTTCTTCTTTGTTCATGTAACTAAGTAATCTTTCCAATACAATAGATATTATTATTATACATAAAAATACATATCCCCTTCTAAGGGAAAGCTAGCATGATATTGTGCATACAAATGCAAATCCCTTTTCAAAAAGCATCTTTCCCAAGATAGAGTTATTTATAAAATCTAGTGTATGCACAAAGACATGTGTTGCTCTTAAACAAAACTAATGTGTTAGTCATTATTTCTTGCACGCTCATTTATGTATTTTACAAAGGAAAGCTAGTCCATTCATTGCAATTAATGACTTGTTTTACTTCCAAAGATCTAACATAATAATTATTCTTTTCTTCACACCAATCCATGTTTCTCTTTTAAAAGATATAACACAATAGTTCTACAAATCCATGCATGTAGTCAACTATTGTTTCTATACTTCTACATATGTATTATTTTCTCATAGTTATTTTCAAGAACCCAACATAGTTTTTCTATCTTTTACGCATAAAATTCTCATGCATTTTTGTTTTCAAGAAAGTATTATAATCAGCCTTTCTTCACCTTTGTTTTAAAATAATAATAATAATAACCTTTTATGCATTAAACAATGCAATTAAATCAAACTGTCCAATGTACAACACACAAATCATTTACGTTTTATACACCAAAACAAGTAACTTTTGCAAAGGAATTAACACAATTGACTTATCTTTCAAGCACAAGAAAACTATATTCTTTCCAAAGAAGATTCCTATGACTTATATTATCTCTGTGCATTTAATCTATGCAGAGATTATTATATTTTTGAAAGAACTCTCTTACGCATGAGAATCCATGGGAATATTTTGCATGGATTTATTAAATAACTAATCTTTACCAACACTATGGAAATATTTTACCATGACTAAGCGCAAAACCATTGTGATTTTTTTCCAAGACCACCACAAGATTTATAACTCGTCTCATTTTGCATGGTGAGAAAATGAGTTGCTACAATCCATCATAGATTTTTTTATTTTGACTTCTTGGTCTTTCTCATGTAATTTTTTTCTTTACCGGGTTACTTCTTAGATTTTTTTTTTTTTATCTTGACTTCTTGGTCTCTCTCATGTAAAGTTTTTCTTTAACAAGTTACTTATCTTTAGGAAAGTATTAATAGCAATAATAATTATATTTTTTTTTACCAAAACAAATATTCATATATAGTCTCATTTTCCAGATGAGAGCCTTAATTCTTATCATTTCCACATGCAAGAAACATATGCAATACTTTAAAGAAAAGTTTAATTTCAATGACTTATATTTACTGCCACCATCGATGAGCCCCCAAAACTGACTCTCTTTCACAACTGAAGTGAGCGTGTTTGAGTTGGTTATTTTAGCCCTTAAAAAAAAAAAAAAAAGACTAAAATGATGAGGATATTATCTCGATCAGTCCAATCCACTCCGTGGAATTATTCTTCTTCCACTAAGAAATGCTATTATAGTGCCCAGTAGGAGATTCAAACCTGGTATGAACTCCATTCGGCATTCGAAGTCGAGCTATTTCTAACATTTCATCGTCCAACTCCGGAATGCTGAACAATCCCTCTACTTTGAGCAGGACCTGCGCTTCTTCTCCCTCGAAAGACATCAATCATAAATCTTTACCTTTTCAGTGAGAGCTATACCCCGTCGTAATGGGCTCTTCTATTGGGTCTCCCCCCTGCATAAAAAACCCAAACTTCCTTTTATTCATACCACTCACTTTCCTTTTTATTTATTTTTTTATTCCTTAACATTACCATGTGGTAATCTTGTTTTTCATTCCATAACGAATTCTTGATTCGTGGTAGTTCCAAACTAGAATTCGTGGTAGTTCCAAACTATTTTCAAAACAATGACAGGTTCTTGGCATGAACAAATTGGAAGTATGTTAATAATTTAATTTATGTTAATTAGATGTCACGTAGAATGGTTGGGTACATTACATACTCCCCCACTAAAGAGAACACCATCCTCGGTGTTCATCATTAACTTGTACATATGACAACTATCTAGAAATACCAAAAAATATCATTTAACAGTATTTTATCAATAATCATAAGCATTTATAGCTACAAAAATTTCAATTTCTAGTTTTCATCACTTGAACATTACTCAACTTGATAGACTCAAAACAAAATCTCTATACCAAGTTACCATTACTTACCAATTACTCTTGGAAGTCATGGTCTCTTCAGGAAAATTCTCTAAGAATGGTTTGACAATTGATCTACACTTCATGGCAAGTACCTTGTAATATATGACTAACAAATTTGATCACATTAGTCACACAATTTTCAATAAAATGAAATAATTTTAACTACGAGTCAATTATGAAATGTCAGGTGATATTTAAAGCACTAACACTCTAATCATCAAAATGATAAATCAGTGCACTGTATGCACATTGTCTTAGCTCCCACTAAACACATCCACATAGTACTTCTAAAAGCACCCAAAGAGCATCTAGCTCTATAATCATCAAAATAGTCAATAACTGCACCAAGTGAAAATTGTCTGCCCTTACTAAGACATTCACACGATTGGTATACAATAAAGGAAGTAAAATTCCAATAACTCCTTACTAAGCACTAAGCTCCTTTCATGTTAAATTTGCAGAACATATTTTACACAACTATATGTAAAATTCATTTTTAACACACACATAACTAATTAATTTAAGGGTTCTCCTATGAGAACCATAATGGCAAAGGAATGACCTTCCCAACCCATGGGAACTGGTTTCCACAACCAAATGGAGTCATTTTCACATCCAGGCAGTTTTGTTGACAGAGACCTTACCAAGTCTAACATGGAATTCCACTGGCCAACTAGCTCAAGAATTCCAATGACCACATAGGGTCCAATATAGGATTCCTCTGGCAACGTCTTGCCTATTCCTCTGACAGCATCCCATCTATGAGTAATTGTGGGCCTCCTCCAACAGGCTCCAAATAAATAGAGTTGCCTCAGCCTTTTTACCCTCTTCACCATATTGGCCAACTCTTTTCCCTTACTGAGATCATTTATATCTAGGGAGAGGAAATCCGGGTAGGAAAGTTCCATCAACCCCTCCAAGAAAGCAACCGCCATCAACCCAAGGCCTTATGGCCTTTCACAATTGTTGACAATTGTATGGAATGTTAAATTTACCTTTTAGCACTCTTTTCCACAATAATTTACATAATGAACCATATGCACATTAGCATTAACAAAAGAAACATTCATTTACACCATGGATTTATACTTAACCCTCAACATGGGTTCACAATATCTATATTGACAAGAAACATACATGTCATATTCATTCTGATTTTCCAAGTAACACAATCATGCATATCATATAGCATTATACTTTCTAATTTACAGTTGCAATGTGATTTTACCTTGACATATTTCTTGTGGCCATTAAGCTACCACTACTTAATCCCATCAACAACGTTAGTCATAAATATGCATCATTTAAAAACTATTCACATTCTAAATCATTTCCAATTTCCATAGTGTATTGTCATTAACAAATCGATACATGAAGTAACTACCATAATCACTTGTTTACGAATTGTAATAAGCTTAAATCAAATTCAATTCATGCATATAATTTTTATTAGTTAGTCATGCAACACTAACCAATCACAACTACCAACCATATTAATGCAACCATGGAAAAACTTAATCAACAATTAGTTATTACAATCAAGTCTCACTACTTAACTCATTGTTTATTTTCAATATCTAAAGGGGTTCTTCTAATGACATTTTAAAACACTTTATTGTCCTATTCAAGGATGTTCCCCATATTTTATATTCATGCATTCACTCATTAAAAGTATCGTCCTATTGAAGGATGTTCCCCATATTTTACATTCATGCGTTCACTCATTGAAAGCCATGCTCATTAAATGTCTCATTAATATTTCCTTATTTGAAAAAGTTGGTAGTTGATTGTCACTTTCCTTAGTGAGTGTTCACAATTTTTCGTAAGTGTGACAAAGGTGTTATTGTATTTATTCCTCATTAGGATTCAAATGTTGTGAACATAGTTTTGCAACAAACTTTATTACTTAATATTCAATGCAGTTATAAACAAGAATCACACGTATCACGTCAAAATTAGTGTACTACATAAATAAATATGTATATTGTTAGACTCATACCTGAGTTGATGCTTACTAGTAGCATACCTCGATTTCATTTCTGCTTAAAAATTCCCAAAGGCTTCAGTGTTGCAACCTTTAGCTCTGATACCACTTGTAACATACCCCGGTAACCTCACATGAGAATGTAGGGAGTTAGAATTTTTTATACAAATTACCCACAAGTAATTATCCAAATCACTACTCCACATTCCTCATTAACCATTAGATAGAATGTTCATTAGTACATAAAGTAACTTTCAATAGAAGACAGTAAGTTGCATAACCATTAACAATCATCGTTGTAATTATGCTGTAGTATATTAACATAAATTGTCTGATGAACCTTACATCCATTTCATGATTCCCTTAACCAGATTAATTAATCACATGCTTGACATTATGATTATCACATCATATAAGATATAAAGATCATCAAACTCACACAATAATCAATCACATCATTGAACATCGATATACCCTAGAAACAACGTAGGGTGAAAACTAGCAAATGTTTACTTTTATTATTAAACGCTCGTAAGGGTTTTCACTCCTCACTCAATGGCTTATAAGGGATTCCATCCCTTATCCATTGTTGGGCAGTGGGTCCCCCACGTAAGGGTTTGGGGCTCAAGCCCACAATTTTGGGTAAAAGTATGGTAAAGGTTCCATGAAGCGCGAACTATAATGGGTCAAGTGAAAGGGTTGTCTGCCCGAAAATAATGTAAAATAATAGAAAGAAAATCGGCCTGCCCATGGTCCGCGAACCATGGGAAGGTATAAATAGAGAAAATTTCTAAGGATAAAAGGTAGTTCTTTTGGTGAAGTCTTGATTGTTATGGGTTTGTGAAGGCAATATTCGCTCTGAGTCTGTAAGTCTGAGTCTTGGGTCATAATAGGAGATAGAGGCTCTGCAGCTGTGTGCGCGAAGGCCTAATAGAGTCCGCAACTGGGTGCGCAGACCCCTGGAGCTGAGTGCATAGGGTGGAACTGATTGTATTGAGAAGAAGATTAATAAAGATAAGTGTTTCTGAATTATTGTGTATTTGGTCACCGACCTTTATGTTTATGCTTATGATCTGAGTTCATGCATATCTGTAAGATGTATGTTTGCGCGCACTAGTTATATCTGTGAATGCTTGATTAAAGACCTTACGAACTAGATCAGAACTATAATAAACACATTAATAATAAGATTCTAAGAAGTGCTTGGTCACGAATATACGCGAAGGCCTGACAGCAAGACAGAGTAGCGCGAGGGTGTAGATCGGTTCACGACCCTTCTAGGCCTCATCAAGACATCCCTAGGGTGTGGAAACCTGGTTCCAGTACCCTCCCCTACTACCTTGGGTGAGACTTCAGTCTGCACTCCGTAGACTGTTGCTGAAAGGGACGGTAGTGTGGGATTTGTTTGGTTAAATCACTTCCGAACTTGGGTCAGGCCCCAACAAGCCAAGAAATGGTTCCATTGTCGGGACCAGGATCTGCCTAAGGGATGTCTGATGTTAGAACATTGTAACCCTATGAAGAAAGAGATTGAAGATTGGTTGGATCAGAAGCTGCATGAGTTCGTGGTACAGGAAAACAAAAACCCGCAAATATCTGAGAAAAGGTGGCTGGATCGCTACATATATACGGAGATCCATGAGATCTTCTTCATGACCTTCTCGTTAGAACTGTATGAGTGGATCGCAAGGCTAGCTGACAGTCTGGGAAGGTGCAAACTTGATCAACCAATAGTGTGGACTCCAGAGTTGGTGCGCAGGTTAGAGGCATCTGAAGATAAAATCGCACGAGCAGTAGATCATTTGTTGGATCAGATAATAGGAGGGTTTATCACTGAGTTCACAATAGACACAACCGTGAGTTACAGCGAAGTGAAAAGACGTTTTCTCGAGGGATCGCGGGGTAAGTACATCAAATCATTGAATACCTCGATTAAAATTCTATTATGTGAAAAACGGGTTATGCAAATCCATTGATGTCTGGGGTAACGTGGACTGGAAGAGGCTAGCAAGGGACCAAAGGACTAGAGAACAGTCCCTTGATTTCACTTTCGCGAGAAAGGGAGGAGGAGCTCGCTGGGTTCTCTCCGAGAAGCGTAATCAGGTTGATAAAGCAACGCATTCCACTGTTAACGCCATCACCCACTTCACCTACATCAACCCCATCTTCACCTACCCCACCTCCACCACCTCCAAGGTTTGGAATGGCAAGTGCAATCGAGTTGCTCATATTTAGAGGCGTAGGAAATGAGGAACTAGATCAGTTCTGGTTCGTGGTAAAGGCAATATGGGAAGCCCAAGGAGTTACGGATAATAACATTAAAAAGGCTACTTTGGTGAGCGTGTTGCAGGATCGCGCGTTGACATGGTATAAAAAGCACTCCAGCAATCATCCAAATGCCAAAATAACGGAGATCCAGGATGCATTGAACAAATAATTTAGCCGACAGAAATCAAAGACGCAGTCAATCATTAGGTTCAAGGAGATCGCGATGCTGCCAGGTGAAACCCCTTGGGATCGGGATCAAGGATTGAAGAGTACAATTAGTGAGGCTAACATGATGCTAATGGATGTGCAGCACTGCACGTGGCTTGTGGCATCTTTGACACCACATCTGAGGACAACGCTATCATAGCAAAAGATCTCGACCCAAGCTTAAGCATTAGAGATAGCCATAAGCTTGCTTTTAACTCCAATACAGGATCCTTGGTTGGGAGTTCAGAAAATCCACGCGCAATCACAAAACTTGTTGAAAATGAAACAAGATGATGGAGATTAGTGGAAAGGAGTCGCCTTCACTAAGTGGGCCTGCAGGCTATTTTTGGCGCAAAGTCTATTTTTAGACTATGTCTATTTTTAGACATATGGATCATGGTCTATGAGTTGCAGGATGCTATTTATGGATGATTGGTCATGTTGGGAAAAATAGATGGACTTCTATTTTTGGTTCACAGCAGAGTGATCAGAGTCTATTCTTAGACTCGCAGGCTAAAAATAGAAACAGTCGAATATTATTGTCTCATAATAATATTTGGACTATAAACATTATCTTATCCTCTTGGAGCACTTCAGTTCGAGTTACGGATGTGGCACATGCAGCTGACAGAAGGAATCATGTGGTTTCTTATGTTTTAGTTGAGCTATTGCATGGAGGACTTCAGTTAGAACTCATGCATGTGAGTTCTGTGGAGGTGGATGTGGAGTTGATGGAGTTGTGTTCAGTTTGACTTAGTTGAACTAGTTGTATTTAGTCTAACTGAAGAATACACTAGTGATGAGTTGTGTGAATTGATTGTTAATTAATTCACTAATTATTAACTCATAAAGCATCTAAAGAATACATCAGTTAACTCATTGCATGGACAATTCAACAGAGACAGGTGTTAGAGGTAAGTGAAAGGGTGAGTTGTGACTATCAGTTGTGCGTGAGATTTGCACATGCATGGATTAAGTAATGCCAATTAGGATTACACAGTGTGGGCCAATACCAAGGCAACTGTAGCTTGTGCTCACGTGATTTTCACTTGGGATTGTGCAGTGGAGGCAGGCAAAGCAGCAGAGGAGATTTGAACCTGTGACTTGTTCAGATTTGAGCTAGTTTTGTGTGTAACAGGTGGAGATAGTACTGAGTACTTGTGAGGAGTATTGTACTATGTATTGTTACATGTTCTCAATCATTATAATATACAGATAGTGTGGAGTTTTCAGCTGTAAGCTTTCCCCAGGTTACATATTGTGTTAATGTGTGCATGCGATTGATGTTTCATTGTTTTTGATGCTGCTAAATTGATGATCAACGTAGAGGAGGTTATGTATTATGCATGTATTCTGCAATAGTGTATAATCGGGATAATCTCTGTGAATAAGTACTTAATTATTCAAAATTTCTACATGGTATCAAAGCTGTTGATCATCAGATCTATGATTCAGTAAGTGTTTACATTCTATTTCTTTAGGCAAAGTCTGTAATCGGGCTAGGTAGCCTCTGGATTCATCCTTCCTTTGGAAGGTGAGATATCTGGTAAAAGCCCACACTGTCAATCTCTGTACGAGAAATACCTTGTTCTCACGAATTCTAGATCAGAGGCGGTTGAGTTTTGAGCTGGTGGAATTTGAATTTGCAGCAATGTTTTCTTGGTATCAACGTGGCAATGTCTTTCAACGAATTGCGATTGGAGTATGCTCTTGAGGGCAGCTCAAATTATATTGCATGGAAAGACAAGATGGAGGTGGTGTTAGATGATAATGGGTTGAAGGAGTTCATAGAGGCTGAAGTCCAAAAGCCTACTGATGCTACTCAAGTTGATGCTTGGAAAAAAGAAGACAGCAAAGTGTCGAAGGATTCTGTTGGAGGGTGTGAAGGATCACATTGTGTCCAGCCTGCATGGAAATGCTTCTCCATACTTGATGTGGAAAGCGTTGACAGATCTATTCCAAAGCAAAAGTGACCAGAGGAATTTGGCACTCAATGATAAACTCGGAAACATCAAGTGTTAGAATGGAGACAGTATGCCCAGGTATCTCACGAAGTTCACCCAGTGCCGGGATGAGCTGGGAAGTGTGGGGGTGACTTTTGATTATGAGGACTTGGTGAGATTGGCTCTCCTTGGTCTTCCGAAGAGTTGGCATTCCTATCAGGACTCTGTCAATGGTCGGGAGAAATTTCTAGGATGGGAGAGACTTTGGTCGGATCTTGTGCAGGAGGAGATTAGACGGAGCACCAGAGACAGTTCTTCATGCATGCATGATGAGGAGAACTGTGCCTTAGCGAGTAAGGTGAAGAAGGGGAAGGAGAAGGTTTCTCTTTCCGAATCTAGTTCTTCCAATGATGGGAAGAAAGTTGACAAATCGAAAGTGCAATGCTTTTGTTGTCATGAGGTGGGCCATTATGCTACAAATTGTCCACAGAGGAAATCCAAGAAGGGATCCGGGGAAGGATCTGAAGGTGAGGCACTTGCTTCACAGTTTGAGTTGGATTTCACACTCTCCGCATGCATGGTTTCATCCATGGTGGGAAGTGGTTGGTTTCTTGACAGTGGAGCTTCTTTCCACATGACCGATGACAAGATTTTGTTCAGTACTTTGGAGGAGAAAGATCTCCAGATACTCATAGCGATGGGTAATGATGAGAAGTATAGTGTCTCAGGTGTAGGCACAGTTATTTTTTAGAGGGAGAATGGAGCTCGCCTTACCTTGACTGATGTCAAATTTGTACCAGGACTGAAGAGAAACTTGGTGTCGATCGCGATGCTAGAAGACGGAGGCTATGATGTAGTCTTCAGTAAGGGAAAGGTTTTCCTTAGACACATCATCACTAGACAGGTGAAGCAGATTGGTTCATGGGTCAAGAACCTGTATGCTCTTGAGGTTCAAGATGCATGCAAAGCCTTGAGCAGTGAGGCAACTGATGGAGACTTGGTGGTTGAGAGGGACTGTATATTACCTCTCAACATGCAGAGCCAGAAGAAGTCTCAGACGATTGTGGAGGAGCCACGATTGGTGCAGCAGCTTCAGGAGGTTGTGGAGCAGCCACAACAAGGGAAGCTGAGAGGAGATCAAGTAGAGACATCTACTCATGCAGAGACCTCCATTAGGGGGAAACTTCGAGCCAGGTGGGCTGAGGAATCGCATGCAGCCATACCTCCAGGGAGGAGGTGGCATGATGTGGATTGATCGTCCCAAGGAGGAGGGGCAAGATCCTTCAGGTACCCAACCTCTAGGATGAGACCTTGCTACGGGAGCCCTGATGTGGAGTAGCAGGAACTGACTGTTTGGGTAGAGACAGATGTAGATGGAGCGGCAGAGAGAGCGACAGTGTAGGGAATCCCAGGACAGCGCATAGCTAGCAGGCTGCAACAATGCGAGAGGCACAAGTGTTTTGCACAGTGCTAGGTGGCACAAAGAGGTGTGCAATGGTGCGAGATGGATGGAGATGTTGCAGTAGCGCAGATGTCAGAGAGGGAGCACTTGTCAGCAGCAGGTAGAGCTTCAACATCAGAGTATGTTCCTAGCCCAACAGAGTGGTCAGTTGGGAGTGTTTTTGTTCCAAGTGTTGTTGGAGCAAGTGGACTGGGCAAATGTGTTGCATGCAGAACATTCCAGAGTTGCAGGATAGGGGTTGCAGATAATCCATATCTTGTTGAGAGGGAGTGTTGAAAATGCAACAAGATGATGGAGTTTAGTGGAAAGGAGTCGTCTTCACTAAGTGGGCCTGCAGGCTATTTTTGGCTCAAAGTCTATTTTTAGACATATGGATCATGGTCTATGAGTTATAGGATGTTGTTTATGGATGATTGGTCATGTTGAGAAAAATATATGGACTTCTATTTTTGGTTCACAGCGGAGTGATCTGAGTCTATTTTTAGACAGCCAGGCTAAAAATAGAAGCAGTCGAATATTATTGTCTCATAATAATATTTGGACTATAAACATTAGCTTATCCTCTTGGAGCACTTCAATTTGAGCTACGGATGTGGCACATGCAGCTGACAGAAGGAATCACGTGGTTTCTTATGTGTTAGTTGAGCTATTGCATGGAGGACTTCAGTTAGAACTCATGCATGTGAGTTCTGTGGAGTTGGATGTGGAGTTGATGGAGTTGTGTTCAGTTTGACTTAGTTGAACTAGTTGTATTTAGTCTAACTAAAGAATACACTAGTGATGAGTTGTGTGAATTGATTTTTAATTAATTCACTAATTATTAACTCATAAAGCAACTAAAGAATATGTTATCACAAAACCAGTACTAGGGACTGCAACCAAGCAAGGTCTCATGCAACTGTTTCAGACCATACTTTAGATTAGGAATTAGCCTTCCTAATCAGAGAGGGCTCTCTCATGACTCTTGACAAAATCCTTCAAACACTAGAGGGCTAACTCTTCACACATTTATAAAAATATAGCTGGCTGGACATACATCAAATTAGTCTTCATTGGGCTATGGAGTCTCTCACAGTTAATAAACCAAATCACAGTCATCTCATAGAAGCCAAGGCTCTTTGCATCATCAAAGGTTCAAACATAATTTACCTAAATCAAAGCCTGCTGAACATACAGGAAGTCAGAGCATTAAAAAATGAATTCTGAGTGATGTTCAAACATGCTTCACCAAAACCCACAGCTTATCAAGCACACAGGAAGTCAGAGCATATAATATGAATTCTGAGGGATTGTGCCATAACAAGGCTGTAAAAAGAACATTAAGAAACTAAACCACCATCACATTTGAACAAAAAGATGCATTGAGAATCTTGGGAAGAAAAAACCCTGTTTGCCATTACTGTAACAGTCTTTTCATAAGCTCTAGAAAACTCTGTTTTTTGTATATACAATCCAACCCTTTTTACATCCTAACTTGGCCCATATATAGGCAAGCAAACTTCAACACCTCGAGCTTCCTCCTCCAGCATGAGGGGAGCCTCGAAGGTGGCTATTAACTCTTCCTACATGCTCTTAACTACTGTATTAATTACAAACATGCTGAACTAAAATTACACACAATCCTAATCCAACTAAAATACTAATTTCATTCTCCTCGCAGACTTGATGCTTTCTTGTATGCTGGACAGCTGTATGATTTTCATTATGGCTAAGATATGTCAAGGGAACAATCACCGAGCAAGCTGGTCTCGGATGCTAACTGTAAGACAGCTTATTAATTGATAAAATTAATCACCCTACATCCACGGTCCCCTGTCTTCCATTCCTCTTCATCATTTAAAGACCACACTCCGAGTTCTTTGAACCTTCAATTAATCAACGCATAACCACCATATGTTATATGATCTGGATACTTCAAGGACCAACAGGTGTATCAACCGAAGATTCTGGTAACCCCACCAATACGTTAGTAGCTCGGTCATAAATTGCCTTTGAGAAAACTTTATGAAAATAAACAAAATATTTTATCCTCTCTTCAAGAGCTACACCTGTCACTGTTTGAGTGGTTATGAAACACATGTATGATCTCACTGCCTGAGTTTGAGACCTTCTTTCACCATTAACTGACCTCATCATCAAAATTCATTGTTTTTCCACAAAACAGCATTCTACAGCAGTTTCGTAGCGCGCTACGAAACTGCTGTAGATAACCTCTATTTGTTCCGTAGCAAATAAATCTTGAGTTGGTAAATGATCTGCTTGAGAATCTGTGTTTTCTCTGGTTACTTTGACTATGATTTGAGTCACTATGAGCTCCTTTACTGTTTTGATGCTGTGGTGCAACTTCAAATCGGATCTCTGCAACCTGAGAAGTTGACTGGGTTGCATTTCACAAGGTCATTCTTGTATGTTGTAGACAAACAAAAGCACCTGGTGTTAACTGCACACAACAACAGAAAGATGTAAAAATATCAACATATACTACATTCTGGATCCTCCTCAGTACCGCCAACATGTTCAGGATACTTTTAAATTCACATCTTCTGCGCAATTCAATCTGCAATTGAAACCCTTGCGGTTGTAATTTGAACTCTGAGATATACTCTGAACCTTCTCCTTCCGGGCACTATTATGCAAATCTGACATTGATGCTCTCTGCGCGCCTTTTCAACAATCAGATACTTGAAAGTACCACTGTGCAACGAAACCACTGATTGCATACACCTGAGCCTAAACATGGTTGTTGCAGAGCAGATAATTGTGTAAATGACTGTCTCTGTTTGAATAAATGACCAAAAGAACGTTCCCACATCAAGCAAATATGAACAGAAATGTAGAAATCCTGAGAGCCAAGCTAAAACACATCCTTTGCAACGTTGATTGACTGTACAAGGTATAATGTCAAGTTAATCCGGCGATGAGACCCTGGTTCTACAAACTTATCATAAGAAGCCGAGAAGTATAAGATACTGGATGCCGTGCTGAACTTTCCAGTTCTTACCTAAACTTATCTAAACTTTCCCATCCAATATCACATCTTCTGGTAATGTTCTTTTCTTAATCCATGGCTTTGAAGTGAGCGCTAATGATATATGACAATCCCCCTTCTCAAAGCTAATAGCTGAAGCATATAACGGGTACGGCAACCACGTTTATAGCAGACAACACCTACACGATACAGTCCATATTGACTGAGGAAACTTGTCTATTTCGAACTCTTTACCATTTGCTTCCTTGTAACTACGACAGCGATTTCTCTTCTCTGCCACCGACATTTGATTATGGAGATGATTTGAAAAATTAATGCCAAACAGAGATCATTTGGAGTGTTCAGATCAAGAAGCCCTGTATTGATAGTGTCTCTCGTAGTAATTGCACCACCCTTCTTTTGTTTTGCGCACACATCTGTTAATGACAGCAGTTAACATAATTCCCGCTTTTGTGCCACATTTCTATCGCGGTGTCACCGATAATGGCGACCAAAACTTTATGAAAGCTACTTGACACTTGGCGTTAACCACTACATCTCATAAGAGCGTTTTCATAACTTCATAACATGCATTAATAATGAAACAACGTGCTTAATAACATTCACGCCATTTTCATTTATATCAGTCATTTTTAAAACCTGTGTGCCTTGAAGAAACGGCTGCCATGCATTTCGCATAAGCCATGAAAGAGGAGTTGCTTGCTTTTTTTTAGGTAGCAGGGTGTAACTTAAATCACAGATAAATCCCTTTTCTAGCAAAAGCTTGGCTTGCAAATTCTCAAATGATACCATTCGCAAATTCTCAAACGATACCATTCGCCCTTCAAGAATTCAATTACTAAACTCTTCTTCTACATTGCTACCACTCGGACCATTGTGATGACAAATAAAGGGGCTATGGTTGCTGAGAAACGTTCTGGCCTCATACCACGTTACCAATGCACAATAATTATAAAATCAACACCAGAAGAATTCGGCCTCTAATATCTCGTTTTCCGGCTGAAAAGTTCATGTTTTATAGAATGCAATAGATGAACTTTAATATAGGATTACTCAATAGCTGGGAAGAAGCGAATCTCAGCCTCTTACACCGGTTCCAAACAGAATTCTCAGCGTCCCTTTTTTCTTCTGCCAGCAATAAACACAATGCTGCCTATCTATAATACTGGCACAAACTTGCTAAGCACACACTTCGATAATGGTGAAGGGATAGTTTTAAAGTTCCACATCAACTCCAGGAAATGCGCTCCTTAACATTCCCTTTAACTGGACTCAATAGACTGACCTTCCATCGTACATTTCTAAGATCTTGACAAAACTCACATGAATGATTTCCAACCTGTTGAAGTAGCTTTTCATTCCTCCACCAGCAGAACTTGGATAGTAAATCATAACACTGTGATCATATCCATGAACTGGTTTTTTCACAAAAGGCTTCATAATTCACTTTTCATGAACTTGAACAAAATCCCTTGCTCTACAAAATAGTCCAACTCTTGATAGAGGTAATCCCCGTTTACAAGTGCATACTTGGAGTGAGAATGCCTAGAATTTTGAAGGCGCTCATATACCTTTCGACTATTATGGAGAGGATGTTAAGATCTAAGCTCATTCAGAAGGAAAGGCTTTCAAAGAGTAGCATAAGCTTCAACTTTCTCAAACGGATAGCTGGTTTAATAAAAACAATCACAAATTGGCCACTCATCCACAGCAGTTGCAGTCAGTGTACAATAGACATGCTATGATTCAGGCCTCCACTGAAAACTCAAACAAATCCCCAGTTTCGTAGCACGCTACGAAACCACTCAAACAGGTAGCGCTGCGAAACTGCTAAAAAGAATCCTGGCGCTGCGAAACTGCTAAACAGAACTCAGGCGCTGCGAAAACACCCTGACTTTAAGCTAAGCTAAAAATTTTTGACAACTGTATTTCAGTGATAACAGTGGCTCCACTAGGGATAGCGTGCCCTTGTGGTGCGCTAAGAACACGCAGCTCCAGTGCCTTACCCATTTGTAACAAACAGAAATTTGCTTGACACGCCTGACTGTAGGAGAAAGAAACTAATGCTACTGAAAAATAAATGCTCAGCCAACCTTGAGCTTATTTGCAATTTACCTACCCTAACCATTTAAACTTTCCTCAGCTCAATCAATATGAAACTTCCAATGCAGCCAATCCTTTGCTTTGTCTGACATTTGACTTCTTCCCCTGTCCCGAAGTTCAGCGCCAATGTGATAGTGAGATGACAGCTGCCACTGAAAATGTCTTTGACTGCATCGGATTTCAGAGCCAATGTGATAATGTAATGACCCCTGCCACTGAAACTGTCTCTGATCTTCATAGGTAAGCTGAAACACTGGAGAATAAAACTCTTCCATGTAATCAGCTATAGGATCCCAGAACACATGATCAGCTTGTCCTTCCTTGAAACTTTCCAGCTGTGCAAACTGATCTTCAATCACAGTGTTCAGTTCCTCAATCATGAAAGAGAATGGAAGCAGCATAGTCTCCTTGCGCTCTGTCACAGGAAACTTTTGAGAATAATAATCATGATCATGAAAATTGTATGCCTGAATCTGTCCTTCTAAACCTTCAATTTCTTTCTCAATATCTTTGGCAATTTCATCAAAAAATTTCATTTTATCCTCTGACTTACAGTCAAAAGATTTCAGATATGAAGATAAGGACAAAGAAAAGGATTCATTTGTTTCTTCTTTACTGTGATCATCATTCCATTGTTTGAAACCCTCCACTGAAGGAGATTTTACTTCCACCTCTGGCCTATCTATCCATTCCTCCAAGAACAAAAGCCAAAAGTCTGGCAATGACTTAATAGACTTGGCAGGCAAGCATTCAACCCACTGTTTGCATTTCCCTTGGAAAGAATCATAAAATAACCTTATGCAAACATCCTCATGTTTAATTCTAAGAAGCTGTGCAAAATGACAAAAATCTGAGATATGCTCCAACGTTAAACTCAAGTCTTCACCGTTAAATTTCGGACCATTCTTTAGAAAATAAACATCCTTGGGAAAATGGTTTGGGAAACCATGAAGTCCTGAGAAATCTATGCATGCATACCTTGAACAAAGAAGGGCAGCTTCTGGGTCTTTCATAACTCCAGTGGAATCACCATGAATATATAACTTTGAATTCTTCAACAATGGAGTCGCCAAGGTAGTTTTGCAGCCTTGAAAATCATTTGAACTCCTGCTACCTTCAGAAATTCAATCTTAAGCTCCCGGCAGACGCACCAAAATGTTATCACAAAACCAGTACTAGGGACTGCAACCAAGCAAGGTCTCATGCAACTGTTTCAGACCATACTTTAGATTAGGAGTTAGCCTTCCTAATCAGAGAGGGCTCTCTCATGACTCTTGACAAAATCCTTCAAACACTAGAGGGCTAACTCTTCACACATTTATAAAAATATAGCTGGCTGGACATACATCAAATTAGTCTTCATTGGGCTATGGAGTCTCTCACAGTTAATAAACCAAATCACAGTCATCTCATAGAAGCCAAGGCTCTTTGCATCATCAAAGGTTCAAACATAATTTACCTAAATCAAAGCCTGCTGAACATACAGGAAGTCAGAGCATTAAAAAATGAATTCTGAGTGATGTTCAAACATGCTTCACCAAAACCCACAGCTTATCAAGCACACAGGAAGTCAGAGCATATAATATGAATTCTGAGGGATTGTGCCATAACAAGGCTGTAAAAAGAACATTAAGAAACTAAACCACCATCACATTTGAACAAAAAGATGCATTGAGAATCTTGGGAAGAAAAAACCCTGTTTGCCATTACTGTAACAGTCTTTTCATAAGCTCTAGAAAACTCTGTTTTTTGTATATACAATCCAACCCTTTTTACATCCTAACTTGGCCCATATATAGGCAAGCAAACTTCAACACCTCGAGCTTCCTCCTCCAGCATGAGGGGAGCCTCGAAGGTGGCTATTAACTCTTCCTACATGCTCTTAACTACTGTATTAATTACAAACATGCTGAACTAAAATTACACACAATCCTAATCCAACTAAAATACTAATTTCATTCTCCTCGCAGACTTGATGCTTTCTTGTATGCTGGACAGCTGTATGATTTTCATTATGGCTAAGATATGTTAAGGGAACAATCACCGAGCAAGCTGGTCTCGGATGCTAACTGTAAGACAGCTTATTAATTGATAAAATTAATCACCCTACATCCACGGTCCCCTGTCTTCCATTCCTCTTCATCATTTAAAGACCACACTCCGAGTTCTTTGAACCTTCAATTAATCAACGCATAACCACCATATGTTATATGATCTGGATACTTCAAGGACCAACAGGTGTATCAACCGAAGATTCTGGTAACCCCACCAATACGTTAGTAGCTCGGTCATAAATTGCCTTTGAGAAAACTTTATGAAAATAAACAAAATATTTTATCCTCTCTTCAAGAGCTACACCTGTCACTGTTTGAGTGGTTATGAAACACATGTATGATCTCACTGCCTGAGTTTGAGACCTTCTTTCACCATTAACTGACCTCATCATCAAAATTCATTGTTTTTCCACAAAACAGCATTCTACAGCAGTTTCGTAGCGCGCTACGAAACTGCTGTAGATAACCTCTATTTGTTCCGTAGCAAATAAATCTTGAGTTGGTAAATGATCTGCTTGAGAATCTGTGTTTTCTCTGGTTACTTTGACTATGATTTGAGTCACTATGAGCTCCTTTACTGTTTTGATGCTGTGGTGCAACTTCAAATCGGATCTCTGCAACCTGAGAAGTTGACTGGGTTGCATTTCACAAGGTCATTCTTGTATGTTGTAGACAAACAAAAGCACCTGGTGTTAACTGCACACAACAACAGAAAGATGTAAAAATATCAACATATACTACATTCTGGATCCTCCTCAGTACCGCCAACATGTTCAGGATACTTTTAAATTCACATCTTCTGCGCAATTCAATCTGCAATTGAAACCCTTGCGGTTGTAATTTGAACTCTGAGATATACTCTGAACCTTCTCCTTCCGGGCACTATTATGCAAATCTGACATTGATGCTCTCTGCGCGCCTTTTCAACAATCAGATACTTGAAAGTACCACTGTGCAACGAAACCACTGATTGCATACACCTGAGCCTAAACATGGTTGTTGCAGAGCAGATAATTGTGTAAATGACTGTCTCTGTTTGAATAAATGACCAAAAGAACGTTCCCACATCAAGCAAATATGAACAGAAATGTAGAAATCCTGAGAGCCAAGCTAAAACACATCCTTTGCAACGTTGATTGACTGTACAAGGTATAATGTCAAGTTAATCCGGCGATGAGACCCTGGTTCTACAAACTTATCATAAGAAGCCGAGAAGTATAAGATACTGGATGCCGTGCTGAACTTTCCAGTTCTTACCTAAACTTATCTAAACTTTCCCATCCAATATCACATCTTCTGGTAATGTTCTTTTCTTAATCCATGGCTTTGAAGTGAGCGCTAATGATATATGACAATCCCCCTTCTCAAAGCTAATAGCTGAAGCATATAACGGGTACGGCAACCACGTTTATAGCAGACAACACCTACACGATACAGTCCATATTGACTGAGGAAACTTGTCTATTTCGAACTCTTTACCATTTGCTTCCTTGTAACTACGACAGCGATTTCTCTTCTCTGCCACCGACATTTGATTATGGAGATGATTTGAAAAATTAATGCCAAACAGAGATCATTTGGAGTGTTCAGATCAAGAAGCCCTGTATTGATAGTGTCTCTCGTAGTAATTGCACCACCCTTCTTTTGTTTTGCGCACACATCTGTTAATGACAGCAGTTAACATAATTCCCGCTTTTGTGCCACATTTCTATCGCGGTGTCACCGATAATGGCGACCAAAACTTTATGAAAGCTACTTGACACTTGGCGTTAACCACTACATCTCATAAGAGCGTTTTCATAACTTCATAACATGCATTAATAATGAAACAACGTGCTTAATAACATTCACGCCATTTTCATTTATATCAGTCATTTTTAAAACCTGTGTGCCTTGAAGAAACGGCTGCCATGCATTTCACATAAGCCATGAAAGAGGAGTTGCTTGCTTTTTTTTAGGTAGCAGGGTGTAACTTAAATCACAGATAAATCCCTTTTCTAGCAAAAGCTTGGCTTGCAAATTCTCAAATGATACCATTCGCAAATTCTCAAACGATACCATTCGCCCTTCAAGAATTCAATTACTAAACTCTTCTTCTACATTTCTACCACTCGGACCATTGTGATGACAAATACAGGGGCTATGGTTGCTGAGAAAAGTTCTGGCCTCATACCACGTTACCAATGCACAATAATTATAAAATCAACACCAGAAGAATTCGGCCTCTAATATCTCGTTTTCTGGCTGAAAAGTTCATGTTTTATAGAATGCAATAGATGAACTTTAATATAGGATTACTCAATAGCTGGGAAGAAGCGAATCTCAGCCTCTTACACCGGTTCCAAACAGAATTCTCAGCGTCCCTTTTTTCTTCTGCCAGCAATAAACACAATGCTGCCTATCTGTAATACTGGCACAAACTTGCTAAGCACACACTTCGATAATGGTGAAGGGATAGTTTTAAAGTTCCACATCAACTCCAGGAAATGCGCTCCTTAACATTCCCTTTAACTGGACTCAATAGACTGACCTTCCATCGTACATTTCTAAGATCTTGACAAAACTCACATGAATGATTTCCAACCTGTTGAAGTAGCTTTTCATTCCTCCACCAGCAGAACTTGGATAGTAAATCATAACACTGTGATCATATCCATGAACTGGTTTTTTCACAAAAGGCTTCATAATTCACTTTTCATGAACTTGAACAAAATCCCTTGCTCTACAAAATAGTCCAACTCTTGATAGAGGTAATCCCCGTTTACAAGTGCATACTTGGAGTGAGAATGCCTAGAATTTTGAAGGCGCTCATATACCTTTCGACTATTATGGAGAGGATGTTAAGATCTAAGCTCATTCAGAAGGAAAGGCTTTCAAAGAGTAGCATAAGCTTCAACTTTCTCAAACGGATAGCTGGTTTAATAAAAACAATCACAAATTGGCCACTCATCCACAGCAGTTGCAGTCAGTGTACAATAGACATGCTATGATTCAGGCCTCCACTGAAAACTCAAACAAATCCCCAGTTTCGTAGCACGCTACGAAACCACTCAAACAGGTAGCGCTGCGAAACTGCTAAAAAGAATCCTGGCGCTGCGAAACTGCTAAACAGAACTCAGGCGCTGCGAAAACACCCTGACTTTAAGCTAAGCTAAAAATTTTTGACAACTGTATTTCAGTGATAACAGAATACATCAGTTAACTCAGTGCATGGACAGTTCAACTGAGGCAAGTGTTAGAGGTAAGTGAAAGGGTGAGTTGTGACTATCAGTTGTGCATGAGATTTTCACAAGCATGGATTGAGTAATGCCAATGAGGATTGAGCAGTGTGGGCCAATACCAAGGAAATTGTAGCTTGTGCTCACATGATTTTCACTTGGGATTGTGCAGTGGAGGCAGGCAAAGCAGCGGAGGAGATTTGAACCTGCGACTTGTTCGGATCTGAGCTAGTTTTGTGTGTAACAAGTGGAGATAGTACTGAGTACTTGTGAGGAGTATTGTATTATGTATTGTTACATGTTCTCAATCAATATAATATACAGATAGTGTGGGGTTTTCAGCTATAAGCTTTCCCCGGGTTACATACTGTGTTAATGTGTGCATGTGATTGATGTTTCATTGTTTTTGATGCTGCTAAATTGATGATCAACGTAGAGGAGGTTATGTATTATGCATGTATTCTGCAATAGTGTATAATCGGGATAATCTCTGTGAGTAAGTACTTAATTATTCAAAATTTCTACAAAACCTATGCTTGGAGATGCAAAGCCTGAAGCAAGATAGGGCACCCCAACCAGAGGCACGTGAAGAAGTGTGGTGTATCAAATGCAAAGGCCAAGGTCACGACAAGGATCACTGCCCTATATTCGCAAACTATTTGGTGGGAGGGGGACCGATGCCATTGAGACTAGAGGTACAAGCAGGGCCAAGTGCGATGCCTGCACTCTGGTGCACGATTTGTCAAGTAGGAGGAAAGCATGCAATGGACAACTGTCACCTATTGCAGAAGTATACCCAGACTCCACAACAACTGTATTGTAACTTCTGTAGATCAGTAGGTCATGACGAGCAAACGTGTCGAAGCTATGAACTAATGATGGATAGGACCCCAGCTTATCGAATGCAGACGGAAATGCGAGGTTTCGATCCAGCCGCAGGGGCATGTGGTGGATTCCAAGGACGTGGATGAGGGAGAGGGGGAATGGGACTTGGACGAGGGCGCGGACAACTGATCTGTTATAATTGCAGAGGGCTAGGGCACTACGCTCGCGATTGTACCAACCTGATGAGAATATCTTATCCATAATGTGAGTAGTTTGATCATGAAATGGTAGATTGCCCGACGTTGATCGCCCAAATGCATGAGAAAGGGGTATTACAACCCACTACTACCCAAAATACCCAAATGATGAGGTCTCAACCACACGGAGAGGACCCCACTGTAAACGTGGTACTCAGAAGCAGCGCAACTACGAGAGAGGATAGAGGAAACAACCCAGAGAAGATTCACAGGTTCGCGAGGCTCCTAGAAGGGAACCTAAGTCTGAGATGGAACGTGTGAAGGAAACATTTAAGGAAGCTAAGAAGAGCTTCACGAAAGACTCTACTTCAGGTAGTAAGGATCAACTTGAGCCGGGAATGGATACTTCCATGCTTACTACCCTTTTAGAGACATGTGTAAAGCTGCTACGTGACAATAAGGCAGTTGAGGGACTACAATAGCTGATCACTAGGTGCGGAGAGTCGGGTGAACCACGCATGGTCCGAAAACTAGACAAGCATGCTTTGTGCACCGGGCGGGAAATGCAATTGACTGCACAGATTGGTGACTATGAGATGGATCAGGTCGTTCTGGACTTGAGGTTGGATGCAAATGTGCTACCTAAACAGACCTAGGAATGCATGGGCAGGCCCACACTATAATGGTCTCCTATTCAATTACGGATGGCAAACCAACAAAAGATCTTGCCCATGGGGAGATTGCAAGGAGTCACAGTGGACATCAAAGGCGCGAGCACACAAACAGATTTTGAGGTAATAGAAATTGTGGATGACAGTAACCCTTACCCCGCATTGTTAGGAATAGATTGGGCCATGGACATGAATGGAGTCATCAACCTAAAGAGATGAAACGAAAAATGATATTCGAGAAAAAGTCTCTACGTGTAGTAGTTCCATTGGACCTAGCCGAAGGAGCACACTACACTGAACCTGTGCGCGATAAGGACAATGACGATGAACTAGACTGCATTTACCAAATAACAACACAAGACCAAGATCGAGTGAATCCGATAGCGGACGGGAGAATCTCATGGGAACACGACAGTTCCTGCACGTCGGATTCTAATGAAGAGATAAAGTGATGGCAGAACCGATTGCATGAAGTAACAATGCTAAATTGTAATATGATGGTTAGATCGCTACGACGCGTGACAACCGAAGCAAGGGAACTGCCAACCGATGAGGGCACAGCGAATGTGTAGGAATCCGTAGACCACTGTGAAAATATGATACTGGAACGAAAGCGACACGGTGCGCAAACAGGGGCGCTGCACGCGACCACTACACCGAGATGGAATACACATCAGAAGACTAGGTTGACCTAGCGCGAATATAAAAAGAAGGCGCGTGTATGATTTGGAGGACAAAGCGGTTTGAGCATCCACTGGTGGCATAGGATGCAAATGTATGTTGTGTGACCGCTGTTGTGGGGAAAAATGCCTATGCAGGACGATCCTATCCACCTAAGGTGTGACAGTGCCTTAGCAACAAACAGAGACAGCTATTCTAGTATTCTTCCTTTATGAAATGAGAATGAAGAGAGATAGATGGACTAACCGGTGTCTTCCGTTTGTCCCTCGATCTAGTTCTCTTCTCTTTGGGAGTTCCCAGCTACTTGCCTTCTCGCTCACCCAGCTTCAACAGGTTTCTACAAGATCACAAGAAGAGAACACTACACAAAGACATAGATTCATATTCATAACTAGTTCAGGATTAGAAATAAACTAAACATACTAATGCAATCATACATCAAAGATACATCAGTATATAGGAGAAACCAAGATAGCTTTATTGATGAATAACAAGGTTCAGGAAGAGATACAACCCAGAGGGCTCCAATCCAGCATCTCCTTCCCAGCAAATGAAATTCCTATCTTCACCTTCCCTCAAAGCATTAAGCACCCAATAATTACAATCTCAAACCAACAACAATTCTTTGCAATAACAAAATTCCAGCCTCTAGATCTCATGGAGGAGAGATCCATATATAGATGTTTGGAGAGAGGATGAGTCAGATTGAGATCTAACTAGTGTCCTCTCCCTCTGTCAGTTCTTGATTCCACTTGGAGGTTCTTGCTTCCACTTGGAGATTGGGAACCTCTTACTCATCACTAGTCGAATTCACTGAGGCAAGTGTCATTGAGGAAGATTCTGGAAGCTTCCTGGGTCTTGACACCTCTTGGAATGAACTTGCCATTTGTCAATTCCCGCTCAGCGCACCCTGGTAGTGCTTCTACCTATGTTGTAGTGCAGGTAGCCAGTGTTGACTTTGCATTTCAGCGCAGACAGCTAGTGGAGCCACTGAATTGATCCTGAATTGACTTGTTTTTTAGCAGTTTCTGGTGGAGAACTTCCGTGAATTGCTGTGGTTTGTTAGCCTTGTTCCTCTAGGGGTAGGAACAACATGTTTAGGGACTTTGGATCCCTTAGATTATGGACATTTCATGCTCAATGTTGTAAGGCACAAAAATGTATATAACAGTTGCCCCCTAAAGTATGAGGCCGTTTATCGGGTGAAATGCTTTATCAGGAGGATCCGAAGTTCATTCATTGCTGGGAGGAGACCTGTAATAAGATACAATACAATACATTATTTTTCATACTGCTTTCATGATCTAGCTGAGGCGGGCATTCCCATGCTCAGCTTTATAAATTCATTTTTTTGTACATAGAACAGACAATCGTCTGATGGTAGACTGAAAATTTTGATGAAATTATCATCCTTTGTATAGGATGATTATCTGCTGCAATGATGTACATGTCAATGTCTTTATCTTTCCTGAATATATATCACAGCCCGGATGGATGAAACTAGATCCGGGGTCTTCAAACTCGTTCGATCTTCACTCTAAGTACAAGTCGATCCATTTGAGAATTGTTCTGAAGTCGAACATGGAAAGACATCGCTTGATTACCGGTCAATGAGGTAAACCGTTAACAAGCGCGAGAGGAATCACCAATAATGATAATGACCCTCAAGATACTGAAGTACAATTCACGTGGTGTGAATAAAGGACTTGGCGTCGAACACCACGCAAAATCTTTCAATCGAAGGTCATTGATGTATACCTGTCGCCGGAAGTGAGAAACTTGCCATTGAGGCATGCAAGCTTCAAAGTACTGAAGGGGTTGTTCCTAGATCAACTTCTTGGATAATGAGCTGATGTCGACAAGAAGCGATCCGTCAAAGGAGGGCCTTGATGTATCCCACATCAGTGACATGGAACGGAGCAAATGATTTTGATGGAGGTGAAAACGATCTGATGATATATGATTCAGGGTGGCGGTCATGAAAGGATGAAGGATAATGTATGGCAGTGGATGGGACACGGTTGACTTCTCTGAACGACTTCTCTTGAACATATGGCGACACTTATGCGATGGATCGGTAGCATTACCCCAAATATGGATGGTATGGCGAGACCATGGTGATGTGACCGGTGAATGAAACAACCCAACCCGATTGTGGTACGGAGGAAAAGTGTCATGTTCAAGAGCGACTTGCTACCATCAAAGTTTTCTCGAGCTTCTCCCAATTTTTCCCCAGTCATTGCTGACTAGTACCTCTTTATTTTTGTCAAGCTTGAGGAGGATAACATATGCTTGTTCTATAACTTGCCCTTCGGGCAAGCCCATCGCTATGTTTTAACGAGCCTAGCGATAGTGAAACTCGTTCTTGTCTAAAGACAAGTTTGTCGCTATTTAATGATTTTAACAAGTCTAACGACAAAGATAACTCGGTCCTTTTCATTTTTAGAGAGTCTAAAAAGGTACATAAAGTTAACTCCAAAAGTCCTTTTTCGTCATCTAATCCCTTAGGTCCGAAAAAGTATAAAACAATACAGAAGGGATGAGTTTTCGATAGTTTTAACGAGCCGAATAAAACAAGCGCTCGATCTTTTTGTGCAATAATCCCTCAGGTCCAAAAAGATTAAAATCTAGAGGAGGGATAGCACTTCCTGTCCCTTTAATGAGCTGGAAGGCCAAGGACTCGGCAATCTTTTCATATTTTACGAGTCAGATGAAAAGAGCTTAAAGAAGACTCGTCTTTTGAGGAACGAGTGATGAAATAGGTTAGCAGCTGATTCCAGGTAAGGCTTGGAATTTTCCAATCACGGCAGTGTCACAAGGATGGCTAAGTGAAATCACTCTTCGCAGCTGTTCCTCAAAATGGGTAAACAATCAAATGGAGGTGAATGATCGGCCAATGGAAAAGTGGAGGTGACGGTGCAAACACGACCAAGGCTTTAATGGCTGATGATATTACATTCACTGTGGTTATTTACCGGGTAGTTCATTTTTTAACGAGCTTAAACGCGGATTGAAACACTTGCTCGATTTTATGTTTATTTTTTAACGAGCATGAACTATACGATAAAACTGCTTGGATCTTGCGTTTATTTTTTAACGAGCATGAACTGTGTGCTAAAACTGCTCGATTAACCCAGTCATATGATAAGAATGTCTCATTAAGATTCTATTTTTTATGGAGCTTCATCTCACAAAGCTTTGCTCCGGATCCTTTCGTTATGCAAGTTCGGAAATGACTAATCCTACGAGTTTAAAGGGTTAGACCTACAGGTTTAAAGGGAGGACCTAAAAATTTAAAAAATAAATAGCCGCCCCTTGCTTGCACTCCAAAAGGGTTGCATGCCCCCAGGTATAAAATACGATTTCAAGGTTACCCCTACTTCACTTCCACCAAAACATTTGTTTTACCGAGAGAGGCCTACCTCTTTCAGGTTACCCAAAGATTGTTCTGTTAATCTTTCAAACAAAACACTTCTTCGGCGATGTCTACCGAGATAAACAAAGGTTAGCGACGATGCCCGCCAACTCACATAACTTTGACAAAAGAATCTTATTCTAGAATAACCCCTCTTCCTAGACGGACGGGGTACAGACTTGTCATATTCTCCCGCGGAAACCTACCCTATACCCAAAGTTTTCCTGCTGAAGCAGACCAGGACGCATGCCCCCTGGGTTCCAGTCATATCCTCCTGGATTACTCGCGCTCATCAGGAGGACGGACCGTGGGTTGAGACATTTCTTGTGTGAAGAGACCATTTAGGGATGGTATATGACTATTTGCGATGCGTGATCTGGGAAATCAAAGCTGGTCCACGAGCTTGACCACTCTTCCTTCGTGCGGAAAACACATTACTCTAAAGAGTGAGGAGACGACGGCTCCCATGCAATATATATAGTCTCGTCCAAGGAGTAGGTTATAATCCAAGGGTCATTGAACGACCATCACGTTCATTTGAACGGTCTTCCCTTTCAATGTAATGAGCACATTGGGGAGGATCCCTAAAGGTCGACTGGTTCCTTTATCAAAGCCTGTCAGATTTCTCATTTCAAGCAAAAGCGCTAGCGAACCAAGCGCTTTCCAAGCAATAGAGGAAAGGATACTCACAGATGCCCCCTCATCAATGATGGTGCCAACCATCACCATTCTGTATATTTGAACGATAATTCTGAATGGTATGCTTGTTGGCAAACGGGGTCTGCCTAGTTGGTTCCAGTCGAACGAGACAACTAGGTTGCCTGGTGGTGGGACCGAATAGACCGCCGGGTATGACTCTGACGAAGTTCCTTCCTGTGATAAAGGAATGGGTGCATTGCCCCCTTGTTCGTCGGAGTCTGTGTTGATGAAGAGAATTTGGACGGTGTTGTCTTTATCCTCCTTTGTGATGGTATCATTCAAAGATAGAGCCTCTGAGGGCAAAACCGGGTCAACTGCCGCTTCAACCTTTTGAGTTTCGTCAGGCATGGACTTAGACGGTTCATCTTCAATGATAGGTGCTTCAGCTGACCACCTGAGCGGGCCAGCCGGGTTCTCAACTAGTGAAGGACTTGGCAGGAGTTTTTGATATCCAGGAGGAAGTTGCGCTCGTAAAATCGGGCGATCTTCCAAAACTCTTTTCGCCTCGTCTAAGAAGGGACAACGGTGGATGGCATGGTCGCCTTCACACAGTCTGCAGGGAAATCTAGCTTTCCCTCTCTGTCCTGTGGCTTCACTTTCACTAGTTGACGGTGTGTTGTCAACATGGCTATCAGAGGTTGATGCCACCGAATTGTGCAAACGGGGAGACCAGTCCCTTAGTATCCGAGGGATGCAGGGAAAATCTCTGTGGAAGTGGTCTCCCTTGCATATGACACATGGCGATTTAGGCCTAGTCAATGTTGTGTGTGGATTTTTGTCAGACGACACTTGTTTGCCCCCAGTCGCTTTTGGCTCCTTCTTCTTCTTCTCTTTCTTCTTCTTTTCCTTCTTCTCCTTAGGAACTTGGTTTTTTGTTTTACCAGTTCCGTCAAGCGAAGAGGAAGTAGGAGAGGAAGAATTAGATGAAGTAGAAGGCTGGTGGGTAACTCTGGTCTGTTCTAACTATTGATTCGACTGTTCAGGAATGGTGGTGTTTTGAACAACAATAGTTGAGAAGAGCCAGACCGGCAAGCCAATTGTCAGTCCTGGAAGCGACAATGTGGCCATATGGGGCGCACCAACGTCTCCCCAAGAGGAGAAGGGACTAGGATTTCCACCAAGGGGAACTCCTTGGTTGGCGTGCTCCATTTTCTCAACCTAAAGATCAACGCAGGAATAAGGGGTGATTGTTCCGTTTAAAATAAATTTTAACGACGCTTTAGACACAACTTGCTTTTTCAATTTTAAAGAGTCGAGAAAAAGCTAAAGATGACTCTAGTCTCCTTCGATGTTTTAACGAGCCCGAAGTGACAAATGCTCGGATGGACTTTTTCCGTTATAGAGTCTAAAAAAGGCCAAAAGGAACTGCTCTGGAGTTCTAGGTAGAGGGTGTGCCAAACTTTTCGCAAAACCACAGAATACTTTTTAAGGTACGGGCGGTCGATCTTCCTGAATGCTGTGTTCAGTGCATTGCGATCAGTAGGGCGGTCGACACGGCTTCCTAAGGATAAAGGTTTTATGCCTATAGGGGTCTCCCAATATATACGCGACGGTACGTGGGAGCACAATCCGTACTGGCGCGATCGTCCCTCAGGAGGAATCACCCACCATCAACGAGATCGACAGTCACCAGGCTTTACGACGCCGGAACACGTCTCTAGCCTATACCTCTATGTTGTGCGTTAAGTTACAAAGCGTTGTTAAGTTCATTCAATTTATTTTAGGTTGATCTTTTTAGAAGTTTGTCTTTTGAGGTTCACCACGAGATGTATGATACAATTCCTAAATGCAGTCTAAAGATGATAAGCAAGCTTTTATATCTTTTCAACTATGAAAATCCTAGCTACAAAGGGAAAAGAAAGACACCATCTTTTCTCAAAGAGCAATCAGCACACTCTAATGCACTTTTCCTAAATCAAACATGCAAACTATCAAGATGCAAATGCACAATGCAAGTGTTTGTTTTCCGCTTTCTTAATATTGATGCCTAAAAAGAAAGCTTTTTGCACAACTTTGAATTTGCTTTTAAATGACAAATACAAACAAGTTTAATTTTTTGAAATCAGAAAGGGTAGAAGAGATTACAACACTTAACGATTTTCGAAATAAACACTTGTTTCGACACTTTAAAAGAGACAAACTCAAACCAAAAGCAAAAATGAATGTATAACCAACTGTAAACAGCCAATGAACTCTCTCCTAAGATTACAATCAATAGATCTGAATCAAGGGCTACAGGATGACTATTTCACTCTTGCAAAGGAAAACTGTAAATGACGCCACAAACACATAAAAACACTCACAGTCTTTTTGTACAAAAGGAGGTGGAATCTAAGCAGAGAAAAGGGGTTATCATACAGGTACCTATGCTGGTTATAGGCTGCAAAAATAAGAGATCAAAACAAGGCAAAACAGAGCAGAGAACCCCAGCTGCACAAGGCCTAACTGGATCAACGCACCCTCAACACAGGGGTTTTGACATTCAGCACAGGTAGCCTTCACGGGACCTGCGTTGAAATGCAGAACCTCTTCACAGGGTCTGCGCTGAAGGAGAAACGAGAGTTTCTCACTGGGTTCTGGGTCACAGTTTGCTGATTAATCTACGGTTTCAAGCCAAATAAAAGCAACAAACAAGGTACAATCAAAGGGATGCTTTGAGGAAGGGCTAAGATATATCACAAAGGATCATCAAATCATTTGTGAGTCCATTGTTCAGATCATAGACAAATCCAGTGATTGGATCAAAGCAGCAACTATCTACTTTGCATCTGAGAATATCAGATGCAGTTTGATTGCTGCTGTTGAGTCTATGAAACAAACAATGATGGAAACACAAATAAAATGACTAAACAGATCTCCCCAGCGGAGTCGCCAATTTGTTGTGGGGAAAAATGCCTATGTAGGACGATCCTATCCACCTAAGGTGTGACAGTGCCTTAGCAACAAACAGAGACAGCTATTCTAGTATTCTTCCTTTATGAAATGAGAATGAAGAGAGATAGATGGACTAACCGGTGTCTTCTGTTTGTCCCTCGATCCAGTTCTCTCTTCTCTTTGGGAGTTCCTAGCTACTTGCCTTCTCGCTCGCCCAACTTCAACAGGTTTCTACAAGATCACAAGAAGAGAACACTACACAAAGACATAGATTCATATTCGTAACTAGTTCAGGATTAGAAATAAACTAAACATACTAATTCAATCATACATCAAAGATACATCAGTATATAGGAGAAACCAAGATAGCTTTATTGATGAATAACAAGGTTCAGGAAGAGATACAACCCAAAGGGCTCCAATCCAGCATCTCCTTCCCAGCAAATGAAATTCCTATCTTCACCTTCCCTCAAAGCATTAAGCACCCAATAATTCCAATGTCAAACCAACAGCAATTCTTTGCAATAACAAAATTCCAGCCTCTAGATCTCATGGAGGAGAGATCCATATATAGATGTTTGGAGAGAGGATGAGTCAGATTGAGATTTGACTAGTGTCCTCTCCCTCTGTCAGTTCTTGATTCCACTTGGAGGTTCTTGCTTCCACTTGGAGATTGGGAACCTCTTACTCATCACTAGTCGAATTCACTGAGGCAAGTGTCATTGAGGAAGATTCTGGAAGCTTCCTGGGTCTTGACACCTCTTGGAATGAACTTGCCATTTGTCAATTCCCGCTCAGCACACCCTGGTAGTGCTTCTACCTGCGTTGTAGTGCAGGTAGCCAGTGTTGACTTTGCATTTCAGCGCAGACAGCTAGTGGAGCCACTGAATTGATCCTGAATTGACTTGTTTTTGAGCAGTTTCTGGTGGAGAACTTCCGTGAATTGCTGTGGTTTGTTAGCCTTGATCCTCTAGGGGTAGGAACAACATGTTTAGGGACTCTGGATCCCTTAGATTATGGACATTTCATGATCAATGCTGTAAGGCACAAAAATGTCTATAACAACCGCCTACCTGACTAAGAATCAAAAATTAGAATCTGCCACGACAGTAGGAAAAGTGACGCATTTCGCCAGCTGTTCGTGACAAAGCAATCAGGAAAACAAGTGGGAGCATGAACAACGTGCGCCTGATAAGATGAACCAATGGGAATCTTCGTTTACCAGGGGTTTGATGGGCCTATAAGACCATAAGGAAAAGGAGGAGGGCAAAGGTGATCTTATCAATGGTGAGACAAGATGAAACCAAGAGGACAGAAGAAACTCTCCAAACCGCAACCACCGTAGTTTGGACTGAATGTGAGGACCTGGGCAAAGGAATTCGGCAGTTGCAGGAAGCCATTCGGCGCAGCAACTGTAGACTTCGCGAACTCGATGAAGAATTGGCACGACTGAGGAGGAAAAGCATGATGTTGGATGAAGAAATCAGCAAAATGAAAATTGGCGTTGCACAAGCGAGCCGCGCAAATCTGAAAATAAGGGGACTAGACCTAGTCGATTCTACCTCAGTACTAGAACGAGCTGCGACCCTGCTATCATGGTTGCGACTACACCAATGGGGGAGTGTACCATATATAGTAGAGCGCGATGGGCTATCAGATACAAAGGCACTCAAAAGGTGCCCGCAGCTCGGGCTAGCAGGAAAATTGAAGTCCCGCACCAGGGGTGCGACCACCTGACTATCCGTAGGAGGCCCAGTCTCAGTGCTCCACGCAGTTGGAAGAGGGCGCGGGACTATAAATAAGTTTGTAGGGGGGTTACATAGCTCAGACGTGGCGCGTGAAATCAGTATGAAGCGCAGAACGTGTCCGCATACAAGGGATTGCGCTGCCGCGTGGGGAAGATGGAAGGTGACTGTTGTAGATATTGTTCATGGTGAGATGTCCCATTTAAGACACCAAGGAGTGGACAATGGGCAATTAAGACACAGGGTTGAACAGATCTACCACCAGCATCACATTAATGAGCCATGAAAGGAGAGAATGGTCAAATTTAAAATCAAAGGGGCATATAAAGCACAGATGACCTGTCACCAAACAACCTTTTGCACTTTGCATATGAAGTCATTTCATTATCAAGTAGACAACAGCATGATGAATGAGGCACTCCTGAGAGAAAGTCTGTGGTTTCAAGCATTGTCAAAGGATATGCAGGAGTCCCTAATTAGGATGACATCCATAGCCAAGGATGTTACGCAGAACCCTACGCCACAGGTAGGAGGTACAGCTAAGATCCCTAAATCACCCCAGACATCGCGGACCAAGAAGGACACATAGATAGCAGGAACAATCTGAATGTCTCCACGAAATCCGTGATTCGGAAAGTTGTCGATGGAAGAAAAGGGAAAAATGGTCACTATTGAGAGTGATGATGAGGAAGAGGATCCTCTGACCTTTGTCGAAGAGATGGAACCAGAGGAGGAGATGGAAGAAGATATCCAACCAGTACGAGCTCTAGTAAAATGGCCAGAGTATGTCCCTCCATGGAAAGGGAGGGTGAAGGTGCCTAAATATTTGGATGTCATTAAAAACACACTTATAACTGCATCACTCCCCGAAGGAATGACGAGTGGCCGCATTCCCACTATGAAATTTGAAGACTGGGACCTTACGGATACTAGGAAGTGTCCCCATTTGGAAACTAGTGAACTGATGGAATGAATCCCGGAGGGGACCGTTACAACACTACAGCCACAGAAGGGGCTGTGAGGGGTGGAGGAGGCTGGGCTATTCCACCTCCTGTCAATCCCACATTTTCATCGGGCCCCAATCATGATATTGGTCATTAGGCAACTGCTTTGCTTGGTGCACGATGGGTACTTATGGCTAGACAAACCCATCCCCATCACGGTGGAGCTCATTCATAGGATCTCTCGGCTTCCCTGTGAAGGAAGGGACCCCGCAGAAATAGTTGGCACAAGTGGCGACGTGACGATTGCGGAAGCCATGAAAAAGAAATATAAGTTGGAGAAAAAGCAGAGAGGGTATGTTATTACTAGTATTCAAGACAAAGGGGTTTGCATTGCTACCCAGTTGCTGGCAGGAAAGGTGATGAGAAAATTCTGAGGCAGTGAGGTACCAACAATGGTCATCGCGCTAGCTGAGCAATGCGCAGAAGGGGTACAGTTCAATTGGGCACAGTTCCTCCATAACGAATTCCTGACAAACTGCAAGGAGCCCAAGGAGCAGGGTAAGACCTTCCACTACACGTGGTTTCTCTTATCCATCCCATTAGTTATAGGTGAATTTCCCAAGGATAGTCAGTTTCCTCCCCTAGACCAAGATTGGCCAGAGGCAACAAAATACGCGTCGCTTTGGGCGACGAAGGATGCCACAAGAATCTGAGAAGTCAAGATTTTCTGGATACTGATGGATGTGAACATACAACAGTGGATCAACCAGCAACCCCACCTATCTACCGAGATATATGACAGTGTGAAGAACGTGGCCAACTTTAAAGTGGATATGCACCATGTATACATCCGAGCGCGCAAGGATCTAGAGCAGACGTGGACCACGCTTCCCTTCATCGCTATCGACCACATTGTTTTCACGGTACTCGATACTTGGCCACTAGAGTGGCGTAGACCAGATGCGGTAGGGCGTGATGAGACCACAATCCAAAAACAGAAGGCTGCCACCAAGTTCCTAGCACAGCAGAAGCAGAACAAATAGCTCATGAAGGAAGTACGGGCGTCCCGGGAGGTAGCACAGACTACCACAAACAAGGCGACAGTAGGAGGAACTACTACAACAGAGGACGAAAGCGGCCTGAACGTGACCACAGAGCCAGAAGTGGATAATGTGACGGAAGATGCAGAGCCAACCACCACTTGTTCACCTTTAAAACGACCGCACGTGACAGAACAATCAAGGTCACGAAAAAAGACCAAGGCGTCCAAGTTGGACAGGGAACCTATCACATTGACCGAGGGTGACCTATGTGACATCAGGGATACAATTTTCCAAGTCACCAGGGAGGCGCTCAACGAGGCCATGATAGAGCAGCAGACTGTGTTGGGGGCACTCAAGATGCAACTGCAGGAACTTCAAGCACGGGCCCCACAGCCAGGAGTGGTAGCTACCCATGGAGCTACGGGTACGTCAGCCACTGAGCAGTTGCTGCAAGCCAAAATGGCTAATACGGTCGTGCTACTGGAAGGAGCACTGACAGCAGACAACACAGAGGATAGAGCCATGGTAGGTTGGATCAGAGGAGTGGGACTAAACATGGTTGCCCTCTCGCATGGAATTTTATACCAGCTACAAGATGGAGCAATGACATAGCTCCATGCTAGGGAAGGTCACACAGTATATATGCTCAGCGAACAATGAATCAACATCGAGCAATTGAGCCTCCAACGTGATGAAGCAGTAGCACAGAATCGGCAGTTGGAGCAAATTGTTGAGGAAGCATGTTGTCGTGCCCCTGAGCTCTAGATTGCGGCAGATTTACCTGTCAGCATACGGATCCACAAGTTGGCTAGTGGGTTCCGCGATGCGAAGGAAGAAGCAGCAAAAATCCAGTTGGACCTTAGTTTGCAGATCGCAAAACTGAGACTCAAGGTGCAGCCCTCTACACCACCAAAGATTAGAGAGCAGTGGCAGTGCGCCATCCAATCTGGGCGGGAAGCAATAGCACATTCCATACAGGAGTGCACCGGCTTATTAGATCAGTAAATTATCACGGTCACTTCACTACAAGAAGACTCGACATTACAACGGTTAGAGACTAAAGCACGGGAATTGCAGCAGGCCTATGACAATGTCCGGGGAACTGTGCAGAAGGTTTCCCTTACTCAGCGATTAGCCAGGATGAGGGAGGCCCAAGCTCTCAAGGCACAAGTTGATGTCGCTTGCCAGAAAGAAGCAATCTTAAAGAATGAATCCAGCCTTGGCTTGATGAGGCATTCACGGTTACCACCAACATTAAGGGAAAGTTAGCTCACATGTAGATAGTATGCAAAGTCAGAGAGGCAAGTGAAGCCAACAATTCCGTATCGGAGGCTCACGCACAACGAGTACAGCAGATGGTGGAAAAATGTGTTGTGGAGGTAAGCGAAGTGCAGAAGCTGCTGAATAATCTCTGAGCGAAGATCACCGCACCAGCTGAGTGACTCGGGACGAGTCACAATGATTGTGTTGGGGGCCTATTCGGTAGCGGCTCCCCGCTTAAGGGTTTGGGGCTCAAGCCCACAATTTTGGGTTAAAGTATGGTAAAGGTTTCAGAAAGCGCATGGAGAGCAAACTATAATGGGTCAAGTCAAAGGGTTGTCTGCCTGAAAATAATGTAAAATGATAGAAATCAAGTCAACCTTCCCATGGTATGCGAACCATGGGAAGGTATAAATAGAGCAAAGTTCTAAGGATAGAAGGCATTTCTTTTGGTGAAGTTTTGATTGTTATGCGTTTGTGAAGGAAATATTCACTCTGAGTCTATAAGTCCAAGTCTTGGGTTGTAGTAGGAGATAGAGGCTCCGCAGCTGTGTGCGCAGAGGCCTTATAGAGTCTGCAGCTGGGTGCGTGGACCCCTGCAGCTGAGTGCGCAAGGTGGAACTGATTGTACTGAGTAGAAGATTAATAAAGATAAGTGTTTCTGAATTATTGTGTATTTGGTCACCGACCTTTATGTTTATGCTTACGATCTGAGTTTATGCATATCTGTAAGATGTATGTTTGCGCACACTGGTTATATCTGTGAATGCTTGATTAAAGACCTTATGAACTAGATCAGAACTATAATAAACACATTAATAATAAGAATCTAAGAAGTGCCTAGTCACGGATCTACGTGAAGGCCTGACAGTAGGACAAAGTAGCGCGAGGGTGCATATTGGTTCATGACCCTTCCAGACCTCATCAAGACATCCCTAGGGTGCGGAAATCTGGTTACAGCACCTTCCCTACTACCTCGAGTGAGACTTCAATCCGCACTCAGCAAACTGTTGCCGAAAGAGCCGGTAGTGCAGGATTTGTTTGGCTAAATCATTTCCGAACCTGGGTCAGGCCCCAACAAGCCAACATCCATTGATATAAAATATTACAATGAAATATCATTAAAATACCACATACCTAGCTAAAAGATATTACAATTGTCATGAAACCATTTACCTACATATCACCACTCTCTACATCCTTGTAGCAGATTGCTCCATCAGTGTACCATCCTACAACTTGTACTCATGAACATGTATCGTTAGTTCTTTATCTACCACAATGTTAAACATAATTTGTCTTTGGCACAAACAACCATCATTTTTTGTTATTTTTGTCGTCAACAAGCTTTAGTAACATGATTAGATAGAATAGTAGTCAATCAACAATTAGCCTTTAAAAGTGATCCTTTAACATCTATTCATGTGCATACATGAGATATAAATAAAATATCACAACATACTTCTTCTAACAACATTGTACATGTTTAAAAAGATAATTATCAAGCATGTGAAAATAAATATCACGTTACTATGATCATTCTCGCATGAGCACACATTCATATCCAAAGGAAATGATTGTAACCATCCATTTCATTTAAAGGATACTAGCAACTTATCTTTATTTTTTGTGCATGTAATTAGATTAAAACATGTTCAAAGAGAGCTAGCCCCTTAGCTTCTTCTTTGTGCATGTAACTAAGTAATCTTTCCAATACAATAGATATTATTATTATACATAAAAATACATGTCCCCGTCTAAGGGAAAGCTAACATGATATCATGCATGCAAATGCAAATCCATTTTCAAAAAACATCTTTCCCAAGATAGAATTATTTATAAAATCTAGTGTATGCACAAAGACATGTGTTGCTCTAAAACAAAACTAATTTGTTAGTCATTATTTCTTGCATGTCCATCTATGTATTTTACAAAAGAAAGCTAGTGCATTCATTGCAAGTAATTATTTGTTTTACTTTCAAAGATCTAACATAATACTTATTATTTTCTTCACACCAATCCATGTTTCTCTTTTAAAAGATATATCACAATAGTTCTACAAATCCATGGATGTAGTCAACTATTGTTTCTATAATTCTACATGTGTTATTTTCTCATAGTTATTTTCAAGAACCCAACATAGTTTCTCTATCTTTTATGCAGAAACTTCTCATGCATTTTTGTTTTCAAGAAAATATTATAATCAACCTTTCATAACCTTTGTTTTAAAACAATAATAATATTAACCTTTTATGCATTAAATAATGTAATTAAATCAAACTATCCAATATACAACACACAAATCATTTATCGTTTTTGTTAACACCCAGGTTGTTCCCTATGACTCCCAAGGGAATACGGCCGGGGTAATCACTAACCAATCTTTGGATTACAGTTCCTAGCCAAACTGTAATCAGAGAGGGCTCTCTCTTTATGATTTGTCTCTGTTTTGATAGTGTTTTTGGGCTAGCTATTATGCTCAGGTTTTTGGTTTATGTTTTGGTTGAAGGACTTCTTTCAGTGCTTAAGATGTAGTGTTTAGAGAGGAGTATATCATTGGGCAATGGAGTCTAGAGCTGTGAACTGCTTTGAAATGCTGGAGTGATGACGTTCAGACTACAGGGCCTATTGAGTATCTCAAACAAACAAAATTTAAACTTAAGTGGTGATGTATGGTCAGCCAACAGAAAGAAATTAAGAATTCTCCATTAAGCTGGTGATGTGAAAGTGAAACATGTTGCTTAGGAGCAAACTTGAATTCCTGAAACAAAGGTCACTGTGAAAGATATATTCTGAAAGTGCAGCAATTAAGAATTACACTTATCAAGATTATAGCTGAAGAAAACATTTATTAACAACATAGACTGAGCTCAGGGTATTGTATGAATAAATCCTGAAGGCTATTCTTTTTCTTTGTTGCTAAATATTTAGAAACTAGAAACATATATGGGTTGTAAAAGATTAAAACACATGACAAAGAGAGTTACAGAAAAACTTATTGTATTGTGAAGTACACAGGAATCCTGTAGTTTTCAACAAACATCAGAACGCAATCAACACTTCAGGACTTTGAGAAATTCCATCACTTTCTTTATTAAACTCTGAAAGGCTTACAGCATAAGAACTTCTTCAAGAGAAATCAACAACAACCCCTGCAAGCTTGTGCGAGGGGCAAATATATACCATCGGTTATACAAAATATCTGAGTGCTGAGTTATCTCAGAAATGAATACGTTCACCAACTTTTCAAGATATTTGATAAGAAATTTATTACATCATTGAATACAAAGTAAATGCATCTTTATGCTTGTCAGAAGATATTTTGGCCTTTGGAGGCCACTGAGTCGGTTGGAGTGATCTGCATTAATGCTGAGAAATGCGCTTTTGGAGCTGCTCTGCTGTAGCTTCTCGGCCTGAACACCTATAGCTGTCCGTCTTGATTTGCTGGCCGAGACTTCTGCTGAGTTGGCTCAGCTTTTATCTTTAATGCATGTTGATTCTTTAAATTGTCCTGTGTATGAAAATTTGCATTTTTCATGAACAAAATTTATTGAATGGCTTCTTGTTTATAAAATCATCTGTATGGCCTTAGTCCACCATTCTAGTGTAGGTAGTTGATGCCTGAGAATTGCATCCATAGTCTCCTCTGCCTCTGTATATTTATAAAAATTGGGAGGCACCTCAAACAGGTGTTTGATTTCATTCATTATAAAAAATAAATTTTCTACTCTTTTGTAGAGAGTCTGTCCTGTGGCTGGCCCTGTTTCCTCTGAGGTGTTGGGCTTCTCATTGATCTGACTTGTGGCAAATGCATTAACCCTTTTAGCATACTGCTCATGAGTGAACAGTCTCCCTGCGTTGTTCAGTAAGCTAGGGAGCCCTCTGTTTTCTAATACCTGAAATTTCTCCAAAACCTGTGCAAGGGTTTGAGGGCCTCTTTCCTTTAACTGATAGGCCATGTCAGGGTCAAAACCATCAGGGAATTTGTACAAAGCTAAATCCGGAGGGGGTCTTAAATTTTGTGGGATTGCGTTATATACATTGTTGAATCTTGCACAATACTCCAAAACAGTCTCTTGGGGACCTCTTTTGATAGTGTCATATTCACCAAGTATGTGCAGAGGATCCTTCTTCTTTTCCCATCTGCTAGTAAAGGCTTGATACAGTTCATCAGGAGTTGTGATGGAATTTGCATTCAGGGATCTAAACCAAGTTCTTACATCCCCAGTTAGGCTTTGAACGAACATCCTCATTCTCACACTGTCATCATCTATTTCATAGGTCTCAAAATGGTCTTGCATCCTTTTGGCATGCTGGACAGCTGTCAAAGGGCCGTTGGAGTCAAAATATGAGATTTTGGTTTTGTAATCTTGGGGTAGGGCTGAAGCATTAGCTGGTATTTGCAAGGGTGCATATCTGTTAGCCATATTCACAGGGTTTGAGGGATTTACAGGAGTAACTGGGATAAAAGGGAAGGTGTGTACCACAGGTGTAACAGGTGTGGCAGCACCTGGAGTGTTGTTCAAGGGGATATGTGCAGTGGGTGAAGATGTGAAAGGAGGGCCTTGAGATGTAGATGGTGAACTGGGGGAGACAGGGGTAGAGCGAAATAGAACCTTGATAGGGGTAGGAACTAGTTCAGGGTGGGCTATCTCAGGACTCAAATCACTAGGATTTTCCTGCCTTTGTTGCTTCCTAATTCTTCTAGGGATTATATTAGGATTCTCAAAAACTGCTGGATTTGGGTCAGGGTTAGACCTAGTGTGCCTGGTTTCCTTTTTAGGAGCCAGTTTCTGAATTTGTTTTTTGGTATTTTCTAAGATTTTTTAGGATTGTATAAGGGACTGTTTAAGCTTTTTGAAACCACTGTCTATGGACAGACAACGATTTGAAAAGTATGCTTACTCCCCAGTGGAGTCGCCAATTAAGTTAACACCCAGGTTGTTCCCTATGACTCCCAAGGGAATACGGCCGGGGTAACCACTAACCAATCTTTGGATTACAGTTCCTAGCCAAACTGTAATCAGAGAGGGCTCTCTCTTTATGATTTGTCTATGTTTTGATAGTGTTTTTGGGCTAGCTATTATGCTCAGGTTTTTGGTTTATGTTTTGGTTGAAGGACTTCTTTCAGTGCTTAAGATGTAGTGTTTAGAGAGGAGTATATCATTGGGCAATGGAGTCTAGAGCTGTGAACTGCTTTGAAATGCTGGAGTGATGACGTTCAGACTACAGGGCCTATTGAGTATCTCAAACAAACAAAATTTAAACTTAAGTGGTGATGTATGGTCAGCCAACAGAAAGCAATTAAGAATTCTCCATTAAGCTGGTGATGTGAAAGTGAAACATGTTGCTTAGGAGCAAACTTGAATTCCTGAAACAAAGGTCACTGTGAAAGATATATTCTGAAAGTGCAGCAATTAAGAATTACACTTATCAAGATTATAGCTGAAGAAAACATTTATTAACAACATAGACTGAGCTGAGGGTATTGTATGAATAAATCCTGAAGGCTATTCTTTTTCTTTGTTGCTAAATATTTAGAAACTAGAAACATATATGGGTTGTAAAAGATTAAAACACATGACAAAGAGAGTTACAGAAAAACTTATTGTATTGTGAAGTACACAGGAATCCTGTAGTTTTCAACAAACATCAGAATGCATTCAACACTTCAGGACTTTGAGAAATTCCATCACTTTCTTTATTAAACTCTGAAAGGTTTACAGCATAAGAACTTCTTCAAGAGAAATCAACAACAACCCCTGTAAGCTTGTGCGAGGGGCAAATATATACCATCAGTTACACAAAATATCTGAGTGCTGAGTTATCTCAGAAATGAATACGTTCACCAAATTTTCAAGATATTTGATAAGAAAGTTATTACATCATTGAATACAAAGTAAATGCATCTTTATGCTTGTCAGAAGATATTTTGGCCTTTGGAGGCCACTGAGTCGGTTGGAGTGATCTGCATTAATGCTGAGAAATGCGCTTTTGGAGCTGCTCTGCTGTAGCTTCTCACCCTGAACACCTATAGCTGTCCGTCTTGATTTGCTGGCCGGGACTTCTGCTGAGTTGGCTCAGCTTTTATCTTTAATGCATGTTGATTCTTTAAACTGTCCTGTGTATGACAATTTGCATTTTTCATGAACAAAATTTATTGAATGGCTTCTTGTTTATAAAATCATCTGTATGGCCTTAGTCCACCATTCTAGTGTAGGTAGTTGATGCCTGAGAATTGCATCCATAGTCTCCTCTGCCTCTGTATATTTATAAAAATTGGGAGGCACCTCAAATAGGTGTTTGATTTCATTCATTATAAAAAATAAATTTTCTACTCTTTTGTAGAGAGTCTGTCCTGTGGCTGGCCCTGTTTCCTCTGAGGTGCCGGGCTTCTCATTGATCTGACTTGTGGCAAATGCATTAACCCTTTTAGCATACTGCTCATGAGTGAACAGTCTCCCTGCGCTGTTCAGTAAGCTAGGGAGCCCTCTGTTTTCTAATACCTGAAATTTCTCCAAAAACCTGTTTACCTCAGTCTGCATGTCCTGGGTTCTTCTCTCTAGTGTCTGCACCAAGTTTCTCAGTGTGAGAACCCTCTTGATTAACTGAATGTGCTCAGTTCTGTTTGAAATTCCCATGGCAGCCAACTGAGTACTTGTTCTATTGTTAAGCACATTAATCATCCTGGTGGCAATTTCAGGCATATTGCTTAGAGCAGCTCTTGATCTCTGAATTTCAGTCTGTGCTTTTGGAATGAGCTCTAACTGCTCATGGATTGTTTCAATATATTGCCATTGGTCATTAATAGATTGGCCAATGTTAGCCCACATCACTGTTTTAAGCTCAGCCACAACCTTATCTAATTTGAGCTCATTCTCTAGCTCTTTGATCCTGTCTTTGAGGGCTTTTATCTCCCTGCCCTTTTCTACCACAGACTGCTTGGATTTGTCATATCTATCATTCACTTTGGCCAATTTATCCCTGGTCTCATTCAGCTCTGTCATTTGAGCTTCCAGGGCCTGGATCTCATTCCTCAGCTTTTGCATGTCCAGGCTTGGGGCCTGCTTTGTTGCTGGTGGTGCTGCTGAGGTGGATGTTGCTGCCTGTTCTGTTTGTCGAGGAGGAGGAACAGTAGTTGGAGCAGTTTCCTCCAGGTTTATTACTTCAGGAGGAGGCTGGGAGGTCTGACCTTCTTCTCTTTGCTTCAAAGCTGCCTGTAATGCTGCCTGTGCAGCCTCTGATTCTCCCAGCTTTTCCTGTGTCTGGATTAACTGCTTATATAGAGACACCAGCAAGGCTGAGGCATCTTGATCATGCCTCTGCTTGGCAACCTCATCTGTTTGAGGGTGAATTGTGGCTGGCATTTTGATCTTTTTCTTCAAAGCGGCCATGTCTGCATCCCTTAACTTCAATATCTCCTGTATGCCCTTGATATCTTCGGGATCATGCCCAATCTCAATAATTATATCTTCTAAGGACCTAATTCTGTTGTCCTTAGCTTGTGAGGATGCCCTTTCCAACTCAAGTTGGGCAGCTGTATTATTAAGGCTATTTTCCAGCCTATAATTGTCCAATGTTTTGTCTGCCAAGGAGGCATAGACCATCTCACCCGTTTGTTTGTGTAGCTCAATTTTGTCCATCGGGTGGATGTCCTTGGCAAGGACCTCAAGATTGGTCCTTATATAATCTGCAGGAGACTAGGGTTGTGCTACAGCTGGCAAGAAATGACTCATGATCATTTTGCCTTCACTAGCATCAAAAGCAGACATCAGTCTTTGCTGGTTAGTGGGAGCCATCTTCAGCAAATGATTGTACAGCTATATTTTTATGGGCTCATTCCTTTTCTTTATGTCTATGAACTGCTGTTTAATGCTCAGTTCACCCTCTCTCTGCTGGCTAGAGGAGCTGACTTCTCCTCCCACAGTTCTGTTCTGTTCCTCTTGGAAGGAACTTGCAGATGCTTCCCTGCTAGGTGGGCCCATGCCCAGAGACTGCCCTGTTGGCATTTCCTCTTCATAGAAAGGGTTCAATCTCTGTCTTTTCTCACCATGACCTTCTGATGTGGTCAAGGGAGTCTCTCTGTCCCTTTTTCTGCTAGTATCCTCCTTTTGTGGAGTTTGGAGGATTGATGCATCAGCTGATGTTTCTTGCCTAGGAGGCACCGTGTTTTGTGCCTGCTGTTCTGTGAAAATTGGGGCCTCAACTGCCCCTTCTTGCTGTGGGAGCTGCTCTTTGTCATGCTGCCCTTCTTCTTGCTGCAATTCTTGTTGTTGTTGTTGTTCTACCTGCTGCTGCTGTTGCTGCACCTTGTCATGAGGTGGCTGTTCAGTCTCCATTTCCTTTTCCTTTCCCTTGCTAGATATATCTTCAGTGGCTTTGGGTGCTTGCTGATTTGCAGTCGAGGAGGATGCAACTGCTCCCACTTGTGTGCTTGGAAGGGAGAACACCTGTGACCAAAGTTCAAGGTCAGCCATCTTTTTTAGATTCCTCACCGCTCTTTGATTCAGCTCCTCTTGTGTAACCGGCTCTTCTATGGTTCCTCTCCTCCATTTTGCTTGGTTTGCATGTTTTTCAATGTGAGGGATCTTTACATGATCATAGCTAGATAGCTTATATCTGAGCCTTCTCAAAGTGATGAAGTGGTTAGGGTCATAAGGTTTCCAGAGGAAACTGGTTTGAAGGCCAAGGGACTCAAGCATCCTGTCTGCTTCTTTCCAACCTTCCTCCCTCTGGTTATAGACAAAGTGGCCAAGTTGGTTCCTGACTTTCAACTGTGCTTTCTTGCCTTTGCCTGAAAAGTGAAGCACATCAACATTGCCAAACTGCCTGAAGTATTCTAGGGCAAGCAACCTCATAGGCACATATTTGGGTAGTCTGTAGGGAGGCAATTCACACCCATATATCTTGATGACGGTGTGGTTCTGGTAAAAGTACCAGTCCCCAATGCTGTATGATTTGGATAACTGCAGGATCCTTTACATTTCATCAGTGAGCCTTGGAGGAGGTGAGCCCATCATCATTGACATAGCTAGGTGGATGAAGTGATCTATGAACTCACAATAAGTATAAGGAGACTCGAATCTACAGTGGAAAACAGAGGACCAATAGACCACTGATCTTGGATTGCCTTGGGCATCCTCTCTTTTGATTGGAAAAGAGAACTTCTGATGTTGATGATATAAGATCAAGTGGTAAATGTAAGAGGTATATCTGAACACTCTTTCTCTTGCCAGGTTCATTAGTTGCTCATGTATTTTGTCTGCTATATAGGTGGCATAGTCATAGCAGATAGGAGACTTGCCAGGAGCAAACATGAGCATCATTACCAGCACAGTTTGATCAACAAACTCAATTGAGTTGTAGCCCAAAATGGGACTAATCATGTCTGCAAGATCTCTGCCCAGCTAGTTGAGGTATACTTGATTTATAGGAGGATACTTCATAGAGTCAGAGTCAATGTATAGCCGGTTTAATTTGGTGACCTGAGCATCTTTCATTCTGGCTCCTTGATTTATCAGGTCTATAAGTGATAGAGGGACCAGTTTCTTCTCAGTCCTGAAGCAGAGCATATCCTTGATAGCTTCTGGGGTGACATAAAACACAGCTGATCCTGAAGGGTCAAGAACTGCCCTCTGAGTGGGGTCATAGTTTTCAGCACACAGATGGATCAAATCAGGGAATTGTCTAACCTGAGGGAGCTTAAAAATAGGGAGGAATGAGTCCCATATGCCCAGCACATCTGTTCCAGTCTCATGCTTGGCCTTCAATTCATTGAGCAGGTGGATGTGGAACTTAGTCCTCATCAGCATTTCCTCTGAAATCTGATAGTCCATGTCTGCCAGAGACTGCCATTCCAATTGTCTCTAAGGGGCATTCAATGGAGCAACGTTCAACGCTATTGGAGCTACTGGTGGATCCATGATTTCTCCTAGGATTATGGATGGAGTTGCTATGCAGAGCAACACAAAAGAGTTTTCTTCAATGAAAAAAAAGTGAATTGTATGGAACAGAGGGTGAGTGAAACAGCTGCAGCAATTGAAATACTGCTTGAAGTGCAAATAAGACCAATGTGTGGTCTCAATCTGTCTTTTTTAACGGGTAGGTATAGTTTGAGTAAGTTGTTTTGTGATTGCGCGAACAAAGTACAGTTTTTTATGAAAATGTGGGCAAACAAGGCTCAGCTGGTGCTTTTCGAGCTCACAGTTGTAAATGGGGGCTAGGCACAGAGATTTTGCCTGTGAATTTGCAAGTTTTTTGTCTTTTAAGCTCTTTTGAGGGAATTCACAGACAAAGTAGGCATATGAAGGATTTATAAGGGAAAATACCTGGTAAAGAGCGAGCAATGGTCACGAATGACTGTAGAAATGGCGCGCCGGAGGTCTCCGAATTGATTTCAGCAAAGGTGGTGCAAGTTTGGACGTAAAATCATGTAGAGAAAGCAACATCTCTTGTGGCAAAAAGTATAAAAAAACGCGAAAATTGGCCTAAATATGGATTTTTGGCATATTGGCGCGCTTTTTGGATGACGTCAGCATGACGTCATCAGGTGGGGTCAAGGTCGGATGACGTCAGCATGACGTCATCGGGTGATGTGGCGAGCTATGATTGGTCCACGGGGATGATGAGGTGGCGGACGTATGAGCGCTGGGCCGGACGAAGGAGCTGACGCGACGACGGGGTGGCACTGACGTGGGTATGACGTGGTGGTGACGTTGGCCGGGCGGATTGACCAAAAACCGGAAGCGGTAAGCGGTTTCCCATCGCACCGCTTTTGATACGGAAGGGGAATTGTCAGGCGTACCTCCAATAAGCTGTGGGGATGACGCGTGGCGGAGGCCTGACGTCACCTTCTGACAGATATCGGAAGGTATCTGTCAGACGTTGGGGCCGGTCCGATATGGATTAGGGCCGTCCGATCAAAAGCACTCGATCGGACGGTTGACGGGTTGATGAGATGATCGGTCGATACGGAAGGGGACGGGATTATTTAAATATTTATTTTCGAGATCAGTGCTTGGCGGAAACTCTTGGGATATGGCGGGTTTATAAAGGTTTTTCAATGCCCGTTTAATATAAAAATAACCCGGCGCCCATACTTTGGATAAATGAGAAAAGTGGGTTTTTTGTTTATTTTTGCAAATTAAAGTGGGTATAGGTAGAACAAGGTCTTTTATAAGGTTTTCTTTAGCAAATGAAGGTTTTACTGGGCCAAATGAATTCAGAAGAGGGGAGGGGGGTTAGACTTAGGTTTATCAAAGTGACTAGATGTCATTTGATCCCTGACAGAGGACTTATTGGCTATAATGCCAAGGGGAGGGATATTTATACAATGCTTGGGGTTTATACACCATGGTGTTATAATACTAAGGGAAAGGGAGTCATAGAGGAATTATATAATAGAGTTAGGGTTAATATGGATGAAAGGAGTGGATGAGGGGAGATAACACTAAGTTTATTTGAAAATAACTTAGCTTAGGGAGTAGATCAAAATGAAAAGAGTTTTAGACAAGAAATGTGGCTTCTAATAGGACTAAGAAACCCCATGAAACCACCAAGTCTTCCATGAATCTCAGCTGATGAGGGGATATTAATAATGAATGGGAAAGGGGATAAGTGGGAAGTTAGACATGCTTCTTTGCTTGCTGCAACCTGATAGAGAAGAAGGACTTCTCAATCCTATTGACTTTGCTTTGTGAAATAGGTTAGCACACCTTCAATTGTAAGGAATGACACTTCAGCAACCCCATCTACCTACCCATCTACTTGCCTAGCATTTTTTATTTCTTCTTGGAGGGTGCACTTGGACTTGCAGACCCTTATCTGCCTTTTCTTTTCTTTGGCTTTTTTCTTTGGTTTTTCTATCTACTTCTACCCTTATTTCTTCCAAGGTCCCAGATTAAGCAGTTGGGAGCCTTTTTTCTCTACCTAAACTACTTGTCTGCCAAGATTAAACAGTTTGGACAGACTTCTTTCTCTATTGTACAACTGAAAATTTAAAACATGGCATGATCCAGATTAGGCTGTTGGACCATCCATCAAAATTGAGAGAACATCAAGCTATATACACAGATTGTTTTCTCTTGGAAATATGTGATCTTTGCATCATCAAAGCAGAGCATATTTGGACCTTTTCATTGTCAATCATGAAATATGAAACCTATTGATATAGGTAGCTAACAGTGGCTCCACATGGGGATGGTTTTCATCTGAAAGACCAAGAACAGCAGGTCAGATTGCCTTGGCCCTTGACTGCTTTTATCAAAATTTTGAAGTTTGCTGCTTTGAAATGCCAAAATTGTGCACTTCCCTTTTTGGTAGACCTCTGATCCTATTTACATCTTGCTGGTAGTTAAGAAAACTTGAGAAATTGCATTTTTACATCACAACAGAAAGTAATATATACATCTGGATATGTACAAGGGAGAACTCAGGCTGCACTTATGGGTGGTAGTCAAAATAGTGCTTCAGCATCCTGCCATTCACAGGGCCTTCATCCAAATCAGTTTCATTAAGACTTTTAAGGAAATAAGTATTGTTTCCTTGTACTGCTTGGACAGCAAATGGTCCTCTCCAAAGGGAATCAAATTTTCCATGTTTTCCCTTATCCTCTCTTCTTGAATCCCACTTGAGGACTTTGTCCCCAATGTTGAAATCTTCTGCCTTAGTTCTTCTGTCAAAGGCCTTCTTTAATTTTTCTTGTAGAACTTGAACTCTGCTGAAAACTTGATCTCTAGTTTGCTGTAAACATATTATTTGATTGATCCTTCTTTGCATATCATTTGGTTCAGCTTGGCTTTCTTGAAGAAGTTTCATAACAGGCACCCCTAGTGATGAAGGAAATTTGGCTTCCAATCCATAAACCAACTCATATGGGCTGGTCCCAATTGATCTTTTGGTTGTTAGTCTATCTGCCCATAGAGCATTCACAAGCTTCTTATGCCAATTCTTTTTGTTCTCTTCTAGCACTTTCTTTATAATGTTTACCAGGCTTTTATTTGATGACTCAGCAAGGCCATTTCCTTGGGGATAGTATGCAGTAGAATGGCCTAAGGTAATGTGAAATTTGTGATAGAAATTCACCATTTTCTTGGATCTAAAGCAGCAGCATTGTCTGTTATTATTTTGTCAGGACAACCAAATCTAGCCAATATGTTGTTCTCCAAAAATTGAATGATTGTTGAATCATTTGCTTGTCTGCATGGAGCAGCTTCAATCCACTTGGTGAAGTAGTCTGTGGCTGTTAAGATCCATCTATGTTGGCCTGAAGATGAGGGATGAATTTCCCCAATGAAATCCAAGCCCCATTGTTGAAAAGGTCTCTCTGTTGCAATAGGCCTTAAGGGAAGTGGCAGTAACTGTCTCTTTCCCTCAAACACTTGACATTTATGACATGAGGTGGTGAATTTCTTGACATCAGAGAACATGGTGGGCCAGTAGTAACCAGCTCTTAGTATTTTATCCACAGTGGACTTCCAATACAAGTGTCCACCACAGTCACCTGCATGAAATTCTTTTATGATATTGTCAGTTTCATTCTCAATTAGGCAATTTAGCAATATCCCTTCATGGTTTTTCCAAAATAAATTCCCATCCATAACACAGAATTTAGAAGCTTTCATTTTCAAGAACCTACATTTAGTTCTGGACAATCCTGGGGGAGCACACAGGTTTTGCAATACATAACATATATCAAAGTACCAAGGGGATTGTTCAAAGGCTACATTGATCTTTGGAGTCGCCAGCTCCGGTTCACTGTCCAGCTGGTTGATGTCTAAGGCTTGGAAGTTTGCTTCTGTCATTAGTTTGGCCAAACCTTGCCCTTTTATTAGTTTTGTAGGTTTTATCTCAATATCAATTTCCAAGATGTTGGCAATCCATTTTCGTCTTCTGCCCTCTATGTTTTCTTGAGTGAGTATGTCTTTTATAACAGGATTTGGCACATATGCTATAACATGGGAATAAAGGATGTAAATCCTAAAGTCTTTAATGGCTTTGACCAAAGCATAAGCTTGCTTTTCCATGATTTGATATTTTAAAGGAGCATCTCTAAGAGCTCTGCTAAAGAAAGCAATTGGCTTCTCATTTCCTTGGTCATCTTTCTGTAACAAAACAACAGCAATAGTATGCTGGGAGGCAAAAGAGAAAATGATAAATTCTCTGTCAAATTGAGGATTGGTCAGGACCGGGGTTTGGGTAAGGGCCAGCTTTATACCTTCAAAGGCTTGATTTGCTTCAACTGTCCATTTCACTTTTGAATCTTTCTTTAGCATGTTATTTAGTAATCTGATTAGTTCTGCTAAGTTTGGGATAAACCTTCTAAAGAAATTGATTTTTCCCAAAAATCCCTGCAATTCTTTGATATTTCTTGGGTGGGGCATTTGTAAGATAGCTTGTATCCTGTCTGGATCAATCCTAATGCCATCCTTAGAAATGATGTGGCCCAATAATTTACCTTCCTCTAAACCGAATAGAGACTTCTTGGGATTCAAGGAAATTCCATATTTCCTACATGTTAAGAAAATCTGCCTTAAGTGTTTTAAATGTTCTTGGTCAGATTTTGAGAAGGGTGTGAGGTCATCCAAATAAATGACTAAAAAGTCATGAATCTCCTTTGCAAAAGCAATATCCATTGCTCTTTGAAAAGTAGCCCCTGCATTTTTCAATCCAAAAGGCATTTTTACATATTTGAACGTTCCCCATGGGGTTGTGAATGCAATTTTGTCTTGATCATCAGGGTGTACTAAGATTTGATTAAAGCCTGAGAATCCATCAAGTAATGAGATCCTTGAGGCCCCTACCACTCTTTGGAGAATGTGGTCCATCTTGGGTAAGGGATAGTTGTCTTTGAGGGATACTTGGTTCAGATTTCTTAGATCCACACACAACCTTATTTCACCAGTTTTCTTTCTTGTAGGGACTAAGTTTGAGATCCACTCAGAGAATCTGATTGGTGCTATGATGCCTGCCTTGAACATTTTCTGTACCTCTTGTTCCATTGCTGGGAGAAGCATAGGATTGATTCTCCTCAATTTTTGTTTAAAGGGTTTTTTATCAGGCTTGAGAGGGATAGTATGCTGGATAACAGAGGGGTCATAGGACTTTAGGTCCTCATAACTCCATGCAAAAACATCCTGGAACTCGTTAAAGAGGTCAATGTATTTAGGCTTTTGATCAGGAGGTAGAGATGCAGACAATTTTATTATTTTGGGTTTGTCAATAGTACCAATGTTTCATTCTTCAATGGCTGCATTTAAGGGCTGCATTTTTGGTTTTCTGGGAATATCATTTGAATCAAAGGTGTCCTCTAGTGGAGTTAGGCCTGTTGGCAGAAAATTGTCTTTCAGCTCTATGATTTCAGTTTCAGCATTGGCCACTTCTTCACAACTGATTGGTTGAATTTGCTGAATGTTCTCCTTGTTGAAAATAGTTGGATTTAGCATTTGTTTTGCTGTTCTAGGTGATATTGGGTGGTTGATCTGTTCAAACTGTATTTGTGATGGACTTGCTCTTTCAAGTATTTGTGATTGACTTGCTCTATCAAGTATTTGTGATTGACTTGCTCTATCAGTGTCAATATTTAATCCTGCAAACTCTTGTTGCAGCGTTAAAAAATTGTTTATTTGCATATCATCCTCAAATACTTGCCAATCTTTAACATTGTTTGGAATGGAGGGTCTGTGTTTTATCTCAGCTGTGAAACAATTGTTAGGTTCCAATGGTAATTTGCAAGTACTAGCAAATGTGGCCAAACTATGAGCATGTAGATTATGGGTTCTAGGAATTTTAGTGATTTGGAATTTAGAGAAAAAGTTTAGTACCTCAGCAACAGCAGACCTATAAGACCTTAGTCTTTTGTCATTTGTGACAAAATTTCCCTTCACTTGTTGGATAACTAAATCTGAATCACCCATGATTGAAACCCTGGCAGCTTGTAAGAACTTTACTAACTTGAGGCCTAGTAAAAGAGCTTCATATTCTCCCATGTTATTAGTACATCTGAAGTTTAATCTATAGGCTCTGCCTTCTGCATGACTGTTTTCTTTATTGTGTACCCAAACTCCAGCTCCTGCCCCTAATTTGTTGACTGAGCCATCAAATTCAAGGAACCATAGAATATCTTGTTGTGAAGGAGATTTAATGGTCTGTTCATGGGCTGGCACTGTAAGTTGAAGATCTGGTTTTTCATCTGGCTTGTCTTCTAGGACAGTCTCATCATTTGATTGGATATGCTTGACAACTAGGGCAACAACAGTGTCTATTGTTTGATTGACTGTTGTTTCATGGGTGGTAATTCTTTCATTAGAGTCTTCCTCCTGTATGAGTATTTTGGTTTCAACATAATTTTTTGAGAGAGTTGTGCTGTCATTGAAGAGAATGTATGAGTCTATGTCTGAATGGACAGCATATATGGGAAAGTTTTGAGGCTTTTCCTCACTGCTGACCATGTATTTCATGAGTGTTTCTCTGTATAGTCTTTTTGGTTGCCCAAAAACAGAGATGGTGGCATATGACATGTCTAATTGTAGGGAACCTTGGAGTTTAGCTCCCCATGATCTTGATAACAGCATCCCATACTTAGGTGGGATATCAGCAACTACAACATCCATTAGAATTGTTTTGTTTGGGTATTGAACCAGAGACACACATAAATCTTTTATGAGACCTAAACACTTGACTTGGCTGGAGTCAAAGGAAAATAGGTCCTTGTATGGTCTTGTTATATCTAGATTCAATCTCTCCATGACTGCTTTTGGCATGAGATTGTGAGAGGCACCTGAGTCAAACATTGCATTATGTAATATCTTATCATGAATATGTAAGCTGACAATAAAAGGTAATACCCCAGTGACTACTATTTTTCCATCCACTTCTGGGCCGAACAGTAATTCTGGGGTATCATCCAACACATTAACATCATCTTTGTTGCCAGTGAGTTGAAGGGACTTCTTGATCTGTAGTTTATAGGTGTCATGCTTGGCCAGTTCTGAGAGAGGAATTGCTATCTTTAGCTTGCCAATTTCAGTTTCTAGGTCAAAAGGTTTTTCAGATTGGATCTTAGGGTTATGGATACCAGTCCTTTCCTTGTTCCCTAAATATTCTTCTTGGTTCTTATCTTGATTTTGGGACTTGTCCTTTTTACTCATCTCTTGAGGAGGAGTATTTAAATTAGGGTGAGAGGATGAAGTATCCATAAGCTTCTGTTTTAAGGAGAATGGTTCAGTGATCTCTTCAATAATGACTTCTTCTGCGGGTGAATTTGTTTTGTCATTAGGCTCTGTGACTATGGTTCTTTTAGGCTGCTGATTATCCTTTATCTTTTCAGGCTGATTTACATTCACAGTTCTGCTCCTTAGCTTGTACTGTTTATGGACTTCATAAACAGCAGTGTCATAGCCTTGCTTAAAGTCAAAGGATTCACCTGATTTAGTTTGGAACAGTTTGATTTCATCATCCTCATGGTCTTCTTGTGTTAAAAAGACTTGACTTTCACCATCTAGACCCATTAAATTAATCTGAGGATCTTCATTGGGTTCAGTTGATGTGGAAGTCTCTGCATAATTTTCTTGGAAAGGGGGCCTTATGTCTTGGTCAGCACTGGGCTTGCCAATGCCTGGGTTTTGAGTTATCCTAAAATTTGGATTCCTAGGAGGTTTGTTTTGTGGTGCTTCCCATGATGATTTTCTCTCAACCGATTCCACTCTATCACCCAATCTTTTCATTCCAGTGAGTATTGCATCCAGCTTTTGATCAAAAGCAGAGGGTTCTTCTTTGAAGGCTGTTCTCTTTTCCAACCTTGCTCTGTTTCTTTTGGCAATCAGGTTAGCTTCCACTGTGACAGCAACCCTTTGGGCCTCTGCAAGGGTTTGAGGGTCTCTTTCCTTTAACTGATAGGCCATGTCAGGGTCAAAACCATCAGGGAATTTGTACAAAGCTAAATCCGGAGGGGGTCTTAAATTTTGTGGGATTGCGTTATATACATTGTTGAATCTTGCACAATACTCCAAAACAGTCTCTTGGGGACCTCTTTTGATAGTGTCATATTCACCAAGTATGTGCAGAGGATCCTTCTTCTTTTCCCATCTGCTAGTAAAGGCTTGATACAGTTCATCAGGAGTTGTGATGGAATTTGCATTCAGGGATCTAAACCAAGTTCTTACATCCCCAGTTAGGCTTTGAACAAACATCCTCATTCTCACACTGTCATCATCTATTTCATAGGTCTCAAAATGGTCTTGCATCCTTTTGGCATGCTGGACAGCTGTCAAAGGGCCGTTGGAGTCAAAATATGAGATTTTGGTTTGGTAATCTTGGGGTAGGGCTGCAGCATTAGCTGGTATTTGCAAGGGTGCATATCTGTTAGCCATATTCACAGGGTTTGAGGGATTTACAGGAGTAACTGGGATAAAAGGGAAGGTGTGTACCACAGGTGTAACAGGTGTGGCAGCACCTGGAGTGTTGTTCAAGGGGATATGTGCAGTGGGTGAAGATGTGAAAGGAGGGCTTTGAGATGTAGATGGTGAACTGGGGGAGACAGGGGTAGAGCGAAATAGAACCTTGATAGGGGTAGGAACTAGTTCAGGGTGGGCTATCTCAGGACTCAAATCACTAGGATTTTCCTGCCTTTGTTGCTTCCTAATTATTCTAGGGATTATATTAGGATTCTCAAAAACTGCTGGATTTGGGTCAGGGTTAGACCTAGTGTGCCTGGTTTCCTTTTTAGGAGCCAGTTTCTGAATTTGTTTTTTGGTATTTTCTAAGATTTTTTAGGATTGTATAAGGGACTGTTTAAGCTTTTTGAAACCACTGTCTATGGACAGACAACGATTTGAAAAGTATGCTTACTCCCCAGTGGAGTCGCCAATTAAGTTAACACCCAGGTTGTTCCCTATGACTCCCAAGGGAATACGGCCGGGGTAACCACTAACCAATCTTTGGATTACAGTTCCTAGCCAAACTGTAATCAGAGAGGGCTCTCTCTTTATGATTTGTCTCTGTTTTGATAGTGTTTTTGGGCTAGCTATTATGCTCAGGTTTTTGGTTTATGTTTTGGTTGAAGGACTTCTTTCAGTGCTTAAGATGTAGTGTTTAGAGAGGAGTATATCATTGGGCAATGGAGTCTAGAGTTGTGAACTGCTTTGAAATGCTGGAGTGATGACGTTCAGACTGCAGGGCCTATTGAGTATCTCAAACAAACAAAATTTAAACTTAAGTGGTGATGTATGGTCAGCCAACAGAAAGCAATTAAGAATTCTCCATTAAGCTGGTGATGTGAAAGTGAAACATGTTGCTTAGGAGCAAACTTGAATTCCTGAAACAAAGGTCACTGTGAAAGATATATTCTGAAAGTGCAACAATTAAGAATTACACTTATCAAGATTATAGCTGAAGAAAACATTTATTAACAACATAGACTGAGCTCAGGGTATTGTATGAATAAATCCTGAAGGCTATTCTTTTTCTTTGTTGCTAAATATTTAGAAACTAGAAACATATATGGGTTGTAAAAGATTAAAACACATGACAAAGAGAGTTACAGAAAAACTTATTGTATTGTGAAGTACACAGGAATCCTGTAGTTTTCAACAAACATCAGAATGCATTCAACACTTCAGGACTTTGAGAAATTCCATCACTTTCTTTATTAAACTCTGAAAGGTTTACAGCATAAGAACTTCTTCAAGAGAAATCAACAACAACCCCTGCAAGCTTGTGCGAGGGGCAAATATATACCATCGGTTATACAAAATATCTGAGTGCTGAGTTATCTCAGAAATGAATACGTTCACCAACTTTTCAAGATATTTGATAAGAAAGTTATTACATCATTGAATACAAAGTAAATGCATCTTTATGCTTGTCAGAAGATATTTTGGCCTTTGGAGGCCACTGAGTCGGTTGGAGTGATCTGCATTAATGCTGAGAAATGCGCTTTTGGAGCTGCTCTGCTGTAGCTTCTCGGCCTGAACACCTATAGCTGTCCGTCTTGATTTGCTGGCCGGGACTTCTGCTGAGTTGGCTCAGCTTTTATCTTTAATGCATGCTGATTCTTTAAACTGTCCTGTGTATGACAATTTGCATTTTTCATGAACAAAATTTATTGAATGGCTTCTTGTTTATAAAATCATCTGTATGGCCTTAGTCCACCATTCTAGTGTAGGTAGTTGATGCCTGAGAATTGCATCCATAGTCTCCTCTGCCTCTGTATATTTATAAAAATTGGGAGGCACCTCAAACAGGTGTTTGATTTCATTCATTATAAAAAATAAATTTTCTACTCTTTTGTAGAGAGTCTGTCCTGTGGCTGGCCCTGTTTCCTTTGAGGTGCTGGGCTTCTCATTGATCTGACTTGTGGCAAATGCATTAACCCTTTTAGCATACTGCTCATGAGTGAACAGTCTCCCTGCGCTGTTCAGTAAGCTAGGTAGCCCTCTGTTTTCTAATACCTGAAATTTCTCCAAAAACCTGTTTACCTCAGTCTGCATGTCCTGGGTTCTTCTCTCTAGTGTCTGCACCAAGTTTCTTAGTGTGAGAACCCTCTTGATTAACTGAATGTGCTCAGTTCTGTTTGAAATTCCCATGGCAGCCAACTGAGTACTTTTTCTATTGTTAAGCACATTAATCATCTTGGTGGCAATTTCAGGCATATTGCTTAGAGCAGCTCTTGATCTCTGAATTTCAGTCTGTGCTTTTGGAATGAGCTCTAACTGCTCATGGATTGTTTCAATATATTTCCATTGGTCATTAATAGATTGGCCAATGTTAGCCCACAGCACTGTTTTAAGCTCAGCCACAACCTTATCTAATTTGAGCTCATTCTCTAGCTCTTTGATCCTGTCTTTGAGGGCTTTTATCTCCCTGCCCTTTTCTGCCACAGACTGCTTGGATTTGTCATATCTATCATTCACTTTGGCCAATTTATCCCTGGTCTCATTCAGCTCTGTCATTTGAGCTTCCAGGGCCTGGATCTCATTCCTCAGCTTTTGCATGTCCAGGCTTGGGGCCTGCTCTGTTGCTGGTGGTGCTGCTGAGGTGGATGTTGCTACCTGTTCTGTTTGTCGAGGAGGAGGAACAGTAGTTGGAGCAGTTTCCTCCAGGTTTATTACTTTAGGAGGAGGCTGGGAGGTCTGACCTTCTTCTCTTTCCTTCAAAGCTGCCTGTAATGCTGCCTGTGCAGCCTCTGATTCTCCCAGCTTTTCCTGTGTCTGGATTAACTGCTTATATAGAGACACCAGCAAGGCTGAGGCATCTTGATCATGCCTCTGCTTGGCAACCTCATCTGTTTGAGGGTGAATTGTGGCTGGCATTTTGATCTTTTTCTTCAAAGCGGCCATGTCTGCATCCCTTAACTTCAATATCTCCTGTATGCCCTTGATATCTTTGGGATCATGCCCAATCTCAATAATTATATCTTCTAAGGACCTAATTCTGTTGTCCTTAGCTTGTGAGGATGCCCTTTCCAACTCAAGTTGGGCAGCTGTATTATTAAGGCTATTTTCCAACCTATAATTGTCCAATGTTTTGTCTGCCAAGGAGGCATAGACCATCTCACCCGTTTGTTTGTGTAGCTCAATTTTGTCCATCGGGTGGATGTCCTTGGCAAGGACCTCAAGATTGGTCCTTATATAATCTGCAGGAGACTGGGGTTGTGCTACAGCTAGCAAGAAATGACTCATGATCATTTTGCCTTCACTAGCATCAAAAGCAGACATCAGTCTTTGCTGGTTAGTGGGAGCCATCTTCAGCAAATGATTGTACAGCTGTATTTTTATGGGCTCATTCCTTTTCTTTATGTCTATGAACTGCTGTTTAATGCTCAGTTCACCCTCTCTCTGCTGGCTAGAGGAGCTGACTTCTCCTCCCACAGTTTGTTCTGTTCCTCTTGGAAGGAACTTGCAGATGCTTCCCTGCTAGGTGGGCCCATGCCCAGAGACTGCCCTGTTGGCATTTCCTCTTCATAGAAAGGGTTCAATCTCTGTCTTTTCTCACCATGACCTTCTGATGTGGTCAAGGGAGTCTCTCTGTCCCTTTTTCTGCTAGTATCCTCCTTTTGTGGAGTTTGGAGGATTGATGCATCAGCTGATGTTTCTTGCCTAGGAGGCACCGTGTTTTGTGCCTGCTGTTCTGTGAAAATTGGGGCCTCAACTGCCCCTTCTTGCTGTGGGAGCTGCTCTTTGTCATGCTGCCCTTCTTCTTGCTGTAATTCTTGTTGTTGTTGTTGTTCTACCTGCTGCTTCTGTTGCTGCACCTTGTCATGAGGTGGTTGTTCAGTCTCCATTTCCTTTTCCTTGCCCTTGCTAGATATATCTTCAGTGGCTTTGGGTGCTTGCTGATTTGCAGTCGAGGAGGATGCAACTGCTCCCACTTGTGTGCTTGGAAGGGAGAACACCTGTGACCAAAGTTCAAGGTCAGCCATCTTTTTTAGATTCCTCACCACTCTTTGATTCAGCTCCTCTTGTGTAACCGGCTCTTCTATGGTTCCTCTCCTCCATTTTGCTTGGTTTGCATGTTTTTCAATGTGAGGGATCTTTACATGATCATAGCCAGATAGCTTATATCTGAGCCTTCTCAAAGTGATGAAGTGGTTAGGGTCATAAGGTTTCCAGAGGAAACTGGTTTGAAGGCCAAGGGACTCAAGCATCCTGTCTGCTTCTTTCCAACCTTCCTCCCTCTGGTTATAGACAAAGTGGCCAAGTTGGTTCCTGACTTTCAACTGTGCTTTCTTGCCTTTGCCTGAAAAGTGAAGCACATCAACATTGCCAAACTGCCTGAAGTATTCTAGGGCAAACAGCCTCATAGGCACATATTTGGGTAGTCTGTAGGGAGGCAATTCACACCCATATATCCTGATGACGGTGTGGTTCTGGTAAAAGTACCAGTCCCCAATGCTGTATGATTTGGATAACTGCAGGATCCTTTACATTTCATCAGTGAGCCTTGGAGGAGGTGAGCCCATCATCATTGACATAGCTGGGTGGATGAAGTGATCTATGAACTCACAATAAGTATAAGGAGACTCGAATCTACAGTGGAAAACAGAGGACCAATAGACCACTGATCTTGGATTGCCTTGGGCATCCTCTCTTTTGATTGGAAAAGAGAACTTCTGATGTTGATGATATAAGATCAAGTGGTAAATGTAAGAGGTATATCTGAACACTCTTTCTCTTGCTAGGTTCATTAGTTGCTCATGTATTTTGTCTGCTATATAGGTGGCATAGTCATAGCAGATAGGAGACTTGCCAGGAGCAAACATGAGCATCATTACCAGCACAGTTTGATCAACAAACTCAATTGAGTTGTAGCCCAAAATGGGACTAATCATGTCTGCAAGATCTCTGCCCAGCTGGTTGAGGTATACTTGATTTATAGGAGGATACTTCACAGAGTCAGAGTCAATGTATAGCTGGTTTAATTTGGTGACCTGAGCATCTGTCATTCTGGCTCCTTGATTTATCAGGTCTACAAGTGATAGAGGGACCAGTTTCTTCTCAGTCCTGAAGCAGGGCATATCCTTGATAGCTTCTGGGGTGACATAAAACACAGCTGATCCTGAAGGGTCAAGAACTGCCCTCTGAGTGGGGTCATAGTTTTCAGCACACAGATGGATCAAATCAAGGAATTGTCTAACCTGAGGGAGCTTAAAAATAGGGAGGAATGAGTCCCATATGCCCAGCACATCTGTTCCAGTCTCATGCTTGGCCTTCAATTCATTGAGCAGGTGGATGTGGAACTTAGTCCTCATCATCATTTCCTCTGAAATCTGATAGTCCATGTCTGCCAGAGACTACCATTCCAATTGTCTCTGAGGGGCATTCAATGGAGCAACGTTCAACGCTATTGGAGCTACTGGTGGATCCATGATTTCTCCTAGGATTATGGATGGAGTTGCTATGCAGAGCAACACAAAAGAGTTTTCTTCAACGAAAAAAAACTGAATTGTATGGAACAGAGGGTGAGTGAAACAGCTGCAGCAATTGAAATACTGCTTGAAGTGCAAATAAGACCAATGTGTGGTCTCTTCTGTCTTTTTTAACGGTTAGGTATAGTTTGAGTAAGTTGTTTCGCGATTGCGCGAACAGAGTAGAATTTTTTTATGAAAATGTGGGCAAACAAGGCTCAGCTGGTGCTTTTCGAGCTCACAGTTGTAAATGGGGGCTAGGCACAGAGATTTTGCTCCAAAAACTGAATTTGCAAGTTTTTTGTCTTTTAAGCTCTTTTGAGGGAATTCACAGACAAAGTAGGCAAGATGAAGGATTTATAAGGGAAAATACCTGGTAAAGAGCGAGCAATGGTCACGAATGACTGTAGAAATGGCGAAACTGTCTCTCCGAAACACTTGACATTTATGACATGAGGTGGTGCAATTTTGGACATTAAAACATGGTGGAGTAAGTAACAGCTCTTAGTATTTTATCCACAGTGGACTAAAATAAAGTGTCCACCACAGTCACCTGCATGGATTTTTGGCATATTGTCAGTTTCATTCTCAATTAGGCAGTTTAGCAATATCCCATCAGGTTTTTCCAAAATAAATTCCCATCCATAACACAGAATTTAGAAGCTTTCATTTTCAAGAACCTACATCTAGTTCTGGACAATCTTGGGGGAGCACACAGGTTTTGCAATACATAACATATATCAGAGTACCAAGGGGATTGTTCAAAGGCTACATTGATCTTTGGAGTCGCCAGCTCCGGTTCACTGTCCAGCTGGTTGATGTCTAAGGCTTGGAAGTTTGCTTCTGTCATTAGTTTGGCCAAACCTTGCCCTTTTATTAGTTTTGTAGGTTTTATCTCAATATCAAATTCCAAGATGTTGGCAATCCATTTTCGTGTTCTGCCCTCTATGTTTTCTTGAGTGAGTATGTCTTTTATAACAGGATTTGGCACATATGCTATAACATGGGAATAAAGGATGTAAATCCTAAAGTCTTTAATGGCTTTGACCAAAGCATAAGCTTGCTTTTCCATGATTTGATATTTTAAAGGAGCATCTCTAAGAGCTCTGCTAAAGAAAGCAATTGGCTTCTCATTTCCTTGGTCATCTTTCTGTAACAAAACAGCAGCAATAGTATGCTGGGAGGCAAAAGAGAAAATGATAAATTCTCTGTCAAATTGAGGATTGGTCAGGATCGGGGTTTGGGTAAGGGCCAGCTTTATACCTTCAAAGGCTTGATTTGCTTCAACTGTCCATTTCACTTTTGAATCTTTCTTTAGCATGTTATTTAGTAATCTGATTAGTTCTGCTAAGTTTGGGATAAACCTTCTCAAGAAATTGATTTTTCCCAAAAATCCCTGCAATTCTTTGATATTTCTTGGGTGGGGCATTTGTAAGATAGCTTGTATCCTGTCTGGATCAATCCTAATGCCATCCTTAGAAATGATGTGGCCCAATAATTTACCTTCCTCTAAGCTGAATAGAGACTTCTTGGGATTCAAGGAAATTCCATATTTCCTACATGTTAAGAAAATCTGCCTTAAGTGTTTTAAATGCTCTTGGTCAGATTTTGAGAAGGGTGTGACGTCATCCTAATAAATGACTGAAAAGTCATGAATCTCCTTTGCAAAAGCAATATCCATTGCTCTTTGAAAAGTAGCCCCTGCATTTTTCAATCCAAAAGGCATTTTTACATATTTGAACGTTCCCCATGGGGTTGTGAATGCAGTTTTGTCTTGATCATCAGGCTGTACTAAGATTTGATTAACGCCTGAGAATCCATCAAGTAATGAGATCCTTGAGGCCCCTACCACTCTTTGGAGAATGTGGTCCATCTTGGGTAAGGGATAGTTGTCTTTGAGGGATACTTGGTTCAGATTTCTTAGATCCACACACAACCTTATTTCACCAGTTTTCTTTCTTGTAGGGACTAAGTTTGAGATCCACTCAGAGAATCTGATTGGTGCTATGATGCCTGCCTTGAACATTTTCTGTACCTCTTGTTCCATTGCTGGGAGAAGCATAGGATTGATTCTCCTCAATTTTTGTTTAAAGGGTTTTTGATCAGGCTTGAGAGGGATAGTATGCTGGATAATAAAGGGGTCATAGGACTTTAGGTCCTCATAACTCCATGCAAAAACATCCTGGAACTCGTTAAAGAGGTCAATGTATTTAGGCTTTTGATCAGGAGGTAGAGATGCAGACAATTTTATTATTTTGGGTTTGTCAATTGTACCAATGTTGCATTCTTCAATGGCTGCATTTAAGGGCTGCATTTTTGGTTTTTGGGAATATCATTTGAATCAAAGATGTCCTCTAGTGGAATTAGGCCTGTTGGCAGAAAATTGTCTTTCAGCTCTATGATTTCAGTTTCAGCATTGGCCACTTCTTCACAACTGATTGGTTGAATTTGCTGAATGTTCTCCTTGTTGAAAATAGTTGGATTTAGCATTTGTTTTTCTGTTCTAGGTGATATTGGGTGGTTGATCTGTTCAAACTGTATTTGTGATGGACTTGCTCTTTCAAGTATTTGTGATTGACTTGCTCTATCAAGTATTTGTGATTGACTTGCTCTATCAGTGTCAATATTTAATCCTGCAAACTCTTGTTGCAGCGTTAAAAAATTGTTTATTTTCATATCATCCTCAAATACTTGCCAATATTTAACATTGTTTGGAATGGAGGGTCTGTGTTTTATCTCAGCTGTGAAACAATTGTTAGGTTCCAATGGTAATTTGCAAGTACTAGCAAATGTGGCCAAACTATGAGCATGTAGATTATGGGTTCTAGGAATTTTAGTGATTTGGAATTCAGAGAAAAAGTTTAGTACCTCAGCAACAGCAGACCTATAAGACTTTAGTCTTTTGTCATTTGTGACAAAATTTCCCTTCACTTGTTGGATAACTAAATCTGAATCACCCATGATTGAAACCCTGGCAGCTTGTAAGAACTTTACTAACTTGAGGCCTAGTAAAAGAGCTTCATATTCTGCCATGTTATTAGTACATCTGAAGTTTAATCTATAGGCTCTGCCTTCTGCATGACTGTTTTCTTTATTGTGTACCCAAACTCCAGCTCCTGCCCCTAATTTGTTGACTGAGCCATCAAATTCAAGAAACCATAGAATATCTTGTTGTGAAGGAGATTTAATGGTCTGTTCATGGGCTGGCACTGTAAGTTGAAGATCTGGTTTTTCATCTGGCTTGTCTTCTAGGACAGTCTCATCATTTGATTGGATATGCTTGACATTAGGGCAGCAGCAGTGTCTATTGTTTGATTGACTATTGTTTCATGGGTGGTAATTCTTTCATTAGAGTCTTCCTCCTGTATGAGTATTTTGGTTTCAACATCATTTTTTGAGAGAGTTGTGCTATCATTGAAGAGAATGTATGAGTCTATGTCTGAATGGACAGCATATATGGGAAAGTTTTGAGGCTTTTCCTCACTGCTGACCATGTATTTCATGAGTGTTTCTCTGTATAGTCTTTTTGGTTGCCCAAAAACAGAGATGGTGGCATATGACATGTCTAATTGTAGGGAACCTTGGAGTTTAGCTCCCCATGATCTTGATAACAGCATCCCATACTTAGGTGGGATATCAGCAACTACAACATCCATTAGAATTGTTTTGTTTGGGTATTGAACCAGAGACACACATAAATCTTTTATGAGACCTAAACACTTGACTTGGCTGGAGTCAAAGGAAAATAGGTCCTTGTATGGTCTTGTTATATCTAGATTCAATCTCTCCATGACTGCTTTTGGCATGAGATTGTGAGAGGCACCTGAGTCAAACATTGCATTATGTAATATCTTATCATGAATATGTAAGCTGACATAAAAAGGTAATACCCCAGTGACTACTGTTTTTCCATCCACTTCTGGGCCGAACAGTAATTCTGGGGTATCATCCAACACATTAACATCATCTTTGTTGCCAGTGAGTTGAAGGGACTTCTTGATCTGTAGTTTATAGGTGTCATGCTTGGCCAGTTCTGAGAGAGGAATTGCTATCTTTAGTTTGCCAATTTCAGTTTCTAGGTCAAAAGGTTTTTCAGATTGGGTCTTAGGGTTATGGATAACAGTCCTTTCCTTGTTCCCTAAATCTTCTTCTTGGTTCTTATCTTGATTTTGGGACTTGTCCTTTTTACTCATCTCTTGAGGAGGAGTATTTAAATTAGGGTGAGAGGATGAAGTATCCATAGGCTTCTGTTTTAAGGAGAATGGTTCAGTGATCTCTTCAATAATGACTTCTTCTGCAGGTGAATTTGTTTTGTCATTAGGCTCTGTGACTATGGTTCTTTTAGGCTGCTGATTATCCTTTATCTTTTCAGGCTGATTTACATTCACAGTTCTGCTCCTTAGCTTGTACTGTTTATGGACTTCATAAACAGCAGTGTCATAGCCTTGCTTAAAGTCAAAGGATTCACCTGATTTAGTTTGGAATAGTTTGATTTCATCATCCTCATGGTCTTCTTGTGTTAAAAAGACTTGACTTTCACCATCTAGACCCATTAAATTAATCTGAGGATCTTCATTGGGTTCAGTTGATGTGGAAGTCTCTGCATAATTTTCTTGGAAAGGGGGCCTTATGTCTTGGTCAGCACTGGGCTTGCCAATGCCTGGGTTTTGAGTTCTCCTAAAATTTGGATTCCTAGGAGGGTTGTTTTGTGGTGCTTCCCGTGATGATTTTCTCTCAACCGATTCCACTCTATCACCCAATCTTTTCATTCTAGTGAGTATTGCATCCAGCTTTTGATCAAAAGCAGAGGGTTCTTCTTTGAAGGCTGTTCTCTTTTCCAACCTTGCTCTGTTTCTTTTGGCAATCAGGTTAGCTTCCACTGTGACAGCAACCCTTTGGGCCTCTGCAAGGGTTTGAGGGTCTCTTTCCTTTAACTGATAGGCCATGTCAGGGTCAAAACCATCAGGGAATTTGTACAAAGCTAAATCCGGAGGGGGTCTTAAATTTTGTGGGATTGTGTTATATACATTGTTGAATCTTTCACAATACTCCAAAACAGTCTCTTGGGGACCTCTTTTGATAGTGTCATATTCACCAAGTATGTGCAGAGGATCCTTCTTCTTTTCCCATCTGCTAGTAAAGGCTTGATACAGTTCATCAGGAGTTGTGATGGAATTTTCATTCAGGGATCTAAACCAAGTTCTTACATCCCCAGTTAGGCTTTGAACAAACATCCTCATTCTCACACTGTCATCATCTATTTCATAGGTCTCAAAATGGTCTTGCATCATTTTGGCATGCTGGACAGTTGTCAAAGGGCCGTTGGAGTCAAAATATGAGATTTTGGTTTGGTAATCTTGGGGTAGGGCTGCAGCATTAGCTGGTATTTGCAAGGGTGCATATCTGTTAGCCATATTCATAGGGTTTGAGGGATTTACAGGAGTAACTGGGATAAAAGGGAAGGTGTGTACCACAGGTGTAACAAGTGTGGCAGCACCTGGAGTGTTGTTCAAGGGGATATGTGTAGTGGGTGAAGATGTGAAAGGAGGGCCTTGAGATGTAGATTGTGAACTGGGGGAGACAGGGGTAGAGCGAAATAGAAACTTGATAGGGGTAGGAACTAGTTCAGGGTGGGCTATCTCAGGACTCAAATCACTAGGATTTTCCTGCCTTTGTTGCTTCCTAATTCTTCTAGGGATTATATTAGGATTCTCAAAAACTGCTGGATTTGGGTCAGGGTTAGACCTAGTGTGCCTGGTTTCCTTTTTAGGAGCCAGTTTCTGAATTTGTTTTTTGGTATTTTCTAAGATTGTTTAGGATAGTATAAGGGACTGTTTAAGCTTTTTGAAACCACTGTCTATGGACAGACAACGATTTGAAAAGTATGCTTACTCCCCAGTGGAGTCGCCAATTAAGTTAACACCCAGGTTGTTCCCTATGACTCCCAAGGGAATACGGCCGGGGTAACCACTAACCAATCTTTGGATTACAGTTCCTAGCCAAACTGTAATCAGAGAGGGCTCTCTCTTTATGATTTGTCTCTGTTTTGATAGTGTTTTTGGGCTAGCTATTATGCTCAGGTTTTTGGTTTATGTTTTGGTTGATGGACTTCTTTCAGTGCTTAAGATGTAGTGTTTAGAGAGGAGTATATCATTGGGCAATGGAGTCTAGAGCTGTGAACTACTTTGAAATGCTGGAGTGATGACGTTCAGACTGCAGGGCCTATTGAGTATCTCAAACAAACAAAATTTAAACTTAAGTGGTGATGTATGGTTAGCCAACAGAAAGCAATTAAGAATTCTCCATTAAGCTGGTGATGTGAAAGTGAAACATGTTGCTCAGGAGCAAACTTGAATTCCTGAAACAAAGGTCACTGTGAAAGATATATTCTGAAAGTGCAGCAATTAAGAATTACACTTATCAAGATTATAGCTGAAGAAAACATTTATTAACAACATAGACTGAGCTCAGGGTATTGTATGAATAAATCCTGAAGGCTATTCTTTTTCTTTGTTGCTAAATATTTAGAAACTAGAAACATATATGGTTGTAAAAGATTAAAACACATGACAAAGAGAGTTATAGAAAAACTTATTGTATTGTGAAGTACACAGGAATCCTGTAGTTTTCAACAAACATCATAACGCATTCAACACTTCAAGACTTTGAGAAATTCCATCACTTTCTTTATTAAACTCTGAAAGGTTTACAGCATAAGAACTTATTCAAGAGAAATCAACAACAACCCCTGCAAGCTTGTGCGAGGGGCAAATATATACCATCGGTTATACAAAATATCTGAGTGCTGAGTTATCTCAGAAATGAATACGTTCACCAACTTTTCAAGATATTTGATAAGAAAGTTATTACATCATTGAATACAAAGTAAATGCATCTTTATGCTTGTCAGAAGATATTTTGGCCTTTGGAGGCCACTGAGTCGGTTGGAGTGATCTGCATTAATGCTGAGAAATGCGCTTTTGGAGCTGCTCTGCTGTAGCTTCTCGGCCTGAACACCTATAGCTGTCCGTCTTGATTTGCTGGCCGGGACTTCTACTGAGTTGGCTCGACTTTTATCTTTAATGCATGCTGATTCTTTAAACTGTCCTGTGTATGACAATTTGCATTTTTCATGAACAAAATTTATTGAATGGCTTCTTGTTTATAAAATCATCTGTATGGCCTTAGTCCACCATTCTAGTGTAGGTAGTTGATGCCTGAGAATTGCATCCATAGTCTCCTCTGCCTCTGTATATTTATAAAAATTGGGAGGCACCTCAAACAGGTGTTTGATTTCATTCATTATAAAAAATAAATTTTCTACTCTTTTGTAGAGAGTCTGTCCTGTGGCTGGCCTTGTTTCCTCTGAGGTGCTGGGCTTCTCATTGACCTGACTTGTGGCAAATGCATTAACCCTTTTAGCATACTGCTCATGAGTGAACAGTCTCCCTGCGCTGTTCAGTAAGCTAGGGAGCCCTCTGTTTTCTAATACCTGAAATTTCTCCAAAAACCTGTTTACCTCAGTCTGCATGTCCTGGGTTCTTCTCTCTAGTGTCTGCACCAAGTTTCTCAGTGTGAGAACCCTCTTGATTAACTGAATGTGCTCAGTTCTGTTTGAAATTCCCATGGCAGCCAACTGAGTACTTGTTCTATTGTTAAGCACATTAATCATCCTGGTGGCAATTTCAGGCATATTGCTTAGAGCAGCTCTTGATCTCTGAATTTCAGTCTGTGCTTTTGGAATGAGCTCTAACTGCTCATGGATTGTTTCAATATATTGCCATTGGTCATTAATAGATTGGCCAATGTTAGCCCACAGCACTGTTTTAAGCTCAGCCACAACCTTATCTAATTTGAGCTCATTCTCTAGCTCTTTGATCCTGTCTTTGAGGGCTTTTATCTCCCTGCCCTTTTCTACCACAGACTGCTTGGATTTGTCATATCTATCATTCACTTTGGCCAATTTATCCCTGGTCTCATTCAGCTCTGTCATTTGAGCTTCCAGGGCCTGGATCTCATTCCTCAGCTTTTGCATGTCCAGGCTTGGGGCCTGCTTTGTTGCTGGTGGTGCTGCTGAGGTGGATGTTGCTGCCTGTTCTGTTTGTCGAGGAGGAGGAACAGTAGTTGGAGCAGTTTCCTCCAGGTTTATTACTTCAGGAGGAGGCTGGGAGGTCTGACCTTCTTCTCTTTGCTTCAAAGCTACCTGTAATGCTGCCTGTGCAGCCTCTGATTCTCCCAGCTTTTCCTGTGTCTGGATTAACTGCTTATATAGAGACACCAGCAAGTCTGAGGCATCTTGATCATGCCTCTGCTTGGCAACCTCATCTGTTTGAGGGTGAATTGTGGCTGGCATTTTGATCTTTTTCTTCAAAGCGGCCATGTCTGCATCCCTTAACTTCAATATCTCCTGTATGCCCTTGATATCTTCGGGATCATGCCCAATCTCAATAATTATATCTTCTAAGGACCTAATTCTGTTGTCCTTAGCTTGTGAGGATGCCCTTTCCAACTCAAGTTGGGCAGCTGTATTATTAAGGCTATTTTCCAGCCTATAATTGTCCAATGTTTTGTCTGCCAAGGAGGCATAGACCATCTCACCCGTTTGTTTGTGTAGCTCAATTTTGTCCATCGGGTGGATGTCCTTGGCAAGGACCTCAAGATTGGTCCTTATATAATCTGCAGGAGACTGGGGTTGTGCTACAGCTGGCAAGAAATGACTCATGATCATTTTGCCTTCACTAACATCAAAAGCAGACATCAGTCTTTGCTGGTTAGTGGGAGCCATCTTCAGCAAATGATTGTACAGCTGTATTTTTATGGGCTCATTCCTTTTCTTTATGTCTATGAACTACTGTTTAATGCTCAGTTCACCCTCTCTCTGCTGGCTAGAGGAGCTGACTTCTCCTCCCACAGTTCTGTTCTGTTCCTCTTGGAAGGAACTTGCAGATGCTTCCCTACTAGGTGGGCCCATGCCCAGAGACTGCCCTGTTGGCATTTCCTCTTCAGAGAAAGGGTTCAATCTTTGTGTTTTCTCACCATGACCTTCTGATGTGGTCAAGGGAGTCTCTCTGTCCCTTTTTCTGCTAGTATCCTCCTTTTGTGGAGTTTGGAGGATTGATGCATCAGCTGATGTTTCTTGCCTAGGAGGCACCGTGTTTTGTGCCTGCTGTTCTGTGAAAATTGGGGCCTCAACTGCCCCTTCTTGCTGTGGGAGCTACTCTTTGTCATGCTGCCCTTCTTCTTGCTGCAATTCCTGTTGTTGTTGTTGTTCTACCTGCTGCTGCTGTTGCTGCACCTTGTCATGAGGTGGCTGTTCAGTCTCCATTTCCTTTTCCTTGCCCTTGCTAGATATATCTTCAGTGGCTTTGGGTGCTTGCTGATTTGCAGTCGAGGAGGATGCAACTGCTCCCACTTGTGTGCTTGGAAGGGAGAACACCTGTGACCAAAGTTCAAGGTCAGCCATCTTTTTTAGATTCCTCACCGCTCTTTGATTCAGCTCCTCTTGTGTAACCGGCTCTTCTATGGTTCCTCTCCTCCATTTTGCTTGGTTTGCATGTTTTTCAATGTGAGGGATCTTTACATAATCATAGCCAGATAGCTTATATCTGAGCCTTCTCAAAGTGATGAAGTGGTTAGGGTCATAAGGTTTCCAGAGGAAACTGGTTTGAAGGCCAAGGGACTCAAGCATCCTGTCTGCTTCTTTCCAACCTTCCTCCCTCTGGTTATAGACAAAGTGGCCAAGTTGGTTCCTGACTTTCAACTGTGCTTTCTTGCCTTTGCCTGAAAAGTGAAGCACATCAACATTGCCAAACTGCTTGAAGTATTCTAGGGCAAACGGCCTCATAGGCACATACTTGGGTAGTCTGTAGGGAGGCAATTCACACCCATATATCCTGATGACAGTGTGATTCTGGTAAAAGTACCAGTCCCCAATGCTGTATGATTTGGATAACTGCAGGATCCTTTGCATTTCATCAGTGAGCCTTGGAGGAGGTGAGCCCATCATCATTGACATAGCTGGGTGGATGAAGTGATCTATGAACTGACAATAAGTATAAGGAGACTCGAATCTACAGTGGAAAACAGAGGACCAATAGACCACTGATCTTGGATTGCCTTGGGCATCCTCTCTTTTGATTGGAAAAGAGAACTTCTGATGTTGATGATATAAGATCAAGTGGTAAATGTAAGAGGTATATCTGAACACTCTTTCTCTTGCCAGGTTCATTAGTTGCTCATGTATTTTGTCTGCTATATAGGTGGCATAGTCATAGCAAATAGGAGACTTGCCGGGAGCAAACATGAGCATCATTACCAGCACAGTTTGATCAACAAACTCAATTGAGTTGTAGCCCAAAATGGGACTAATCATGTCTGCAAGATCTCTGCCCAGTTGGTTGAGGTATACTTGATTTATAGGAGGATACTTCACAAAGTCAGAGTCAATGTATAGCTGGTTTAATTTGGTGACCTGAGCATCTATCATTCTGGCTCCTTGATTTATCAGGTCTACAAGTGATAGAGGGACCAGTTTCTTCTCAGTCCTGAAGCAGAGCATATCCTTGATAGCTTCTGGGGTGACATAAAACACAGCTGATCCTGAAGGGTCAAGAACTGCACTCTGAGTGGGGTCATAGTTTTCAGCACACAGATGGATCAAATCAGGGAATTGTCTAACCTGAGGGAGCTTAAAAATAGGGAGGAATGAGTCCCATATGCCCAGCACATCTGTTCCAGTCTCATGCTTGGCCTTCAATTCATTGAGCAGGTGGATGTGGAACTTAGTCCTCATCAGCATTTCCTCTGAAATCTGATAGTCCATGTCTGCCAGAGACTGCCATTCCAATTGTCTCTGAGGGGCATTCAATGGAGCAACGTTCAACGCTATTGGAGCTACTGGTGGATCCATGATTTCTCCTAGGATTATGGATGGAGTTGCTATGCAGAGCAACACAAAAGAGTTTTCTTCAACGAAAAAAAAGTGAATTGTATGGAACAGCGGGTGAGTGAAACAACTGCAGCAATTGAAATACTGCTTGAAGTGCAAATAAGACCAATGTGTGGTCTCAATCTGTCTTTTTTAACGGGTAGGTATAATTTGAGTAAGTTGTTTCACGATTGCACGAACAGAGTACAGTTTTTTATGAAAATGTGGGCAAACAAGGCTCAGCTGGTGCTTTTCGAGCTCACAGTTGTAAATGGGGGCTAGGCACAGAGATTTTGCCGGTGAATTTGCAAGTTTTTTGTCTTTTAAGCTCTTTTGAGGGAATTCACAGACAAAGTAGGCATATGAAGGATTTATAAGGGAAAATACCTGGTAAAGAGCGAGCAATGGTCACGAATGACTGTAGAAATGGCGCGCCGGAGGTCTCCCAATTGATTTCAGCAAAGGTGGTGCAAGTTTGGACGTAAAATCATGCAGAGAAAGCAACAACTCTTGTGGCAAAAAGTATAAAAAAACGCGAAAATTGGCCTAAATATGTATTTTTGGCATATTGGCGCGCTTTTTGGATGACTTCAGCATGACGTCATCAGGTGGGGTCAAGGTCGGATTACGTCAGCATGACGTCATCGGGTGATGTGGCGAGCTATGATTGGTCCACGGGGATGATGAGGTGGCAGACGTATCAGCGCGGGGGCGGACGAAGGAGCTGACGCGACGACGGGGTGGCACTGACGTGGGTATGACGTGGTGGTGACGTTGGCCGGGCGGATTGACCAAAAACCGGAAGCGGTTAGCGGTTTCCCATCGCACCGCTTTTGATACGGAAGGGGAATTGTCAGGCGTACCTCCGATAAGCTGTGGGGATGACGCGTGGCGGAGGCCTGACGTCACCTTCTGAAATATATTGGAAGGTATCTGTCGAACGTCGGGGCCGGTCCGATATGGATTAGGGCCGTCCGATCAAAAGCGCTCGATCGGACGGTTGACGGGTTGATGAGATGATCGGTCGATACGGAAGGGGACGGGATTATTTAAATATTTATTTTCGGGATCAGTGCTTGGCGGAAACTCTTGGGATATGGCGGGTTTATAAAGGTTTTTCAATGCCCGTTTAATATAAAAATAACCCGGCGCCCATACTTTGGATAAATGAGAAAAGTGGGTTTTTTGTTTATTTTTGCAAATTAAAGTGGGTATAGGTAGAACAAGGTCTTTTATAAGGTTTTCTTTAGCAAATGAAGGTTTCACTGGGCCAAATGAATTCAGAAGAGGGGAGGGAGGTTAGACTTAGGTTTATCAAAGTGACCAGATGTCATTTGATCCCTGACAGAGGACTTATTGGCTATAATGCCAAGGGGAGGGATATTTATACAATGCTTGGGGTTTATACACCATGGTGTTATAATACTAAGGGAAAGGGAATCATAGGGGAATTATATAATAGAGTTAGGGTTAATATGGATGAAAGGAGTGGATGAGGGGAGATAACACTAAGTTTATTTGAAAATAACTTAGCTTAAGGAGTAGATCAAAATGAAGAGAGTTTTAGACAAGAAATGTGGCTTCTAATAGGACTAAGAAACCCCATGAAACCACCAAGTCTTCCATGAATCTCAGCTGATGAGGGGATATTAATAATGAATGGGAAATGGGATAAGTGGGAAGTTAGACATGCTTCTTTGCTTGCTGCAACCTTATAGAGAAGAAGGACTTCTCAATCCTATTGACTTTGCTTTGTGAAATAGGTTAGCACACCTTCAATTGTAAGGAATGACACTTCAGCAACCCCATCTACCTACCCATCTACTTGCCTAGCATTTTTTATTTCTTCTTGGAGGGTGCACTTGGACTTGCAGACCCTTATCTGCCTTTTCTTTTCTTTGGTTTTTCTATCTACTTCTACCCTTATTTCTTCCAAGGTCCCAGATTAAGCAGTTGGGAGCCTTTTTTCTCTACCTAAACTACTTGTCTGCCAAGATTAAACAGTTTGGACAGACTTCTTTCTCTATTGTACAACTGAAAATTTAAAACATGGCATGATCCAGATTAGGCTGTTGGACCATCCATCAAAATTGAGAGAACATCAAGCTATATACACAAATTGTTTTCTCTTGGAAAATATGTGATCTTTGCATCATCAAAGCAGAGCATATTTGGACCTTTTCATTGTCAATCATGAAATATGAAACCTATTGATATAGGTAGCTAACAGTTTTATCCACCAAACAAGTAAATTTTGCAAACTCTTGCAAAGGAATTAACACAATTGACTTATCTTTCAAGCACAAGAAAACCATATTCTTTCCAAAGAAGATTCCTGTGACTTACATTATCTTTGTGCATTTAATCTATGCATAGGATATTATATTTTCATTTATGCATAGGTTATTATATTTTCAAAAGAACTCTCGCAAACTCTTGGAAAGGAATTAACACAATTGACTTATCTTTCAAGCACAAGAAAACCATATTATTTCCAAAGAAGATTCCTATGACTAATATTATCTCTATGCATTTAATCTATGCATAGGTTATTATATTTTCAAAAGAACTCTCTTACACATGAGAATCCATGGGAATCTTTTGCATGGATTTATTAAATAACTAATCTTTACCAACACCATGGAAATATTTTACCATGACTAAGCACAAAACCATTGTGATTTTTTTCCAAGAACACCACAAGATTTATTACTCTCTCATTTTGCATGGTGAGAAAATGAGTTGCTACAATCCATCCTAGATTTTTTTATCTTGACTTCTTGATCTTTCTCATGTAATTTTTTTCTTTACCAAGTTACTTCCTAGAGTTTTTTTATCTTGACTTATTGATCTCTCATGTAAAGTTTTTCTTTACCAAATTACTTATCTTTAAGAAAGTATTAATAACCATAATAATTATATATATATTTTTTACCAAAACAAATATTTATATACAATCTCATTTTCCAGACATGCAAGAAACATATGCAATACAAGTTACTTATCTTTAGTGCCACCATTGATGAGCCCAAAAACAAACTCTCTTTCACCACTGAAGTGAGCGTGTTTGAGTTGGTTATTTTAGCCTTTTTTTTTAAAGAAAGACTCAAATGATGTCCAATCCACTCCGTGGGATTATTCTTCTTCCACTAAGAAAATGCTATTATAATGCCCAGCGGGAGATTCAAACTTGGCATGAACTCCATTCTAAGTCGAGTTATTTCTAACATTTCATCGTCCAACTCCAGAATGCTCAACAATCCCTCTACTTCTTGCATGACCTGCACTTCTTCTCCCTTGGAAGACGTCACTCATAAATCTTTACCTTTTCAGTGAGAGCTATACCTTTGTCGTAATAGGTTCTTCTATTGGGTCTCCCCCTGACATCAAAAACCCCAACTTCCTTTTATTCATAGCACTGATTTTATCTTTTATTTTCTTTTTTATTCCTTAACATTACCGTGTGGTAATCTTGTCTTTTATTCCATAATGAATTCTTGATTCATGGTAGTTCCAAAATTTTTCAAAACAGTGACAGGTTCTTGGCATGAACAAATTGGAAGTAGGTTAATAATTTAATTTATGTTAATTAAATATATTACATATTTGAAAAAAAAAATTATTATCCACAATAAATTCTATTTGAGATTTTAAAAATTAACTTAAAAAAAGAAACACTATAAATCATTTCACAAATTTACATTTTTCAAATATAAAATTATTTATAAAATGAAATTATATAATTATCTAAAAAATTTATTAAAAATTTTATTTCAAAAATCACTCAAATGCTCAGCTTTACCTACTTCACTCTTTTTAATATACAATTAAAAAAATTAATTACATTGAGCGAATGATCATGAATGAAATCATTTTAGTTGATATTTAATAATAAGATCTTATTTTAAGGGAGGAACGGAAGGTGGAAAACTGGCGATCAAGGTTCTAGGGTTTATCAAAGAGAGTGACAGAGGGTAACAGGTACCCATGGAGACACAGGGAGGAGGGAGCTCCACACCCTCCTACAGTAATGTGGTTTCAAATAGAGGAAGAATAGGGAATAAAAACAAGCCTCCAAAACCCTTGAAGGTCAAAACAAAAAACACTGAAACTCGGAAGGTGGAAGGCAGCAAAACCCATGCAGAACAAGGGACCCATGAAGAAGACCGACAGGAGGAGAAAGTAGAAGACAGAGATCAGGGTACAGAAAACAGAATCAAGATGGGGCCCTGTAAACCCAAGACCATAACCAAACCGCGGGTTATTTTAAATGATCCAGCTCTGCAAGAGCACAGGGATCACATGGCAAACTATGCCATTATATGAAAATTTATGGGCATCTGGTTGTCAGAGAAAGTGTTGTACACTTGGATAAAATACAACTGGAAACCAAAGGGGGAGTTAAATATACATCTTGGATCCAAGGACTTTTTACAGTGGTATTCACAAACATGGAGGACAGAGACAAGATTTTTGAAGGAGGACCATACTTCTTTGCAGCTGTTGGACTCTATATATGGCCATGGACGATGAATATTGTGCCAGAATGAGAGACCTTCACTTCGGTACTGGTATGGATTAGACTCTACTCCTTACCTTTAGATTACTAGATGCGAGAATATTTAACAGTTATAGGCAATAAATCAGGTCATTTCTTAAAGATTTCAAAGGCAACTCTACGAGGAAAATATACCTCCTATGCTTGTATCTGTGCGGAGATGGACCTATCAGGAGCCCTTCCAGATGAGGTCATTCTAAAAGTCTATGACGAGGAATGGGTTCAAACAGTTGACTATGAACATATCCCGTTCAGATGTCACAAATGTCATGAACATGGGCACCTATCAAGAGAGTGTCCTCTTAATAGAATGGAGGAATACCTAAACACCAGCAAAGGGAAAGATCAGACATGTTTCACCAAAGTAGGAGGAAAAGGAAAAGGAGGGGGAAGGAAGACACAAAAGAACCCTACTGAGAAGGATAACAAAACAAGAAGGTACAATAGTTTTGAGATCTTAGGAGAAGAAGATGTAGATGGAGGTGATCAAAAGAGTACAAAGAATCAAACAGCAAGGGGGAAATGAAAAGAGACTAGCATGGAGTTCACACAGGAACATAATGAACACACGACGAACCCTTTGAGTAACATGGAAATAGAAAAAGACCATGAAATGACTCAAAGTGAAAGTGGCACAGAGGACCAAGACTTACAGGAGATCCTGGAAAGGGAGAACCTAGAGCTGGAAAAGTTTCTTGAACAAGGAGGAAACCTGGGAATAAACTCCATACCTCAGGAGGACATTGACAAGGTATAACAGATATTCCTTAACAAGTCACATCAAACAGCTGCAAGAGTCAAAACAGGACATGATAACCTTGAAAATAAGGGACTTCCACAATAGGATTAATAACAAGAAAATTAACAAAAAAACCCAGGCAAGAGAAGGGGAAGAAAAAGAAAAAAAGAAATATTGCTGGAGTGTGGAAAACTCATGATTGACTCAGGAAGGATGAAAGACCTTTCCAGTTACTCCTTTAAAACCACACCTTAATGAAAATCATAACCTGGAACATTAGAGGGTTAGGGAGTAGAAGAAAACAGAGGAATCTAGGTAACAGGATCAAAGAGGAAAAACCAGACATAGTATTCATACAGGAAACAAAATTCTTAGTGGAGAAGATCAGAGAAAAACATAGCAAATGGTTAAATATATATTAATACCTTGAAGTTAAGGCAAATAAATCGGCTGCTGGCATTCTCACTCTATGGGATCCACAAAAATTTGGTGTGATTGATGCGAAGGCTTCCAGACATCACCTTTCTTTGATTTTCCAACCGGTGGCTGATTGGAAATGTTACATGATCACCAATGTCTATGGTCCTCAGCCAATGGAGGACAAACTTTGACTCCTCACAACACTGGAGGATATGGAGAAAGGATACCCAACTCTACCCTAGATTCTAGGAGGTGGTTTTAACATGACAAAATCACTCACGGAGAAGAAAGGAGGTACTAGAACACTTGATACGGATTTAGTTGCCTTCCAAAACTTCATCACCAATATGAAATTGGTTGATATGGAAACCAACAATGGAATCTTCACTTGGAATAACAAAAGGGGCGGCCCTACCCAAGTAGCCTCAGAATTAGACAGATTTATTATTTCAGAGGAACTTCTTCTCATGGGAAGTAGCCTAAATGCGCTCATCCTACCTTTTGGAGGTTTAGACCACTGGCCTATTCAATTGGAAGCTTCTCTATTTGGTAAACCGAGGAACTCCCCCTTCAAGTTTGAGAACGCTTGGCTCACACATTCAAATTTCCTCACAAACATTGAAAAATTGTAGAAGGAAGAGCTACACCTTCAAGGTACAAAGATGTTCCTTCTACACAGTAGGCTCAAACACATTAAAGGCAGAATCAAAGAGTGGAATAAAAAGGAATTTGGAAATATCTTCAAAGCTAAAGGAGATGTGTAAAAGAAACTAAAGGAAATAAACTAAATTCTTATCACAGAAGTCTATACAGATGAAAGGAAAGAGATGGCAGAGTCACTCCAACATGATTGGGAAAATAGATGTCTACAAGAGGAAATATTCCGGAGACAGAAATCCAGAGTACAATGGATTAAGGAAGGGGAGAGAAACACCAAATTCTTTCACAAATCCACCATAGCTCATAGAAACAACAACAGAATTGTGAAACTTATAGATCAACATGGAATAGAAAGAAACACTCATGAAGAGATGGAAGAGGTTCTAGTCCAGCATTTTCAGAGAATTCTTGAGGAAACCTCGGAAGATAGATATCAGTTTATGAAAAGATTTACTCAATACATTCCTAAATTGGTTTCTAGAGAAGAAAATTACAATCTCAACATACCAGTAACAAAGGAAGAGATTGAGGAAGTCATTACAGAGATGCACAATGGGAAAGCACCAGGCCCGGATGGCTTCAATGTGGACTTTTTCAAAACATGTTGGAGGATAGTAAAACAGGATATTCTGGAGGTAGTGGAAGACTCTCGAAGATTTAAGACAGTCTTGAAGGCGCTCAATGAATCTTTCATAGCCTTAATCCCCAAACAGGAAAATGCCACCTCTCCAGACAGATTTAGACCTATAGCATTATGCAATGTGGTGTACAAAATAATATCCAAAGTAATTGCCAACCATCTCAAACCACTCCTCCCTACCCTAGTGGCAGAGGAGTAGACAGGCTATGTAGAAGGAAGACAAATTCTTAATAACATAATTCAAGCACATGAATTGGTTCATTCACTCAGTACCAATAAACAGGCAGGGATGATAATTTAGCTAGACATAGCAAAGGCCTATGACAAACTTAGCTGGTCATACATAAGAGCAGTACTAAAAGCCTATGGCTTTAATAACAATTGGATTAAGTGGGTCATGGTTCTAGTTACCACTACCAGCTGTTCAATTCTTCTTAATGGCTCTCCCTCCAAAATCTTCAAGCCTACTAGAGGTCTCAAGCAAGGTGATCCTCTTTCTCCTTTCCTTTTCATTCTAATGATGGAAGGGTTAGGGAGAGCAATGAGAGTTGCTAAGGAGGAAGGGAGAATTCAGGGTCTAATACTTACTTAAGGTGGGGACACGATGACACATCAACAATTTGTAGATGATACTATGCTTCAAGGAACACCCATAGTCAAGGAAGCCAGAGCAATCAAGCAGATTCTGAGTGAGTTTTCCATGGCAGCAGGCACAGAGGTAAGTCTCACTAAATCAAAGATTTTCTTTTTCAATACAAATATTTCCATTCAAAGAAATCTTTCCAGAATTTTGGGCTTTCAAAGAGAGTCATTACCCGTGAAGTACTTGGGATTTCCTCTCACTGACAAACCGTTACACAAGGAAATCTGGGAGCTTGTTCTAAATAAGCCAAAAGATAAGATTAGAAAATGGAAAAATAGATCCCTAAATCTAGCAGGGAGGCTGATTCTAACTAAGGATATCCTCCAAAGTATCCCTATCTATATGCTATCAGCCATTCTGGCACCAACTGGTGTAATTACTAATATAAGAAACATTCAAAGAGACTTTCTCTGGGGGAAAGGTGAAGAAAAGAAGAAATGGGCCCTAGTGGCATGGGACAGGGTATGCAAACCAAAATCCCATGGTGGCTTGGGTCTTCATGACCTAGGAATTCTTAACAGAGTTCTAGGAGCCAAAATCTGGTGGAGATGGCTAAAGGAAATTCAAGCCCCCTGGGCAAAACTATGGAAGAAAAAGTATGCAAGAGATTGGCAGGAGAAGAACCTCATAAGAATGACAAGACAAGTAAAAGGTTCTTCAATTTGGAATAGGGCATGGGAGAACAGGGCCCTAGTCCAAAATCATAGTTTCTCGGAGATTAGAAATGGAAATCTGGTTTGGTTCTGGGAGGATAATTGGCAGTAGGAGGACAATCTCCACAGTGAAGAATTAGCAAACATTCACACAGATACCATCAACAAAGGATTAAGGAGGGTAAGGGACTATTGGGATCACTCAAGGAACAATGGGAAATGGAGAATATGGAAACTTCCAGATTATAGTGAAATGGGCATGATGCATACTCAAGCTATAGCCCTTAACGGTCTTTTGGAAAAGAGGCAAATCTTAACCTCAACCTTGGAAGATCAATTAAGATGGGGAAAGAATAAGACAGGTCTCTTCACCCTTAAGGAGGCCAAAAGGATAGACATAGGGCTTAACTATCCAAACACTGATAAGACGTGGAAAGAACTCTGGGATAATCCTCATTGGATGAAAGTCAAACTATTCAAGTGGTTGGTTCAACAGGGCAAGATTCTGACATGGGATAACCTAAGGAAAAGAGGCTTTGTTGGCCCCTCAAGATGTCACCTATGTGGACAACAGGAAGAAACCACTAATCATCTCCTGAATAGATGCTCATTCACCACAATACTTTGGAACTGGGTTGGTGATGTCTTTGAGCAGACAGACAAAAATGTAAATGACATCATTGCTACATTGATAAACTAGCGGAATTTTTTTTCGGATAATGAGATAATAACCTCCGCCTAGGCACTGACCCCAGGGTTCTTAATCTGGAATGTTTGGAAGGAGCACAACAACAGGATTTTCAAGGATAAGGCAAGCCCAATGAGCAGCATTCTAAAGCTAATCCTTAAGCAACTCAAAGAGTCTGTTCATATCCTGGGAGGTGTCGATACCGGAAAGCTCATAGGACAAAGAGAAGCAAGAATCCTGGAAAAGTTAGAGCTTAAGGTTCATCTCCCTCTATGTTCTATGCAGATAAACAAGCATACCTCAGTTGAAAAAGCTTCCTGGCAACCCCCTTCTCATGGTTTTTTAAAATTTAACATTGATGGGGCCTCTAAATGAAATCTGGGTGACACAGGTTATGGAGGGGTCATGAGCGATGAGGAAGGAAACATTCTGGTCATCTTCCACAGTTATCTAGGAAAATCAACCAACAATATGGCTGAGCTCATGGCAATGGAACTATGCTTGGAAATACTGCTCAAGTACAACATTCACAATGTCATCATTAAGGCTGACTCGGAATTAGTCATTAATTCGGTGAAGAGGTTTAATGCTGGCGCTGCACCTGAGAAACTCTCATGTCACTTGCAGCTTCTGCAAGTCTACCAAAAATCCAGTCACACCTAAGAGTGCTAATAACTCTTAGGTTGGTGCATGTCTACAAGGAAGCCAACAAAGTTTCGAACTGGCTTGCCAATGAGGGGGTTCGAAACAAGCATATCGACTTGTGCTCCTGGTGGGAGGAGGTAACGAATGACAGGATGAAGGAGGAATTCTCATCCCATGCCCTCAGTGATAGACAGTAGTTTCAGAAAAATTCAAGAGATGGAATTTTACCTCATGTCAACGATGAATAAGTTCACTTTAGACAGTTTATCAGAGGATATGCACTGTTGGTTCTCTAAGGGTGCTTATAGAAACAAAGGCAAAAATTGAGACAGAAGATATCTGCTCACAGGAGAAGGGATTCCATGTGAGATGAATGCCACAGAGCGCCAACTCCACTCATATGGCATTCCTTGCAGGAGGCCACCCTTCCGGCCAGGTCTTCCTCGTACAATGCGGGGGAGGTCAAAGGAAGAGATTACCGAGGTCAAAAACTGCTCGAGATATACCACCTACTTCGGGCGCCCTCTAAGGTTTTCTCGGATGACAAGTGATGCCATTCAGCTAGCGACGCATGGAGGGGGGTGAACAGTGTTTACCACCTTCATCACTGGGTAATCCGCGAGCGGATGTGCGGTCCGATTTGTTTTGTGACCATCAGATCCGGAGGAGGAAGATCTACAACCACCTTTTGGCGTGCAAGTTGGTGGGCCTGAAAGGACAAAACCACTAATGGTTTACCACCTTCATCGAGCGCCATCTAAACCAAAGTCAGTTTTTTTCAGAAGCTAGCGATTCCACTCAAGATGCAACACGTGGCGGAGAACCGGAAAATTAAACTGCCTTCACCATTCAGTGTTCAGTGAGATTTTAAGTTGCGCAATATAGACACCAGCCGTTGGATCTAAAGTATAATATCAATGGTCAGCGTTTATTGTGTAGCTTGAGGTTTTTTCCGCGGGCTTGCCTCTGCGTGGGTTGATTTTTGACCGCCGGATCGCTAGGAGACAAATCTTCGGTGGGTTTTGGGGAGTGGACTTTGAATCCACTTGCCCGCTTTCAGTTCCAAGGCAGTCTCGACATTGTTTCTGTTTGATTTTTGGAGGTTTTTTGAGTACTTTGAGTAATTTCGCTCTCCCTTTGTGGGAGTTTGTGCCTCTGTGTTTTCACTCTCCCTTTGTGGGAGTTTGTTGTAACCAGTGTAAATTATTATTTTTTACCTAAGTTAATAGAAAGACCGTCTCTTGCTTTAGCAAAAAAAAGAATGAATTCATTTTAGTGCTTATCTTATCTTTCATTATAACTGATAAAATGCAAGAGTAACTCCACTTAATTATTATTAAGTAAGTAAGTATATATATATATATATATATAGATTGATTGATTTTTTTAAAACATCAACTTTGTATATATATTTTTAATCAAACAAAACATTATAATAACAAAATTAATTATATTCGTTCAGTTGGAAAGAAACAATAATTATATTATTCAAAAATTAAGATTGAAACCAAGGTTCATAATTAAATTTATTTCAATATTCATTTGGAACATATATCTCGATCTATCTTCTGAAATTCCATCCGTTATCCCATTCTTATATTTAAAATTATTATTATTTAGACTCATATATCATTAAATACAAATTGTAATATGAAAATTTTAATTAAAATTTCTTCATAATTAAAAATCAGTTTATAAATAGGTTTATGATTAAAAAAAAAAAAATTCTCAAAAATAACATTATAATATAAAGCAAGATATAAAATTCTTTCCAATTTTTTTTAAAAATACTTTTCTGTGAGTTACCATCAAAGTATATATATAGGATAGACTTGTTAATAAACTCTTATTTTTGTCTCTTTGTTTTTACTATGAATTATGAATTTAGACAGAACTGATGCAAAATTTCTTTTGTCTCATTGTTTTTACTATAAATTTAGACATAGACTTAAAACATTGATGCAAATTTTCTTTACTATTAGTGAGTCATAGTAAAGGTTTTTCTCTCTTTTATATTTTTATCTATAAGATTTATTATAATAATAAGATATTAGATATAATTTATTAATATTTTGAATATTAATGAATTTGTAATATATATATTTTTAAATAAAATAAATTTATGTTAATTTAATATAGTTATTTAATTATTTTATATTTAAGAGAGTTTGGTTGGAATTTGGTAAAATAATTTTTTGATTTTGTTTTTTTTTAATAATTAAAAGTTAGTTTTTAATATATAAATAGATTTAGCACTTTTCATTTTTTTTAAAATTATTCAAATTGTGCAAAGTTCACAACAGAACATACCATTTTAACAAATTTCTATCAAATTCCAGAAAAAATTAACTAGAAAACTTCCCAAACTTAAAACATTTACACAAAAACATTTAATATATACAATCAATGCAGTTATTTTAAAAATGGTAATTGTTATTATTTTGAGCCTTCACAAGGCATCTAGCCATATAAGCAAATTGTTGAAATTGAATTTTGGTAATTATATTTGTTGTCTAGATTCACTCATCTTTGTCGCAAGTTGAAGAAATAAGAAAATAATACTTTGAGAAAAATGAAACCTGCGTAAACCCTATCCATTCTCTTTAGCAAAGATTGATTGCGAGGATCAAGGAAGATTATGATCATTCAATTTCTGTCAAAATCTCCATGTCTCCGCCTGAAGAAAAATTTAAGGGCTTTTTTGCAGATTCAATGAAGATATTCGGTATCAATTTCTGTCAACGAGATCAAAGATCCAATCCGTTCTGCGAACTGCGGTTTAATCCAATTAGGAGCTCGTGGGTATGCGGTTCGGCTTGCTGATATCAAGTGCACACATTTCTTATCTCTTTCTAATACATATCTACTCATATATTTTCAAGTATGAATAATTCACCACAGCTACCAAAGATTAACAAAGGTAGACCTAGCACAATCATTCTGCAGAGCCTCTATGAGTATATAGAGTCTTTAGAGAAACGTAGAGAAGAAAGAGAAGTCAAGCTACAAAATGAGTTAGCAACCATGCTGGAAAATAAATTCACATATCTTGAAAACAAGATACAAAAACAAATAGAAAATAAAATCGAACTATTGGAGAATAAATGGAGGCAATGGAGACTAGGTTTCACGTTATAGAAAAACAAAACCAAGATATGAACCAAACATCCCAACAAGGAGATGATGATACTTTAGAGAGTCTTAAAATGAAGGACATGATTAAAGAACTAGAAGAAAAAGTTAATAGCCGCCTCACCCTAAATAGTATGACAGGTAAATTAGATATCAAACCAATTAAAGATGAAATGAAAAAATTGATAGAATTAGACCATGAGTGTAACAAAAGGGCCTTGAACCTTATAATCTTCGGTTTGAAAGAGGAGGTAGACGAGGATACTTTAGTCATAGCCGAGACAGAATTACATAATGGATTACAAATTGAAGCAACGTGTCTCACAGAAGAAACAAGGTTGGGGAAACTAATTGAGAATAAAGGAAGGCTGATCCGAATAAAGGTGAGCTCTACTAACAATAAGCATGACATACTTAGTAAAACCTCAAGTCTAAAAGTAACGAGAATATTTATAAATGAAGATCTCATTCCAGAAGATCAAGCAGAATTAAGAAAGGAGGTTCAAAAGGTAAAGAAAGCTAGGAAGGAAGGAAAATGGGCAATAATCAAAAATAGAAAAGCCGCTATTCAAGATAGAAACCAAAAAGATAATAATAAGTAGAAATTCAACATGCTTCAGATTCTTTCTTGGAACTGTTGGGGCTTTCCATGGAACAAAGGCCCCAAGCTAAGTTGGATCTCGAATGATGTTGATATTATTTTGCTTGTTGAAACTTGGGAGCATGAAAAATCTAAGGTCCCTAACATAGATGGCTTTACACTATGGTCTACCTGGAACAAGCGATACTCCCATAGAGGCATTTGGGGTATAGCTTGTTACATTAAGAAGAACACCTCTCCCCATGCTAGGATTTATAAAAACGACCCTTACAACCAATATAGTTGGATAGAGATTATTAACATTTATGATAAAAAGACATACATAGAAATCTGTTATTCCCCCCCATCAATTCTAACTTCTATAAGAAAAAGAATCTAGATAAAAATAGTCCTTACAATGGTTTAGAGAATGATATTTCTAGCCTAAGGAATGAAGGTAATATCTTTTTAATGGGTGACTTTAATGCTCGAACTTCAAGCAACCAAGCTATCCTTCTAAGCAATCATTCCAACCCTAATCCTCTTTGGTTAGATGAAGATCTTCCTTTGGCTAGCCGGTACAAAAGGTGTTCTGAAGACTGCATGGATTTGTTTGGGTCAGAGCTAGTCAAGCTCTATAGTGCTCAGGATCTCATAATTTGCAACAGTCTAAAGAAGTGGCCCAATTCTAGTGAGATGACCTGCATCCATGGGCTTGGTAGCAGCATGGTAGACTGTGTTATCTCCGATCTCCCTTTATACAACGAAATAATAAATTTTGACATCTTAAACAACCACAAGCTTGACTCTGATCATAGGCCTTTACTTATAACTCTCAATTTTTTCATGCACAGAGATCCCATAGAAGATAATACTTATAGCCAAAAGAACTTAATCTTTGATAGAAATAAAAAAGATCTCTTTCTAAATGAATTAAAAACTAATTTGATTCCTTTATCTAGTATAGACAACATAGAAGAACTCTATCATAATTTTACTACAACCCTCTCATATTCTATTAACAAGTTCTCAATTGAAGTTTCAAGTAATAAAAGAAATAGGAAAACCAACCTATGGTATGACAAAGATTGTAAAAGTGCAAGGAGAGCAATTAAGGAAGCTATTTATGAATCTCTTAAAATTGACAAGATAAAAATATACAAAGCCCTAACTAAAAGGAAAAAATGGCAATATATTTGTAAAAGACAAGAGAATATCTTACACATCCCTAAGGTAGCTCCTAAGAAATTATGGAGGTAGATTATAACTAGGAAAACTAACGATAATAATAAAATTTCTTTACACAACTGGAATTCCTAGCTTAAAAAGATTTATGAATCTCCAAATGTCATGAATAAATTTGAAACCCTCCTCAATACAAAAGAAATTTTCACATTAGAAGACATTGATTTTGGGATTAATCATTTGGTTAATGGGAAAGCTAAGGACATTGAAGTTTACCAGGTAGAAATCCTAAAAATTGGAGGTCTCGTCCTCATCCCCCACATCCACAAGCTTTTCAATCAAGTGGTCAAGCAGGGGTTCCCTGAACCATGGACTCAAAGTGTCATTATCCCTATTTTTAAAATGGGGATACAAATAACCCCTCTAATTATCAGATAATTATGATTAGCTCTCTCCTAGCCAAGTTATATGGTATTATTTAGGAAAAGAAGTTGAGCATATGGCTTGAAACTGAAGTTAAGCAGGCTAAAGGCCAAGCGGGTTTTAGAAGGCAACACTCAATAATGGACCACCTCGTTACGCTTAGGATCATTGTGAAGGAATGCCACAATGATAAATCCAATCTCTTGTGTTGCTTTGTGGACTTTAGAAAGGCTTTCAATACAGTTCCTAGAAACAACCAATGGAATACATTAGAAGAGCTAAAGGTTCCTTTTGAGTTGAGAGTTTCCGCTAATATACGAGAATATAATTGTTAAGTTAAAGAGCAATGAGGGGTGGTCAAAAGATATTAAGAGTAATATCAGAGTTAAACAAGGTTTCCCCCTCTCCCCTACCCTATTTTTCATTTACATCGACAAGCTAGAAGGTTGTTTAGAGGAAGCAGGATGTGCTGGCACGATCTTACCTGGGATAGTCATCATCCTTCTTCTCTATGCTGAAGATATTGTTCTTCTCGCAAGTTGACCATCTGATCTTGATAAGAAACTTAGACTTCTTAAGGATTTATGCTCTACCATGGGTATGATTGTTAATATTGACAAAACAAAAGTTATGATTATCAAATCCAAGAAGGACACTTATGCTAATTTTATGTATGACAATAGTAACTTGGAGGAAGTGTCTTCCTACAAGTACCTAGGAATTGATATTCATCACAAGCTCAACTGGAACTATAGCATTGAGAAAAGGATTAATGGGGGGTGGAAAGCTTATTTTGGTCTTGAAAATAATTGTAAAATGGCAAACCTCGCAATGTGGGATAGAAAGAAGTTCCTCTTTGAAACTTTAATAACTCCAGTTATCTTATATGGATGTGAGGTTTGGGGTTGTAGCATCTCTAGAGAATCCTGGAGAAACATTGAGCAAATCTAGAAGCATTTTACAATGTATAACCTCAAAATTAAAAGAAACACACCCTATCTTATTCTCCTTATAGAAGTGGGTCTTTCCCCTATCGAGAGCCTAGCTATGGCTAGGCTTCTATTGTACAAGCACAAACTCAATAACATAGGAGACCATAGACTTCCCAAACTAGCTTTAAATTCCAGCCAAAACCACCTGAGGCTCAAGCGAGGCTGGTATAAAGACACCAAGGCCTGGTTAAACCATTGGGAGATCGACGAGAATGTTGCATTGCAAAACATTAATAACATTAAAAATATTGTTACTTCTAAGTTCATAGAAAAAATGTGGTGTGAGAAAGATTTAGCAGCGAAAAGAAAATTAAGTTATTATAAGGAGGTCATCAACCCCACCCTAAGAGATCAAAAGTATCTCTTTGTTTTAACTAGCTCAAAGAATAAAATTAATATAGCCAAGATTAGAATGAACTCTTATGAGCTCCATAGTGAAATGGGTCGTTGGGCAGTTCCTAAAACACCATGGATGGAAAGGTTCTGCCGTCTTTGTGAGAATACGAACATCAAGGATGAAAATCACTTCCTCTTAGAGTGCCCCATGTACAACCACATTAGATATCAGTTTCAAAATCTATGTTGCAATACTGACCTTCCTAGCCTTTTACGATGTCAAAATTATAATAAGCTCAGAAGGCTTCTCTCCAAGATTTTTGAGCATAGGAATAAAATATTAAATCAAACTAAACAATTCGTTTCTTTAGGTCCGATAGACCAAAGTTTGGTCTGAGTGGACATTAACCACCACAACCACCATCATCATCAATATAACTTGTGAGCCGAAACAATTGCATAATTTTTTTAATTGATTGTTCCTAATATTAATGGTGAACCTTGAAGTGCCCAAAATGCCTGTGGAAGACCTAGCATGCCTCTACTCAGAAAACCCAAAACAGGTGACTTGGCTTTCAATAAATTCAATACTGCGAAGATAACCTTGAAGTGCTTGAAATGCCTGGCCTCTACTTAGAAAACCCAAAGTGAGTGACTTGGCTTTCAACAACTTCAATACTGCAAAGATAAAGTATTCAACCGGAATACTTCAATACGAGCAAAGATAAAGTATCTAGCTGGAGGGACTATTTGACACACCCTTGTCAAACTTTGGAGGAAATCATGAGACCTTGTTCTGAAAAACCTGCAGCTTATACTTAAGCTAATCCACAAATTTTAACTATATCTTATTTTTTTAGTATTGGGTGTCTTTCACAGTGCATTATATTAGATATCATTTTTTGGGATTCAACTGCGTTATGAAAGTCATTCATCTATGACCATTTCCATGAGAGGTAGTCATAACTAAATAATTTCTTATGCTTTTTTAATATTTCACTTAGCACTCATTGCATCGGGTGATGCTCACAGGGGTGAAGAAGTGGGATTGGAACTAGTGAAATGAATCACATAGCGCCAATCGTCACTTCTGGGGCTTGCACCTGGTAACCAGGACTTCCTGAGAGGTCACCCATCCCAGATCGCCTCTGGCTTAAGCGCACTTAACTATGGAGTTTTCCCCACAATAAAGCCCACTTAGCTTGCTACCCCATTTGCAAAACCTTAGCAAGTATTGTGCCTCATGAACTAGAGCTCCCTTCACTCTTGTGTATTTAAGTATTGACGGTATTTCGTAGTGCATTATATTAGATATCATTTTTTGGGATTCAACTGCATTAATAAAGTCATTCATCTATGACCATTTCCATGAGAGGTAGTCGTAACTGAATAATTTCTCATGATTTTTGAATAGTCCACTTAGCACTCATTGCATCGGGTGATTCTCACAGGGGTGAAGAAGTGGGATTGAAACTAGTGAAATGAATCACATAGTGTCAATCGTCACTTCCAGGGCTTGCACTCAGTAACCAGGACTTCTCGGGAGGTCACCCATCCCAGATCACCTCTAGCTTAAGCACGCTTAACTGTGGTAAAACCTTAGTAAGTATTGTGCCTCATGCACTGCGAAAGACTCTCAATATAATCAAGGATCAAAGAGAGGATCCAAAGGGAACCCTGCTCACATATATTCATCTCCTCCATTCCTTACCATGCATCTCTCCATCAATTCCACTTTTTTTTCCACTCCATTGCTTATATTTAGGCGAAGACTGTGTTTTCTATAGGTTCCCCCGAAAACCTACAGGAAGCAATCCGAGGGTGAATGGTAGGTTGGTTAGGTCATGTAGTAGCCTATCCCATAGAATATCAATCATCAGCTACAGGTCTTCACTAGGATGATCCAGCAACAACACATAGTAGACATCAGAAGGCAGAGGAGGAATATGAATGACCATGCAACAAATAAGAAACGCAACATCTCTGATCTTTGACAACTGTAGCATGGCATCGAGACCACACGTAAGTATCCCACTCACTCACTCATATGCATCAATTGATCAAAAGTTGTAAGGGTTACAAGGAAGTTGGTTTCTAAGTGAAAAGGTGGCTAGTTAACTTGGCCACCTTCGACAAAGCAGATAGTCAAGTTGCAAAAAGGAAATTCTTTTTAAAAATCAAAAGAGAATGCAAGAGTCCGAAAACAGTGATTTATTTTTTATGGAAATCAAATCCGATGTAAGTTGGGGCCCCGACCCATACTAAAGTTTGAGCGATAGAACAACATTTATGTAAGCGTGGGTTCGAGAGGCAGACAAAGTGCTTTGCGGGGGTGAAACGAGCACGAGATATAACACAAGCTCAACCCCTGCAGTTGACCATGACATCAAGTTGTTTGACCAAGATCTATAGCTTGAGATTGCTACGGGGGGGGGTTCAAGCCTAATGAACATCCCATACACTCCCTACCCCCATAGTGGGCCACCCCAATCGCTCCACTCCATCTCATCTCCTCCACATCATCCGCCACCCTCATTCATTATTGTCCACCTCATTCAGTGTACCCCGTCACCTCATCTGTTATTCCATAGATACAGTGTTTTTTATGGCTACCATTTTAGGATGCTTGAAGCATTAATATTTGAAGTAGAAACACCAGTTCACCAAAGACTCAACATACCCTATTTCTTGATACAATCACTCATAGACTCCAGCAATAAAGTATAGGAAGGAATTCCCAACAATTGGCTCACCATGGGTTGATCAGGATCCTCATTGAGGATGCCCTCCAAAACCTCAGGATCCATATAACATGGTCAGTCTTCAGAGACTTACCAACAGAGGATAACATCAAATCCCTCACCTATAATGTTAGTCCTTCTATCAGTGAGGTGGAGGCAAAGCAAGAAGAAGGAGATATAGATCTGGATGGGGATGATATGGATGTAAAAGAAAATAATACAGAGGAACACGATGAAGCAGAAAAGAAGGAGGATGATGCTAAAAAAAGGATGAAACGAAGGAATAAATTGATGGAGATAAGAAAAACAAAGAGGAAGAAGGCATTGAAACAGAAGGGGAAGAACAAGAGGAGGAGTCAACTAGGGTGTCTCCAGAGGCCCTTGAGAGGGAGGTAACAACTGCCTTCACTGCTCTTAGCACCCCAGTCAAGCAAAAAGGGAAAAGAAGGAGGAAAACCCCTCTATATTTCAGAACAAGAAAGAGCACAAGAATCAAACAACAGAAGCCACAAATATCAATAAAAATCCCTATTTGGATTGAAGATTCCCCTACACCAAGGGACAGAGAAGTAATAATGAGAGATCGACTTGAGAGGGAAAATACATGGCTAAGAGGACAGTTGCAGGAAAGGGAAAGCCAACTAGCATGTATGGCCAACCTCTCCTTGGAGGCCATCCAATGTAGGATGCCAACTAAATCCTATGCTCTTTACCTCAGAGAACAATAGCTACAATTTTAGATTAAAACACTAGCACAAATGGGCACCATGCCATTTCAGGGCTACAAGAAGTTTATTGATCTTGGTAACAAAAGTACATTAGAGGATAGAGCCAAAGTGGCTGAGTTTTACTTGCACAACATGGCCCTCATAGACATGAATGTTTGGGATCCTAATGCCGAGGTAGGAGATCTACAATTAATGGCTTTGGCATCATGGATGAACCATGAGGAGTCAAGGGCTGCAGAGATGAAAAGAATATTGGCCAAAGAGCAAAATGAACCTCTTTTCATCAGAGCTGAACAATCAAATCTCATGGCCCTAATCAGCACCCATAATCTAATTGCAAGTGATCCTCACCTGGCACCTAGATATCTTGCTGCCCAAGAGAAATCAATTTCACATTTTGAGGATGTGTTTAGGGTGCTAGGAGAAGATAATATACATGCCTGCTTAAGGAGATGGAACACACTACCACACAGCTTGAATATCAGAGAATATCACTCCCCTCAAAGGTTAAGAGAGGCACCCAACAGGACACCAATGTATAATAAGTCAATGCAAAGGTTGAAGGTCAATTAGATAGGCCCAAAACTCAGTCCACCACTACTCCTAGGGATGCTAGAAGGGAGAAAAGAAGAAGAGGAAAAGAGGCAATGGGAAGAAGTAGAAAGGAAAGAAGGATTCTATGAATAAGAAGAAGAGACCAAAATAGAAGCATGGGATGTCAGAGAGGCTACCAGAGCCATGAAGGACGTGGACATTGACTAAGTTGCTCAGAAGATGAGCAACACTTTCAGTTGGGTGGTGATGATGAGCCTCATCATTGGGTAATTATATGGGCCTTAATTCACCTCCTAGCTTAGTCAAACCAACTATTCTCACAACTTATTGCATACTTTTGATCATATTTTGTTTATGAGATGAGTTAGAGTTGGATATTTTGCTTTGCGGTCTAATGTGCATTTAATGCAGAATTAAAGGATAAAAACAAGGAATTTTAGCAAATACCTTGGTCAAAACTCGAATGGGACAAGGGAGAGGAATTATAGGAGGGAAATTCTCCTCATTTACTACCCCTCCATTCAAATATTCCTCCATCAGCTCGGAGTACAAACAACCAAATCATGAGGACTAGATGGCAGTTGAGCAAGTGGAAGTGAAAGCACCAGTTTATCTCCAGTTTGGGAGCCGAGCCTCCCTAATTTTAAGGAAGTTGTTGGATACTTCAGACGTATAAGTAGAGAGGCCTAGGACCTTAGTAGGATACATATTTTTTATTGTAAAACTCTACTTTATTTTTGAGTTGCAAGACTTATGACAGTTTTGATGTAATCCATTGTTTTGATAATAAGAATGAGTTTTGTTTTGAGCCATCACTAAGTTAACTCAGAGGGGTTGAAACTCTTGGGTTATGGCCCAACCCTAGCAGCTAAGGCTCCTCTTTATTTTACATGTATGCTAGAAAAGATTCATGGTTTAATTGTTCATTTTCTTAAGTAGCTGCATTTCCATTACAGTAGTGTAGCGTAGATTAGTTGTGTTTTAGTTTGCTTCCATTTGCGCCTTCATTCAATTAGCAGGTTAGCCACAAGTTCTAGCATGAAGTTTGTTGTCTTGATTCAATACAAGGTTCATTTCATTGTCATCTTCTTCCATCACTTTTCTCTCATATGCTCATTTCCTTCAACATGAAATGCTTAAGCGGAAGCTAATAAAACATGTCTTGATCAAATTATACCCATAGATTTCCTTACCGTTCGATCCACAAAAAACCTAACCAATGACTGTCCAATTCATTTCAACACTTGACTTTATGCACTCTAGATCTCCACCATTGATCTATCTAGTTTGATCCAACGACTATCATGAATTCTTCCACCTACTTTATGCACTCAAAATCTCCATCGTCGATCTGTCGCGCCCTCGATCCAACGGCTATCATGTCACCCGATCACCAACTAGCTTGGCCGATCTCCACCGTTGACCAATCCCGCATGATCTAATGGCTATTGCGCAATCTCGTGCGAATTCTTGCATGGCCGATATTCACCCGAGAGCATGCGAGAAAAGTGGTTTTCCCATGCTACATGTCACTCACTTAGGCTAATCGTGTGAAAATTAGAAATACAGCTTACAACTTTGAGGGCACGCAAGAAACTATTTTCCACCTACGAAACCCGCTCCATCATTCCGCATGTTTTTTACCCTTCGGTCGCCACGTGACTTGATGTGATCCATCAATCTATTCACTTCATCATCGTGATAAGATCTCCGCCATTCATCTCCCATTAATCTTGTTTGTCCATCTATTGACTTAACCTCCTGTGATAAGATCTTCGCCACTCAATCTTTCGTTAATCATGTTTGTTGATCGATCCATCCATCTATTCACTTAATCCCCATGGTAAGATCTCCTCCGCTCATCTTCCATTAATGTTGTTCATCCATCTATTCACATAATCTCCTGCGATAAGATCTTCATCACTCATCTTCCGTTTTTACTATTCGTTGATCAATCCAACGGTTCATATGCACTGTTGCCTCATTACATCCTCCCTTCACTAATTTCGATCTTTGATTTCTTTTCCGCTTGACTCCTTCCTGAACTTTGTTCTGCATATCGTTTAAATGTTGCCACTTCTCAACTTCGATTTGGTTATTCAATCAGACTCTAACACTATCCGATCATCAAAAGAACCAAGAAAGTGAAAACGTATTTATTTTAGTTTCCTTGCTTACTTATTAGTTTGGTTTGATGCTCTTTACTTTTGTAACTTAGATAGCAGCATTAGGTTAGTGTTGATTTAGCAATTCTACTTAGCATAGTTGTTTAGGTGGTTAACTAGGATATATTTTGATTTAGCATTACTTGTTGTTTTCTTCATTATTGCAGTAGAGTATCTCTCTTAGAATAGATTTTTCTCCTTTTCCATCAAAGAATCAAGCTTCTTCTGTCTCTATAGAAGTTTGGCTTGGAACCCTTGGGGTCTCTCGCCAGATGAACAAGTGACAACAGGGAGGACCTTCACTTCTACTTGTGCGTATAGTACTACCACCTCCAAGTTTGTACAAACCCCAGGTTGGTAAGTAAAGTTGGTAGCCCAGGAGTTGCATCATCCTTGCTGCAATATTGACCCTCATCAATCAGGACACATTTACCAGTTCTTAATAGGAAATCTTTCCTATCAGCTCACTTCTTACTATAGGAATATCACTTACAATTTGAAGCTTGATAGTCTTTCCATCCTGCTCCACTATTCAAATTTTCTGAAGAAAATAGGAATTCATGAATCATACTTCATTCATGCCCATTCCACACTTAAAACGTTACCTTTAAGTAGATATCCTACCAAATGAAAACTTTTTAAAATCAGGACTAACCACCTTGTACTGAATATTGCAACCAGAATTTAAAAACAAAAAGATTCAAAATATTTGATACAACGAACTAGCGATAAAGATCACTTACAAAATCAACTCCTTTCGTACTGATGTAGCTCTCTAGATATGAATAGTCCTACAAGGCAAAAAGAAAATTAATTATCATTTCCATATCAAAAGATATACCGCTTCTCCTTAAAGAAGTGATCATTAAGTAAATAGCTTATGCCAGGAAAGTAAAAATTTAATGACCAGCTAGAAGAAGGCCCCCACATCGAGTCAAAAAAATATAAGACAGTGTAATAAAACAATATAATGGATAGCCATACAGTAGAGCTCATAAAACCAAATTCATTGTATTTGAAAATAAAAAGACTAAAACATATTTCTGTCCTAATAAACAAGAACTAGTAACTTTATAAACACACAATTGGCTAAACCCGGAGCATTTGTGTTATACCCAAAACTTTTCTCACATGCAAATAATATTTCAGAACTATATTCAAAGCTTGGATAATAAAATTAAACCTCACCGCAAATCGTAAGAGGAGACACGATTTTCCAACTCCAAAATCTTCAATCAAGAGAAGCTTGAACAAATAATCACTAGAGAGGAAGATTATGTCAGCACTTGTCCAGACAAATAATATAAACAAAGTAAAGATTATAAACTTATATAACTCAACAATCTCACCATTGACAACGACAAAGACAAATTAATTGAATAGTATTCAGGAAAATAATACAAACAATGTAAATATTATAAACTTATATAACTCAACAATCTCACCATCGACAATGGCAAAGACAAATTAATTGAATAGTATTCAACTATAAAAATTGCAGCCTACACTTACAGTTCTCTTGTTCACAATCTGTACAGGCTACCATGGAGACGAATCCATTTCGGCCCATAGGAATCTCTCTCAGGCTAGGAAATTTTGATTCTGGAACTTGCATGATCCTACATTAATATTTCGTTCCTCTTTGAATCATTGCCTTTAAAGAAGAGCAGAAGAAGTTGCTATGGCCTGGATCAGCATACTGTCCAACGACAAGTCTGGCAACACTAACTAGTTTGTCTTGCAGGCTTTGGGGTTCCTCAAAACCCTTGTCTCTTCAGAGAGCATGATCAGTTCCAAGCACTCAAACACACTTGCTTCATGGTTGAGTAATTGTAATTCCTTCATAATTACAAAAAGGGAAATTTTCTATCCCTATAAATAAAATATCCAAACTTTCCACCGGGAGAAAACTGAGAAGGGTAGCGAAGCTCTGCTACTATCTTCTATCTCTGGGCCAAACCAGGCCATATTCTACACAATCATGTAGGTTTACAAATTAGAAGGATTGACAAAAATGCTTTTGGCTTAGTCATTTTTATGAGGAGTCCCTAGTCAAGAGCAGCATTCGACCAGGAATCTTCTTGGCTACATATTTTTTTTCATATTAACAAATTTTGATGGCTAGTGTATTGTTGATACCATTTCAAGAAAACAAAAGTTATCATCATGCTTTTCCCTTACAAGTTCAATATTTTAACCTATAGAACTATAACAAAGATGGTAAATTTATTCGATTTGATCACTTCTTGAAACTCATAGGCACATACATGTCAAAGATGCGTCCATCTTACCTAAGGAGAGAAACATGTACTAGATTGGATGTCCACCACACATCTGCTGGTTGTACTAGATATTTGCACAGTAGACCTGCCCATCCATAACCTAAAACCTGCATGAATACTCTACCATCAATGTTGTCAATTGACCCAAACTTAATTCTGAAAACACTTGAAAACGAAAGAAGAAAGTATGATTAAAATTTGTTGGTTGAAAGAATTGGGTTGGTTATAACTACCTTACATGAGCTATGCAGAAATAAGACCTTTCATGACCTGAGGATATGGTCAAGGAACGCTTTTCTATATAGTTGTACCCACCTAACTGCTCAGAAATTAGGTCCTGGAAGATCAACTCCGGGTTAGTTAGAAGGATTGGACGTGAAAGGTCTTACTTTACTAAGAAGGGCTTAGATAAGTTGTTCAAAGGTCTTTCTTGAGCTCAGATAAAGACTTAGGTGTAGTTACTTGAGCTCATGTAAAGTACAGTTTCAGCTTCTATTGTTTTGAAAAGAAGAAGTACTCCAATATTGCAAATAATTAGGTCATATTCAAAGGATCTTTCACACTGAAGGAAAAAATGTGCCCAAATAAGTGACTGCGGAGGATATCCACATTTTTTCTTTGTGCAAGTGAAATTCAAATCATTCCAAGAAAAACCCATGGGACTTGGTTGGTCATTGACACCATTGAGCACAAGCTCTGAGAATAAACAGGGAATGAACATCACACCTGTGTTGTGATTACTATGATCAATGCTGCAACAAAGCTGATATTTTTCTTATAGAAAGCTCGGATGACATTGATGGCCCCAATAGAGAAGGCATCTCCACCACCAAAATACACACCAGCATTGGCGAAGACTCTTATGAGAACTTGCTCTTTCATATTGAAAGGACCATGGCTAGTGTATTGTTGATACCATTTGAAGGAAACAAATTTATCATCATGCTTTTCCCTTACAAGTTCAATATTTTAACCTACAAAAATATAACAAAAATGGTAAATTTATTCGATCTAATCACTTCTTGAAACTCATAGGCACATACATGTCAAATATGTGTCCATATCACCTAAAGAGAGAAACCTGTACTAGATTGGATGTCCACCACATATATGCTGGTTGTACTAGATATTTGCATAGCAGACCTGCCCAGCCATATCCTAAAACCTGCATGAATACTCTACCATCACTGCCATCAATTGACCCAAACTTAACTCTAAAAACACTTGAAAACAAAGGAAGAAAGTATGATTAAAGTTTGCTGGTTGAAAGAATTGGGTTGGTTATAACTACCTTACATGAGACACGCACAAATAAGACCTTTCATGACCTGAAGATATGGTCAAGAAACGCCTTTCTATATATCTGTGCCCACCTAACTACTCAGAAATTAGTTCTGAAAGATCAACCTCGGGCTAGTTAGAAGGATTGGACATGAAAGGTCTTACTTTACTGAGAAGGGCTTGGATAAGTTGTTGAAAGGTCTTTCTCGAGCTCAGATAAAGACTTAGGTGTAGTTATTTGAGCTCATGTAAAGTATAATTTTAGGTTCTACTATTTTGAAAAGAAGCAATACTCCAATCTTGCAAATAATGAGGTCATATTCAAAGGATCTTTCACACTGAAGGAAAAATTATGCCCAAATAATTGACTGCAGATGATATCCACATTTTTTCTTTGTGTAAGTGAAATTTAAATCATTCTAGGCAAAACCCATGGGACTTGGTTGGTCACTGGCACTACTAAGCACAAGCTCTAAGAATAAACAAGGAATGAACAACATACCTGTGTTGTGATTACTATGATCAATGTTGCAACAAAGCTAATATTTTTCTTATAGAAAGCTTTGATGACATTAATGGCCCCAACAGAGAAGGCATCTCCACCACCAAAAGACACACCAGTGTTGGCGAAGACTGTTATGAGAACATGCTCTTTCATATTGAAAGGACCAAGGTTCAGAGAACGAGTCCTATGATCAAGGACTCAGAAGCCAAGTCTATGCTAGATGCTAGTACCAATTGCCCAAGTTGCTTCCAGTTCATGCTGTCAAGGGAGTTCTTGCTGAAAAAAGACTAAAACATATTTCATTCCTAATAAACAAGAAAACCCAGAGCATTTGCATTATACCCAAAACTTGTTCACATGCAAATAATATTTCAAAACTATATCCAAAGCTTGGATAATAAAATTAAACCTCACCGCAAATCACAGGAGGAGATGTGATTTTCCAACTTGAGAATCTCCAATCAAGAGAAGCTTGAACAAATAATCACTCAAGAAGAAGATTATGTCAGCACTTATCCAGAGAAATAATATAAACAAAGTAAAGATTATAAACTTATATAACTCAATAATCTCACCATCGACAACGGAAAAGACAAATTAATTGAATAGTATTCATCTGTAAAAAGTGCAGCCTACACTCACAATTGCCTTGTCCACAATATGTACAAGCTACCACGGAGACGAATCCATTTTGGCCCATAGGAATCTCTCTCGAGCTAGGAAATTTTGATTCTGGAACTTGCATGACCCTACATTAATACTTTGTTCCTCTTTGAATCGTTGCCTTTTGGTTCTCCATTTACTGAAACAACCCTTTTATCAAATGGTCTGAATGCTCAAAAAGAAAGAAGAGTAGAAGAAGTTGCTATGGACTGGATTAGCAAGCTGTCCAACGATAAGTCTGGCAACACTAACTGGTCTATCTTGCAGTGCTTAGGTTCCTCAAAACCCTTGTCCCTTCAGAGAGCATGATCGGTTCCAGGCACTCAAACATCTGTTGTTGTCTTGTGTCTCTAGGCCAAACCAGGGCATATTCTACACAACCATGGAGGTTTACAAATTAGAAATATTGAAGCTCATTGGGTGGCCGCGTTGGATCCTTTTCTTCATATAGAAGCCAATGAGTTCCTCTTCCATTGGATGAAATCCGAAGCCCAAAAAACTCTCCCTGCATAGTCCCAACTGGGGATAAAAGCTCATCAAGCTCCTATAGTGGGATGCCCAGAGGTTCGGCCTGCTCAGTAAGATTTAACGTGGCCTTCTCAGCAAGATTTAACAGCAAGATTTGAAGGAGCAAGAAAAACTGTGCGGAAAGAACATAAAAAACTTACCTAAACTAATTATTATATCCAACTATGTGGAACTTTTCAATCGTCTAACATATGATCGAATGGTTCAAACAAGTACACTTGGCAATTGGGGGAGTTGATTTCAAAGGGGAACGTCTTACGATGTAGTTATTTAATTATATTTTATTTTCATTTTGAAAATACATTTTTTCATTATTTTGTATATATTAATTAACTTAACCGGTTTTATTTATTAATTTTATTATATTTATTCACAACAAAGGCAAAAAAGGTTAAAATGTAACTTGCTTTTATCTTAGTTGAATATATCATTATTTTAGAATTTGTACTGTAGTGAAATGGTTTGTCTATTTAGTTAATATTTTTTTAAGTAATTATGTAGAAAAAAGATAAAATCTAATGGTAGGTGTGGTTTGTTTATAAATTTGATGAATAATGTGAATTAATTTATTTGGACTTTTAGTGAAACTTTTTATCAATTTGAAGTCATAATTCTATAGAAACAATATTATTACATAGAAATACCTAGTTAGTGATTTAAACAAAAAGTTCATTTTAAACTCCAAATTGCTATGTATTCATAGTTGTATAAGTAGGAAGTTTAAGTTCCAACACGGTATAAAAGAGTGACATACAAAAAAGTTGTATACATTAAAAAACATTTAATTTACTAATTTCAAAATTCAATAATCAAACTAAACAGCACGAAATTATATCCATTAAAAAACATTTAATTTACTAATATCAAAATTCAATAATCTAACTAAGCCACAGAAAATACTAACTATATTTCTGTAAAAACACTTCTTTTTTCTACACACCAAAATAATTTTACAACCCAAAGTACACAATCTTCAATTAATAAAACACTAATCAAACCACCGCAAACATCAACAAAATTTCCCACACTTTCACACACTGTCTTCTTAACACATTGAGCTGCCACTATCATTCACAAAATTTCACACACTATCATTAAAAATCTACCACGTGGCTTATAAGATAGTCATATCAAACCCTATGTATAAACTGGTGTACGTGAAACATGTGATAAGAATTCACGTCCAATTAAATAAATGAATGAATTGGCACCCAAATCCACCGTGATAATATATGTCTCATTGCCCGCCGACCTCTCCCGTAAGGGCCGACAGAATTCTGCAAACGATATTGTCCGGAGTTCTGTAAATATTTTATTAAACTAATCTATTTACCAAAAGTTCAATTTTCATATTTTTTCATTTTCTTGGTTTTCTGGTAAGGGAATCAAATTAAAACCGGAAATAATATTATTAAATTTTTTTGAAAGAGATTGAGAAATCTGAGAGATTGTTAAATATTTTATTAAACTAATCTATTTACCAAAAGATCAATTTTCATAATTTTTTTTTTTTTTGATTTTTTAGTAAAGGAATCAAATTAAAACAGGAAATAATATTATTAAATTTTTTTGAAAGAAATTGAGAAAACTACAGCATAAATTACACATTACATTTTATTGATCACAATAATTATATATATAATAAATTATTGACTTCTAAAATGATTTAACAATACACTCCATCATAATCTATTTTATACCCTTATATATATTAATTTTTTATTATACTATATATATTTATATTATAAAAAATGATATATTTATAAAAATTTATATAAAAATGGCTCAACAATATATATATATATATATATATATATATATATATATATATAATATATAATAGAAATATATATAAATTTTTTTAATAATTTTTTTTTTCAACTGCCCACACGAACATGTATAGTTATGCATGGCACTAGGTAGTGCCTAGCCTCAATTCAACCCATATACAACACACAACTCTGAAGAAAGAGGTTATAGACAATGGAAAATGTGCAGAGTACCCCTGCGCTCAGTGGTATTGAAAAGCTTCTCAGCAATGGAGTGAACCATCTTGAAGTGCAGGGTAAATATATTCTACCTCTCCATGAACGCCCCCATATGTCTCAATTGTCTTTTTCTCAGGAAATTGAAAAAATGCATATACCCCAAATTACCCCATAAATAATAAAAAATAAAAAATAAAAAAAACGACACCTTTGAGGAGGTCAAATCACCTTTGATATATGTTTAAAAAAATCCATAGGGTCGGGATCATTAAAAATTGCCTCGATTTCGTAGCTATGAGAAAGCCCAAATGGGATTGGAAATTTGAAAAAATTTCACAGATCTACTACGGGGGTTTTTTCATGAAATTACACAGATCTAATGAGCTCAGTAGATCCGTGAAATATTTTCAAATATTTCTGAGATTACACACTTCAAAGGTATGGTAGGCTTCACCTGGAAAATGTCATCCTGCTCACATGCACATCGGATTTGTTGGATTATAGTGCTTCTGTTGGGGCCATCGAGGCCATTGAAGCTACTACATACCTACACTATTGTGCAAGTGGTATCAGGGTGTTTCGAGTTTTGCAAGAAACTTGGTGAAGTGACAATGGTGTCGAAACTGATTCGAGAAGTGCAGGTGAAAGACACTGATCATTGATTAAGAGCTAATTCAATTTGCAGGGAACCTGGTGGATGGCCTATACTAGATCACAAAGAAGGAAGCTGATGGTAGAGATGGCAAGTGAATCTCATGTTGTGCGTGAATCTAGCCACAATGCAACTGAGGCTTTCATAAACATGATATTGGAAAGGATGGAAGAATTGGATTCTTTCTGGACTTCGAGAATGGTTGGGATCCTTAAAGATCAAGAAGGCAATGCAAAGATGAGAGAGGAATTCGATGAACTCCAGGACCGATGTGAGTATATTGATTTTAAGTATACACAACTTGAAGAGGAAGTCAAGGAGATTGGGAAGGAAAGAGACCAAGGTTTGGCAAAAATCTTGAACTTGCAAAAATCTCTTGACGAAGCAAAGGATGAGATAGCAGTGTTGAAGAAGGCCGTGAGACATAACTCAGGTGGAGGAGTGCCTCATGTGAAAGTCAAGGAACTAGAATCTTATGATGGTACAAGAAGTGTGAGGATTCTTGGTAACTTTCTATGGGATATGGAGCAATGCTTGGAACGCTTGGGTTTACCAGATGAGGAGACTAAAGTGAAAGTGGCTGCTCAATTCTTAACAAAGGATGCTAAGATGTGGTGGCGAAGGAGGATGGATCAGATTACCAGTGGTAGTGCTAATGACATAACTTCGTGGGATGACATCAAGAAGACTTTGCAGACCCATTTCAGTCCTTAGGATGAAACATGGGAAGCAAGGATGAAGATAAAGTAAATTAAACAAACGGAAAGTCTGCAGACATACCAGCGAGAGTTTGCAAGTGCAGTTCTGGAACTTCCGGACATGGAAAAAAGGGACAAGGTGTTCAACTTTATCATTGTGTTGAAACCTTGGGCACGCAATGAAGTGAAGAGGCAGAAGATTAAGACACTTGAAGAAGCTTTTGTTGTTGTGGATCGTTTGGTGGAGCATTATGACAAAACTTCTGATGAGAAAAAGAAGAAGTTCGATAAGCTGAAAGAGAAGAAAGATGATGCTTCAAAATCGGATGACAAGTCAAAGACAAAGAAACCATTGAAGTGTTGGATATGTGTGAAACCACATACGGTGAAGAATTGTCCTTCACGACCGAAAGTGACTACGGTGGCACAGTCTAATACGAAGAAAGAAGGAACTTCTGTGGAGGTGATGCAGATTCTTGGAGCTGCAGCTGCTACGGAAGTGGTCTCTCGAAGAGATCCGGAAAGGAACAACTTGGAGTATGTTCAGATGAAGGTTGGGAGTGCGGATGTGCTCACTATGGTGGATAGTGGGGCTACTCACAACTTCATGAGTGAGGATGTTGCGAGAAGGATTGGGCTGAAGTTTGTACTAGTGAAGGCACAAATGAAGACAGTGAATTCTCCTCCTGATTCCGTGATTGGTGTAGCTGAAAGAGTGGACACAACACTAGGTGAGTGGACTGGGAAAGTCGACTTCACTATAGTGCGGATTGATGACTATGAAGCTGTGCTAGGAATGGAATTCTTGAAACAATATGATGCGATGATTGTTCCACATTTGAAGAAGCTGTACATTTACGATGGAAGGGAAGATGTACCCATTGGTGTTCCAACCATTGGTGTGACGAGACCTGAGTGTAAGTTGGCAGTGATGCAGATGGAGGACGAGAAGCAGATGAATGATGTGTGTAAGCGGTTGTCTACTGCTGAGGCAAAGCTTACAGAACAGTCACAGGTTATCAAGACACTATCCGATAGTATCTTGGATTTGTCTAGGAGGCTGGAGGAAGTTGAGGATGACGATGACAATGATGTTTATGTGAGGCCGAATGTCCAGGAGGAGGATCGGGTTGCATATCTACAGAGGATGGAGATAGAAGATCTAGACAGGTGGATTGAGCTGATTAGTGAGGGTGAGCCTTCAGGCTCTACTCCCTCCACATCTTCTTAGATGACTTAGAAGATGGGACTCATTGTTAGCTGCTCACGGCAGTGAGTCCTTAAAATAGGTTGAGCAGGTATGATAGATGATGCAGGAATGGCTTGGCATTAGCATCATGACATGTTGCAGATGGGATGGATTTTCCATGGACCTGAGCATGGATAGATTCTTGGTAAGTCCAGGATGTGGCAGAGTCTGAGAAAAGACTGATGATGGCATAAGGACGTGCATTCTTATGATTTGAGCACGACAGTTGGATTAGTTACCCGATTAGTTCAAGTCATGGGGGTCGACAGTGTACAAAGATGTGTTAGCATTATGTTGGAGTATCTTGATGACAGTTCACGACGGGACGACACATGGTGGAGACGGTCGTTTTGCATATGTTGCAGGGATGTTTGCAATATATGGACTGGTTGATATCATGGATCAAGGATTGGTTATGATCTTGGTGGCAGATGGTTACCGGGATGAGATATTGTCAAGGACGACAATGATTTGAGGTCAATAAATAATCTGGGCCCTTTAATGCGTAGTTTTGTTTTTGACTCTGTATTATATATAGATAGTGAACCATGGAGTGGCTGAAACAGTGATGAAAAACATGATAGAGGTTGCCAAAGAATTCTTTGAAATGCTTGTGGAAGACCGAGCATGCTACTACTCAGATGACCCTAAGCAACGCACTTGGCTTTGTGCAAGCTTCAATACTAGCAAAGATAAGGTCTTCAATTGGAGGGACTATCTGACACAACCCTATCAACCTCTGGAAGAAGTCATCAGCTCTTGGCCTGAAAAACCTGCAGCATATAGGTAATGTATTCCACAAATTCTAATTATAAGGTGTCATTGAATTTGTTTGTGGGAGGAAAGACTAGTATCTGCCAGTTAATTGCTAAAGTTTATACAAGGGTATATATTCCAATGTTTTTACTATCAAACATCTATTGTTTAAAAGTACAGAATTGAATTTTTGTCCAGTAGAATTAAAAAGATCCCACGTATCTTGTTTGAAAGATTTGAAGATATTAATCTTGTGTGAGGTACCATAACCCTTCAAAATAGGGTATCAAATCACTTTTTCCAGAGTCTATGGGGCAGAGGCTTTTAATAGCTGGAAAGATGTCCATTACATGTTTTTATTCTCTACTTGATTTCACTTGTTTCAGGTCATGCTTCGAGCACTTGGCATATTTTTGGCACAATAATTGGCCAAACAAGTATCAACAATTAAATTTTTATTGATAAATAGATGTCAAATAAAGCAATAATCTATTTTATGTTAATAAATGTATAAATAATAGTAGATAGTAATTATATTTAATTATATATGAATTTTATTTTTATATTCAAAAAAAACATTGACTCTTCAATTAGTAACTTTTTGATCGAATTTTTTTTTTTGGGTCTAAAGTTAACTTTATAAAAACAATTTTTTTATTTTTTTATTTTTTGAAATATTTTTTTTAGTTTCTAATCATCTATTAGTTAAGCTCTTATTTTGCAATAATTTCCCAGTACTAGTATACATGGTAAGACCATTTGGTATAAGACTCATCATTAAAGCAACTGTCTCTATCGTTGATTGCAATGTGACCTGTAATCATAACCATTACCCTGCTACCATGGATCATACTCTGAAAGTTTCCACTTTGCTAAGGGGCCTCTTTTTTCATTTACTAATTCTCAGTCTAAGGGTGGGCGAACATTGCAGCAACTGTGTTCCAACGACCTTCAATGAAAGTGCGTTGCAAGCACATAAATTTAGGCTGCATGCCTTCATATATATATAGTACATGGTAGCCTATTAATCTATTAATCTCAAACACACTATTTGTTTCAAGTCTTCATATGGACATTGCATTTTCTATGCATAGATAGTTTATCCAAAAGAAATTGTCTACCTCTTATTTTCTTGGCATACAATTTTACCCAAAAATTGCCATAGGACTCATAATTAATTGTATACATATAAGACTTATAAGACCATTTGCCAGCCATATAGGACTTATAGCTAAGCCTATTTATGAGGAGTGTACAGTGACTCTAGACTTTATCGCACGGACCTTAAGGTACTAGACATGCATCTAATGCCAGATATATTATATATTATTTATGTTTGGAATAATTATCTTAATAAATTTTATATTATTTTATATAAAATAGTGTGTAAATAAATTATATATATATATATATATATATATATATATATATATATAAATATCATATAAATATATTTAATATTATAAAAAATAATTTATAATAATTTATATTATTAAAAGTAAAATATTGTGAAATATTAAATCTTAATCACTTATTTTAAATTCATATTTATATATATATAGAGGTTAAGTAGTATAATTATTAAATAATATTAAGTAATTTAATTAAATAATAGAAAATGTAAATATTATTATGAATATAAAATAATGTTAATATTAAAATGGTTTAAAGATAGTGGAGATTTTTTCATTTTGATGTGATATGGAGAACTTGTGAAAATATATATATATATTTTTTTTTTTGTAAAACCTATCAAATCAAAACTATGAAGAGATGCATTCTAATCAATACATATGGGATAATGAAATATTGTAGTTTTGAAGAGATGCATTCTAATCAATACATATGGGATAATGAAATATTGAATATAAAATACGATGAATGTAAGTATGAAACATGGTTTCAAATTTCAAAATATATATTATAATATATCTTGTTTTTTATTTTATATTGTTTAATGTAAAATGTTTATATTATATATTTAAAATTGATTTTTAATATTTTGATTCTATTTAATATTATATTGTTTTAAGTATAGTGTTTATATTATATATTAAGTTATTCATTATTATTGCACGGTGGTATACTGTATTGGGTAAATCAATGATTAACCAATTAGTAACTATTTGAACAATAATTAGAAATCTGTGTCCAAAGTTAACTTTATAAAAACATTTTTTTTTTAATTTTTTGAAATATATATATATATTTTTTTTAGTCTTCTGGTCATCTATTGGTTAGGCTCTTATTTTGCAATTATTTCACAGTACTGGTATGACAGTACAGACAGCATTACTCACCATTTGCGCTGCCAATATTGTATGTTTGCATATGTATTTATGAGTTTGCATATGGAATTAATTACTTGGGTGCACTTTTATTTGGCATCATTTAAAAAAAATGATAAGACATGCCCTGTGTTTGATGCCACTTTGGAGTCATTGTTTTACTAGTTTGCATATGGAATAAATTACTAGCTTGCGTCCTTATATTTCGGATAATTTAAAAAAAATGATAAGACATGCCCTGAGTTTGATGCCACTTGGAGTCATTATTCCATTGCATGTGGCATAGTCCCTATCTGTTCTCCTAGTGCCCGACATAGCCTGCTTACAACTTTAATAGTCTGTATTTTTATTTTTTTTTGTAAACTAGCATATCTCTATTTATTTCTATTTTCAAAAGAACTTTTCACAACCATTTGCTGCTGCAGGTGATTTTCCTCCCAAAGGAAACCAGGTATCCACCTATCAACTTTAAATCCTGTCCAAAATTTAAATAAGTTCATTGCTATCCATCTAGCAACATTGTATTGGTTGTCTATTCTACTGACTCTACTTATCAAAATAAACATAATTATACTGTTCATAGTCAAAACCATTTTTGAATCCAACTAGTTCACTGTGTCACTCCTCATCAGAGGATGTTACTAGTGTAGGTGCCTTTGCATTGGATCCTGGCATCTCGCTTCGCTGCTCAATTCTCTGTTTCAGGTCTGTCAGAGTCTGTTCAATTCTACCCAGTACTAAATTGTTCCTGTATGTCTAGATCTAGATTGCCGCTATCTCCCGTAATAGTTCTGCACGGAATGGGTCCTTTTATTTGTTCTGATTCTATGCCTCTGTTTCTTCTCCCACTGCATGCTCTTGGTGTAGGGTCATGGCCCGAGCCACCACGTTCTTCATAATCCAGTATTGTTGTATGGTTTGCTTGAACAGTGAGTGCCTCCCTCGAGTGGACCTTGGGTTTGGCACCATGCTTTCCCATTCATCCATGGGGATATCTTGGTATTTGTAATTGGTGTTTAAATCTCTCTCCCAACTCGCAATCTGAGCTCTGAATTCTAGCGGATTTCCTTCCATGTAGGCGTCGATGATTTTCTTCATGTGTTCCCCATCATGTTTCCTGCCTTTTTTTTGGTTGTCTGCTTATTCCCTCCTCCTTCTTGGTTCTTATGTTTCCTCTTTTGGGGGCCATTTTGCTCCCTGTTTGGGTGTTGTTGTCTTACGTCTGGTGTGTTTTATCTTGGTCAGAGTTCTTACTCCGGTGTATTGGATTACCTATCACAAAATCGATGCATTCATCAGCTTTATGGTTTTGACAGAATTCAGTTCCCCAATTGCTATTTTTCTTTCCTTTTTTTGTGCCTTCTATCTTCTAGTTTCTAGCCAAGGTTTGTGTACCATCTACCTCCTTATTTTGAGGCAGTTTGGGTTTTGTGACTGTTAATTTCTTTTTCATGGTCAGGTTTCTCTTAGGTTTTCTTCCCTTAACCCCTCCTTTACGACTTTCTAAGCCCTTCCATTCCTTTCTCCTCAGTCCTGAGTTTTCCTCCTCAGATGGGATCAAGGTAATTTTCATTTCCCACCTTCCCCAGGGTTTCTCAGATGTATCTACAGGGTTCCTGGCGTAGCTCCTCTCTTCCCCCTTAGGACGCCTAAATTCCGGCATTCCTCTGGTCCTTAGGCTTTTCCCTTCCTAGGTTTCTTCCCTAATAGCTACAGTCACAATCCCCTCCATTCCTACGAGCCTGGCCTGGATCGAGAGCCTTCGGGGGATACTATTGTCTGATTTTGCAGGATGGCCCTCTCCCTTTCTAGGTGTTAACTCTTGCCTCCCTTTTTCTCTGCTCAAGAATTGCCTATGGTATGTAGGAATGGTGTCAACTTCTCTGGGAATTTTGGAGGCTTTTCCCTTGTTTTTGCCTATTAGATTTAAACATAGTGGAGATTTTTTCATTTTGATGTGATATGGAAAACTTGTGAATAGATATATATATATATATGTGTGTGTGTGTGTGTGTGTGTGTGTGTGTCAAACCTATCAAATCAAAACTATGAAGAGATGCATTCTAATCAATACACATGGGATAATGAAATATTGAATATAAAATATGATGAATGTAAATATAAAATATGATTTCAAATTTCAAAATATATGTTATAATATGTTTTGTTTTTTATTTTATATTGTTTGATCTAAAATGTTTATATTATATTTTTAAAATTGCTTTTTAATATTTTGATTCTATTTAATATTATATTGTTTTAAGTATAATGTTTATATTATATATTAAGTTATTCATTATTATTGCACGGTGGTATAATGTAGGTAAATCAATGATTATCCAATTAGTAACTATTTGACCAAAAATTAGAAATCTTTGTCCAAAGTTAACTTTATAAAAACATTTTTTTATTTTATTTTTTGAATTTTTTTTTTTTGAGTTTTCTGGTCATCTATTGGTTAGGCTCTTATTTTGCAATGATTTCACAGTACTGGTATGACAGTACGGACAGCATTACTCACCATTTGCGCTGCCAATATTGTATGTTTGCATATGTATTTATGAGTTTGCATATGGAATTAATTACTTGGGTGCATCCTTATATTTGGCATCATTTAAAAAAAATGATAAGACATGCCATGTGTTTGATGCCACTTTGGAGTCATTGTTTTACTAGTTTGAATATGGAATTAATTACTAGCTTGCATCCTTATATTTCGGATCATTTTAAAAAAATGATAAGACATGCCTTGAGTTTGATGCCACTTGGAGTTATTATTCCATTGCATGTGGCATAGTCCCTATGTGTTCTTCCAGTGCCTGGCATAGCCTGCTTATAACTTTAATAGTCTGTATTTTTTTTTTTTTTTTGTAAACTTGGTAGATATCTATTTATTTCTATTTTCAAAAGAACTTTTCACAACCATTTGCTGCTGCAGGTGATTTTCCTCCTGAAGGAAACCAGGTATCCACCTGTCAGCTTTAAATCTTGTCCAAAATTTAAATACGTTCATTGCTATCCACCTAGCAGCATTGTATTGGTTGTCTATTCTACTGACTCTACTTATCAAAATAAACATAATTATATTATTCATAGTCAAAACCATTTTTGAATCCAACTAGTTCACTGTGTCACTCCTCATCAGAGGACGTTACTGGTGCAAGTGCCTTTACACTGGATCCTGGCATCTCGCTTCCCTGCTCAATTCTCCATTTCAGGTCTGTCAGAGTCTGTTCAATTCTACCCAGTACTAGATTGTTCCTGTATGTCTGGATCTAGATTGCCACTATCTCCCGTAATAGTTCTGTACGGACTGGGTCCTTTTCTTTGTTCTGATGTTGTGCCTCTGTTTCTTCTCTCGCTGCATGCTCTTGGTGTAGGGTCATGGCTCGAGCCACCACGTTCTTCATAATCCAGTATTGCTGTATGGTTTGCTTGAACAGTGAGTGCCTCCCTCGAGTGGACCTTGGGTCTAGCACCATGCTTTCCCATTCATCCATGGGGATATCTTGGTATTTGTGATTGGCGTTTAAATCTCTCTCCCAACTCGCAATCTGAGCTCTGACTTCCAACGGATTTCCTTCCATGTAGGCGTCAATGATTTTCTTCAAGTGTTCCACATCAGGTTTCCTGCCTCTTTTTTTTTGTTGTCCGCTTATTCCCTCCTCCTTCTTGGTTCCTCTGTTTCCTCTTTTGGGGACCATTTTTCTCCCTATTTGGGTGTTGCTGTCTTGTGTCTGATGTGTTCTATCTTGGTCAGAGTTCTTACTCCGGTGTATTGGATTACCTATCACAAAATCGATGCATTCATCAACTTTATGGTTTTGACATAATTCAATTCCCCAATTTCTCTTTTTCTTTCCTTTGTTTGTGCCTTCTATCTTCTAGTTTCTAGCAAGGGTTTGTGTACCATCTACCTCCTTGTTTCAAGGCGGTTTGGGTTTTGTGACTGTTAATTTCTTTTTCAGGGTTAGGTTTCTCTTATTTTTTCTTCCCTTAATCCCCCCTTTACAGCTTTCTAAGCCCTTCCATTCCTTTCTCCTCAGTCCTGAGTTTTCCTCCTCAGATGGGATCAGGGTAATTTTCTTTTTCCACCTTCCCCGGGGTTTCTCAGACATATCTATAGGGTTCCTAGTGCAGCTCCTCTCTTCCCCCTTAGGACGCCTAAATTCCGGCATTCCTTTAGTCCTTAGGCTTTTCCCTTCCGAGGTTTCTTCCCTGATAGCTACTGTCACAATCCCCTCCATTCCTACGAGCCTGGCCTAGATCGAGAGCCTTCGGGGGATACTGATGGCTGATTTTGCAGGATGGCCCTCTCCCTTTCTGGGTGTTAGTTCTTTCCTCCCTTTTTCTCTTCTCAAGAATTGCCTATGGTCTGCAGGAATGGTGTCAACCTCTCTGGGAATTCTGGAGGCCTTTCCCTTGTTTTTGCCTATCTTAAATTGGAAGTTAAGCTGATTATCAATCTTCTTGCTAAAAAGACTCATGATGCTTTTAGAGTTGGGGGGTGAAGGGACTACATACCTGCTTGCCACGCGGCTGCTTCTTCTTGTTGCTGCCTGCGTCTTCACTCTGCTGCCACCTCCCTTCTTGCCACCTTTCCTCATCTTCGTCTGCATGCAAAGAGATGTTTGCGAGTTTTATTTGGTTTTAATCTCTCTCTTACTCCGACCCTTAACCCTTACCAGCATCTGGATGTCTTGGTTACTGGCACGGATCCTTTCGAGCTTGTCTCAGGATGCTGCCCTCCTGTCCTTTCTCCCGATGTTCTTCATTAATTCCCACCTTCTCCCAGCTGCTCTTGCCGTGTCACTTCTGACCTCGTTCTGCCACTTGGTGTCCTTCCTCTGCCCGCCTCTCTATTCTCTGTCCTGCCCAATTTGTATTTTATTATGGAATACAAGTTGCTAGTATAAACATTTTGGATCAACGAAAAGCCAATAAATTCACATTAACGATACTTCATGTCATTGTGTATTGTGATTCGTGCCACCTGTCTTTTTATCATTTTCCTTGGTGTATCATTCCATAATGTATAAATTTTCCAAGCTTTCCTAACTAAAATTACCCACTTTGGGAGGAATAAACATTCTTCTTGAAGGCATAATGGCCATGAAAAACAAGTATACTTTAAGCTGGTTTTTAAAATCTCACCATGAGAGTAGATATCAATTAAATTAAAATATTAATAAATTATTTAATTATATTTTATCTTCATTTTGGAAATATATATTCTTTTATTATATTCTATATATTAATTAACTTAACCGGTTTTATTTGTTAATTTTATTATATTTATTCACAACAAAGGTAAAACAGGTTAAAATGTAACTTGTTTTTACCTTAGTTGCATATATCATTATTTTAGAATTTGGAATGTAGTGAAATGGTTTGTCTATTTAGTTAATATTTTTTTAAAGTAATTATGTAGAAAAAGATAAAATCTAGTGGTAGATGTGGTTTGTTTATAAATTTGATGAATAATGTGAATTAATTTATTTGGACTTTTAGTGAAACGTTTTATTAATTAAAAGTCATACTTCTATGGAAACAATATTATTACATAAAAATATCTCGTTCGTGATTTAAACAAAAAGTTCATTTTAAACTCCAAATCATTGCGTATTCATAGTTGTAGAAGTAGGAATTTTAAGTTCCAACAGGGTATAGCAAAGTAACATACAAAAAAAGTTGTATACATTAAAAAACATTTAATTTACTAATTTCAAAGTTCAATAATCAAACTAAGCAGCAAGAAGTTGTATCCATTAAAAAAACATCTAATTTACTAATTTCAAAATTCAATAATTTAACTAAGTGGCAGAGAACACTAGCTATACCGTATTGTTTTAGTAAAAATACTCTCTTTTTTTCTATGCACCAAAATAATTTTACAACTCAAACTACACAATCTTCCATTAATAAAACACTAATCAAACCACCATAAACATCAACAAAATTTCACACACTATCTTCTTAACACATTGAGCTTCCACTATCATTAACAAAATTTCACACACTATTATTAAAAATCACACTATCATTTTTTTCATTTTCTTGGTTTTCTAGTAAAAGAATCAAATTAAAACAGGCAATAATATTATTAAATTTTCTAAAAGAGATTGAGAAATCTAAGAGATTGTACACACAACATAAATCACACATTACATTTTATTAATCACAATAATTACATATAAAATAAATTATTGACTTCTAAAATGACTTAACAATACACTCCATCTGATGGTGGGGAAGCAGGCTTTAGAGACAGTCTCTCTAGTCTGCCAGCACGTTCTTCAATATCTCGATCTTCTGCCCTTTCTTCTAGGTCGATTGCATCTGTCATTAAATTGGTAATTCATTCCCTTTTTAAAATCATACTACTATGCTGTATTGACAAGTAGTGTCCTTCCACCAAGTTCTTAAAAGCATTATTCAATAGATGGTATTTCACAACATAATACACATATGTATGCATACCTTATGTAACCACGGCCTCTTTCATTGGCGATAAGTATTGGTCAGATCTTACCTCAAGCAAAGGCTCACATATAATCTCCGATGACTATATATATCTCTGCGCCTCTATACATTTTGGCCGATGCAAATACGACTCGGCGATCCTTCAAACTTCTCAACGGACCGGTACAACTAGAGGCATCCTTTGATAAGTCGTCGTTCCGCTTTTCATCAGCCGATTCAATTCACTGCTTCCCACCTTTGATATGGCACCGGTAAACATGCATATCTCACATCTAAGGCTACCATGCCTCCAGCCCACTTACGCAGCCAAGTTATATATGCACATAACTGTGTCTCGTTGGTAGTTGATCACATACATAACCGATGTATTAAATCTTCTCTTCTCGGTAATCAAACCACGCAACCAAAACTATAGATGTCCACGCGTGTAGGAAAGCGCAGCTATTCCAGGAGTGACTGTCATACACCTTCGCTGGTTAATATATAAATGTACGACTGTTATAGCACTGTGCATGTGCTTCAACCTTCAGAGATTATACATCATAAGCTACAGCTCCGCATGAACGCAACCCGCGATCCTTTTTACCGAACTCATCAAACAGTTACAGGTCCATGCGCCGGTATAGTCTAACCCCGTGATAAAACTCTTTCAGGCATAAAATTCAGTTATAAAACAGTGATAATAATCTTGGGGAACCAGAGGCACATGCGTAAATTATCAGTGAATGCTGTATATCATCATGAGAGAAAACTAATTCAATTAATAACGCACCATGATGGCGCAAGAGAGACAAAACTGAATCATTTCCAACACACACATAATTTTATTCCATGGTTTTTATGAATATTTACATTACAGAGGACAGAATTGAATGATTTGGAGCGCATAGTTTTTCTCCTTTAAAAGTATGATCAAGGCGCTTTTCCTAGATTTTCTGCCTTTTGTTTTAGGATCAAAATAGGCATTTTATCCTTATCTTTTACAAAAGCCAGCTTTTCCCTTTTTCCCATAATGATTTAAAGCATGAAGCTTTATTCTCCCTCTTATCCTAATTTTAACTAAAAAACATAGAAATTCTATCCTATTTCCCTCATATCCTTTTATTTAGAAAAAGAATATTTACATAATCTGCTTTATTAAAATAACAAAATACTAAAAATTATCACACCCCCCTTTCATGGTCTTGATGCTCCCGCATCAGACACCCAACCTTAAAATTAATCATGATCTCCTGATCAGGTGGTTGGATCTGTGGATGCCTGGATCCCATATCTTGTGCTGCAAGTCATCATGTGCTATTGCTTGCTGTCTTTCTCCAGGTTCCCATATCTTATGCTGCCTTGCTCCGTTAGCTGCACTTTCGCAATCTTCTTCTGTCTTGTTCTTGCTGCTTCTCTTTTGTTTTGCTGGTGTTGGCCTCTTCCAGGATACTGTCATCATCAGCTTTCTGATGCTTTCAATCTCTTGGTCCAATAAATCTCCTAGTTGTTGATTCCTTACTTCTATGCTGGTCTCCGTTCTAACTGCCACCCGATCATCCACCCCCTCTTGTCTTCTGGAACAGAGAACTTCTTTTCTTTTCATTTAACTATTCAACTGGTTCAATTGTTTCTCAGGACCGGCAACAATACCTGCATTCACAAAGCACATGTTAAAATTAAAAACATAAGGCTCCTGGGCCTTATCTTCTTTTGGCAATGATTCAAGTGGTTGTTCTGTTTGATCCTTCTCTTCTGCCAGCATATCAGCATGCTGATCCGAAAAATTCATGACACTATCCATGATGCCTTCTTGCTTTTGTCCCTTGTACTGAACTTTTTCACTTGCAATCTCTCTGTCATAATTTGGATTCTCCAACCAGTACTCTAAGAATGCAATTTCCTTATAGCATTGTTGCAGCATTTCATCATCACTTACAGTCCCTGCATTCACACATAAACTGTCAGTTTGAAAATCACAGAGTTCAACAGTCTCAACTGTTGCTTTACTTGTCTGTGCTACAGACTGATCTACTTCTTCTACATCAATAAGGACTTCTTCTTGTGCTGTAGCAGCTTCACGAGATTGCATATCCTCCTCAGCTCCTGTAGGCACCTCAAAAGTATCAGCTACATTATCCAGCTGGTCTGGCTTTACCCAATAACTCAAAAACTCATCAATGATCTCCTCTTCATGACTCAACGGTGTACTTATCATCTGCTCCAGGTACTCCTTTTTTCCAAGTAACAGAGTTCTTGAATTAGTCTTCTGTCCCGGCTCATCTTCTTCTTGCAGAGGCAACAATGTATGATTGATACCATCCTTCCCAAATTTATAAGTGTTTCTCCTTCCATCATGCATGGCTCCTCTGTCATATTGCCAAGGCCTTCCAAGCAATATGTGACACACGTCCATAGGTATCACATCACAAACAATTTTGTCCTTGTACTTGCCTACTTGAAATTCCACTTCACACTATTCACTTACCAACAGTTGATGTCCCTTTTGTAACCATGACACCTTATACGGTGTTGGATGCTTTGTTGTCTTCAACTTCAATTTCTCCACTACATCTGTAGAGACCAAATTATCAGTACTGCCACTATCAATAACCATCTGGCAACATTTCCCTTGGACTTTGCACACTGTCCTGAATAAAGCTTTCCTTTGCGGTGGTTCAGCAGCCACCTCCTTCATTGGCTTAAGTAAAACTTTATTAACCACTAGAGATTCTCCTCTTTCTGGTGCATCTTCTTCTTCTGTTACCACTGCCGTTGGTGCTTCTTCTTCAGCTGGAGCAACAACTGCATTCCTCTGCTTTATGTCTGCATTCTCTAGGCACTCAAAAGCTCTGTGTCCCAGCTTGTTACATCTGTAACATCTTATCTCTCTGCTTCCTCCTCTGCCTCCTCTTCCTCTAGAAAAACTCCCTCTGCCTCTTGCATCACCTTCTCTGGGTGCATGCTGGGTTGAGCTACTGCTAGCTCCATCTCTAGGTGCTGTAGATCCTCCTCTACCACCTTGACTTCCTTTTCCTCTGAAAGTCTCTTTCCCTCTGGCAGACTGCTTCCTTATGAGTTTTTCCTCAGCTTTCAGCACCAGCTGATAAGCTTCCTCTACTGTTTTAGGAGACAACAAACTTATCTCATCCTGAATGTCCATTCTGAGGCCATTCATGTATCTAGCCACCTTCTCATCTGTGTCTTGGGCTTCACCAGCTCTTATGCTTATTTTGTAAAACTCTTCTATATACTCTTTCACTGTTAAAGCTCTCTGTCTAAGATTTTGCATTTGCCTAAACAATGTTTGCTGATAATTACTAGGCAAGAACTTACCTCTTAACTTTGCTACCATTCGGCTCCAGTTCTTGATTGGCTGCTTACCAAGTCTCTTGCTTTCTGCCTGCACGCCATCCCACCAGAGTGCTGCATGGCCTTTTAACTTAGTGACGACAAACTTGACTTTCTTCTCATCTTCTGTTTCTTCGTAATCAAAGAATTTCTCCATGCTGTTAATCCAGTCGATCAGCTCCTCTGGATTCAATCCTCCTTGGTATATCGGTACTAACTGGTTCCGTGGTCTGGCTGTGGACTTCAACACTGACTGAAAGAACTTTACCTCAAGAGTAACCTCTACAGCTTCCTCTTCTTCAGCAGCTTCAATTTCGGGCTCACTGACATCTCCATCATCTATATTTCTACCTGAGGTTAATGCATCCACTCTAGTTCGCAGCTCTTCTATGGTTGCCATTAGCTCAGCATTTGTAGCAGGTCGTCCTCTTCCACCACGTCCTCGTCCTCTTCCAACTCTGAAAGCCATCCTTCTTCTTCTCCTGAGATTCAGTTCAACGCCAGTTGATGGCTCTGATACCACTAATGATGGTGGGGAAGCAGGCTTTAGAGACAGTCTCTCTAGTCTGCCAGCAAGTTCTTCAATATCTCGGTCTTCTGCCCTTTCTTCTGGGTCGATTGCATCAGTCATTAAATTGGTAATTCATTCCCTTTTTGAAATCATACTACTATGCTGTATTGACAAGTAGTGTCCTTCCACCAAGTTCTTAAAAGCATTATTCAATAGATGGTATTTCACAACATAATACACATATGTATGCATACCTTATGTAACCACGACCTCTTTCATTGGCGATAAGTATTGGTCAGATCTTACCTCAAGCAAAGGCTCACATATAATCTCCGATGACTATATATATCTCTGCGCCTCTATACATTTTGGCCGATGCAGATACGACTCGGCGATCCTTCAAACTTCTCAACGGACCGGTACAACTAGAGGCAGCCTTTGATAAGTCGTCGTTCCGCTTTTCATCAGCCGATTCAATTCACTGCTTCCCACCTTCGATATGGCACCGGTAAACATACATATCTCACATCTAAGGCTACCATGCCTCCAGCCCACTTACGCAGCCAAGTTATATATGCACATAACTGTGTCTCGTTGGTAGTTGATCACATACATAACCGGTGTATTAAATCTTCTCTTCTCGGTAATCAAACCACGCAACCAAAACTATAGATGTCCACGCGTGTAGGAAAGCGCAGCTATTCCAGGAGTGACTGTCATACACCTTCGCTGGTTAATATATAAATGTACGACTGTTATAGCACTGTGCATGTGCTTCAACCTTCAGAGATTATACATCATAAGCTACAGCTCCACATGAACGCAACCCGCGATCCTTTTTACCGAACTCATCAAACAGTTACAGGTCCATGCGCCGGTATAGTCTAACCCCGTGATAAAACTCTTTCAGGCATAAAATTCAGTTATAAAACAGTGATAATAATCTTGGGGAACCAGAGGCACATGCGTAAATTATCAGTGAATGCAGTATATCATCATGAGAGAAAACTAATTCAATTAATAACGCACCATGATGGCGCAAGAGAGACAAAACTGAATCATTTCCAACACACACATAATTTTATTCCATGGTTTTTATGAATATTTACATTACAGAGGACAGAATTGAATGATTTGGAGCGCATAGTTTTTCTCCTTTAAAAGTATGATCAAGGCGCTTTTCCTAGATTTTCTGTCTTTTGTTTTAGGATCCAAATAGGCATTTTATCCTTATCTTTTACAAAAGCCAGCTTTTCCCTTTTTCCCATAATGATTTAAAGCATAAAGCTTTATTCTCCCTCTTATCCTAATTTTAACTGAAAAACATAGAAATTCTATCCTATTTCCCTCATATCCTTTTATTTAGAAAAAGAATATTTACATAATCTGCTTTATTAAAATAACAAAATATTAAAAATTATCACACCCCCTTTTCATGGTCTTGATGCTCCCCCATCACCATCATAATCTATTTTACACCCTTATATATATTAATTTTTTATTATACTATATATATTTATATTATAAAAAATTTATATTTAAAAAATTTATATTAAAATTGCTCAACCATATATATAAATTTTTTTAATAATTTTTTTTTCAACTGTCCACCCGAGCATGTATAGTTATGCACGGCACTACGTGGTGCCTAGCCTCAATTCAACCCATAACACAACTCTGAACAAAGAGGTTATCGACAATGGAAAATGTGCGGAGTATCTGAATGAAAGAAAGAGGGAAATTGTCGACAATGGAAAATGTGCAGAGTAACCCTGCGCTCAGTGGTATTGAAAAGCTTCTCAGCAATGGAGTGAACCATCTTGAAGTGCAGGATAAATATATTCTACCTCTCCATGAACGCCCCCATCTCTCTCAGGTGTCTTTCTCTCAGGAAATTCCGGTGGTGGATCTCAAAGGCCTCGATGGCCCCGACAGAAGCACTGTAATCCAACAAATCCGACGTGCATGTGAGCAGGATGGCTTTTTCCAGGTGAGCCTGCCATACCTTTGAAGTGTGTAATCTCACATATTTTTAAAAATTTGAGGTCAATAAATAATCTGGGCCCTTTAATGCGTAATTTTGTTGTTGACTCTGTATTATATATAGATAGTGAACCATGGAGTGGCTGAAACAGTGATGAAAAACATGATAGACGTTGCCAAAGAATTCTTTGAAATGCCTGTGGAAGACCGAGCATGCTACTACTCAGATGACCCCAAGCAACGCACTTGGCTTTGTACAAGCTTCAGTCCTAGCAAAGATAAGGTCTTCAACTGGAGGGACTGTCTGACGCAACCCTGTCAACCGCTGGAAGAAGTCATCAGCTCTTGGCCTGAAAAACCTGCAGCATATAGGTAATGTATTCCACAAATTCTAATTGTAAGGTGTCATTGAATTTGTTTGTGGGAGCATCTAGGTAATGTATTCCACAAATTCTAATTATAAGGTGTGATTGAATTTGTTTGTGGGAGGAAAGACTAGTATCTGCGAGTTGATTGCTAAAGTTTATACAGGTGTATATATTCCAATATTTTTACTATCACACATCTATTGTTTAAAAGTACATAATTGAATTTTTGTCCAGCGGAATTAAAAAGATCCCACATATATTGATCTTGTCTGAGGGTACCAGATCCCTTCAAAACACGGTATCATATCACTATTTCCAGAGTCTATTGTCAATTTACATCAGGTTCTTTTATCCATATAAATGGCTTCTCCATCAACAAGGGAAGATCTACTTCTACCATGATTTCTAAAGGAGCAAAGGCTTTACCAGGATTTCATTAGAGGCAGAGGCTTTTAATAGCTTTACCAGGATTTCATTAGGGGCAGAGGCTTCTAATAGCTGGAAAGATGTCATTACATGTTTTTATTCTCTAGTTGATTTCACTTGTTTCAGGGCATGCTTCGACCGCTTGGCGTTTTTTTGGTACAATAATTGGCCAAACAAGTATCAACAATCTAACTCGTTCACTTGTTACAGGGAGATTGCAAGCAAATACACAACAGAATTGAAAGCACTATGCGTCAAGCTGCTGGCAGCGATTTCTGAAGCTCTAGGGCTCGATTCTGACTACTTGAATACAATTTTTGGAAAATGCAGCCAACTCTTGGTTATAAATTACTATCCTCCATGCCCAAACCCAGATCTTACCCTTGGAATTGCAGGCCATTCAGATCCAGGTGGAATCACAGTTCTGATGCAGGGGGATGTCAACGGCCTGCAAGTCCTAAAAGAAGATGGAAAGTGGGTCGCTGTAGAACCCATACCTAACGCATTTGTTGTCAATTTGGGAGATCAACTGCAGGTCAGACAGTCTATCATACTTAATTTAATTTCCTTGATGGTATTCATAAATAAAGCTTCTAATTATTTGTGTAAAATGAACAGGTTGTGAGCAATGGGAGATTCAGGAGTGTTTTGCATCGAGCAGTAACCAACTCTTCCACTGCGCGTATATCAATTCCTACGTTCTATCCCCCTGACATGGATTCCATCATTACTCCTGCAGCGTCCATGATTGATGATAAGCACCCGGCTCTGTACAGAGGATATAAGTATGGCGAGTTCTTCAAAGTTTTTTCGAACAAGCCATTACAGGGTAAGACTGTGTTGGATCAGTTCAAGATCGAAAATCCAGAGAAAGGTCGTTGAATTGATTTATGGTGTTCAGAGTGCTACATTCTTCATGATTTTCAAATAGTCTTCCTTTCGGATTTACCCAAGCATGGGACCATTTGCTGAACTAAGGTTTCACATGTCTGGGGTGTGGTGTTTGTAATTGGCAAGGGTTTCACATGTTTGGGGTGTGGTGTCTGTAATTGTGATATGCTACTACTAAATCTACTCTATTCATCTATCTGCTTTATGTTTTATTTGTGTACGCAGACTAGTTGCTTTAGGTTTTATTTGGGTTACGGGAAGGGAAAAAAAAAGCTAGTGTTACATGATCCCATTTATATCTGATGGGAGCTAATATTATACTATAATATGAGTGTATTAGTCACTTTTGAATGAATTTGTATGCAATGTAAATAACAAGATTAGAGATTTTGAATTTATTGTTTATTTTAATTGCAGTTGTTAACATTTAATTGGACAAGGTGCTATCAGATAGGTTTTTTGTTTTGCGTAAATCTGGAAGAACATTACTTAGAGTTTACATTGTAATTGATGATTAGTGATGATAGGTAAATCTGGAAGAACATTACTTAGAGTTTACATTGTAATTGATGATTAGTGATGATAGGTTCACTGTAATCAAATATTGATGATACAAATATAGTTGGTGCAAATATTGATATGTCAATTATAATCAATTATAATTAACGAATTCTAAATGATAAGATTTATGGTAATTTATAGATTTGAAAATAAATGTTATTACTTTTATCTTTACACAAAGCCATATACAATATTATACAAAAATATACCCACACATAGAGAATAGACATAGAGAATACAAAGTAAGACAAACCATCCATAAGCACTTTATTATAATATCACAAAAAAATCTTTTTTCATTACATCAATGCCATATTTATATTCGATATTCACTTAAGAGGTAGCCAAGATTGTCTAACTACCTTGGTTTGGTCCACGTGATTGAGAAATTCACTCATTTACAAATTCAGCTCAACAAATTTTAAAAAAATTATTCCATATATTTCATATCTTTAAAGTTAAAAAAATATAATATGAAATATATGATAAAATATGTCTTAGTGTATAAGTTAAACAAATATATTTGAAAAAATAAGAAACAAGATTATTAATGATGGAGATTTACTCTCACTTTATTATGAAGACTTTTAATTTCTAAATAGATTTTGTTACAATACTATTTGACGTAGGAAAAACCACCTAAAAGCAATTTCCTTAGTATCCACAATCACCTTACGTAAACCTGTGGGTTATGGGCCCACCTATACAAATTGGAAGCGTTTCTATTGGTGGGTTTTAACAAAAACCCAACCAACCACCAAACAACATTTCTACACATAATATGCCAACAAACACCGGTCCCACCTGAATGCACAGAAGACTGGATCTTAAATCGCAATTGAATAGAAATCACAATTGAACAACAATCGGGAATTGAACAACAATCGCAATTGAACAACAATCACGATTGAAAAACAATCAGGAATTTAACAAAAATCGCAATTAACGCTAGATCACTTTAAGGTCGATATTCGTTGGATAACACGCAGTCATCAAATCTACGACCTACGGGTCTTCAACTAGCACGCGGGTTAATTACAAGCCTGATACCATAGTTGACTGTGACGTAAGAATTGACTAGTGAGATCGATGACTATGATTTAGTGTGAACTTTCAACCACAATCAGGGCATCCCATACTCTCCTACCCCCGCTGCGGTTGCTGAACAGACTTCCTCTTGGTTTCGAAGAGAGAATTAAAATCTGGATTTCATTTTTGGAATGGTCGAATTCAGGTGTTAGTGCAGATCTTCCTTCGTAGTTCCACTGAGTTGTCTCTGAAAAAGAAATGCACGAATTCCATTCTAGTTTGAATTTCCCAAATTATTTATTGTGTGGAACAGAGTTCTCCTAGCTCGAATAGATCCAAATATTTGATCCTCTTGATCCAAAGATCACTATAACAAAGGGATTCAATGAATTAATATACACATAACTACTTTAACTTCAATCATATTATCATGATGATCACAATTGCTCTCTCTCGTTCCACTAGATTCTTGTATGGAGCTCTTGACTAATGATTCACACTAAACTTCACACAGACACAGACTCATCTACCAACCTTACCCAATCAGAGAATCGACATTGTCATACATATATGATACTTTATTTGACTGTCGAACTCCTAACTTGATTTCAACTTCTTACTCTGCATAAAACAAAGTTCTCCTTCATGGATGTGACTTGATCTTCATGGACAAGCAAGATACCTCCTTCAATGCTATCAAGAAATTACACATACACACTCCAAATTCTTAAAACACTTTACGCTGCTCCAATCACTAAGAGATCTCGTAATAGCTGGTCAAATTTCATGACCTCTACAAATACCTTCTACGTTCATAACTTCAGCTCGGCATCACAGGCTTCTTCAATGCATATTTTTAGATATAAAGATTTTACTTATTACAATGGTATTTTAGAATGATAGAATTGCTTCAACATAGAACATTAAAGGAGCTAAGCTCTTATCCAAGACTTCAACAGGAATTCAATCAATCAACAAACATCCAAGATGAAATAACGTAATGAAAACTTTCTTTCATTAATCAAACTATATACATAAAATACTTGGCCCAATTTCTACATTTGAAATGGCCCTCACACATTTCCTCACACCCATCTCTGTCTTTTCCTCTATCACTACTTCTCCATATCCTCTCTATCCTATCTATCCTCATACGCAGACTTACATCTATAGAATTAATTACATAGTTATGGATTATTCTACATCCATGATTTCCTCCATAGGTCACTCAACTAAATCCCTAAAATATCGTATCCCTCTTTTGACTCAACTAATTTCTATTCAAGGAACTCATAATCCCTAACATATCTATACAACCCAACTCCTCTCATATTCTCAATTATAAGAGAATATTTACAATAAACCACAAACTCAAATTTTTCTCTTAAAATGTACATAATTTATAAAATAATTAAGAAAAACATCACCCCCTAAATCAACCAAATAAGCAATGACATTTGAGCAGGATGCTCCTGCATCAGACTCCCCATGTAGAAAAGTTTCCATAGACTCCTGTCTATGAGGTCTGTCACTTTTCTGTAATAATGTGATAGCCACAAGTCTCAGTGACTTGCTACCTCCAGAATTCCAAACTCTGTTTTGCCACCGGTCCTTTAAAGTATCAACTCCATTCTGTAATTTTGCACAGAATTCCCAAAATAGTATTTTCAAAGAATTATTGAACACGATTCTCGACCTTCCATGCCACACCATCTTTACCTTTGGAAATATAGACTTGTGAACTGCAAGTGGAAACTCGAATGCCCACTTTTCTGGTCTTTGAATTTCGAATGGGTTTCGAACTGGCTCTACATCAACACTTATAGTTTTATCAATTGACTCAATAGTACTGAAATTAATAAGAGCTAAATCTAAAAGCTCACCATCACTAGCATCACTCACTCTGTCAACCGGATTTCATAGATTTTACAGCGATTACTTCCGCCAATTCATCAGAGTAATTCCTCTTTGTCAATTACATCAATACGATTGATTTTTTTTGTAGTGTCTTCTCCTCCTTCCGTTGCAATTTCTCTGGTCTTATATTCTTCGACTTCTGGCTCTTTGTCTGCTGCTTCCTTCTCCAATTGCGCTGGACACTCAACTTTCTGTAATGAAGAATAATCAAGAACTTCTTCTTGATCATAGCTATAGTCATTCACTGTCCTTATAGTAACAAATTTCTCATCTGATATTGTACCTGCATTCATCAACAAATTATTAGTTTTAAAAATACAAGACCTTTTGTCCTCTTTTGATGCTTCAAACACCAATCTCCCATCATAGACCTTCTAGATTTTAGCAGATCCTCTTTGCTGTGACTCCATTCCCTTGAGTCTCTCCTTCTCTAACAAATCAATATGAATTTGTTCAAGTTCTTTGAACTCATTTATCAGCTTGCCATTCCACTTTTGTTGCAATAGCTTCCACTTGACCCGTTTCTTCATTCTCCATTTGTATCTTCAGTCTTCATTTGTCTTTCTTTGTAGCCGCTTCGTTAATATATCTACTTCTACTCTCATTACTGCCAGACTAATCTCACGCTCTTCATTCCGCTACCAATTGCTATACTCCCACAATCTACTACCTTTCTCAAATTTACTCTCATGTCGCTGATCATCTCTTTTTAAATTGTTGGTTTCTTCCATCTTTATCCTACTAGATTAATACTTCTGTTTCCTTCATGTCTCTAAGGACATAACTTCTTGCTGCTCTAATCTTTCATCTCATCTTCAAATAATCTCTATTCAATTTCTATGATTTCAGCATCATATTTATTAATGATGTCTTGTGTACCTACAGCCACATTATTAATTGAAGAGTCAAAACATTTACTTAACTCTATAAATGCTAGAGACATTTCATTCTTATCATGCATGGAAACCGCAATCTCTTCTTTATCAGGTTCTGAAAGCTTTGTTTCTCCTTCAGGTTCCTTGAGCAATATTTACAAGAACTCTATTTCCATGTGAAATCTTTCCAGCATTTCATCACAACCTTCATTCTCAGCTTCATTCTTCTTCTAGCAATCCTTCTGAGTTATCCCGTTTTCTGTACCATCACATTGCAAAATTCTTTCATCAATTTCATTAAATAAATTCATTTGTTTACCTCCTTGGAATACCACTATGGCATTTTCATTATGCTTCTGGTTCATAGAAACTTCAAATGACTGTCTTACACCAAATAGAAATTCATCTATGAATTCTTCTGCTACAATAAATCATCACCTTTCTCCTCTACAAGGAATTCTCCATCATACTTTACCTCAAGAGCTTTATTCATCTTTGTGATAGTTTCACTAAACTTCCCATCATCTTCTGCACATCCTACAAACACACACAAACTATGAGATTTAAAAATACAAGGCGTCATAGCCTTATATGCTTCCCTTGTCAACATATCTTCGAATTGTTCTAAACTATTCCAATAGTCCATGAGATCTTCAACTAATCTCCCATTATCCTCTTCACCCAAAATTTCACCGTGTTCCGGTTCACAAATGGAAACTTTCATTTTTGACTCTACTTCTCTGAGGTTTTCCATCGATCGCTTCACTTGTCTCTGTCATAGCCTTCTCTCTAACTTATGCCACTTCACTGGCGTCTTCTTTAATACCCAACCTAGTCTTTGGTTTTCCTCTAGCAGCATTGTTAACACATCGAGTTCTTCTCTTATCTCAGCCATCTCCTTCTCAAGCTCCGCTTGACTCATCCATTTCCTGCGGATTGTTTTAGCACCCTTTTCCTTCAACTTGTAGCCTTCTTTTGAACCTTCCATATGACTTTCCATAGCCATCTTCTCTTCTGTGTGAGTTTCTACACTTGCAACCAATCAACTTCCTTCTGAGTTGATCTTCTCACCAAGCTTCTACTCTGCCTGGTTTCCAAGTCCTCTTCTCCTTGAACTTGCACTGAGCAATCTCGCTCTCTCTCTAGTTGCTACACTCACTTCTCTTAAGGACTCCTTTGTCCCTATCTATTCCAAGCCTCAGCTGGAATGAGGTTCTACTACAATCTCTAAGAACTTCCAAAAGTTCTTCCTATAGTCTTGTTCCAAACTTTGCCATTCATTCAATTGCTGCAAACTTTCATACCTTTGTAATCATAAATCTCCATAAGCAAGAACATCCTTTCTCTGATACCACTTTGACGCATGAAAAACCGCCTAAAGGCAATTTCCCTAGTTTCCATAATCACCTTACATAAACCTGTGGGTTATGGGCCCACCTATACAAATTGGAAGCGTTTCTATTGGTGGGTTTTATCAAAAACCCGACCAACCACCAAACAACATTTCTACACATAATCCGCCGACGAACGCCAGTCCCACCTAAATGCACGCAAGACCGGATCTCAAATTGCAATTGAACAACAACCGAGAATTGAACAACAATCGCAATTGAACAACAATCGGGAATTGAACAACAATTGCTATTGAACAACAATCACGATTGAACATCAATTGGGAATTGAACAATAATCGCAATTAACGCTAGATCACTTTATGGCTGATATCCGTTGGATAACACGCAGTCATCAAATCTACAGCCTACGGGTCTTAAACTAGCACGCGGGTCAATTACAGGCCTAACACTGTAGTTGGCTGTATTCCATTCTTGTTTGAATTTACCCAATTACGTATTGTGTGGGACAGAGTTCTCCTAGCTCAATCAGATCCAAATCTCTGATCCTCTCGATCCAAAGATCACTATAACAAATGGATTCAATGACTTAATATACACATAAATACTTTAACTTCAATCAGATTATCATGATGATCACAATTTCTCTCTCTCGTTCCACTGGATTCCTGTACGGATCTCTCGACTAATGATTCACACTAAACTTCACATAGACACAGATTCATCTACTAACCTTCCCCAATCAAAGAATCGACATGTCATACATATATGATACTTTATTTGATTGTCAAACTCCTAACTTTATTTCACCTTCTTACTCTGCATAAAACAAAGTTCTCCATCTTGGATGTGACTCGATCTTCATGGACAAGCAAGATACCTCCTTCAATGTTGTAAAGAAATTACACATACGCACTCCAAATTCTTAAAACACTTTACGTTGCTCCAATCACTAAGAGATTTCGTAATAGCTAGTCAAATTTCATGACCTCTGCAAATACCTTCTACGTTGATAACTTCAACTCGGCATCACAGGCTTCTTCAATGCATATTTTCAGATCCAAAGATTCGACTTATTACAATGGTATTTTAGAATGACAAAATTGCTTCAACGCAGAACATTAAAGGAGCTTAGCTCTTATCCAAGACTTCAACAGGAATTCAATCAATCAACAATCATCCAAGATGAAATAATGTATTGAAAAATTTCTTTCATTAATCAAACTATATACATAAAATACTTGGCCCGATTTCTACATTTGAAATGTGATGGGACTAGCCCAACACTCCGCACAATAAAGATTTGAATTAACACAATATTATGTTAACATTGATTAAATGATTTAAACAATTATTAAGCTGTGGATTAAATAGCTGTGGTTCGTGACTTAATTTCAGATATTTCTGGACTTTGGTAAGGTGGAAATTATGACTATAATTATTATCCCTATACTGGCACCTTGGTTTGCGTTTCCCGCTCCTCGGTTCTTGCCAAAACCTTTCCTCCTATTTTTGCTTGATCATTTCTGCTCTTCGTTTCCTGGTGCTGAGGGTTTGTTCTGGTAATTCTTATGCTGCCTGTGTATGATGCTACGCTGCAACTATGTGTGCGCCGATCAGGGGCTACTCTGTCTGAGAGATTGGCACCTGCATTCACCCGGGTAACTTGTGGTCTTGGCTCTTTGTGCACAGAATGGTAGTTCTGTCGCCTGTGTGAGTATACGTTTATAATTCTCGTGCAGCTTCTTACCTTGTCTTCATTCCATGGTCATTGTTTGTTCTGAGGTCGTTTTGCTGGTTAAATTCAGTGGTTTTGTGCATGCATCTAGGTTGCAAAGCGGTGGCACTCTTCTATTTTCGACTTCACTTCAGGTAACTTCATCCGTCCATGTTTTACTCTATTCCCTTTGTTGTTCTGTCTCTAAATGAACTAGCTACTTTGTCTCAGTCGGTATCCGAGATTTGTGGATTAATGGCCTGCGCTTTGTCTGCGCTGCGAACCCTCCAGGTAAGGAAAAGAATCTCTTTCTGTGTCTGCACTTATTCACTATTTTCTCCTTTCATGGTCGACAACTATGCTCACAATCTTGTCCTCGTTCTCTTGCAGGTTGAGGGTTTGTAAATGGGCATGCCTGGCGTAGTCACCTCGACTTTTGCTTGGTAGGCTCTATCACCATCATCAATTTCATTCTTAAAGTTAGGGCTTGTACGTTCTAATGGTTTGGTTTCCTCAATACTTGTTTGTTGATGTCCCTCTGCTGTAGTCAAGTGTCCTCGGTCGAATTAATGTAGTCTTTATTGGGTTTCGCTACTTGTTATCTGTAAATTCATATATAATAGAAGCCGTCCCAAAACCCTCATCCAGTGTTTGTTGGTCATTAGGCTTTGTGACTGCTTGTAGGATTATGCTTGGACACTGTTATGTATATACAGGCATTTCATCTTATAATTGAAGGAATTTGTTTTCTTTGAGTTACCTCTATTCGAAATGTGGTCGCTCAACTACTATTTCTCTCGTTCTAGTTTGAACTCCCTCGAATTGTGCCTAGTTATATTGATTATGGTTTTTTTGTCCCTTAATGGCTAGCTTTTGTGCCAGGAATTCTTGTGCAGTTTCCTTGACTGTTTTTAATGATTTTAAAGAGGAAAAAGATAGCACTGTGCGTGCACTGTGGTTATTACTCGTAGTTACTTCAATGACTAGAAGGCATAGTAGACATACCAGTGTTTGTTCGGGTGGACGGATTCGAAAATGAGAAAGTATTCTCTGTCTTTTATGACTGTGTGCATATGTTCATTTTGCTCAAACTGCTTGCAATTGTTCTTGTCAGTTTCGATCGTGATTTCTCTTAATGGGTTACCAACCCTCATTCTGGGAATTCGCGTATAGTCCTTGTTGTTTGAGTTCTGTTCCTTTAGAAAAGAAAATAAACAAGAGAGTCTGCATGCACCATATCGACTATTCTGGTTGTTCAACGAATAGGAAACAATAAAGAAATATTATGGCTGTTACAAATGAATTCGAATGAATAAATTGTTTGCTCTTTTTATTATGGATACTTGTATGCCGAACTTTTTGAATGATTTACAATCTTCCCTTTATACTATTTGTTCACAGTTGCCTGAACTGTGTGTAGTTACTTTTAGTTTATATTCTATTAGTTATGCAACTGCTTATGCATTCGGTTCTATTTGCATTACAAGATTTCATGCTTGACATGTTTGTTGTTCTTTCTAAAATGAAAGAAACAATGATATAACTATTGTTTATTAAAGACAGACAAGACAGTGACCCTAACTAAAACCGAAATTAAAAAAAAAACAAATTCCTACCTCCTACTTTGACTTTTTAAACATAAAGAAACCAATCATTGTTAATACCTTCCACCTTGGCGGAGACCAACACCCGATCATGATGCCCTAGTTGGATGCTCCTGCATCAAAATGGCCCTCACACATTTCCTCACACCCATCTCTATCTTTTCCTCTATCGCTACTTCTCCCTATCCTCTCTATCATATCTATCCTCATATGCAGACTTACATTTATATAATTAATTACATAGTTATTAATCTGGACTTATTCAATGCAATTGCTAGTGTTATATTTTTAGTTGGAAAAGTTGCTACCAGTTGTACTTGCATGTTTAGATCTGTTCTGCTTAGTTTCCTTAGTTATCTTGCATGATTTTCTGTCAATAAACTTTTGTTTGTCATGTTTATGGTTTTTAGGTCAGATTAGGTCAAAAATAGATAGATCGCTGGTTTTTCTAGTCTTTGTTTGATCAGTTTCGGAAAATAGTGTGCAGAGCACCTATAATTCATCCCTGCCTATCCCTCCTCCATCATACAACCTGCTCCAACCCCTAATCCAAGATTCCTTCCCTTCATTTGCCACACTTTTCCAATTTGTCCTAATTTCTACATTCTTGCACAACATTGCTCTTTCCATCCTTGAACAAATTCAACCACCTTCATCACTCCTTAGCTTCATTTACCAGGTCCTGGACCCCTTAATATCCTCATCCATCCTCCATTTCCACTTTCCCATCGTTTTTCCACCATCAACCCTCCAAAATCCTCTTTCAGAGCTTCCTGTAGAACTTCCTGTAGAACATTCTGTAGAACCCTTGCAGACTTCCTATAGAAGTTCATGTGAGCAGTTTTTCGAGATCTGATCGCTGTGAAACTCTCTGGAAGGGTGCTAGGGACCCTGACGCCCTCTTATCACCTTCCAAACCTCCTGCAAGCGCCCACTCCATTTCCTTTCACCAATCAACCTCTGCACAGTCAAAAACAGTTAAAGCACATGCATAATAATTCTGCCAACTTACTCAAAAATACAAAAAGATGCTTTTTCTAGATTTTACTTCAGAAGTAGCATAGTCACATGCATTTTTCCTTTCTAAAAGTCAATGGCATCCATTTCCACCGCTTTCATCTCTTTTCTTGCACTAGTAGGGTTAGTCAGTAAAAACTAGGGTTTGCTAGGGTTTGCATTTCTTTTCCACTTTTAGCTTCTTTCTGCAAGTAGACTAGCCTACTTTGAGTTAGCTTTCGTCCATCACAGTTAAAAGCTTCTTCCAAGAGCTCATAGAAGTTGGCTTAAGCTCCTAGCGGACTTGTGCCAGCTGATCAAGTGACAGCTTGCAGCAAGAGCTAGTACTTGTGCATATAGCACCGTCGCTTCCAAGTTTGTTACGAACAACCGGGTTGATAAAAGTAAAGAAGGGAATCCAAGGAGTTGCATCATGATTGCTGCAATACTGGAGCCCACCAGCAAGCACATAAATTTAGGCTGCATGCCTATATATATATATATATATATATATATATATATATATAGATATATATATATATATATATAGATATATATATGTATATATGTATATATATATATGTGTGTGTGTATATATATAGATAGATAGATATAGTACATGGTAGCCTATTAATCTCAAACACACTATTTGTTTCAAGTCTTCATATGGACATTGCATTTTCTGTGCACAGATAGTTTATCCAAAAAAAAATTGTCTACCTCTTATTTTCTTGGCATACAATTTTACCCAAAAATTGCCATAAGACTCATAATTAATTGTATACCATTACGACCATTTGCCAGCCATATAGGACTTATAGCTAAGCCTGTTTATGAGGAGTGTACAGTGTGACTCTAGACTTTATCTCATGGACCTTAAGGTACTAGACATGCATTTAATGCCAAATATATTATTTATGTTTAAAATAATTATCTTAAGAAATGTTATATTATTCTATATAAAATAGTGTGTAAATTATATATATATATATATATATATGAATAAATATCATATAAATATATTTAATATTATAAAAAATAAATTTTAATAATTTATATTATTAAAGGTAAAATATTGTAAAATACCAAATCTTAATCACTTATTTTAAATTCTCATATATATATATATATAGGTTAAGTAGTATAATTATTAGATAATATTAAGTAATTTAATTATTAAATAATAGAAAATGTAAATATTATTATTGAATATAAAATAATGTAAATATTAAAATGGTTTAAACATAGTGGAGATTTTTTCATTTTGATGTGATAGGGAGAACTTGTGAAAATATATAATTTTTTTTTTTTTGTAAAACCTATCAAATCAAAACTATGAAGAGATGCATTCTAATCAATACATATGGGATAATGAAATATTGAATGTAAAATATGATGAATGTAAATATGAAACATGATTTCAAAATATATTTTATAATATATTTTGTTTTTTATTTTATATTGTTTGATGTAAAATGTTTATATTATATATTTAAAATTGCTTTTTAATATTTTGATTCTATTTAATATTATATTGTTTTAAGTATAATGTTTATATTATATATTAAGTTATTCATTATTATTTTACGGTGGTATAATGTATTGGATAAATCGATGATTATCCAATTAGTAATTATTTGACTAAAAATTAGAAATCTTTGTCCAAAGTTAACTTTATAAAAACATTTTTTATTTTATGTTTTGATTCTTTTTTTTGAGTTTCTATTGGTTAGGCTCTTATTTTGCAATGATTTCATAGTACTGGTATGACAGTACGGACAACATTACTCACCATTTGCGCTGTCAATATTGTATGTTTGCATATGTATTGATGAGTTTGCATATGGAATTAATTACTTGGGTGCATCCTTATATTTGGCATCATTTAAAAAAAAATGATAAGACATGCCCTGTGTTTGATGCCATTTTGGAGTCATTGTTTTACTAGTTTGCATATGGAATTAATTACTAGCTTGCATCCTTATATTTCGGATCATTTAAAAAAATGATAAGACATGCCCGGAGTTTGATGCCACTTGGAGTCATTATTCCATTGCATGTGGCATAGTCCCTATGTGTTCTCCTAGTGCCCGCTATAGCCTGCTTACAACTTTAATAGTCTGTATTTTTTATTTTTTTTGTAAACTGGCATATCTCTATTTATTTCTATTTTCATAAGAACTTTTCACAACCATTTGCTGCTGCAGGTGATTTTCCTCCCGATGGAAACCAGGTATCCACCTGTTAACTTTAAATCCTATCCAAAATTTAAATAAGTTCATTGCTATCCATCTAGCAGCATTGTATTCGTTGTCTATTCTACTGACTCTACTTAATAAAAATAAACATAATTATATTGTTCATAGTCAAAACCATTTTTGAATCCAACTAGTTCACTGTGTCACTCCTCATCAGAGGATGTTACTGGTGCAGGTTCCTTTGCACTGGATCCTGGCATCTCGCTTCGCTGCTCAATTCTCCATTTCAGGTCTATCAGAGTCTGTTCAATTCTACCTAGTACTAGATTGTTCCTGTATGTCTGGATCTGGATTGCCACTATCTCCCGTAATAGTTCTATACGGATTGGGTCCTTTTCTTTGTTCTAATTCTGTGCCTCTATTTCTTCTCCCACTGCATGCTCTTGGCATAGGGTCATGGCCCGAGCCACCACGTTCTTCATAATATAGTATTGTTGTAGGGTTTGCTTGAACAGTGAGTGCCTCCCTCGAGTGGAACTTAGGTCTGGCACCATGCTTTCCCATTCATCCATGGGGATATCTTGGTATTTGTAATTGGCGTTTAAATCTCTCTCCCAACTTGCAATCTGAGCTCTGACTTCCGGTGGATTTCCTTCCATGTAGGCGTCGATGATTTTCTTCATGTGTTCCCCATTAGGTTTCCTGCCTCTTTTTTTTTATTGTCCGCTTATTCCCTCCTCCTTCTTGGTTCTTTTGTTTCCTATTTTGGGGGCCATTTTGCTCCCTGTTTGGGTGTTGCTGTCTTGCGTCTGGTGTGTTCTATCTTGGTCAGAGTTCTTACTCCGATGTATTGGATTACCTATCACAAAATCGATGCATTCATCAACTTTATGGTTTTGACAGAATTCAATTCCCCAATTGCTCTTTTTCTTTCCTTTGTTTGTGCCTTCTATCTTCTGGTTTCCAGCCAGGGTTTGTGTACCATCTACGTCCTTGTTTCGAGGTGGTTTGGGTTTTGTGACTGTTAATTTCTTTTTTAGGGTAAGGTTTCTCTTAGGGTTTTCTTCCCTTAACCCCCTCCTTTACAGCTTTCTAAGCCCTTCCATTACTTTCTCTTCAGTCCTGAGTTTTCCTCCTTAGATGGGATTAAGGTAATTTTCATTTCCCACCTTCCCTAGGGTTTCTCAGACGTATCTACAGGGTTCTTGGTGCAGCTCCTCTCTTCCCCCTTAGGATGCCTAAATTCCGGCATTCCTCTAGTCCTTAGGCTTTTCCCTTCCTAGGTTTCTTCCCTAATAGCTACTGCCACAATCCCCTCCATTCCTACGAGCCTGGCCTAGATCGAGAACCTTCAGGGGATACGGTTGGCTGATTTTTCAGGATGGCCCTCTCCCTTTCTGGGTGTTAGCTCTTGCCTCCCTTTTTCTATGCTCAGGAATTGCCTATGGTATGTAGAAATGGTGTCAACTTCTCTGGGAATTCTGGAGGCATTTCCCTTGTTTTTGCCTATCTTAAACTGGAAGCTAAGCTGATTATCAATCTTCTTGCTACAAAGACTCATGATGCTTTCAAAGTTGGGGGGTGAAGGGGCTACATACCTGCTTGCCGCGCGACTGCTTCTTCCTGTTGCTGCCTGCGTCTTCACTCTACTTCCACCTCCCTTCTCGCCACCTTTCCTCGTCTTCGTCTACATGCAAAGAGATGTTTGCAAGTTTTCTTTGGTTTTAATCTCTCTCTTACTCTCACCCTTAACCTTTATTGGCATTTGAATGTCTTGGTTACTGGCATGGATCCTTTCGAGCTTGTCTCGTGATGCTGCCCTCCTATCCTTTCTCCCGATGTTCTTCATTAATTCCCACCTTCTCCCGGCTGCTCTTGCCGTGTCACTTCTGACCTCATTCCGCCACTTGGTGTCCTTCCTCTGCCTGCCTCTTTGTTCTCTGTCCTGCCCAATCTGTATTTTATTATGGAATACAAGTTGCTAGTATAAACATTTTGGATCAACGAAAAACCCATAAATTCACATTAACGATACTTCATGTCATTGTGTATTGTGATTCATGCCACCTATCTTTTTATCATTTTCCTTGGTGTATCATTCCATAACTTTAAAATTTTCCAAACTTTCCTTACTAAAATTACCCACTTTGGGAGGAATAGACATTCTTCTTGAAGGCATAATGGCCATAAAAAACAAGTATACTTTAAGCTGGTTTTTAAAATCTATTTGTGATCTAACCATGAGAGTAGATATCAATTAAATTAAAATATTAATAAATTATTTTATTATATTTTATTTTCATTTTGGAAATACATTTTTTTTATTATATTCGATATATTAATTAACTTAACTAGTTTTATTAGTTAATTTTATTATATTTATTCACAACAAAGGTAAAAAGGGTTAAAATGTAACTTGTTTTTACTTTAGTTGCATATATCATTATTTTAGAATTTGGAATGTAGTGAAATGGTTTGTCTATTTAGTTAATATTTTTTTAAGTAATTATGTAGAAAAAGATAAAATCTAGTGGTAAGTGTGGTTTGTTTATAAATTTGATGAATAATGTGAATTAATTTATTTTGGACTTTTAGTGAAACTTTTTATTAATTAGAAGTCATAATTCTATGGAAACAATATTATTACATAGAAATACCTCATTGGTGATTTAAACAAAAAGTTCATTTTAAACTCCAAATCATTGCATATTCATAGTTGTACAAGGAGGAATTTAGGAGGAATTTTAATTTCCAACACCGTATAGCAAAGTAATATACAAAAAAATTGTATACATTAAAAAAACATTTAATTTACTAATTTTAAAGTTCAATAATCAAACTAAGCAGCAAGAAATTGTATTTATTAAAAAAACATTTAATTTACTAATTTCAAAATTCAGTAATCTAACTAAATGTCAAAAAACACTAACTATACAGTATTGTTTTGGTAAAAACTTTTTTTTTTCTCTACACACCAAAATAATTTTACCACTCAAAATACACAATCTTCCATTAATAATATTAATCAAACCACCACAAACATCAACAAAATTTCACACACTATCTTCTTAACCCATTGAGCTGCCACTATCATTCACAAATTTTCACACACTATCATTAAAAATCTACCACGTGGCTTATAAAATAGTCATATCAAACCCTATGTATGAACTGGTGTAGTGAACCCTATGTATGAATCCACGTCCAATTAAATGAATGAATGAATTGGCACCCAAATCCACCATGGTAATATATGTCTCATTGCCCGCCGACCTCTCCCGTAAGGGCCGAAAGAATCCTGCTCGGACTTCTGTAAATATTTTATTAAACTAATCTATTTACCAAAGATCAATTTTCACATTTTTTTAATTTTCTTGGTTTTCGGAATCAAATTAAAACCAGCAATAATATTATTAATTTTTTTTAAAGTGATTGAAAAAACTAATAGATTGTATACACAGTATAAATCACACATTATATTTTATTAATTACAATAATTACACATATAATAAATGGTTGACTTAACAATATACTCTATTATAATCTATTTTACACCTTTATATATATTAATTTTTTATTATACTCTATATATTTACATTATAAAAAATGCTATATTTAAAAATTATTACACATATAATAAATGGTTGACTTAACAATATACTCTATTATAATCTATTTTACACCTTTATATATATTAATTTTTTATTATACTCTATATATTTACATTATAAAAAATGCTATATTTAAAAATATAACAAAATTGTTCAACAAAATATATATATAAAACAAAAAAATTAAATATATATAAATTTTTTAATAATTTTTTTTTTCAACTGTCCACACGAACATGTATGGTTATGCACGGCACTAGTGGTGCGTAGCCTCAATTCAACCCATACAGAACTCTGAAGAAAGAGGGAAATTGTCGACAATGGAAAATGTGCAGAGTACCCCTGAGCTCAGTGGTATTGAAAAGCTTCTGTCGACAATGGAAAATGTGCAGAGTACCCCTGAGCTCAGTGGTATTGAAAAGCTTCTCAGCAATGGAGTGAACCATCTTGAAGTGCAGGATAAATATATTCTACCTCTCCATGAACGCCCCCATCTGTCTCAGGTGTCTTTCTCTCAGGAAATTCCGGCGGTGGATCTCAAAGGCCTCGATGGCCCCGACAGAACCACTGTAATCCAACAAATCCGACGTGCATGTGAGCAGGATGGAGTGGCTGAAACAGTGATGAAAAACATGATAGACGTTGCCAAAGAATTTTTTGAAATGCCTGTGGAAGACCGAGCATGCTACTACTCAGCTGACCCCAAGCAACGCACTTGGCTTTGTACAAGCTTCAATCCTAGCAAAGATAAGGTCTTCAACTGGAGGGACTGTCTGACGCAACCCTGTCAACCGCTGGAAGAAGTCATCAGCTCTTGGCCTGAAAAACCTGCAGCATATAGGTAATGTATTCCACAAATTCTAATGGTAAGGTGTCATTGAATTTGTTTGTGGGAGCATCTAGGTAATGTATTCCACAAATTCTAATTATAAGGTGTGATTGAATTTGTTTGTGGGAGGAAAGACTAGTATCTGCGAGTTGATTGCTAAAGTTTATACAAGTGTATATATTCCAATGTTTTTACTATCACACATCTATTTGTTTAAAAGTACAGAATTGAAAAGATCCCACATATATTAATCTTGTCTGAGGGTACCAGATCCCTTCAAAACAGGGTATCAAATCACTTTTTCCAGAATCTATGGGGAATAACAGTATAATTGTCAATTTACATCAGGTTCTTTTATCCATATAAATGGCTTCTCCATCAACAAGGGAAGATCTACTTCTACCATGATTTCTAACTCGTTCACTTGTTACAGGGAGATTGCAAGCAAATACACAACAGAGTTGAAAGCACTATGCGTCAAGCTGCTGGCAGCGATTTCTGAAGCTCTAGGGCTCGATTCTGACTACTTGAATACAATTTCCTTCATTACATGGATTCCTTCATTACTCCTGCAGCGTCCATGATTGATGATAAGCACCCGGCTCTGTACAGAGGATATAAGTATGGCGAGTTCTTCAAAGTTTTTTCGAACAAGCCATTACAGGGTAAGACTGTGTTGGATCAGTTCAAGATCGAAAATCCAGAGAAAGGTCGTTGAATTGATTTCTGGTGTTCAGAGTGCTACATTCTTCATGATTTGCAAGTAGTCTTCCTTTCGGATTTGTCCAAGCATGGTACCATTGACTGAACTAAGGTTTCACATGTCTGGGGTGTGGTGTTTATAATTGGCAAGGGTTTCACATGTTTGGGGTGGGGTGTTTGTAATTGTGATATGCTACTACTAAATCTACTCTATTCATCTACCTGCTTTATGTTTTATTTGTGTATCGACACTAGTTGCTTTAGGTTTTATTTTTGTTAGGGGAAGGGAAAAAAAAGTAATGTTACATGATTTCATTTATATATATTTGATGGGAGCGAATATTATACCATAAAATATGAGTGTATTAGTCACTTTCGAATGAACTTGTATGCAATGCAAACATCATTTAGCGATTAGAGATTTTGAATTTAAGGTTTATTTTAATGGTAGTTATTAACATTTAATTGGACAAGGTGCTATCATAAAGTTTTTGTTTTTTTTGTAAATTTGGAAGAACATTATTTAGAGTTTACATTGTAATTGATGATTAGTGATGATATGTCAACTATAATCAAATATTGATGATACAGATATAGTTGGTGCAAATATTGATATGTCAATTATAATCAATTATAATTAACTAATTTTAAGTGATAAGATTTATAGAAATTTATAGATTTGAAAATAAATGCTATTACTTTTATCTTTACACAAAACCATATACAATATTATACAAAAATTTAGCCCACATATAAAGAATAGACATAGAGAATACAAGGTAAGACACACCATCCATAAGCACTTTATTATAGTATCACAAAAAAATCTTTTTTCATTACATCAATGCCATATTTATATTCGATATTCACTTAAGAGGTAGCCAGGATTGTCTAACTACCTTGGTTTGGTCCACTTGATTGAGAAATTCACTCGTTTACAAATTCAACTAAACAAATTTTAAAAAAAATTATTTCATATTGTTAAAGTTTAAAAAATATAATATGAAATATATGATAAAGTATGTCTTAGTGTATAAGTTAAACATATATATTCAAAAAAATAAGAATTTCTCTATGGAATTATAAATTTAATATGGACTCCTATAATGTTTGAAATAAATTTCTATTGAGTCAAGAATTAGATGTTTACATTTATTTACTAACACTACAATATCTCCCTATTTTGAATTTTTATGGAGCCAACATTAAAATGTTTACACTCATTTAAATACATTACATCTCTTCCATATTGTTTTTATTTATGTTAATTTGGCGAAGATGTAAATGTTTACAAACAAACATTTACACCAGTACAACATCACCCCATACTTGACTATAAAACAAGTCTTAACATAATTCTAAAAAAAAATCGTTATTATGAATATAACTGAAGTAACGAAAACCTTTAAATTAACAAATTGAAATAGCAAGAACCTTTAAATTAACTATATAATATTGATCATTTTTTCCTTGTTTTATGTTTTTCCTCTTCGAAAAACTTAATTATTGATGTTACCAAGTAGTTAAAGATTATTTTTGTTACCATGATTTCGTAAAGGACAAAAGCTATAATAGGCTCTCATAAGGGGCATACCTTGTTTCTGCTATTGTGATTTCTTAAGGGGAAAATGTTTTACGAGGATTTCATAAGGGGCAAAGGCTTTTAGTAGCACGAGAAATGCTATTATATGTCATTTTCTCTAGTGGACTTCACATGTTCCACTACATGCTTGGAGCCCCACCCTTATGTTGGTAAAATAAGTTTCCAAACTGATATCAACCATGTAACTCGTTAAATTGTTAGAGAGATAATGTAGGAAAATACACTGCGGAGTTAAGAGCACTATGCCTCAAGTTGCAAGGCAAAACCATTCTATTTAATCTCATTGAGCCTTTTAAAATGTGATGGTGTTAATAAATGAAGCTTCTAATTGTTTGTGTAAAATGGATTTTTTGTTTTGTCTTTTTGTTCTTTGGATTCAAAAATATTTATGTGGTCTGTCGCCTACTCTGGATGGAGTTAGAGGATGGGGCCCCTACCTTGAACTCAGGTCTACCACTTGGAATTTCTCCCTCTAGTGTTGTGAATACTCTCTTGGGTGCTACAACTTAATAGTCTTTGGATATTAGGGTTTCATTCATAGGTTTTTTTCGAAAGTCTAAACATTGAAACCTTGGACCTTTGCAAAACCTCTTTTAACTCTCGACTATGACATCGACATTTATAGAGCATCAAGCTTGGTAGCTCATGCACTAATGAGAGAGTTATTTTATGTATCCCTTTCGCACCCTTAGTTAAAAGCTTGGGTCCTGGAACACTGAAAACATATTTTAGGTTATTGGTCGACCATCAATATGTTGATGAATAAGTGGTTTCATTTTCAATCCTTGAGCAAGGGGGATCTCTATTTTTTTTTTAATTAGGAATGGGTGCTCGATGGAGGGTATGTATGGCTGTAGAGATGGTATGTGAGTTTTAATCCGCTAGTGCATATGCCTAAGTCTAAATATTTGTGCATGAACTTGGTTGGGTTCCCTCTGGAATTGTGGATGAAAAAGGTGGGCATTCGAGTGGCAGATTGTATCAGACATTTTATTTATTTTAACAAGAATTATTTAGTGTGTTTCAATAAGAGGGTTCTCTGTGTTTTAGTTGAAATGGACTTGGAGCTTGGCTTACTAAAGGAAATGAATATATTTTTGGGTACATACTCCTTTTGTCAACATTTGGATTACTAGAGGGTGTCGTTTAGGTGCACTACTTCTCACAAAATCAGGAATTTTAAGGCCATCTGTCATTCTAAGCATGCCTCTGGGACAAAACCCTCACCTACTAGGTTTTGGGTCTCATCTGGTGATCCTAAGGAAGCAACTACTCCTTTTGGGGATGCTATGGTGGGCTTAAAATATATCGGGGAGGTTGCCAGGGCTAAGTCAATACTGCCCTTATCCCCTCCTCCCACTGAGGTTTCTAAGGGTTTGCTTAGTTTTCAGTGGACTCCTACTGTTCATTTATTTATGGGTCCATCTACATCTAGGGATGTCACTTCACAGGTGGATATTCTAGCAGGCAAGGGTTTGGTAGAGAGAAATTCGGTATGTCTCTCTTTGGATGTTCCTATGGTGGTGCCAAGACCTAGTTCAATTCTTAATGCTATGAATCATACTTCTACCTTGTCACTTCTTCTTTCGATGCAGAATATAATCAAATCCATGGGGGCAAGCTTATTTCCTCATTCTCTAAAGAAGATGTTAATATCTTGGATGGTTGTGCTGCTTCTATATCTTCTTCATTGGCGATGTGTTTGTTGGGGCCCCCTATTTTCCTAACCTTATTCTTCATGAAGGGGGGGAACTATTTCTTCCCTTTTCAACCATCTCTGTGGTGTTTTGTTGGAACAATACCCTAGTGTAACTTTTGAAGCCCCCTCCCGTGAGCCATCTCACCAATGACGGGTTCTTGTTACAACTTTTGACTTTGGGTTTTTAGATTCTATGACCATATCCTCTCTCAATATTGTTCCTATTCCCTCATATACTCCTTCTCTGACCTCTCCTCCTCCCATTGAAACCCTGATCCCATTTTCTCAATCTTATCCTTCTCGACAGAAGAAACCTGCTCATAAAATCCTCATTTCAGATTTCCCGTTACAGGATGGTCTCCTAACTGAAATCCCTATCTATCTCAAATCATCGAGGGCACTTAGAGCTATTCCAAGCAGGGAAAATTTTAAGAACCCCCCCTAAATTTATAAATATAATAAATGGGCGAATCTCCATGGTATATAGGAAAAATGGAAGGCGATTTTATCAATAATATAAATGTATATATAATTTTTTGGCGAATCTCTCACGAGGCATGGCGAATATTTTACTCAATTATAAAATCTTGTAAGATCTTGGCGAGTCTTTCACTAAATAATAAAACTTTGTAAAGTCCTAGTGAATCTTAGCATAGGCTACATGCTGGTTTAATTCCCCCATTTAAGTAGGCTACATTCCAGGTGAATACCATGGGTCAATACCATGTGCCATTTTGGTGAATACCATGGGTCAATACCATGTACCAATTTTATTTTTATTAATTCTAATATTAGGGTTATTAATGGTTTTTTGCATGGTATTAATAACAATCTAGTCCATGGTATTTGTCCCATAATATTTTGGCCATAGGTTTCACCTAAATATAACCCATTTTTTGAGTGTTCGTACATATAAGGTGACTTATGGAGTAAATATAAAAAAATGTTTTATTTGTTTACCATACCTCTCGTTTATTTATATTTTTATTAATTTACCATACCTCTTTTACAAATATGGTATTTGGCCCATAGGATTCACTTAAATAAAACCTCTTTCCTGAGCCTTCATAAATAGAACGAGGGTTATGGACTAAATATAAAAAGAGGTTTTATTTATTTACGATACGTCTAGTTTATTAGATATCATTTTTGGGATTCAACTGCGTTAAGTAAGTCATTCAAAGTATGACCATTTCCATGAGAGGTAGTCGTAAAGTGACTAATTTCTCATGATTTTTGAATAGTTCACTTAGCACTCATTGCATCGGGTGATGCTCACAGGGGTGAAGAAGTGGGATTGAAACTAGTGAAATGTGGAGAACGAATCACATAGCATCAATCATCACTTCCGGGGCTTGCACCCGGTAACCAGGACTTCCCAGGAGGTCACCCATCCCAGAACTCCTCTGGCTCAAGCGCGCTTAACTGTGGAGTTTTTCCCCACAATCAAGCCCACTTAGCTTGCCACCCCATTTGCAAAACCTTAGCAACGTCTAGTTTATTTATATTTTTATTTATTTACCATACCTTTTGAGTAAGTATAAAAAGACGTTTTATTTATTTACCATACCTCCACTTTACTTATATTTTTATTTGTTTACACCCTTACATGTATATAAGGTGACTTATGGAGTAAATATAAAAAATGTTTTATTTATTTACCATACCTCTCATTTATTTATATTTTTATTAATTTACCATACCTCTTTTATAAATATGGTATTTGGCCCATAGGATTCACTTAAATAAAACCTATTCTTGAAAATGGGCGAATGGATTCACTTAAATAAAACCTATTCTAGAAAATGGGCGAATGGAAGGTTGTAAGTCCTAATTTCAAGGGCTAAATTTACCTTTTTTACCCTCTTCCTTAAAATAAGGTGGGCTATTTGAGGTGACTTGTAAAAATGTACTATGATACAAAATATTCGCCCACTAAAAATTTAAAACCCCTTAATTTCGCCAAAGGGCGAACATTCGCCCTAAAATTATCCTTGATTCCAAGGATTTGAAATGATTATTATGTCTTTTAACATCAAAGGAGTGAGAGGCCCTCCTAACATGGATGGCCTCCAGAGATTGATTTCTATGAACCAACCGTATATTATCTTTATTTAGGAGACTATGGTCTCTGTAGATAAGGCTAATAAATACTTTCTTAATATATTTTAAGGTTGGCATATATGTTCTATTCATGATTTGGGGTGTTCAGGTGGACTAGCAATTATTTGGGATCCTTTTAGGGTTTCCTTGCAAGCATTTTCTTCCCTAGCTAGTATCATTTTGGCAGTTTCCGTTAGAGGTTTTAGTGAATAATTGGTTTTGGTAAATTTTTATGGACCTTATCACGACCGTGAATAGTTTTAGAGAAACTTATCTGATAGTGGTTTATTAACTACTTCTAACCTCATTTTGGGGGGGTTTCAATTTTACCACTTTGAACTTTGAGATTTGGGGGAATGCAACTCGATTTGATTCCTTTTCTAAGTTAATTTTGGGGATAATTATAGATTATTGTCTCATTGATCCCTAGCCTATTCCCTTGAGACCTACTTGGAGTAATGGTAATGTTGGTTCTTGTGGCATTGTGAAGCGGTTGGATAGGTTCCTTGTTTCTGAATGTTTGATCTCTAGGATCGGTAAGTATTGATCTTGGATCTGCCCAGAGGTATTATTTGAACAACGACCCATTTGTTTTCAACTCAATTTGGGTGTTCATTGTGCACATTCTCCTTTCAAATTTTGTCACACTTGGTTGAATGATATTTCCCTGCATACTTTAATTAGATCAACATGGAGTGGTTGTAAATTATAGTCTCATAGATATGCTATGGATCGAAGGAAAAAAAAGATGTCTATTTTAAATTCTCATGTGAAAATATGGACATGTTCCCTCATACATGATTATAAAGTGGAATTGAATTATATTGAGAACATTATGAACTTGTTCCAGTTTATTTTCTTCTCAATAAGTTTTCTTATGGACCTCAAACAAGACCTATGCTCATTGGCTGAAAGGCGAGATTTTCTGCTTAAGGCCGATGAGGAAAAGTGGCGTTTGAAGATTCATGCTACCTAGATTAAGTGGGAGATGGTAACAATTTTTTTTTTCATAAGTGTGCTTCCCAATGATGGGCCAAAATTGTCAACTCGGAATTTGAGGATTGTAATGGAACTAAGATTTGTTCTCCTAAATATTTGGGCAGGGCTGCCCATGCTCATTTTTCTGAGGTCTTCGAAGATCAAGGTAATTTATCTTTACAAGACCAGTTCAAGGTTTTGATGCATTTTCTTCGTATGTTTTATTTGGAAGACTCAACCAAGATTGGTGCATTGGTCACATTGGATGAATTAAAAACTGTTTTAAGGTCATTTCTCAAAGACCAGAGCCTTGGTTCAGATGGTTGGCCATTTGAACTTTATCTTTCTTTTTTCGACTTGGTGGGTCAAGATCTTCTGAATGTTTTTTGAATAGGTTTGCAAGACTGGTGTGATCGTATGGGCTATAAAAGTCATTTTCCTTGCTTTAATGCCAAAGTGTTATGAGTCCTAAACTTTTGATGATTCTTGCCCAATATCACTATGTAATCTAGTTTACAAGGTTGTCTCAAAATTTATAGCGAACATGTCTTAACCAATCCTCTTTTTTGCGATCTCCATTGAACAATTCAAGTTTCTTCCCGACAGACTCATCCATGGTGCAATTGGTGTGGTTCAGGAGGCCATATTATTAAATCTAAGAATTATTGTGCTATGGTATTGAAACTTGATTTGGTAAAGGCATATCATCGTGTAAATTGGGATTGTCTTTGGTTGTTGCTACTTCATTTTGGTCTTGATTGGAATGTGACTAATCAGGTTATGACATGCATCTCCTTGGAAAACTTTGTTGTCCTTATAAATGGCTCCCCGTTAGAATTTTTTAAGGATTCTCGTGGCTTGAGATAGGGGTGTTCACTCTCACCACTCTTATTTTTTTGAGTTTTAAAGGGACTTAATAGAATTTTATATGCCGCAAAATATTTTGGTGACCTCCATGGTATTAAATTATCGAAGCATATGTATTGTACTCACTTATTATTTTTTGATGACGTTTAGATATTTGGGTATGGTACTGTGGAGGAATGGAAGCATATCTGCATTATTTTCAATACATTTTATAATGCTTCCAAGATATCTATTAGCTAGGAAAAATCATCCTGTTTTCAAAATCATGTTCCAAAGGATATTTGTGTGGCCATCGCTGCTCTTATTCCATATTCTATGGCTAAAATTAATTCCAGTTTCACCTATCTAGGATTCCATTTAAATCATAATTGCTATTAGGTGATAGATTTGCAATGGCTATTGGATTGTATTAATAAATGTATTCATATTTGGTGTAAGAAGTGGCTCTCAATTGGTGGAAGGATGACCTTGGTAAAATTTGTCTTGGAGGGCCTACTTGTTTACTGGTTTACCCTATCGAAGGTGGCTAAATCTATCCTTAAGTGGATGAGGCAGGATTTTTTTATTTCCTATGGGCTCGACCAAAAAGGAATGGGTTTACAATCTGTTAAATTGGGAGTTGGTCAGGGCTTCAAAAACCTTTAACACTTTGTCGCTACTCTTGCCATGAAATTTTTATTGAGTCTTATGAATGGGGATGATATTTGGAGCAGAGTAATTGCAGATAAATACATTAAAAACCAAACATGGATGGATTGGTTGTGGTATGGTAGTGTAACTGCGTGGCAGGGAGGATCTAATATTTTGAAGGGCCTATTAGGTTCCTTGAAGTGGATTTTAAAATTGATGGCATGGAAAGTTGGGAGGGTGATCCAAATCATTTTTGGGACATAACCCTTCATTGGTGGGGAAACATTATATAAATTGTCCCTTGAATTTATCGCCCAATTATCTGCTAAGAGTATTCACTGTTTGCAACAATTTTATATCTATGTGGATTGTGAAAACCTACGGATTAGGTGGTGCTCCTCTACAAACCTGGGTCTTCGTGGGATGCAAGCTTTAGAGTGTGAGGGATACATTAATAAACTATCTTGAAATGGAAATTTTCTTGAAGATAGAGTGAATAAGATTGTATGGTGTGGTAATCCTACCATGGGACTCGTATCTGCTAAGTTGGCATATCAGCTGATAAATGAACATGTAGACAAATTTGGTGTTAGATGGTGGAAGAAGTATATTTGGACAGGCACATCCTGCCAAAACTAAAATATTTCCTTTGGATTACTATGGATAACAAGATTCTGACTTGGGACAATCTAGTGCAACATGGTTTTTGGGGTCCTGACATATGTATCTTATGCTTGTAGGATTCTGAGTATGTAATTCATCTCTGTTTCTTCCTGCAGTTTCTCCAGAGAACTATGGAGGGAAGTTGGTCAGGTCCTCAGTCTTCCTAAGCTGGGACAGACTAGTTTTCTGGAATCTTGTGTAGAATGGTGGACATAAGATATGGGATTCCTAAAATTTATTTCGGTATTCATTGCTTGGGGTATTTGGAAAGTTAGGAACAAGAGAATTTTTGAGGGACCACAACACCCCCACTTCTTCACACAACCAACATATTTCCTTTCATACCTTGTAGGAGTAGAGATAACTAAGAAGAACCCCTAGGCAGATAGCAAGACATATTTGAAGGACCTCTAGGGGAGAAGAAGAAGAAAACATTTCTGTGGAGCAAATGGCTGAAAACAAAAATGTTGGGAGCAGTACCTTTTCTTCCAACTCATCCATTGAAGGTGAAATTAGAAACATGTGGGAAGATTGCAAGAGCGAGATAAGGTAGATGGTTGCCATGCAAATGGATACCTTGTGGATCAAAAGATATCGAGAGGAAGCAGAGAGGGATTTGGCCATCTTTTGTCTTAGGTGCACTAGAAAGCATCCTAGGAATGAATGTCCATTGTACTCTATAGAAGTGTGTTTTGTCTATGAAAAAGACCATCCTACGAATCAGTGCCCCTCCTTGCTCGGAATTAAAGCTGCATATCAGAGGGCTAAAGGAGCCACTGAACCACTCTATTATATGAACCAAAGGAGGCCACATGGACCCATACCTTACCAGCAGGGAATGCAAGGGACATCCCAGACCTATTACAACCCCTATCAAGCCACTTCCATGCCTTCTTGGGGTCCCCCTGCTCATCCTTCCTGGTCCACACCTCCTCCTTTGTCCTTCACATCTCCATATTATGCCCAACCAGCTGCTCATCCATTTCACCCCTACGCTCAGCCACAGCCTCAGTGGAATGCACCTCATCAGGGGTGGAGGCCCCAGTACAACACTCCTCCCGCTCCTTTTCCTCCACCACCTGCTCAACCGCAACCATCGCCTCCTACTCCACCAAGGCAACCCCAAATGCCTGCTCAACTGACCTTGAACCCAAATAATAGGAAGGCTCAACAAGTATATAGTGGGAAACCACTTGCCTAACCACAACCCCATCCACATCCATCTCAAATATACACCCCCACTCAAATACCCATACCACCATTTCCAAACCCGCACATTGGAGTAGCTCAACCCAATTACAATGTTAAGGCACAACATTTCCAAACAACTCCTTTTGAGCTCAATGATATTCACCATAGCTCAGGAAGAGTATTACAAGAAATAGATTATATTGATATCATTGAAGGACCATATCCAGCAGAAGAAGATGCAAAAGAGAAGAGCAAAGAACCATGGGTTGCACTTGATAAAGAGAAGACAACAAAATCAGAGATCGAGAGAGCTCCCTCATGGTTACCATCAAATCCTCCATGTAGTCAAGAGAAAAATCAACAAAAAGAGGAAGATACAAGGTCATGGTAGAAGAAGACATGAAGAATGATCCATATCAGCAAAAGGACCAAGGATATCAGAGCTATATTGAGATACGGTTCTAGACATTCACTAAGTTGCAGCAGTACTCTCTTCCTCAGCTATGTTGGATCCCTTCAAAGTCAAATCATTTCGTCTCTGAAATCCGGATACCTGTCAAAGCATGCATTTCAAGTCTCCACATCATTTTGTCTCTAATCTCGATGTGCACATGGCTCCATTGGAAGTATTCCTATACTTGAAAATGATTTTGTTTTTCAAATAGGGTAGGGTAAAAAAAAAGGAAAAAATGAAAATAAGAGGAAAATAAAAATCTAAGGTGAAAACCTCGGAGGCGTTTCAGATTGGCTCATTGATTGAAAACTTCCATGAGGCGGTCAATGGGTTGGAATGAAGAGAAAAGAAAAAGAGAATAATATCCCTGGGTGAAAACCTCCCTTGGAGGCGCCCAGGGCAGGCAATTAGGGTGAAAACCTCTTTGAGGCGCCCTAGTTGTTTCCAAAAAAAAGAGAAAAAGAAAGAAGAAAAGAGAAAAAGAAAAATAAGCCTAATTTCTGTTGAATAATTGCAGGTTGCAGGAAGGACATTGCAGGTTAGGAAGATCGCACAAAACAAAGATAGAGGTTAGCACTAGGCTGCAAGCATCCCTCACAACCCATTCCTCCATGACCACTACCCTTTCCCAAGATTTGATCTCTTTCGGATTGAGATTTCACCTTCTACAGGAAGTTCTGTGTCTTCTACAGGAAGATCCTGTAGAGCCTACAAACAAGCCAAGAACGATCTCCGAGGAGGACCCAAAAGTTGGGAATCTGTTCATGAGGCCTGTAAACATCCTTGCTTCCATCCATCACCATATGTCACCTTTTTCCATCTTCGTACACCTCCATTGCACTCATTTTTTTATGTTCTTGCACAGTCACACACAGAAATCCTGTTTTCTTCATACTGCTAGCAAAAACTCCTTAATGAAAAATAAAGCAGCAGTTTTTCACTCACCATACCTATTACCCTTCGTCTAGATTCATCTTCAGCCGAGACACAAGTCTGCATTACAACCCAAGATCATTTTTTCAAAAACTATAGAATGCTCTAATACAAAAATACATAGAGCAGAATTTTTTTTTTTCCCTAACTTGAAAACCGTGCATCCATTTAAAAAACCATTTCATGGGGAGTTGTATAGGGATGATGGCAACATGCCCAAGCAATTTTAGCCAATTCCAGTGCATGGTTTCCAAGAAATCAACCTCCATCACCTTCAGCCATTTTTTTATTTTCTCCATATCCGTGTATCCATTTAAAAAACTATTTCATGGGGAGTTGCATGTGGGTGGTAGTAACCTGCCCAAGCAATTTCAGCCAATTCTAGTGCACGGTTTTCGAGAAATTGACCTCTGTCACCTTTATCCATTTTCAATTTTTCTCGAAATCTGTGCATCCATTGACCACAATTTTGCTATGGGAGGTGCATAATGATGATAGAAACATGATCAAAAAGTTTCAGGTCAATGCGGTTTATGGTTTGGGAGCTATGGACAAAACAAGTCACTGTCCTGCAAAAATCCAGCATCAGTAGCATGAGGGTGCAAATCTGAATGTTGAAACAGACTCCTACAGCTTAGATCCATCCAAAGGATACATGCACAAGAAAAAAGCCATATATCAGCAACCAGACCAGCATGCATCTACAGAAACAAAGGTATGTAGCAAAAGGAAAGGCCACAACACCTCATAGCAAACACATTCGACTTCCACGTACGTGACTAAACCCGTTCCTCTATTGCATGAATGTAATTTAAGAACTGCATGGACAGTGAGATGGTTGTGATTAAACAAGATCGATGGCTAGCTAACTAGCTACCCTCATCTAGTTCAAACAACGCTCAGTGGGTGCAATCGACACGTGTGCTCAGCCATCTCGAGAAGAAAACTGAAAATAGGTAGTGGTGGTTGTTTAAACTCCAACGTAATTGATGGAAGTGATTACGGGCAAGCAGCATACAGTTTTATAACAACACTGCAGTCTGCATGCGGCCAACATACATCTGGCCACCTTAGCTCCTCACCACAAATCACGCCAGCAGTTAAAAGACAGCTCAGTTAACGCATTCACCACTCTTTGTTCACTGTGCCTTCACGACGTTCTCGACTGGAGTACGCATCTACCACTTCTAGAGAAACTAAACAGTCGTCCTCCGCCAGATTCCTGCCTGCTTTTTTTTTAAATATCTCGCCTATCAGGCTCTACAAGAAGCACAATTTCATTCTACAGGAACATTGTCTACAGGAAGGGCAGAGAGCAGTTCTGCAGCTAGAAAAGTTGAGATTTTTGTCAAAATTCGATCTTGAAAAGAGGTAGGCTCGGGAAACTACTCCATAGGATATATTTATATAAGGCGGAGGATTAAAAACACAGTATTGGGTTGAAAGAAAGGAAAGTGAAGCTTAAAATTCTGCCTATTGTTTTTTTTCCTTCTCTGAGTTCTACACAGTCTCTCCGTTTTTCTGCTCTGCATCCAAAATCTGCCTTTTTCTTTCTCACATTCTTCTGAAAAAAGGGATGCAACCATAGAAGCCAACCTATGAAAAACCAAATTTGCAAGACTGTCCACTCTCTGAAGAAAAAACATTGTGTTATAAATATTCTCTGTTCTGTCAAAAGTATTGATTTTTCTAAAAAATCGAGAAGCAAATTCAAGTTGGAAACAGTTTGAAGAAAAAATTGCAAATTGATGTTATGAAAAAGAAGAAAATGAGAAATTCCTGATTCCAGAAAGACAAACCTCAGCCATTTCTCTATTTCTGGTTTTGAAAGTTTGTTTCCTCCCTTCTCACCTGAACATTTCCAGCAGTCACTACACATCATGATAGGGAGATTTTTAGAAATATGGCAGGGGAAGATGAGGAGAAAATAGAAAAAGAGGAAAAAACCAAAATGGAGAAAGAAGAACTTGAAACAAAGGAGGAAATAAAAACAAAAGATGAGAAGGAAGACCCAGAACAGAAAGGAAAAAGACTAAAGCAGAGAAGGCAGAAACTAAACAACATGAGAAGAAAACCAAAACAGAGCTTGAGGAAGCAAAACTAACAGAGGCAGAGAAGACAAAAGAAGAGGGAAAAAAAGGAAGAAGAGACACACCCTAAGATATCATGGACACAAGCAGAAATAGGGGGCATAGAGATTTCTACAGGAAGTGAAGGAAAAGAATAGCAGAAAGAGAAATCCCCTGCAATGTTGGCAAGGGAAGCAACAATTGTGCTTGTTACATTAAGCACACCTACAAAACAAAAAGGAAAAAGAAAAAAGCAGGCCTCCATGTATTTTAAGGCCAGGAAAAGCACAAGAATTCAAACAAGCAGAATAGGAGGAGCAGTGGAAAGACATGGACAAGAAGGCAGAATTTTATGGCACATCAGAAGCTTGGGATGATAGGGAGGCCATCAGGGCCATCAAATATGAAGAGATATATTAGTTGCTTAGAGGATGAGCAACACTTTCAACAGGGGGTGATGATGAGCCCCAGCAATGGGTAATTATATGGGCTCATTTTACCTCCTAATTCGACTTAATCCACCATTCTCATTAGTTTATTACATGTTTTTGATTATATTTATGCTAATAGAGTGAATTGGGTTAGTCATTATGCCAAAAAGTCTAATGTGTCCTTTATGCAGATTTTTGGTCAATTTTGAGACAAAATCAAAGGTTTTAATGAGCATTTGGTAGCCAAATTCGTGGAAGAACAAGGGAGAGGATTTGTAGGAAGGTGTCCCCTTCATTTATGAGCCCTTACCTCGAATTCTCCACCAGCAGCACGGAGTTCAAGGGCTACCACATCGATGATCACAAGGGCAGCCGAGCAGGTCTAGTAAAGTTGCTGTTAACTACAAGTTTTGGCAGCCGAGTTCCTAAAGTTTAGGAGGACTGTTGGGGTCCTAAATTTGTATAATAAGAAGGCTTAGGGCCTCAATCAAGAGTTAGTTAGATTTTAGTAAGATTGTAGCTATATTTTATTCAGTAGGTTAGTCATTTTGTTAGTCTATTTTCGCACTTTAGTGCAGCCTTGTATGAGCACATTTTCGAGTTTTTTCTTGTAGACAGTTTTTGGGATGTAACTATTATTTCTTGATTAATAAAGATGAATCCAGCTTTGCACTAGCTCTAATCTTTCTTAGGAGGCTATAGCTCTTGGGTTTGGGCCTAACCGAAGTGCCCCGTACCTCCTTTGTGTACTTTTATGTGTCTTTGCTACATTCATAGAATAATTTCTGTTATTTAGGTTAAGATCTTGCTTTGTTACTTAGGTTGTTTTTTATGATTAGGATAGCTTTTCATACTTCAGGTTGATTTGATAGTTTGGTAAAGGAAAAGATCTGCAAAAAGGCCATCAAGCAATCATTGATCTCATCTCTCCCTCCTTGGGACCGTGAGCTGAGACCAAGGCATACTTGCTGCCACAAAAACACTGTTTTTGCCTTTCAATGCAATTGCTAGTGTTAGATTTTTAGTTGGAAAAGTTGCTACCAGTTGTACTTGCATGTTTAGATCTGTTCTTGCTTAGTTTCCTTAGTTATCTTGCATGATTTTCTGTCAATAAACTTCTGTTAGTCATGTTTCTGGTTTTTAGGTCAGATTAGGTCAAAATAGATAGATCATTGGTTTTTCTAGTCTTTGTTTGATCAGTTTTGGAAAATAGTGTGCAGAGCACCTGTAAATCATCCCTGCCTATCCCTCCTCCATCATACAACCTACTCCAACCCCTAATCCAAGATTCCTTTCCTTCATTTGCCACACTTTTCCAATTTGCCCTAATTTCTACATTCTTGCGCAACATTGCTCTCTCCATCCTTGAACAAATTCAACCACCTTCATTTACCAGGTCCTGGACCCCTTAATATCCTCATCCATCCTCCATTTCCACTTTCCATCCATTTTTCCACCATCAACCCTCCAAAATCCTCTTTCAGATCTTCCTGTAGAACATTTTGTAGAACCCCTATAGACTTCCTGTAGAAGTTCAAGTGAGCAATTTTTTGAGATCTGATCGCTGTGAAACACTCTAGAAGGGTGCTAGGGACCCCTTAGGCCCTCTTCTCACCTTCCAAACCTCCTGCAAGTGCCCACTCCATTTCCTTTCGCTAATCAACCTCTGCACAGTAAAAAACAGTTAAAGCACATGCATAATAATTATGCCAACTTACTCAAAAATACAAAAAGATGCTTTTTCTATATTTTACTTCAAAAGTAGCATAGTCACATGCATTTTACCTTTCTAAAAGTCAATGGCATCCATTTCCACCGCTTTCATCTCTTTTCTTGCACCAGTAGGGCTAGTCAGTAAAAACTAGGGTTTTCATTTCTTTTCCACTTTTAGCTTCTTTCTGCAAGTAGACTAGCCTCCTTTGAGTTAGCTTTTGTCCATCACAGATAAAAGCTTCTTCCAAGAGCTCATAGAAGTTGGCTTAAGCTCCTAGCGAACTTGTGCCAGCTGATCAAGTGACAGCCTGCGGTAAGAGCTAGTACTTGTGCATATAGCACCGTCGCTTCCAAGTTTGTTACAAACAAATGGGTTGATAAAAGTAAAATTGGGAGTCCCAGGAGTTGCAGCATCATTGCTGCAATATTGGAGCCCACCAGCAAGCACATAAATTTAGGTTGCATGCCTTCATATATATATATATATAT